>CM070574.1:24010000-26717780 GCA_036346355.1 Rhipidocladum racemiflorum
ATTGCTAGCTACGTCCGTGTCACCAGCAAAAACCAAGATAACAACACCCAATCTTGCCGAGTCCAGTCCTACGATTGCCGAAGGCTAGACCCCAACGGGTGAAAAGACGCGATTATCATCTTTGGTGCGGGCGGCTTACCTCGCCTTCCTCGCTCTGCGAGACGATGCGGAGGCCGTCCTTGTTGACGAGCAGGTCGCCGTCCTTGAACGTCCCGCTCTGCGTCCTGCCGGAGCACAAAACAAATCCCAACACCACGGAATCAGCACGAGCAACGCATCCAAGAAAACAAGTGTGATTGGAGGGAGGTAGGGAGGGAGAGAGAGGAAAGAAGAGGGAAATTGGATATTACAAGAATTTGCCGATGGTGGACTCGTGGGAGGGGAGGGCGAGCTTGCCTGGCTTCCGAGGCGTCTCCATCGGAAAACGGCGGCGAGGGGGATGAGGCGGTGTCGAGCTCGCTCGCCGGTGTGGATGGGCGGTCAGGACCTCGGAGGAGACGCGAAAGGGCGAGCAGTGGACGGACTAGTCGAACAGCATGTGAGCGAGGGTCGTGCTGCCGCTATCTAGTTAGTCTCCTTTGATTTTCTTGATTTTTACTTTTCCTCGCTGCCTATTTGCATCTGCAGATTCTTCTCGTCTGAAAGGCTGAGATAATTGGCACGTGCGTGTTTGGTCAATGCGAAGGTCAAAGAATTGCATCGAGTGATACCATAGACGGTTAAGACGGTTCCTAGTTGTTAGAGCGTATAGGAAGGATTCTTTGTAAAGATAACATCTATACCGTCTATGATCATCATTTATCCCACAGTTATCGACCAGCCATTAAAAATCGTTCAAAGTTTACGGCTGTGGCGCTTGCAAGAAATAGCAAGGATTATTTCAGCATCACATCGCAATGATTGAACAACACAACGACAAACGACTTCACATCCACCAGATACACGACGCCGCCTCGCTGCCCTGCCAACGAGGGAATGTTGGAAAGGCAGAAGACGGCGCAGCACCTACAGAAATCCACGGCGCACTACTCTCTCAAACCAGCTTCAGGCACCCAGAAAGGCTTCCTGCCCCCTGTGACAAGCCGATGTATGTGTCAAATCTACTGAGAAGAAAAGGCTCGCTAAAAAGCCGGGATAAGCACAGGATCTACAGTTTTACATACTGGAGTAATTCCCTGGCAAGACTGACTACCCTTAACTCCAATAAAAAAAAAATCTAAGGGTCAAAAGGGGCCAAGACCTGCAACTCCAACCATAGAAAAACGCAACCCGCGCGATATAACCCGCGTTTACAGACACAGAAGCGAAAGAGAGTGACCTCACGAGCAAAACGTCACCGAGCTACACTGCGAGCCATCGGCGACTGGCCACCACAAGGAGATACGATCGAATGGCTAACATCGCCTCTGGGCAAGGCTCCGGCGGTTTCCACGGTGAAAGCGACGGTCGACGCCTGCGACAGGCAGGCACCTCTCGCCACCCCCGCGGTGGCCGTTGACCTCTCCTTCGTTCGCCAGTGCAAGGATTCGGCAGAGAGATCGACCGCCGGTGGGATGAACCTGACATCTTGAGCCTTTTGTGCAGGGTGGAAGCAAGGCTTGGGCGACAGCTTGTCCCAAACTGACAGTTTCTGGACTCCGGTAAGTTGCATCAGCTCGGCGACAAGATGTCTCCCTTCAGCACCACTGCATGGCTACAAGATCAGGGGCTTGCTCACCACCAGTTTAATGCCCATTATTTCTACCATATCTGACACTAGCGAAAATCTGAACATGCCAAAAAAACGTACAGCGATGTAAAGCATTCCATGTGTTGGTGTCATACAAAGACTCTTGGTAGCCATCTTCAACTGACAACTGATCATTACAGGTTACAAGCTGACCATAGCCTCTTACCTACACTGTCCCAATGTCATGGACTACACTGCTAGCTAGGGGATGATGGAAAACAGTATTCAGTGCACGCTACGGCGTCTCCTATCATCATGGGCAGCAGGCGGTCGGAAAGGGAACCTTGCAAATTGGATCTTAAGAACCGGGGCGTCAGGCTTCCTCTCATCAAAGCGGTATTCTACAAAAGAACCATGCGGAAGTTCAGTATGTGCAACCAAGAAATTACCATTCTTACCAGTTGAAACTTGCTATACTTGGCCCTTCGGTGTTTTCTCCAGAAGTTTGCCACTAGAAATATTTACGAAATACGAGTGAACTGTCTGGCTTGTCTTAATAGCTAAAGCTTTTGAAGGAAGATGGTTGGTGCATGGAAATCTGAAACTCAACATGATGCAAGAGTCTAGACTCTAGAGCTACTGACCTACTGTACATTGTCCAATACTACTAGAAAAGAACACAATACATGGATATCAAGCATATGAAGACAACATTCAGTTTTATATATTGAATATAACATGCATGTGTATCCCATTCTTGCAAGCTCCTATTCACACTTTATTTAAGAAAAAATGCATATTACGATTGTTCCAATCCAGATAAAATAATGCCTCCACTAGAGGATATATGAAGGAATATCAAGTGAAAATTTCAATGTAACAAATCAATGGCACTGGAACAAGAACCTTGGAGAGCCTTCATGGCAGTCAATGCACATTTTGCATCACTGAACTCCACAAAGCACAGAACATAAGCCTTGTCACCACTCTGCAAGTAGAAGTAGCAAAAGGCGAGTAACAAAGTTGGGTTGGCTCAAATACTAAAACAAGAAATAAGGACATCACCAATAATGAAGGGGGTTTGTGATACAAAACAAGGAGAAGCAACTATTTGTTCATTACTCAAGATAATGGGGTGCCTAAAAAGGAACACAACAGTGTAGCAAAACATGACACAGGGCACTAGTTAGTTGGCCCTCGGGAAAAGATGGTACTAAAGAAATTCTGGAAACAAACCCTACCTTCAAATATGTTCAATATGTAGACATAAATGAAATTGCTATTAGCATTATTTAGTTTCATAACATCCTACATCTGTTTGTATATATATGTTTTATTGCAATGGCTGGAGAAATACATTTCATTGTATAAATATATTTTTAACATAACATGAGTTCTCATACGAATTCAAATGCACATGCACAGAATTGCAAGTGAATGAATAAGTGGTAAAGAACCATCCAACTGTTATTTTTTACGAGTGAGAAAAAAATGATGCATTGAAAAAAGCGAGGCACATACACGTCTGGGCTCCTTGTGCACTACTCTGAGGTCCTTGAAGCCACCGAAAGGACGGAACAAATCTTTAAGAGAAAGTTAAGGCTTGCAAAACCAAACTAACAAGATAAAGAAATATGATGCAAAAGAGGATACGGGCTACTTCTCTCCTTGTGCAATCAGTAGGCAGACCATCAACAAAAAGAATGTTGGATTCATCTTCTAATGGTCTATCAACGTTCAAAAGGGGGCTGGGGCGTTCCACTTCTGGAACACCAGCACTTTTGCCTAGCGAAGAACTTTGCCTTACTAAATCTGGGTCTTCCAAATGACTAGGTCCCCGTGCCCTAGCTCCAGTAGGCGGTGCACTCAAACCAGCCAAAGCAGAATGGCTCACTCCTGCTGGAACATCCAAACCATAAGCTCTTGACTGTAGTGGTACCTGTAGATCAAAGCAATCTGCCATGTGACAAAAACAAAAAGGCATTTACTTTGTTCTTACAAACGAATCTGCTAAAAGTCCAGCTGTATTACATCATTTCTAAGAATATCTGATGCTCCGTGCAGAGCAGCAACTCTTGTAGCAAAATAAGACGCCTCAGGTGGAAGATACCCAGGAAAATCACCTTGTGGATCTGCTAATCAAATAAAATTAGCCCATGGCAACAAAAGGCATGTTGGACGTTTCTAATGCCATGAGCCAATGATAAATATCGTTTCCATGTTCCAACCACAAAAGAAAAAGGAAAACAAAGCAAGAGATAAAACAGGATGCATGTCTCAGTAAGGTATGAATTTACATCAATGCAAACCACACCCTTCTATATTCATCTTCACCATGTATAAGGGCATGTTTGTTGTTGCTTTGGATTCTCTAAAAGCTGATTCTGGATTGTGGTTATAGAGAATCTGATTCTCCAAAAACTAGAATTCAAAAGCACATATGAAGTGGATTGTGGATTCTAGTGTATATGGATGAGCTGGATTGTGAGAATCGAATTATAGAATTGGGTTGTTTGTTTTTTATTCAGCTTTTGGGGTCGGAATCTAGAATCAAACAAACAAGCCCTAACTCTATCTAGAAAGTTAGACCCTTCAGTCACAAATAGTTATCGTTTTGGACATAGATACAGTCAAATTTTTAAAACTTTGACTGTCAATATCTTTTAAAATATTTAAATTGGATACATGAAAAATCATATATGTAGATTTGCCTCGAAAAATACTTTTATAATATTATAATTTTATTGGGTTTTATACATATATTATAATAGAAATTAGTGGCCAAAACTGTGTTTTTGAGACCGTGCCGATGTCCAAAACGACAATTATTTGTGATCGGAAGGAGTACTCAGTTATTCACTTATTCTTATACCTTTAGTAATTCAACTACAGTATATCCAAACCAATACGACTGCTGTGTAGGAGATAGCCACTAATTGACCCACAGTCGCCACCATGGTTTGCTTCACAAATCAAAACTATGCACCATAATCAGATATTTTGCACTTCCTCCAAAGATCAATAGCGCTCATGTATACTGTATAGAAAGTAATAGTTGCAATTCGCCTTGACAACCATAGAGGATGTTTCTTTGTATAGTAGTTCAATTCAACAATGATATTTCCATAGGTCAATTGGTTATCACATCCCATGACCCCTCACAACAGAAGTGTCCAATTCAGGGAAATCCTACATTCTACCATTTTTAATTTTAGCATACCTTATATTCCTCCAAACCCACTTACCAAAGTCAAAATAGCAAAATATTCAGCTGGAATAGTGGGAATAAATACCCTTTTGTTCTCTGAAATTAGAATAAATACCCTTTTGTTCTCTGAAATAACCTAACATTAAATTCACAACACTCGATGAGTTGTTACTCCCCGGACTACACTTGATGCAAAAATAAAATCCAAGATTTGTTGACCTCAACATAAACTAAGACATTACATCCAGCTGGATTATATCTAGTGTATGATCCCACTGCACACAACTAAATGCAAACGTGATGTCATATACTCAAGTCAGTCAATCCCACCATTCATCAAATTAGCAGAAAACGTAACGTCATATACTCAATCCCACCAATAATCAAGCTAGCACCTAGCAGCAACAAATCGGGACCAATCAGAAACAAAATTGCAGTAGTCCTTTGGTTGCGGCCGCTGCTAAATTCACAACAGGCTAGCAAACTACGAACTCAATTGCACAATGCACTCCTGACAACTCATGCGTTCCCCTTTGCAGTGTGCAGATTAATACCGATTGAAAACATACAAAAATTTATTCAGACTGAACAAATATGACCAGAACGAACCATCTAAACGGCCCAAACAACGTATCTTCCTTTGTACTTTATAACCAATAAATCGAACCTTGCATGAACTAACTCTATGAAACTTTAGAAGTAACATCGACGAACCAAGCAGATGCAAGCCACTAAAACTACCCTCTATTATCCAAGGATTTGTCCAATTGAATCAAAACGCGAAAGGGGCCATGTAGAAGAGGCCCGGTTGGTTGGGTCGGAGAGGGCGGGTGCGAGCAATACATACCCCTGTCGTGCGAGGAGGGAGGGGCGTACGGGCGATAGGGATCCGCCATGGGCGGCGGAGAAGGTCGACAGCGGCGCGGCCGGCGGCGCCTGACAGCGAACGGAGTTGGGTGGAAGATGCGGCGGACTCTGCGACCTGGGACCTACGATGCGAGCGGTTTCGTGGGGGATTTTGGGCTGGTCTGGATTCTCGGAAGACGGCCCATGGACCACTGTTGATTCCTTGGGCCGTACTGGTACTGTGCTGTAGCCTATAATTACCAAAATATCTCTACTATTCTAAAACAGCACTTAGTGGCAGTGGTCCGTTCTTCCCATGTCATTAATTGCCCTGCTTAATTGCCCTATGCAAGAAACGAAGCGTTGCTTTAATTAGCCAGCTTTCGCAAGAAACAAAGCGTTAAAGATAGATGTTTAATTTTGTGAAATAATTTTTATTTTATTTTTTAATCTTTATTTTTCGTTATCAATTTTGTTTTTCGTAGCAACGCACGGGCATGTAACTAGTTGTATACTAAGCATTACACAACAGAGAGCGCCCTATGTGTGTGGTTAGCAAGGTTTCAAATTTTGTTTTAGAGTTTCATCTTAGCACCCTCTGAAATTTGACATTTCAGTGAAATCTTGTTATTTCGGAAAAAATTCGAATGAAATACAAAAAAGAAAATTTGAATCCGGTAATTTTTTAACCGAAATTTTCGAGATTTCGGTTCAAACAACCGAAATTTCAGTCCAAAATATTGAATTTCAGCGAAATTTTAGGTACTGTCGCCCTTTAAATTTTTTAGGATTTTTTAAATTTCGCTAGAATTATGATCTACCAGTGTCCCACGTAGCAAACAACGTGAAGAATCCAATCTAATCAAATCTGGTCAAGTTTTGTTCAAATCTCGGTCAAATTTACCGAAATTTCGGTCAAATATACCGATATCTCACCGAGATTTTAGGGTATTGTAGCACTTTGAATTTTTTAAGGTTTTCTTAACTTCACCCGGATTATGAAATTCGGAAGGGTCCGAGATCCGAAATTTCGCCGAGATTTCATGAGATCTCGGCGAGATTTCATGAGATCTCGGCGAGATTTCATTCCCTGATGGTTAGTAGAGTGAGGTTGAATATGATTGGATAGTTTTGTATCATTTGATTATATTATTTTGTGTGAACGAAATGATTTAATATTTATGGAGAATATTCTTCATATTTGTATCCTAGCATCTAAGATGAGATGCTTCCATTCAAGCAACCAAACGCATGAATGATTTTTTTCTTAAACTATCCTATACATATACCACTTGGTACAAACAATCCAGCACACTATTAGATAAATATACGAGATGTGTTGCTATATATTTTTTTAAGTTGCATAAATATTAAAGAATGAATTAAATGTAGATGGTGATTAATTACTTACTCCTTCATTTGTTTCAAGATTTGTACAATTTTATATTAGAAAAAAACACAGAAACATCACTCTAACTCAAGGTTTCAAATTTTGTTTTGTACTAAATCTCGGAATGGACCGAAATCCGAAATTTTGGCGAGATTCAGAATTTTCAAAAAAAATTCGAATGAAATTCGAAAACCAAAAATCAAATCCGAATTTGTTTTGAACCGGGATTTTCGAAATTTCCTCCGAACACCGAAATTTCGTCTGAACTTGATGAAATCTCGGTAAATTTCAACTAAATGAAAAATAGTTCAAACGACATAAAAAAAAATTGAATTTTTTTGGATGGTCCTGTCACATCACTAATGTTCTCATAAAAATTTCAGATGATGATCAAGCTTGAGGAATTTTTTAAAAATCTAACAGTGCTACTGTCCTGATAAAAATGTTGACAAGCAAATTTCAACCGAATGGAAAATGGTGAAAACTATGTTAGAAACTTTTGAAAAAATTTGTGGATGGTCCTAACAAATCCATAATATTTCATAAAATTTTTAGATGATGATTAATCTTGAGGAATTTTCCAAAATTCGGATAGTGCTACTGAAGACGGACTGATAAATTTCAACTCAATGAAAAATAGTTCAAACCATGTTAGAAAATTTTAAATTTTTTTGTTGATGGTCCTAATACATCCATAATACTCTCATAAAATTTTCAGATGATGATCAATCTTGAAGAAATTTTAAAAATTCTAATAGTGTTACTGAATATTGACCGACAAATTGAATCGACTGAAAAATTGTCCAACTACCGAAAAATCATTGGTGCTAACCAAACTTGGTAAAACTTTGATTTAATATTGTTAAAACTCTAGTATCTCTCAGCTAAAACCAGATTATTGAAACAATATGCTTTTAACAAACCCATATTGAACCATTCACGTATGCATAGTTTTGCAACACTGAGATCACTAAGTATGATGCCAAATATATAGCAGAAATGAAAGTTATAATAAGAAGTATTAATCACATTAAAGCATAGGCAATAGCATGTTGATAAAAAAATCTATTTTTAGTTTTATTAAAAAAACTCCGAATGCTCCCCTAGACTAAGTTGTTTACTTCTTTTGCACATTGTCAAATTTTACTTCTTGTGTGCATCCTAAGCTGCACCAATAAATCCCCTATGATTTGAAAATGTGATTAGATTCATGCAAGCTGTTGCAACAAAATTTACAAAAGTGCAGGATTCATGCAATGTGCTGCAACCACAAAACATAAAATTTTATTAGATTCATGCAAGCTTACAAATGAGTTGACAACATTGTGCTGCATGTGTAAATAACAACTTATCCAAGTCTACAAAAAGGCATACAATCACTGCATTGCATTATGTAAATCTTCTAGAAGAAAAATATTGGATTACTCTTGAAAAGAAAGAAGAATAGTATAATATTAGACTACTGCTACTTTCAGGTTATGTTATTATAATAATTTAACTTTATGAAATATCATTTACGGCTATACCAGTCTAAAAGTTTTTAATGTCAAAACAATATCACCTCAAATTGAACAACACTCAAATTGTTTCATACAACATATGCACCTCAAATTGAACCGACCAAAAAATGGTCAAAAACACCTCAAAAATTTTTAATTTTTTTTGTGCATGGTCTTGACGCTAAATCCAATCAAATCCCACCAACAAAATTTTTTTTCCGAGATTTGATTTTTTTGAATTTTTTTTATCCGGCCGAGATTTAGGATCTCAGGGGAGGGGGAGGGTTCTGAAATCCGAAATCTCGACCGAAATTTCTGAAATTTCACCAGGATTTAGAACCTTGCTATAACTACTAAGGCTACCCTGAAGCCAGCAGAACCCTTACCACAATGACAATAGTTGTCAGATGGGTCTACTAAGGCTCCGTTCGTTTCAGTTTTTGCACCGTTTCTGTTTTTTTTAAAGCGAATTATTTGCCGAACGGGATGATTCTAAAAAGCTTATCTGAGAATTAGAAGCTGCTCTCTACATTGAATCAGAATCCGGTTGGAACCTGATTCTCACAGGTCCAGTTCGGAACCTAGAAGTCGCAGCTGACTCGGCCCGATTCTTTTATAATAAAAAAACTTCTTCTATAGTCTAGAAGCTGAAACAAATTGAATCTAAATCTGAGGCAAAGCTACAATATATCTCTCGAATGTCTCCGAGAAAGATTTGCTTTAGACTTGGAGCCAAGGTTCACAAAACCGTACCGCGAAAACCGATTCGGTTTTCACGGTACGGTTTCCACAAAAACCGCGCGAAAAAGCCAAAAACCGAAGTGTTGAATAATAAATTTTTTTTTTTGAAACAAACCGAAAACCGTTCGGTTTTCAACGAAAAACCTCGGTTTTTCACGAAAAACCAACCCAACCAATTGAATGTTCTTCGAAAACGGTTTTTAAACGAAAACTGCGGTTTACACGAAAACCCGCGGTTTTTCATGAAAAACCAGACACATAAATTTTTTCAAATATTCAAAAAAAATTAAATTTTTTTAATTAGACCGGTTTACCGAGCGGTTTTGGATCTCGAATCGAAACGATAAGGTCAAAAACCGCAGTTTTCGAGCGGTTTTATGAACCCTGCTTGGAGCTCTATAATATTTGTCGTAGCTTTATAAAGGTGATGTAGCTCTTAAGCAACAATCCCTACTGACATGGCATCTCGCTCCTACATGGATAGCTAGAATGACAGCTATAGTGGTGCATTAGAGATCGATTGTGATCCTCTGCCTTTGATACTCAAAATGCATGGTGCATTTTGACCTGCATTTTGAGTAGCAAAAGCAAATTGCTACAGTATTCGAGATTTTGGTAAATTTCATTGAAATTTCGGATATTTTAATTGACATTCATACTTTTAAACTAGATTTTTTTTTGGGGGGGGGGGAATACTGTAGCAATTTGATTTTATTTTCAATATTTTTTAGCCTTTGCTACTCAAAATATAGGTCAAAATGCACCGTGCATTTTGAGCAGCAAAGAGAGGATCCCAATCGCATCAGAGATACCCTAATGATATTTATCCTATCAGAATTCAGAAGAGAAGACATCACTCGTAAGTCGTAACACACCAGCAAACAGGTAACATTACAACTGTTTAACATTTCATTCTTAAATCTAACAAGAGAACCTATTGTTGTAGAAAAACCAGGCAGTAGAATATCGCATGAACATATATGATTATAAATGGCTACACTCTTATACATATTATGTCAGATGAAAATGTTAAAGGCTAAAAACAATAGAGACGTATAAACAAATAATGATTATAATACGTGCATGTGTAATTTATGTATTTTACACACGCTTTCCACCATTCACTAACACTTATTCTAACAAAATAGGAAATGTGGAAGTTAAAGTTTAAGAACTTTTTACTTTTTAGAATAAAAGTTACAGTACAATAGATATCCCAAAAATATTTATTAAAAGTACTACTTTGCACAAAATAATTAACTTTTTAGATGGGACGAGAGATATATAAGATGAATCAATTTTTTATTTAGTTAGAAAGATAAAGTTAAATAGGATCATTCCATATTTCCATTCACGTTGAGGTCATGACTCATGAACCAAACGCACGGCGTCACCCCTCCAGATGCTCGCCGCCGCTTCCCGCCGGACTGCGGCCGCCACCACTATGCCGCCCAGCCACCGCAGCAACCCAATCCCTCTGCCACCAACCTCCTACTTAGAGGTGGGCATTGGGCCGGGCTTTTTTGGGCCGGCCCGAAGCACGATGGTATGGCACGGTGTAAAGCACGCGACGCGGACGCGATTCCGGCGGGCCGGGCCGACACGCAATCAGCACGCGGCCGGCCCGGGAACCAGGCACGACGGGCGGCACGACGGCACGATTTGGCGGCCGTCGCGAAGACCGCATGAACGGGCACAAAATCACGGATTAAGGCTTAAAGTTGGCGAGATATTGTTGATTAAGGGCATCTTCAAGCATTGCATTTATGTTTGACATTTTGTTGATGTGATTAGTCTCTTATGTAATTAAAATAGGTAGTTTAGTAGTAGTGATTTGTTTTATTTCTTTGTTCGTCACAATAGTAAAAATGGGTCGGGCTTGGCACGCAAGCGAGCACGAAGCGCAAATGGGCCAGGCTTGGGCTCGCCAAAAGTGAGTCGGGCCGGCACGGCCCGGCACGGTGAGCACGATGGGCCGTCGTGGCACGGCACGGTTTCGGCCCGAAGCACGATGGGCCCGGACCGGGCCGGCACGGCACGGCACGGCACGACGCCCACCTCTACTCCTACTCCCCAATCCCCCCGCGTGGACGGCCACAAAAAACCACCTCGTACCCACCAAGGCAACCCCTCCCCGCGGCTGCGTTCTCCGGAACCGAGGGACCCGATCGTGGCGAGTACACTTGATCGGTGGCCGAAATCAAGGTCCTTACGGCCGCGGCGGTGACCGCGCGCCGACCCTCGGCCGTGCGGAGGTGCACTCCGGGCTGCGAGAGAGGCGTTGCCGTCTCCAAATCAGGGGCATTGGTGGGTGAGGGTGACGCAGACGCAAGTAAGCCACAGGCAGCGGTGTGCAACGGTGAGGCGAAGGCAACTGCTGGTGATCAGAAGGTGGTGCTGTGTGAGAGTACTCTTGATCACGAGGGGTCCAACACTAATGTTGTGGGGAAGAGTGGAGGAGATGGTGGTGGTGGTGCGATGGAGGAAGGTGGTGGGCGGCCTTTGATAGTGACCGGGTTCATGCTTGTTGGGGACACAAGCTTGTGCTATGTGCCTATGTATGTAGATTATTGTCAGCTGCTAGCTTACTGAACCTTACATGTGCATGAGTAGATACTCCTGTTAGAATTTCAGAGCATTTCAATGATGACTTGGACAATTGAATGATGTTACTGCTAATGCATTGTTTGATAAGGGTATCTCTGTTCTGTCTTTCATATTCAATAGTTAATGAAACTCACCCTCGTAGGAACCAAGTGGTTTTTACTGAAGGAATGCCATCAATTACATAAACATTACCACATTGCTCCATATCTCATTCTATGATGAACAATCTATTCTGAGTTTTCTTATTTTTGTTGTTATGTTGTTAAATGTACATATACTGTTTGAAAGAATCTGAAAAGGCTTTCTTGCTGTTGAAATTTGAATATATTGACGATGACATCCAACTGATTTTGCTGCTAATTAAACGCTCTGATGTACCTTTCAAATGCTGTTGTTCCGTATAGGATGAAAGCCACAGTTGAATTTATACTTGTTTCTGTTATACCTCATAATCCTCTTTTGCATGTTGCCTCTGTATTTACAATGTTACATGTCTCAACTCAGAATAAGCTTAGATATCTCTTATCTGACCTTTGTTGCCCATGCAATGCTCCATGGTTCCATATAATCTAAAATTTGCAAACTAAATACACAATGTAATGTATTCAGTTCTTTTCTTAGTTCATCATGGCATGCTAGTTCAACACTTTAGCTTTTGTGTATAGTTTGTGTAATTGTCTCAGGAACTAGAGTGCTTTTGTTCCTTCTATGAATCAGCAGAATTCAAAGTATGTCATATGTTGATCGAGCTTGGATAGGATATATCTTTCCAGTTCCATTCGAAAACTGGAGACAAGAGAAAGTTACTATACTGTTCTTGCATTCATTAGTTGCCTTCTACATGCCATCTTCCCATATTTTTTAGAGTGCTGCTAACCCACGCTATACCGTTGGAATGCATTCCAACGGTATAGCAGTTTCACCTGGTTTCACTAGGTTTCATCCATGTTTCATTAGGTGTAAAAGGAGATCCAAACCTGTTTCAATAAATTTCAATGGATTTTAAAGATGAAACTATAAGGTTCATCCATTTTTAAATATGAAACTTGATTAAATATGACTTTTAGAAGAATTTCAAAAGACAAAGTTAAAAGTTTTAGAGCACATTTCGCAAGTTTCGTCAGGTTTAAAAAAAAATTCAAATGAGTTTCACAAAGGTTTCATCATGTTTCAACAAACATTTCATTGGGTTTCAAATATGAAACAATAAGTTTTGTCCAGTTTCAATATGAAAATTGATTAACGAAATGAGTTTCAGAAGAATTTCAACCAAGTTTCAAAAAGACAAACTTCAAAGTTTCAAAGCACGTTTCATAGATTTCGAAAAAGTTTCAAAATGGGTTTGATAAGGTTCCAACAAACTTCAATGGGTTTCAAATATGAAACCGTAAGTTTCCACTAATTTCAAATATGAAACTTGATTAAAAATGAGTTTAAAAAAATTTCAACTATGTTCCAAAAGGCAAACTTCAAACTTCTAGAGAGTTTTAACGAGTTTCACAAGGGATTTTGTAAGTTTCATCCAAGTTTCAAAAGGAAACGTCAAATTTTGGAAAAGTTAGGGAGCCACTAAGGATCTTGTCGGCGAGCTGCACACTATTGAGCTCCACCACCACCATGGCCATGTGACACGCAGCCGCCTCCCGCCTCCTCCTCCTCCGCTGCAGTCTCCATCTCTGGCAACCGCCAACATGGCGTGCACGCTTCGGCACCTCCGCCTCTTCTCACTGCCGCCTCCTCGGCCGACCGAGGCGGAGGTCATGGTGGAGGAGGCGCGACGCCTGGTCTGGCTCGTGGAGGTTGAGGTGCTTAAGCGGTGTCTGCGGGACGAGGTGGCCGGCTAACGGAAGCTCCTCGATGCCTGCGTGGAGGCCGACTTGGCGTGCACACACGCCGAGGCAGAGGCACTCGCACGGGAGATGGACAATGCCGGCGATGCGTTGCTCTTCCAGGACAAGGCCTACAGGCAGCCAAAGATGGAAAAACGGCTGGCAATACTCGGTGTGGAGAGGGACAAGAGGAGGGATGTGGTCTAGGATGATGGTGAGAAAGGGGATTGGGAGTATTGGGGAGAGAGAGGAGTGGAAGGAAACAACTTGAATCGGGGATGAGTTGGTTCAAGACTTCCATTGTTGTTAGTGGTTGTCTATGGATGAGATCACACGAGAGGACTGGATCCTACGGTGAATGGCTGTTCTGTTGGATGGCTAGTGAACGCTATAGCGTTCTGTAGCATTATCGTTCTAAGACTATATTTCCATTATTTCAGCAGTGTAAAAGGTGGTTGAAAATTTACATGTCTAAATAAACCCAATCATAATCCTGATTCAAATTCAGATCTGCCTGATGTAATTTTGTGCTGTAACATTTTATCTATATAACATCTACTGACCTTATGTATAAAAGTGAGAAAAAGCTTGTGTACTTGCTGAGACCCTTGACACCTTTCAATAATGTTGGTTCCTTTTTTTGGGGTTGTTCTTGCGACTTGGAACACTGATGGTCCGTATGAGCTAGGGCAGTCAACATTGATGTCAAGCTCTTGGAAGATGATCCTTCCTTTATATATACTTGGAATGGTCAGTTCACTGTTCAATCTGTAGCCATTTGATTTAAATTATAGTATATGATAAGGTATGCTGATATGCTCATCTTTTTTATAAATGGTAATGTCAACCTTTTGTAAGAAATTGTCTAGAAAGGCATTGGATGGATGACTTTAGCAGCTTGGCCGGTTACCTGATATTTACAACTATTCTATTGTTACTTGTCATTTTCACAATCTTATGTATGAAATAGATACACACATTAATTTCTTTCACTTTCTTCCTGAGTTATCAAACAAGGTAGGACTGTAGGACACACATCAGCAGTTATTCGGCATTCAAGATGATACCATGCTTTCTGTGTTTCAAAAGATGAATCTTAAGCTAGAATGCTTCTATTTCTTTCATCATACCTATTATACTCTTGCTATTACGATATGTGTTCGGCCACCATCATGGGAATCGTAGCTATGCATAGTATACATAATTGGTTAATTTAATTATGTTCCTATATAGGGCCAAGTTGTCTAGGACTACATTGTTATTTTTTTAAGAAACATTTTTTTTATTTGAAATGGACCAATGACTCTTGTTACTTTCTATGAAATTACAAGTATTATCATATCTTAGTTGAACATTCTTGACAGATTGCTGTTAATTTTCTTCAAGATTCTACTATTTGAAACAACTTCCTTGGAGAATGCTGCATGCAGTAATCTACAGGATGAAATATTTGGAAGTCTTTTCAGGTGAAAGGCTGAGAGTCATCCTAATCTACCAACTATGTGGGGTCTGAACAGTAAGTGTATCTTTAAAACATTTTTATGTTACATGCTTGTTTCTGTGAAGCTGTTAGAGGTGCTGACAGGGTATATTACAGGCGTAGGATTAGAGAGGATCCGGTCAAGGCATGAATGGCCGGTTAATCTCCTTCCTGTTTTGTCCTGCAGTTATTTCTTTCCTTCCTATTCTCTAGGCAATTAGTTGCTTGATTAGGTAAGTTAATTTCCTTCCAAAATAATGTAGCCAGATTGCTGGTTGCTTGATTAGGTAAGATTTCCTTCCAAAATAATGTAGCCAGGAGAATGCTTAATAAAAGGAGAAGAATGAGAAGAGAAAAGGCACGATTTAGTGTCACCAAACTTATCTCAGGCGCACCGTCGATAACCGGTCGGTGGCTCCGTATAGCCAACCCCCTTCTCATATACCTACACCCTTCCTCACGGCGCCTCCTCCTGCAAGCTGCGGCCAGCGGCCGGGCACGAGGGCGTTCTCACGCGAACACTCGTATCAACTGGTATCAGAGCCGACCGGTCCTCGGTCCATGGAAGGGGCTGACGTGCGCATCACCAAGCTGGAGGCCACGGTGGGCACCCTCCTCGGCTCGAATGCTCGGTTGGAGCAGATGATGGCGGATCTCCTCCAGAGGACGTCCAAGCAACTCAGCCCGGAAGATGATGCTCGGGAGGATCGGACGGATTCAAGCGTCGGCCGTGGCCGCAGAAGGCAGTCACCTCCTCGCGGGCGCTCGCGCGTTGACGACCGGAATGAAGATGGAGGACGTAGGGACCATGGGAATCACCGTTGGGCGCCACGGCCTCCACGGTACGAACTGTCATTTTATGACGGTACGGAGGACCCTCGGTTGTGGCTGCGCCAGTGCGAGCGCTTTGCGCGCGCCCATGACCTTGTGGAGGCGGAGTACGTAGAGATGGCCGGCCTCCACCTTCGCGGCGAGGCACAGGAGGTGCTGGACAACTGGGAGCAGGACGAGCGGATCATCACGTGGGCCGATTTCTGCGACACATTCATCCAGCGGTTCACACGCCATGCTTCAGCAGGACCCCTCGGGGACCTAGCTAACCTGAAGCAGGGGGAGTCCCGTGTGGATGACTATGCAAAGGAATTCCAAAAATTATTGTCCCGCGTGCCTCGCATGAAGAGAGAAGATCAAGTCGAGATGTTCAACGCTGGCTTGTCCTTGACGCTCGCCGCCGACGTACGCCGCGACAGACCACGCGATCTGGCCGATGCCATCAGCTTGGCGCGGGAGGCGGAGCGCAGGGAGGAGTTGTGGATCGCCAGAGCCCTCCGATCCTTACCGACGGGAGCACGACATCGGCCGCCGTTCAGCAGCGGCGCGGCGTCCTTCACTTCGGCAGGGGGCTCCGGACTCCCCGCCACTTCCGCCCAGCAAGGCGCACCTCCGGAACGCACGGCGCCCCCAGCGCGCGTGTCTCCACCGGTCCTGCAGGCGCCGGGATCCGGGGGAGGACGGAACAGCCCGGTCAGCTCGCAGGGCTCCTCCACCGCCTCCGCTCCGTTCTGACGACGCCTTAGCCCGGCAGAAATGGCCGATCGCCGCGACAAGGGCCTCTGTTACAATTGTGACGAGGTTTACGTCCGGGGGCATCGTTGCAAGAAGCTCTTTCTCCTCGAAGTCGTGGAAGAAGAAGAAGAGGAGGTGGCGGATGAGGAGCACGAGGAAGTCGAGCCGGCCCTCTCGGCAATAGCTCTTCGCGGCCCCACCAAGGGCAGCACGATGCAGATCAAGATGACGATTGCCGGAGAAGAGCTATTGGGATTAGTGGACAGCGGAAGCACCCACAATTTTTTGAGCTCCCACGCTGCCAGAAGATTGGGTCTTCCCCAAGTTTCCGGCGACGGGCAGCAAGTGAGGGTCGCAAATGGCGCCGATCTCCCCTGCTTGGGCAAGCTTCAGCGCTGCACCTTCCTCATTGATACCCACTCCTTCTGCACATCCTTCCTGATCATCCCTCTCGAGGGCTTTGATGGAGTGCTGGGAGTACAATGGTTGCAAACATTGGGCGATATCAACTGGAACTTTGATTCCCTTCAGATGTCCTTCTGCTACCAGGGCGCCCAGGTGAACATCCATGGCATAGGCAGAGGACCCGGGCCGAGTGTACACCTGGTGGCTGCGGGCGAAGAGGAGGCAGCTACTTCCACCCTCCTGGCCGCCTTCGACGAACTGTTCCAGGAACCATCAGGACTGCCGCCATCACGCGCATGTGACCATCGCATCTGCTTGAAGGAAGGAACCAACCCAGTGGTGGTGCGGCCATACCGGTACCCATACCGGCAAAAGGATGAAATTGAGCGGCAATGCGAAGAAATGCTTTCTCAAGGCATTATTCGTCCTAGCCGTTCTCCGTTCTCCTCACCTGTTCTACTGGTCAAAAAGGAGGACGGCTCATGGCGGTTCTGCGTCGATTACCGGGAGCTCAACGCCCGGACAGTGAAGGACAAGTTCCCCATCCCAGTCGTGGAGGAACTTCTGGATGAACTGCACGGCGCCAAATTCTTCTCCAAGTTGGACCTCCGCTCCGGTTACCATCAAGTCCGGATGAACCCCGACGATATCGAGAAGACCGCATTCCGAACTCATCATGGCCACTACGAGTTCATGGTAATGGCGTTTGGGTTATGCAACGCCCCGTCCACTTTTCAAGCCCTCATGAACGAGGTCCTAGCTCCTTTCCTTCGGAAGTTTGTCCTGGTGTTCTTTGATGACATCTTGGTGTACAGCACTTCGCGCGCTGAGCATCTTCACCACCTGCGCATAGTCCTTGCACAGCTTCACCACCATCACCTCCAATTGAAGCGCTCCAAGTGTGCCTTTGTTCAACACGCCGTCAGCTATTTGGGGCACATCATCTCAGGTGAGGGTGTCGCAGCCAATCCCAATAAGGTACAAGATGTCGCACGATGGCCGCCCCCGACCTCGGTTGCCGGTGTGCGCAGCTTCTTGGGACTCGCCGGTTACTACCGGCGCTTCATACTTCACTACGCAACCATCGCCGCACCCTTGACCAACTTGCTACGCCACAAAGAGTTTGCCTGGTCCTCGGAGGCCGCTCACACTTTCCAACAACTCAAGGAGGTCTTAATGACGGCACCAGTCCTTCACCTCCCCGACTTCGACTCCACCTTCGTGATTGAGTGCGATGCTTCGGGCGTCGGGATTGGTGCGGTCCTCCAACAGGAGGGCCATCCGGTTGCCTTCTATAGTCGACGGCTGGCGGCGCGCCATGCCAAATTGGCCGCCTATGAGCGCGAGCTCATCGGCCTATCCAAGGCGATTCGACACTGGAGGCCCTACCTATGGGGACGCTCCTTCATCGTCCGCACAGATCATGCAAGCCTCAAATACCTCCTCGAGCAAGCCTTGATTACTCCTCCGCAACAGCATTGGCTTAGCAAGCTGATGGGATTCGATTTTCGGGTGGAGTATCGACCGGGCAGATGCAACCGGGCAGCTGACGCTCTCTCTCGCCTCCATGAAGAGCCGGCCGAATGTCTGGCCCTCTCCATCCCGACCCACTCAACGCGCCAGCAGTGGGAGGAGATCCTACGCGCCGAACCGGAGGTACAACAGCGTTGCTCGCAGCTGCAGCAAGCCACACCGGCGACTCTGGAGCCAGGCACAGCTCTGGCTTCTTCCCCGCCTGCCCCTTGGAGGGTTTAGCGCGGCCTTCTTTTTCGCAAGGGTTGCCTCTTCATCCCAGCCACATCGCCGCTCCGACTACAGGTGGTGGCGTCGGTTCATGATCTTTCCCACGAAGGCATCACCAAGACCCTACACCGGGTAAAGCGACACTTTTACTGGGCCAACATGCGCAAGACTGTGGAGGACTACGTAGGGACTTGTACCATCTGTCAACAACACAAGGCCAGTACCCAGGCGCCCGGCGGCCTTCTCCAACCCCTCCCCATTCCGCTCCACATATGGGCCGATGTGTCCATGGACTTCGTGGTCGGACTTCCCAAGTCACTTGGAAAAACGGCGCTGTTGGTCGTGGTAGATCGCCTCTCCAAGTACGCCCACTTCTTGGCTCTGAAGCGGCAGTACACAGCCCCGGCGGTCGCCGACTTGTTTTTCGATCAGATTGTGAGGCTCCATGGCATGCCCGAGACAATCGTCTCGGATCGCGACCCAGTCTTCCTCAGCACATTTTGGCGGGACCTCTTCCAGCGTTGTGGGACCAAACTTCTCATGTCCTCCGCCTATCATCCTCAGACAGACGGACAAACGGAGGTGGTCAACCGCACGATCGAGATGTATCTCCGATGTCTCGCAGCTGACAAGCCTTCGTCATGGGTTAAGTGGTTGCCGTGGGCGGAGTTCTGCTACAACTCCTCCTACCATTCCGCACTCCGCATGACGCCTTTTGAGTTGGTCTATGGCAGATCACCCCCACCACTCGTCCCGTATTGTCAGGGTGCTACTCCTGTCGACGCAGTGGACTGTGCATTGGTGGATCGAGATGAGCTCCTTAGCCGCGCACGCCAACACCTATTGGCTGCCCAGAACCGCATGAAGCAGCAACATGACCAGCATCGTCGGGAGGTCTCCTTTGCGGTTGGGGACTGGGCATGGCTCAAATTGCAGAAACATCGACAGCTTTCCATGCGCTCCACTCCTCAGCACAAGCTTTCCCCTCGATACTTCGGTCCATATCAGGTGGTTGCACGGATTGGCGAGGTAGCCTACCGTTTGGCCTTGCCAGAGACAGCTAGAATACATGCCGTCTTTCATGTCTCCATGCTAAAGCCTTTTCGCGGGACTCCTCCGGATAGCATCCCGCCACTACCTGAAGAGGAGTCTTCCCCGTCACCAGAAGCCGCAGCCAGGACCCCTCTCCAGGTGCTGTCGCAGCGGTTCATCAGAGGGTGCCGACAAATTCTGGTCCAGTGGAAGGATGAACCACCAGAAGCGGCGACTTGGCACGACGCTATTCAGTTCCGCGAATCCTTTCCTGACTTTCAGCTTGAGGACAAGCTGAATGTAGAGGGGGGGTGAAGTGCCCCGGGTAATTAGAGGGAGTAAGCAATAGGATTAACAACTAAGTAAACTGCTAATTCAACTAATTAATCTGCTAATTAGAATAACCGAATTGCAAAAGAATTTAAAATGCGATTAGAGTAGGTTGAGGTTGCCGTCAGACCCGCAGGCGAGGGTATTGATCACCGAGATACCAGACCCGTAGGGGTTGAATCGGTACCTCTGATTATGAGTTCATCATCCAGGCCAGTAACTTACATGCACGGATTGCGGGTATCAAGTGCTTGATTTTCCTTGATAGATAACCTCACGAATCATTGCGTACCCGGCAAGCACACCCGTTCAAGCCATACTGCCCAAGAGAGCACACGGCGGTAAAATATCATTTTCGGCCCGACTTGCGACCATCGACGACCCTCATCACTCGTGGCGGCAAGGAAGAGCATCGGCAAGCCAACGACACCAGTGGCGGCAAGGAAGGACATGCAACGCTGGCCGGCGGTACTCGTGGCAGACAGGGAGAGGCCTAGCTGCCACCCATCCCTTTCTTTCCCTTTATAGCAAGCCTTACTCCTTCCTCGGCTCAGTAGAAACCAAGCACCGGGGTAAGCAAGCACACCTGAGTCCAGGTGAGAAGGCGCCAAGAGAGCAAAGCAAGCAAGAGAGTCCTCGGGGAAGCAAGAACAGGAGAAGAAGGGTCGAGCGGGAGGAGGAGACAAGCCACAAGAACCGAACCGAGGAGATCCCGAGACCCTTTGAACCGAACAAGGAGCCGAGAAGCGGGGAGGTCCCAAGGCCAGGCCCGAACCACGAAGGACCCCGAAACAGTAGAACCAAGCGGCGACACCAACACTTTCTTCCCAAGAACCGAAACCACTCCAAGCTTGAGGTGCACAGCCATTACGTAGCAAGCTACTTCTTAAGGCCTTGAGTAGATTGATTAACCGTTAGTCTCTGGTGAGTCCTAGGGTTGCTAGATCGAATCTGCCGTCAGCTAGAACCCCATCATTGACCCCGAACTTGCCAAAGCATGGCAGAAGGCAGAGTAGGCGGATAGAACCACCAAAACCGGTAACATCTGTTCTTATCGTGAACCCTAGAATCACGAAATCTGGAGTAGAAGCAAAACCGGCCGATGTAGTGTCCGTTCTTATCATATGGCCCGAAAGCATGCGTCGAAACAACCCGACAAAAGAGGCAACAAATAGATCAAATAGTAGCATGTTCTTATCTGCGGTGGAGGAGAAGTTAGAAGAGGAAGCGACGATGGCGATAGAGGAGGTAGCGATGAGGGGGAGACTGCGGCTCGCGCTTGAGCGCCGGCGGCTTCGAGAAGGAAGGGCCGGCCATGGCGTCGGCCATGGCGAGGAGAGCGATAAGCGGCGTTGCGCCCGATCAGCCATTCTGGCAGCGGCAATGGCGGCGTTGCGCCGGCCGTCAGCGTCTTGAAGGGGCGAAGTGGTGCTTTGGAGGGAGTAGAGAGAGGCGAAGAGAGTCGTCGCGAGGAAAGCGGTGGGGAGATCTGGGAGCTCGATCCCGAGCGGCGTTGAGTCGGAGAGGTAGGGAGGCGAAGAAGCCGAGAAGGGCGGTGAGCCTTGGTCGAGAAGAGAAAAGAAAGCGAGAGAGCAGAGGGAAAAAAGAAGAGAAAGGAAAAGAAAAGGAAAGAAAAGAAAAGAAAAGAAGAAAAGAAAGAAAGAAAAGAAGAGAAAAGAAAAGAGAAAAAGGAAATAGGAAAATGCATAATCTAATTCTCTCGTGCATCTACGTAGGCTAAAATACCGTATCTGAATCGTAGGAAAAATGGTATTTTAATTTCTAAAAGCCGAATTAATAACTAAAATCTGTATTGGGTGAAATCTGGAAATAATGGAATTGCTGTATTGCTTATTTACTAAAGTATTATGGGTAAATTAATGGGTTAGATTAGAAAGGGAGTTTGGGCAGTATTATGGAATTAATACCTTGGTAATCTGTCAGGACCCGACCAGAATCAATTCGACCCTCATCTCCCATATTCGTGCGAGGACGTACTGATCAGTACTACTCCAGGCAAGCATCCTTTGGGAAATCTTTCCTTAAAATGTTTTAATGAATTTCCGTATCATTACAATACCATCCATGCATTACTAAACTTATACATTTAAATTGGAATCATAAACTTGGAATTGGAGGATGAAAATGGTTGTGGTTCTGGTGTGGAGAACGGAAGGTTGGAAATGAATTGGTTTATAGAAAAATGTGTTAGCTAGGAGCGGTGATGGAATTTGGACTATGTATTTTTTACAATCTTGTGTTGAGTTAATATGGTGGGTAGAGGATCACGATGAGAAGGTGACATTGGCCGGGGGGTCCTCTACATAAGTAGCATATAAGATTAACCAACTAATACTTGGACAATGAGCCGTATCTCAGTATCAACCATAGGGTGTGCAAACAGCCAGAAAAGGTTGTCCTATGAGAGTATTGTGATCTTTGCATGGTGGTTAGGTAGTTACTAGGGCACCAAATCCGGGTTACCGGAAGACCGGAGGCAGTGCGAGATGGGACTAAGTGGCGACTTAGTTGCCCATGATGGCGCTATATTTGAAGCAGGGAGTACCGCCACATATGTTGGGAGTACAAGCTGTTGGCTGAGTGTAGTGGGATGGCCTTGAGAGGATCCCCACTCGAGTAACGAGGTGAAGATCACAGTCTTGGATTAGTGATAAGCGTTACGGAGCCTCTCCTTGGAGGTCTCTATGGGTAAAGTGGTACAAACCTGCGAGGGTCTAAAATCATGAATTCATACTGTCTCTGGATTGGAGCTACGGAAGCTAAGTCTGTCTCATAACAAGTGTTAGTAGTACTTTTAATTAAAATTGCCAACTCTTAAGAAAACCAAAACCTATTTCTAATTAAAAATCAGATTTGGGAGGAGGTAAGTTGGATTTGGGAAAAGAAAGGAAAAACTCATATATTGCATTCTATTATTCCTTCTTTGAGTACTCTGTACTCACTCTTGCTTATATATCCCTTGATTAGAAGGTGAGCGTATGGATCGGCCCGCAGGAGCCTGGAGGCGAGGTGATCCATGAGGACCCGAAGGACTTCACCGGCGGACGGCGACTACCCTAGTGTCTCGACTACTACGAGAGTAGTAGAGTCACTAGGAGGCCGTCGCACGATAGATAGTGATTCGCGAGGTACTTTGGAGGTTGTAATATAATCTTGGTGGTGTATGAAGTCTATGTAAATTATGAACTCATAGCGGTGTGGCATCTGGATTGTAATATATGTTATGTTCATCCAGGTCTCTAATTGTGTTGGTGCAACATTCTGAACCTGGCGTAGTAGTCGACAAACAACGGTACTCCGCTATTTTGTTGGCCACTATCTTTGAGACTCCGCCTAATTAGCTTAGGGTGATGACACATTGGTTGTTAATTACCCTTTGTTAATCATCGGGTGCGCCTTGAGGTGGTATCGAGCAATGAGTTCACGAGAACCACGCTATAAATAAATAGAAGTGAGTAGAAGTTCAAGTAAGAAAATTTATCACTCTAGCTATATGGCACTAGTTATATGGTAACCTTCTCTCTATCAAATAATAAGTTACGAGTATTCTAGTTAATTTACTAACCGCTAACGTATTACTTAAAACCTTTCCTTGCAGGATGTCGCGCACTTAGGATTCCACCGGCCAGGAGTCGAGGCGACATGTGATGATGCTAGGCGACTAGTGGAGGAGTTAGGAGGGCTGGGTAGATTACTACCGGAGACCTCACGAGGACTTGTCGGCCCGCGCTGGTCATAGTTGTGTCGAGTGGAGATCCGACCTACTTACCATCGAGTTCTTCTCTTTTGGTTACACTCAGTACTTCCTACCTCTCGGAGGATCTTGCCGGAAGGCGATCATAGCCCATAGGGCTCGATTCCATGAGGCGAGAGGTCTTCCTTCCCGGCATTTCCTGCTACTTCCCATAATGTCGTCGCACCCGCCCACCTTCACCTCTTGGCGTCGGTCACGAGGATGTCTCAGGATCCTGCGCCGCGTCGGCTCACGCAGTAGGAACATGATTCATTACGATACCATGTTCTATGGGGAGCCGATGCTACCATTCTAGAGCGAGAGAGTCGCTTCCATGTGGAGGCGCCCGGTTTCTGGGTCGAGTCCGGCGAGTTTACGTCGAGGAGGAGCTCAGCAGCTTAGGTCTTGAGTTTGCTCCCCCTTACTATTCCACCACCACCACTTACCCTCCATGTCTGACCTTCGGTACCTCCCACTCACCCCTATGCCTCGGGATCGGTGCTAGGCGCCCGGCTCCGCACCCTCCACCTTTGAGTACACCCTTCTCCTGGGTTTGGTACCTACACCACTCACCCATACCACCTGCTACTCGAGTGGGGTATTCCTGCTGCCACCATATTCGGTACACCGCCCGAGACTTTCTTTGGCCACCTCGGGTTTGGCTCCTCCGGTGCGTATTGATGTTCATCACGGTCCTTGGATTGAGGCATCCCACCTCAATTCTTTCTTGAACTCCAGACTAGACCCACGTCGCGGCAGGGTTCTCGAGAAGTGCGGAGGAGGAGACAGAGGAGGAGGATCTGAGGAGGTTGAGCACTCTCAGGATGGAGGAAGTAAGCGATGGTAGTGTTGTATTAGGAGGAGTATTGGGTGAGTTGTATCGCGATGCTAGAACTATGTATCGGTGTAATCTTTAATGGTATCTATGGAATGCAGCTTTATTGTTCATCTTCCATGCCATGTCGACACTATGTGCATTGCATTACTAGTATGCTAGGTTGTTATAATTGCATTTAATTCTTCTTTGCAAGCATGTTTAAATTCCCACTAGTATGCATGGAAATGCGCATGAGCATGTTATTCTTGTCTTGCATTGCCAACCCTAGAAACAGGTTGCATTTGTGTTGTGCTTGTTATAAGTATAAAGTATCTAAATAGTGAATACGGCGCATAGAATTAGGAGCTAAGGACTAGGAAGCGGACCGGACCCGTGATCAGGTAAGCGTTTGGACACGTGGTCCATACTTGAGCGACTTCGGCGTGTAGACCTCGTGGAGTTCTCGGCGCTTCGAACACCGAGGGTTATTTATCGTTTTTCTTCAATAGATAGGTCGCGACTCGAAGCCTTGAGACCGAGGAGTTCCTAGTGCTCGGACACTAGAATTGTTGTCGTTTCCTTATTTGCATCTTGATGGTGTTTATGTTCTTCAGTAGCTATAGGTGCGACTTGAGGCGCATCCTCAAGGAGTTCTTGGTACTCAGACACCAAGTTTAATCGTTTTCTTAAATTGCGATTTATGGTTCTTATTACGAGATGATAGATAGAGGTAGTTGTAAATGAAATGGAGTGGCGTTGAGGCGAGTTCCTTCAATTCTTATCTCATTGCTTTATAACTTGACCATAAGACCTTCTAAATACTACAATACCTCTTCTCTTTTAATCAGTTGCTTGTAAAGGTTCTAATTCAACCAGTGTCATCGGTAATTATACCTCTCACCTTGTGAATGAGCGCTATTCTTAAGGGCGTTCTTCTTTCTTTAGTTATATCCTTAGTTAAGCATAGGAGTGACCTTCTAAAGAACCAGCTTTGTTGTGTCAAGAATAAGCGGTTAATTAAGTTGTGTCTTCGGTTGTGGTCTTTGCGGGATGTGCAGTAGTGAGGCGACGAGCGAGATCTGTTGTTGAGGTTAGGAGCACCCAGAACCCACCAAATGCATTAGAACAACCCCAAATGCCACCACGACCTTAACGGCCATTCCTGCACCACTTGGTCAGCCCGCACCTCCAATAGGTGGAAGTAGGATCATAAGAGCGAGGAAACTTAGATCCCTGGAGAGAGTCCTCCTGTGTATGGCCTGACCCAAGAAAACCAAAATCAATTCCTAGAAGCTCTTGTCACAAACCTTGCCCCTGCAACTCCACACTCAAACCGACATCGAACCACCTTGGGAGATTTTCTCCAAACTTCGCCCACCCTTTTGCTAGAGCCACCGCACCTCTGGAAGGCGATGATTGGCTTGGCGAGATTGAGAAGAAGTTGAATACCTTGGGTTGTCTGAAGAAGAGAGTGCAATTTACGGCTTATCGATTGATTGGGCTGCGGCCACATGGTGGAAGAACTATTGCGCACTTTCGTCTGAGAGCTCGACCCATATCATGGGAAGAGTTCACTACACTGATTCCATAATACCCATGTACCCACGAGGAGAGATGGATTTAAAAGCAGGAGTTTTGGGATCGACTCGAGGGAGTAAGTGTCTGAGTACTTGCCGAAAATTTAATGACTGTCTCGTCGCCCGGATGAAGTAGACAGAGGCAAAGAAGATTTATAGGTTTACAAAGGGTTGAACACCTATTTGAAGCTACATATGGCCACCCACACCATCCACGAGAATTCGGAGACCTAGCCAGAGAGCTACCGAGTGGAGAGTGTGCTGAGCACAAATGAATGAAGAAAGGAGAAAAGCAGATTTGATATCAAGCCAAGTTTTCCTAGCAGTCTCGACCTTTCGGGCCTCCACCACCACCCTCACAGAAATCAATTGCTCGTCCATATACAGCTCCTGACGGCATTCCGGTGTTCTCCCACCCGAGATCCCCAACCGGATGCTATAGGTGCGGGAGGACCTCACCTCATCTCATTTGTCCTAAACACAGCCGGTGCTACAAGCCCATGGCGGGGAAGGTCACAAGAAACCCGATTGCCCTCATCACCCGGACCTTTGAGTGAGAACAATCTGGGAAACCTCGGAGTTATTTCTCGGCTCTGGGCGTGCCCGAAACCCTGCAGCCTCGACAACTAGAGGACCGGTTCGCGGAGCCTCGATGCAGGGTCAGACCCACACGAACAACATCTCGGTGGAGCGGTAGAAGGAACCCACGAGATGTGGTTCACGGGTAAGCTTCCCATTCCCCCCATCTGTAGATCTTTGTTTTGTTTGATTCGGTGCTACACATTCTTTCATTTCAAAGAGGTATGTGAATAAAAATAAGTTAGAATGTGTAAGATTATTATAAGCATTAAGTCAATACACCAGGGAGTTAATGGGAGTAACCTCAATCGGAAGAAACCAAATAATCGAATACTAGATGTTCCCTTCTTAGCCAACTTTGCATGTGATCAGTCTAAGCGCCTAGATGTAGTGCAAGGAATGGATTGGCTAGGCTGTTTATGAGGTTAAGATGAATTTGCGAGTTAAGGCTGCGTCCATAAGAACCTTTGATGAGTCGAATCGTGTATCGAGGGACTTAGAAATGGGACACCTCAAAACAGCCCCAAGTTAACTCTTTTACCTTCAAAGAGAGTTGTCTCTTATTCTGTGGTTCGAAATTTCACGATGTCTTCACTGAAGAAGCTGCCAGGCATGCCAGAGAGTTGGAGGTTCCCCATAGAACTTGTTCAGGCACAAACCCCAATATGTAAAAGACCTTATCGTATGAACTCACAAGAATTGGTGGAATTAAAGCTGATTGAAAGAATTAGAGACAACGCGGGTTCATTAGAAAAGTGTATCACCGTGGGGAGCCCTGTTCTTTTTGTGAATAAGAAAGATGGTGGATTAAGGCGTATGCACAGATTATAGAGATCTCAACGAGTCACTATCAAAAATAAGTACCCTCTTCCTAGGATTGATGATCTATTTGACCCGGTTGAGAGGTGCTTGTGTGTTTTCCAAGATAGACTTAGATGCGGATACCACCAAATAAAGATAAAATCGAAGATATGGAAAGCTGCGTTTGTATCCGAGATATGGACACTATGAATACACCGTTGTGCCCTTTGGATTAACCAATGCACCTGCTGTGTTCATGAATCTGATGAACAAGATATACATGAAGTGCTTGGATAAATTCATTGTGGTATTCATAGATGACATTTTAGTGTACTCTAAAAATAAGGAAGAGCACACTAATCACTTGAGAATTGCCCTCCAAATCCTCGAGGATAATCGATTGTATGCCAAATTCAGCAAATGTGAATTTTGGTGGATCGAAATATCCTTTCTAGGACATAACATATACAGGGAAAGGAATAAGTAGACCCAAACAAAATTGAAGCCATAAAGTCTGGAAACTGACCTACAAACCAAAAAAGTGAGAAGCTTCCTTAGGTTGAAATTTGGATATTATCGCAATTCATCAAGGGATTCTCCCAGAGATAACATCACCCATCACTAAACTTACGAGAAAAGACATTCAATTCAAGTGGGACGAGAAAAGTGTGAGGAGAGTTTTGAAACTCAAACTATCATTAACCTACGCTTGATGTTAGCCCTACGAGAATGGCATAGAGTATGTGGTATCTTGTGATGCCTCAAAGTCGAGACTAGGGTGTGTGCTCATGCAAAATGAAAGTAATTGCTTATGCCTCTAGAAGCAATACGACCGCATGAAGTTAATTATCCACACATGACCTAGAAGCCAGCGATCGTCTTTGCACTAAAAATGTGGAGACATTATTTGTATGGAGTCGAAGTGTACACTTTACGGTGACCATAAAGTCTCAAATACATCTTCACCCAAAGAAGTGAATATGAGGCAGAGGAGATGGTTGGAGCTCATTAAGGATTACGATATCACCATTAACTACCACCAGGAAAGCTAATGTGTGGTGATGCTTTAAGCCGAAAAGTCGGTGCAACCAAGTATCCGCTTGAGTTTCACCAAAAGTTAATCCAAGAGTTGGCTAAAATGGAAATCAATTTCAGTTCATCACCTTCCAATGCCTTACTAGGCTGTCATGTCAATTGAATCCACCCTTCTAGAACAAATTAAAGAAGCAAAGCAACGACACTTATATTGTGGGAAGAAATCAAGAGAATCAAGTTAGGTCAACCTTGAGTTTAATTTGGATGAAGAAAAACCCTCGAGACTTCGTGAAAGGATTTGTGTACCAAATGATTAGAATATCAAAACACTCATCTAAAAGAAGCCCATGACACACCATACACCATTCATCTGGTGGTACCAAAATGTCTGAGATTTAAAAGAAACCTTACGGTGAGTGGAATGAAAAAAGGAGATAGCAGAATATATTAGTAAGTGTGATACTGTCAAAGTAGCGAGAACACCAGCGTCTGTGAGGCTTACTCCAACCTGCCAAATTCACGAATGGAAATGGGAGGATAATGTATGGATTTCATAGCAGGATTGCCCGAGAACCATAACCAAGAAAGATGCCATATGGGTGATAGTGGGCCAGACTCACTAAATCAGCCCACTTCATTGCCACTAACCAAAAATATTACTGCTCCGCAGTTAGTGAGATATATCGGAAAGAGTGGTTACACTCCATGGAGTTCCCAAAACAATCACCTCGAGATAGAGGCTCAGTCTTCACCTCTAACCACGGGGAAGCTTACAAAGCATTGCTTTGGGGGCGAAACTAAACTTGATGCATATCACCCTCAAGCAGATGGACAAAGCGAGAGAACAAATCGAATCTTGGAAGATATGTTAAGAGCATGTGTGCTGAATTTTAAGGAGAGTTGGGATAAATATCGCACCTCGCTGAGTTGCATACAACAATAGTTATCAATCAAGCATCTGAGATGGCCCATTGAAGCTTTATATGGTAGAAGGTGTAGATCCCCAATCTGTTGGTATGAAGTAGGAGAAAAATCATTGATGGGTCGGACTTGATTCGCCAAAATGATGAGAAGATCAAACTAATTCAAGAGAGGTTGAAAAGCTGCTCGAGTAGGCAGAAGAACTACGATAGCGTGGGGAGAGATTGAAGTTTTATCACGAAGATTTGGTTTACACGAAAGTGTCCCCCATGAAAGGAGTTCACCGATTCGGAGTTAAAGGAAAGTTAAGTCCTCGTTATGTTGGACCCGTTCAAAGTGTTAGCTCAAAGAAGGCTGGCCTACCAATTAGAGTTGCCTTCTCGACTTTCGAGAATCCACAACGTCTTCCACATTTCCCAACTTTCAGAGCACACTTAGAGAACCTTCTCCAACTAGTCCAAAACATTGACATTCCTTGGCTGACCTAACCTATGAGGAACAACCACTCAAAATCCTAGCCACGAGAAGAAAGACAATTCGGAAGAGCCCTTTGTCAGGATTACGCAAAGTCGGGTGGAAGCACCACAGAAAAGAAGCCACGTGGGAAAAGAAGATGAGCCATTCGCGAGTCTATCCCATACTCTTTAGGTAAGAGTTTAGATGAAATCCTTTTAAGGGGATAGGATGAAGTGCCCGAGTAATTAGAGGAGTAAGCAATAGGATTAACAACTAAGTAAGCGCTAATTCAACTAATTAATACGCTTCAATTAGAATAACGGTGCAAAAGAATTTAAAATGCGATTAGAGTAGGTTGAGGTTGCCGTCAGACCAGCGAGCGAGGTATTGATCGCGAGATACGGACCGTAGGGGTTGAATCGGTACCTCTCGTTATACGGTTCATCATCCGTGACGTAATCGCTTACGTGCAGTTGCGGGTATCCGTGGCGATTTTCCATGATAGATAACCTCACGAATCGCTGCGTACCCGACCAAGCACACGTTCAAGCCATACCTTGCCCAAGAGAGCACACCGGCGGTAAAATATCATTTTCCCGGCCAGGCTTGCAGCCATGCGGCGACCCTCATCACTCGTGGCAGCAAGGGAAGAGCATGCGACAAGCCAACGGCACCCGTGGCGGCAAGGAAGGACATGCAACGGCGGCGGTACTCGTGGCGACAAGGGAGGAGGCCTAGCGCCACCCATCCTTTCTTTCCCTTTATAGCAAGCCTTACTCCTTCCTCGGCTCGGTAGAAACCAAGCACGGGGTAAGCAAGCACACCACAGTCCGGTGAGAGGCGCCAAGAGAGCAAGAAGCAAGGAGAGTCCTCGGAAGCAAGAACCGGAGAAGGGTCGAAGCGGGAGGAGGAGACAAGCCACAAGAACCGAACCGGGAGATCCCGAGACCTTGAACAGAACAAGGAGCGAGGAAGCCGGGGAGGTCCCAAGGCGAGCTGAACCACGAAGGACCCCAAACGGTAGAACCAAGCGACACCAACACTTTCTTCCCCAAGGGAACCCGAAACCACTCCAAGAGGTGCCTGACCATTGCACGTAGCAAGCTACTTCTTAAGGCTTGAGTAGATTGATTAACCGTTAGTCTCGGTAGAGTCCTAGGGTTGCTAGATCGAATCTGCAGTCCGCTAGAACCCCATCATTGACCCCGAGAACTTGCAAGCATGGCGAGAGCAGCGAGTAGAAGCGGATAGAACCACCAAAACCGATTAACATCATTTCTTATCGTGAACCTAGAATCACGAAATCGGTAGAAGAGCAGCAAGCGATGGTAGTAATCCGTTCTTATCATGTAAGCGAAAGCATGTAAATCGAAACAACCGACCAAAAGAGGCAACAAATAGATCAAATAGTAGCATGTTCTTATCTCTGCGGTGGAGAGAAGATTAGAAGAGGGGCGACGATGGCGCGATAGAGGAGGTAGCGGTATGGGGAGACTCGCGGCGTCGCGCCCGGCCGGCGGCTTTCGAGGAAGAGGACGGCCATGGCGTCGGCCATGGCAGAGGGCGAAATAGCGGCGCGTTCGCCCGATCAAGCGCGCGGCGGCAATGCGCGTTGCGCGGCGGTCCGGCGTCTTGAAGAGGCGAAGTGGTCTTTGGAGGAGTAGAGGAGGCGAGAGAGAGTCGTCGCGAGGAGCGGCGGCGGTGGGGAAGATCAGTGAGAGCTCGATCCAGCGGCGTTGAGTCGAGAGAAGGTAGGGAAAGGCGGAAGAAACGAAAGGGCAGTGAGGCCTTCGAGGCGAGAAGAAAAGAAAAGCGAGAAAAAACGAGAAAAAAGAAAGAAAGGAAAAGGAGAAAAGGAAAGAAAAGAAAAGAAAAGAAGAAAGAAAAGAAAGAAAGAAAAGAAAAGAAAGAAAGAAAAGAAAAAGGAAATAGGAAAATGCATAATCTAATTCTCTCGTGCATCTCGTAGGCTAAAATAGTATACGAATAAGTAGGAAAAATGGTATTTTAATTTCTAAAAGCCGAATTAATAACTAAAATCTGTATTGGGTGAAATCTGGAAATAATGGAATTGCTGTATTGCTTATTTACTAAAGTATTATGGGTAAATTAATGGGTTAGATTAGAAAGGGAGTTTGGGCAGTATTATGGAATTAATACCTTGGTAATCTGTCGAGGGACCGAGCCGAGAATCAATTCGACCCTCATCTCCCCATATTAGTGCAGGGACGTCTTGTTCGAGTACTACTCCAGGCAAGCATCCTTTGAAATCTTTCCTTAAAATGTTTTAATGAATTTAGTATCATTACAATACCATCCATGCATTACTAAACTTATACATTTAAATTGGAATCATAAACTTGGAATTGGAGGATGAAAATGGTTGTAGTTACGGTGTGGAGAAACGGAAGGTTGGAAATGAATTGGTTTATAGAAAAATGTGTTGGCTAGGACAGGTGATGGAGCATTTGGACTATGCTAACCACAGAAATCTTGTGTTGAGTTAATATGGTGGGTAGAGGATCTGCGATGAGAAGGTGACATTGGTAGGGGTCCTCTACATAATTAGCATATAAGATTAACCAACTAATACTTGGACAATGAGCCGTATCTCGATATCAACCATAGGGTGTGCAAACAGCCGAGAAAAGGTTGTCCTATGAGAGTATTGTGATCTTTGCATGGTGGTTAGGTAGTTACTAGGGCACCAAATCCGGGTTCTGGGAAGACAGGAAGAGACGTGCGAGATGGGACTAAGTGGCGACTTAGTTGCCCATGATGGCGCTATATTTGAAGCAGGGGAAGTACCGCACATATGTTGGGGTACAAGCTGTTGCTGCGAGTGTAGTGGGATGGCCTTGAGAGGATCCCCACTCGAGTAACGAGGTGAAGATCACAGTCTTGGATTAGTGATAAAGCGTTGGAGCCTCTCCTTGGAGGTCTCTATGGGTAAAGTGGTACAAACACAGCGAGGGTCTAAAATCATGAATTCATGCTGTCTCTGGATTGGAGGCTACGGAAGCTAAGTACGTCTCATAACAAGTGTTAGTAGTACTTTTAATTAAAATTGCCAACTCTTAAAGAAAACCAAAACCTATTTCTAATTAAAAATCAGATTCGGGGAGGAGGTAAGTTGGATTTGGGAAAGAAAGGAAAAACTCATATATTGCATTCTATTATTCCTTCTTTGAGTACTCTGTACTCATCTTGCTTATATATCCCTTGATTAGAAGGTGAAGCGTATGGATCGGCCCGCAGGGCTGGAGGCGAGGTGATCGCGCGGGACCGGGACTTACCGGCGGACGGCGACTACCCTAGTGTCTCACGACTACTACCGAGGAGTAGTAGAGTCACTAGGAAGGCCGTCGCGATAGATGGCGGTTAGCGGAGTACTTTGGAGTTGTAATATAATCTTGGTGGTGTATGAAGTCTATGTAAATTATGAACTCATAGCGGTGTGGCATCACGGATTGTAATATATGTTATGTTCATCCAGTCTCTAATTATTGTTCTGCTGCAACATTCTGAACACAGCGTAGTAGTCGACAAAACAACGGTACTCCCGCTATTTTGTTGGCCACTATGCTGAGACTCCGCCTAATTAGCTTAGGGTGATGACACATTGGTTGTTAATTACCCTTTGTTAATCATGCGGGTCGCCACAGGGGGAGTATTGTTAGAGGTGCTGACAGGGTATATTACAGGCGTAGGATTAGAGAGGATCCGGTCAAGGCATGAATGGCCGGTTAATCTCCTTCCTGTTTTGTCCTACAGTTATTTCTTTCCTTCCTATTCTCTAGGCAATTAGTTGCTTGATTAGGTAAGTTAATTTCCTTCCAAAATAATGTAGCCAGATTGCTGGTTGCTTGATTAGGTAAGATTTCCTTCCAAAATAATGTAGCCAGGAGAATGCTTAATAAAAGGAGAAGAATGAGAAGAGAAAAGGCACGATTTAGTGTCACCAAACTTATCTCAGGCGCACCGTCGATAACCGGTCGGTGGCTCCGTATAGCCAACCCCCTTCTCATATACCTACACCCTTCCTCACGGCGCCTCCTCCTGCAAGCTGCGGCCAGCGGCCGGGCACGAGGGCGTTCTCACGCGAACACTCGTATCAGAAGCTTTCTTGCAAATGTAAATGTGCTATATTCATGCATTTCCAAGAGCCTCGTAGTAAAGGGCTCAATATACTGTTATGTTGGGCAAGTTACTTCCACAGTCCCAGCCCACTTAATTCTCCATTTTCCCGTTCTTTGTTTCTGAGATAGAATCCATCACAAACCCATCTCAATTGAATCCTGTAATCATTAAATTAATTTTCAAATTGTTTATGTTACATCCACTACACATGGCATGTGCTGAACATTTAAGACTGAATAAAATATCTTAAAATGATCTAGATATTCTTCATCACCCCTATAATACCTTCTTGTCCCGGCTTTTTTTTGTTGTTGTTGTCTAGGTTTGTTTTTGGTTGTTCCTGCTATTAGTAAGCCTCATTTTCCAAAGCTGATGCTGACTTTTGCTATTTATACATGTTGTAATACATCTTCATGCCCTTTGCTAGTGTAATAGAGGTATCAGTTTTCTTTCACATAAATAACTAAATAAGTCTAACCGATCATATGTCCATTTTTATTATCTTATATTTGCTTCATCTGGAAACTGTTGGCGCCTCTCGCCCTAGACTTTTAAAATGGAAATGCGGTCAATGGTGTTTGCTCTCGATTCTTGACTAAGGACGGGAGGGTAACCTTTTAAACCCGTGATATGTATCAAATACAGTTACGTGTTCAAATCTACCAGGTGTACAGCTTAGGTCCTAGCAACCCGTATGCATAAGAATCTTATAAGAAGATTTTTGCTCCACTGGGTAGCAGTACAGCAGTATACACTGCCAGCTATGTACCACCACCACCAAGCCACTGCTTTTGGCAGTTTGGAACGGTTTACGTTTAGCTGAACATAAAGCAGCAACCAGGCAGTTAACATATCACATGAGCTTCAAGAATTTGACCACCGAATCTCCTCCAGCTTCCCACACAGCATTTTCGTAGAGGTGACGCGTAGATCTGAGTTGCAGTACCTGGGGCCTTCGATTTGTCATCTTGTTTCCTAGTTTTTACATGGTACTCCTATTCGGAGTACTGATCTTGGGGAAGTAGTACTGGTTGCTATAAATCTTTCGGCATTGATGGAAGTCAGTGGCAGCAGTACATTCAATGATGATAAGTCTTCCCCTCTGGCACGCTGTACTTGAAAGATTTGCATATTTATTGTCAAGTCTAGCAGCTCCTTCGTTATATTTTTTACATTAGCAAAAACCATGTCCTCCAAAATTTATACCCATTGCTGTGATCTTCCCAGTTGGACCCAATAATGCACTAGTTCCAACTGCATATATTGTGTTAGTACAACATGTGCAATAACTTATTAGTGGTTGTGTAGTAGCTGTTGGTGCTTTCATCTTTGTTCCTGACATTTCTAGTGCCAATGTGCCTCATCACAGCATCAACACCCCCTCAACCACCCCTGTGTTTTCTTATCAATCTAATAAATAGTCACCGTTGTAGATGGAAGAATTAATGTTGATAACCATGCAGCGCATGGAGACTGCAGTTGGCAAATTGCCATGAGCACGTACTATATTCACACTGTGTCGTCATGCCACACAGGCTGCACACAAGCTTGTTCTGAAAGAAGAATAGTACTCTGATTGACAACTAGGTCCCACCGATTAAGTTGGTGCTTATCGGGACAGCTTGCTCACATGCGTATAATTATGGATTCATAACAAACTCCATTAACTACTGCATTTGCGTATCATCTCATTTTGTGTATGTGCAGGCACACGTATATAAGCTCACGGCCGTTCCATTAGACCAGAACGTGCTTCTCTTCCAGGCCACTCTTTAGACGACTCCAAGTGATATCCATAGTCCGGCTCCAATGGAGGTGAGGTGCTTGCTGGTCTTGGCTCTCTTCCTTTTGGTGGGAATACATGGCGGGGAGGCACAGCCACTCGTGCCAGCGATCATGACATTTGGCGACTCGTCGGTCGACATAGGAAACAATGACTACCTCCACACCATCATCAAGGCAAACTTCCCTCCCTATGGAAGGGACTTCAAGAACCATGTGGCCACTGGGAGGTTCTGCAACGGCAAGCTGGCTACCGATATCACTGGTCACATTCTTACTCCTGTAACCTGTTAGATGTGCTCTTCGTGCTTATGTGTAGGGTGCAGCTGCATTCTCTAAAGATATCCTGTGTTAAAACTTCTGTGGTTGCAGCTGAAACTTTGGGGTTTACTAGCTATGCCCCTGCGTATCTCAGCCCGCAGGCGTCGGGGCAGAACCTTCTGATTGGAGCCAACTTCGCATCTGCAGGATCTGGCTACTATGACCACACGGCACTTATGTATGTAAGTACCATCAATGACCTTTCAAAGGAGTCAAAAGCTTAGCATGCGAAACTCTGAATTGAAATCTTTTGGGTGCATGTTACATCATTCTTCGATGTCTCATTAATTATCAACTCGTCGATCGTAAATGGATCAGCTATCTGTCGCCGTCTCATTGCTATTTTTCGAACGTCATACTTAGCAAATCTGTATGCTAGTGTAAATATTCTCTAACTTGGGCAAATTGCGTGGCTTAGCATGCCATCCCTTTGTCCCAACAATTGGAGTACTTCAAACAGTACCAATCTAAGCTGGCAGCAGCGGCTGGAAGTAGCCAAGCTCAGTCAATCATCTCTGGCTCACTGTACATCATCAGCGCCGGTGCAAGTGACTTCGTCCAGAACTACTACATCAACCCTTTTCTCTTCAAGACCCAGACCGCCGACCAGTTCTCCAACCGCCTCGTCGGCATCTTCGGCAACACCGTATCGGTAAGCGACTAACTGTACCAGCTGCCTCCTCCACGTACAATGGGTGGGAGTTGATGATTAAGATCATGCGATCCTTAAACCTGGAACCAACCGTAGAAACTCTATGGTATGGGAGCACGGCGCATCGGTGTCACGTCGTTGCCGCCGCTGGGCTGCCTTCCCGCGGCGATCACGCTGTTCGGCCACGGGAGCAACGGGTGTGTGTCGAGGCTCAACAGCGACTCCAAGAACTTCAACAGGAAGATCAGCGCCGCCGTCGACTCGCTGTCGAAGCGGTACCATGATCTCAAGATCGCGGTTTTCGACATCTACACGCCTCTGTACAGCCTTGTTACCTCGCCGGCGTCACAAGGTACGACAAGTTACCTCACCGTGGCATTAGTTTTCCTTTTATCAGCATTAATGGATGCTCGTGTTCGTACGTTCCTGCTGAACTTCGGACGCATGGTGTTAGGCTTCACTGAGGTGAGGCGGGGATGCTGCGGAACAGGGACGGTGGAGACGACGGTGCTCCTCTGCAACCCCAAGTCCATCGGGACGTGCCCGAACGCGACGACGTACGTGTTCTGGGACGCCGTCCACCCGTCAGAGGCGGCGAACCAAGTGCTCGCGAGTTCTCTCCTCGCCGAGGGCATCAACTTGGTTACATAAATCAGTGGAACTAGCCCTGCATGGCGAGGGCCAGCCAGCCAGTGCCCTGCAGTACTGCGCTTAGATGACAGTATGACACACGCTTCAAGCGTCTTGCAAAGAAAATAATGCTGGTCGTTTCACAGTGGAAACTCCATGCTAAGTGTGTTGATGGAAAGGGTAGGACGGAGACATGGTTTGTTTTAAGGGTTTTAAACAGCTCCAAAGTCATAGGGGTCCTGAAGATCTCTGCACTTGATTTTATTTTCCCTTTGAAGTTTCATCATCAACGTGTTTACTGAAATGATTGTTTAAGGCTTTTTTTACTTTTATTAACACTACTACAGAACCAGCTTCTAGAAGCGGTTCGTAACCGCTTCTAAGCAACCGGTTGTGATACTTCGAAGGGTATCATAAGCGGTTTTAGGAACCGCTTGTGGTGGTGCGACACCAAGCGGTAAAAGGCAGTAATAATATCATGGGAACGGGACTCGAACCCACAACCAGCACTCCATCCTCGTGACTCGTCTCATCCATCTAGCCAACCCACCCACGTGTGCTCTCTGATAGAGTAGGGCATGCATTCCTTTTATTATTTCTAAAACTGGGCTTCTACAAGCGGTTCGTGACACGAACCCCTTCTAAAGCTTTAGAAGCGGTTGGGGACACGAACCGCTTGTAAAGATCTTTAGAAGGGGTTCGTGACACGAACCGCTTCTAAAGGTGGGGCTTTAGAAGGGGTTCGTGCCACGAACCGCTTCTAGAGATCCCCTCCGGCCTGTTGCCACGAACCGCTTCTGGTGCGAGCGTTACAATCGGTTCGCACCAAACCGTTTCTAATAGGCCGGTTGTGATGCCCGATTTTGTAGTAGTGTAAGTTCAAGATGGGGTTTCCTTTGCACTGGGCGCATTCAGTTCTACGTGACCGTAAGTGTGGTGTGTCTGTGCCGACTCCAATGTCTGCAACTCTGCATTACTGCATGTTTGACGGGCAGTGGTTAATTACAGTAAGCCGTAAAATTATTTTGACGGGTACAGTTCAACGTTTCAACATTTAACGTTGGGGGCATATCCTGTGCAATCAACAGTTTGGTGCAATCACCGTGCAATCAAACTAAAAAAAGTTTCAAAAAATTCTGAAAAAAATCATAGATGTACATCTCAACTTACCCTATCTACATATAAAATTTCATGATCAAATTCGTCCTATTCTAGAAGTTACAAAAAAGACAAATTTGGGGTGCATTTGAACTGTAAAAGTTTGTCAGAAATTTGTCTTTTTTGTAACTTCTAGCATAGGACGAATTTGATCATGAAATTATATATGTAGATGGGGTAAGTTGAGATGTACATCCATAATTTTTTTCAGAATTTTTTGAAACTTTTTTTAGTTTGATTGCACGGTGATTACACCAAACTGTTGATTGCACAGGATATGCCCCCTTTAACGTTAGGCACAGAGTGACTTGCATCATATCAGAAAGAGATAAAAAGGTATAATAATGCTAATTAAAGATCGACATTTACGTTTAACATAGCGAAAGATAGAAATTTGCGTTTTACGTAAAATGATAGGCACTTGCGTTTATAACGTAAAAAAATGCGAAACATAATCATGCACAGTTAGGTTACGTTCCTGCCGTTTCAGATTTAGGACCGTGCCTACATGATCAGATGAGCAGTGGTCTCTACAAGAAAATGAAAAAAGAAGACAGAAAAGCTTCCATTTCAGCAAGTAGTAGTGCAGCAGTGCTTCTGTATTTTCCTCCTAATACAAGTGGTACCAGTATTGAAGTTGGTAATGGTAGGTACGAATAGACGCAAAAGCTCAACGTTTCAACATTTAACGTTAGGCATACAGTTACTTGCATCATATCCAGGTTCCATTTATCGACGATAATCGCTCGATTATCGCCGATAATCGTTTTATCGACGGCGGCCGAAATCATTTACCGATCGGTAAACCGAGAAAATTCAAAAAAAAAAAAAATCAAAAATTTCAAAATTTCAAAAAAATTTATATGACGCAAATATCACGATTATCGCCAAATATCGTTGAAAATCGCTACAAAAGTCGACCGTACAAAAAAGTTCAACATGGCTGTCGATTTTCCACCGATAATCGTCGATTTTCCACGTTTTTTTATTTTTTTTTCAAAAAAATCTGATTTTTGAATTTATGCGGTTTTTTTGCGATTTTCGACCGATTTTCGGCTTGATTTTTGCGATTATCAAATTTTACTATTTATCCGAAAATCGCAATGTCGATAACGTGAACCCTTATTCATATCAGAAAGAGATAAAAAAAGGCAGAACCTCAACCCTCCATGTCTTCTCCCATGCCCTTCCCACCCACGGTCAGGTCGCAATCCTCGTTGGATCCTTTCTTCTTGGCCCTATTTGCTCAGGTCTAGTTACCCTAACTGGTTGGGCGAGCTGCTACTTTACTTAACCAAAATTTGTTCCTTTTAGTTAATCTAAGCTTGGTGATGGAGTTTATATCATGTAAAAGTACAAATGTTTAGGAATACTTAGCTCCGATGCGCGCCAGCATTTTCTTAAAGAAAAAAGCACTTCTTTCTCTGCAAAAATTTGACACGTTAGACTGCTTATATCGATGCTATTGTAACCTGAGACTACGGTCTTAATATAAATGTTATCTGGCCTCGTCAGCTAAAACAAAATTGAAAACAGGCTGTATACAGTGCTAGTTCCTAGCTCATTAAAATTAGGCTATTACATATGGGAAGAAGGCAATTCCTTCACAATACATCATACATGCCGCTGTTGCTGTTTATAGTTAAGAGGAAAATACCATCTTTAATATTTCAGTCACGCCCCCTTGAGTTCTAAAACAAGCCTAAGCTTAGTTGCAGTTAGCTTGTCAAATATATGGTGCTTACTGCCATAGATAAGTGATGCAAGACTAGGTGGTGTGGCGATGAAGTTTATTTCTTGGTCTGATGGATTGCTGGTTTCCCCCACATCTTCATAGTTAGATTGTACCCTGAAGTTCTTCAGCTTTTTTTTTTAAAAAAAAAAAAAAAATAGTTCACTACTACAAAAGGGTTTATATTAGACGCTTCATCACAGACGGTTTTGATAAACCGTCTATAATGAGAACAGACGGTTCTATAGTGTAACCGTCAGTGAAAACATCACAGACGGTTCTATTTTTTTTAGATAATGAAAGAATAGATTTAGAAACCTTCTATGATATACAACAATATTACAAACGGTTTTAGTATAAAACCGTCTGTGATAACTCCTGTAGCCATCACAGATGGTTCTATTTAGAAACGTCTGTGATATACAGTAATATCACAAACGATTTTATTATAAAACCGTATGTGATGGCTTGGTTCTTCTCAAATGATCTGTAACTTCTTAGCTTGACAGCTGTTTGGTTTTTCGAAAATTAGTACTTCTCAGATGATAGACTTCATATGTACTCGGTACCAGGGTTAACAATTTCATTTTGCACTAGAAATTCGAACTCCCGGCGGTAGTGAAATTCGTTGAAAATCTCTCGAAATTCGGAAAAAACCGAACGGTTTGGAAGTCAAACAGCCGGGCAAAATCAGCTAAATTTTTTTGAAAATTCTCGAAATTCATTCGAAATTCTCGAAATTCGGTCGAAATTCTCGAAATTCCACTAAGCTTTGGTACCAATGGTTGAAACAAAATACTAAAATTCTTTATCTTGCTCTTCTCTATTGTCTTGCTTGTTCTTTATCGCTTTTTCTCTCGCATGTTCTAAACAGATTACAGCTGCGCCTTATATAGGCTGTACCTCCTCAACCGACTCGGCAAAAACTTTAGTAATCTACTCAGACACAAACTTCTTATTATTCTACTCTAACTCGTCTGTGTACTGCCTAAAGTCCTAGACTTTATTTCAGTTACAAGATTAGTTCCAACAATGCCAATACTACAACGTGATGGTAATGGTGCATTTCATCTCGCAGTTACTGTACCAGTCTGTCAAAAGTCACAGACAGTGCTTGAAGGGAAACTCTCTGCATTTAGCTGCAGTTCACGGCCTCTGCCATCGTCATGGCCGGAGCTCCCACCGGACCTGCTGGGCCTCGCGCTCTTGCGCCTGCCGACCCACGTCGACCATGCCCGCCTCCGCGCGGTCTGCCTCTCCAGGCACACCAGCGCCCGGCTGCAAACGCTGCCTCCGCCGCTCCCATGGCTCTCTCCCTCCGCGACGGCAGCCTCGTCGACCCCGACGTTACTCGGTTCACAGCATGTCCATCCCCGACGGCACCTTCATGTATCACGTCGTCGACAACCTCGCCTTCCTCATGCACGACGACGGAGGCTGCTCCCTGCTGGACCCTCTCTCCAAGTCGACGACCCCTCTACCGGAACTAGCTCCCGCCGTGCGTCGAGCGATTGATGAGACCAATGTCTATAGTTCGTCTTACATCGGAGGGCGTATGTTGAGGCAAAACTGTCCTCGCCATTTGACTCATCGCCGGATTTCATCGTCGCTGTCAATCTGTCATGCATGATATTAATTAGACGGATATCATGTTGCTGTTTCTACTTGCAAGCAGCTCGGCGCGATCAGCTCGTACCAAGCCAAGACTTGGGCATTAGAGGAGAAGCCACGATGGCATTAGTGTCAGTTTTAATCTTGTTTTAAGAAAGTTTGTCTTAGAAAAGTTTATTTTAGAAAAATTTGATTTAGAAAATGTTTGAAGTCCGAATCGAACAATGAGTTGTTATCTAGTTTGGTATTTAATATTCTGTTATATAAGCAGAGGATTATAACAGAAGAACACAATGCAATAGAGAAAAGCAGTAATGCAGATTGCGTCTTACCGTGAAGCTTCAGAGGTGTTTTTGCCGTAGTGCTGAACTTAAGAAGCTTTTGTGCAGGGACGTGAAGTCTTTGAGCAAAGGAAGGAGCAGCTAGTGCTGTACATCAACGACGTGAAGAGCATGCTTTCGTTCACACGGCCGGCGAACATGCACGCCAGCAGGAGCTCCATACGAGGCACAAATCCTTGATCACCGCAGTTGGCGACATCCCCCGTGTTCTTTTCAGTCCTGTTCCAACAATTAGCGTATCTGTGACATTGCATTCTTTCATGGAAAGCTAGCTATAACAGTTCTCACTGGCGGAGTGGCGGAGACGGGCTCCATGTCCAGACGTACTCTAGAGAAGCATGAAGCCCAGTAGCCCCGGCTAGGCACGCGCCCACGGCCGCGATGCTGGAGTCCGCGTGTAGGGCGCCCTCAGCCGGCCGCTGTGCCCACCACGGCTCCTCGCACGTTACGGCCGCTCGGTGCAACGGCCTACCACCAGTGGCGAGGCCACAACCAAAATTGAATGTGGAATTAAAAGAATTGAGCTAGATTGGCCTGTTACAAAGTCAAGATAAAAATAGATAATGGATTTAAAGGACTAAGCTAAATTGGTATAAACATAATCTTTTACTCTCGTGCAATCCAAATTCGTGCGTGATTAGAAGAGAACCAAAACAGGAAAAAAGAAGAAGATAAATACGTACCTCCTTAATGAAAAACACATCCTCTGACTCCCAGCCTCTCCCTCCCGGCCTTCACTTCCTCCTCCCAATCCCTCAATCCCCTACGCCAGCTCGGTAACTCCATTTCCAGCCTCCCCCAATCCCCTCTCCTCCCCTCCAGAATTCGGCCCGCCGCACCGCCCAACGGCTCCTCTCTCCTCCCCTTCAGCTCGTTGCTTGCCTCGGCTCCCAGCCGGGCTCTCGGCTCCCATCCACCGTCCATCGGTTCACGCTTCCTCACAACAGTGACATCGTCCTCTGCCTCGACATCTCCATGCCACCATCATTGCCTGTCGGCTCACCGTAGCCGCTTTGTCTGCTCAGGCTCAGGTGCGCCTCAATCTCCTCGATTTGAAATCTAGATCAATTGCATTTGGTGACTATAGGGTGGGAATCGAAGGTTTGTAATCGAATCGAGCGAATATTGGGGTGACCAAATTGAATGGGGCATACAACCAACATAGAGGCCATCTGTCAGCAACTTAGCATCAATATTTTTCTATGAGGAGAGTGGACGACATACCACCATGATTTTGGGAGGCCCACCCGTCGGTATGAACTCTACTAACTATAGGGGATGGGAGTTAGAATGGCGTACTACTGTTAATAAATTCTTTTTACGTAGTAGAGATACAAAAAGTGATGTCACTTCCAATGGAGAGCTTACCATGTCTAGCTACTCATTTCAAGAACAAAGATTCTCACCTATATCTAGATAAAAGTGTTCTTGTCTATCCCTGTGATTGATTATCAATTGTGGGGCTTTGTATGGTGTACTGTGGTGTCCATGCCCAACTATGACTTATTTAATCCCTGGTCAATCTATGATAAGCTTGTTCTTGAGTATGGGACCACATTGTTGTCAAAGTCTAAAGTCCCCTTACATGTCATGTTCTACTCATGCACTGTACTATTCATTTTTAGTGTAGTAGGTATTTGCTTAATGGTCTAAGTTTATCATTACAATATTGTGTTCCCACTCAACATTATTAAAGTTTAGTATGGTATGGTTGTGAATTGATTATTGTGACAATGCTTTATCACAAATCTGTTCTGGTTGTTAAATCGGAATGCATGCATGTTCTTGAACCCTTAACGCAATTAGTGTTATTGTTTAGTAGATTATCTTATGGTTAGACGGTGTGGGGTTCTGAAATGAGGCACTGGGGTTTGGTGGCCATCGACATACAGGTTTTTGGGCGTGTGCATGGTCCAGATAATTTGCCCTTTTGGTGTATTGTGTTTATTAGAAATATCGGTATTTAGATGATGCGAAAGATGTTCATGCCTTGAAGTTCTTAGACAGGGTGTAGTGCATGTTCTGATTTCTCTTGTGAATATATGAGTGGCTTATCTATTCTGGTCCATTATATGTGCATGAATGTGCTATGTAATCGTGTCCTATATATTCATGTTTAAGACATCGAAGGAGTTTGGTCCTTGGGTGTGGTGGTTAATGAAATATTTGTTTTGTATTATTAAGTCGAAGTGCATGAAGGTTCAGAAGTTATATCGTTACTTATTTGCTTGTCTAAATGAAATCCAATGCATGTAAGCCTGCTACTTAGTGTGCATCTGCATCTTTAATCATCATACATGCTTCATTTGAAATGTCGATTTAGACTCACATGCTCAACTTAGCGTGAATGGATATCACTTACTTTCATTGAATGGTAAAGAGAAAAAGGCATTCAAACTAAAGCTTGGCACCTTTTGCTGCAGGGAAGGGTGTAGAAGAAGAATAGCGGGAGGGGAATAGGCCAGGGCCTCTAGTCGTAGTAGGGGTCGGCTCAGGGGCTTGTGGGCCTCAAGAACCTTGAGGTTGACCTGGGGGTCGCTGAGGTGCTCTTTGAGGTTGCTAGTCGGGAGAAATTGGCAAAGTGCCCACGTTCACCGCAATTATAACAAGTCACATTAGTGGCTTGGGGCTGTTCTTCGGAAGGTTGTCCGCTGACATTACTAGCCGGGAGAACTGGAGGTGCTAAGGTCGAGGAATTGGAACTTAATGCTTTTGCTGCTTGTGGTGGAGTAGGAGCACGAACATTCAATGGTTGCCCAATGCGGGGCCTCGAAGGACCAACATTAGAGGATTTTTGTGCCATTCACTTCCATTTACGACTCTCCATAACCGCCCGAGTGTTGTACTCCACTTAGATTGCTTTGTCCACTAGTGACTGGAAGTCGTTGATCTCATGGGCAGCAAACGTCCACTTAATCTCTTTATTTAGATTATCTCTGAAGCGTTCAATTATTTGTGCTTCAGTGGTGATCTCAGACATGGCGTAGCGAGACAAGTAGTTGAAGCAATAGAGGTATTCCATCACTGTCATGCTTCCTTGACAAAGGTCATAGAATTCTTGCCATTTGATATCCACAAGGCTCACTAGTATATAAGCTATGCAGAAAGCTTCCTTCAAAGCTTCCCAAGTAATCGCCTGACCTAGCAGAATTATCGCCTGATGGTTTTCCCACCAAACGACCGCTGCTTCTTGAAGTTGATATGATGAGTAGAGAACCTTATCTTGGTCATTGCATTGCGTAATGGCCAACTTGCTCTCAATAGAGGGGAGTCAGTCATCAATGTCCAGAGGGTATATCGACGTAAAGAAGGTTGGAGGCCGAGTTTTCAGAAACTCGCCAAACTTGGAGTGGTGTGGAGCACCATCGTTTCCACCCTTGGGTACCATCTACTGAAGGAGAAGGGTGTGTGTTTTTCGTCCCTGCTCGATCATGGCAAGCACTTGCACCATGGTTGGAGATCCGGGCAGTTGTTCTTCTAGTATGGCTTCCGACGGATCATGTGCTGGAGGTGGTGGAGATTCACGACGGTTAGCGTGACGCGAGGAGGAGGCTATTGCTGCTGGGTGCAAGGGATTAGGCTGGGCCAGGGTAGGAACAGCAGCCCTTGTAGGCTTCATCTCCTGAGTAGCCTCATTCTCCAGAAGTTCATTAAGAGATCTTGTTGCTGGCATCCTACAACGTTATTCAGGTAAGACGGATAGATATAGGGTGTGATTTAATTGGGTGACAAGGTAACTTTTCGTGCACTAAAATCTGATAGTATTGGCATTTCTACAATTTAGAGGGAGTGTTTTTAGTTTCGAAAATGTCTTTTCATTTATTTTACTTTAAGATTACATCCCGTTCATTTAAAAGTTTTATTTGTTAAAATTTTATTAGTCGTAATTTCTTGTTAAAGTAATGGTCAAGACATCGCGAAATCTTAACCTAGTGTCATGCACTTACGAGTGCAATCCAATAAATATACAAACAATTCACAACCAAAATTTTTGTTGATATACGTATAATATTTACAACAAAAGGTCGACTACATAGATAACTAGCTGATATAACATAACGGTAGGGTGCCTAAGTTTATCTATAACCTAACCTATTCTTATATGCTATCTATTCTGCAGTCTCCATGGTGTCATCTTCACCCCTGGCATTGGATGGCACCAGTGGCGAAGCCAGGATTAAATTAGAGGAGGGGCTAAGCTAAATATTTCAACTACTAGTAAAAGCCAAATTCATACATAAATAAGTGTGTAAATGCATTGAAGTAATAGAAAATGCATTGACCTTTCAACAATCATTCCGATGTGTAAACCTGAGAGAAGTTTCAACAAAAATCTGAGATAATTTCCATCAAACTTTAATGAGTCCTTTAGAAAATTGTGACCTTCTTTGTATAACACTTGTTAGTTTAGATCATGATTGGTTGTTGCACGGTGTTGTCTAAATCATCTCCTAGAAACATTTGTTCAGGACTACTTAGCACGTAGCACTGATCAACAAGAACCAATGAATCTTTCAAATTTGCAGAGAGATAATCTAACTTAAAAAGGTGTCATTTTTATCTCAAGTGTGTAGTGCATAAGTGATCTTTATCAGCTTATTTAATCAAGATAAGATTCTGACGTATAATCAAATTTAGGAGAGCTTTATGGAGAGATCTAAATAGTTTGCATGATTCTGGAAGAATCAAAATCCCGAAACCAAGTACAAAACCCACATATTCCCTTTCCCACAACCAGTCTAGGTCCCAACAGAACTTGTGGTCATGTTCAGAAACCTGGTCACCTCTCCACATATAAATGTTGCACTTGGCAACAACTGATCATTTCTAGCCTCTAATAGCAGGCCTTGTTTAGGATGAGATTAAACTTTTGCACTAAATATCTGATTTCTCTCTTACCAGCAGATAATCATGCCAAGAATGATGAAGAAAAGAACAACACATATGCAGATGACAGTTGGAATTTAATAAGTAGGATTACCTTGGATCCAGAAAACAATGTATAAATCGTAAGTATGAGCAATGGCTTCATAGTTTGCAGGAGTATTTTCTGGAGATATCGCTTGGGCCCAGATGGATGACAGCAAAAGTGTGATCTGACGACTGCTCAGTTTTAGCAAAACTGATTCTTGCATGCATTCAACATATTACAGAAACAGTTATTCATGGTAAGAAATCTTTTGCCCAAATATTAGTAATCATGGAGAATAGCGGTCAGCCAGTATAGCGGCGGCTGGCGTCGGCGGCGGCGCAGTAGCTGGTCAAGGCCGAGGCGGGCCGGGTCGGGCGAGCGGCAGCGTCAATGCGGCCGGCTGGGATTCGGATTAGGGTTGGAGACTTGGAGTGGTGCTGTGGTGGAGAAGAATGAGGAGTAGGGTTGGAGTGGTGGAGAGGATTTTGGAGACTGGAGTGGCGTCAGGGCTGCATGGGCCAGGGGGTAATGGGCTTTTCAGGCTAGCCGAGCAAGGACGCACGCTCCAGTGCGCCCAAGTACTGACTTGGCCTCTGGATGGCCCACTACTAGTGGTGCTCTCCGCGGGCGAGTTGGCAAAAGTCCCACATTAGCGGTACACCTGGGTCGCTCGATCGTGATCGACAAATTAGCCGAACGAGGACAGCTGCCAATCACAGTCATCCTAGCTAGCTCGTCGAGGGCGTGCGTTTGGTGGTTGCTAGCTAGGGTAGAATCACCTTGCATCTCCTAAGATGGCATTCGGGGAGGGCCATCACCGGCCGGTACTGAGGATGAGATGAGTCCCATGGCAACATAAGGGGGGGCGATAATGCCTTGTAAAAACGCCACTTAACAGCGAGCTTCCCTAAGCTCGACAACCGCCTGACGGTGGTGTTGATCGGAGGCATTAACGAACCTGACCAGATTACGAAGGTTCCCATCCTGAATATTGGTAATGTGCATGTAGATGTTCTCCCCGCACGGTGGACGTGAGGGAAGTCTTCTGTAGGCTGTTGCAAGCTGATCTGGCAATGCGTGATGCAGACGAACAACAACTCGATCCGTAGGCGGCTGGAATGGAGGAGCTGGAAGCATCAACGGATCGATCCCCATCATTGTAGACAATCCTCGCGGGGATGTATACCCTGGCGGCGCATTCCATTGACACCGGGCTAGCTAGTTGTGGCTTGAAAGACCACACATCGTGGATTGTCATCAAAACACACTAGCAATCTGGGCAAGAACTCCTATTATACTAGAGTTCTCTTGGTGAGTGGAAACATAGAAGTGGGTATACTCACCCATCTGCACATTATTAATGGAGGATATATTAGTATTTATATTCGGGCTATAGAAAGAAAAGAAACTACAGATATGAAAAATAGCAAACATGCTAATTTCCTATACCAGTAGGGAATTGATTTATTTATCTTGTTTAATTTTTATTTCTTATGTTGTCCCTAACTAACGACCATACTAACTAGAGTTTTCTCTACAGTCAGTATTGCGCTGATACCAACTTGTGAGACCATCCCTTTTATGGTACGGAATACCATAGAAAGAAGGTTTCAATGTGCATAAAGTACTAGACTTATGATCAACGGCTAGTACGCATATTCACAAATTAAAATCACATCCATACATAATATTTATCACATATTATAGCGGAAGCAGTTTATATATAATATTCTTATAAACCAAAATAAGCTTGCAGTGGAATTTTTTTTGTAGTGTGCCTTTAGCCCAATCTTGCACAGGCAACTGACAAGGTAAACCCTAGAAAAATTCATCGTTGATATCCCCTAACTTGCAACATCAATGTATATTTCGTTGGGGCATTCTATTTCTTCACCTAAAAACAAAAATATCGATGTTTGGGAAACGGATCGCCGCCGAGCTTACTTGTTGAATGAGGGATCAACACAACCCCTTTTTCGGTGAAGGGTTTGTGTCTGAAGAATACACGCAAGACTCAAGATACTCGGAAAGTGGACAAGAGTTTATACTGGTTCGGGTCACTCACAGCGGAGGTAATAACCCTACTCCAGTGGTTTTGCTATTGCTGTTGATCTCTTACAGGGAGGCTCGTGTATATGTCTTGCTTTCTGCTTGTCGTCGATGTGTTCACGCACGACCCCCTTATCAATTTATCCCAGCGGGGGGCACTTATAGCTTACAAGATATCTATCATAACTGCAACCGAATAATGCACACTTGATTGCATTAACCGTGGCTGCAAGTGAAGTCTTGATTCTCGCCACATTCCCGTCGTGGGTACCGGCCCCAGATCGTGGCGTAATTGTCGTTATTTGGACATTATGAGCCGAACACGATCTTCCGACCATACTCGAGGAGTTTCCCAGCTATGCCCGATGTTTCCGAGTTCTCATATTCGCGGGCAAGCCTGGGCCAAGCTTGGGTGCGTGGCCGAGCACTGAGTCTAGTCCGATCGACGGACCAGCTAGCTAGATCGTTCGAGGATCCTCCTTGGGGACCTCGTCCAAGGGCATGCATGGTCGGCCGAAACTGGCTGCCGGGGTACAACAGTTCTCATGGAGATTATCCAATTCCCGACAAACAATAATAGCAAGATTGAGTACATTGTGTACTCGCAAGACTTGAAGTGTTTGCAATCCTATAATAATTGCACGTTGTATCAAGGAAAAAATTCTATGGTTATTTTGCATAAAACCAATTTGAAGTATAAATACTGAATAGTAGATTGAAAACGGAATTTTGTAAAAGCAATTTGACAGGTAAATAAAATAACAAGTATGTAAGCATAAAGGGAGGCGGTGGCGCGAGCTGGGGTGTGGAGGGAAAGAAGAAAGGAAGAGAGAGGAAAGAGAGGGGTCGTGACACCTGGCAGCAACAGCAAGAGGGCAACTAAAATTTTTCTTCCCAGGCAGCACTTGTTCTTTCATTTAATTAGCCTATCAAACCGTGCCCTAGTTTTTTTTTTTTTGAAAATTTTTACATATGAATTTTTTATAATTTTTGTTATCCAGTAAAAATTTTAAGCTGAAAAATTTTGTGTGGATTTTATATAAATTCTGACAAGTTGATTTGCTCTTTTTGTCCTTTTCTGTCTTTAATTTATTTGAGGATTGAGAACCGGCTGTGAATTTTTGACAATTTTTCTGAAGGTCCATTATGGTCTAATTATTCTTTTGTAAAAATTTCAGGTTAATATATTTTACATTTATTTTGTATTTATTCTGACATTGGGATTTTTAAATTTTTAGTTTTGGAATTTTTAAAGACACCAAAACTAATAATTTATTTTTTATATTTTTACTAGTGATTTAACTATCCATAAGGAAGTTATGGTAAAAATTTCAGCTCAATATAAGGTGAGTGAATTTTTATTTTATTCTGACAAACTCACTATTTATAGTCCAGCTTTATTATTTTATATTTATTTTTATTAATAAATATGTTCATATGATTTATTTTATTTTATTGTTATATATTTTTATTTTTATTTATTTATCTTTTACCAATTCAATATTAAAAAAAGTTTTTCCTTTCGAGAAAAAATCAGAAAAAGCCAGATAATTCAGGATTAAAACATATTCACAATTTTGAATTTCTATTCTTATTTTCTTTGAATTTTTGGAATGTTACATTGGCTCCCTGGACAACCTGCCGGAAACGTCTAGTACGTCGACGTCTCTCATAAGTAGATTATTCAAATTCCCTCGTCGGCTCCAAGTTTTTACATGTTCCAATTGTTGCATGAAACTACACCATGAGCCACGTCAAGCATCCCCAAAACGTGTAGTCAACATTTCTTCCTTTCACATGAACGTTATGTTAGATATATTGAGATTCAGTCTTGTAACAGATATAGAAAGAGATATTTCCGTTGGCTATAGATAGAATTGTTAAGATTGTTTCCTTTGTATTAGGGATAGCCATCGGTAAATCGTTCTATATATATCACCATGTAATCCCTTGTTTGATTAACATGAAATCTGTCGCATCGACATTCAGCGCCTCACGAAACTTCACATGGTATCGAGCTTCCATTGCTATCCATGGCGAGTTCATCATCTACATCCTCTAACTGTCGGTTTTCCGATCACGGAGAAGTTGAACAAGCAAAACCACATGCTCACGGTCGCAGATCCTTGCCGCAATCCGCGGCGCCGGCTTGAGGACATATCAACGGCAAGACCGACGTCCCGCTTCATCGAGATCGACCGGAAGCAAGGTGACAAGGTGGTGAAGATTCAAAATCCACCTATGAAGAATGGTTTGCCGCAGATCAGTTCTAGGTTTCTGCTTACATCTCTCCAAGGAGATCTTCGACCTGTGGTCTGTAAGAACGGGCGGCGCAGGCATGGAAGGAGATTGAAGACTCCTTCGCAACAAAGTCTCGCAAGCAGAAAATTAATGTGCGCTGGCTTTACGACAACCGGAAAGGCGACATGTCTGTCTCCCGAGTATATCGCGAAGATGAAGGCTTTCGGAGATGAGATCGCAGCTCCTCAGGAAAACCAATAGATGATGATGATCTGGTCGCATATATTATCAATGGTCTTGATGATGATTATGAACCTGTTGTCTCTGCGATCGTGGCTAAAAATGATGCATCACGGTTGCGAAGTTCACTCACAACTTTTAGGTTTTGAGAACAGGACTAATCTTCGTCATGCAAATGAACCTGCGTACCGCAAATCTGCGAACCGTGGAGGCCGTGGGAAACCATCGCGGGAGGGCGCGGTCGAAGAGGCAATCGTGGTCGTGGCCCTTCTCCAGACGTGCGGACGCAGCAATCACGCAAATGATAATCGTCCAATCTGTCAAGTGTGCCGCAAGAGAGGCCATGTTGCTTCGATTGTTGGCATAGATATAGCTTAAAAATTATGTTCGGATAGCGGATTTGGCCTGCGATAGCTGCTCATACCTACGGTGTCGATACAAATTGGTATATTGACACTGGGGCAACAGATCACATAACTGGTGAATTAGAAAAGCTGACGACACATGAGAAGTACAAGGGAAATGAACAAATTCATACTGCGAGCGGTCAAGGTATGAAGATTAAGCATATTGGTCATTCTGTTATTACAACACATGAGCAACAGATCACATAACTGGTGAATTAGAAAAGCTGACGACACATGAGAAGTACAAGGGAAATGAACAAATTCATACTGCGAGCGGTCAAGGTATGAAGATTAAGCATATTGGTCATTACATTATTACAACCCCTACTGCGTCCCTTATACTTGAAAAATGTGCTTCATGTTCCACAAGTCGCAAAGAGCCTTGTTTCGCTCATCGCCTTGCTATTGATAATTATGCCTTTCTTGAGGTTCACCCAAAATATTTTTGATTAAGGATCAAGCCACGAAGAACACACTTCTTAAAGGATGGCGTCGCTGAGTGTCTTTATCCCCTTCCTTCAGAGATCTTCAGGAAAACAAGCTTTTAGTGTCACGCCATCCTTTGCAAAGTGGCACAATCGTTGGGTCATGCCTCTACTCCTATTGTTACTAAGGTCATTAGCAATAATAAACTACCATGTTTAGCCGAGTCCAATAAAGAATCTGTGTGATGCCTGTCAACAGGCTAAGAGTCATCAATTGTCATATAATAGATCGTCAAGTATCTCTCATTATCCTTTGGAACTTGTTCATTCTGATGTTTGGGGCCCGGCCCCTGACTCTGTTGGAAGAAAAAAATATTATGTGAGTTTTATTGATGATTATAGCAAATTCACATGGCTCTATCTTCTCAGGCATAAATCTGAAGTTTTTCAGAAATTTCAAGAGTTCCAAAATCTTGTTGAAAGACAATTTGATCGCAAAATTCTTGCAATGCAAACTGACTGGGGTGGAGAATATGAAAAACTTCATTCTCTCTTTGAAAAAGTTGGTATCTCCCATCATGTCTCTTGCCCTCACACTCATCAACAAAATGGTGCCGTTGAGAGAAAACATCGTCATATAGTAGAAATTGGCCTTGCCCTTTTAGCTCATGCATCCATGCCCCTCAAGTTTTGGGATGAAGCTTTTCTTGCTGCTACTTATCTCATAAATCGCTTGCCTAGTAAGGTCCTTCACTTTGAGACTCCTCTAGAATGTCTGTTTAAACAAAAACCTGATTATTCCTCTCTTCGTATATTCGGGTGTGCTTGTTGGCCAAATCTTAGTCCCTATAATACTCATAAGTTGCAATTCCTGGTCAAAAGCAGTCGTCTTCCTTGATTTAGTCACCTACATAAAGGTTTTAAATGCCTTGATGTATCTCTTTGGAGCAGTTTATGTTTCTCGGGATGTTATTTTTGATGAAAACATTTTTCCCTTCTCTCAATTACATCCAAATGCTGGAGCTCGTCTACGTGCAGAAATTTCCCTTCTTCCTTGTGATCTGATTCCAACTAATCATGGGGGAGTAAAACAGAATGATTATTTGCTTGATTCTTTGCCTAACCATAACAAATGTTTCAGTGATGATTCTGCAGAAGAGGAAATCTCTGGTGTAAATTCCAGTGCTTATCCACCATTTCCTGGTCTTAATGGGAGAATCGGGCTCGAGATCCTCGTCCTACTCCTCTGGAGTTGGAGCCAGATGACAGGACAACAGATCAACCGGTGCATGTGGAAGCGAATCTGGGGAGACCGAGCCGATGATCGCTGCTGCGTCGCCTCTGCTTCTACACTTCATCAGCATACGGGGGTTGAAATCATTGAAGCACCAGAAGAAGATCCCATGCACACAGCAGAAACACGACCAAGGACACGGTTACAAAGTGGTATCAGGAAAGAAAAGGTCTATACTGAGATGGAAATGTAAGGTATGGCTGTTTTACATCATCGTCTGGAGAACCTCAAAATTTGTGTGAAGCGTTAAATGATAAAAATTGGAAAGGGGCCATGAATCTGGAATATATGGCACTAATGAGAAATAAAACCTGGCATTTAGTTCCTCCTCAAAAAGGTATTAACATCATAGACTGTAAATGGGTATATAAGATTAAAAGGAAATCTGATGGAAGCTTGGATAGATATAAAGCCAGATTAGTTGCAAAAGGTTTTAAGCAAAGGTATGGTATAGATTATGAAGATACCTTCAGTCCAGTAGTTAAGGCTGCTACTATCAGAATTATCTTGTCTATTGCTATGTCCAGAGGATGGAGTCTACGTCAGCTTGATGTTCAAAATGCTTTCCTCCATGGAGTCCTTGAAGAGGAGGTATATATGAAACAACCGCCAGGGTATGAAGATCACTCTTCACCTCATTATATTTGCAAGTTAGACAAGGCTCTGTATGGACTTAAACAAGCGCCAAGAGCGTGGTACTCAAAGCTGAGCACAAAATTGCATGAGTTAGGTTTTAAGTCTTCCAAAGCTGACACATCTTTGTTCTTCTACAGTAAGGGAGGTGTTGCTATGTTTGTTCTTATTTATGTGGATGATATAATTGTAGCTAGCTCTATGCAGAGTGCAACATCAGCTTTGCTACAGGATCTTAATAAGGAATTTGCTTTAAAGGATCTTGGAGATCTTCATTATTTCCTTGGAATTGAGGTCAATAAGATCTCTGATGGTATAGTCTTAACACAAGAGAAATATGCATCAGATGTGATCAGAAAAATTGGGATGCATACATGCAAACCTGTTAACACACCTTTGTCTGTCACTGAAAAACTTTCAGCTCATGAAGAAGGAACTTTGCTTGGTCCCAATGATGCTACTCAGTACAGAAGTATTGTGGGGGCACTACAGTATTTAACTCTAACCAGACCTGATATTTCCTTTGCTGTTAACAAGGTTTGTCAGTATCTCCACTCTCCAACCACAGATCATTGGGCAGCTGTAAAAAGAATTGTGAGATATTTGAAAGGATCAGTTAAGCTTGGACTTAAGATCAGTAAGTCTTCTTCTCCTTGTCCGGTGCTCTTGATGTCTTGATTGGAATGGATGTTCGGGATGATCGTCGATCAAGCTCGAGGCTTTCTTTGCTTTCCTAGGATCTAATCTTGTCTCCCTCGGAGTGCACGAAAACAAGCAATCGTTTCTAGATCAAGTCATGACGAGAATATAAGGCGCTTGCTAATGCTCTGCCGAGATTATGTGGATACAAACGTTACTTCAAGAGCTTGGTATTCAAGCACCCAAAACAGCAAAGATTTGGTGTGACAACATTGGAGCTAAGTATCTATCAATCCTGTGTTTCATGCCCGTACTAAACATATTGAAGTTGATTATCATTTTGTACGGGAAAGAGTAGCACGCAAGCTGCTAGAAGTTGAATTTGTTTCTTCCAAAGACCAAGTAGCCGATGGTCTAACGAAGCCACTTCCCGTTCGGCAAATGGAAATGTTCAAGAACAATCTAAATCTCTCAAGTTCAGATTGAGGGGGAGTGTTAGATATATTGAGATTCAGTCTTGTAACAGATATAGAAAGAGATATTTCCGTTGGCTATAGATAGAATTGTTAAGATTGTTTCCTTTGTATTAGGGATAGCCATCGGTAAATCGTTCTATATATATCACCATGTAATCCCTTGTTTGATTAACACGAAATCTGTCGCACCGTCGACATTCCAGCGCCTCTGAAACTTCACACGTTAATGTGGTACGAAGTAGGACTGTAGGAGGTTAGACGTTAATGAGACGCACAGAGGCTGTATAGTTCGAGAGACCTGCAGGCAGGCACATTATTCTGAAGTTCTTAAGCGTGTGTTTGGTTGGCTGCATCTTGCCTATATGATATGAGTGGATGCAACTGTATCTTTTAATCATCTGTTTGGTTTCCTATATACCTAGACTCAGCGCATGCAACACTCGTGCAGGCTCCAGGAAAAGCAAAATAATTGCTTCTCTTCGATGCAGGCTCATCCGATGCAGCCTACGAGCTCTCCACCGCCCGAGCCCAAGCTCTCCACCGCGGCTGGCATCCATCCCCAACGCTATTTGCCGGCGCAGCCCCCCGGTCGGTCTTCGCTTGGTCCTCCGAGTCGCCGCCCGAGCTCTTCGCCGCCCAAGCTCTCCACTGCGAACGGCCGCCCGAGCTCTCCACCGTGGCCGGCCCGAGCTCTTCGCCGTCCGGCGCCGTCCACGCCCGAGATCTTCGCCGCCCGAGCCCAAGCTCTCCACCGCCTTGCGCCGTCCACGCCCGAACTCTCAACCGCGGCCGGCCCGAGCTCTTCGCCGCCCGGTGTCGTCCATGCCCGAGCTCTTTGCCGCCCAAGCCCGAGCTCTCCACCGCGGCCGGCATCCATCCCCCAACGCTCCGCCGCCCCAGCGCCTTCGGCCTTTGCTGCGCCTCCTCACGCTCAGTCCAAGCCGACGCTCCTTCGCCAATCCAAATGCAACCAACCAAACATCTTCTCACAGCCAAACTCAGCACAAACAAGAAACCAAACAACTCAACTTGCATCCACTCAGTCAGACCCTAAATACATAGTAGGACGGTACTATGAATGTCCTGTCGGCATTTGGCAGTTGACAGGTGCGTGTCACAATGGGATCGGGCATTAACTGTACAGCTATGTTCTAAACGTCCTTACGTCCGTCACGTCGGCAGTCTTAAATTAGAGCCAACTGCGACCTCCAATGATCTATGTCCTCGGTAGGGGGAAAAAAATCTGAACCTCTATCTACTCACAGTAATTGCAAATACTAAATTCTTTTTAAAAATATATGTTAATAATTGCATATAATGGTCTGTCTATATAAGCTTGGTGTTGTGTGTTATGGTCACAGTGTGGACGATATTGAAGAACATGGCGTTCAGTGGCTCTCTGGTGCAACAGAGGCTAGCGCTGTTGGCCCTGTCTCTGCTCCTCTCGTCGGCGACAGACGGCGTCGAGGCGCAGCCGATCGTGCCGGCGGTCATCTCGTTCGGGGACTCGACCATCGACGTCGGCAACAACAACTACCTGCCGGGCGCGGTCTTCAAGGCCAACTACGCGCCGTACGGGGAGAACTTCGAGCGACAAAAGGCCACCGGGAGGTTCTCCGACGGCAAGATCGTCACCGACATCACCGGTTGTTACGCCACCCATAAATACACGTACTGGCGTACATACAAATTCCGCAACTCTGACACTCCTAGGATGTAACAGTAACATACGTGTGTGGTCTTTGCAGCTCAAACGCTCGGCTTTGAGAGCTACGCGCCGCCGTACCTCAGCCCGGAGGCGTCGGGGAAGAACCTTCTCATCGGCGCCAACTTCGCCTCGGCGGCGTCCAGCTACTACGACGACACGGCGGCCATGTATGTAAGTGTACGTATATGTTGATTGTTGAAGGCTTCAAGCGAACCCATGTATAGAGCAAGCAGTTTTGGGTTGGTACGAGGAATAAGGAAATCAATTTTAGTAGTACATGATCGACGATCCTACAAATGCTTATATGGTTCTGCACTTCTGCATATGTAGGATGCGATCACGTTGACCCAGCAGCTCAAGTACTACAAGGAGTACCAGTCCAAGCTTGCGGCGGTGGCCGGGCGCCGCAAGGCTCGCTCCATCCTGTCCGGCGCGCTGTACGTCGTCAGCACCGGGACGGGCGACTTCCTCCAGAACTACTACCATAACGCCTCCCTGTCCGCCCGCTACAACGTAGACCGGTACTGCGACCTCCTCGTCGGCATCTTCTCCGGCTTCGCCAACGTCAGTACGACGACGCTTCAACTGCTCTGCATGCATCGATCGCGCCATGGATCTTGTTGTGATTCGTGCAATCGTGCTGCTTGAATCTGCTGCGTGCAGGAGTTGTATAGGCTGGGGGCGCGGCGGATCGGCGTGACGTCCATGCCACCGCTGGGCTGCCTGCCGGCGTCGATCAGGCTGTACGGCAAGGGCGGCAGTGGGTGCGTGCGGAGGCTCAACGGCGACGCCGGGACCTTCAACCGGAAGCTGAACGCCACAGTCGAGGAGCTGGCGAAGCGGCACGCCGACCTTAGGATCGCCATCTTTGACATCTACACGCCCCTCCGCGACCTTTCCAAGGCACCCGCAACGCAAGGTCCGTATGGTACTGTATCGGAGATTAATTCTTGCGTGCTCATGGGCCCATGGCGTGACGCTGATGTGGTGCATGGTGGTTCGTTAGGCTTCTCGGATGCGAGGAAGACGTGCTGCCGGACGGGGGCGGCCAACACGAGGGTCTACCTCTGCAACCCGACGACGGACGGGATGTGCCGGAACGCCAGCAGCTACGTGTACTTCGACGGCGTGCACCCGTCGGAGGCGGCCAACGTCTTCGTCGCCGAATCCATGGTCTCGGCGGGCATCAGCTTAGTCACGTAGCGGTGTGGATTAACTGTAAGCTAAACTAGTTGTGTTCGGTTTGGTGTCTTCCCTAGTTTGAGTCGGAGTCTGTCTGATGAAGTAAAGCTTCAGAGTGAGTTTTGTGCTGAGTTTGGTATTGTCGGTAGAGCTACAGTACACGCATCCAAGTTCAAAGTTTGTAACCGAGTCAGGTCTTGAGTCTGTAATTAAGTCGGCTAAATGTAAACCTTGGTCTTTAAATATGCGCAATAATAAATCGGAAAAAGCTGCGGTAGTTTTGCAGCACCAAATTCCAGTTTTTGCATATTCCGAACTTCAATCGTTTGGATGTTCATTGTTGTTGCGCAAGTTCTGAACTTTAGAACTAGCGTCAACCGAAGTGCAGACGCAGCAACAAAAGAGGTTCAGGAATACAGATCTTGAGGCATTGTCTCTCTAACAATTGGTATCAGAGCTACGGATAAGAAGCAATGGAACTACCACCAGGTACGTTGGGAAGCGGCCGTGTGTTGGCAATCGGCGAGGTGACATTGGCTGCTGGGAGGACGCTGTCCAGAGGAGGAAGTGTGCCGATTCAGTATCCAATGCTGAACGACACGAATTAGAGCATCTCCAGCAAGGGTCCCTAAAACAGGGTCCCTATTTTGGATTTAGGGACTCCCCCTATTTTTTTAGGCCATGTTTTCAGAACACAAGTCCAGCAACAACCCCTAAATCTCAGCCCCTATTTTACTTTTTCTCCTATTTTGACATATCCGCTATGTATAATTTTCATTTGACACCACTAAAATTCAATCAAAAATATTTGTAATACATAAAACATAAGCATATTAACATTTACAATTTAAAAATATGATATTTCAAATTTAAATTTAAAATTTTTAAAACATGATAAAATTTTCGAAACCTCTCATGTATTTCCCTATCTTCAATAATAGGAGTTGTACTCGTGTCCCTGGGAATTAGGGCTGAGGAGGCAAATTTAGAGGTCTCCTAATTTTAGGGGCTTGAGTTGGGGCCCCCTGGGAATTGGGACTGAGGAGGCAAATTTAGGGGCCCCCTAATTTTAGGGGCTTGAGTTGGGGTCCTGCTGGATCTGTTTTTTTTACTACACTCCCTATTTTAAGGTTTAGGGGCTGGTTTAGGGGCTCTGCTGGAGATGCTCTTACGGCCTGTGGGCTGTAAAGATGAAAATTATTATGCGATCTCTAGGTGTATGGACGGCAGTAGAAGGGGTTGCATCGGTCGAAGAGGAGAAGGACCAGGGAGCCGTCGCCGCAATCTCTCAAGCTATGCCTGATGCTGTGATGATGTCCGTAGCAAAGAAAGAATCAACTAAGGAAGCTTGGGAGGCTATTAGAGAGATGAGTATTGATGAGGACCGTGTCAAGAAGGCAAGGGTGTAGGCTTTGAAAAGGCAGTTGGACAGATTGACAATGGAGGATTCAGAAGGGATCGCTGAACTCTCACAGAAACTCACCAGTTTGGTGGGTGAAATACAGGCTCCCGGTACCGATGTAAAAGACAGTGTTGTCATGGAGAAGCTTTTCAGCACAATTGAGCAGTGGGGTGACATGGCTGCCATGTCCCTAATCGAAACAATTGGAAGATTGCGGATGTTCGAGGAAAGTACAAAGGGCAGATGACACAGCAAAAAGGAAGGAGAGCAATTGCTGCTCTCGCAAGCACAATGGAAGCTTTGTCCTTGAAATACAAGGGCAAAGAAGGCTCAAGTTTTGTTACAAAGCATGGAGGATGTTGCGGTGGTGGCCATGGCCGAGGTCGCAACCAAGGAGGAGGTCGTGGTGAGGATACCAGCAAAAGACCTTATTAGAAATTTGACAAAACAAAAGTCAAGTGTTTTAATTGCGCGGAGATAGGACATTTTGCCTCTGAATGTACAAAATCTAAGAAGGAGAAAGCTCATTATGTTGAGAAGCTCAAGGATGAGGAACCTACTTCGCTGCTGATTGAAACATGGAATGTGTCAAAGATTGCAAAAGTCAATCTTCAGATGGTGATGCTTAATGAAGAAAAGGCAATGCCAAAATTGGGAAGAGAACAAGAAAGCCTCAGTGCCGCGCGGTATCTAGATACCAATGCTAGTAATCACATGTTACGAAGTAAGGATGTGTCCACAGAGTTGGACACATCGGTACAGGGTTCAGTTAAGTTTGGGATGGTTCGGTGGTGGACATACATGGGAGAGGCTCGATGCTTGTTGACACCAAGATTTGGTGCTCGGCCAATCGAACATTGTAACCAATTTAGTAGTTATGGATGATATGGGAAGATAAGATTGGATATGAATGTGAAATCAAAGCTGATCATCGGTTTTGGGCAAAGAATTTTATTTTTGGAATTGAAGCCGATATGTATTTCTATAAGTTGGATAGGGATACGATGGGCCTAGGCGCTATAAAAAGACTATCGGAGAATAGAGAAGGGACACAAATAATCAACCAATCAACTCGCAACTACTTTTTTTTTTATTTTTTGTCGACTAGGAGTAGTTTTTAGCTTTGTAATCTTCCTCTGTAATTGTTTCGGAGTTCAAAGAGCATCGGCTATGCAAGAGGAAGAGGAGCAGATTTTGGAGTTAAAGGTCGTCGACCATGCTTAGAACCATGGTGGCAATGGTAGCCTTATGTACCAGCTCCCTGGGACCAAGCCGACCAAGCAGGGTAAGGCTTGCAATTACTTGTCCGAAGTCGAGCTGACAAGCATACACTAATGGATGCTAGAATTCATATGATGGAAAGTCCGATTCTTTGCATGAAGGTCGACTGACAGTATTCTTAGAGAGAGAAATGATCTAAACAACTCAATGGTCACATCCGGCATATCATTGCTATCTGACGCTAAGTGGATACATGATGGATAAGGGAAACTATCGGCTTCCTTATAAAAGAAGAAATCACTTATTGAGAAGTCTCTCTTGCTCAGCTGGGAAAAGAAGGAGATGAATTTCTTCACTCTAACAGGACTCAACTCTATGTCTTCATCACTACTACACAAGATGAACTTTTCTCCAAAGGATCGACTGCTCCTATATCAAGGATCCTGCCCTTCTGGGACTTCTTATCAAGTAAAAGCTATTATAGTCGCAGCGTCAATGCCAAACGGTCTACTGAAAGTGAAGTAGAGCCAGGTTTGAATGAACCACAAGGGGCTGCCAATGTTGCCAACTGAGTACTGACCCTACCATGTGAAAAGCCGACTTCTGATGACATGCATCATTTGGTATACGGCTCCAAGAAACATTTTGCCTAAGGCTAGTCGACGGCCCTTCACTAGTTGTTCTGCCAAAGACTAATATACCTACATCAGCCTAAGAGACACTCCATAGAATAGATACCGATACAACCACATGTTAAAGAATGTTGCATGTTTATTGTCCGATACTGGCCCGGTCCCTTGGTTTTCATTGATGTATTGGTTCCATCCCTCTCCTTTCGTGGAAATCAGCTTGTACTGGGGTTTCTCAGAGAAAGCCGATATTTGTTCTCCACTAGGCTTGAGATAGCACAATATAGCCACATCTAATAGAGTTGGGTCGATGGGTCCTGTTCTTGGTAGAGAAGCGTTGAATGTGTCTGACTAGAAGTAACAAGAGGTGGCTATCAAGGACTCGTTGGCTTAAGGGTTGGCTAGAGAAAGGGGAATGCATTCTGATATCCCAGTCCATTCCCATAGAGGAATCTTTGCGGCAGCAATCCGATTATACCAATCCCTCCACCCCTTAAGCGCCGTCAGCCAAGATCTAAAGTTTTTTGTCCATCCTTCAATATTATACTCAGGAGCAAACAAAGAAAATATGGGAGTTTCCTCGTTTATAACGACTGTCGGCTCTAGACTACCTATGGAGACTAAGTAGTATTGGTTCTCCCTATCAGGTTTAGGAATGAGTACTTGGTTGGGATCCATTGCTGGCAAGCCGATGGGAAGAAGAGTAGCTAACAAATGAAGAAGGACGCTTGAAGCCAATTGTGACGAAGACGAGAGCATAAGTGCGTGAAAATGATGGGTGAATGGGCCCCATATTTATAGAGAGGTGAAAGAAGATGAAAAGGCGGAAAGTTTTTTCGATGGAATGCGAGCAGACAGTAGTAAAGACACGCTTGCCAAGATTTTACGGTGCCATAAAAGTAAAGCTTCAGTGTTAGTTTTGTGCTGAGTTTGGTTTTGTCGGTAGAGCTACAGGACACGCATCCGAGTTCAGAGTTTGTAACCGAGTCAGGTCTTGAGCTTGTAATTAAGTCGGTTAAATGTAAATCTTAGTCTTTAAATATATGCAGTAATAAACCAGAAAAACTGCGGTAGTCTTGCAGCACCAAATTCCAGTTTTTGCGTTTTCCGAACTTCAATCGTTTGGCTATTCATTGTTGCGCAAGTTCTGAACTTCAGAACTAGCGTCAACGGAAGTGCAGACGCAGCGACAAAGGAGGTCCAGGAATACAGATCTTGGGGCATTGTCTCTTGACATTAACCAGAGCAGCAGCTGCAGTTGCAGCGACAAGCTAGTCACCGCTTGCCAGTTGCGAGGCTATCTGCTGCACCTCATTAATTAGTTTCGCAGGTCCTGTTGCGTTGCCGCCTAAAAAAAATCTGTCTCCCGTGTCGTTTGCGTCCTAGAAAATAATTGCACGGCCAGTCCAACTATGTATTTCTGTGGCAGTTATTAAAGTTTGCTTCCTACAAATACGAGTGTTTCCTACGAATTTTTTTATTATAAGAGAGACACACGTACCACTATACACCACACACAGCCAAATACATCCACTTAGAACAAAAGTTTCATTGAAGTGTACTCACGTGTGTATAAAACTGAGCGCTAGGGTTTAAACCCCGGTGATTAGAGTCATACGCCCACAGCTACACTAGTGCACCTTCCCTCTTTAATCAGACTTATGGTACATCGTGTAAACCAGGTAATTTTAAATACAGAAAAACTAACCTACGGTATACCGTAGGAACGGTATACCTCTAAAACTCATGAAACTTGTGAATTTTTACACTGAAACTCATGAAACTTAGCACTAAAAACTGATGAAACATGAAATTGATGAAACTAAACACTAAAACTCATGAAATCAGCACCGAAACTGATAAGTTTCATGGCTATACCGTTGGAACGGTATACCGTTCCCTAGTCATCCTCTTTAAATATGGGTGATATGTCACATAACTTTGATTATAATATATGGTCTATCCTGTGAACCAGGCAATTTTAAATATGGATGACATGTTGTTTATGGCTCCGCGGACGAGCGTTTCGCTCGGTTGGCTAGCTCAGTTGGAATGCGAGCAGCCCGCCCGGGTTCGAGTCCTGGACTCGCCCGGGCGCGCATGAGGCGGGTGCAACGCGTGTGTGTGCGTTTGTAGCCCGACTGTTGTTGTTGTTCTTCTATAGTGATTTTCAGAGCTCTTGACCAAAATTCAAAAAAAAATATGAATGACATGTCACATAATGAACACCGTTTTCTTTTTTTTCCCCATGAAGTTCGTATGAATATGTAGTTCCCGAAATTAACATAATGCCTAAAATATTGTGGAGCCATAAACTCACCATTGTTCTTGTGTATTAAGATTAAAGTATAACATTTTCCCGTTTGTTGGAGATAAACTCACCGGCTCCCGGAGGCAAGGTTTCGTACACCACGTGAAGTCCACGCCAGGAGGAAAACTGACCGCCCCCGAGGGGGAGGCTTCATGCTCTATGGCGGCTGGCGCCCGCCCACCAGGATTCATCACCGGAATGCTACAGGAGATCATATCGTACTCCGTGAGACTGCTGCGAGAGATCCCATACCCCGCGGGGGTTTCTCACGTCCCGCGGGGGGTCTACGCCTCCCCGGGGGCCTACCTCGCGGACATACCCCGCGGGAGGTCTACATCCTCCCCGGGGGCATACCTCGTGGCACTTCGGGAGGTCTCATGCCCTCCGGAAGACCTACAACCTCCCCGGGAGGTTACCCCGTGGCACACCCCGCGGGGAGTTCTCATCATGTCCCGCGAGAGGTCGACGTCTCCCCGGGGGCATACCCCGCGGAAAGTCTCCTTACGGGAGACTTGAGTGATGTCACCAAATCCCCTGTGGGGCCCGGATGTCAGGGGTCCACTCCCTCGAGACGATCCCGTGGGACCCACTACCTCCCCGCCAGAATGACTAAGATGCCCCCGCTTAGGCTAGTCTAGTAGGGGTATAATGGTACTTTTATGTAACAGGCTGAGTGCCTATAAATACTCACTGTAACCCCCTCATGTAGAGGGAGCTCTCATTAAATGCAAAACCAAAAACTGGAGTGTCCCTCGGGGAGTCTGGACAAGGGCACATCCCTCTACTCCCCCCGGGGAACACACCGACAGGAGTAGGGCGTCTTCCTTAAGCGCCCGAACCTGTATAAACCCTCGTGTCACATTTACTTTCGTGGACGATGGCCTGTGAAACGGCCGGCGTCCGCTCTCATTTCCGTGTCTAGTTTCCGAACCTACGACACCGTTATTATGGTAATGGAATCCGAAATATCCCGTCTAGAGAAGTATATATTAAGGTATTGTAACTGGAATTGTCGTGCCAGTCCGATTTACTAAGTAGCACGTTAATCTGAGCATTTTGATTTCCGGTTCTGTACGTAAGTTGCATGATTTTTGTTAACTCTGTTGATTTTATTGCCTTTGATTTAGCTCTGAGACGTGTGAGTGATTCTATATTGATCCGATGGTAAAATTAAGATAAAATTTTGATTTTTATAATCGCACCTTAATGTTTGATTTGAGAGAACAGAATGACGCAAGTCGTCGATTCCTGGTGCTCTCGACCATCTGTTTGTCTGCAGACGACCTCCTTCTCTCTATTGTCTCTTTCATTCAGCTCATCAAAATTCTTACCTGGCAACTGTTATAGACGGCTGACTAGGCATCATTGTACATGCCCTAAACGTCAATATCAGCAACCGCCCATTAGAGAACTATCCCAGCTTCTCCAGCGACAGAAACCCATCGAATCCACCGGTAACACATTAACTGATGTGCAACAGCCAACAGCCTGCAGGTTATGTCAAATCCAACATCTGAAATAAATGCCCATATCTTAAGGGAAATCTATTTATGCACTTGCCGTTTTGTCAAATCTCAAGGGAAAAAAAATAGCTGCAAACCGTCTGCTTTACAACTGCCAGTGGGAAAGGAAATAAACACACCACACCACAGCTCCACAAATCACAACCAAACACGCTCTGTCGTTCATACGTTACACAACATGCTGGATTGCTGGTTACAGGGCTTCTGGAATAGTGTTATTGTGTTGAGAAATTCCTAAATCGTTAAAGAGGCTAAACTAGTTTATGGTTAATGGTTTTGACAAAGTCTAGTTTGTTCTAGAGGATGTAATGTGTTGGCGCATGGCTAATGGTTAATGGTTAAAGAGGCCCATACGTATGGGTTGAAGATTTTTCAAAGTTTGCATCTCATCAGGTAATTAGCGATTTCGCTAATTCACCGTGCTAATGGAATAATTTTATTCCGTTTGTCTTGAAAAAAAAAAGGAATTTCCAACAAGCAAGGCTGTACCACTGCCTGTAGCAATAACTAGGAAATGAAAGGCTGAAATTAACACCGAAACACAAGGCCGTCACACTTAAGTTCGATAATGCACCATCCACCGGTTCTATCATTTAAACTGGACACCGAAGTAGGAGTACGGCATGTAAATCTTGCGGTCCCTAAAATTAGGAGATTGAAAACAACTTACATGCACAAGATGAGGAAATGGACTCTCAACGCCCCACCCCCACCCACCCACCAAAAAGAAAAAAAAACGTTAATTTGTTTGGATGACTGTCAGTTTGTCACATTAATGGCATTAGTACCGGATAAACCTTAGCCAGGACATACATGAAAATGAGCTAATGATGCAATTATCAGTATTGACTAAGGCGCTAGTCGCCTAACGCTTAATTGCCGATTAGATAACCTAGGCGGTTAGATAGGAGGGTGAAGCCTAACGTCTAGAAGAACAGTGGCAATTATTGAACTGCCTTCGGTTCAGGGGGGCCCACCCACCTCTGTAGGACCAACACCCTGGTTTGGTGATGTACAGGTGTCCGATACAGATATAACACCGACACGCTGCTAGACGCATATTAATTACGTACTACACAATTAGGTAGATAAAATAAATAATGTTAATGTTCAATACGGCTTTGACACTTCATTGGCACGTATTCGACACATATTATGATATAGTCTGGCCCACCTCAGCCACCTAAAGGGTAACCTTAGACACATATATAGCCGTAGCAACCGTTATTTTTTTTTTAAAAAAAAAAATAACGAATCCTTTATTGATATCGTGTCGACCTATCTGTACTTGTGCATGGTAGCGACCCACTATCCCACTATTAATGGTTTCTGCTCTTCCGAGCACGATGCAGCAGATGTGAGCAGTTACTGGCATCGCTGCATAGAGTAATCTACAACTTCACCTCGTGTGCGGGTTTTAGTTTTTTTTTTTACGTGAGTACCAAAGTAGTAACTACCAAGTACCAATTATATTATAGTATGAAGTACATAATCATCCCAGTTGCTCGCATGTTAAAGAGAAAGACGATTAGATAAAAATATCAGTTAGATCCTAAGCAGAGCAAAGCCTCCAAGTTCAAGTACTAAGGATTACTACTGTTTCTAAGAGATCTATAGTAGCGGCGGATGTCTTCTGAAATTTTCGTTTTCGGACTGTATCTCGAAGGGAACCCAAAATTTTAGCGAGGTCTCAAAATTTCAGATGAAATCCAGAAATCAAAATTCAAATCCGGAATTTTTTTGAAACAAAAAAACCGAGATTTTTGCCGAAATTTACCGAAATCTCGGCAAATTTGAACCGAACGAAAAATGGTTCAAATAATTTTAGAAAATTTTTGTAATTGGTTCTGACGCATCACTAATATTCCCATAGAATTTTCAGATGATGATCAAGATTGATTTAAAAATTCTGATATTGGGTTTCTTCCAACTATCAACGTTAAATTTTATAAATTTTTTGGTGATACAGGATCAAACCCGCAAGCCGCAACCTCTCGCATGATAAGCCAGCATTCTACCACCTGAGCTATGTTCACATGTTGTTATATTACTCCCTCCAGTTTGATAATATCTGTCGTTTTGGACATCAGCACGGTCTTCAAAACACAACTTTGACCGCTAATTTTTATTATAATATATTTATAAAACCCAATAAAATTATAATATTATGAAAGTACTTCTCGAGACAAGTCTACACGTATAATTTTCATGTATCCAATTTAAATATATAAAAATATATCGTTAGTCAAAATTTCGGAAGTTTGACCTTCACTATGTCCAAAACGAAAGGTTTTATCAAACTGGAGGGAGTATGTATAACAATATTGTAAGCATATATGCGTGCCAGGACCGAGATTTCGGCTACCAGGAGCGAGATTGCAGTTATGGTTTGTTTTCCTCGCCGAATACGGCCGGATTGGCGCCGAGGTTGGCCGGATTTGCGCCGGAGCTGAGGGAGGAGTGGAGGACCGTGGGCGAGCTAAAGTGCCAAAGTTTCTTGACTGTCAGTTCTGAGCTTAAGTGAGAGAGTGAGTGAGCTAAAGAGTAAAATGTACGGTACCAGGGTGGGACTGCACTCTCTAGTCTCTACACTCTCTTTTGCTCTCTTATGCGCACATTTACTATGGTTCTTACTGGAAGCAAGCAGGATAGCTCTGTTTGTGCTTATTGATTACTGCAACAACAAAATTCCATCATGAAGTGAGAAAAGAAGAAAAAAATGTCGGTTTGAGGGTTCAAACCCAAGATCTAAGCTTGACATCAAGTCCTCTATGCGCTATACCAAAGTACCAACTGACCTCTCATGAGTTTATTGCAAACTTTTTGAATGTTTCTTACAAAAGGCATCATAATTCTCCACACAAAATTTGAAACGAAATCCGGTCCTAAAAACAACAAAATCGATCATTTTTGTGGTAATTTCGGGGGGGAAAAAAATTCAAAATTTTTTCACCTAGATTATGAATTTTTGGTAAACCGAAATCCAAGATTTAATCAAAATTTTGCCAGGATTTTGATCCTGGTTGTGTATCAGATCCAATCCAAGAGAATAACAAAGTTGAAAATATAGTTAACAGATAACAGTGTCTCAAAACAAAGCTAATAACTAAATGACCTGAAATTACTAACCGATCAGAATTATTTCTCCAGTCTGGCAAGGGAGACCGATTCGAACTGCTGTTTCATTTGTTAGGTCTGAAATATGAAGTTTCCTTCAAAACATTGTGGTCTTCTCTGCAGTCTGCACAGCAAAGAAATCAATGAAGTTCAGCTATTGACCTAGACATTGCTTTGTATGAAAATAGAAGTGGCAGCCAAGAAAATAATTTAAAATAGCAATGTACATTGAGGCCATTTATGTTCTCCAAAAGCAGTTTGACCCCACAAGCAGCTCAAAACTGCAATAATGCAACTGGGCCATGCGCAGAGTAGTTGTTAGTGCACATAAAGAATGAATTTTTTTAAATAATACCTAAAAAACAAAAATTACAAAAAAATATGCCAAAAATAAAAATTATAGAAGTGTATAGAGTTTTGTCGGCGGAAAAAGGGTGACTTGCTAACGTGGATGCCTCGTAGGATTTTAGTCGCCGTTATGAATGGCGACAGAACTCAACCCTATATTTTTTAAAATAATGTAGGGAAAATCAAAAAAGAAAATGCAAAAAAGAAAAATTGCAGAAGTACGAGGAGTAGTCATGTAGATATTCCCAGGGGCGGAACTAGAGACAAAATCATCGGGGTTCACCACTTTATCATATAAGTGATAACAACGTATTATTCTTACCATTTGCTTGTTATTTGCCTCCAAGTGTCACAAGATTTAGATCAAGAGGGTTCACATATACTTTTTTTTTTTGACTCGGTGTAATTTTTTTTTTGACCCGGTGTCCTGTGACACCAGGTATCCTTATCTACTTCCGCCCTTTGATATTCCCGAATCTTCCATTGCTATTTTGTTAAAGTCAATTTAATAATTTTTTTGACCTTTCTTTTAGATTATTATCATAAGTAGTAATCGAATTTTTTTGAAAATAATATTTTTAAAATAAAAATTACATAAATAATATGCTGATTTAAAAAATGACACGATAACACGGACGAACCATGAATGGAAATTACTACAAATGTACATGCCCACCTTTTAGAAATGGAAAAAAGTCATACTTTTTAAGCGAAGGACGTTAGAATCGAATGCATACGGTACCCACAGGGAGTGTTGATTGTCAGGATGGCGTGGATGGGGCTACTAGTCACGGTAGTAGCATGCACAACTGTAACTTGCATTGCGTAGCAGCAATAAGTGTGGTAGTCGCTGTCGAAGTGGACGACATCCTCATTGTTCCTCTCCCTAAGCCTTTGACAGTGTAGGTCGTTGTTCTGGATCTAGAGCTCCAAGTTCTGTTTGCAGAGCTATTTGTTCTCGTTTTTGACCTTGGTGAGGTCCACTCCCTTTTCATCAATGCATACCAACAATTTGTAGATGTAACATTAGGCATCTAAGGGATACTGTTTGTCCATCGATACTGATGTAGGCTGCAGAGAGGAAGTGTCGAGCGTTACTCGTTGAAGCTCCAGCACGCATCAGAGAGAAAAGAAGAGGAGATAATGAAGATGTTGCATCACGAAGATAATTCCGGTAAAAATTTTAAAAACCCCTAAAAAATTCAAACGACGACAGCACCTAAAATTCCGTCGAAATCTCAGAAATTTCGGTTCAAAAATTACCAAATTCAAAATTTTCTTTTTATACTTCGTTCGGATTTCGTCCGAGAAAACAAAATTTCGCCAAAATTTCGGATTTTGGAGGGTGCCGAGATGAAACCCTAAAACCGAATTTGAAACCTTGGATACCCCCCCCCCCCGCCCGCCATTGTTAGATCCCGACCACCTCCCATCGCGCACACGCAAATCCGACCGTCTTCCACAACAAGGTGGCGATGATGAGGTCCTCCTCCGCATGGATGCGAACTGCCTTCCCGGATCGGTGGAGGAGGGAGACTTGCCGTCGTAGTCGCATGTGTTGGGGGGGGGAGGGGAGGGCCAGCGGCGACGGAGTCCAACGAGAGGGAGGGGTGGAGGAAGGAGGCCGGTGGCGGCGCCTACACATGTCGCACGGTGGGAGGGAGAGGGAGGACAAATGAGGAGATGTGAAGGGATTTTAGAGTTTATATACGGTGATGGTCGGTAATTTTAGAGATTTTTAGTGGCTATTTCTATTCCACAAAAGCTAAAAAAAAGCTTTGTTCCGCTGGCTTTCGACTTATAATTATATGGGAGACTTAGGCTGTGTTTGTTTAGGCTTCTACTTAGGCTTATTTGGCTTCTAGGCCTTCATAAGTCACAAGCCAAAACAAGATAATTTTTCACCTAATCGAAGAGAGCTCCACCAATTTGCACTACACGAGAGAAGCAAGGAAAACGATGCTTCTCGGCCGGAGCTTAAAATCCCACTTCCAGTACCCTTGCAACTTGATCTTATTTACAAAAAATTGACATCCCCTTCATCAAGTCTCTTCCACTCCACCCAGCAGTAAATTTTCTTCCAAACTCCAGAGCCTTCTCCTCCAAAGATCGGCCTAAACAAACACAGCCTTAAGCTTTTCCAAAACTTTGATAGAAAAGTCAAACTTTTTGTTTAGGATTTGACATTTTTTAACCGAAGGAAAAGCCCTTTGGAATTTAGCATGGCTCGTGTTTGTGTAAGCGCTAGTACGCAACCGTATTTCTAGCGTCGATATTTGCAGCTGAAGCCGTTTCGAGATAGAAGAACTTGCAGCATTTCACGTTTGAAGAACGCTGTTCCATGAGTATACCTAGCATGCCCAAACAAGAAGACAAGATGTAATTGCTCTACCACTACCAATCCCCTACATTTAGAGACACTTCAGTACACAAATACTGGTGTAAATCATTAGGATTTCACCCATGATGCTGCACAGGGACTCCAGGGGCTCCTGCAAACTGCAAGCAAATGCTAGCTGTTGCACACTTGCACTTCACCCCAGATGGAGGCAACAGAAATCAGGCTAGCATCGAGGGTAAACATTATGATCGCGCCATTGAATCATTATCACAAGCACTACACCCCAGATGGAGGCAACAGAAATCAGGCTAGCATCGAGGGTGAACACCACGATCGCACCATTGAATCATGATCACATTGAGCAACAGCTGCTATTGCATGGGTCCAAATCATCAGTAGGGGAAAACTGAACACTGTCATTCTTATTCCCAAGTTAGAACACACGCAGCATGAAAATTGCTCTAGTAACTTTATTGATTATGACATCCTTTTGAAGACCACAATTAGCTTTCACAGCTCCTCGGCACTGGTGGAGTGGCAATCACGAAAGGCTGGTATTTTGCTAAAAACTGATCTACACTCAGGAGAGGCATTTTCGTACAAGGCTTCTCCACAAATTCATGGCAAATATCATTTTGTTTCCACCTTTGGATTATCTTTATTTGTGCCGTTTCCGGATATGGCAGCCGTTGCTGCTGCTGTCACAGCTGCCGCCGCTGCACCAACCTTCACACCTCCTGCAGCTTTCATCACCCCAGCAATCTTCGCAAATGCTGCTACGCCACCAACTAGGGCAGCACGCAGAGCTACCATTGGTCTGATCTCCATTGTATATTCCTGGAGCAGTTAATGCATAAATGATCAATTTCAGCACAGATTAAGTGCAAGCCTTGCGCTTCTGAAATACATTTAAAGGAAGTTAGACATGAATATTTTTTTTGTTCTTCAGTGATGACTTACAGATAAAAAAAAAAACAGTTATGATCATATAACCTACAGCATATTCACTGACACGGTGTTCTCTTTCAGTTATCATGTCATTTCTTCGTACGTTAACTTACCACATTTCTGTGGTTTTAGCAGAGAACAGCTACTCAGCTACGTAACCTCTTAAGTTGCTTATGCTGTGAATGGCCGGCTGAACTCACAAGATAGCTAGAGACAGGCAGGCAGTTAACTATGCTACTGCTTAAATAGAATAAAAATTATTTTATTTTTGGCCTAAAGTTATGCTCAATTATCTTGTAGAATACTTACTGAGATAGAGCAGAGTAATGCCAAATGCACCAAGCATACACGAAGAATGACCGCAAGTCTGCTACTGAAAAACTTGCAAAGGAAACTAATAGGAAACAAGATGAATAGGATAGGACCACAACTTTGCAATGCATCATGCTGACTGCTACATCGAATCATTCACATATCTAAAACAGTAAAGATGGCATATGTAACTAGCCACAAGTTGCAAGGCTCGTTACCCTTCAATGTCTTTCAGCTTTGCTCAAGATTCCATGCCAAACTACTTAAACTTCCCCTGTTCCCCCAAATTTCCAGCTATTTTCTTTCTTTTTTTTAGTTATGTAACACCTAGGGAAATCTAACCCAGTGATCCAATTAACATGATTGTTTTTTTAAAACCCCAATATACCAAACCAAAGAGCGCAGAATTAGCGGTGTGGACAGTGTACCCATCGGAACTCCTTTTTTTTACTCGGAAATATAGGGTGTGTTTGGTTAGTGAAATGTGGTTAAATAGGATGGGTTGGTCCTGTACCACGTGGTTCTATCGTTTAGGGTGAATGAGATGGTTCACCATCTATAGGAAACATTCCGCAAATTTTTATCCCACCATCCAGGATGGGATGGTTCCATTCAAACAATCAAACACACGGATGACATTTTTCTTAAACCATCTCATACATGTTCCACTCGGTAAAGTAACCAAGCACACCCATAATTGCGTAGTTCAGATTCACGGTTACTCCACCGTGCTTTTCCCCCCCTCCTATATCACGACGCTAAACTACTAATCGTTTCCTACAAATCGCAACAGCTGAAAGGCCCATCACTAGGTTTCGACGCTTTGGCTAGATACAGCCTTGTCTGCTACACCAGTCACTGGACTAGACAGATCTGTCGTGCTAAACCTAGCTGTGCCGATCTCTGCTTCCGCACGACCATAAACTTACATACAATCTGCATCACATCGAATTTAAGAGGGGAACTGGAAAGGTAGGAACGCCTGCAAGATGGGCACGGGAACGGCTATACCTGAAAGGCTGAGACGGCCTCCAACCTCTGCTTCTCACGGCGGGCCCGATGGCTTCTTCCTCTCGCGCGGGAGGAGGAGGCGCAACCCGCGAGGAACAACGAGGGTGCGAGGTGAAAAACCCTAGCTCCAGATCTCCTCGCTCCTCCCCTGGCGTTCTCCGCCCCAAGCCGTCGAGAGCGTGATCCGAGCGAATAATGGATATTCCAACTTTCCAAGTTAACGAGCCTGGCCGCGAGTACAGGCCCTTTCTAACTGGGCCGCTACGGGCCACTTAACAGGGCGCTGCGGGCCACCTTACTGGGCAGCTGCGGGCTGCAGTTTAGGACTATAGGCCATTTCATGGGATTCTTACGAAAATGCTTCGAAATTTTCTGCTTTAGACCGTCTCCAACCGTCCCTTCTCCTCTCCCTTTCCCTTCACGAAGGGATTTCCATTCTCTTTAGCGCTCCAACAGATTCCCTTCAGCATTCCTTTCGTGAAGGGATTCTCTCTTCCATTCCCTCTAGCAAGGGATTCTCTCTTTTCCCTATACAATTCTCTTTAAAGGGAATCTGTTAGAGACGAGAGGAAATAAAAGGAATAAGAATGAGTAAAAGGATCAGGGAAGGAAATGAAATGAAGAGAATATAGTTGTAGATAGTCTTAAATTGGCCGTTCTTGTTATTTGTGTGGGTCATGGGATCGCCCAGGCAATATTTCACCGAAGTGGTCCTTTTGCTTTTACAATGCATTTACGTGCTTCGGTGCTTTCCCTCTCAATATAAATTACATAAATCTTAAATTAAGTAATTACTATCTACCTTCTATTACTTTCATTCATACTTTAATATTTATACAAGTTTTAAAAAGAAAAACATAGAAACACCTCTCAACATTTCCTCTCATCACGATAAAAGTATAAACCACATCTCAAACATTTCCTCACCATGATAAAGTATAAACCACAGTATTGATCACGCTTTCCTGCCGTAACGTAGCACAACAATGGTTCATAATATAAACAGAGGTTAAAACAACGATTTTCTCCAGTCGTCCACCAGTAGCCAAATCAACGATTGTCATCCATAAACCAACGCAGGATCAAATGGCACAAAATTCCGGCAGGAGTACCGGACTGACCCGACGAATGAGACGATCATCCTCAAACAAATAGTAAAATCTCTATCGGCAGAGTGCAAACATAATTACACAATCTTAGGGTATCACAAGATAGCATATAACTGAACATAACGCTAACATTGTCCCAAACCATTAACCAACTACCAACACAACACAGAGTGCCCCCAGAACAACCTCACCACCTAGCAAAACCAGCACATGCCCTACGGTATATCAATAATGGAATCTCACCCGCACACAACACAACCAACAGCCTTATGGGCAGTTCAATGGAAAATACTGCATCAACCAACACTTGCGCAAGGGACCCAGTGCACCGGAACAATTTTACTGCTGCTTGCACTCTGCTGGTTGCTCAGAGCTCCCTTGTGCCCCACCCTTCGGTGGTAACTGGAAGAAGATATACCATGAGTTATATAAGACAATACAACATTACTAGCTGGAACCATGGCAAGCGAATATTACTCATTTAAGATAAGTGTAGAACTTGTACCTTTGGTTTGCCTAATGGCTGCTCAGACAATTACAAAAGAAATGTATTAGCAAGGTCAATCAAACATGGTAATGTAGAAGCAAGCAGAAATAGGTTCTATGACAGCGTAAGCTTACCTTCTTCTTTAGTTTGTTTTCTTCTTCCTCATCGTCCTCATCCTCATCCTCATCTTCATCCTCATCTTCATCCTCATCGTCATCGTCGTCCTCGTCCTCATCATCATCACCATCTTCCATTCCCCCCAAATCCTCAGCTTGCACAGCCTCACCAGTAAACCAGGAAACAGCATGAGGGATGATCTTATCCCTTATGGTCGTCCTAAAAGTCAAATTTCAATTGGAACAAAGAACATCAAGAGAGACATATGCCACAAACCATAACGTATGACATAGCATCACCAGGCGTGGCACATACGGTATTGCATGGCAAATGATGATGAACTACACTTACCCAACGTCGTAATCGTGTTCCATTTGGCCCTGAAGCTCATCAGCCTACATCACAGATTGAAAGAACAATTTCATATGAAATAATGCAAAAAGTGATATCCCTCTAAGCTAAACAACAAATCTTAAACATACAGTATCTTCATCAATGTCCTCCTCCTCATCAGGTACTTGCGGGGGATAGAAAAAGTTGAAGAAGCTCTCACAGTCTTCAGTTTTGGTAATAGGCTTCGCATTCTTTGAACCTTTCTTGGGCTTCTTTTTGAGAATCTTCTGTGTAAGGTTTTTCCCAGGATACCACTCAATTTCAGTCCTGCAGTGCACATATTTTGTGTCCAATAAGGCATGCACATACCGGTATCGACATAGGATGGAACATGAGAACCACACACATGAAAATAATAACAGAGTATAAAAATACCAACCCAATTGCCTTCTCTAAAATCGGTTCATCTTCATCAACCATGTGATAGGTTTTTGTTAGGACAGAGTTCTTGAAGAAAGGGTTTGTATCGAAGAAAAACTGCAGCTTGAAACCCTTAGGGTTGTCAATTCTACACCACTTGATATCTTTTATATATTTCAAAGCAGCCTCATCACGCTCTTGGATCTAAATTTAATAAATAATCCAGTCAACAATATAGTTATGCATCTAAAAATCCACATAGAAAGTACAGAATACTCAGTACTACCTCCTCCGACAGCACTTCATTTGTTTTCAGAGCAGTAAACCAAAAATCTGGGACACCTTTAGCTAAAAAAAGGTTTAATCGCAAATCAGAATGGGAACTGTGCAAGAGTTTAAGTAAAACTTTGATTTGATACCATCTGAATCTTTCCCCCCAGCAGCATTTTCACTGGTCGGTTCATCACTGACACCATCAACCTCCACAACTCCATTTACAATGTCGTACCTCTAAAAAACACAAAATGGGAGAATTCAGCAATTTGCACCAAAGGAAATGTAGAAGTTAAATCATTTCACATATTCACATGAACGATATAAAAGATAAAACATAAAGAACAAATTAACCTTTGTGTATAATGGCTCATAAAGCCTCTGGTACTTAGCTTCAAGTACAGCTCGTTCCTCAAAAAATTTTGCCTCAATCTCATCGTGTTGGCTCTGCATTATTACAGTGAAAAGGTTGGATCTCTGAGGCAGTTACAACTCATGAGTAAAATGCAAAATTGATGTAGGAGTCTAGGACATTGATCAACTCTGGTACATCAATTATAAACTAGAAATGGTATTACACAATATTCTGTGTAGATGACCATGGATAATAGATCTGACATAGGACAGAATGGAAGACAAATGGAAGGAACAAGTCACATATTAACTGCACAAACAAAGTACCAGGGAATAGGAAGTAGAAACAATGTGAATGAAGTAGCTTGCCTAAAGAGGAACTACACAACTTCAGCAATTGACGAATGGAAGCAATAGCGCCAACAAAGAACAACAGAGTCAGAATCATATGATCCAGCAGCTCAACCAGGCAAATGTTTACATTTCTAAAACATACCAACAAACATAAATCAAACTCTTCCCTTCAGGCAAAGACATTACTTTAGGTGATTCTATGTTTTAGTGTTGAGATTTAAATGGCGAATATAAAAGGGAAAATTTTGCGAGTGCCACTGAAAAAGTGCCCAATTTCGGTTCTACCACTAGTCTTTTCGTCGTTTCATTTTTGCCACTAGTCTTTTCAGTTCTTCCTCCTTTTACCATTTCAGTGAGTTGATTGTCAGTTTGACCTAATAGGGGTTGGCTTCGGACTTTTTTGCCCTGAAGAAGGGCTAGTTCTATCTGCTGTGACTCTGAACTAAAAACAAATGGTCAATCGAAACATGAACAAGAAATTTACATGTTTCTGCCATGAGAATCATCTTTGAAACTCTTTGTTAGGTGGATTTAAGGTAAAAAAATCTGATGTAATGGCATCAGTCGCACCAACCGGATCGAAGCCCCAACCAGACAGGAAGGACATGAACAAAGAAATAAGCAAGCATTAGATTCTCACATCACCATGCGTGCCGAATTGCCCGGGAGCTACATTGCTAGCTCGTCTCATTACATGGAATTACATTGCAGAAATAAAAAACAAGACGACAACAACTACCCGGTGGAAGATCTCGCAGCCTCACATCTGGGCCGAATCCAAACAAGAGATAGGGAAAAACTCAAGAACCCAAGAATGGGAGTTGTTAATCTAGGTGGCGGAAGAGGAGGCGACGGACGGGAGGAGCTGGGAGATGGCGAGGTAGAAGAGGAACCTGGCGAAGGCGAGCAGGATGGCGTAGTCCACCGCCACAAACAGCACGGTTGATCCGTGGCCCCTCTTGTTCCTCTTCTCAGACCCCGGCGCCGCCGCGCCCGCTCCGGTGCTGCACTTCTTGGCCGCCTCCGGCGACGTGATGCGAGGGAAATCTTGATGTGGTGGCCTCTCTCGTTGGATGGCAAGGGTGGCAATGTTTACAGCATAGTGTCTATTTCTAGTTTCTCTCTTCGGTGGGGAGAAGAGAGAGAAAGGGGAAGGAAGCGGCAGGGGAGTGGAGGGGGAGTGGTGGCGCTGAATGTGGAGTGGAAGCGGCATCTCCCGATGCGTGGATGACGCTCTGGTTCGTTTGATTCACGGTGCCCAATCGAACGGCTCACGCCTATACTGTGAACCGAGGGCAAAAATGTCCGGAACCAACCCCCGTTAGGTCAAACTCAAAGTCAACTCACGGAAATGGCAAAAGGAGGACGAAGTGAAAAGACTAGTGGCAAATATGAAATGACAAAAAGACTAGTGGCAGAACCGAAATTGCGCACTTTTTCAGTGGCACTAGCAAAATTCTCCCAATATAAACGGTGGCTTAGGCCACAAGATATTTCGTATATCTAATTCGAAAGCTAAATCTGCAGATAACATGCGATTCTAATAGAACCATAGATACTCTTGGTAGTGGCATAAAATATTGTCTCTCTGGAGTGTTGCATCCCAAAATATCTTTTCAGTTCATATTTGATCTTGTTTTGTTTTGCCTTTGCCCTCTTAAGGATTCAGTATTCTCCTTCCTTACTTCACAATCTTCACTGACCAACATACAGAAAAGTATGAATAGGCCTACCTAAGAAAGAGATAGGTTTCTTATTCGGAAGTTCTAAGTCAACAGATTCTGCCAAAAAGAGAAGTTAATCTTATCTAAGAAAACCTCTAGGCAAATTAGGTCAATACTAAATAAAAGGAACAGACTTCTTTAAACCTAGTAATACAAACTGGAAGAGAAAAGTCAACAGAAGCCTCAATGCATCAACTACACTTAAGGAATATCTCTACTTGATAGATTTACAATTAACATTCTACACTCAACATCACTTTGTGTGTTCTTTTCATATCCAACGGCAGCAAAGTAACTAAAAAAACTTGAACTAGTAAACCTTACACCACAGATATAGCATGTTGATATCCTGCAAGTTCAACAGATCAATGTAATGTTACCCATCAGCTACAATTACAGTCGAATCAAGAAATGGCAAAAACTAAATAATTTTTTACAGACCAGAAGTTGATACGGCCTGATCAATCCAACCTATCAACAAGTTGTGGTCCCTTAAAGAGAATATAGCACATATATGATACTTGTATTAAATTTTTAGCTAACATTACATAACTAAGAGCATTAACTACAAACATTAGTGCTGATAAACCTAACGTATTCCATCCTACAGATCATTGCGCCTACCAGAAGCCATATCTAACAATTAGAAAATTTCGTTTCAATTTCAGCACTTCGTCTGGATTATATTCTGGCACAAGGACAACGGCAAAACACACACACACACACATCGCAATGGTAAAATTAAAGGTAGGGAAAATTCTAGTCGACCTGGATCTCCCTCAAAAACTCAACACGCTTCCTGACATTAGGTGAGAGCGTCTCGAGCACGTCGGCGTGCTGACCCGCCAAGCTCTGCAGCTTGTCCTGTAACCAAATCAGATCACAGAAATGAAAATAACAGGAAATCACAACAGAAATGGGATGACAAATCGACCAACCATCAAAACCCAACATAAAACAGCCAAGCGTGCCGGAATCGACCAGCAATTGCGTACATCTCTGAAGTATAAGCCAAATAACGTACCTTTAGTGCATTGACGAGGCCAGCGCGGTCCTCGACGCTGAGAGCTGCAGTAAAACCAGACGAGAACGCGGATCGATTAGGGAAATCATAAGGGGAAGGGGATACGACTGGGGGGCGCTGAAGTTACCGGCGGCGGCGGCGGGGAGGGATGTATTGAGGTCGGTGAGGTCGACGTTCTCCTTCTCGCCGCTCATCGCCGGAGCTCCGATGTGGCCTGCTTCGCCTTCAACTTGAACTTCGCCGCGGCGCCGCCGAGGAGAGGGGAAGAAGCCCCGAGGAGCGGGAGATGGGCGGCGAGAAAGCGAGGAGAGAGAGAGGGGAAGCCGCTAAAACCCTAGTCTCTCTCCGGGGTATAAGAAGGCATCTCGCGCAAGAGGTATGTGCGCCTTTTCGTTTTGCACCTCGGATGTGTGTGAAGCTACGAAAGAACCCCTGAGTCCCTGAGGAGCGTTTAGAAACTCGCGCCGGTATCTGGATTTATTTGCAAAAAGTAAAGCACCATCAAGTAAAGCTCAAACTTGGCAACAAACAGCTCTTTCAAAAATTCCTACATGATTATGACAAAGGTATATTTAAAATTGCAAAATTTCTTAGACTGAATCAAACTCATGACAATTTTGTCGAGCAATCTACGTCAATATCAATCCGACCCGTTTGGAACACAGGTTTAATTGTTTCCTATTAATAAAAACTAGTTACATGCCCGTGCGTTGCTACGAAAAACAAAATTGATAACGAAAAATAAAAATAAAAAAATAAAAAAAATTATTTCACAAGATCAAACATCTATCTTTAACGCTTCGTTTCTTGCGAAAGCTGGCTAATTAAAGCAACGCTTCGTTTCTTGCGTAGAGCAATTAAGCAGGGCAATTAAGTAGGGCAATTAAGCAGGGCAATTAAACGGTAATTAATGACGTGGAAAGAACGGACCACTGCCACCAAGTGCTGCTTTAGAATAGTAGAGATACGAAACTCCCGTGTTGTAACTAGGCCGTTGGACTTATAGAAACTTCTCTAACAATGATAGATTCTTCGCTAAAGTGACCGATGATCAAGACAAAATAACATTAAATCTCTCAACCTAGATCAACACCCCCTCTTATCAAGCAGACGAGCACCTATCCCATTTGGACGGTGAATAAAATAACATCTCAGTTTTTTTTTCAATCATGTGCTGTTAATTTTTCAAAAAATAATTTAAATATGGTCCGGTTTTAGTTGCAAATTTTAATGCTCTCCACTTTAAACCAATGTATATGTTTTTCCACTTGTTGTTAACTTGTTAGGCTATCTCTAAGAGAGTTCCTTAACCGAGAAAATGAGGAAACGCTCAAACGCATGCACAGTATTGCAAAAACAATCTCCAACAGTTTTCCGAAACCAATATATATCTTTAGCGGCAGGAGGAAGAATACTGTCCCTTTCCCATCGGCTTGGAGGCAACGGCCGCTCCCTCCCGCGTCCGCGAGGACTGCCACTCCGTCCCGCGCTGTGAAGGAGGCGAGGCCCCACTCCGCCGCGATGCCACTGCCAGGATTGAACCCGCTAAGCCCGTCCTCCAAACCATCGCCGCCTTCTCCCGGTGCCTTCTCATCACCCCCAGATGCCTCTCCCGATGATCACCGCCTGCACCCCTCATCTCCCTCTCCCCGCCCCCACCGTCAAAAGTCGTGAAGGTAAGTTGTCTCCTTTCTTGCACCCTTGTTCATTTCCCTTTGGTTGGAGCGAGAGGTGAGTTGTGAAGTGCTCGAGCGAATGCGCAGGAGAAGGATGCCAAGGCGGCGCCCCTGACGAAGGAGGAGGTCGGCCGTGACACGTGGATGCTGCTCCACACCCTCGCAGCGCAGGTGCTCGATCTTTTGCCTGTGTGAGTAGCCACAACAAATTACACATAACTTCAGCATTTGCGTTACACTACATCTACATGCCGTAGTACATAAATCACCAGTCATGAGCACAACTATGAATCATGATGCATTTGTGTGGATTCATTCTTTTCACTAGTGCTATATATGTTCAGAGTAAATTTATCTAAAATCCTAAATTTCAGTTTGGTGCTAGTTTGGTATTTCATTTGAATTTGTTTGGATTTTATTTGAATTTGGTTGCTTTTTGCGTGTAGATTTCGGAGAGTCCAAGGAGTACCCGTGCGACAATTTCGAGCAGCAACTCGTCGAGCCAGGCAAGTCACACCACTTTGATCATATTGCTCCCAGTTTATAAACTTGTATGTTGAATTTAAATTATTGCATGCCTATTTGTTATAAATGTTTTTCCCTGTCCCAGTTTTTCAAATACTAGTTATACCCAATATTGGTACGTCACCTTTGAAATTGAATTCCGAGGCCATTGTAACCTTAAGAAAAATATGAATTATTATATGCTAATACTTGGAGATTTCTTATTCATACTTAGAACTGAACTTAGAAAGTTTTGGGAAATTTGTGCTAAAATAATGTTATGTTAAAATGGAAGTCGTAATGTTAGTATAGGGGAATAACTACATGGATGGATTTTTATAAGGGCCTTGTCGTGCTTTTCTCTATCGCTCACCAAAGGAAGCGTGTTGATATAATAAGAATATCATGTCTTGTGAGTAAAGTTGTACAACCTCTACAGAGTGTAAAACTAATCGATTAGCCACACCCACGATCATGGGCACGCCGAGCAAGCCATTCACATACTATAATTTGTTAAGTTTAAATTTTGAGTTTATAAAAATGGAGTTGGGATGGAGAGAGTCCATCAGGGGTAAAACTTGGAGAGTTTCAGGAGTGACTCCTGAGTTGAAAAATGTTTAAATTTAAGTTTCCTTATAAACTATACAATTTGAAATTGTTTAGAATGTTTAAAAAACTGTCGCTTGATGCTTACATAAACCATATAACCTTTCTTTGTTGTCTGTACATTATATTGCATTTTTTGGTGTGATTTGTTGAGTATGTTTGTACTTACCCTTGCTTAATCTGCTGCTTTAGAAGTGGAGTTCCACGATACTGAGGACCAGTTGGACTAGTTTGTGTCCCCAGTCGATTGCTTGTAGCAATTTAATTGGGCTTTTTCTGCTGTTCTTCAGTTCCGCTGCTTTCATTTAGTCGTTTATTTATTTGTCGGACTGCATACTATTTAATTTTGTAATTCTAGATATTTATTATTAATAAAGTACGCTGGATATGCTGTGATTTTATTTCTACTGTGTATACTAGCTTTTTCTGAACTAGTACATAATACACAGAGGATTTCAGATGTATTTTTTCGGGCTCTAACAGTTAGCTTTCTTTCAGAGTTGGAGAGTACGCTTGGGAAATCCTTGTTTGTGATCTTTGAAGATTTGTAAAGATTTTGCATATTGCAATCACTAGTAATTTGTTGTCATGCCAGGCCAAATATACAAGGACTTCGCAACTCAGAAATGATGCAATCTTGATGTTAAAAGCTCGAGATCCATGTGCCACAAGCAAAAAAATCACCTGCACTGGAGCTTGTTGAAAGCAAAGCTTACTATTCTCTAAGTGCCTAAAACAATTTAAGACTCCTGCTTGGTAAAAATCTAGCACAGTAACTTTATGGTTAGTACTTCTAAGTCAGTTAAGTTGTCTTGTTGGATACAATGATCTCTGATCATAAACATGCTTGTAAAAAAAATAGGAGTTTGATTTTTACATACATAATTTTCTATGCATTCAGTTAAAGCATTTTGGTGTTTACATTGACAACATTGTTTAACATCCTGGCTATCAGAGTTCAGAACATTTTGATTGTCTAAGACAATACCTGGTACAATTTTTGTTGTTCTGGCAGATTTCTTACCGTTATATCTGTAACAGGGACCATTCAAAATGGTGAAGCATAACTGTAATGGGGCAATGATGAACACAAAATCAATACTGAAATGGACAATGGTAAACACACTAGGTCTGGGGGTATTTACAGACTACAAGAGCTTGCATTGTCAAATTAGCCAAAGTCACATTTCATAGAAACTAAAGAACTTGCTAGTTTTCAAAATTGTAGCTTTCTCTAGTGTAGAAAGTGAAAAGGAACGCGGTATGCTACTCTACCACAAATTAAAATTTCTACCGCAAACCAAAAAAGCTACTCGCAAGAAGGGGATCATAGATCACTTATCACTAGACGCGCAGTTGCGGAATTCTTCACACGTCGTTGTAGTGGATCGTCCTTGTTGCGGATCGTCTTCTCCACGCCGCAGTAGTAGCAGCGTCACCACAGCAGTTCGCACGTCCGGGGATGGAACGTCGTGCGTCGGCGTGCAAGCACTGTGTCGCTTGGCAGGGGCAACGAGAGTTGGAGGCTAGGGTTCTGGACGAAAGATGTGTTCTGCACCCAGCCTCCTCCCCTCCTTATATAGCCACGAGTTGAAACCCTAGGCGATCAGGACCCATCTACACGCTAAGCCTATGAGGTCCATTAATTACGGATCCAATCCGAATTAATGCGTCCTAGCCCATTAAATGTGTGACCTTGTAGGTTCATGCACATTTGGACATAGATTCGAAAAACCTTTTTCTAATCCAATAGTCGTTAGTGGCTCCTTGCAGAGCATGTCAACTCCCAAACGCATATGATCAAAGTACTGATGTAATAATCCCTTTGCCAAACTATATGAAAATAGAACTCGAGGCGAGAAGCATGTCATCCTTTGACAGTTCAATCCATCTCTCGTATCCGTGATATATTAATAAGTTGTGATTGACTTCTCAATCACGGCATGGCCATGCACTTCCTTAATCATGGCATGGCCATGCACTTCCTTAATCATATCACACGAGTGGCCTAGACATATATCTCCGTTACACTGGAGTGGCAAATTCTATCTTGACTGCTCACTTCCCTCTGCATGTTTCATAGTAAACATGAAAGCTACCTTTATAACTATTCAGTTATGAAATAGTGTTTGGTAACCCCAAGGTAAACTATTACATATGTAGGGAATGTGACAATCTCAGGTCTAAGGATCATACATCTACTATGTATGAGATACACTGATGACATATAAGAATGTAATATTCTCGCAGTGTCCTATTGCGGGTCTATCTAACACATGTTCTTCAACATACGTTCACAATGTATTGATGATATCTCCATATCCCATGATCTATAAAACATGATCATCGATCAATACATGCGCTGATCTATTCATCGTTGTCATATACGATGATACCCGATCAGAGATACTTACAGAATTATATCAATGAGTAGAGAGTTTCATAAGCAAGTCACATACTTGCTGATCAATATAATGATATACATTCATTGGACCAATAATCATATTATTATTCATAAACATAGTCATGTTACAATCATCTATATGACTGTCTCAATGGCATAACACTAACAGAAAGTACAAAAATGTATTGGCTGCAAGCCCTAGAGGCTTGCAACTCTTTCAATACCTGTATAGTATAAAAAAAAGTTTAGGCTTCTTCAAGCCACCATAGCATCAAATTACAGGACTGTTAATTTAGAACTTATTTGTCGGTGTCCTTGTTTTGCCCTCTAAAAACATGTCTTTTTATCATTAGCTTCAGGTATTGGAAATGTCCTCACGGGTGAAGATCTATATGCTGTAAGTTCTTATGATGTTGAATTTCATTTTATGGTTATTGTGACTATGTAGAAGTCTAGCAGCTTGTAATCTGTAGATGCCCGCTATTAACCTGTGTGCACATGCTAATGTATGCTGACTATATGGCATTGTATTTGAGAACACTTTGATGCAACACCATGTTGCCCTTCCCCCCGGTTCTATGGGGAAAGTAAGTTACTTTGCGCCAGCTGGTCAATACAACCTGCAGGTTAGTGGATGCTGTCACTATATCCCAAGTCCTATTGAATTGCATGTGTTCTACCTTTGCTTAACTTTATTGCTATATATGCAGGATACAGTGCTAGAGTTGGAATTTCAGGGCATCAAAAAGCTATTTACTACGCTTCAGATAAAAAAAAGCTATTTCATTTTAAAGATAAAACTCTTTGAGGCTTAAAGAATTAATTCAATATGTTGAACTTATTGACCTGCAGACATGGCCTATGCATTCACCAAGCCCTGTTTCATCAAAACTTGCTGTGGATACATCGGACAAGGATCAGGTGTTGTTGCTATGGGGACTGCAACTTAAGCAGTCTCTATAGCTCTAGACCATCCGATCGAGTTTATCGATGGTCCGGATTGAAAAAAAAAATTATGAACAGTGGTCTGCTACAATACTATGAACAGTATTTGCGAACAGTAAAAAAAATTGCACAGTATTTTTAGCGGATCCAAACCATCGATTTTAAATCGAACCGTCCCGTGGGGATTGCTTAAGCTGCAATCCCCACAGGACGGCATGTGATCTCTGTTCGGATACACCCCTTCCTACTGGACAGGTTTGTGTAAAACTTGTCTTGAGCGTCACTTTCTGTAACAAAATGTCTCAACCAGCTTGTATGAGCCCGATAAAATATTTAAAAAATTCTTTATTTAAAGATTTCAAATATAAATTAGTACATAATTGAAATTCTACTGAATTACACCCCTCCATAACGCTGCCATAAGTGTTCCACTAGATTGTCTTGAAGATGGTGGTGAGTTTGCCTGTTCTGAATGGAATGATGAATTTAAATAAACTCGAAGAGTCCATGTGTATGTTCATGTGACACGAAAACTCTTTCTCACATTCCTTCGTAATTGTAATCAAGTGGTCGTTAGCTCATCCTCATATATCATGTTGTGCATGATGATACATGCTGCCATGATATCTCTTAGTGTTTGTTGATCTTAGAAACATGCTGGTCCTCAAACAATTGTAAAACGAGATTGCATAACTCCAAAGGCTTGTTCCACATCCTTCCTAGCCGCCTCTTAAGCTTGGGTGACATATTTCTTCTTGTTGCCTTAGGGAGCTGGTATTGTCATCACAAATGTTGCACATGCAAGATATATCCCATCTACTAGATAGTACCCAATTGTGTAATTGTGACCATTGATAGTATAATTCATTTTTGGCGCTTGTCCTTTTGCTAGCTTTGCAAAGAGAGGGGAACGGCGAAGAACATTAATATCATTGTGAGATCCTGGTAAACAAAAAAAAAGCATGCTAAATCCATAGATCTTGTGAAGCAACAACTTCTAGAATTATTGTTGGCTTATGTACATACCCAATATACAAGCCTTGCCATGCTGTAGGACAATTTTTCCACCTCCAGTGCATGCAATCTATGCTTCCTAGCATTCCAGGAAAACCTCTTTCCTCACCGATTGCAAGTAATCTAGCAGTACCATTCTCATTTGGAGATCTCGAATACTCATCTCCAAAGAGGACAATAATAACTCGCACAAACCTTTTAAGACTCTATATGCCAATACTTTTTGCAATACGCAAACCATCATCAATAGCATCTACTGATACTCCTAAGATATCATCCGAAATACTGCAATTATCTTCTGTAAAGAAGATAACTCGAGAATTCCAGCACAATTCTTTTTTTTCAACAAAATAATCATCATGTGCTTCTCTAACATGCAATATGCCAAGAAATAGAGACGACTCATTATAAACCTGCGCTGAAAAGAAGAATGAGTCATAAACAAGATGATCAACTAAAAATACAAAGAAATAAAATATTTCTCGTTGTAAACCTACAACGAAAGAAGGTTGGGTTGTAGACCGGAGGATCAACAAAATAGTCCCGGTATAGCTTGGCATGCCCTTCCTCTCTATTGTGATCTACGTATTGGTGGCCAAAAACATAACCCCAATGGCGTCAAGCATTTACACTCTCATCTTACTCCTCTGCTAACTATGCTACTGTAAGAAGAGACTCATCATCGTCATTCGACGATGAGTCTTCTAAGAAAAAATGCTGGACTAAGTTGTGATGACTCATTGAGATATGCTAAATAGTGAACATTAAGAAATAGGAAAGGTTTGGAAGTGCAAATGGCTATGTATATAGACCCCAAAAAAATATAGCCGTTATGATGGCTGTTAGAATAAATTTTAAATTTTAAATTCATACATTTTAAAATAACCGTTCAAATTTTTTTCGGTAAAAAAATATTTTCCTGAGTCCATCAGCATCAATAGTAAGCCACTGTTGACCATAATCTTTTGAGTTGATTCTTTCATTTGAACCTTCTTCATCATCACTAAGAATGTTACTGGGAAATGCAGGGACACCTTCCTCAAGCACAGAGTCTGCATCATTTGCTTGTCGACTGGGCTGGGCTGTAAAACTCTACAGCTGATTCAGGTCGGCTTGTAAAGTTGCAGCCAATTCAGTAACAGTAGCATTAGCACTTGACACAACAAATTCAGCATAAAGTAGCTCTTCAATTGGGTCTTCATGTGTTTGAGCCTTGTTTGAAACAAAGCCTTCAAGCCTGCAACTGGTGCAGTCATGAGTGACCTCATAACTAAAAGTCACAGAATGGGAAATATCATTACCAAATGAAGGTCGGTATGTGACTAGTGTGCCCTTCCAACCTGGTGAATCAACATTGAGGTTATTTACCCCAACCAACTCAGATGAAAAATAGCAAGGCTGAGCAAAACCAACTTCAGATGGAGAAACATTGGGATTCAAAATTTTCAAATCATATTTCCTTTCAGAAGGCTGTTGCACAGGTCACCCAAGGAAGAAATGCGGCTGATTTCCCCCTGTTGTCATCCGGCCCAGTGTGTCACTCCAATTTCCATGGTGCTTCTCAGCAGTCTTATATCCAAAATCTTTTTGCTCATTGCACATGTAATCAAAATAATCAAGATTGATTCGACAAGGATGCATATATGGAGAAAATGAGAAAAACCTTTCCTTAGAAGTGTCATTCATCGCTGGAACCACTCTTTTGGCCACTTCAGATGAATTGGCAGATGGCTTAGACAGGATAGGATCCTGTTTATATGAGCATTATGAAAGTTGTGTCATGTATTTGTCATAAGCAGGGCCCGAAGGATACTGATTTAAATCTTGTTGCAGATCATAACATCTTGTGTCTTCAGCACCGACAGCAGGTCCAATTGCACTTGATATAGCTTGGTTGGCTCCAGCATCATGCAGCTCGGTGTCAATCACTCGGTCACTCGGTTTCTCAGATTTATTTGTACAGTCTCCAATCTTGGTTAAGAAGATGAACCTAAACACACCAGGGTCCCACGGCCGGTTGACAGACAAGCGAAGTAGTGCTTTATCCTCATTATCATGTGCAGTTTTCTTGGACATAATGACTTTGCTTCCTGGACTAAGACCACTACATCTATATGAAGAGCAGTTTGTCCCCAAGCTACTACCATCTGTACAGCTATTTGGATATTTGAAGTGAAGTCCACAGGAGTTAGGCATCAACTGATACCTCACAATGTCCCCTGAATTTCCATCAACATCTTTAGAGTGGTTGCTATTGTTTGGCAAAACCTCACTCCCTATTCCATCAACACTGATAGCACCTGAATGCACGTCATGTGAGTTCACTGGCATGGCTTCATCAGAAGTATGATTTACTCCATTCACAGGATTGACAACCAGATGATTGCATCCCACAAGCTCCATTCCTTCAACAACAGTTTTATAAGAATTTTGACTGACCTCATCTGGATTTGAACAAGAAGCAAATTGGTTGTGAAGAACATTGTCATCCAAATCCTTGTAGTCGTGCACATCCTTACATAAATTTTGACAGTCAACGATCCGGGCCACTGCTTGGGCCATTGCCTCCAGTTGTTTTGCAAGGATTTGCTGACTCTTGGCGTTCTGCTCCACTGTCCTCGCCGTGAGCTCTGTTCGAGCCACCATCTGTTGTTGCACGGCATCCATGGATTCAATTCGCGCCCGCAACAGATCAAGTCTCTCCTTTATTAAGGCCAGTTTCTCCTCTTCTGTCAGTCCGCCAAACTCATCCATCGGCGGGGTTGATGACGGCCAAGCGGAGCGGGAGGTCCGCGGAGAAGATGCGGTCGGTGGGGATGGCGATCGGTTTCGACGGTGAAGAGCGCTGCCAGCTCGGCGAACTTGAAGTTGGCACAGATCTTGTAGGAGAGGAGTGCGGGGCAGGCGAAGCATCAAAACTTGGGCGCGGCGCGGGGAAACCGCGTGGTAGCGATGGTGGCGAAAAGGATGACCCTGGGGCGGTTGGCAGCAGCGCCATCGCGGAGGACACGAGGTGCAGCGAGGTGGGCGAGGCGGAGGACCGGGAAAACGTTGGGGATCTAGGAGAGGCGGCGATTCCCGGGCGTTGTGCAAGCGGAGACGAGGACGGGGAGGGGTGCGACGGCGCGGAGGAGAGGCGGGAGGATGGCGCCGAGGCGAAGCGCGAGGAGGACGTGGAGCACTCCATCGGCGACGGAGACGATGCTCTAATCGGGATTTTACAGGGAGCGATCAATCGTTCCCCAACCGAATCGCCGAGCTCTGATACCAATTATCACATCCCCTTGCCACCAGTGAAGGTTGGAGAAGTGTGATCGAAGAACATTGAACTGGAAAGAACTTGCAGAGGAAGAAGAAGGGAGAAGAAGAAAGAAGGCAAAAAGGAAATTATATTCACATCATATTTTTCTCTATCTCGTTACAATCCATATCCCTTTCTCTCTGTCTCTTACATGTGGGACCTCCCCTCTGATCCCCTGTTAAAGAGTCCAAGACCCCGGTCCCCGGGACCCTACCCGGCTAGTCCTGCTTTCCCCATTCCCCCTCCCCATCTGGGCGTCCGGCGACTCCGGCCGTCCCCGACCCCGAGTCCCCTGGAGCTGCCCAAAGAGCAGTACTCTGATCTGCTATGGGTTGTTAGAGCTTAGAAGTGAGTGAGAGAAGACCATGGGCGAAGAGGAGGGGAGGAGAGGGATTCCTTCTCTGCTCAAATCATCGACGCCGCGTGAAGCTGAAGGTTCTTTAGAGGAACACATAGCCACTGATATCACCCAGGTGAGGTGGTCTCTATTCTCTACCATGGTTGCTTTTTTTCGTGTATTAGTTTTGGTTTGAACTGCCATATATGAATTTATGCTGTTTGAAGGATTAGGAACCGCATGTTCAATCTTTCTTCAGCTTGTAGGATGGACGCCACTGGTAGAGCTCAAACGAATCACCAGAAAGGATGGGGTAGATGCCCGGATTGTTGGCAAGTTGGAGTCCTACCAGCCTCTTTGCTCTGTCAAGGACCGCAGTGCTCTCAGGTACCAAAGTATGAATTCATGCTATGTTTAATATCCTCTAGAGGCACAAGTTATTTGATTATCGATGGCCGATACTTTGATATCCTCTGCAGAATGATCGAAGATGCAGAGGAGAAAGGGATTATTTTACCTGGTGTCACAACACTAGTCGAGCCAACAAGTGGTAATCTGGGGATAGGTGTGGCATACATTGCTGTGCTCAGAGGTTACAGGTTCATTGCTGTCATGCCTGCTGAGTATTCACTTGACAAGCAGATCTTGTTGAGATATCTGGGAGCCGAGGTAGTTTTAACCGGTAAGGATGTAAAGCAAAATCTCATGTTATCTTGACTCCTGAGATCACTCAAAACTTGAGCTTTGCATTTGGTGTTTCTAGAGTTCTGTCATTTGTGGGGGCACTATATATTGAGCTCTGTTATTCAACTGAATGCTGTTTCAGATCCTACACTTGGCTTTCAAGGACAAGTTGGCAAAGTGGAGCAGCTCAAGAAAGATATGCCCAACATACATGTCCTTGATCAATTCGCAAATGCAGCAAATCCTGAAGCACACTACACATGGACTGGTACCTGTTCTTACAAAGTGACATAATTTACTAGTAAAAGAGTGGTGCTTTAGCAGCAAGATAGCAGTTGGCATGTTGTGTTTGCATTGTTCATTCACTACCCAATTTCATTTTTTTTCCCAAATGTGTGCCACTAGTCCTATCCTTTTCAGTTTTTGCATCTGTTGTATATGATAAATTATATTGACGTAAACCCATCCATTAGAAATCAAAAGAGCTTTCTGTTCCTCATGATTCATATCATGAGTTGTATGGGCTTTCTATTCCTTTTGATCCATATTATGAATCAGATAATGCAATGTTACTGTAATGTTGCCTGATTTAGCGCCTTTCCATTTCCACATAGGGCCTGAGATTTGGAAGGATACGGCAGGCAAAGTGGACATCTTTGTGGCTGGTTCAGGCACAGGAGGTACCGTATCTGGTGTGGGGAAATATTTGAAGATGAAAAACCCAGCTGTGAAGGTCATTTGTGTTGAGCCTGCCGAGAGCCCAGTCATTTCAGGTAAGACCGTAAGACGGTGATCCTACAGTCATATAAGCATCACATCAAATGATCAAATGCTCCAAGAAACAAACAAAAAGAATCTTAGAAATGAAATTTCACAATAATTAACAATATGAGCTGTGTACTTCTATAATAGCATGTTGACATTGCTTTAGGTGGCAAACCTTCTCGTCACAAAATTCAGGGATTGGGTCCAGGCTTTGTACCGAGAAACCTGGACACCTCACTCGTCGATGAGATCATTACAGTAACTGCAGACGACTCAATGGCAAATGCAAGGAGGTTGGCGAGGGAAGAAGGCTTACTTGTGGGCATATCATCTGGAACTAATTTGGCAGCTTGCCTGAAGGTTGATGAACTAATTGTTCTGACTGTCTGATTGCGTTTCTCCTTCCAATCTTTGCTTATCCCTCAAATGCATTTTTAGGTGGCGTCAAGAAAGGAAAATAAGGGGAAGATGCTTGTCACCATGTTTCCTAGTGGTGGAGAGAGATACATAAACTCTGACCTCTTTGCACTCGTAAGGGAGGAGTGCATTGCCATGACCTTTTGATCCCATGGCTTTATTCAGAACTGTTCTCTGTGGAAGATGGTATATGTAGGATGCACAGTAAGAGTGTTGGGGCCATATAAGAAAGTGTATGTCATGGATCATAATACAGTCGTCGAACTTACTGTCGACTAGAGTTCGATCCCCCAGGTCGAACTTGTCGTGTCTCTTTATAATAATTAAAAGAGAAGTGCTTCTATGCTCTTCCTTTTAAAAGTTGCACAACTATTAAAGCATGAATGAAGGGTAGATGGTGATTACTTGCCTCTTCGTTTGCTTCAAGATTTGTGCAACTTGTACTAGAAGGAAAAGCATAGAAGCACTGCTCTAAAAACAGGTATATACATACGTGCACGTTAAGTAGGATAGTATGTTCTTACGCTTTGAACGTCATGACCATTCGATTGCTTCCTTAGTGTAATTTATGTACATGTGGTGCCTGAGTATGATATGCGTAGGTTGTGTGCGTTCACCTTATACCCCGTCCACCTTATACCCCTTGGGGAAAAAAAGACAGACTGGAGTGCAAGCGTGCAGCTACTGAAGTCTGCAACGACCTCAGTCCAAACAACACTAGTGTTATAAAATGATGACGACTACAGTAGATCGAACACAATATACCGATAGAATAGCAAGAATATTCACAGAGAGCACACACGATATAAGGAGGCAAAAACTCTCTTATTTTTTATTAGATTGATTCTCTTGTACAATGAGGTGCCATATTTATAGTAAAAACACATTAAAGATAGATTATGATTCACCCACAACGAGATAAAGTTCAAACATATTTGAACAACCAGGACTAGGAGTCTTAACTATATCTCAACACTCCCCCTTAGACGAATACAAAAGATGGAGAAAAGAATACTTTGCACCCGCATATTGTGTTTCATTAGTTACCTCATTAAAAACCTTTATGTGAGAAAACTCACTAAGAGAAAAAGAGTGCAATTTAAAATCTTTAGGATCATACTAAGAGTCATAGTTTAGAGATTTACTTCCTATGAACTAGGCATATCCCTAAGTCGTCTCATTAAAATGCCACGAATACATCTTTGAAAGTTAGATGTTAGCAAAGATATGGATCGGTAGCAATTAGACACAGATCACGAGTCACATATTACATGCAGCATGGTCGTTGTGGCGAATCCAACAATAAGGCTCCGTTTGGCCTGAGCCTATCCTCCGTCAACAACGTAACACCTCCACCCTCCGAGCAGCTGCCCAGGAGGAGAGGGGATCAACAAGACACCAACTTTGCGGAGGCGCAGAGGATGAGGAGGCGAGAAGGGGACCGAGTGGTGGACTAGTCGAGGGCCTATACCAACTTGAGTCTTGGTATTTAATGTTTTTTTTTGTCTAATACTCTTGATTGATATTTATTGTTTGCTCTTCTTGATGACTTGATGTGGTATTGCATATACAATTTGACAATTTAGACTATCTAGTTGTATTCTGTGTAGAAATGAATTTTACAATATGCTCATAGATTTGCAATCATGAAGAAACAAACTTTGTATTACTATTTCATAAGTAATTCAAATATTACTCTCCTAACCAATGAGAGCATTGCTCAACCATTCAAGTTTCGACTAAAATTCAATCCTAATGAAATTATCGCATATCTAACACATTACATAATAATAGAATACTATACCAATAAAATTAGAGATCAGATGAGGTGGCCATATTAATCAAGTGAAATTTAAATTGCACGATAATACAAGATCATATTTATATCAATTTGGCTTAGACTTTTGAGTCCATCTTTAATCTTTAATTTTTATCCTGACTTCGTTACTTACAGTTGTGGATGCGGTTTGGGAAAGCTTGCGGCGTGAAACCGTGTGGAATGAATTTTTTTTAATTTTTTTTTTTAAAAATGAATTGCGGTTTTAATACGTGAAAAATAAAAATTGCAAAATTAACACCTATTCGCCAAACCGCTCGGTGACTACTCCATTTTCGCCAAACCGCTCGGCGAGTACTTAATTTCCGCCAAACCGTACGGCGACAAAAGCCTAATTACGCAGTTAACAGTCGGCCTGATGGTTTAGGCGATAATACCTATTTTCACCGAGCCGTATGGCGACAATAGGTTTTCGCCAAGCCATACGGCGATAATTGGTTTTCGCCGAGCCATACAGCGACAACATGTTTTCGCTGAACCGTACGGCGACAATACCAAAATTATTGAGAAACTATACAAACCATGTCTTCATAAATCATAAAATAAATATCACTTATTCCTAGGGACTTAGATGTCCTATTTTTGCAAAAATCTGTAGGAATGAATTGAGTTGAATAAACTAAATAACTATAGAAGCCTCTCTTATATGAAACGCTTAAGCCTTTTCGGCAGCCGGTAAAATATCATGTTTGAATGTAATTTTTGGAATAATGGAGCAGATTTGCTCTTTAATATATGGACCATCAAATAGTGGAAAAATATTTTATTTACACATTTCTTTACATCTAAATTTTACTAGTGCAATAACCCTAAGTATTATTGTCGACAACAAACGATAATGCTTAAGCCTTTTCGGCAGCCCGTAAAATATCATGTTTAAATATAATTTTTTTGCAACAATAGAGCAGATTTGCTCTTTGATATATGTACTACTATATTCTGAAAAAATATTTCATTCACACCTTTCTTTGCATACAAAATCTACTAGTTCAATAACCCTAATTATTATAGTCGACAACAAATAATAACGCTTAAGCCTTTTCAGCAGCCCGTAAAATATCATATTTAAAGTTAATTTTTTGAAAGAATACAACAGATTTGCTCTTTGATATATGGATAACCCTAAGTATTATTATCGACAACAAACAATAACACTTTTAAAAAATATTCCTCATGGTCTGTTGTGCACGCGCTGGTGCTAATTGCGTGACTTGATTCAAGATTGGTGAACGGCAGCTCGACGTGCGAGCATGGCGTTTCCGCAGGAAAGCGCCAATGCTGAGCTCCACAAGGAGGCCAGATCGGCGAACGAGGAGAGGGCGCCATCTTGCTACTGATCCTCGTCGTCGGCCATGTCATCCTCTTATCAGGATGCACACGAGCGCGCGACCCGAGGCTACGCGTCGACGGTGCTGCCGCCATGGACAAGCAGCCACCTACGAGGCTACGGCGCAGCAGATGGACCAGCAATATTAATCGTCCGACGGCGCCGCCGCGGATGGCGACCCCGCCGGATACCGGCGGCGGTGTTCGAGCGGGACCCGGTCCAACAAGGACTGGAGCATGATGACCACGGACTCGGTGTTCGCGCTCCAGGTGGTGCCGTCCAGCGACTTCACCGGCTTCTTCCTCGAGCACCCAGAGCTCATGGACATCTCCACGCCGCCACTCACCAGAGCCGACAATGCCGTGCTCGCCCCACACTTGGAGAGCATTCCGGAGCTCGGCGAGTCCTGCACTAGGTCGCATTCCTTTTGGTTCCCTATATGTTGCCCACCCAGACGAATTTGAGCATGCCGTGCCGTGCCTGGATTTTTGTGAGTTTTTAATCATTTCTGAATGTAAACAACCAGGCAAAGAATGGGTTCATCGATCGAGTAAATTGTTGTCGGGCTTCAAGATGTAGGATTAATGTGCTGACGTGGTTGCATGACATTTCTCTTTGGAAAGGATACGAAAACCAGTACAATACCACAATTTTCTTAGATAAGTAGAACATCGTATGATCTGCTGACAACGTATTCACAGTACAAACAGAGGTACATGCTAGGCCACCTTTCTATTTATTGTGCAAAATAGAAGTGCAGTGTGGCTGAAAGGCTGCGACAAATGAGCAATTTAAATGCCAGACAACATAGAACGTTTTCTATGATGTGCACTTACATGCTCAGCGCAATGACAAGCACGAAAAAGCACGGGTACCGCACAGCAACAAAAGGATACCTCCTTGGCCATTTACATCATACAGAACAGGCTTGATGGTGGTAGAATGGCGATGCAAAATATATCAAATGGAAGCTCTTGATTAACTTCTTGAAACCTTTGAATTACGAGGCCTAACTATTGGCTGGAGACTGGCACACCATCTTCAGCCTGCGCAGCTTCAATGGCCAGAGTTTTCTTAACAACTTGTTTGGGAATATCAAGGTCATCTTGCATGCAACGTTGCAAGGGATGGGATAGAAGAATGCAAATCTGACGAAACAGGACCCGAGCAAGCCCTTGACCAGTCTCAAGAATGTAGCCCTCATATTGGCTGACATGCTCAAGTACATCAACCAACGCATCATATACCTTTTGTGGACAGTTATCAGCAGTAGGCTTGTCGTGGAGATATATCATGTCCATGGTGAAATTCTTTTGCTTTACAGGCCAGTGATGTCGAGGCATAGTTGAGGACCGGCAATAGATGAGTACCTGGAATGATCAGTTTTCACTGAAGTCAGGACTGAAGACATCACAATCAACTCCCCAATAATAGCATACACACAAAGCCCTCCATAGAACACATCTTATATGATTCGTCAACCTTCCCTTGACCTCAACCCGTCTGGCCTTCCCAGTTAAGAATTGAACTTGCATCTCAATTTTCACAAATCTTGAAACACAGTAAAGCCTTCTAATAAAAGAAGTTTCTGGGGAAAAAATGTGTCCAAACCATGTGAACCTAAATGTGAAACAAGTAGAGTTATTCCAGCATTTGGGGCAATGTTAGCAAGCCTAAATGTTAGCATCCTGGGCCTTGGGGCTATATGGATGGTATCAGAGGCTCAGAGCATTCTTCGCTCAACACAAGCAAATGGTACGCCAGGTGGTGCAGAAATACAATACAGGTGAGCCACGTGGTATACAATTGCAGCACTGGACGTGCTGGCATAAAGACAGGGATGCTAATGGGCTTGGGCCAGCCGGGCTTTTTGGACCAGACTGGCCCAAAATGAAAAACAGATTGGATCATATTTGGACTGTTGCTTTTTGGGTCAGATTTGGGCTAGATTGGACCAGGTCATGGGCCTCTTCTTTTGTATTAGTAGGCAGAAGTAGCAAACAAATCAAGGCTGACTCTACTTGAATAGAAGTTGAGGAGCACATCCACCTTTGTGTACGCTCTAGTCCACCACCACCAACTCCGTCTCCATGTCCGGCTGCAGCCCGGACCTCCTCCAGGCTCTTCGCCGACTCTGGCAAGCCGGTGAGTTCGGCGACGTTGTACGATAACCTGCATTGAAGCCGTCACCAAATAGCCCTATGGCTTGCCTCCTGTCCATGACGGTGCCCAACTGCTCGAATCTTGCACTCCAGCTGCTCCCACATCTCATCGTGACGGTGTTCTCAAGCTCGGCGCGGCGAGGAGGATGCCTCTATGGTCTCCTCCACGAACGTCGGATGTGCCTGTTCCGCCGTGTGTGAATCCGAAGCCCCTGCCAATGGGTACCTTGGGCCGCAGAACAAGACACATCGCTGGCTGGCGGGGGGTGCACATCGAAACCACCGTGCTCTTCTTGATGCCCATGAATGCGGCAAATTCTTCGTTGATGAGTTTGTAGGCACATATGGCCGCTGCAGAATCGGAAGCGAGATGGGGGAGGTGGAGAGAAATCCAACAGCGGCTTAGTGGCGTCGAGACCGCCGCCCACGCTAGCTGGCCAATGACCTTCAGTGGCCTTCTTCTCCACCAGGCACGGGGAGAGAGAGAGAGGAGCTCTGGTTTGGCCAAGATCAAGGTCCAAGCCTTTTTTTGGTCTTGGATTGGATATAGGCTTCTTTGTTTTGAGCTTGGACTAGATTGGATGGAAGAACGGAATGTCAGGTTTGGATTAGGCTTGTGCTGCGCTTTGGCCCATTAGCAGCCCTGCATAGAGAAGGGATGACTATGGGCATACAACCAAGAACCTTAGTACCTGCAGGTATCCCACATCTATGCGCAAACAGGTTAGTCCCATAATGGTTTCACACCAACCTAGTTAACTATTTTGGCCTGAGGAAGGGTCCTGGGGACATCAGAACAAGTTCCAAGCTAGACGTAATTCTCTTCTTTTTTTGACGGGAAGCTAGAACTAGTTCTTATTAGGTGGATTATTGTTAAAGTAACCCCCCCCCCCCCCGCAAACTCAAGGCGGCTTCAAAGCATTGAGTTTGAGCAAATGAAGCCGATGTTTGAGCAAATTCTCGTTGTTACTTTGTTTTAAAATTCTGAGAGCTGACGAGGATATCTTTTGGCAGATGAGGATGATCCACTCTTATGGAGAGCGCACTGGAGGGTACGCCGCTGAACTATGGCGTATGATGCAGCTGCTCAGAGGCTTCGACAAGCCGATCTATCAGGGGACCACTATAGTGCGGGCAAGACTTCATATCGCCTGAGACGTTAAGATCACGGTCTACGCTCGAGAAAGGACGAGGACGAGTCGTCCTATCTACATCACCGTCAGGAGATCTTCGTTCGAGGCCAGGATCCAGGAGACATCGCGTCTGGCGATGAGACAGATTGCTCGTACCTACTCGACAGAGCTAGAGGGCACAATTTTTCACCATCACTCGCGCCGAGACAACCGTTTCGACCGGGAGCCGATAGGAGAGGACGCCACGATCACCCACTTGGCAAGATATGTCATCGCGCAGGAGGAGACCATGAACGAGACTGTCCAGGAGCTGTAGAGGGCCCGCGACGAGGTCATGGAAGTGAGAACACAACTGCGGGAGGCTCAAGAGTACCTAGCTCACTCTATTCAGAAGGTCCATGAGCTGGAGATGGCGCTGTACAGACCTGAGCCAGAGCCAGTTCTGGAGCTGCACGACCCAAATACGGAGGACCCGGAGCAAGTGCAGGAGGTGCCGGAGCCACCGGCATAGGAGCAAGCAGCCCTGGGACCAATAGAGTCGGTAGGGTCGTTCGTTCCGACTGCAGTAGGGCATCAAGACCAGTTTGCCCCTATGCCACCATACCCACCGGGAGGACCGCACCCCGGGTGGCTCAGTGACTGAGAGTTCTTTTTTCCTTTCAGAGTCGACTCAAAATGTTGAGTCAAGTTATTTGAGTCAGTCTTATCGAGTCTGCCCCTTAGAACGCTTGATTGAATTAAAGTTTTCTATGCTTGTCTGGTGTGCTAGATATGCGTCGCATCCCCTGTAGGCACTTTGTGAGCGACCATATCATTAATATTAATAATGATAAAGTTGTGTGTTTTGTTCTGAGTCAAACCTTTCTCCCCGTACTAGTTTCTGATGTACTTGTCTTCTCTGTTTCCCTCTTCCCTATAAACCTTATTGTTCTTCAGATGGTGAATACGCGAGGAAACAATGGAGCCAGCGGGAGTGAAGCCCGTGCGAACAGGAACATCAATGAAGAAGTTCCCCCACAAGGACCGCTGCTAGTTGATATGCAGAATTTGGGAGTGTTCCTCGCTGCCCAAACCCAACTGATGCAAACGATGATGCATCAGATGCAGAATCAAGCTGTCGCTAACAATAACAATCATCAAAACGTACACCAGGGGAACCAGTTTCAATCCCGACTGTCTGACTTCATGAGGACTAGGCCGCCAATATTTTCTTGGAATGCCAATCTAATAGAGGCGGATGATTGGATGAGGACTATTGAGAGAAAACTGCACACCTCCCAATGTGCAGTTAATGAGAAGGTCCTGTATGCCTCACACCAGCTTGAGGGGACTGCTGCAAAGTGGTGGGAGAACTATTGCGCATCCCACGAGCATCCCCAGCAGATTACTTGGGAGGAATTTACGGCCGCCTTCCGCCAGTACCATGTTAACAATAGCAGCCATCACCTTTCCATCAACAATTTCCCACTTTTTGACATCAGCAGCATTACTATTGTCCACGGTGAGGGTTGGTGGATCATCAGTCAGATGAAAAGCAATGCCATAGGCCCTCAATGCAGTCTCGACAGAGAACGCACATTCTCGATAATTTTGACCATCAAGGATAATGTTGATGACAATAGTGTTAATCTGCGACATGATGGAAGTAGATAGCAACGGAAAATACCAGAAGGGCGTGACCTGGACGTAGCAGCTTAGGCGAGAACGGTGGTGTGAAAAAGAGGCGGTTGTAGCGTCCTTCTTTGGCGGCGGCCAAGGGCAAGGAGGCGAGTCGCTGACGTCGAGCGATGAAGAGACAGGAGGGCCGAATGGATGGCGCAGACTCAAAGCCGAGCAGCGGCCGAGCGAGCCGGCGGCCAGGACGAAGGAAGGGCGCGGCGAGCGGCAGCCGGACGAAGAAGCGGCGAGCGAGCAACGAGCAAAGAGGGTGGCGGGCAGCGGCGGCCGGACAAAGAGGGCGGCAGCCGGACGAAGACGAGCGACGGGTAGGATGATGAAGGCAAGCGCGATGGCCACTTGCGATGGAGACAGCCGACTGGAAAAAATAGACGGCAGAAAAATTTTGGATCGGGAAGAGGTTAGGGCACTAACCCTAATCCTAACCCTAAGCCATGCTCTGATACCATGTTACTGACCTTGGGTGAGTCAGAGTCTGATACATGACCATGAAGGTCTATACTTGTATATATAGCCACTAGATGGGCCTATATGGGCCTTAACAGCAAGCACATTATTTCACAATATACTTTGGACAACTAACGACATTTGTTGGCCAATTGCCAGCTGCCTACATGCTTAGAAACAGTGTTCTACTTCTGCCTGGCGGTGGACTGGTTACCACTACTAACATAGCGGAAAATGTTACCAGTCATTAGTCGAGATCCAGGTGACAGTACAAGCTTACCACTCTGAGTAACCGGCCTTGCAATTCTGCTCTTTTCCCTTCATGGTAAGCTATCTTGAAGAGCTGAGTGAGATCAGCCATCGCATATCTTGTTTGAGTAGCAGCCAGGGACTGGATTGCCTCTATTGCAGAACCAGCATCACTGCTAAAGTCCTTCTTGACCTTAAATTGAGAATAAACCGAGTCAATTTCCCAATCCATTATCACATTCCAGAATCAAAGCAAGAATCCTACCAACAGTACTCAAAGCAAACTACAGAATAACAAGAAAGTAGCACAGGTTATTCAATTGGGGACATTTGAGGGTATCACTTCACGCAATTCCCTAGCTAATTTAGATTTCTTCATGTCTTCGAATTAGGCATACAAACATATAGTGCCATACAGCATTCAAGGAATCAAGGTTTCTAGTGGCAGGCAGAAATGACTCATCAAGCATTTCTACAGAAACAGTTAACCCTAAAATTCATGAGAAAAAGAGAGAAGGAACGCGAAATCTAGTTATACCTAACTAAGAAATGGATGGATCAGGGTCATACCAAGGAGACGGTCTCGCCGAGGGAGGCGAAGGCGAAGCGGTGGTCGGGACACATGGTGAGCTTACTGTGGACGAAGAGCAGCAGCGCCTGCTTGACAGCGTCCATCCGCTTCACCGGAGGCCGCGCAGCCCGGGGCGCCGCCGCCCCCTCCCCCACCCCGGACGCCGCCGCGGTGGCGCTAGCGCCGGCTGTGGGGGCAGGGGCAGGGGCAGGCGCTGGGGCGGCCTTCATCTCGGAGCGAGCCTCGAGGTCGATGTCGACGCAGAAGAGGATGTCCTCCATGGGGAGGCGGCTCGGCTGCAGCGAGAACCGCAGCGACGGCGCTGCGGCGGACGGCGAGTTGCCGTGGTGCGGCGGCGGGGGGTCCATCCGGACAGCGCCGCGGCGGACGGTCCTCTCTGTGCTTGGAAATGTTGCTTCGTTTCGTCCCTGCGGTCCGAAGGCCCAAGGGTTGGGCGCTCTTTTGTACCTGACGAGGTCGGGGCCTGTTTCGCTTCCTGGCTCCTCCAGTCTGGTCTGACGGCCCATCGTAGGAATCTTTCGATTTGTTTTTCCTGCTTTTTTTTTTAAAAAAAATATGCCCTACAAATGAATTTGCAAAGAGAGGTGTTATTATGCTTTTTTAAAAAAAAAAAGTTACACAAATATTAAAGCATGAATGAAGGGTAGATAGTGATTACTTACCCCTTAGTTTGCTTTAAGATTTGTACAATTTGTACTACGAGGGAAAAGTACATAAGCACCGCTCATTTGCAAAACTAGCCTAGTCCCTGATTGGAGAAGCAGCAATAGGTGATATGTGCCACCCACCACGCTTTTATATTGTGGTAGGCATGGCGGAACCAGAACTGCCGCACGATAGGAGAGCGACGGGAGTACTTGCTGAGCATTCGCAACTCAGTAGACTAGGCAAGGTAATTAATTAAGAGATTTAATTAAGTGAAGGGATTGACTCAAGTGGTTAATTAATTGATTATTTAATTAAATTTTGTAATTAAGCGATTAATCAATTGATTTGATGGGCACTTTCTTGCCGAGAAAGGGAGCTTGGCAAAAACCTCTAGTGCCTTGCCGAGATACAGGAGCGTGGTAGATAACACATGACCTCTTCCACACCTTCTGCGATCTAAGGGTGTGTTATTTTTACAAATTCATTTGAAAAAGCATTTTTTTTTAAAAAAAAGTGTTAGAAGGCTACAGAGGTTATATGGCTGGTTTATGGCCTACGCTCTCTAGTCAAATTGAAATTAATCCAGCCGTCGTAATTTGGCTAAGAGAGCTCTCTTTCTCGGTTATCTGATCAATTGCATTTATTCAGCAACACCCTGCTTTGCTCGCCGAAAAGAACATCTAATTTGAATATATTGGAGCAAATTCGACGTTGGAGAAGCATTCACATTGTAAAAATAAGAACCATTTATTACCACAAAATTTATTAGGTGACAAGAAACTTTATTTCCCATTGTCGTGGAATTCATGATGTTGGGTCTTGTTTTTTTTATTTTTTATAGCACATGCTATAATGCAGAACGAGCACATTCAACTGTGGCGTCGGTTGTTCTCGATGATCCTCCAGTACAATGAGTCAAGTGGATCTCAAATGCGATTAGTCGATTACTCCTAACTTGAGCCGGGTGTCACAACCCCTCCACTACTACAGAACCAGCTTCTACAAGCGGTTTGGAACCACTTCTAGAAGCGGTTTTACCTCGAAGGGTATCACAAGCGGTTCTAGGAACCGCTTGTGGTGGTGCCACACCAAGCGGTAAAAGGCAGTAATAATATCGTGGGAACGGGATTCGAACCCACGACCAGCACTCCATCCTCGTGACTCGCCTCATCCATCTAGCCAACCCACCCACGCGTGCTCTCTGATAGAGTAGGGCACGCATTCCTTTTATTATTTCTAAAACTGGGCTTCTACAAGCGGTTCGTGACACGAACCCATACGAAGGGTCTTTAGAAGCGGTTCGATGTCACGAACCCCTTCTAAAGCCAGCTTTAGAAGCGGTTCGTGACACGAACCCTTCTAAAGCTTTAGAAGCGGTTGGGGACACGAACCGCTTGTAAAGACCTTTAGAAGGGGTTCGTGTCACGAACCCCTTCTAAAGGTGGGGCTTTAGAAGGGGTTCGTGCCACGAACCGCTTCTAGAGATCCCCTCCGATCTGTTACCACGAACCGCTTCTGGTGCGAGCATTACAACCGGTTCGCACCAAATCGTTTCTAATAGACCGTTTGTGATGCCCGATTTTGTAGTAGTGCTCCATTGATCGATCTAAGCAAGAACACTAAATCATATCATCAACACAAAATTCCATTGCCCCCCTTGCTATTCCCAAAGATCAGATCATCCATGCATGCATTCATACGGCAACTTCACCCAAAAAAAAGCAACATATGACATCAACAAAAACAGCAACCACCAGAATGCACTGGCACTTCATTCATCACACTAGCATCTCCCTGCAACCCTATAACGTATCTTGGTATGGTACGTACGCCCCTCCACCCTGCGAGGCTAGCTGCGACGTCGTCACGTCGACCCTCGCAATCTCTGTGGAGTGTCAAGAATGCGAGGAATGCAAGGCGGGAGGGTCGTGTTGATGGACCGCGAACGAGCTCGACCGCGACATGGGCCGGGAGTAGCTGGACCGGCGGAAGCTGCCGGCCGCGAGCTCGTCGGCGTCGCCCTCCCCGTCCCTCTCCCCGGGGATCTTGCACTTCTCCCCGAGGATGATAGCCTTCTTCCACAGCGTGTCCTCCGGCTCCACCTTGTCCCTGCGCTCCCTCCGGCTCAGCCTCATCTTGTCCGGGATGTTCATGCTCAGGTTCTTGCTCAGGCTCATCGACAACAGCCGCTTCGACGTCGACGCCGGCAGCGCCACCGGCGCGATCGGCCCGTGCGTCGCCAGGTCCGGCGACAGCGTGACCACCTCCTTCTCCTCGCTGCCACTCTGCTGCAGGCTCCCGGAGTGGCCGCCGTCCGAGACGGAGTCCGTCGCGGACTTTAAGTCCGACGCGGCGGGCGCTTGGCTGGCCGCCTTCGGCTTGCGGCCGCACGCCGAGCACATGGACGAGACGAGCGCGACGGTGGCAGCCACGCACGCGACGAAGAAGGACAGCGCGACAGCGTCGTGGCCGAAGGAGTACGCGCCGTCCGGTGGCAACGGCGGCGGCCACCTTGCCATTGTCCCGCCCGGCCGGCGACGGGAGAGTTGCTGCCTCGTTGACGAGCTTGTTCCTCTCTGCCTGAGAGGAATGAGAGGCTGCTCGTCAGAAACTCCTCTTCCCAAGAGAGGTAGGAACCTCCCGTTTCCAAACTGGAAACTGGAAAGGGCCGGTTCGGTTTCAGCGTGTGTGGCTGAGGGAAAAACAAACTCCATTGCTTTTGTTTTTAATTGGGGCAAACTAATTTTAGAGAGAGAAATGTTTGGGATAAAATAGGTCTTGTACCTGTGCAAACCTCAAGCTAGACTTGAAAGTGAGACTAGTTGATGGACAGGACAGGTAGATTGCATACTTGAATACAACAACGGAACAATAAGATTTAAGACAGCCAATAGTCTAATTTGCTGGTATCACCGTTCTTTTACAGTGTTTATCACAAACCAACAATCAATTGGGACTTCGACTAATCTTGTAAACTACATCTCATGAATCCTCAGTCTTCAACACTCCAGAGTCCACTGTTCCCCTAGTGTAAACTGAAAATGTCTGGGAAAATTGTAAACGTTTATGTAGTGGTTCTCTACGAAAGCCCTGGATGCTTTGATGGGGGCACGCTAAAATTCCCAAAATTATCTCAAATTTCCCTGTGGTCTTAAGAGTTCAGTTCTGACAACACTGAATCGGTTTCAGTTTTACCGAGCAGTTTGACAACACTGGTCTTCAGAGTTCAGTTTTGCCGGATTTTGTAGGCTTCTTCCCTTGCCACCATTTTTTAACCACTTTTGACACCTTGTTCACATGCCCTTTCAATTTTTTGCCTGTATCCTTGATCTGCTTCACAACTTGTTGTTTCAAATCTTTCTTTTGACGACCCTTTTCTTTTAGAACTTTTCCCTGGAAGAAGTACAAGAGGTATGATTAAATGTTAAAAGACAAAATAAACATATTTAGCTGAAAAGGTGCAAAATATTACCAAGTTCTTGGGAAAGTTATCCTCCTCGTCTTCATCGTCATCTTCATCATCCTCTTCAGCACCAAAGTTGTTTTTCGTCAGATCGTCTCTAGAGTACATCTTCATGCTTGGGGCTCCCGGAATACCCTGTCATCATCAATAGTCTCTTGTGACATTTGAAACTTTGAATATACTTGGAGAAAGTTACACAGATTACACGTAAAATATCTACCTCCATTGATCTCAATATCTTTTCCATCTCAGCATCTTTTGATGGCTTTGCAGCAAAGGGTTCTCCAGGGACCCGATCCTGCAATTTTTACAATTGATGTGTGTCAGAAATGACATGCAGATATTTATATCCCAAAGCATCGCATCCTTATATTTTTAATCGGCAGGTGATAAACTTCTACAAGTAAACACATTCAAACATATGTTAATCAGCTCCTAAATCCTGCCATAATTTTGTCAACTCCTTGATTCTATTGCTACAGTTGCTACCAAATCTCCTTTTCCTTTCCCTTCTAGGAAGGTTTACTTGTAATATATCTTACAATGACATTTCACACTTGTAACAATGCACTGCAGCGTGTAATTCAGAAAAACTGAATTACAAATCAGAAGATGCATTTCTGTGAGGTTCATAGTGGTAGAATTTGATACCATAATTAATATATCTGAGATAAGAGAACCATTATCAAAAACGAAAACAGGCCCCTTTTTTGTTGTTCTAAATGAAGTACCCAAAAGGCCAAAATGAAGCCATCTAGCATATTCCCTGATTGATCATTGTTACATGCAGTGCTATTCATAGATAATAATCAATTTAAAAGGGCAGAAACAAGACGGGAAAGGCTCACTTTTGGAACTGGTGGTGGATTCGCAGCACATGCTTTGGAAAGATCTTTGCAGAGAAATTTCACCAGCTGATCAACTGAAGGCCTGTTTTTGTAGACAAACTCAGCAACATCGGTATCAGCATAACCCATCACCTGCAATGGATATAGTTCAGTTGAGCACAACTTCACAAAATTCAACAAAAATAATAGTGCTGCCTTGCTTAATGGCTATCAACAATCTGGAAAGAAAACTTCAACAAATTCCATGCGAGATTAACATAGTTAAACCATTTATGATCCTTTCCAGGTAACTCATTTTCACAATACAATTTACTCAACAGTTATGTTGAGCTCATGAAAGACTAGCACATCTCAAAGAAGTCAAGATCTTGTGAAATATGTTCATAAGTTCTAAATAGTATAAATGCATAATCAACTAGCTAAGGATTGGTATTCACCTCCTGGCATGCACGCTCAATGGTCTTGCATTCTGAATTACAATGCCCTTCCTCATCTTGCTCAACAAGCTGCAAAATACTTTGATGTATTAGAATGAGATTGAGATGGTACATTTGTGTAAGTATCACAAATTAACCGCAAAGCTATGACCAAGCGGAATAAACTAGATCACTTTAATTTGACTAGCTGGCTCACATACAATTCATATTAACTTGAAAGGGCACTATTGTACCTACTGAAGGTGAGCTTTGTTCGTAATAGAAGTTTCAGTACTATTTTTAAGGAGGAAATAAAACTAGCCATGTAGCTATAAATATATTGACCGAAAAAGCAAACTTAAAGGAAGCCTGAACAAAAGCAAAACGTCCACATAAGAAATCCAATTACATCACTGATTTAAAAACAACGAACTTCCTAAAATGAATCCGTCCAGTTCATACTGTCAATTAGATTTTAAATGTGTTTTATCACTATTTAGTTGCATTTGTATACTTCAGTTACTTTTTTTTGTGATAATTTAAACAGATTATTCAATCTGAGTGTTGCTATTATTTGAGCAGCTTTTGGCATTGCATTTAGTGATGGTGAAGCAGAATTCATTAGCCTTTTAGAGCCTGGAGGTGCATCAACAATAAATATTGCCATCACGAATAGTTTAATCGGAGTGCAATTAACGCAGTCGAACGATTAACTGACCGCATAATCCGATTAATCGGCCGCTTTCCGATTAGTCATCGTTTTTTCCCACTTCATCACGAAAATATCTTATTTTTATTCACTAAGTATGATAAATTAGTTTATAATATTGAGTTATAGTGTTCATAGTATGTACCTTTTGAATGACGTGTAAACAATGAAATGTAAAACATATTTTGTAAAGTGATAATTTACAATAACTTTGGGTAACTAAAATATTTCTAATTAATTCTAGATGTAAATAAATATATTAATAAGAACGCATAATCGTCCGTTAAATTTCGATTAATCGCTTAGCGATACCACATCCGTCCGTGGAGCGCATACCGTTTTTCACAACACTGCTTTTCTCCCCAGTGTCCAGAGGCAATTAGAGCAATTCTGTTTGCAGATTTAGGCAGCATCGACACGCAGCACGAATCCGTATCAACTCCATCTAGAACAGAGAGTGCAAATTTACCTCCAGCTTGTCGCCTTTCTCGACGATATCGATCCGAAGCATCCAGTCCGCCTCCTGCTTCTTCAGGTTGCACACATTCTCCGCGATCTCGATGATCTCGATCTCCGGCACCTGCACACACTCCCACCCCGAAACTATCAACACACCACCCGACAAACCAACCGATCAAATCGACCGAAACCAGACGCGGAGCAGCAGTACCTTCTTGGCGGGCGGGAGCGCCTGCTGCTTCTTGGCGACCTGCGCGGAGATCTCGCGCGCGATCCGCTCGCAGACCTGGCACCGTATGTAGGGGATATCCTCCCGCCTCGCGGCAGTCGCCGGCTTCTTCTGCCCCGCCGCCGCCGCCGCCGACGCGGCGGGGTGGAGGACGAAGGCCGCGAGCGCGACGGCCAAGGCCACGGCAACCACGGCGCTTCTCACCATCTTTCTCCTCGGTTGTTCTGCTCGCTGCTGCACTGCTGCGTCTGCGTGCGGCAGGCAGACTTGAAGCGGTGCGGGCTTGGGGCCGCGTTGCCTATGTACGGGATGGCCGGGTGGATGAGTTCCCCGCCGTCCGTTGGTACCCCAGCGCGTGATCGGAGGGAGCAGGGACGCGTTTGGGGTGGGGGGTACCGACCAATGGGAGGAAACCAGGTAGGATGCGTGACGTGGTTCGCGGCAGGGCGGATTCGGTGGCCGAGCCGAGCCATGCCTCCAGGGAAAATGGTGAGCGCTTGTGGGCTCGCGGCGCCCTACCCGTCAGCTCAGCCACGGCCAGACTGACGTCAAATCGAGTGTATTCCGGGAGCGCTCGGCGTAGAAGGCCGCGGCTCCACAGGCCCAAAAGGACGGCATCGGCAGCCGTGCTGGCCCGTGGTGCATCGGCTCGGCGAAACATGGGCCTTGCACCGTACGGATGGAGGAATTTTTTGTTATTTAATATTTATTTTAAATCTTTTTTTCAAATCTAATCGATGGAAACACAAAATTGCAAAAATAGGCACCCGTCGCCCCAATATGGGGCGATCGCCCCATATTGGGGCGATAGGTACCTGGATGTAATTTTGTATCCAGGTACCTATCGCCCCAATATGGGGCGATCGCCCCATATTGGGGCGACGGGTGCCTATTTTTACAATTTTGTGTTTCCATCGATTAGATTTGAAAAAATGATTTAAAATAAATATTAAATATGGGGCGTTATGACGGCGTCCGCGAGAGCGTACGGGCAGTCACGGCGTGGTTAGTGGGACGTCGAATCCATGTCTTTTTCCCATGCGTCGGAAAGGCCGAGACAGCGAGCCAGACCGCCAGCCTCTCATCGGACGCGTCTCGACGTGGCTCCTTGAATGGATAGCTTCTTCCTCGTGAGAGCCGTGAACGTGTCGGCAAAGTTGAGTGAACATTAGCGGTCTCATCGTGAATAATTGTACCACACTTAATTGATGACTTTTTGTCCAATCAAATGGCTTGGTTAATGCTCACTAGATTATCCTTAGAAGAACCTGTTGCGTGGTACCTTTATCATGGTACGGTGAGATATAAAAGCACGATAGGTGACTCGTGTCGTTTGTCAATGTTTTCGTTATCGATGACGGATCTATCTATCTATTTATACATATACTAATTAGGCACTCCGAGGAAGCTCCCATATTAATTAAAAGGATCTGATTATCTATCTATCGGACATAAGTTACAATGGTTTAAATTAAAAGAAAGGGTCTATATCAAATACAATCTAAATGAACAAAAACTTTGGAATAAAAAATAAAAAATTACCAATTTGACTTCTATACGATTTATAAAGTAAATATGTAAATAACTAAAATTTCAAATAAAAATTAACAAATTAAAACAAAGAGTACTAAGAACTATTTGTTGCACTCCCAGAACCGACATCTAGACATCAGAATGTCGGCTATGAACAACCGCGTTTGCAGATGCAGCTCCCACTACCATGCCAACCCGAGTTTGCACTCGAGGGGTAGCATACTAATTTTGACCCTAAGTGGCAGACACCTCAAGCACGAGTGATATCGGTCAAAGGAACCTATTGAGCCGAAGCCATTAGCACTGTTTTGAGGGACCAGTTTGACATTCAGCCAAAGGGTTGGACTATCGGCTATAGAAAGTCATATCTTAATTATATCGATCGGATTCCGTACACCAATGGGTACAGGGTCCCCAATTTCGCGAAATTCTTAGGGGATGACTCGACGACAACACTAGAACACATTGAACGCTTTGTGGCACAGTGAGGAGAAGCGGCCCAATCTGATGGGTTGAAAGTGAAACTGTTCCCATTATCGTTGTCTATGGTAGCCTTTATGTGGTTCACAACATTACCCTCAAATTCGGTGAATACTTGGACCGATTTGGAAATCCAATTCCATAAGTACTTTTTATGCGGGAGCTTAGAATTAAGGATATCAGACTTGAGCTCCGTTAAACAGAAGTTTGGGGAATCATTAACCGATTATATCAAAAGATTTCGATAAGTTAGAAATCGGTGCTTCAGCGTTATGTTGCCCGACAGTGAATGACTGATTTAGCTTTTCAATGGTTAATTCCTCCCTTGAAGGAGAAATTTGGTAGTCAAAAATTTATTGGTTTGAGCCACTTATTGCATAGAGTATTGGTTCAAGAAAGCTGATTCTTTGAAAACAAAGGTTTCAAGGATAGATTCAAAAACAACAAGGAAAAAGAGAAGTCTAAAGTTAATCTTATTGAATATGAGTCTGGCAGTTCGTCCGAGGAGGATGAAATTGAAATAAATGTAGCCGAATGGATCAAAGGGAGTAAAAAGTCCCTAGTTTGTTCTTCACTTAAGCTGACTAAAACTAAGTTGGAAGTCAAATATGTTTTTGATGTAATCAAGTGTGATTGTATCTTCGACTTACTATTACAAGAAAAGGTTATACGGTCGCCCGAAGGTCACACTTTGCCATCGACCGAAGAAATTAAAAAACAAAGATATTGTAAGTGGCATCATTCATTTTCACATAATAATGATTGCAATATTTTTTATCAATAGATTCAATTGGCTATTGAAAACGGTCGATTAAAATTGGCAGAAGAGCCCGCAATGCAGCTGGATGCTAATTCTTTTCCGGTCAACATGCTTAGTTGCTCGGCATAGGGGAAATAGTTGGCACGGGATGATCAAATCCGTTCACTGGCAAAATTGGCTAAATCAGCTCGACAGGTTGATGTAAAAGACTACGATAAAAGGTGATGACACTATTGAAATTACGGTCGGTTCTATTTAGATCGAGACTGATCGCGAAGGTAAACAATCAAGAACAATAAAGTCGAGAGGCAAACTTGAAATCAGCAAGTGGTATAGAGCTGAAAGATCTGTGCCACCGCGAATAGGGATGGCAATCGGGCGGGTTCGGGCGGGTAGACCTCCCGCAGACCCGAACCCGAAACCCGAAATTCATACCCGAACCCGAAATCTCTCACGGGTACATACCCACGCCCATACCCGAACCCGATGGGTACCCGAACCCGAATGGGTACCCGAACCCGAAATTAAATTCACCTAATCACCTTGCAATTAAATTTTCAACCATCAATTATCAATCAATTCATTTGTAATTTCTATGTTTAAAGGAAAAATATATGGTGTATATAATCATGAAAGTTACCGCATCTTACATCTCAAACGATGCTTGAAAATCTTGAATTAACTTTTCCATTATTTTTAATTTATATTAATTAATTCGGGTACCCATGGTACCGCAGTCTGAACCGAACCCGAACCCGAACCCGAACCCAAACCCGAACCCGAAATTTGAAACCCGCGGGTCTGAAATCAAACCCATACCCGAACCCATCGGGTCGGGTACCCACGGATACCCGAACCCACGGGTAATTTTGCCATCCCTAACCGCGAAGGCCGATTCAGAAGTATAAGCCAACGTTCTCCCAGTTGTTGGCTAAGTATAAGAGGAGGGGTCAAAGAATCCGTCCCCCTCGTTGGCCGATGAATGTGCATCGGCTAAGTGCCGCCAAGAAAGCTCACGAGCGGTGCCTTTTTTTTGGTAATTTTGCTGGGAGAGGGGGTTGGCTTTGCCATCACCACATATTTGCCCCTATGCAGCATTATCCTGGGCAAAGCCAAGAGCATCGCCGACCAGCTAGAGAGAGATTGTCAGGATTGGCCCCAGAACGACAAAAAGATGACCAAAAAAGGCCAATCCGCAAAAAAAGGCTGATGATCGTCAATCGCGATCAGACCAAGGGCACGAAAGCGTGGTTGAAGCAGATTTGATCGGCAAGATACGGAAGCCGATAGAACCTAGGCCACGACGGTGTCCTCCGGAGCTGATCAAATCCCAAAGGAGATGACTTCACGCTTAAAGACTTAGGAATTGAGGGAAGTCGATCATGAGAAAATAAGGGATGAAGACTTCAATAAGCTTCGCCTGATCAAACGTGTTAAGAATGAATGGAGAAAAAAGGAAGTTGTGCGGGAAGAATTCGATTTAGCCGATGATCTAGATTCCCCCATTATTCGCGGTGATTCACCACCGCTGATGGGCATCAACATGGTGTTCACCATACCTGCAGAGTTTAAGGTATGTGTGCCATCGACTAAGGAATCTTTTGCCCATATATGTTTTGGTTTGCAAGATGCCATCTTTGAAAAACCATAAGATGATCATCGACATCTAAAGCCGCTGTATCTGAAAGGCCATATTAACGGCAAGCTAATATCAAGGATGTTAGTAATGGCGAAGCGGCTGTTAATTTGATGCCTTACTCAACCTACAAAAAATTGGTAAGTCCGATGAATACCTCATTAAAACCAACATTGTGTTGAATGTCTTCACCGGAGATCCTATGGAAGCAAAAGGAATAATGGTAACTGAGCTCACGGTTGACAGCAAGACTTTACCGATAGCTTTCTTTGTAGTTGATACTAAAGGAAGCTGCAGTGTGTTGCTTGGAAGGGATTGGATACATGTTAACTGATGCATTCAATCGACTATGCATCAAAAGTTGATACAATGGAATGGCGATGAGGTTGAGGTGGTTGAGGCTGACACATCGGCCCATCTAGCCATGTCCAATTCAGATGCCAATTGGCTGCATGACAAAGCTGAGTACATATCGGGCAAAGCACTTGAAGACTGATTTCATATGCATCAGCCAGACGGGTGTGATTTTGATCAGTGTAAGGCCGAGGAAATTTGATCAGGCAAATGAAATTTTATGCCGATGGAGCCCAAATCGGCAATGAAGAGTTTACAAGACAAAATGCAACGCTATCGGTAGACAAGGGATAGCCATGAAGTCATCGAAGACTTTGGAGACGTTGAAAGATTTGGACAAGGTTTTGCGTCTTCAGATCCATTAGAAGAGGTAGATATAGGCGATGGTAATATGAAAAGGCCAACTTTTATTAACTCAAAACTGACAGGTGAATACAGAAAAAAGTTGTTTGATTTGTTAAAAGATTATAAAGATTGATTTGCTTGTGATTATTACGAGATGACTGGCCTAAGCTGACAACTTGTAGAACATCGGCTACTGATAAAGCCATGCTATAAGCCATTTTAACAGTCCCCTAGACAGTTTAACTCGGCTATGTATGACAAAATAAAAGAAGAAATGGAGCGGTTATTAGAGGCTAAGTTTATCCAGCCTTACTGATATGCTGAATGGGTTTCTAACTTTGTTCCTATGATTAAGAAAAATGGCAAACTTCTAGTGTGTGTTGATTTTAGGGATTTGAACAAGGTGACACCTAAGGATGAATACCCGATGCCTATAGCCGATATGTTTATCGATGCTGCATCTGGAAATAAGATTATAAGTTTTCTTGATGGAAATGCTGGCTACAATCAAATATTCATAGCTAAAGCTGACATCCATAAAATAGCCTTTAGGTGCCCTGCAGCATTGAGGTTGTTTGAATGGGTTGTAATGACATTCGGTTTAAAAAGTGCTGGTGCTACTTATCAAAAAGCTATGAATTTGATTTTTCATTAATTGATTGGTCATATTGTGAAAATTTATATTGATAACGCTGCAGTAATGTCCAAAGAAGACTATCAACATCTGGCTAATTTAGAGGAAGTATTCAAGAAAACCATAACTCACAGTTTAAAAACGAATACGTACAAATGTGCTTTTGGAGTATCGGTTGGATAATTTCTTGGTTTTATAGTAGATGAGAGAGGCATTGAAGTCAACCAGGAATGTGTAAAGGCTATAGCTGATACACAACCTTCAAGGTGCGAAAAATACATTCAAAATTTGACCGGTAAAATAAATTATTTAAGACAATTTATTTCAAATTTATCTGATCAGATTGATGCATTCACTCCATTATTAAGGTCGAATATATATCTAATGTTTTTCGCCTATAAATATGGCACCCCATTGTATAGAACAGTCAATAATTAAAGAAAAAATTACCTCTTTATATTATGTATATTTTTTCATAATTATTTTACTATTATAGTTATATTCGATGTTTTACGACACCGATAACATCAACCTTACCCTGTTCTGGGTACTGGTGACCAGGGTTCAAAATCTCGGCGAAATTCGGTGAAATTTCGGATTTCGGGCCCCTTCGAGTTTCATAATCCCTGCGAAATTAAAAAACCGTAAAAAATTTTAAAGTGCTGCAGTACATTAAAATCTCGCCGAGATTTCGATGATTTGGACCGAAATTTCGGTAAAATTGACTAATATTTGTATAAAAGTTGACCGGATTTGATCGGATTGGGTTCTTCACGTCATTTCTCATGTGGGACAGTCGGTAGATCATAATTTTCGCGAAATTGAAAAAACTCTAAAAAAAACTGAAATGTGATAGTACCGGGAAATTTCGACGAGATTTCGGTGATTTAGACCGAAATTTTGGATTTCTCGGTTTAAAAAAACCAGATTTGAATTTTTGTTTTTGAATTTCGTCCGGATTTGGTCCGAAATTTTCGAATCTCGTCGAAATTTCGGATTTCGGTCAGGCCCGAGATGGAGTCCGAAAACGAAATTTAAATCCTTGCTGGTGACTGCTGACCGCTGTATATGGTTCTACTCCCCGTTGCACACTTGCACTCAAAGCCACCAGGTCAGCACTAAGTACCACCACACGAGCCTCGGCGCGCGTCACGTGCTCGGCGAAATGACGCTCAAGCACTTCGACCTCAAGGTCGCCTCCCGGACGCTGGTCCAGGCCACGCGCCCGCCTCCGGGCTTCCCCGCCGTCCTCGCCGTCTCCAACCTCGACCTCATCCTCGGCCCCTTCCAAATCTACCTCGTCTCCGTCTACCCTCCCCCGCCGTCCGGCCTCGACGCCGTGGTGTCCGCCGTCCGCGCTGCCCTCCCGTCCTACCTCTCCCGCTTCTTCCCATTCGCCGGCCGCATCGTCCGCGACCCCCACACCAACATCCCCGAGGTGGCCTGCACCAACGCCGGCGCCGAGCTCGTCGTCGCCGACGCCGCCATCCCCCTCGCGGCCGTCGACTTCACGAACGTCGACCGGTCGATAGGCCTGATCCAAATTCCCTTCGACGCGAGCTTCCCCCTATCGCTGCAGCTGGTCCGGTTCGCCTGCGGGGGGTTCTCGCTGACGGTCGCCACGAACCACCTCCTCGCCGACGGCAGGGCGTTCACCGTCCTGCTCAACGCCTTGGGGGAGATGGTCCGCACGGGCGGCCTCTCCCGCGATCCCCGGCTTGATCGGTCCCTGTTCAGGCCTCGGTCGCCGCCGCGGTTCAGCCCGTCGCTGGACGCCGAGTTCGCGAGATTCACGCTCGACACCATGATCAACCCCCTCCTGGCCGCGGCCATCCAGCGGCGCCTCTACCGCATCGAGGCGGCTGACCTCGGGGAGCTCCAAACAGCGGCGTCGGCCGGCGGCCGCCGCAGCTCACGCTTCGTGGCGCTATGCGCGTACGTCTGGAAGCTACTTGCGAGGGCCGTCGGCGACTCCGACCCCAACTGCCGGATGGCGTGGATCGTCGACGGCCGGAATAGCGTCAAGCCATCGCTCAGCGCCGGGGGCGGCGCCTTGGACTGGTACATGGGGAACGTGGTCACCTACACCTCCCGCGAGGCGAGCGTGGCGGAGTTGCTGGGCATGCCGCTGCACAACGTGGCCGCCATGGTGCGCGCGGCCATCGCGGCAGTGACGACCAAGGACAGGTTCCAGGAGCTAGTGGACTGGATGGAGGTGAGGAAAGCGGCGTTCAAGGACGGTGGGAAGTGGACGGAGGCGGTGAATCTCGGGTTCGGGAGTCCGGCGCTGGTGATCTCCGGTCTGCTCCCATTCCCCATCAACGGGGACTTCGGGTTTGGCAAGCCGAGGCTGGTCATGCCGTGGCTGCGGCACGGCCGGCTGGGTTCGGCGTCGATTTCGGCCGTGCCCTGCCCGAGCGGAGACGGGTCGTGGTTCGTCGCCGGCACGAGGCTGTGGCCGCGGCTTCTGGAGGTGGTGGAAACCGGCCCGGAGAGCTTGCTGAAGCCGGTGACGGCGGCGAGTCTGGGGTTCGCGGTGTCGGCGGGCGCGCACGGTTCCCGTCTGTGAGGCTGTGAGCTCGCGACGTACTGTGTTGTGTTGTGGAAAAAAAATTATATGTAATGGTGCTGCATATCGCGATCTGTGCACTGTACGGATTGGCGTCACGTATCCCGCTGCGTCAATCTCCCTGCAAAAAACAATTAAGTGATAAGGATTAAAGTTCATTAAAGTGTTTAAAGATTGATGGATTTACATGAAGATTGACGCATCAGGACGTGTGGCACCAATTCTCACGATGCTACACAGGCCGTGGTATGCGCGTAGAATTTGTTTCCTTGTGTTGTACAGTTGTACTCCGTGCTTTTTCGGCAGTGATTCTCTTGAAATTGATGTACGGTCTTGATGCCCACCTAGACACCTAGTCCTGTTTTCATGCTGTGCGTTCGTTAGCGTAGTTACTCCCTCCATACAAGTTTATTTGCCGTATTAATTTGAATAATTTTTATTTTGTATTTTATATTTTAATATAAAATTAGTATGATGTTGTCTCATACCTCTAATAAATATTTATCTTTACTTATATTTTCTACATGCATGTATTAAATATAATGTCTAGTGATAATAATAAGAGATATATAGTTATTTTTAATATCTTTTGTCTATATATTAAAAAGAAATACGTTTTATAATAAGATTGTAGTTATTGCTCTTTCGAAGTATACAGAAGTGCCAGTGTATACCCATTTAAACAATCATTAGTCTTTAATATTGAACATGTAAGATAGTATCTCTGCACTTGTTTGTTTAAGTTTTCATAGTATAGCAAGTATGTGTAATGTGTGTACTTCAAGATACAAGTCTACCTTTACGATTTTTACAGTTCTTTTTTAAAACCATTTCAATAAATGACAGAAAATTGGGACAGTCTTTCATAGTGTTTGCTTTTATGTTTTATATTTTAGCATAATATAATAGAGTAATGCAGGGATCATGACCGAAGACTTTTTCCAACTGTTGCTTCCTTTAGTGTGTGCTCACAGAACAACAAGAACGTGCTCATAGATACACCTGAAATGAAAAATCTGCTAATCTGTAACTTTTCTTCATGTAGGTTCATATTGATAAATATGTTTCATCTTTGTATGAGACAATTCATTCGTTACCTTGAAACCTCGAAAGTTTCTCAACAAAATTCTAACATCTCCAGATTTTTTTTTTTTTTTGAGAACATAATCTCCACAGAGTGGGAGCTGTATACGTTCAGCAAACATCTTAGCAAACTAATAACAATGGCATCACAAATTCACAATTGTTAATTAAGGAAATTGGAACTAACATTAGCAAGGAAAGTGTAACTAGATAAGGGAATTGGAACTAGCAGTGAAATGTGCAATCAAAGGTTTCGCTTGATGCAAGACCTTGACGCCGGCGCGGTGCGCCTCGTCGACCCGTTCCTTGGTGAACTCGTCGGCCCAGTACAACTGCAGCACGTCGAGCTTCTCTTCCAGCACGGAGAACTCGTCGCCCCAGTACACCTGCAGCGCGGGGACGGGCGTGGGGACCGCGCGGCGTGGCGCGGGGATGGGCGGCGGCGGTGCGGGGATGGCTCTGCGCGGGGACAGGGGACTGGCGGCGGCGGCACGGCTGGGGCGCTAGGACAGCTCGGCGCGAGGACGGGCGGTGGCTGCACTGGGATGGCTCAATCGGCGTGGGGACGGGCGGCGGCGGCGCGGCGCGGCGTGGAGCAGAGACTTGTGGGATTTCTATCGATCGGGGCGGGGCGGCGTGGAGCAGAAGCCTGGTGGGAATACCTATTGCATTGGGCCCGAAAGCATTTTCATATCTGCAAGATGCCACGCATCTTATTTTCGACGGTCTGAACCGACGAAATTATTCCAAGAGAATTTTTTCATCGGCCTTCTCAAGGATACCGACGAAAATAATTTTAATTTCATCGGTTCCAACCTCACCGACGAAATTACACTGTTATTTACATCGGCCCATTTTTCGCCGACAAAAATAGTTTGGATTCATGTAGTGAGTTCAATATCTTCAAAAAATTTAGGAAACTATAAAAAAAACTAATAACTGGATGAAAACCATAAGTATAGAATTGAAGTATGTTTTAAAAGAAGTTTAGGTATTCGAATAAAAAAATCCATGGTATTATAATGTTGCAACATTTGAAAAAAATAGAGGCAACATTCAAAAATAATAGTAAGACAACTAATCCAATCTAGTGAAACAAAAAAAAGCAAAACAATTAGTTAATATATTTGCAACAAAATCTTTGATTTGGATGCAACAAATACAAAATCAATAAACAAAATTGTGCAACAAATTTAAACTACTCGGACAACAAATATAAGAACCTATTGCAATAAAAATTAAAACTTGTTACAATTACAAACAAACCATTAAACATCTGTAGTATTCGAAAACAACCGTTGCAACAACTCAACTAACTAGTATGATCATTTTGAAATGAGCATAGAGGATAAAGGGGACGTGGCTGGTCCACATCCCTATCCCCCGCCGTGCTCAGATCCATCACCGACAAGAAAATGGCGCACATGCGGTCCATAGCACCCTCAAATCAGCGTCATCTTCCACGCACTGTCTACACCCCATCTCCTCTAGATCTAGCGGGCTTCCGTCGTGGTAGCAAGCAACAAATCCGATGAGCTCCGGCCACTCCTCAAAAAGGGGAGACCTCTAGTGAGCTTCGGTTATGGCTGAAGGCCTCCGTCGAACATGAATTGAACACTCATGCAATGGCCTGGCTGGATTTCACTTAACAATGCTTGGAGGAGGAGGAAGTATCGTGGGAGAGGGGCAGGACACCGACCAGTGAGCCACTAGAGGGGGTGGAGGGAGAGAAGTGAGTTGGAATATTGGTGAGGAGGTCTGATATTTCGGAAAGTAGAAAACGTCCGAGGAGGGAGGAGGATAGGGTACCTTATAAAATGGGTGGGCATAGTAAAAGAGGCGGTGATGAAAGAGGCAAGTGGATATGACACTACTACAAGAATGTACATTAGAATCGGTTCTTTTTCGTCATCACAATCAATTTTGGTGGCGATAAAAAGTCCAACGACAGTAATGAGGAAGCGCTATCACAGTCGGTTTTCTCCCCGATTGTGATAAACAGCCATCACAATTGGTTCTTTGCTAGAACCGACTGTGCTCAGAACCGATTGTGATAACCATTTCACTATTTTTGATTGGTTTACAGTATGAATATCATTCACAATATATAACCATTTCACTATTTTTGATTGGTTTACAGTATGAATATCATTCACAATATATATAGAACACAAACGCGTTACAATACACATATCATATTCGTTTACATGAATATAGAACACAAACATACTGAACAGTCAGTACACATACATCATCTACCCATTCATCCAATTAAAAGACGATGATACACTTGACAAAATATTGTGCACGTATTTATGGAATATACATGACAATATTTTATAGAGCTAGTGATACTCCATGTCCGCATTGTACTTGGTCTACACCACCTCCTCAACTTTATAGCCATGCTCATTTGCCATTACCATGAATCTGAAAATGTCTGGAAAATTAGTACATGATACGATGGGTAAGTAAATAAATAAATAAAGTTAATTTGGATAAGAAAAAAAATCACAATACATCAAAGTTTAGTTCCTTACCATTACCGGAGTGCTCCATGCAGTGATTTCTTCCAAAACCAAGATCCACATCCCAATGTCTGACTGCCATTCACCTCGGCTCCTATCTCTCACTCTCTCCATCTATCTATTTATCTATCTACAGTGCAAGTGAGAGGGAGAGCAGGAGAGGGAGAGGAGCAAGTGGAGGAGATGAGTGATGAGCACAAGGATGTGTATAAATATATAGGACAGTGGCTTTCCCAGCAAAATTATTTTGAAATTGGAACCCGCTCGATGTCCAAATTTCACTTTGGCGGGATTATCCCGAGCACATCACAATCGGTTCTGAGCTAGAACCGTCATCACAATCGGTTCTAGTGAGAACAGATTGTGATGAGGAGCCCCCTTATCACAATCGGTTCTAAGTAAGAACCGATTGTGATGTGATGTCCATCACACCTTTAATTCTATTTGCCATCTAATTTAAGTTCAAGCCGAGTCAATCTCCACTTTGCTGAACTTTCTGTATATATGCTATTGCAATGCATTCCTTTCATTGCCTTCTTGCAACAAGGATATTTCGGGCGTTTTACAGCTAATGTGAGCGTGGTATGCAATCATTCCAGTGCCACCATTCATCTCTCAGGAAACTGCCCTATGTCACCAGTTGCACTCGAGTTCTTGATACATATGGAACCACTCATCAAGTGCAATCAGAAAACATAAGCAAACAAAGGACAAGAGAACCATCGGTTAAGAACCAATGAAAAAGAAAAGATTGTGTTTTGCAACAGAATCATAATGTTGTAATACATGTTTAAGTAAGATATGGACCATACAGCCAAGTTTGGAATATGCTAGAGGTGCTCGACGACAATTTACTATAGAAACACACTAGTGTTGTTCATGTTTAAAACGGCATGGATCATACTATGGATCATACTGCCAAATTTGGGGCATGCAAGATGAGCTCAAAGAAATTTCCATCACCACTACTATATATTAACTCAAATAAATTTTCACCACCACTGCTACTGGCATATCTAATGGAGAATAGAGGCATTAATTCCCACATACAACAGAACCAATGTCCCTACCACATTTCTATCACCACTATTGTATATATTAGCTCAAAAACTTTAAATTTTTGGGTATCCTCTAACTTGATTTTCGGTTCATCACACAAGTGGTTAGAATTTGCCTCTCTTGACTGAGAGCTTCCCACTTTCCTCTTCCGGATTAGCTCCACTTCTACTGATTCAGGTGGCTCATCGGCACGCGAAGCTTATTCAGGTGCCTCACCCTCCTCACTGAAGCAAAACACCACATGAGATCAAACAAAGTGGTGCATGACTGAATGCAGTAAATTTGATATACTATAGAGCTAGCCTTCAGCAAATACACATACAACAAATGAAGAGCCACTCGATAGCATAGATATCTCACTAAAGAGTGAATAGAAAATTGTTGCATAAGGTGTCTCTCATCATAATCGGTTCTGAGTTTGAACCGATTGGATGAGGGGGTCTCATCATAATCAGTTCTATCTCAGAATCGATTGTGATAATTCATTGCCAAAATTTACATATTATATATATATATATATATATATATATATATATGTATCATAATCGATGTTAAATCATAGATAAAGGTTAGATGTGATGTTCAGTAGAAAAGTTTGGATTGGATATATGAGCCGTACCAATTCCAAAAAAAAACTTGCATCCCTCAACGTCAACGTACGTAGTAGTAGCGCACACCGATTAAGTAGCGCACCCTGATCGTGCCGACCGGCGAGTTGAGAAGCCCCACGAAACGCAAGTAAGCCATCTCTCACTCTCACATGCGGCTCGGATGCGGCACCACGTCGGCGGCCTGGCCGCGGCGAGCGAACCCGAGCCGCGCGGCCGTGGCCGGCTTGAACACGGCCTTCGGGTCCGCCTCCACGGCGTCGGCCAGCCGCGGCCACAGCCTGGCGCTCACCACCCACGACCCGTCCTCCCGGGGGCTCCGTGCCACCGTCATGGCCGCCGACCCCAGCCGCCCCGGCCGTACCCATGGCATCACCAGCCGCGGCCGCCCGAACCCGAAGTTCCCCTCCACCCGGAAAGGCACGAACGCCGACACCACCAGCGCCGGGCTCCCCGTGCCCACCCCCACCGTCTCCGTCCACTTGCCGCCCTCCTTGAAAGCCCCCTTGTGGACTTCCATCCAGTCCACCAGCTCCTCGTAGCGCTCCTGCCGGAGCACCTCGGCGATGGCCGAGCCTGCCATGGCCGCAACGTCGGCGAGCGGGGAGGAGGATACCGCTTCCACGGTCGCCTCCCGAGACGCATACGTGACCACATTGCCGAGGTAATTGTTCACGTGGACCTTGTCGTACTTGTTGGGGTCGAGGCACCGGCGGCCGTCGACAAGCCACGCGAGGCGGCAGTGCGTGTCGGAGTCGCCGACAGCCGCGGCGAGCAGCTTCCAAACGTGCGCGGATAGGGCCTCGAGCCGCGTGGCTCGGCGGGTGGCCGCGCTGGCCGCCGCGCGGAGGCGGTCGACGTCGGCTGCCTCGACGACGTAGTTGCGGCGCACGAGGGCGGCGACCAGGAGGGGGTTGACGAGGTTGCCCGGAGCGTACCGCGTGAACTCGGCGTCCAGCGACGGGCTGTACCGCGGCGGCGAGCTCGGCCGGAAGAGGGAGCGCCGGTCGTGGTGGGGTTCCCACGAGATGCCGCCGGTGCGGAGCAGCTCCGCCCACGCGCCTGGCAGCGCGGTGAGGCCGTGGCCGTCCACCAGCAGGTGGTTCGTGCCCCACGACATCGAGAAGCCGCCGCAAGCGAACCGCACGAGCTGCAGCGACAGCGCGAGGCCCTGCTCGAACGGCACCACGACGAGCCCGAGCGAGCGGTCGGCGTCAGCGAAGTCCACGTCCGCAAGCGGCACGCCAGCGTCGGCCACCACGAGTTCCGCCCCCGCGTTGCTGCACACGACCTCGGGGACGCCGGTGGAGGCGTTGGCCGCGACGCGGCCGGCGAAGGGGAAGAACCGGGAGAGGAACGCGGGCAGGGCGGCGCGCACTGCCGCGGCCACGGCGGGGAACCCGGCAGCGGGCGCGGGGTACACGGCGATGAGGGAGACGTGGAAGGAGCCGAGGATGAGGTCGAGGTTGGAGACCGGGAGCACGGCGGGGAAACCCCGCGGCGGGTCGGACGCCCGGACCAGCGTCCGGGAGACCACCTCGACGTCCAAGCGCTCTACCGGCATTCCGTCGAGCACGTACGCGGCTGAGGGAGAGACACGTAGAACTGTACAGGCGGAAGAGCCGAGAGCACGCAGGAAGGAATGGGTGGGCACTTGGACTTGGGCACTGGCAAGTGGCAATCTCGGGATGGAGGCCCTGGGGGTGATCGACACGACGATCCGGTGTGCCGCCCTTGCACGGGTGTAGGATGCGGGATGCTTTATTGTAGATGGCGGCGGATCAACGGCCAACCGTGCACTTCTTTTGGAATTCGGACGTAGTAATACTACTTGCTTGCACGTCTCTCCTAGAAAAAGGACAAAAGACGGCCCAAGGGACAAATTGATCTCCACCGCATTTCAAACTGCATTTTGTCTCTCCTTTTTCTTTCAAACTGCACTTTGTCTCTCCTTTTTCTCTCTTCTTTTCCATTTCAAAGAACACCGGTATGATCAGACATCTATACCTATCACCGATCTTTGACCATTCCATTGGCATATAGTAACGATCAAGTAGGCCAGCAACTGTTCTCCAGCAAGATCGTACCACATCTTCGTTCGCTCCCTGTTCACAAACTAAACATAGGCCGTTTGATTCCACAGCCGAATCATGGGATATATGTTTCCTATTGAAGCGCCAATAAGAACCGATCATAATTTTCTCCAGGAGCAAAATATAAATTTCCTAAAGTAGGGGTAACATAATCGCTCCTCTAACACAGGACAATTAACATTTGCGAATTATCGTACTTCCAAACGAAAACAAAATCCAAACGCTACTGGCCCAGGGATACCTGGGGTCACATTCCAATCCAATAACAGCTATAGCTAGCTTTTCCTCATCTTTGACCTTGCGTACCTGTAGCTAGAGTTAAAGGAAACAAGGTTCCAGACGAATGCCTGATTTCCATTCAACGCTAATCATTGGGTAAAAGTAGAATAAAATGATATATGATGGTAACTAATTAAGCAAAGAATATTTCCACCGACAGCACATCAATGGAAATAGTGGTTCTAACCTCATCAACAGTTTAGCACTAAAATGCAACAAATCATGCTGTGGGGCTAACATAGACAATCGAACAACAAGCATTTGCTGTTTCATGTCAGATGCAAACTGAACCAACCATATAATCCTACAAAATCTTCAAAACTAAAAACTGAAATTGAACAATATTTGCTCCAAGACAAGAGTAAAATCAGTAAGTGCTATTAGCTTTGAGAAGATGTAAGCCAGGTCAAACCTCACCAAACACCAAAACATAAAGGAAAAAAAATGACGTTGTATCTGAGATAAGTTATGGGCCTAATGGTATTAAAGCAAACTAACAAACACAAGAAATGAACAAAAACATTGCAGTAAAAAACAAGTATTTTGTTGGACAAGAAGGAACCAAGGATACTCAATATGCAAGCCGTCACTATCGGAAGAAGACAGCATGGTACCTTGGAGGTTATTCATAGCAGCTGTAGCGGATTCAATATCCTGCACAATGCGAGTTCCAGTCTCAGCAAAGAATAGCTATGGAAACTGAGATGAAGAAGTAATATTACAAGAAAGTATGTTCCTTTATTTCTTTAGGAAAAACCAGCATTTGGCCAAACTAAGTGATCTTCACAAACTTCAGTATCTGAGAATAACAGGCTTGGAAAAAGAAGTGATCTACCCACATTTCTCGATCTACCCTTCCATCTTTTAGACCAGAAAAACAGCACAGGTTCAAATTACTAAGCAAGTGTTCACAGGATTTATTTTTAAGGGTTCCTCCAAATGCAACAACACCATCTCAGCATGATTTCTCTTATCAATTGCCCAGCTTTTCACCCTGAATTGGTGAACAACTAGCCAACAGTTTGTTCATCAGGTGGACTCAAGCAACTGGTCAACTCTGTCAGGCCCTGGCCTTGGTAGTTCAGTGATTGTAAACATGCGATACAGTTTTTCTTTTCTTTTATTTCCATCAATTTAGGGGTCCCTCCCTCTCTCAATGTTATATGTCCTATTATGCCAATTCTGTCATCTATATCATATCATTAGTACAAATGCAAACTTATGGGAACCTTATCAACGTTGCTGAACTTTACTAGGAAGTTATAAGACAACAATAACCCATGTGCAACTCCAGAATAACACATCATTGATAGTGTCATGTGCCCTTTTGGTCATATCAAGTTCATCTCCGAAACACTACAAGACAAAGCCATAGCATCTCAGAATAACAAGTAAAAATACTAACTAAAACAACAAACGTAGCTATACCATAAAATCAGCAAAAGCTACAGGCATCCCACCACGGCGACGCATTTTAACCACATGAAATCCAGGTAGCCTGGCAACAATAAGCAATGATTATCAGGCTTTTTGTTAGGATTCCACTTTATCGAATATATTAGTATAATTTAGGCAACATACTTAGACAAAGCTTCCTTTAGCTCATCCTCCGTGCATGTATGTCCCAAATTTGCAACAAATAAAGTAGAACAAGGTGGAATATCAACCGAAGATTTGTCTGGTTGATCCTGTACGAACAATGCCATATTATATGAAGTTTAAAACATTAAAGGGGCACTTACATGTGTGATATGGGTATTTTAAATAAGAAAACAAATAAAAATTAAGCCAGTTCGCACAGATCCACACACTTGTCAGGTTGGTACATAAATTGAGCTACTAGATTATTATTCAGGACATGCATATATCCGCATTGCAAGACTAGTTTGGCGGGCCTTTTGTAGTAGTAATTAAAGAAGAGTATGATATTAATCACAACCAACGGCATGTCATAATGTAGAATGCAATGACTCAAGGTACAAACCCATGCACAACTACTTGCATTGTTTCACAGCATTGCACATTACAACTAAAGTGAAACTATGACAGGAAGCTCACATTTGAAGGTGATTGCCCCTTTTGCTTGAGCCCTGCTTGACCACTGCCCATCAAAGGAAACATCAATCATCAATCACTAGCAAACTCATGCACAAATGGCAGACATAAGAGAAGTGGCTCACTGGCTCTAGTGTTTTATTAAGGTGAAATGCTAAACTAAGAAAGGACATTATATCCAATTATGTGTAATGTGAAGTGCATGTCAACCTCTGATCTGCAGGTAATTCATTCTTGTCGCTGGAATAATCATTTTCTGTGTCCGATGGCTCATCAGATCCACCCTCTCCTGAATGTTTGGTGACAACAAAAATGTGCTGGTGAGATTTATACTAGTTGTAGTGATAGTGCCTTGAGAAGTCCTATACTGCACAATTTTTATTTACACGTGTATGCAAATGTTATCCTAGATTCCTACCACATAACAATAAAATATAGGGGACATGTTGAGTGCAAACTCTTACTAACATGCTGACAGTCTAACACTTCTAATTGTAGCACGAAATCAACTCGAAAAATTCCATAAAAGAATGAAGAGATTGCCCTCAAAGTCATCTACAATCATAATTTTGTTTTAAAACTCAAATTGTGCTATGAAAAATAAAAGTATACTACAAATCATAAATAAAAGGTAAAGGACGAAAATTGAAGCTACCCTAACTAAAGGGATTAACGTGTTAGCACCGAATTAAGGGGTTGCACCACATAGGCACATATGTCCCCTTTCATATAAGCCCATGTAACAAAAAGATCTAAGTAATGCTTACTGATGTCATCAAAGTATAAGAATAACTTTTACCATCATTGCCACCATTATCGCCCTCATCCCATACATCATCACCTTCATCGCCGATGTTCTCATGGTCAGCATTTCCCTCTATTCTGTTAACTCGTTTGTCAATAACTCTGTACACGTCACCACCTAACACGAGAATGGCCATAAATTGAATGTATGGCAGGGAAGTTTTCAATAGCATATTGATGGGGGGAACTCTGGTAAGATTAAAAAAATTAGTGATAGCATATAAATCACACCTCCATGACGTTTGCGTGAACTCGATTTAGCTAGCTCAATGTGCAAACAATCACCAGTCTCGGGATCAAAAACAGTTCCCTGAAATGGAACACAATCTTAGATCGGTGACATTGACAATCAACCCTAAATAAATGGAAGCTATAATGCAAGACTAGCCTGGAGGTCTAGGGTAATTTATTGGTACTAATGCATACATTAAGCTTGTACTTTATAGTTTATATAGTAGAGGCAAATGCTAAGCTTTTGGCTCATATGATCAACGTTTGACAAGTAAAAAGTATGGGAATTCTTTTAGTTCACATTTATGTAAGTCCAGGCTTTGGTTTTTTCGTTCCATGTAACCAGAGACTATTAGTCTCAGTTTGCATTGACTTGCTATACTACTGTGAAGTGGCCAAAATGTATCTGAGCAGAGTTGTGGATATATTCATTCTCAACCTACTGTGAAAGGAATTCAGATCACATAACAGAGGATGTAGAGATTATTGTTTAACAGATGTTCGATAGTGTAGCTCACATTTAGAGCGGCCATTGCCGACAAGGCCGCCTGATGAGTGAAGAATGACACAAAGGCAACCGCCTGCAGCATAAGAATCAGATAATTCAGAAACAACATCAGGCAAACAGTGGTACGCTGACATCTACGTAATGTAAAAAGACATCCATCAGAGGAAGTAGCAACTAATCTTCTCCTCGCCAAATCGTGTAGAGAAACCTGGATTGTGCTCCACCCTACAAATTCAAGTCTAGATACCACAACGGAACCAGCCGAATCGAAGGGTTCTACCTTCTACGCGAGGGTTCAGTTTCAGAGAAGAGCACGCGACAGGAATCGAGACTTGGGTGGGAGGCGACGAGGAGAGGAGAGGGGGGAGTCGGACCTGGTTTCCGCGGCCGGTATACTCAAGGAGGCAGTGGTCGAAGCCCGGGCGGCGGGAGAAGAGGTTGTGGATCTCGCGGGGCTTCACGTCGTCGGGGAGGCCGGCGACGAAGAGCGTAAGGACGCCCTGCCGCTGCAGGTCCGGATGGGGGTGCGGCGCGTACACGTAGTAGGGGTCGCCTGGCGGCGCGGCGGCTGGGCGGTAGTGGTGGGAGAGGCTCATCTCGGCGGCGCGGCGCGGCCGGAGATCCGCTCGGCACGTCACGGCGCGGTGCGCTTCCTGCTTTGCTTTACTGCTACTACTGCGCTGTAGCAGTTAGCACTGGCCGGTTTGGACGCCCGGTGGCGGTGCTCGTGCCGATTTGGTCGCGCACCGAATTCTGGAAACTGAAATCCGGGAGCCAAACGCAGCAGCGGTTCTAGATTTAACTACAAGACAAGACGATAATGCTAATCCGGATTTCAAATATCGAAAATCACTACAAAATTGTGATTTTTGATCTATAAAACCGGCTCGATAAACAAAATCGGTTTTATTCAAATTCAAATTTTGAAAATTTTCTGCGACATAAACCATTTGAAAATCGATAAAAACCAATCGAAAATTGGTAAAAAATCAGTTACAAATCATCTTTTGAATTATTTCACTTAGTTTGCCGATTTCGATGTAAACTGATCAAAAATCCATAAAACAGGTTGATTTTTGGATATATTTTTTTTCGCCGCTATCTACCGAGTTCAAAAAGTTTACCTTCGAACTCGTTCGGTTTCTACCGATTTTCGACAAAAATCTACCGTTGGAAGCGATTTTCGAGCTCGATTTAGTAATGTAAACCTTGCTGCTAATAGCCAGAAGCGGTTTGCTATGCAAGGTTTCAAATATTGATAAAAATCTTATTTTCGACCGTATCGAACCGGTTTGATAAACGGAACCGGTCGATAAGTTGGTCCAATTCAAATTCAATTTCAAAAAATTTATGCGACGTGAACCAATAAATAATCAGCAAAAACCGATGGAAAATCGGCTTTCGAATTATTTCGATTAATTTGCCTATATTTTGATGTAAACCGATCAAAAAGTTTTATCGATTTTTATATTTTTCCACTGCTGTTGACCACCGAGTTCCAAAATTTGGAAAGAATCGTTCGATTTCTACTGATTTTCAACAAAAATCGATACCAGTAAGGGATGATTTCTGAGCTCGATTCGGTAAGTAAACCCTGCTGCTACGCAATATCATCCCGTTTTCACCTGCATTGAGTTAGTAAACCCTATTCGTTAGGCCATTATCACAACCTTCCACAGTTTAGGTGATTTTTATCGATAGAATTAGTTAATGTTGGCTCAATGGTGTTGAATGCCTTCCAGAAACCACCCAGAATATCAGATCATTATCCGTATGCGCATAATCTAATTCCAACCATGGCAATTGCCAATTGGAAATCCAAGCTGAGCAACATGAAAGTCTAGACACATTGTCTGTCTGCGAAATGTTATAACCCAGCATCATAGAGATGTACAGATGAGCAGCACATTAAAGTCATTAGTCATGGGCATTAGCGCATTCAAGAGAAAACAGTTTTCAGGCTGAGCAAATTCAAAGGCAGTACAGGAACTAAAAAATTACAAGAAACGGTGCATGCTATGTTTTTCATGTTTCATCGGCCCAGAAGTGCGACACGGTCCTTCTGAATGACCTGAGCTAGGTTGAGATCGAAGAGCTCACACCGAATCGGCATCTCCATCTCATAGAATGGGTTCTTCAAAACAAAGTCCGTGTACAGCTCGTATATCACTTTCAGCAGAATTTCCATATTTGGAGAACCAGTTTCGCAAACAACAAAAAACTTTGTTCCTGAAGAAAGAGAATCAATCAGACAGATCAGCAGCTAGACAGGTGCCAAACCATAAAATGGCACTGGTAATAGGTTTTTTTTTCGAGATCAGACACTGATAATAGTTAGCCAAACCATGGTATGAGTGACAATATCAAATGGTAGAGCCATACAAGTGAGGAGTCCAAAACACAGCAACACACAGTATAGGAAAAAAACTGAAGTGGATCACCATATTACAATGGAGCCAATTTTGGCAACAGCTATTTTATAATCATTTATATATCAACTTTCAAATTCTTATTGAATCATTATTTAGATCCAATCTCAGCCAAAGGAAAAAAAAAGATGATAAGTTCACCCTAGAGATGTATCAAGGTCCTACTTAAAGATCTATCAGCCACACAATAGTCCAAAAATAAGTTGTCCCACATTCCAAGTTTCCAACAAAAATTGTTTTCAACAGGAAGTGGGAAACACAATGAAGCTGTGTAGTAGACACCTTAAGCTAACTTGGCACAAATTTTCACGTATCCCCCAGGATAATCAAGCACCAAATACAATCATGTTCTGTTACTATTTATAGTTCCTGCGAACTATATGTCTAGACATAACAAGAATACAGATCAAATTAAATCTTCCACCAAGCAAACTACTGAGAGTCTAAGGCAATTGAAAGAGTAGCATAAAGCAAAAGTATTCAATGATGCAGTCACTTCTTAGGAAGTTTCTGTGCTCAGAACACATAAACCTGATAATGCTGGCCAGAGATAGGAACAGCCTCGAAACTGTACCTATTGCTAAGACTAATTCAGGCACCTAAATACAAAAGTTCACTTCATCAGATGTAAAGCATGTAAAATCAAACTAATTCTAACAACCGCCAAGCCACAACCACATGCTTTGGTGCTACAATTTGCCACATGCTTTGGTGCGACAATTTGCATTTACATGACATTATCTTGTCAATGTTCAGAACGAGTAAAAAATACATTTGTGCTAGTTTAGGGTCCTACTGCATACTTATAAATAAAGTCCCAGCCTGTAACACTTGACTTACAATGATCCAATACAATGTAATTCACTCCAACCCAACAATACTGAAACTTGCAACTAGAGCAGGATTTATAAAGCAAGTTCACGTGCAACTATTGAGGAATGAAGACCTGTGAGGGATTGGAAGCAATGGAGGTCGAAGTTGTGGGCCTGTAGGAGGTCAATGCCAGTACAGCCAGGGGTAGGGGACAGCTGCTGGGAGATGGCGTGCATTGAATGCCAGAGACTTGCCAAGCGTAGACTGTCGTTGGTGTCCATCCTCCCTGCTGAGCCGTAGTCCTGGAGAGATATGCAGGTTGTTGAGACTCCAGCTCTAGTGGAAAGAGGAGAAAGAGGAGTTCAGGAAGATAGATACCTTGTAGTATATAAGGCCACCAGACTTGTTGATGATGAAAAGGCTGTAGATTGCCGCTGCCGCCATAGTCGCACAAGAAGGTGGAGTGGAGGGGAAAAAAATAATTTTCGTGTATCAGCTGCAGCTGCAGAGAAACATATGAGAATCCAACAAAAGCCTCATACATGTAAAAGGGAAAAGCATACTAGTAAAAGAACTCATGCTTCTAAAAACGGTAAAAAGAACTCGTAGACTATTCTGAATGAACCAATTTTCCACACAGATCTCTTTGGAATTTGGATTTTAAGATGAAACAGAAAAACAACAAAATTTGAGGACTCACTGCTGTTTGTTCAAACTGCATATAACTCTGCTGCTAATATGTAGCAAACTAATCATCCAAGTTCACAACCACCGGTTGAATTTGTACTGGAATTGACAAAGGTTTGTGCTTCTAAACTAAGAGCATTCCATTTCCCTTATAAAGAACCCATGCCTGTCTAAGGGATTTATAGCCCGACGCATGTAGTGATCCTTAAAGTTTAAAAAGGAAACGATCACTTCTTGACCAGTAAAACCAAATTACAACGAATTCTTGATCTTCTAATCTTAAGTCATAATATCTGAAAGTAGTCCTAATTCTTGAGATGGTGTCGAGCGCGCGTAGGCGGGGTGCATGGGGGAAAGAAAATGTCTAGATCTAGGTCTCCCATTTTTATTCCTCGAGATCTGAAATGGGCACCTCACGTCGTTCACCCTATGTCCAGGGATCATCCAGAAGAAACATCCATGTAAGCCAACGATAAGGTCTCCTCCCAACTATTCATCTCAACAGTCGCTGCTAACAGCATGAACTGTGACTAACAGTGTTACGGCAAAGTTTTGGGCGCTAATTCGCATACTACCACGCAGCACACGGATCTCCCGCTTTTGCGCAACTCCTGGACGCTCGCCCGCACAGAGAGGGAGAGCCAAATTTCTTGCACTACCTAGGTCCACGCCATGACGAAGCTGACGTACCTGGCAATCGATGCGGCGGCGACCCAGCGCCTCCCCAGAGGTCGTAGCTCCGCCTGCCCGCGTCGTGTGGGTAGGTGGGTGAGTGGATCTGGCGAGGCGAGGGTCGCCGCGATCGAAGCCGAGGACGGGGGCCGGACGGAGGGGTGGTGAACTGTGAACGGAAACAACCGAGCTGCCGCTCTACTAACCGAGCTGGGCGGGGACGATGGGCTGCGGCCTGCGGGTAGTTGGGTTTCGAAATGGCGTGGATATGGTCTGCTTCTGCGCGCTGCACGATACAGTTAGGCCTCAACTCTGTTCGGACGGGACGAAAGTTTGGTGTGGAGCACGGGCGCGAGGCAGGGATCCAAATTTCGGTCCGAAATCCGAAATCTCGGCCGAGATTTGGATTTGGACCTCAAATTGAAAATCGAAAAATTCAAAAAATTCAAAAAAAAATTCAAATTTCAAATTTCGGAAATCTCGGAAATCTCGCCGAAATCTCGGATATTTCGGGCGAAATTTCGGAAATCTCGGTAGAAAAAAGACCGGATTTCAAATTTGAATTTTGGATTTTGGTTTGATTTGGTTTGAATTTCCGAAATCTCGGCCGAGATTTCGGATTTCGGTCGGGTCCGGGATTTGATTCAAAACGAAATTAGTATCCATGGTGCGAGGAGGACAAGCGAGATATCGAAATTACTCGCTCCGCTGTTAAATATAAGTCGTATTTTAATTCTACTAGTTACATGCCCGTACGTTGCTACGAAAAACAAAATTGATAACGAAAAATAAAGATTAAAAAAAAATCACAAAATTAAACATCTATCTTTAACGCTTCGTTTCTTGCGAAAGCTGGCTAATTAAAGCAACGCTTCGTTTCTTGCGTTGGGCAATTAAGCAGGGCAATTAAATAGAGCAATTAAGCAGGGCAATTAAGTGGCAATTAATGACGTGGGAAGAACGGACCACTGCCACCAAGTGCTGCTTTAGAATAGTAGAGATATGAAGATTAATATTACAGTAAAATTTTTAAAAAATATAAAATAAAATAACTTATATATTTCTCTCATACTTTGTATGAGTGGTAATGAATAAATACATATAATCGAGAGAAAACAAATAAGAATATAGTAAAAAAAAACTTATTAAATCTACATACAAGCTTTATATTTGTAAATAAAATCATTTAAACTATAAAACCTATATTTATCAATGGAGAGAGTATATGCATAGATTTATTTCAAAAATTATTTTTGTAATATTATAATTTTATTGGATTTTATAAATATATTATAATAAAAATTAGTGGTAAAAACTGTGTTTTGGAGACCATATTGATGTCCAAAATGAAAACTATTTACGATGGGAGAGAGCGGTTGATTATTTTTATCAATCAAGGAATCGTATCCACCATGAGAGCAAAAAATACACAGTAAAATTTATGAGGAGGAAATACCAGGGTTTACATTATCGAATCGTATTAGAAAATCGCTAGCGAGTCGGCACCGATTTTTCATCGAAAATTGGTAGAAAACGAATGATTTGCAAAGTCAGACTTTTGAATTTAGCAGTAAAAAATAGCGAAAGAATGAAAACAGATCGATTTAATTGATTTTTGACCGATTTTAATCTTTTTGAACGATTTTGTTCGATTTTCCACCTATATCACCACATTCAATGACTGTTTTTTTATTTTTGATTTTTGACCGATTTTATTTGATTTTTGGCACACTCAAGAAAATTTTAAAAAATTTACAAATAAATGAAAAAAAAAATTGTAGAAAATCTGAGTGATCCCAAGTAATATGTAAAATACATCAGATAAATTTCAATAATTTTTTAATTTATTTAATGTTTTCTAAAAAAATTAAAAAAAAGTAATTAATGAAAAGGAAAGTGTCAAATTTTTATAAAACTTTACAAGCTTGATCATGCTATGTAATTTTAATGGTATCATAAAAAGTGCCCAAGGATTATGTAGTAAAAATTCTAGAGATATTAGACTTCGTTTAATTCTCATAGAAAATAAAAAATACAAGAGCATATACAAAGATTGTATCATTGTAGTAAAAATTTTAGAAATATTAGACTTGATTTAATTCCCATAGAAAATAAACTATACAAGAGCATATACAAAGATAGTAGCACTATCAAAATTTTTAAAAATACACATATATGATCATCATCTAAAAAAATTATGGAATCATTAGCATTGCCTCAGAACCTTGCAAAAATTTTTTATATAAATATTAGACTTTATTTAGTACCCCTAAAAAGTTAAAAACATAAGAGCATATACGAAGACAGTAGCACTATAAGATTTTCTAAAAAAATACACAAGCCTGATCATCATCTAGAACATTTATAGCATCAATAGCATTGCCTCAAGACCTCGCACACATTTTTTAAAAAAAAATTAAGGAAATTTTGGATATTTTTTTAAAAAAATTTCTGAATTTAAATTGGATCGGTTTCAAATATCAAGCTACAATCGAAAATCGTGTTTTTCGATGATTTTTTGAACCCTGCGAAATACAGAGAACACTGTATCAATCAACGCTCAAAACCACTGTAGAAAAAGGGGTGTTTAGTGTTGCAGAACATTGTTCACTCTGGGATCTACACCGTTTGTCTAAGATCCAAGGACGAAAGACGACCGAAAGGCACGGAAGTATGGGACTGTCATAGTGTCCCCCCTGCCTTTTCCTATGCAAAAGCAGGGGGATGCAATTGCATCAACCGAGGGGTTATTACCGTGGCGTATCTAGGATTTTGAGTATGGGTGGTCCAATTTGGCATAAATTTTTTAAATACCGTGCAAATGCAGACTCTAGTCAGCAGTCGGTGCACTGCACATAATTTGCGAAACACAATTAAAACTCAGTTTCTTAACTCTGAAATTAGAGTACTTGCCCTTCATAAAGAGCTAAAAAAATTACTAGTCGAGAGTAGCAGAAACAAAAATTACACGCCTAATTTTCTCATGACAAAAGATGCTCAAAGCAATCGATTAATTTGTAGATGACTACTGTTGCAAACAAAAAAAATGGCTTAATGCCAACAGTAAGCAACATAGTTGCTACTTTAAAAGATTAACAGAACAACATCCCAATCGATAAATAATCTAACATTCTGACCAACTAGCAATTTATGAACTAGTATAAGAATGACAACATCTAACACATGCAGGCCACGAATGGAAACAGAACTACTTTATACTAGTTTAGGTGTCACTCGGTCTTAGGCTGATGATTTTTTGGGTGGGCCGTGGCCCACCGGGACCACCCTCTGAATACGCCCCTGGTTATTACACTCTTGCTCCAAAAAATGTCGCTCTAATATTTGAAAAATACTAGAGAGGTGCTTTTATGCTTACCCATTCGCTTGCTTCAAGATTTATGCAACTTGTATTATGAGAAAAAACATAAAAGCACCGCTCAAAATACTATTTATCCCATCTGAATTGCTGCAACAATCTCAATCAATCAAACATCACATAAGTAGTTACAACATATGTTCCCGCACGTGTATTGCTAGTGTGCCATTTTGGGGCACACCAACACCAAATCCTGGAGTTGATTTAGAGGAAATAATCGCAGCCAGTGAGCATCACTTATGCAAAATGCATAGACACTCGTAGATTTTAGTTTGAAATTTTTCGAGAGACACAGAATGTTGTAAAGATGTATTGTTTGCTTGATAGAATACGTGATGCATGTAGAAGAGGCGCAAGTGAGAAACCGAAAATACACTACAAGCTAGCTCTAGTAGTATGCCTTGTTCGATGTTAATAACTCTCATTATACCTTGATATTTCGTCATTTTACCTTATATCTACTTAACAAGCTTCTAATAATAATAATAATAATAATAATAATACCCCTATTATAGGGGAAGAGATTGCCGCAAGGGGAGAGTGGCCACGTGCCCCCCTGTTTTTTTGCGAAAAAGCCCTCAGGTTCTTTAAAATTACGAATAGGTCCTTGTGCGATTTTATGTGAGAGGAAAATATTTTTTCCCGGTTCGCGTTTAGGTCCTTAGTTGCCCGTTTTACAGAAAAGGCCTCCCATTAAATAATAATACCCCTATTATAGGGGAAGAGATTGCCGCAAGGGGAGAGTGGCCACGTGTCCCCCTGTTTTTTTGCGAAAAAGCCCTCAGGTTCTTTAAAATTACGAATAGGTCCTTGTGCGATTTTATGTGAGAGGAAAATATTTTTTCCCGGTTCGCGTTTAGGTCCTTAGTTGCCCGTTTTACAGAAAAGGCCTCCCATTAAATGCGAATCGCGAACGAGCCATTTCCTAATTTTTCAAAATAGCGAACAGGTCCAAAATTATAACGAATAGGTCCCCGCGCTTTACGTTCAGGTCCTTTCTCCGTTTTACACAAAAAAATATTTTCGTGGTCCGTTTTTCCTCCAGAGCATACGAAAAAAAATTTCGTGGCCCGTTTTCCTCAAAAAAATGTTTGCGTTGGCCGTTTTTCACCTAAAAATAGAAGACCGTTTTCTTTATCCGTTTTGCTCGGAAAAAATGTTTTTGTGATCCGTTTTTTCTTCGGAGCATGGGAAAAATGTTTGCGTTAGCCGTTTTCCCCCAAAAAATAGAAGACCGTTTTCTTTATCCGTTTTGCCCGGAAAAAATGTTTTTGTGATCTGTTTTTTTCTCCGGAACCGTCCCCCCCCCCAAAAAAAAAAAAAGAAGAAGGGAAATTCGTTTTTCGTCCGTCGTTTCTCCGTTTTTCACCGTTTTCCCTCGCTTTTCCCAGTGAAAAATCAAGGGAGATATTTTTTTTGCAGCTCGATCTCTTATATTACCAGGTGAACGCATGGGGTGTTAAACTCGGCATCTATAATTTTTTTTGTAACTCGAAATCTAATATTGTCCAAAGCGATCTCTAATATTTTTCAAAACGTGTATTATCTTGGATATTCCTATTTTTTTCATAAATAAAAACTTAGATCAAATTTCGCACGGCACAACGGAGCGCGCAAATCTGCCTAGTACATCCTAATAGCCAGGTAAGCTCAGCTCATTTTTATTCTAATACCTTAATCAAATATTTGCAGGATGAACCCCAGCCAAATGCAACCCTTGTTTGCAATCGGTCAAAGCTCACCATGGGGCATGGACGTGCAGGCAAGAGAAGACACCGCGCGGTGCGCACAGCGTCAGGAACTCAAGCTATCTTGTGCCACGGCCGTCGTCGTGTCTTGTGCCACGGCGCCGCGCGCCCGCTCCCCTTCCCGCGCCGGCACTCTCCATTTCCGCGGAAAACCGGACCAAAACCCCTCAAAAACCATCTCCCTTCCATGTCCCACCCCTCCGCCGCGATTCTCCCCTCGCCCTCCCCCCTCCTCCGCCTCCCTCGCCGCCTCCATCTCCACCGCCTCCGCTCCCCATACCTCCGCCTCCGCTCCCCATACCTCCGCCTCCTGTCCTCTTCGTCTCCATCCGACGGCTCCGGATGGGCCACCTACGACCCCCTCACCGACAGCCTCGACCCATCGGCAGCGATCTCTTCGGCCTCCTCCGCCGCCGCCTTCGACCCGGAGACCCCCGCGGAACACGATGCCTGGGGCGTGTTCGACCCCGTCGCCGGCCGCATCGTCATGCGGGGGCAGCCCTACCCGCGGCCCCCTCCTTCGTCCTACTCCGAGGAGGAGGATAAGAAGGAGGAGGAGAGCGTGGAGGAGAAGGATGCCGTGAAGGAAAAGGGGAGGGGGAAATCGGGCGGCGGGAAGGGCCAGGCCAGGTGGTCGGTGGTGGCCGCGGCGAGGAAGGCGGCCAAGGCGGCCAAGGAGAAGGTCTCATACGTGTGCAGCCACTGCGGGGAGGGTTTTTCGCAGTGGTGGGGTGTGTGCCGCCACTGCCAGGCGATGGGGACCTTGACCAAGTATGTCCCGGAGCCTGATGCCGCCACCGCGGAGGGTTTGCACCACGCGGTCCGGTCGTGGGTTCCACAGAAGAGCAAGGAGATGATGCCCCAGAGCCTTCAGGAGGTTACCAAGGGGGTCGACCAGGCGGAGTGGCGCATACCGCTGTAACATTTCTCACCTCAGTTTAATATTTTTTTTGTATTAAATGAGAACTGGAATGTTTAACATTGTAGAAACATCAGTTTCCTTAGTTTCTTCTTTAAACTGTATAGATATAGGATGTAAAGATGTTCACATTTATGATTGTTCTGTGCGAACATGGGCACTGGTTTTAGGACAGTACTTAGTACACTATGCAATGCAGCTGCTTTGTAGCTCACTGAAGATTTTTCTCCATTATTAGCCGATGACGTACATGAATGAATCTTACTTTTAGGCCGGGGAGCTTCGGAATGGAGATCGCTCGGGTGCTTGGGGGTGGCATTGTTCCTGGTAAAATATCACTCTGAACTTTCTTGGTTCTGGTTGAAAGGAAACTTTTAAGTGTCAGGCGTAGGATCAGGGGTTGTATTTGTATAAATTCCAAACTCTGACATGCATCTTGCAGTTCTACCAAAGCTCGAGAGGTGCTTCTATGCTCTTCCTCTTAATACAAGTTGCACAAATCTTGAAGCAAACGAAGGGTTAAGTAATCACTATTTACCTTTCATTTATGCTTTAATAATTATGCAACTTTTAAAAAGAAGAGCATAGAAGCACCTCTCCCAAAGCTTTTACATTGCTTAGGATAACCATATCTTAACTATTACAAGAATGAGTTGGTGGTGATGGTGAGTCTGCCAGGCCTTGGGGCCAGAACAGTAGGGACCTAAGGCCCAGTAGGTGAGTCACTATTGTCTTGCTAACCTGCAATTGTAAATCTGCAAGACAACTCAATATAGATGATTTGATTTATTTACTAGCTTACAAAGATATGTTTTGCTTGATATGTGTTACAGAAAATTGATTTATTGTATGGTTTAAGATCCTGCATTATAATATGTATTATTCTCTTTTGAAATTCCGTTGCAACGCACGGGCATCTTACTAGTATCAGTTAATATGATGGTGTTCGATTGACACTTTTTTTTATAGTTCTATGTTCTTTTGCCTCTTGAAATTGGCATTGAAATGAGCTATCCGTACTGCATAGTGAATATATATCACAACCATGTGCTAATGAACTATCTGTTTCTCATTTCATCTCAATTCTAGACTGTTTTGTTCATGCAATGTTTCTTGAATTGGCTTGGAATCCACATCTTCTTCCTTACACATTGCACTCGTTATTAATGTTCTCGCTGTTCATTTCTTCTGTGTGTGTAATGTGGCTAACTACCAATTATAGGAGAGTTCATATACAAAAATAAGTATGAGTTTCAGATCAATGTATACCATTTTGGTGTGAGTCTGGGCCTACTAAATTCTCTTTCCATCTTGTGCCATTCTATTTGTGCTATGTATACCATATTTGAGAAAAGTGCATATAACATGTCACATGAAGCTTTTGTTACTCCACAGCATCAATGAATTGCCTACTCCTACTGTATATCATGGCTTGTCATCACACATATATTTTTGCAGGCTCATTGGTTTTAGTAGGTGGGGATCCAGGTGTTGGCAAAAGTTCATTGTTGTTACAGGTAAATGTACACATTAGGCTATTCAGTGTTAGTTTGGTCTGCTTTTTCTTGTGTTTTCAAGCCATTAAGATCCCTACATTCATTTATCTACCAGATACTTTTGGAATTTTAATATCTACTCAGTCTCTTACATTTTGAGTTTTGGAGTTTGGGCTTTGGGATCTTCTGTACCTAATTCCTTAACTTTTGGAATCTGATAATGTTTTTTTCTTGGGTCTGTAGCTCGCTTCTATTGTATCTGAGGGTTTCAAGGTCGAGGAGCCTTCTCCTGTTGTATATGTGTCTGGTGAGGAGGTTGGTAATAGCCTTGTTCAATCTCTATCATTTGCACCTCCTTAACTATTTTGTTTTCTTGTTGACGGAAAAATCATGGAGAGATCTATATGACACTCTTCTGATAGCCTTGAATATTTAATAATTTCAAATTTTATTGTTATTTCCCGGAACATTATTTGATACAGATCTGTATCTTTGTCCCCAGAGCATTGCACAAATTGGAATTAGGGCTGACCGGATGAGTATCAATTCTAGAAATTTGTACCTATACTCTAGTACGGATATTGAGGTAACATTATTTGGCTTGCATCATTTATATACACTTTCTTTTTTGTTTGTTACATAGACCTTATTTTTTTAAGGAAAGACAAACATACTAGCTAAGCTTTACCTTTGGGAACACCTCATAACTTGTACTTTTATTAACTAAGTTACGAGCAACATAATGTTCTCCAGTGCTAGTGTGTGTTTGAAACTCTAGTTGTGTAGTTTTCTACATAGCCTGTTCCAAGCCAGGAAATAGGATGAGGGTTGTGATAGGCTTGGCGAGCCACAGTAACAAAATAACAGCCTCCATTTCATGGAATGAAACCCAAGAGGTTTTCATTGGGGCGTAACTCTCTTAGCGACACACCATATAGGAACCTAGGTGTGGTGATAAATGAGCAAGGGCTGGGGCGTCACTCCCTTAGTGATGCGCTACATCGGTGCCAGAATGTAGTGGAAAATGAGCAAGGGTCTTCGCGCTTTACTCGACGAGTACGAGGGGGCAAGGAAGCTAGCCGAGGAGAGTAGGATCCGCCTAGGTAGTTGGAATGTAGGGTCCCTAACAGGTAAGGTAGTTGGAATGTAGGGTCCCTAACAGGTAAGCATTGTTATCACGGCGTCGCCTAGGCGGCCGGGGCGGGGGGGGGGGGGGTTCGCCAGGGGCCATTGCCTCCCCCGGAGTTCGTCAGGCGACCGCCTAGTTTTCCCAGGCATCGCGGAGGAGGCAGCCGGCCGTGCGTTGAGTTGACATGAGGCTGTGCCTCCGTCCACGCTCCAGCCTGTGCCTCCGTCGCCTCCAGCCCTCCACCTCCGTCACCATCGTTGATTGCTGCTACTGGTTGCTGCAATTCACCGAGTGAGGAGAGGAATGAAGAGTGAGGAACAGAGAGTTTATGGCTGCCTGCTGCATTGCTTGGAATGGGTTTGCATTGCCATGGAGATGAGCAAGGCGTAGGGAAATGAAGTGTTGCTTTTCTCCTCTCATTCTTTATTCCCATGGTGAAGTGTTGCTTTTCTCCTCGCATTCTTTATTGCCATGGAGATGGAGTGTTGCCAGTCTACTACAATTGGTTGCACGCATGGGAACTTGCACCAGAGCAATGGGAGATGGAGTGTTGCTTTTCTCTTCTCTCATTCTTTATTGCCATGGAGATGGAGTGTTGCCAGTCTACTGCAGCTGGCTGCACGCATGGAAACTTGCACCACATCAAGTGGGATCTTTTGTGTATACAATTTTGAGATCCTCTGTGTGATTGTAGACGGCAACTCAAGTGTGATATTGTATTTTGTTTGGTCGCCTAATTGGCGCCTAGGCGTCCATGCGCCTCGGAGGTGAGCGACTCGCCTCGTCGGGGCGCTGTGATAACCATGCAGGTAAGTTAAGAGAGTTAGTTGATATGGAGATTAGGAGACATAAATATCTTGTGTGTTCAATAAACTAAATGGATGCGTTAGAAAAAAAATGAAGTGGATAATACTGACTTCAACTTGTGGTATACTGGAAAAGAATGGAACAAGAATGGAGTGGGCATGTTAATCAATATGAACCTTAAGAACAGAGTTATCAACATGAGGCGACAGAAGGATAGTATTATCCTAGTAAAGCTAGTCATTGACAACTTTGTTATAAAGTGCTTATGCTCCACAAGTAGGTTTGAATGAGACTATTAAGAGGCAATTTTGTGAAGATCTAGATGACATGGTTGGAAGTATGTCTAGCAGTGACAAGCTTTTCTTAGGAGGCGATTTCAATGGTCGTGTTGGTACAACTAGTGGGGGGTTTGAGAGGGTCCATGGGGGGTTTTGGTTATGGTGATAGGAACCAAGACGGAGAAGATATCTTGAACTTTGCCGTAGCCTATGACCTCATGGTAGCTAATACCTTTAGAAAGAGACAATCCCATTTAGGGGGTGTTTGGCAGAGCTCCAGCTCCATCAGTTTCGTGAATTTGGTGGAGTTGGGTATTCCTAGCTTCACCAAATCTGTAGATCTGGAGCTGTGGGTATATTAAGAGTGTTTAGATAGGTCATCTTGTTTACATTTTAGAATAAAATATAAACTTAATTCACTTTATCTTAGACTACAAGTTTCAACTTTGAGGTGGAGCTGGGATCTGGAGCTCTGCCAAACAGGGCTTTAGTTACCTTTAGCGGTGGTCAACATTCTAGCCATATCGATTTTGTCCTTATTAAGAGGGAGGACAAACGAGCTTGCATTGATTGTAAGGTTATACTTGGAGAGTGTTGTTCCACAACATAAATTTGTAGTCATGGACTTTCGATCTAGGATACGGGCTCGACCGGCTGAAGTCACCAAAGTCACGAGGACGAAGTGGTGGAAGCTCAAAGGGGACACTTCATGGGCGTTTAAGGAGAGGATGGTCTCGGACGAGATATGGAACGTGTGAGAAGACGCGCATAATACGTGGACGGTGATGGTTATTTGCATTAGGAAGGTGGCTACGGAGGTGTGTGGAGTGACCCAAGGGACTAGAAGCGAACCTAGACACTTGGTGGTGGAACGAGGAAGTGCAAAAGGCTATCAAGGAGAAGAAGGCATGCGTAGCACATGCATCATGATAGGAGCGACAACAACATACAGAAGTACAAAGCAGCCAAAAAGAATGCGAAGAAAGCGGTGAGGCACAGGGCAAGGCTTACGTGGACCTTTATCAAAAGATGAGTACAAAGAAGGGCGAGGAGGACATCTACAAGATGGCTAAACTTCGAGAAAGAAAGCCGAGAGCATAGTTGTCACGGCGGTCGGTTAGGCACAGCAAGCGGGGAGCGCCTGGACGCCTAGACGGCTGCCTAGGCGATGATTAGACAATAAAAATAATAAATAATATCTTATATGACATGGAATCAACTAATTATACCTCATATGAAAGGAAATTAGAGATGACAAGCAAATAAATAAATACTTCCATATGGAATAACAAAATATACAACTAGCAGTAGTAGAGGGATAGAGAATCGGGATTTTACTTCTACTACTGTACTACTACTAAATAATTTAGTACTAAGTACTGCTTCAACAGACTACTACATGTACTACTACTAGATGTACTACAACTACTGCAGTACAGCCAGTACTACTAATACGCCTCCCCCGAGTTCCCCCTCCTGCTCTCCTCGAGCCCGACTCCTCCGCCCCCGACGCCTCCGCCCTCGAGCTGACGGCTCCGCTTGAGCCCGATGCCGCCCCCAATGCCGACGGCGCGGACGGCAGAGGCGCAGAGCTCCCTTCGGGCCTTGTCTCCTCTCGCGCAATGGTAAGCTAGGGTTACTTGATGCTTGTGCGGCCATTTAGCACCTTATCCCAGTCTTCCTCTCCTCAGCGTGCGCCCAACTCCAGCCGCTGTGACGCCCAAGCGTCGTTCCCCTTGCGTGGATGCTTGGGCGGGCGCCTAACTTGCTCCAGGCGAGGCGGCCGGCCCAGGCGTCCTCCTCCGGCCGACTGGACGCCTAGGCGACGCCTTAATAACTATGGTCGAGAGATTTCAACCAAGTTAAATGCATCAAACAGGACACTAGTAGACTTCTGATGAAAGATGATGTGATCAAGAATAGGTGGAGAGATTGCTTTGACAAGTTGTACAACGGGGATAGTATGATTGAACTAGATGATGCTTTTAATGACACCAATAGGCTAAAGTAAGAGAGGCCTTAAAAAGGATGAAATTAGGTAGGGCATTGGGGCCTGATAACATTCCTATCGAGGTGTGGAAGTGCCTTGGAGACGTGGTGATCATTTGGCTAACTAAATTGTTTAATAGCAATTTTAGATTGAACAAGACGCCTGATGAGTGGCGGATAAGCACATTAATGCCAATTTTCAAGAATAACGGAGACATCCAAAGTTGTACTAATTACAGGGATATTAAACTCATGAGCATCGTTTAAGAAAGAGTGCCTAGCGTGATGAAACACCAATTTGGTTTTATGCCTAGGAGGTCGACCACAGAGGCGATCTTGACACGACAGTTGATGGAGAGGTATAGGGAGGAAAGGAAGGATCTACGCATGGTGTTTATCAACTTAGAGAAAGCTTGTGACAAAGTGCCAATAAAGGTCATATGGTGTGTGCTTGAAAAGAAAAGTCCCAAAAAAAGTATGTTATCCTAATCAAGGATATGTACGACAATGTTGTGACTAATGTCAGAGCATGTGATAGCTATATCAGTGACTTTTCTACTAAGATATGACTAAATGAAGGGTCAACATTGAGTCCCTACATTTTTGCCCTAGTGATTGATGAACTCTCATGGGACATACAAGGAGAGATTCCTTGGTGTATGCTTTTTTTTGATGTCTTGATGATATGGTGTTAATTGATGAGAGTAGGGTAGGTGTTGATAGTAAACTGGAGTGATGGAGGAAGAATTTAGAATCTAAGAGCTTTAGACTTAGTAGGACTAAAACTAAGTATATGCGGCGTGTTTTCGGCGTTGCTATGTGTGACGCCCGTCCCCGCCCTGCTCTTCCCGCGCATCCGCCGCCGCGCCCAACGGCCGCCGCCTCTCCGCGCTGCCGCCGCCTCGCAAGAATCGCCACCACGTTCTCCGCGCTCATTGCCGGATTCTCTGCGGCCGTCGCCACACCCCTATAAAAGCCCCCGAGCCCCTCTCTCTCCCGCGCCTCTCCCTCTCCCTCGCCTCGCTGCTGGCGTTGCCTTTTCTCCGGCTGATCGCTCGAGCCGCCTCGTCGACTCCGGCCGCCGCTTCGCGCTGGCGCTCGGTACAGGCGCCGGCAGACTGGCGTGCGTGGACGCGGTCCACGCGCTGGCCAGAGGCCCACCTATCAGTTTTAATAAAAGAATTTTTTTTTTCAAAAACCCTTTATGACGTCATGCTGATGTCATAAAGCGGATTTTCTTTTTAAATTAATTCAAAAACTGGATTTTGTGCGCTGACGTCAGCAATGCGCAATAATTCGGTTTTTATTTATAAAAATAATTTCAAAAATCCAGAAAATTCCGTTTTAATTGCTTTTAAACTTTCGGGAGCTCGTTTTTGCCCTGTCCAAACTCCGTTTGGCTCCGTTTTTCTTCCTAAATTCATTTAAAATCTTAAACTTTAGTTTAGTGCTAGTTTTGAATTCAATTTGAATTTATTTCGATTTTATTTGAATTTGGGTGCTTTTCACGCGTAGATTACAGAGAGTCCGAGGAGTTCCCGAGCGACGAATTCGAACAGCAACTTGTCGAACCAGGCAAATCACACCACCTTGATCATGTTACTCCCAGTTTGTGAACCTGTAGGTTGAATTTTAGATTATTGCATTTGTATTTGTAATAAATGTTAATTTTCGACCTAGCTTTAAACGATAGTTATATCCGATATTGATATGCCACCTTTGACATTTAAACTCCGATGCCCTTGTAACCATAGGAACAATATGAGCTATGACTATGGTAATACTTAGACATGCTTAGAACTGAACTTAGGAAGATTTGGGGAACTTTATGCCAAAATGATGTTAGGTTTGAACGGAAACTTTTGATGATCAATGTTAGTATTAATGTGGAAGTAGTATGGTTAAAATGAAAATGACTTAGACCGGGCGAGAATTGGATGGAAAGTGGTGAGGTCATGGTTCTGGGTTCGTGGAAAGTCTCGCCTAGTCAATTAAGGACCGGTCTGAGTTTCGCTGAATGTAAAGCTTAACCGTACTACCATGAGTCTGGAATGGGACAGCGAGCATGACTACATGTATGAATTTTTATAAGGGCCTTGTCATAATTTTCTCTGTCGCTCACCAAAGGAAGTGTGCTGACACAAGGGGAATATCACGTCTTGTAGGTAAAGTTGTACAACCTCTGCAGAGTGTCAAACTAATCGATTAGCCGCGCCCGCGGTTATGGGCATGCTGAGCAAGCCATTCTCATATTAGACTTTAGTAATTTAAAGTTTGGTTTACAAAAATGATGATGGGATGGAGGAAGTCCGTCATGGGTAAAACTTAGACAATTCCAGGAGAGATTCCTGAGTTATAAAGAAAAATGTATAGATTTGAGATTCATTATAAATCATGCCATTTAAAATTATTTAGAATGTTTATTAAACTATTGCTTTACGCTTAAATAAACCATATAACCATCCTTTGTTGTCTGTACATATATATTGCATTTCCGGTGTGGTTTGCTGAGTACGCTAGTTCTCACCCTTGCTTAATTTACTGCTTCAAAGGAGGAGTACCACGATGGTGAGGATCAATTGGACTAGGCCGTGCCCCCAGTCGATTGCCTGTGGCAAATAAATTGGGCTCTATTTATTGCTCTTCAATTCCGCTGCTTTTATTTAGTCGTTTATTTATTTGTTGGCCTGCGCGCCATTTCATTTGTAACTCTGAATATTTATTGTCAATAAAGAACGATGGATATGCTATGGTTTCATTTCTACTGTGTGTACTAACATTTCCTGAACTAGTACATAATACACAGAGGATTTCGGAGGTGTTGTTCCGGGGTCCGACACTGTGGCAGATGATGGAGATGTTAGTCTGGACGGAAAAGTATTGCCCAAGAAGGAAACTTTTCAATATTTGAGATCGATGCTATAGAGTAACGGCGAGATTGATGAAGATGTGAGCCATAGGATACGAGCGGGGTGGGTGAAATGGCGTCAAGCATATGGTATCCTATGTGATAGAAAACCCCCTCAAAGTTAAGGGGTAAGTTTTATAGGACGGCGATCAGACCTGCGATGCTGTATGGAACAGAATGTTGCACAACAAAAAGATAACATGTACAGAAGATGAGTGTAGGAGAGATGCGGATGCTGTGGTGGATATGTGGTCATACAAGGCGAGATCGAATCCACAATGATGGTATACGTGATAGGGTTGCGATAAACACCAACTGAAGAAAAGCGTGTCCAAATCGTTTGAAATGGCTTGGACATCTCCAACGGAGGCCTACTAAGGTACCGGTGCGTAGTGGAATTTTAAGTCATCTTGAGAACATAAAAAGAGGCATAAGTCGACCGAAACTGACGTGGGAAGATGCAGTTAAAAGAAACATGAGGGATTGGAATGTATCCAAAGAGTTGGGTTGGATAGGAGTGCATGGAAGTCACCGATTGACGTACTGGAACCATGACCTAAGAGGCTAAGATCGAAGGTTTAAGGGTTTTATTGACTTTGATGGGGTTTCATTTGTTCGGGACAAGAGGCTTGGCGGTTGTTTTTGTTGTTGTTGTTGTTGTTGTTGTTGTTGTTGTTGTTGTTGTTGTTGTTTGTAGTGTGTGTTCAGCCCTCATTCTTCTCACTTATATGAGAGCTTTTGTCGTACCACCTGATAAGGCTACTGACAGAGTACGTAACTCTATTTTGTTTTGTACTCAACTACTCATAGATCTGGAAATTTCCATTTTTATGGTTTCATGGTAACTTCACATCTACTAAATGGTTTGTGTGTGCATAGCTGAAATTTCATATAAGCGAACCAAAATTAACAGCTTAATAAACATATACTTTTATAGTCTTTGACAATTTTGGCCGTCTGATAAAGTTTGACAATCTGCCTGTAATCTAAGGGTGCGTTTGGTTGGGTGGATGAGGGTGGATGGGATATGGTCATCCATGGATTTGGAGTCATCCATTTGTTTGGATGGGTGGATGGATGGGATATGGTCATCCAGTTTTTGAGAATATTTTCTCAAGATGCTGGATAAAGCCATCCAAATAAAAAGGGCGGATGTGCTCATCCAGTTTGTTGCACGAAGAGGTGTACACAGTCAAATTCAAATTTCGGCAAAGTTTTCTTAGCCAAAATTAAACTTCGCTCAAAATATGGTCAAATTTTGTTTGAAAATTCAAATTTTAGTAAAAAATATTGTCCAAAAATAAAATTTTGTTTGAAAATGCAAATTTTATTCAAAAATTCAAAATGTGTCAAAAAAAAAAAAATCAAATTTTGGTCAAATTTTTTCCAAAAATTCAAATTTTGTCAGAAAATTTAAATTGTGATCAAATTTTGTTCAAAATTGAAATTTTAATTAAATTTTGTCCAAAAAATTCAAACCAAAATTCGAAACATTGATTACAACTAGCTCATCCATCTAACCAAACAAAAAATTAGCTCATCCCATCCATCCTCATCCATCCAACCAAACAAAAAATTGGCTCATCCTTATCCACCAAACCAAACAACTACCTGGATGGCTCCATCCCATCCAAGTTGGATGGCCATATCCCATCCAACCTCATCCAGGCAACCAAACGCACCCTAAAAAGTATGCTTTGATAGATGATGGAAACTAACTGATTACAGCACAGTAGAAGCGATGTTACAAGTTAGACATCAGATATTTCATATCTGTGATCTGATATTATTTTTATGAGCTAACCGAATCAAAGCATTTATATCCTGCAAGAATTATTCGCAGCCAGATTATAACTGATAAATTATCAATGTTACTCTAACTTCTTTTTCCACAGGATATCTTGGACAAAATCCAGCCATTATCTCCAAGAGCTCTTATTGTTGATTCAATTCAGACAGTTTACCTAAGAGCATTTGCTGGAAGTGCTGGGAATGCAATGCAGGTGCTTCTGTTAGTTAAACCAATAGTTTCCAGATTAGCTTGAGACCTGCCTGCCATGTCATGTCCTTACTAAATCATATAAATCATGGGTTGATGTTGTATGTCATTTATAATGTGTAATTTTTTCTTTTTTGCTATTTTGATATTCTGTTGACTCTCCAAATTTCTAATTAAACTAAAAGTAACTTCATGAATACATATCTCGATAACGGATCTCGAAGGAGAATTTGACTAATTTTCAGATCTTAGTGTTGGATCTAGTAACATTTTAATTTTGTGAGCTAAAAAATGCATAATATGGTTTAACAGAAGTTCTGACACTGATCTAGATTATGTTGTGCTACTGAAAAATGCACGTATTCATATTCACTTGTTGAAAATATCTGCCTTATTTTTTATGGACCATAGGTCAAGGAATGCACCTCTGCCTTGTTAAGATTTGCAAAACTGACAAACATCCCTGTTTTCTTGGTAAGTTATCCACTGTGCGAGAAGTGTATCGTTATTTGTGGTACATTCTAGATAAATGGGTGCATTTGTTTTCTTGTCATCATTAGTAACCTTGTTTCCTTTTTCAGATTGGACATGTTACAAAAACTGGTGATATTGCAGGTCCTCGTCTTTTAGAGCACATAGTGGATGTTGTTTTATATATGGAGGTTTGTAAATTACTGCATCCAAACACATATTTTGCTTATAAAGTGGGAATATTGGAGCATATTAGGATTGTAGCAAACTGTTATAGAATATACACTAAATACTTGTGTTGTACATACAACAAATCCTTGGTGCTGCCTGGGAATGTCTTAAATGTCAAAGTTCATTTTTTTCCTTAAGTGTCAAAGTTCATTTTTTTTCCCTTCAATTTCACAAGTCCTGTTCAGACTTCACTAGATACAGTAACAAGTCTGTAATGGTGTACCAGAAGCCACCTTTGTCCTTAATACTAACAGAGGAAGTGATGATTTTTTAAAGGAATTGGCAGTAAAAAACTAAACAAATACCAGCAAGGGTTTTCCTTCTATTTTTGAGAGTTGAATTATTGTGACAAAAATCAGTTTCTGTTCTCATTATCATTGGGATACAACTTGTTCTGCAAATATCTTAGTTCTTCCTCTATATATATTTGTGTGTGAAACGGACAGGGATCCTCCGTGGTGGCGAAGAAAATCAACGGAACTGTAGCTCAGTGAATTTTCGCCACTAATGCAGAGAATCTGGTCCGAAAATGGGAGATGTTTGCCTAGACCTAATTTTGGAAATATCACTTTATATTTCTTAAATTTTGTGTACTGCCGTAGCATTATAAATCTTCCTGATTGGGCAGACAAGAAATACCTGCAGGTTGCCTTCATAGAACGATCCAGTCATACGGCTTTCTCAGAAACCAGAAAAGTAATACTAGTTTGTACCTCTTAAGATGATAAGCATGTAAATTTTAAAACAACGCAGCTTCACTCCGTGCTGCTTATTTTAGACCAATCTTTACTTTCAAGTTCACATATTCTAGATTGCAAACCTAACAGAAGCTTGGCGCTCTTGTTTCAGGGAGAGAGATGCTCGTCTCATCGACTCCTGCGGTCGGTGAAGAATCGTTTCGGTTCAACGGATGAGGTATACTTCTATGTTCCTATCGAATATATTTCACTTAGTATATGAAAATGCATCTATGTTGTACTTAACTGTAATAACCTAGAAAACTAACTAAGCAAACAACAGTAGTAATGAGTAATTAGAGTAGTAGTTAGCGTAATTGTTTGCGAAAAGATTTAAAAATGCGAGTAGAACGAATAGAGATGAAGGGATTGTCGGACATTGCGGAGGTATTGATCAGAGAATCTGGGACCGTTGGGGTGAGTTGGCACCTCTCGCTAGATCGGGTATCGATCATTCGGCAACCGTAGCTTACATTCGGATTGCGGGTATCAAAATGTGGCGGCGTTTTGCAGTTGATTAACGGTAGCCTTGCTTTAACGAGAAAAACCACCTGAAGCCATTACTTTACCCCAATAGACAACTCCATGCATTTGACTATTCTTCCAAGCGACGGCCCGGCTCACGGCGGCTTGCGACCATGCGGCGTTAGTACCCAGGCCAGCGACACTCGTGGCAGCAAGGGGAGAGAACGCATTGCCACCCACGTCCTTTTCCTTCTCCTTATAGCAAGCAAGCATTCATTCTTCCTTCGATCTCGGTAGAACCAAGAGCACAAACACAACCACACATTCGATCCAGCGAAGAGAACAGAGACCAAGGAGCAAGAAGGCAGAAGCGAGGAGGTGAAGGTCGGAAGGCTGGAGGAAGAAGAGAGCCACAAGATCAGGCTGAACAAGGGAGATCCCCCAAGGTCCAGGCTGATCAAGGAGCCGGGAGGTCCACAAGACAAACCGAGCAGGAGGAACACCCACAAGAGCGTGAGCAGAACAAGACCCCCAAGAACAGCATCAACACCATCCTCACTGTGGCCAACCTCAAACCTCACCAGTGCCGGATCACGGTAGCAAGCCACTTCTTAGTGCACCTTTGAATAGATCGATTAGCTAGTAGTCTCAGCCACATTCTAGGGTTGCTAGACCATTAGTCTGCCGTCCCACTAGAATCACATCATCGACCCCCAAAACTTGCAAAAGCAAAGCCGAAGGCTTGAGTAGAACCGACAAAGCCGGTTAGTATACATTCTTATCGGTAACCTTAGATGTGAAATCAAAGGTAGAGCAAGCGTAAAATGAGGCAAAGTGAATAGATCCAAGTATTATATGTTCTCATATTCTTTAAAGCGAGAGAGGAGTAGAGGAGAAGTAGATGAGAGATTAGAGGTACTCGGAAGCGAGAGAAGAGGAGAATAGCAGGAAGAGAGGGGAGTGGAGATGGGACTTAGGCTGTGGTAGAAGGAAGCCGGCGGGTGGAGTCGCATGGCGGGCGTTGCACTGATCGGCGTAATAAGCGAGGAGATCGGCGATCCTAGGGGAGAAGTGGAGGCGGCCCGGCTGGCAGTCTGAGAAAGCGGTCGGCCTAGGGGGCAACAGAGGGAGGCGGAGAGGAGTGCGGAGAGGAGTGGAGTAGAGGAGGAGATCGAGAGTGAGGGGAGGCGGCGACGAGGCCAGGGAGGAGGAGCCGAAGGAGGAGCTTCGGCCAAGAAGGAGAAGAAGAAAAGAAACGAGAGAGAGAAAAATAAGAAAAGGGGAAAAGAAAGAAAGAAGAGAAGAAAAGAAAAGGAAGAAAGAAAAGAGAAAAAAAAGAAGGGGGAAGAAAAGGGAAAAAAAAAATTTAGGAAGCTGGTTGTCTTCGTGCGATCCTCGTAGATTAAATCACGATAATTTGAATCGTAGGAAAAACACATTTTAATTTCTAAAAGCATGATTGTCGGATAGAAAATTGATTAAACTGTAATAATTGTTCTTGTTGTAATTGCTATTTGAATTGCTGTAAATAATTTGAATGTGGGTAGTTAATGGGTTCTAGTTAGTTCGACGCTGTCCGTAGAAGAATAGATTTCCGTAGCAAGTTTAGTTGATGCCGTAGTAATACTTTATAATTGTCAGGTCTCGAGTCGAGTGAACGAGTCAAACCATCCCAAGCCCGGTTAAAGCGATTGAACACTTGAGTTCTACTCGGGCAAGAGCTTTTTGATTCATGTTTGTTTAAAATCTTTTCAATTGATTTACGTATACTATGTGTATCACTCTTGCATGAAGCGTTATATTCAAATTAAAAACCTTAAATCGGATCTGCAGTTGAAGCTGTATTTGAGAAAAATGGAATGAGTTTGGTGTCATGTGACACGGAGAGAAATGGATTTGATGCATTCACGGAATGATCCGTGGTGTATTATTATTATGGTGGGTAGAGGCGATGAGAAGGATTGTCATGGGGTGGGGCCCTACAGAAGATAGAATATAAGAATTACAAACTACACTTGGGCATTGAGCGTAATTGCGATATCAACCATAGTGTGTGGAAAGCGGTCGAGGAAAAGGTTGTCCTATGAAGGATTTAGATCTCCACATTGGGTAAGTGTTATATGGCGTACCACAGGATATCTGGGAGGCAGTAGAGTCTGAGTCCGGAAATAGCGGTATATTTGAAGCCACGGAGTACTAGAGTTCTTTGCCGGCAATGGTATTGTCGGAGTACAAGCTGATGCGCGAAGTCGGGTGAGCTGCCTAGGGAAGGAGTTCACGACTCGGGTAGAGTTGGAGATCTATTCTGGATTAGTGATAAGCGTTACGGGGCCTCTCGAGGAGGGTCACTATGGGTAAAGTGGTAAGCAAACTGCGAGGATAAAAATCATGAATTCATGCTGTCTCTGGATTGGAGGCTACGGAAGATCGATCTGTCTCATATACAAGTGCTAGTAGGCAAGTTTAAAATAAAATTGGCCAACTTTTAAGAAAACCTAATTTAAATAAAAACCTAAGTTTGAAGGAAGAGAAAGATCTGTGGAAAAAAGAGAGGAAAATTCATGTCATTATGTTGCTATTAGTGCTTCTTGAGTACGTTGTACTCACTCTTGTATAATCCTCCCTTTGCTTAGAAAGCGAGCTTGATGGATCCCGTTGAGGCGTGGATGAAGGCGATGAAAGCGAGGATCGGAGCTTGAGGAAGATGCTTATTACTACTACAATCAAGAGAACTAGATGATTGGGTGAAAGGATTACTTTTGGGGCCGGTCGTCGTAGGATGAGACCGTTGTAATATAAATTTTGTTGTACTTGGAACCAATGTCTAATTATGTAATGGACATGTAAGCCATGCGTATTTGGAAGAGTAATATATTTCGATTCGATCTCTAATTATTGTTACTGTTTGCAATAATGCGATCACGGTATGGTACACGGCAGTCTTTGGACTACGGTGCTTTGCTAGCTACTATATCGAGGTCGAGTGATTAACATAGGGTAATGCCCAGGTGGAGGTTAATTACTCTAGGTTAATTACAGAATTAAGCTACGAGGTGGTATGAGCAATGGTTTACGAGAACCACGCATTAAATAATAGAAGTGTTAAGCGAAATAAAAAAGATATCTCTAGCTATATGGCACTAGTATAGTAACCTTTCCTTTATCAAGCTGCTAAGTGTTAAGTTTGGTTTAGCTATTTTCTTAAATTGATCACCAGTTTAACTAGACCCTCTTTTAAGGGGATAGGGAAGCAAGTTAGTTCCTTGTGGTAGTTGTGGTAGAAGTTCTTTTGTGTAATCGAATATCTGCATTTGTATCTTAGCATTGCATATCCTCATGCGATATCATTGCGACATGGCATATCATGTTAACTTAGTGCTTGCATGGATAACTAGTATGACCAGTTACTTTCATGGCATCAGTTCATATGTAAGCATTTTAATTCTTACTAGTATGTTTAGGAGAGCCTTGCATGAGCATGTTAACTTTATCTTGCATTGCCGAAGCCAGTAAAACAGATATGCATTTGTGGTGTGCTTATATCTACCTAAGTATTTAAATAGCTGAATACAGCGCATAGAATTAGAGCTAAGGACTAGGAGACAGGACACTTTGACCAGTAAAGTGGCGGTTTGCAGGCACGAGTCCATAACGACTCGGCGTGTAGACCTCGAGGAGTTCAGCTTTCGGACAGGGTTGTTTATCGTTTTCTTCAATAGATAGGTGCGACTCGAAGCGCGTAGACCGAGGAGTTCCTAGTCTTTCGGACACTAGGATTTTTATCGTTTTCTTATTTGCATCTTGATGGTGTTTATGTTCTTGTTAGCTATAGGTGCGACTTGGCGCGTCCTCAAGAGTTCTTGGTACTTTCGGACACCAAGTTTTTGTCGTTTTCTTAAATTCACGATTTATGGTTCTTGTCGAGAGGGTAGATAGATGGTAGTTGTAATTAGAAGTGGGTGGCGATTGAGAGCGAGCCTCTCAACTTCTTATCTCATTTCTAAAACAAAAACTTGACCCTAATATCTACTAACTACAATGACCTCCTGATCTCAACAAAATTGAATGCTTGTAAAAGTTAAGTTACCCTTGCACACTTCTTCCCTTTGAAAATAATTGCTTGTTCTTGAGATATCCCTTCTTTCCTTAGTTATTTCCTTAGTTAAATATAGAATGACCTTCTAAAGACAAATTGTTGTGTATGAAGATAAGTGATTAATTAAGTTCTTGCGTTGGGTTGGTCTCTTTGCGGGATGTCGGATCGTGAGGTGCTTGAGCGAACCCTAATCCTTCGTTTAGGAGCCATCCAAGATCCACCAGGAAGAAGTAAGAACCACCAAGCATGGTTCCAAGACCTAAATCGGCCATTCCACCACCATCAGGCGACCAACACCCCAAGGAGGCTTAGTGATGTAGCTAGGGCCCCGAACCCCGGATCAACTAGGAAGAATCCTCAGAGCACTTCCAAGAAGAGCCAAAACCACACGTGGTGGAAACTCTATTAACCAACCTAGTCCCTGGAGGTCATCCTCGTCACCTAAAGGTAAGAGTAACCTTAGGTGAATTCACGCAAACCCGCCCGCCTACCTTCTCCCAAAGCCATGAACCACTTGCGACAAATGATTGGCTCAGAGAATTCGAGAAGAAGTTGAATACAATAAATTGCCCGTCGGAGAGAGTGCGATATCACGACACATCAATTAGTGGGACTGCTGTGATTTGGTGGGAAAACTATTGTGAGGCTCGTGTAGAAGAACCACAGGTTACATGGGGCGAGTTCACGGCTTCAGTTCAGTAGTGCCCACATCCCACGAGGAGCATTGGATGTTAAGAGGAAAGTGCAGGATTGACTCGGGGGAACAAAAGATCCTTGAATATTTGAGAATTCAACGAGTTGTCACGATATGCCGGATGAAGTGGATACGAGATGCTAAAGAGATATCTGTTTTAAGAAGGAATGAATCCATATATCAGAATGTTGTTGTCCACCAGGAGATTCTTGAGTTCCAAAAACTAGCAAGCCGTGCCATAATTCTAGAAGATGAACATTCCCGAGATGAGTGAAGAGAGGAGGAAGAAGGCTAGGTTTGATGTCAGATCCAAGCTTTCCTAGTCGGCCTAGATCATTGAGGCCTCTCCACCAAACAAAAACATAACTCCAAGATCAAGTGCGGCTCATGATTTCACACCCGGTGCCCTCCACCTAGACCGCCTCTCTCAAGTGTTTGGTGTGGAGGACCGCTACCTCACCAATTGCACCCAACCACTCCTCAATTGTTTTAATTGTGGAAGAGGACACAAAAGAACCATTGCCCCTACCTAGCCAAGCCGGGACAGCGGCCGCAGGGAGACCTCGGTCGTCCATCCATGGCGGGGGCGTGCTCGAGGAGCCATGCCTTTCTGACATCGCAAGGATCTATTAAGTGGAGCATCGGTGTAGGTTGACCCGTTTGAACAACATCTCGGTTAGAGCAAAGCGGAGGAGCCCGCAGAGATGTAGTCCTTTAGTAAGATACCCATACCCCCGTCTGTTGGTACTATTCTATTTGACCACTGGTGCAGCGCATTCTTTTATTTCTAAAGGATTTGTGGATAGGAATAAGTTAGAATCGCATTGCCCTTAATGTCGCGGTTGAGTCAATACACTGCCGGGGTTAATTACGATAACCTCGATTAGAAGAAATCGGATGATCGAGGATACTAGAAACTCCATTCCTTGCAAATGCATGTTATGGAGTCTAGAGCGCTAGATGTAATCCACAGGAATGGATTGGCTAGCTACCAATGGGAGTTAACATATTTGCGAGCTTAAGTGCGTCTATAAGAACCTTTGATGGGAGTCGTATTATATATCAGGAGAAAGGGCCAAACAACCCCAAAACAGACCCCAAGCTCACTCTGTTGTCCTCAAAGAGTTGTCCTTATCTCCATAGTTCGGGAGTTCCACTGATGTATTTCTGAAGAAGCGCCGGGCATCTTGCTGTGAGAGGTGGAATTCTCCATAGATCTTGTTCAGGGAACCACTCCTATCATGTAAAGACCCTATCGTATGAACCCACAAGAAAGTGGTAGAATTGAAGAAGCAATTGGAGGAATTGGAAAGTAAAGGGTTCATTAGGGAAAGTGTATCACCTTGAGAGCCCGATTCTCTTTGTGAATAAGAAAGATGGTGGACTAAGGTTATATCGCGGTCTGAGGACCTTAAGTCACCATAAAGAACAAGTACCTCTCCCAGAATAGATGATCTGTTTGACCAACTAAGAGGTGCTTGTGTTTTCTCAAAATTGACTTAAGGTCTGCGTTACCATCAAATAAAAGTGAGGCCGGAGAAGATATGGAAAAGCGCTTTTGTATCTAGATATGGACACTATGAATACAGTTGTTCCCTTTGGATTAACCAATGCACATATATTCATGAACACGATGAACAAGGTATACATGAAGTGCTTGGACAAATTCATTGTGGTATTCATAGATGACATGCTGTATACTCTAAAAGCAAAGAAGAACATCTGAACCACCTTAACATGCTCTCCAAACCCTCGAGAGAAAACGATTGTATGCCAAATTCGGCAAGTGTGAATTTTGGCTAAATCAAGTGCCCTTTTAGGACACATAATATCTGGAAAAGGAATAGAGTGAGCCGGATAAAATTGAAGCCATTAAGTCATGGAAAGCTGACCCTCGAATCAAAAAGAAGTCGAAGTTTCCTTGGATTATTTGGATACTCTGTGATTCATCAAAGGCTTCTCTCAAATATCATCTCCCATTACCAAGCTCTTAAGAAAGGGACAGTAGATTCAATTGAATGAGAAGTGTGAAGAGAGTTTCCAAAAACTCAAGCAGGTTGTTAACCTCTGCTCGAGTACTAACCCTACCGAGGATGGCATTGAATATGTGGTATATTGTGATGCCTCAAAATCGGAGTTTAGGATGTGTCTTTGATGCAAAATGAGAAAGTAATTGCTTATGCCTCTAGGCAATTCGCATGAGGTTAATTATCCAACTCATGACCTAGAGTTGGGAGTGTAGTGTTTGCATTAAAGATCACGGAGACATTACGTATGGGGCAAAATGTACACTCTATAGTGACCACAAGAGTTTAAAGTATATCTTAGCTCAGAGAAAGAATTGAATATGAGACAAAGGAGATGGTTAGAGCTCATTAAAGATTATGATATCACAATTAATTACCACCGGGGAAAGCCAATGTAGTCGATGCATTGGCGAGAAAGCTCAATGTAACCAAATGGCTATTCATAATGTCAAGCTTTGAATTGATTCAAGAGTTAGCCAAGATGAGGATTAACTTCACTTGTCTTCATCCGATGCCACTTTGCTAGCAACCATGACAGTTCAATCCAACCTCTTAGAACAAATCAAGGAAAAACAAGTCATTGATCCCTTTATTCGGGGAAGAGAACAGCGAGTTAAGTCGAGGCCAACCTTGAGTTTAAGTTGGATAAGGAAGGAACCCTCGAGACTTCATGTGAGAATATGTGTACCCAATGACTCGACTATCAAGTCACTAATCACGAAAGAAGCCCATGACACTTTGTACACCATCCATCACTGGTTTGTACTAAGATGTATAGAACTTGAGAGAGACATTTTGGTGGAATGGTATGAAAAAAGAAGATAGCGAGAATATATTAGTAAGTGTGACACCTGTCAAGAGAGTTAAGCGAACACCAACGTCCTGCTGGGCTACTTCAACCTCTCCAAATCCACAGTGGAAATGGGAGGATATGCGTATGGATTTCATAGAGGCTTGCCTGAGAATTTGTGACCAAAAGGATGCCATATGGGTGATAGTGGGCGGAACTCACTAAGTCCCACTTCATTGCTACCAATCAAATACTCGCTCCGCAGACAGTAAAATATACATTGAAAGATAGTCACACTTCATGGAGTTCCCAAAACAATTACATCGATAGAGGCACTGGTGTTCACCTCTAATTTAGAAGTTCTGATTGCGTTGGGAACCAAGCTAAACTTGACCTTGCATACCACCTCAAGCGGATGGGCAAGCGAAAGAACAAATCAAATTCTTGAAGATATGTTGAAACATCGTGCTTTGAATTTTAAAGAAAGTTGGGACAAATATCTGCATCTCGTGAGTTTGCTTACAATAATAGCTACCAGGCGAGTATCTGAGATGGCACCATTTGAAGCTCTATATGGTAGAAGGTGTAGATCCCGATTTGTTGAGTGCGAAGTTGGTGAAAAATCAACTTGGAGGTCACGACTTGATTCGCCAAAATGATGAGAAGATCAAGGCGATTCAAGAAAGGTTGAAAAGCGCTCAGTAAAGGCAGAAGAGCTATCTTGATAAAGCGTAGGAGAGTGAAGTTCGGCCAGAGAGGACTATGTGTATTTGAAAGTGTCACCAATGAAAGGAGTGCAGGTTTGGAGTCAAAGGAAAATTGAGCCCTCGCTATGTGGGGCCATTCAAGATCTTATCTCGGAAAGGAGTTGCGGCCTACCAAGCTAGAATTGCCTACTCAACTTTCCAGAATCCATAATGTCTTCCACATATCTCAACTTAGAGCACATTAGAGAACCTTCGACTAGTGCAAAACCTTGATATCCCTCTTCAACTTTGACCTAACCTATGAAGGCGTCCACTAAAAATCTTAGCCCACGGAAGAAGGCTGATTCAGAAGAGCCACCGTTAGGTTTGTAAGGTCGATGGAAGCACCACGCGATAAAGAAGCGGCGTGGGAGAAGGAAGAGGCGATCTTCGCATGAGTCCTACGTACCTCTTTGGGTAAAGTGGATTTAGAATGAAATCCTTTTAAGGGGATAGGATGTAATAACCTAGAAAACTAACTAAGCAAACAACGGTAGTAATGAGTAATTAGAGTAGTAGTTAGCGTAATTGTTTGCGAAAAAGATTTAAAAATGCGAGTAGAGCGAGCGAATAGAGATAGAAGGGATTGTCGGACAGCGGCGGTATTGATCAGAGATCTGGACTAGTTAGGGGCCGAGTTGCTTTCTCGCTAATCGGAGTATCGTCATTCGACAGTAACACTGTTCGGATTGCGGGTATCGTAGCGGCGTTTACGGATTGATTAACGGTAGCCTTGCTTTAACGGAAAAACCACCCTGAAGCCATTACTTTACCCCTGATAGACAACTCCATGCATTTGACTATTCTTCCAAGCGACCGACGGCTCACGGCGGCTTGCGGCCATGCGCGTTAGTACCACAGCCGGCGCACTTTTCGTGGCGGCAAGGAGGCACGGCTGCCGCCCCGTCCTTTTCCTTCTCCTTATAGCAAGCAAGCATTCATTCTTCCTTGAGTCTCGGTAGAACCAAGAGCACAAACACAACCACACATTCGAGTCCAATGAGAGAACAGAGACCAAGGAGCAGAAAGGCGCAAAGCGGGAGGGTGAAGGTCGGAAAATGGAGGAAGAAGAGAGCCACAAGATGGGCCCGAACAAGGAGATCCCCAAGGTCCACGGAGGCTGAGTCAAGGAGCCGGGGAGGTCCACAAGACAAACCGAGCAGGAGGAACACCCACAAGAGCGAGAGCCAGAACAAGACCCCAAGAACGACATCAACACCATCCTCACCTGCTTGAACCTCAAACCTCTCGGTGCACGGCGGATCGATGCAAGCCACTTCTTAGTGCACCTTTGAATAGATCGATTAGCTAGTAGTCTCGACCACATTCTAGGGGTTGCTAGACCATTAGTCTGCCGTCCCACTAGAATCACATCATCGACCCCCAAAACTTGCAAGCAAAAGCGAAGGCAACGAGTAGAACCCGGCCAAAGCCGAGGTATCTGTTCTTATCAGGTAACCTTAGATGTGAAATCAAAGGTAGAGCAAGTAAAATGAGGCAAAGTGAATAGATCCAAGTATTATATGTTCTCATATTCTTTAAAGCGAGAGAGGAGTAGAGAGGAGAAGTAGATGAGAGATTAGAGGGGTACTCGGAAGCGAGAGAGAAGAGGAGAATAAGCGAAAGAGGGGGAGTGGAGATGGGACTTAGTTTGTGGTAGAAGGAAGCCGTGGGTGGAGTCGCATGGCGGCGGCGTTGCACCGATCGGCCTTAATAGCGAGGAAGATCGGAGGAGATCTAGGGGAGAAGTGGAGGCGGCTGGAAATGCAGGAGAAAGCGATCGGCCTAGGGGGCAACTTAGGAAGGAGGCGGAGAGGAGTGCGGAGAGGAGTGGAGTAGAGGAGGAGATCGAGAGTGAGGGCGTGACGAGCCGAGGCCAGGAGGAGGGCCAGAAGGGCTTCGACCAAGAAGGAGAAGAAAAAAACAGAGAGGAGAGAAAAATAAGAAAAGGGAAAAGAAAGAAAGAAGAGAAGAAAAGAAGAAAAGGAAAGAAGAGAAAAGAAAAGAGAAGGGGAAGAAAAGGGGAAAAAAAAAAAAAAATTTAGGAAAGTTTGGTTGTCTTAGATGCGATCCTCGTAGATTAAATCACGATAATTTGAATCGTAGGAAAAAGCACATTTTAATTTCTAAAAGCGCATGATTGTCGGATAGAAAATTGATTAAAAGCGTAATAATTGTTCTTGTTGTAATTGCTATTTGAATTCTTTGTAAATAATTTGAATGTGGGTAGTTAATGGGTTCTAGTTAGTTCGTATTTGTCGGTAGAAGAATAGATTTCCGTAGCAAGTTTAGTTGATGGTAGTAATACTTTATAATTGTCGGTCGAGTCGAACCGAGTCAAACCATCACCGGATCGGCGGTCGAACACTTGATTCTACTCCAGGCAAGAGCTTTTGATTCATGTTTGTTTAAAATCTTTTCAATTGATTTTGTATACTATGTGTATCACTCTTGCATGGAAAGCGTTATATTCAAATTAAAAACCTTAAATCGGATCACGGTTGAAGCGTATTTGAGAAAATGGAATGGGTTTGGTGTCATGTGACACGGAGAGAAATGGATTTGGTGCGTTCACGGAATGATCCGTGGTATATTATTATTATGGTGGGTAGAAGCGGCAGTGAGAAGGATTGTCATGGGTGGGGCCCTCTACGAGAAGGATAGAATATAAGGAATTACAAACTACACTTGGGCATTGAGCCGTAGTGCGGTATCAACCATGAGTGTGTGGAAACGGTCGAGAAGGTTGTCCTATGAAGGATTTAGATCTCCACATTGGGTAAGTGTTATATGGCGTGGGATATCTTGGGGAGGCCCAGTGGAAGTGCGGAGTCCGCGAAATGGCGGTATATTTGAAGCCACGGGTAGATTCTTGCAGGCGGTATTTGTCGGAGTACAGGCTGTTAGCCGCGAGTCGTTGAGGCGCCTGAGGAAGGAGTTCACGACTCGATACTTGAGGTTGGAGAGATCTATTGCAGATTAGTGATAAGCGTTATGGGCCTCTACGAGGAGGGTCACTATGGGTAAAGTGGTACAAACTGCGAGGATAAAAATCATGAATTCATGCTGTCTCCTGGATTGGAGGCTACGGAAGATCAGTCTGTCTCATATACAAGTGCTAGTAGGCAAGTTTAAAATAAAATTGGCCAACTTTTAAAGAAAACCTAATTTAAATAAAAACCTAAGTTTGAAGGAAGGAAAGATCTGTGGAAAAGAGAGAAAATTCATGTCATTATGTTGCTATTAGTGCTTGCTTGAGTGCGTTGTACTCACTCTTGTATAATCCTCCCTTTGCTTAGGCTGAGCTTGATGGATCCAGTTGAGGCGTGGTGAAGGCGATGAAGCGAGGATCGAGGAGCTTGAGGAAGATGCTTATTACTACTACAATCAAGAGAACTAGATGATTGGGTAGAAAGGATTACTTTTGGGGCCAGATCGTCATGGGATGAGACCGTTGTAATATAAATTTTGTTGTACTTGGAACCAATGTCTAATTATGTAATGGACATGTAAGCCATGCGTGGTGGAAGGTAATATATTTGATTCGAGTCTCTAATTATTGTTACGCTGCAATATTCTGATCACGGTATGGTACTGACAGTCTTGGACTACCCGGTACTTTGCTAGCTACTATATCGAGATTCGAGTGATTAACATAGGGTAATGCCCAGGTGGAGGTTAATTACTCTAGGTTAATTACCCGGGTCGCTACATTAACTGTCTTGTTAGTGCTAGGATGTTGTTTCCTTAGTTGCCTACCAGGCTATCAGCTACTGGTGTAATTTTTTGATTCATGTGGCTAGTAAAATTTGATCTGCAGTAGATTAAACATGATTAGTAGCATTCCTGTATCCACAAAAGGTGTTGCTCTGAATGAAAAATAAGGCTTTACTCATATAGAGTTTTTTTTTTGGCCTTGTAGCTGTCCTTATATCAAGTCCATAAACTTTTTATCTGCTATCAGTCGGTGTTACCTTGAACTACCATGTAAGGTTCTGGTGGAAACAGATACTAGTGCCTGATTCTGATGTGGATGCAATAGTCTGATTCAGCAAACCCTAAGATAGTATCCAAGGATTGGTCAGATGAAATTGATTTTATTTCTATGATGGCACTCAAATATTTTACTAAGGTCAGACGGACACATTGCAAATTATTGATGGTTGCTGGTAGAAAAGGATAATAGTTTTAAGCTTTTGTCTATAGATGATCTTGCATCTTCAATTATTTAAGCATTTACATAAAATCCTAAGAATTGTTATTTCACATCCTTTCCCGCCCAGTCTGGTCCCTCCCTAGCTCTCTCCCTCCCTCAGCCCTCTCCATTTACCCTCCTCTCTCCTCTTCTTGGTCCTTCATTCCTCTGCCTCCCTTCCTAGGCTGGCATTGCTCTTCTACCGCCCTTCCTCTTCCCTGTCCATATTATGTGCTGCCTTCATGTTTTTGCTCATGGACATCTTCATCCCCCTCCTAGGAAAAAAAGACTTATTCTGGAGTCTCTGACATTGTCAGCAAGGTGATATGTTGTTGCAGCCTTACAGGAACGGGATCCTCTGGCACAGGTGCATTGTGTTGTGCCATTCCAACTATTTGGACAATCCAATCAAAATCGCAATGCATGAGATTGGCTGCTGAAGCACTAAGCACCTACAGTGATTTGCCACAGTTTCGTTTCCTTGCAAACCAGCTGTGCCATAAAAGCTGTCGTTGAAGATGCCTACCTGTTTTATTATTTCCATAACATTTTATGTTGAATTTTCTTCATCAGGTATTTAAACTAGTTTTTTGAAGCTAAACTTTTCGTTTGGCATTGCGATGGCTTTTCAAAAGTGCTTCCCCCCTACTTTTGGGTATAACTGTTAGTTAAAAGCTTATTTTTCGGAGCCATAACAACATATTACTGGAATTAGTAAAGATACATGTATTTAACTAGATTCCACAGCACAACACATCAACCGCAACTGACCCTAAAGCAGGTGTATTCACTTATGCTTTTTTGCAGCTTGGTGTATTTGAAATGTCACAATATGGCCTGCAAGCTGTTCTGAATCCTAGTGAGATGTTCTTAACTGAACATGACTCTGATTCTGAAATACTAGCTGGGCTTGCTGTAGCTGTTATTTTGGATGGATCCAGGACCTTTGCTATTGAAATTCAGGTACTAGATATTATGTTTGTTGGTGTCTTCTTGAGCCTGCTAAATTATTTTCCTTCCAGCACTTCATATTGTTTCTTTTGTTCTCTTAGTGTCATATTGTCTTGAGCATACATTTTTTAAATGAATTTTGTTGTTCTCCAATAACATCCATGTAAGGACCCTGAAAATTCAATTAGGCAAATGTATTCCTTAAGCATCTAATTAATATATATGGGCACTTAAGCATAGTAACCAAAGTTTAGCATGAGTGAATGGGAGTGACCAGCATGCAGTTTTGGTAGCATGGTAACTTGGTAAAGGACCTAGGGGGTAAGTTGGTAAGTGAGCACAGTAGAGAAGAAGGGATAGAGCCAGCTGCAGCCAGCTCACTCCCCATTTCCTCCCTTCAGCCGTGAGACAGCCAGGCAGCCAGTCCATTCCTCCTCTCCTCACTCCAAACCGAAGGCAGCCAGCCCATTCCCTTCTTCCTCCAGCTCCAAACCGAAGGCAGCAGAGCTACTCCTTTTCCTCGAGCCTTCAACTGAGAGCCACAGCCAGCACAGCCACCATTCCCCTTCCAAACCGAGAGCAAGCAAAGGAGAAAAGGAGGCCAGGAGCAGCAGCCAAGCAAGAAGGTGAACAACCGGAGGAGAGGAGCAAGGAGGAGCACAGCCAGGAGAAGCAGACCAAGCCCAAGCTCAAGGAGTCGGCTACCGCTACCAGCGCCTCCATTCAACACCATCATCAACCTCCATAGTAGAGTAGCAGTATAGTGTAGTATGCAAATGAGTAGATCGGGGGAAATCCACCGTGGTCTCAGTAGGAGGGTAACCCTAGGGCCCGCGAGAAGCGTCCCAGCCATCACAGTGCACTCCCCGGCGTGCATACATAGCCAGTATCGTCATCTCGCCCCCCCCCCCCCCCACACACACACACAAACCTAGGACACCACCCCTACAATCATCACAGACCCATACTCACCTTCAAATCGCAGCAAACATCACTTAAGAACTCACCTCCTCATGTTCAAATAAAGCATCAAAGCCACTGTAAAGCAAAAGCTCCAAATCCAAATAGCAAAGTAGCAAGAAAAAGAAACCAAATAGATAGAGCCACGGGTGGGAAAGAAGGGGGTAGAGGCTAGGCTTAGCCGGGACAGGCTCGGCTGCGGGTGACCGAGCCAACGGCGGGGCCTGAGGTAGCTAGGAGAGAGCTGGTCTAGAGAGAACACCGAGAGTTCGGCCGAGCAGAAAGAAAACGGTAATGCTACAGTTCGGACATCTGTTTTTTTCCACAACATTTTTTTTCTACGCATGCAACATTTTCCTTCGACAAACAATAAATGTTTCAAACGTTGAAAACAAATGTTGCAGATGCTAAAAAAAAATGTTGCGCGGGCGTCCGAAAAATTAAAAAAAATCAGACGTCCGGCTGCTAGTACTGCCCGAAAGAAAAAGGAAAAGAAAAGGTGGGGGGGGGATTAGAAAATGGGTTGATCGTAGGGAACCGTGATTAGTTTAAATAACCCTCTACCTGATCGTTGAAGAAAATGAAAACGATAAGTAAATAGCCCTGTTTAATTAAATAAACAGCTACATAAAACTTGCAAATGCTTGAACATCTAAAAATAGGAATTAACATCCTTCTTCTAAATAGGATTGCAATTGTTGGAATTGGTTGGACGCCATGAATCATGTCCAAAATTTATTACCATAAAATTAAAATTCTATAATTTTTAGGACAAGAATTGAACCAATCACAACTCCAGCTTTTGAGCGAGGCCGTACATTTCGATATTATACCAGGCAAGTTTCCTTGATCATGTTTTGAATCGAGGTTTATGAAAATTATTGTTGGTTTTACGGAGATCATGACTTGCGTATCAAAAACCTATTTATAAATTAAAAAGGAGAAATGGAGGATTTAAATGAATGAGTGGACTGTTGGAAAGATGGATTGCTTGTGGAGATTCAGCTATGGGCTGAAGTGAATAGAACTCAGCTATGGGCTAAGATCATAGAACTCAACTATGGGTTGAGATTCAGCTATGGGCTGAAGTGATTAGAACTCAAATATGGGCTGAGATCGTAGGACTCAACTATGGGTTGGGATTCAGCTATGGGATGAAGTGATTAGAACTCAGCTATGGGTTGAGATTCAGCTATGGGCTAAAGTGATTAGAAGTCAGCTGTGCGCTAAGATCGCAGGACTCAACTATGGGTTGAGAATGTAGGCCTCAACTATGGGTTGAGATTCAGCTATGGGCTGAAGTGATTGGAACTCAGCTATGGGTTGATATTGTAGGACTCAACTATGGGTTGACGGTGTAATACTCAGCTATGGGCTGAAATCGCAAGACTTACCTATGGGTTGAGAATATAAGCCTCAACTATGCGTTGAGATTTCAAAATTAGCTATGGGCTGAAACTGTTGGGAGGATTGGAGGTTACGGAAGTTAAGCCTGTCTCTTGTACAAGTGCTAGTAGTTGTTTTTGAATTAAAATAGACAACCTTTAAAGAAAACCAAGAACCTAAATTATGTAAAATGGTAATTTGAGGGAAGGTGATGATCAGATGGACTTGGGTTGGATTGAGAGAAAATTTATCTATTGCACTTTGCTAATAATGCCTGCTGAGTACTTTTGTACTCTTGCTAAATCTCCCCTTTCTAGAGAATGGCTCTGGTGCTCAAGCGTCTGGTTGGTTTGACGAGACGACTGAGTTCTACCAGGAGGGATAGAAGGTATGAGTAGCCGTGCTTCGGCTTCGTCGGTCTTTTGGTGTAATTAGCATCTCTGTAGTATACTTTTGTTGTACTTGGATCCTATGTATAATTAAGCATTGGACATGTAGCCCTGTGTGGCTTGGTTTGTAATAAATTACATTCAGTCTCTAATTATTGCTTTGTTGTAACAGTCTGAACGCGGTGTATTAATTGATAAAACATCGGGTGCGCTCGATGTTATGATTAGTTAGTACGCCGAGATTTGTGTGATTATCTCAGTGTAAGGGTAGGGGTTACTGTCTTACCCTGGGCTAATTACGCGGGTCGCTACAATCCATCTTCCACTACAGTGAAGATTTTTTAATAGAATGCAAATTCGAGTAAGGGAACCTTGGAAATTACTGTGAAATCAACTAGGCTTACCGCTCGGTGAACTAGTTGCAATCTGTGAAATAGGAGAGTAGGAGGCATGGTGTTGCAGCTTTGTTCACAACTTTTTGTTACTTTGCTCTATTTTGGATTTTGTGATGACCATTGGCTTGTATCATCTGTGCACTTTGAATATTGTAGCTGAGTTGAGACACATGGAAACATAATTTCCTTGTGAAACTTCCTTTTGCACCGCTTCGAATATACTTCCACCTTTCTTTAGTACTTCATAACTGCAGTTTAAAGACTACAGGACATCGTTTGTGAGATGCAATTTCTGCTGTTTTTCAGGCATTGTGTGTTTCTGGTTCTCCTCGCAATGGACAAGTAGTTGGCATACCGACAAGCAGGGCTGATGTGATAATCTCAGTACGTGTTTAATTGTTCCCATAAATACTTCCAACCAATAAAACAGTCTGCTCCTCATAAGCATAGCCTATGTATTATATGTTTTAAGAAAATTTATGGATAAGATCCGGCAGGATGGACATTATTGCAAGACTAGATCCAGTGAGATAGAAAGTGTTGCAAGTTTATTCTAGCTCACTAACCCCATTATTTGGTGTTAGAGCTGCAAAATAAATACCGAATAATGCAAAATAATCTAATTTCTTAATCCTGCAGGTTCTTACGAAGCAAGCAGGTCTAAAACTTCATGACAATGTAAGATCATCAAGCTTCTATTTGGCTAGCTCTTTTACATGCTAAGTTTCAGTGTTGATTCTGAGACACAATCAGTAGGCTGTCATCACATGTAGGCTTGTTAGTTGCTTCAGTGGCCTTTTGAGAGCCCTAATTTGCACCAATGCTCCGCCAGCCATAAACTGGTGTCCTGACATGTATGGGGCATTTGACAAATTCTGGCATGCCTCTAACATATGCATTAGGGGAGTATTATGACATGGATGGTAGAGGCCCAATGGTGACAAGTTTTACTGACACATTTTGTAATGTGCCAGGCTTTGGGTCAATCGTGACAATAAAGCAGGCCTTTAGATGCTGTCTTCTTCTTGTTTTCTAGTTTTGCTCCCATATTCTGCTTCTGGAACTATTTTTCTGTTCGCACTGCAGGCTATTTTTCTGAATGTAGTCAGTGGCTTCAAGTTGACAGAGACTGCAGGAGATCTGGCCATAGCAGCTTCAATTTGCAGCAGGTAGTACCTTTTGTGGTTTATTTTAGGGAGGTGATAATTGGTACAAGATACAGTTTTAGTTATTTTAAGTACTAGAGCTCCCTCGTTAAATATTTTTGTGCCCATGGCCATCTTGTATTCATGTTAGGTTTATATAGTAATTTACTAGATTTTCTTGAGTGTTTACATGGACTAATTATTATAATATACTGGAGAAACTTTGGCAAAGATCACAGCAATTTAATGAAGCGCATAATATGGTTCTATTGTCATGTTGTCATTCTTTGCTCTGTAAAATGCTGGTGGGAGGTCCTTTTTGGCCTATATTTTCATATCTTTGTTCATTTTAGGTAAACCCCTTTTCTCCTTGTCTTCAGTTTCTTGGAATTTCCTATCCCAAATGACATTGCATTTATTGGAGAGGTTGGCCTTGGTGGTGAACTTAGAACTGTAAGTTTACATGTTTTTCTGCTTCATGCTACCACTTATTGGATGTAAATATTCTTTAGTGGTATTTGAGGTTGAAAGGAAAGAGATTTGAGTGTGTTTGACCTAGGTTTTTTTCCAAGCCTACCCTGATGTCGTTTGTGCTATTAATATTTGATGTATAAACAATGACTAGGAATTATACCTCCGACCATTTTTATGAAAGCTATGCCCCCAGCCAATATACTATCACTAGCAAGTAGGAGTGCAGGACATTAGAACTCAAACTAAGGAGCAGGTTCATTTTGATGAAACTATGGGGCCACTGGGCATGGTTTCCAACCACTACATTGTTTACCTTACCCCAAAAAACAACTTAGATAGAAACTGGGTGAAACGGTGTCTTACTTTTCCTTTTCCACGCTTTCAAAAAATATTATGATACAATATATTGCTTTTGAAGACGAATTTGAAGCCAGGTAACTCATAACTCAGGATTGAGAGGAGTTGCTAATACAGCTCCACTTGGAGTTTGAGAGCCACGCAGCCAATAACCTGTTATTGGATTACAACCTTTTTCGCAATGTTGTAAATACATGTCATAGTGGCTAACCTTTTGCTACCCCTGGTTTGTACTTGTTCATATATGGTGTTTTTTTTCCTGATCTTGAGAAGTCGACGGTCTTCCAGCTTTATGTTTTAGCTGCTATCGGGATTGTTTTGACTAATCTTTCAGTAATGTTTCTCTTTTTTTTTTCTTCCTATTTAAGGTACCAAGAATGGATAAGCGGGTGATAGCTATTGCGAAGTTGGGATACAAGAAATGTGTCGTTCCCAAGACTTCAGAGAAGCTGCTCAAACCGCTTAATCTTGATATTGAGATTTTGCCCTGCAGCAACCTGAAGCAGGTCATAAACACCATATTTAGGCCTCAAGGATGATGTTACATCCTTGCAGGGTGCTTTGCGTACAAGTAGCTGACTGTAGCTGTTTGGGCTTACCTAGGCCATTGGTCAGTAACCTGGTAGTTGGGTTTATGGTGCCAATTTACACCTCAACGGGTTTCAAGATTCCAGCCATTTTGTACCGGTCCCTTTTGCTAGGAACCAAGGTCGACCACTCTCTTGGTTTATCCTTACTGGAATCTTGAACCCTTCGCCGTTATGGGCCTATTTGGAAACCAGGAGTGAAAAATAGAATAGAGAAAAGGCACGGGAAAAGCATAGAAATGTAGTGGTAAAACAAAAACAAAAGAAAGGAAAGACATAGGAATCTCCGGTTAAAATAAAGGATTGGAAAAACACAGGGAAAAAATGTAGAAAGAGATGTTTGGAGTGCAGGATTGAAAAAAAAACATAGGAACGGAAAATATACAGATATTAGCACTAGGATTTTCTTTTACAGCTCCATGACAGGCGGGCCAACAAATAATAAACAATGCCGCCTAACGGCCATGAACAGAAAAAACAGAATTTTGATCTCCCATCCCAATCTAATCTCCGTTCTCATAATCTATAATCCACACTCCCTGTTCTTATCCCAACCTTAGTGATGACGAGCTACAGTGAGTCGGAGGCTTCTTCCGGCTTCAGCGGGAGCCAGGGTTCCAACAATGTCGACTTTTGTGATATCCAAAACCCGTTAATAAATTGATATAATTTTTTAAAAAAAGTAAAATAATTTAAGAAAATTTTCAATGAAATCCGATAGAAAACTGCTTCAAAATTGATAACTCCAAAATTTTTAAATGCTCACTCAATTTTGATCAAGTTCGAATTTTTTGAAAAAAAATTACCATCATCAAGTTCTTAGTTTTTGATTTTCAAGAAAACTGGTATCGATTTTATAATTATAATCCCTAACGGTAGCTTCCCCGCACGGCGGGGACCATTGGAACTCAAATCCCTTGCTATCACTGCAAGTTAACAAATTTTCCAATCAAGCATCGTAGGGCTTTACCTCCCGAGAGAGATGCCCTTCCAGAAATTCTCAGTGGCCCGGGTGGGCCAAAGAGGGGGTTTGGAAATAGTTTTCAACCAGCAATTGACGCGCCTCGGTATTACCTCACTAGCTGCGTCATTGCCCCAAGCGCAAAGATGAGTTCTATCTGCTGCCCACCTCCCGTTCTTGTACCCGCCTCGGTCGCAGACGCCCTGCTCAACTAGCGATGTGGGACAAAACACCCCTGCAACCAAACGACGACGCGGCCATCTGTTCCCTCGGCATGCTCTCTTTTCACGGGCCCATTCGCCGCGTATCGACGCAGCGCGCGTGGCCTGCTTCTTCGCTCGCGTCCACTCTCATGGGCCGCGTGCGCCGCTCCAGCGACTCGAGGCTCACGAAGGCTCGCCGCGCGTCCGGCTGGCCGGCCGGCCGCTTGGAGGGCTGCTGCGGCGGGTGGAAACGTAAGAAAAACGCACCCACGCACGCTAATCGGCCCGTCGGCCGCTACCAGATCTGCCGCGCGGAACCCCCTCGTTCCAATGAACTATTCACTACACCGCATCGAGGCGGCGGCGCTCGCGGAGTTCATGCACTTCCATTATCCGATATACGCACAAAAAGAAACTTGCTCCAAAAATCCCACCGAAAGGAGCAAGGCAGACATAGTTAGGATACTCCCTCTTTCCAAATTTATAAAACATATTTATTCTGGACATATAAATCAAAAAGACATCAAAAATAACTAAATTACCCTCTAATTATTGTCACTAAACACTATACTTAATGCATGTACGTAATATAAAGCAAAGATGAATATTTATTAGAGGTATAGAGGAAACATCGCATTAATTTGGCATTAGAATATGAAATATGCTCTATATTTATAGATAAGATCATTCAAAAAATAAATCTTATAAACTTGGACGAAGGAAGTAGTACTGAATGAGAAAAGTTTATGCACAATATAAGGGCATGTTTGTTTTTTGCTTTTGCTTTTGATTCTAAATTCTGACCTCAAAAGCATAATAAAATAACAAATTGCCCGGTTCTGGGAATTGATTCTCACAATCTAGCCCATCCATATACACTAGAATCCACAATCCACTTCATATTTGCTTTTAGATTATAACTTCTGGAGAATCAGATTCTCTACAACCATAATCCAGAATTAGCTTTTAGAGAATCCAAAGTAAAAAACAAATAGATCGTAAGTTTATTCGGAACTTAAGTTTGGACAGGGAGAACTGAGCATCAATTGTCATTACTACTGCTCCATCTGTTCAGAAATATAAAGCATATACTCCATCCGGTCGCAAATAGTTATCATTTTAGATATCATAATGGTCTCCAAAACACAGTTTTAACCACTATTTCTATTATAATATATTTACAAAATTAACAAAATCATAATATTATGAAAGCATTTTTTAAGACAAATCTACCAATATAATTTTCATGTCTAATTTAAACATATATTGATAAACAAAATTTCAAAAGTTTAACTGTATTTTTGTTCAAAAGACAATTATTTGACCGCAGGGAGTAGTTTGAATAGTCTATTTAGAAATGTAAGATTTGCACGTACATTTAATGAGGCTTTTTTTACTCTTGCACATAAATTTAATGAGGCTTTTCCTCCTATATCTCTATTTATTATCTCTCAACCATATGGATTTATTCATTACCACCCACACAAAGTATTATCTCTCCATCTTCTAAAACAATTAAATAGGGTATTTAAATCGTTTTCTTTTATACATTTCTCAATTTCATCGCAACATTAATCCTTGTTTAAACTCAAATTGAAGCTTATATTTCTAAAAGAGGGGTACTACCGAGTACAAATCCATCTGCGCATATATATATCAGCGGCCGTTGATCTCACTTCACAACAGTAGAGTTGGAAGGTGCCACTTTATCTTCAACCTCGGGGTTGGAAGGCGGGCCATCTAAAAGCTTGGCTGTTCGCTCGTCTTCCAACTTTGCCTCATCGACATCTTTCTTGCTGAGGAAGCTTGGCTGGTTGGTGGAGGATAGAAGTCTTGCCCACATCCTATCAGTTATTGAAACTTTGTTCTGCTTCTCCGTGATCCTCTGGAGTGAGTGATGCAAAGAATCACTATGGAGGGCACTAAAGCAGTATCGAATCTAACTTGTGATGCTAAATGCAGTAGCACATGATTAAACTGTCCTATAGAGGGTGACTTACATAGAAGGGGATATAGCAATGCCGACCGTTGACTTGACCAGCGGTGAAACCAGTGTATCCGGCCATGGCTCCATGGACCACACTGTGAGCCAATAGTGTGCAATAGACATTATCAGATGCGTTGCTGGGAATGGCGCGTATCATGTAGGTAGGATCTGCAATAGAAGCATACATCCGAGATTAGTTGATGTCAAATTGAGCAAGTTCGAGAACCTAAAATACAGAAGCAAAGAGACCACTGACCTATGTACTTCAGATTTATGGTTGTCTTGTTTTTCTTGAAATGATCCTGAATTTACAAATAGAACATTGATTAAGAAGGCACTTCTACCACAGCTTTAGATAAAACATGTAATGATGAACATAGAATGGATGGTGTAATCTGATGCAGAAAGGAGCTAAAAGAAGTTAAAATGTCAAACCCAATCTAAACATGCATGTCGTGAGTGGACAAAGTGGCTGCATCACCAACAAAGTAGAAAAATGCCAGAAGCAAATGGAATTTTCGAGTCTAAGCAAATGGAATTTTCGAGTCTAACCTTTATCTGTTGAGATAACCAAAGACCAACATCAAGAAGCAGAGCATTGCCTGAAGCGTCTTGCCCCATTGACTGCATGGTTTCAGCGATAAGTTTCTGTCCTGCACCTTCAGCAACAACAATAACCATATGGCCATTCTCCTTCAGTCGCTTTTCCATATATTTGAAAAGTCCACCTTCACCTTCCAGATAGAAAGGTGACTCCGGAATCAAGCAACAATCCTGATAAATAGAAAATGATTATCAGCTCAATAGGAGTAAATTAAACCCGTATTCTTGAGTGTAAATATGGAAATAAACTTAAAATATTTTCAGCTTGATGGTGATGTTAACATACCACATCTCTGCTTGCTAGAGTAGCATAATGTGCGATGAAACCTGCATCAGTAAAAATAGTACTGAATCAAAATTATGGTATAGAGCGTGGTTATCATGACGCCCCAGTGAGGCGAGTCGCCTCCAGGGCGCCTAGGCGCACGTTTAGGCAACAGTTAGGCGACCAAACAAAATCCGTTCCATGCCGGATATTCTTGCAACCCAAAACACCCCGTACAGTGCGCACAATGTGTGGTGGAATCATCAAGCCCATACCTGAACCCCTCGGTACTACTGGGAAGCGGTTTCTTAACCACGAGGACTTAAAAAACCCAAATCAACTCCGCACACACGCCCAAACACCAAAAGTCCAAACTACATCGTGATGCAACACCATATGCGCCACAGCTCGAGACCGATCGTCGAGCTCATCTCATCTCTCCCACGTCATCTCCCCTTCCCTGCTGCGCAGTTGGCGTCATCTCATCTCCCCCGCGTCGTCTCCCCTTCCCTCTCCTCCCCACCTCAATCTCATCCTCTCCACCGTCCCGTGCGTGCGCGATCCCGATCCAACCAGATCTCACTTCGACACCACGGCCATGGAGAACCTCATCTCGCTCGTCAACAAGTTGCAGCGAGCCTGCACTGCTCTCGGCGACCACAGCGAGGAGAGCACCCTCCCCACCCTCTGGGACTCGCTGTCGGCCATCACCGTCGTCGGAGACCAGGTGCCCGTTCCTTTTTTCTGCCCTGTTTTTTTGGGTTGCTCTCGATCGGATCTGGTGGTACCGGCGCCTCAGTTGCGCAATTATTTCTATGTTCTCTGTACCTCACCGAGTTCGGCACCAGCCTACGTCGCGAGACTGAGGCGCTCTGGGATGCCGCTGCCCGCGCCACGCGGGACATCCGTTCGTCCTAGGCAATGGCAGTCGACGCCTAGTCGCCCTGGGTGACACCTGGCACGGCCAGGCGGGCAACTTGCCATCGCAAGGCGAGGCGAGCCCCCATGGCGGTCCGTGCTCGGCAACTGGACGCCTAGGCGAGCCTAGGCAACGCCGTGATAACCATGGTATAGAGGAATCGGTAAATGGACAAACTTACAGTTACTCTGGAAATTACTAAGGAACATATGCACGTTTAGTTCATGACCAAAGTTATCTCAGTGTTACATCCACACAAACAAGGAAGCGAGTCAAAATGCTGCCCAAAAGAATGTGGAGCACTCACAACCCAAAAAGTTTACATATGTCAGCTATTGCCATATTCTACTTGCAAAAGTATGAAACATGGCAAACAACAACTAGTCGTAGCAGCATAAGACATGCATCTTAATTCACATATAAATTCAAAGAAATTGGAAAAAGGTTAATTTGGGTTTCCGTAGAGCTGTAAATAAAACTTAATGTTGTTAACAGCAATAAGCGATACAGAAATTTCTCAGGAAACTGTTAACAGCAGCAATACATTTAAGAGTTCCAATAGAAGCACCGGATTTTCTTTAAAGATGCTCCTTTCAGAATAAAGATATTAATCGAGAAACTTTTTTGGTCAATTGTGTCAAAGTATACAATTGGCTAATAGCATATCATACTAGCGTGAGATATTGGTGTCTCCAAGAAACTTACCACTGTATCGACCCATTAGCTTTACAAGTCCTATACCATTCTCAGCACTTCCAGCTTCCACATGAGCAGCATTTATTGCACGTTGAGCCTCCTCGACTGCAGTGTCGAAACCAAATGACTTGTCAATTACCTGAAACATAGGGTATCAACGAATTCATACATATAAGGCAGTGTGTCATTTTCAAAAAAATATCACTATAATATGGGGGGGGGGGGGAACAAAGAGTATTACTGGGATGTCATTATCAATAGTCTTTGGAATGCCAGCAACAACAACTTTGAGACCACGTCTTCTAACCTCCTGCAATAAGATTTAAATAATACACTTACAAACATGTTTTAGCAATATTGGTAGTAACAATATACAATGGATTGACAATCAATATGCCATTTGATTCACAGTATAAGCTATAAAGGATACACCCAACCAAATGTTGAGAGCAAGAGCTATTCAATCAGGTTAATGAGCACTTTTGGCTAATCTACAATGGTTCTTACTTCAAAAATCACTCCTGCACCCCTTTGAGTACCATCACCACCAATTACATACACCTGGACAAAACACAAAAGAGTAAAACCAATGTGCAAGATGTCTCAGTTTCGTAAAAGAATCTTCATTATGCCAATGGAAGGACAAAGTGGTTCTAAAATAGAGAGAAAGAAAAACAGTAGAAATGCGTTTTCTTTCCATAACCTGATTTATACCACGATCCTGAATGCTGTCAACAATCTTCATGGTGTCATGGCCTCCTCGTGATGTTCCGAGAATAGTTCCACCCCTTTTGTGAATGTCATTTACACTCTTTGGAGTCAGGTCAATGGTGTTGCGAGCATAGAAACCTCTATACCCACCCTATGAAAAAAAAGAGCCACAAAATTAGAAGATAGGACACCAATATAATAAATAATGACGCTTTAGTTTTTTATTTTTTGTGATGCCAATCTTCTTATTTTCCTATGATCCCTACTCCCTAGTATCAAAAGCTTGTTGAACACTAGTACTTTTAAAGGAAAAGAACTGGTATAGATTTGCATCAACAACTGACAAGACAAATTTGGTAGACTGGTTTTGGTGGTACTCGGCATGATTTATTGAATCCACAAACTGGTGCAAAGCAAGTCATTCATTACCCAAACAGTCTTCTTAACATTCATTGCCCTTTCTTTAGCTTGTGCATAATGTATCTTCCTGATTATCAGGTTGATGCAACTGGGCAAATGTAAAAGAAATACCGACAGGTGTATAACAGCTGGTCCACATTGACTTCAATGAAACTTCAGGAAAGAAGCAATTTGCGAATCCCAGGGGAAAAAATGACCGCTTGCATACTTTATGTGGACTTTGTAATGCAATGTAATGACTTACCTGAATTCCAAGTATCTTGGTGACACCATACATGTCAGATAAGCCGCATACGATTTCCCTAATCACAGTGTTCAGTCCAGGGCACAGTCCTCCACACGTGACAATGCATGCATGGACCTCATCCAATTCAAAATAGACCTGACCAAGACAAACATGAGGTCAGAAAAAACCTTTGTCCTTGTTCATCACCTTGTTGTCAGCATACGAAACAAGCGGTAACATACCTTTTGGCGAGGTCCAGCACGGCGGAAGTGGTTCCCTCTTGGGCCACCCTTGTGAACAACAATCTGCATCGAACAATGATACTCACTGAATCAAAGTAAATACTTTATAGAACCAAAGTAGTTGTTTACAAGGGCGCAAGTTCACAACAAATTTCTCAAGAATTCACCTTCTGGCAGACGGTGTCATCTGGGTTTACAAAGTATTGCCTGCAAGCGAAACATTTTATCATCAAGCTAACAATAATACGAGAACACGTAGAAAATTGGAGTAAATCAAGTTAGCAAGTTCAGCCTTACTTCACAATCGAGTATGCTGGGTTATCTTGCAGTGGATTTGGGTAGGTCTGCCACACCGAAACAACAAAAAGGTCATCATAACCACAAAGTAACAATTGTGTTATTATCTCAAAGACTCTTAACATTTTATTCATGGCCTCTGTAATCAATCACAGATCACCTCAAACTGGGTCATCAAATTAGAAACAAACGAAAGAGGGAAAAAAAACTAGCTTACGTGACGACTCGAAAAGGCTACACTTAATTAATGCCATCGCTATTCCAATCCCCCAAAGTGCCCACGCCATGACGCAAATATAACTAACGAACAAAAGGTATTAAATAACAAAAGTGATGAACAACTTTAGATGCACAGAATCTTTATCAGATTCCACATTTTCCCCACATCCAACCACTCCACACACCGGCGATCTAGCGTGGCGGCGGATCGCTCCCCACTCCAATCCCCGGATCGATCTACGCAGCACAGACTCCGCACGAGACAGCCGTCACTCACCGGGAGATCGGGGAGGTAGTCGGACACGTGCGGCACGTCCTCGAGGACGTACCCGGCCTCGCCGGGCACCAGCTTCGCCTCGGGCTTGACCGCTGCCCCTTCCATCGCCCCCGGCCGCAGCCGCAGCGTCCCCTCGGGCTCCCACGCGCGCGCCCGCGGCGTGTCGCGGCGATCGAGCAAGTGGTGGTGGTGGTGGTGGTGCAGGTGGGACCGCGGACTCGGCACGGCGATGGGAACGGGAGCGTTGGGCCGGCTGGGGTTCGAGTCCGAGTCAGAGTCCGCGGTGGCGGCCGGCGACGCCATGGGGGAAGGCTGCGGGGGAGGAATCCATTTCGGATGGGGTTTAACGGGCTCCTTTTTGTAGCGGGGCAGTGATGGCGACGGTGGTGACCGGCGGTGCGTGACGACGGGGTATTGACGGCGACGGGGGAGGAGAGCGAACAGGAGAGAGGTGGGAACGGGGGGAGAGACTAGAGAGAGAGTATTGGAGGATCTACGGCCGGTCTGCCACTTGGTGGTGGGGCCGGGCTGAGAGTGGGGCCAGTTTCAGGCTTAAAAAATCGTCGAAAATCGTTTGATTTTCTTTTGCATCGACGAAGCTCGGTTTTTAAATAAATCGATCTAATTTTAAAAAATTAAAAATTAGAAAAATTTATGCGATGTAAATTGGTAAAAATTGTTCAAAAAATAAAAAAAAATCGCTCAAAAAATCAAGTTCAACTAGTCCATTAATTTTCTATGAAAACAATTATTTTTTATTTTTTTAAAATTTTTTTTTGATTTGAAACACTTCTATTTTTAATGATTTTTTACTTGATACTCAAATTTCCAGCTATTTTCATCGAATCACTATTGTCAACCTGGCCAGGTTCCAAGATTCGTGTTCGCTACCAATGCAGGCGCAACCATGATGCCGTAAGCCCGTAACTACGCGAACATGCCTACCTTGCAGTGCGATACAAATAGAAATAGGCAATTGTTGAATTGGACTTTCATAAAAATAATGGAAATTTATTGTGTTCAGGAATTTGTACTATCTGTCAGCAATTGTTGCATTAGAATTTCTAGGTATGTTGCATTTGCTTGTTCATAGATTGCATTTTCTTTTCTTTTCTTTTTTGAGATTTTTTTAAGAAAAATTACATGTTGGCATGTATTTATTTGCAAGGGAAGTGAAGAAGAGAGAGAGAGAGAGAGATTGATTTTGTTGAGGTACAAGTGGACTTTTCTTGGTTGCTGAGATGTGATTAGATTATAAGCACATCCAAATATATCTCTAACGAATTTTTTTACTATAAATATGGCATCCATAGTACAAGAGATAAGAGAGTTTTACCTCTTTATATCATGTGTTCTTCGTGATTGTTTTTGTTTTGTTATTTGATCGGTGCATTATGATTAATTTATAGAAGTTATTATTGTTTTACAATAGTTTTTTCTATTCTTTGAGATTTTTTAGAACAGAAAAACTAAAAAACGGTATACCGTTGCAACGGTATACCTCTGAAACTCATGAAACTTATGATTTTTTGCACTGAAACTCATGAAACTTAGCACTAAAAACTAATAAAACATGAAACTGATGAAACTAAACACTGAAACCAGCACTGAAACTGATAAGTTTCATGGCTATACCGTTTCAACGGTATACCGTTGCCTAGTTATACGGAAATGTTTTACAACAGTTTTTTTCTAAAAAGAGAAAGACCCGCGTGTCAACATATAATGTTTTACAACAGTTTTTTTCTGTTTTTTTTTTTGAATTTTTTTAGAAATATCCGCATATCAACATATAATATTTATACGGAAGAAGGGGAGAAAAGAGAAAGAGCATAAACCACCGCTAGTTTCGTTAAGATTACGTGACAAATTGGCTTTTGCCCGTAGTTATCATTATTTGCATGAGAATTATGCTTGGACGATTGGTATTACGGTGGATTCGAATCACTAAAATTTATGGTCACCCTTAGCCAAACGCTGATGTGTTCTTTTTTTTTTTTGTCCTTGTCACGACTCGGAAATCCTTTTTGGCTTTTTTTTTATTTATTTTCGAATCCGATGTGTTTCTCTTTTTTTTATAAACCATCAAACAAGATGAACGATTTTTTTTGCTTTTTTGAATCAAATCTGAAATTTTTCAGAGTCAAAATTTTTCAATTTGATTTTTTTTGAGATAAAACATTCTAATTCGAATTTTTTTTATTTTTTTTCAAGTTAAAACTTTCTAATTTGAAATTTAAATTGGAACTTTTTTAACCAAAAGTTTGCTGAATCAAAACTTCTTGAGCCTAAAGCTTTGGAATCAAAAGTTTTATGAGTTAAAATTTTTTGAGTTGAAACTTTTTTATTTGAAAATTTTCAAGTTAAAACTTCCTAATTTAAATATTTTATTTACATTTTGTGAGTTTTTAATTTTGAGTTGATTTTTTTCAATTTAAAACTTCGTATTTAAAATTTTCAAAGTTTAAATGTTATAATTTAAAATCTTCGTGTTAGAGATGGAAGAATTGGGTGGGGGAAGTAAGTAGGGAAAAGGGAAGAGAGAGATGGATGGAGAAGTTGACACATGGTATTCTAGGAAAGTAAGCTTAAATTTATTAGTTTGAGGTTAATCTCAAAATAGTCATACCTATGGTGGATTATTATAAGCAATGCTGCAATTATAAGTTACCTTTTGCCCTGTTGCTGCACCAAATTTATTTAGTGTGGACCAAATTCACTCCCAATGGAGCCAAATCCAGTCCATTAATTAGAGAAAGAGCTAAGATTATATACTTTTCAGCAGTGTGGTCACTACTCACTGGAAGATTCTAAAAGTTTGTAGAATGTCCTGGCAGTTTCTTTTCTTTCTCATGTAAAAGAAGATGGTTCAAATACATGATCATTGAAAATACTAATATATTGTAGGTGGCTTCGATCCTTGCAGGTGGTTCAAGAATTCAGCAAGAGGAATGCAAAAACTTCCCGGTGTCACAGCCTACTCAGCAGCACCATCTCTGGCAGGGGAAAGGGGATACCGTACTGGTAACAGAAGAAGATTTGGAGGGCTCTGATGTAACAGAAGTTATTACAGAGAAGGCCATCTTGTCTTCTCATAAGACTACCCCATCAAGGCCAATGATAAAGATGCTGTCATGTTTGTTTCCTGCTCTGAAGGAATCCGGTGAATCCTCTCTTTACTGAGAGAGTTTTCAGAATTTGACAAATTTTAAAATTCGCATTTCGGAATTTAACACTCTGATCCACTGTCGTACACACAAACGATCTCATATGTCATCCAAATGAGCTGAATATCGAGTGTCCGAGGCACCTGCATGCTGGGCCAAATACCAGTTCAGCTGTGAAGAAGTGGTTTGTCGATGCGCAAGGAAGGCAAACATGTATGTAATCGCCCACATTCATCCAATTTTTCGTGTATGCACATACCTGAATAAAGTCAAGCCTGTTTGGTCCTTGCCGGGTTGGGTAATGAACCAACGATGCACAAGGACGTACGTACATGTCCGTCCTTGTGTAAGTTTCAACAAAACTATGGCATGGTTTTTAAGGTAGTACGGTTTCAAAGACGAAATGGATACAGGGCAGTCGACGTTATGTTGGACAGTACCTGTGGAGTTATGCTGCAAATGCATAATCGAAATTGCATTTCTGACCGCTAGTTGGTACCATCTAGAGCTAATAGCTCTAATTTTGCATGTCGACTTTCTTCTGGATTGGAGAACTCAGAAGAATTGATTTGAGTGAGTAGCAAATCTCATTTGGAGACAATAACCCAATTTGAATTGCACAATGGGCACTTCAATTCCGCAAGGTTCAGTTACTTGCTTTCCCGTCGCCATCCAAATTCAGATCACCTGATTGGATCTCAAGATTATATATATACTAGTAAAGTGCCCGTGCGTTGCAACGGATCCCAAATAGATGATGACACCACAAGTTCTAAACTCTTAAAAAAAACGAGAATTTAAAACTTGAGCTATCACTTATTTGAGATTCGTTACTGAAGAATCACTGAACAAGTGAATACAATGAAATGCAAATAAAGCTAAACAAACAGCAAATAGCTACGGAATTCCTCACCTACTGGGCCTTAGGCCCTTACTGTTCTGGCTCAAAAACGGCCTGACAGACTCACCATCACCACCAACTCATTCTTATAATAATTAAGATATATAATGCAAAGTACTTGTCGCTGTTGATTTGCCAAATTCAGATCACCTGATTGCAAATCTCTTTTCTACTCCTAAGAAAATGATTTTCTCCACTTAATGCAAAGTACTTGTCGCTGTTGATTTGCCTTAAATCCTCCATGCGATCAACATCAGGTATTTCCTCTTCATTATCAACTTCTTCTTCTTCCAGTTCCTCATCTCCTTCTTCTTCTGATACCTCAATCACTTCCTTTCCTTTCCTGGACCGAGAGCCGCGCAAAAGTTCATTTTGCACAACTCCCCTTGCATCATGATGCTTCATTGCGATGGTGAATGAGTCATCATTATCACTATCGCTATCACTTGGTTAGATTGGAGGATTCATCGCAGATTTGCGGAGAGATGAACCTCCATCACAAGGAATGAGGGAAACCGGGGCATTCTTTGTCCTTGACATGATTTTTGGATATAGACAGAAAAGAGACAAGCAAAGATAATTAAGAGTTATAAAAAATGAGGTAGCATACAATTTTGAAGGTCCTGATTTGGGAGCTGGTATTACCGCACCCTTATTGTAGGTAGTGCCGAGGCGGTACTACCGTGGATGAACACCGGTAGTACCGGGCCGGTGCTACCGCAAGGTAAGAGGGTGGTAGTGCCGGCTCTTAGGAACCAAAGCCCCCGACATGTGGAATAGAGTCTATGATTAGATCGGGCAACAGAAATGCATGAATTGACCTCTAATGCCATTGATCTACTCATTTCAACATTCAACAATAATCACATGGATTTATCATATTTTTACAACAAACCCTAATTACAAAGGAGAGAGACTTAGGGCATGAAAATGAACACGAGAAGAAAGAGGAGATCACCTTGAGGGATCGAGAGGTCACTTGGGCGAGAAGTGTTCGGAGGTGAAGAAGAAGGATGAATTCTTAATTTGAGATATGGATGAGAGAGAGAGAGAGAGGAGCACTTGGCTTTGGGGAACAACTAAATGAAAGGAGATAAGGGGCACCAACCGACCAAGGCAAAGAAGAGGAGAAAAGGAACCAGTTCGCTAAAGGAACCGTTTTCATTGGACCCACGCGCCAAGAGCAATACTACTATTGCCCGAGGGGTGGTACTACCTGGTGCAGAGCATTGGTAGTGACGGGCCCAGACTGGCACAACAAAATTCCAAGAGAAGATAGTTGAGAAATTGCTTCAATGTATTCATAAACTTAGTGAAATCATAAGAGAGTTTTTCCAACTTGATAAAAACACAAAAACCCAAATTTTAAATTAGTTTTTATTAAAATAGGTTTTGAGAGGAAACAAATACTCATTACAAAATTTAAAAAAAAATCCAAACTAGGAGAAAATGATCTCAATTGTATTGTTTGAGTTTAAAATACTTTTAGGAGACTAGAAATATCACTACTACAAAACACCTAATAGGTGTTGGTCTATCTGTGTCGGTTTTTTTGTAATCGACACAGATAAAGTTTTTGCGTCGGTTTTAAAACTCAAAATGGCAGGAAGACTAATTGTGTCGGTTTTTAATTGAAACCAACACAAATAATACATTATTTATATCAGTTTTAATTAAAAACTAACACAAATACATCTGTGTCAGTTCTAAATTAGAACTGACACAAATAGTTCAATTTTTGTGTCGGTTCTAACCAAAAAATGACACAAATAGTAGTCATATTATTTGTGTCGGTTCTAGCAAAAAACCGACACAAATAGTCTTCCCCTCCACACCGTTAGTAAAAACATCATAACTTTTGACTTATAACTTCGATGGGGCATTTGTAAGATCGAGGATAAGCCTAGAGGGGGGTGAATAGGCTTTTTCAAAAAAATTCTAACACTAAAGAGCTCTAATTAGCCTTAGGACAGAAATCAAATAAGCTTGCGGAAGAGTAAACTAAGAGTTTGACAAGTAAGGCCTAAAATATCTAGGATTTCTAGTGCACCAATCGAGATGAGCAATTTGAGGCACAGAGCAAGTAGGGGAACGATACAATAAGTAAAGACTGGAAGTAAAAGGGAATAGACACAGGGGATTTTTCACCGAGGTTCAGAAATGAACTCCTACGTCCCCGTTAGAGCACTTCACAAGAAGTATGGCTCCACTAAAAGCTAACCGCAATAGCTTTGGTAATCACTTGGGTGACTCTTTCACCATTCCAGTGAGGTGAGCTCCAAACCTATCACAATCAGTGATGGCCTTCCACAAACCCTTTTGGACATGTTGCACCAAAACACTCCCAAGTCGCCTCGAAACACAAAGTTCCAAGAGTAATAAACTATTCACAAGTTCAATCTCTTGGCTCACTATTGAAAGTGCATCTAGGCCCCCTAATTTGGTTTTGGTTGATTAATGACAAACGATTAAAGAGACTAACATGTCCAATTAGTGTATGAACAGATAAAAGCCCCAAGAGAAGATGATCTACGACCATCGGATATCCTCAAAATGGATTGAGTAAGAAAAACGGCAACTCGCGTATGTATTTTAAATTTCTTGAGTCATAGGAATGCCGTACTATTAAGAGGGATGCATTGAAGTTGGTCTAGAGATAATCTTTACGCTCAGATGAATGATAGTCAGTCTCTTGAGAAGTTTAAAGTCTCCACACTTGCATTGGAATGTGTTTGCTTTGAAGTTCTTGTCGGATATTCCGATGTCAGGTCAGAAGTTTCGAAGTTTCTGACATTCTGATGTGTTGTTGTGCTCCAGTCCGAAGTTTTCTGTTTGGGTCGGATACTCCGATATTCTATATCGGATGTTTCGATGCCTGTTGGCTTTCTTTTTGGGCACTCTCTGTTGAGATCGGAAGTTCCGATATTTCACATCGGAAGTTCCGATACGTGTTGTCTAGAGAAAGGGTGCTCTCTGTTGGGTTCAGACTGTCCGATGTTTCCAGTCGGAAGTTCCGAAGTAGCTGTTTTCCAGTTTGGGAACTCTCTGTTTGTTTCGGATGTTTCGATCCCTTTATCGGACATTCCAATGTTGACTTAGAAAATTTTTTTGAGTTCTCTCTCTGGGTGTCATCGGAAGTTCCGATGTTTTTATCGGATCTCCCGATGCTCGTTGTTTTCGATCGTTGGAGCTGTCCTAGTTCTGGTAGTTTGCACTCATCGGAAGTTTCGAAGTTGGGTTCAGATATTCTGATGTATGGCTGAGTGCGGGTATAATGGCTAGTTTTGAACCAAAACTATATATACCCCTCTCCCCTTCCTTTTGGTGGCTACACACTTGCTATTGCTGGCAATTTGAGCACCTTGAGCACATCCTAGAGCATTCTTGAGTCCTCCTCTTTGATCTTAGTTATCACCTAGTGAGTGAGGGAATTAAGTGTGGTTGTGAGCTAAAAAGAAGAGATTCATTCATCTTGAGCACTAGAGAACCTCTCCAAGATCAAGAATCAAGTGCATTTGTTACTCTTGGAGGTTGAAGGACTCCTAGATGGCTAGGCGTCACTCACGAGCTCCCGACGATTGTGGGAATCCGTGAGAAGTTTGTGAAGGCTCGTTCCGCCTCCGAAAGGGAAGGAACACATAGTGGAACCAAACTTCAAGTGTGACCGAGGTTTGGGAGGAAAGGGTTGGAAAAGACCCAGCTCTTTGGGAGCCTCCTCAACGGAGACGTACGATCCTCTCAAGGATCCGAACTCTGGGAATTAATTTCTTGTCTCTTGTGCTTTCGTTGTTCTATTGAAGCTATTTAAGTCTTGTTGATTTGCTTTCTTGGGCTGTGTTTGTTTAGGCTTCTACTTAGGCTTATTTGGCTTCTAGGTCTTCATAAGTCACAAGCCAAAACAAACAGTAATTTTTCAGCTAGTTGGAGAGGAGAAGCTCAGCCCAATTTGCACTACACGAGAGAAGCAAGGAAAACGATGCTTCTGGTCGGCCGAGCTTCGAAAATCCCACTTCCTGGTACCCTTGCAACTTGATCTTATTTACGTAAAATTGCCATCCCCTTCATCAAGTCTCTTCCAGCTCCGACCTCCACTCCAAAGGCCGCCTAGCTTCTTCCACTCAAAGACTTCTCCTCCAAAGACCAAATTTAAACAAACACGACCTTTATGCTTACTAGTAGACTAGATCAAGTCTTTGGATTAGTAGTGTTAAGCTCAACTCTCCTCTTTCAGTTCTGTTCGGATATTCCGACTTAATACCGGAAGTTCCGATATTATCGGAAGTTCCGATATTGGATCGGAACGTCCGACACTTTTTCGCTGCAGTAAATTTCTTTAAAATTTTAAATAGCCTATTTGAAAGGCCCAACGATGTCGCCTAGAGGGGGGGTGAATAGGCGGAATAAAATTTACGCAGCGGAATAAAAACACCCGAGCAGGTCAACCCGATCGTCGAGATTTGGTCCGGATACTGGCTTTTGTCCGAGTCTCGATTGGGACCGGACTCTCCGGTTAGCTGCCTGAGCGCAACAAAACTACTCTAGCAAGCACAATAAAGTACTAGAACAGGAAGGCAAGAACAACCTAGACAAGTGCTTAGAAAGGATTTGAATTTAAAGCTAAGCAAAGAGCTAGATCTAACTTAACAAATTCAAATCCAAGGAGCAAGACTAGGAAGTAAAAGAGAGAGAGACGCTGATTTTTTTCACCGGGTTCTGATTCTTGAAGGGAATCCTACGCCTCCGCTTGAGGTGGCTCCTGGCCACACTTGAGCCGGGGTCTCTTTCAACCCGCTTTCCTCCCTGGTGTTGCACAAATGCACTCGCCTGGCTTCACTTCTTGTCCCTTTCTTCTGAGGCGTAGACGCCTTCACAAACGATCAGGCTCACTCACAAGTTGGTAGCTCCGTTGACTCCTAGCCGCCTAGGAGACCTTCAACCTCCAAGAGTAAAAGTACCACGAAGAATCGCTTGAGGATGAACTAGTGCTCAACAACTAGAAATAAATGCACCTAGCACTTTGCTTCTTCCTCTCCTCACCAAAAGAATCAACAACCAAATTAATTGGTGGAGGAAGTGAGGGCTCTATTGAATGCTTAGAGATGGTTAGGAATGGCTTGAATGCCGCGTGAATGAGCTCAATAGAGATTCTAGCCTGCTGGAGTGGAGGAGGCTTTAAATACCCTTTTTGAAAATCCAGCCGATTACTCCTGCTGAACAGTCGAGTGTCGGACAAATAACCCGGAGACTCGGGTTATCCGAGACTCGGACCAAACAACCGGATACTCACCACCGGTGAAGCGAGGTAACCGAGAGGTCCAACCCGAGACTCCGGACCAAATGTCCTGGATACTCTGGATTGAATCCGAGACTCCGAATTTGCCGGAAACCTGAGACTCGGTTACCTGGGTCGGTTTTAATTTGAAACTTTTCAAAACCAAAAGTAGGAGTGCTAATTAGAGATGCAGAATGATGTTGAGCACATGCACATCCTAAAGTCGATTTCTCATACCTTCTTAATTAGTACGGCTATCCTTAAGACACAAATAAATAAAATTATTACAACTTTGGTCTTGATGCCGTCCTTTTGATTTTAAGTAGTTGTAGGGCGCCCAATGTCGCTCCAAGCTTCGATAAGATCTCGATCTCGCAAAGATTCTTGGATAAAACATTAGATCTCTTTAATTGTGTCATCATTAATCACCAAAACAAATTGAGGGGCCTAGATGCACTTTCAATCTCCCCTTTTTTGGTGTATTGATGACAACACAATTAATGTGAAGCAAAATAAAAGGATATGAAATAGACTTTAGCAAATCAGATAAAATCGAGCTCCCCTAAATGTGTGCATTAGAAGAATTGAGTGGAATCGAATGCACATATTTAACGAGAAATGAACCGAGAGCTCCTCAAACACAAAGCAGGAGAGAATACAACACAAGTATCTCAAGACAAATCATGCATAATAAGCAATAATGACATTAAGGGAATAACAGAGTTCTCAAACACAAAACAAGTCCACTAGCGACAGCAGAACAAGAAAAAGGACGACTAAGGAAAATGACTCTAAAGAATCACTCCCTTTGGCATCAAGACACCAAAAGGAGGAGGACACGGAGATCACTCGTGCCGCTCGCCGCCGACGAATACTACGAGTCAATCATAGGAGGAGGAGAAGCAACAAGAAGTGATGCCAAACATGATTGACATGGAGGGCATCGCTACTCTCCCTAAGACCCGGAAGAGTCGCTAGGAGAAATCTGGCCGCCATTGTGGCGGCGGATGCCGCGGATGTCCCGACCATTCTTCTTGATTCGCCGCTCATCACCTTCGCTGGAGATGTCACTACAGAGGAGGAAGACATGCTTGAGCATCCTTCCGAAGAGTGCCGCCGGGACCTCGGCCTGCCAGAGGGAACGGAGGAGGTACAAGAGGAGCAGACGCGAGGTGGAGGTGAAGCGCGACCACGACGAGTCCTCTCCGAGGAACAGACTGTGGGCAAACAAGGTATGAGAAGAAGGTCGAACCTTGTAAGCAAGATGCTCCTCATCTCCGACAAACTTGAGACCGCTCAATCAAGAGATCAAGGTCATCACAAAGTGGTGCATAGTCGCACTGCCATGTTGCTCGCGCGATTCGCCATCGCTCTCCCACATGAAATCGACAATGTCAAACGAGCTGGTGCGCCGACGAGATGAAACGAAGTTCCTTCCATAGGAACTGATGGCGTACATCTCCTCCTGGGCCAAAAGAGTGACCCTCAACAGCTGTTGAGCACAAATGAACATCCTTCGCACTTGATGGTCCCAACTGCGTGAAGCTCCTCGAGGTGTCATAAAGTGACTCAATCTCCTCAGAGTCATCACCTTCTTGAAGTGAAGCTTTGTCGTTGCTGTATCTAGATTGAGACTCGCAAACCTCTTCTTGCTAGCCACATACCAAATTTTGTCGGTCTGTCATCCACCAAATGGCCTCATCATTCTTGTCAAAGTACAAAGTGGCATAGAATTGCATGATAACCTCATTGTTCCGCCATACTTGGAAAGCCATGAGATTCTTAATCGTCGCATCACAAATCTCAATGATCCGAGTGAAAACTGGATTGTTAGCCGCTGCCATATACTCCCAATCAATGGTCTTCATCCCACCACCGGGTGCTCAAGTGGGTATAGGACTGCTCAGAGAAGTTCTGATCGAAATCGTGCGGGTTCCAAAACGCGTCCACATACTCATCCTCGGTGAAGCTCGAGAGGATCCTTCTTTCTCGCTCGACAATAGCTTTTCCTTTTCCGAGATCCTCGTCTGATAATCGATGATCCTCATTGGATTCACAGACATTGGGTAGTTCCACACTGCATTTGGCCTTGGCCAGAGGACCAATGAAACGCCGAAGCACGGTAAACTCGCTTCCTTTTCTGATCACGAAGCCTGGCATGAGTATCTCTGGATGCTCATCTCGGATCGAGCTGATCGAGGAGGAGGAGACAGGATGTGCCGACCCGACAGCGATGCTAGCCGGCCTCGAGGTCCGGAAGTGGTCTCGGCCACTCAATCCTTTGCTTTTTCTCGCGAGGTCGGAGAGACGAGCCCTTGAAGCGGATCACCGCCACCAGACGCAGCCGAGGAGGATCGCCGCAATGTAAGGTCATGAGGAGGATCCATCTCGACCGTATAGAGCGAAAGAATAGAATTAGCCGAGAGGCGATAAGAAAACAAATAAGAATGGAACTCGGCCGAATAATCCACTCCAACCCGAGACTCGGACAAAAGGTCCGGACACTCGGATGGACCCGAGACTCGGACCAGTCCTGACACTCCGGATCGGGCCAGAGCATACGACGGGCGCATGGGATTTGGGGAAAACAACCCCAAATTGGCATGAAACGAATCTAGAGTGCCTTAAGGAAGAACAACAAAAGACTAGGGCACAATCTAGAAAGGGAATTTCATGAGTTAGGCACAAACGGAACTCACCTCAAGATGAATTGAGAAATCAAGAATGCGGGTGAGTTAGGATTGAACGAAACTCCGATCTTGAGGGCAACGACGAGACAATCAGGCCTCTACGAGAGATGAAACACACGGAGAAGCCCTAAGAACCGAGAAATTGAACCAAACCTGAAAGAAAAAGGTTAGGTAGCTTAAAGGGATCCTTACCACAATCTCCAATCTAAGAAGGAGAAGGAGTCCAAGATCCCAAGAAGATGGAGGAATCCACGCCCTAGCCTTGAGAGACACACGAGCAGGGAGAGGCGCACGAAGGAAATAAGAAAAGAGAAAACTGCTACGGATAAGGGGGTTTAACTCGAACGCTTCCAACTCCGGAGACTCCTGATTTTCACCGAGATTAACCGAGAGTCCTGACAATTAGGTCCGAGACTGACAGTCGAGATTCCGATTGAATACCAGACGATCCGGGTTGCTCACTTAGGAAAGGAATTTTTCAAGGGAAGCTTGAGACCGCGGAGAGAGATAGAGAGGAGTCCTAGGGCATCCATCCACCATGTGACTAGCTAACAATCAAGCAAACAGGCTATAGTCACATGGCAATGATGCGATCCGAGGATTAAGAACCAACAACATACAAGATAATTTCAAAGAAAAAGATGAATAAGTTTTGAAATTCATTTTTCATTCACCAACCAATATGAGCACATGTCAAGCCACTACGCATGAATCTAAGATATTTAGTCCACTTCTCAATTCACGTAACCTTTCTCGTCAAGGGGCTTGGTAAAAATATCGGCTAATTGATCATTTGAGCTCACATGTTGGATATCAATTTCGCCTTTTGTTGCGTGGTCTCTTAGGAAATGATGGCGAATATCAATGTGTTTTGTTCGGGAGTGTTGTACAGATTGTTGGCAATTTTATGGCACTCTCATTGTCACACAAAAGTGGAACGCTTTTTGTAGGAAAGGCCATAATCACTCAAGGTTTGTCTCATCCAAAGTAGTTGGGCACAACAACTCCCTAGCCTATGTATTCGGCTTCTAAGAAGTGGATAAGGCTACGAATTTTGTTTCTTGGAAGACCACGAGACTAGGACCTACCCAAGAATTGGCAAGGTTCCAGAGGTACTCTTCCTATCCACTTTACAACCAGATAATCCGTGACTGAATAGCCAATAAGTTCAAAGGAGGATCCTTTCTGATACCAAAGTCCGAAATGAGGAGTGTGTACTAAGTATCTCAAGATTCTCTTAACGGCCACCAAGTGGCACTCTTTGGAGCGGCTTGAAACTTGATGCACATACAAACGCTTAAGCATAATATCGGGCCTAGATGCACAAAGATAAAGGAGAGCCGATCATCGAGCGATATACCTTTTGGATGACCAGTTTACCTTCCTTGTCGAGGTCTAGATGCCCATTGGCTTGCATAGGTGTCTTAATTGGTTTTGCATCTTCCATTCCGAACTTCTTGAGCATGTCCTTGATGTACTTGGTTTGACTGATGAAAGTTCCTTCCTTGAGTTGTTTGACTTGAACCGAGGAAGAACTTCAACTCACCCATCATGGACATCTCAAACCTTTTGGTCATGATCTTGCTAAACTCTTTACACAAATGTTCATTAGTAGATCCAAATATAATGTCATCGACATATATTTGGCATACAAATAGATCATTATCAATATGCTTAGTAAAGAGGGTAGGGTCGTGCTTTTCCCGACTACAAAACCTTGTTCGAAGAAAGTCTCAGAGACACTCGAACCATGCCTCTTGGAGCTTGCTTAAGTCCATAAAGTGCCTTGTGAAGGTAGTAAACGTGGTTCTGATGTCTTGGATCTTCAAATCCAGGTGGTTGTCGACGAGACCATCTCTGAGAGTGGTCCATTTAAGAAGGCGCTTTTCACGTCCCATTTGATACAGCTTTGAAATCATGGTGAGTAGCAAAGGCAAGTAATATTCTAATAGATTCAAGCCTAGCCACTGGAGCATATGTTTCATCGAAATCCAAACCTTCGATTTGAGTGTACCCTTGAGCAAACTGCACGAGCTTTGTTCCTTGTCACGATTCCGCTTTCATCTTGCTTGTTTGGAAGACCCACTTAGTGCCGATGACGCTTTGCTTGGGTCTTTCGACAAGCTCCCGACTTCTGATTGCGCTGAAGTTGTTCAGTTCCTCTTGCATAGCCATCACCCAATCCGGGTCTTCAAGTGCTTCATCTACTTTAAGAGGTTCAAGAGAGAAACAAACGAGTAAAATTCACAAAATTTGCAACTCGAGATCGAGTGGATACTCCTTGTTAATGTCTCCAAGTATGTTGTCGACGGATGATCCCTTTGAATGCTTTGATGAACTCTCGATGCGTGACAGTTGAATCCAAAGCTTGAATAGGGCCTTCATCATCTTGGGTGGTATTAGAACCATCTTGAGCTTGAATGGACGAGGAGGAATATCGCCGAGCAGACTCCATCCGGAGACTCAGGTATATGACCCGGAGACTGACCAATCCTGACACTCGGGTTTCAGGGCCTGAGACTCGGGTTGGGGTGCCTCGTGAGATTCCAAACTATGCGGTCTCACCTCCCGATTGCCATTTTCTTGATAGCTACAAGGAGGTTCTTCCTGTCAATCACAACATGATCCACTTGTTCTACTTGAGAACCGTTAGTCTCATCAAAAGTTAAATCACGAGATTTCAACGACACCCTGGTGGTATTGTTGAAAACCCTGACGCATAAGCATTTGTTCCATAACCAAGTAAGAAACCTCATCTACTTTAGAGCAAATTTAGATGACTTAGCCTTTTTGTTAAGGATATAACATTTACTCCCAAAGACTCGAAAGTAGGAGACATTTGGTTTCTTCCGGTGAGCAACTCATACGCTGCCTTCTTCAAGATCTTGTGAAGGTAGAGGCGGTTGGAGCTGTGGCTTTACAGATTGATGGCTTCCGCCAAAGTCAGTTAAACCTTGTACTGGCCAAGCATCGTCCGCGCCATCTCGATGAGGGTTCGATTCTTCCTCTCGCTACCCCATTTTGCTGTGGGAGAATAGGAGCCGAGAATTCATGCTTGATTCCTTCCTCATCAAGAAACTCCTCCACGCCAATATTCTTGAACTCGTGCCGCTTGTCGCTCCGATTCTCTTGATCTTGACTTCAAACTCGCTTTGAGCTCTCTCATGAATTTTCAAAGTCACTTGGACTTCTCCTTTGTCATGCAAAGAACACCCAAGTGAACCGAGAAAAATCATCAACGATAACTAAACCATACTTACTTCCCCCAATGCTTATGTAGGCGACCGGACCAAAAAGATCCATATGTAGCATTTCCAACGGTCTTGTGGTCGCATTACATTCTTGGCGGATGGGAGGCACCAACTTGCTTGCCTACTTGACAAGCACTACAAATCCTGTCTTTCTCAAAGACAACATTGGTTAGTCCGGAATGTGGTTGCCTTTAACGAGTTTGTGAAGATTCCTCATACCAACATGGGCTAGTCGGCGATGCCATAGCCAACCCATGCTAGATTTAGCCATTAAGCACGTTTTTCAAGATTAAGCCTATCCGTATTGAAGTCTACGAGATAGAGCTTGCCCTTTAAACGCTCCCTTTAAAGGCTATTGAACCATCAAGCCTCTTAACGACATCCACACCCTTTTCATTAAACAAACAATTATAGCCCGCTTCACATAATTGTGCAACGGACAATAAATTGTAGCTTAATGAGTCAACAAGCAACACATTATTTAATTGAAAATTGCTTGAGATAGAAATTTTACCCAAAACTACCAATTACTTCTCCCTTTCCATTGTCTCCAAAGACAATGCTTTCACTATTTGATCCATTTGCATCCAAGTGAGCGAACATTGCCTTTTCTCCTGGTCATGTGGTGCGCAACCGCTTATCCAAAATCCAACTTGTTCCACCGGAGATATAGAGCCTACAAAAACATATTTAGTTTTTGCTCTTTGGTACCAAACTTGGTTAGGTCCACGACATTAGCAACTAGAGATTTTGGGACCCAAATGGAGCGAATAATAGGAGCATTCTTGGCTTGCGCCCAATATGACATGCAACTACACGACCAATGTTAGTTTTCTTAAGAACATATGAAGCAAAAGAACTCGGAGTGAGCCTTGTGCTTGGATGTTCCTTCGCTTTCACAAAATGAATCGGCAGCTTAAAGGAGCAACCACGATGTTGCTCTTTTTGCCCTTAGGCGAACATATCCAAGCCCATGCTTCTGGGATTACCTTGGCGCTACCGAGATACTCCTCTAAACCTTTGCTAGCCTTGTAGGACTTTTGAAGTCCATCTTCAAGCATCCCCTTAAGCTTCTCATTCTCATGAGCCAAGACTTTCAAAGTCTCACTGCTAGTAGCACAAGTAGCAACATCAATATTATAACATCTAAGCGTATCCATTGCTACTTGAAGGCATTGAACTATTGGATTTGTTAATCGAGGAAGAGGCATTATTCGAGAGATCAACAAGCTTCACTTCAAGAGACTTGCAAAGCATCCATTGCTTGAGCAAGTTGCTCTGAGTGAAGCATTGGTGATCTCAAGACTAACTATTTCATTCTTAGTCAAATTTGAGTTTTTGACTAAGTCCTCATTTTTCTTTCTCTCAAAAGCTAGGCTTTTCTCTAGCTCAAGATTCTTTTCCTTTTCAAATATAAGGAGATCCTCTTGAGCTTCAAGAGTAGCCTCCTTTGTTCTACAACTTCCTCCAACTTTTCAATGTCTTTGAGTAGCAAGTCTAGTTTTTCAATGTCAAAGTCATTCATAGACTTAAAAGCTACTTCATCATTATCGCTTATCGCAATCATCTAAGCCATAATCAACAATAGAGGGAATTTGGCTCTTAGATGATACCTTGTGCCCCTTGCCATGAGGCAAATTGGAGCATCTTCGCTCCGTCCGCTCAAGTTGTCGAAGAGGCTCTTCGACTTTGTCGCTGAGTAGCGATGGCGACGGTGGGCGAGTCCTCCTTCATTGTCGGAGTTGGACTCTGACTGACTGAGTCGGAGTCGGAGTTCCACTCCTGCCGATGTAAGCATGACCCTTGCCCTTGTACCTCTTGCTCTTGTCCTTGTCTTTCTTCTTGAACTTGTCCTTCTTGAAGGGCTTGTCTTCCTTCTTTTCTTTGTGAGGACACTCGGCAATAAAATGACCGGGTTCCCACACTCATAGCACTTTCTTGAAGAGTGCCGCCTCTTGATTTGTTGTCGAAGCCCTTGGAGTGGCTACCCGCTTGTAGCCCTTCTTCTTCAAGAACTTGTTAAATCTTCTCCGACGAGCAAAGCCATATCTTCATTTGTCAAGGGGCCGCTCGACTCTTCTTCATCGCTTGAGCTCTCTTCGATTTCTGCACCACCTTGACGGCCTTCAAGGCGATGCCCTTCTTCTTGCCGGACTTGAGCTCCTCCACCACTTCCGCTTCTTGACCATCATCTCATCCGTCATCAACGGCCAATCACATCATGAGGAGAGTGTCAAGTTTGGCCTGGCCGCGGATGAGTTGCACAAGATTGCTGGTGCGGGGTGATCACTCGAAGAATGATCTTGACAATTGCTTTGTCGGGTGAGCTCGTGCTTCCAAGTCCCTTTGCTTGATTCACTAGCACCATTAAGCGATCAAACATCTTGGTGTAGCACTCTCCTTCTTCCAAAGTGAATCGGCTTAGTTCTCCAATGATAAGCTCGATCTTCGATTCACTAACACTTGATACACCTTCATGGGACACCATCAATCTTTCCCATATATCCTTAGCATTGTCAAGGCCATCGACTCGGTTGAATTGAGTCGCCAAAGCATTAAACAAGGCATTGACGGCCAAGTCGTTGAAGTGTTGAGCTTTGTCTTCCTTTGAGGTGAGATTGTTGGGTTTGCGGGCTTGAAACCTGCTTTCAACAATCTTCCAAATGCAAGGGTGAAGTGATCTCAATGCATCTTCATCTTGTGTTTCCATGCCGCATAGCGAGTGCCATCGAAATGAGGCGCCACTGGCAGAGACGGAAACATAAGATGAGGAGTTTGAGACTCCAAAAGAGGAATAATCTAATGGAATTGCAACCCCTATACCAACCTGAGGCTTTCTCATGGCCATGGGTTTCTGAACCTTCTTTCTATTTCGACATCTTTGGTTCTCTCCAAGTGGTTAAGCCAAAATAAAGGAGATTTGGCTCGATACCAATTGAAAGGCCCAACGATGTCGCTAGAGGGGTGAATAGGCGGAATAAAATTTACGCAGCGAATAAAAACACCCGAAAGTCAACCCTGATCGTCTCAGATTGGTCTTGGATATCGGCTTGTCCGAGTCTCCAGTATTGGGACCGACTCTCTCGGTTAGCCCTGAGTCAAGAACAAAACTACTCTAGCAAGCACAATAAATTACTAGAAAAGGAAGGCAAGAACAACCTAGACAATTGTTAGAAAGGATTTGAATTTAAAGCTAAGCAAAGAGCTAGATCTAACTTAACAAATTCAAATCCAAGGAGCAAGACTAGGAAGTAAAAGAGAGAGAGAGACGCGATTTTTCACCGTTCTGATTCTTGAAGGGAATCCTACGCTCTCGCTGAGGTGGCTCTGGCCACACTTGAGCGGTCTCTTTCAACCCGCTTTCCTCCCGGGTGTTGCACAAATGCACTCGCCGGCTTCACTTCTTGTCCCTTTCCTTTCGGAGGCGAGACTCGGCCACAAGCAGCCGGGCTCACCACACAAGTTGGTAGCTCCTGGTGACTCCTAGTCTGGAGACCTTCAACCTCCAAGAGTAAAAGTACCACGAAGAATCGCTTGGAGGATGAACTAGTGCTCAACAACTAGAAATAAATGCACCTAGCACTTTGCTTCTTCCTCTCCTCACCAAAGAATCAACAACCAAATTAATTGGTGGAGGAAGTGAGGGCTCTATTGAATGCTTAGAGATGGTTAGAATGGCTTGAATGTCGCTATGAATGAGCTCAATAGAGATTCTAGCCATGGAGGAGTGGAGGCTTTAAATACCCTTTTGAAAACTAGCCGTCGTTTTGAACAGCCGAGTGTCCGACAAATAACTTGAGACTCCGGGTTATCCTGAGACTCCGACCAAATGTCCGGATACTCCTGGACCAGCCGAATCGAGGCAACCGGAGAGGTCCAACCCGAGACTCGGACCAAATAAACCGGATACTCCGATTGAATCTGAGACTCCGGCCGGAAACCTGAGACTCCCAAGCTTCTCGGTCAGTTTTAATTTGAAACTTTTCAAAACCAAAAGTAGGAGTGCTAATTAGAGATGCAGTAAATGATGTTGAGCACATGCACATCCTAAAGTCGATTTCTCGTCATACCCTCTTAATAGTACGGCTATCCTTAAGACACAAATAAATAAAATTATTACAACTTTGGTCTTGATGCCGTCCTTTTGATTTTAAGTAGTTGTAGGGGCGTCCAATGTCGTTCCAAGCTCGATAAGATCTCGATCTCTGCAGTATTCTTGGATAAAACATTAGATCTCTTTAATTGTGTCATCATTAATCACCAAAACAAATTGAGGGGCCTAGATGCACTTTCACTATTCACCCCCCTCTAGGCAATTATCACATCTTTTCAACTAACACAGCACTAGCTAGACTAAGCTTGGAGCAAGATCACTTTAGAAATTTTGAGATCAAGAATGAAATTTAGTCTCTTTGATGGCTTTTGAACTCTAGTATGCTAAATATAAAAAAGATGTAAAAGTTTTTCTAAAATAATGGTCCTAGCACAACTTATATAGCCTACAAACAGAATATAGCCGTTACAGCAAAAATGTAACCATTGGGCTTGTCACAATGACAAAAAATTGATAAACAATTGTGCCCCAGACTTTGTTTAATAAGATTCACAATCTGTCTAATGCATGACGGACCAATTTTATTGAAAACCTCATTTACGCAAAACCAAAACAATTCGGTCCATCGTACACATGCTTTGAGAAAAAGTCGATTTGTGGCATGACAAGTGGTACTTATTGCTTCCGCCCAAAAGTTATCGGAAATGTTGTATTCATCAAGCATTGTCCTTGCCATTTCAATTAATGTACGATTTTTTCGTTCGACTACTCCATTTTGCTTCCTAGTATATGTTGCGGAAAATTTATGTTTTATTCCTAGTTCATCACAAAAATCTCCAATTTTTGTTTTCTTGAACTTGGAACCATTGTCACTACGAATTTTCTTAATTTTAAAATCAAACTCATTTTGAGCCCTTTTTGCAAAACTTTTGAAAATATTTAGAACTTCAGATTTTTCATGCAAAAAGAAAACCCAAGTAAATCTAGAGTAATCATTTACAATCACTAAACAATAAGTTTTTCCACCATTGCTCCTATAGATTGTTGGGCCAAATAAATCCATGTGTAGGAACTCTAACGGTCTAGAAGTGGATATGATACTACTAGAAGGATGAGAACAAGCAACTTGTTTGCCGGCTTGACAAGCACTACATAGCTTGTTCTTCTCAAACTTCATATCTTTCAAGCCCACAATTAAATCATTTTTGAAAAGCTTTTTAAGTTGAATCATTCCAACATGAGCTAGTCTTATATGCCACAACCATCCCAAGGATGTTTTTGTAATTAAGCAAGTTTGAAGACATGACTCATTTGAAGTGAAATCAACAAGATAAATGTTTCCAAAATGAAAGCCTTTGAAAACTAGAGATTTGTCATTTTCTTTAGAAATCTCAACACCATTACGGGAGAATGAACAAATAAGACCAAGATCACAGATTTGAACAACAGATAGCAAATTGAAATTTAATGTCTCTACTAGGGAAACATTAGAAATGGAAAGGTCATTTGAGATAGCGATTTTACCCAAACCTAATACCTTTCCTTTGCTATTGTCATCGAAAGTGATCTTGTCATGATCTCCACCTCCACTCTCAAATGTGGTGAACATCTTTCGGTCTCCGGTCATGTGTTGTGTGCACCCACTATCTAGCACCCAATGCCGTCCACCGGTTTTGTAGTTCACCTATAAGAGAAAATCAAGTTCTTTTAGATACCCAAATTTGTTTGGGTCCTTGGAAGTTAGTAACTAAAGTTTTGGGCACCCAAATGGCATTCTTTTTGCTACCGAATATAGGAGTGCCAACAAATTTAGCTACTACTCTACCATTTCTATCTTTCTTTAGAACATAACAAGAATCATAAACATTATTTTTGGGAGCTTTACCCAACGGGCAATCATTTGCCAAATGTCCAATGTCATGACATTTATGACAAATTTTCCCGTTGAATTTGACAAACCTTGGAGCCTTATTGCTCATCTTTTTACCTTTCTTAGGGACAAATCCAAGTCACTCCTAATTGTATGAGCAACGTTGACCTCCTAAGATTTTATCGAGTGTTTCCTTACCTTTGAAACACCGATCCAAACTCTTGCACAACTTAGCAACTTCCTTTTTGAGCTCACTATTCTCAATACATAAGTCATGATCAATATTTATAGAATATGAGCTACAGCAAGAGCTAGAAGGTAACGACAATAAGTCATCACACGAGGTAGCTATGCTAGATGTAGAGATAGAACTAGAGTGATCATACATTCTAGACATAGCATCAATCAAATCACACGAGACTCCTACATTACTTGTTGATTTAGAATCATTCTTGAGAAAGAGAGACTCATGTACTTCATTTAGCTCATTGTATGAATCCTTGAGAGAAGTGAACTCTTTTCTCAAGGCTTTATGCTTAGCCTTCTCCTTGCCAAGATATTCATTCAAATCAATAAGCATGTCTAGTAATTCATAATATGAGGGATCATCATTGTCATTTGAATTTACCTTATCTCCCTTTGCCATAAGGCATAGAGGAGTAATGAATGGTGATGTAGCCTCACTGATTACGATTCCGGCAAGACCCTTCTTCTTTGAAGGAGTGTCCTCATCGGAGGAGTTGGAGTCCGAATACTCCTCTTTGGAATCCCACTCCCCGATATGAGCTTCTCCTTTGCCGTCATTATGAAGCCCTTTGAAGAGTTTCTTCTTGCCGTGGAATTGTTTCTTCTTGGATAGCTTGCCCTTGTCATGTTTTTCCTTTTTCTTGGGGCACTTAAAGGCGATGTACCCCTTCTCATTACACTCAAAGCACCGGATGTTGGCAAATAGGTTTGAATTTGAGTGTTGCCCTTTCTTGTATTTATGAGGGCCGCTTGAGCTTGAACGCCTCTTCATAAATCTCCTTATCTTCCTCACTAGAAGAGACATCTCTTTATCGGAGTTGTCTTCAGAGTCATCGAGTTCATCTTCGCTTGATTCCACCTTTACTTTGAATGCAATGTTCTTTATCTTGGAAGAGCTTTGCTCCAAAAGCTCCTTCTTATCCTTCTTGTACAACTCATTTGTGATGAGGTTGCCCAAGAGTGCTGTTGGTGTCAATCTCGTCAACTCGGGTGAGTTGAGAAAAAGTGTCACCAATGTCTCATACTTCTCTGGAAGAGCTTTGAGCATTTTTCAAACGACATCAAGGTCAGTTAGAGTACCCCCAAGGCCCTTGAGCTCATTTATTATGTTGTTTAACCTTCAATACATCTCGGTGATGTTTTCATGGGACAACATAATAAAACTCTCATACTTGATCCTTATCATATGTAGTTTGGCCTCTTTGGCCACTGATGTGCCCTCATGAATTTCGGAGAGGGTTGTCCAAATCTTATGAGCAGTCTCTAAATTGCTCACGCGATTCAACTCATCCGTGTTCGAAGCTCCAAACAAGGAATTCATTGCCTGAGCATTGAGGTGAGAGTTTCGTTCATCTTGATCAAGTGAGGTGGTTGGATCAAGTGACATAGCAAAACTCTTACCTACAATTCTCTATATGCTAGGACTCATGGCCATGAGATAGACAGACATACGAAATTTCCAATAAGCATAATTTGTGCTATCAAAGAAAGGTGACTTTCCTATGGATACACCCTCACTGGCCATCCTTTACTCTCTAGACGGTAAAGTCTAATAATGAGAGACCAAGCTCTGATACCACTTGTAAGATCGAGGATGCGCTTAGAGGGGGGTGAATAGGCTTTTTCAAAAAAAATTCTAACACTAAAGAGCTCTAATTAGCTTTAGGACAAAGATCAAATAAACTTGCGGAAGAGTAAACTAAGAGTTTGACAAGTAAGACCTAAAATATCTAGGCTTTCTAGTGCACCAATCGAGATAAGCAATTTGAGGTACAGAGCAAGCAGGAGAACGATACAATAAGTAAATACTGGAAGTAAAAGGGAATAGACATATGGGATTTTTCACCGGGGTTCAGAGATGAACTCCTACGTCCCCATTAAAGCACTTCACAAGAAGTATGGCTCCACTAAAAGCTAACTGCAATAGCTTTAGTAATCACTAGGGTGACTCTTTCACCACTCTGGTGAGATGAGTCCCAAACCTCTCACAATCAGTGGTGACCTTCCACAAACCCTTTTGGATAGGTCACACCAAAACACTCCCAAGCCGTCTAGTAACACAAAGTTCTAAGAGTAATAAACTATCCACAAGTTCAATCTCTTGGTTCACTATCACAGCACTAGCTAGACTAAGCTTAGAGCAAGACGGACCAAAACATCTCGGTTTGTCTTACACATGTTTTGAAAAAAAAGTAGGTTTGTCATGAAAACCAGCAAAAGACAGTTTGCGCCATACCAAAAAAGCTGGTCCAGCGTACAAAGAAAACCTACTGGTTTTGGTCCTGCGGACTATTTGAAATTGGAACAAATTTCCAAAGAGAATCACATTTGCGATAGACCCAAAAAGTTGGTCCGGCGAACACATAAAAAGGACGTCGGACTGAAATTTGATTATAACAAAAATGAGTCCATCGTGAACGTTGTACAGGCCAGAGGGAACCTCGCGCGGGGAGAGGGAGGAAGGCGGCGAGGACGAGGGGGCGTAGGCGTGGCCGCGAGAGTGGGAGGCGAGGGACGGGGAAGGGAAGGGGCGGGATCGCAGGAGGGAGCCATCGAGCTGTGCACGGGGAGCTGGGAAGAGGGAGGGAGGCAGGCAGCGCGCCGGTGGCGGCATCATGAGGAGGAGGTGTGGGAGGGTGGCCAGAATAGCTGCGAGGAGGAGAGCGGGGAGGGCGGCGATGACTGCGAGGGAGGGTGGTGAATGCGAGGGAGGGAGCCGGGTAGAGGGGAGTAGCCAGGTGAGGAATAGAGGATAGAATGGATAGTTTGGTTGTTTGGTTAATTCAGTTTTGGATATTCAAAAATCGAACCGAAACCCGAAAATCGAATAGTAGCGAAATAAAAACCAAACCGATAAAACCGAAATAATCGATTAGTTCGGTTCGATTTTTCAGTTTTAGTTTGTTTATGCCCACCCTACGTGTCTTACACCACAAGACAATTTTCCTTTTTTCCATTTCTAGAAACGTAAAAGGTAAATAAAAAAAGGAAAAATAAAAGTAGGGTTTTCATTCCGATCCCCCGCCACCTCCCACACGCAACCGATATATTCCCCGTCGCCACCACCCCAGCCGTCCAGGCAGACAAGCAGCCGAGACCGCGTGCGATCCAAGCGGACGGAGAAAAACCGAAGTGAAGCGAAGCGAGGCGAGTCGCCACCGGAGAAGGGAGGAGCAAGATGTCGTGGCAGGCGTACGTCGACGACCACCTGATGTGCGAGATTGAGAGCCAAACCCTCACCTCCGCCGCCATCGTCGGCCACGATGGAAGCGTCTGGGCGCAGTCCACCAACTTCCCCCAGGTATCCCCCGTCGCTCTCTCTCTCTCTCTCTCCTGTGCTCCTGTTGACCCTCTCGTGCTAAGCTAGATCCGCGCGCGTGGGCAGATCTGACTCCGCCGCGATCTGCTCCCGCGGTGGGATCGGGGCGAGTTGAGATCCGGATCTTGGTCGACGTTGCGGATCTTTTAGCTTCGGGTGCATAGGTGCCAAGTGTTGTTTCCGTGGTTGGTGCTACTGCCAGTATGATTTGTGTGGGAGTATGCTGTGAAATTGTGAACAGGAGGGGCATTTTGAGCGATGTGTAAATGGGGGAATCGCCAGTGAGATCGGATTCATTGGCCTGCCGGTGTGATACGGTTGGCCGTTCCGCGTATGCTATCTGTTAGTCTTAGAAATTTGTTACTCTTAGAATTCAGAAACGGAAATTGTTATACTACCGCAAGCACTTAGCGTTGGGTTGCACGTAATACCATAGGTGGAGTAGCTGCTAAACGTTCACCGAAGCATATTATTGCGCCAGATAAGTTCGTGTTAACATATTGCCAATGGTGTTACATTTTATGGATCATTTGCTTTTACTGGACGATACCATGCTGCTCTGATGTCCTCTCTTCTTGATTTATGGAATCATATTGCTTTGAGCTGTGAAATGGCTATTTATGTGGCATAATTGTGCCCCATATTGTTCGACCGTCGTCTGGATGCCTAAGTGTAGTGTTAATTGGACACAGACACAGGAGTCGGAAACCGACTCGGATTCGGGTGTCTCAGGCGGCAAAAATTTTTTGGACATGGGAAATGTTACTTGGAATTGGGCATGGGTGTCAGAATCCGATTCGGATTCGAGGTGTCCGATTCAGCAAATTGTTTTGAACGCAGGTGTCCGAGTAACACTGCCTAAGAACCTAACCGGGAAAATTATATTATTAGTAAATGATCTAGCATTACCATAGGTTTGCTTTGACAGTTTGTTTCGTCATGACAACAATATCATATCGTTGCATGGTGCTGGTAATAGCTACCGTGTTGTTTCAGAAGGAATTGGATTTGCAAGTGAAGCCTAATGTAGGGTAGTGCCATAAGCTCTTTACGCTTTTATGCGCATAATGTGTTTAACTATATCTGTTGTTTATTTTGCCTGCACTATCATTGAGTTATCCTGTTTCCTGCTTCTGCATGTTGCAGTACAAACCTGAGGAGATTGCTGCCATCATGAAGGACTTTGAGACACCTGGAACTCTTGCACCAACTGGTCTTTTCCTTGGAGGCGCCAAATACATGGTGATCCAAGGTGAACCTGGGGTTGTCATCCGAGGAAAGAAGGTACACTTTTTTTTATTCGAGCAATTCTTGTGACTTTAATACTTGTGTTAGTTTTGCCAATCAAACTGAATTAATTCATGCCGTTGGTGCGAATCAAATTATGTATGTGTCAAAGATGAAACTGTTAGCTGGTGAAGGAGATATACTGTGTTAGCTCCTCATTAATGCAAGCACGTTGCATCAGATGAATGGCTCTCTTTAGGATATCATGAACTCATGGTCCACAATAAACATTTGAGGCAATTCATGTGACTTGATACAATTGCTGAACTATATTAATAATGTTTAGCATGTATACGCTTCATAGTGAAGTGGGTAATAAATTCATAGCTTGTTCCTACACATTTGCTTTTGCTTGTAGTGTGTAGACTGAAGCTGCTTGTAGTTTCCTTTAGTTTTTTGCTATCTTCGTTCTAGCTGTAAGCAAATCACAGTTGCAGGCATTAAATGGACAAATAGGCTTCTGCACATGTAATGTGAAACATCATTTCTTAGTAATTAAACCTCTAGTTTGTCATTAGTGGATATCCAGTTTAATTCAGAGTGAGACTTGTTTTCTGATATCCCTTATAAGGAAAGTTGCTAGTAAATTACTGCGTAATGCGTTTCATTTAAGTTCCTTACAATTCGTTCATTGATTTTCTTTTTCACGATAAGAAATAATTGCTCCTTACCTTTTGTTTCTGTATTCCATACAGGGCTCTGGAGGCATTACTATCAAGAAGACCAACCTGGCCTTGATTATTGGTATCTACGATGAGCCAATGACCCCGGGCCAGTGCAATATGATAGTGGAGAGGCTTGGCGATTATCTGCTCGATCAGGGTTTCTAAGTCGTCGTATGCTATTTTGGTCATTTGAGACAAAGTTTGCTCCTCATTTGGTTTAGTAATCTGTGTTTGCATCTGCTTGGCGTGTCACATAATATGCAGTGAATAATTAGCTTGGGTTTGTCGGTTGGTGACATTTTGAAAAAGATTTACTTGGGGTTTATGTTTGGCATCGCGTCGTATCAAACTCAGATGTTCAACTGAGTAATGTACATTGCCCTGGTCATGGTACCTGTGGATTCTGCTTTATGAAGACGAGTGCATTTTACTAATGTGCTTGGCCTGTCATACCTCTGCTTTCATGTTCTTGGATACCTCCATGTAGGTTCTTGTGATCTTGGATTCTATGCTAGAAGCGTGCGAGAGTAGTATGGTAATATGATGATACATCAGGCCAAATAGAAAACAAAAATGTTAGAATTCATTGAACCTGTAGAAATTCTGCCCAATCATATACACTACTGAAATTTTGAAATCGCTGGCTTAGTATTTGTTACGGAAAACACTGTTCCATTTAAGAGCAGTTTGAGTGGAGTGGTATAAGAATGAAGCCAGTGTTAGATGCGACTGATGATGATGATCTCAGAAAAAAAAAGGGAAAATTGACTGCCACAAACTTTATAGACGCTTAAGAGCATCTCCAAGAGAGAGCTCTAAAAAAGAGTCCTAAATTTCAATATAGGGCCCCATCTATTTAGATTTAGGGCTCAAAAAAGATATTCACTCCAGCAATTAAGCCCTAAAAACAAACTACCCTTTAAATTTCGTGGTTGCGCTACAGTTCCCGGGCTAAATCGCCTGTTCCCGCGATTTCTGGTTGGCTCGTTGCCCTCCGCCGCCCCTCACGCCGCCGCTTGCTGGGACACGAGCAACGTGCTCGCCGCTCCACACTTGGCGGTGGCCGCCCTCACGCCCGTGAGCGACGCTCCAATCCGCAAGCCGCCACGGTCCATAACGCCTCGTGCTCGGTGCTCCAGGCCGTCGCTCCAATCCCGCGATTTCTCGTTGGCTCGTTGCGCTCCGCCGCCCCTCACGCCGGCCGCCTGCTTGCTGGGACCTGGAGCCAGTGGCGGAACTAGAAAAATTTTGATGGGTGTGCACATAGTTTCAAATATTAACAAAAATCATGATTTTCGATCGTATCCAGCCGGCTCGATAAACTATACCGGTTGATAAACCGGTTAAATTCAAAAAATTTAGAAAATTTTATATGACGTAAACCACTCGAAAATTGGTGAAAATTGCTCGAAAATCAATTAAAAATCGGTTTCCAAATTGTTTCGCTTAGTTTGCCAAATTTTTGAAGAAAACCGGTCAAAAATCGGCAAAATTAGTCATTTTTTATTTTTTTCTACCGCCGAGTTTAAAGATTTTGATTTCGAAACCATTCAGTTTCTACTGATTTTCGACAAAAATCGGTGATGATCAGTGGCGATTTTCGAGCTCAAAATGGTATTGTAATCCCTTGATGTGCACACTTCATACGTATAAATCTATAGTCTTGTATAATCATTTTGTAATATCATAAATACAACATATATATTTAAAATTTGCTAAAAGTAATATAAATAGTTCTAAGGTTTTAAAAATCTCAAACTATCAAAATCAATATAAAATCATCAACATATTTAACCTATTGAATATATATATATATATATATATAGAGTTTGTAAAATTTTTGGGGGTGCCCGGGCATACCCGGCACCCCCCCTAGTACCGCCTCTACCTGGAGCTACGTGCTCGCCGCTCCACACTTGACCGGCTGGACGGCCCCTCACGCCCCGTGAGCGACGCTCCAATCCGCAAGCTGCTCGCCGGTCACCACGCCTCGTGCTCGGTGCTCCAGGCCGTCGCCTGCTCGCGGTACCAGCCTCGCGTCGCCCCTCACGCCAGCCTCCTACTCGCCGGCCATCACACCCCTTGCGCGCCTCACGAGCCATCACGTCCCGTGCGCGCCTCACGCTCCGTGTGCGTCGCTCCAATTGAAAGTAAGTTCCTCTGTACTTTGCATGATTAAACATGTTTCAGATTGTCAGGCTTGCACATAGAAGCATTGATAAATTCTTACTTTCAGGTTTGCATATTTAAACATGTTTTTTTGTTTACTTTTTGGCAATATCAATACCACCGATAAAGTAGTGTAAAGATGGTGCTGGAAATCTTTAGCCCTGTTCTAAAGCCTGTCCTACCTACAGGTCCTACACTGATTTGTTCAAAAGTTCTTAGATTGCTGACGCTCCAATAATGGCTCCCAGGTTAGCTTTTACCTCCTCTCAATTAACTAATACATGGTTGATGTTTGGTCATTTTGCCTGCAACAGTTGCATAACAGCTAGTATATTGTGTAGGGCTAATCTTGAAGATGATGACATAGATGATGAAATTGATTACCTAATAATTCTATGTATGGACGAATATCAAAAGAGAAAACGTCAGTTGTATTCGGTGCATCGTGGTTCAGTTAATGGTCGTAGGACAATTATTCGGGACAGAGAAGATGGTCATAACAGATTGTTTCAAGATTACTTTGCGAAAAATCCAACATTTCCTGAAAATCTCTTAAGCGAAGATTTGGATGAGGCGCTCTCTATTTAATCGAGATCAAATCAATTTGTTGAAGAGAACGATCGTACTTTGTTCAAAAGCGAAATCTGCAGGATTCTTGGTTTATCTTGCTTACGAAGGTCACTTGACTTTTAGGCAGCTAGCTTATGGTGTGCCAAATGATATTGTTGATGAATATGTGCGGATTGGTGAGAGCAATCGCTATCGAGCTTAAGAAAGTTTGTGAAATCTGTTTGTGAAGTGTTTGGCGATGAATATCTAAGACCTCCCAATGAAAGTGACACATCTAGGTTGCTTCATACAGGTGAACAATGTGGCTTTCCTGGAATGCTAGGTAGTATCGACTGTATGCATTGGAAGTGGAAGAATTGCCCTACTGCATGGCAAGGTATGTACTCTGGTCATGTACATGAGCCTACAATCATACTGGAGGCAGTGGCTTCTAATGATTTATGGATATGGCATGCATTTTTTGGGTTACCTGGTTTGCACAATGATATCAATGTTCTACATCGATCACCTCTGTTTGATAGACTTGCTCAAGGTCAGGCCCCAGCTGTGAACTATACCATTAATGGACACGACTATAATATGGGTTACTATCTAGCCGATGGGATTTATCCTAACTGGTCGACATTTGTGAAGACAATAAAAGCCCCGCCAAGTGCGAAGACAAAACATTTTGCTACTATTCAAGAGGCACAGAGAAAATATGTTGAACGTGCATTTGGAGTACTGCAGGCTCGCTTTGCCATAGTGCGAGGTCCAAGTCGGTTTTGGGATGAAGAAACACTCCGAGACATAATGAAATCATGCATCATAATGCACAACATGATAATTGAAGATGAACGGGATACCGAAGATCATGACAAACCATTTGATGAAGAAGCTGCTGATATCAGAAATGTGATTTCTCGTGAAGGAACAACTGATTTCTCAAAGTTTATTAGCAACCATAAACAAATCCGCGATCCCCAAATGCATAATCAACTACAGGACGATTTAGTTGAACATCTGTGGGAGCGGCATGGGGAGCATTATGATTTTATGGTCTTCTGGATGGCAAAACAAATGTTGGAATGTTGCATTGGGACAAATCAGTTGTATCTGACTATAAGTGATACTATGTTTGGTCTTTATTAGTTCCTCATATATGAACCTTTAGTAGAATTAAATTGTTAAAGATGTATGAATGTGTACTTGGTTATCATGTGCCTTTTACGACCCAATCGATCCTGAGTTATCATGTGCGCTTAACAACTATTGCTTAGGAACTAGGTAATATAAATCTGCAGCACTGGAGAGAATAGTGCAGTTGATTTGGGTGAGCAACATTGTCTTCTTGTAAACTGCTCCCATCCTTTCTGTTTGCTTTTTTACTTTTACTTCTGGGCTATTGTTTTGAGCTGCTAGGAATACTCTGAACTGCTTTGATCTGGCAGCTATAGAGTACTTGGACTTGGAGTATCATACAATCTTGTAACAACGAGCCCATATGGGTATTATCACGTACACAATCAACTCCAAGATTAATTCCTTGGGATTTCTGGCAATGCTTTGGATAAATGTTTTGGTCATGATATTGTTTAGTGATGTTTAGTACTGTTTATGATCAATACTGTTGTTTAGTGATGTTTAGTACTGTTTAGGATCAATACTGTTTAGCATTCCATTGGTTGTCAAGAAACTGACGCTGCAGCATTCCACCAAGAATATGACCTTTAATCAAAACAGATTTTAGAAAACAGAAAATGAACACAAATCAGGATACAAGCTGAACTTCGCATCAAATGTGAATAAGAATGTCTTCTTCTCATTTATTCTGAAGTAAAACAATATGAATAATAATATTGTGCTGTAACACTTCCATTACATGTGAATTGGAAATAACATCTAATTAAACCATCACATATCAAGATACAAGCTATGGTTGCCTATTTCCGAAACGACGAGCTAAAATCTCCTCCTTCATCTTCTTGAAGTACATTTTTGTATCATCGTCCATTGTGCTTGTATCGGTTTCCATAATTTTTGTATCATGTTGGTCTTGCTCTAGTTGGAATTTCTTTTTCTCAATCTCATAAATTCTGTCGTCACGCTCCTTCCGTTCTTTTTCTATCTCCTGACGTACTTCCCGAAATTTCTTCACTTCATCAATGAAAGGGTCAATATCTTCATCGCCTCGCTTCCGCACTCGTCGAAGACGTTCCTTCTCTGCTTTTCTTCCTGTTGGTCTGTCCACATTGGGCTGCCCTGCATGGTCCACATTGACTGTGTTTGATTCAGAAATGTTGATTTTTTTGTGTTGCTGGTGGTGCATTTGGATGATCTAGAAGCTGTCCATTTTGGCTCAAGATGAAGTATATTCCATACATGGAAGACAGAAAATGATTTCTTATATAGTTGATGGAACATTGCTTTGGCATCCGCAAGCTACAAAGCAAAACAATGTGGTTAGAAATTAATTTTATTACAACAAAAAGGAACAAGAGGTAATTTTACATTGTACTAAACCTTATCATTAATTGTTTTCCCACTTTCATTTTTCCTTTCAATACTGTCATAACAACCTTGGAAAGCATTGACATCCTTTTGCAATGCTTGCCACCGATGCTTCAACGAAGACGAATTACGATCTGAGTCAAACTTTCTAAATTCATGAAAATACTTCTCAACCCTCATCCAAAAACTGCCATCTTTCTGCTGATTACCTTGTACAGCATCTGTACTAATGTTCAGATATGCAGATACCAACAAAATGTCTTCTTCTTCACTGAAGTTTTTTGTTCTACCCTTCGTTTTAGATTGCGAGCACATGGCAGTGACTGGCGACGACTGACTGAGATCAATTCCAAACTCATAATTACTTTGATTTTCAAAGTCAGATTCAACAAAGTTCTGGGTCAATAATGAGGTGAAAGGACCATTCATTCCGTACTCCATATTGCTGCAACAGATATTGCAAACAGTTGTTAGTTTACTCAATATACACAATCATGAGTTGTGAGTTGCTCGGAAGTCTTTGATGCTTCACAATCGTAAGGAAGTAGCCTAGGAGGTATTATCTGGTAGAAGTAATAGATCTAGGAAGATTGTTATTACAATTACTTTATTCTGTATTTAATCAAATCACATATGTGGTTTCTTAGATTATAAGGACAACGAGAAACCAAAAATTATCAGATAATTGAGAATTGGTATACTACAGTAACTGCAAAACTGAGTGCTTCTACCAAAAAGTAAGTGTAACTAGTCACACTGCATCAATCGAAGCAGATAGTGTTTCAAAGAGAATTCAAATTTACAGGCTACCGATACATTTGGAAGTGTTGTAGCCCGCAAGAGAGCAAGTGTTTAAATACTGTCTACAACACTGAACATTAGTGAGCCATTCGCCTAAAGCATCAGTACAACCCACCAATAAAAAATAGACACAACAAAGAGGCACACAAGAGAAAAACTCTCCAAACCAAACACAATACAGAGCTCATTACGGATTTACCAACGATATAGGATACAGCCATGTAAATCAGCTGACAATGCAACTAGGTACATATAGCCTGAACATGATCTTTGTTATTCATGTTTGGTTGCTGATATCTGAATGTCATATTGTGTCGAGGCAAAGAAGATATTACTTCTTGAATGAGCTCAGTTTTAAAACATAACCCTACATATCTGAATCAAAGTACTTATTGAACAAAGTGCTTCTTCAATTTGTTGGATATATTTGAAAATGCTAGTCTACAATTATCTACAGAACAATAGCCTTGAGACCCTATTCGGTATTGTCTGAACCTACAAAACTTCTCAAATCATGGTGAATTGGTGATACATTTATTCTTCAGAACACTATCAAGTATCGACATTTCGATATATCCAATTGGAACAAATTGTCAGAAACTATCAAGAACTCTTTTTTGCAGATTGGATACATCTAATTGGATCAAGAACTTCTCAAAAATACCTCAATATCCAAATTGGATCAAGAACTACAAATTGCCGAATAGTACCAACACTCAATATCCAATTGGATCCGAGAAATTGAACATACCTGAATCCCGTCGGCGTGGGTGACGAAGATGCCGATACGATGTCGATGATGGGCTCCAGGTTGACTGGGAGGGCGCTTGGTCCACCGGCCGCGACGGAGGAGGCGGTGAGGGCGCTGGGTCCGCCGGCCGCGATGGAGGATGCGGGGAGGGCGCTGGGTCCGTCGGCCATGACGAAGGAGGACGCCACAGCACCGGGTGCGACGCTGGCGGTCGCGACGGGGAGCGTGGCTGAGAGGGGGAAGCTGCGAGCACGATACGGGCGCCCTCTACGCGACGGCGACTGGTGGAGCGACGCCATCCGAGACGAAGGAGGCGACGCCGTCGAAGATGCCTGGTAGTTGGGAAGGAAAGGCCCGAGCGACGCGGGAGAACGATAGGGCCGATTAGTATCGTCGCTAAATATAGCGATCCTTACGAGAGCCCTAAAACAATTTGCTGAAATTCTCCAAAATAGGTCCCCTGCTGGAGTAGCTCTTTTCTTTAAAAGCCCTATAATTTAAGATAGGATCCTGTTTAGGGCCTCTCTTGGAGATGCTCTAATAATATGTCACAGTGTTAAACGACATTGATAAAATGCCATAAAGTTGGATGGAAACTAGATTTTCTACCATATTTGCCACTTTTCACCTTTTTCTTTTCTTTTTTGATTTTTCTCCAAATATGCCCTCTCTTTTCCAGATGAATACTCTCCCATTCCCCCTGTGCTCCTGCGTTGAGTTGAGGGAAAAGGGTGCTGCAAAGCCTGCGATAGGCTATACTGAATCTTGCCCCTCTCACAATCTGGAGATCAATTTAGGAAAAAAAACATCGTCTTATACACACCAAGAGTTGAGGGAAAAGGATTTCAACTGGCATGAACAAGATGGCCGTTCGGCATACCTCTTGTCGACCAAATTACCATGAAAATATTAGTAGACCGTCGCAAATTGATGAACATAAACAGCTGGAAGAAAGTCAGCAGTTGCATCATTCAAGACAGTTAGGGTGCGTTTGGTTCATAGGATGAGGTTGAATGGGATGGGATGGTCCTGTACCATTTGGTTCCATTATTTTGGGTGGATGAAATGGTTCAGTATCTAGAGGGAACATTCCTCAAATTTGTATAACTTGATCCAGGATGTGATGGTTCTATTCAAGCAACCAAACGCATGAATGATATTTTTTTGAACCATTTCATACATGTACCACTTGGTACAGGCAACTAAACGCACCATTAATGACCTTACTGCAGTGGGTCAAGCAAGCAAAGTTCAACATAACTATAAATACATTGTAGGCAACAACATATTTTGTTATTCAAAATCTTCAAACAAAAATCTGGTCATAGTCATTCCAGATGACAAACACTTGTGGTAGCTAAATACTGGATCAGATGTCTTCTTTAGGACGCAAGATTTAACCACACAAAAAAACATTTAAGTACACACAAGGCACATTTCAGAGACGCAGATAACACCAAACTGATCTGTTAGGCAATGAGTCATAGCTATTGAGTTCACATCTCAAAACATGATTGCAGGACCGAAGTCTTAGTGAGTTCACATCTCACACATTAAGTTCACAAAACATTCCAAATATGTTATTTGTACCCATGAAGTAAACTACACGAAGATAACTGTTAGTTCTTTTCTTCTTTGGAGTCATCTTCTTAGTAGTTTTTGGTGTTTTGCTGGAGATGTGAGTCATGACTGTGTCGGTCCATCTCCTATTGTCAATGTCAGTTGCCTACAAATAATTATTGGGTTACTTATCAACAAGAATTTCATTCTTGACTATTGTCAACGTCAACGCTAGCAGTGGCAACAAAGGAAATACCTTTTTGTATGAGGACCAGGGCTATCATGTAGCTGAGGAAGAATATTAATCCCTTCAATCCTGGACCTTTTATGTGTGCTTGGGCCCCCACTTTGGGATGTGCTTGTGTTAAGGATATAGTCTGTTATAGATGATTGACTTATCTCTTGTTATTTACCTTATCTATTGTACTCTCATGTACTCTATATATTGGGGAAAAAATTCTATGCAACGGTGTTGTATATCGCGGCCTGTACAACACCATGCGGATTGGCGCCACGTGTCCCGTTGCGTTAATCTCCATGCAAAAAATAATTAAGTGATAAGGATTAAAATACATTAAAGTGCTTGGAGATTGATGAATTTGCATGAAGATTAACGCAGCGAACACGTGGCGTCAATCCGCATGGTGCTGCACAAGTGACTGTATGCAGCACCGTTGCATAGAATTTGTTTCCTATATATTGTGGCCTTTGGCCTCATATTGAATACAAGTCCTGTTCATAACATGGTATCAGAGCAAAGGTTCAAACCCTAGCCTTTAATCGTCTTCCGCTGGTGCTACCCCCGGGAGGAGCAGCCTCCGCTCCCGGGGGTGGCCACCTCTGCCCTCCGCGTGTCGGCGCTCGTGCGCTCCTTCTGCGCGTCGCCTCTGCTCCTCTGTTCTCGTTCATCCGCCGACTTTCCCATTGGTGCTCCTACAGCTCGACAACGCCTGCCTGGAGCTCTGCCTGCCCTCGTTCTGCTCGCCGCCCGTAGAACGACGCCCGTGGACTGCTGGTGGATCTGCTCTCCCACCGCAGCGTCGCCTCAGGCCGCTGCGTCACCTCGGGCTGTCGCTCTCCGCTGCCGCGCCGCCGCGGGCCGTTTTGCCTTCGGTTGCCTGCCGCGAGCCACCTTTTTTTTCTCCTCTGGTATTCTCCACTTTCCGACGCGTCACCGTGGTTCGTCACCTACTGGGCGGTCGCACTCGTCTCCACGCCGGCGACATCATACCGCGTCGGCCCTGCCTCGGTCTTCCCAGTCCATCGGCCGGCTGTTGCTCGGCTTCTGTGTGCGCCGCCTCGGGTTCGCTCCGGCCGTCGGCCGCTGTCAAGGCCCCAAGTTCCAAAAGTTCTGGGACATCTGGAGTATCCGGATCAGCATCCGGAGTGTCCGGATCCAACCCGGAATGTCCGGATAAATGTCCGGAGTATCCGAATTGGGCTGACCGAACACCCCAACCCGGAGTGTCCGGACTAGATGTCCGGAGTGTCCGGGTTGATTCTACCGAAGACCCCAACCCGGAGTCTCCGGGTTGAGCATCCGGAGAGTCCGGATTGTGCGTGGGTTGAAATAAAAGTCACGTTTCTTGGCCTCCCCACCTCATTTCTTCTCCCCATTTTTGGTTCCCCACCCGTGTGAGCTCACTCCTCCACCCTAGCTCCTCTCCGGTGAGCTCCCACTGGCCGTTGACCCACCGTGGCTCCTCCCCGGCGTCCCCTAGCTCGATCTCAAGCCGGTGTTCTCCTTCCTCTACCCGGCGTTGTTCTCCTCCATCTTCCTTTGGAGGTAGGTTTTTCTATAAGGGGTTGATTCATGGGTTTCTTGGGTCCTAAGGCCATCCATGGTGGGTTTGGGACTTAGGTTTGGGTTTGAGAGTTTGGGGAAGAACTTTGGAGTTCTAGGGTTTTGGGAAGTGGTGGTTCTTGGGTTGGTTTTGGGGTTGGGTTTTGGGAATGTAGGTTGCCTAGGTTAGAGATCGGGTAGTAGCAAAGCCATTGCTTGGCTTGGAGCTAGTCTTGGTTGGGCTAGTAGAATGTCGTCGTTTCTAGGCGGTTTGAGCTAGCTCGGGGTTTCTCCCGGCTTGCAAGTTGTAGAAAAGTCGTGGATCGGGTCGATGTGAAGCCGTAGAAAGTGGTAGGGCTCCCCTCCTCAAGTCGCGTTGGGCCAGATGCTCCAGGTCCGGAGTGTCCGAACACCCAGTCCGGAGTGTTCGGGTTATCCGGACTGTCCGGATCAAATAACCGGACTGTCCGGGTTAGGCCGGTCTGTCCGGGTTTAGTCGAGTGTCCAGTTGCGTCGTTTCGTCGGGGATTTTCAATTGTGGTTGTTTTATTTGCATGGCATGCATCTCATTATGCATTGTACTCATGTAGAGAGCGATCCCGCGGGACTTGACGCCGCGGTGACCGAGGGTGCGACCGGAGAGCCAGTTACTGCCGACCTACAAGCAGAAGAACAAGGCAAGCACCTATGCATCTTGAACCTGTAGTAAATTGTAGTTTTGTAAATAACTTGCTTAATTGGTTAATTAAGTTTGCATTAGGAGTTGAATTGGGATAGGACTAGATCCCACTTGTTGCACATCCATCCGTTGAAATTGTGCATACTTCCGTTGGAACTAGCTTAGGGGTAATACTATGAGTCCATGCTTAGTCTTGCTTAGAGGTCGGGGTTCGGGCCAAGTGACGGAGGGTTCTGTCACTTGCGGTTGTTATTATTACACACATACTACATTATGTTGGACTTGGAATTGGGAAAGGTTTTGGGAAAGAAATGAATTATGGACCGGGCGGGGAGTTGGTTCATTTGGGTATGGAGACTCAAATGTGTAGCCCCGTCTGTGTCAGTTAAGGACCGATCCGTAAGTGGAATAAGATTGAGCACACCCCGGTTGGTCGCATGCCCGATTATGGTACGGTAAGCCACTCTTTCTCTCATATGGAATCGATGGACCGTAACTTCCTGTGGTTGGACGTGGTTGAGGGCGAGGCTTAGGCCGACTCTCGAGCGCCAAGCCGGGCTTGGGCGGCTCGAGGGGGTGCTAGGTTTTCTGATCGCAGGAGGACGCTTCAGCGATTGGGTATGATTGGGAGGGGGTTGACACTATGCCCTTGTGGTAAGTGTCGTGCGATCAATGCTTCCCTGCAGGGTTAATTAAGCGATTCGAATTGCCGCGCTCTCGGATTGAGCAAGCTTGATCCGAACTTCTTCTGCGTAGTAAACAACTTGAACTTGTAGCTCGTCGTTGGACTTGAGCTTTAAAATGGTTATGTATTGCCTTACTTTAATTGTTGTTACTTTTAACCTCACACTAGAAGTACGTGCGGTCTATAACTGCTTTAAATGTGTAATTGGTCTAATGGTCGCACTTATATTACAAATGTTAATGCTTTTCCGCACTTTTACCCTAAGCTTACTCCTTGCTACAACTAAATGCATAATCCTTTGGAGTCGGTCGTATATGGACCCCCCGGGTAAGTCTTGCGAGTACCTTTTGTACTCATGCTTCTGCTTTGTGGTTTTCAGGTGAGGATCAGGTGGGTGGATGCGAGTTCTGCCCTTACTGCCTCTCGGTGACCGGGCGGGGCACCGAGTAGAGGCTTAGCGCGACGTCGCACACGCCTGGAAGTGTTCAGGGGCAGAACACTTCCGGAGTAGTTTTATTTTGTTGTGTGTTGCGATCTGATTCACTTTTGTTGTATAGTTAGTCTTCTGATTTGTGTTTCGTCGTTGTTCAAGTCTCTGTCGTCGTCCCGTGGGTTGTTTTCTCTACTTGTGGTCGTACTGCTGTTGTGGTTGTTACATTACTTTTGGATATATATATATATATATTCTGCAATTGTGTTTTCTTGTCTGCTAAGTGGATGTCCGTATATTCTAGGAAGGTCATGCCGAAATTTTCTAGTTTTTGATGGCTTGGTTGATTTTCGGGTTTTGGCTAGTTGTAGGTCCTTGTGGGCTGTTTTTCGGTTGAGTCGGTGAAAAGATGAGAAAGTTGCCTAGAGGGGGGGGTGAATAGGCAATTTAAAATTTAAACTAAATTTGTCGCAGCGGAAAGAGTATCGGAACTTCCGGTATTGGATCGGAACTTCCGATATAATCGGAACTTCCGATTCCAGATCGGAATGTCCGATCGACTTTTTACACGGACGATTAATAACTGAAAGTAATAAACTTGAGAACAATCTAAGAACAATAAAACGACTGAATAAAGAGACAAGCTTAAGTAAAGAAGACAAAGACGGATTTGATCCGGAGTTCGGATTCTTGAGGGAATCCTACGTCTCCGTTGAGGAAGCTCCAAAGAGCCGGGTCTTTTCCAACCCTTTCCTCCCAAACCTCGGTCACACTTGAGGCTTGGTTCCACTATTTGGTTCCTTTCCTTTCGGAGGCGGAGCCGGCCTTCACAAACTTTTCACGGCAACCCACAATCCTTGGGAGCTCGTGAACGACGCCCTAGCCGTCTAGGAGTCCTTCAACCTCCAAGAGTAACAAATGCACGTTGATCAATCTTGGAGGAACACTCTAATGCTCAAGATGGAAGACACTTCCTTTTCACTCTAGCTCCAAATCTCACTTCTAGTCCTCACTCCTTGGATGATCCCTAAGATCAAAGAGGAGGGCTCAAAAGTAGACTAGAGAGGGCTCAATGTGCACTAGAGTTCTGCCAAATAGAGTGTGTAACCCTCAAATGAGAGAGGGGTGGGGTATTTATAGTTTCTTGCAAAAACTAGCCGTTATACTCCCACTCACCGCATATCGGAACTTCCGATATCAACATCGGAATATCCGATATGTACAAATAATCGTAACTCGGCGCACTTTAGGCTGTTACACAAGATGCATCGGAACTTCCGATATCAACATCGGAACTTCCGATGTTCCCGAAAATGCCCTTGACAAAATGCTTCTAAGTCCACATCGGACTATCCGATATCAACATCGGAACTTCCGACTTAATCATCGGAAAGTCCGATCAATATATCGGAATGTCCGATCAATCCAGAGAGCTCCCTTTTTCAGGTTAGAACACATCGGAACTTCCGAGGTTAAATATCGGAACTGCCGATCTTTACTGAGAGCACCTAGAAAGCTTTACAACGTATCGGAACTTCCGATCGTAAATATCGGAACTTCCGATACATCTTCTACGATCGGACTGAAGCAAACATGCACATCGGAATGTCAGGTCACATCGGAACTTCCGATGTAATATCGGAATGTCCGACTTGAACTTAGATAAAAACACATTCCGGTGCATGCACGATGACTTAGAATCTCAAAAGATTTGAAGTAACATTCATCGAGCATAGAGACTACTCTAGATCATCTACGATGCATCCCTCTTAATAGTACGGCATTCCTACGACACAAAGCATAGAAAAATTAAATTACGAAGCCGTTTTACTCGCTTGAATTCGTTTGAGGGTTTCCTTCGCATGTAGAGAATCTCACATTTACTCTTTTACCTGTTCACAAACTCATTGAAGACATTAGTCCTGTATAATCGTTTGTCATTAATCATCCAAAACCAATTTAGGGGCCTAGATGCACTTTCAATCTCCCCTTTTTGGTGATTGATGACAACCCGATTAAAGCTTCTGAGATAAAAGGATATTAATAGAATTTCGTATTGGTTGAGCTCCCCCTAAAGATGTGCAAAGGATAGGAAAACATCGCAAAAGCACAATTTTAAAAGCAAATTTTGCAGGAGCTCCCCCAAAAACTGAGTATATAATGAAATAAGCACTTATGGAAGCTAAATATTGAATAACCATTAATATTAATTCATAGAGACAATCATCCAACGGAGCATAAGTAAAGCATACTATCAAGCGTAACAAGTCCCAAGTTCATATGATAACAAAGTTTGGAAATGGAACTAATCGAAGGATGATAAAGCGATAAAGCTTTCTTTCTCTTCTCCCCTTTGGCATCAAGCACCGTAAAGGAGAACAAGGAGAGAGAGAGAGAGAAAGACTAGTCCGACTCCTCGGAAGCATCATCGAGCCGGACTCTCATCGCCCCTCGGACTCATCCGAGGCTGCAGCGCTGGAGCAAAAGGATCTTCAACCTCCTCATCGCTCTCCTCATCCTCTCGAACACTCCAGTTCAGATGCCTCTGAATGTCTTTTAGTCTTTTGGTGTTCTTCTTGTGCTTGCATTGCCCTTGCACAGACAAAGATGGACTTTAAGGCGCGGAGAGTGGAGAGGATGATCCTTTGGCGGCAGCAGGAGGAGCTGTGGAGGAGGAGGTAGCAGCACCTCTAGTCGAAGCACGCCTAGCAAAGCCGAAATGGGGCCTTGATCGCACGACCTGCACTCCTGTGTGCTTGGTATCATACTCAAAATCTTTGGTGAGTAATGTGCTCAATCATATGCATGATGAATGGAGCATACCCACAGCTTCTCTTCGGCTTCCCCGAGCTGTCAAGCGGATCTCATTCCATATGAAATCAAACACATCAAAAGGACGCATCCCAACTCGCATTCTACTCAAGAGGTTCCTTGTATAAGACCAGAATGTGAGAGGCGTCACCTTCCTTGGGAGCAGCGTCTTCTGAAAAGCCTGTTGAGACAGGCAAAGAACGGCTTCATGCCTTTTGTGCTTCCTTCCTCAAAGTCTGCATCCTCATCATACAAAAAGTTCAAAGTTGGAGGCACCGAGCGAGGCTTCATTGTGAATCGATCTTTGTCACGGCAGTCGGCCGGTGAATCCAAGGCGAGCAAAATTGACATAGAAGATCTCATACCAAACTCCTTCGTCATCCAATGCAAGGTGGAGACTACGTCCTGGAGATATACAAAGTGGAGTAGAACTGAGCGATGATCTCAATATTCCAATCATGCTGAAAACTCATTATTCTTTTAGTCCCAGTTCTTTCACAAGCTGCAATGACCTCTGTGAAAGTGGCATCATCAGCTGCGGCCATGTAATCCCAATCAACCTTTGCATCAGAATGACTGGATTCTTCCTTGTCAGAATGATAGATTCATAGAAATCCTGCTGAAAGAAGGTCCAGAAGCGATAGTCGATCGAAGCGTAGCTTCGCCTCGGGTTCTGCTCTCGGCTTCAGCGCACTTTGGCGGCTTTTCCTTTATAGCTCATGGGTTTCCTCTTGAGACGAGGATTCCTCTCTGCTTGCCTGAGCCTTGGAATTGCTGGGTCTGGAACTGGTTGAGGTTGAGAAGCTCCAGCCACAGCTTTGCCCTTCCTAGAAGGCAATGGCGCTCCTCGAGGTACATTCACTGTCTGAGCAGGAGGGTCGATGGAGGGTCACGACCGGATGCCTGGTCCTCCATCGCCTTCCACCTCTTCCTCTACCATGACCCTTTTGGTTCTTGTTCCTGTTGGAGTCTCGCCTTGGCCTTTTGGAGCCCACCACTGCTGGAGTGCGGTGGGGTGAGAGCCACCTTGGATCGGGATCCATTGTTCTAAGGACAAGAGCGGAATCGATTAAGCTAATGAGAGAAACAGCATTGGATTGATTTTCATTCTGTTGACATCGGAAGTTCCGATTTCACATCGGAAGTTCCGACATGTGGTCGGAAGTTCCGATATTTTCGATCGGAATGTCCGATGTCTACGGATCTAGATCAACACAACGTTTTCTCAAAAACCAACCGATAGAAAGGAATGATATTTGATAGACTTGACCCAAAGGAATAGATGAACAAGTTCATCAAACGATTTCTCGAAAGACGCCTAGATCCAAAAGGAAAGGATTGAGCCCTAGGGTTTACCTCGCGAAGAACACGGAGAAATCGCGCGGAGATGAGGGTCCTCTTCAAGATGCAATCCTTCCCAAGCAAAGATCGGAAGTTTCGAGAGGTCGGAAACTCCGATAACGGCACAAAGATGAAAAGGGGAAGGAGAGGCTAAAGAGACACGAGGAAAAGGACAAGAGAAAATGAAAGGGTACGGGCACTTAAGTGCGGAGCCCACATCGGAAGTTCCGATGTGGAACAACTGCCAGACATCGGATAGTCCGATGATTGGATCGGATGTTCCGATGTGCTGAATTTTCCAGCCGACTGAGAAAGATACAAGGATTTTGAGTGAAGTCTGAAAACTCTGAGTCATATGAACTTAGGGAGGATCATTCCACTTGTCATCAGTAAGCATCCAAGCAATCAAAACTATGATTACAAGTGAATTGATCCGAGATTAAGATCCAACTAAAAGCTTTTGAAATTCACTCAATAACTTTTTCAATCATTTTATTTTGAAATTGAGCTAGTTAGCAGTAATCAATGAGTGCAATCTTTCAAGACACATTCCGATAGTCTAGGATGTTTAGCTCACTTCTAAGCTCGCAAAAGCGCTTCTCATCTAGAGGTTTGGTAAAGATATCAGCCAATTGTTTTTCGGTTCTCACATAGGTAATATCTATGTCTCCCTTCAGAGAGTGATCTCTAAGGAAGTGGTGTCGGATATCTATGTGCTTGGTCCGAGAGTGTTGAACGGGATTGTTGGCTATTTTGATCGCACTCTCATTGTCACATAAGAGTGGTACCTTTTTAATACAAAACCAAAATCCTTCAAGGTTTGCCTCATCCATAACAATTGTGCACAACAACTTCCTGCGGCAATGTATTCGGCTTCGCGGTAGATAAAGCAACTGAATTTTGTTTCTTTGAGGACCAAGACACTAGTGATCTACCTAGAAATTGACAAGTCCCCGAAGTGATTTTTCTATCCACTTTGCAACCCGCATAATCAGAATAAGAATAACCAATCAAATCGAATTTTTATACTTTAGGATACCAAAGCCCTACACTAGGTGTGTGAACTAAATATCTAAGAATTCTTTTCACGGCTACTAGGTGGCACTCTCTCGGATCGGCTTGAAATCTTGCACACATACAAACACTAAGCATAATATCAGGCCTAGATGCACAAAGGTAAAGCAATGAACCTATCATGGATCGATATACCTTTTGATCCACAGGGTTACCTTCTTCATTTAGACCAAGATGACCGTTAGTTGTCATTGGTGTATGAATTGGCTTGGCATTCTCCATGTCAAATTTCTTGAGCATATCTTTGATGTACTTTGTTTGACATAGGAACGTCCCTTCCTTGAGTTGTTTGATTTGAAATCCAAGAAAGAATTTCAATTCACCCATCATTGACATCTCAAATCTCTTCGTCATCAACCTACTAAATTCTTCACAAAAGCTTTTATTAGTAGAACCAAATATAATGTCATCGACATATATTTGGCACACAAATAAGTCATTATCAACATATTTTGTGAAGAGAGTAGGATCGACTTTACCAATTTCGAAACCCTTTTTAATAAGAAAATCCTTAAGACATTCATACCATGCTCTAGGTGCTTGCTTAAGCCCGTAGAGCGCCTTATGGAGTTTGTATACATGAGTGGGGTTCTTGTGGTCCTCCATTCGGCGGTTGCTCAACATAGACTAATTCGGCGATTGGACCATTTAGGAAAGCACTCTTGACATCCATTTGATAAAGCTTGAAATCATGGTGAGTAGCAAATGCAACCAATATACTGAATTGATTCTAGTCTAGCAACGGAGCATAAGTCTCACCAAAATCCAAACCTTCAATTTGAGTGAATCCTTGAGCTACCAACCGAGCTTTATTTCTTGTAACAACTCCGTTCTCGTCTTGTTTGTTGCGGAAGACCCATTTGGTTCCAATCACGCTTTGACTAGGCCTTTCCACTAGTGACCATACTTTGTTTCTAACAAAGTTGTTAAGCTCTTCATGCATAGCCATTATCCAATCCGGATCTCTTAGTGCATCTTCAACCTTCAAAGGTTCCAAAGTAGACACAAAGGAGTAAAATTCACAAAAATTAGCTACTCTAGAGCGCGTAGTTACTCCTTTTGAATGTCACCGAGAATGTTATCGGCCAGGGTGGTCTCTTTGGATACTTTGATGCACCCTCGGATGTGGCATTTGAGAGACTTGTTGGATTGGTTCAAGGTCTTCATCTTGAGCATCCTCCACGAGTTTGCTTGTACTCCCTTGAGGTATGCCTTGACTTTGAGTTGAAGTGGGAGGCTCCACTTGTGTAGATGAATTGTCTTGATCCACCTTTTCTTGCGGTCTCACTTCACCTATTGCCATCTTCTTGATTGCAATGCTTGGTTCTTCCTCATTTTCTAGCACATTTAAATCAACTTGCTCTACTTGAGAGCCGTTAGATTCATCAAATGTCACGTCTCTCGCTATTTCAACACAACCGGAAGTTTTGTTGAAAACACGATAAGCGTAGGCATTTGATCCATATCCTAGCAAGAAACCTTCATCGATCTTAGGAGCGAATTTGGAGTTCTTAGGCTTCTTGTTTAGGATAAAGCATTTACTACCAAAAACTCAAATATGAGATGTTTGGTTTGTTACGGTGAGGAGTTCGTATGCCGTTTTCTTCAATATTTTGTGGAGATATAATCGGTTGATGGCATGACAAGCGGTGTTGACGGCTTCGCCCAAAATTGATCGAAACCTTGTATTCATCAAGCATTGTCCTTGCCATCTCGATTAAAGTCCGGTTCTTCCTTTCTACTACTCCATTTTGTTGAGGGAGTATGGAGCGGAGAACTCATGCTTGATCCCTTCTTCATCAAGGAATTCTTCGACTTGAGTATTCTTGAATTCGCTTCCATTATCGCTTGAATCTTCTTGATCTTCAACTCGAATTCATTTTGGGCTCTTCTACGCAAACTTCTTGATTATCCCTTGCGTCTCACTTTTCTCTTGCAAAAAGAATACCCACGTGAAGCGAGAGAAATCATCAACAATAACTAAACCATACTTGTTACCTCCGATGCTTATATAAGCAACGGGTCCGAAGAGGTCCATGTGTAAAAGCTCCAATGGTTTTGTCGTTGTCATGATATTCTTCGCGGGATGACGCGCTCCAACTTGCTTTCCGGCTTGACAGGCGCTACAAATCCTATTTTTCTCAAACTCAACATTCGTTAGTCCAATGATATGATCACCTTTTAGAAGCTTGTCGAGATTCCTCATGCCAACATGGGCTAGCCGGCGATGCCACAACCACCCCATGCTAGACTTTGCCATTAAGCATGTTTGAAGTTTAGCGCTATTTGAGTTGAAATCAACCAAATAGAGCTTACCCTTCAAATATCCTTTAAAAGCAATTGAGGAATCGTCTCTTCTAAAGACGGTCACACCAGCATTAGTAAATAGACAGTTGTATCCCATCTCGCAAAGTTGCGACACGGATAGCAAATTGTAATTTAAGGATTTAACTAGAAGAACATTTGAAATGGAATGATCATTAGAAATAGCAATTTTACCTAATCCCATTACCTCACCTTTACCATTGTCACCGAACACAATATTTTCATATTGTGATCCTTTTTCATCAAAAGATGAAAACATTCTCTTTTCTCCGGTCATGTGGTTTGTGCAACCACTATCAAGCACCCAACTTGATCCACCGGAGGTATACTCCTACAAGATCACATTAGACTTTGCTTTTAGGTACCCAAATCCTTTTGGGTCCTTGCATGTTAGAGATCAAAACTTTTGGTACCCACACCTTCTTCTTGCTCTTTTCATTAGAGTTGTGGGCACCGAGCAAAATGAGCAATCACTTTACCACGGTGATTTCTCTTCAACATATAAGAAGCAAAGTGAATAGAATAAGATGCATGATGTTGAGGATGCTTCTTAGATTCTTGCCCGGTCTTGATGACATGTGTGGTGGTCAATGGTTGTTTGTCATTTCCTTTGACAAACTGGATGCATTCTTTACCTCTTACCACCACACGGTCATTTCTTTTGCATTCATTCTTATCATATCCAAGCCCTTCTTTATTTTTGTTTCCCCGACCATTTATGGTCTTATATAAGGCATCCTTGGATTGATAGGTTTTCATGCAACCGTACCTTACCAAGGCACTTAGTCTCTCGTTTCGCTTTTAATACTTGCATGAATTGGGAGTTAGTAGTGCAAGCATTAACATCAACATTGTAGCAACGAGAGCAACCATTGCTAGTGGAAGGAATAGATGTTACTTGTAAATCATCAATTGGAGAACTAATATCATTAAGAGATTCAATTTGCACTTCAAGAGCTTGGAGATTGTTTTCGGACTTATTACATTCTTTTGAAGTGACTCATTTGAACTCCTTAAGCATTTCAATTGAATTATTAGCCAAATCAAGCTTTTGGTTAACAATTCAATAGTCTCCTTTTCTTTAGTGAGGACCTTCTCGAGAGCAAGAGTTTTCTTCTTTTCACAAATTAGCAACTCTTCTTGCTTCTCAAGAGTTTCCTCTTGACTATCTATTCTTTTCAATAGCTTATGAATCTTAGCAATAGCCGATTTGCTCAAATCACAAAATAGAGCATCATCATCATCATCACTCTCTAATTCACTATCACTACTAGGGGGTTTGGTTTTAGCCATTACCTTGCGCCCTTTGGCCATAAGACAAATAGGCGCGTCATAGTCGGAGTCGTTGTCGCTCAATTCCCCGAATAGCGACTTTGTCGAATGGAGTGGCTTCTATGGCGAGGTGGCGACTCCTTCATCATCGATGTCGGAGTCGGAGTCGGAGTCGTTTGAATCCCATTCTTCTCCAATGTGAGCTCGCCCCGAGTACTTCTTCTTGTACGTCTTGTTCTTCTTGAGCGACTCATTCTTCTTGGTCTCATTTGGGTTGTTCTTCTTCTTTGGACAGTCGGCGATGAAGTGTCCAACCTCACCGCACTCATAGCAAGCCCTCTTCTCGCTTTCTTCTTCTCCTTGACTTGTCATTGAAGTTCTTCTTGTATTTGCTTGACCAGTCATATTTGAGGAACTTTTTGAATTTTCTTACAAATAGAGCCAAGTCTTCTTCGTCTTCGCTCTCATCTTCCTCATCATCACTTGATGTTGATTCTTCCTTCTTACTTGCCTTCAAAGCAATTTGCTTTGGTCTTGAGCTCGAGCTTTGCTTGGCAAGGTTCTTCACTTCTTTTGCTTCTTCTTCCATGAGCTCATGTGAAAGAATCCTTCCGAGCACATCATTTGGAGTGAGCCTCTTGAAGTCTTTTCGCTCTCGTATAAGAGTTACGAGAGTCGAATTCCTTGGAGCAAAGGCTCTTAGCATCCTCTTCACCACGACATGCTCCGTCATATCCTTGCTTCCAAGCCCTCTAATCTTGTTCACGAGGATCATCAAACGATCATACATTTGTTGAGGCGTCTCATCATCATTCATGACAAATCTCCCAATTTTCCTTCAAGTAACTCAATTCTTGATTCCCTTACACTTGATGTTCCTTCATGAGCTACTTGGAGTGTGTCCCATATCTCTTTTGCTTCTTCTAGACCATCAACCTTGTTGAATTCTTCCGGGACTCAAGGCTCCAAGCAAAACACTTGCGCTTGAGCATTTCGGTGGATGTTACATTCTTGTTGCGGTGTAAGCTCCATGTCGTCTTCGGCATGTCTAGACCTGTACACACAATCTTCCAAACACTAGGATGGAGAGACATCAAATGCATTTTCATCTTGTGCCTCCAAGCGGAATAGTACGTGCCATCGAAAAATGGTGCACGCCTTGAGGGCACAAGAATATAGGAATGCGAAGAAGAAGTATTTAATTTTTCGTAATTAAAAGGAATTTGAGCTCCTCGCGATGACGTTGAAGTGTCACCTTCCTTGGTCTTCGCAGGAGTTCCATGTCCGACCTTTGGACTATCTTCTTCCCCGACACGACAACCTTCAATCCGGTGTTGGCCATCACGTTCCTTCAAGCGGTTAGGCCTTCGAGAAGGTTTGGCTCGATACCAATTGAAAAGATGAGAAAGTTGCCTAGAGGGGTGAATAGGCAATTTAAAATTTAAACTAAATTTGTCGCGGAAAGAGTATCGGAACTTCCGGTATTGGATCGGAACTTCCGATATAATCGAACTTCCGATTCCAGATCGGAATGTCCGATCGACTTTTACAGACGATTAATAACTGAAAGTAATAAACTTGAGAACAATCTAAGAACAATAAAGCAGTGAATAAAGAGACAAGCTTAAGTAAAGAAGACAAAGACGCCGGATTTGATCCCTGAGTTCGATTCTTGAGGGAATCCTACGTCTCCGTTGAGGAAGCTCCAAAGAGCCGGGTCTTTTCCAACCCTTTCCTCCCAAACCTCGGTCACACTTGAGGCTTGGTTCCACTATTTGGTTCCTTTCCTTTCGGAGGCGGAGCCGGCCTTCACAAACTTTTCACGGCAACCCACAATCCTTGGGAGCTCGTGAACGACGCCTAGCCGTCTAGGAGTCCTTCAACCTCCAAGAGTAACAAATGCACGTTGATCAATCTTGGAGGAACACTCTAATGCTCAAGATGGAAGACACTTCCTTTTCACTCTAGCTCCAAATCTCACTTCTAGTCCTAACTCCTTGGATGATCCCTAAGATCAAAGAGGAGGGCTCAAAAGTAGACTAGAGAGGGCTCAATGTGCACTAGAGTTCTGCCAAATAGAGTGTGTAACCCTCAAATGAGAGAGGGTGGGGTATTTATAGTTTCTTGCAAAAACTAGCCGTTATACTCCCACTCAATTTGCATATCGGAACTTCCGATATCAACATCGAATATCCGATATGTACAAATAATCGTAACTTCGGCGCACTTTAGTTGTTACACAAGATGCATCGGAACTTCCGATATCAACATCGGAACTTCCGATGTTCCCGAAATGCCCTTGACAAAATGCTTCTAAGTCCACATCGGACTATCCGATATCAACATCGGAACTTCCGACTTAATCATCGGAAAGTCCGATCAATATATCGGAATGTCCGATCAATCCAGAGCTCCCTTTTCAGGTTAGAACACATCGGAACTTCCGATGTTAAATATCGGAACTTCCGATCTTTACAGAGAGCACCTAGAAAGCTTTACAACGTATCGGAACTTCCGATCGTAAATATCGGAACTTCCGATACATCTTCTACGCATCGGAATGAAGCAAACATGCACATCGGAATGTCCGGTCACATCGGAACTTCCGATGTAATATCGGAATGTCCGACTTGAACTTAGATAAAAACACATTCCGGTGCATGCACGATGACTTAGAATCTCAAAAAGATTTGAAGTAACATTCATCTGAGCATAGAGACTACTCTAGATCATCTACGATGCATCCCTCTTAATAGTACGGCATTCCTACGACACAAAGCATAGAAAAATTAAATTACGAAGCCGTTTTACTCGCTTGAATTCGTTTGAGGGTTTCCTTCGCATGTAGAGAATCTCACATTTACTCTTTTACCTGTTCACAAACTCATTGAAGACATTAGTCCTGTATAATCGTTTGTCATTAATCATCCAAAACCAATTTAGGGGCCTAGATGCACTTTCAGTCGGTGGTCGTCTTGGTTTGTCTTTGTGCGTGGTGTTTCCGCTTGTGCGTTTGGTCGTGACTGTTTCGAGTTCGTTGCCCCCTTTGTGCAAATTGAATTGATAACGGCATTGGAAACCGGTATGTGAGGATCCTGGGCGAGTTCGGGACGCATACCGAGGGAATACCGGGATGGTTGTCGAATTGTTGGGATGTTTCTTGGAGTTGTCTCGATTGGGCTTGGGTGTTAGCACTGAGATCACCTTCGGTGATTCGTTGCTAGGATCCAAATCCGAGGGGAGTGACTGTTCATCCAACAACTCGAGGACGATCTGGGCGGCTCCCTGACAGCCGCCAGATCCGGCCGTCTTCTTGCGCCATTGCTCCCATCGGACTTGTAAGTTTTGTTGAAGCTTTGGTTGCTTTTTCAAATCCGTGCGTGCTTGGCCATAGACTCAGGCACGTGAAGCCTTTTGGCCTTTTGCTTGGTGTAAGCTTGGTCAAACTTCAAGTCCCAAGTTCAGGTTCAAGTGCTTGTTCACGTCCGTGAAGGAGTTCACATCAATGGCATTTTGATCTTAAAGTCCAGAGATTCAAGTTAAAAAAAAAGTCTTCGTTTGCAGGGTTTTTTTCTTCGGGGACTGTTTCTGTCCCTCGTTGCCCGGTTATCGTCTATGGTCTCAATTATCGAGATTGGGTTCTTCGAGTCGTCTTCAACCGGATCTAATCAGTTGACTCCGACTCTTTGTCTCACCTCGGTTCCGGCTCTGTCTCATTAAGTCGGCTCTGGCTCTTCGGCTCCATTTTGGTTGGCTCGGTTTCGGTTCTTTTCAGCATAGCTTGGTCATCTTGGCTTTCGTTGGCTCGATGGCTTTCCTTTAGTCTTCCGTTGCGTCCATTCAAGTCTTTATCATCTTGATTCTGTCATCGCTCGGCTCTTTTATCGGCTCGGCTCATTCTGTCAACTCCAATTACCTCGGCTCGGCTCGTTTTGTCAGCTTCGTTGGTTCTTCTTCGTCGACTCGTACCGTCGGCTCTTCTTCGTCGACTCGGCTCTACCTTCGACTTCTGTTTGTCGATTTGGCTTCTTCGTCGACTTTTCTTCACTGACTCGGTTCTTTGTTGGCTGTTCTTCGTCAGCTCGATTTTTCAAAAGTTACATGCTACGACGGCTACTTCAGGATTATGACTTTGGATTTTTCCTATTTTGGTTCATCCCTTCCAAATGCAATGCTATTGCATACGCTTTGCATTTGTGAGGGGTGTTAAGGATATAGTCTGTTATAGATGATTGCATTATCTCTTGTCCTTTACCTTATCTATTGTACTCTCATGTACTCTATATATTGTGGCCTTTGGCCTCATATTGAATACAAGTCCTATTCATAACCGCTTGGACCTACTGACTAAGTGCTCATTGTTCTGTATGTGCTCTTCTTACTCTTCCTGCACAAGTTAAATGACAAATGAGAAAAAAAACAACCACAAAATAACAATTTACTTGACAAGTGATGCTAGGGTTTGTTCCTTTTCTTTGTTCCATTTAGATGACAACTAGCTTGCATGTGTCCCAGTTCCCCACATCGTTTGTATCTGTTCTTGCCCTTGCCACCCTTATCTAAGCAACCATTGATTCTCACCTTTCTTGGTCTTCCATGAGGTCTTTTGGCAAGTGGTGGTAGGAGCTGAAAACCTAGATCAAATCAAGGCCATTGAGACTTGTCTGTAATGGGTTCTATTCCCCCTTCATATGCAGCTTTGAACCTTTCTAGGGAGTAGTACTCATGTACATAAGTCTCCAAGTAGATATTTTTCTCTTTGGTTAGAAAAGCTAATGCATGCTGACAAAGCTTGCCTGTGTGTTGCCACTCAAGGCAAGTGAACTCCCTTGAATATGTTTTCACTACATGTCTGAGCTGGTCATTGTTGTTGTCCTTCACCTCAGCACTCCTATTTGTAGATCTGACAATCTTCAAGTGACTTAGGCCTCTAGTCCTCGCATTCATTTGGTGCATAACAGCTGGTAGTATGACCCCCCTGTAGCCTCTCGCCAATCGTTCTTGTTACGAGCCCAGGTCTCGATCGGGTCTTCGTCCGTCGGAGAGCAAGGCATGAAGGATATCCAGCAATGACGCAACATGGGACCTCAGAGTAATCGGTTAGAGATAAGATTAGAATTTGAGTTAGTTACGGAGTCAGTTCCGTAGTGGAGTCGGTTAGCTGTTACGGCGTGCGTGCGTATGAGTCTGTTATGAACTAAACCGTTTGGAGAATAAAAAGGAAGGGAGAGGAGAGAAAAGGGTATGCTTTTGTTACCCACAAATCTATCTTTAGGCGGTGGCTCCGACAATAGCCGATTCTAGGCGCTGACGACAACGACGACATCCTCGTCGGGTCGCCTGCGATCCGGCCTCCGGCCGGGAACCCGCGTGTACGAGCAGGCTCACCGCGAGCAAGCTCGTATAAGTTCTCCTCTTATCAAAGAGCTCCATGATCTTCTCCCTAATTTTATCTGCCAACTCAACAGGAGGAAGATCCTTTATTTTCTTCACACAATTGTTGAAACACTCAGCAAGGTTGTTATTGATGTAATCCCACTTAATGTTTGTGTTGAAGTAGCATCTCATCCACAATAGACCGTGGTAATTTATAAGATAATCGGCAACATCAGGGCATGCTTGCAACACTTGGTTGATGTGGTAATCAAATACCCCAGTCTTGTATGCCTTAGCCGCAGGCCACATATGGTTAGAGATGTCACCATGGAATTTCTTCACAAAGTTCTGCATAGGGTGTCTGAAACACTCTCTCTGTTCAGCATGAGGGAACAACTCCTTCACAATATTCTCTAGCTCTTTGCTAGAATCTCTACACACAGCCAGGTTAGAGGGATTACCTATAGCTCTATGCACTTGCCTCATAAACCATGTCCAATTATCTTCAGTCACAGATTGTATAAATCCAAATGCTACAGGAAACATTCAATTATGTCCATCTAAAGCAGTTACTACAGCTAATTGTCCATTCCACTTCCCATTCAAAGGAGTTGAATCTATACTATGGTGTGATCTACAACCATTCAGAAAACTCTCAATGCAGGGCCTAAATGAAATAAAGAATCTATGAAAGTACACTTTACCTTTTTATTGTTTTAATGTCAATCTCAACAATACTACCTGTAGACCTTAACTCAATCTCTGCCTTGAAGTTGTACAGCAATTGAAAGTTTGATTCCCAACCTCCATATAATTCATCCATTGCACTTTGTCTTCCCTTCCAGGTTGTGTTATATCTAATTGTAACATTGTAGTCATCCTGCAGCTTCTCTTGCATCTCCTTGGCACTCGTGTTTGGTTTCCTTTTCAACATAGATGATGCCTTATCAGTAACCCATGATTTATTTGCCATGCTAGACTGGATCCTGCTAGTAGATGTACACCTGTGGCCATCAACTATCTTGTTAACCTGCAAAAATAATAGAAATAGCATTTAATTATTAAGTAAAAATAAAGGCAGTTGGTAAAATAATTATATCGACGTTTGAGAAACAGGTCCTTGTTGAGCTTACTTGTTGAATGAGGGATTAATAGAGCTACTTTTTCGGTGAAGGGTTTGCATCCGAAGAATGCTCTTGAGAAACAGAATGCTCGGAAAAATGGACAAAGGTTTATACTAGTCTGGGGCTCCCACAGTGGAGATAAAAACCCTAGTCCAGTGGTTTCACTATTGCTGTCAAACTCTTACAGAAAGGTTCGTGTATATCAGTGTGTATGTGCCTTGCTCTCCCTTTTTCATCTCTGCCTCCCCTTTTTCTAGTTTACCAGGGGGTTCTTATAGCTTACAAGATACTTAAAATAATTGCAGCCGAATAAGGCGTATTTTACTGCATTAACCGTGGCCGCTACTGTAGCCTTGATTCTCGCCACGTTCCCGTTGTGGGCGAAACGGCTCTAGATCGTGGCGTAATTATCGCTACTTAAACGTTATGGGGTGAACACGATCTTCCGATCATGCTCGAGGATTTCCCCCAGCTCTGACCAATCCTTGAGCGTTTCCGAGCTTACATGCTCATGGGCAAGCTCGGTGCTCGTGGACGAGCTTGGGTGCTCATGGGCAAGCTTGCATGCTCGTGGGCGAGCACTGGGCCTAGTCCGACCGGGCAGACCATCCGGCTAGACTGTCCAAGGGTCCTCCTTGGGGACACCATCCAAGGGTATGTATGGTCGGCCAAAACTGGCTGCCGGGGTATAACAGTTCTTATTAAGATTATCCAATCCCCGACAAATTGCATATAAAAATGTTAGCAACAAGGTTAGTACTCTAATAGTTCTCTTATCTGGTAACCTGCGTGCTACAATTCCCCAAGGGCAACCTTCAGCCTTACAATATCCCATAAATCTTGTAGTGTCAGATTTTTCAATGCCGATGTCAAACTCCTCATTAATTGCATATTGTCTAATGGCCAACCTAAAGTCTTTCATTGTAGGAAAGGTGCTGCCTTCGATCGTCACCGGACGTTCTTTGTCATACGCAATTCTAGTCTCCTCAGAAATTCCATCATTTACTGGAATAGCTACACCTACAATGTCTGCTTGTTCACTAAAAGAAATATCAACACTAGAAGAAATACCACCACCAGGACCAATACCATTAGTAGGAGCAGTATCACCACCAGGACTAAGACCAACTAGCAGGAGCAGTATCACCATCTCGTTCCCTTGCTCTCATCCTCATCCCGTTAACCCAAAACCGCATACATCTCCTCTTCAACCATGGGTACACTCCATTCTAGCTTCATCATCAGGGCCAGGGGCGGATCCCAGGCAAAGTAGGCTGTAGCCCAGGGTCTGGTACAGAAAACCTATTAAAATTCTACGAAAAATTATTGAAAAATCATTGAAAACAGATATTTAATCTAAGATCAGCTGGCACAGCCCGGGGCTTGGGCCTGGACTAGCTCCGCCCCTGATTAGGGCCCTGGACTATGACAAGACTTGAACAATCAACTGGCTCTACTCCTGCCACATTGTAAGTTTCAGGTCCAATTGAATGATTCTCAGCGAGCACGGTAAATTGGTATCCCGCTTTGTCAACAACGGCAAAACGGAACGTTCTTTCGTTATCCTTCCTACGTGACACGTAAAAAAAGAACAAAAATAGCAGGTTAGAAAGGGATTCGTGGTTCTTTGTTACATCGGCGGTACTCACATGTTGTCCAAAAATTGCAAAATAATGTACGTAGCTGTAAACAAGTTCAGGGAAAGTTTCATTCCCCACGGTGTTGATCTCCTTCGGATCCATTTTGCCGGCTCTAAAATCCCCCTAATTTCCCTAATTTTGCCAAATAATAGCCTATGGCTTCATAGATGTAAATGAATACAGCATTCAGTAATTAAATAATCAAAAACACGTCGAAAGATGGAAGAGGATGAGGGCCTGTTTGGCAATAAGGTTTTGGCGCCATTGCTCAGAAAAATTTGCCCAAGACCAAAGTTTCCAAAACAGAGAAAAAACCATGGTTTTTAAAACAGAGTTTTTTGAAGGGCTACCAAACATCTTTTAGTTTCTAAAACAGAGTTTTTCTCTAAAACCATGATTTTTGTTAGGAAACGGATTCGTATCCTGTTAGGAAACGGATTCGTATCCGATATGGACTCTTCCTTATCTCTAAGCAGAACCGCTATATATAGGAGGCAGGGGGTCACCCCATTGTAGACAGAAGCATACAGAATAATAAAGCAGATCCGTTCCTCCTCATATTGTGTCTCTTTTCTCCCTGTCTATTCTCCACTTGAGATCTATTAGGCAACCCCGGACTATTCGATAGCGAGGTTGTCTAACACGTTATCAGCACGAAGCTCTACCGGAGAAAGATTGAAAGGTGAGAAAAGACAAGAAGCGAAGGATCATCGACGACGACGAACGTCTACTACCCGGAGAAAGATTGAAAGGTGAGAAAAGGTGAGATTTGGGGATTGATCTAATCTCGTATGAATCTATGTATATGTGCATCTACGTGGCATGAAGCTACGAATTCGCGATGTTTTCTTGATCTGGCTGATATCTGAATGCATCTGATAAACGGCAGCGTCGAGTCTCAAAGTACCGCAGCAGTCGACTGGTCCAGCCGATCCCCTCGGCACGAAGCCGTAGCTGGAAGTGTCTCGCAGACACCGGCCGACCATCGCCACCATGAAGCGCGAAGCCGCCGCTACGTGTGCTCGTAAATGCGATCGCCGCCGAGCAGCGCCTCGAAGTGCACGGCCACGCCTGAACGCTTATCTCGCACTGCACCGCGGTGATCTGATCGCCGTGTCATCGTCGTATGTGCGGACATGAAGTACGTACATTCATGGCTGATCTCCTTTGAGTGCATGTAGGGGTCGTTTGTGTGGTGTTGGCATTATGCATGCTCCTGAGTCCTGAACGATTGCTTGCATGCATGAGCTACATGAACTAGTAGCAAAAGCAATCTTCTTTGGCGTATGCATGCATGCATGCGAGAGTCACTGCTGCATAAACTAGTAAGCACCGCCGCCACGCCTCTTGGCCGTCGCGGCGGCCCGTCGCGGCTGGCTCTTTGCCGCCCGCGTTGCCACTGGCGACTTCGACCTCCTGGCTCGTCGCCGAATCGACGCGCCGCCGCCAAGCGCTCGGCGCGCACCACGCCGCGCCGCGGCCAGCGCCTGTTTGCACGTCGCCATCACCGGCCGTCGCGGCCGACCTCCGGCGATGTTGCACTTGCCGCCCGCAAGCGGGCCACTTGGCCTTGCAGGCCCTCGCCTAGCTTGTCCGATCGGCAAGGAGCAGGAAGCACTTGGACATGAAGTCCCAAAGCTTATGGTCTTGAAGTCTGTCGGAGAAGCCAACATGATATCCTGAGCGGACCCGAAGCAAGCCAAAACCGGATTTAATTCTGGCTGGCGCACAAGGAGGGGGATTTTCCCCTTATGCCCCTGAAAGAATTTTATCTCTTTTCAGGAGGGGCAACCCACGCAAGGCATCAGTGCTTGTATTATCAAGGCCATAGCACCGGAAGAACAAGCCTTTATATGCACATCAAGATTCATGCGACAACCTGCGGCTCGACCCCACATGGAAGGGGGAGTGCGGTACGGTTTAGAGTTATAGCCGCACGTAGTGCGTTTTTTTTCTCTTTATTTCCGAAAATCAGTTACAGAATTCAGAAAATTGATTAATAATTCGGAAAAATGATTAGAAAATTCTGAAAATTCTCAAAAAAGATTCAGAAAATTAATTGGCTCTGTTTTTAATTTTTCTTAGCCTTATTTTCTGCATTTATGAATTTTTGTATGAATTTTTGCAATAATTGCCCCGTTTAGAATATCGGAAATTCCTAAGAATTTATTTTCCGAATTTATGAATTTATGAATTATGGCATGTTGATATTTACTGAAATTCAATTTCCTATTGTGAAGTAATTCTGAAAATTGCTTGGAAATCAGCAGAAATTATGAAAAGTGTTAGGAAAATTCCAGAATTTCTCATACAACAGTTTATGAGAACATGAGTGGTTGGGATTTGATTTTGGTAATGAATAAACAGATATGAGACAATTGGTGTCTAGGAAAACACACATGAGGCTTGGTTCTTTAATTGGCACCGGAAGCAGGAAGTGCTCCCTCCTCATGTGAGCCCTAGGGGCGAGTTGACTGGCCAAGAGTCAAATTGACAGAGATATTCATTACTGTTTTGCTCCTACCAACAAGAATTGTATAAGTTGTAATTAGACTTATGCCATGTTTAATTCATGTGGCAATTTATTTTCATTATCAAGTGATGATGGAAAATTCTTTGTATAATTAACAGAAAATTGCCAAATACTAAGAAAATTCGGAAATTTCTAAGAATTTATTTCCGCATTTATGAATTTATGAATTGTGCAATTATTGTTTATTCGAATTTATGAATTGTGCAATTATTGTTCGTTCCATGCATTGTATTTATTGCTTTAATATAATTTATTATGAAATTCAAGCACGCCGCACGAAGCTGACCATCGCCGCGAGGAAGGCCGACGCGCATGGAATCGAATGCACCACGCGCATGAAGCCGCGTTAAAATCGATCGACGAAGCCGATCGTGCATATGAATCGATCGCTTGCACGGCCGATCACCTACATGCACGTAGTTGTATTTACGAATATTTATGAATCTGTGTATATATGAATTTTGCAATTATGAATATTGTATTTATGAATCCTGCATTTATGAATCTCGCACTTATGAATTTTGCATTTATGAATTCCGTACTTATGAATCTTGTACTTATGAATTTTGCATTCATCTTTGAATATATGAATCTTGATATTATTGCTTTCTTTTAGTTTGCTGGAAACTCATGAGAATTCAATTATGCATTTTATTTAATCTATGCAACCATTTCCTATTAGATTACACGTAGTAATCTAATGGAAGAACCTTATGAATGTGCAAAGGTGTGGCATTATCTAACGTGAGTTTTTGAAGAACTGACATGAATTGTCAGAATTATCTCACATAGACATCAGATTGCATAATGAATAGTAAGCTCTCGAAGAGCATACTTTTTTCTCATGAATAGAATTACAATTTATTCTTTATTCCAGTATTCTTTATTTACAAGCAATTTTTGAATTACTCAGCCACTGTATGATTAGAATTATTTTTCTTTTCATCTAGAAATCGTGTAGCGCCCAATGGAGGAAATATGCATTGTTGATAGTGGCACAACAAATACCATCTTAAGAGAGTCGAAATACTTCCAGACGATCACGAAGAACGCTGGAAGGATTACAACTATCGCAGGAAGCGATACGCATATAATAGGCTCAGGAAGAGCCACAATTATATTGCCAATGGGTACAACTTTGGTAATTGAAGAAGCCCTCTTGTACCCTGAATCAACTCGCACTCTCTTAAGTTTCAAAGATATCCGCGCCAATGGGTTTCACGTAGAAACCAATGAAGAAAATGGCAAAGAACACTTGTGCATTGTGAAGCACGCGAATATGGAAAGATGGTACTAGAAAAATGTCCCTCATATGAATGGGTTGTACTACACGAAAATCAATGCACACGCAAAGGTATACTTCTTTGAAGACTGTCTTTAGAAGCTCTGAATTATTTGCTTTATGGCATTGTAGATTAGGTCATCCTGGTCTTAGATTGATGAGAAATATAGTTAACAACTCACAAGGTCATGGCATTAATGTTAAGAATTTCCCGAATCACGAAGATTTTGTGTGCCATGCATGTGCCACCGGGAAATTAATAACTAGACCCTCTGTTATGAAAGTGCAACATGAAGTCCCTGCATTCCTGGAACGCATTGAGGGGATATTTGCGGTCGATTCAGCCCTTGTCGTGGCCGTTCGATACTTTATGGTGCTCATTGATGCTTCCTCGAAATGGTCGCATACATGTTTCTTTGTCAACAAGGAATCATGCATTCGCAAAGTTGATCTCGCAGATCATCGAATTAAGAATGCTTTTCACGATCATCGCGTGAAGTCCATTCGAATGGACAATGCCGGTGAATTCACTTCCAAGGCATTTGATGATTATTGCACAAAGAACGGAATAATCTGTTGAGCACTCTGCACCGCACGTCCATACGCAAAATGGGCTAGTCAAGCACTAATAAAGAGGATTAAGTTCATTGCCGCATCAGCTCTTGCAGAGTTGTAACTTGCCCAACACTTGTTGGGGACACGTGATCTCGCACGCAGCAAAGACTCATCAATTATAGACCGTCGGCCTACAACATCCATTCAACTATGCAACTAGTGCAATGGGTCATCCTGAAGATTTGAATGAATGGTATATGTACCTATACCACCCCCACAGCGAACTGCAATGGGCCCTCTCCGCAAGTCTGGGATATACGTTGATTATGAGAATGCATCCATAATCAGGTATTTGGAACCCACGACTGGAGATTTGCATACAGCCCAATTCGCTGATTGCATTTTTTTTTTTTTTGACGAGGATCACTTTCCCGTCATTAGGGGGAGGAAATGAACCATTGGATGAAAAATGCCGGAAAATCATATGGCATTCCATTGGGATCCCCGTGCATGACCCTCGCACTAATGAAGCAAATCATGAAGTCAAGAAGACAATCGATTTGCAGAATTTAGCAAATGAACTGCCTGATCATTTTTGTGATCTGAAGAGCGTGGTTAAGTCGCATATACCAGCAAGAAATGCACCAGAGAGGGTGGAAATACCAAAGAAAGCGAAGGTATCCTCATCCTGCTCAGAGGCCTCAAAGAAAAAGAACAGAGATCTCGGCTTCTCAAACCCAAAGTACCGGAGACGTCTGGGAAAATCAAGCAGAGGATTTACCACACCAATCACAAAAGTGCCCCAAAGCAAGAAGGGGAGCCGGTTGAGACACAGCCTGGAAAGAAGCCTCGTGGAAAAGGCAATTCCAGATCTGAACCTTCCATTGGAAGAAGCCACGGAAATAATGTGTGCGCACACATTGGCGGAGAAAAACTAAAGGAACTTGCTTACGGAATGGGAAATAGCAATGAAGAGCAAGTAGAAGTGCACGAAGCACCCCATGATGAAATGGCCATAAACTTTGTAATAACGGAGAATCAATGAATAGAGCAACACCAATGTCGATGCATACTTTGCAAAGAAGATTGCCACGATCATTAATCATGATCCCGAGCCCGCATCTTCGCAGAGTGCAAGAAAAGGCTCGATTGGGAAGATTGGAAGAAGGCAATCACCGCAGAGTTAGTCTCTACGAACAAAAGAAAGGTGTTTGGGCCTGTGTGCCGCACGCCTCCCCATATAAACCCGTAGGGTCACAAATGGGTTTTTGTTCGCAAGAGAAACGAAAACAATGAAGTTGTAAGGTACAAGGCAAGGCTTGTCGCTCAAGGTTTCACTCAACGCCCTGGGGTTGATTATGAAGAAACCTATTCTCCTGGTCATGGGTGGAATTACCTTTAGATACTTGATCTCAATGGCGATCAACTTGAAGTTGAAAATGAAGCTAATGGATGTTGTCACAGCATATTTGTATGGAAACTTGGATTCGGAGATTTATATGAAAGTACCTAAGGTATCCTATCCCGAACCAAGACAGAGCAAACAGAAACCTATACAAGGTGAAATTGGAGAAATCAGTATGGGCTAAAACGATCGGGAAGAATGTGGTACAATCGTTTGAGTGACTTTCTCTGCAAGAAAGGCTACACGAACAAATGGAAGATTGTCCATGTGTATTTATACAACGATCCACGAATGGATTTTGTATAATCTCCGTCTATGTAGATGACTTGAACATCATTGGGACGGATGAGGAAATTGAAGAAGCATGCACATACTTGAAATCTGAGTTTGAAATGAAAGACTTGGGTAAAACCAAGTTCTGTTTAGGCTTGCAGCTTGAACATGTCCAAGGCGGAATCTTGGTACACCAAGCATCCTACACGCAGAAAGTGTTGGAGAGATTTGGCTTTGAAAAGGCATACCCGCAAAGACCCCAATGGCTCGGAAGGTCACTCCAAGCAGACCTAGACCCGCATGCAGGCCTAAAGAAGAGGAGGAAGTCCTGGGAGCGGAATTCCCATACTTGAGTGCAATTGGAGCGCTCATGTACCTTGCGAATAGCACTAGGCGGACATTGCGTTCGCCGTGAATTTGCTAGCGCAGATAAAGGCGTAACCCACCAAAAGGCATTGGAAAGGGGTGAAGGACATCTTCCGTTACCTTCAAGGAAGCAAAGACCTCGGCTTGTTTTACGGAAGAAACAATGAATTGAATTTAGTTGGCTACGCCGATGCTGGGTACCTATCGGACCCGCATACTGGCAAGTCACAAACTGGGTATGTTTTCCTTTGCGGTGGAACGGCAATTTCTTGGAAGTCGTCTAAGCAGACTCTTGTCTCGACGTCGACTAACCACTCAGAAATCATTGCATTGTATGAAGCCTCTCGGGAATGTGCATGGCTTCGAAGAATGGTTCACCACATCCAGAAGTCATGTGGTCTGAACATGGAACAAACCCCCACTATTATCTATGAAGATAATGCAGCTTGTGTTGCACAAGTACAAATGGGATATGTGAAGAGTAACCTTACAAAGCATATCAACCCCAAGTTCTTTTATGCTCATGAAATGCATAAGATGAACGAGATAAAGATACTGCATACTAAGTCGTGTGAAAATCTCGCAGATTTATTCACTAAGTCACTCAATGCATCTTCCTTTGAAAGATGTATTAGAGGAATCGGGATGATGAGGCTTAGAGAAGTGCATATTTCAGGGGGAGATTTTTCACATACTCCTACATAAATCTCAAACATGAAGTTTGAGTACCCAACGTAAATCTTGAAGATTAACATTGAAGTTTGGGTGGATTGTACTCTTTTCCTTAAGTAAGTTTTTCATTGAAGTTTTCTTACATAAGGTTTTTGATGAGGCAATCCGTGCAACACAGCAAGCGTGTGCTATGTACTCTTTCTCCAATTATTTTTCCCACTGGGTTTTTATGGAGTTTTAATGAGGCATATGCATCTCGCAGTGAAGAGTCCAAGGGGGAGTGTTAGGAAACGGATTCGTATCCTGTTAGGAAACGGATTCGTATCCGATATGGACTCTTCCTTATCTCTAAGCAGAACCGCTATATATAGGAGGCAGGGGGTCACCCCATTGTAGACAGAAGCATACAGAATAATAAAGCAGATCCGTTCCTCCTCATATTGTGTCTCTTTTCTCCCTGTCTATTCTCCACTTGAGATCTATTAGGCAACCCCGGACTATTCGATAGCGAGGTTGTCTAACAATTTTATCTCGAAACTATAAAAAAACCTTGTTGCCAAACAGCCTGACTGTGTACCTCACCCGCCTCGTTGTTGCACCTGTTGCTTTCCAGGCCCCAACGGACAAGCAGGAGATCCCAACGCCCGACGGTGCGGGCTGTGCCCTGTGCAGCTGGTTCTTAAATAGAAAACTCCTTTTGTTCCCTGTGCGGCTGTGCCGTGCTGAGTGCGCACGTGCTGAATTCGCTGATATGGCCGCTTTTATTCAAGTTAATGATGAGTTGTTCGGCAGCCGCAGGTACATGAACATATCAGTCCTGTATGGTCGGTAGTGTTGACCATTTCATTTGGATAAAAAAATTTGTCAATGGAATTGGGCAAATTATGGGACAGAATTCATTACTCAGCACAAAAATGAAGCAATCGTAAAGCACGGGCACTTCTCTTTACATACCTACAACCTTTTCTAAAATCTTGTTCAAGACATCAAAAGCCGAAAACTTTAACATTCAATATTTGCGCAAGCAACACCAATCTTGTTTTGGTGGAAAGACGTGCAAGCGGTTAACACAACCAAAGAGGTTACATATCAAATCATAAGCCTACCAAATGTTAGCAGGTAGTCACTAGCAGGGTTTTGAATTTCGTTTCGAGCATATTTTTTGTGGGTCCAACGGTACCGAAAATCGCGATATTTCGTTCGAAATTCGAGAAAAAACGAAGGTTTCGAAAGTCAAACTAATTTAAAAACTGGTTAAACAGATGAGCGAATTTTCGAACGAAATGAGCGAATTTCTCTCGAAAAGCAGCGAATTTCTCTCGAAAAGCGGCGAAAACGAAAAATTCGAATTTCTCTCGAAAAGCGACTGCTTTTCTCGAAAATCAGCGATAGGTGAAAAAATTGAGAAAAAATGTAAAAGAAGAGGGAAAAAATGCAAACAATATTTTAAAATTTGTAAAAGGTCATTAAAGTCTCAAAAAATAGGAAACATATTAGAAATATATAAAAAAAATAGAAACACACAAAAAATTCCGGCATAATCTTTCGTAAATATGAAAAAAAATCGGTATAACCTTTGCTATATTTAAGATAATTGCAAGTTGTCACATATCAATACAAGTGCAAAAATAGGCAATCACATAATCACATACGAATACCATTCACATATCAATACCATTCATATAATTGGATCACTTACTGATATCATTTAAAGATCGACCATCCATAAGAAAATCAATCAATATAATTGGATTACTTACTAATATAGCCATATCATATTATTAATAGACACGTCAACTAATAATAGATGTATAAGGATAAAATTCAACGTAAATTTAAAATGTAAGAAAATAACAATGAAACGAGAAGTTTTGGTAGTTCATGCGTGCATACAACGAGAAGTAAGCTACTTGATATAGTTGAACAAATATTGCTATTAAATATAATTGAATAAATATTGTTACTAAAATATGTTGAAGTAAATATTGTTACTTGACATACTTGAACAAATATTGCTACTAAAAATAATTCTAATTTCTTTTTTTTGCCTTTTCTATTATCTACATTTTGAATGGCTAAAAAACGTCTTTAATTTCATTTTTTTCAAAAAAATATTCACACAAGAGGTTATAAGGATATTAATACTAATTATAGAAAAATTTTGGATAAATTTTGTCAAATTTTTTAATTTTTTTAAATTTGAATTTGAATTTGGACGAAAAACCAAATGGAAACCGATTTCATTTCCAAGCGGTAAGGTAGAATTTCGTGAAATTCGTTCGAATTTTGTCGAAATTTATAACCCTGGTCACTAGCCACCAGATGGCTTAGCTGCTCCAAGCCCTTTCCATCTCTGTAGACAATGATCACAACCGATCAATATAACAAACTGATCAAGATAACAAACGCGGGCTAGTGATCTAAGGATGTGTTTGATTAATAAGATAAGGTTAAATGGGATGGGATGGTCCTGTATCATTCGGTTTTGTTATTTTGATTGAATGGAATGGTTCAGCATCTATAGAGAATATTTCTTAAATTTATATCTCACCATCTAGGATGAGATAGTTCTATTTAAGCAACCAAATACATAGGTAATTTTTTTTTCTTAAACCATCTCATGCATATACCACTTGATACAAGCAACCAAACACATCCTAAATAAGACAAAAAAATGACGGTATCCAGAGATGGATCTACAATATATGAATTGGGATCAAATGACACGACTCTCTCTAGTTTAACACACATAGTTCCGTTAATATATAAATACATTCTTTTATTACAAACTAGTGTTGTGAGTTTGTAATAATCCTATAACCCGTTATTTTTTTTACAAGATCCATCAAAACCACATCACTACCACCGCGGTTGTCCTGAAAAGCCAAAATTTGTCCCTCAAATGAAACGATGCCAACATCGAGCCCACGTGTCCGCCCCGCTTCGATTAACTGATCACGTTAGTCCGCCCCCACTCTCTCTCCATGCTCTACTCTCTGACCGCCGTTTCGTCTTGTGCTCTCCCCTATCTTCTCTCCTCTCCACGTCTCGCTAATCACCTACCTCCCAAAGCAAAGCAAACAATGCCACAAATTAAACAAACTCAAGAACTAGTCACAAGCGCGACGTGAGAATTGATAATTTACCCTCATTTATTTATGTTATTATCATTTATCTCGTAATATCTCATTAACGTGCTAATTCTAAAATTACATATCAATAAAATATTAAAAACAAATAATCAATTTAATTGAACAAATCGTCGATTCTCCCCCGCTTAAAAGCTACTAAAGCCGTTGGAGAGAGCCCGATCCAATCGCCTCACTGTATCTCTACTATTCTAAAGCAGCAGTTGGTGGCAGTGGTCCGTTCTTCTCACGTCATTAATTGTCGCTTATTTGCCCTGCTTAATTGCCCTACTTAATTGCCCTGCTTAATTGCCCTACGCAAGAAACGAAGCGTTGCTTTAATTAGCCAGCTTTCGCAAGAAACAAAGCGTTAAAGATAGATGTTTGATTTTGTGAAATAATTTTTTTTATTTTGTAATCTTTATTTTTCATTATCAATTTTGTTTTTCGTAGTAACGCGCACGGGCATGTAACTAGTCCTATCCTACACGAGAGAGAGGAAGAGTAAAGCCCTAGAAGCCGCCGCCACGTAGTAAGATCCAATGCAACGCGTGCGGCGAGGCGCGCGTGCTGTGCTACGCCGACGAGGCCGCGCTCTGCACCGCCTGCGACGAGGAGGTGCATGCCGCAAACAAGCTGGCGGGGAAGCACCAGCGCGTGCCGCTCCTCTGCGGAGACGTTTGTTTTATTAGCTATACTAGGATGGTACGCGCGGCGCACGCCGCGCGCGTTAACGGGAAATGAATTTGTGTTTTTTTCGGATAAAAAACGGACCACGGAACAATTTTTTCGTAGAAAAACGAGGAAAAACGACGTAAAATATTTTTTCTCATGCTCTGGAGAAAAAACGAACAACAAAACCATTTTTTTCCAACAAAAACGGATAAATGACGGACGAAAAACGAATTCTCATTTTTTTTAGAGAAAACGGTAAACGGAATCATTTTTGCCATGCTCCGGAGGAAAAACGGATCACGAAAACATTTTTTTCCGCGCAAAACGGAGAAAGTAATCTTTTTTTTTAGAGAAAACGGGCAACGAAAATATTTTTCCCACGCGGCGCACGCCGCGCGCGTGAACGGGAAACGAATTTGTGTTTTTTTTTGGGGGCAAAAAACGAGGAAAAACGACGTAAAACATTTATCCCATGCCCTGGAGGAAAAACGAACAACGAAACTATTTTTTTTCCAACAAAAACGGATAAACGACGGATGAAAAACGGATTTACATTTTTTTTTTTTTAGAGAAACGGCAAACGAAAACATTTTTCCCATGCTCCGGAGAAAAAACGGATCACGAAAACATTTTTTCCGAGCAAAACGGAGAAAGGAAAAAATTTTGAGCGAAACGGCAACGAAAATATTTTTTCCATGCTCGGAGGAAAAAGCGGACCACGAAAACATTTTTAGGGCAAAAGCGGAAAAAGGACCCGTAAAAAGCACAGGGACCTATTTGTTATAATTTTGGACCTATTCGCTATTTTGAAAAATTAGAAAAGGGCTCGTTCGCTATTCGCATTTAATGGGGGGTCTCCCTGTAAAATACCGAACGAGGGACCTAAACGCGAAACGGGGAAATCTATTTTCCTCTCACAGAAAATCGCACAAGGACCTATACGTAATTTTAAAAAAAACGGAGGACTTTTTCGGAAAATAGAGGAGAGAGAAGGTGGAGGTGAGGTGGATGCTTGAGGAGCCTTGAAACCTCCCATATGTAATTGAGGGATAATATGTCCTCCTGTACGTTTGCAAATACAATAGTTTTGGATGTTCTTACCGGGAGAATTTAGTCAGTGAAACGAAGCTACTACCTTTTATTGGCATGTCAAGCTGCGTTTAGGGGTGGTAAGCACAAAGAGGAGTTAGCGTAATCCTGGAGCCAAAAATGCGTGAAATGATTTCTACCAACCATGTGTCTCATTGGCTTCCGTTGTTGTGCTGTGCATAGTATTTGTTTCCAGAGCATAAGCATGCATTCTTATAGCGTGCCCCTTACTCATGACCTGATTGCCATGGGAAATTAGTGAGTTCATTTCGTGCTCCCAAATGCTCACGCTTCCCAGCATAATAGGATGCATATCGTTCCCTAGGCTTTCCTAGTCTCATGGAAGCCATCCTTCGACATGTTGTTGGGTTATTAGAATTACCAAGAGACTAGCCTGCTATGATGTGCAGTGTCTCCTCAGGATCCTTATTGTCATTAATCTACCCCTATTTTGAATCTTGGTCTTGGTGTGCTTGTGCATCGTTATTTTTGAAGTGTCGCTTAGACAAACTTGAATACAAATGAATGCTTTATTATGCTAAACATTGCCAAAAAATTACTTTTGATGCCATGATGAACATTTATAAGCAAAAACCCTGTTGCTAAAGCGTTTTGCTCTTCTCATGCTGTACACCTCGACTTTGTTAACTACCATTTGATTTCACTTGTGGCAAAAATGCCCATAAGTAGATGGTATCCATGTTGAGCTTGAAGAGAACATGTTAGGTTATAGCGGTGTGCGCCTGTGTCCAATATAGTTCAATTTTTGTGATATGCGACTGGTGAAGAAGCAGAGGCATGACGAACATGCAATCAATCCCTAATGTTAACTTACATAAATTAATGGTTGACCTATTAAGAGAGTACTGCAAACTCTCTTTTGAGGCACTAATATTGGTACAGGGGTAGTGAGTTTATCGAATCAAATGAGCCCAGAAAGCGATGGGATTAGTCCCTGGTTTTGAATTAAGCCTAAGGTGAAGTAGTGAATGCTGTGCCTTGGAAAATGCAGATTAATGAACTCATTCCCTCATTTGTTTTGCTGACAGATTTGGTCCCATGTCCCAGAGGATAGATTAACATATACTACTACTTGCTTTTGGTAAACTATGCATTCTAGAATTTGCCTTAACAATGTATTAGTGATATGTTTATGTTTTAAATTTCATATCTCATCTGTTCCAAACTAGTAAGAAAAATTAGATATGTTGGTGTTAGAGCTGATCATTCTATCCTGGGACCCTTGGCATGGCCCTACCCCTAGGTACGACAGTCATGCATGCCTGCTTCACCATGCTGTCTAGATTACTGGGCATGTGCATGCACATGCAGTCTCGATTTGCTTTTCCAGCTTTGCTTCAATGAAGCATAATGTCTAAGCATTTAAATTGTTGTTCCCTTATTAAAGGAAAATGTGCACTAAAAAATGATCAAGGATAACTTTGTAAGACTAGTGTTCGGAGTGTTATTGTTCCTGGCCTAATATTTAGAATCAAGGATTAAGGTGGTATATATTACTTGAAATGTGACTAGTAACATAAGAAAAAGTTTACATGAACTTGTTCATTGCTAGCCAATTAATCCGTATATAAATGCTAACAATTTTATCAAGGCTTAAAATGGTAACATGGACTACAAACCATTTTGAAAGTTAAAATGAAATGACTGAACTGAAATAGGCTTATTGGTCTGAGCGCTTAAGACCCCATTCTCTTCCGAATCGGGCACATGGATATCGTTTCCCAGATCAAAAGCATCTATCTCTAGCAATGGGAAAGTCTAATACAAGTGATGCTATACGCAGGTAGGGAGGGGCTATCTTTGGATACTGGCGACGTCGACCCTTTCTTAACCTTCTTCATACTACTCTTCCAGTCCAACTCCTCAGTCCTGCTCAAAGGTTGACCTTTTTTTACCAGAAGAATCGAAGGCAAGTAAAAGCGATCGAATACAGATGGTTGAGGAGACGAATCATGAGGGAGGATTGGCTTGAGCGCTAGTAGATTGAAAGGCCCCAGGTAGTTGTTGTTGTCTTGCACATCAAGAACACCTTTTTCCAAAATGTTCTACATTTTCTGTGCTTTGAGGTAGACCGTAAATCCTATGCCGAGTAAATCCCAGCATGTGGTGGTTGAACATGTTCTACAATAGTTGATCATGTTATTTTCTAATACCTGGTTCTTAGATGTAAAGCTTAATTTTTAAAATGCTCTACAAATTTTACAAAGAAATACTCCTTCCGGTTTAGTAATATCTGTCGTTTTGGACATAGTGATGGTCAAACTTCTGAAACTTTGACTATCGATATATTTTTAAATATTTAAATTGGATACATAAAAATTATATGTGTAGACTTGTCTCGAGAAGTACTTTCATAATATTATAATTTTATTGGGTTTTATAAATATATTATAATAAAAATTAGCGGTCAAAGTTGTGTTTTGAAGATCGTGTCGATGTCCAAAACGACAGATATTACCAAACCGGAGGGAGTAATATATATAATCTCATTGTGTGTTTATTGTATCACACTTGTGTGACGCATTGGTGTCTATGCGTTCTGATTGGAGAAAATGATTATTAATGGGTGTGGTAGGCCTCGAGGGTCACAGATTGTACTTTCAAAGTGAGGTTTTCGTAACACATTCTGTCCGTTTTTAGAACTGTCATTTCTTGTAAAATGTCATATATAAGCTGGGTATGAATATGAATAGGGCACAGTTAGTTCATCATTCTCATAACTTTTTTATTGAGTCTATGTATAGTATAGTGACTTTATTATGCGGTGAAGCAACTTTAAGTCATGAGGCCTGTAAAAAAAATAAATTGCAAGGTGGTTGTCTCTGACAAAATGTACTATTTTAGTTATTTGAGCTATGGTACCAAGCTGGATAACTTGGATGTGGATCCTGTCTAATGTTTGGAGGTTGTAGTTTGCCACGGCTCAGTTGGCCGGGTCATGTGCAAAGGCATAGCTAATGCTCCAGTTATTGGAGACAACACTGCATCCATATAATTTTCTTTGGACTCTATTGGTTCCTGCAAGTCATTTCTGATATTAATCCTTAACTTCTTGTGTGCAAATCTGAGTATCTATTTCTCGTTGCAGGAGGCTTCTGGATACTTCTTCTGCCCGGAGGACCGAGCGCTACTTTGTAGAGATTGTGATGTTGCTATACACACAGTAAATTCCTTTGTTTCAGTACATCAAAGATTCCTGCTAACAGGAGTTCAAGTTGGCCTTGATCCTGCTGATAAGCATACTAATGCTGCTGGTGAATCAGTGGATTCACCAACTAAACATTTGCCAAGGGGAAATCCTACAGTCTTATTTTCAGGTGAAAGCACTGCATTTGTTCCCAGCCAAAATGCCATCAATGGAGATTATTCTAGGCAGAATTCTGTTCCAAATACCAGGACAGGAGTGGTCGATTGCACTATGAACAACAGTGCAGAGCCTCGACCTAAGTACCTCTGAGAGGAAAGTCCACTACTTTTGCTATCTAGTCAGACCACGGCAGCCTTCTCCAATCAAATTTCGAAATAGTCATTCTCAGGTGGTGACAGTCTACCCGATTGGCCTGTGGATGAGTTCTTTGGTAACTCAGAATATGGTCCAAACTTTGGCTTTGCTGAGCATGGCTCTTCTAAGGTAATCTAAAATACTAGGATGGTACGCGCGGCGTGCGCCGCGCGCGTTAACGGGAAATGAATTTGTGTTTTTTTCGGATAAAAAACGAACCACGGAACAATTTTTTCGTAGAAAAACGAGGAAAAACGACGTAAAATATTTTTTCTCATGCTCTGGAGAAAAAACGAACAACAAAACCATTTTTTTCCAACAAAAACGGATAAATGACGGACGAAAAACGAATTCTCATTTTTTTTAGAGAAAACGGTAAACGGAATCATTTTTGCCATGCTCCGGAGGAAAAACGGATCACGAAAAAAAAATTTTCCGCGCAAAACGGAGAAAGGAATCTTTTTTTTAGAGAAAACGGGCAACGAAAATATTTTTCCCACGCGGCGCACGCCGCGCGCGTGAACGGGAAACGAATTTGTGTTTTTTTTTGGGCAAAAAACGAGGAAAAACGACGTAAAACATTTATCCCATGCCCTGGAGGAAAAACGAACAACGAAACTATTTTTTTTCCAACAAAAACGGATAAACGACGGATGAAAAACGGATTTACATTTTTTTTAGAGAAACAGCAAACGAAAACATTTTCCCCATGCTCCGGAGAAAAAACGGATCACGAAAACATTTTTTCCGAGCAAAACGGAGAAAGGAAAATTTTTTTTGAGCGAAAACGGGCAACGAAAATATTTTTTCCATGCTCCGGAGGAAAAACGGACCACGAAAACATTTTTTCCGGGCAAAACGGAAAAAGGACCCGAACGTAAAGCACAGGGACCTATTTGTTATAATTTTGGATCTATTCGCTATTTTGAAAAATTAGAAAAGGGCTCGTTCGCTATTCGCATTTAATGGGGGTCTCCTCAGAAATACCGAACGAGGGACCTAAACGCGAAACGGGGAAATCTATTTTCCTCTCACAGAAAATCGCACAAGGACCTATACGTAATTTTAAAAAAACGGAGGACTTTTTCGAAAAATAGAGGAGAGAGAAGGTGGAAGTGAGGTGGATGCTTGAGGAGCCTTGAAACCTCCCATATGTAATTGAGGGATAATTACTCCCTCTTGTCTTCAAAAAGCTGATGTTTTGGACGATACGGTCTTCAAAATACAACTTTGACTACTAATTTTTATTATAATATATTTATAAAACTCAATAAAATTATAATATTACGAAAGTACTTCTCGAGAAAAGTATACATATATAATTTTCTTGTATCCAATTTAAATATTTAAAAATATATCGATAGTTAAAATTTCGGAAGTTTGACCATCACTATGTTTAAAACGTCAACTTTTTGAAGGCCGGAGGGTGTATATAGATGTGAATTGCTCTGTTGCCATCTTATGCTTTTCATTTGGTTTGGAACGTAGGTTCTATATCATGATTCCATTGGCTAAAATTACTAATGGTTAAAATTGCTGGTTTGAAGCGCCGGAGGAGACAGTTTTGAATAACCAGAAGAGCACTGGACTATCTCGGTCTAGCAGGCCAATCTTGAAAGAGGTCCCTTGGTGAGCCAAATCACAGAAAACTGGACTGGATGATTGTTCAAATGAATTCTCCAGTAGTCAGTCTAAAATTTGTTGTAATGCTTCGATGACATTCTGTTTCCAAAGATTATGGCGAGATAATTGTTGTGAGCCCTGAGATGACGGATTTGTGATCGATTTGTGTATAGTGAAATAGAGAAGAGCATCGCCAGGACGTGGAACTTCTGTCTCTAAACTTCCATAGGTGTATTACTTCTGTTTGGCAGAGCTCTAGATTTTACCTTCATCTCATATCTGAAATTTGTAGGTTAAAATAAAGTGAATTAAGTTTATATTTTATTCTAAAATGTAAACAAGATGACCCATCTAAACATTTTTGATATACACATAGCTTTAGCTCCACAGATTTGGTGGAGCTATTCCAAAATTCACGAATTTGGTAAAGCTGGAGCTTAGCTCCACCAGATTCACGAATTTGGTGAAGCTGGAGCTCTGCCAAACACCCCCATCCGGACTTGATAATTGCCGTCTAGGCCTTAAAACTTCTAAGTGAATTAAACTAGATTCAAACCGTACCTTATTCTACGCACATAATTTTTATATATCAAATTTAAATATCTAAAGAGATACTAACGATCGAAGTTTCAAAAGTTTGCCTTATTAATGTCTAAAATGATAATTATTTATGACCGGAGATAGTAGCATTTTTATTAAATCTTGGTAGGCAAACTTGCCCTAATTAGGCAGAGGTACTTCCTCGTCACCCATCACTAATTTGCTGTGTTTGGATAGTTGCATACCGTGCATACGGGTAGATCTTAGATTTTCTACTTGCGTGCAAAATAGGGAGGAGCTGACGAGAACAATGTTTTTTTCGTCACGAAATCTTATAGTGTGTTTGGTTGGAGAGTGAGGTGGAATAGAATAGTTCCATCCCAGATTTCAGGGTTGGAATAGTTCCATCCCAGATTCTCAGACAGGGCCCACTATCACTCTCACATTCCAAGTGGGATGGTTGCGTTCCAGAAAATTTGTAGAACCTAGCCGTCCCGAATCTAAAGAGAATATTCTCTTTTCTGGAACCAAGTCATCCTAAACTCTCCAACCAAACATTAGACCTGGTGGGATGGGATGGTTCCATTCCACTCCATCCCACTAACCAAACACACTATTAATCTGAGCTGTCCAATCTCGAATCCGATGATCCAGATCGCGTGCGGCGTGCGGCAGCAGATCCTGTTAGGAAACCGATTGACGTATCCTATATGGACTCTTCCTTATCTCTAGCAGAACCGCTATATATAGGAGGCAGGGGCTACCCCTTTGTACACACAAGCAATGAGAATAATAAAGCAGAGCAGTTCCTCCTCATATTGTGTCTCTCTCCTCTCTCTATTCTCCGCTTTAGATCTATTAGGCAACCCTGACTATTCGATAGCGAGGTTGTCTAACACGTTATCAGCACGAAGCTCTACCGAGAAAGATTGAAATGTGAGAAAAAGACAAGAAGTGAAGGATCGCCGACAACGATTTAACGACTACTACCGGCGATTGATCGCCCGATCCGATCTGCAATCAACTCGCCATCAAACCGGCATCCACTCGGATTGCCGAAAGAAAAAGTCCTACGCGACTCTATCCTTCGCGATAGCCTACCGAAGAATAGATTGGAAAGGTGAGAAACAGAAGATTGAATCTAATAGCTCGTTCAATTCTTTACGCGCATCTTCGTGTACGGTTACGAGTTCGCGGTGTTTCTCTAGTACATAGTATGAATGCATCTAATCGTGGCATGAAGCTACGAGTATGCATCTAATCTACGCATCTAAGTATCGTGTTCTTCAACATGGCACGAAGCTACAAGTTCACAAAGAACTTTCGCAGATCGTAGCATGAAGCTACAGATCGCTATAGTACACTCCAAGACGAAGCCCTATCACTTAAGCAACAAGATGCGTGGCACGAACCATCACATACCGGATGCCCGTAAGGCCCCTCTGCTTTCAATAAATCTAGAAATCAGAAATGAATTTAGAAAATTGTTACTAAACTAGAAAATTGGATATTCGGATATGTGGACTTAGAAAATTTTTGAAAATTATTGGAAGCTCCAAACCCTGGTTTTATTTTCTAGATGTTGGTCATGTTTAATATGTGGTAAATTATTTTCTATTACACAAGCAATTCTGAAAATTGCTTGGAAATTAGCGTAAATTATGAAAAGTGCTAGGAAAATTCCAGAATATTTCATACAACATTTTATGAGAACTCGAGTGGTTGGGATTTGATTTTGGTAATGAATAAACAGACATGAGACAATTGGTGTCTAGGAAAACACACATGAGGCTTGGTTCTTTAATTGGCACCGGAAGCGGGAAGTGCTCCCTCCCTCATGTGAGCCCTAGGGGCGAGTTGACTGGCCAAGAGTCGAATTGACGGAGATATTCGTTACTGTTTCGCTCCCAACCAACGAGAGTTACATAAGTTGTAATTAGCATTACACCGCATTTAATTTATGTTGGAATTTATTTTATGTTATCAAGTAATGATGAAAAATTACCTTAATATAATTCATTGAAAATTCAAGCATGCCGCACGAAGCGGCCACCGTCGCGCCAAGAAGGCCGACGTGCATGGAACTGACAGCGCCGCACGCATGAAGCCGCGCTATGCCGATCGCACGAAGCCGATCGTGCACACAAAGCCGATCGCGACGTTCAATCCGATCGCCGCACGGCCGATCACGCGACATGAAACAGATCGCATGAAGTCGATCATGCATATGAATCCGATCGCGATGCACGGCCGATCGTGCACATGAAACAGATCGCACGAAGTCGATCATGCACATGAACTGATGGCATACATGAAGTCGATCGCGCAAGATAAATCTGATCGCATGCACGAAGCCGATCACATACATGCACGAAGCTGTATTTATGAATCTTTATGAATATTTATGAATCTGTGTATATATGAATCTTGCATTTATGAATCCCGTAATTATGAATCTTGTATTTATGAATCTTGCAATTATTGTTTTCTTTTAGTTTACTGGAAATTCATGAGAATTTATTTTATGCATTTATGAATTTTTGCAACCACTATCTATTAGATTACACGAAGTAATCTAAAGAAAGAATCTTGTGAATATGCAAATACCTGGCATTGTCAAACGTGAGTTTGAAGAACTGACCCCGAATGGACAGAACTATCTCACATGGGCATCAAATTTGAAGATCATGCTTGCGAGCAAGAAGCTCCAAATGTGGCTTAGGGTCCTCGTAGGACGCACAACCTAATGCCGAGCAAAATGATCAAACTTTGCCCTTTCTCAGACATCACCTTTCAGCCACTCAAGAATGAATACATGGCCGAGGTGAGTGTACTTGAGTTATAAACTGCACTTGAGCGGTTCGAGAAGCTCAAGTCCACCATCTTGCTCTAAGCACAAAGAAGATTGAATTCGCTGAAATTTTGCGGACTACTGAGCGTTGGTTAATGAATTTTGAATAATGAATTGTAAGCTCTCGAAGAGCATACATTTTCTTTTCTCATGAATAGAATTGCAATTTATTCTTTATTCCAAGATTCTATATTTGCAAGTAATGTTTTGAATTACTTTGCCTTTGTATGATTAGAATTATATTTCGTTTCATTGAGAAATTGTGTAGCGCCCAAATAGAGGAGATATGCATTGTTGATAGTAGGCAAAGCTAATACCATCTTAAGAGAGTCGAAATACTTCCGCACGATCACGAAGAACGCTGGAAGGATTACGAAAATCACAGAGTTTATACGCATATAATAGGCTCTGGAAAAGCCACAATTATATTGCCAATGGATACAACTTTGGTAATTGAAGAAGCCCTTTTGTACCCTGAATCAACACGCACTCTCTTAAGTTTTCAATGATATCCGCGCCAATAGGTTTCACGTAGAAACCAATGAAGAAAATGACAAAGAGCATTTGTGCACTGTGAAGCACGCGGAATATGAAAAAAAAATGGTATTAGAAAAATATCCCTCATATGAATCTGGGTTGTACTACACGATAATCAATGCACACGCAGTGTATACTTATTTGAAGACTGTATTTAGAAGCTCTGAATTATTTTCGTTATGGCATTGTATATTTAGGTCATCCTGGTCTTAGATTGATGAAAAATATAGTTAACAACTCACAAGGTCATGGCACTAATGTTAAAAAAATTTCCCGAATCACGAAATTTTTGTGTGCCATGCATGTGCCACCGGGAAATTAATAACAAAACCCTCTGTTATGAAAGTGCAACATGAAATCCTTGCATTCCTGGAACGCATTCAGGGGGATATTTGCGGCCCGATTCAGCCTTTGTCAGGGCCATTTCGATACTTTATGGTGCTCATTGATGCTTCCTCGAAATAGTCACATACATGTTTGCTGTCAACAAGGAATCATGCATTCGCAAAGCTGATCTCGCAGATCATCAGAATTAAGAATGTTTTTCCTGATCATCGTATGAAGTCCATTCGAATGGACAATGCCAACGAATTTACTTCCAAGGCATTTGATGATTATTGCACAACAACTGGAATAATCATGAGCACTGCATGCCGCACATCCATACGCAAAATGGAATAGTCAAGCACTAATAAAGAGGATTAAGCTCATAGCCCGACCACTCTTGCAGAGTTGTAACTTGCCCAACACTTGTTGGGGACACGCGATCATGCACGCAAAGAAGACTCATCAATTATAGACCGTCGGCCTACAACATCCATTCAACTATGCAACTAATGCAATGGGTCATCTGAAGATTTGAATGAATGGTATATGTACCTATACCACCCCACAAATAACTGCAATGGGCCCTCTCCGCAAGTCTGGGATATACGTTGGTTATGAGAATGCATCCATAATCAGGTATTTGGAACCCACGACTGGAGATTTGCATACAGCCCGATTCGCTAATTGCATTTTTTTGACGAGGGTCGCTTTCCCGTCATTAGGGGGAGGAAATGAACCATTGGATGAAAATGCCGGGAAATCATATGGCATTCCATTGAGATCCCCGTGCATGACCCTCGCACTAATGAAGCAAATTATGAAGTCAAGAAGACAATCGATTTGCAGAATTTAGCAAATGAACTGCCTGATCATTTTTGTGATCTGAAGAGTGTGGTTAAGTCGCATGTACCAGCAAGAAATGCACCAGAGAGGGTGGAAATACCAAAGAAAGCAGAAGGTATCCCTCATCCTGTTCAGAGGCCTCAAAGAAAAAGAACAGAAATCGGCTTCTCAAACCCAAAGTACCGGAGACGCCTGGGAAAATCGGGCAAGAGGACTTACCACGCCTAATCACAAAAGTGCCCCAAAGCAAGAAGGGGAGCCGCTTGAGACTGGCACTGGAAAGAAGCCTGTGGAAAAGGCAATTCCAGATCTGAACCTTCCATTGGAAGAAGCCGTCGGAAATAATGTGTGCGCACACATTGGCGGAGAAAAACTAAAGGAACTTGCTCCTGGAATGAGAAATAGCAATGAAGAGCAAGTAGAAGTGCATGAAGCACACTATGACGAAATGGCCATAAATTTTGTAATATCAGGAGAATCAATGAATAGAGCAATGTACCAATGTCGATGCATACTTTGCAAAGAAGATTGCCACGATCATTAATATTCCGAGCCCGCATCTCTCGCAGAGTGCAAGAAAAGGCTCGATTGGGAAGATTGGAAGAAGGCAATCACCGCAGAGTTAGTCTCTCTGAACAAAAGAGAGGTGTTTGGGCCTGTGTGCCGCACGCCTCCCCATATAAACCCCGTAGGTCACAAATGGGTTTTTTGTTCGCAAGAGAAACGAAAACAATGAAGTTGTAAGGTACAAGGCAAGGCTTGTCGCTCAAGGTTTCACTCAACGTCCTGGGGTTGATTATGAAGAAACCTATTCTCCGGTCATGGGCGGAATTACCTTTAGGTACTTGATCTCAATGGCAGTCAACTTGAAGTTGAGAATGAAGCTAATGGATGTTGTCACAAAGATATTTGTATGGAAACTTGGATTCAAGATATACATGAAAGTACCTGAAGGTATCCCTATCCCGAACCAAGACAGAGCAAATGTAAACCTATACAAATGTGAAATTGGAGAAATCACTGTATGGATCAAGCGATCGGGAAGAATGTGGTACAATCGTTTGAGTGACTTTCTCTCGCAAGAAAGGCTACGAACAATGAAGATTGTTCATGTGTATTTATACAACGATTCACGAATGGATTTTGTATAATCTCCGTCTATGTAAATGACTTGAACATCATTGGAACGGATGAGGAAATTGAAGAAGCATGCACATACTTGAAATCTGAGTTTGAAATGAAAGACTTGGGTAAAACCAGGTTCTGTTTAGGCTTGCAGCTTGAACATGTCCAAGGCGGAATCTTGGTATACCAAGCATCCTACACGCAGAAAGTGTTGGAGAGATTTGGCTTTGAAAAGACATACCCCGCAAAGACCCCAATGGTCGGAAGGTCACTCCAAGCAGACCTAGACCCGTACAGGCCTAAAGAAGAGGGGGAGGAAGGTCTGGGAGCGGAATTCCCATACTTGAGTGCAATTGGAGCGCTCATGTACCTTGCGAATAGCACTAGGCCGGACATTGCGTTCGCCGTGAATTTGCTAGCAGATGCAGATGCGTAACCCACCAAAAGGCATTGGAAAGGGGTGAAGGACATCTTCCGTTACCTTCAAGGAAGCAAAGACCTCGGCTTGTTTTACAGAAGAAACAATGAATTGAATTTAGTTGGCTATGCCGATGCTGGGTACCTATTGAAGGGAATATGCCCGAGAGGCAATAATAAATTGTTTATTATCTTATTCCATGTTTATAATAGATGTTTATTTCTCATGCTAAAATTGTATTAACCGGAAACGTTGATACATGTGTGTGTAATAAACAAACAAAAGGTTCCTAGTAAAGCCTCTCTTTTAAACTAGCTTGTTGATTAACCTGATGATCAAGGTTTCGATCATGAACATTGGATGTTGTTAATAACGGGTCACATTATTAGAAGAATGATGTGATGAACACACACCCAAGTTGGTATAGCAAATTCGATCAAGTCATTAAAGTTTGTTGTCAGATCAACATATACAAAATAGCTCTTTCCTTAGACTCATGAGATGATGTCAATCACTAACTAAAGAGTACTTTGATGACATCAAACGCCACTCCAGAACACGGTGACTATAAAGATGGATTTGGGTACTATGAAAGTATTAGTTGAGGCTCATGCATCAAGAGTGGGATTTGTCCATCCGTGATGACTGAGAGATATACTTCCGCCCTCTATGCGATATCACATTGACATCGCTATAAGCACGTGACTAGGTCACAAGAATGTCATATCACTAACGAGTAAAGAGTACTTATCGTAACGGGATCAAACTAGGTATAGTTGATACCAATGATCTGATCTCGGATAAGTAATATATCGCGAGACAAAAGGAATTGGTTATGTTGGTTTTGGTTCACACGATCACTAGTTCATCGCTGAGTAAGTGGAGTCATTATGGATCTCCGCATCCCGCACGATGATTATTGATTAGAGAGGTGTCTTGATCATGTCTATTTTATTCACGAACCGTAGAGGTGACACACTTAAGGTTCATCGACGCTTTGAGTGGATACTTTAACACCGGAGAAAAGTTTGGACAAAGACCTGAATAGTTTCGATATCAACATTCACATGAAGAGAATGGAGAGTCCATTCACATGGAGAGTCCATTCACATGAAGAGAATGGAGAGTCCATTCACATGGAGAGTCCATTCACATGGAGAGAATGGAAAGTCCATTCACATGGAGTGTCCATTCACATGGAGAGAATGGAGAGTCCATTCACATGGAGAGAATGGAGAGTCAACTCACTCTTATAAAAGGGAGGGTGGAGCTCCTCTCTCATGACTAATCTCCATGACCCTTGGTTGGTCTTTTTCTCCTTCCTCCCGGCTGCTCCACCTCTTCAAGCCAAAGAGCTTAAGCTTAAGCGCAGCCGGAAGTCAGCTTCCACCACCACCACTAAGTCGAGTGTTGTTGGAGTTTCCCCCGTGATCCTCTACTCGCCGCTCACCGGATCGAGGGATTGAGGTCGCCGTTGTTCGCACGCAGGACCAAGTACCTGAGGCGCCGCCGCTTGTGGCGCCATCTCGCGACTTTGAAGTCGGGCGTAATTACTTCAACCATCGCTTGTTTGCGGGAACGTTATTCCCGGGCCGGTCTACGAGGGTGAGTCCTTCAAACCGCTTGCATGCATCTCCTAGATATGATCTTGGTGTTTGGTTGCATTCAGTAGGGAAAATTTTTGTTTTTCCATGCTTCAAACCCATCTGGGTATCGAGCCGTGTCTATGCGTAGATGTTTTGTACGGTTTAAAACACATGTGGATGTGGGCGTTGATGATCATGTTATTGCATACTGCAGGTATTTTGGATCATGGTGGCATAGTGGGATTTGAAGCGTTCCCGACTAACCTTACATGTCCTCAGACATGAGACTTGTTCCACGCCGACATGCAACTAGTATTGCATAAGTGGCTTTATGGTGTCGCTTCTCTACTATAGTCATGATCTAATTTACAACGGTTTGCTAATAATGTTTTTATCACCGCTGTGGTTCTTGTTCGTAGGTAAGAACAGTTTTTCCTAGAAAGCCCAAAACTACGAAAATATGCAAAAATAAATTAGAGGCGTCTAACTTGTTTTTGCAGGCTTGTGATGTGATATGGTCATTGATACAAAGATTGTTGTATGAAATGAAATTTATTGTAAATTTAAAACAACTCAGGAGCCATTTGGTTGTTTTTTCTTTTATGGCTCATGCATAAGTATATGTCCATGTGATATATTGTAATTATGGAGGAAGACAATCAAGATGGCAAAGCATCATGGACCTTGGTGCCATGTATGGAATGATGGAGATCATACCATGTCGCACAAGATGGAGATCAAGTGCTTGAAAGGACCATATCATATCACTTTATTCATGCATGTGATGTTAATCCTTTTATGCATCTTATTTTGCTTGGATATGATCACGTCGATAGACTATAAGATGATCCCTCCAAATTAATATCAAGATAATAATGTGTTCTTCCATAGTATGCACCGTTAAGAAAGTTCGTCAAGCTTCAAGCACCACGTGATGATCGGGTGTAATAGACTCTACGCTCGCATACAACGGGTGTAAGCCGATTTACACACGCAAATACTTTGGTTCTACTTGGCAGCCTAGCATGTACAGACATGGCCTCTAACACGTAACCAAAGGTAAAGCATGAGTCATATGGATGATATGATGAACATATTGATGTTCGCTTTGAAACTATGCCGCCTCACGTGATGATCGGGTTTCGGTATAGTGAATTTGGTTCGTGTAATCACTAAAGATGACTAGTAGGATGTTGTTTTTTGGAGCGGGAGTTCTCGTAGTAATTTTGAATTAAACTTGAACTTAATCTATTATGAACTTAGTCTAATTAACTTTGCAAATACGTTGTAGATGGCACCACCTATTTTCACTTTCAACTGCTCATGGAGAAAGAGAAACTAGCCACCAACGGTAGCAACTTTACCAATCGGCCCTTAACTGAGGATTCTCCTCGCCGCTCAAAGGAGTTATGTGCTTGATGCGCTGGCCGGTGCCCCGCCTCCGATGATGGCCCCGAGGAGGAGAAAATGTTTTCTTGACTAAGCATGAGGACCACGCCTAGTTCATCATGCATTTTGTACATGGCCTGAGCCTCGAGCCGCGAAAACGCCGGCACAAAGAATGCTTTTGATACAATGAGAGAGTTGAAAATGATCTTCACACCATGCCGCAAAGAGAGAGTTATGAAGCTTCTAAAAGTTCTTTAGCCAGATGATGGAGGAAAACAAATTAAGTAGTGAGCACGCAGATTCAAAATGTCTGGAGTACGCCGATAAACTCATAGCTTTGGGAATAACGATCCCCATTGAGCTAGGAATTCATCGTGTTCTCTGCCGCCACTCAAGCTACAAGAGCTTTGTGATGAACTACAACATGCGGCATGAAGAAGTCTTCCCTCGAGATTCTCTAATGCTGAAAATCAAGTGGAGATCAAAAAGGAACATCAAGTGTTGATGGTCCAAAAGACTATCAGCCAAGAAGAAAGGCAAGGCTAAGGAAACTTCAAGAAGAAGGGCAAGTCTCAGTGCCACATCCGAGAAGAAGACCAAGGTCGCCCTAAGTCGACATCAATGTTTTATGCAAGAAGGCACTGGGCACTGGAAGCGCAATCGCCAAAATATCTCGGCCGATAAGAAGGACGGAATGTGAACAAAGGTATATATGATATACATGTTATTGATGTGTACCTTACTAGTACCGCAGAGCTGGTATTTGATACCGGTTCGGTTAACATATGTAACTCAAACAGAGCTAAGGAACAGGAGACAACTAGCAAGGATGAGGTGATGATGCGCGGCAATGGATCAAAGGTTGATGTGATCGCCGCCGGGACGCTTACCTATCCAATTACCATCAGATTAGTTATAAACCTAAATAATTGTTATTTAGTGCTCATTGAGCATGAACATCATATCTCGATCTTGTTTAATGCGAGACGGTTATTCATTCAAGTCCGAGAACAATGGTTGTTCAATTTATATGAATAATATCTTTTATGGTCATGCACCTCAAAAGAATGGTTTATTTATTTTGAATCTTGATAATAGTACACATGTTCATAATGTGAATGCCAAAAGAATTAAGTTGAATGATGATATTGTGCATATATGTGGCATTGCCGCTTATGTCATATTGGTGTTAAACGCATGAAGAAGCTCCATTCGATGGACTACTAGAATCACTTGATTATGAATCATTTGAAACATGTGAACCATGCCTCATGGGCAAGATGACTAGAACCCCGCTTTTCCGGCACAATGGAGCTGCAACCGACTTATTGGAAATCATACATACCGATGTGTGGTCCAATGAGTGTGTCACACAGGGTGGATATCAAGTTACTGCTACTTTCACTGATGATTTGAGTAGATATGGATATATTTACTTAATGAAACACAAGTCTCAAAACATTTGAAAAGTTCAAAGAATTTCAGAGTGAAGTAGAAAATCATCGTAATAGAAAGATCAAATTTCTACGATCCGATCGTGGGAGGAGAGTATCTTAGTTACGTAGTTTGGCACACACATGAGACAATGTGGAATAGTTTTCACAACTCACTCCTCGAACACCACACAGAATGGTGTATCCGAGTCCGAATCATACTTTATTGGATATGGTCTGATCTATGATGTCCCTACAGATTTGCTACTTTCATTTTGGGGTCATGCACTAGAAACAATGCATTCACTTTAAATAGGGCACCATCTAAACTGCTGAAATGACACCAGTATGAATTATGGTTTGGCAACAAACCTAAGCTCATTTCTAAAGTTTGGGGATGCGATGTTTATGTGAAGAAACTTCAACCTGATAAACTCGAACCCAAAGCGGAAAAATGCATCTTCATAGGATACCCTAAAGAAACAATTGGGTACACCTTTCTATCACAGATCCGAGGGCAAGGTTTTAGTTGCCAAGAATGGATCCTTTTGGAAAAAGAGTTTCTCTCGAAGGTGTGAGTAGTAGGAAGGTAGAACTCGACGCAGGTTATTGAACCTTCTCTTCATGGAATGGCAAGTGCAAAGAAAGCACTAAGTTGCTTTGAGTTGACTTCACCAAATGAAGAGGGAACTAATGATAAGGATCATGAAACTCGGAAGAGAACACTACCGCACTCGCAGTCAACAAGAGCGCATAATGCTCTCGACTTTTATGTTCCTACTATGAATGTCATGGTAGTTGAGAATAATGACCCTCGCGATGACGTATGATGAAGCCGATGATGAGCCCAGATTCCGACAAATGGCTAGAAGCCATGAACCAAATGAGATCCATGTATGAAAACCAAGTATGGACTTTGGTGGACCTACCCAATGACCGCAAGGCCGTTGAGAACAAATGGATTTTCAAAAAGAAAATAGACGCCGATGGTAATGTGACCGCTCATAAAGCTCGACTTGTCGCAGCGGTTTTCGACAAATTCAAGGAGTTGACTACGATGAGACTTTTCTCACCCGTAGCGATGCTAAAGTCTCAAGTTAGATTATGTTAGCAATTGCTGCATTTTTCGATTATAAAATTTGGCAGATGGATGTAAAAACCGCTGCCTTAATGGAAACATTGAGGAAGAGTTGTATATGATACAACCCAAAGGTTTTGTTGATCCTAAGGATGTCGATAAGGTATGCAAACTTCAGGCTGATCCATTTATGGATCGAAGCAAGCATCACGAAGTTGGAATTCCTGCTTTGATGAGGTAATCAAAGGTTTTGGATTTGTCCAAACTTACGAGAAGCTTGTATTTACAAGAAAGTGAGTGGAGCTCTATAGCATTTCCGATATTATATGGATGACATATTGTTGATTGAAATGATATAGAACTTTTGAAAAGCGTAAAAGATTACTTAAACAAGAAGTTTTCAATGAAGGACCTTGGTGAAGCGGCGATATTTTAGGCATCAAAATCTATAGAGATAGATCGAGACGCTTGATCAAGTTATCGCAAAGTACATACCTGGACAAGATTCAAAAGAAGTTTAGAATGGACGAAAGTAAGAAAGTGGTTCTTACCTATGTTGCAAGGCAAGACGTTGAGTAAGACTCAGAGTCCAACTATAGCAGGAAGATAGAGAAGTAATGAATAAAATTCCTATGCTTCACCATAGGCTCTATCATGTATGCTATGTTGTGTATTAAGACCGGATGTGGCACATGCTATTAGTTTGACTAGCAGGTACCAACTGATCCAGTGTTTGGAACATCGACAATGTCCAAGAATATCTTTAAGTACTTGAGAAGAACTAAGGATATGTTTCTCATATATGGTGGTGAAGAAGAGCTCGTCGTAAAAGGTTACGCGCCGACGCTTAGTTCGACCGATCCGATGACTCTAAGTCACAAACCGTATATTTTTGAAATGAATGGAGGAGCAAGTGAGTCGGAGGAGTTCCAAGCAATCGTGGTGGCGGATCTTCAACGAGGCTTAATATGTTGTCGCCTGTAAGTAGCCGCAGAAGCGCTTGGATGAAGATGTTCATATCCGAATCGGTGTGGTTCGAAAAGTTGGACCCAATGGTTATCTATTGTGACAACAATGGTGCCATAGCCAATGCTAAAGAACCAAGGTCACACAAGAATTCCAAGCATATTAAGCGCCGGTTTCACTCCATCCGTGGAACATGTCAAGGATGGCGATGTAAAGATTTGCAAAGTGCACACGGATCGAATGTGGACGCAGCGTACGCTGACTAAAGCTTCCCAAGGGCAAACATGATCAGCACTTAACTCAATGGGTGTTAGATTCATCACAATGTAATCTAGATTATTGACTCTAGTGCAAGTGGAGATTGAAGGAATATGCCCGAGAGCAATAATAAAATTGTTTATTATCTTATTCCATGTTTATAATAGATGTTTATTTCTCATGCTAAAATTGTATTAACCTAAACGTTGATACATGTGTGTGTAATAAACAAACAAAAGGTTCCTAGTAAAGCCTCTCTTTAAACTAGCTTGTTAATTAATCGATGATCAAGGTTTCGATCATGAACATTGGATGTTGTTAATAACGGTCACATTATTAGAAGAATGATGTGATGAACACACACCCAAGTTGGTATAGCAAATTCGATCAAGTCATTAAAGTTTGTTGTCAGATCAACATATACAAAATAGCTCTTTCCTTAGACTATGAGATGATGTCAATCACTAACTCCTAAGAGTACTTTGATGACATCAAACGCCACCGTAACACTGACTATAAAGATGGATTTGGGTACTATGAAAGTATTAGTTGAGGCTCATGCATCAAGAGTGGGATTTGTCCATCCGTGATGACTTGAGAGATATACTGGCCCTCTCGGTGATATCACATTGACATCGCTTGCAAGCACGTGACTAGGTCACAAGAATGTCATATCTAACGAGTAAAGAGTACTTATCGGTAACGGGATCAAACTAGGTATAGTTGATACCAATGATCGGATTCTGATAAGTAATATATCGCAGACAAAAAGGAATTGGTTATGTTGGTTTTGGTTCACACGATCACTAGTTCATCGCTGAGTAAGTGGGAGTCATTATGGATCTCCGCATCCCGGGCCGATGATTATTGATCGTAGAGGTGTCTTGATCATGTCCATTTTATTCACGTAACCGTAGGGTGACACACTTAAGGTTCATCGACGCTTTTGAGTGGATACTTTAACACCTGAGAAAAGTTTGGACAAAGACCTAATAGTTTCGGGATATCAGAACATTCACATGAAGAGAATGGAGAGTCCATTCACATGAAGAGAATGGAGAGTCCATTCACATGGAGAGTCCATTCACATGGAGAGAATGGAAAGTCCATTCACATGGAGAGTCCATTCACATGGAGAGAAATGGAGAGTCCATTCACATGGAGAGAATGGAGAGTCAACTCACTCTTATAAAAGGGAGGGTGGAGCCTCTCTCATGACTAATCTCCATGACCCTTTGGCTGGTCTTTTCTCCTTCCTCCTGCTCCACCTTTCAAGCAAAGAGCTTAAGCGGTTAGCCGGAATTAAACAGCTTTCTCCACCACCACCACTAAGTCGAGTGTTGCAATGGAGTTTCCTGGATCCTCTACTTCCTCACGCCTCGGATCGAGGGATTGAGGTCGCCGTTGTTCCGCACGCAGACCGGCACCAGGCGCCGCTTGTGGCGCCATCTTTCGCGACTTTGAAGCTCCGGCGTACTTACTTCAACCACGCTTGTTTGCGGGAACGTTATTCCCGCCGCTTCACGAGGGTGAGTCCTTCAAACCGCTTTGCATGCATCTCCTAGATATGATCTTGGTGTTTGGTTGCATTCAGTGAAAATTTTGTTTTCCATGCTTCGAAACCCATCACCTATCTGACCAAGATACCGGCAAGTCACAACCGGGTATGTTTTCCTTTGCGGTGAACGGCAATTTCTTGGAAGTCGTCTAAGCGGACTCTTGTCTCGACGTCGACTAACCACTCAGAAATCATTGCATTGTATGAAGCCTCTCGGGAATGTGCATGGCTTCGAAGAATGGTTCACCACATCCAGAAGTCATGTGGCCTGAACATGGAACAAACCCCCACTATTATCTATGAAGATAATGCAGCTTGTGTTGCACAAGTGCAAATGGGATATGTGAAGAGTAACCTTACAAAGCATATCAACCCCAAGTTCTTTTATGCCCATGAAATGCATAAGATGAACGAGATAAAGATACTGCATACTAAGTCAATCTCGCAGATTTATTCACTAAGTCACTCCCGGCATCTTCCTTTGAAAGATGTATTAGAGGAATCGGGATGATGAGGCTTAGAGAAGTGCAGATTTCAGGGGGAGAATTTTCACATACTCCTACATAAATCTCGAACATGAAGTTTGAGTACCCAACGTGAATCTTGGAGATTAACATTGAAGTTTGAGTGGATTGTACTCTTTTCCTTAAGTAAGTTTTTCATTGAAGTTTTCTTACCTAAGGTTTTTGATGAGGCAATCCGTGCAACACAGCAAGCGTGTGCTATGTACTCTTTCTCCAATTATTTTTTCCACTGGGTTTTTATGGAGTTTTAATGAGGCATATGCATCTCGCAGTGAAGAGTCCAAGGGAGAGTGTTAGGAAACCGATTGACGTATCCTATATGGACTCTTCCTTATCTCTAGCAGAACCACTATATATAGGAGGCAGGGGCTACCCCTTTGTACACACAAGCAATGAGAATAATAAAGCAGAGCAGTTCCTCCTCATATTGTGTCTCTCTCCCTCTCTCTCTATTCTCCAGTTTAGATCTATTAGACAACCCCGGACTATTCGATAGCGAGGTTGTCTAACAAATCCATATCCTGGCATAACCTCAAAGCAACAGAAGAAGAATACCACCCGTATCGCCCGAGGGCCCGACTACCCCCGCAACCCCTGACCAGAGCAAACGATGCTCCGCCGCCTTCCTCCGTGCCTCCGCCGAGCCCTCCTCTTCTCCTCCACCACCACCGCCGCCTCCCCCATCCCGCACCGCGGCGTGCATCTCCCTGACCCTAGCTTCGCGCCTCCCCACGCCCTGCTCCCCCGATGGCACCTTTGCACCACCGCCCCCTCCCCGCCGCCGCCCCCTCCTCCATCCCCGCCTCAAGGTCCATCGCAGTCCGGCGGCGGATCCATCGCCTCGTCGCTGAACCCCGCCGAGGTCGCCAAGTTCGCCGCCATCGCCGAGACCTGGTGAGATACTGAGATCCCTCCCTAGTCGCTGGCCTGGCCTGGCCTTTTGCTGAATGCTTGGTCAAAATTTTGGAGTAAAGTGGACTTGAATGGTATGCAATTATGCATGTTTCTAAGTTGGTGCGTATTTGAAGGACGGCGATGCACACTGCCTCTAGTCCGATAGTCAAGGCACTTCAGCTGAACAAACTTATTGGCCTAATTTTTTGGATTTGAATAGCAGCATGCTCTCGTTTGGAAGCATGTCTCCCACAGTGATGAACACTCTGGAGTCTGGGGGATCACTGTTGGCATTGCGAACTGCAGAATTGGATATCGATTCTGATACAACCGTGAGGTGGTTAAATAAGCTGCAATAGCTCATGTAGTTTGTTGATGCAGTCCAGTAAATTGGCCCACATTTTTGTGGATACCAACATATCGCTAGCTATTTTCAGGGAAGTGCATAAAAACTATGGCAGTGCCTAGGCTACTGCGTGCGGAAAATATCTAACTCGGTGTAGGTGCACCTTGATGAGCTGTAGTTATGAAACCTAATGGTAGGCTTTGTGCTCTTCGATTCTTTGTATTATGTCATCCTAGTTCTATGTAGAACTATTCGCCTACCAGTGCAACACTTCATAGTAATTTGCGTATGAGATGCTCAAAATGAAGGCTACAAGCTTTTTTTTTTGCTTTGCATACAATTTCTTATCGATGATGGCACTGTTTCTGGAATAAACAGGTGGGATTCTGATGGTCCATTCAAACCTTTGCATTTGATGAATCCAACCCGACTGTCTTTTATCCGCTCCACTCTCTGTAGACATTTCAGGTACATTGCCAACATATTCATTTTTTCTGATTTCACTGGTGGCCGCCTCAATAAATATATACCATATATGCATAGATGACTGGCTCCGATTGTTGGAATGCATTTTCTTTTCTATGGAGCATTACTGTTGTGTTCTTTTGAATTAAAGAAAATACAGCTATTGGGCTGCTACTTGTACCATGCCTTATCCCATATTGCGATCATTTCTCCATTTCTTTCTCATTGTGAATATTTATCCTTGCCTTTCACTCTTTTTTATATTTTTTTATTTTACTAAAGTGCATCCTAAGAAGGGATCCATATTTGCTATATTCTGCCTAAATTTGAATCTTCCAGGCGGGATCCATATTCATCTAAACCACTTGAAGGCCTTAAAGTTGTTGATGTTGGATGTGGAGGTGGCATCCTCGCAGAGGTAGCAATGCTTTCTTCATCAATCATTTCTAAAGAACAACTACCTTCTGGCATTTAACACAGGCTCATGTCGTTCATTGTTATAGAAATGGAAAATGGATATGTACTAATTTCCTTCTTGCTTATCATATTCTTTTTGATACCAGGTGTTATATTGTACAATATACCCATATTGAACTTTTAGATTTCAATTCATTTCACATCTACAATAATTTTTCATCATGTTGACTTACTAGTTACTAGTCTCTATAGTCTATAATGAATGTCTTAAACTAACCAAGCTCTTAACCATATTCTCCTTGCCGACAGTTTGAGTCAAGCTTATTGATGTGAAGTTAGTGCATTTGCAGTTTTTTTTTTGTGTTTCTACTTTACTGGTATTTTTCACACCTAAGAAAATGAAGAAAATGGCTCATTTAATTGCAATCTATGTTATGGCTTAGGCTGCAAACCTCAGACCTGCAGCAGTGTTATTTGGACATGGACATGGGTCGGAATCCGACTCGGATTATGGTGTCCGATTCGGCAAAAAAAATTTGGACACAGGAAATGCTACTTGGAATCGGACACGGATGTCAGAATCCGACTTGGATTCGAGGTGTCTGATTCAGCAATTTTTTTGAACACGGGTGTCCGAGTAACACTGGCTTGCAGTACTGGTTCTACTTAGGAACGTTACATAATAAATTGTGCTTACAGTGTTATTAATGATTTTATAAAATTTGTAAAGTTGGCATACAAATATATACGATAACTAGTTGATTTGAAATTGTTAGTGTTTTTGTCTCAGATCAATGCCTTTTGGGCGTTAAGAGTGCAGTTGGGGACAATAACATGTGTTTGCTTTTTTGTGTGATCAACCTGACAAATAACATACTTATATATATATTTTGGATTCTTGTGCTGGATGACAGCCTCTTGCTCGGATGGGAGCTACGGTTACTGGAATTGATGCTGTCGACAAGAATATAAAGATCGCACATATTCATGCTGTATGTGTAAACTCATCTTCATGTAAAATATTAGGTAGATAAAGATGTATTTGTTTTCCTCAAGACTGATTTTGACATCTTTGGACAATAAAGTGTATACTGCTAAGTTTAGGTACTGGCTTATGTTTGACATCAATGAAAAATAATGTTGCTGCCATATAATACTACTAAATACATTCACCTCCATACCTTGTTTGATAATATTGCGTCATGATCAGATCACTGTGTATACTATATTAATCATTTCAGGACTAATGACTTGTTTTCCCAACCTGTAGTCCTGTAGTCATTCAATGCCCTAAAAGTGCATTAATTGGTCATGATTTCACAATGCCGGAATTGCCTGATCCAGAACCATGATAAATTTATTATATTTTCAGCCAATGATTTTTGTTTTTATATTCACAGGCATCTGATCCAACAACTGCTTCCATTGAGTATTACTGCACAACAGCTGGTCTCTCTCTCTCTCTCTCGCTCGCTTAATTAGTCACTTGTAGGACATATTTGCATGGCAGTTTGGCTATGTTGCTCTACGAATATCTAGTTTATGTAATCAGTAATCGAAATATATGCTATCTTGCTTGAACAACATTTTTCTCAGTAATTATATATAGTAGACTGTACGTTGTTCTCTGGAAACTTGGTAGAACAAAATTCTCCATCAGTTTAACGCAGAAAGTATCTCAATAATTATATATAATAAATTAACGGGATTATAAGGGAAGAACAACAACTTGCCAAATTTGATAAGATAGAATAAATTTAGATATATAAGTGAACGATTCCTGCTATTTCTTATGACTGTGACCAGAGCAAAACTTATATGACTTATTGTTCATATGCAGAGGAATTGGTAGAAGAGAACAAGCAATTTGATGCTGTAATTTCTCTTGAGGTATGCACATTTTTCATCCCATCTAAATCCATCCTGTCCTTTAAACAACATGTTTGATAACAGAGCCACTTCGTAGGTTATTTATCATGGCATGCACTATCTTAGAGATGTTTTTGGTAATTTCTGATGGGGAGCCTTTTTGTTTCAAGTGATATTGTAGAATGCTTTGATTGTTCTGTACTTGCATTGCATATAGCTTCCCATGTGTGCTCATTTTCTCCCCTGATTAAGGGAAAACCACTGCCAGAAACATAGATTATAATGAGGCAGATGCATATTGTGCTCTCCCTCTCCTGTATATGCCTTTTATTTTGGGTGTTGCTTGCTGTGAGAGCAAATATGCTTGTACTTGTGCAGCCCAGTTATAGTGTTTGATGAATTTTTTTTTCATGCACATCTAAATCTCAAGCCATGTGTACAACAAAAAGCAGTCATCCATGAGAAATATCTGAAGAACTTATGCAATCTACGACAGAGCAGCATAGCACAATGTTCCTCTGTGAATATTATTATTAAGGGAATCCTATGCACTCACCAGTCGTCACAGCTTTTTTTTTGGTCTGTTGCATTTACAGCTCTCTTAACTGCAACTTATGTACTGGATCAGAAATATGGATTAATCTTAATATATTTGCAGGTGATTGAACACGTTGCTAATCCTTTGGAGTTCTGCAAATCTCTCTCGGCTTTGACAGTTCCTAATGGTGCCACTGTGATTTCTACAATCAATCGATCAATGAGAGCATATGCAACTGCAATAGTTGCTGCTGAGTATATTCTCAATTGGGTTAGTCTCTAGCCCTCTTGCATGTTTTAGCTTCATTTCCTAAAATTGATTCACTTGGTTGGGTAGTCTATTGTGTTGGAGAAATTTGCCATTTCTTTGTGGCTAGCTTAGTGAAGTCTTGCCTCTTGAGAGTGCAACTTGTTAACACCTTTCCAATGGCTTATGCTTCTGAGCAATCTCTAGCCACAACAAAATTGGTTGTTAAAATCTTGAAGTATTCAACTGTATCGTAGGTTGCACAGATGACAGAGGAAAACATGCGTAGGGCCACATTGATTTGTATAAGCTAGTTAGCTGTGTTTATTAGGTTGTAAACTCAGAATTCAGTAATGGTTCAAATCTCCAAAGAAACATTTATCTGCTTTTATGTTTCTGCAATCACGTTGATCTGCACAATTATCAACAAGCTGTTTGATCATATGCTCAGGCTAACATAAGTTGATGTTCAGTTGAATGTGAATCGATGTTTACACTGCTTTCTAAATTATTTCCCTGTACTCTACAGCTTCCTAAAGGCACACATCAGTGGTCCAAACTACTTACCCCTGATGAGCTAGTCCTAATAATGCAAAGATCCTCAGTCTCCGTAAGCTCTCAATCACTATGATGTGTTGATTTTTTTTGCAAGTTATGTAACTGAGCTTGATATATGTCACCAGGTACAAGAAATGGCCGGGTTTGTGTATAATCCGTTGAGTGGGGAGTGGTCCTTGTCAGATGATATTAGTGTAAATTATATTGCCTATGGCATCAAGAAAAGTGAAACACCATCAACTGTCATAGAAACAAGGTTAGCACAGTAGTTGTCGGAGAAAACGAATTGACCATGCATCATCAGAACATTTTTCTTGGAAGCAAAATTTGTGCCACTTCAATATTTCAGCGAGGGTTAGAATCAAATAGCAAACAGAGGTTTTCCTTTCCTTTTTGTTAACCTCGGGAACAGGGGGCATGGAGTAGTCTTAAGACTGAAACCCCATGGAGAAGTTGATCAGAGAGCTAACAAGTATTTATTATAGATGATCCCACCCTGCGGCTTTTGTTTTTCTTTGATTGTAATAAGTGCTTCGGACAAGTTTCTCAAATTGGCGGCAATCTCTTGTTTTTCATGGAGTAATTACAATAGATGATCCCTCCCTGTGCCCTTTTTTTGTGGACTGTTTCTCCTTATGTGCCCATGGCATCTATTATCGATGATCCCATGACAGGAACATTATCAGCCACAGGCTTCAAATCGTTTTCCATGAAATGAAAGGCTAAGAAAACAGCTAACAAAGCCTCTTCTACTGTTTACTGGTAAAAAAACCTAATAAAGCATATATCTAATGTCTCCGATGGTATTGAAATTTAGAGTAATTTCAACCATGATAACATACTGATAGAAAACCATTCTTACATAATCTTGTAGGTCCATACGCATCAGACATGCATAACCACTATTAAGGTTGAAATACAAGCATACAACATCTTCAGGTGTTTATTAGGTGCGGGATAAACTGCCTATTAGCATACCAAATCACCCAGTACGATCTTTATATCGTTATTACAGACACGGCTGACAGTGGCAGTCAAGAACGCCATCATATCACCCTTCATTGAAACCATTTCATTTGCATCGGGACATGCTCATGCACCATCATCATCTTCCACAGTGTTGACACGCTCACACTCGTCAATCCATTCGCTATATCTGCAAAGTGAACAAAAATCCAGCTCAGCTCCAGGTGCGGATAAAAGTGACGAATTTAAAATTTACTGGCAAAGGAAGAATTATTTGTTGGCCTTGACTTACATATCAATAGGTTCAGTCAGCGCTGCAACAAAGAGACCAGCAAATTAGTATAAACATGGAAACATGCAGCTTAACAAAGCTTTATTTCTACTATATACTACATTATATTCTATACAAGATAAAAGGAACATGTTTAATTAATGCAGTTTCTTTCAAGCAATTCAGCTAACTCAGACTTAAACGTGGCAAATAGGGAGCTGCAGGTTTAATGTCTTGATAGCCATGATGATTACATGAAGGTGCGATTTAGTAGTTACCGAGCAAGTGCATGTAAGTACATAACTTAAAGAAACAGTTTTTCAGACAATTTTTCCTGCAATCATTCAACATTAGTAATGGTCAAATTCCACACTTGATATTTCGGTTAGAGTGACTAAGCCAAGAATACAACATGAAATAGGCATGATTCTGAGAAAATTAAAGGTAAGCTATAGTCCATATATACCGGATTTGCTGTAAACCCCCGCGAATCGCGAACCCGAATCAGTTTATGGTACGCAGTTCGTGTTTGCAGTGGAAATTTGAAGAAAAAAGTGGCAAACCGCGAACCTAAATCCCGTACCGTGACTTCGAACGAATCGCATTTTTGGTAACTATGCTATACTAGTTACATGCCGGTGCGTTACTATGAAAAACAAAATTGATAACGAAAAATTAAAATTAAAAAATAAAATAAAAAAATTTTACAAGATCAAACATCTATATTTAACGCTTTGTTTCTTGCGAAAGCTGGCTAATTAAAGCAACGCTTCGTTTCTTGCGTAGGGCAATTATACAGGGCAATTAAGCAGGGCAATTAAGTAGGGCAATTAAGCAGGGCAATTAAGCGGCAATTAATGACGTGGGAAGAACGGACCACTGCCACCAAGTGCTGCTTTAGAATAGTAGAGATTCTGTTCCAAGAGGGGTAAATGTGATTTCATGTTGCCTCGTTCATTAATCCATTAAATTGAAAAAGAACAAAACTTATGAGCCGACTGTCTAGTGGGCTTTTCTTGTCATGATTTCCTAGCTGCCAATCACTAGTACGACATCTAAATTAGGGCTACACTATGCAATTCTACATATAATTTGGGCATACCATTCACGGTGGTGCTGAAGTTTTCCTGACAGATTCTACAAGAAGCTTCGCCGATCAGATTCTTCATATCACTGGAGAAAAGGGGAAAGCCAAGTCAAAATGTTGAATGCATTACTATAGATCCATAAACAGCATAAACCAACAAATAAGAAAACTGGTGCAAATGGTGCTCACATTCGGCATTCTACACTACTCCCATGATTGCAGAATGGGCAGGAAAAAACAGTATCAAGCTTGTCCATCCGCTTCTTAGGAGGTGGCTTAGCGGCAGACTTCCTCTTACCCATGGTTCAACTTCTTTTCTTCCTTCAAAATCAAACCAAGCACAGTGACTATCATCTACTGATTACTGAACGACCATAAGATGTACACATCTATGAAGTCTCTAGTTGTAAAGAACATGCCACAAGACACAACAATAGATGAATTATTTTGAACAAGATAACAAATATATACGAAGAGGGAATAATTGATGATTTGCTCTCAATTACTTGTGCCATTGATCATTTATCCCGTGATGTCTCACTAACATACGGGCCTTAGGGGCACATGTCGTGACACATGGCAAATGATCAACTGCATCAACTAAAACGGGGCAAATGATCAAGTGTATAGACATCATCTGGATGTTTTTGTCCCAAAAAACATCCAAACTTTGGACCGTACGATCAAAACACACATCCGTAGGATCAACCCACCTCGAATTCAGGGGGGCGTGTGCATCGATCTGAAAGCAAATCCAAAGACCAGAAATTTGGATGATGGTTGCTAAAGAAAACATCCGGATGAAACTTATCAAAACCCAATGATCAAATCACCCACTAACCAAGCTAAACAACGTAAAGATACTTTTAGAAAAAGTCCGGAATTCCGTAATCACAAGAGATAGCAAACTAATCATAATGGATTCACGATTCAGGAACACAAGACCTTGTCTTTTCCTGCCATGGATACTATATCCATTGCTCAATTAATAAGAAACTGGTCGATATATATGCTTAAAAAAGTGATAGTTTGACATCACTCTTCCAATCCAATCTAGAATCTACCACTTTCAATGGCAAAAACATAGGGATGACAGGCATCCAACAACTTCTTTCAATCAAGAAATTTGGGACTAACCCTACCTATTCATACGTCACGCCTTCGACCAAGAACGGGCCAACCTACCTGATCAAACAACAATCAACGACGAGATTACTCTTGAATTCGACCATGAACGCCCTCAAGAACACACGGTAACGGATCGGGCGGATCAGCCCAATCAAGAAACAAAATTATACACACCAACGATGCAAAAGCACAGCCAAAACGAAGAGAGAAAAAGAATCGCACATGTCGCAGGACATTCCATGAACCGGATGAACAGGAAACGAAAAATAAAGGAATTCCGAAGACTAATTAGGGGTCCCTGCTCACCTTGGGGCGTCGAAGGAATGGGGAACGCCGGAATGGGGGAGGTGAGAGCGCAAAAGAGGAGGAAGGGGAAGAATGGGCGTTAGGAAACGCCTCCTTTTATAACGCAACGCGGGGTTGGGTTGGTGACTCAATGACTATTGGGTCTCACCAAGTCCACACCGGTTGGGTTTGGGCTCGAGAAATTTGCCGAGCCGGGCGACGCCGACGCCGCCGCTCACCTGAACATGGCGGCCGCCCCGACCGCGGCTGCCGCGAGGCAAGCGTCGGCGGCGGCCGCTTCCAGCAGCCACCACCCCGTCCACCACGCCCACCTCGCGGCTCTCCTCAACCCAGCCCCGCCCTCGCCTCCGCTCTCGCTTCCACTCAGCCGGCGCCACCTCCCGCTCTCGCTCCCCGCGGCCTCTCGCCTCGCCGCCGCCACCCCCCCGCTGCCTCTCCTCCTCTCCCTCCTCTCTGCCCTCCGCCTCCTCCCCTCACCGCCACCGCGCCCCTTTGACGCGCTTATCAAGTCCTACGCCTCCCTCTCCCGCGCCTCCCTCGCCGCCGCGGCCCTCGCGTTCGCTCGTTCCGCCGGGTACGCTCCTTCCGTGCCGGCCTACAACGCCGTCCTCCTCGCGCTCTTGGACGCGTCGCTCCCCAATGCCCGGCGCTTCCTCGCCTCCATGATCCGCGACGGCGTGGCGCCCAATGTGTACACCTACAACATCCTCGTCCGCGCTCTCTGCGCCCGAGACCGCCGGGAGGAGGCGCTCGACGTCGTGGGCGACATGCGAGGCGCGGGCTGCGCGCCCAACGCCGTCACGTACAACACACTCGTCGCGGCGTTCTGCAGGGCCGGGGATGTGGACGGCGCGGAGAGGCTCTTCAGCGTGATGCGGGAGGGCGGCGTGAGGCCGAACCTGGTGACCTTCAACTCGGTGGTGAATGGGTTTTGTAAAGCGGGGAGGATGGAGGACGCACGCAAGGTGTTTGATGAAATGGTGACGGAGGGGTTCGCGCCGGATGGGTTCAGTTATAACACCTTGATGGGTGGGTACTGCAAGGCGAGGTGCTTGCATGAAGCATTGTCAGTGTTTGCGGAGATGACACAGAAAGGGGTTGCGCCGGATGTTGTGACATTTACGTCACTAATCCATGCAATGTGCAGGGCTGGGAACTTGGAGCGAGCAGTGGCGCTGGTGGGGCAGATGAGGGAGAGGGGCCTTCGGATGAATGAGATTGCTTTCACAGCACTGATAGATGGGTTCTGCAAGAAGGGTTTCTTGGATGATGCATTGTTTGCGGTGAAGGAGATGAAGGATTCCGGGATCCAGCCATCAGTAGTGTGTTACAATGTGCTTATTAATGGTTACTGCAAGTTAGGAAGAATGGACGAAGCCAGGGAGTTAGTCCATGAAATGGAAGCTAAAGGTCTGAAGCCTGATGTGGTGACATACAGTACGATTCTCACTGGATACTGTAAGATTGGTGATACAATTTCTGCATTCCAATTGAATCAACAAATGCTCAAAAAGGGTGTGCTTCCAGACTCAGTCACCTACTCATCGCTCATAAGGGGTCTTTGTGAGGAGAGAAGACTCAACGATGCCTGTGAGCTCTTTGAGAAGATGCTTCAGCTTGGCCTTCAACCTGATGAATTTACTTATACAATGCTCATTGATGGCCATTGCAAGGGGGGGAATGTTGACAGGGCTCTTTCTCTGCATGATGAGATGATAAAGAAAGGAGTTCTCCCTGATGTTGTGACGTACAGTGTGCTCATAAATGGGCTTAGCAAATCAGCACGTACAAAGGAAGCACAACGATTACTCTTCAAACTGTATTACGAAGATCCTGTTCCAGCCAATATTATGTATGATGCCCTGATGCATTGTTGTAGCAAAGCTGAGTTTAAGAGTGTGGTGGCTCTCCTGAAGGGATTTTGCATGAAAGGGTTGATGAATGAAGCTGATAAAGTATACCAGTCAATGTTGGATAGAAATTGGAAACTTGATGGGTCCGTGTATAGTGTACTTATTCATGGGCATTGCAGGGGAGGAAATGTTATGAAGGCTCTCAGCTTCCATAAAGAAATGCTGCAGTGTGGTTTTGCTCCCAATTCAACAAGCACTATTTCCTTGGTTAGGGGTTTATTTGAAGAGGGAATGACTTTGGAAGCAGATAATGTGATTCAGGAGTTGCTGAATTGTTGTTCCCTAGCAGATGCAGAAACATCAAAGGCTCTTATTGACCTCAATCGGAAGGAAGGTAATGTGGACGCTGTGTTTGATGGTCTGCATTGCATGATAAGGGATGGACTGCTTCCAAGCTCAGGGTGAAATGTAGTATTCAGAAACCGTACTCATCAGTGCTCTGTACAAGTATATGACTTGCCATGAATCAGGATGATGCTCGACGGAAGGGCTGAAAAAGTTCTTTTTCTTCCCCATGCTGCAGTATGATGTGACGTGAGAAACTATTTGATCTCCCATTAATTTTTTATCCCTTAACATGTGAATAAAATGCAGTTCTTGATAAATACTTGACTAAGTACTAGCGCCTAGATGCATTTGTTATTTGTCATATTGCTTAGGTTAGAGAAAAGGCTATTGTTGTTATCAAGTTAGAATTATATCCTTTATGGTCTTTGTTTAGAACACTTAATCATGTGATATAGTTTGTCAAGTGATTAAAGTTCTATGGTACTATGGTCTCAGTTAACGCACATTTATCCCAGCTAGTACCACTGTTATTTGCTATGGTATTGGTAAACATAGAATTCCTATGTCTATTTTGTCCTAGTTTTGTAAAAGCACTGGATATCTTAAATTATTAATAAAACTTTGTGACAGTATTAATTTGCCCATCACGCATGTATATTGACCTTGACATGTGTCTTCATGTGCAACAACCTAAATTGATTGACATTCATTTGCTAGACATTCTGCTTTTCATTGATGAGCTAGGTTATAGTTACCATATAACTATGAAAACTTGATTAGCAGAATCAACTAAACTGTCCACATCTTTGAGAAGTTAAAGTTACTGAAACATGGTAAAAGGAGATCCTCATGAAACTAAAATCATGTCGTGAGCGCTGAATGTTGTTGTTGTTGTACCTCTTTCTTGACAGCAAGCGCTATTCGTAATGGCCACCAGTTGATTAGCTTTGAGCATTGTTAACAAGTTCTTCTTACTTCACAGCAATGATAATTTATGTGCTAGAGCAAAAAGCACACTCTCATATCACTCTACATGCTAGAGCAGAAAGTAGAACTATCACTCTACAGTCTACTTGCTAGAGCAGAAAGCACTCTCTCATATCACTCTTGATTATAAATACCCTTCTAACTAATTTTCCTTTTAAAGATAAATAAATACTTTAAATCCGTGTTATGTGACGTTACCAGTCCCATTTGGTTTGTTATGGTGCATCCAATGTAGCTTTATGCTTCCACTATTCTCTCGTTTTATAAGAGAGGCAAAAAAACACCCTTCCTTGTTTTCACCATTTTATTTTACTTGGACAAAAGCTAATCCTGATGAAGCTGACAACATGCAAAAATGAATCTACCATTGTTGGTTTTTTCTGGCCCTTGTTTAACTTTTAGACAAAATTACCCAATTTTCATCCACTGACTTCCAAGCGTTTGGTTTGCTGCAGAATGATGAATTTGAAGTGCCTGAAATATCAAAAGCATACACCCCAAGGGAGCCACTTATATCCACGAACGAAGGCACTCGAGAAAAGAAACAAACTGTGGAACAGGGACATTGAAAACTGGCAATCATAAGTCATGGTCCCATGCAACCCTGAGAAATGGAGTTTGGTTTGGAAGGGTTCCAGGACCGTTTTGAGTAAGTTCCACCCCTAATAATCTCTGATCGTTGCCAGTGGAATGTTTTGGGCATGATATTGCTTGCCGTTGTTGAGGGAGAAGCCAATAACCATCAAACTCGAGATAGTTGCTCTTTCTCTGCTTCTTGCTTGAAGAAAATCAAAATGGCTGTTCGTGGAAATGAGGAACATGAAGAGAATAGAACAATCACTGACAATTCAGGTACGTGTCTTAAGTCTTAACACACTGGCGACGGGTAGATATCCGTAATATTTTACTACTTCGGATCATGTATTTGTGTGTGTCACATGTAGCAACTTAATTAATTCATAATTAGCACCCGTTCTTCCGCAGAAGCCCATCGAAATCTATCTATTATATAGTATATAATTAACTAAAACAATGTTTAAAGGAGCTACCACATTCTTTTTGAGAGGCTAGAAATTCCCACATTTGGTGGTTCTAGATTATAACTGTGCTTATTGATATAAATTTAGAGCTATTATAGTTGTATAACAAATAAATATATTTTCAAATATAAAATTGTATGTATTGCGAGCAATGCTTCTTCTATGCTTTTCCTCCCGATACAAACTGCACAAATATTGAAGCAAACGAAAGGATAATTAATCACTATACCCTTTATTTATGCTTTAATATTTATATAACTTTAAAAAAGAAAAGCATGGAAGCACCTAACTATGCCGGCAATTCGGCTAGTTGACATTATTTGGCCCACAACATTTATCAACGGCTATTGGCCTACAAATCTACGATCTTAGGTTGCCGCTAAACTCTCCTACTTTTCTCAAGTTGCATTATTACCACCACGTACATAGTGTCAGCTGTTCTCCTTCTCCATCTTCTCGACCCTCCTTAGCACCTCGTCCTCCCTGTGGACCATCTCCCTCGCCTCCTCCGCGGTGAACGGCGGAGGCAGCGTGCATGGGTCAAAGCCGGCGACGTACCTCTCCATGGACTCCTCCAAGCAGTTCCGGTGCCGTCCGTTGGCGGGGCAGGCCATGGACTGGGTGCATGTCTCGACGGCCTTCTCCGGGACGGTGGGCTTGTAGCGCAGCAGCTTGGCGTACTCGGTGAGCAGGTGCAGCATGTAGTCATAGACATAATCCATGCTCATCTCCTCCCGTGCAAACCGGCTGCCTTGTTCGCCGATGCGCTGAACCTGAGCTGGGTGCTTGTTGCCCCAGTCGACGGCGAACTTGATGGACTCGCACATGTGGTCGCGGCTAATGGGCCAGTAGTGTTTGCCGGCGATTAGCCCCCTTGACAAGATGTCCTGGAAGGGCGACACGACGAACAGCATCGGCGAGTCACACGCCAGGATGTACTTCTCGCTCACCGACCATGCACTCCCTTCTATGTATATCTTGTACCTGCATGCATTATCCAGTCATACTCATATAGATGACACCGTACGTACATGCACATTTGCCATTGAACGTAGTATAGTTACACAGAAAATAGTATAATTCCTGTAGGAATCTTAATTACCTGTGTACGCATTGCTTGGGTACGTTGGAATCTTTGAAGCCGTTTTGGATGGCATGATTCCAGTCCTAAAACCAGGCAAGAGTACAGGATAAGTTAAGCTCGCAAATTAGCACTAGTAAAACAATTAATGCTATTTTCTTTAGCACCTGGCCAAAGAGTCGGGCGTTCCATTCTTTGCCATTGGAGGCGCTGCACCTCATGAGATCGCCGCGTATGCGGGCGACCCCGGGGTTGCCCTTCCAGAACGCGTACGGCTCCCTCTCCGGCCACCGCACGCGCTCGTTCTCGCGCTTCACATCCTCCAGCATCTGCGTCCACGGCCGGATGTTCACCTCCGGCCAGCCCCAGAATGACCAGTCCGGGAAGATGATGTCCAGCTTCGACCTATCCTTGCAGTAGCGGAACACCGGCGGCGCGTCGGACGGCGTCGGGAAGTCCGTGGCGCGCACCTGGCCCAGGTCGTCGCAGGCGAACATGATGTCCAGGTCGGGGACGCGCCCGGCGTAGCGTCTCAGCAGCTGCAGGATGCCCCACTGCGTGAGCACGTCCCGCGTCTGGTACGACCGCCGGTACGTCTCGACGTACGCGCGCCCGCCCACCACCACCAGCCGGAAGTAGGCGTACTTCCGAGCTCTCTCCACCGCCTCCCTCGTGATCCCGGCGCCGCGCCAGGGCAGCAGGTCGTCGTGGATGTACCGGAAGTAGTCCGGGCACGACGGCGTGGGGCTTGCGGGCGACGACCGCGATAGCGGCGCTGGTGTTGCAGGGCATGTCGCTGTGCCGTTGCCGCAGGTGAACGGTATTGGCATGAGGGGCGCCGTAGAGCGGCTGTGGTGAGGAGGACGCTGTCCGGTGCTGATGCTGCTCATGTTGCCTAGTAGAAACGACTGTGTGCATGCGGGAGTAAACTAATGGGTACTGCTGCTCCAGTTACGAATAAGTGACATTTTCGACCAACCAATTTCTTTTGTAATATGTTTGTAAGTCTCGTAAGGTTATAATATTATAAAACTATTTTGGAGGCAAATCTACCTGTATCATTTTCACATTTATAGCTGATCTACATATCCAAGAAAATATTATGTACTGTTCAAAGTTAAAATTTTTGACTACTCTCTTTCTAGAATGTCACCTATGACCTATGTTTGACAGGAGGGGTGGCTGTAACTAGGGAAGTGTGCCGTGTACGTGTGCTAATTTTGGAGCTATTATTATTTAGCAAATAGTATAGTTCAGTTTTTTCACAAGTTGTCGATGTCAAACGCGCTGTTGGCTTTGGAATTGGGATTCTGGTAAGCATAAGTTTCTCTGCTTTCCTGGTCATGACTCATACATGCGCCTTAGAATTTGGATTCAGGTAAGCATAAGTCTCTCTGCTTTCCTGGTCATGACTCATGCATGCGCCTTATCTTAAGTCTTTAACCTCTTCTAAAAAATTATTTAACCTAGTTAACACGTAATAATTGACTTAAGCTGGAGCGGCCAGCTGTAGCTAATCATTCAAAATTAAACGCGAAAGTATACGCAGCCTTGTGCTTACAGCGATCTCAAGTCTTTAACCTCTTGTAAAAAATCCTTTAACCCAATCAACACGTAATAATTGACTTATGCTGGAGCGGCCAGCTATAGCTAATCATGCAAAATTAAACACGAAAGTATACGCAGTCTTATGCTTACAGCGTCGAGGTTGATCCATCTGCGGATGCCGATCAGCAGGCCAAGAAAGACGAGGCCGACCATGAAGGACCCAACGCCCCTCGTCCGCAACATCGTCGACAAGGACGGCCGTCGCCCGGCCGGCGCCGCTGGAGCGCTGCCCTTCTGGCACGGCGCCCCATCGTCGCCGTTCTCCTCCGGCGTCGGCGGCACCAACGCCGCCCCCTCCTCCTGGTCCTGCTTGCCGGACGTCGCGGGGAAGAAGCTACTCATGATCACGATTCACGTGTACCGCACAGTACAAAACTACAAATCCAAACCGAGCCAAGCAGGGAAAGGAGAGGAGCTCGAGTTGCAGTCTTGCAGGCTTCCAAAATTGCACCGGTTAAGCGTTCGGCGGATGCAAGGAAGAGCAACTAGCTCCCGTATATAGGTCGCTGATTAACGTAAGTCAACGTGCTTAGCAGTATTAGTTGGTTACTCCTATGCAACTCTGATTGATTAAGGGTGTGTTTGGTTGTTTGTACCAAGTGATACACGTATAAGATGGTTCACGAAAAATGTTATCTATATATTTGGTTGCTTAAATGAAACCATCCCATCCGGGATAGTGGGATACAAATTTAAAAAATATTCACTTAAAACAGTGAAACCAAATAATACAGAACTATCGCATCATATACAACCTCATCGCACTAATCAAACACACCTTAAATCCCAAGAGGACAAGTGGATAGCTAATAAATAGTACTGCCTGATCTTAAACTGTCAAGGACTAAGACGGGTGATTTTTTTAATCGTCTTTTCTTTGCCACAATTAAGAAACACCGTGGTAAGGACAGATGTACTGACAATTTTCTGAAAAGGAAAGGCAAATAATTCCGCCCCATCCGTTGGCGCGACGTACAAAGCATGCAGTTTCCCGAGCACGCCATCGAAAGCATTTTTTCAGTTGCTGTTTGGCAGAGCTTTAAATTCTAATTTTATTTTAGATTTGAAATTTATAGATTAAAATAAACTAAATTAAGTTTATATTTTTATTTTAAAATGCTAATAAGATGGTACACCTAAACACTTTTAATATGTTCATAGCTCTAACTCTACAAATTCAATAAAGCTAGGAATACCCAGCTCCACTAGATGAGCTCTACCAAGCACCCCCTAAATAGCCTTTTTCCCTCTAAACGTAGCCCTCTTTTAAATAAATCTACATAAATAGTTATCTCATGGACCGTGAAAAGTATCACAATTGACACATATCACCTTCCGCGCTATTGGAGTGTGGCAAGTTTTCTTGTCGAGCACATACCCGCAAAGTTCATCAACTAAGCACATCCATTAATAACTTAATTAAGTCACTAATTAATTGACTTTACTTAATTAATTGGCTAATTAAGCCACTACCGAGCAGCGGAAGCTCGGTACATACCAACCGAGCTCGGGTAGCTCGACAGGTGGGGATAAAAACAGATTCAATCGATTGATTCTACCATATTTGTTTTCATGTTTTCCCGATGCAGAAACAAATATGGATAACCTGGATACGAATAATACCGAATATAAATACGAGGCGACTACGAATCAAAACGAATACGGTTACGAATATTTATCGAAACATGAAAACCTTTAAATTGTACACACAAAATGAAAAAAAAATAACTAGTTTATTTAATCCAAACATTCATGAAGAAAATGTAATGACCCAAGATTTATATTCTTTGTTCAACTATGTTTAAAATAATAAATTATGGATTTCTAAGTTTTATGCATGTTTAGCTACATATTTAAAATATTTTCCTATTAATGACAACAATATTTGAATTTTAGAGAAAATTCAAAAGCTGAGAAAATCTTGAAAATATTTTTGTTAAATGACAGACAGTGTCATGAATGTCCCAAAAAATCCATAAATTTTTGGAGCAGTTCACTAATTTTAATAATTGAAACTTGATTTATGGAATAATTAAATTAGAAAACGATTTTAAAATTCAGAAACCTTTTTGGGCCATAAGAGTAGCCTTGGCCCAACCCGCGCCTGTATATTCGGATAATCCAGCCTCTGAATATCCGAATAATCTGGACCTGTATCCGGATTCGACGAATAGTGAGCTACCAAATAAGTATTCATATTTGATAGAAAAAAAAAATCCTTATTCGTTTTCTATCTGATACTATCTGAGCTGACAAAATCCGTATTCAAAAATTATTCGGATCAATCATAAACTATCCGATTCATTTTCATCGCTGTGAGCAGGTCCCTGCTGAGCTGAGCTGAGGTGACGTTGTCACGATGAAAAGTTCTACCGCGATACGTTATCAATGAGGAGACCATTTTTACGAATTTATTCGATGCAGGTACTAGGAGTCTAGGAGTACTTCACTGCAGCCAAATCAATCAAACCTGTTTACTGTGTTATAACTGTCTAGATAGGGATAGTATAGGTACGATTAGGATATCATGATTGTCCAGGTTTGTAATCATCTTGACTCGTCAAATTGTCTAGAGTGGCGTAAAACGTTTTTTTTTTTTTAAGAAACTATTTTAAAAATAATTTTACAAAAATAATACGCTAAAAAGAAAAACTACAAAAATACACATATGTCACCATTTAAATTAGTGATATGCCCTATTTGCAATGGTAACAGAGCCTGTCGCCAATTCAAATGGCGACAAAGCCCTCAAATCTTTGTCGTGAATTGACTATTTTCTTGCGGATTGAATTTGGCTAATGGATTATTTTGTTATGGATTCATTTAGTTGACAAGATTGAGGTCTCTGTCACCATTTGAATTCGCAACAGGCCAACAGCCACCATTTCAAATAGCGACAGAGATATATTTTTGTAATTTTTCTTTTTTATATTATTCTTGTAAAATTATTTAAAAATATATATTATTTAAAAAATACCAGTACTAGATCCACGTGCCAACTCATGAGAGGCCTCTCCAAAAGCTGTGACAATCCGGGACCGGGAGTATCATCAAATAGACGTCGAATGTCTCTCCGGAAGCAGCCAAACTGATGTTTCTAGTTAATCCAATGATGCTTTCAAATGCATAGTGAGCACCATATACTCTGAAAAGACCATGGTGCACTAAGGTCAAAAACCTACCATTTGCAGTGTTCTCTCTGTGAGAGGAAATCATTTCGTCGAATAAATTTTTCTAATTTTTTGCAGCTCTTTACTTTTCTTATTTATATAGGGCCTATTTAAAGGAGCCGTAGCTTTTTTGAAAAGCTACATTTTAGTTTTCTGGACTGAAAAACACCTGTAGCTTTTTTTTTATAAGAGACCATTTGACAAACAACCAATTTTCCTCAATAATAAGCTGCAAAAACATATCTCGCCCAGCTTTCAGCTTTTGACCTTTATTAATTATATTTGATTTCTAGCTTATGCCAAAAGCTCCTTAAAAGTTGAGCTGTTTGGAGAGGGCTTACTGGCTTTTTAGAAGCTAAAGCTGGTTTAAAGCCTCCAAACAGGGCCATAGTCTGTGGGCTTTGCGGCCTTTGGCTTCTGTCTTTGATGACGAACCCTGATAAGCCGATGGAGGTGACGGAGCACGAGGAGGAGCTCGTGACGAGGAACCACCATGTCACATGCGTTTGCAAGGATTACCACCTCTAGCATGTAACTGCCAGCCTCGAGATGGTGGTGTGCCATCAACGTACCACCTCACTAACATGTTGACGGCCAGAAGGATCCCTATCTCCAGCAATTTTCCTTCGTTCCATTTCCTTCTCCATATTCATTCTCTTTATTTTTTACTATCTCCAACAGCATCCTCTCAAGGGAATTTGTGTAGGGATTAGAGAGAGAATTCCTTTCACTGTTTGAATCCCTTCCAAAGGGAATCGTGAAGGGAATCCGCTGGAGCACTTGGGATCTGTTCGCGAAGGGATTTGGAGGGGGAAGAGAAGCCGCTGGAGATAGTCTAATCGTGATTATACTCGTCCTTGGCTCCTAAGGAGACTCTCTGATTATGGAGGTGCCTGATCGGGATCTCACATCCCTTGACAGAGGAGAAGGTGAATGTGACCTCTTCCTCACATGTCGCTTCCCAGCTGTGGTTGCCTTGCCTATGATGATCAAACAAGAAACACCAGCAAATGCTGTCCTCTGAACTCTGACTCAAGAAACAAATTGGCAAGGGATGGCCACTTCAGTCAAACTCTAGCTCAGCTGCTCCAACTACCACCAAACTCAAACCAAATGCCGCTGACCTCAGGCACAACCTCAAAAGTCAAAACACCCTCTAATATTGAGCAAAACCATTGGCCAAGAAAAGATACAAGATTAGAATTTGACCAAAAACTAGAAAATCACGGATTATGTTCAGTGTTTTGGAATTGAGTAGAATCTAGATAGAGAACCAGAGAATCATGGCTTACCCAACCCTAGGAAGCAATGAGAGCCCTTAATGTCGGAGGAGGAGACCATGGTAGTGCCAACACCGAAGAGGAAGACCGATCAACAGTGATGAGTAGGGCTGTAAACCAGACGAGCTCGAGCAAGCCTAGTCTCCCAAGCTTGAGCTCGGTAAAAACTCAAGCCGAGTGTCACGGTTGAAGAGAGCATATTGTCACGGTCCTTCAATTCTAAATACAAATCATCACTAGTACGTGGGTAAATTGGGTACAATAGAGTAGTAATTAGAGTTTAGATGGCTAAGAGCATAGACTTGGAGGTAGAACAACAAGGAATTGAGGGAGATAGAGAGAGCAATCGGGAGGAGGAAGAAAGGCAAATGCCCGGATTGTTTTGTTTGATCCCTTCCTATGCTGCCCTGGCTTCCTTTTGTACTCGACAGCTCATGCCAGCCCAAGCACTCAACTGGCCCACGGCCCATAACGATCAAGCCCAAGACTCATCTAGGAACTGTACATGACACTGAGCTCGAGCGAGCCTGGGTTGAGATTCGAGTCTAATCTTGGGCTCGAGCTCATCTTAGCCCAAGCTCGAGTAGGCTTAAGCTCGACTCGACTAAACTCGGTAGCAATCAATAATTCGACATACACTAATTTTCAATAAAAATAAAAGCTCAAACTCAAGCTTGGCTCGAGTAAGCTCGCTAAGAGTTAACATGCAGTAATATTTAATAAGTGATCCGTAAATTTACCGAGGCTCGTGAGCTATTTAGGCTTAGCTCATTGAAGATTGTAAGCTCGGGATCAAGCTCAATCTTGGCTCATTTGGAGCTCGAATCAAGTTTAGAGCGAGTCGAGCTTGAGCAACTCGCGAACTTTGAATTTTTTTTTATAGCCCTAGCAGCAATGATCAGAGCAGCCGACACGGGCGAAGATAGAGGACGAGGAGCACACCGTTGGGACGAAGGCGGTGGCGTGACCTCATCATGGGGTCATCTTGATGAGGTCATCGGCGATGAGCAACGGTGCACGATGAGGACTACGGTGAGGCATGCGACGCACATGTGCGGGAAGCACGGGTGCGAGACTAAGCCGAATAGGTTTAGGGATGTTGGCACTTGTTGATTTGGACTTGAGTCAAATGGGAGGTCAAAGGTATAAGTAATGGGATTGACGGTTGAGACTGAAAGGATCTCGATCCAACAGATCAGTTTGATCTTAATACCATAAAAAGGCATGAAAAAATCTAGACCCTCCAAAATGACGTAAGCTTGATCCAATGGTCCAGATTAAATATAGAGATGAGGTTAGACACGACTAGGGTTTCCCATGTAAGTTGGATTATCTGGGTTACTCGAATAATCCATGCCACTTGGACCTATCCGGATCACTCGTATGATCTTCCTTACACAGAAAGTTGTAGAAAAACTGTAATAGCTTAAAATTTTCTCTTCCATGCCTCAAACCAAGAACACTCAAGGAAACACATGTTTAGCCAAAGTTGAGTTGACATGAAGCACAAAGATAGAGTTTTCTAAAAACATATGGCTATTATCATGTGTTAACTAAGTCTATCAGTTAAACCTGTTCCTTTTATCATGTGTTAGCTAAGTCTATCAGTTACATAGTCAACCAACTAATAAATATGGTTTCTTGTTTGTACTAGATTTTTTTTTATTTAGCTATAACTTTTTCATTGGCAACTCTGATTCACGAACGATTTTTACCGGTAGCTTATTGACGATGATAGGAACATAATGATATAAGTCTCGTCAATAAATGCCACATGAATGGTATGAACACCAATTAACTGAATGTGTTCTTATATTTTACTGCTACACAGGCTTCATAGGCTACTGAACTCTTCTGAAATATCACCAAAGAACAAGTTGCCGTCATGACAATAAAATCAAACAACACGTCCAATAAATTAAAGTGTATTTGGCAATAACTTTGATCCGTTTCGTATTACGGCTTTCACATAGCCATAATGCTAAGAGACATGATCAATAAATTGAGGTACATTTGGTAGTAAAATTTAGAGACATGATCAATAAATTGAGGTATATTTGGTAGTAAAATCTATCACTTGGTCACCGTCTTGCTAGTTCTCATTAACATAATCAAGTGGCGTGATGTTGGATGTTTTGCGTCCTTCGTCTCAAGGTATTGTTTAGAACCTTCTGATGGTCTCACTCACAGGGAGGATTCTGGAGAATCTAGGCTGCGTGCTGCAGCTTATGAAGCTCTAAATGCAGTCGTCGGGTGCTCCACCGAGGAGACAGCTCCTATTGTTATGCAGTTGGTACCTCAGTACCTGTGATCACGATGGGACTCCATCAGACACTTGAGGCTGGAAAGTTGTCAACTGATGAGAGGGGGAAGTGGAGCGATCGAACTGATTTACTGTATCTTGTAATATAGTAAATCCAACTCGTATATTTAAGATTTGCTAAAAGTACTCCCTCCGTTTCTTTTTATAAGGCGTATTTGGTTTCGTTAGGACAAGACTTTGACCAACGATTAGCTTCATTAATATATCATTTATGCAATACAAAATCATAATTATATATAAGTACTTTTGAATACAAATCTGCTAATATCAATTTTGTGTCATAAAAATTATATGCTAATAGAGTAATTATTGGTCAAAGCCTTGTCCTAACGAAACCAAATACGCCTTATAAAAAGAAACGGAGGGAGTACTGTATAAGTAGTTCTAATGTCTTAAAATTTTCAAACACTAGAATCGAAACCAATTCAATCAATAAATTAAGTCTATTGAAGAGGGAAATTTATAGGTTTCTCAAAATTTTAAGGTGCTCGATAAAGTTTTTTTTTGAGAATGCCTGACACACACGGCGCCCCCTACTTCCGCCCCTGCTTGCACGCAATGTAGTGTACCAAAGGACGTAGACCCGGCCGTCGCAGCACCGGCAAGTCGGCTTCCTAAAGTTGACGGCTGAAAATGCCCAGAACGTCGGTCTGCAACGGCCGGCCGTCGAGGCACTTGAAGTTGCCGGTGTTCGACATCGAGTCGCCGAAGTTGAAGACGGCGTTGCATCGTGATCCGCCGCTGCCGGAGGCGGCAGCGATACCTGCAAAAATCATGCAGCATGTGAAGCGAATGGACGTCGCGATGACGATCCCGATTCTCACGATGGCAAACGCTGAACAATGACTGAGCAGGACAAGTTCTCTTGCTGCGTCTCAACACACACACAACGTAAAGCTTAACACACATAAATAATTAGATCTTGAGAGGAGCTTCTTTGCTCTTTTTTTTTAAAGTTGCACAAATATTAAAGTATAAATGAAGGATAGATGAGGATTACTTATCCCTTCATTTGCTTTATGATTTGTGCAACTTATATTAGGAGGAAGAGCATAGAAACACCTCTCTTAGATCTTTTAGGTACACTAAATTCAACAGAGACCATTTATTTTTTTTATCTAATAGATCAGATTATCTATTATTTATTTATACTTCTTCTGAGAGTAGAGTAATAGAATTATGTCAATAAATATATGGCTAGATCTGATTTTACTATCTGTTATATACTTACTTGCATAATGCATTGTAAAATTTATCTTAATATAAACGGACGGGCGCGTGTTAGTGCCGATTTATCGATGGAATTTTCCCCTTTTTGCTTGGTGTTAGTCGCGGCAGCCGAAGACTTCGTCCTTCTGGCCGAAGAATTGTTCCCTTTTTGCTTGATGTTTTTGGATGAACAATATATCAAACAATTGATCAAAGGTAATATGTGATTGGGTTAAACATTTGATTTGTAATGATAATATACATGATGTAATTTACTGTTCAAGAGCGACTAACTCACGTGGCTCCAACTTACGTAGGGCTTGACATAGCGTAGATCGTGTGTCGCAAGATGAATTCGATGCCATGTAGATTGACGCAAGCAGACGGACTCGATTGGCCTCAATAGAGCTTCGTGCTGATAACGTGTTGTAAAAAATAGTCGTTCGTCCACATCAATCAACAACACGTCAATGCAATCACAAGAACAGAAGTAGGAGCACACACAACGTAAAGGGGAAATGTCTCTCTTTATTAGATTAATTTTTATGTACAAGGTAATACCCAATATATGAGAAAAACCCATATAGATCAATTCGGATTCGCCCACCAATGGATAGAGTCCTTCCATACAGGGACAGAGATTTTATCCATATCATAACAAATCCCTCCTTCTAGGCTGCTCTAGTTTATCCCAGGTGGGCAGGCAATACAACATCTATCTAGTTGCTCTTAATTAGATTGGTTGTAGAACTGCACTACATAACTTGCTTAGGTTTATTGTTGAAGGACCAAAATGATAATCAGAGAGAGGTGAATGATCACAAATATTTTTTTTCCTCATCTACTGGACATGAGAGATCAAATAAAAAACAAATCAAGTTAAGAAGGAGCAAAATTCAGAGTTTCATACTCTGAGTGGCTCTACCGGCTACTGAGGGCGGTAGTGCTGGATGTGCAGTACTATCACTCCTCAAGGGCGGTAGTACCGGCGCCAAGAACACAGCACAATCTTAAAACCAAAATCGATGTAACTCTAGATCAGCTGATCCAACACGCATGAAATTTTGTATGCACCTTCTGATGGAGGTCAGGAACTTATTCCAACATTTAATCACACAGATTGATGCCAAAGTTCTTACCCCTTTCCAATTGAAGAAAGAGTGCACCAAATTTGGGTAAAAACCAAAATATTGATCTTGGATTTGCTCATGGGCTTTAGATGATCGAGATGATCTTGAATAATATCCCACTTGTCAAAGCAAGCAAGAACACTTGAAAAGAACCCCAAAAACATGATCTACAAAAAGTTGCTCTTCTCAAGCACAAAGATCGGTTTCTTGAGAGAAACAAGAGGAGTGTTGTCTAGATGATTGGGATATGATCTAAGGAAGATTCATCCGTCAATCATTCATCCTTGACACAAAATCCACAAGCATTTAGAATGAAGGGAGGCAAATTCAAATGTGCAGAGCGTAAATTGCTAGAAATTAAATTGCTGAATTTAAGACATAACGTAAATGCGGAAAGTAAATTCAAAATCGTAAGAAATAAATTTTATTTCTTGGATAGAAGGTTTATAAAGCCTCACATAAGGTGGGCAAAGCTCAAAGAAGCACCAAAACCTTCGAGCGGGGAGACACCCCTCTCCCCCTCTATTTATACCCATTTATGAATCATCTTACACCCTTAGATGAGTTTCTTCATCCATAAGGAACCCCATTAAGAGCTAGGATTGACTCAACCACTCATACATGGACTAACCCAAAACCCACTAACATAATGGGTTTTGCACGTTTCTCCAAGCTAGCTTACTTGATCGCCACTCTATCCTCTCAACCGCGATCTAACGGCTTTCCTTGATCCAAGTAGATCCAAGGTAGCATCTCAGCCATTCCCTTATCTTCTAGGCTCGCAGCGATTCCACCTCCGGTCATCCTCCGGCGATCTTCGACTGTCTGGATCTCCGGCGCACCTCACCTAGTCTCGGTCATCCTTCATCTCACCAAGACCTATCTTGTCGTCCTGCAACCATCAAAGACAAGGTAAAACCATCACATAGCAATGTCAAAATGATATATAATAATCATCAAATTGCTCAAAATAAATTATGTCTCGCTCATCAAGTAGGCACTACCGCCAGCTATAGTCCGGTACTACCGCGCCATGGCTGTCGGTAGTGCTGGTTGCTCTGAAACCCCTCAAGACACCTTGCTCTAGAAAATAACTACTGCCATGTCCAGAACGGTAGTGCCGCTCACCTAGAAGTACCGGGCCCCCAGGCCGGTAGTGCTGCGCTTGATGAACTCATAGAAAATGTTCACCGGACAAGAACTATCGCATGTCTGGTCGGTAGCTCCGACAGACTGGCACTTTTGCCCATCCCAGGCCGGTAGTGTCGCCTGGTCGATACTACCGTGAATCCAGAGACGTCGGTAGTGCCGCTCTATTCAGGCACAAGTTAAATTTTTTTATTTTGAAAATCCAATTCAAATCAAACTCAAACCAGAACACACCTTATTCAAACATGGTCAACAACTCATCATAAATATGGGTAGACCTCTACATAGCCTTTCAGTTGTAGAATAACAGGTATAGAACGAGTCCTTGTAAAGCCAACGGATCCTTTTCAAGCCATATACACAACATTGACTGTATACATGCATTTCTGTGTAAGATAATCTGTGTTGTTCAGTTAGAACAAAACACTGAGCAGCCGATCAGAACTCGAGCCCACTGTTCATTTGAATCGAGAACCATGGCCGGCCATAATCATGGAGCGGAGCGTCCACTCTGAGCACCAATCCTGAGCTTGCCGCGCTGCCATTCAGCTTCGATCTTCCGATCTGCGATATCCAGAAAAGATTGGTTAAGAAGTAAAACCCTAAACTAAATACTTCAGGGTGATAGGAAAACGAATTTCATCGGCAAAGACACGGAGAAACAACCGGACCGACCGATATGGAAGCGTAGGCGGAAGGAGAAGCAGTGTGAGAGTAGCCACAGGAAACACCAGCGTTCTCATGCAGTGAATGGATCACCTCCACGCACAACCCACGACGGCTTCCACCGAACGTAGGGCATACGCTGGCCATCACAACGCAATGGTAATTAATCAGTTCAGATGCCCATGTCAGCAAAGATTCTAGGCACGTCAAAACAAGCAATTATTGCCGATGGCCCATGCGAAGTAAAGGAAGAAAATTCTCTGCAGCACGCACCGTTGCATTCCAGAGCCTGTGCAGCACCATCCAGATGATCGTCACGTGTCATACTTCATCAATCTCCAAGCAGCCAGCCAAGCTATGGAATGGTACTGCACAGGCTGTGGAATTAATGAAGTATGACACGTGGCGATCATCTGGATGGTACTGCACAGGCTCTGGAATGCAACGGTGCTGCAGAGAATTTTCTTCCGAAGTACTCCCTCCGTTTCTTTTTATAAGGCGTATTTGGTTTCGTTAGGACAAGACTTTGACCAACGATTACTTCATTAATATATCATTTATGCAATACAAAATCATAATTATATATAAGTACTTTTGAATACAAATCTGCTAATATCAATTTTGTGTCATAAAAATTATATGCTAATTGAGTAATTGTTGGTCAAAGCTTTGTCCTAACGAAACCAAATACGCCTCATAAAAAGAAACGGAGGGAGTACAAGCATCAGATTCTAAACTACCAATCAGGAATCCCAGACAGCAAGAGAGATATCACGTCAATCGTCTGGACAAGAGAACGGCAAGAGCAGAGGGGTTCAAGTGATTTGCCTGATCTGCAGTGCTGGTTGCAACAGAAGGCCACACCTGTTCCAGGACAATGCTTGTACAAGCTCCAGGGAGAGAGACTTACTTGGCCACTGAACCGTCGGAATCACGCTGCCTCCTCTCCTGTTCTGGAAGCAACTGAGATCGTCTTGTAAGTGGAGAAGAAGATACAGGCATTCAATTCCAAATTCGCAAAGCAGTGCGCAGCAATGAAGCCCATGCTGTACATACGCAGATATATTTTGACCGCCAGGTAGCTAGCTAACCTTGAAGGAGAAGCTAAGCCTCTTCTCTCCCGGGAATTTTCCATGGGCTTGGAGGATTCCACCGCAGAGAGGCAGAAAAGCGCGCGTAGTGAACCCGTCGCCGGCCACGTATCTCAGTTGCCCATTTGGAAATTGCATGTCCACGAATGACTGCTTAGTTCGTAAGAGGGAGTTCAGGACACAAGATGGACGGGACCAACGTAGAAACTGTTCCTCGGACAGAAAACTGCAGAGACTTACACAGGCAAATGGATTGAGGCAAACCATCGACATGAAGAACCATCTCCTGTGAGCCGACCAATAAGCAGGACACACCGAATGCACTCCATTCTGCACGAGCATAGCAGCTGTTGCATGCTGAAATTCTTCTGAGGAACACAAAGATGGGTTTTTTTTGGGGGGTTTTTTGGCGAGACGCTGTACCTTGCGTTCGAATCCGTACCAAATGAGATGCCGCTTGGACAGGTGCACCGGGAAGAGCAGCGTCGTGTCGCGGACCAAGAGGACAGGGCCGAGCTGTATCAGGAACAGGGGCGCGCCGTCGCTTGTCTGGGCGGAGCTGCTGTGCGACGCCTCCGCCCGCCACAGGTCTCCCCTCGCGACCACCGAGCTCTCCACGTCGTTCGTCCTGCTGTCGTACGTCGCCGACAAGTTCATGCTCCCCTGCATCGAAACCAAGACGCTTCACTTAATCGCGCGCCAAGATTTCCAAGGTGGGAGGCGTGGGTATGTATGTATGTATGCGCGGTTTTGGCTCTTGCCTGCGACCGCGCGAACCGCCCGGAGGCGCCGACCGGGTCGGACCTGGTGATCCCTTCCTTGCTCTGCGCATCGGCAGAGGCGCCCACCGCGCCGCTCCGACCACCAGCATTTCCCCGGTGCTGCGGCGCGTCGCCATAGAAGCTGTCGTCGATGCGGAGGCGGCGGAAGCCGTCGCCCACTGCGCGGGCGAGGCGGCCGCCGGCGTCAAGAACGGCGGCGGCGACGTCGGAGAGTTGCTGCTTCTGCTGAGGCGGGGGGAGGGGGAGGAAGGCAGCGACGCGGCGGACAAGGTCATCGGAGGAGGCGTCGGCGGCCATGGGCGGATGGGGAGGGGCCGAGCCGGGCTTGGGGTGAGGTTGGCCGTTGGTGGATAAGGGACTCGTGGCGGGAATAAGTTGCGGAGGAGGAGACTAGACGAGTTTGGCGTGGACGCGGTGCATCGGGAGGCGGCGTGGTTGTTGCAAGCATGGATTCAAATTTTGGTGAAATTTTAAAAATCTCGGTCGAGATTTTGGATTTCGGACTCTTTTGAGATGCAAAATCCTGGTCGGATAAAATTTTTTATAAAAATTCAAAATGCTACAGTATCAATACAGATTTCGACGAGATCTCGGCGAATTCGGCCGAAATCTCAGTGATTTCATCTAAAATCTCGCTATTTTTTTACTGGATTTTTATTTTTCTTGGCCGGACTTGATTGGATTTAGGGTCAAGATCATACACAAAAAAATTTTAATTTTTTTTATGTGTTTTGACCATTTTTCGGTCGGTTCAAAGTGTACCGAAATCTCAGAAATTTCGGGCGAAATCTCGGTGATTTCGCCCAAATTTTTGGATTTTCCGGTTGGAAGAAAAAAAGATTTTAAATTTGAATTTTAGATTTCATCCGGATTTTGTTTGAATTTCTGAAATCTTGCCGAGAATTTAGATTTCGACTACCTCTGAGATCTATGCTAAAACGGAATTTGAATCCCTGGTGGCAAGTATATGTGGCGTGCTGTATTTATAGATGAAATTAGAATTAAGATGTACCAAAAATTTAAAAGTGAAAGTTGCAAAAGGTAAAATAGTTTAATGGCAATTACAGATTTCGGCCGAAATCTCAGTGATTTCAGCTAAAATCTCGCTATTTTTTAATTAGGATTTTTATTTTTTTTGGCCGGACTTGATTGTATTTAGGGTCAAGATCATACACATAAAATTTCAAAAAAATTTGGTGTGATTTGACCATTTTTCGATCGGTTCAAAGTGTACCGAAATCTCGGTGATTTCACCGAAATTTTGGATTTTTTGGTTTGAAAAAAATAGATTTTAAATTTGAATTTTAGATTTCGTCCGAATTTTATTTGAATTTCCTAAATCTTGCCGAGATTTTATATTTTGACTACCTCTGAGATCTATACTAAAACGAAATTTGAATTCCTGGTTGCAAGTATATATCTTGTTGATATTCTAAGCTGGTTGGTCATGGTACGACGGTATAGTGTTAGTTTGGTTCAGTGTCACACCTTGCCGACCGGTGGAGATGGTTTAGTTTGTTAGGTAATGTCTAAAATTCGAAGACAGAATGATATTAATGAGATAGCATGTTCGTGCTATCAAGGCATATACAGTAATATAGATAGCAGTTGTCTATAATACGTCTCTATATTATCTACATACATCACTAAAAATAACTCATACAATGGATCATCTATATAGTTGTCTGTAATTGTCTCTCATTCAATTAACAGACTGTTTATATAATGGTATATAAGACATTCTTGCATGGCGGTGGTGGCGACGATAGGAAGTTTCAGAACTGGAGGAGCCGGAGTCCCGAGGGCGTTGACGGCGTCTGCGTTCAGGAGGAGAGTATCCTCGTTGATACGCGGTCCGGGCAGGCCGGGAATCCCGGGACTCCGAGGGTCCCTCAGGACTTGTGGTAGCCCGGAAGCAGCTGTGGGTAGGCCTCTCTGCTCGCCCGGGCGTGCCACTTGGGGTGCAGTTACCTTCGGCCTGGTAGGGTCTCCTTCCGCCATGGGCCACGTTGCCTCCCGAGGCTGCGAGTCCGCCCTGGCCGATGGGAGCCGATTCACCATCTCCGGGTGCAGGCGCACCTGCCCGGGAGGAGGATCTTGAAGGGGAGGTCCCGGGGCCTCCGCACATAGGGGCGCGAGATCAGGCCTTGAAGGGTGCGACGGTGGCGAGAACTGCAATGAAAAAGGAGGAATCCCCACAAACTCCGTACTCGGCGGACGAAGCGGCCAGAAAGGGGCCCCACTTGAGACCGCCGCGTGGGCGAGTGGGGGGAGGTTGAAAGGGTTCCCCACATGCTTGCTTCCGTAAGCGAAGGGTGCACCTCCACGTGCCCTCGGGTCAGTAGCCACTTGGACCGAGGGAGGTGGCGGGAGCGGAGATGGAGGCAGTGGCCCCCCGAGAGGACGGTAAGAGGACATCATGTAATTCACCGTCCGCCTCGCGGTGGCCTCCACCAAGGCTTGCCACTGAGTGATGTCCAATGCCTCTGGAACGAGGGTTGGCTCTGGAGCTCCCGACCCCGTGGCTGCAAGGGTGCCTGAGCTTCCTGGTCCCTTGGACCATAGCCGCCGCCGGGAAGATGAGGAGCCTTCAGGCCTGAGACTTGTAGGACGTTCTCTCCGTGGTAGATGGCACCGACCCCAGGAAGGGCGGTGCGTGCGTCTGGGTGCCGTCGGGGAGGATGATCATCTTCGTGCTCCTTGCGCTTCGAAGCCGGAGGCTTGTGTTGAGTTTTCTTGGGAGGAGCCATAGCCTTGTTCGAGTTAGCTACGTTCCCCACGGACGGCGCCAAGTGTCGTAGGTTCGGAAACTGGACACGGAAATGAGAGCGGACGCCGGCCGTTTCATGGGCCGTCGTCCACGAGAGTAAATGTGACACGAGGATTTATACAGGTTCGAACGCTTAAGAAAGACACCCTACTCCTGTCGGTGTGTTCCCCGGGGGGAGTAGAGGGATGTGCCCTTGTCCAGACTCCCCGAGGGACACTCCAGTTGTTTTTGCATTCAATCAGAGCTCCTCCTACATGAGGGGGTTACATTGGGTATTTATAGGCACCCAGCCTGTTACATAAAAGTACCATTATACCCCTACTAGACTAGCCTAAGTAGGGGCATTTTAGTCATTCTGGCGGGGAGGTAGTGGGTCCCACGGGATCGTCTCGAAGGAGTGGACCCCTGACATCCGGGCCCCACAGGGGATTTGGTGACATCACTCAAGTCTCCCGTGAGGAGACTTTCCACGGGGTATGCCCCCGGGGAGACGTAGACCCGCGGGGTATGCCCCCGGGGAGACGTAGACCCGCGGGGTATGCCTCCGAGGAGACGTAGACCTCCCGCAGAACATGATGAGAGCCTCTTGCGGGGTATGTCCCGGGGAGACGTAGACCTCCCGCGGGACATGAGAGCCTCCTGCGGGGTATGCCCCGGGGAGACGTAGACCTCCCGCGGGACATGAGAGCCTCCTGCGGGGTATGCCCCGGGGAGACGTAGACCTCCCGCTGGACATGAAGAGAGCCTCCGGCGGGGTATGCCCCGGGGAGACGTAGACCTCCCGCGGGACATGATGAGAACCCCCCGCGGGGTATGCCCCGGGGGAGACATAAACCTCCCGCGGGACATGAGGAGAACTCCCCGCGAGGTGTGCCACGGGGTAACCTCTCGGGGAGGTTGTAGGTCTTCCAGAGGGCATGAGACCTCCTGAAGTACCACGAGGTATCCCCTCGGGGAGGATGTAGACCTCCCGCGGGTCATGGGAGAACCCCCCGCGGGGTATGCGATCTCTCATAGAAGTCTCTCGGAGTATGAAAGAATCCCCCGTAGCATTTCGGTGACGAACCCCGATGGGCGGGCGCCACCCGCCATAGAGCATGAAGCCTCCCCCTGGGGGGCGGTCAGTTTTCCTCCTGGCGTGGACTTCACGCGGTGTACGAAAACCTTGCCTCCGGGAGCCGGTGACTTTATCTCCAACACGATCAGAACCTCTAACTCACAAAAAAAGAACAAACTATGATACGCTATTCAACAATAATTATTTCTGAGTTAATTGTTCATCTAAAATCAAAGAATATCTCATTCCAAAGATTTTTAAGTATGTATATTAGGAGAAGCGAACAAATAAATAACCAGTGCTTCGTAGCTCCAACCTTTACAGGTAAGAAAACAAAACAATGAGATATCATCAATTTTATTTGTCAACGGTAGTTGTTATTTGTCAACGGTAGTTGTATGTACGGCAAAGGTAGAAACACACACAACGACAAACATGTTGTATAATCTTTGCTTTTCCCTTCGCTACTGGGCTACCATATTACGATGACAAAGGCAGCGACGTGGACGGGCTCTGTACGAAAAAGGCAGCGATGACGATTTTGGAAGGAGGAGCGAGAGACAGAGAGAAGGGGGAGGAAGGCTATACCGTGGGCGGCGCGTGTTGACGGGAGCACATGGGTCGCGGGAGGGGCACGAAAATCTGCAGAGACCGAAGGGAGAGCGGCAGCGGCTACAGGAGGTCTCCAGGCGGTGGCGGCGCGGATCGAAGGGCTGGTGCCGGCAGCCGATGTCGCCGAGGAAGTGGAGGAGATGGATGCGCAGCGCATGCGAGCAACCCTTCGTACACTTCGAGCGTGCGGCGGCGGCACGGGTCGGAGGCCCGGCGCCGCCGGCTGATGTTACCGAGAAAGCGGAGGAGCCAGGTGTGCAATCAGGAGCGACGCGCGAGGCAAGAGGTTCAGCGCGCCTCTCCTGTGGACAGAGACAAATAGGGCGGGTGGGTCGGGAAGGCACCGCGCGCGGTGTGGAGGACTTCGGAAGGGCGGCGGCGGCGCGCGGCGGGTCGAGAGGAGGAAAAGGAGGGAGAGCGATGGGTGCTGGATGGCGATATCGGGGAGAACGCGGTCGAATCGAGGACGCGAGGCCTCGAGAGTTCCGCGAGGCCCGATTCCATAGCGCTTTATCTGCCGTCGATTGTGACACGGCGCGAGGAGGATGGACGCCGAGGACCCGGACGCAAAATTGCGAAAAGATCAGGTTCTCTACGCGTAGAACGCCGACGTGGCACCGCTAAGAGCTCACGGTTTCCACGCCTTGTAATATAGTTAATACTAGCAACATAAGCGCGCTACGCTGCGCCGGCAGGAAAACAAGCACAGATCGTGTTGCTGTATGGTCGAAAACGATACTGGCCTTCGGCGTATCATACAAATGACAACACGAAATTCTGGTTTTGGTGTCGATATACGTATTGCACAGATCAGGGGTGCCATAAGTAATTCAGGCTGTGTAAGAATATAACGATAACCATCCTGCGGATATGTATATATATATATATAATGAATATACAAAGCCAAGTCTCAGGGAGGAACGACCGTTATAAGGTTTTTAGTACAGGTTATGATACAATAATTGACAAAAGCTGCTCTAGTTCTGTAAGAGCATCAGCGCCATCGTAAGCGACGGTTAGTCAGTCAACAAAGAAGATGCAGATGAGCCAACGTAGAGAACAACATCTCAATATCATACGCAAAACGTCGAAGTTTGTATATATTCGACGATATACATGTTATTTGTTTGCACATAGTCCTGTAATATACCGCAACGAAAGTTAGATCGATGGGTAAATATACAGGCCGTGGAAAGAGCAATGCTGATGAATCGAAAAAGTAAACTCCAGCGAGGGTATTGTAAAAGAAACAAAAAGTAATCCTGCGTACCATGGGGAGGTTTGCTCAAGAACGTTTTTACATGCGTTGTCGAACAGTTTCCTCTTGGCCGGTGTTTTCTGACCAGGCACGTCACACTGTATATAATAATCGAAAGAACTTATGAGGATTTTAACAATAATAATAAATGTATAATAGCACGAGGAAGAACCATTTTATGGTATCTGGAAGATCAGAAACTATGTCAGTGGCCTGCGAAGGCTCTTGCTGTGAAGTAGGGTTTAATAGTGGCGATAGCTGTGTATTACGGATAGTAAAAAACTGTAAGCGCAGACGTATTCCAAGGATTCACAGTTAAAATCTACATATCTGATGATGTAGATAAACGACCTGTACTGCAGATGGTGTAGAGTGGGTCGGTGTAGCAGGCAGGATATTGCTTTCCTGTCACGTATATCATAGTCATTTCCATCAGAACAAATGAGTTAGTAACAATGAAGATGGGAAGACAATAAAGAAGCGCTAGATAAAACGACGATAGGTAAACCTTGGGAGTCACGGTTCCCTCATAATCCGTAAGAACACATGTGGAGGACTCAGCCTACATCGGAAGAAGATCGTTGAGAAATATGTGTCTAAACTTTGTGTGCCGGGATTGTGTACATAAAAGGGAAGACATGATACGAACATGATTTATTTAACGGTGATAATAGCGAAAGCAAATACTGAAGAAAGACCTTGGGAGGTACAGAACCCATCAATGGATCGATAGTGATTCGACTGGTTCCTGTTGATTCTGTGGATCATTCGATGTTGATGCCGAAACAGACAGCAGAACTGACATGGACTCAATTTGGTATGATATTTGGATTTGCTGTAACGCTCGACGTGTGACCGATACCTTGAGGCTATATCGTTTCCCATAAAGACGACTTATTTCTGCGGGTATAAGATCAGTATTGCTTCCAAGAGACTGAATAAGTCTTTATCTTTGGATAACCAACAAGCTGCTTGCCTAATTCAGAGAAGAAAATAAATTCAGCAGGCTTGGCTTCATCTTTGTCGATATCAGTTGGATCCACTCCAAGGACGGTGACTCGATACCTACAGTTAGCAAGAGAATATCAAAACGTTAATACATAATCACCCAAGTATAATAACAAGAACGAAATAAGAACAAACAGAAGGCATATACCATGCTTCAGGAGCTGTGACACCACATTTAAGGCATTTGTACGTGTTTTTTTCAGGGCTAACAGTTTTTTTGCAACTTGTACATGCTAGGTACCACCATGGTTGATTGGGAACAAGGCTTGTACATGGTGTATTCCATCTATGCACAAACAAAAGAAAGATCAAGGAAAAGTTAGTACAACATCTTGTTAATGTTAGAGCAGAAACGGAAATATGCAGGGATTTAAAACCATGTGGAATGGCAATAATTAACGTAGTGCAGAATGGAGGCAGAGGAGTGCACAACATTGAGACAATGGCTATTCATTCAGAGAAAGTGTATGAGAGCACAAAATAGTAAGGCTCAATATAGTATTGAATCAAGTGCGTAAATGTGATTAAACTGAACAAGTTTTTTTTTCTTGTATCCATTGCACCAAAACAAGCAAGAATTTTAAATAATGCGGAGCGGTAATCAATAGTGTAGTGCAAAGTGGAGCTAGAGAGGTGCACAACACTGAGATAACGGTTATTCGTTGAGGATAATTGTATGAGAGAACAAAAAGGCAAGGTGCAATATAACATTTGATCAAATGTGTAGAGCAGTGATGATTAAACTAAACAAGTTCTTTTATTTCTATCCATTTCGTGAAAACGAGTAATCTGTATAGAAACATGGAAAAAAACAGAGACACAAAAATGTTCGCTAGTGTTATACTAATTGAGCACCGTTTGAGCGCAAGAACTGAATAACAATGGCAATCAGTAAATCAAGAGCAGCTGAAAAAAGAATTAGTTTGTAACCATCCCCAAGTTTATCCGAATCTCCACCTTTGGGGGACCATATCATGCCATCTAACATGCCTGCAAACTTCTGGCCCTTCTCTGCCAGCTCAACCAATCCTCTCCACCATCTCATCCATTCTGAAAGAGAAAAATGATTCATTAAACCATTGAACATATATCAGTTTCACCAAAAGCATATCATGCATAAAAGAGACACATGATATGTACCTGAAAAACGCTTTACGAGCAGTAGCTAAATCACCAGATGAATATGCTTCATTTTGTAAGACTTGAACGTGAAGATGTTTGGCACAGAATTTAGAGACAGCTTTTCCTGAAATAACAAAGACGGTTTGCCACATCGCGAAATAAATATTCTACACTATACACTTGTACCTCTTTGCACCTAACCATTAAATTGGAAATATGAAACTGTTGAATTATTTTCTTTGCCATTGAGATGTTAGGATGCTGGAAAGCTAAACTCAAAACAACTCGGCACCAAAGAGTGGGAGCAACACCTAATCAATGCTAAGCATGTTTGACCAAGACAATTCCCACAGTTAATAATGCCAGTGAACATTTTATGCCATTCAAGCAATCACTTGGGTTTCAATAAAACCATTGGAATGAACCGAAAGGTCATGAACCTTCAGGATAGGGTGAATAGGGTGAGCAAGCGTGAACAGGACAGTTCTCGATCATTAGATGCTTACATACATCCGACATCTTGGATGAAAGCACTAACACAGCACCATGCTGCTAATTATATTTATATGCAACAAAATATAAACAAACCCCATAGTGCTTTTACAGCAGAATCTTATCGCCCATCTGTTTGGTGCAAGGTAAACATTACTGAATTTACCATGCTAAGGTTTTACATCACAACTAAGGAAGCACCAGTTGTTTGTAACCATTAATTAGATAAACTTGTAAAGAGTTCAGATGATACTAATGCAATCAAAGCACCTCTTGATAAGCTTAAACCACACTCGGTACTACTGAAGAGACAATATAATATAAAGTTGGACTGGAAGAGAAAACAACCAAAACTTACCTCCATGGCCATCGTAAATACCGAAAAAGGATGTGCATTCATCAAGGTGTGGCAAAGCAACATGCTGCAACGTAAATACGCACCAGATTAGCTTTTAATAAAGAGAAATAGACATGCCGGTTCGTTCAAAATAGTGTAACAAGGAAACAACTCTTATCGACGACAGTCTGACTTCGGTCATGATGCACCACTCATAAATCTCCAACTTCAAGAAACCAAACAATTTTATAGCAGAATTATGTTTTGCAGTACTGGAACCTGCATATGATATTTGTGTGATTAAACCAAACGCTCAAAGAAATAAACAACCAGTTCTCATCAAATCTAGAGAAAGGAAGTCAAGCCATGAGCAAGAACAAAGATAGATGAAACTCACGTGCATCTGGGATGGTAGCGGCTACGGCGGGCGGTTGGAGACACCGGCGGAGCGCGCGAGGAGACTCGCGTGCATCTGGGATGGTAGCGGCTACGGCCGGCGGTTGGAGACACCAGCGGAGCGCGCGAGCAGTGCTGGGAGAGTACCAGCACGGGGCGACGCGGTCGAGGCGAGGGGAAGCAGCAGGGCGGCGTGGGCGAAGCGAGCGCCACGGCGGATCGCGCGACGGGAGTCTGGGATGGCGGCGGCTATGGCCGGTGGTGGGAGACACCGGCGGAGCAAGCGAGGAGTGCCGGGAGAGTACCAAAGACGGGCGAAGCGGCGAGGCGAGGAAGCGAAAGCAGGCGCGCCGAGGCAAGGGGAAGCAGCAGGGCGGGGTGGGCGAAACGAGCGGCATGGCGGATCGCGGCGCCGAGCGCTCTCGAGGTCTCCGGCGCAGACGGCACGCAGGGGAAGCAGCAGGGCGGCGTGGCGGCAGCGCGACGGCGGATCTCGCGACGGAGTGCAGGATGGCGGCTTACTGGCCGTGATGGAGACACCGGCGAGCAAGAAAGGAGTGCCGGAGAGTACCAAGACGGGCGGCGCGAGGCGAGGAAGCAGCAGGCGCGCCAAGGCAAGGAAGCAGCAGGCGGGGCGGGCGAACGAAGCGGCACGGCGGATCGTCGGCGCCGAGCGGCTCTCGAGGTCTCCGGGCGCAGGCGGCACGCAGGGGAAGCAGCAGGGCGGCGTGGGCGAAGCGAGCGCCACGGCGGATCGCGCGACAGGAGTCTGGGATGGCGGCGGCTATGGCCGGCGGTGGGAGACACCGGCGGAGCAAGCAAGGAGTGCCGGGAGAGTACCAGCACGGGGCGAAGCGGCGGAGGCGAATCCAAGCGCTGAATCGTCGAGGGCTCCACATCGAGAGATTTGTTGGCTCTGGATGGGGCAGCCCTCGGGGACGCGTGGAGAGGCGGATCGGCAGGAACGCAAGGGACGGACGGCGATGAAAAACCGAGCGACGTGGCCCTTCCGAGCGCTCGCGGTTTTCTTCCCTTATATGATAGTTAAATATTCTATCAAAATTAATAGAGTTTAGCTGCACACCTGGACGCCACTCTTTTTTATTTTTTAGGATATATAGTCAAAGTCTTGCGTTGGAATGAAATGTGTTGTCAGCTTCCGGTTACTTGGTTTTGGTCTAAAAAAATGTGTGTCGCATGGGGGATTTGTACAATGGCCGACTACAAGTGACTGACGGTGAATTCCCGACGATTTACCGTTGGCAATTTATATACCGGAGAGTTTTGACAAATGACAGACTGTTTTTTTGCCGTCGGCAAATGTGCAGTTTCTTGCAGTGCTAATCACGTGATGCCAAGCTTTGTATAAGTCGATCAACCATTGGTGGGGTCCTATCCTATCTCATGCCACATGTATTCTCCTCACGCCATGTTACCTCTCGGACCCACAACTCGTTGGTCGTGAGTCATCATCCTGGCCTACAACCTGTGCGTCATGTCCCGCTGAATTTTCCAGCAACATAAACATCACATCGGGCGGTTAGGTCATTAGGTGGCTAGTTCGGTAGAAAATATTTTCTTATTAATTTGGTGGTGGTGTGTGTATATATATTAATTACAATTATATATGTGTGTAAAAATATATATATATATATATATATATATATATATATATATGTGTGTGTGTGTGTGTGTGTTATAATTACCTGAGACACCATGGTGCCGGACACTATGATCCAAAACAAGTATTTTTTCTATTTATTTGCATTCGAAAATTTTAAAATTTTTAGAATGTTGAGTTTAACCAGTTTATTAACTAGTTCAAACAAATTTGTACTGAATATATATATATATATATATATATGTTATAATTACCTGGGACACTATGGTGCCGAACACTATGATCCAAGACAAGTATTTTTTCTATTTATTTGCATTCGAAAATTTTAAAATTTTTAGGATGTTGAGTTTAACCAGTTTATTAACTAGTTCAAACAAGTTTGTTCTGAAATTCGAATTTCTTTTTTTTTATGATAGTTTGATTGTAGGTATGTGTGTGTGTGTGTATATATATTAGCAAAGCATGTGATCTAAATTCATTCTAATATATTTTTTTAAATGTATGTCTTTCATTTAAATTCCGGTATATCTTTTTGAAACTTTTAGTTTTAGGGTATATACCCATTTATAACAATTCAAATGAAAGATATATACTCCCGGGAGTAATTACTCCTCCCTATGTCGTATCTCAAAACGTAGGGAGTATCTCGCACAACGGAGGGTATGTACGTGTAGTATACAAGTATATAAGACCATTTAGGTGGTATGTACGTTTTTTAGAGATACTTCTTTTTATATGCGTATATGAAGGTATTTGTAAAATAAGCTAAAACTTATGCACTCCCATACCAAGTATTTTCCTATATATATATATATATATATATATATATGTATATATGTATATATGTATATATGTATATATGTATATATGTATATATATATATATGTATATATGTATATATGTATATATGTATATGAAGCCTTTTCTGTACTCTTGGGAGTATGCACTCCCACCTCCAGTATACCACTTAAACGAATACGTTATACTCCTTTATCACTTTCAGTATACTCCAAAAATAATTCTAAGAAACTACAATGCAACATTGTTGAAAAAAATTAATCAGAGCCCTTTATTTTTTAGCTATATACCCTTTTTCATATGTAAAAAGAGTATATAAACAAATTATGCTAGGAAGGGTAGACTTTAATAAAAAATTTCGTGGAATTCACTTTGGAGTGTCTTATAATTAGTATTAGAGTATACTTAAAAGGACAAGAGGTATAGCAACATCATTTAAACGGTATACTGAGAGTGAGAGTACGTACTCCTAGAGGTATGGAACTATTTATATATATATATATATAATTTGAGGCTTTGAGCACACCAAGTTGAGATTTTCGCGTGCACACTTCCATTAATATACATGTATGCACGCATGTTTCTGGTTGATGCCGAAAACAACACTTAACAATCTTAATCCAGTTCTCTTCGATCCATTTGCCAAATTGCCCTCCACGCGTGCATCTGATTGGGATCACAACAAAGGTGAGTACTTTCATATCTGAAAAGTTGAAAATACATATACAAGGATCACTCACACACATATATATGTATATATATGAAGCCTCTTTTCTACTCCCGGGAGTAATTACTCCATATGCTGTATCTCACAACGTAGGGAGTATCTCGCGCAACGGAGGGTATGTACGAGTAGTATACAAGTATATAAGACCATCTAGGTGGTATTTACATTTTTCAAAGGTGGTATGTACATTTTTTTAGACATACTCCTTTTTATGTGCATATATAAAGGTATTTGCAAAATACGCTAAAAAATATGTACTCCTTGCAATTTTTCCATGTGGATCTCATTGGAATATCTTATAATTAGTATATGAGTGTATCCAAAGTTATAAAGGAGTATTTTAAATTTGTTTGGGTGGTATTTCAGAGATGGGAGTAATTACTCACGGTAGTAAAAAGTATTTTTCACACACACACACACACACACACACACACACACACCTAGGACACCATGGTGCCTGGGCACTAAGATCTAAAACGAGTATTTTTTCTATTTATTTGCATTCGAAAGTTTTTAAAAATTTTAGGATGTTGAGATTAACCAGTTTACTAACTAGTTCAAACAAGTTTGAACTGAAATTCAAAATAGAGTTTCTTTTTTTATGATAGTTTGATTGTAGGTATGTGATGAGTGTGTGTATGTATGTATGTATGTGTGTGTATATATATATAAATTAGCAAAGCATGTAATCTAAATTCGTTCAAATCTTTGAATTCGAGTATATTTTTTCAAATGTATGTGTTTCATTTGAATTGTTATATATAGGCATATACCCTAAAACTAAAAGTTTTAAAAAATATACCCGAATTTGACTTGAATTCGTGCATTTAAAATCATGGTGACTGTGCACCATGGTGCCCCGTTACAGCGTCATACATACATATATACATATATATATATATCGTACTCTCGTGAGTACATAGTCCTACCTCCAACAATATACCACTTAAACGAACGTGGTATACTCCTTTATCACTTTCGGTATATTCCAATAATAATTCTAAGGTACTCTAATGCGACATGGATAAAAAAAATTCATTTGGGTCATTTATTATTATTATTTTGCTATATACCTTTTTCCATATGTAAAATAAGTATATAAACATATTATGTGTAAAGAGTGAACTTTGATAAAAATTTTCATGGAATTATAATCAATATTAGAGTATACTTAAAAGGATAAAGAGGTATAACAACATCATTTAAGGGGTATACTGAAGGTGGGAGTACATACTCTCAAGAGGAATAACTCGCTTAAATGATGTTGTCATACTTCTTTCTCCTTTTGAGTATACTCTAATACTGATTATAACATACTTCAAAGTGAATTATATGAAAATTTTCATCAAAGCCTACTCTTTATAGCATAATTTTTTATATGCTTCTCTTACATATGAAAAAAATGTTTATTGCAAAAACTAAGGGCTATGAATTTTTTCAATTATATATATATATATAGTTCTTGATTTTGGACTGGTTAGTGTCAATTTGATCTTTTTTTAGGGGGTGTTTGGCAGAGCTCCAGCTTCACCAAATTCGTGGAGTTGGTGGAGCTAGGTATCTCTAGCTCCACCAGATTCGTAGAGCTGGAGCTATGGGTATATTAATAGTGTTTAGGTGGGTCATCTTGTTTACATTTTCGAATAAAATTATAAACTTAAGTTATTTTATTTTAATCTACAAGTTTCAGCTCTGAGATGGAGCTGGGATCTGGAGCTCTGCCAAACAGGCTTTTAACTGAAGTTTATTGACTTTGAGAAGCGGATAAGAAACCAGCGAACAAAACGAACAAGTTGTGCGGCACAACAAATCGCTACCCCTCACCAGCTTTTGTTGGTGTCTATCCATTAAAGAGTCAAAAAACAGAAGTACATTGCAGTTAATTTATAATCACCAAATGTAAGTAAGTTTTTCATGAAATATTTTTTTGCATACGCAGAGCTAAATGCATGGAACATGCTTGCTTTGAATTTTTTTTTTTTTTTTTGAAGAACGCTTTGGTTTATTTCGTGGTGCAGAGTTCTCACTTCTTGGAAATATACTTTTGTAAGCTACTGGAGTACTGTACACACCAGTTCCTTTCTAGTAGACAGAAGGGGTGGCCGATGGTTGAACAATACGTACAGGTACAGGACGAGATATGAAAGTCAGACAACACATGCGTCCAAAGAAGTACGCAGGCAGCGGGCAACAAGATGAGAAGCAACAGCTTGCCTGAAAGAAGTGGTGCCTTCCGCACGCAGGCAACACGCGCTGGATCGATCGCTAGCTATAGCTAAACCGTGTCTGCAATGCATGAGCTCAAAATCAAATGTGGAAATCTGTTGCGCTGCGCACCATCGAATCGAACAGCAAGCGTTTCCTTGGAAGGAAAGCCTTCCTGCAAGACAACAACGCAAGCTCCAACGTACTCTGCAACTCAAACCAACTACTACTGCTACGAGAACACGATAAGATGGTCCGTTTCGCCGTATTCCACAGCTGACATGATAAGGTGTTTTCTCAGCTTCTTAGGCCTCGTTTGGCAACTTAGAGCTGAGTTGTTTCTACTAGAATATGAAAGAAACCTAGCTAAACGGGCTAAAACTCGGAACGCTTCTCCTCGAAACGTTTCTTCTTTTTCCACACCGAGGCTGAATCGCTCTCAACCCCGTTTCTACTAGTTTCTACTAGAATCTGGAATCGTACCAAAAGGTTTGCAGAAAGTGATTCTGATTCTACTTGAAACGTTTCTATCAAGAATCTGGAATCGTTTCTGTTTTACTAGAATCTCAGCTCAGTTCTAGGGAGGAGAAGAATCTGCCAAAAAAAGTTTCCGTCGCAGCCGTCCTGTCCTGTGAGGAAAATTAAATTGCGCGTGGGATCGAGAAATACCATCAATGGTAGACACGGAAATATCACTACTTTCAGTCGACGTTAATCCTTTGCTTTAAGGAACTTTCCGAGCTTGGTGACAACTCACAAGGTACTCGGATCTATGACAGACAGTTAATTAACCCGTAATGGCGTGCTCTGAAGCGGATGAGCAGGAAACGGCCGGCACATGGAACGGGACGGGAGGCGAGGCCGATCGTCCAAGCGCAAGCGCGCGTCGCTTTTGCGGCGCGCGTTGGCCTCCCCACACAAGGAACCCAGCGCGAAATTAAAACCTTTCGACCTGATCGCGAGCTTGACGTTGCCCCATTAATTCGCTCCGACGCTCCGTGTGTTTTGTCTCTTTCGATGTCTCAGCCTAGTTTAGAACCATCTCCAACCGTGTCCCTTCCCCTCTTCCATTTTCACCGCGAAGGGATTCCCATTCCCTTCAGCGCTCCAACGAATTCCCTTCAGCATTTCCTTCATGAAGAGATTCTCTCTTTCATTCTCTCTAGCAAGGGATTCTCTCTCCTTTCCCTATACAATTCTCTTTAAAGGGAATCTGTTGGAGATGAGGGGAAATAAAGGGAATAGGAATGAGGAAAGAGAACAGAGAAAGGAATGAAATGAAGGGAATATGGTTGAAGATGGTCTTAGCTTATTACCCCAGCTTGTTGTGCGTAGCTGATGAGGTGGCCGCTGCTGCAACGTCATGCCTCTTGCTGAAATTTGTACTCTACTAACTCTTTTGGTAATTATTTTTTTGTGAAAATAGTCTTCGTAGCGATAAAATTGCATGACAACAGTTAGACAAGTGTCCATGCTACTTTTTCTAATGAATCGATGGCCCGATCGAAACGTTCTTCTAAGACTACACCTTTTGCGCATCTTCATGTTTATCGCGTGTACATCGATTTGATTATAATTTCATAAGTTTTTAGTACAATACTCAACAAAAAAGCAATAACTATCAATTAAAATTTCTAATTTTATAGTACATCACTGAACCAAAAAATTCAAAAACTGTCGATTCAAATTACCTAAGTTTCCGCTACATCGCGAACCAAAAATTTCAAAAATATCGATTTAAATTACCCAATTTTGCGGTACATCAGCCAACCAAAAAAGTCAAAAACTGTCAATTCAAAATCCACAATTTTTCAGCACATCAGTCAACAAATAAAATATTACACTATCAATTCAAATTTCACTTTTTTGCTAAACAAAAAATTCAAATATTGTTCATTCAAACTCCACAATTTTGCAGTACATCGGTCAACAAAAAAATAGTAAACTATTGATTAAAATTCTACTTTTTGCTACTCATCAAAAAATAAAAAAATACTTAAATTGATGACTAACATTAAATAACTTTGGTACTCATCACTAAACCAGATTAATTTTAAAAAGATTGATTAATTGGTACACCGATGAAGCAGATAAAATAAATAAATAATTAAACAAATTAAAAACCTTTTGCACCACGCTGTTCCATTTCTCTTCAAACTATTTTCCATGCTATTGATTAGTTTAAAAAAACAAAAATCAATTATAAAAATAACACTCGAGCTAGTACCAAAAATTTTCGCGACATATTTTTTACTGTTCTTATTTATATCCGAAAATTTCCTAGTTCATATTTTATAAGATCATTTCATATCTTTCTATATATGGTATAACTCTTCACCGTTGCAGTCCTAAAAAATTGATTTTTTAGAACTAGTCGTCGTTCGATTTTTTTTCTATTATAATGTATTTATAGAACCTAATAAAATTATGATATATTTTTTCCTTACTAGGCATTTAGCGAAAAAAAAAGCTCATGTGCTATAGTACCATGTGGTACTGTAGCACGCGAGTGCAGCGCCCCGGGGATGCTTCGACCGGTGCAGCCTTGAGGGCGTTGCTTCGAGGCGCTACAGCTGCGTGCACAGGACTACTTTTACAATTTTATCGCTATCAAGATTATTTCCATAAAAATAATTATCTCTAAAACTTGTACATAAAAAAATTTCCCTCTTGCCTCCGTCCCTGCGCTTCCCGTTCGTCCTGCAGCTCGCTCGCTAGTCGCCTCCTTCGCCCCAAGTAACCACGCGTCTCCTGCGCCTATATAAACCCCCCCTGATCCCCTCAAAATCTTCCCGGTTCAATCCCAAACAAACACACACACACACACGTAAGCATTTGGTATCCTTTCTTCCTGGAACCTCTCAGTTTAGATCATCCAGCTGAGCTACAGCCTACAGATCGACATGGCCTTGTGCAGCAGCAGCAGGGTGGCAGTACTACTGCTCCTCCTCCTCTTGCCACTCCTCCTCGTGACGCTCATGTCGCCGCCGCCGCTGTGCGCAGAAGCAACGGCGTTGCCCACCGATGGGCGTGCCGGCGGCGAGGTGCCGCGCGTAGAGGATGCCAAGAGAGGAGGCGGTTGGACGGGGGCGAGCGGGCTCCGAGGATCGCCGCCGTTCGCCGGCAGGAAGATGGCCGGCAATGCGGCGCGGGTCTTGGGATCTGTACCGAGCCCCGGAGTCGGGCATTAGCTGCGTGCGCGTGATTGCTTGTTCGGTTTAGCGCCGTGTTCTGGGCTGCTAGCTCCATTGATTTTTGTTTGTCGCTTGGTTTGGTTCCTGTGATATCTTTCCCTCGAGTGATTGGAGGTTGAGTACGCTGGGAAGGGAAGTTTTGTAGGTCCGTGCGTGCGTTAGACGTCGTATGTTGCGTCGCTATACGTCTTATACCATTTGCGTGTGGTTTGTTTACGCGGTGTTCGTCTGTAAGTATACCCCTTTTTTTTTCCCCCTGCGATTACGTCTGTAATTACTTTCTACATAGCAATTCCATTCATTAATTATGTGATCATGATTTTTTTTTTCAATTAATTATTCTCATTAACATTTTTGTAGACAGGACGGGATCGAGCTCAAGATGAAATCACGATCGATCGATGTGTATAAACAAATAGGAAAGAAATTAATCAAGGTGACACACAGCTTGGGCTTGTAGAATCACATGTATTGATTTCTTAAAGATTAAAATTACCACGCTACGTGTTTCATGCCTGATGACTGCATAACGTTCTAAACAACCATCATATATGGTGCCATGGAGTGTGCCTGTGTACGGGCTGCAATATTTGGCCGGGAGTGTATAGGCATCATCCGGATGTTTTTGTCTTAAAAAACATCTAAACTTTGGACCGTACGATCAAAACGCACATCTATAGGATCAACCCACCTCGAATTCAGGGGGGCGTGCATCGATCTGAAAGTAAATCTAATGGCCAGGAATTTGGATGATTGTTGCTAAAGAAAACACCCGGATGAAACTTATCAAAACCCTATTTGGCCTCATTCTGGATCAGCGGTATGAATGAATTAATCTATCTTAAGCATATCGTAAAGCAAGCCTCTTCTTTTAACCACAGTTCTGATGCTACATACTGTTGCCGCCAAGAAAGATTTTACTTTATACTAGTAGAGGAGCCGACAGCCCGACACGAATCATAATTAGAGAGGACGTCCTCGTTATTACGTGGTGAATGTCCTCAAAGTAGCAAAAACGCAAGAATAATTGCGCTTGCTGTGGGATAACCGAGTTGATGCCTGTGGCGTCCTAGCTATGCTGATGGATTTAGCGACATGGACATTGCCACGAGAAAAGTATGGATTTAATTCCACATTGCTTGCAAGTGGCAACAACTCGTAGTTGACTCAGTGTTGTGAAAATTAAACCATATGTGCTTGACGGATGGATATGATACCGTTAAGCTACCGCTAAGCGATTAATCATAATACGGTTGATTAATCAGAATTTAACGGACGATTATACGTTCTCATTGATATATTTATTTAAATTTAGAATTAATTAGAAATATTTCAGTTACCCACAGTTATTATGAATTATCACTCTACAAAATATGATTTACATTTAATTATTTATACTTTGTCGAAAATGTACATACCGTGAACGCTATGATACAATATTATAAACTAATTTATCATACTTAGTAAATAAAAAACAAGGTATTTTTGTGATTAAACAGAAAAACAGATGATTAATCGAAAAATAACCGATTAACCAGATTATGTATATATATGATCAATTAATCGTTCGGCTGCCATATCCGTAGATGCTTGTTGGACGTGGATGTTTCAACGAGATATATGTTGTACAAATCCATATATGTTGATATATTGGGCCTACAAGTGATCGTTATATCGATCCTAGGCCCTTCCGAAAGGTGTGTATACTCTACAAACAAGATCAAATGCGTTCTCGCGTCTCCATTAATTCTTCGTTGCCATCTCCTATTTCTGGCTTGTAGGTTGGGGACTTGGGGTGGTACGGGTTTGCACTTTGCTAAGATTCAGCTAGGTTTGCTAAGCTCAATTAGGACTATGCATGCAATTAATGCAACATGACTGTATGTGCAATGCAGCATCTCACTCCCCGTCTCTGAAAATATCTCTTCTGAAACATATGCCCGAAAAATGCAAGACATCTGAAAATGTCTCACCCTTAAAACAGCAAATCGGCGATAAACTGCAAGGCAATTATTCAGGTTGACTTATATCTGCTCCTATAAACTCCGGCAAAATTAATCGATCTAATAATTAGCCGTGTTATCTGAACATAACAGTACTGCTAGATGTAGACGTTTCAGTATATCCGGATTAGATGGGTTAAGTAGGATTCAGAATTAATTAAGCTCCTGCCATGAGGCATGATTGACCAATCTGCCATGTTTAATTCTGTCTCTAGCAGTGCTTGCTTACCTTTCAGACTCGAGCATATCTGATTTCACTCACGAGAACGGTGCAACCAACACCAGCTACATGGAAAAGTTTGGACATCCTGCGGTTTAAGTGGTTCCATGTTCCATCAGACATTCAGACTGCAAGATTGTGATCTGGTCCTGACTTGTTAATTTGAGTCACTATAACACCTGCCGTTGCCGACAGCCGTACAGATGCTTTGTCAGTGTTGGTGCCTTGGTGCCCAGCCTATGGTCGAGTGAAGACCAAACTGGTGATTAGATGGGGTGAATAATCTTAAATATTTTTTTCATTATTTGTTGGATAAGAGATGCTAATTAAAAATCAAGCAAATCAAACGAAAGTAAAACTCGTGAAACTTGGTATACACCTTATAAATATCATAAGCCTATTATTATAACCTTTAATCACAAGGATTGATGTCAAAGTTTCGATTTTCTTCAAATAAAAGGAGAGTGCATCAAGATTGGACAAAATCCAAAAATCATTGTTCTAAGTTTGCTCGTGGGTTTTGATGATCAAGATAATCTTGGGTACTTTCCCACTTGTCACAACAAGCAAGAACAAGAAAAGAACACACTTTAAATGGCCTAGAACATGATCTTTAGAAATCCATCTTTCAAGCACAAAGATTGATTTCTTGCAAAAATTTACACAATAATTGCCTAGATGATTGGGATATGATCTAGAAAAGATTTATCTATCAATCATTGATCCTCAGCAAAGATCCAAAAGCAATTAGAAGGAAAGGGCAAATCCAAATGTGCGAAAAGTAAATTGCAAGAATTTAAAGTGTGAAAAGTAAATACATAATGTAAATTGCATAATAGAGAATAAAATCAAACTTTCATTGCTTTGAGAGAAAAGGTTTACAAAGCCTCACAACAATGTGAGCAAGATCAAAAGAGCAAAACCAAAATCCTTCTCCAAAGATTTGAGAGAAGAGGCATACCCCTACCTCTCTATTTATAACGACCTCAGGGCAATCTCCACCCTTGAACGACCTTCTTGGCCCTCAAAAAACCTCATCAAGGATTGAGATTTACTTCCTCACTCATACATTGGCTAACCCGCAACCCAATAACATAACGGGTTCTACACGCTTCTCAAAGCAGACTAACTTGACCGCTACTCCATTCGCGAATTCATCGACTAATGGCTCTCCTTCATTTGAGTATGGGCTAAGTTAGCATCTAGGCCATCCACTTGTCCTCCCGGTTCGTAGCAACTCCCAGCTTGGTCATCTTCGGTGCCGCCTGACCATCTAGACCTCGGCTCTCCTAGCCTAGTCCCAATCTCCTTTGCAATTCAGAGCAGCCATCCACTTGAACAGATGATTGAATATTTAAATGAGAGAGTCATTCTGTCCATATTTATCCATTATGATACTCATGCTCATTCTGCTTTAGTTGCTTATTTTGAACCCAAAGATATATTTCATGCCTTAACTGATAAATCTTGGATCAATGCCATGTAAGAGGAATCAGAGAATTTTGAACGTAATAAAGTCTGAAAAATTTTACCACCTCCTAATTTTAATATATTTGGAATTAGATGGGTTTTCAAAAATAAACAAAGTGAGGATGGTGTTGTTGTTAGAAACAAGGCTAGATTGGTTACACAAGGGTTTACACAAGTTGAAGGTTTAGATTTTGATGAAACCTTTGCTACTATTGCTAGAATTGAAGTCATTATAATTCTTTTAGCGTTTGCTGCATCTGAAGGTTTTAGATTGTACCAAATGGATGTGAAAAGTATTTTTCTTAATGATGATATTAATGAGGAGGTATATGTTAAGCAATCACCTGGTTTTGAAAAATCCTAAGTATCCCGATTATGTTTACAAATTTTGAAAAGCTTTATATAGTTTAAAACAAGCTCTTAAGCATAGTATAATAGGTTAAAACCTTTTTACTTGAAAAGGGGTTTATAATAGGAAAGGTTGACAAAACTTAATTTTTACTCAAGTAAGGTAATGATTAACTTTCGTTTAGATTTATGTTGATGATATTATCTTTGGTGGTTCCTCTTATATTTTAGTGTCTAAGTTTTCAGACAACATGATGAAGGAATTTGAGACGAGTACGATGGGTGAGTTGACATACTTTTTGGGACTTAAAATCAAACAAACAAAGAAATGTACTTTTGTTCATCAAAGTAAGTACACAAAAGATTTGATGCATCACTTTGGGACGGAATACTGCAAGCCAACCATGACACCCATGGGAGGCACTTGCACACTTGATCCGGATGAAGATGATGAGATGGTTGATCAAAAGGAATATGTGAATCATGTGATGAAAAATTGGCTTGATTTTGTGCTGAAAAATTGGTTAGGATTAATCTTGCAAAATTGCTTGTATGAAGGACTAAACATTCAAACATCCAAAAACAGAGACTTTGCATTTGCGCCGGACCAAACATCCAAAAATAGTGAGTTTCGCATGTATGACGGACCAAACTTTTTGGTCTGTCATAAACGTGATTTTGATGCTTTTACGCTTGTTCAAGAAATCGCGTTTTTCCCATGTATGACAAACCAAATTTTTTGGTCTGTCATACACATGCTTTTGGCGACCTTGTTTTTCCCATGTATGACAAACCAAATTTTTTGGTCTGTCATACACATGCTTTTGGCGACCTTGTTTTTCCCATGTATGACAAACCAAATTTTTGGTACATCATACACATGCTTTGGCGACCTCGTTTTCCCATGTATGACAGACCAAATTTTTGGTCTCACATACACATGTTTTTGGCAACCTCGTTTTTCCATGAGCAGCCAGACCAAATTTTTGGTATGTCGTAAATGTGCTTCAAGGTTTTTGCTCGGGACCAAGTTCTTAAAAGCGATAAGTTTTACATGTCGCGGACCAAATTTTTGGTCCGTCGTGAATGGTTTTGAGTGACTTTTTCATGTGTACGCGGACCATATTTTTGGTCCGTCAGGAATGCGTTTTGCTCGATTAGGGTTTTGAGCAAAATTGGAATTGTGTTTGATTTGTTTTTGAGATTATGAAATTTGTGAGAATTTCATGATGCTTGAAGTGGACTTTATGCAATGCTCGTGTGAGTATTTGCATGGATTGAGTAGAGTCAAGTCGTGGACTTGTGCTCGGAATTGTTTTGTGGTTTGTTCATGTGCGGTGTATTGCTTGAAGGCGAACGTGGTCGATGACGGGATCGAACTAGGTTCATGGAGGAGCTGAGGTTCGGGACTAGGTTCAGGGAGGAACCGAGGTCTTGGTGGTCAAGGATGTCATGCGGACGTTCGGGCTAAGAGAATGGTGCACATGAAGAATGGTTAGTCACGTGAGAATGGCAGGAGGTCATTCGCGTGCAAAGTGTTAGTCACGTGAGTATGGCAGGTGGCCATACGCGTGCAAAGTGTTAGTCACGTGAGTATGGTAGGGTTGCCATACACGTGCAAGAGTTGTACTCGGCCAGGTTGGGCCAAGTAGAGTTGTGTTGGATACAGATTCCTTCTAGGGAATTGGAATTGTATTCAGAACTCCTTGTGGGTTGGTCCTTTAAATAGGAGGGGTTGTCTCCTGTTGAAGGGCATCAAGCTTTGAGCAAGTTTTAGGGTTTGTACTCTTTTGATGAGAGTACTTTAGACAAAAGAAATAAAGATCAATTCTTCTAGATCCTTGCGTGCTACAGTAACCGCGTTGCTACAGTGTTTCCTGTTTTGGTTTTGGTTTGCGTGCTTGTTCTTTTCTAGATTGGTTTTTTGTTCTTCGAGTTTTATCTTGATTTGATCCATCAAAACCTTTCTAGAGAATTGATTTAGGGTTTCTCTAAGTTTAGTTGATCAAACTTTCGTCGTTTTTGTTAAACCTTCAAGTTTACGTTAGATCAATTCTCGTCATCTTCTGTCACAGCAAGGTTGCGAGGTTCATAACTTTTGATCCGTAAGTCCGATCGAGCTGATTCTTTTTGGGTTCGATTCGTATTGGAATATAGTTTCTTGTGTCCAAATTTCAGATCAATCTAACGGTTGGATCTTTAGGAATTCTCATTTTACCAAACCTCTGTCATTCTGTTTTTGTCGAAAACGAGACAATTATTTGGTTCTGTTTTGGGGTGAACTTTTAATAGATCAAGAATTTGGTTTTAGCTTCCGCACAATCATTCACCCCCCCTCTGATTGCTATATTCGTGTCTTTCGATCCTACAGAATATAGAAGCATCATATGTTCATTTTTGTACCACACTAAATCAAGGCCAGATATACAATTTGCCTTGTGCTTGTGTGCTTGTTTTTAAGCTTTCCCCACGTGCTTCACGTTGACGAGTTGTTAAGCGAATTTTCAAGTATCTCCATGGTATTTAAGATTTTGGCATTTGGCATTCTGCTTCCTCATGCATTAGTTTAATAGCATTTTATGATGCTGATTTTTGGATGATATAGAATCGATAGAAAAAGTACATCTATTTCATGTCACTTCTTGGGTAATTCTCATATGCATGGTCATCTAGAAAACAATTTTCTATTGCACAATCAACTGCTGAATCTAAATATGTGGCTGCTGCAAGTTGATGTCATCATATTATTTGCATAGTAGCTACACTTAAAGATTATGGGGTTAATTTGGATAATGTTCCTCTTTTGTGTGACAACACTAGTGCAATATGCATTGCTAAGAACCCTGTGCAACATTCTAGGACAAAACATATTGAGATTATATTCCACTTTCTTAGAGATCATGTAGAAAAGAAAAATATTGTGATTCATCATGTGGATACTGAACATCAGTTGGCATACATTTTCATAAAACATTTGTCTTCTTCTCGTTTTGCTTTTACTCGGGGAGAACTTGGGGTAGTTAACCAAATGGGTTTACTTTGAAGGGGAGTTTGTGAAAACTTTGTAATATTTTTGTTTACTTCTTAAATGAAAAACAAAAAATAGAAAAATAATGAAAAAGAAATGAGCATTGAATTTGATACACATATGTTATTTGAAGTCCTGTTTATGCTACAAGGACTTTGCAACTTCATATTTATGTATATATGGTTTAGATTATGACATGACTATTTAAATAGAATAAAAACTGGAATTAAATCTTGCCATGGTTGAAGTTTCTTAGCTATCTTGATCCTGCCCAAAAAGTACTAAATATGAAAGTTATCAAAGCTAAAAGTTAAAAGCTCAAGAAGTGATAGTTGATACATGCAAGATCAAAGAAGTATATATTATCGCACTTCTTCTTTACGAGATTGATTATTATTGCACTTTGATATGAACTTGGTAGAGGTTGTATATGTTCGAAACCATAAAACGTTAAGCTTATGATTGTCTAATTGCTGATTTAGAGACTGATGGTGCATATAATTTCTTGCAATTTTTATATTATGTTGCAATCAATCAATAAATTAGTTTTTCAAGCACCAATGAATTGCACAAAAATTTAATATTTTCAGGTTTTGAGGTAGTTGAGGAAGGGAGATCATGCTATGCAAAAATAGTTAATAGTACTTGATTGGTTTTTAGTTATGCTTACTCTACGTTGTCTATGTGTAGATTTAAGGGTGCAAGTATTTTTGATAGCATAACTTGGAGATAATGCTACATTTGTGGATAACTTCAGTACATAAAAAAATGACAAACTAAAAATAAACAAAAAGAATTTGTTCTCTCTTTTATATTCTTGATGAATTCGTTGTCAAAGGAAGAGAATTTTGGACACATATCACACATTTAAACACACATACATATTTTGTCTTTTTTCACTTTGCTTTTTGATCTTAAAAATTTCTTAAAAATTTTATTTTGTGGTGAATGCCAATGTTTAGTTCTATGTGGTATTGCTAATGTTTTCATCAAGGGAGAGGTTGTGAAACCATGTGCTGAAAAATCGGCTTAGTGATAAATTTGGCATTGCAAAGTAGTTGTGCTCATGGCATGTGTGGTGCTTGTGCATGTAATGGTTTTGCTTGATGCAATGCGCTCGTGTGAGTGGTTGCATGGACTGACGTTGAGTTAAGTTGGGAAGAACTTGTACTTGAAAAATTGTTTCGTGGTTTATTCATGTGCAGGTGTTGCTTGTGGGAGAACGTGGTCGATGACGGGGATTGGAACTAGGTTCTATGATGAATCGAGATTCAAATGATCGAGGATGTCATGCGAAACGTTCAGACTATAGAACAGTGCACGTGAAGTCGAGGACGCTGCAGTGTAGCAACCAGCGGGCCGTGCATACGAGTGGGTCATACGAGAACGGCAGGTGGGCCGTACGCGTGCATGCGTGAGTGCTACAATATTCCACAATTTATTGTAGCAATGAAAAATGTCATGTAGGACCGTAAGTCCTCCGGCACAAAGAGAAAATGACAGGTGGTTTGTTAATCAATATCCAAGATAGATTGATTCATTGTTTCATCATGATAATTTGATTTGATATATTCAAAATTTGTCTAGGGTATTAAGTGATTGATCTAAAAATTTTGATTGGTTAATTCCTCGTAGATCCTAATTAATATCATAATTAGGGTTTGATCAATTTTCGTCATTATTTGGTACAGTCAACTTATGAAGTTTATAATTCTAGATCTGTAGATCTAATTGGGCTGATTCTTGTTGGATTAGTTTTGAAATTGAATCTAGTTTTTACGGTACAAATATCACGTCAATCCAATGGTGGGATGTTCGAAAATTACTATTTTAGTGAACGTATATTATTTTGTTTTCATAAAACCGAAACAATTTTTCATAATTCGTTTAGGGGTGTTTTATGAATCACTAAAAAATTGGTTTAAACTTTCACATAATCATTCATTCTCCTATAATTATTACATTAATGTATATCGATCCAACACGAGGTAAAAAGAGCATGGCATGATCAGTCGGTTAATTTCCTACTACGTGAAAAGAACATTCTGTCCAGAAACATTGGTTGCAGCCGCGGTCAGGCTCAAAGAACAATCTTGAAGACGAAGTAAAATGGTACGCGGTACAACGTGAGACTGATAGCTAGCCAGGGGGGTAACCAAAAGTCGCATGGCATTGAACTGCGATGGGATCTTTGCCATAGTGACAAAGACAAACATTAAAGGCATTAAACATGTGTTCGGTTGATGGGATGAGTTTAAATGTAATAGGATGGTTTTTGTATAATTTAGTTATATTATTTTGGATAAATAGAATGGTTCAGCATATATAGAAAATATTATTTAAATCTGTACCACTTCTAGGATGTGATGGTTTAATTCAAACAACCAAATATATTGATAACTTTTTTCTTAAATTATCTCATACATGTACCACTTGGTACAAACAACCAAATACACACTAAAGGTTTTGGTTCAAGTTCTCCATTTTGCATAAATTTCATAAGTTTGGTCCAATTTCAGCGTGAACTTGAAAAAATTTCTAGGTTCCGAAACGGGGCCTTCCATCAGCCGAAGCGCGTGCAGTCTCCACAGCCACATCCACAAGCATTCCTCGCCTTGCTTTAGCGGTGAGCACGAGAGTGCATGCCGCTTGCTCTACACATGTGTGTGATCTGTTAACTTCAGCTTGCGATTTGGTCTCGAAAGTTTGGCGCGTTCCACTAGCTCATGGGCTTAAATATCGAAACGTTCGCCCGTCATACACTGATGTGCTTGTTGCCCCCACCGAAGTTACCGGAAACATGGTAGTTTAAATCGCGGTATATGGTTTGGATTTATGATTTATCATTTTTATTTCAGTTTTCACTGAAAAAAGATCTTATATTCTAAATCGAATATAAACCGGTTTCGATTCGACGAATCTGATTCATAATTTACAAGGATTTACATCGAACGTTTACGTCTGGCTCGACCGGGGGGTGCTCTCAGACTCCACCTGTGCCGGCCAGAGGCGGAGCCACGGCCGGGGCAGGGTGGGCCCCGGCCCCGGTCGGAGCGTCGGTGTCGTTACTGATTTTTTTGTTATTGTTTTGTGTAGTTACTGAATTTTCTATTTTGAAAATTTCTCTCGCTTGGAGCGATATCAAAAGAATAAAGCATCAAGCTAGGTCGAGTCTCTTCCTTCATGGTAAAGATAGTTGTTATGTGTGAGTTCATTTTTGGCAGCTCCTTTTCATCTGATTTATTTTCAACATAAATATTCATAATTATATTTGCAATGCATGCCGGTCCCACCTCACAGGAAAGCATCAAAATTAGCAAAGAGAGTAAGCTTTACTGTCAACTCGAAAATATCAACTATCGTCTCATGTGAAATAATTAGTGGTACGTTTTCATTTATAAATTCTTGCAAATTACAAGTGTTATATATTGTATTTATTATACACTGAACTTTAAATATCAATCATCAGTAGAGATTCACTTCTTTATTGGCCCCCTCCTTTAGAATTTCCCGGCTCCGCCACTGGTGCCGGCTTTCCACCGCGTAACTTGCCGGCTTGGTTAAAGAACCGTTCTCGGAGACATGGCAGCTTACAAGAAGGTTCTGAGCATGCGTCTCATAGATAATCTGCATCTTCCTCTCAAACATCAAGTGGTAACTCCCAACGATACAATTTGCACTGGCAAGTAGCAAGTGGTTGTGATCCTTGGAACATGGATGGAACGGTCTGGAACATTGGCCTAGGAAGTAGCAATAACTGTCGTAGGCTTTCGGTAGGAAACGACTGGGTAAGGATCGCGAGCCGTTTAATCAGATACCAATGCTTGGAGGATGACACCGACGAGGAAGCTTCGAGCAACCTCCAAAATCTCCGTCTCCATCTCGGCTATCTATTTTTTCAATTAGACGGGAGATGAGTACCGTTTGGGCTGACGGTAGAGCCTGTCTCGGAGAAAGCCAGCCCTGGATTTGCCATCAACAGGAAGAGGTCGTTTGCAAGTTGGAAAATGGCGAAATGACCCAGCCGCCGGCCCGTGCATCGCGCTGTCACGCGCACGCAGAGGCGTCAGCGCGGCCGGGACGGCGACGTGGCGTGAACGCGTGTTCGCTGCCACCCCTCCCCAGATCTTATCGTCTGTCAGTTCGTGACCACGCAACGCACCGAAACGCGAGGTGCCCACCGCGCGTGTTTCCACTTTCCACGTCAGGGGGCGAGTGTGCACGTGCTTAGATAACTGTGTTGGGAAACTAGTCGTTGTTATGAATAGGGTTAAAGTTTGCGTGTCCGTACGGAAACGGAAGGATTCTATTTATTAGTGGATAAATTTGAATTAAATTTTAGAGTTTTTTTTTTATTATATATAAGGTATTATCTTATACAGAAAATTCAATTTATTAAAAAGAGAGCTTTTTCTCTATATTGTGTATGCTTCTACTTGTATCTCTACTTCTGCTCGTGGAATTGTATTGTCGTGTTGTCGTTTGGCGTAGGTGAACGATTCCGTTTCACAACACGTTATCAGCACGATCATTCTACATGCGACTGATCGGGATCACCTGCATGGCGTCGACCTACACCGCCTCGACACCTTGATCGTGGCCAGTCGCTGATTGTTTGCTTGCGTCAAGTCTACACGGCATCGAGCTCATCCTGCATCACGCGACCTACACTACTTCGAGCCCTACGTAAGAGATCTCGTGTGAATAGTACCTAATCCCGTAGATTGTTTTCGCTAATTACATATTGTTAAATTGATCTAATCTACTGTTGCGAAAAAAATACTATTCAAAAGAAAAAAAGGGAAAATCTTCGACCTGAAGGATGAAGCAGTCAGCTGTGCCACCCGCGGCCCTGATGGCCACGCCCGCACCACCATCAGCCCCGCTGCCACCGCACACCACCGGCCTTGGCCTTCGCGCGTCGCGACGGCTTGGAGACGCCATTGCTCGGCCTTTGGCCCTAGCCGTACTCGCCCTCGGTTGCTAGCAGCCGCACCGCCTATGGCCCCGATGGCCCATGCCACTGCAGCCTCGTTTGTTGTGTCTCGAAGCACGCGTGCGCGCGACGAAAGTGTCGCTTCAGCTCCCCGGTCGGCCTCGGTGGCCGCGCCGCTGCCTCCCGCCACTCGAACCGTGTGCCTGCTGTTGAACGATCGCACCGTCGCACCACCACATCCCCGTCGCCTATGCGCCTACTGCCGCACAACCACGCCGCTACTGTCGGGGCTGCTTCCTTGCGGACCCCGTCTTGTCGCCCGAAGCTCGAGCCTCTGGATCTTTGTCGAAGTGGCGCCCGCACGCTGCCATGGCCATCATCCGCTGCCATTTGCCGCCAATCTCGATCTGCCCCACAGCCTGCTATAGCCTTTGTCAACCGGCCTTGGCCTCAGCTCCGTGTTCGGCTCCCGGCATGGCCGAAAGCTCTGCTCACGCTGCCGCCCGCGCATGCTACATGCTGCCTCATTCTTTCGGGCTCGCTGTGCGCTGTCTTGTTTCGCAGCCCGAAGCCATCGAGCGGATGCCTTGTCGTCCTCGTGTGGCACATCGATTCGTTCTCTCCACGGCGGCCAATGCCTCTCCTCCCGTGCCCGCAGCGGGGAGCCGCGGCGTGGCTTAGGGTCGAGCGGGAGTTGAGGCTTAGCGTCGCGCTACGACGTGGGGGTTGGCCGATGGACTGGCAGCGACGGCAGCCATCGAGAGCGCCAAGGAGCGCGTGGCAGGCGGGAGTACCGAGAGGCGACGGCAGCCATCGGTAGCGCCAAGCGGCGGGCGAGCTAACGTGAAGGCCGACCGGAGGCGGCGGGGCGCGAGGCCCTCACCAGCGGCTGCGAGCGCAAGAAAGGCCGGCCGATCGCTATGGGCAGCGTGGCGTGAGGGCGCTCGTCGGCGCGAGCGACGGGTAGAGGCCGAGATCGATGGTGGTCAGGCGCGGCGTAGAGCACGAGGCGGCCGACGGGGCAGCTGAGGGTGCGGCCATGAGCGCGGTCGACGGGGCCGAGTGCGCGGCCAAACGGCAGTGGCGACGACATCAGCTTCAGACCGGGAGTGCAGAGGCGAGGTGCAGCGGGCGCGCGTGGCTAGGGCAAACCGCAATGGCGATGGCATCGACTTTAGGCCTTTGGGTCGAAATTCCCCTCTTTTTTTAATTGAATGAACAGTAAATTTTTTAACAGTAGATTAGATCGACTGTTAATCTGTAAAGTAGAAAAAACAATATGTCGAATTTTGTTACTGTTCACACGTATCACTTACGTAGGGCTAGAAAGAGCTTGATGCCGTGTAGACTTGACGCAGACAGATGATCAACGACGGGCCATGATCAAGGTCGCCGATGCAATGTAGAAGTCCCGATCAGCCACGCGTAGGACAAATCGTGCTGATAACGTGTTGTGAAAAGTAGTCGTTCACCCATAGCAATTGACAGCACGCCAATACAATCACAAGAACAGAAGTAGAAGCACACACAATGTAAAGGGGAAAACTCCCTCTCTTTATTAGATTGATTTTTCTGTACAAAACAATACCCAATACATAAGAGAAAAGCCCCTAGAGATCCATTCAGATTCGTCCACCAATAGATAGTCTTTCCATACAAGGACAGGGATTCTATCCATATCTAAAAAACTGTACGCTAATCTCTAAAAGAAAAGATCTTGCAATCAGAGAATTGCATAAAGTATTAAAATAGTATAAATTATGGTCGTATGTAATACATTTGCATATCATCTATAGACATAATTAAAAATAACTTACATAATAAATTGTCTATATAGCTGCCTATAATGACCATATACCAGTGATTTAAATCGTAGGCTATAGCGGTGCTTCAACGATTTTCGTCTTTGGAATGCTAGGCTATAACACTATGTACGCTATTACAGCTATGACCGTTATGTTAATAACGGTCCACTATAGCAGTTAGCGAAAATAGCAGTCACTATGGTTTATTTTGTAATTATTTAGTCTTGTGAACAAATATTTGATATGTTAATTGTATAGTTAGACTTTTAGCTAGAATCAAAGAATTGAAATCAAGGTATTTCATAGGTTAAAAAATAGTAAAAAAAAATTCAATACAGCCTTTAACCAAAGAATTTTATTTGAAAATCTATTAAATATAACTCGATCTTGGGATCATTTGAGTTTAAATATTTGATATTTGAATTCTAGCTTAAAAGTTGAGATACTTTTATATTTTATATTCTATTTCCAGAAATAAGAATTACTTTCTAGTGTTCAAAAAATAAATTTACACATTGAATCCAACTTTTAAAAATTTGAAGCTTCAAAACTATTTTTGATTTATGCTAATAAATCAAGTAAAATATTTAAGATTTTTTTAAAAATGATGTATTTATATTTTTAGATGTTAGATTGGACATGTCGTGAATGTGTCATAAAATTGCAACCTTTTAGCCGCACTTTGATTGACATTCTTGTTATAAATTTTTCTTGTTCATATCATAGTCAACATATCATGGAAAGCAATAGTATTAGCATATTTTCAATAATACCACGGTGTAGCATAGCCTCTGTGATAGCTTTCGCTATTCGCTACAGTTTTTTTTTTTTGCCATGTCACCGTGATAATCACGATTTAAATTATTGCCACATATAATTAATAGGTCGTCTATATAATTATCAATACAATGGTATACACATTAGAAAACCATATATAAAAAATGTCATTTAAATAGTAGACAAATTTTTTATCGCTCCTCCTCATCCAAATCCTATATGACGTAGTAAATCTACCTAATGGGCACATATCCAGTGCAAACCATCATTATCGTGTAAACTCCGTAAAAATCATATGTACATATTTTCAAAAATTCTTAAAAATTACCATATGTAGGGAAGGTGAGCTTTCACAACTCTGTAAAATTTGAAGACCAAACTAAATCACATTTGAAAGATATGAAGTTAATAAGCAGCGATATGAATAATGCTAAATAGTGAAAAATCACTATTTAGGCTGAATTTATCTTTTTATATCTTTCAAATGCTATTGATTTTTGATCTAGAAACCCACCTCTCTTATGTATGATAAATTTTTGAGAAATTTTGAGAATTCTTGAAAAATTTTACGATAAAAGTGGTTTGGATATATGTCCATAGCTATATCGCATTGTTTATGCCCTAGGTGTCACCGTGTTAAGACATGTCATGTATCTGCAGTGTGATGTGCACTTTTTTAGCTATCGACTTAACTGAATGAACAGCCACCCGTGAAACAGTCATGTCCACCCATGTATGCCGCTAAACGCGGTTATAATAATGTCACCTGTCAGTGTCTGGATTGATTTCATAGGATCTTCGCGTGGGACTGCTTCCAGCCCGATCCTTTAGAGTATGGAGTTAGGGCCGCAAACGAGTTGAGTTCGAGCGAGTTTGTCTTATAAAGTTTGAGCTCGAATAAGCTTGAGCTGAGTCTCAAATTAGGTTCGAGTTTACAGACAGGCTCGGTTCGAGCTCAAACAAAGCTTGAGTAGACTCAATAACGTTTGTTTATATACAACAGCAACAGATAAACACATACAATGATACAAAAGCAACAAATCAAAATATCCGGTAGCAGACATGCAATGCACCAATTTAGTGAGTATTTGCATGCAACAATTTTCATCAAGAGAGAGCATTTGCATAACTTAAAAAACACATAACCCAGTCATAATTCGCAAGTTCATAACACTCGAGCCCATACGAACTATTCGAGCTCGACTTGATTAGGCTCGCGAGCTTGAGATCAGGCTCGATTCGAACTCGAATACAGCTCGAGCCGAGTCTCTGACAAACCGAGCTCGAATAATTTGCGAGCCTCGAGTTTTTTTTTTTTTTGCAGCCTTGTATGGAGTATCCCAGTTTGTATATGGAGTATCGTAGTTTGAAATAACCCATTAACCCAATAATTTTTTGGTCCTAGTTTTCTTGAGCAGGACGATCTTTGATCGATTTTTTTTAAATAATACTTTTTTTAAAAGGAATTGCGGTTTTAATACTCGAAAAATCAAAATTGCAAAATTAATATGTAATCGCCAGACCGTACGACGAATACCCAATTTTCGCCATACCCTACGGCGAATACCCAATTTTCGCCGAACCGTGTGGCGACGATACACTAAATCCGCAGTTAATCTGCTATACGGGAATCAAGGCTATTTTTGCCGAACGGTATGGCGAAGACCCTATTTTCGCCATACAGTTTGGCGAAAATATTATTTTCGCCATATGGTTTGGCGAAAATTGCCTTAACCAAACAACCGATGGTTAATCGACTTTAATCAGGTAATTAGGGTATTTTCGCCATACTATATGGCGAAAATAGGGTATTCGCCATACCATATGGCGAAAATAGGGTATTCGCCATACCATATGGCGAAAATAGGGTATTCGCCGTACGGCTTGGTGACCACATATTATTTTTGCAAAAATTTTATTCCGTATATTAAAAACGCAATTCAGTTTAAAAAAAGTATTATTTTTTAAAAAAATCACTATCGGGATCCTCGATAGGAAACCTTTCGTGTTGATAAAATTGAGATCGCACCGTAGGATCCGATTGGAAGTGGAGCAGGAGCCTCCATCATGCAAAGCAGTGGAAGTCTGGAAGAAACAGCAGAGATTCCTGCTTATTGCATGAGAAATTAAGTTTGTGTGGAATCGTACGAGTGCTTTCAGCATCATGGTAACCAGGATTTTATATCCGTGTTAGGTCCAACTAATGCCGATGTCTTCTTCAGACAGTCCATAAGCATCCGATTAATTTACTCTGGACGCCACAATTTAGTACTTGGATTAAGACCTTTGCTTCAAAAGGTAGCGGGTCGGGTCAGTGCCTGGTAGAGACCGTGGATTCAAACAATCCAAATCCGGATTCGAACCTGCGATCTCGCCTATGCGTCAGATCTGCCGTTCCTCGTGTGGATCTCGTAATCTCCGGCTCCGTTTGTGTTGGTGTCATTTGTCATTTTTCTCAAAGGCCTAGGCCTGCACCGGCAAACTTGGAAGTATACGGGACTAGTATGCAAACCAAGCCTCTTGTCTTCTCATCGGATTGCTTTTTCATTTCTACCCTATATTTGCTCTATATTACATGTCAGCTGTTTACAGGGAGGAGCCCGTCTAGGCCAAGCTTCGGACTAGATTATATGTTATTAGGTTGGTTTGTGATTTTACTGGTTTATCAGCAGATTTTACATGGGTCTTTCATACGGACCCTCGGGCCATGGCTCCACCCCTAGCTTGTTTATAAACTAGTGCCATATAGGATTTTGAGTGGTGTGGAGAAGCGATAAGATTTAATGGCCAATCTTGTAGACAGCGTTATATTGTGTGTACCATTGTATGGATAATCCATTAATTATACGATAAATTATTACAAACAACTATACAGACAACCTATTGTTTGAGTTAACTTTAGTCTAGTTATAGATGATGATATGGATGTGTATTATTAACAGGTGATATCGGGCTTGTTTTTTTTGATGCTGGCTTAGTTTTGGCAATAATATCCTACTTAATAACAGTAGATGGAAATTCAAGTGTGGTCCGTGTCTAAAATTTTCCTTTTGATAGGCGTCGTTGCATTATGGCCTTTATGGGTTGGTACGTTTTAGCTTCAAAGCTAGTTTGCATTATTTGAAGGCGGGGAGTCGGGGACATACAGTTTAGATGAAGGCCAGGCGTAGTTGACCAAACAGCCATGATGAACGCAAGAGCATTGTTGGGAACACAACAATCATTACAAATGCAGTTCATAGGCACACAAGTGGCTAATTGTGGTGGAGCAGTACGAGCATGGGCCATTCACACAACATATGCTAGCTTTAGGTAGCCAGTACGAATGCATAGCATAGGATGGAGCATATTTAAAAACAACCTTAAGATCGGAGTTATTAGAGAAATTCCGATCGTACAAGAAAGACAATTACCAACGGCAAGACGCTTGTACTGTAAGTCACACACGCTAACCACTGTCGTCGAAAACACAAAGCTCCTCGTGCAGCGTCATCGGCCCCACCACTGGAAAACCCTTCCATTCCACGTTTCCGCGTGCAGTCGGCAGGACCGAAAATAATAATTTGTTAGAATTCGAATAAAAATTTCTTTAAATACAGTAGTTAATATGTTTAAAACTAAAATAAATCTATTTCGAATGAAAAAATTAATGAGACTTGACTCAATAGTAGTTGCTTAGCTCAAATTTAAACTAACCACATAATAATAAATAAATAATTTTAGTCAGATTATCTCTATAATGGTTGCTTAGCTCAAATTTAAAATAACCACTTAAATAATAAATAAATAATTTTACTCAGATTATCTCAATAATAGTTGCTTAGCTCAAATTTAAAACAACCATTTGAATAATAAATAAATAATTTTAATCAGATTATGTTAATTTTAAAAGAAACACAACAATAACTCCGTCGTAGCTGGTAAATTTCGCCAAGACTGCATCACAGACGCACCCACACCTAAACACAAGCCAACACCGCACCACCGCCCAACAGGTCCGGCCGGCCACCCCGACCCGACCCGCCCGGGTCGCGCACCCGCCAAATCCATCATCCCGAAAGGGCGTATGACCACCTGGCCAAGGATTCAATTTTCGTTTTGGACTCCATCTCGGCTCAATAAATCAAATTTCGACGAGATTCGAAATTTGACAAAATCGGACGAAATTCAAAACCAAAATTTAAATCCGCTTTTTTTTAAACCGAAATCAGAAATTTCGGTAAAAATGAAATTTCGTCCAAAACCGAAATCTCGTGAAATTTTTAGGGTTTTCAAACTTTCAAATTTTTAGGTTTTTTCAACTTCGCGGAAATTATGATCTACCGATCGCTCCACATGGGAAATGGCGTGAAGAACCCAATCGGTCAAAATCCGGTCAAATCCGGTCAATTACGGTCAAATCCGGTCGACTTTTATACAAATTTCGGTCTGTTTAACCGAAATTTCGGTCCAAATCACCGAAATTTCGGCGAGATTTTAATGTACTGTAGCACTTCAAAAAAATTCTAGGGTTTTTTCATTTCGCCGGGATTATGAAACTCGGAGGGGTCCGAAATCCGAAATCTCGCCGAAATTTCGCCGAATTTCGGCGAGATTTTGAACCCTGCCACCGGCCCCTCCTCCCCCTAACGTCTCCCGTCCCACTGTCCCTCCCCCTCGCCTCGCATTTCCAGATCCCTCGCCGCGGCATTGGCGTTGTCATCGATTGGCGCAATGCCGGCCTCCCTGTAGGCGGAGGAGATCTCTTCGCGCCGAGGTATGCATCCGATGCCCGAGGGGGACGTCGCGGATGGGGGCGCCGCGGAGGTCGGGTCCCCGCGATCCCGCTACTTCCGGCAGCGGAGCATGCACGCCGCGGATCCGGACGGCGCGGCGGCGCGCAAAGTGTTCGACGTGGAGAACTCGCCCGGCGCAGGCGGTGGCGGAGGAGGCGGGCTCCGGCCAAGCGAGTCCGTGTCCAAGCTGGAGTCGCTGGAGCGGGCGGAGCGCGCCGCGCTTGCGCCGGTGGTCGTGCTCAAGACGGGGTTCTACATCCTGGTGTGGTACGCCTTCAGTACCTGCCTCACGCTGTGAGTGCTGCTGTTTACGCCTCTGGATCTCGGTTCTCGCCATCTCTCCGAGCCTCCCGTGTAGCTTCCTTGCGAAAAAAAAAAGATATATATATGGTGGTTTGATTGGTTGTTTCGTTGTTGGGTAGATACAACAAGACGCTGCTGGGGGACAAGCTGGGCAAGTTCCCGGCGCCGCTGCTGATGAACACTGTGCACTTCGCGCTGCAGGCGGCGCTCTCCAAGATCATATTGTTCTTCCAGTCCAAGGGGCTGGAGAACGCGGTGGAGATGGGATGGAAGGATTACTGCGTCAGAGGTGTGGATTCAGGTTTCGGGTTTCTCGTTTTGAGGCAATTGCCGCATGATTTTGTGTTTGTATCCGGGGAGTCATGCTTCTGGTTTGCCTTTCTACAGTCGTGCCAACTGCTCTGGGAACCGCATTGGACATAAACCTGAGCAACGCCTCTCTAGTGTTCATCTCGGTCACATTTGCTACCATGGTGTGTTATCCGCGCAAGGGTTTAATCCACTTATGTTTTTATTACATTCCTAATTTAGTTCAGTTGGCTGGATAGTTAACTAGATTTTCGAAATATGATCTTTTGCAGTGTAAATCAGCCGCCCCGATATTTCTTTTGCTATTCGCTTTTGCATTTAGGTGAGTGTTGATCTATAATGAAGTTGGATACTGTTGTAGTACGCCTTTCTCTTACTAATGCTACTTAGTTTTAGTGGTGATGTTTATGTTGGTTGCATTGCTTATTATTTGTTCAACTTGCTAGTTAGTTGTAGAATTGATTTTTCCATATCAGCAGAGCAGGACTTATATTTCCCACTAATTGCCATTACCTTGCCGCATAATTAGTTGTTAGAGCTGTATGTTCATCCCACTTTTGAAGAGGATAATTTGAAGGACCCAATACTGTAACTCATCCGTTTTATGGGCATAAGCTATATTAAGCTATCACTAAAGCTTTCATAGTTTCATGCAAAAAGCAAAATTGTGTCGATCAAATGTAAAGCAGTTGAAAAAAAAGACACACTTTGCTTAATCCACAGAGGGACACTAATGCGGACGGTGAATAACCATGTCCACACCCATTACCAGGTTTCTGGGCATGTCAAGCAGTCTAATGTAACTTCTTTTTTGTTTCTTTAAGTAGCATGTGGCTGTCATTTAATTAGAACTTTTTCCTAGAAATAGAAAATGAAGTTCTGCAAGTAAAAATACATAAAAATTGCTCTGTGAAAAGATGGGAAGTGTAAGCAATAATTACGGTTAGCCTAAGAAATTTTGTCTCAATCTATTACTCCTTTATTTATAACTTTTGCAACATTCCTTTTAAAGTGCCGGGAGCACACTTACCTTCAAAACATCTCGTTTTTTAGGAGATACTTCAAAAGATTTCTGCATTCCTTTTCTATAAAATCCTTTAAATGTGTTTTGCAACCTCATCGATTACATAGGACCTGCAGATTTATTAACTTAGTTGATTGCATAGTATCCATTTATTTTTCTTATGCAACCAAGAGGGTCATTGTTACGTCCTAGACAACATGTATATTGTACTGTTTCTTTTGTTTTCCTTTGTTTTCGATAGTATATGCTTCTAAAAGTTCCCTCCCACTTTACTAGGTTGGAGAATCCCAGCATCAAGCTTCTTGGAATCATAGTTGTCATTTCTATTGGGGTTCTGTTGACAGGTATGTAGCTTCGGTGGGCTCAAAATGCATGGATGGAAACTACTGTGGTTTGCTGTTGAGTAAAGAATTTGTGCAGTGCTGGGAGTATATGTATATATTTGTATTAGTCCTTTGTATTAGGTGTTTTCTGCTATTTGCTCTTGCCTCATACATGACTTCTTATGGCCCATTTGGCCCATGTAATAGATGTGAGTTCATTCCAAAACATGTAGTACCAGTCAGCTCATTATTTAAGTCGTATTATTTACCTCTTTATGGTTGTCCATCTTTGTCATTATTAGATTGTAATACTTGTATTACTACTTTTGAGATTATTTGATAATTAAAGAAAATCCTGAGCTGTCCCAGTATAAGCTGAAAGTTTATTTTCCTTGCAATGTCTAATTCATTCTGAAGATCAACACAATCTAACCGAAATCCTTATCATCTGCTGCTGATGTATTCTTATTTTTGCCAAGGAACTGACCTTGTTTCCAATTTGGTTTATAGATAGCAAATTTGGTTTCCTGTATGGTTTCCATCATTTTCCCTTGGCCAAATGTACCACACTAAGAACATGTGTTATCATTTGATGTCATTCAAATTGACCTAACAACTGGCAAATCTAAGTAGATTTTTGCTTTGACCCAGAAAATGAAAAAGAATGAAATTTACATAGAAAACTGAGAGTTTCTGGAAATTCTTCAGTCTCAAGTCTCAACACTGGCAAGTGGCAACCCATCTTAGGCTTTATCAACATTTGGATGACCAAGTTGTGTCGGGGAATTTTTTACAAGAAGGTGTTATCCAGTATTGAACTGAAGTAGTCGTCCAGATGATCAATGAGGCCACGGTCCTACAGGATCTAGTTGTTAATATATTCTGCTCCACATACTAGTTGAATTCACCAAAGGAATTTATAGTAAATTCCAATTTTGTAGTAGAGTACTTTTCTTGTCTAAGCCAGTCTGTTGGTTGTAGCCTTCCAGTGTGCAGCCCTTTTCAATACTCTAACATAAATGCTTCTTGGGCTTATCTTTTCTGATTTAATAATATCATTTTCATCAGTTGCAAAGGAGACCGAGTTTGACTTCTGGGGCTTCATTTTTGTGACGCTTGCTGCTGTTATGTCAGGATTCCGCTGGTCCATGACTCAGATTCTGTTGCAAGTAAGTGTAATAACTAGTTTTATCCAAATCTTTTTAGAGCTATTACCAATCCAACATGTTTCCCTTTTTCTTGGATGCTCCCCGTGCTAATGATTTGTTTTGTCTATGTGCATGTGGATCTTGAATTCTTGATATTTCAAGAAAGATACTTATGGTATGTTATCCTTGCTTTTTTTCCTTTAATACTAATTCCAACAATAAGAGAGGAGAATTAATCCACGGGGGCACTTTAAGGCTTCTAATTTTTTTATTGTTTCATTAGTTTGTTCTATGCATATCATTCAAACCATTTCTTCAATTGAAGTAAGGCCTTGTTTGGCCTGAGTCTAGCTCCTGTTTCTTTGATTATGGAGCTGGAGTCTTGCAAGTCTATCTCTAAGGGTCTGTTTGTTTCGGCTTAGGCTTTTTGGTTTTTGGCTTAAAGCTAGCATTTTGGCTTAATAAGCTTTTAAGCCGTCTGCTTTTAAGCCAGGACATGTTGTTTGGTATCCTGGCTTATTAATCAGTTAGATGGTACAACTTATAGATGAAAAGTCTAAAATACCCTAAATGAGATGTTGGATGAATTCTCAATTTATATATGATGGCATTTGGTGGGTAATTTTGTAGACTTTTAGTGGCAAAGGGTTATTTCATTCAAAAAAGCCCAAAAAAGCTCCTCTTGTCTGGCTTTTGGCTTATAGTTATACAGGGGCTTTTGGCTTTTTTAAAGCTCGGCTTAAAAGCCAGTCGTTTGTTTCGGCTTAGGTTTTTTGGCTTTTAAGCCGATGAAAAAGCCGAAAAAAATATGGCCTAAGAAGTACTAAATGAGAAAGTGGAGTTGGAAAGTTGCAGCCTCGAAGGCATTGGATGAGAGCTCTAACCTCTCTTTTCCAAAGCCAAAGTTTGACATTTCTGACCATGAAGAGTGAATCAAGTGGTCGAGCAGCTAATATAAGTTAAACCCAAATATTGTATGCATCTTAAGTATGAGCTTTATGCTGTTGATCTTTAGCTTGTGAAGTATCAGGATTCAGGATCGACACTCCTACTTCATACAAATTAGCTCTAGTTTCTGCTGCGCCCATCCCATTTGGCCTAGTAGCTCCAACTCCAGCTTTTTAGCTTGAGTCCAGAGCTTGGATAAAAGTGGGCCCATTGCTATTCTAGTAAACTTAACAATCATCATTTGAATACTAGGAATTCATTAGTTCAATAACCTATCTTCCTTTGGCAGGCCTGAAAAATCCAATTACCTTGATGAGTCATGTTACCCCAGTGATGGCCATAGCCACCATGGTACTATCTCTCCTAATGGATCCTTGGAGTGATTTTCAGAAGAATTCATATTTTGATAACCCGTGGCACATCATGCGCAGTTGCTTACTTATGCTAATTGGAGGAACCTTAGCATTTTTCATGGTAATGAGTGTTTAGTCAATTACAGAATGAACTTATCAGTAAATATTGTAGATGTCATGATGTATTATTCTAACTGCAGGTGTTAACGGAGTACATACTTGTTTCAGCAACCAGTGCTATAACCGTGACGATAGCTGGGGTAGTAAAAGAAGCTGTAACCATCTTGGTAGTATTTGAAACATGTTCTTTTCTAAAAGATTTATTGTTATATATTTTCTTGTGTCTGCAGTGGAATCTGAATTTCATAGATCCCTTGCAAAGTAATATCTTTCTAGTTTAGCGAATATTTATGCAAATACTGCTATCAAACATGAATGGCACTTCATCTGAACTGAAATCAGGATGAGATAGATGGTAGACAATTGATGGCTCATGGCAAATAAGGCTTAAGTCTTGAACCACAAAAGTGGAATTGTTCTGTTATTTGGGATTAAAGTTACAAGCATCAGCTTCTTTAATTTTTTTGCATGCAGTGGTAGAGGCAAGCTATCAGTAGAGTTACATACTTACATGCAACTAAGTCCAATAGCATTTCTGGTGTGTTCTTGGCTGCTAGCAGCCTAGCACTGGCATGATGATGGTACTGTACTTGGTACCATAACTCCAAAGATTGGGAAATTGTTCATATATTATTGCCAGACTCCATATGATTCAGAACTAACGTGCTTTTATTTATTGATATCTGTTATGAAGGTCTTTTCCCCTGTGCTTTCAGGTTGCAGTATTTTATTTCCATGATAAATTTACTTGGTTGAAAGGGGTGGGTCTTGTCACTATTATGGTTGGCGTTAGCTTATTCAATTGGTACAAGTAAGTGACTCTTTCCCTAGATTATTTGCAAGATTAACTCATGGACAAAACACAAGTGTGACTTCAAATTCCTTAACTCCTATACAAACAAACTAATGTGCACCTGGGGATGTAATGGAGCAATATGTGTTTGCGGACTTAAGATATAGTGCTAACAAATAAAGTGAAACTTCTTCTATCAACTTTTGGTCATGTTATAATCTTGCATTTTCCTCTCTGGAAGTATTGTTAAAAGGCTCTTATGATTTTTATTGTTAAGAATTAACCATGTTACTATCCAGAAAAGCTTAGCGCAACTGCTTCCATATTAAACTAGTGGATACCAAAATAAGTAAGCCGTAAAGTTGATTTCTTTGGGCTAGTTGAATGATATCAGCTACATAATTTTTTTGTATATTGCTATACCATTTATGGTTTGTTACCTAAGAGTTGATTTAAAAAGCAAGGGTATGGTTGTCTACTGATCTTTAGTTCTTTACACAGCATAATACTTGCATATACTAAGGCCCCGTTTGATACGGTTACAGATTCTAGTAGAAACGGAAACGGTTCCAGATTCTTGGTATAAACGTTTCAAATAGAATCAGAATCACTTTTTGCAAACCGTTTGGTACGGTTCCAGATTTTAGTAGAAACGGGGTTGAGGGCGATTCAGCCTCGGTGTGGAAAAAGAAGAAATATTCCGAGGAGAAACGTTCCGAGTTTTAGCCCGTTTGGCTGGGTTTCTCCCAGATTCTATTGAAACAGCTCGGTTCCAAGTTGCCAAACGGAGCCTAAAATTCATGGATAAAGATATTTGCAGAAAACATTTTTTTCCCCATTAATAGCCTATGCCAAAAAATTGATGTTCGAATTCACATTCCATCTTCAAAATAATTACTTTCGTGATATTACTACGAACTGACAGTAGGGCATTTCAAGGAACTTTGCATGCATTGTGAACTTGCTAACGTATTAGTTAGTAGTGAAGCACTTATTGTACCCATAGGAAGTTAGCTTCTTGGCATACTACTACTACTACTATTTATCCTTTCATGGTGTGACAATATTTATTCCTAATCACAGGTATGAGAAATTCAAAAGGGGCCAGACAATTGAGGATGAGGTTAATTCACTTTCGTTTAATGGAGATGCCAAATACATAATTCTAGATGACTTGGAATATCAGGATGAATTCCAGGATGAAGGTATATAATTTTGCAATGTGGCGACATTTTAACTGCCACATGGTAAGGACCCCTTAAATGACTGAGCACAGACTGTAGGCACACGTACTCACACGCTCGTCTTGCATTTGTTTTTTTCCATTACCAGTGTAGCGACGATTTAACCTATCTGATTTTGGCAGGATTGTCGATGCCTTGAAATCAGTCATGCTTGCATGTTGAAATAATAAGTACTTACGGAAGTTTCCACTGAAAAAGGCACACGAATATGGATGCTGCACACCAAACTTCAAAGTGATCTACCTGAAGCTTTTCCATCTCAAAACAAGGAGGATGAAGGCTCACTTCTCATCCTTGATCGAATAGTCAGGCGAACTACAGTATGACACCAAGAACTAACCTGAGAAGATTGGCAGCAGTTACAAATTGGTATGCTTGTTTATAATGGAAGTTACTGGGCATGGACCACAATTTCCGTGCTTTTCTTTTCTCTGTGTGAGCGCAACATTCACATATTCATTCTTAAACCTCCACATTTTTGGTGCCTAGGTATATCCATCCTATATATAGATCAAATTGTAAGAGTGACCACACATACTCCATGTGTGCTGTTCCCTGGAAAGTTTGGGAGCAGCATTTGATTATTTGTAATTTGTAAAACTATGAATCAAAAGAACTATTCTTTTCCCACGTATCATGTACTATTGTAGCTTGTACTGTAACATTTCGTGTGCACTTGGAATCACAAAGTTTTTTTTTATGTCGCTGTAGTATTTCATCGCACGTGTCGAAGAGAGAGAAAGGTTGTCAATCATTTTCCTTGTTTGTACTGGTCAGATACAAAGGAGAGACCTCCTTGCTGAACCCTTCGTTTCAAGGGATTAATTAGAGATGAATCTAATCGGTCATAAGATAGACTTCTCTCTATTACGAGACAGTGCTCGAGGGAGAATGAGCTATGCTCAATTAGGTCATCCAAGAACAGCATTCGATGAAACCCAGGAGTGTGAATCAGATAATGCTCAGGTAGAGCTCACAAATATTCCATAAACAGAAAGAGGAAAAGGAAAATAAGACGGGTTCGTTCTTCCTTTCCTTTTTTGCCCTCGATTGCATATGTTTTCCTTGTTTCAGTTGCAATCCTAAAGCGTCGAAGGCCTGCTGCATATCAGACTGTCTGATGAGCAGCGAAATATTTGTTTCCAGTCCAATAAGCTGTCGTGGGCTAGCTTGAGGCTGCGTGGCCTACAGGCGTGACAGGTGGGTGGACGAACGGCAAGTGATGCCGATACCTAATTAAGTAGACGGCGAAGAGCATATATAATGGGCTGACATCAGTTGTCTATAAGAGATGTCATATAAGATTTTTGATAAGGTGAAAGAGAGAGGAGGAGAGAAAAAGAGTAGCCGTTCTTTCGTGAATAAACAGTCTTTAAACTTTTTGTACCAACAGTCTATTAGTTGTAGTTGTATGAGAGATTATTATAGACGACTATATAGATAACTCATTATACGAGTTGTTTATAGATGATATGGAAGTATATTATAGACATCTATTGTCTATACCATTGTATATGCTCTAACAAATGCACTGGCATTGCCAACTAATGCTTAACAACCGACTAGATAAGATAATGATCAGGGCCGCGCCCGCGCTGGCTGCTGATCTGTTCGTTGCGTCGAGGTCGAGCTCGGCAATGGTACTGAATCCCGACCATAACATAGGCATGCCTCTTCTGGCAGTACCCTTGGACGATAGCTACCAGGAACTGCTTCTTGGGTTCATGTGCATACAGCACAATCGCACCTTTCAACTCTGCATTCCAGAAAACACGTAGTATTAATCCGTGTACAGGGAGTGGCAAATAGCCAAATACTGATACTATCAGGAACTGCGTGGGTAAGCTGTCACAGCTGTCTATAGTCTATGGTGCTGCAATATCAACATTTGCATTTGGTCGGAGGTACATTTGCATTGATTTTAGGGCCCAAGACATGTAAAAAACAAACAAGAATCAAACAGGGCGATGTGCGACAAGATGGAAGGATGGAGATAAGATACCTTCGATGAATCCATGGAATTGTTTCCCAGGCTAGCAATATCATGGTCCCCAGTATCACCAATATGTTTAGCATGATCCTCTTTATTCTTGGTAGCAGCTTCTTCCTGCACACCAAAACTACATTAAGCATTTAGAACAATTTCCGATGCATTCTTAAGCTTGGGTCAGGATGTATTCCATATAATTCATCACGCAAAATGTAGAGAAGATATCAGATGCATCTAGAGGAAGCTTGAAAGTGAAACAAAAAATAGATACACATCGAGCTTTTGATTTAAGGACATCAGAAGAAATCAAGCATGTTGATGCAAATTTGAAGGATGGAAACACCTTTGATGAATTATTCCCTATTCTGATGATAGTACCAGTGTCCCTAGTATCATCTGCACCCTTAGCACGCTCCTGTTTATTATTAATAGCATCTTCTTCCTGCATGCCAAAAACCATTTGGGTCAGATAGTGCAAGAAAGCCCACAAACCACATGCAATCACTTTGTAGGAGTAAATATTAAAATTTCTGTACTTACTTGACCATTTCATGCAAAATGTTTAGTGCATACTAAATGAACAAAAGAATCAGTCCTTAATGCTAGAACACACTATTAGTAAATAGTAAACCTGAAAGTTACAATAGATACAATTCAACTTGACATTGGACTTGTCATTCCCAAGAATGGTTCTCACTTCTCAGATTTAAATAGTCCCTCTGCAGTATCAGGCTAGCTTTGAACTCAAATGTAATTGCATGTGTGAATTAAGATTCTTGCCCAAGGTGCTCAATAAAAAAGTGACATTAAAAATCAGCTTTCCAGTTCTTGCAGTCTTACCATCAGTATAAGAAACCATTATCAGTACTGACCTCCTGGACAGCTTTACAAAGCTCCTCGTTTATAGATGTGTCTTTTGAGCTCAGTGGGTTTATGTCCTCTGTATCCTCCTGCATAAGATAATGAAGGCATTCCATTTAATTACACATATTTTGTATTTACGATGAAATTATGTTCCTCAATCATCAATGGAAATTGATGATGAAACCATAAAAGGCAGCAAATACTTCAACAGCAGAAGTAACAATGTACTTTATATTAGAGCTAATTTTTATACATATAATTATGGCTGACACAAACCTTTTCAGCAGATTCTTCACCATTCTCTTGCTCATGAATTTCTCCATTATTGTCATTACCCGAAGAGACATCCTCCTGAAAGTAACAACCAAATCAGATTTGACCTAACTATCAATCTCATCAGCAATCAATACAATTTGCGCACCTTCGCTGCATCCAAATCACTCAAAGAGCCATCATTCTTCCCGGCATCAACATCCTCCTGAATCAACAACAAAATCAGACTAACTAACAGCGATCAATAACCATTTAAGAAGTTGTACACCTTCTCTGCATCCCCATCACTCAAAGAGCCGTCATTCTTCCCAGCATCAACATCCTCCTGAATCAACAACAAAATCAGAATAACTAACAGCGATCAATAACCATTTAAGAAGTTGTACACCACCTCTGCATCCCCATCACTCAAAGAGCTGTCATTCTTCCCGGTATCTAAATCCTCCTGAAATCAAAAACCAAATCAGATTAACTAACCAACATTCATCAACAATCAATAACCATTTAACAAGTTGCACACCTCCTCTGCATCCTCATCACTCGAAGATCCATCATTCTCCCCGGCCCCGGTATCAGCGTTATCCTGAAACCAACAATTAAATCAGACTAAGTACTAGATAACAGTCTCGTCAGACAGCGACCAGCAATGAACACTTGGACATGATGAAAGCATTTGCCTCTTGACCAGCTATGGCGGCCCCGGTGGCGAGCGCCTGCCCGAGCGTGCCGCGGGGATCCATGACGATGCTGGGAAGCCTCTCGATGTCCCACCCGAGCACGCGGCAGACGGCGGCAGCGAGCGCGCGGTGCGCCCGCGGCCTCCCGCAGCGCGTGGCGGCGCGCGCGTGCTGCACGAGGCCGACACAGTCCCGGAACCTCCTGGCCATGCCCCTCCTCACCTTCCTCCCCACGCATGCCATGCACATGAACTCACCGTCCTCGCAGCTCCTCTCGTAGTAGCCCCGCAGCGCCGCGTCACGCTCGAACATCCCCAGGAAGAACCCCGCCGCCCCCTCCTCCCCGCCAACCTCGCCCTCGGATTCAGACCCCTCCTCGTCGTCGCCCGAGGCGTGCCTGGAGAAGAACTCCTCGGCGGCGCGGAGGGCAGCGCGCTGCGCGAGCGAGCCGGGGGGAGGATGCGGCGGGGGCGGCAACTGGGGCAGCTCGGAGGCGTCGGGCCAGACGGTGGGGGTGGCGGGCGGAGAGGGCGCGAGGGGCCACTCGGAGCCGGGGTCGTGGGGCTGGGCGAGGCGCTCGATCCTGCGTCTCTTGCGCTGCGCGGCGCCGCGGCGGGTGGCGAAGGAACCGGATCCGCAGGGCGGGATGGGGTCGGGGACTGGTGGGCCGCGGCGCCAGAGGGAGTGGAGGTGGAGCACCTCCTCGGCGAGGAGGCGATCGCGGTCGCCGGAAGGCAGGGCGCGCGCGTGGCGTCGACTCGGCATCGCAGTTTGAGGCTGCGACGCGAAGATTAGGAGTCGACTAGGCGGCCGCTGCTGGAATGGCAGTGTTTTGACGCGCGGCGCGTGATGGTTTTGTTGCGAGATCTGACGGCGCGGAACGAGCGTCGCCGTTTCGGCTTCGGCTATCGATCGGCGCGACCGTGTGCCTGCCGCCGATCTCTGACGATGTGTCAGCTCGAGTACACTACAACAATTTGTCTCCTCAAAGCTCGGATATCTTTCCGACGTTCCAGCTACCAAGCATGCAAAGGAAAATCATCCTTCACGTGATGCGCGGAATGCACAGCAGCATACGCCGGTGGTGCCCGCGCCCAGCATGGGTGAACGAGCGCGCGTGGGTCCTGACCGGTGAGGTTTAAAATATCGGCGAGATACTCCCTCCAGTTTGATAATAGATACTCCCTCCGTTTCTTTTTATAAGGCGTATTTGGTTTCGTTAGGACAAGACTTTGACCAACAATTACTCTATTAGCATATAATTTTTATGACACAAAATTGATATTAGCAGATTTGTATTCAAAAGTACTTATATATAATTATGATTTTGTATTGCATAAATGATATATTAATGAAGTAATCGTTGGTCAAAGTCTTGTCCTAACGAAACCAAATACGCCTTATAAAAAGAAACGGAGGGAGTATCTTTTTGGACATCGACACGGTCTTCAAAACACAACTTTGACCGCTAATTTTTATTATAATATATTTATAAAATCCAATAAAATTATAATATTATGAAAGTACTTCTCGAGACAAGTCTACATATATAATTTTCATATATCCAATTTAAATATTTAAAAAAATATCGATAGTCAAAGTTTTAGAAGTTTGACCATCACTGTGTCCAAAACGACATCTATTATCAAACTGGAGGGAGTATTTCCGATTTCGGATTTTCTTCATCGAAATTTCGATCCTGTAAAAAAATTTCAAATATTATTAGTGACGATTTTTAGCTAGAACCATCACAGATAAAATTATCAGTGACAGTTCTAGGCTAGAACCGCCACTGATAATATTATATTATCAGTGGTGGTTTTTCTTGAAAAACCGACACAGATACTGCTTTTTGAAATCTAAATGACTTTAGGCCGAGATCTCGGTATTTTGGCCAAAATCTCGGAAATCCCAGTAAAAAAAAACCAGATTTGAAATTTGATTTTTGGATTTCGGCAACCTCCAAGATATATATCGAAAACGAAATTTAAAACCTTGCTCTGATGCAGCGTCGCACAATGGAAAAAAAAGGAGGTGACGCCAATGCGAAGCTATTATAAAAAACACGTTTGAATACCTTGTACAATCTAAATTGATACATAAATCGATAAACAACAAAGTCAAAATAGTAAATAATTTAAAATAGTATTATAATATTGGATAATGAATTACAAAAGCTTGAAAATGTGTACAAATTGAAAGATTAGCAATTTAAAAACAAAATTAACTAAATCAGTAATATAATAATGTCAGACATAATATAAGGATACCAAAGATACGATGAGTGAAACTAGGTAGGAGTGAAAACGGATCGGATAGTTTCCGATCGATCCGGATAATTTTCGGATACGGATAGTTTCGGATCGGATATTTTTTGGATAGTTTCGGATCGAATACGGATACAAATATTTTTTCTCGAATACGGATACAGATTCGGTAACATATTATCCGACAGATACGGATACAGATTCAGATTATCCGATGAATACCTTCGAATATCCGGTCAACAACTGGTCAACTGGGCAACTGGCCAACTGGGTCTGGGCGTCTGGCCGTATGGGTCCCTATCTGGAACTGGGCAGTGGGCAACCGATTCTTCTCCCTCTCCATTTGCAATTGCTTCTTCCTCAATCCTCAGATACAGATCTCCCCATGTGAATAAAGATTTATCTGTATGAATTTCGTGTGAATTAAGATTTTTTACAAGCACTTGTACAGTCATATGCTGTAGCTAAAAACTGATGCTAAATTTCTTTGCTTGAAATACTTTGCAGAAGTATGATATAATGTTCAATTGTTCACACTATGCTAACTGCTATTTTCTTTTGTCCTGTATCAACATCATGCCAATTAAGATTGTCAAAATCGCATGTATAACCATTTACTTTACCCAAGAATTGATGTTAGATTACAAAAACATTTGTGTTTTGTTTAAAGAAATTGATTGATACTGACATAAATGAATAAAATAAATAAACCGACTTATTAGATGATATGCATGGTAAAAAGCTAAAAAAAAAATTAGATGGTAGCAATGTCCTATATGTAGAGTTCTTGGGTCTATCATGTTACTTGGGCTATCTATGTATGTATTTCATATGATAATATATATAAAGATTATTGTGTTTTCGTTGATTTTTTATGTACAATCTAAGGGGTTATCGTGCTCCGATAAATATCCATGATCGTATCCGTTTTGATTCGTATTCGCTCCGTATTTGTATTCGATATTATTCGTATCCGTATTCGTATCCGTATTCAAATCCGAAAAAAATATTTAAAAAAATATGATAAAATTATTATCCGTGCGCATCCAATCCGTTTTCACCCCCCCTTAAAACTAGGGCCCCAACCCCTCGCACCGCCCCGTACCGCTGAGGCGCGCCCAAACGATCGGATGGGCTCGACCGGCGCGCGCCCGATTGCGCTTCTTGCGGGTAACGCGCAGCGCAAGCGCCCAACACAACACACCGATGCGCCGTGACAGCACAAGCGGCGAACGATGGGTGGTGCGGTGCGCGCCGCGCGGCCTAGGTGCAGGTGGCTCCGCACCGGTTGCCCATTGCCACCACCGAACCCGGATATGCCGGGCAACGATCGGCCGCCGGCCGTTGGGCTGATCACCATCCGTGCGATGTTCTGACGATGCTGTTTGGGGGTTTCGGCCATGATCTGTCACAGCGCCAGTTGTGGAATACTTATATATTGAACTGTGAAAGTGTGAATGCTCTCTCTCTCTCTCTCTCTCTCTCTCTCTCTCTCTCTCTCTCTCTCTCTCTCTCTGATACATATATTTACAACGTTTTTTGTGCAATTTTTTTTGAGGAATCTACAAATATTAGTCTCATGGCTTGCGGTAATTTATTTAGCTCTGTGTTTTGTTCTAATTCCAGGACCAATTCACTTATTCACTTGGGTCGGGCGATGTCGTGTATGTTTTTTTTTAACAAGCGATGTGTATGTTGGGCTGCCACAAGTCGGCGCCAGTGTATCACAAGGAACTTTGCTGCTGTTGAAAGTGTGAAAGCAACCAGTGACATCAACATGAATAATGAACTAAATGAAAAAACCTGGCCTGGTGAGAGTAGTAACTGGTACTCTTGCACTCTTTTGAAACTGGTCATGCCTTTGTTTGCACTCTTTTCCGGCTACTAGTTCTATCATCATACGTGAATGGGTAAGAAATCGCTGTCCATTTTTTATTGATGTTTTAGTATTTATGTAACTTTCAAATAGTATTGCGTAGAGCACCTCCCATGTTTTCCACTGTTTGCGGACGATATGTTTCCGCACAGGTCAATGCAAGCCCATACGACAGTGGATGGATCATCAAGGTCAAGACCAGTGATTCAGGCGAGCAAAACTCGCCAATGGATGATGAGAAGTACAAGAAGAACTGAAGAGCGAAGAGAGCTTACCGGAGTAGGGAAGAGGTGGCTGCCGCGGCCATGACCGCCATGGGAGGGAGGGAGGCTGGGGAGTGCGGCCGTGCGGGGATGCTGCTCTCTGCGCTTGGGCAGCCTGGGCTGTACGTAGGAGTATCGATCAGACTCGTTAACCGTCCAATGGAACGCTCACGGTCCAGATGGAGCGTGTTGCCCGTAGCGCTCTGGGAAATTGCACAGTGATTTCACTTCGATGGCTTTAGTACAGGAGATACTCTCGTTGATCATTAATTCACAACATCAGATCAATCAACACCGGTACAATACAATACTGCATTCCATATGTGTAATAGCCCTGTTTCTTCACTACAACTTGAACATAGACCTGCTGAATGTACTGTACTACTATAGCTAGTGTTATGCCGCTACTTGAGCTAGACTAGTTACATGCCCGTGCATTGCTACGAAAAACAAAATTGATAACGAAAAATAAAGATTAAAAAATAAAAAAATTATTTCACAAGATCAAACATCTATCTTTAACGCTTCGTTTCTTGCGAAAGCTGGCTAATTAAAGCAACGCTTCGTTTTTTGCGTAGGGCAATTAAGCAGGGCAATTAATGACGTGGGTAGAACTCACCACTGCCACCAACTATCTCTACTATTCTAAAGCAGCACTTGGTGGCAGTGGTCCGTTCTTCCCACGTCATTAAGTGCCGCTTAATTGCCCTGCTTAATTGCCCTACGCAAGAAACGAAGCGTTGCTTTAATTAGCCAGTTTTCGCAAGAAACGAAGCGTTAAAGATAGATGTTTGATTTTGTGAAATAATTTTTTTATTTTTTAATCTTTATTTTTCGTTATCAATTTTGTTTTTCGTAGCAACGCACGAACATGTAACTAGTTGCTTTATAATAGTAGAGATTAGTACGTCTATTAGTATTGCGTTTTTCTGTCCTGTCCAGTCTCTGAACTAAACAGTAGCAAATTGTGGGCACCCGATCACAACAAAAAAAAGAAACATAACCGCTAGTTCATTTCACTGGACACAAATGGTAAGGCCGGCGTTAATTACCACCAGAGCCGCAGGCCGTGTCCAGTCAGGCACTCAGGGACAGGGTTAACAGTACATCATCGAACTCAGATTTTGATGATCAAACGTTATTGAAATTCGCTTAAAACCAGACGGTTTAAAAGTCAAACGAATTTGGAATTTGATCAAACCGCTGAGCGTTTTTACAATTTTTGGACGACAATCGCTCGACAATGCTCGAATTTCGAGTGGTTTTTTGCGAAAAATGGCAACAGTCGAAAAAAAGTGGAGAAAATGTAAAAAAAAAAAATGGAAAAAATACAAAAAAAAAAGTTGTAAAATTAGTAAAAAGCTATTAAAGGCAAAAAAAAAGAGAGAGTAAGAAATACATATAAAAAAGTATGGAAAAACACGAAAAAAAATTCCGGCATGATCTTTCCTAAATATGACAAAATTTCAACCCGATCTTTACTATATTTTAGACAATTGTAAGTTGTAAATTAGACATTTAGCAATAATATGTCAACAAATAATCTTTCATTTCAGTACTACTCACATATCAATCCAACAAGTGTAAAAATAGGTGTTCACATAATGGCATACCAATACCATTCATATATCAATGTTATTTACATTTTAATACCTTACATAAATTACTTTTGTAAATAATTTGCAAGAAATTGCTTGTGTCAAATTGCACGCTGTACTACAAAATAAGTACAAGATATAACTAGTGATATAGAGCATAACTTCCATACTCAAAATTTGGTAGTTCATGCATGCATACAATGAGAAGTAAAGTTATTCAATATTGGATAACATTAACATATTAAAATATACCATAGCAAGATAATTTTTATGCATACAAATATCGCTACATGAACAAATAGTACCATTTTCAGATGTCGTCCATTGCTACTAAGTAATTGAATAAATATTGGTACAAAATACTTCAACAAATATTGCTACTAAATACTCCCTCCGTTCTAGTATGTAGGGCGTTTAGTTTATTTTGCAAAGATCAAGGAGAAGATATTCCGGTGTAATCTTTCCAAACTTACCCCTAATTAAGCCAAAGAACCGATTACCAAGCGTATTTATTAGGAGCATGAGAGAAAAACTACATACTCCCTCTGTCCCACAAAGAGTGCATTTCTAGGATTTTTAAGACAGATTAGTGTGCAAGGTAAATGACTAATGTGCCCCTTATTACTCCATACACAAGCATGGTGGTGCTTCGATTTTCACAAGCACTTAAATGAGCATGCATACACTTACAGCTGGGCCCTACAGACTAAAGATACATTCTTTGTGGGACAAAATTTGAACACTAGAAATGCACTCTTTGTGGGACAGAGGGAGTACAAAAGATAATACGCTCTACAAATCGAAACAAACTCAAAAAGAAAAGACGCCCTACATACCAGAACGGAGAGTATAAATTGAACAAATATTAGTACTAAATATACTTCAACAAATATTATTATTTGATATAATTGAACAAATATTGTTACTTGACATACTTAAACAAATATTGCTACTAAAAATACTTCTAATTTCTCTTTTTTTTGGATTTTCTAATTTCTACATTTTGAATGGCTAAAAAATATTGCTACTAAGAATTTTTGAATAAATTTTTTTAAATTTAAATTTAACCGGTAAATCGAACAGTTTTGCTTTTCAAACCTGGCTCGGGACTCCGGGTCCGGAGTTGAGGCCGGATTATACAGCATCGTAAGCGCACACAGCATTGACCAGGGAATGTAAATGAAACTTCAATAAAAACATCTATATCGGTCTACAATCACGTTGCGATAACAGTTGCGTAAAGTTGCTAAGAAACATCAGCGGATCTCAAAGGAGGCACTGACGAGACAAACATGTCCAAGTTCACAAGTAAGGCGCTTCTACAATTCACGGGCCCTGGATACATGCGCCTCAACTCGGGTCTCTTGACAGCAGGTTTACGCGGCAGGCGCATCGGTCATTTCTTGTTCAACAGGAGCTGCCTGAACCGGGTAGTAGTGGTAGTGCAGCTCCCCAACATCATCTCCAGAAAGCTTCTTCCAACCATTAGGGCCAACGTGATAAACTGCAATTCAAACAATCTGGTAATGTCAGCCACAATCCATATTTGAACTAACAAAATGGGGCAGATGATCAAGAGGAATTTCATTTTGTAACTGTGGTTTGCAAAAGTTGTATGAAGCGCATAAGTTCCCCTATCCTACAGGCCTAAGAAGAAGAGAAGGGAGCTTCAGCATTACTTGTTTAGCATTACTACTTGATTAGATAATTGATGCAACATAAGCAGATCCAAAGTGTCACCAAGGTATCTTGGTTCAACATTATTACGGTAACAGTATGTTAGGATTATATTGTAGAAGGTTGTTTGCCATTATCGCCACAAGAAAGAAAATGGATGGATCTTATATGACCCTAGCTAGAATAAGTAGACAGCTATCTGAAAACATGGTAATATAAAAATTCTAAAATAAACATAACAACATAGACTAAGAAAAAGAAAACATACCGCTAACACAACCACCACTTGCTCCATCACGGAATGTTGCATGATAAATAGCCCGTCGTGCTAATTCACCAGCTTCCTCAACAGACATCTCGAAGCGGTAACTGAAAGGTGAAGTACAAACATAAGGAAACTCCAAGATAATATGAGCAGCCAGCAAAGCAGCGTATCGGAGGTAAAAAAAGTTACCCTTCGTCCAAGATACCATAAGCATACAGGGAACCTGAACCAACAGAGAACCGGTTTCCCTTGAGCCTTGCACCCTCACTATCAACATAGTACAAGCCAGGACCCTAGATCAAGAAAGAAATAATTAAGCATAGAGCAGCATACAGCTTAAAGAAACTAAAGACATACTCCTTCCGATCACTTTTATAAGGCTTATTTTTTGAATGATCTTGTTCACAAATATAAGGCTTGCATGTAGATTTAATGAGGACTTTCCTTCTATACCCCTATTTATTCTCTCTCAACCATATGCATTTATTCATTACCACTCACACAAAGTATATCTTTCATCTTCCAAGCCAATTAAGTGAGGGCTCTCATCTTCCAAGACAATTAAGTGAGTGCATCTAAATCATTTGCTCTCATACCTTTCTCAATTTCAACACAACCTTAATCTTATGCAAAGTCAAAATACACCTTATAAAAATGAACGGAGTATAATCAAAGGAAACCATTCACCTTCTCGTCCCATCCAGCAATCATTGTACCAATCGACAGTCCCATTCCACGGTATGAATAAAGGATGTTAGCCAACAGCTTTGAAGCACCAGCAACAGAGATCCTTCGCTTGTTCGCAAGCTCATGGAGCCGGCACTGAAAAGGAGAACCCAATATTAGTTATACTCTGCAAAGATGGAATGCAAATAATAACTACAAGCAAGTGGAGATCTAACCTTGATCCCTAAGTTCCTATGCCAAAATTGGCAATCAGCAGCACCTCCAGCCATCGTTCCCAGCATGTAAGGATTTATCTCAATAATTTTCCTCACAGTTTGTGAAGCTGTAGACAAAATGAAATGTGAGATCATGGAAAACAGTAACACAATCTGACAGGTAAGTTAGTTTAAGTGATGATTCTTGCATTAAACCAAGTCCTCATAAAACGACAAGCAGTTCTTTGAAAAGGTTGTTTTTATGATAATATTCACGCAAGGGCAAGTTTACAAAAGGATCAGGGCTTGTAAAAAGAAATACCCACTTGGAATCATTTTAGAGTCGGTTGTGATCAGTGATCTCCATATGTGATAGAACAAACATCAAAAAGTAAATTCATAAACTAAAAGTTCCCAATTTTGTCTTCCTCAAAACCACAAAGGGCACAAATCAATATGCGTAACAATTGGACCATCATGAAATACATGTATTCAATCCATCTTCCATCACATGCCATGGGCATCAGAGAAGCAAACTTAAATCCAATTGTAAATCTTAGCAAAACTAACTTTTCCCACCCAAATCATAATTTAGCTCTCTATTATATCGATTAGCCCATTCTATAATTGAATGGTTCTCAGCACTCTGTAGACACATTCCACTAACAATTACAGTAACTCTCCTCCAACAACAAATTAGCAACAACCGACAACAATTAATCAGTATCTCCATGTCTTCATCACCTCATACATATGAATCATTCATAGCCAAACAAAGCCACAAGTGAGCGTTGTGAGGTTGTCGCACTCTGTTTCCACACTCACCATGTTAAAAAGCTAATTTTGTTTGTTCTCTGTTAGAGCCTAAAGAGCAGTTCTTCACATCTTAATCTAGTTATTTTGCTACAAATCAACAGCCTAAGAGCACTTCTCCACATCCTACTCTAGTTGATTTGAGATTAAAACTACCAACTACCACCACGAATTAGATGAGATGTGAAAATCTCCAGACCTGAAACCACTGGAAACCACAAATCTCGCATACAAACGGAAACATTCACATTCCCGCAAATCCAAAACTGCTCAACAAGCAAATACTAGTCACATCAGCGTCCTCCCAGACCTAATCAACGGACTAAGACATCAAATTCCTCACAAAGATCTAAAATTTCCGACCCAAATCACGCATCCAAAAAACAAACTTAACACCGCCACCAAACCCTAACCGTCCCAAAAACCGAAACGCGAGTCCAAGAAGAGGACCAGGTGCTCACATATGTATCCGCCCATGCTGGCCCTGGAGTCGGCGGCGACGATGACGCCCTTGTCGAAGATGAACGAGAGCGTGGTCGTGCCCTTCTTATTCTTCACCAGCTCCTTGGTCGCCTTCTGGAACCCATCGAACTGCTCGGAAGACAACACACAGATCAGAGGCCAGAGCACATCTGGGGGGCAGATCGCGGCAAAGCGGAGGCAGCGCGCAAGGGGGGTTGAGGGGAGGTTGCTCACGTCGGCGCAGGTGGGGAGCTCCATGGCGGGCAGATCGGCGGCGGCGGAGGCGGAGAAGAGGCCGCCGTCTTCACCGGAGACGGCGAAGTGGTTCTCGATGGCGGAGATGTCCGGCCTCATGGCGTCTCGTCGTGTGCACAGCGGTGGAGGCGACGAAGTGAGTTTTTTTCCCCCTTTTTTTCTTCTTCTCACCTTTTCTTGCAATATAAGAAGAACCCGAGCTTGCTGCGCCCGCTTTATAGAGTAGGTTGGGCTGGGCCCGAAAGGGCGCGTCCGTCTTGGGTCCGGGTCAAGTCCGTGTGTCGTGCCTGCGCCGGTTTCTGGTCCATGAGAAACACCGGCCCACTGGAACCTCAGCCCATGTTACTAACCAATGCCTTTTCTTCTTCCTCTAAAAAACAAACCCTTTTCTTCTCTTCTCCTCCTCATTTTCTTGGTCTTTTAATTTAATTCTCCTTTTTGTTTAGATGATAAGGGCTAACAAATTCTTTTTGCTTTTTGAAAATCCTGGTACACCCGAGAACGACAAGTTGACAACACACAGTACTCATACTTGAAAAGAGAGACGCATCTCTGGCCATTACATTTGAAAACCTGTTGGACAGGCAAGCATACAATCTTTCAGAAATCAGGACGGAACATCATGAATTGCATACCAACAACAAAGGCTAAAGGTCAGTACAGTGTAGAAACTAGAAAGAAGACGAGCGCTGAAGCTCTTCTCATGGAGATGATTGCTGTCTGCATCTCTTCCACCTTCCAAGTTTCTCGCGACCCTGGAGACGAAAAGCCGAGATTATGAGTGAAATCGTTTCCTTCAGGTCAAGTTTTCTTACTTTCTTTTAACCTCTTCTTTGGCTTTCCCCGGAGCGGGAGGAGCATGGCTGTGATGATGTGTTAGCTCTAGATGTCGGAGATAGCCACCAGAAGAAACTGGGACATGAAAAATAGGGATTAGAATGTATAGGCTTATGGGTGAAGGAATATGGTGCAAGAAAACAAATCTTATAAGTGCAACGATTAATTCGTAAGTTTGCAACAAAATCAAGAAAAAAATGTGCAACAAATTTAAACCGCCGGGGCAACAAATGCAAGGACCAATTGCAACAAAAATTAAAGAGAGGTGCTTCTATGCTCTTTCTTTTTAAAGTTGCACAAATATTAAAGCATAAATGAAGGGTGGATGAGGGTTACTTACCCCTTCGTTTGCTTTAAGATTTGTGCAACTTGTATTAGGAGGGAAAGCATAGAAACACCTCTCAAAATAAAAATATGTTGCAACAGCAAAGAAACCATTAAATATCTACAATATTTAATGTTTTGTTTGCAACAACTAGACTTACTAGTGTCATTACTACGATATAAACATAGAGGACGAGGCCAGCCCACACCACCATTCCCTTCCCCCGACGTGCTCAGACCCATCACTAGCAAGCAGATGAGGCCCATAGCACCATCAACCGGTGCGTCTTTCCACTTGCTATCTGCACCCCATCTCCTCAACATACGGTGGTCTCTCGTCAAATCTGGTGAACTCCAGCCACTCCTCGAAAAGGGGACCTCTTCCTCTAGATCCGGGCAAGCTCCTGTCATGACATCAACAAATCTAGTGAATTCATGTCACTCATCGAGAAGGAAGACCTCTAGTGAAATCCGGTCATGGTGGAATGCTTCTCCTGATCATGAATGGACCACGCATGCAATGGCTTGGCCGGAATTCACCATAGCTATGTGTGAGATATCATGGCGACGGGCACCATCCCTGCTACCTAGCGAAGGGCCTGCCGACAAAGGGGACCCCCGTCCAGGAGCTGAGGGGGAGTCTAAAAAGACGAAGGCTTCGGCACGCGCAATGAAGACCTACACTGCACAATAAAGGCTTCGACAGTGAATCGAATAGGCAATGAACCCCTATGGTCATCCTCCTTAAGCGACCCGAAGGGGTACCGCTGAGGGACCAATCACCTTAGAAAGAAAGCCTAGACAAGTCGACATCATAACGCCTATGAGCTAGCTAGCAGAAGGGAGAAATACCGTAGAGTCCCTAATGCCTTAGGGGCATTGTAGGGGTATTATTATAAGCTCACCTCTTGGCCACAAAGATATCTATAAATAGTCTTGAGCTGATGGCCTAGAGGACGAGGAATTTTTTTCGAATAAGAAAAGATTGTTTATTACCATTACATCTAGTTCAATCCCTATGCATCCAGAGACCCTCAGCGTACCCCCTCGCTGAGTGTAGGCACGAAGACCTCTTTTTATATATTGTTTGGTATGTAGATACAACATGATATATAGAGAAGGATGGAGATCCTATGGGGGAGGGGTGAGACTCCGGCTGATGAGGCACTGGATGGGATGAGGAGAGAGGAGTCAGGAGTGGGGAGTTGAGGTATAGGTGAGGAGATGTTTGGGAGGTAGAAGATTATAGGATAGAAATAACTAGATGGAGTGAAGGTGTCTGATCTATAATCTATTGGATGCCTAGGCGGTATCAATTCAGAAGAAAAAAAACGTTTCCTCCTCTAGTGATACATGGGGCAAACAATACAATACGAAAGGGGATAAAAAAGATAAAATTACAAAAGAAAAAAAGGAAAGGAAACGAAACGAAAAGAAAAAGACTAAGGGCTTGTTTGGCAATAAAGTATTTTCATAGTTTTTAAGCAAAATTATGGTTTTAGAGAATACCATGGTATTTTTGGCCATAAGGTGTTTGGAAGCAACAAAAAAAAACTTTATTTTGAAAATCATGGTATTGCTAATACCATAGTATTTTTGGAATATTGAAAACTCCACTCAGACCTCAGTTTTGGGCTTTGGACTTGGAGTATAGAGAGAGAGGTGTACATGGCTGGTCAATACTTTAAGGGCCTGTTTGGCAACAAAGTATTTTTCATAGTTTTCTAAGCAAAACTATAGTTTTGGAGAATACCATAGTATTTTTGGCCATAAGGTGTTTGGAAGCAACAAAAAAAAACTCTATTTTGAAAACCATGGTATTTTTGGAGTATTGAAAACTCCACTCAGAGTGGAGTTTTGAGCTTTTGGTATCACTTCATCATGCAAAAGACTTTGTAGCCAAACAGCTTGTAGTTCTAAAAAAACCATGGTTTCAATGGTGATAGATGAAACCATAGTATTTATGCCGAAATAATTTTCAAACCATGGTTTTATAATATCATGGTATTGAAAAACTTTGCTTCCAAACAGGGTCTAAAAATACCATGCAAAAGACTTTGTAGCCAAACAGCTTGTAGTTTCAAGAAAAACCATAGTTTCAATGGCGGTAGATGAAACCATGATATTTATAGGAAAGCAATTTTTAAACCATAATTTAATAATACCATGATATTAAAAAACTTTGCTACCAATCAGGCCTAAGCTTGTGGAGTATATTACTTCGCTGTGCAGCTTCTCGTCCCCACTCCGCTTCACCCAAATCCCTCCCCCAACTGCTGCAACCCCTCGCAAGGGGAAAGGAAAGGAAAAGAGGAGAGAGAGAGAGAGAGAGAGAGAGGAGTAGACGACTTCGTCAGACGGCGGCACATCGCGCATGGCCGACGACGACGACGTCGATGTGCCGGTGGAGGAGGCGGCGGGGGCGCCCATCCTTGACCTGCCCGAGCCCCTGCTGCTGCACATCCTGAGCTTCCTCACCGACGCCAGGTCTCGCCACCGCGCCACGCTGGCCTGCCACAAGCTCCGCGCGGCGGAGCGGGCGACACGGGCGGAGCTGTCGCTGCGCGGGGACCCCCGGTCGCAGGCGTTCCTGCTCCTCCCTCCGGAGTTCTGCTTCCCCGTGCTCGAGCGCCTCGACTTGTCGCTCATCTCGCCGTGGGGCCACCCGTCTTCGTCCTCCGCGCACCACCTCCACCACCCCGAGGAGATCGCCGAGCACAACGCCTTCATCGCCGCGCGTCTCGCGCTCTGCTTCCCGGCCGTGTCCTCGCTCGCCGTCTACTGCCGCGACCCCAGCACGCTCGCCAACCTCACGCTGCACTGGCGGGGCACCCTCCGCAGCGTCAAGCTCGTGCGCTGGCACCAGCGCCCGCCTGGTCTCCCCAGCGGCGCGGATCTCGAGCCGCTGCTCCAGACCTGCGCCGCGCTCAGGGCGCTCGACCTGTCGGAGTTCTACTGCTGGACGGAGGACATCGTGCCGGCGCTCACTGCTCACCCGGCCGCGGCCGCGGCGCTCACCGAGCTCGACCTCGGCCTCGCTGGCGCCACCGATGGGTTCCATTCCTCCGAGCTCGGGGCCATCGCGGGCTACTGCCCCAACCTCCGGAAGCTCGTTGCGCCCTGTGTGTTCAACCCCCGGTGCGTTGACTTCGTTGACGACGACGCGCTGCTCTCGCTCGCTGCCAACTGCCCCAGTCTGACGGTCCTGCGGCTCAGCGAGCCGTTCGAACCTGCGTCCACCAGCCAGCGGGAGGAAGCTGCCATTACGGTGACTGGGCTGATCGCCTTCTTCGCTGCGCTCCCTGGGTTAGAGGATTTCACGCTGGACCTCCGGCACAATGTGCTGGAGGCAGCACCGGCGATGGAAGCGTTTGCACGCAGGTGCCCACGGATAAAGTTCTTGACGCTGGGCTGCTTCCAGGGACTGTGTAAGGCCGCTTGGCTGCATCTTGATGGTGTTGCCGTGTGCGGTGGGCTGGAATCGCTTTGCGTGAAGAATTGCCAGGATCTCACTGACGCCAGCCTTGTGGCGATTGGTCGTGGTTGTGGGAGGCTTGCTAAGCTCGCCATCCATGGCTGCGACCTTGTCACATCAGCTGGGATCGAGAAGCTTGCAGCAGTGCTTCGGCCTACACTCAAGGAGGTCAGTATCTTGCACTGCCGGCTTCTGCACACTGCAGTGTGTCTAACCGCTCTAAACCCGATCCGTGATCGCATCGAGAGTCTTGAGATCAACTGTGTCTGGAAGGCAGTTGAACAGCCTGGTAGCGTGGCCAACGGCGCCACCAGATGTGATCCTGAGGAGGATGATGAGCTTGGTGAAGCGTCATACGAGTCTGCATCCAAGAAATGTAGGTACGTGGATTTGGATGATGATGGTAGCTGGGAGATGCTCCGGTCACTCTCCCTCTGGTTCCCCGCTGGCCAGCTGCTCTCCCCGCTCATCTCTGCCGGGCTCAATAGCTGCCCTGTGCTTGAGGAGATCTCAATTAAGGTGGAGGGTGATTGCCGGACATGTCCGCGCCCTGCTACAAGAACAATTTTTGGCTTAAGCGACCTTGCGGGCTTCCCGGTACTATCCAAGATGAAACTGGACCTCAGCGAGGCGGTGGGTTATGCACTTACCGCACCAACAGGGCAGATGGATCTTTCGTTGTGGGAGCGATTCTATTTGCATGGCATCGAATCACTGCTGCCTTTGTATGAGCTGGACTACTGGCCGCCCCAAGACAAGGAAGTGAACCAGCGGAGCCTGACACTGCCGGCCGTGGGGCTGCTCCGGCGCTGCACTGGACTCAGGAAGCTCTTCATCCATGGTACCACACACGAGCACTTCATGAGCTTCTTCCTGACAATGCCAAACCTGAGGGACATGCAGCTGCGGGAGGACTACTACCCGGCCCCGGAGAATGATATGATGATCACGGAGATGCGGGCTGAATCTTGGCTCCGGTTTGAGATGCAGCTGAACAATCGGTCCATTGATGACTAGTGGTGTGGTGGATTTGATGTGCAGTCAGAGAATGGTTCCGAAGTTGAATAAAGAGATGCCTGTGGAGCACTTTCTCCGATTTGGGATTGTACTCAGTATGAGCGACCTGCTTGCGGTTATGGGTGGAGTAGTGGGAAGTGCTGCGGTAATCCCATTGAGGACAAAAGACAAAGCCTGCAACTGTCAGCAAGTAACGGTGTCTTCTCTAGTTGCATCCCCCCCCCCCCCTCTCCGATGTAATAAGAAGAGTTGGCTCATAATCCAGATATTTGCTGGAGCTAAGATGCTAAATTAGGCTTTGAGGAAATTTTGCCAAGAAAAAATGATTTTGTTTTGAGTTGAACACCAGCAAGAGAAACTGGCATTGTCGATTGTTCTACTGAGTTGTATGTTGTAACGCTTGAGCTCTGCAAACAGAAGAAAAATGCTATTCTCACTTGTTTTTCGTACGCACTTGTTTCGTAAGTGCTACATTCATCATGGCGAAGATATGGTCACATCCAAAATTGTTCAGTGATTGTTATGAATGGATAATGAAGTTCAATATGCTTGCAATAGGAAACTTGGCAATCTGATGGCTGTCACGGCATACGTAGCGACCACGGCGCCTGAGAGGCGAGCACCATGGTGTCCTTAAGCGAGGTGCGACGCGCAAAAGGGGTTGACGGTAGCAAAGAGAGAATAACAAAGGATGAGCTGACTAGCTGAGCACATCAGGAATAGAGAAAGAGCAATAAAGCAAGAAAAAGTAGAGACAAAGGAAGAACAATACTTGGAGGGAATGGAGAAGGGAAAGGAGCTTGCCGGAGGAGTGGAAGAGGGACGGGAGCTCGGCAGCGGCCCTCGCAATGAGGGGGTGGTCGCCTCTCTCACTCATTTTAAGCCAAGTACCCTACAACAACGCCTACTTATTATTTAGCCTAGACCCCCTGCTAGCTGGCCAAGACGTCCACCTAGCAGCTAGTCATGGACGTCGCAATTTCCTAGGCGCCTGTCTAGATGGCCAAGAAGAGGCGAGCATCCACTGCGCCTTATTCGGAGCGCCACGACACTAAGGCGATGCTACGTCGTGACAACCATGGTGTATAACAGCACTAGAGGGCTAAAATTTTGTAAGGCTGCTCTTGTGTTTACGACTCTGTCCCTTCAATTTCTCATTTCATGCACAGGTTTGGTGAGAAAGTGCGAATGGCGGGGCAAACAGGTTTTGCAAGTTTAAATGAATGACCAGCAGTAAGGATTTCCATCTAAAAAATGAGTAAGTGAAAGATTATATGGAGGTCTATCCAAATTTTGTAATGAGTAATTGATTTTATTTAAGCTAGGTGTGCTCGGGTTTGAGTTTGATTTGAATTAGATTTGAGATTTGAGAAATTGGATGATTATTGCATATCATTTTGGACATTGCTACATGATGTGTTTTCTTGTTTTTTATTGTTGCAGGACGTTGGTGCGAGGCCATGGTGAGGCGTAGGATGACCGAGACTAGGCGTAGTGCGCCGGATGTCCAAACGGTCGGGGATCGTCGGAAGATGACTGAAATCGGAGTTGCTGCAAGCCATGGAAGCAAGGGAACGGCTGGGATGTTGTCTTGGAGTTGCTCGAATCGAGGAGAGCTGTTGGATTGCGGTTTAGAGGATGGAGTAGCGGCCAATTTAACTCGCTTTGAAAAGTGTGTAAAACCCGTTATACTATTTGGTTACAGGTTAGCCCATGTATGAGGGAGTGAATCTCAATCCTTGATTAGGTTTTTTGAGAGTCAAGTAAGTATCAAGGGTGGATATTGCTTCAAGGTTGCTGTAAATAGAGGGGTAAGGATATGCCTCTCCCCTTAAGTTTTTGGAGAAGATTTTGGTTGCTCATTTGAGTTTTGTCCACTTGTTTTGAGGTTTTGTAAAAATCTTCCAAAGAAAAGGAAAGGAATTTTTTCTTCTCATCCGCTGAATTTAAATTTTGCATTTACATTATGCCTTTACATTACACAATTTAAATTTAGTGTTTATATTACGCATTTAATTTTTTGTAATTTACATTTACACAAGTTGAATTTACCCCCCTCCTTCTACTTGCTTGTGGTTCTTCTTGCCAAAGATGAGTAATTGATTGGATGAATCTTCTCTTAGATTATATCTCAATCCTCTAGGCAAACTTGATCTTATTCTTGCAGGAGACCAATCTTTTGCACTTCGTTGAAGATTTCTTTGTGGATCAAGTTTGGAGATTTTTCTTCTTATATTCTAGCTTGCTGTGACAAGTGAGAAGATATCGAAGATTATCTTGATCATTAAAATCCCACAAGCAAAGCAAGATCACATATTTTGATTTTTTTTTTTTTGTGTTTCTTGGTACACTTTTCCTTCGATTCAAGAAAGGTCAGAACTTTAAAGTCAATTCAATGGATTGATGAGTGGAATAAGTTCTTGACATCCTTAAGAAGGTTCCTACCAAGTTGCATGAATTTTGAACCGCCGATCTAAAGTTTCACCAAATTTGCCTTTCAGATCGTGCTGTTTTTTGTGCCCTGTTCATTAGACCAGTACTAACGCCCCTGTACTTGCGGTAGTACCGGCTAGAGGCGATTCTTTGGCTGTTTTGCTGTTTTGAGCTAGATTATATTAGGGAGGTTTTAGTTAGTTCTTTTTGTCTAGAAGGTGGGGTATTTTAATTTGAGATCATTCACCCCCTCTCTGATCGCCATCTCGATCTTTCAATTGATATCAGAGCCGGTTTTGCTCTTCTTATAGATCTTGATCGGTCTCAAGAGCCATGGCAACAAACAAGTATTCCACCAAGCCATCGATTTTTTTTTTGAAATTGAATTTCCTTTTTGTAAGTCTCGGATGGAGTCGTACATCACTACCTAGGGCTTCCTGATATGGCAGAAGTTGAAACTCCCGTATAAGGTTTCTGCCGATGAGAACATCAATACCTCAAATATGGCTGACATTGATGCAAATGTTAAGGCAAGGAACATGCTCATACAGGGTCTTAGTCGTAGTGAGTACGACATGATCTCTCACCTACGATCTGCTCATTAGATCTGGATGACCCTCGATGTTTACCATTAGGGCACTACCCAGATCAACACGATGAGGCAAGATCAGTACAAGCGTGACTACAACAAGTTTGCACAGTACACTGATGAGAATCTTGATGAGTGTTTTGGTCGTTTTACCAAGATTTTGAGCGATCTTCGTGCAGTAGGATGCACTTACTCTGACTCAGAGAATGCTCATCATTTTCTGATAGCACTCGATCTTCGTATTTGGGAGATGAAGGTAACCACCATCAAGGACACCACAGACCTTTCAACCTTGGCTCTTGACGGGCTCTTTTCCCGACTCAAGACTCGATGAGATCGATGTCGTCTCTCACAAGACAAAGTCTAGTCTCAGTCGATGGCCTTAGTCACCGATCCCATAGGATTTTTTACTGATTCTTCTTTTGGTTTATCTCTTTCTGCCCTATACGAGCTAAGGGATGAACAACTGGACAATTTTCTAGAAAATGAGCTTGTTCTTTTGGCTCGCAAATTTTCCTATGCATATAAGAGGGTGAGGGAGAGGAAGAGAGGGGGTACGATCACTTGCCTCGAGTGTGGTGGCCCCAACTACATTCGGGAAAACTACCCCAGACTGGAGAAGGGCAAGAATGAGCAAGGTGGTTCGAGCAAGAACGACTACACCGACAAGAACCGCAACAAGAAGCCTCCAGTCTGCGAGCTGATGCGTGAGAAGAAGTACTACAACTTCTCGAAGAATAAGAAGCTCTTCCACCGCGCATTCACCGCACTCGACGATATCAACCTCTTCGATATGGAGATATGGAGCGACAAGGGTGAGGATGATCCACGAGAGAAGAACAAGAGCGGCGATGACTTCTCCAACATGTACTTCATGGCGGACGCCAACGGCATCAACAACGATGACCTCTACAGCGACTCCGATGAGGTACCCACCTACGACAAGCTTAATGACGCCTTCTGTAAGTTAGGCAAGTTTTATGCTAAGGCTAGATCGAGGTGTTCGGAGTTAGAGAAGGAGGTAGATAGTATTTCATGGGAGTTAGCTTTGCTTAAATTGCCTTCCTCCCATGACGCTGATTGCTCTTTATGTGATGCTTTGCTTATGGAGCTTGAGAACCTAAGGAACATGCATGATAGTGTGCTTTTTGAGTTTGAGGGTCTTAGGTCGAAGAATGCTAGCACTAGTCCTATTGATGTCATTCTTGCTGATGCTAGTTTTCTTCATGCTCACACGATTGCATCATGTGAAAATTGTCATAAACTACTTGCTGAAGTTGATGTCATGAGCACTCACCTGAAGTTTTCTTCTAGAAATGATGAACTTGAATTGCATGCTTCTAAGTGTTCAGTCAGCTCATGTGAGGGCTGTAAGAAACTAAAACTTGACAATGATGCTCTGAAAGTCAAGTGTGCTAAACTTGCTAAGGACTTACTAGCTAAGTTACAAAATGGTTGCTTACTTTGTGTTGAGGTTGAGGGGGACTTGGATAAAATTCATGCCGAGCTTAGAAAGAAATTAGATGCCCAGATTGTTAGGATTAGAAATGTCCCTTTTATTTCTTGTGAGGCCTTCAAAATTGAGGCAGTGGTGCATAAGGAGAGCTATGCACATGCTGTTCGTTCTTCCTCTTCTGACCCTTCTTCTACTCCTTCCCCCTGTTCTTCATGCGCCTTGCTTTTCCTGGAGTGTGAGTACCTCATGAGCACTCTCGAGAAATTTGTTGGAGGCAACAAGAAACTCAATCTCATCCTAGACCAATCCAAGATCAATAGATTCAATCAGGGTCTAGGATTTGACTACTTAGAGCATGCATGGGCTTATCCATCTACAGATGTGTGTACCTTCAAGAGTGAAGAGATTATGGTTGCTCCACAAACGAGCACCACTGTGTTGGAAAAAAAAGCTCAAATATACAATATATAAATCTAAATAGCAAAAATATACAACAAAAAAAAAACAAATAGCAAAAGTACCCGCCGGTCCCGCCACGCCCCATGGCGGCAGCCCTGGCTGCCGCCACCCCACACGGCGGCAGCCAGGTGGCTCCGCCTCGCGCTGCCACGTGGCCAAAAAATAAAAGAGAAAGCAAAAGCAAAAAAAAAAAAAAAAAATTGGGCTGGCTGCCGCCGTGCGGCGTGGCGGTAGCCAGCCGTGGTGTCGTGTGTGTGTGCATGGTGTAGTGTGTGTGTGTGCGTGGTGTAGTGTGTGTGCGTGACACCTGGCTGCCGCCGTGCGGCGTGGCGGCAGCCAGGCTAGCCGCCGTCCGGCGTGGCGGCCGCCACGTCAATTTTGCATTTTTTTTGTTGTATATTTTTGAGATTATGCATTTTAGTGTTGTATAGTTAAGCATTTTTTTCCCCACTGTGTTTAGATCAGCTAGGATTGTCCACGGGACTTCTGATGAGAAGGGTGTTTCTCCTGTTACTTCAACCCCTAAGGCAAACTATATTTGCGCCTTCTGTGAGAAGGATTGACATATTGCACCTTCTGTTAGAAAGATGGCCAATATCACACGGCATGAGCGCGTGCGTGCCCTTAGGGGTATTCAGGGCTATCCCCAGACTCTGAATGCTCTTAAGACACCCATGGCAGGTAGACAGGATAGGCAAGTTAGAGAGTCTCCTGTTTTTGGACAGTGTATGGGACTTGGTTTTTAGGCTTCTATTTTTGGTGTCGTCCCAGAGCTATCCGTAGTTAGTTGCCGTACTCTTGATATTACTCGTTCTTTCCATCGAGGTAGATATCAACAGCGAGAGTTTGCTTACTCCAGTAGGAGATTTGGGCAGTAGCACTGGGATGATCTGGCCTTTGCACACTGGCAAATCAACCCAGCAACCACTCCCAAATGTCCTACAAGAGCTATTTCTGAGTTCGTGAGAGTTGAGTCACTGGAGAGGTGCTAGTTTTCCTTCTTTTGCTCAAGTGACTACTTCTTCTGCTTGGGTGACTCAGTATTGGGTTTCCAGATCTGCACTGATTTGTCCTGGTATTGAGTCATCTGCTTTTTGCTCTATTTGATTCAGGTTCGTATGATGGGGAAGGGACATGTTTGGATCGTAGAGTTCGGATGTTCTCGACACATGATCAAAGACTCACATTGGTTCTCTTCCCTAGTCCGAGCTCCCGATGATGAGGTGATCAACTTTGGGGATGCTTCTTCAGGTAGAGTCATCGCTAAAAATATTATCTGTATTAATGATCATTTTATTTTTAAGGACGTTGTCTTAATTAGTAAACTGCAGTACAATTTGTTTTCTGTTTCTTAGCTTATCGATGACGATTTTGAGGTAAGCTTTAAGAGTAGCACCTGTAGAATTCTCGATTCTTTTAGAGGACTAGTTTGTTGGATTTCTAGATTTAGAAGAATCTTTCATGCTGATTTTTCTTCTTTTGGAGATTCTCTTTGTTGCTTGATTGCCTTAGAGTTTCGTGATCTCTCCTTCTAGCATAGGAGACTTGGTCACATAGGGTTTGATTATTTGACTCGAGTTAGTAGCCATGATCTCATTCGTGGTCTTTACAAGCTCAAGATGGTCAAAGATTTGGTGTGTTCTACTTGCTAACATGATAAGATGATTGCCGTTTCTCATCCCCTAGTCACCCTTGTGATGATTGATGCACCAGGACAACTTTTACATATAGACACTGTTGGTCCAGCTAGAGTGCAGTCAGTGGGAGGGAAGTGGTATATTTTTGTCATTGTCGATGATTTTATGAGGTATTTTTGGGTGTTTTTCATGACCTCGAAGGATGATTCTTTTTTTCACACTTTAGGGGTTTGATCAGTAGGTTGTCCATTGGACTCCCAGGTGCATTACGAGCAATTTGCAATGGCGATGGTACGGAGTTTAAGAGCCCTTACTTTAGTAGCTTTTGTGAGGAGTTAGGCATAGAGTATCAGTTCTCTTCTACATATGTTCCTCAGCAGAATGGTAGTGTGGAGAGGAAGAACAGGACTCTGGTAGAGATGGCCAGGGCGATGTTAGATGAATACAACACTCCTAGGAAGTTTCGGGCTGAGGCTGTAGCTACGGCATGCCATGTTGCTAACATAGTTTTTCTTAGGGCACACTTGCACCGCACTTCTTATGAGTTGAGATATGAGCAAAAGCCCGGTGTTTCGCATTTTTGTGTTTTTTTTTTGTGTTTCTTCAAGTCTAGAAACCTAGGTAAGTTTGAGTTACGTTCTATTAACAGGATCTTTCTAGGTTACTCGACTTTTTCCCGTAGCTATAATATTTGGGTTGTAGAGTTGGGTAGGATGATAGAGACCTGTGAGGTGACCTTTGTTGAGGCTAGTCTAAGTGCTAGACTAGATATTTCACATTCTTCTCCTCTTTCTTAGTCTATCTTTGCAGAGGATGATGGAAATGAAGGAGTTATTAGGGGGTTGTGTTGAAGTTTTTTTGATGATCCATGTTTACTCTTGATTGTTGAGTCTCTTACTTGTTTTGAATATTTAACTTGGTTCTTGGGGCTTGGTGTTGGAGAAAGCATCAATCTTGTCCAAGTGGTGGGAATTTTGGAATTTGGATCATCCAACCCCCCCTCTGATTATCATCTCAATCTTTCAGATTGCGGTTTAGAGGATGGGGTAGTGGCCAATTTAGCTCGTTTTGAGAAGTGTGTATGCTATTGGGTTGCCGGTTAGCCTATGTATGAGGGATTGAATCTCAATCTTTGATGAGGTTTTTTGAGAGCTAAGAAAGTATAAGTGTGGAGTTTGCTTCAAGGTTGCTATAACTAGAGAGGTAGGGATGTGCCTCTCCCCTCAAGTTTTTGGAGAAGATTTTGGTTGCTCCTTTGAGCTTTGCCCATTTGTTGTGAGGTTTTGTAAAATCTTCCAAAGAAAACAAAAGAAAATTTCCCTTCTCATCCGTCTGAATTTAAATTTCACATTTACATTATGTACATTACGCAATTTAAATTTAGTATTTACATTACGCATTTAATTTCTTGCAATTTACATTTACGCAAGTTGGATTTGCCTCCACTCCTTCTACTTGCTTGTGATTCTTCTTGCCAAAGATGAGTGATTGATTGGATGAATCTTCTCTTAGATTATATCCCAATCCTTTAGGCAAACTTGATCTTATTATTGCGGGAAATCAATCTTTTGCACTTCGTTGAAGATTTCTTTGTGGATAAAGTTTGAAGATTGTTTTTCTTGTATTCTAGTTTGCTGTGATAAGTGGGAAGATATCTAAGATTATCTTGATCATCAAAATTCCACGAGCAAATCAAGATCATAGATTTTGATTTTTTGTCTTTCTGGGTGGTCGGAACTTTGACGTCAATTCAATGGATTGATGGGTGGAATAAGTTCATGACATCCTTAGAAGGTGCCTGCTAAGTTGCATAAACTTTGAACCAATTGATTTAAAGTTTCAACAAATTTACCTTTGGGATAGAGCTGTTTTTCACGCCCTGTTCATCAGACTGGTACTACCGCCCCTGTGCTTACTGTACTACTGGCCATAGGCTGATTCTTTGGCTGTTTTGTTATTTTGAGCTAGATTGCATTGGGGAAGGTTTTAGTTAGTTCTTTTTGTCCGGTAGGTGATAGAATTTTAATTTAAGATCATTCACCCTCTCTGATCACCATCTCGATTTTTCGGTAAGTATTTTTTTTTCATCTGATAGAATGTTTAAACTTATTTTTAATGCAGGCATCAAAGAAGCTTTTCCAAGGTCCAAGCACTCCATCAGAAACAGACTCCTACCATTTGCCGATTTGTTCTCTGCACCCGCAGTGATATGATCCCCAAAGGAGTCGTCGCTTTGCTTCCCCTCATCCGCTAATTGTAGCATGACAAGAAAGACGTGCGGAACAAGATCGGAATCAGAACATGACAAAAGATTTTCGCACTAGAAGCCAGCCGGTTTGTCCAGCGCTCTGCTGCATACGTTCCGTCCAACGAGTTAAAAGATAACGCAAGATCGCAGGTTTTTGTCAAAGCAAATCCAAACGATTCTTGGTGCCCTGGAAAAGCAGCCCGAGCTCTCTTGTCCTAATCTATCGGCATTGGCACTAATGCCTTTCGGTTAAGTAGCTGGAGGCCTCAGAAGAGAATGCATGTGTTAGATGTTGTCGTTCTTATACTAGTTCATAAATTGCTAGTTGGTTAGAATGTTAGATTATCTATCGATTGGGTTGCTGTTCTGTTAATCTTTTGAAGTAGCAGCTATGTTGCTTACTGTTGGCATTAAGCCATTTTTTTTTGTTTGCAGCAGTAGGCATCTACTAGTTAATCGATTGCTTTGAGCATCTTTTATCATGAGAAAATTAGGCGTGTAGCTTCTGTTCCTGCTACTCTCGACTAGTAATTTTTCTAGCTCTTTATGAAGGGCAAGTACTCTAATTTCAGAGTTAAGAAACTGAGTTTAATTGTTCTTCGCAAATTATGTGCAGTGCACCGACTGCTGACTACAACCTGCATTTGTATGGTATTTAAAAAATTTATGCCAAGTTGGACCACCCATACTCAAAATCCTAGATACGCCACTGTATTACCGAGTCACTGAATTAGCATTAGTTCCTGTAGGACTGTACCTGTGGAGTTAATGTGCTAATTGCTTCTGACCTGTTTGACGTCGGAATGTCGTGAAGCAATTAGCACCTCCCTTTCCCCTCGGTTTATGAATGTCCTATGAGAAAGCAGCTCTTGTGGATTTCCATTCATTTGGTCAGTTAATATTCTGATTCTGAGGTCAGATGCTTGTGGGATAAGTGGGTTTCAGACGATGCAAGCTCTGCAAAGATATTGCCGGCGAATGGCAGGCTTACCATCGTCGTATAAATTGAAGAACTGGGCACGGAGACACGCGGTAAAGTCAGCATATGCAACTATGTAGTCACCACTGCAAAGTAAAGGTGAAGCTTGGCTTCCAGGTGTTGTTAGCAAGAGAATTATCCGCGTGATGATTGTGCTTCTTCTACATCCAGTAATATTTTCGTGCTATTTTTTGTGTCACAGTCGAGCTACGGTCTCGTATTGGGTTCTACAAGAAGTCGTTAAATCAAGAAGAATTAACAAACCATTTTCTTTCGTGGTACGGTTTTGGCAAGTGAAATTTGTTAGATGAGAAAGAACAATTTTTTAGGCTACCATTTGGAGTCTACTTTTTTTTTTCTTAATAACTACTATATATTTTATTACTCTAGAAAAGGTAGTATCCGGCTGAAAGAAAATTAGATTGCGACTATACAGTAGTATATGGTGGATAGTAGAAATTAGATATAGTTACATAATTTATTAAGGGTATTCCTACTACTCTACTACCGGAAGAAGTATAAATAAATACTACCTAATCTAATCCATTTAACCGAAAAGAATGGACGGTCAATATTGAATTTAGTTAGAATAAGTTCATTTTGCACCCTTTAGCTTTAAAAAAAAAGTCTATTTAAAACCCTCAACTATAAAACCGGATATTTAGGACAACTTACAAAAGCAAGTCAGTTTACACCTTAAGGCGGTTTTGCTAACAAAAATCCATAGGGTGATTTTCATGGTTTTTGCTATGCTGACAACCATATCATCTATTTTTGCTGATGTAAACCCAACTGAGAGAATGACTGATCACGAGAAGAAGAAAAAGAATGTATACGGAGAGAAAAAGAGTAAGAAAGTGGTCAATGATGTTGATGTAAATACTCGTTAATTGGATCCTCATTACCAAAAACTCGATGATGTAGCTGTCAATATGGTGAAAACCATCTCAAGTGGGATCCAAATTATCAAACCGCCCTTCAAAACTCTTAGAGTGTAAATTGATTCGTTTTTTTTTTTCAAATAACCGGTTTTTGTAGTTGAGGGTGTTAAAGGGACTTTTGGAAAAGTTGAGGGGTGTAAAATGGACTTACAGATAGTTCAATTTTAAATATTGCTATTTTTTCACATGATGTGTTCTGGATTGTAATTCATTTAGGGTTATCTATATGTTAATTAGTTGCTTGATTTTTTTCTAATCCATTGGGCACCTAATCAGCCGTTGGATCAAAATGAAACATCATCAACCTCTCCCCACCCTATGTATAAAAAAACCACAAACCCTAACCCTAATCCCCACCCTACCGGAACTATCACCGCCTACCTCCATGTCCTTTGCCCAACCCCTATCTTCCTCACTGTCACCCTTCTTCCTCGTCTTAGGCAACGGTGCAGTCAGATTTGCCACCACCTCTTGCCACCACCTCTTGCCACCCCTCTGTAGTCCAGTGCCGGTAAAACCCAAACCCGTGTGATGTCTACCCGCTTGACGAAAAGGAGGATACCGAGCCCGTCGGAACACGAATCTCCACATTAATTCAAAGGTAAGCAAAATAAAAAAAAGGATTTGGCAAAATTATGAGATTTAGCAAATCTGTTCATTTAGAGGCTAACTCTTTTCCATCATCAGGCAAATCATGTAAGAATCAACGGAACATCAGAAAATGTAAACAAGGCCAAACAGATGGTCCCTCATGCGACCAATGTGATGTCTACCCGCTTGACGAAATTTAGCTCTACTTAATTACAAAGTTACAACTTAGTGGCTGAGCTGGGAACGGTCACTTTGAGTTTTATAATGGAGCACGTCGACGTATACTGACGTGGATCTAGGCTTCTGTTAGCGTAGGAAATTCTGAAGTTGTGTATGGCATTCTTCATTCGAGAATATGATTAACACTAGAAAAACCCTTTCCTATGTAGGGCCGGCCTAGTTTTATCCTTGAATAAATAACAAATAAAGCATAAAGCAGCATCTCGTTCCACACTGTACTCTAGCCAATTATAAAAATCATACCAACTAGCTATGAACCGATGCATACCTTTAGCATTTCTTCTTGTAAACTTATGTTGATGCGACTGACATGGACCCAATGCGATGTATCCTCTTCTAATTTTGTCTTGTTCATCGATAATATAATTAGGAATCCTCTTTTCGGGATCACAGGGAAACAAATCAATATTATAAATTGCTTCGTCATCTTCTTCATCATCTATAATTGGGTACAGTGGGGGTACTACTCCAAGTTGTATGCTTGGTTGAGTTAGTTGTGAGCTTGGGGCTTCCTCTCTGATATTACTCTCATTATGTATTTTGCTTTCAATTGATATCGGTTTTGGCGTCCAGGTAGAAGCCATGTTCTGCCTCTCTCCAGCTCTATCTCACAATGATTTCTAATCTACATACTTCCTCTTCATTTTTGAATGCTCTATGGTCCACACTTCGCAAATCATGATTCACAATTACAAATCAACGTAACGAAGATTGATTTGTGAATTGGGGATTTTAGTTTTGGGAATCAAGATTCAATAACCAAATTCACCTAGGCACAGGGGGGCTCCCCTACCGCATCAGCGGTCCACACGCTGCCGCATGCCCTACCAACTCAGTCGGTACTGCCTTTGCTGACTGACTGCCCTGCCAACCTACCTCCCGCTCTCGCCTCCTCCAAGTCGGCCACACTAGGGCACCGCGTCGGCACTTAAGAAGTGATCACTTTTCAAGCCTCTTCCCATTTTTTTCTTCAAAAATAGCCCCCTTCTGAAAGAATTTGCAAATCTAACCCCTCCCTCGCGATGGAAGGCGCGACAGGTGACACCTGGCGGCTACCACGCCTAGAGAGCACGGGAGGAAGGAGTGTCACAGAGGGGTAGCGTGGGAGGCACGGCAACTGCCGCACTCCAGAGACGTGGAAGGAGCCGGGGCTCCTGCAGCACACGAGGCTGGGAGCGAGGTTCCGCGGCCGGCGTGCGTGGGAGCGAAGGCTGTCGTGCGGGAGGAAGGGTGTCGCGGAGGGAGGCGCTTTCACGCTAGGGAAGCGTAGAAAGTGTCTTTCGGTGGACTATATTTGTAATTCTATTTGGAAGTTATTTTTGAAGAAAAAAAAGTGAGAAAGGGGGCAGAAAAGTGATCATTACGCTCGTTAAGGGGCAACACAGTGACATGTATGACCACGTGTAGAGGTAAGTACACGTCTCAGGCGATTGATTCCCTTGCAACTAGGCCAATCAAGTGCACGTTTTGTTTAGGGAGAAAAAATCAAAGGCCTCGCCTGCCCCAAATCCGTGGCCTGAATAATTTAAAGCTGATCGTACTCCTAACCGATATTTTATCAGGTTTTATCATCAACCCCTTCTTCTTCAAAGAATTTTCTTTGTTTCTGCTGCTGCTTTATTTTTTTAATAGAGGAGAACGATTACGTGCAGGTAGTATCTGATCTGTTGGCAACTTTCTGTTGCTCCAGCTCTATTGGAAGATTAAGGTCCTGATTATTTCAGTTTTTTCATCGGTTTAAAAGCTAAAAAGTCTAAGTCGAAATAAACGAATGGCTTTTAAGTCGGGCTTTAAAAAAAGCCTAAAGTATATGTATAACTATAAGCCAAAAACCAGATAAGATGAGTTTTTTTGGGTTTTTTTTGAATGAAAGTCCTTTACCACTAAAAATCTCCAAAATTACCTACAAAATACCATCATATATAAATCGAGAATTCCTTCCCCATCTCATTTAGGGTATTTTAGACTTTTCATCTATAAGCTATGCCATCTAACCCATTAATAAGTCAGGATACCAAATAACATGTCTTGGCTTAAAAACAGACAACTTAAAAGCTCATTAAACCAAAAAGCTAGCTTTAAACCAAAAGCGCTTTTACGGTGGATTAAAATGAATATGGACTCCATTTCTTTAAATCCAACGGATGAAATTAGTCTAGATCTCATTATACTACAAGGTGTAGTATAAGTAGTAGAACTCGCGGAGGGGTAAAATGGATCATGCATTTTGTTGTGTTTAGATATTGCCGTCCCTCTTCCTGAGAATTCACATGCAAACAACAGTGTTCATATTGTGCAAATATTGTCAAAACATGTCACCGATCGCTACCATTTGTCATGGTCCTGCTTTTCTATGTGTATGGTCATGGGGGCATATGGGTAATTCTTCCACCTAGATCTTTTTTTTTCCTCTCTCTCTCTCTCTCCCCTCCCTATTCCCAGCCGAGCCCCACCCGGTCCCTCACCCGCCCTCACTCCCCACCCCCTCCTCACCCCACCCGATTCCCACCGCCACCAATGGCCCACTACGACGACGGGCCTCCTTCCTCACATGCGCCTCGCCGGGCCAAGATTATGCGCCGGCCGCCCCACTGGCCACTGCCCCTCCTACGCTGAACCAAGGGCCGGCCGCCACTAGCCTCCGACGCCGCTTCTCCAAATGGCTACCACCACTCCTCCCACTGGCGACCCTCTTCCTCTAAGATAGCAAGAAGACTCCCCTCCTCTCCTCCTTCTTCCCTCCCCTCCCTCTCTCTCTCTCTAGCCATAAGCTAGGGTTTGGATTTGTGGATTTTGATGGGATGTAGGCTAGGTGTTTGTTGAAATGCCCATGCGGGAGATGGTTGCTTGGGTGTGCTCATGCAAGGGCTTTGGTGTAGTTGTTGAAATGCGCCCATTAGGTGTTCGATCAAATGCCGACAAGGTTCGAATTAGCGATTGAGTTTAATTAGTGAGTGAATGTGTTTAGCTTAATGTTGGATCGATGCTAAGCCACACTGAAATGCTAGAATCCTTATCTAGATCATATGGTACTGCTGGTGATTAGCACTAAGCCAAGTTGGGAGTGTTGTGGGTGCTCTTGCTATGTATGATCTAAGAGCAGAAGGATCAAAATGGATGAATGTCTCATAGTTGTCATTCTAGAATTGTTGGGCATGGTAGATGGAGGTTGAGGTTAGGAAATGCTACTAGTAGAATGTTGGGGTGAACTAATCAATAACAGATAATTCTGTGAGGTAAGTTAATGAGTGTCGCTATAGTCGCTTTCCGCTTGTAAAGATTAGAGGTTAAAATAGTGTTGGGCATTTAAGAATTTGTTGTTTGCCCGCTAGTGGACTTTCGCTTTGTTTTTCCTTTGGTTGTCGAATGTGCATGTTGTTTTTCAATTACCATTGCATGTCATCTAAGATACATCTCATTCCATATGCATTTGTGAACGCGGTAGAGAACGATCTCGCTGGTGAAGGCCGCGATCGAGGTGATCACGGTGAGCCGCTTGTTATCGAGACTCCAAAGCAGTAAGCATCGTGCAAGCACCTAAGCATCTTTGAACCCTTATATGATTCTATTTTCGAGAATAAATTGCTAAATTGTGAGTTACGCTTTGCATTAGGAGTTAATTGTGGATAGGACTAGATCCCATTTGCTGCACATATATCCATTGATTATTGTTAAACACTTCCTTGAAGCTAATACGTAATATAACTGAGCCGGCCGCTTAGTCTTGCTTAGAGGTTTCGGGTTCTGCCAAGTGACTCCGAGGGTTCACACTTGTGGTTGTTATTATTACACACATGTTACGTTATGGCCGGACTTGGAATTGGGAAAGGTTTTGGAAAGGTTCACTTGTGGACCGCAAGCGGGAATTGGTTCATTTGGGTATGGAGACTCGAATGTGTAGCCCCGCCTGCGGCCAATTAAGGACCGATCCGTAAAGTGGAATAGGATTGAGCACACTCGCTGGTCGTGATGCCCGATTATGGTACTGTAAAGCCACTCTTTCCTCATACGGAATCGATGGACCGTGAATTTCCTGGTTGGACGTGGTTGAGGGCGAGGCTTAGTCGACTTCAGAGCGCCAAGCCGGCTTGGGGCTGCCGAGGGTGCTAGGTTTTCGGCCACAGTGAGGACGCCAAATGATTGGGACATGATTGGGAGGGGGCTGACACTAGGCCCTTGGTAAGTGTCGTGGCGATCAATGCTTCCCTCATAGGTTAATTAAGCGATTCGAATTAAGCCGCGCCTCTGATATGAGCAAGCTTAATCCGAACTTCTTCAAGCAGAGTAAGTAACTTGAACTTGTGGTTCGCTGGGCTTGAGCTTAAAAATGGTTATGGATTGCTCTACATTAATTGTGTTAATTTCAATCTCACCCTAGAAGTAAGTGCGGGTCCTATAATCATGAAACTTGTAATTGGTCTGATTGTCGATTTATACTACAAATGTTAATGCTTTTCCGCACTTTTACCTTAAGCTTTCCTTGCTACAACTAAATGCATAATCCTTCGAGTCGGCCATATATGGACCCACTGATAAGTCTTATGAGTACCTTTCGCACTCATGCTTCTCGCTTGTGGTTTTCAAAGCAGGATCCTGGCCATGAGTGTGAGTTCTGCCCAGACGCTTCCTGACTCAAGGGCACCGAGTAGGGCTTGCCGACGCCACTTACGCCCGGAGTGTTCAGGGGCGTAACACTTCCGGAGTTGTCTTACTTTTGCCGTTTGCATCCCTTTGTTGTATAGATAGATGCGTTGTTGGTCTTTTGGATTTGGCAATAGACGCTTAAGTGTATGCTCGGTTCCGCTTGATGCTTTTTAATCACGAGCATCAGCTGCGGATGTCGCTTTTACTTTCAATATATATATTTTGAATCGTGTTTTATTGTCTCCGAAAGCGGATGACCGTGAGAATCTAGAAAGGTCATGCCGAAATTTTTCGCTTTTCTGAGTCTTGGTCTTTTCCCGCTTCTGCCTAGTTTAGAGTCTTGACGTTGTTTTTGATCTTGGTTTGGTGGTTGTCGGTTCTGCCTTTGTGCCGCGGTGTTTCCGCTATGGTGGTTTGAAGGTTTCGTTCGCTGCCCTTATTGCAAATTGAATTGATATCGATTGGTTTCCCAGATGGGATCCCGGGCGCCGCTTTCGGTCGACACCGGGAATATCGGGTTGTTGTCGCAGTCGCTTGATGTTCGTGAGGGTTGTCTCTCGCGGCTTGGGTATTAGCATCGTAATCACCTCCGGTGATTGGTTGCTAGGATCCAACCATGCCGAACAACTGCTCATCCAACAACTCGAGGACGATCTCGGGCGGCCCCGACACCATTCTTGGCTTGCATTATGCGCTTTGTCGCGCTCTTCGTCCGGGTGCAATGACGACACCGCCTCAAGGCAAATTGCTAAGGGGTAACGAGACGGTGGTCTCGGCGAACGGCAAGTTCGAGGTTGGCCTCTTCAGGCCCGGTGGTTCCGGCCGGTTCTACCTCGGCATCTGGTACAAGAACGTCCCCGTGAAGACCGTCGTTTGGGTCAGCAACCGTGCGAGCCCCCTGTCCAGCACCGACACCGCCGAGCTCCGGGTGTCACCCAACAACGGCAACCTCCAGCTCGTCGGGCTCATGGACAGCTCGACCGCGACGGGGCCCGCGGGGGTCGTGTGGTCGTCGAGCCTGTCGTCTCCGTCGGGGTTCGCGTCGCCGGGGTCGAACACCGCGGTGATCCGTGACAACGGCAACCTGGTTTTTGTCGACGGCGGCAACTCCTCCGATGTGCTGTGGCAGAGCTTCGACCACCCGATGGACACGCTTGTGCCGGAGGCGTGGCTCGGGGAGAACAAGCTCACCGGAGCTGCAATGCGATGCTAAAATTACGATAATGCATTTTTCAAATGTAATTTTTTTTATTTGTAAAAGTCCATAATACCCCACCAAATCAACGGTTAGATCTAATTTATACTACCATAATATACTACAAGTATAATCCATTGTAAAAGAGCTCTAAACCAAAAACCAAAAAGCTTAAGCCGAAACAAACAAGACCTAAGTTCTCCACATGCAGCTCTCTTGTTCCTGGTGATCCTAATTGAAGGACCCTTTTGATATGCAACCGTTTGAAGTAGGAAAAAAAATCTGGGTTTGCCTGTGTTGGTGACCACTGGAGCTGTAGAGCATTAGTACGTGATCCAAACAGTGAGATAGTCACTGAGAAAATCCGAAACTATTCTGTGATTTGCAAAGCTGTTGGCTCGTTGCCCATCGCACTCCGTCCCTGGTGTTTGCTACAGCGATCAACGCTGTTAACATGGCCCCCCACGATTGACAAGAACGTCAGGAGAAGAAACGACAGGCAGGGGACCGGGAACGGATATACATACACGCTGTAAAGATGACAGCAGAGAGAGAGAGAGAGAGAGAGAGAGAGAGAGGATGTAAAAAGAAGTAGAGACCAGGGATGGCCGGAGGCACACAGCCGTCCATCGGACGGTCGGCGCCGACGTCGTCGCTGGCCGTGTGAGAGCTGAGACGGCGGAGGTGGTTGGCCCTCGACCGTCGATCCGGCCGGGTGGACACCAAACCTGACAGCGAAAGGGATCTGCACGGGGACAGGTCACGGATGGGCCGATGGGGTGTGATCTGTCCGTCCTGTGTGCATGCATGATCCTGACACAGTGCACGCCCGGCTTAACATTGGGGCCTGCATTGAATTAGTCAGTGGTGAGAGTTTTCAGAATTTGACATACTTTAAAATTCGTATTTCAGAATTTAACACTCTGGTTCACTGTTATACACACAGACGGTCACACATGTTATTTAAATGCTCTAAAAGGCTTACAAATTGAGTGTCAAATTCTGAAATAACCCGTCAGTGGTAAGAGCTACAGCATAGCACATCGTTTTCCTTTGATGATATGTTATTGTGTTGATGAAAGTACATCAGCACAATAACACGTCATCAAAGGAAAATCCGCTGTTATCCTGTTCCTAAGTGAAGTCACAACAGGTTTTCTCATATCACCTGGCATATCGTACGAGAGATTCCACCCAATGGATTATTAGGATTCGTTTTCAATAGAATCCTATGCAGTATACACCACCACATAAGTTTCAAATTTCGTTTTCAGGTCACGGCTCACCACTCTTCAAAATCTTATTATTTCGAACGAATTCTAGATAAAATCCAAAAGAAAATTTTCAAATTCAAAATTTTATGGACCTAAATTTCCGAGATTTCGGCCTAGAAATCGAATTTTCGTCTTAAATTGCCGAAATCTCGGCAAATTTTAACCAAATGAAAAATAAATCAAACGACGTTAATTTTTTTTGAAATGTTTTATGGATGGTCCTGACACATCACTAATATTCTCATAAAAATTTCAGATGATGATCAAGTCTGTAGAATTTTTAAAATTTTTGACAGTACTACTATCATGAAAAAGACTAACCGACAAATTTCAACTGAATGGAAAATAGTGCAAACCAAGTTAGAAATTTTTTTTAAAAAAGTTTGGATGCTCCAAACACATCAATAATATTCCTATAAAAATATTAGATAATGATCAAGCCTAAGGAATATTCAAAAATTTGGACGGTGCTATTAAAGGCTAACCGGCAAATTTCAATCGAATGAAAAATGGTTAAAACTACGTTAGAAAATTTTAAAAAAATTTCGTGGATGGTTCTAACACATCACTAATGTTCTTATAAAATTTTCATACGATGAACAAGCCTGAGGAAGTTTTAAAAATTTGAACAGCCCTACTGCCTTTTGGCTCTTATTAGGTACTAAGTGCCAGGCTAGAAAAACTTCGAAAAATAATGCTATACCAAGAAATTAGGATGGCTGAGTGGTTTAAGGCGCTATAACTTGTTTCTCTCCGATGAGGACGTGGGTTTGAATCCTAGTGTCAGCATTAATTTTTTTTACTTTCTTTTTTGTCAGTCTGAAACCATTGTGTTCTCTGCATGCGTGCTTGACTAAACATATTGCATATTTGCATGTAGAACCGGATGACGCATGTTAGTTAAACATCAGCAAGTTCTAGTTGGTAATTGGTATTCACGTTTGTAATCTACATCTTTCTAATTGTCATGCCAGTGAAATATAAAAAGTCAAGGTATCACCAAAAACTAAGAAGCAAGAACAATAGAACAGCGGACCTTATATATCGTAGCTTCTCTTTTATTTCTCTGACTGTCTCAAAGTCCGTGGACTTATTCATAGCCTTTTAAAATGGGAGTATTAAGCGGATCGGAAAAATACTGAAGCAACATCTGCAGAAGTCCTTGAGAGCAAATTTTAGGTACTAAGATCTGTACAGGATAAGGGTATTACCCTCTTCTTGAGAGTAGAACAATAAGATAAGATGTTATATGCCCAGCTACATTCATTCTTTTGGCAAGATGTGGATAAGAGTATCCATCAACTACAGGCACCTGGATGTGTAATAAAGATAACAGGAGCAGAATTAAAGCTGGAGACGGAAAGCAACTAGCAGGAACTAGCACAACGCAAGAGCAGAGTTAATCAGATCGAAACCAAAAAAACTGCTAGAAAACCAAATCCGAAAATAAAAAAAATTGAATAAAAAATCGCTCGAAAATCATCATAAACCAAACGGTTAAGAATTCAAAAAAATTTAAAAAAAAATCGAAAAATCGAAAACCGAACGGTTTTGACTGTCCGATTGGACACCACAACGTTACGATACGATTTCAACCTAAAACTGGTAGGTTTGTACCGAAAATCAACCGATTTTACGTCGTATAATTTGTTTTAATTAAACCAGTTTATTTGGTCGATTTTGGATGACGAACTGGCTTGATACGGTCGAAAATCATGGTTTTCGACGGTTTTGTGAACCCTGAGCAAGAGAACAAGAAATGAATGTGCAACACCACCACCAAATTTACCGAGTGTTGTAAATCCAACCAAAAAATGTAATTCGGTCAACTCCACCCCAAATTCGGTCCAAATAAATTAAAATTCGGACAAAAAAAACCAAGATTCCAGGCACTGTAGCTTTTTAATTTTTTTCTTTAATTTCGCAGGATTATGAATCTCGGTGGAGGCCAAAATCCGAGATTTCGACGAAATCTCATAAAATCTCACCGGGATTTTAAACCTCACCACCACACACGCATACCATAAGCATGTCTTCTTAGCACATGTCTAGAAAGATAGAGGCCATGGATAAATCCATGATCTCATAAAATTCTTATTTAAGCACACTCGTGTGTGCGTAAAGATAGATAGGAGTTAAACATTGGCCATATACATGTAACTCTACTCTCACTAAAAGGTTGTTCCCAACGCACATCAATTTTTAACGGCCTCTATCTCTCTCTCTCTCATCGTGCTAAGTAATTTATCCGTTTCTGAATACATGTCATTATAGTTTTCAAATTTTATTCATAAATATATGTTATTTTACAATTTTGATGTGACTTTTTACTATTTTTTTCTTTTATACCTTTATCTTTAACTATTTTTAATATCATTTATCACCATAAACTAGAGTAAGATACATCGTAACGAGGAATAATACGGTTCCTTTAAGATGTGTCGTAGGCGTGCAAGAATTTAGAATAATATTTGTTTATGAACCGAGGGAGCATCCAATTAGTGGAGATTGATATTTTGGTTTTGTGACCTTTGCCCTACTACGTTAGGTAAACCAAAAGGAAAAGGAAGCCAATATAAATATGGAAGTGTGCAACCATGTATGAGATGCCATTGTAGTAGCTAGGCTTGGACTCTTGTGATTTCCCAGCATCCATATAGCAATCATAGGCAGCACAACGATACCGAGATTGGGACGAGACTAACAGAGATGGTGGTACAAAAATCGGACGGCACAAAATCATTTGCAAAATCCATGACTTGTGACCACAGAGGAATCGACACGGGTGGAAGCTCCTGTGCATTGGGTGCACGTCCCGGCTCACTTATTTAGCCTTTTTTTTTTATAAAAGTGGTCTCCTTTTTTTTTTGCAAAAAATATCTTTTTTTCTCATTACGAAAGGATCAAGAGGTCACGATTGACTCTTTTCGCGTCAGGGACCGCAGGAGCATCCTCTCGCGTTGGTCTCATGCTCCCACGGGCAGGCCCACCACCGAGCACCCGCTGCGCCCCCAGCCCACCCATGCGCTTGTTCCTGCCCTGCGCACGTGAACCCAAGCCCGCCCAGCGCCACACGCATGCCAGCGCGCATGCGTCCGTGCGCGCCTTCACCGCTCGTGTCACGCGCTCGCCCCAGCAGTCCAGCACCCGTGCGTGCCTTGGCCCCCACGCCCAAGCGCCCGCTAGCCGAGTTCAGCGCAGACCGTGCGGGGAAGCTTGGCTTCCGTGCTACCCAACGTAGGATCAAGAATAACCAACTAGAGGTGGATGAATAGGAGGTTTTTAAAATTTTTAGCTCTAATTACACTAAGAGGCAAATAAAACTAGAAATAAGAATTTTAACAAACAAGGTCTAAAACTTTTAGGTTTCGCTAAAGTGCACCAACAAAGTTAAGTCTAAACAATCTAATAATTCTAAATAAGTAATTACATTAGAGTAAATTAGAATTGCTAGAAATTAAATTGGACACAAAGCAAAACAAACTACAAGGTGATGAGACACGAATTTATCCCGTGGTATCGAAGACTTGCCGGTCTTCCCTAATCCACGTTGAGATAGCTTGACTCACTTCAAGCCAGCTCATTTGCACAATTAAGCCTTCCTCGACCACTCGGTGTAGCTCTTTGCCGCTCTGGCTAGGCGAGCTCCTAGCCTTCACAAACAACCGAGCCTCCTCACAATCTTCTTGAGGAGGTCATCGGCTCCACACGTCTCCAAGCCGTCTAGGAGGCGGCAACCTCCAAGAGTAATGAACTTGACACTTGCTTGAAGGTCTTGAGTGCTTTTAATTGGCTCAATCAATGCAATGCACCCAATTTGCTCCCACTAACTCAAAAAATGAGAATTGAGTGCTTTAGGATGAAATGGGAGTTGCAAGGACTTAAAATGTATTCAATAGAGTCATCAATCATGCCCTTGATGCAGGGGGTATTTATAACCACTCACCAAGAAACTAGCCATTGGAACAAAAACAGGAAAAAAAATTCGATGTGCTCGGCAGTCGGCACTACCACCCTAATAGGGCCGGTAGTGCCGCCCTTGTGTCCAACGGCTCGACTGGTGCAATTAATGCTCTTGTCAGTGATCATTAGTCACCTGCCCTGTATGCCCAGTCGTACCGCTAAATAGGCCAGTAGTGCCGCTTGTGAAAGGATGAGAAAACAGGGCTCTCTGGGGAAAAAAAACAAGGTTCTCTAGAAAATGACTACCACAATAGCATACGCGGTATTGCCGCACTTGGCCGGCAGGACCGCTCCTATACTGCTGGTAGTGCCGCTCTGGACATACCTCAAAATTACACTTTTACTATTAAATAACTACCGCAGTAGAATGGGCGGTACTGCCGCACTTGGCCAGTAGTACCGCTCCTACAATATTGGTAGTGCTGACCAAGAGGCCCCCGAAAACGTGGCTTTTGTTAAAAGACTACCGATGCTATATGGGCGGCACTACCGCTGTGGCCGGCAGTACCTATAACATCGGTAGTGCCGCTTTAAGACTGAATACCAGAAATTTGAAATATTTTCAATGCAAATGAATAACATGAGCTATCACACTAATTGAGCCAATTTGATGCACTTAATTCAAGCCACTAATCAAGTCTCCCTCAATAGTACAGCAACTATCCTAGCAAATCCGATCTTACTCCAAACACCAAGATCGGCAAAATACTCAAAAAAGAATCTTAACCTTTACACCTTGGTCTTGTGCTTGACCTCAAATATTGATTCATGTGGTTGCTTTTCGTATCCCTTTAACGAGAACTAATCACATCTTGCACACTCAAATCAAATAGTTAGTCCACAAATATTAATTGTTATTAATTACCAAAACCAAACAAAATGAGGGGCCTAGATGCTTAAGGTGGGTCAGGGGCTATTTTGTAATTTTATTTGGTACAGGCCAGTTTTGCAAAAAAAAAAAAATCAGAGAGGCTACTAAGTGAAGACTTTTGAAAGAGAGGCTCGCCAAAGTAGAGAAAGTAAGATAGAAAGAAATCCTACAGAGGGAGGACACATGGCATATCCTGATTAGGCACCGAAGCCCGTATTTTTTGAAAATTGACTAGGAGCTCTAATATTTTGTTAGAGAAGGAGAATAACAACTGAACTATAAACACACACACGCACTTAGCTCTCTGTGACCACCCAGACTGAACCGAGATTCGAACCCGGATGGGCGGCTGCACAACTGCAAGTCCTGCCATCGAGCCAAAGCTCGCTCTCACCTAAGCCCATCTTCAACTGCCAAAAATGAAGTAGAAGAGATCCTTAGATCGCAGATTAACGCTTATGTTTAGCATCTGCTCTTTATGGCAATTCTACCTTATAAACTTATTCCTGGAACACAAGAATTTTACAGAAAATGATTTAATTCTTATAGGAACTAGAAAATTCAAAATGAGCCCTCAAACTAGTCGCTTGAACAATTGTAGCATGAAGGTCCCAAAAATGCATAGTTTCTCCTCCAAAAATAACCTCTCCCATTGGAAACATAGTAGATATTTACCTAAACCTATGAGTCCTTCAGCAGATCCCACATTAGCTTCAAGGCGCTAGTGAAATAACCTGTTACTCAATTAATAAAAGAGCAACTTAAATTAAAACAATCAGCTTAATTAAATCAAATCAACACAGTACAAACACATAGTTGAATAATTAACAATTAGATACAAGAGAATCAAGTGTAAACTCAAAAGTCCAATTGCAATTGTGATCCCTAAATTTCATACACAGATCATTACATTCACAAAATAGAAAATTACAAAAATGTAAATCCCTAATTGCCAGTAGCTCCTTGATTATCTTCAGCAATTCCCGTGCATTGCAATTCATACATATAAGTATATGGAGCAGCGAAGTAAATTAAGTAAATAAGGGAGTTTAACTTTTAGATTGTTGTCAGACCCATTTATTTTAGTATCAAGGAGAGAGAGAGAGAGAGAGAGAGAGAGAGAGAGAGAAAGATAGGAAAAGGGAAATTTCTAAAAGTGCGTAAAATGAGTAAATAACAAAATAAATAATCAAAGCAAATCATTACATTATCAATCGCGTAAAAATTTATTGCAATTAAATAAATTGAAAGAAAAGAGAAGAAGAGAAAAGAAAAGAGAAAAACAAGAAAAAACTAATTTTAGTTAAACAATAAAATTTATGGATCAATTCGTTCATGTGAATAACTCACCTTAAGCGGAATCCGTTAAAAATCTATTAAATCAACTAAATTAGTCGATCGATTATTCAACTAAAGAGTGACAAAATAAAATGTTAAAAATCTCTAAAAATCACCATACAAAATTTATAAATCTTACACACATAAAAGAGAAGGGTTTGACACTTTAAAAATGGAAAAACTTGTTGCTTCTAAAATATGACATTTATATAATTTTAGAAAATAAATTAAACCAGACCGCAGATCTTCAATCGGGTGAAGATGATTATTTTGATCAAAATCCAGGCAAGCTTCCTTGTTCATACTTTTGAAATCGTTTTCAACTGTCTTTAAGAAAATATCACTTCATGGGAAAATATCCTTTGAAGAAAAACCTTAAATCGGATGTGAGTGGAAAGATGTAAATTGTGAACTACTGCAACAGTATTTGAGTATTAATAAGTTTGTGAGGATAAACTGCTGAGGCAGTAAGTTGAGGTGAAGTATGCTTGTGTGTGGGGGGGGGGAGGGTACCATTGTGAGGAAGACTGCCGAAGGGACCCTCTACATTGGGGGTTATACTTAAGGACAAACTACTATACTTGAGTAATGAGTCATATTTATCATATCAACCATAGTGTGTGGAAACGACCATAAAAGGTTATCCTATGACGGTGTTATGATCTCCACATTAGGTAAGAGTAGATAACTAGGAGTGTGAAGCTGGGTATGCCCGAGCCCCAGTGAAGGACACATTTTGATAATCAACTGCAGTTGATTCCTTCAGGCTATATATGTAAAGCCTTTGGTTAAGTATCTTTGATTTTCGACGGAGCACAACTGGTACGCTGAGAGTAGCTGGAGAACAGTCAAGGGCATCACTACTCGTTGGCTAGCAGGGTTGGAGATCTAATACCGTATTAGTGATAAACGTTCTGGGTTCTAAACTGCAGTTGGGTTCACTATAGAAAAAGTGGTACAAACCTACGTAGGATTAAATCATGAATTCATGCATGTCTCCTGGATCTAGGCTACGGAAGCTAAGTCTGCCTCATATACGAGTGCTAGTATAATCTTTATAATTAAAAAAATCAAAAACAGATCGTTTGACAATTACAAACTTGTTAGTTTTATTCGCGAACTCGAATAGTTTTAATTTGCGCAGTGAAAAGTAACTCCTCAGAAAAAAGATAAAGACCTTCTTAGTAGAAGATTACGTTTGAGCACTGTAGTTTAGGATAGAGCAGACAAGCCGAAGCCCAAGTTCAGTGCATTGGTTTTAAGGCAAGCCGAGTCATCCTAATTCACAAGCACCAGACAAACCAGCACAAAGCACACCATAGCAAACCACCAGAGGCAAGGAGCTTCACCATAGGAGCCACAAGACCAAGGAGCAAGAAGAGCTCAAGCAAGGAACTAGGGCCAAGCTTCAAGAGCAAGGAAGCAAGACAGCCACCTCTCCAACATCACCATCTGTGATCACAACCACATCATAATCACCCCTCATTCCATCATCTCATTTCCTTTCCACATCAGAGGTAATCACCACCCCATAGCCATATCAATTTCAAAGAACCAATAGTTCCCGCATAGATTAGCAAAAACAAAATCAACTAGAGACCAAAATCAAGTAATTGAGGTAGTAATCTCAGTCCGTGAATGCACAAGGGTTACACCGTACGTCTCCACTAATCCTCCCAATACTCCCCAGTGCTCGGGGAAGTGTGGATTTCGCCACGGTGTCGTCCAACCCGAGCGTGGATCATCATAGACCTTAATGCATCACAGAGATGAATTTCTTAGAGCACAAATTAGGACTCAATCATGCTAGTAACAAATTAAAACAATAGAAGAAGGAATAGGCCAGTAAGGGAGGGGAAGAAGGGAGGATCCCAGGGGTCAGGGGGGCCAGAGCAGGCCAAGCATGCGGTGCCGGCACAAGCGAGAGGCCAAACCAGAGTAGGTTGGTATCGGCCGGTGAGCCAGTGGAGGTAGCCGAGCCAGTGTAGTGGAGGCCAGAAGCCACACTGACGACGATGCACGGGCGGGGAGCCTGATGGCGCAGAGGAGGCGGAGGCCGGCGCTGGCACCTATTGGCGAGAGGAGGCCAGCGAGGACAGGAGCAACCGGCGGCCAGGACTGGAGGATGGCGGTGGGGCCACACGGTGGCATGGAGGAGCCAGTGGACGGGAAATAGAAGAGTTGAGAGGGAGGATATGAGAACGCCCAAGAGAAGAGGATAAGAAAGAAAAGAAAGAAAGAAAAGAAAGAAAGAAACAGATCTTCTTAAGCAAAACCTATTTAAGAAAAATGATTTAAGGAGGATGTAAGATTATATGAATTGGTTGGAGGAAAGTTGATATGATTTTGGGAGGAAAAATTCATATATATTGCATTTTGTTACTAATGCTTGCTGAGTACAATCTTGTACTCACTTTTGTATAAATCCCTCTTTGCTTAGACTCTGAGAACGATGTATTCACCGAAGAGAAATGGGTGGAGAGTCACCCACAGAATCAAGACTACGAGGAAGAAGAGAACTACCCAGAGCACTAGAAAGAGTAGCGATCCTTATGGTGGATGCCGCATATCATTAAGGAAGAATATAGTGTAAATATTATATCTAGATTTTTATTGTAAATATTATGGTAGACATGTGAACCTTAAGATGGTTTCTTGCGTAGCAGGAAATGCAATAAAGTTTCCTTTCTAGTATCTAATTATTGTTCTGTTACAATATTTTGAATTGACGTATTAACTAATAAAGTATCGGGCCCGCTCGACGTCTTATTAGTTAACATGCCCAGATCAGCGTAATTACCTCAAAGTTAATGATATGGTTACTGTCATTACCCCGAGTTAATTATGCAGGTCGCCACAACTGGTATAGAAAAGTGAATGCTTGAGCTTGAGAAGCTTTTGGCCTGGTGGGTCCATAAAACTCACTAGGATAAACGAATCCTCGTCCACACCGATAAGGATCATCGACGACGTGGCATGTTAAATACCCCCACTCCATGTGATAGCAATCCGGGAAGCAATAAGATGGCGAACTAGCCCCTCCGTCCAAGCTTATACCCCACCGATTCTAAAATATAAGGCACAACTATTTTTTTTTCCAAGTCCCAGAATATAGGGTGCGGCGCCTCCTCGGCTCCTATCTTCTCTCCCATCTCTCATGCGCATGCATGCATTAACCTTCTCTCCCATCTCTCTCTCTCTCTAAAAATGACGATATTATCTATAATTATTATCGCTAAATACTATGTTTAACGCATGCACGTAGATAATATAATATAAATTTAGATGTTTATTAGAAATACGGAAGGAATATCACGCTAATTTTACATCAAAACATAAAATATATCTTAAGATCGTAGAAAAAAAACACGTCACGTAGATTTGGACGTCAGTTTCAGCGCGGGGAGACGTGCATGCCGCTCCGATCGCTCCCACTGTGCCGCGTTATCCACCGCGCGTCCGCGATCAACGGACGATCCACCAGCCCCGTCTCCGTCGTCCCGCGCTGCTGCGCTGCGGCGACCGGTCGGCATCGCCGCGCGTCCCGTGCATCCATCCATCCCTATTTTCCAATCACGGCCACTTTGTTTATCCGCAGAGGGAGGGAGGAAGGCGGGGGGAAGAGCCCAAGAAACAAGTGCGCTGCGCGAGAGCGACCGGCTAGGCCTCCTTCGTTGTCACGCGCATCCAAGTAGTAGCTTTGCATGCACCTTTGCTTTTGCCAAAGGTTGCCAAAAAGCCTAGGGGCCAGCCGTACCAAATGTGTATCGGGTTGTAACTTGTACTAAGAGCGGTGGTTCCGGGGATGCGTGTCCATCGCCGTATAGACGTGGGCATATTTGGCTCTAGGCAGACGTGGACTGCGAAGGAACACACGTTACATCAATCAACTAGCTGGTGGTAACATTGTATATTATTAAGATTGGCTCTACGAGTTCAAGCAAGCTGCTTGTACTGATGCACTTACCTCCTTACGACTTTGGAGAGAGTTTTATATATTTTTTTAGTGCCCCGGATTACGCATGGTCTCTACCCAGACCTATCTCCACGCTAACTTTCTTTATTTTTTTTTTCTCTCTCTCTCCTTTTTGAGTCTTCCTATCCACGAAGTTCACCCAGAGTTAAGTATTCGAGGTTGTTCATGAAAGTGAAGGCTTCCCACACATGCATGGTGGCATCCTCTCACCTTATCTGCAATGCTGGCCGGATCCCTAGGGAATTTTTTTTGGCTTTTTTAGCCAACGTTTTTTTTTTTTAAAATATAGCCTCCCTATAAAACTGTTTTTAATTGAAAATCGAGATCCCGACGACACCGGTTTACCGCAAAAATCGAGTGAAAATCGTTAAAAATCGAAGAGTTTCGAAACCGAACGTTTGAAAAAAAAATCAAAACAAATAAAAAAACGAAAATCGATCGGTTTTATCGAAAAACCTATCGGCGAGTTAAACGTTTTGGGCGACCAATTGTTGGAGCGATTTTCGTCAATTTTTGTTGAAAACCGCTAGATTTTCATCGGTTTTCAACCGATTTACATCACATAAATTTTTTGATTCTTTTAATTGAACCGGTTTACTGACCGATTTAGGGTTTCGAACCAACTCGATACGATTAAAAACCACGATTTTCGATGGTTTTGTGAACTTGACCAGACCTATCTCCACGCCAACTTTTTTTTTTTCTCCTTTTTGAGTCTTCCTATCCACGAAGTTCACCCAGAATTAAGTAGTTCGAGGTTGTTCATGAAAGTGAAGGTTTCCCACACATGCATTGTGGCATCCTTTTGTGTATGTCTCTTCCTTTATCCCTTTTCTTTTAGAACTGGGAGATAAGCAAACAAAATGGGGTATCTGCTCACCTTATCTGCAATGCTGGCCGGATCCCTACGGGATTTTTTTTTTTTGCTTTTTTAGCCAACGTTTTTTTAAATATAGCCTTCCTATAAAATTATTTGTAAATTTAATCCTCACAAGTTACCTTCCACGCTCAAGGAGATTGACAGGCCCCTTGCAGCGTTAAGATTCATGCCCAGCCCCTCTTCCTCAGCAGTAATCAATTCTGCTAATTTAATCATATATTCTTAATTAATCACTTAATTAAATCGCTAGTTAATCAAATTTACTAACCTCCATCGTTCCGCGGAGCCAAAAGTGGAAGGTCTCTTCTGTGGCAACCAAGCGCGGAAGCATCCTACCGATTCCTTCCGCGCCAACCAAACGCAGAATTTGCCAGCGGAGGTAGCTGCCGAGCTCTTCCGGCGCGGCAGGTGACTCGTGTTGTCTGTCGTATCTTTTTCAGTTCACTACCGGGGCTAGCTAGTTTCATATATTCAAATAAAAAGAAGACTACATTTATAAAAAAAAAAAACAAATTTTAAGGGGGTAGAGAAACGACAGCTTATCCCTATCGACAGGGATGTTCATGTGATCCATCCAGCCACAGCATCGACAAAACCATAAAGCTAAAGCCGAGGACACCGGGCCCTTGAAGACTTTAGTACCAGTTTACCATGTTGCAAGAAACGGACTGAATATTGCGTGTGCCATTCACTAGCTAGCAGCCAGCCCGGTACGAGTTTACCATGGCTTTTCCCCCCCAAAGGTTTAACCTTTTTTTTTTGCAGGCTCGGTCTCATCCAAACAAAAGTGTAAATTTGATCTCCTCTCTCGACCGTGGCAATCTCATGCTGCGACAGATGATATGTATGGTCTTTTAAGAAACGATCAGATTTACAATTTCGTTCATCTGAACTTGAAAAACAAAATTCCAGAGGGAAAAAAAACAAAACAAAAACTTGCCCCGGTAGCACCAACCACCAACTAGCTACTGCTCTGCACCGCACGCACAGGCAAGAGTCGCCGTGATCCTCGCCCAAAACCCGCTGTTTTGGATAGGATGCGGCGTGCGCTTTCGCGGACACCATCATTTCGCGGGCACAAGGTGGGCGTCTTGCTCGCGAGCCGTACGGCGTCGGGTCTCGGCGTCGTGCCTTTTCCTGCACGCACGTCGTACGAGCCTGCGCGCGGAAGGGCGGTGTTGGAGCGGCGGTGTGCTGGTGGCGCCCTACCGAGCCAAGCAACTGAACTGACCAGGCTTGCACGGCGAGCGGATGGGATGGGTGTGGATTTGGATCCTCCAACTTGTACGAGTGAAGATAAGAGGAGCGTGTAGCTCTGCGGTCAGGTCTCAGATCTAAGGGTGTCGGGCATGGGTCGATACTTTAATAAGTTTAAAAATGTTACAATATTACTCTTTTATCTGATTAAATTAGTTTATTGAATTTGTTTTGATTTCGGTGGTTTGAGATTTTTAAGATCTTAGAACTATTTATATTACACTTTTAGCAGATTTTAAATATATATTTTGAATTTATGATGTTACGAAATCATTGTACAAAACTATAGAATTATACATATGAAGGTGCACCCCATAGAAAATTTTCTAGTCCCGTTGCCGCTACTAGGAATGATTCTCGGTCATCATTTGGTCTAAGAAAAGTGTTCCGTATTTACATGCTAGTATGCTACGTTGGCAGCACCACAGTGCAGCAATTCAGCACGGTGCTATACAGTGATTTGCAACAATAGTTTGCACCCGCCTCGCTAAATAGGGCTGTAGCATTTGCAACATGGGGGCAAAACCTAGATATGGAAAACAAATACTACCTACATAAGTGGGAGCCATATATTACTAGAGTCTCGATTGGGAATTTTCCGAGGACATGCCTTGTGAGAACTCCCGAGAGTCTCGATTTCCCTCCCTTTTTCTTTTTTTTTCAAGCCCAAGTGTGACTTTGGATCAGATAGCTCATATTTATGCCTTTCCAACGGTGTGGGGGCAGGATAGGCGGACAACCAAGCCATACCAATCCTTAAAAACAAAAAGAATTCTTCTCAACAAAACGCATGCAAGGGGAAGGGGGAGGCGAGGAGAGATGGGACGAAGGCTTGGGGGTTTAAGTTTTCGCGGATCTGGAAGGGGGCGGGGAGCAGGGTTTTAAATTTTCATTGCCGGTCGGTAGGACCGAATTTCGCAAAATTCGATCGAATTTAAAACCCTGGCAGGAAGAAGAGGAGATGGTTTTGCCCTTTGCGGTGGTCTGCGGCGTCGCGTGGGGGAGGATGGTTCCGGTCGGTGAACTGGCAGAGTGGGTGAGCCCCTTTTCAGTCAGACGACTAGACGGGGGAAACTGTATTAAGCCAGTCACCAAACTCTCGCCACATGAAAAATTGCATCAAGGAGATAAGAGCCTGCGAATTGGGAAGAAATTGGGGGGATGTATCATAGTTCAACTTCAATTGCTACCACCAAATCACGGTCAGCCATCGTTCATTAACCACGTCCTACAGGCATGATCAGAATTATAAGTCACGTGGAACAGCATTGCGTAAGCACAAGAATTCATAAATCGACCAGAAATGTACTTAATGACAGCCACTGAATTTAGGCAGCCATCGTTCATGAACCACCTCTTCTTACGGACAACACTGAAATATTATAAAGAAGAAAAGATCCGCATGAAACAACATACGTAAACACGAATCCACAGCTACAAAGAAATTTGACCACAATATGCTCTTTTCTACCCTTAAAACACCGCCTCCAGTTTAACCAACGAGGATCTTCAGGTATCGCAATTATTTACAGCTAGCGGTCAGCGGGGGCAACCATTTGTGATGGCAAGATGAAAAAAATTCCACGGGAATAAAGCCATTCAATGGCTGAATTGAACTCCAGCTACTGATAATCAGGGTTGAATGCAAGGGCCTCTTGGTAGATTAGATCCTTCATTTGTTCTTCTGACAATGCATGCTGCTCGAAGTCAAAGCTGAAGGGCATCGAGCAGGCTGGCTCATCACTCATGTCATGTAGTGATGCCAAGTAAGGATGTGCAAGTGCACCTTCAACTGACCAAAAGAAACAAGATGTGCATGAAAAGGGAACCTTCAGTAGCATGAAACTTGGAGAAAAAAATCAGGCAGAATATTTCGCTACTAGGAACTATATATTGTCAACATTAGAAACACAACCCAACGATGACTCTTTTAATATTCCCACTTCAGACTAATGCCCTTTGCATCGCATGCATTCACAAGAGGTATCGACACATTCATACCCACCTGGGATGGGTTTAGGGTCTGTTTAAGTTCTCAAGTGACATATTTGTATATAAATCTTGTAAGGATGCTCTTTTTTCTATATATAAGTGGGTGCTCTCCCCTACCTTTTTAGTTTTTTTTTTAAAAAAAATGAGGAAATGATATTAACTAATGACAGATTTAATGAAAGGCTATAATGGGGTAAGAAAGAGTTTCCAGTTGATAACAATCAAATCGAGAGAATAATAAATCTTAGAAATAATATAATATCAAAATTATGCTACCCCGCATGCATAACACCCCACTTATATTTTCAGAAGGTGCTATGTTTAGACCCAACAAGTATTGTATATTACTACAACTCACTCTTGACAATCAACATGGCACTAATCCCACCATCACAACACCACAAGGGTCACATGGCCGCACTACGAACGAGCTGGGATATTACACATACTCTAAAGTCTCAATTCCCAATCTCATGTAATATCTAAATCTACTTTGCAATTCATAGATGCATACCAAAAGAAGAAATAGTCTAACCGTTGTCCGTCTCAACAGTCTAGTCTACATACAATTCAATGCTAGAATGTTGGTCAAGAAAGAAAGAATCATGGCAAATAAGAACATTGATGTCCTCCTATGTTGTGATGCTTCCGAAGCTCAAGGATTTCTATATGAGGAATGGGATAATCATGCATTAGTTGTTTTTAGGGACGAGGATGAGGAAAAGGTAGTGCCTGGTAAACCATGGGAGTACTTGATGAAGCTTTGGGTACTAGTGAACAACTTGAACTTCATAAGAGTGCAAGAGTGAGAGCTTCATGATGATGATTTCCAATCCAAAGAAGAGGAGGGCAATGAGGAGGAAGAGATGGCTGTTGAGTTCGAGGATGACGAAGACGAGCTGTTACCACGAAAGCTCTATCCTTTCGAGGATTGATCATTTCATGATCATTGGTTCATTGCATAATGCATTAATGCTATCAATTTATCTTATCATTTATTATATTTCATCTTTTATGTGTGTCTTTCACTCTTTTGTGAAACTTAGTTATGTGTGGAACTATGTTTTGTGACTATATCACTATATTGTGTGAAACTTGGTCATATACTCATACTTATAGTAATATGTGTGGAGAAATTCGTTGCAACCTGCCAATTTGCGATTTCCGTATAGGCGCTAGGCACTAGGCAGTAGGCTCTTGCCTACCTACCATCTAGCGCTTTTTTGAACATTGGTGACTGGAGCGAGTAATAAACATCTAATACATACAACAGATGGATGAGACAGTAACATCTAAATCTCTAAAAATATCATGTCAAAATTTACCTGTTATTCTCTGTCTAGGATCGAAAGTCAGCATCTTTTCAACCAGGTCAATTGCTAAAGGATGAACATGTGGAAATTTTTCAGGAAAGGACTGCCTTGCGTGACGGGGAAGTTGGCGGATATATCTTCTTGCATTTTCATTTACAAAATCCAAATCAGCCTCATTTGGCGTCCCGATGAGCTGCAGCCCAGAATATGATGGGGAAATCAAACATGCAATAATGTGTACTAGAACAAGTCATAAATTCTCTATTAAGCAATGCATTGGTATCAAGCACTAGTCATGACTCAAGACCAGGGTTTTGATTATCCGAATTTATTTAATTAAAAAACCCCAGACCCTTAAATCATAGGATAATCAAAACAATACATATCCTTCAAAATAGCACAAACCTACCATGATACATGTTTCCAGTGTAATTTGGAACCCTGCTCGGCACATTGGAACGAGTTATAATAAGGATTAGAGAATAACAGAGGCCACTACTGTCGACCAGGCTAAACCGTAGTGCACATTGTTTAATCATCAAATACACTACCTAAAATCATGTATGACTAAACATAACTAAACTACTAGAATTATATTGTACAACTCAAACCACAGTATAACTTCTGTTTGTATCCTCATTAATGGGAGAATATATATATATGTGAACTTTTTCTAGAGGTTTCAAAGAGAGAGCCATTACTGTATCACAGGTGGGTAGATAGACAAATGGACAGATAGAAAGACCTTCACATGAATGAACATATGGATGGGTCCGTGGATCAGTGAAAGGTAGATCAATGAATTCACAAGCAGCTATGCTTATATATTTACATACTTGTAAGATATTATCACAAAACTACAAGTATGCTAGATATAGGAGAAAACAACAAAATTTCATCAATAATTGAGAAGTTCAAAGGGTATGGTCTAACCTCCATTAGTAGACGTAGCTGATGGACATGGTCTCTTCCAGGAAACAAAGGTCTCCGATCCATCAGTTCCATAAATATGCAGCCCACAGACCACACATCAATTGCTGCAGTGTATTCAGAGGAGTTCAACAAAAGCTCTGGTGCCCTGTACCATCTTGTGACAACATACTCAGTCATAAAATCAGTTTCTGAGGTGGTACGAGCAAGCCCAAAATCGCAAATTTTAAGGTCACAGTTTGCATTCAAAAGAAGATTGCTAGGCTTCAAGTCTCGGTGAAGAACATTTGCTGTATGTATATACTTCAAGCCACGAAGAATCTGATAAAGGAAATACTGCACAAAAAGGTAAACAATTACACAAAACAGACATATCAAACATGTACTATTTCTCAGAACAAGATAGAATCTTGCAAATTGAGAGAGAGAGAGAGAGAGAGAGATCTGAATAGAAGAGAAATAGGTGACCATCCTAGAAATCTACTCAAGAGAGAGAACTGTATCCGTCAAGAATGACAACAATAGCTAGGATACAGTAAGAGGTCTCAGGCGTGATCTAGCATCAACCTTTTCCATGCTAGAAACCCACTTAGACATGGGCAATGCAGGGCTGCAGGCAAATTGCTACCAATAATCATAAATGGCAATCAGTTTCTTTATTGAAGTTGTCGACGAAAGAACATCAGACGGAATTCGCAAATGCCGAAATATGTCATACTATAACATACAATATTGTCATAAGTCATAACAGATAGACCACTGACCACTCTGATATCAGAAACATAGTCATATTACGGGAGTCATCTCTTAGCAATGCCAATGCATGGGTGAGCATATGAAAGAGATGGCTAGCAAAAATTAATATGTCATATCCCAGGCATGTGTCAGATGTGATAAACTTGTTCAACTGCTCCCTTTGCTTGATCCAATGTTCAATGGTGCATTGAAAGAATATAATTATACTATTCTGCCTATATACAGTAAAGGTTTTCTTCAGGTCATATATAGTAGGTCTCTCAAGGTCGATTTCCTCAGTTTTAAAGCTGCTGCTTACCAATAGTATTATTAAAGGTGCAAATAGGGAACTTCATCAATATATTACATTTCACCTGTGTAGTTGTGTTAATCAAATTTTCAGTAGTACTTCAAAGAAGCAAAGCATTTACCGATAGTCATCAACATATATCTCAATATTTTCACCTCTTGGGTCAATGTTTAGTATACTAAAACATCAAGCAAACCTAGTTTGAAAACATAGTCCTAGACTAGCAAGAGGATCCAGGACGACCAGAAACAGAAGGAAACTAAGAGGCTTTGGTTATTAGTTCCCAGAATACTAACGTCGGAAGTAGTATTGTATGAGGCATGAAGGCATCAACTGAAACAAATAACTGGCAATACATTTTATGTAAGGAATCGAACAAAATCAGATACTAACAAGACAAGAATTTATATAGCTAAACAACCGTATTAATTAAAATACTGAGCTTATCAAATAAAGGGGGAAAGGAGAAGGTCCTGCTCTTCTATTGAAATAAGTACCTGGCAGTGCTCTTCTGACAAACCTTGATTTGAGCGAATAATTTGATGCAGATCAGTATCCATCAATTCATATGCAATATAGACATCATTGAACGAATTCCTTTGTGGAGGAGGTATGATATCCCTTATTGCAACAATCTGCATAAGAAATGGATTTGTGTAAATAAATAAATATAGTACTTTCTGTGCCAGTTACAGCTACAATAAGTTGCATGGACACTTTGCCAAGTGGTGTTTGTGTTTCCGTGCCCAACTTGTTTTTCAACACCACACAACAAACATTTCTTAGAGCTGAGATATGTCCGATGACATTTTGGTGAGGTGTTGGCGTTTTCAGGTTAAAAACATGTTTCCCCAGATATAGTACAGTATAGCAATGACACAACAGAAACAAATTGCTATGATATTATTAACATAACTATAACTATATTCTTCATCAAAATATAACCAACATATGATATCAACAAAACGAGGAAAGATAAATGAATAATGAGAATATGCACCTAGTAGTCCTTCTGGCACCACCATATGAAATATGATTAAAATGTACAGATGGGGATGATGGCAATCTATAATGTTTTTTTGCTTGTTGGAAAAGTAAACGGAGGTGATTTTGCATATGTTACACTACTTTTGTGTAGTAGTGCAGACACCACAAATTTTACAAATAAAATGCATTCAAATAGCCCAAAAGTCCACAATACTTGATATGAAGTACGAATATAATAATTCTGCAGCTTTCAATTTTTATTGCATGCTTTTTACTGTCAACTGTGTATACCCTTCTTTAACTTTTGTAGACAATCCGAATACAAGGCAGCATTATACAAACTGCATAAGTTCCCATAAACCACATTAGCAAGAAGTTGTGACCATTTATTGCTGTTTGGAGCATGGATATGTTGTGTACAACAAACTAAGAGTTACACAGATTCCATGGATATGTAGAATACAACTAACCAGGCACAGACAGCTGACTAGCAGTAGTTAAAAAGTGCATCAACCAATTATTTGCATTAACCAAACCATGTCCAATCCAAAGACCTACTATTCCACATTCATAATTGTCCTCCAACATTATAGTTCACAACAAAGGTTTTTTTTTATATCTTTGGAATGTTGAAAGCACAAAGATTTTGTTCTATGTGTAGGAATAAGCCTGTGCGCCTCTTCATTTTAGGAATAGGAAAATCCTGTCTTTAGTTTCCTTTGCTGTTTAGCTAAGAATAGAAAGGGCAGCCAGATATAGGAATGGCGCCTAATTGGAGGTCTTAAATAGCTTTAATTAATTTCCATGTAATTCTCTATTTAAGCAAGGCAATAGACAATGGAAAAGGTGTGCATTCGGCAGCACCACAACCGAAATCGTGTCCAGAGAGTCGGGTAGCTTTCCAACAACTGGTATCAGAGCTCTAGTTTTCGAACTTGGGCGATGACAGCAAGAGCCGGCGCCAAGGATGACACTTCCGGAAGTGGCGGAGTGATCCAGAGGGTGATTCGTGAGGTGGGAAGCGGGACTAGCTATCCCTCCCTCACCAAGACCAATTACTCGGATTGGGCGCTTCTGATGAAGGTGAAGCTCAGGGCGCGGGCATTATGGAGCGTCATCGAGGACGGCGGCTCCAACGCACAAGAAGAAGCGATGGCGCTTGACGTCTTGTGTGGCGCGGTGCCACCGGAGATGATACCGACTCTCGCCAAGAAGGGGACAAAGAAGGAGGCCTGACGCGATCGCGACCATGAGAGTCGGGACGACCGCCGCGTGAGGAAGGCAACGGCGCAGCTGCGCCGGAAATTTGATCTCGCCGTTTTCAATAACGGTGAAACCGCCGAGGATTTTGGGCTCCGCTCGAAGGGATGGCGGCAAGACCTCACCACGCTAGGCGAAGAGGTGAAGGACGCGGACATCGTCGCAAAGATGCTTCGCACCGCCCTAGCTTTCGGCAGATTGCTCTCGCCATCAGGCCATTGTTGGGCGTGTCGGCGATGACGGTGGTCGAACCAACCGGCCGCCTCTCAAGGAGGCGGAGGAGACATTCGATGAAGCGGCGGCCGTTGAAGCAAGAAGGCAAAGCGTACCTCACGGAGTGAGGAGTGGGGCGCGGCGCGGAAAAAGACGGAGGCGAATCTGGCGGAGAGCACAAGCGGCGACTTCGGCCGAGGCGGCCTGGCAAGACTCGGCACGTGTGGCGGTGGAGGCGGCAGACGTGGGCGGCCGTGAAGCTGGTGGCGAAGTCTGTCGATCGGCCGACGCGCAAGACGGGCCATTGGGCTCGGGATTGCCGGCCGAAGCCCAAGAAGGAGCAGCCCATGCGATCCAAGAAGAGGAGGAAGCCTCACTGCTTTCGCAAGCCGCTCCACCATCCTTCCCTCGCCGGCGCCGCCGCAACATGATGATGGCTCTGGCTCAGATCGAGATACGCCGAAGAGAAGGTCTTCGTGCGGCTCGGAGAAAAAGAGGAGCGGAGGCGAGACATGGGTCCTGACTCGGCAACTAATCATATGTCCGGGTCTAGGGCCGCATTCTCGAAGCTGGATCCGGAGGTGCGAGGCACCGTGCGCTTCGGCGATGATTCGGTGGCACGGATCGAGGGGCAAGGCACCGTCATCTTCGAGTGCAAGAATGGCGAACTCCGGTCATTTGCCGGGGTCTACTTCATTCCCCGGCTAACACCAAACATCGCCACCTAGGCCACCGAAAGTCCGTTTCAAGATCGAGATCAACGCCGCCGTAATGAGGATTCGGAGGCGGCGGGATCGCGACCAAGGTGACGCGCGAGGTGAATCGATCAGACCGCTTCCACATCAAGATAGCGCAACCGGCCAAAGTGCTTGGCAATACGCGCGGCGACGAAGAGGCGTGGCGTTGGCACGCGCGCTTTGGCCATGTTAACATGGCGGCACTCAGGAAGCTAGCTCGGGAGGAGCTAGTTCGGGGACTGCCAGAGCTCGGGCAAGTCACGGAGGTGTGCGAGGCGTGCATGGCCGGGAAGCAGAGGCGCACCTCGCTCCCGGGCCGGCGGAATCTGAAGCGGCGTCGCCTGAGCTGGTGCACGGTGATCTCGTAGGCGAATCACGCCGGCGACTCCGAGCGGCAACAAGTACTTCTTGTTGCTCGTCGATGATCTCACCCGTTTCATGTGGGTGACCATGATCCCGTCCAAAGACCGTGCGGCGGAGGCGATCAAGGAGATCCAAGCGCGCGCAGAGGGAGAGTCCAAGCTAAAGCTCGCCAAGGCCCCGCGATCGGGATCGCGGAGGCGAATTCAACTCAGTGGAGTTCGCCGAGTACTGCGCGGCAGATGGAGTTCATCGCCAGCGCACTGCTGCGTACAGCCCGCAGCAAAATGGCGTCGTGGAGCGCCGAAATGGCACGGTGGTGGCGACGGCAAGGAGCATGCTCAAGGCAAAAGGCCTACCGGGATGGTTCTGGGGCGAGGCCATGACCATCGCGGTGTACATCCTCAACCACGCTTCAACGAAGAGCGTGAGCGGCATGACGCCGTTTGAGGCATGGCATGGAAAGAAGCCGGCAGTACACCACCTGAGAACGTTTGGCTGCATCGTCTACGTCAGGAACACGACGCCACACTTGAAAAAGCTGGAGGATCGTGGCCGGAAGATGATCTTCGTCGGCTACGAGCGCGGCTCCAAGGCGTACCGCGCGTATGACCCCGTCACGAAGCGTGTCCATGTGACACGCGACGTGGTGTTCGACGAGGGAGCCCAGTGGGACTGGGGCTCGGAGGACGCCGGTGTGGAGACGACTGGCAACGACGACGTATTCACGGTGGAGTACTCTGACTCCACCCAGGGACCTCCGGCGGCCAAAGGCACCGAGGAGGCTCCGGTGGCTGCGGCAGAAGAAGGCGAGCTGACGCCACCCGCATCACCTCATGCCGGCGGAGATACCACCCCAGCAGGGCACGGCGAGGTGGAATTCTCCTCTCCACCAATCGGGGACGACGAGCTGCTGGACGCCGACCATGACGACGATGAGACACTCCGGTACCGGCGGATGGACAACATCATCGGCCCAGCCTCGCCGCCCGGTCTTGCGCCGCGAGTACTGGTCGCGGAGGAGCTCAACGCCGTGAGTCGCGATTTAACTGCGTCATTCGTGGAGGCGAGCGCAACCTCACCGGAGGAAGGCAATGGTGGAAGAGATGGAATCCATCGAGGATAACAAAACGTGGGCGGTGGATCTCCCCACCGGACGGCACGCGATTGGCCTGAAATGGGTCTTCAAGGTGAAGCGTGGCGAGCATGGGGCGGTGTCAAGCACAAGGCACGCCTCGTGGTGAAGAAGTGCAGCGGACTGCGGCATCGACTACGACGAAGTGTTCGCACCGGTGGCGAGGCTTGACTCGGTGCGCCGCTCATCGCTCTCGCGGCGCCACGAGGGTGGGAGGTGCACCACATGGATGTCAAGTCAAGATTCCTAAACGGCGACCTAGAAGAAGAGGTCTATGTCGAGCACCGACCGATTCATAGTCACGGAAGGAGCACAAGGTGCTCAAGCTACTAAGGCCTTGTACGGCCGCATCAAGCACCGCAGCGCATGGAACGCTGGGACGACACTCTGTTGTCTTTTGGTTTCAAAAGAGCCCGTTTAACACGCCATCTACCTCCGGCAAAGACGATGGCGGCGGCTAGTGATCGGGGTCTATGTAGACGACCTTGTGATCACCTCTGCGAACATTGGGGATATCAAGCGGTTTAAGGAAGCGGATGGTGCTTTTGCATTCAAGATGAGCGACCTCGGCCTACTTCACTACTACCTCGGCATTGAGGTGAAGCGGCGCGAGGATCTCATCGTGCCAGGCGCCACGCCGGCAAGATTACGGAGAAGAGTGGCATGGCAGGATGCAATCCTGCTCAAGTGCCCATGGAATCTGGCCTCAAATCGAGCAAACTCGGCAGAGCCGATCGTTGATGCGACGACGTCTGGGAGTATCGTCGGGAGCTTAAGGTATCTGGTCAATACCATACGATTTGGCATTTGCGGTTGGGTATGTGGCCGGTTCTCGGAAGATCCTCGAGAGGATCATCTCGCGACTATGAAGCGCATCTTGCGCTTATGTGGCCGGACCCAAGGATGGGGTCTCCGGTTCAAGAGGAGGAGAAGGAGAAGCCTCATCCGATCGGGCTTCAGTGATAGTGATTTCGCCGGGGATGTTGATGCAAGCAAAAGCACAACCTGGCGTGATGTTCTTCCTCGCTGGCAATCGATCACCTGGCAATCCATGAAGCGAGAAGGTGGTGGCGAAATCTAGTCTGCGAGGCGAGAATATATAGCATTTGCAAATGTCGCTAGTCAAGCATTGTGGCTTGCTCGTGGTGTCTTGTTCGAAATGCGAGGGGACAACAAAAGCGCCAATCTTTGAGGGTGGAACAACAAGTCTGCCATTGCTTTGATCAAGAATCGAGTTCTCCATGGACAGAGTAAACACATTCGGGTAAAATATCACTTCGTCAGGAGGCTGCAGAGGAAGGTCGATCAATGTGGATTTCATCGTGCGAAGACCAACTAAGCGACATTCTAACGAAAGCGCTTGGAAGGACCAAGTTTCATGAAATGCGTAAAAGGATCGGCCTCATCCATGTAAGCAGTGAGCACAGGGCTTAGGAGGAGATTGTAGGAATAAGCACAGGCGCCTCTTCATTTTAGGAATAGGAAAATCCTGTCTTTAGTTTCCTTTGCTGTTTAGCTAAGAATAGAAAGGGCAGCCAGATATAGGAATGGCGCCTAATTGGAGGTCTTAAATAGCTTTAATTAATTTCCATGTAATTCTCTATTTAAGCAAGGCAATAGACAATGGAAAAGGTGTGCATTCGGCAGCACCACAACCGAAATCGTGTCCAGAGAGTCGGGTAGCTTTCCAACACTATGTAGGATGCAAACCAACAGGTTTTTCACTTAAAAAAGAAAAAAAGTTATGGAACACAGGGTCTCCAAATTGGGATTTTATTTAAGTTAATGATTTTGTGGGGTTGACACAGAGAATACAAGAATAATACTTACACTACTATTAAGGAAAAAGTTTAGATATAAATAACTGACGATGTATAAAGCAAGTTCATTAACAAAGTACTTCTACTGACCAAACCTTGCCTAATCCAATGAGCTGCTACTAACACTCAAATTGTCCAATGGTATAACTCGCAAAAAGTTCACCCATATCATCGGAGCATTAAAAGCTGGAACACTTTGCTTTATGTGGGATACGAGCCAAAAACGAATTTCACTTTGAGAAAACCTTCCACAATAGCCGTGAGTGTACACAATATCCAAAAGAGGTTGCTTGATAAAACAAAGAATAAAATGGAACAGGACAAAGGTAACATTTTGTGCATATAACTAACAAAATTGGAAACCTGTTCGTGTTTTCACATTTTATCAGGAAATATTTAATAGTAATGATAAACTTATCATCATCCAGATTTTAACTCAGCTCACTTCAGAAAATGCTGCAGTGTTCAAGGGCATGCTGTCTAGATACGGTCCAATCTCTAATATACTTCTCCAGTAGTTGTATTTCTAACATTGATCATCTGAAATACGTCCCCCGTGACAATCTGAAAGTGATTACTCAAACCTATGCTGGTCAAATCCCATAATTCAAACGTGGACTCCTTCTAATCCTCTTTCTTACATTGGAAAGATTCAAGTCCAAGTCCAACATCTAAACAGAAAGTAGATCCTAGGTCTTTCCAATAGCAACACAACTCCTAGTCCCCTACCAACTAGACATCCACTTCCACTACATTCAGACTGGATTCGATTGACCTAGCAAAAAGGTAGCACCAGGTTGGTCCTTAAGCGACTTTTGACATCAGCTCCGACGAGCATCATGTGCTGCAGCTCCAGGCCTGTTCACATCACCTGTTCCCCCTCAAACTTATTAAAGAACACAATGAATAACATCCCAAAAGGTGGCTGGCTTCTTAAAGGCATGGCCACAATTACTACTATTCCTGAAGACCTCACTTCTCAGCGAGAGAGGAAGGAAAAGCGCTCCCCAAATTAGCCCGAGCTGTCACGGGCTCAATCATTTGGTAACTAAACCTCCCCCCACCTCTCCCCTATTTAATGCAACCAACATAACGAACTAGATAGAGTAACTAAGGAGAATCAGAAGAAATCAGCGCCGAGAAATGGAAAAGGGAGCTGCATCAGAAGAGCTCAACGGATCGGAGCGGGCGTGACTGACATTCTCGTGGTCCATGTGGCGGAGCAGCTTGATCTCGCGGAGCGTCCGCTTGGCGTCGATCTTGTTGTCGAAGGCATTGGCGATCTTCTTGATCGCCACCTGCTCCCCCGTCTCCGAGTTGAGCGCCGAGCTGCCATCAAAAAGGAAAAAGGCGCACAAATCAAACATACGAATCGGATGGGAGAGAGCGAGTGGCGGGGAGAGGCAACGGACCAGACGATGCCGTAGGCGCCCTTGCCGATGGGGAGGATGGGGGGCTTGTACTTGACGGTGACCTCGAACACGTTGCCGAAGATGTTGTACTGGATGAACCTCCCACCGTGGCTGAGCGTGGCCTGGATGTTCTCCATCATCCCCGCCGACGGCACCGCTGCGGTCGACTGCTGCCCACCCGCCCCTGTGCCAGCGTCCACCATCTCCGTGTCCGGCGGCTGCGCCCCGCCGTCCATCGCCGCGCGCGGATTCGGATTTGGATCGCGAGGAGGAAGGCGAGGGAAGGGAAGGGAAAGTGTGCGTGGCAGCGGTGGAATTCGTTGCGAGATTTGGTTGCTTTCGGCCTCTTTTCTCGCTCCCCTCTCGCTCGTTTTTTTTTTTAATTCTTTTGGGCTGCCTGCGTGCCGTGCCGGCGTATGGCCACTGGCTTGTGTGGGCGAAGGTAATGGTAGAGATTAGAGTGGGCGCGGCTACCGGTACTAGGAGTCTAGGACTAGGCTGTGGTGGTGTCTTGGCTCTTGTGCGGTTTCCGGTGGATTTGCCCAGGTCGGGGGGTACCTAGCAATAACGCGGCCTGTTTTCAGCCGTAATGATTGATGACGGGCGATGATGACCCGGGCATGTGGAAGCTGAAGTAACTTAGATACGGATAGAACTGTTAGACAACCTCGCTATCGAATAGTCCGGGGTTCTTTCAATGAATCTAGCGAAGAAACGAGAGAGAGAGGCGAGAGACACAATATGAGGAGGAGCAGTGCTTTATTATTACGTATCTTACATCTGATGGGGTGACCTGCCTCACATATATAAGCGGTTCTGCTTAGAGATAAGGAAGAGTCCATATCGGATACGAATCCAGGTTTCCTAACACTCCTTGGACTCTTCAACTGCGAGATGCATATGCCTCATTAAAACTCCATAAAAACCCAGTGGGAAAAATAATTGGAGAAAGAGTACAGCACACGCTGCTTTGTGTTGCACGGATTGCCTCATCAAAAACCTTATGTAAGAAAACTTCAATGAAAAACTTACTTAAGGAAAAGAGTACAATCCACCCAAACTTTAATGTTAATCTTCAAGATTTACGTTGGGTACTCAAACTTCATGTTTGAGATTTATGTAAGTATGTGAAAAATCTCCCACGAAATCTGCACTTCTCTAAGCCTCATCATCCTCGATTCCTCTAACGCATCTTTCAAAGGAAGATGCTGGGAGTGACTTAGTGAATAAATCTGCGAGATTTTCACACGACTTAGTATGCAGTATCTTTATCTCGTTCATCTTATGCATTTCATGAGCATAAAAGAACTTGGGGTTGATATGCTTTGTAAGGTTACTCTTCACATATCACATATTTACATGTGCAACACAAGATCCATTATCTTCATATATAATAGTGGGGTTTGTTCCATGTTAGGACCACATGACTTACGGATGTGGTGAACCATTCTTCAAGCCATGCACATTCGAGAGGCTTCATACAATGCAATGATTTACGAGTGGTTAGTCGACGTCGAGACAAGAGTCCGCTTAGACGACTTCCAAGAAATTACTTGTTCCACCGCAAAGGAAAACATACCCGGTTTGTGACTTGCCAAGATGCGGTCCGATAGGTACTCAAAGCATCGGCGTAGCCAACTAAATTCAATTCATTGTTTTTACGTAGAAACAAGCCGAGGTCTTTGCTTCCTTGAAGGTAACGGAAGATGTCCTTCACCCCTTTCCAATGCCTTTTGGTGGGTTCTCAGACTGCATCGCTTAGCAAATTCACGGCGAACGCAATGTCCGGCCTAGTGCTATTCAAGAAGGTACATGAGCGCTCCAATTGCACTCAAGTATGGGAATTCCGCTCCAGTGACTTCCTCCTCTTCTTTAGGCCTCAGACGGGTCTAGGTCTGCTTGGAGTGACCTTCCGACCATTGGGGTCTTTGCGGGGTATGCCTTTTCAAAGCCAAATCTCTCCAACACTTTCTGCGTGTAGGATGCTTGGTGTACCAAGATTCCGCCTTGGACATGTTCAAGCTGCAAGCCTAAACAGAACTTGGTTTTACCCAAGTCTTTCATTTCAAACTCAGATTTCAAGTATGTGCATGCTTCTTCAATTTCTTCATCCGTCACAATGATGTTCAAGTCATCTACATAGACGGAGGTTATATAAAATCCATTCGTGGATCGTTGTATAAATACACATGGACAATCTTCGCTGTTCGTGTAGCCTTTCTTGCAAAGAAAGTCTCTTAAGTGATTTTACCACATTCTTCCTGACCGCTTCAGCCCATACAGTGATTTCTTCAATTTCACACTGTATAGGTTTCTGTTTGCTCTGTCTTGGTTCGGGATAGGGATACCTTTCGGTACTTTCATATAAATCTCCGAATCCAAGTTTCCATACAAATATGCTATGACAACATCCATTAGCTTCATTCTCAACTTCAAGTTGACTGCCATTGAGATCAAGTATCTAAAGGTAATTCCACCCATGACCGGAGAATAGGTTTCTTCATAATCAACCCTAGGACGTTGAGTGAAACCTTGAACAACAAGCCTTGCAATGGTTGTTGCTCTTTTCATAGATTCTCCTATTATTAAAAAATTTATGGCCATTTCGTCATGGTGTGCTTCATGCACTTCTACTTGCTCTTCATTGCTATTTCCCATTCCAGGAGCAAGTTCCTTTAGTTTTTTCTCCGCCAATGTGTGCGCACACATTATTTCCGGCGGCTTCTTCCAATTGAAGATTCAAATCTGGAATTGCCTTTTCCATTGTGCTTCTTTCCGGTGCCAGTCTCAACTGGCTCCCCTTCTTGCTTTGGGGCATTTTTTGTGATTGGCTATGGTAAGTCCTCTTGCCCATTTTTCCCTAGACGTCTCGGGTACTTTGGGTTTGAGAAGCCGATTTCTGTTCTTTTTCTTTGAGGCCTCTAAACAGGATGAGGGATACCTTCGCTTTCTTTGGTATTTCCACCCTCTCTGGTGCATTTCTTGCCGGTACATGCGACTTAACCACGCTCTTGAGATCACAAAAATGATCAGCGGTTCATTTGCTAAATTCGCAAATCAATTATCTTACGGACTTCTTGATTTGCTTCATTAGTGCGAGGGTCATGCGCTGGGATCGAGTGGAATGCCATATTATTTCCGGCATTTTTCATCCAATGGTTGATTCTTCCCCTAATGACGGAAGCGGTCCTCGCTAAAGATATGATCGGCGAATCAGATGTATGCAAGTCTCGATCATGGGTTCCAAATACACGATTATGGATGCACTCTCATAACCAACGTATATCCTGACTTGCGGAGAGGGCCCATTGCGATCATTGTGGGGGTGGTATAGGTACATATACCATACATTCAATTCTTGAGTTGACCCAATGCACTAGTTTGCATGGTTGAATGGATGTTGTAGGCCGATTGTCTATAATTGATGAGTCTTTGCTGCATACAGGACTGCGTGTCCCCAACAATTGTTGGACAAGTTACAACTCTGCAAGAGCGGTCCGGCAATAAACTTAATCCTCTTTATGAGTGCTTGGCTAGTCCATTTTGCGTATGGACATGCAGATGCAGTGCTCAATAGTTATTCGATTCTTTGTGCAATAATCATCAAATGCCTTAGAAGTAAATTTGCTGGCATTGTCCATTCGAATGGACTTCACGCGATGATCAGGAAAAACATTCTTAATTCTGATGATCTGCGAGATCAGCTTTTGCGAATGCATGATTCCTTGTTGACAGCAAACATGTATGCGACCATTTCCAGGAAACATCAATGAGCACCATAAAGGATCGAAAACGGCCCTAACAATGGCTGAATCGGTCCGCAAATATCCCCCTGAATGTGTTCCAGGAATGCAGGGATTTCATGTTGCACTTTCATAACAGAGGGTCTAGTTATTACTTTCCCGGTGGCACATGCATGGCAGACAAAATCTTCGTGATTCGAGAAATTCTTAACATTAATGCCATGACCTTGTGAGTTGTTAACTATATTTCTCATCAATCTAAGACCAGGATGACCTAATCTACAATGCCATAAAGCAAATAATTCAGAACTTCTAAAGACAGTCTTCAAAGAAGTATACACTGCGTGTGCATTGATTTTCGTGTAGTACAACCCAGATTCATATGAGGGACATTTTTCTAGTACCATCTTTCCATATTCCGCGTGCTTCACAATGCACAAGTGTTCTTTGCCATTTTCTTCATTGGTTTCTACGTGAAACCCATTGGCGCGGATATCCTTGAAACTTAAGAGAGTGCGAGTTGATTCAGGGTACAAGAGGGCTTCTTCAATTACCAAAGTTGTACCCATTGGCAATATAATTGTGGCTCTTCCTGAGCCTATTATATGCGTATCGCTTCTTGTGATTTTCATAATCCTTCCAGCGTTCTTCGTGATCGTCTGGAAGTATTTCAACTCTCTTAAGATGGTATTTGTTGTGCCACTATCAACAATGCATATCTCCTCTATTTGAGCGTTATACAATTTCTCAATGAAAAGAAATATAATTCTAATCATACAGTGGCAAAGTAATTCAAACATTGCTTGCAAGTAAAGAATACTGAAATAAAGAATAAATAACAATTCTTATTCATGAGAAAGTAAAAGTATGCTCTTCGAGAGCTTACAATTATTCAATATTAACTAATCAACCACAATCTAAAAGAAAGTGCTAACAATGTTATTCATGCACTAAACGGAATCTGTAAAGTATGCATTCATTTCTGCTTCTATGTCATCCACAGAAGTGTTTTCTTCATTTGCCAAGGGCTTGGCTACATCATTGATGTCTAGGCCGGGCTGCGAGGATGAAGCATGTGGGGTGTCAACTTCCATGACATCATCATTGCCTACTTCGGCAAAATGTGCCTCTGCCAAAGGCATTTCCTTTGGCCTTCTTCTTGGCCTCGATATGCATTGATCACTTCTTTGGATTCAGGCATATTTTTGACCAATGCCCCAAGTGCCGCATTTAAAGCACGTTTGGTTTCTTTGTCCATACGGCTTGCCTGCGGCTTTTCCTTGTCATTCTTCTTCTTTTGGGCTATGGACTTTCCTTTGGCTGATGTTTCTCTTTTCCACCCTTCTTGACCCACTTCATGTGGGCGGGCTTTCACCTTATAGTCGTTGGCATTGATTTACGGTACAATGCCCCTTCCAGTGGGTGTGAGACGAAGTTCTTTCGGAGAACTTCATCTTGTGACTCCGCAACTTGCATAACATCAATCAGTTCGCTATACTCCTTGTATGCGTCCTGACGATAGCTGCGGGCATTCTGGATAGCATTGGGGTGAAAAGTGGAAAGAGTTTTCTCAATCTTCTCCTCTTCAGTGATCTTCTTGCCACATAGGGAGAGATTAGTACAAATTACGTGCAAGGCGTAATTGTACTCGCCACTATTTTGTAGTCCGCAAACCTCGACGCACCCAATCTTCTTGTGCTTGGGGCAAGATTGTGTATTTGAGCTTCTCGAATCGCACGGAGTGCGATCCATAGCTCAATTGCACTTTCTTCAGCCATATATTCATTTTTCAGGGTGGCTGAGAGATGGTGCCTGAGGAAGTGCAATGCTTGATCGTTCTGCTCGGCATTAGGTGGTGCGTCCTTCGAGGACCCTAAGCCAATAGCAGCTCGGAGCTTCTTGCCGCCGAGTACGATCTTCACATCGGATGCCCAAGTGAGGTAGTTTTGACCGTCTTTGGGCCAATTCTTCAAACTCACGGTTCACAATGCGGACATATCGCATTTTACAAGATTCCTACATTAGATTACTGCGTGTAATCTAATAAAGTGTGATTGCATAATTCGTAAAATGCGGAAAGTAAATTCTCATGAATTTCCAGAATTTTTCTTAGTATTTGGCAATTTTCTGTTAATTATACAGCAATTTTCCAGCATCACTTGATAACAGAAAATAAATTTCAACATGAATTAAACATGGCATAAGTCTAATTACAACTTATGTAACTCTCGTTGGTTGGGAGCGAAAACAAGTAACGAATATCTCCGTCAATTCGACTCTTGGCCAGGTCAACCTGCCCCTTGGGCTCACATGAGGGAGGGAGCACTTCCCGTTTCCGGGTGCCAATTAAAGAACCAAGCCTCATGTGTGTTTTCCTAGACACCAATTGTCTCATGTCTGTTTATTCATTACCAAAATCAAATCCCAACCACTCAGTTTCTCATAAAATGCCGTATGAAATATTCTGGAATTTTCCTAGCACTTTTCATAATTTCTGCTAATTTCCAAGCAATTTTCAGAATTACTTTACAACAGAAAAATTGAATTTCAGCAAATATCAACATGTCATAATGCTAAGGAAAATAAAACTTATTTTCTGGCTTTAACCACAATTTTCTAGAATTATTTATTAAATTCCTAAATTATAGAAGGGTAAACACGTAAATTTATATCTCTATTTTTTTTCATTTTTGGGTTGGCCCGAATTGGCCCACAGAGGCCCAAAAGCCCTCATCACTCCCGCCGCTGCCTTTCCTTGGCCGCTCGGTCAGATCTTGTGAATAGTGGCGTGGCGCCTCCGGCGGAGTACGGGTCAATCAACAGCGGCCGTCCGAACCTTTATGGCGGCCGGGCGGCGAGCCACTTTGGTCGTAACAAGGCGGCCGGCTGGTGCGGCCTCACGAGGCCTATTTGCACGCGGCGCGCTGCTGATGGTGCGAGCGCGGCTGCGTGGCTATCGATGGTGGCGGGCGTCAGGCGCGATCGCGGCAAAGAACGGCCGCAAGACCGGCGGCGGCGCTTACTGGCCGGCGCTGGCAGTCGCGATCCGGTATTGCCGCGAGGCGGTCCAGCGAGGAGACTGCAGCGCCGATGGTCCAAGGTCGCAGCGGCGGGCGGCAGGGGCCGAGGAGCGTCGGCTGCAAGCTGCGCGCGAGGTGGCTGGCGGCTTGCCGCTTGCGGCCTTCGAGGCCGTGGTGCGGCGGTGGCTTTTTGCCGTGCCGTGGGCGACACCAGTTGCGTCCATGGACGGATAACGGGCAGATTGATCCACATGCACTTTTCACATATGCATGCTTCTCGCAAATGCATGTCAAAACTTCTAGTCAAAGCATGCCAGGATTTCTAGTGATGATTCTCACGTATGCATGCTTCACGGGAATTGATCTAGCTAGTTGTTTTGCCATGTGCTATTAAGTGCATCCATCAGAGTGCTAATATACATCCATTAGCCTTAAAGATCTTTTCAGCAGGATGGCTACTTCTCATGTTATATATGCAGCCCATGCATGCAAGTCACGTTGATCTACTAGCCGATTGAACCCCATGCCAAAAGCCAGCCAATGTTTTGGGTGCTTCGTGCGCTGGCCGAGGAGCACGGCGAGAGCGGCCAAGCGTCACCGGCCGGTGGCTTCGTGCCAGGGCGCGTGGAGTTGGGTCGGCGGTCGGCGCTTCAGCGCTGGATAGCTGTTGCTTCAAGGATCGCGCAACATAGCCGTGCTATGATATGCGAGGACGCCGCATCTAGTGAAAACTATCTAAAAGATTTCATTCACTGTTCATGCGAGATTACTCACGCTTTCTTGATGACAGATGTATTGGCTATCGCGTAGGATAGAGTCGCGTAGGACTTTTTCGGCAATCAGCGGATGCCGGCGTGGTGACGAAGTTGATTGCAGATCGGATCGGGCGATCAATCGCCGGTAGTAGTCGCTCGTCGTTGTCGGCGATTCTTCACTTCTTGTCTTTTTCTCACCTTTAATCTTTCTCCGTAAGAGCTTACGTGATAACGTGTTAGACAACCTCGCTATCGAATAGTCCGGGTTGCCTAATAGATCTAAAGCGAAGAACAGAGAGAGAGGCGAGAGACACAATATGAGGAGGAACAGTGCCGCTTTATTATTCTCAGATAAGCTTGCATACAATGGGGTGACCCCCTGCCTCCTATATATAGCGGTTCTGCTTAGAGATAAGGAAGAGTCCATATCGGATACGAATCCGGTTTCCTAACAAGAACGTTAGATTATCTCCAGTAATTTCTATTTCTTTTCCTATTTTTTCCTATATTCATTTCCTTTACTTCATACTATCTCCAACAGCATCCCCTCAAGGGAATTTGTGTAGGGATTGAAGAGAGAATCCCTTTCTAGATAAATTCACTATTTGAATCCCTTCCGAAGGAAATCCGCTGGAGCACTTATGATCTGTTCGCGAAGGGATTTGGAGGGGAAGAGAAGCTGCTGGAGATAGTCTTAGCCCTTATACATAGGACTAACCTAAAAAATTTTATTTATTAGTAGGTGAATCTGAATATATTTTCTATTGATCTTGATATATATTAGGCATTCCTTGTCTAAAAAGAATTAATCTATGAGAGGTGCTTCTATGCTCTTCTTTTTAGTACAAGTTGTACAAATCTTGAAGCAAGCGAAGGGGTAAGTAATCACCATCTACCCTTCATTCATGCTTTAATAGTTGTGCAACTTTTAAAAGGAAGAGCATAGAAGCAACTCTCTTAATCTAATAAAGAGATAGAGCTTTCCACTTACTTTGTGTGTGTTTTGTGTTCTTTTTCTTTGTGATTTTATTCACGTGATGTTGATTGATCGTGGGTGAACGACTACGTTTTACAATATGTTATCAGCACGAAATTCTACAAGTCCAAAACCCTTGATCAATCTGAGTCAAGCATATATCTTTCTTTATTCTTCGCAAATAAATCAATCTTAATTTTCTTGATACTAATCACATATTGATTTAATTATTGTTTCACATGCTACATGTACGGGAGATCATCTCGTCAACACAAGTATGAAGATCAGCTAGACTATTTGAGATCGCCTGCTTGCAATACTCTACACTGCATCGAATTCGATCGGCGACACGCGATTAAATCTACTACAAGCCCTACGTAAGTTCGAATAATGTGAGTAACTTGCGCTTGAACAGTCCTTTAATCCCGTAGATTATTATTTCCAATTACCTAGATTACCGGTTCAATGTAATTTAAAATTAGGGTTCATAATTACAATGTTCCTCATCGATAATACAAAAAAAATTAATTAGGGGTTCAACACCCTTGGCTATCGCGGTCACCATGAGCCTAGCCTTCTCGCACTCGAAGCGCGCCCACACCACCGTCGCGATAGCCTTCGCGCACCCCACCCGGTCAGCCTGACGATGTTGCCACCGCCACAGCCTTCACGTCGTTGCCCCGTGGCCTGCTGCCACGTCGCCATCCCATCGCACCTCATGCCCAACGCGCCAAGCCCGACCACCGCGCCCCGAAGGCGCCATATCACAGCCACTGCCATGGCTCCCCGCGCCACTGCCGTTCGGTGTGCCCGCTGTCGTACGTCACCAAGGCCCACGCCCAAAGTCGCGCTCGCGGCACGCTTCGAGCCGCGCACGTCATCGAATATTGTGTTGCGCCGCTCCATCTTCACCGTGCGTCGCCGGAAGACACGTCCCACTGCTCCATCGTTCGTGCCACCAGTAGTAGTGCCCGTGCCCCTTTGTCTCCCACACTGGCGGCGATTGCACTTGTGTCGCTTCGATCCGTGCGTGCACCGGCGGCGGCGGCAGTGGCAAGTCCGACAGATGACCGGCGGTGGCCATTTGCGCGTGAAGAGAAAGCCGATGGCTAGAGTTAGGAAACCACGCTGACACATTAAAAGCTGGTGGTGGACACCCATTGGCCTAACAGGTCCACCATTTTTCTCTCTCTGAAAATAATGAAAAGGAAATTTTACAAATTGGTCCTTGGAATTTCTAGTTTTTTCAGAAATAGTCAATAATGCTGGAAAATTCATGTTAAATTCAAAAAAAAATAGATTTTTAGATATTTGGACTTCCGTAAAATTTGGTAAATTTGATATTTAGCACACATTGGAAGTTTCATACCCCTGGTTTTATTTTTTTAGCATTATGCCATGTTTAATATGTGCAAAAGTTTAATTTTTTATCATTAAGTATTTTTAGAACTTGCTTAATAATTAACAAAAAATTACAAAAAATACTAGAAAATTCTGAAAAATTTGTGAATGATACATTGATAATATTATGATTTTAGATTTATTTTATAGCAATCATTCCAAGTTTTATGTGCATTAAAATTATGTTTTGGTTATCCAATAATTCTAAAAATTTCTTAGTAATTAACAAAAAATTACATAAAATGCTAGAAAAAATCTAGAAAATTCTAGTTAGATATTGGGAGCTTTGTGTCTCTGGATTTATTTTCTTAGCATTATTATATGTTTAATTTATCATGGGATTTGTTTGTTCTGTTATTCAGTAATTCTAAAAATTGATTAATAGTTAATAGAAAAATTATAACAAATGCTAAGAAAATTCTGATAAATTTTAGATAATTATGTACTAAATAGCATGCAATATAATGATTTTACTAGAAATAAAAGTCATTTGTATAAATAGAAATAGGATTTGTCGGACATCGCATAGAGGGAATTTATCTAGCTTGCCCTGAATGGCAGCAATTACCTTACTCGAGCAATGAACACTAAGATTAGTATGACACTCGATCTTTTGGAGCCATTGTTTTTCCAATCTGAAGATGGTACCCCTGTTCTTTCCAAAGCTGTCAGGTGTACGACTTTGCACTTCCTAAGGCACTATCTTCATACGGACCTGAAGGTCGAATATTTGATGGAAGGGGACCAACTGATTCTTTTAAATTCCCTGAAGGAAAAATATATAACCATCAAAGATTCGTCCTATTGCTAGAAGCACAGCAAAATTGGATCCACCCTCACTTTCAGGATTGTAAAGGATGTGGCAGCATATACCTTTGCCATGCATAAGCTTGTTACTGAAATAATATTTTGTAATCAGAAAGTTACTAATGTTAACATGATCAACAAGACATTATACACCTTCCACCCCAAATATGAGGATACTGTTATAACGGTATCGTCATGTCAAGTACCAGAAATACTCTTAAGCTTATATGTATTTTGCTAAAGAAGAAAAGCATGATGAATTTCTGGTGAAGAATCATCATGTACTTCCTAATGGGACTCTTGTAATGCTCGAAGCATATGCAAATGCTCAGGAGGCTAGCAATAGCCATGATCGCAGAAAGGGTCAAAGGAATAAAGGGGATAAGTGAAAGAATAGCAGATCAAATAGGGGAAGAGGCAATCAATAGTGAAAAAGTAAAGGTAAAGGGCTAGGGGGCTTTCAAAAGGAAAACTCAACTAACAAGGCTACAAACTCCTACATAACCCTGCTTTAGGTATGGATGCACTGACAATTGATTGTGCAACTATCTCATTCTGAAGCATGTGGTAAACCTTTACACAAAATCCACTGAAAAAGTCAATAAGACCTGAGGAAACAATGGTGTATCATACTTCGCCGTTTAACCTGCTGTTGACACAGGCAATGAGAAGCAGGGGCGTAGCCAGTAGGGGGGTCCGTTAGGCTAGAGCCCCCCCTCCAGTCGCTAGACATTAAGTATTTTTTAGTATTGATGTTTAATTTTTAAGTTCTTTTACGATACACTAAATTCAATATAGATCGTTTATTCTGTTTCATTCAATGATTCAGATTAGCTACTATTTATGTATACTTCCTTCGATAGTAGAGTAGTAGAATTTCCTCGACAAATCAATAGTTTGATCTGATTTCTACTACCTATTATATACTACTAGTAGAATGCATTATAAATCTTGTCTAATTTTTGGCATAGCGACAACAAATGCACAAGCACTCGGGCATGGCATAAGGAAGAAGAAGCTTTGCTAGGTGGATAAGTTGCTTCATGTACCATGTGGCTTAGTGGGCCATAGCTTATTGGAGGCCTAATTTTACAATCGGTGACTTTGCTTGCTACTTGCACAACTACACTCGAATCATAGACTCACGCAAAAGACCATAGAGCACGGAGAGAGGACGTGGCTCAATGTCTCTCCTTCACAAAGACATGGCAGCCCATTGAGTAAAGGGTGCTTGACGCGCGTCGCGGAAAGCATATATCGTGAAGCCAGCGAGGGCGCGATGTGTGGTGACAGTCAGGGAAGACATCGCATCGTGCTTGACCGGCTAAGTGGCTAACCAAAACAACAAATAGACAATGTGAGCATTTCTTCTGATTTATGATTTTTTTTTTGTCAATTGCAACTATATAAATGTGTTGAATAGAGACAATAGTTGAGTTTTTTTATTGATTGGTGTTAACTTGTTTATATATTTAAAAATGTTTGACAAGCGAATGTTGTACAAGTATTTATCAAATAATAAAATATTATTAGTAACACTTGAACCGATAAAATACAACACAAGCTGTTTAACATATTTATTTTAACCTAGCTCAATTCTTCGAGCCTATCCTCTGTTTTTTTTCTGGCTTCGCCATTGCTGAGAAGTATGATGGTATTGTTCTTGAAATTATTAAGTTCGAGGAGTTCCAGAAGGACACCTACGACTCATATGGAGACCTGGATTAGTCTCATACATATTCCTTCACTTTGCTAGTCAATATCATATATTCCGTATAAGTCTCCTTATCAGGTTAGCCCTAGTTCCTGAATGAACATTTAGTTTACGCTCCTGTTGAGCAATTATCATTTAAAATTGAATAAATGCCTATTTTCTATATATTTGATTAATTGTGCTATGTTTGGTCTATATTCTACAATTTGTTCCTGATGCAACAATTGTTTGATTGTTAAATTATACTTCTAATATATAACAAAGTATATTCCAATGACGCAGGAGAAAATATGTCTAGAAGACAGTTGTACCACACTAAGTGTACTAAAAATATTATGACCATCACCAGAAGTGATACTTTCATAATTGGCACTGGAAGAATGCTCTATTATACCCTGTGTCCAGTCGTACTCTCTTAAGTTTTAAAGACATTGGTTTGAATGGTTTTCATATGCAGATAGAGAAAGAGAATGGTACAGAATACCTACTCATGACTAAGTTTAATAGTTGTAATAACGTATGGTTGAAAAACTCCCTCCAACTTATACTATGCACATATAAAACCTGAAGTTTATGTTGCGATGAAAACCTTGAAATAATTAAGATCTGGCAGATCGAATGTGTTATCCTGAATTGAATATGAATAAGAAGAATAATTAATAATTCTGCTGACCATAGCATAAAGACTTTCCTATATCTGAAGTTTTCTTATGCCCTGTTTGTGCTATAAGAAAGATTATAGTTAGATCTTCTTACCTAAAAAATTAGAAAAGAATCACTGAATTCCCTAGAGAGAATTCAAAGTGATATCTGTGGACATATCCAGCGCCTATCGGGCCTTTTCAGATACTTTATGGTACTAATAAGATGCTTCTACTAACTGGTCCTACGTATGTCTCTTATCTACTAGGAACTATGCTTCTGCCAAAGTTAATTGCTCAAATTATTAAGTTAAGAGTATATTTTCTAGAAGAAAGGATCAAGTTTATTTGAATAGATAGTATCAGCGAGTTGACCTCAAAAGCATTTAATAATTATTGTATGGATATGGGAATTAATGTAGAGCATTTAGTACCCCATGTCCACACTCAAAATGGCTTTGTGGAGTCATAAATTAAAGGAATAAAAAACTTATTGTTTGGCCACTCTTGCATAATAGAAGACTATCCACTAGCTATTGGGGCCACGCAATGCTGCACATTGCAGTACTAATTCAATTTAGACCAATTGCACGGTTGCACCTTATGAAATTTTTCCATTGCAGATAATGCGTGAAAAAGAATTAAGTATTTCCCATTTGAGAAAATTTAGATGTGTTGTATACATGCTAATCTCTCCACCACAGCGTACTACCATGGGACCTCACTGAAAGTTGGGATCTACATAGGTTATGAATCTTCGTCAATTATTTAAACACGTAGAGCCTATGATAGGGGATCTGTACACGGCTCGGTACGCTGATGGTACTAAGGACATTTTTCGGCATTAGAGGGAGATAAGTACCACATTAAATAATGCCGAGTCCTTATATCCACGCATTAAAGAGACAAACTTGAAGTTCAAAGGATAATAAATCTGCAACAAATAAACTAATAAACTACCAAATGCCTTCACTGATCATAAGGGAGTGAAAACGATCTCATATACCTATAGTATATGCACTTGAAAGAGTGAAAAATACACAGATAAATATTGAAACCACTCTTGACCCTCATGATAAAAAGAGGAGGAAGCCTCCAGGTGCACGGGACTCAATTCCGTGGAGACATCCGCAGAAGTAGAGAACCGAACAAATGAGAACACTAGCCGTGACAATGGAAGAAGCTCAACCTGATGTTGAGAAAATAATTGAATTGAGCCATCCTGGAGATGATAACATCCCTAAAGTGATCCATCTTGAAAATGATAATCCCAGCGTATATTTGTGCTCATAATCTAACGCTAAAAAGTCGAAACACACAAACTCTATCATTGTGGAAAATCACGAGGAGCTGGAAGAAATTAATGAAGAGATATTTCTGAAGTGATGCAGGAGAATTGTTTTAAAAAAACTACAATTGTCGATATATTTTACCTCTAAAAATCTCTAAAAGCTAGATCCAGAACCAAAGTCCATGGTAGAATACTAGAAGAGCCCAGATAGGGTCAAATGCAAAGAAGTAATTGAGGTATCGCTTAATTAGTAAGAGAAAAGTTTTAGGTCCCGTTGACCGAACATCTCATAAAGTGTGAGTTTTTTATCGGAAGAGAAATGAAAATATCTAGGTGGTGAGATATAAAGCGATGCTTGTAGCACAAGGGTTCACGCAGAAACCTGACATCAATTACGATGAAATCTATTCTCCTGTAATAAGTGGAATAAAGTATTAAAATTTAATTTTAATGGTAGCAAGCTTAAACTTATCAAGGCAATTGATGGATGTTGTGACCGCATATTTATATGGGTGGATACGAATATTTATATGAGAATCCCTGAAGGAGTTAAAATTATGTATACTAATAATCGCAACATTTATAATATCAAACTGAAGAGATCACTATACTAATTACAACAGTCAGGGAGAATATGGTACAACCGATTTAGTGAGTTCCTCCTGAAGAAGTGATATTATCTCTTCGTGTTCATAAAAAAAATCCTAGAATAGATTCTATGATATCTCAGTATATGTTGATGATCTAAATGGCATTAGAACCACATAGGAAATAAAGGAAACAAGTGCTTACCTTACGACAGTTTTGAGATGAAAAATTTGGGTAAAACCAAATATTGCTTAGGCCTACAGTTAGAGCATTTTCCAAAATGAATTTTCGTACACCAATCTATCTATACTAATAAGGTATTGAAAATTTTATCCTTTAAAGACCTCATGGTTGTGAGATCCATTGAAACGGATAAAGACACTTTTTGACCAAGGATGGAAAATGAGAAAGTCTTAAAACCTGAAGTTCCATACTTATGTATATTATGAATTGCACAAGGCCTGATATTGCATTCGTAGTAAATTTGCTAGCAAGACACAGTGCAACCCTAGTTAGAAGACATTGGGCTAGTCTCGAGACTTTGCTCATATACCTCCAAGGTAAATCAAGATCTTGAATTGTGTTTCCAGAAAAACCAAGACTTGACCATGGTGGAATATATGGATGTTGGCTATCAATCTGATCCCCACAATGTCAAATCTAAGACTAGTTTTTGTGTTTTTTCTGATATGGTTCAGCCATTTATTGGAGGTCTTTTAAACAGACCTTGGTAGCTACTTCTACCAACCACTCAAAATTTATAGCCTCATGTGAGTGTGTTTGGCTGAGACATATGATCAACCATTTTCAGAAGATATGTGATCTTACTACCGTCGATACCCCTATTATTATCTATGAAGATAACATTACTTGTGTTACACAAATGCAAATGGGATATGTAAAGAACAATATCATGAAGTATATTGCTCCGAAGCTTTTATATCCTCATGAAATCCAGAAGAGTGATAAGGTAAAGATATTATAAACTAAGTCATGTGAAAATTTAGCAGATTTGTTAACTAAGTTATTGCCAAAATCTATTTTTCAAAGATGTGTTAATAGCATTGAAATGAGATGACTTAGAGATATGCAGAGTTCAAGGGAAGTAAAACCTTGAACCATGACCTTTTTTGCATGATCTTGAATATCATATTGTATATCCTGAATATTATAAGTTGTGCTCTTTTTCCCTGTGTTTTTTTTGAAGTTTCTGATATGAAGGTTTTTAATGAGGCAACTATTGTAACACGGAGTGCGAGTGCAATGTACTTTTTTCTCCATCCTTTTTTTCCATTGGGTTTTTGGGAGAAGTTTTTTAATGAGACATATGCATCACACGGTATTTGTCCAAGGGGGTGTTATGATATAGATAAAATTTTAGTCCAAATTTGGAAGGACTCTATCTATTGGTGGGCGGATTCGAATCTATCTCCTGTTGGTTTTGCTATATATTGGGCACCTCCTTGTACAAAGAGAATTAACCTAATAAAGAGAGAGATCTTTGCCCCTACTTTGTGTGTGCTCGATGTTCTTGTGATTTTGTTCATGTGCTGTTGATTGATCACGGGTGAACAACTACATTTTACAACAGTAACAAGCACAACCTCTGTAAATAAAGCTTTGTACAAAACTACATTGACTGTAGGAAATGAAACACTGCCTTAGGTTGCCTATTAGGTGGAATTAAGAAAATATAGTTTGTTTTTTTTTTTTGCCTGTTTTCGAACGCGGGAATTTTAAAGGAAATCCATAGGAGATCGTAGGAGTTGAAAAAAAATATTCTCGCATTCCTAATATGATTTGGTATTAAATGGGATCATGTTCTTACCACTCTCGACAAGACAATTGAGGAAGGTGGCATACGGTTGTGAAGCGGCAAGTTCAAGCCAAACTTTCACGCACCGTGTTAGCCAAACTGACAGCGGATAGCATCTACGCAATGAGATGGCAATGGCGTCGCTAGCCAGTGGTGGAGAATATCGGAGCATCACAGGGCGGAGAAGGTTGGCCCATCGCAAGGTCGGGTAAGGGGAGAGTATCAAACCCAAAGGGTGGCAAATGCGAACCCAATGGGCGGTGCTACCAACAACGACGGTGTTGATAATCTTGGAGTTCGAGTATAGCCATATAGGGACTGGTATATGTGTAGAGATGCAAGGAGATGATAGCTGGCAACGTATCAATTGTCGTAAGGGGCTTCAAAGGCATAAAAGGTTTTCTCAATGGTTTTCAATTGAAGTGCAACGGATGGTCAAGACGGGGTGAATTGAGATTTTTTTTACACAAAAACTAAATTAAAAAAGTAATCCTACTTGTCCAACCTAAGTGCCTAAGGTTTCTAGTGAAGTTTTATAATCTAATTTCAACCCTACACAATTCTAGAGGGTTATAATAAAGTAAGTGTGTAAACGTGAAAGAGACAAAAAAAAACACAACTAATTTTTTTACCAAGGTCTTGGAGATTCAGCAATCACCCCTACTCCTCGTTAGAGCACTCTCGCAAGAATGTAGCTCGACTTAAGACCGCGTAAGGACTCAAGCCATCCGCTCATTGTATTATTTCCACTCCAGATACGTGGATTCCAAACCTTCAAAAGCCTCGCGGTGCCTTCCACAAGCTCCTCCAAGGAAGGTCACCGAGCCAATGCCTCCAAGCCGTCTAAGAGACGCCAATCTTCAAGAGTAATAAGGCCAAAGAGTTCGCTTGAACCCAGCAACGTCAAACAACTATGAGTGATACACAACCCAAACTAATATACCCTCTAAGGTACTCAATATCTTCGATTCAAGCTTCAAAGTGCTCTCAAAAGGATGAACACTCAAATGAAATCGCAAGAGCTGTCACTTGAACCCTATAGGGTCTATTTATAGCTTCCCACATCATAAACTAGTCGATAGACGCATATATAACAAAATATCCCTTTGAGACAGATTATCCGCCTTAAACACTTCCAATGGTAAAAAAATATATAGCCGTTGCACCCACTCTCGGATTATCCAATCCACTCGAATCATCCACCTAGCTCGGATTATCTGGGATAATACAAATTCTCAAGAACACGATGTCTGCAAAATTGATCTGGGTCATGCTCTGATCCACTCAGATCATCTGACTCACATAAAGATCAACTCAGACCAAGTCTTTGTCAATTTTATCCAACCCTTAGTCCGACCCACTCGGATCATCCAAGTCATTTGAGCACTTCTCTGTAGAATTGATCCGGCCTATAGTTCGAGTCACTAGGATCATCCGACTCCCAATGTACCTTGACAACATGCCCTTTGTAAAATTGATCTGAGCCATAGTATGGGTCACTAAGATCTTCCGACCCCCATTGAAAACAGCTGGACATGATCGCTATTAAATTGATCCAACTGATGATCCGACTAGGTCAAATTATCCAACTTAACTCTGAATTTTCTCACCAAGTCCGAAATTTCACACGCTTTCCAAATATAGTATTCTCACTTGGATTCTTAGCATCTTCCAAATATAGCATTCTCACTTGGATTCTTAGCTTCCTTTGACTAAATACAAGCTAGAAAGACTAGTATGCATCACAACTAGCTATCAAATCCCACCAAGCTCAAGCTACGAGTCTTGAGCCCCCTTAATAGTACCGCCAAAGCAAAAAAAAAAATCACTAAAATAATCCAAACTCTACTCCTCATATCATTTTTAGTCACAAGGTCATTAATGTTCATGCTTTTCCATCATTTACACCTTTTGGGGATCCATGAATACTAAGAACTCTAATATACCGATGTTAAGCAATAACTCATCTTGAAATCTTGAAACATAGTTAGTCTTGACAAATAAACATCATTAATCATCAAAGCACTTGAATATATGAAATTAGGGACTTAGATGCTTACACCAAACATTAGATCTGCACTATCTACTGTATGACTCGGTTGTCAATTTCAGATGTGGATATTTCTCCTTACATAGTCATAGCTCAGTTACAGCCAATTATTCCAAGGTGGAGATGGAGGCAGGGCTTCAAATTTTGTTTTAGGGTTTCATTTCGGCACCCTCCGAAATTCAAAATTTTGGAAAAATCTCGTTATTTCGGACGAAATCCGAACGAAATACAAAATAAAAATTTGGATGGTCTTGACGCATCACTAATGTTCCCATAAAATTTTAGATAATGATCAATCATGAGGAATTTTTAAAAATTCTAACAGTGCTACTGTCTTGATAAAACCGAATGGGAAATGGTGAAAAGCATGTTAGAAACTTTTGAAAATTTTTGTAAACGGTCTTAACACATCCATAATATTCCCATAAAATTTCATACGATGATCAAGCATGAGGAATTTTCAAAAATTCATACAGTGCAACATACTGTAAAATGGTATCATGTGGCTAGAAAAAAATGAGAATTTTTTTTGAAAAAATAATGATAGAGTTTATGTGACATTCCCTATCTATTTGAATGCAAATTACCAAGTATTTTCACATAAAATTTTGCTTATCCACATAAAATAACCTAGTTACTAGATATTTTCTTTCTTAAATTAGACATTAAGTGACCGGATATTGATTGCTAATGATCGGATTAGATGTAAAGTGCATTTATGAATCAATTGCCATGCAAATCCGGTCGTTTAAAATTTAAAGCACGTAAAAAAAAACATGAAATTTCGGCGAGGTTTGGCAAGATCTCGCTGAGATTTTAGGGTACTGTAGCAATTTGAATTTTTTTTCTTCAAATTTTTCCATTTTGCCAGGATCTTGAATCTCGAGGGTCCAAAATATGAGATTTCGCTGAGATTTCTAACCTTGGATGGAGGTGGGTTTTCTTTCAAGTATTGGTTTTGGTTTTCTTCCCATTCATTTTCTTCCAAGGAGCTAGCTATTTACTCAAGAAAGGAAGGATGGTGTTGGTTTATTGGATGGAAGTAAATAAAGTAGTTGCTTTTCTCATTTGATCGAGGCCTTGCCTGCGACGTTTACTGCATGATTCAATTGTCCATGGCACCTGTAGGTTCAATTGGGAGTACGTATTTTCACTCTCAATATATTGTTTAAATGATGTTATTATACTTCTTTATCCTTTTGAGTATACTTTAATATTGATTATAAGATACTCCAAAGTGAGTTTCACGAATTTTTTTTATGAAAATCCACCCTTTATAGCATAATTTGTTTATATACTCTTTTTACATATAGAAATTAAAGGGTATATAGCAAAAAACAAATGGTTTCGATGAATTTTTTTCAACAATATCACATTGTAGTATCTTAGAATTATTATTGGAGTATATTGAAAGTGATAAAGGAGTATAACAAATTCGTTTATATGGTATACTGGAGGTGAGAGTACGTAATCCCAAGAGTACGGAAAAGGCTTCCTCTCTCTCTCTCTCTCTCTATTTTTTCTATTTATTTGCATTCGAATTTTATTTGCATTAGAAATTTTTATGATGTTGAGATTAACTAGTTTACTAAATTGTTCAAACAAGTTTGAATTGAAATTCGAACTAGAGTTTCTTTTTTGATGATAGTTTGATTGTAGGTATGTGCTGAGTATATATATAAATCAGCAAAGCATGTAATCTAAATTCGTTCAAATATTTGAATTCGAGTATATTTTTCCAAAGGTATGGGTTTCATTTGAATTGTTATAGATAGATATATACCTTAAAACTGAAGGTTTTTAAAAAATATAACCGAATTTGACTTCAATTCGTGCATTTAAAATCATGGTGCCTGGGCACCATGGTGCCCCATTATGGCGTCCTATATATATACTATATATATATATATATACTATTCCTTAGCTGCGAGTAGAATAGGTATTCTACTCACCAACCATCTATGCAACCCCGATCTAATCTAGCGCGAGCGCCTTTCCCAGCACAACCGAGCAGCGTCTGGTGTGAATGGATTTATATATGTAGTGAACGGACTATGCTGCAATTTTTTTATAATTTTCTTCTACATTGTGTTTTGCAGCATGATATGCCGATTGATTTGCGACCAGTTAAAAAAAATACTGCTCGAATGGACTTCGGACAGCAGACATAAAATGTCACAACCATGTAGTAAACAGAAGTTATGTTTGTAGTAATTTTATAGCTTATAAATAGTAAAAAGTGATGTATGTGTTACTATCTAATCTACTCGATGTTAGCCATCGAGTCTGCCAATTTTTGTTACTATATGGGTGTGTTTGGTTCATGGAATGAGGTTGAATGGGATGGGATGGTCCTGTACCATTTGGTTCCATTATTTTGGGTGAATGAGATAGTTCAGCATCTAGAGGGAATATTCCTCAAATTTGTATCACTTGATCCAGGATGGGATGGTTCCATTCAAGCAACCAAACGCATGGATGACTTTTTTCTTGAACCATCTCATACAGAATTTTTTTTTAAATAATACTTTTTTTAAACTGAATTGCGTTTTTAATATACGGAATAAAAAATTTGCAAAAATAATATGTGGTCGCCGAACCGTACGGCGAATACCCTATTTTCGCCGAACCGTGCGGCGAACACCCTATTTTCGCCACACGGTTCGGCGAAAATAGCTTAATTGCGCTATTAACCCGCTGCACGGGAATCAAGGGTATTATCGCCACACGGTGTGGCGAACACCCAGTTTTCGCCAAATGGTGTGGCGAAAACACAGATTTCGCCAAACCGTATGGCGAAAATAGGTTGTCGCCGCACGGTGTGGCGAAAATAGCTCGGTAAAAATTGCCCCGACGGCAGATCGATCGATCTGTTCGTTCGGCCGCCGAAACAGAGAAGAAAAAGAGAGGGAGGGCGATCCGCCGGTCGGAAGAGAGGGAGAGAGAGAGAGGGAAGGAGAGAGGGAGAGAGAGGAAAAGGAGAAGAAGAAGAGGAGGAGGAGAAGAAGAAGAGGAGAAGAAGAAGAGAAGGAGGTAACCTCGCATCGCGATTTTGTTTAATTTCGTGTTTTTTAATTTAGAGTAGTGCAATTTAGAGTAGCGATATAGAGTAGTGCAATCTAGAGTAGCGATATAGAGTAGTGCAATCTAGAGTAGCGATCTAGATCAGTTGAATTGTAGAGTAACGATTCTAGTTATTTAATTTAGAGTAGCAGTTTTAGTTATTTAATTTACAGTGGTGAAATTAGTTTGCATATGTAAACGTTGTTAAATTCTGATAATGAAATTTACTTATTAGCATTGTTGAAGAAATCATTAATCGGTAACTAATTGGTCGACCTAGGATTAACTGAACTAAAATATTGAAAAAGTGATTAATCCCGTTTTATCGTTCGGTCGGCCACGCTTTATCACCGTAAACATAAAAAATGGAATCTTTAGGTGTTCGATCACAAGCCAATCGGCCAGTTAATCGGCTAATCGGCCGATTTTTTCGAACATTTAGCAAATAGACATATTACACATGCGCTATAATATTATTAGAATATAGTATCGATAGCGCAGTAGTTAATTAGCGTGGTTGAAATTACGGTTCTGATATTCCATTTGAAGTAGGGAAGGAAAAATTAATTATGTCTATGTCTATGTCGTCGCAGTGATGTCGGACCCAGTGAAATTCAGGGTATATTATGGTGATGGTGATGTAAAAAATGGGCAGAATGGAGTGGATTTAAGCTGCTTTGCGGTCACCATGGCCGAGCACTTGTCCCCCGATACTGTTAGCATTCGTGATATAAAACTTTGGTTGACCCAATTTTTTTCCCTGGATCCAAGTGTTTATTCTGTTAGCATCCAAATCGTATACACGCGTAGCAAGGGTGACCCGGCTGTGTGGGAGTTGAAGACAGTAGATCGAACACAGTTGTGGCAGAAATGGCTAAGGTGGTGCAAGGGATCTAGCCTCGAATGTGTGATGCTGGTGCAAGCTTGCCCTAGGGAAGAGGTGAGTACTACTGGTGTGAGCGAGAGCAGCACATCGGCTCTGGTGAACAAGTTCAGCCCGGCGGTGTCGGTTGAGGCAGCGGCGAGGGGATGATCACATGGATGCGACAAGCGCGAAGGTCGGGCTGATGAAGGGGAGGATATCGATCAACTTGTGGATCAATTGGATTGGGTGGACCGCATGGCGGCGAGAAGAGGAAGCCGAAATGTTGGACCCGATCGATACCATCGGCGAAGATGATGACCGGGAGGAAGATGATGAAATGCATGGTAGTACTCGCTCGTGGAGGTACCCATCCTCGATGAATGGAACAGCGAGAACAAAGCGGGTATGGAAGCTTTATGGGGCCATGACTCGCATTGTGAGTATGGTATGGTGCCATTCGGTTGAATCAAATGTTCGAACAATTACGAATTGAAGTTGGCGGTGAGCTTGTGGGCACTATCGGCTGCAAAGAGAGTTTCGGGTTGTCTGTCTAGCCAGATAAGTACACGATGAAGTGCGAATCGATGGTTGTGAATTTAAAGTACATGCATACAAGCGAAGTGTGAGACATATTGGATTGCATCAAGAGTGGACGAGCACACATGCAGACTAGAAAATGTTCTTGTTAAACACCGTGAACTTGAATGCGTTTGTAATAGCTAGCGTGATGTTTAATGAAATCATTGAGAAGCGGAATATCGAGTGTTCGTATATTCGTAAAGCAATGTTCACGAATATTTAAGTATCGATAAGCTACTCCATGGCCTGGCGTATGGGCGTAAAGCATTAGAGAAGAGGTTTGGCACATACGAGGCATCGTATTGCAACCTACCTCGTGTGCTTGAAGTATCTTGAAGCAAACCAATCCTGGCACATACACCGCTTTCAAAGAAAGCGGTATGCAAATGGGATCTGTACATTTAAATCGTGCTTTCTTTTCATTGGGGCCTTGCATTGCATCATTCAGTCTTGTCGTCCATTGCTTTGTGTTGATGGCACATTTTTGACTGGAAAATACTAGGGGCAGATTCTAACGACCATTGCAATTGATGCGAACAACCACATACTTCCATTGGCCTTTGCTTTTGTTGAGGGTGAGAATCGGGATAGCTGGTGTGGTTTCTCGGACATCTGAAGGTGGGGTAGTTGGTGATCGGCCCGACATGTGCATCATTCATGATCGTCACAAAGGTATCCTCTCGGCAATCAAGACTCTACAGAGGACCGAGATGAACCATTTTCGTGGCCTCGACTGCAGCAGGTGGTGCATGAGACATTTGGGTGCCAATTTCTTGAGCGGGTTCAAAAGCAAGAAAGCGATGAATCTGTTTAAGAGGTTATGCAAGCGAGAATCAGGCACGTAAGTTCAACGCGCTTATTTGCCGAAGTTGGATAAGCACACCAAAGGCGCATATCGAAGAGATGAAGAAGCAACCACCTACGCCGAGCGAATGTCCACCCAAAAGGCTAACACTTTGGGGAGCTCGATCCTCCTAATATGAGGAGACGAACGTCAAGGAATATTAAGTGTTTCTCGCACTGGATAGAGGCTGAGCCTCTAGAGAAGTGGGCATTGCTCCATGACACCGGAGGCGCCAGGTTAGTATGGTACATTAAAATATCAAAACAGCGCTAAACAATTTGGCCTGTTGTTCTAAACTGTTTTGCGTTGAACAGGTTTGGCGTGATGACAACGAACATAGCCGAGGTTTACAATTGGGTCATCCGAGGCCTCTGTCCGCTTCCGCTTGTGGCCATCCTTGAAGGCATGTTGCACGGCATCGTTAGCTACTACCAAAAAAGGCATGCGGAAGCGGTACTTCATGCCTCCACATTGCAAACACCGTATTGTTCGCGGATGATGACCTACATGGAGGAACGAACCATGAAAGCTCAGCAGCATATGGTGCGTAGCTACGGGGTCACTGAATACCGCTTCGAGGTGACCCTTCGGTGCAAAAGGGGATTGGGAACGGACATAGCGGTTATTACGCACGAGGTTAATCTAGGCCATGGGGCATCTGGGTGGTGTGAATGCAGCTGCAATAAGCCAAGACTTCTCCATATTCCTTGCTCACACGTGATGGCTGCTTGTGGGCAAATTGGGATGAACACGTCGCAATACATGTCCCCTTTCTACTTGAATGATCATGTTGTCCATATCTGGTCGGGTGAGTTTCGTGGTTTTCGTGCACACGGTGATTTCACTGCGATTAACAGAGATGAGGGCATCTGTTTGCCGGATCCAACCTTGCGGAGGTGTGCGGAAGGGCAGTCTGGTCGTCCACAGACTAGGCGCATTCGCAACGACATGGATGAATCTGAAGTGGGTGGCCCTCTTAGGAGGTGTTCTGAGTGCGGCGAGTATGGCCACAAGGCAAACCAAAGGCACGTAGGGTGTAGGTTACGAAAGTGGTGGTGGCTATGTATCGAAATATGTTATTATATGCACGTTGGATGTCTTTTATTGTAATATTGACGCGATTGGGTGTCTTTTATTCATATATGTTGTGTCTCTCACATGTTGTGTACTTTTATTTATGTTCACCCCTTATGTCTTTTATACATATATGTATTGTAATATTGACGTGAATGGTTGTCTTTTATTCATATATGTTGTGTCTTTTATTCAGATATGTTGTGTTTGTCACATGTTGTGTACCTTTATTTATGTTCAACCCTCATGTCTTTTATTATTATACGTTGTGTACTTTTATTCACATATGTCGTGCTTGCCGTGACGTTGTGTAGTATGATTTATGTTGAAACATTTCTATGTGCGAGGGATGGAGCAGTCGACTCACTCTGGACCCTGTCTTGGATGCGCGGCACGTGCGCGCACGTCCACACGCAGAGAGGAATGACAAGTTGCCCTTACTGCGGATTCGTGTGCCTAACAAGGCATGGTGCGTTGACGCTCGCTTCCACACCAGGTTAGTTGCAGTACTTGTACATGTTCCATTGTTCGTACAATTAGTGTTCATTACATTCAATTCATTCAACTCTGTGGTTCCTCGTTAGGCTTGCACGTGCCGGGCTGCTTCCGCTAGTTCGCATGGTGGAGGGTTCAGCTGCCGACCCCGTCGAGCACGACCCCCAGGCACGCAGGTGGCGACCCGGCCGATCGTGGCGTTTCCGTCGACCACTCATTTGTTAGCATGTTTGGTCGGCCCGGAGGCCGGAGACGCACACTTTTCACCTGCTGTCGGGAGATGACGGTGTTTGTAGGACGTCTCCATGCTCACTGGATTGCCGATCGCCGGGGCAGCGATCGGCCCCTCGGTGGCTCCTGCTGGGTGGGACGCGGACTTACTGCTGCGCTTCGCCGGGGTCGCGGAGGTCGACCCACAGATACCGGTAGGCGAGAAGCACGGGCCATCGAGGAGGTGGTTGGCACAGTTCGAGGTTAGTGATTGTACATATTACTATGTTACTCCAGCTTTGCATAGCATTAACGTGATATCACACTCTTTCAATTGTTGCAGGTGCAGCGGATGGCGGCCCAGCCCACGGACTACCAGGTTGCTAGGCACCTCGAGGCCTATCTGCTTTGGTTGTTCGGCTGGGTGATGTTCACGTCGAGTCACGGCGACACCGTGGACGCGCGTTGGATAGCCTACGCACGGGCTATTGCGGACTCAGAGCCTGACGATGTACCGGCGGTATCCTGGGGTTCGGCAGTTCTTGCTTCCACATACTGCGCCCTTTGTGACGCGTGCGTGAAAAAAGGCAGGAACTCCAATCTGACCGGTATGCCGCTTCTTCTTCAGCTTTGGTCATTCGAGCGCTTCTCCGTGGGTCGACCCCTTGTCAACCCTCGGCACTACACCGCCGACATGTACGGCGGTGATGCGCTGGACCGACCGACGATGGGCTCGCTCTGGACCAGGCGACGGGTACATGTTCTTACTCATTAATGGAATTGTAATTTCAATGCCATCTGCTTACAGTTATTTCTACTCTATTGCAGCCACAGTGGGCAGGTGTCCAGGTACGTGCGGCGTACCTCGCCTTCACGGAGGCCTTCGACCACCTGAGGGACGGGAATGTCGTCTGGGACCCCTACAGCGACGAGCGTGTAGGAGAGAGAGCTGCGGGGGGGCTGTCCATGCTCTGCGACAGGGACCAGCCTTACTGGAAGACGAGGAGGAAGCTCGTCTTCGACGTCTTCGTAGAGGACTACGCGCCGCACCGAGTCCTCAAGCGATTCGGACTACGCCATTGGTCCCTGTTCCTTTGGGGGAACGCGTGCGGCCAAAGTGCACTCGTGAGTTACTCGCCACTACAGGAATGCTAAGTGCTTACGACATATTTGTAGTAATGAGGTCTTTTGTGCAGTACTCCACCAGGGGACCCAAGAAGGCCATGGTGACCTTGTTGCGAAGGATGGCGCCGTGGCTTGCGCTGTGGGAGGGGGCGCTGGAGGACGTTGTCGAGGAGTACTTGTCTGTCGTGCCGGACCCGTGCACTGTCTCCTATGCGAGGAGCGGCCGCCCAGTGTTTCTTTGCTAGCATCGCAGACTTGTACTCGAGCCACGCAGACTGGCACCGCACTGCATGGTAAGTCTCGTTGTATTTTTACTCATTAATGCAATTGTAATTTCAATGCTATGTCGTTATGTTTAATGTTTGTTTGTACGTGATAGGTGGGCGAGGCGAGGGCTTGCAAAGACATGCCGTTGACTTTCTGTCTAGGTCGCAGCTAGCCGACCACTTTCACACCGGCAGCCTATCGAGGCCATGGGGCATGTGGAGCTGCACTCCCGACGGATCGTGGAGATTGGTCTGTTTGGCGTGCCCGGCCAGCCCATTTGGTGGCACCTCGTCTAGGCCGCCACCGGGCTCGGCTCACAGACACCACCTTCTCGACCACCGCTTCTGACCAGGGTCCGGCTTCCACACCCAGTGCCTCGGCTCGAGCACGGTGGAGGATCCATTAGCGACGCCACCACGCGGCCTACCATGGTCCCCACATCCGTAAGCCGATAAACATTGATTCATCGATTTGAATCTAATCTTCTCACTATAATTAAATGTTAATGTCTCAGATGTAGGCCTCCTAGGACATGCCTCTACCGGACACCCGGTCGAGGCACGGCGTCACGACTCTGGACCGATCAGTTCTTCGCAGGGGCTCCGTTCACACAGCCTCCTCCAGCCACGCAGCACACGCCACCTCCTCCAGCCACGCAGATCACGCAGCCTCCTCCAGACCCGTTGCCTCCCCGCTTGCGTGTCCCGCCGGTTCGGTACAGCCCTTCGGACTACAGCCAGGCGGGACCGTCGCGGGTGCTTCGCACACGACCTCTCGACGATGCACCTCCTTCGGCGCGTCGGCGAAGGAGAGCTAGGGGTCAGGGCCAGGGTCAGGGCCAGGGTCAGGATCCACCACCGGGGGGTTATCAGGCTTAGGATGTGCGTTATTTTTGTGTACTTTGTCCTATTATGCTTTACCATCTATTTTGTGTACTTTGTCATATACATGGTCTATTATATATTTCTGTCATCTTTAGTCATATCAACCGCGTGTCATTATTGTTTTTTCAGCTTTTGTCATATCAACTTTTCCAGCCTTTGTCATTTCAGCTGCATAATGCTGCCGAAAGCCGGCTATGGCAGAGATTCCCTGTTTAAAGCTGTGGGCATAGCCACGCTCATGTCATCATGACCTGCAGAAGCATCCGATGCTCGCGGATTTGAAATACTCTGAAGTCCGCGAGACTCTCCTTTGGTTGCCCCTTCGCCAGCTCTTTATAAACCCACCGAGGGAGGGATATGTGCATCACACAGCCAGAACTTCCATAAACTTTAGTCTGTTTTCCCCACACACACAGTAGGCCACGATGTCGTTCTACCGTATGAGAGTAGCGTTGACGCCCCAGTTCTGCCGGAGTTTCCACGCCCGAAATGTGACTGCAACCTGGTAGCGAATGTTACGCAGTCTACGCACGGAGATACGGCCTCCCGCGCTCACTACTGTTGTGCTCGCGGCTTCGGGGTAAACCAAATGTTGTCCATACCCTAATTACGGTAACAGTACCATTTCATGCATCGTTATTTGTTTTTTTAGGACGAGGACCGTTGTTGCTTTTTCCAATGGATCGACGGCGAACGACGCGTGACATTTAATTTCTCTACAATCGCCACGACGCCTACCCCACTTCGCCAGAGAACTTCACACGGTGGGAGAGGCGGCGGGATATGTCCCCTACCTAGATCGACCAGGAGTTAAGGGCCGGTGGGCAAGGGACGAACCAATCGATCGATTTCACGTGTCTCATGTTTCAGCTACAATGTACCCATTCTAAATCAATTCATCGCATACAGGACTTCAAAAGAAGTTTGCAAAATGGCTCAAGTCAAGGCAAGAAAATCCTCCTCAAGGGCCAACGCATAAGCCAGGAAGCGTGCGACCACGGCCTCAGGCGGTGGTTGATACTGGCGATGAGGATCTAGCGGATGAGAAGATTCTACCGGTGCCCTTTGTCCGAGGATGCATGGTCTTTGGTACTTCAATGGTGGACCGGAGACGTACCACCCACATCTCAAACTTCCGTATTTGATAAGCGGGAGAGCAACCCTCGCCAGTGGTGCTACTACCTCCCGTAAAAGCCGGACCCCGAGCACGCATACGGTATTCTCCAACCACCACAGCGGCATACTGCATTGATTGCAGTGGCACGTTTTCGGTTGTACAACAAGAAGCCCAACACACACCTCTGGACCATATCGTGGAGTGCGAGCCAAACAGAGGCGTCTCGGCAAGTCTCGGAAGGGTAAGAGGGTTTGTCCTTTCGAATGGTACGGGATAAGGGGAAGCAGTACCGAGGTCCGCGATGCAACAAATCCTTGACGCATTACAAAGGCCATCCGCAACCCTGGTGGTATTAACATAGGGGCGCGGAAATCGGGAAGGCATGCCCATATGGGAGGGCAGGACTCGCTGAATGCACATAAACAAGTTACTTCTTACACCCAGAGGCGTATGGCATAGGCTACCCATTCGGCGATACCGGGAGCACTGCGCACGGCCATGGAGCTCTTTCATAAGAGAGATTGAGCGGTGTCCGAGAACAAATCGCACAAGATTGACAGGTGATGTAATATGTAGAAAATGTATGGCATCATTCCCACTCTACGAACATAGGCGGAACGATCACTTGTTCCACCATTACAATCAGTGTTATTGGCACTTCTCCTAGCAATGTCGTCACTGTTTAATATCTGTTGTATCTACCGTACTAAGGTTGAGTTTGCGTACTAAGATTGCTGGCTGCATCTACATGCTTTTGTTATTGTCCTTTCTCATATTATGTCTTACCATTTAATTCTATCAGCGTAAACAAAGGCGTAGATGAAAAATTTTCCCATAATATGGTACTCCATATATCAAAGAGCAAATTTGTGGTATTCGTGCCAAAAAATGCATTCGAACGTGACATTTCACAGGTTGCCGAAAAGGCTTAAAAGTTATTGTTGACAATAGTACTTAGGGTTATTGTGGCGGTATATTTTTGTAGTGAACAAAGGCGTAGATGAAATATTTTCCCATAATATGGTACTCCATATATCAAAGAGCAAATCTGCGGTATTCGTGCCGAAAAATACATTCGAACGAGACATTTCACAGGCTGCCGAAAAGGCTTAAAAGTTATGGTTGACAATAGTACTTAGGGTTATTGTGGCGGTATATTTTTGTAGTGAACAAAGGCGTAGATGAAAAATTTTCCCATAATATGGTACTCCATATATCAAAGAGAAAATCTGCGGTATTCGTGCCGAAAAATACATTCGAACGTGACATTTCACAGGTTGCCGAAAAGGCTTAAAAGTTATGGTTGACAATAGTACTTAGGGTTATTGTGGCGGTATATTTTTGTAGTGAACAAAGGCGTAGATGAAATATTTTCTCATAAAATGGTACTCCATATATCAAAGAGCAAATCTGCGGTATTCGTGCCGAAAAATACATTCGAACGTGACATTTCACAGGCTGCCGAAAATGCTTAAAAGTTATTGTTGACAATAGTACTTAGGGTTATTGTGGCGGTATATTTTTGTAGTGAACAAAGGCGTAGATGAAAAATTTTCCCATAATATGGTACTCCATATATCAAAGAGCAAATCTGCGGTATTCGTGCCGAAAAATACATTCGAACGTGACATTTCACAGGTTGCCGAAAAGGCTTAAAAGTTATGGTTGACAATAGTACTTAGGGTTATTGTGGCGGTATATTTTTGTAGTGAACAAAGGCGTAGATGAAATATTTTCCCATAAAATGGTACTCCATATATCAAAGAGCAAATCTGCCGTATTCGTGCCGAAAAATACATTCGAACGTGACATTTCACAGGCTGCCGAAAAGGCTTAAAAGTTATTGTTGACAATAGTACTTAGGGTTATTGTGGCGGTATATTTTTGTAGTGAACAAAGGCGTAGATGAAATATTTTCCCATAATATGGTACTCCATATATCAAAGAGCAAATCTGCGGTATTCGTCTTGAAAAATACATTCGAACGAGACATTTTACAGTGAAAAAGGCTTACAAGTTATGGTTGACAATAGTACTTAGGGTTATTGTGGCGGTATATTTTTGTAGTGAACAAAGGCGTAGATGAAAAATTGTCCCATAATATGGTACTCCATATATCAAAGAGCAAATCTGCGGTATTCGTCTTAGAAAAATACATTCGAACGTGACATTTCACAGGCTGCCGAAAAGGCTTAAAAGTTATGGTTGACAATAGTACTTAGGGTTATTGTGGCGGTATATTTTTGTAGTGAACAAAGGCGTAGATGAAATATTTTCCCATAATATGGTACTCCATATATCAAAGAGCAAATCTGCGGTATTCGTGCCGAAAAATACATTCGAACGTGACATTTTACAGGCTGCCGAAAATGCTTAAAAGTTATGGTTGACAATAGTATTTAGGGTTATTATCGCAGTATATTTTTGCAGTGAACAAAGGCGTAGATGAAATATTTTTCCATAATATGGTACGATACCTACATATTTTTGCATAAATGGAACATCCAACACTATATGCATATGGTATAATTATTTTATTCCATGTTTTGTATATTTTCGCCATACGGCTTGGCGACTACCTATTTTCGCCATACCGCTTGGCGAATAATATATTTTCGCCGTATAGCATGGCGACTAACTATTTTCGCCGAACGGTGTGGCGAATACCCTATTTTCGCCACAACGTACGGCGAAAATACCCTAACCCATGGTTCTGAACAATTAATAGCGCAATTATCCTATTTTCGCTGAACCGTGTGGCGAAAATAGGGTATTCGCCACACGGTACGGCGAAAATAGGGTGTTCGCCATACCGTTTGGCGACGGCATATTATTTTTGCAAATTTTTTATTTCGTATATTAAAAACGCAATTTGATTTAAAAAAAGTATTATTTAAAAAAAAATTCTCTCATACATGTACCACTTGGTACAGGCAACTAAACGCACCCTATATAAACGCAGAGAGAACATTGTGATTTACTATTGTCCGCGTTACATTATACTATCTTCTCCGGTCACAAGTAGCTTACTGATGATGAGAGCGACAAAATTATATAAGTCTTGCTAATAAATGCCACGATTCTGATTTTAGTAGTAAATTGATGTTCATAGAGTAGTGAATTGATGTTCATTTGGTAGTAAAATTTGATTTATGCGACATTTATTATCGAGACTTTCATCATATTGTTCATCTTGTCGTTATTTTTCTACTGGTGAAGTTCGTTCGTCAATCAGAATAGCGAATAAAAAGTTATAGCTAAAATAAGCAAAAAAACATATCCGTGTACAAACTAAGAAACACATTACTAGTTAGTTGGCCACAGTTCTGATTTCCGTAGTAACGCGTTTCAGCATCAAATTGTTTTTTATACAATAGTGTATTGTTGTTCATTTAGTTTCCGCCCAACTAAAACTCTCCCAAGACATCACAAATACTGCATAGACCAACAGCAAAAGATGCATCGACAAACAACACGACCCTGGAACCAGCCTGGCCTCACCGCCGTCACCTTCGGCAGCCACACCCCGACGCCAAAGGTGAGGACTGTCTCTGCTCGGCCTCGGCTGACCTGCATCCCGCGTGGCGCACAGCCTCCTCACGCCCTGGGCCGGGCCCCGCCATCCCGTGCGCTAAACTATGAAACATGTGATTGTAATTAGAGATATCTAGGAATTAATGCAACGACAAACCAGTACAGTGGGCTAAACTATGGTTCGAACGAAGACCACCGAATCGGGCAACCACTTTCCAGCTAAATTCCGGAAACGGGGATTTCAGCTTTTCCTGGCCATTTCCCGGCAAACAGAAATAGCGCCGGTGAGGCCGCAAGCAGAAATCTCAGCCGAGGGCAGGATATCAAACCCCAGCAAACTTTGTCAGGACCCAAAAAGGGTTATCTAGGGTAATTGTTGCTGAGCCATGCTGGTCCCGACAAAATTTGTCGAAACACGCCCAATTCTTTTGTTGCAAAATTTCAAAAAACCAAGTGGTTCGCAGTGATTTGGAAGAGTGCGTGAACAACATTTCCAACAAGTAATAGCACCCCCTCGACATGGAACGAATTTTTCAGACCAACAGCGCAACCCATCAATGTACAAACTACCAAGTTATATCTGTTCTACAGTATTACAACTAATCCAGGGAGAGAGGAATTGTTGCGCACTTAATTACATCCTGAACCCGAGAAATTAGAATTGTCAGTCACTATGACGGCAGAATCGGGCTAGAGAGCTCGTCAATGTGCCCCTCATCAACCTACCTATATACATACAATGAGACACGGAGCTTTGAGCATCATCTAGCCCTTATTTTTTCCTGTGTAAAAACTACATGTGAATTAGTTGACCCCTATTAAGTTACCTCTGCGCTGTGTGTCGATTGAGAGAGATGTCGATCAGCATAGTGGAGAAGTCTCCTCAACCTTAGGACCATATCGCAGTGGAAGGGCAGGGCACTGCGTCTATCCATGTAGGCCGGGCTTACTGTCATCCATGAAAGGGAGTGGAGCTCAGCTGCTACGGTTTCCAACACATTATGCATATCCAACTCATAATCTCGAGTGGCTGTTTCTTGCGTGAAGTTCCTCGCCTTCTGGCTCAGATTGCTGCTGCTAACCCCTCGGTTCTTCTTTTCTTGAACACCGGCAGTGCTGCCTCCATAGTGATCAACAATGCTAACTGAGAGAACAGAGGGCTTGTCCTCTTTGATGAGTTGTGCAGAGTCCGTTCTTCTTGGTGGGACTGCTTTGGAGACAACATATCCCATTGCCAAGGGAATTGCTGTTCCTTTGCTGTGCAGTAGGTGGGCAAGTGGTGGAGATTCTGATGTAAGGCATGTTGGAAGCTGTAATGCCCCAGGAGGAAGGTATCGCATACTTGGTGAAGGAACTAGGAGATACGATGCCGACATTGACCCAATGGGCTTCACTGGAGTGAACCCTTCTAAATAACTGGAAGGGCCACTGCTACTTCGATTCCCTTCACCTGTAAAAGAGGTGGCAATTTAGAGAGGTGCTAGATCCACATCAAATGGGTACAGACTGAAAACTTGTACATTAAGACATAATTATATAAATACAGTACAGGTAGTACTTACCAGAAGTAGGTCTGGTCAACAGATCCGCTTGGAATGTGAGATGCAACGAATGGTCCTGGGAAACTGCAACCAAACTGATGCTGCGAACCAAGTGCAATGAACCCCTTGCACTCTCCATTCCAGTTTGTTCCACCAGGATCTGCTTTTTGTTCCTTGACTGCCCCTTCATGAAGCTAGATTCTGAATGAGGACTGTACAAAGGGCTTGGTGAGGAAGGCACGTTTCTGCCTTGGATTAAACCCATATCTTGCTGCTGGACTGTTCGTCCATTAGCATTTGATGGAATACCCTCTGGTATAGAGCGTCGTAACTGCACAGGCCACTTCTTGACTTCATTACCACCAAAAGAGTATATTGCTTTTTGCCATTCTGCATACAAAATATATAAGATAATCACATATTATAGTCTAACAAATAAAAAGTAGAATTTATGCTAAAAGCAGTTAGTACCCTGGATTTCCAGTTGAAGGAAACCTCCAATCCGGGTTATTATTATATCTCTTGATCGCATATTGCTAGCCTCGGGAGAAGAAATTATTTGACAACCCTGCTGCAGAATTTGGATGAAAAGGCTTTGGAGAACTTCACTGTCTTGGCGGCTGCTAATACCACCAAAAGGAAATATTAAGCTGTCCAATAACTCTCCTCTAGAATCTGTCCAGATGCATACTAACCATCGCCAGTCCTCAGTCCAACCATAACAACAATGAAGACCTGATGCTGTGTCACTCTCAGACCCTTTGAGTAGAGGACTCGCTCCACCATCAGAGCCACCTCCTGAAACTGAACTGTAAACCCCACTACCACTTCCATCCACTCCAGATTTTGAGGATTCCATGACAGCATTATAATCAACAGACCCAGACTCTGCTAGTATGAAAAGTGGCTCAAAGGCGTACTTCTTGTCATCCTGAGCACATAAATTGGGGGGCTTACATGGGTCCAGCAACCCTCCACCACGAGCTGGTTGCCACGAGTTATCCCATGCTACCGACCTCATGGATGCATCAAACTCTGTTTCTCTTGAGAGAGTTGGTCCAGACATCCGAGGAACTAAGCATTCTTTCCAAAGGGAGGGACCAGGAGACGCAACATGCATCATTGTGGACTGAGATCTACCCATATAAGCGCGTGACTGAAACATCTCACTTGTGGAAACGGCCCGTGGGATTCGTCGAGCCTTGTTGTACACAGTGAATGCTATGTCCTTCAAAACAGCAAGCTCATTGTTTGGTTTATGAAGTCTCAGCAAAGTTTCGACAGTAACAATCTGCAAGACAAGCTTAGGTATACTGAATCCAGAGAGCATTACAACATTGGATGCTGATGCTTCATCGGCAGAAGCACTACAGTTTAGGGCTTTGGCAACCTGAGAATATAGGAAAGATTTCCTTTCTCTCTCTGGTGATAAAATAACAAAACCAAGAGCAACAGAACATTCTACCAGTGTCTCTAGAACTGCAGACGGTTCAGGAAATGGGCAAACCACATAAATTACCTGCACGTATAATAGACCACATGTGAAAATGGATTATCATATTGCAAAACACTTTTCCAGGCAAAACATGTAATACATACATATAAATTCATCCATGGAGAGGCATGACTTGAAAGCTTGAAGCACATCATAATTCATAAATAACAAGATCTACAACAGAGGATTTCTTTAATTGAATTAAATGCTGGCCAGGATATTTGGTCTTTTATTTCGAGTTTTGACGAATTTGTGGCTAAAAGTCTTATCTGGCTTTAAAAGGTGAGATTCAAGTATCTCCCTGACTGTTCCCTAAGAAATGTATATCCTATTTCCAACTGGTCTGGAAAAATAAATGCATGCTTAAACATGAGTATTCTTTTGAATTCTTTTTCGGGGAAAAACTAACATTAGAGGAATGCTTCGCAGAAATAATTTTAGAGTTGACTGTGGTATAACTTGTGCACTTTGTTCTGCCCACATGGAAGATTGGCTGCATCTATTTTTGGAATGCCAGTTCAGCAACAAAGAGTGTTGAGATTATGATTACTGTCAACTGGGATACTTCAATTGAAATATTTGACATGCTGATGATGGTGAAATCACAGGCTGGCTCAAAGAAGTCATTCTTTAAGGAACTTATTACTCTAGCTTGTTGGCATATCTGGCTTCAACGAAATAATTGAATATTCAAGAGAATCCCTCCCGACAAACATAGATGGAAGAGGCTCTTATTCAGTTACTTGCAGATTTAGATTGGCTCAAAGTTAGATTGCCTCCAGGCTCCAACTATGGTAGCTGCTTCATCTAGTTGGATTGTTTAAGGCTTTTCCTTATCTTTTCTCCCTCCAATTCTGTATTTCTTTCATAGTTATCAATATATTTCAGTAGGGCTCTCCCCTGCTATTTCCCCTAAAAAAAGGAATGCTTTGAAGTTCCATGCATAGAGTAAGTTAGAAGTGACAGGCAAAAATGTAGGATGATTATATAGAACTAAAAGAGTGAGTGGAATCCTTAAATGAGTCCGTGTCCAAAAAAACTCAATCCTTGGGCTTACATATTGAGAAGTAACAACTCTGCAAAAGTCGCCTAGAATAACAAATTGAACTACAAAACGAAGATAATTATTATATCTGATTAAAGAAGCACCCTTGACTCAGTGAGTTACTAACTTATCTTTTCTTTTTGTATTTGCAAATCCTTTTGTACAGTTTTTATATTTTAGTATATTTATTTCACTAGGGTTTTCTTGTGCTTTCTCATAAAAGAAAAAAGAAAAAGAAACAAAGTAGTCTTCTCAAAACTTAAAGAACAGGACAGGATGACTAAAGAGAAAACACAAACATAACGCAGAAGCAATGCAGCTATTGTTTTGTTAAGCTCCTTGAGTAAAAAGGAAACAAAATGAAAAAGGCCTTACAGTGCAAGGTCCACTACTGCTCTCTTTCTGATTTGTAGAGATGCTTGAAGTAAGTTTTATATCCTTAATTATCCTTGCCAGAGATGTTACAAAGCTTTTCACACTCCAATTTTTTGAAAGAGCTTGAAAATAATCACTCATTGAACTGATGGAACTTAAGTGGTAGCTCCCAATCTTCACTTGCTCAGGACACTCAACAAGAACAAGTCCTGAAGGCAAATATTTTCCAGGGGATAGCTCCATTTGTCCTCCACTGTTTTGCGGCAAATGAGTTCCCAGTTTGCAAACTTCATAAACTATAAGGACACAGAATTAGCAAAGAACAGTAAACTTTGTTAAAAATATTTTGCACCGCCATGAATTAGAATAATGATTTGGAGATTATGAGATTTTTAAATTATAACAAGCCAGTGTTCATAATCACAACTGATTTTGATGTTAACAACACAATCTTAGATGCACAGAAAGGATCAACTGTAAAGATTGTCTAGTATGAATTGAAGTACCATGTTTTACTTATGGATAGCTGAATTTTTGTCAAATTTTGTGTGCAGTACTCAGTCTACTAGTTCCAAGCTGGTGGAAACCAGCTGACTACCACCAGGTTCCTTAACCCTTGTTTGGTTCATGGAACAACTGCACATTCATGGCTGATGACTGAAGAAAATCTGAAGCAAGAACAAAATGATAGACACTTGTTCCAAGCTGAAGGAAAAAATCAGTGGCCACGGAAGTAAGCATATCAATATCGGGGCACAGTGCATAGTAAGTAACCTGACAGAGTGAAGAAATGAGAAAAGGTTATGAGTAAGCAAATTATTGAGCTCTTTTCAAAGCAACCAAAACAATGAATGAAATCTACTAATTTAGACTAGCTTATGGGACTTACAGGCTTGGGCGAAGCATAAGGTTCGAAAGGAGCCTTCTCCCACAATTTAAGACAGTTGGCAGAGGTCTTTAACCAATCGTCCTGGTAACTATAGTTTCAATATTCATATCAGCAATTCATGCAGACGATATGCTCAGTAAATTCAAGCTGAAAAATAGTTCATGGGAAACAAAATTATGCTACCCGACAAGCAGAGAAGGCGAAGGGAGTGCAGCAATGGTTGGTCTAACACGGTGATACCCCTTTTGATGCTCCGGCTCTGAAGTGCCTTCGTCAACATTTAATCTCCTCTGAGATGAATCATCACGTCTTGCTCCCTCTGGCAATATTATTTTGGCAAGCGAATTATCATGCTCAGAGGACAAGTCATAAACTCACAACATATGGCAGCAGCCGGCAGGAATACCTCGATTGCTAGAATGGGGTGGGCTCATTGAATCTCCACCAAGGGGTATAGCACTTGATTCTCGAATGTCACTAGAAGGGTACTGGAAACAGCAGGCATCTCCCAAGGCGGCAGACTCAGCAACATTGCTTCGACCCCTGCACCAATCAATCACCGATAACGGACCATCCATGTTTGCAAAGGCAGTTTTAAGAGCTGCCTTTATATCTGATTGCAACAAGCTAATCATGGATGACTGTGAAACCTGTACCCAAAAGAAGAGGTTGAGCATAAACATTGGAATAAGGAGAAACAGTGTAATGTAGGAGTAGCAGTGATAAGAAAAAGAACAGACATCAGATTTTACCTCTGCAGCAAGTGGATCAACTAAATCAACACCAGCACAATCCTTTGAATGGCATGTTCCCAATAGTCCACCACAGCCAGCATGAACCATAGAAGGTGCACAGGAGAATCCACGTCTCTTTTGCTCCTCCAAGGCAAGCCAGAAAAATGAACCATCTCCATCATCCATATCAAGTGCAAGATCAACAAATGAAGTAGATTGTTGAACTAACAGAGCCATGGCACTGAGAAGATCCACAATAGGCTGCCTCTGTAAAGGTAGATTTGGGCTTGTACCCGTAAATGTCTTAGCGGACAAACACTCCAGAGGTTTTGCCCCTTTAGGAGCCCCAACAGGCCTCCAAACTCCCGCATTTGCCATTAGGGATCCGTCACATATTTCATCATCAACATCACTAGATAGCCTAACTGGTATATTTTCTTTTTTGATGTCATATTTGGGGATCATTGTATCTGACTCACTGCTGACCTCTGTATGCATAAGACTGGACATGGCACTTTTTAACTCAGCAGGTGCTTTGCTTCTCAAAGACAAGAGTGTATGCCTTATTCTGCACATGGCAGCCTGGAATGAGATACATTCAATTTCAGTTGCAAGAGCAGTCTTCTTAGAGAGAAGGAAATAGCCAGCATTAAACATGCTGGCACTCTTCTTTTGTGAAACAAGAGGAGAACTGAATGAAGTTACACCAGGAACAGGTGGTGATGTTTCTCCCTTACATAACTGTATGTCCGCATTGTTTAATCTCTTACCATTCTCTTTATTCCCACATTGGACAAGTGTGTATAAGTTCGATGAATCAATGTCATGTGAAAGATCACCGGATGTTAGTTTGACAGACTTCTCAGGCTTGTCTTCTGTGGACTCAATTTGAGATCTTTGTGTAACATCGTATGAATAAACTCTTGAGCTAAAACTAGAACTCCCTGCTTTTTTTGATCTGGGAAAGTAGGGATTTGTAAACAGTGATGTTGGCATCTCACGAACAGGAATTTCAACGGCTGCATATTCTGGTGCAAAAGTGAGCATTGCTTCAGCTTTGGTAAGGTAATCAAATCTACCAGATGATAACACTAAGTGTTGGGACCCTGAAGGTGATGCAACATCTTTCTGAGGTTCTTGAACTTTAGAAACGACATCCTGAATAGGTGCCATAGTTTGGTGGTTAAATGCCTCCAAAGATGTGAGACCAACTGGGGAAAGCCTCGGTTCAGGTATATCCATAGCTGTGGATGGACTATCTGTGAATGTAATATCTCCACAGTCGGAAGCAGGGATTACGAGAGTATGTGATTCAGCAGTACCTGGAGGCTGTTTGAAACGGAATATTATTTATATGAATTATATTGCAGGTAAGCCAGAAAAATGCAAATCTAAATAGCAATAAATGTTAACATCATATAGGTTTGTATTTGCCTGTCATGAATGGTTATATGTTATGCTCCGATTTGTTTAGATCCAACAAGAAAAGAATTCCAAGAGTTATTTCATCACTATCAGCCAAAGTAGAAGGCAAACAAAGAGATTACACAACAGACTTCACAAGTTTATGGTAATATCACAAGCAACATTTGTCAATGCATGTGTTGAGGAATTCTACAGATGGTCATTTGTTGCAATCTAGACACTTACAAAACCAGCGGTGACACACAACAATCTTGACAAATAAGGTTTTAACCAGAGTTTGTGTACCCTAACATCATAATCATCAAGAACTGAATAATGATAGGTTGATAGTTTCGTATTAGTTAGGGCAAGAATACTGTATGCAATATTGATGTGTATATCATTGGGAAAAAAATAATCCGCAATGAATATCTGTCACCGCACTATTTCTGTAAGTTAATATATAGAGTTACAGTGTTACACATACAGCAAATTAGCAATGCATACAAGATAGCTCTAAAATCAGATGCTCGTATAGGTTTCTACATAGAAGATAGCTTTAGCATCAGAATATAGTATAGGAGACAGTAGTAAGTACTAACTTTTTCTAAGAATATATGTGGCATTACAGCAGCACATCCAAATGCAATTAGCGGAACTAACACAATTTAGTCCAGTTAACAGAATGTCACTAATGAGAGATTTGACAGAATTATAATGTACTAAATGTCTGAAGAGAAGTATAATTCCGTACTATTATCATTATACCCATGGGTAATGAGCTCAGTATTCTCAGGAATATTCTCTCACATTACAAAGCCACTATCTATATATTGTAATCCTTGGTCTATTGGTAAATAACTACCACAGGTAGGAGTATAGGATGCATACCTCACCAAAATCTAACTCCTCTTTTTGAAAAAAGTCACTAAAATCTCCAAACTCCGAGAAAAGTAAATTGGCGTCCATCACAACCCCCTCTTCATCCCAGCCCCAAGAACATCCACCCTGATTGTTTGCACCTTGTATGTTTTCCCTAACTTCTTTGCCAGCATGAGAAGAAACTTCCGTTATGTCAGAACGAGACCGCTTCGATACCTGGTTGCACAAATATAAAGCATCAAGACTATAGTGATTTCATTAAGTTCGTGTAGCACAGCACGGCAATACTATGATTGTACAATATTGCTTTGACAAATTGATGTTGCAAAAAAAAGGGGCAAGAATATCTGTAACATGCAGAATGAAGATTTAGTCACCAGAATAGAACTTCATGCACAAGTGGCTACATGTGGGCAAGAAATACTTGGTGCGATGATAGTTTTGACATTAATGGAACATATACATAATACATGGGTGCATCTGTGTAGTAAGTGAAGATAGGTACAGGTGTATTGGTAATTATCCCTCAATTACATATGGGAGGTTTCAAGGCTCCTCAAGCATCCACCTCACTTCCACCTTCTCTCTCCTCTATTTTCCGAAAAAGTCCTCCGTTTTTTTAAAATTACGTATAGGTCCTTGTGCGATTTTCTGTGAGAGGAAAATAGATTTCCCCGTTTCGCGTTTAGGTCCCTCGTTCGGTATTTTACAGGGAGACCCCCCATTAAATGCGAATAGCGAACGAGCCCTTTTCTAATTTTTCAAAATAGCGAATAGGTCCAAAATTATAACAAATAGGTCCCTGTGCTTTACGTTCGGGTCCTTTTTCCGTTTTGCCCGGAAAAAATGTTTTCGTGGTCCGCTTTTCCTCCGGAGCATGGAAAAAATATTTTCGTTGCCCGTTTTCGCTCAAAAAAATTTTCCTTTCTCCGTTTTGCTCGGAAAAAATGTTTTCGTGATCCGTTTTTTCTCCGGAGCATGGGGAAAATGTTTTCGTTTGCCGTTTCTCTAAAAAAAAAATGTAAATCCGTTTTTCATCCGGCGTTTATAAGTTTTTGTTGAAAAAAAAAAGTTTCGTTGTTCGTTTTTCCTCCAGGGCATGGGATAGATGTTTTACGTCGTTTTTCCTCGTTTTTTGCCCCAAAAAAAACACAAATTCGTTTCCCGTTCACGCGCGCGGCGTGCGCCGCGTGGGAAAAATATTTTCGTTGCCCGTTTTCTCTTAAAAAAAGATTCCTTTCTCCGTTTTGCGCGGAAAAAAAATGTTTTCGTGATCCGTTTTTCCTCCGGAGCATGGCAAAAATGATTCCGTTTACCGTTTTCTCTAAAAAAAAATGAGAATTCGTTTTTCGTCCGTCATTTATCCGTTTTTGTTGGAAAAAAATGGTTTTGTTGTTCGTTTTTTCTCCAGAGCATGAGAAAAAATATTTTACGTCGTTTTTCCTCGTTTTTCTACGAAAAAATTGTTCCGTGGTCCGTTTTTTATCCGAAAAAAACACAAATTCATTTCCCGTTAACGCGCGCGGCGTGCGCCGCGCGTACCATCCTAGTTGATCATAAACACAAACACTTCTATGCATGACAAGGTACACATATATGCTTCTATGAAGTAAACTGTATACTATGTGCTCTGCCATGTACTAAAATTTCAGCCGCCATTCATTTGTTTCTATTTCTATCCAGATCTTTTGTTTCACTTAATGACCATCAATATTTACAAGATTTGTTAAAGCATTATGTGTTTCCACTTCTCCAGAAAACTATGAATTATTAAGTAGGTAATATTCTCTATTTTGCATCTGTAGCTCATTAAAGATGGCTCAGAAATATTTTTGAGCATCCATTATAGCAAAAATGGTTTTCTGTAGATCACAAAAATGATGTAGCTAGGCATATTATGGCACTAGGACTTACTAGTGAGAACAAAGAGAAAAAAAACAGCGGTTTAGTAGCAAAATATAGAATAAAAAATTAATTCAGTACGCTAAAGTGTGTAAATTAAGAGGGAATTTAATACAGTACCATCTTGCTACCAGCAATATCATTGTTGGCCGGCAGATCAGATTGATGGCATGCAATAGAATCAGCATCAGCTAAAAGATCACCACCTTCAGCAGCTACCGCATGCTCACTTCCATTTGAAGTGCTACTCACACTGCTAACACTACTAGCCATGATATTGCAATTGCTGTTCTTTTGTCTTCTTAGTCTTAGAAAATTAGAGTTCACGCCAAGTCCCTGAGAAGATCCAAGGCAAGAGCTGCTAACATATCACAACAATTAGAGTGGAAAGAAATCACGGAAAAAAACAAAGTGGCGATCAGGATATATTAAAAATAAATAAAGAAAAAACATCGCATAATATAGCTTAGTCAATTAAACTATGAGATTATGATCAATGGACACGGTTAAATTGTCATAATAGAAATATAAAATTATATTCCTTTTTGAAAGAATTTTCGGATATAATGAACAGTGGGCAACAAATATATGCTATGCCGTATAGAGCTTTCAGATGTGCTTGGTAAATGGTGATCCTTGCACAAAGGAATTACTCTAAAGACTATCAATTCGAACCCCGCTTATGTAAAATGTAGTGATTCCAGGTGTCCTCACTGTTAGAGATAGAGTCCTAGTATATCTGTATACGTATTCTGTTAGAGATAGAGTCCTGTTATCTGCTCTCTCATATACATGTATATATACTGGCCTTTTGGCCTCATAATGAATACAAGTGCTATTCATAACATGGTATCAGAGCCTAATCTAGGGTTAGGGTTTTCTATCTGATGTTGCACTTGCGTCATCCTCTCCTTCCACCGACTCTTCCCGTCGGTTTTTCATCGTTGCTTTGCTGCAAGGCAAGATCCCGTCGCTCCTGCCTCATCTTCTGCGGCAGCGACTCCAGTCGCCGGCTCTGGTTGATCTAAAGCCTGCCGTCGCCCCTGCTGCCACCGCTGCCGACGCCGCCGATTGGCTCTGCCGCGCGTGGTTCCGCCTGACTGTCTCGTCTCTGCCGCGTGTGGCTGCCGTCTCTGCCGACTGGCCCGACGCAGCAAGACTGCTGCCGCCGCTGCTGACCGAGACGCCGGCTCTGCCTACCGTCTCTGCCGCCGAGCTTGTGGGCGCCACCGAGCCCTGCCGTCTCCTCCCGGTGGTTCCCAGATCCCGCCGAGCTTGTGGGCGCCACCGAGCTTGTCCGCGAGGATGGAATGTTTAACCCTGGGCAAGACTACATAATCCTAGAGAAGTCTATCTCATTCATGCATCGAGCTCATTTCAGAACCTGAAAGAAAGAAAGAAATAATAACTCTCCAAATTGGATATTTGTTGTTCATGCATCTTTGCACTCCCCTACCAAAATGTGCTGCCTTCTACTGCTACTTGAATCAAACACAAAGAATTTTGAAATGAGCACAACAATGGTCAGAACCTGAAAGAAAGAAACAATAACTCTCCAAATTGGATATTTGTTGTTCATGCATCTTTGCACTCCCCTACCAAAATGTGCTGCCTTCTACTGCTACTTGAATCAAACACAAAGAATTTTGAAATGAGCACAACAATGGTCAGGGTATGCCAATTTCAATCAATATTCCTTTTATAAGCGCTTAATTTCCCCAGAGCTCCTCAACTTATAGTAAGCAATGTGAACGTACAAACATGCTCACTAACCTAATTTTCAGTAGAGCATCTGCATTGATAGTACAAGCCAAAAAAAAACAAATGTATGAATGTATCCAAAACTGACCTGTTGTGAAAGTAAGAAGATGGAGAAAAATTCCAGAATGGCCATGCCCCCCATGATGAACTCCCTATCCATCCCTGTAACCACATTCTGCAAAGAACAAATATAAACCATCAACCATGTCCTCTCCAAATATAACAAGATTATAAGAGCAAGATTAGTACCTTTTACTAGAAGAGCGAACAAATGCTTGATGGACCATAGGTACCAAAACAGCCTCTGGTGGGTAAATAAATGTTCTTTCAAGAACAAGAAGGCTATCAGCTGATTCTAGCTTTCGCTGTCCATCAGCACCCAACTGAGGATCCTTCACTGTATCCACTTCTTTTTTCATCTGATTACTTTCTGATTCAGCAACTTTGTCAGTTGAGGCAGCTGGAAAGCCAAGGGCAACTTCAACATAGTAATTTTGGCCTCTCAGCTGACAGGCGGTAGGCTGAGTAAAACCAGGTAAATTAGATGCCGATAATTTGCTGAAATTGTTACAGAGAGTTGACATGAGAGCTCTGAATCCAAACGAACTGTTCTGTGTATGAATATACGTAAAATAATAATCAAAATGAAATACCCTGCATAAGAACAATTTTTAAAAAAAAAAATTGCTTGCTTACAAGTGTACTCCACATCCAAGAGGTGCAAGCAAGCCCCACTCATCAGTGGGAGTTCATAACTTCATATCAATGTAGAATGCTCACAAGAAAAAATTGGTTTAACTACAAGTCCATTTGACATTTGAGTTTTAAAATACCTTGAATACACTTGACTCACAAGATCACTCGGACAACAACCGACAAGCCTACCCAGCATTCCGCTAGGAGCAACAACAACTGCATGCACATTCAATTTAACAAGTCATCTAGGAATCTAAAGGCACAATTTACACAAATGATGAAAACAGCTGACAAAAGTAAAGCTACACATTAATAAAATCCTAGGTGCTGGTCAAAAAGTAGAATGAGCAGGGAATTTAGTTAAGTTGGCTTGATAAATATCTTCAAAACAAAAAAGTCCAGTAGCAATTTTCTCTTGCGAAAAAAAAGAGTAAAATTTTTGTAAGCGTTACAATGCTGCCAATAAAGCAAGATATGTAAACAGGGAATTAAGGGAATGAAACAGTACCTGGAATACCTTCGTCAACAGAGCGGGGAGAATACGTGAGAACTTTTTCTATATCATCACCACAAAGGTTCCGCATATACCTAATAGAATAGACTATTTAAAGTAAGACCATTGGCACATAATAAACTGAAGAAGGCTGGCACATAATGAACTGAAGAAGGCTGCCACTACAAAGGAAAGTCATAAGCACTGACCTAGCAGATATGAGAACATGTACAAAGATTGCTTCCTCGGTGGCAGCAAAGACAAATTCTATCATATGCTGTGCTCGCCTAACACAATGGTAATGAGAATAAAAAAAGGAAATCAGGATAAGACATAGCCAAGCTGTCCTTGGAAGAAGAAAAGGAAAACATATGATCTTATATTACCAGCTACATGCAGATGCTCTTATATCATGGGTCCAAACACTATTGTGATCTAGTGATCGACTATAAAAAAAGACAATTTTAGTGATATAAAGTATGATGTAGAAACAGGGATGAGAGTTTTATCTTGAGCAGTAGTACTTTCTTGGGTGTTTGTTTGACAATTTTAGTGGTTTGTGTGGGAGGTGGGAGGCAAGGGACAGATGAGGCAACTATTTTAAACCATTTTTTTTGGTATTTTGCGGGTGGGTCGCAGAGTTAAGCTCTTCAAGGAGAGATTTTTTTTGTGGGAGGTGTGGATGGGGGTGGCGGACAAACGAACATGCTTGGAACTCTTCATAATAGTAGGTGTAAGTAACCAAAAAATCCCCAAAGAGCATCATTACATTCTCATCATTGTATACAAGTTAGCAAAATGGCATAAAATTATTGCTGAAATCACTACAGCCAAAGTAAAAAACAACAGTATTAAATTAAGTTGAAACCCCATCTGATGAATTGAATTACAATTGTTTAAACAAAGTTTGTATCACTAGGTAAGCAGGAGCCTGTTCAACTTCAAGAACAGAAACAATGGGAGACTACATGACATCTCATATATTATCTACTTAGTGAACAACTTTTAGAACCATTTGTAACACAATTAGTCAGCATATCTCCCAAGTCCCAACAATCCATGTATGGAACTTTAATAGATTATTACTTATCATCCAATGATCAGTAAGCATCGTAAAGAACTAATCAACAAATTAAAAAATGAGTAAGCAAATAAAAGCATATCAACCTTAATTAACAAACCTAAAGCTGTTTTGATTTCTTGTAGGGGCATTGTATTTTGTAAAAACATCACCGAATCTTGCATATGATAGCCCTCTTAGTGTTCTGGAAAAAGGAAAAGATCAAACTGGAATTTCATACTTCAACAAGACAAATAAACAGCAACTTTATGCGACAACAAGACAAACAAATATAAGAGTATGGAATACCTTTCAATAGAATTTCGTAAGGCCTGAGATAGTGCAGCTGCAATCTCTTCTAAGTTGCCCGGGGCTACCCATAAACCATTTGAAACAACTAGGAAACACAATAAGCAAAGAAAAGAAGCAAATAAATATGCACTGCACTAAGAGACTCCATATGTAATAAAAAAATTCAACTAGAATCAACCTCTTAATTTGGATATAGCAGCTTGGGTCATTTCAGGCACTGACGACTGACGACCAGGAAGAAACAACCAGAGCTTGATCTTCTCGTCTGTCATTACGACAAAATTTTGTATAGGCAATCAGGTTAGATAAACTCGGGGAAAGAAAGATGGATGCGGTTAGTGCACATAATTATTACCAGGATTATGCTCCCCTTGAGATGGATCCCATGGACCAACAAAGGAGTTCGTCCAAGTACATAGGAAACCTTCACTCTGTAAGTGAAGATATGCCGACAGCACAATGTAATTAAGAGCATCTTCCTGCTCAGCCTTTGAACTGAAAGAGGAATAGCAATCGACACAAAGAAAAAATGCATCAGCACATAAATAATGAGTGCCAAAAAGGTAACTAAAATACATCCCAAAAAAGCATACAGAGGGTATAAATAAAAGTATTACACCTTCTATCAGAAGCTGTACTTGGATCTGGTTCGATAGGAAGAAACTGAAACCATGATACCGTTTGGAGCTGCCCCTGTAAGGGCAAAAGATAGAAATAAGATGAGAACTGTTATGAATAGCATTTGTATTCATCATAAGACCAATGGACCAGTATATATACATGCACAAAAGGGTATAAAGGGAAAGCCTATATTAGGCAATATCTATACAAGGCAAATCAGGATACTGTCTAACACCCCCCCCCCTCCCCACAAACTCATGGTGGATCTACAACACTGAGTTTGGAGAGGTAAAAGTTATGATAAACTCTAGTCTGTGTCTTCGTGAAGAAATCTGCTAGCTGGAGCTCTGAAGGCATATACTGAAGAGCCACAACCTGATCCTGTACATGTGACCGCGTATAAGAAGCATCAACACTAATATGCTTGGTGAGTTCATGCTTCGCTGGATCTCGAGCAATGCTAATGGCACCCGTACTGTCAGATAAAAGAGGAGTCGGTGTAGAAATAGAAACACCAAAATCCTCAAGTAACCACCGTAGCCAAGTAACATCTGCTGTCAAAAGAGCCATAGCCCGCAACTCAGCCTCAGCACTCGAACGAGAAACTGCTGTCTGCTTCTTAGTCTTCCAAGCAATGAGAGAACCACCAAGAAAAACACAGTAAGCAGAAAGAGACTGACGATCAGAGTGATCACTAGCCCATGTAGCATCAGAGTATGCCTGGAGCTGTAAAGAGCTGGAGCGTGGAAAGAAAAGACGGCGAGAGATAGTTCCACTAAGATATTGTAGAACACGAAGAAGATGACTATAGTGGAGCTGAGTGGGAGCAGAAACAAACTGACTCAGGATATGGACTGGATATGAAATGTCAGGACGAGTGACACCAAGGTAAACAAGACTCCCAACAAAATGGCGATAGCGAGTAGGATCCTCAAGAGGTTCACCATCAGTAGGTCGAAGGTAAACATTGAGCTCCATAGGAGCCTCGGCTATACGCTCATCAGTGAGAAAAGCACGATGAAGAAGATCCTGGATATACTTCTCTTGGGAGAGAAAGAAGCCCTCAGATGTAGAAGAAACCTCAATCCCAAGAAAGTATCGAAGAGGACCTAGATCGGACATGAGAAACTGCTCATTGAGATGAGCCTTTACAAAGGCAATATACTGAGAATCATCACCAGTAATGATCATGTCATCAACATATAGAAGGAGAAGAGTCCGACCATGAGAAGAAGTGTGAACAAAAAGCACAGGATCATGAGCACTGGCAGAGAAACCAGCTGCAGTGATCATAGAAGAAAAACACTCAAACCAAGCACGAGGGGCTTGCTTAAGCCCATAAAGAGAGCGACGAAGTTGACAAATCATGCCCTCAGGAACAGAATACCCTGATGGTGGCTGCATATAGACCTCCTCATGCAGTTCGCCATTAAGAAAGGCATTCTTAACATCAAGCTGAGAGATGGAACACTCACGAACAGAGGCGACAGCAAGAAGAGTGCGAACAGTGGTCATGTGAGCCACAGGGGCAAAGGTCTCATCTTAATCACGACCATGCTCCTGCTGAAAACCACGCGCCACAAGACGAGCCTTGTAACGCTCAAGAGAACCATCAGAGCGAGTCTTAATCTTATAGACTCGCTTGCAAGTAATGGGGCGGACACGTGGAGGAAGTGGAACAAGATCCCAAGTGCCAGTGCGCTCAAGGGCAGCAAGCTCCTCTGCCATCGCATGCTGCCATTCCTGATGAATAACAGCATCACGGTAAGAAGTCGGCTCGACCAGAGCTGCACCAACAAAGCCAAGGCGCTTAGGAGGCCGAATAGACTGTCGATCGCGAAGAGCATAACGAGGAGGAGACATGGAAGAAGATGGCTCATCAGAAGAAGAAGATGGCACATCAGAAGATTCCTCTGCTTGCGGACGACGAGTGAAGTAGAGAGGATAGGGAGGAACAATATCTTAAGAGGCCTTTGGAGGAGGGGACGGTGGTGAAGAAACCGGCGATAAATGAGACGCCGATTGTGAAAGAGGAAAAATGACAACTAGAGTATCAGAAAAAGTCAGGAAAGACAGTGGCTCAACAAGGGATGTAGGGGAGGAAGAAGAACGAGGATAGAAGGGACGGGACTCATCAAAAGTGACATCCCGTGATATCCGTATCCGTTGGCCAACAGGATCCCAACAACGATATCCCTTATGCTCAAGATCAGAATTTGTAAAAACGCACTCAACAGATCGGTGGCGATCGGCAGTGCGTTCACGAGGTGCAAGAAGAACATAGCACACACCCAAAAAGGCGAAGTCCAGAATAATCAGGAGGCATGCCACAAAGACGCTCAACTGAAATCCCACCCTTAAGAGCAGAAGAAGATTGGATATTGGTCAAGTAGATGGCAGTGGAAACAACCTCAGCCCAGAAGTGAGGTGGAACAGCAGAAGCAAGCATAAGAGCGTGAGCTGTCTCAAGAAGATGACGATGCTTGCACTCAGCCACACCATTCTGAGCATGAGCACCAGGACAAGAAAACTGAGAAAGAGTGCCCTGTGTAGCAAGAAAAGCTCGAAGAGCTCCTGGCAGATACTCCCCTGCCGAGTCAGCACGAAGACACGAATAGGAGAATCAAACTGAGTGCGAATCATGGTGGCAAAAGTCTTATAGATGGATAAAACCTCACTACGAGAGGATATAAAATATATCCAAGTGTGGCAAGAGAAATCATATATAAAAAGAATATAATATCGATGACCCCCTTTTGAAACAAAAGGAGCCGGGCCCTAAACATCATAATGAACAAGATCAAAAGGACACTGTGATATAGACACTAGAATGGTAGATGAGTTGTAGCTGTTTGCCAAGCTTACAACCCGTACAGTGTAAAGAAGCATCACCAGACACAGAGCCTAAAAGACCACGACGAACTAAAGAAGACAGACGCGAACTACAAAGATGGCCCAAACGGAGATACCACTGAGCAAAAGTCCCGGTAGAAGAAGCAACGGATGCTGAAGCGGTAGAGGAAACAAAGAGACTGGCAGAGGCAGCGGAAGGTAGATGAAGCCAGTCAAGCTCCCAAAGACGCTGAGAGTCATGGCGGCGAGGGCCAGTCCCAACTAGAGCCCCCGTGCGGCGATCCTGAACACAACAAGAGTCAGAATCAAGAATAATGCGACAACCATGATCAGTGAGCTGGCCAGCGGATAAAAGCTGCATGGTCAGTTTGGGAACATAAGAAACAGCAGGAACATGAAAAGAGGACGACAAAATATTACCTCGTCCTGCAACAGAAAGAGATGTACCATCTGCGGTCTGCACAGTGATAGGAGCAACAAGAGGACTAATGTAATGAAGACTCGAGGGATCAAATGTCATATGAAAAGAAGCTCCAGAGTCAAGAATCCATGGGGTGATACCTGATGAGGGTGGTGGTTTCTCACTAGAAGACTGAGTAGCGTAATCCAATGAACTCGCTTGGTGTAGTGGCAGCCATGCGACGCAGTAGCATAAGAATCTCCTGAGTAGAGTCAGAACAACAGAAGTCTGCTGAGGAGAGGCGCCCCAGAGCCCAGTGCCCTTAGAAGGGCATCCACCACGACGAGCAAAGTCCTTCTTCCTGTAGCAGAAATGCTCCACATGTCCACTCTTGTTGCAGTAGGTGCAGTGAAGGCCTCCACTCCCAGTGGCTAGAACTGGAGTAGGTGTCACTGTTGGAGTAGAGCGAGGGGCTGCCAACACTGAGGGAGACACCAGCAGGCCCGCGTAACGAAAACAAGCCTCCTCAGTACGAATAGCCGCAAGGGCCTCCAACAGAGTCACACGAGGATGACGAGCAAGTAGCTGGGCACGAATCTGCTCAAATTCAGCCCGAAGACGTGTCAGGAAGTCGTAGATGCGGCGAAGCTCCAAATGAGAGTGCTGACGTTGACAGCACTGGTAAGTCCGGCAAACATCCGGCCCTAGCGAATCAAGCTGACGCCACAACGAAGACAACTGCGCATAGAACTCATCCACAGTAGAATCACCCTGCTGTAGCGATTGCTCCTGTCGCACAACAGCAAGGTACATAGAGTCACCAGCAGGCTCATAACGGTTGCGAAGATGCGCCCACATCAACTGTGCCGAAGACAAAGCAACAATGTCCCCAGTAAGATGCACCTCCATGCTAGCAACCAAAATAGCAGAGGCGCGAGCATCTTCATCAATCCATGTCTTGTGAGCAGAAAACTGAGTCTGAAAAGATTCCACAGCATCAGCATAATCATCAGAAGCCTTCTTGCAATCAGCATCATTGGCCTCCTTAGGAATAACAGGCCTGGCAGGGGGAGCAGGACGAGACGGACATGATAACTCGCCAGTAAGAAACTCCCACAGACGCTGACCACGCATGTGAAAGCGCATATGAAGAACCCAATCTCGATAATTGAGACCATCGAAGATAACCGGGCAGCGAGGAACATAAACAGTCCCCGAAGAAGAACATGTAAACGAAGACATTTTTTTTACTGCCGAACAAACCAAAAACTCAAGTCGCCACACCGATCCGAACCAGACTTCAAGCCACACCAAAACAGATCGAGAGATGACACCTGAGGCAGAGAGCCGACCGAAGCGGGCAAGGATGACCAGCAAAATCGGCGTGGACTCGAGCGAGTCAGCGACGGGATCCTGCGAAGCCAGCCGGAGCCGGAGGAAGGCAATCGAGTCCGGCGCCAACGGGAACGACGAAGGCGACGGCGGTTGGAGGCCGGCAAACAGGAGACGGGCGGACGTCGGGCGGGCGCCAACGCGTGACAGAGAGACGTTGAGGCCCATCGTCGTGGTCGCAGTGGAGATGGTGAGGCGACGAAGCGGCCCTGCGGCCGTCGACAAGACCACCGGGGCGACGCGGGCCAGCGAGAGGCAACGCACCTGGCGGGCGCGCAGATCAGGCGGTGGCGCCACGATGGAGATGAAGATGAAGAAAACAAGGTGGAAAGAGATGGCCAACGGAGGAGCCGGCCAAACAAGGTTGACGCAAGTGCAACGTCAGGAGAGAGCTCTAACCCTAGATTGTGCTCTGATCATGGTTATCACGGCGCCCCGGCGAGGCGAGTCGCCTCCGGGGTGCCTGGACGCCTAGGCGCCAGTTAGGCGACCATTAGAACTTGAATTGGTTTGTAGGTATAGCCGTATAGCCTTTAACTAGTTAGACGACCATTAGAACTTAATAAGAGAAAGGATTTGATATTCATTTTTGGACCATACCATTTTCTGCCCAGGCCAGTTTTTCTGGCCCAACCCGATCCAATTGGCCTGACCTAACCCCTAACCCTAACCGCATGCACTGCCTCTTCAGCAATTCCTCAGCCGCCTCCCTCCCTCCCTCTCGCTCGCTCGTATGCATTCCGCCTCTCCACTTCCCTTCCTCTCTTCAGCAATTCCTCGACCACGCCGCCTCCCCCTCTGCCCTACATCGCGGCCGCCGATCCAATCGAGCGAGCGCGAGGCAGAGCGGCGACGGCGCGAGGCAGAGCGGCCGCCGATCCAACCGATCTGAGCGGCCGATCCAACCGATCTGAGCCGCCGACGGTGGAGGCGCGTGGGCGACGGAGCTGGCGACTGACAGATCCGGTTCTCCCTCTCCCTCTCCGCCTGGCTCTCCTGGCGACGCCTGGGACATCCAGGCGACCGATTTGCCACGGCCAGGCGAGGCGAGGCTCCACGGCGGCTCTCCTCCGGCAATCGGACACCTAGGCGACGCCTTGATAACCATGGCTCTGATACCATGTTATGAATAGCACTTGTATTCATCATGAGGCCAATGGGCCAGTATATATACATGTACAAGAGGGTATAAAGGGAAAGCCTATATTAGACAATATCTATACAAGGCATATCAGGATACTGTCTAACAAGAACAAACAAGAATGATTAAAACAACAATAGAACACTTAAGATGAAAAGAGTGGATATGTATATTGTTTTATTGAATTCGAATTCAGATATGAATAGTTCAGAAGTATGGCATTTTGGGTCGAAAGCCTAAACCGTGTCCGTATTTTTTAGTTGCGAATTCATTTTCCAAGTTCCCAGAACCCTGTTCCCTAGCAGAACCCTACCTTGACCCACAGTTACTGTCTATTGAAACATCATGAAAAATTGCAAGAAGCAAATCATGTGTTTATAGTTGCTGCAATCCCCACCCCCCATCATAGCTCATCTCCTTGTCACAGACGCCTTTGCCCATCCTCCCTAATAGGCACCGTGTCGATCATCATTGCTCCATCACCCTTGCTTCTGCTTATCCCTTATTTCACCGTCAGTGCCACCACTAGACCACACCAGGACCACGCACCCTCCACGTCACCCCCTGCCCCTTGTACTCCCACCATGCACAGCTCAAACTACACCACCCGATCTGACCATCACCGAGCCGATGTCATATCCTCCACACTGTCACAGGCAAGTGTGCTTCTCTTTAGACCCCTGACATCTGCACCAAGGCATGCTGGGTGCTGCTGGTCAGCCAATCACTGAACTCCTCTGATGACCTACATCATCTTCTTTCCCTCCTCTGCTCCATATCTAGTGGTCAACAAGGCTGGCAACAATGCTGGGGCACGTGGCGGCGATAGAGGGATTGGCAGGGGAAGTTGATACTTAGTGGCTTAAGCTCACAAGCTAAGTGACATTTATAGCTAGTTCTTGATACAAGCTAAGCCAAGTTGGCACTGTAATCTGGTCGCATGAGCCAGGCCTTGGTCAGCTTGGTCAGCTCATTTCCACCACCAACTAGAATTGAGTGGTTGTGATGCAGCATGGCAAAGGTTGCGAAAGTTGAGCCTTTGAAGCTTCACCCAACCTTTTACAACTTTTGCCCAGATCTAGTCAGATCACGAATTGCTCTATTAGGCTAAGTTTTAGGTAGGTCATAGCGTCATCTGAACCCCATTGTGTTCGGATGGACTTTATAACATATGTCACTTGTGATTGTCTTTGGTTAAATTGGCAATTTATATTGGTTGGCTTCGGTTGGGCTAATTCAGTAATAGGCCTAGTGTAAGCCTGTAAGGGACCAATTAGAATTGAATAAATTATTCCTTTAAATACTTGCATATGTAACTGTACTCTGCACAAGATCAAAATCACATTATAAAAATATCCTTGAACATCGTTTGCTACTTCAATTTATCAAACACCAAAAATTGCCCAACCTTTAGTCTAATGGACACAAGCAAAAGCATTTGTAGATCAAATAGGCTAACCTTCAGCATACACTATGCAGAACACTTTAGTTACACGATTATCAGTGTTACTAAGTCGTGAACTAGTCGTCCAGTCGACTAGCAGCGCTCGACTAGAGCCATCGACTCGACTAGTTGAGCAAGTCGAGCGACTTGCTGTCGACTGGTTGACTTGGATCGCCTTGTCATCAACTTGGAGAGACAAGTAAGGCGACTTGTGGGCGAGTGCGGGAGAGGGTGTGTGACTTGGCTCACTTTTTTGCGACTTCGTGAGTGATTTGAGATGGCCTAGCGTCAGGTTGAAAATTGAAGAGGGTAAAGGGTCTTGGCATTCAAACCCTAGCAACTAGCAAGCAGCCTCTGCTGGTTCTTGTCTCCAAGTGTTGATTCCCTCCCTTCCGGCCATCTCACAGCACCCGTCGCCTTTGCCCCTGGCTCAAGCTGCCATCTGCAAGCGTTACCTTGGCCTCCGAATTCATCTCCCTCCTTCATCCCTTCCCCCTGAGATCATTTTTCTCCTGATCTCCATTCTCTCCGCTTTGCTGCCTTGTTTTGTTGAATGTTGATCTACTCTGTTTTGCTCTAATGCTCTCAACCTCTCATAGATCTAGTAGTAGCAGCGGCCAGTGAGTAGTAATGCACTTAAATACTAATGTAGTACCACTGGACTAGTAGTAGTAGCAAGTACTAGTAGTGGTATAGTAGCAGCAAGTAGTAGTGGCAGAATATCAGTGGTAGTAGTAGCAGAGTAGCAGATGTGGTGGTAGCGGCTGCTACACTTTGTTGTAATAGAAGATGAGGTAACATGCTCTGAACTTATTCAAGTCTTGTTTATTTCATGCTCTGTTTAATTTGCTATCGTCCAAGGGTGGTTTGCTTTGTTTTATTCAAGTCGGCAAGTCGGTCCCTTGGCGACTCGACTTACCAACTTAATAACCTTGACAATTATACTCCGTACTTAGCAACAGGAAAGATTTATATGTAGGGCTGTAAAAAAAGCTCGAGGCTCGCAAACTGTTTGAGCTCGATTCGTTTCAGGCTCGATTCGAGCTCGGCTCGAGCCTGGAACGAACCGAGCTCGAGCCTGCCTTCAAGCTCGCGAGCTTCACCGAGCCGAGCTCGAACAGCTCACGAGCCTACTCGAGTTTGTATCGAGCTTCCGTGAAACGAACTTTCTCGAGCTTGTTATCGAGCTTACTCGAGCCGAACTTACTCGAGCTTGTTACCGAGCCTACTGAGCCTACCAGATTAACCGAATTTACTCGAGCTTACCGAGCTTATTCGAGCTTATCAGCTTACCGAGCTTACTCGAGCCGAGCTCGAACCTACTCGAGCCGAGCTCGAACCTACTCGAGCTTGGACCTCGGCTCGAGCCTTACCGAGCTCGAGCCTGACAGCCCCAGGCCCGCTCGAATTCGGCCCGTTTACAGCCCTATTTATATGGAGTACAGATTTTAAATGGCTGTTCAGGTACACTTTAAACCAATTTTAAAAAAAAAATTATTGCCATCCTGGTATCTTTTAAGCAATAAAATAACACTCATTTGTCAATGACAATATAATGCAAGGTTACAAGTTGCGCTATCAGAATCACCGGAAAGTTTGCATTTTACAATCTGATGAACAACATAACAAGTTACCACCCTGTGAATGAAAAGCACAACAGAAATTGAACAGAACAAAAGGGGGAAATAGGAGTACGAGATCTGACTTACAATTTTGAAAATGTTGGTCCACATATTCAGTGTAGAAGACAAGGATATTGCTTTATAAAATCACCAGAGTGCTTGACTGGACAATGCGAGGTTAAACCTGCAATGTGTCCTGCTGCCTGTGATACAGAAAGTTCTGAGGTAAGTCTATGTAGAACAAATGAAGGAACTACATGCAAGAAAGAATGAGATCATATGCAAATGAATGTGCAGATGATGGAGCCTACCATTCCAGATTAAATGAATTGAACAAGTTATAGTAGCAAGCATATTATCAACTTAAGATACATCCGAAAGTGCAGATAAGAAAACGTTTACCCAGCAGAAGCAAAATGATTTAAAACACAAACAACAGTTGTATTGTTGTTAATGGAAGCACAGAACTATATTTAAAATTGTTTATTCAAAACACGCAAATACTCCAACTACTCGGATCGGAAGGAAAATGTGTTTAGTTTCCATGTCCACCATGACTTAAACAAAAAAAACTGCAGGTTGTGGTTGTTGTGCCTCAACGAGATACGGTCACCACATGCAGTCAATCGCATGATACAAGGAACTAGATGGAGATTGCCAAAGTCCCTCCTGTGACCTTCCCCATGGCCAACAGCGTATAGAAGCTTCTTGAGATGTAAACCGGCCAACTAAGTCCTTCCAAACCCAATCGGAATGATCAACCCAATTTCCTATTCCCCTACTTCCAGAATCTACTACAGCCCATCGACAAGTGCAAACAGAATTCCACTTCAAAAACCCTCCAAAGTTGCAGCAGAAAGCACCAGCAACCGCCGTGGGCACAGACCTCCCTCCATCCCCTTCCCAGCACACGATCTCCCGGAACAGACTACTAGCATCAAATCACACAATCCCCCGCTTGGGGTCCCCGAGCTCTCCATCTCCAGCTACCCGCAACTCTACAATTGCTGCTCCACTACACCCACACTCGCCGCTCTGCTACACGCGGCGGCCACACCACGGAGGACGCGCCCAGGTTCAGCAAACCTACTACCACTTCGGACTCGGCCACGGAGGAACTCTGCGCAAGCGCCTAAGGTTTTTCGAACTGACGATGACGGCTAACGGAATCGGAGCCAACAAACTGGGGACTCACCGAAGGGCAGAGGAGAGCTGGTAAGGAGGCTGCTCCGGTCGGCTCGGCTCGGCGGTCCGCGGCGGCGGGCGGAGGAGGAGGCGGAGCGGAGGAGGTCGCCGCCGTCGACCGGTTCGAATTAGAGGGAAGAAAGGGGCGTTCGGTCGGGTACTCGGGTCGGTCCGTGCACGAGCCCTGGTGGAAACGGAGGTGTTGGGTTTAGGGATGGCAACGGGTATATACCTAGCGGGTATCACCACCCTGTACCTGTACCCGTGGTAGCAAAATCCACCCACTACAATACCCATACCCGCATACGGGTACAAAATTTACTCTGCACTGCAAGTGTAACGGGACTCAGCGGTAACCCGCACCCGAAAGTCAGGACTTAAGGTTTCATGACAAAAGTTCTATTTTGTTTGCATATAGTACTTATATTTCGAAGGGTTACACAATATGATTGTATACAATATATAATATGCTGGGCCCGGTAAGATCGTATGTTATCATATTGACTGTACTAAAACAAAGTTGTGCATGCTTTCGTTTATGTCACCTAGCCATCAGTATTACTGACGCCTTGATTCGGTATGTGATCATGTAGAACAAAGGTAGCTAATGATTTAGCAAAGACTCACCCATTGGTTAACACCAAATGCTTGACAAATGGGCCGTAGAGATCCTTTCCAAAAAACATTTCGTCGATCTACTGCCTAGTTAGACAACAAAGAAATGCTAGCAACTTTTTCACTCTTGTTCACACCTATATATACATGACATATTCCATATTAGCCACCCATATGTAATGGGACCCGCGGTAGCAACAGAGTACTGGACCTGCATTCGCTCTACTCCGGGTAATAGTTTTTGCCCGTTAATATACCCGCGGGTATGAAAAACGGTTCATACCCGGCCCTTAATAGAGTAAATACCTGTCGGGTTTCGGGTCCCCGTTGCCATCTCTAGTTGGGTTGGCTCTGTCTCCGGCTCTGCGAATGACGAGTGGGATCCGGACCCACGGAACAGTGAAAGATGCAGGGCTGCAAGTCAGGAAGGGTTTGGATAGAGTTCGGACGGAAATAGTAAAGTCGAAACTTATTAGTCGCCGGTATGATTGGTAAATACGATTTAGTATATATAATTTTATTAAATACGGTAATTAAAATGTGATACTAGATATATTAAATAAAACTTCGGTTCAATATCGGTAAGTACCATAATATTTCGGTTCGATATTGATAAATACCATATTTACCAAAATAGTATGAATTGTTTTTTTTCACTTATCGTTTTGGGTATCGATATGGTTTATAATACATACATTTGACCATTATCCTATCTAAGTATATGTTAGTAAAAATTATTACACACATTTGATTATTACTTTGACAAATCTAATGATATTATTTTCATGTGAAACTATACTTATACAAATTTGATTGCTACTTTATCTAATTATACATGTATTTTTTTCTATTTCGATATTCGGTTTTACTCGTGGTTTTTATTGAAAAAACTGTATTTTTAAAGACAAAATTTTGTTATCATATATTAGTCAAATTGAATTGATCGTTTGGTCGATTTTTTGTTACGATTTTTTTTGTACGATAAAATTATGCACAACACTATCTTGGTATACCACGGTGGACCTGTTTGGTCGCTGGCTGAAGAGCACGAGAGGACGCCGCAAGGACAACCAGACAATGCAGAATAGTAATGGGCTGTTTGGTTGGCTGCATATACACAGATTTGCATCAATAGATACAGAATCTTCCTTTTTTCTCATGTTTGGTTGGCTGCATCTGGTTTTAGATTTGGCTCTGCAGATGCAAGATTCCCCCCACATCCTGGCTCTGGGGAAACGACCAAATTTAGCGTTTCTACTGGTGCAACGACGCTAGCTTCGTGTTCTGCGCGAAATGACCCACTGGCCGGCGACCCGCACTGCACCACATAGTATGTATCGCTAGGTGTGAATGCAGTTATTAGGCAATATGCCATCTAAGTTTTTTTCTCTTTGTGCTAATATCTTTTTATTATTATCTCCGATCATCGAACCGATTTTACCTACATGTTCCTGACATTTTTTGGAACAAAACTAGACCACACTTGCCATATAAATTTAGATTTTTAAAATTTATTTACCACTCTTTTGAATTTGGTCCATCTCACTTTCCTTTAGGCAACTAAACATCATCTTTGTGCATCTCCTTTCATCTACTTAGTCTGGCTCCTACCAATCTGGCTAAGCTCGTACAACCTTACTGAGTTGAGAATGCAACCAAACAGCCCATAAAAATCCACAACAGACCTGTGACTGTGAGGGGAAAATGACGAAGGCACTTTCGGTGGAGACAAATCTAGCTTTGCGAGGTAGAGGCGTGTGTTACCAACAACGATAAGCTTACAACGTTGTACTTGTGTGGTTAAAGTTATTCACGATGTGCCGGTGCTAAATTTACTACCTCGTTGTCACACACATAAGTGCTGGATTTACTTTTGAGGTGCAGTGCTTAGCACCTTTTTTCTTTTCCAAAACGACTCACAATATGCCACATCTTATTCTTCCACCATATTTTCTCTCTCCGTTTCATGTCACTTACAAATGGGTTTGTACTTACGAGCCGGGATTTTTACCATCTGGCGTCAAAAATTTTACCCTGCGTCGCTATTTTAAATGGATATAGAATCCTATCGCCGTTTAAAATGGATATAGGTTCAATAAATTAAGAAAAAAATCGTATTTATCATTGATAATTTATGTAGTATTGTATAAAATTATTATTGTCAACTAAAAAATTCAAATTTAAATTATTGTAGTTAAATCATTGAATAAACCAAATAACTATAAGAAGTCTCTCTTGCATGCAACATGAACTAGTTAAAATATGGATAAAATAAACATGAAATTTGGTAAAAAACCAATTTTGTTGTGTTCCCGGGGTCGCAAGGATCCCAAATATACAAAAAAAAAAATATTGAAGTTTAGCCATCGTATGCATTATTTTTTGTAATCAAAGTTTCAATATTAGAAACGCTTAAGCATTTTCGGCAGCCCATAAAATATTGTGTTTAAATGTATTTTTAGGAAGAATAAATCAGATCTGCTATTTGATATATGGACTACCATATTCTGAAAAAATATTTAATTTACACCTCGCTTTGCATATAAATTGTACTAGTGCAATAACCCTAAGTATTATAGTCGATAACAACTCATGTTATGAATAATTAAAGTCACGTTATGAATAATTAAGCCCAGAGAAACTTTAGCTAAAGTGTTTAAATCATAAGGATCATTGTGAAAGCACGTAGATGCAGCCATTAACCTTAGTAAGCAAACTCAACATGTGTAAATCATTTCTTATGCAAATCGTACTTAGGGCTAAGTACCATTCACGCAAACACCATTACTAATGTCTTAATTTTATTAATCTGGATAATCTTAGCTTTTGGAATTCGAATATATGCAATGGAATGAATAAAATTATTTGTTGAACACATGTCATGGCTCATACAATGAAAGTTCAGATGATGAAATAAACAATAGATTATATTACAAGGGCATTACAGTAGTGAAGAAATTGCTAGGTGAACTAACTAAGGAAGACACTGTTTGCCATGGTGAAACAAGTGGTTGTTACGCCCACCCGGCTAGAGTGGGAATGATGTCCAATATTTTCTGCACATTACTGTTCCCGTGTAAATTTTGTGATTTATTTTCGGACACCGCTCAATCCCTCTTATGAAAGAACTCCATAGGGATGCGCAGTTCTCCCAGTTGTCGCTGATTGGATGGCCTATGCTAGACGTCTCAGAGGTATAACACCGAACTTTTTGGTCTTTATGTGGATTTCTGCCCTCCCATATGGGCATGTCATCCCGAATCCCGGCGTCCCCTATGTTAATATCACCCGGGTTCCCAGATGGTCTGTGTAACCCGTCAAGGATTTGTTGTGTAGTGCGGGCCTCAGCCGGCTGCTTCCCCTTGTTCCTTCCTCTTCGAGAGGAGGTATCATCTTGCACTTCTTATGTGTTGGCCGTTGGCATAGACTTACCAAGACGCCTGCTCTGTTTCGACTCGCACTCCACCATGTGGTGTAGAAGGTGTGAGTTGGGCTTGTTCTTGTACAACCGGAAGCATGCCCTGCAGTCAATGCAGTATGCCCGCTGTGGTCGTTGAATAGCACTATAAGCATACTCAGGGTTTGGCTTTTCTGGATGGTAGTAGCACCACAGAGAGGATTGCTCCCCCAGTTATACTATGCGGGAAGGGTGAGATGTGGGTGGTACGTCTCCGGGTCCACCTAGTTGAAGTAGCCACACCATTCATCCTCGCCCAAGGGACTGAAGCATCTAGGCCCCCAAATTTGTTTTGGTTTTGATAATTAATGACAATCGACTTAAAGGACTAATCATTTCTCTCTAGATTTGAGAACAGGTTGATCGCAACTATGGCTTCACATGGTTAAGCATAAAGAGGACAAGAAAAGAATGCTAGAGACTTGTGATCAAGGTGCAAGTATAGAATATTGTTTTTTTTTATGTTTTTACCGATCTCGGAGTCTCGGAGAAGAAGATCGAATTCTTAAAATAGTTGCCATACTATAAAGAGGGAAAGTGGATTAGTATATTGAAGTGTCAAATGGTTTGAAACTTGGCTCAAATATCTCTCAAATTTCATATTAGAAGTTTTGTTTGAAGTTTAGTCTTAAAAAATTGCATCTTCAGTAAAACCGGCACTACCGCCATTATATTTGCGGTAGTACCGCCAGTGCGGTAATACCGATATTTCTATAGCGGTAGCTATTTTCGAGAGATAGTTGTTTTCAGGTATTTCCTTTTCTCTCTAGGCCGGTACTACCGTAGGTAAAAAGAGCGGTAGTTAAATTCTAGTATAGCCCCTTTTGTGTTCAGCTCATTAGCGGTACTACAGCCATGCTAAAAGCGGTACTATCGGCTTACCGGTAGTACCGGACTTGATTCAGCGGTAGTCTTTTTCCAGTAAGAAGTGTTTTTGAACTCATATGCGCTGATTTTAAAAGTCGGCACTACCGCCGTTCATTAAGCGGTACTACCGGGTTTGCGGTATTACCGGGTTTCAAATAGCAGTAGTTATTTTCCAGAAAGTGTCATTTTAGGTTTGATCTCGAAATCCATTAGTGGTACTACCGCATTACCGGACTTCAAAATAATGGGCAGTTTATCGCGCATTTAACGCACACAGTTGACCGTTACAAAACCGTTTTTAGTCGAGCGATAGTACCGGCTTTATGCCTGCGGTACTACCGCATTTCCTGATTTTTCAGGAATTTGGTTGCAATGGCTAGTTTTGTTGGTGAAGGCTATAAATACCTCCCCAACTGCTTTTGGAGTTCTTCTTGGTCCCTCATTGATTACACTTGAACTCTAGCAAACTTCTCTCTCATTTGCATTCAATTCTTCTTTTGAGAGGATTTAAAGGCTTTGATTGTTTTGAGTGTGTTTGAGCCAATTGAAAACCGTTTCACCCTCATTGACCATCAGCGTATTAAACTGACACTCATCTCACTCCGCAGGGAAAGGCTCTTCATCCTCTTCGTCGTTACTTAAAGCCTCGTAGTCCTGACTCTCTGCGTCCATCGATTGCACCAGCGATTCAATATATTCTCCCTCGTCTACCACACCCATTTGTTCATGCACCTCTGCTATTGGAACATCAACTTCCTCACCTTGCACTGCCTCCTGACCCGAACTAACATCATGCCTCATTAAGTATTCTCTAGCTTGGCTGCTCTCCCCAACTTCCTTTGGTTCATCACCAATAACCTCCTGTTGTGTCGCATGGATGCCATCTGCTTTCTGAAATCCTTGCGCCAACAACACTAATAGCCATCCTTTCGCAATCGCTATTCTTACATACGAACTCCATGACTTCGACCCATTCAGTTCGACTAACTCCCAATACGTGCAATCCTGTCTCCGACACCCTACTCCATGCAACTTCAGATTATGCAATTCACAGTCCAACGAGAACATTTGGTATAACCATCTTCTAACTCCATAAACGCTCTCCTACACGTGACAGGCTACCCACGACACTTAAAAAATGACTTAGTTTCAGCCCTTGTGCACCCATGTGCCGAACCCCTTCTCCGTAATGTATTGTAAATTACACTCGGTAATCCATACCTGTTAAGCATTTCATGAAATTATTAATACCGTTGTATCTATGTACCACGATAACCTACTCTACACTACTTCAAACAACTGCTAACTAATTAATATGATCCCTAAATCGTGTATCTAAAAAACTATTGCAATTCAACACAGCTAGATACTTACAAACCTAATTAATCTGGACGCTAAATTGTATATCTAAAAAAATATATTGATATTCTACACATTTAACTAATCTCCAAACTAATTAATCTGATAGCTAAATCGTGTGTCTAAATCGCTAAGTCGCTAAATCACTGACTCGCTAAATCGCTAAGTCGTTAAGTCGCTAAATCATGAGTCTAAATCGCTGAGTCACTAAGTCGCTAAATCGTTTGTCTAAGTTGCTAATGTGACGGCCCGGGTAATTAGCCCAGAGTAATTAACCATAACCTATCATTACCCTGAGTTAACCACACGAATCTCGCCACAATAATTAACAAAATATCGGTCGTCCCGATACTTTATCAGTTACTATACCGTGTTTAGAGTGTTGCAACAGAACAATAATTAGAGACTGAAATGGGAATATATTACATTTCATGCCACGCAAGGCTTTCATGTTCCAACTTAATTATACATCGGGTCCAAGTGTAACAAAAGTATCTTACAACGGTCTCAGCCCCTGACGACTTTCCAAAAGATAATACTGCCTACCCAATCCTCTAGTTCTCCTTATTGTAATAGTAGTAGTAAGCATCTTCCTGAAGGGCATGGTCCTGATCATCACCTTCAACCCACGCCTCATTGGCGGTTCCATCCGTCTCACCTTCTAAGCAGAGGGGGAGTTAAGCAAGAGTGAGTACAGGAGTACCCAGCAAGTATTAATAGCAACAATGCAATACATGATTTTTCTCTCAAATCCAACTCAACTCTTCCAAAGGACATCTCTTTCCTCCAATTACCTTTTTAATGAAAATAGAGTTGTTTTCTTAAAGAGTTGATCATTTTAGGATTTCTGAAATAAATTACTAACATTGTATATGAGACAGCCTTGACTTCCATAGTCTCCAATCCAAGAGACTGGCATGAATTCATGATTTTACCCTTCGCAGGTTTGTACCACTTTACCCATAGTGACACCATCAAGTGATGCCCCGGAACGTTTATCACTAATCTAGTATTAGATCTCCACCCTGTACTCGAGCAGGGAACACCTATCCCAGGCTGTTCCCACGACTCGCAGATACAGTTGTACTCCTGACCACCCGCCCAATGTACTCCATCTCGAAATCGGTGGTACATCAGGTGGCCAGTTAACTCCATCTCAAAATCGGAGCTACACATCCGGGCTTCAAATATACCGCCCCAAGTTGGTCCTGTCCCTCTGGGCCTCCCGGCGTGCCCAGAGGTCCACCCTTAATTTACTTACCCAATGTGGAGATACTAATACCTTTATAGGACAACCTTTTCTGACCGATTCCCGCACTATGGTTGATACTGTTTTACGACACATTGCCCAGGTGTTAGTTTGTTTAACCTTATATGCTAGCCTATGTAGAGGACCCCACCGGCATGACAAATCCTTCTCATCGGCGTCCTCTACCCACCATATTACTCACACAACTATTCCATGTCCCAAATGTCCAATCCAACACGTACTCAGGTTCCAACCCGCCAACTCATTTCTTTCCAATCCACAACTCTGACCATGTCACAATTTAATGTTTTCCAATTGTAAAATAATTTCCAATGCAATGATGACATTTATGATAAGAAAAGTAATTAGAAAACCTTTAATAAATTTATGAGCAAAGGGGCTTGCCTGGTATAATATTGGAATGTACGTCCTCGCTCAAATAATGGGGTTGGTCCAGTTGATTAAAATCTGGTCCTGAAATTAATTAAATTATTAATTCCTACACGCTAAATTTTGAATCTAATTAATGGCGTCCAACCGATTAAGTAACAATAAGATTAATTAATTCTGCTAATTAGACCTTTTGATGTTTAGACTAACAGCTAACTAGTTTATCTATTCTAATAACAGATCGCGAAGAAGTAACCCCATTTCCTAATTTTTCTTCCTTCCCCTCTATTTTTCTCTTTTCTTTTCTATTCTTCCCTTTTCTCTTTCTTTTCTTTTCTTTCTCTCCTCTGGCTGAACAGACTGGCCTCTCTCCTTTTCCCCTCCTCTCAGCCACTTTTCTAAGGCGACTTCCCCTGGCGCTCCTCTCCTCCCAAGCGACACCAACGCCTCCCGGCTCTCCCTCTCAGCGCCGGCCTCTGGCTCCTCTACTGCAGCAGCGCCTCCCTCTCCTCTCTCCCTCTCTCTCTCCCTCTCCCTCTCTCTCTCTCTCTCCCTCTCTCTCTCTCTCTCTCTCTCTCTCTCTCTCTCTCTGCCCGGACCGAGCTCCCCTTCGGTTCTAGAGTTTCGGTTGCTATTGGATCTTGAGCTGTGGCTAAAGATTTGCTACAAAGGTAAGGCTATGGGGGTCAATGATGATCAAGTGCATGAAATCCATTGTGGTAAGGTGTGCTGAGACCAGTGTTCAACGAGAGGGTGAACTTTCGGGTACACGCGCATCCATTCCTTTACTGCCTTGATCTGAGACCAAGGGTTTGAAACCCGATCTACTCTTCTCTCTACTTGATCTACTCAAAGCACAAGCTACATTTACTCTATTTACTACTTGCTACTGCCATTGGTTACTTGCTACTACTATTGGCTACTTGTGCACTTGGCTCAGTTGATCTGAGATGAAGATGAGGTTGGAGAAGAGGTAGCAAGCCTTGAGCTTCTTGTTTGGCCTCCTGCTCGATCCCCTTCTCTTTACTCGGTTAGGGTTGGCTGGGGGTTGGAGGTAGCCGATCTTCTCCTCCGGTATGGTGGCTCCCCTCGGCCGGGTCTTCTTCCTCCTTTGTCTCTTGCTCTCCTTGCTTCCTCCCTCTCTTTCGGCTAGCAAGGAGAAGGTGAGGGGAAGAGGACTTGCTGGCTTCAGAAGAAGTAGAATGGGGAGAAGAGTGAAATGAGATGGATGTGACTGAGCTGTGTGTGTTGGCTTGGTCTTATCCCTTCCTTGCTCCACAATTACCCTTCTACCCTTGGGTCCAACACTGTCTCTTCCAAGGCACAAGGGCATTAATGTCTTTCTTTCATTCTATTGCAAAATCAGTTGCCCTACACCCTTATGCACACTGCCACTTCAATTTGCTGCTTAATTACATGCTAAAGAACTGATTAGGAGATGATCTAATGCATTATCTTGATGGAATTTTCAGGGTCCTTATGGCTAAAACGTTTGTCTAAGTCGCTAAATCGCTAATTAATATAATCGCTAAGTCGCTAATTAAATTCAAACGAACAACAAATTTACCTACAGAAGACCGCGTCAGTTCTTCCTCCTCCTCCTGTCTTCTTCCTCCTCCTCTCCTCCTCTTCTTCTTCTTCCTCTTCTTCTTCCCCTCTTCTTTCTTTCTCTCCATCTTCTTCTTTTTTTATATATTTTTTTTCTTTTTTCCGTCTGGTTCGGCCGGCGAGGTTAAAAAGACATCTCTATCACCATTTCATTTGGTGACAGAGAGGCAAAAATATTGTTTTGCCCTCTATCACCATTTGAAATAGCGACAGAGAGGCCAAATTTCCGTTTTTGCCCTCTGTCGCCGTTTCAAATTGACACCGGGGGGTATTTTTATTATTTTTTAAAAGGCATATTATTTTTGTAAATATTCATTAAAATAATATTATTTTTTTAAAAAAAAATCATGTGCAGCATGGGTTGCTGCATATGGCCTCCAAAATTAAGGGGCCTATATTTTACTTATTTCTATATTATTAGTTGTTAGTCATTATATTAGTAAGAGTAAGAAATAATAGATAAGTAATTCTTTTTATTATCTCTTTTTTATTTTTACTGTAAAAATTCATTCCTAAGCGAAATCATATGCCTATTGATTTTTTAAAGTTTTTGAAATAGCTAAATCATTTCCGTAATGCAATTATTGCACATAGAATTTCTTGACAATTCTGGTGACTATTGCACATGCAAAAAAAGAGCTCATATAAATCGAAGTTGAAGTTCTATTTGCACTCTATAATGAATTAGGAAAGACTTAATGATAGCCGTTGAAATTGATTTAATTTGTAAAAGACTAATTGCAAGGACATTTGAAGATTATGTTTCAAATAATACTAGAAGAATGGTGCTTTTCAAGTAAAGGTCATATATGAAATTTGTTTTTTTAGCTCGATGTTTCACTTAATCCTTTGTATGATAAGAAAAAAAATTATACTACAGCTATAATATAAAAAATTTTGGTAATTAACTTTTATTGTGTATAGCCTAATTTTAAATTTAGCATGGCCCCCAAAATATCATATACCGCACTGCATGTTACCATTACATCCATCTTCCTCGCCGTAGAATCTATATTTAGTGACATGTACAATATGTGCCTTGGTAGCCATTGTTAGCCGGAAAGAAACTAGATGAGATATATTTGTACCAACTTTAGCCCAAATAGCGATCTCTGGCACTGGCATCGTTGTTTTGTCGTCCAAGTGAGCCATTCTGGTACGCAATAGAGCGGCAAAAAACATCCCAACCTCATAGCCGATACAGAAAAACTGGATCTTGCCGGAGATGGGAACAAAAGGGCAGGACCAACTAGATAAAGGAGAAAAACATCGAATAAATGAAACAATAAGGTATGTTTGGGCATGAACGGATCTTCATACACAGTGGCGAAGCCAGGATTCTGATAAGCCTCAGACTGAAGTGTAGTTGCTATAATTAACACCAAATGTATTATTTTGGTGCATTCGAAGCTGTGATATCTTTATTAACAAATAGCACAAAAACCTAAATCCACAGAGACAAAATTAATATATAAATTAGAGACACAAAATTACAAAGTTAAATAATGATCGCAAAACAAGAATGTAACATATCACTAGAACGAAGATCATGAGATAGTTTTTTGCTTACGAGACATCATACTTTGAAAACGTTATACAATCTTGTTATCTTCAATGCTTGCAAATACATCTCTCTCAATGTGGTATACCATGTTGTTTCCTGAAGGGATTGGTTGGACTATAATTGTGATGAAAAATAAGAAGCCAATGTCTTGGTTCTCTTCATCATGTACTTCTATTACATCAAATTGAATCTAATTAATTAATTCCTAATTGACCCATTCCGAATGTGGGTAATACAATGCGACAAAGTAAAAGGTTAAGAGAATCACCTAGAGTTGGCAGCCGATGATTGGCTTGAGGGCACAGTGCTCCTGGTCTTTGCGCTTGCGCAGCCTACTTCGGCTCGGCCCTCATCTCGTCCGCACATGCGAGAGAGAGAGAGAGAGGCGGCATGAGGGGGATGTCGGTTGAGTGAGTGAGTGAGTGAGAGAGAGAGAGAGTAGGCGGCACGAGGAGATGCGTGTGAGCCGAGTGAGAGAGAGGAGGTGGTGCAGTCAAGCGGGCGATGCGAGAGTCGGGAGGGATAGTTTGGCATGAGCCTAATAACTATAGGGTTTCTCGGCTTCTCCATGCGTGGACTGTGGACCAAGATGGACGTATGGTAGTGGCACTGCCTTGTTGGGCGGGGAGGGAAGGAATGCATGTTGTCCTAGATGTCTCGTACTGTGTGGGTTGAAATTTTATTTACATATATAAGTGTTATCTACTAGAGGTGGCCAAACGGGCGGCACAATCCGTTTAGGCATGGCTAATAAACGGGTTGTGCCGTGCCAGCCCAAGCACGGCCCGTTTGTGCCTCCCATTGGCTCAAAAAAATCAATATTTTTTAAAAAATAAATAATTGTTAGAAAATTAGAAAATCGAAAAACATGAAAAAATATAGAAAAAAATTGGAAAAAAAACAAAAAATGAGGAAAAGTTAGAATAATTAGAAAAACTCAAAGGACGTAGGAAAAAGTTTTTAAAAATATATATAAATTGAGAAAAAGCTTAAAATATGAAATAAATTCTAAAATAAGATAAATAATTATAATTAAATAATGAGCTTTATTGATATTTGGCTTTCTCATTAAAAACATTGTCAAGTAAAAAACTCAACACGAGAAAACCTTGGCAAAGAAAAAAGAGTACAACCTATAGCTCAGTGGTACCGGAAAAAAGTGAAGATTACAATTATTCTTCCTAATCAAGATAAAGATTTTCAAACGTCGCCGCCAGCTCAACATTTTATGTAGTGTGTTGAGCTCATTGTTCAGCTTGTTCCCAATCTTTCATAGTGAGAAGTATTTTCACCATATCACTTATCAGGTTTATTCTTCTCTCCTTGATTATTCTTCCAATCTTTCGGATAGACTGAAAGTAGACTTCGAAGAAATCATGGAGACATGAACTGTTAACACATCCCGTGATAATATGAAAAGCACCAGATTTGTTATCTTGTGCTCATGTCACCACTGCAAAATGTTGAAGTCCTCCTTTGCCACTCTTAGTAGTTGACAGTGTCGCTGTTGGGATAGGCAGCCAGCTCCACACCACCTGTTGTTGTGTCCGAACTTGATGTTGTTGTACTCAAACTCCTTGGGGTATAGCTACCTGCACCCTATATTTTTCCCCACACAGTTTTCTTCTTACCTGTTGTGGGTGGCGGTAAAGGTCACTATAGGTGAACACCACAAAACTTCTGATTGTACTTACCATAAACTTCAGATAAGTTAGCACGAATATATGAAACATAACTAGAATAATCAATGCCTATTGCGTCACTTAGAAATGGGAGAACATTACCGAATCCTTAAATTTTAGCTTTATGATCTAAAATAAATGCGAACACATATACCATAGAAATTTCTTTCAAATATTTTGAAAATTTAGTTTTCATAGCAAAAACAGTTTCACGCAAAATACTATCATTTTTGTGGTTCTTTAAGTGAGTAACAATTTCTAAAATATTATGCACAATTAAAGGAGAGCCTGAGTAATAAACTCCAGATAAAGAACAAGTCACATCATAATTTTTTTTTCAAAAAATGATAGCAAGTAATTAGCAACATACCAATGCTGCTCTGTGAGTAGCAGTTGACCATCCCGAGTACAATAGTTCATATTAATAAAAACAAAATATGTTCTTATAGGGTATGAATTCCTTAATGTTATTGCAAAAGTGTTTGTTGCAATATTATTTAATGTTATTGCAAAAATTTTATCTACGAGGCCAAAATCTTCCACAACTTTTATAATACAATCACCAATATTTTCACCAGTGTGTGCTACATCGATTAATTTGAATCCTATAATTCTCTTCTCTATTTGCCAGTCATTGTTAATGAAACGAGCAACTACACTAAAGTAATCCTCTTTAGTTCTACCACTTCATATGTGTGATGTCAAAGTCACAGAAAAAGTACAAGTACTAAAAAACTCTTTTAGCTCACCATGACAATTAATATAGTACTTAATCTGATTTCTAGTTGTTATCTATCAAGAAATTGAAGAAAATCTAGGATTATGAGCGGTCTTAATATAGTTTTCAAACGTTGGTGACTCTCCAAAGTTTAAATGTCGATATTGAAAAATGATTAAACGACAAAGAGCTTAACGTGCTACCTCAGGATTGTACCCCTATTGACGTACTGTATTGTCCAGGTTGTATTGCTGATGCGTTTGTCTCATAGCCAGTCCAGTTTTTTTTTTCTACAGCTCTCAGCATGTCTCTTCAAGTGCTCTATTCCACTTGAAGATTTCACAGTTAATTTGTGCTTACAATATTTACAAACATCATACCTCTTCTGAACGTCATCTGATGTCTCAAAAATCTGGTCGTAATCTTCCCAGATTCCCGATGTACTGCGTGTTGATCTTTTTGCCCTGGTGCTTGCCGACACAGTAACACTTGTAGAGCCTGAGGATGGTACAGGTGCTGTAGCTTCTTCAGCTTGATAGGATGCAAGAAGCTCTTCGGGTGAAATCCGAAATCAGAAGATGGAAGGACACAAAATCCTGGTTCTCAATTAAAAAATCTGCAAGAAATAATTACGCTATTATTAATTTCATATCATTTAAAAATAAGAAACTAAAAAATTAAATCAATATTCTTACCTTGTTTTTTTGACAGAAGCCGGAAACCAAATTTCGGATTTTTTGATTTTTGGCAAAACTATTTTGAATTTTACTAGATTATCACTAAGAGCATGATAATTTTCACAAGAAAACAAAGAGAAGAAATTGTAAGTGTGCTAGTGAGGAAATGAGAGGGAGGTGCTACCCTATTTATAGAAAAAAAATTAGCATATTTTAGAATTGTTTTTTATTTTTTAAGCCTCCAACGACTAAAAACGATTATAAAATGTCTATATTTCAGAATTGTTGACGGCGACTCGCACACACAAAGCCAACAAGAACACAGAGGAGAGGGAGAAGAGGTCATCGGCAAAATGAACCCGATTGGGCCAAAACAGCCGGGCGTCTTTCAATGGAGCAGCAACATGCCAAGACTCAGCACACAAACCAGAGACAAAATCGGGCATGCTCCTCCTTAACCCAGTCTACAACGTAGACCAGCCCATCACAAACCTGTCCCTGCCTTTTCAGAATTGCTAATTCGAAGGTACATCAAATCATCTTTTTTTCAACGAAGAACCAGTATACACAAGTGACAAATCGGCGCATTGTGCACAGCAAAACCGGTCACCTCACCGATGACCATTTCCACACGGCCAATCTTACGTTAACAGCGTAAGAGAAACGGCCGTCCTTGTCCATTTATGCATGACACTAGTAAGTAGTACTATTAAAAGTAGCTTTGCCATCATCCAACAACTCTACACTAGAGCAAAAACAAACGAAGCTATATATTCCAAGACCCCACTTGCAAGTTGCAACCCTGAACCACTCAGCCACCGGCCCGCTGCTCATGTGCAGAACCGGGAAAAGATGACGCCAAAACTTCGGTCGCACGCATGACGCATTCCGCCCTAACACCGCCAAGGAACAAAGCCGGGGGTCGTCTGGGATTGGTAGTTATAAGTAGTTAGTTCATCGCTTGCTCGGTTCCTTGCGACCACGTCGAAATCGAACCTGAGTCGAGCCGATGAACCGTCAAACCCCAATCAGACAGCGCTGCAGGGCGATCCCTTGCCGAGCTCTCCCTCTCGTCCCATCGTTGCAAGCTGCTGCAACCTGTACCCTGATCCCGTTACATCAGCTGATCTCAACACGTAGCACAAGAAAAAAAAAAAACAAGGTAATGCAGGACATACTGTAGTCAGTGTACGGACCCACCTGGAATTGACGGTTGAGGTCCTTGAGGATGGGATAAGTAGGAAGCAGCGGCGAGCCGGCGTAAAGTTTAGGGAAAAATTGATGATTTGTCTCGAAAATGATCGTTCTTTGATTATTTATCCTATAATATTCTCATATGTCATAGAGGTATCATAGGGCAAATGATGAGAGACTGATCAACTTCGAAACATGATCAAAGACCGATCAACTTTAGGGCAAATAATCGAATACCCGTGAGGTCGTATGAAGGGCTAAGGTGCTAACAGGGATCATGGTGTGATGGTGCTGCTGGCAGTATACTTGTTTGATCCACCACTGGGAAGGATGGAAAGGCTAGACGGGATGGGGGAGGAGGTGAGAAGAATTAGCAAAGTTTGACAGGATAAGCCGACGAGCGAGAGAGTGTATAAGTGAGGAGCGAACGTACTCCATCAGGGGGCGTGGAAGAATCTGCTTTTGGCCGTGCATATGCGTGCGGTTTCTGGCAACGACGACGTACGTAGCGCAGAGAGAGAGAGAGAGAGAGAGAGAGAGAGAGAGTGTTTCGTGAGAAATCTTTCCGCTGCCTTCTGTTCTATCGTGTTCGTCTTCCTCTCCGCGACGCCGCCGCCGCCTCTTCCCTTTGTAGGGTAAGGGGGTCGGGGTGGGGTTGGGTGCGGTGGTTGAGGTTTAGTAGAGTCGGGAGTTGAGGGAGGGAGGGACGTCTTGGGTTGGGTTGTTGGTGGGATGGGGAACCGGGTGGGGGGCACGCGGCGGCGGCCGGCGGTGGAGGAGCGGTACACGCGGCCGCAGGGGCTGTACCCGCACCCGGACATCGATCTCAAGAAGCTGCGCCGCCTCATCCTCGAGGCCAAGCTCGCGCCCTGCTACCCCGGCTCCGACGACCCCCGCGCCGACCTCGACGAGTGCCCCATCTGCTTCCTGGTCCGTCCCCTCGACTCCACCATTCCTTCTTCTCCTTCTTGCTGTTGTGTTTCTGCATCCGATGGATCGATTCGATGGGTGCAGAGATTTGATTATCGTTTCTCCCTTGCGCTTGCAGTTTTATCCAAGTCTGAACCGATCCAAATGCTGCGCCAAGGGGATTTGCACGGGTGAGTTGAGGATGGGTGTGTGTGTTCTTGATGCCGCCGTCTTCGACTATGGATTCGGTGGGTGTTTGACTTGCGCTTGCTCGTGCGTGCAGAGTGTTTCCTCCAGATGAAATCGCCCACCTCTTGCCGGCCGACGCAGTATCCTAGCCTCATTCTGATCAATTTTTATCTAGTATCTACGTCATTGAGAGTTGTTCTTCGGTTCTGGTGTTACAATTCCATTTCCACACCACGACCTATGGTCGATTATTGCTCGTTTAGTCCTCAACCTGTTAGATGCCCATACTGCAAGACGGTGAATTACGCCGTAGAGTACCGCGGCGTCAAGACGAAGGAGGAGAAGGGCATTGAGCACCTTGTGAGTACCTGTAATACTGTCATGATTCTGTTCGGTGCTGTCTGTCTGCTTTGGTTTATTTTTGCCAACTGGGCGGCGCTGGGAATTGTGGGTAGGAGGAGCAGAGGGTGATTGAGGCGCAGATTAGGATGCGGCAGCAGGAGCTCCGGGACGATGCCGAGCGCATGAAGAAGAAGCAGACTGCTGCTTCGACCGATGCAATAACAACTGCACAAGTTGAATGTTATGATACTGGTGGCACATCCACACCAGGTGTGTAGATTGCTGTATGTTATTTGTCTTTCTCTGTTTTTTGTTGTTGTAAAGTTGCTGACCCTGTCTGTTTTGTTGATAGCCACGAGCAGTGTGCAAGAGAATGATGTGGTCTCATCTCAAGTACAGCATTCAGAGTTACTATTGAAGAACTCTGAACGCTTAAGGCAGATGCGGTTTGTACCGACTAACTCATTTGTGCTTTCTATTATGTTGAAGTTGCGTGCTTATGGTTGCATCAATGCAATGGGGATTATTTGTGCTTTCTAGATTGAATTCTGTTGAAGTACCGTGGTTACTGTTGCATAAATGCATTTGGCATCTGGGAGTTCTGTAGGCAAAATAATCAGTCCTTATTCGCCCCTCATTGGGAAATTTGATAGCTTACGATATGTACTTTCTCATATATGGTTGTGCATTCTCTCCTGCTTTCAGGCATAGCATAATAATAATGGTTTGGCAATTAAATAAGTAATAACACAGACCAGTTATATACTTATATGCTGCCATGTTAGTTGTCAAATAAGGTCCTGGCGGTACCATGTTCATGATATTAATACCAGTTTAAGATTTTTGTTTGTTCTTTCGTCTATAAGTTAATTGAACATGTTGGAGATGCCCTTGAAACATTGCTTGTGTTGCTCTTGACTTCGAGATAAATGGTTGTTGAAGCGCGTGAACGAAAAATGATTTTGCGTTTTTTTTCCCGAAGAAAAAATAGACCTAGATGTATTTTCAAAATTTTTGGAGGCTCGAGAAATATTAGAGACCGCGTTGAAAAAAAAGTACATATATTTCTGTTGACGAAAATATTTTTTTCGGGAAAAATGGAGAAAGGACTTGAATGTAAAAACCGGGGACCTGATTGTTATATTTTTGGACCTCACCGCTATCCCGACAAGTAGAAAAGGGCTCGCTTGCGATTTGTATTTAACGGGAGGCTTTTTCAGTAAAGTAGCGAGTGAGGGACCCAAATGCGATCCGGGAAAGCTTTTCTTTCCCTAAAAAAAAATCGCGAAGGACCTCTTCGTAAATTTGCAGGGACCTTTCCGTAATTCGGAGAAACGGAGGGACTTGTTCGCAAAACGCCGCGGCAACACGTGGCTAGGCCCTCCTTCCGGATAACCTCCCATCTTTAATAAAGGATAGACGAGCAATTAATTATTTCTGCTTTTGACTTTTCTAGAAGACTGTCTGTTTAGTTGTACTAAAATAATTAAAAACATGAGAATTGCTCACTACTAGTATTCTGTACAATGAAATCCATTACTAGGCAATACAGTAACTTGCCCATTCATCCTGAACTGCAGAAAGGTTGACTATCGTTGGTTAATCACCTTTATCTGAGGGATTTCTATGTGAATTTCATGGGAAGTTTCTATATTGTCCGGGAGACTTTTACATGAAAGGTCTTTCCAGTGTGAATGTGCCTGTTTTTTTGTATCATTGGTATGGATTGAACAGAACTGTGCTTTGTTCACCTGTTTCATAGACCATATTATATAAGGAAGTTTAACTGGTAAACATGTACAATTCACGAAGGTTCTGGCTTCTGCAAAGTTTGAGAGTATTAATTTGTTTGTTGGTGATGTTTGACTTCGATATCAAGAAACCTTTTATTTGTTTTGGCCATTTCTTTTGCATAGTTTGGATCAGATCTATGTCAGTTGGAGGAGAATAGCGCTAAGACATGTAAAGTGGTGTTCTTGTCTTAGGAAGAACATAGCCATAAGAAAAGATGAGCTAGTGAAAACAAACTTGCTGTCATTCTGTTATCCTCACTTATTAACTTTTCTTTTTATCATGGTATGGATATATACAACTGTTGGTATTGATAATTTATTTATGAATTTCTTAAAATGCAGGGATAATAACTTTGACATGGATCTTGAAGAAGTTATGCTTATGGAAGCAATTTGGCTTTCTATACAAGTATGTTAAGATTTTGCTGAACTTATTTATCAAAATAGTTCATCTCTATAGCTTGATTTTTTCAAAGAGCTCATCAATTAAGTTTCGAAAAGGTCTATGCTGGGATCAGTCATATTATGTTGCCACATCACAAAAATGAGTTCGAAATTTTTGGGGTGTAGTTTGTAGAGCATGATTGTTTCAGTAATGATGAAATCTAAATAACATTGCATTCCCATACTGGGTACATCTTCTGCTGTTTACCATCTTCATTCACATGGTAGCTGCTTTTCCTTTGAGTCTCGTATGTCCTATCACTCGTAATCAGTTGGTTCAGTATCCTTTTGAGTTGTGTGCAAATTTACTTGGAACTTGCTTATTCACATAAACCTGCATTTGGTTTTCATCACTTGTTATGCGAGCCTTCATTTGTTATCTTTAAAGTTATGCATAGCAACCACTGTCATGTTTGTGGGTAGATGGTTTCCATAAGTACGTGTACTTATTTCCTAGGAAGGAAACACCATTAGGTTGATGTAAACTCCACGTAGACACCGCTTGTTTAAATGTGGGAACAGACAGGACTATTCATCTTCTTAAAATTATCAGGTTAATTGTCCATTTTATTATATATGTTTGTTCAAACAGGATCAGGAAGCCTTGGGAAATACAGGCTGCGTCGGTGCTGTCCCACCAACAATTCCTTCAAGATGTGAGGGCCCTGTGATGATTTCAGCTGAAGCAGCTTCTTCCGGTGGATTTGCTTGTGCGGTCGCAGCTTTTGCCGAGCAACAGCATATGTATGGAGATTCTTCCAGCGCAGCTACTTGCCACACATCAAGATATGATACTCTTAGCAGATCAGACAGGTCTTTTACAGAACATCTGAGCGTAGTTGGGAGTAGTTCTTCAGGCACCAGGGTTGAGGAACCACTGACCAGTAGAGCACGCCAAGCAAGAGACGGTGCAGAGTTTTCTAATGACCGGTGGTCAGAGTTGGCTGAGGCCAGTACCAGTTGTGCTGGCTCTGATGTTACAGTGGAGGCTTGGGCTGGCAATTTGGCTTCTTCAGATGGACCTAGCATTGGGTCTGACGATATTCCTGATAGCTTTGAAGAACAGATGATGCTGGCCATGGCTCTTTCTTTGGTTGATGCTCGGGCCAAGGCAAGTCCTCCAGGGTTAACTTGGCGGTAATCGCTTTGCCCCTATTTATTCGTTTCAGTTGGTTGGTATTGTTCCTAGATTTCCTTTTGTCACATAAAACATAGGGTTAGATGGGGAACACATTTTAAAAAAAAAAGATTGGCTGTGGAGGTTGTGAATAGTGAGATAAACCTACACATTTGCAGGCAGTGCTTGGCTAAGTTTTCTCTCATTTTTTTTTGTGTTTTGTTTCTCCAAGACATAAATTGTGCCTTCATAAATTATGTAAATACAGAAAGTGACTCTTTTCATGCTCTGGGTGATCTTCGTGATTGCTACGTAGACCATCTCACATCTATGCATATGGTGAAATCAAACGAACAGCTTGAAATCTTGCATTTGAAACACGAACTGTATATAAGTAGCCATTATTTCAGGTGAGGCATGCAAGCAGGACGCTCACATTCTATGTCCATGCTTATTCTTATTTCTGTATCCTTTCCAGTATCATTTCCTCCATGCTCGGCTGAAATCCTTACGAGAGGCGGAATCCTTACGCCCGCCGCCTTGCTTTCTGTGACAGCGGCCGCTGCAGGTACTGTCGTGGCCATAGAAGACATCGTGCACGGTAAGCGAGGCGGTCGACGCGAAGGGCGCCATGACGAAGAGCCCACAGAAGTTCTCCGGGTTGAGGCGGTACAGGTCGCCGCCGGTGCCGTCTTTGGTTGCTGCCGAGCAGTACTGTACGCGGACAGCATCGCCGATTCGCCGTCTCCACCTTCTGGATGGTGCCGTTCTCGAACACCTCGAGGATGACCTGCGAGATGTCGGCGAGCAGCGGCGACCCCTTGGGGAACACCTGAGACGAGACGCCCTATAAATGTGTCGATCAATCAATTCTTGATCCGAGCTAGGTTGGTCGCAAGTTTTGGGGAGGGATCGATGCGAGGCTTACGAGACCGAGGCAGCCGACGTGGTACACGGGGCCGGTGGTCATGAGCTCGTTGCAGTACTTGGCGATAGAGGTGGGCGTCGTGCCGGCCCGGCTCGGGCTCATTGTGCTTCGGGCCGAAACCGTGCCGTGCCACGACGGCCCATCGTGCCCACCGTGCCGGCCCGACTCACTTTTGGCGAGCCCAAGTCCGGCCCATTTGCGCTTCGTGCCTGCTTCGTGCCGTGCCGGCCCAAGTCCGACCCATTTTTACTATTGTAACGAACAAAGAAATAAAACAAATCACTACTACTAAACTACCTATTTTAATTACATAAAAGACTAATCACATCAAAAAAATGTCAAACATAAATGCAATGCTTGAAGATGCTCTGAATCAACAATATCTGCCAACTTTTAAGCCTTAATCCGTGATTTCGTGCACGTTCGTGCCGCGTCGCGTCGTCGTGCCTGGTTCCGGGCCGCACGCCAGACGCTCTGATTGCGTGCCGGCCCTACCGGCTTTCGAAACGATGCCGTGCCGTGCTTTGCACCGTGCCATACCATCGTGCTTCGGGCCGGCCCAAAAGAGCCCGGCCCAAGTGCCCACCTCTACTTGGCGAGGAGGAGCGTGGCGTGGAGACGAGGAGAAAGGCGGCCTTGACCTCGCCCGGAGCTCAGGGCACGGCGACAGTCCTCCTCTTAGGAGATCTTCATGATGCGGTGTTCTGGGAACGGTATCACCTCCTGCAGGTACCTGGCGAAGACCGAGCCGTTGGTGCAGCCGACCGCCGCGCCGTCGCCCTTGAGCAGCTCCACGGTGACCGCCCCCTCCAGGCGATGCAAGGTGCGCAGCGAGCTCAGGCTCGCCGTGTTGTTCATCGTCACCATGCCACGACGAAGAGCCACTTAGACACACCACCATGCACCGATGAAAAATGATCATTTCGGTTGGTTCTTTTTCATTATCTGATTAATTTTGACGACGATACAAAGTTCTTAGTGGTGATATAAAGTCCTTAGATAGTAATGACGAGCAGCCATCGCGGTCGACTTTTGCCCGATAGAGATATAGCATTATCTGGGTTGGTTCAAACATTGGAACCGACCCAAAAGACATTATCTCTATCGGTCCTAAACTACATACCAATAGACATAATTAGTAATATGTATAAGTTTTTGGACCATAATCAATAGAGAAGCACTTATGATCTCTATCGGTTCTTAGCGTGCAATCGATAGAGATTAGTGAATTATCTCTATCAATTGCATGCTAGGAACTGATAGTGATTACACGTCTCTAGCGGTTCTAATCGTGGAACCGATAGAGATAAATTGCAAGAATCACCTTCAGTGTATATTCATATTCATAGTGTATTCACATTCATAGTATATTCACACACATATTGACAAATTCACAGTATATTAATATTCACAGTATATAAATATTCACTGTATACTCATAGATCGATAAATTCATAGTATATTCATATTCACTGTATTGTTCACAGTATACATACTCAATGCAGAAATCAGTAGCATAATACTCTAATGTAACTCTCCTTAGGTAGCTTCGATGTCTCCGTAGAAAACTCTTTGCCCCAAGCAATTGCATGTAGAGTACCATAGAAATTGTCCACTAAACATACTCAATACAGAAATCAATGGCACAATTCTTTGGCAGCCCCTTTACCTTGGAGAACTTCTTGGCATAAGAGCAATCTTTTCCTGTTATGTTACAAGGATATAATACACTAGTTAAAACATTAGCAAGCATACATTGAGAAACAACATTATTTCATATATCAAGAGAAAGATACCCTAGTGTTTTTTCATATCTGCCATCATACGTGCTATAGCTTCCGCAATAGAGGCTTTCCGATTCTCCTTGTAGTTCCACAGCTTTTTCAAAATGCCCATTTGTTTGACACCAATAGCTGATTGTCTTTCAGTCATATTTCTTAATCCCTACAAAAGTGATCATTTTGTTGTGAAAATAGACTATCTTGGTATATTATCAGTCATATCTTGGTATAACTGATTGACATCAAATTAAATACTAGCTAGAAAACTTTATATTACCTCTATAAGCTCAACTTTGGCTTCTTCGAGCTGAGCTTTATCCTTGCTTTCCTTAATGATGAGTGCATTATTAACATATTCAATATCTTACGATTTGTCATCTACGTCTTTCAATTTTCGTTGTATGTCGTCAATATTTTCTGTTAACTCATACATTCTCTTCAATTGTTCTATCTTCACCTCTAGTTTTCGTTTAGCATCCAACAGCGTTTTCATGTCATCTATCTTGTTTATAGTCCTTATTTTATATATTTGTGCAATTTGCAGTCTCTGGGACATATAGGCCAATTCAGCAATACTTTCTAAGCAAACAGATTATGAACAGTGAAATAAAAGCAAATAATTAAGATCTTGAACGTATTATGAACGGTGAAATTGAATATAAAACTAGATGCTTAATATATATGACGACCAAGCTCAAAGAGCAAAATAAAAGCAATACAGTGGAGGGCATCCTGTGGGTAGGGGTAGTGCGGCAAGGTTCCATAAATGGTCCAAAACACGTGGCAAATTTTTGAACTTTTTTTTGGGTGGTCTTGACACATCACTAATGTTTCCATAAAACTTTCAGATGATAATCAAGCATAAGGAATTTTTTAAAAATCTAACAGTGCCATTGTCCTGATAAAATGGTTGACCACCAAATTTCAACTGAATGGAAAATGGTGCAAACCACATTAGAAACTTCTGAAAATTTTTGTAAATGGTCCTAACATATTCATAATATTCTCATAAATTTTTAGATTATGATCAAGCTTTAGGAATTTTAAAAAATTCAAATAGTGCTACTAAAGACAAACCGACAAAATTCACCTGAATGAAAAATAGTACAAATCATTTTAGAAAATTTTGAATTTTTTTTGGAATGGTCCTAATACATCCATAATATTCGCATAAAATTTTCAGATGATGATCAATCTCAAAGAATTTTAAAAAATTCGGACAGTCCTAACCGACAAATTGAACCGATAAAAAATGGTCAAAAACATGTCAAAAATTTTTGCTTTTTTTGTGGATGACCTTGACCCTAAATCTAATCAAATCCAATGCACAAAATTTAAAATCCAGCAAAAAAGGCACGAAATTTCGGCCGAAATCACCGAGAAATCCTAAATTTAGATTTTTTGAATTTTTTTTGAATTTTTTTTATCCGAACAGGATTTTGAATCTCGGAGGGGGTCAGAAATCCAAAATCTCGGCCGAGACTAAGTGCGGTGGCCGGATGTAACGACAGCGACCTTTAAGGATCGGATCTAGTGCTACACGGGATCGGGCTTCGACACCTTTCGGGCAAGGGGAGGCAAAGGGGCCACGGGAGACGGAGGGGCGGTGCGGACGTCAAGCAGGTAGAGAGGAGGAGGGCCAACGCGTGCGGAGAGGAGTAAACTCCATCTTTTATAGAATGGAGGGAAAGCCGAGAGGTCAAGCACGAGGGTAACAACTTGGGTTTTGGTATATGAATGAATCGGGAGGAGAAGCCGAGAGGTTGAGTCGTTTAGTATTTTGTATATGTACTACCATAATCGGTTCTAACCTAAGAACCGATAGTGATGTGATACATATCACATCGCTATCGATTCCAATCTAAGAACCGATAGTGATTACTATGAATCGGTTCTAACCTCAAAATCGATAGTGATACATATAATATAACTATCGGTTCGGATGTAAGAACCGATAATGATGAATATGGTATCACTATCGGTTCTAAGGTCAGACCGATAGCGATAAATTGCACCATATTTCGCGCTCACGCAAGTCATCTATCACTATCGGTTTTTTCTTGAAAAGTTAAAAACCAATCCAGATAAAGAGATATCATTGTATCATTCTGTAGTAGTGATGGACACCCGAGACAAGCTGCTATGCAGCGTCTCCCCAGAAACCTCGTCATGCACAAAGACAACTGATCAGTTGCCATTTCTGTCTCAAGCATCACAATTCACAAGTGAGATTACGATGAACCTGGGGACAGGAGGGTGGTGAAGGATAGCCATAACACGGTGGTGACTTGCTTCCAGAAGCTGGTGTGGTAGTCGTTGTTGTACTGGCGCTCGATGATCCATATGATGATGCCATTGTATAGCCTGACGGCGGCAGTGAGGAAGCTTCTCATGCGGTCGTGCTCCATGAGTGACTCATAGGTTTCCCTGAAGGGGATGGACTTGTACGGCAGTTGGTCACGACCGCCTTGAACACATTGATGGAGAAGCCCTTGAAGCTCGGCTCGTCAGGTCATTCTGGCCGCCGTATGTCACCCTAACAAAGTCGGGGAAGACTGTCAGTCGGACCGTCACACCTAGCGCGTTCAGATCCCAGACCGTTGGACCGCAGTACACTCGCAGACCCAACCAGAGCAGCGGACCAAGGTCTCTTGGGCCATCTCCCCCCCAAAAGCTATCTCAATGAGGGGGTGCTCCCTCACCCTTATAAACTATGCTCAAGCCTGAAAGTGCATCTAGGCACTTATGTTGTTTTGGTGATTAATGATAAACGATTAATGACAAACGCATGTAATGACAATCAATGTAATTGTACAAATGCTTAACTTAATGCTTAACAAAAGACAAACCTCTAATATGTTTATATTGTTATGAGACTAACATGTTTATTGCCTAGTTGAATATTAGTCTCATCTATTTTAAAGGAAAATCAATTGGGATGGTTAAGCAAAAATGAGGTATGCAATCTCGGTATTCCTTCCATATTTTTCATTGCATTCCTCTTTAGCAAATGCATATTGAACTCTAAGTAACTTGTTGATTTCATATGTGCACATTAATTCATGTCAAAATTGCTTGTGCATATATATATTCATTTGAGTTCATTATGCGATTTGTTTTTAATATGCTTGTGTTAACTAGAGTTAAACTTCATTGCTTCATGTTGACTTGGTGCATACATGTCTTAGTTGTGTATCTCCTAATGCACCTCTCTTAGTGAAGTTTAATCTAGAATTGGATCACATTATTTACTCTCATTCCAAATATTGTTTGCACATGTGTAATTCGTGTATATTCTATCATGTGTTTCATTTAAGTAAAGAATGTGATCCTTGCCATAATTTAATTGATTCATCATATTAGCAATTATCTCTCTAGTGCATATAGTCCAATTACATATTCATCATGATGCACTTAATAGAGAACATTTCATATGTCAAAGTGTTCCTAGTTGTGTCATGCTTATTTACATGGAACACTTGTTGTGTTTTATTTGCTCACACACTTTTAATCTATTTCATATTTATTGAGCTTTTGGGACTAATATGTTTGCTGAGTGCTTTGGTAAGAATTAGGTCCCAAAGTTGTGTGTATGATGACCAAGTGGTTTGAAGGATGACAAGCGAGTCGAGGTCAATAAGACGGCGGTGTCACCAAAAGTTGAGGACTAAGTCAAGATCGACTTGGCGTGAGGATCGTCTTGGTGATGATCGATGTCAAGGTCGGAGAGGATGAGAGTCTCATGAGGTGAATTGCGTCGAGGTTGACAAGACGAAGGGCGTCATCAATCTTTGTGGAAGTGTCATCATGCACCGTGCATCCAAGAAGTCGGCATGCAAGCTTAGTGTAAGACTTAGATTTTGTGTTAAATTTGAATCTAAGGATTGCCGTACTATTAAGAGGGATGCAATCGTTGAAATTACTTAGACATGTCTCAAGTGCTCAAAAGTGGTCTATCCTTGTCTAAGGTTGAGAAACCCAAGTCACACTTTGTTCACCTAGGTGTAGGTGGGTTGGTGTGAGGGAGAGAAGTGTTGGTGGTGCCGGAAAGTGAGGGTTGTAGGTCTCTCTTGGATTCCTTGTGATATCAATTTCTATACTTTGGGATTTGGGTAGTGAGACCTTGTTAGTTGTGTAGCCCTCGTTCTTAGCTTTCCGAAAAGTCCGAATGGCCAAATCCGAGTCCGGATCAAAAAGTTATGCTCCGCTGTCCTGGCCGCTGCGTTACGCTCGAGATCCGGAGTATCCGGATTAAATGTCCGGAGTATCTGAACAATCCGGAGTATCCGGACAATCCAGAGTGTCCGGGTTAAATGTCCGGAGTATCCGGGTTGCCCAGTTCGGTCCCAACGGCTAGTTTTTGGGGTTCCTCTATTTAAAGCCCCCTTCTTGCCCATTTCAAAGTAGCTGTTGGGGGATGTTTTGCTGGGCATTAGAGGTGTTCTTTGTGAGTGTTTGAGCCCCCAATACTCCTCCCTACTCCTTAGATCTTAGTGATCCCCTTTTGTGAAGGGTTGGGTAGTGGAGAGAGGTGTTTGGATTGAGGATTGATTTGAGGAGTGGAGCTGGTTCCTTGGTGCTTTGAGGTGTTCTTCTTAGTGATCTTGAGCTCCCAAAAGCCCGTCTAACCCTAGATCTTAGTGATCCCTTTTGAGTGAAGGTTTGGGTGTGAGAGTGGGTAGTGATTGGATTGAGTGTGATTAGTGTGTTGAGCACTTGAGGTGGACTCTAAGTGAGTTCTTCGGGAGCATTTTTTGCTCTTGGAGGTTGAGGTCTCCTAGACGGTTAGGGAGTTGCTTCATGAGCTTCCAAGTTTTGTGTGGAAGGCCACCGAAAGTTTGTGAAGGCCGATTCTCGCCCGCAAGGAAAGGAATCAAAGAAGTAAAGACCGGCGAGTGCATTGTGCAACACCGAGAAGAGGGTTGAAAGAGACCCCTGGCCAAGTGTGACCGAGCCGCCAACGGAGACGTAGGATCCTCAAGGATCCGAACTTCTGGATAAAATCTTCGTGTCTCCCTTCCTTACTTCGGTTTCCTATTTTGCTCATCCGCTTAATTTGCTTTCGATTCTTGTGATTAAATCAATTAGATTGTATCTAATCAGATCTATTCTTGCTTGTATCCTTACTTTGTTGCAAGAGAGTAATTGATTCTCAGAATCAAGAAGTGCCTAAGTTTATTGCTCTCACTGCTCTCGGCCGACCACTAACCCGAGTATCCAAGACATTGATCCGGAGTATCCGGATATACCGGAGTATTCGGATAATATATCCGAAGTGTCCAAGTTACCTTGTCCTCGCTGAATTGTTTAAATTGCAAAACTTAATTATCCCAATTGCTTCCGCATTATCTCTGATAGATTAATTTAAATTGGGTATAATTTTGTAATCGCCTATTCACCCCCCCTCTAGGCCGGCATCCCGGTCCTTTCAAGCCCTCTCCACAACCGATGTGAAACTATTCTCAACAATCTCCCCCGCACACATCGGACCGAGATTATCTAGGAACCACCTGGGCCACCTAGGCTCTGATAACACTTGTCAACCGGACTGCCACACCTAGGGTGTCCGGATCCCAGGTCGTTGGGCTGCATTACACTCGTAGGCCCAACCAGAGCAGCGGGCCAGGGTCTCTTGGGCCATCTCCCCCCAAAAAGCTAGCTCAATGAGGGGGTGCTCCTTCACCCTTATAAACCATGCTCAAGCCCTCTCCACAACCGATGTGGGACTATTCCCAACAATCTCCCCCTCACACATCGGGTCGAGATTATCTAGGAACCACCTGGGTCACCTGGGCTCTGATACCACTTGTTAGCCAGACCACCACACCTAGCGCGTTCGGATCCCAGGCCGTTGGGCCGCAGTACAGAGGCGTTGTCAACTACCACTGCAGTTGGAGGTCACCGGACCAGTTCGAGCTGATGCCAGATCATCCACTGGTGTGTGCCCCAGGAGAGCCGTAATCGGGTTGACTTGATGAATGATCGAGTCTAGTTTAGTAGTGGAGACTTAAGTGTATGAGTCACGTCAGTTTGAATAGTAGAGTCGCCCTTTAGGCGTTAAACATGTGTGTTTAGGTCAATAACAGTCTTTTATGTTTTGAGTGTGCAGGATGAGTTGCATGGCCCTTAGGTATTTGTGAGCAACCACACCAAGTTGTTAACAAAATTGATTATATTTGGATTTTGAGTTAAACCTATCTTCCCCCACATTAGTTTCTTTACTACATGTCTATTCTTGTTCCCTCTTTTCTCTAAAACTTGGAGTGATCAACAGATGGTTCAAACACGTGAAAAAATGGAGCTAGTGGAAGTGGTTCTCGATCTAGTAGGAACCCCAATGAAGTGCCTTTTTCTCAACTTGTGCCACCAGTAGACATGCAAAATTTTGGAGCTTTCCTTGCTGCACAGACTCAGTTGATGCACACCATAATGCAGCAAATGCAGCACATCACCAATCAAGCAGCTTCTAACAATGCAAATCAGGCTACTAACAATGGACTACATCACTATTCTAAGTTGTTAGAGTTTATGAGGACCCGTCCACCCACTTTCTCCAGAAATGCTAATCCTTTAGAGGCAGATGATTGGCCTAGAACTATTGAAAGGAAACTGCATATCACCCAGTGTGTGAAAAATGAGAAGGTGCTTTATGCTTCTCATCAACTTGAAGGAACATCTGCTGAATGGTGGAAGAACTATTGTGCTTTCCATAAAAACCCACAAGAGATCACTTGAAATGAGTTCACTATTGTTTTTCATCAGTACCATGTACCAGAGGGTATTATGGATTTGAAGGAGGAATTCAGAGGGCTTAAACAAGAACTATTTGAATACGTTTACATAGCTTGCACGCTATGCCCCCGAAAATGTGGCAACAAACAAATCAAGGCAGTCTCACTTCATGAAAGGACTGAATTCTGAACTGCAAGTGGGATTGATCACCCATACTTTCTCTAATTTCCAGGAGTTGGTCAATAAGGCCTTGATTTTGGAGGATAAGCGCAAAGAGTTGGATGACAACCGCAAGCACATGATGACACATCAATGATCTCGCCAAAATCAAGAGAGAGAGGATTTCTCCTCACCAGTTCATCAGATTCCAACCTAAGACTGCTTTCAAGATGCCGTCTCCTACATCGCATTCATCTGGTCATAATTTCAAGACACTCACTCAATCTAGCAACACACCAATAAAACCCATAGATGGCAGGCAGGCATTGCTATAATTGCAATGAGTCGGGACACTTCGTCAACAACTGTCCCAAGAGAGGTGGTGTGACGCTCGTTTATTTCAACCTTGGTACTGCACTTGCAAAGGCCGCTGCACCAGGAATAAATCGTGGAGTTGCTCAAGCTAGAGCTACCCCTCAAGCAACTGTGAGAGGCCAAGTCAACTATATCACCGCTGATAGAGCCCAGGATGCTTCACATGTCAATTGGGTAAGTTTTTGGTTAACTCGTTACCTGCAACAGTTTTGTTTGATTATGGAGCTTTGCATTCATTTGTTTCTCGAGCTTTTGCTATTAAAAATGGTTTGGATATTGTGAATCTTAAATATGTGCTATTAGTCCAATCCCTTGATCAAAACTCTAATCTAACATAGGATGTTCTAGTGTAAAGTTGCTAATTGATGAAGTAGAGTTTCTAGCGAAGTTTATTATGTTGAATACCTAGACATTAGATGTCATACTTGGAATAGATTGATTGTCCAAACACAAGGCTCTATTGGATTGTGGTCGAAGAGTAGTATCAGTTGAAAGCCTAAAAGGTGAAAAGTGGAATTGGGTTTCAGGTTGGATTTTGTAAATCGGATGGAACTGGGTTGAGACCAATTCAGCCACGGTGTGAAAAAAGAAGAAATGATCCAAGGAGAATCGTTCCGAGCTTTAGCCCGTTTGGTTGGGTTTCATTCAGAATCTAATAAAAACGGTCCAGTTCCAAATTGCCAAATGGGGCCTTAATTCTTGCAATCCAGATCATCTCACCTTAATTCTTCATTTGGGAAATATTTAGATAGACGAGTCCTTTCATTACCCCTTCCGTCCAGGTTTATAACTGCATATTTTGAATTATTTTGTGCGGCCCTAATAGATATCAAACTTTACTTTATATTCTTTACGTGCATCTATCGAATATAATTCTTAGAGATAATAATTAAAGATAATCTAGTTATTATCACTATCTTTGGTCCACGTGTCAAGAGAAAGTGTGTAGTATAAACTTAGATACTTATATCTACTATATTTAGGAGTACCGCACTGGTTAGATATTTAATTAGACATGTGCTTATGCAATATTAATTCCCAGTTGCAACCGACGGCTCACAGTGACGTGCAAGCGCGTAACGCAGGAGCTGTTCATTTCACAAGCAGCTCCGGGAAAAAAAAAATTATACAGGGCACACATCCCACACGCTAATACCCTCCGCTGGCCGTTCGATCGCAACTCGGATTAGATCGAACAGATGCAGAGGTTGTCCTCGCCTGGGATACGTCGTCTCTTTCCCCATGATCCTTCTCTCTATTAATGAATGAATGCAAGTTGACAAGTTGTAATACTCCCTTCGGTTAAGTTTACAAGTCTTATTACTTTTTAGCACATAGATAGGAAGACATTAAAAATAATTAGATTATTCCTAATTATTATCATTAAGCACAATACTTAATACATACATATAGATAATATAAAAGTAAAAAATGATATTTATTAGGGATATAGAGAGACTATCATACTATTTTTACATTTGAATATAAAATAAGTGGTATATTTATAAATAAGATTATTTAAAAAATAAATTTTATATATTTGGACGGAGAGAGTTGGTTGCATGTAGGGATGAAAACGGATCAGATATGGGCGGACATTGCTCTTCCTGTATCTAACCTTTTTTTTTTTCTCGGATTTGGAATCGGATACGTGCTAGTCGGATACGGATACGAATCCGGGTTATTTGGGATACGGATACGGGATGGATATGTGATGAATTCGGGTTGAAAACGGATAAAAATATACGGATAATACAAGCATATATAAAGTAATATATGTTGAATTAAACCGTACGAGTACATGACTATAGTAGTAAATTATATATCAATCAAACCTAATAAACATCATAGAAAGAATATGCTACTTTAGGATCAATAGAACAATCTAATTGCCAATATAAATGGGCTAATATTAAAAAAAAGTAACGAAATGGACTGGATGTTGCTGATACTGAAGAAAAAATATCTGGATATCCAAATCCCGCCTCGTATTTACCCGACATTAACTGCTCCGTATCCAATCCCGTATTCAGATCTCCACCGGGTCCCGTTTTCATCTTTAGTTGCATGCAAGTGTGTGTACCTGCCTTATCGCGTCCGGGAGATCATCCTTTGGTGAAAGCACTGAAAGGACGCAGGCCACACGCACATCAACCGGACAGTTACATTAACTTGCACTGCACTACACACACACTACGAAACGTAGCACTCATCGTCATAATAATTGCACTACACACACACACTACGACACGCCGATCTCGACGGCCTGTCTCCACGACAGTAAACTAACAACAGCGGCGACAAATGATGCAGCCGAGCCGAATTAGGCGGAGCATGACGCGAACTGGCTGCCTGTAGTTCCCAGCTAGATATTTCATCTCTAGCTTTAGGATGCATGGCTTTGATTTAGCATAACCTGCTGCAGAGCAGAGTTGGTAGATTAGTTGGCACTTCTTGTCAGCAAAATAAGGTAGGTAGCTAGTACACCCTTTGTTTAGTAGCAATATATATTTCGTCTTTGGGTTAGGCAATTTGGATACCAATTTCACACTGTGTAGGTAAAAAGATCATAATCCTGCGAAAGTATTATTTTTTATGACAAATATGGCAATGACACTTTCATCAACCAATCTAGCAAGATATTTGATTATATTAGTAGTCGAAGTTTTCGGTTGAAACAAATTCATCGAAGTTCTTTTTTTTTGTTATATATCTTTTCTTTATTTTTTTTTGTTATATATCTTTTTCCGTATATAAAAGAAATATATACACAAATTATACTATAAAGAGTAGAGTTTGATAAATATTTTTTTTATGAAAATCACTTTGGAGTATCTTATAATCAGTATTAGAATATACTCAAAGAGATAAAGGAGTATAATAACATCATTTAAGCGGTACAGTTCGCACTCCCAAGAGTATGAAACCATTTTCTATTATAATTTTTCATATATATATATATATATCAAAAAATGAAAGCATACTACTAGGAGTATGTACTCCCTATTCTCTATATATTAATTGGTGTTACACAAGTGGAAACACACTATATAAGTGGAAGTTGTTAACTGGTTTCTCCTAAGTAGGAAGTTGTTATCAACCAAATAGAGGCAGGGAGTCCAAAATAGACTTCATATATGTATATATATATATGTGTGTATATATACATATACATACATACATATATATATCTATATGTGTATGTATGTATGTATGTGTGTGTGTGTATAGGAAGCCTGATCTACTCCCGAGAGTAATTACTCCCTATGCCATATCTCACAATATAGGGAATATCTCGCACGGAGGGTATGTACGTGTAGTATATAAATATATAAGGCTATCTAGGTGGTATTTAGATTTTTTTCAGAGGTGGTATGTACACTTTTTAGGCATATTCCTTTTTATATGCGTATATGAAGGTATTTGCAAAATACGCTAAAAATTATGTACTCTCTTGCAATTTTTTCTTGTGGATCTCATTAGAATATCTTATAATTAGTATATGAGTGTATACAAAGTGATAAAAGAGTATTTCAAGTTCGTTTGGATGGTGTTTCAGAGGTGGAAGTAATTACTCCCAGAGTAGAAAGTATTTTTCACACGTATATTAATTGAAACGGTATAGCATAAAATGGCAATCGTGTATCCGATGATGGGCGTATCAGGAGGCCGAGCTAGCTTGGCTCGGTTGGCTAGAGCGCAGACGCAGTTGGCTCAGATCCGAGTATCGCTCGCCGCGGATTTTCACGGAGCCGTGTGCAAATGAACACGTGTTGTTGTTTCTTTCTTTTTTTTTATTAAATGTTACTACTCTGGCCATTCTTCGAAAAAGATGATGGGCGTATCAGGTGCGGAGGACTCTTTCTGATTTGCTCCCCCGTCGCTGTTGGTGTTGGCTGTGAGCAAGGGGAAGAGAACACCAACCGTGGCAATCCAACATGCTCATCGTCTTATCTCTTTCCCCTTCTTGGCTTCTTCCAAGCTCTGCTCAACGTGTTGCCTGGGCTGGCCAGGAGTTAATTTTGCCGTCGTTTATTTCAACAGAGCTAACCAAACCAATCCAAACAACAAAGGTGCCTAAGAAGAAGAAAAAAAGGCAGTTTTGTGTCCCCTAAAGTACACATCGAAACAACAAGTTAGTGGAGTATATATCTTGTGCCGCGCCCAACCATGGTTTATGTGACCTAACAGTACGACTAAAACAGCAAATTACTCACTAGCTACCGATTAGCACCATTTTGACACAAGACGCATTGTAAGGTTTCCTTCTGCTGCCCATGGACAATAAAAATGGCAATCTGCAAATTGTCGATGCTCTGCACAAGTGGATCCGATGAAAGTCAAAATGAAGCTACTCCTTGTCCCCATTTTTAATGGCAGTTAGATCAAAAAAAATTAGCAACTATAGCAATGGTATCACGCTGTAAAAAAGAAGTCAGTAAGTCAGCAGTCATCAGTGGCCGAGGCGACTAAAGAAAACAACGGGAGAGCAAATAGACGAAGGACATGATCTGGACTTGTATCCAACTCCAGCCCTGCACCTTCCCACCTTCCCTCCCACCTCCCCAACGCGCCCCCCCCTCCGAAAGGTGGAGGAGATCCATTGCTTCCAATGGATGCCTCCCATTTGTGAGCTCTCTCCCCCCTCCTGAAAGCAACTCCTGATCAGATTCAGACTATAAACGTCTGGTACTTAGTTTCTGCTCTCTGCTTCTTGGTTCTCTGATCTGCTCTGCGCCTGGTTTTTGGCCTTCTTGGTTTAGTTCTGCTCTGGGTTTAGGAGGGAGGGGCAGCTGCTTTCTCTGTCCTGTGATGGATGAGCAGAGAGCTGGATGAGGCATGGGTTTGATTCGTGGGGGGTTTTGTCTTCTTGGTCAGGTTAGGAGGAGAAAGTTTCGATCTTTCTTCCAGGAGCCTTGACAGTTCTGAAAGATTTCAGTGGATTCTTGGTTCCTGCTGTATTACTCCTCTTGTTCGATTCGAGGTTGAGTTGCGTTCTTATTCAATTTGGGAAGACTTGAATACAGTTTCTTGAGGTTTTACGATACAAAAAAAAAAGTTCTTTTCTCATGCTTGCTGGTGCATATTTCTGGTAATTCAGAAATACAAGGGATGCTTATTTACTGTGTATATATTTTGCTTTTACCCAAGGGGCAGTCTCAGAGAGGTTCAGAATGAGCCACTAAACTTGGTTCATCAATAGTATTTTCTGATCAAAGCATGTTGCACCATCTTGTGATGTGTTTTTTTTACTGTTTTTGCTTAACGCAAATCCTAGCTAAATTATCCCCACTTCTATTTTCCATGTGATCTAAGCAAGGTGACTTGAACATAAATTGATCTCTGGGGTGCACTCCAATTGAAAGCCATGGGGTCAGGGGACTGGTTCAAGACGATCATCAGCAAGAAGAAGTCAAGACGGGGCAAGTCAAAGCACGCAAAGGTACTCCATCTGTCCATCAACCTCCTTTATTTTTCCTAGTCTCGAGAAGAAAAAAAAAAAGATCTGGCCTTTCTTTCCCAACTTCCAAGTCCCTCTTGAATCCCCTCTATAATTTTCCTTGCATAGTTGCATGACTTGCATGTCTTCTAAGCAACCTGAAAAAAGATTCCATCCATTCCATTCCATCATTAAGAAGGGCCAGGACAACACACACAGCCTCTCTGTGCTGCAACTTTGGTGTCTTCTTGTTGTGGCCATGATAATGGAAAGTTGGCCGCAAGGAAAGCTTGATTTGTTGGTACCAATAATGGAAGGTACGACAGACGCTGACTTGTACAACAGTATGTGTGAGTTTGGTGCAACCTTTAGAATAGGAGCCTTCTGCATGTTTGGAAATTTGGGCGAGCTACTGCTAACTGACCCCATCTGCTGACAGCAGGCGATCTAAAATGTCAGTATCGATGATGAGTATGCTAAACATCGAAAGATTGTTCTTTGATTAACTGAGTTCTATGTTGAGTTTTATGTTGAGCTCTTTTACAGTACACTAAATTGAATATGAACCGTTTATTCTTTTCAATTCAATGGATCAGATTAACTAGAGTTTACTTATATTTTATATTTTATCCGATGGTAGAGTAGTAGATACACCATTAACAAATCAACAGTTAGATGCGATTTCTACTACATATTATACACTACCAGTATAATACACCGTAAAATTTCTCAAATTTATGGCCATTATTAGGCAGTGGCATGGTTGGTTGCTCTCTTATGTTAGTAGTACTTCAGGAGATCTACAGAGAGTCCCGCAAAAAACTATTCCTCATTGGCGAGGCATTTATCAACAGTTTCTGTTAGATTCGGTTACCAAATAGGTTCAACTCTCACTTTTGGAGTTGGACTGGTCGGTCAAAGTAATTTGAATGTTGAATCTTCATAACTTTTTTCTGCTACATCAATTTTCAGACATTAACTGGCCCAACATCTTCCCATGACTCCTTCCCTTGTCATACAAACTTCGGCTCTATTAGTACATTCTGGCCAACATTTCCGATTTAGTTCCTCTTAATGAAATGGGCTGATCCCTTACTGTTCTTTTCTTTTTCTTTTTTTCTTAAAAAAAAGTGCATCCTGGCATAGGACTTCCATACACCCTAAGAGGAATTAACTCATGGTTCTTTTACAAGTGACCAACTTACAACCATTCTCACATGTTTTACTTCGCCAATGAAGCTTGCTGATCAAGTACCCAATGGGGTCAACCCGACAAATCAGAAGTCCAATGGTCCTTCTTCTAGTAGTGACCCTGAGGACAATGCAGCACTAGAGGAATGGGCAGCCACTCGGATTCAGAATGCGTTTCGGCGATACAAGGTAACATCAAACAGTTATGTATTGAGAGGAAAAGCATAGAAGCACTGCTCGAATGTATTGCTTCCTTCATTTCGACTACCGAATTGAGTGAATTGGTAATAAATAGGTATGCATCTGTTTTTTTTGCTGTGTATTATTGCTTAAATGCAGGCAAGGAAAACTCTTCGTTGTCTGAAGGGAGTTAAAAGGTTGCACATTATTGGACAGACCAACCCGGTTAACAAGCAGACTGCCGCCACGTTGAGCTACATACAGTCTTGGAACAAGTTGCAGGCGGAGATAAGAAACCGGCGTGCTTTCATGGTCACTGAAGGGCGCAATAGGAAGAAGAAGCAGGAAAATCAAATGAAACTCGAAGCAAAACTCCATAATTTGCAGGTGAGTTTCCTCCCCCAAGGACAAGGTTACTTGTAAAATTTTTTGCTCACCTGCTTATGCAGTTTTTTTGCCATTACGAAGTGCTCATATTTTTTTTTGGGTGAGGAAATTACTAGAGAAAAAAAAAGGCTCTTTGACGTTGCATTTCATTTGTTCCTTGGTATATTTTAACAGGTGGAATGGAATGGAGGCTCGGATACAATGGAGGAAATACTTGCGAGGATTCAACAAAGGGAAGATGCAGCAGTAAAGCGTGAACGAGCCATGGCGTATGCGTTTAACCATCAGGTTCATACTAACCACTAATACTGACGTTGCAACTGTTATGAATATGACTTGTATTGAATATGAGGGCCAAAGACCACAATATATAGAGTACATGAGGGAAAGGAATAGGAATATGACTCTATCTATAACAGGAACTTATCTATAACTATAAGAGATAATATATCCTTAACACCCCCCCACAAATGCAAGGCGTATGCAATAGCATTGCATTTGGAAGAGATGAACTAAAAAGGGAAAATCCAAAGTTATAGTCTTGAAGTAGCCGTCGTAGCATGTAACTCCTGAAGAATCAAGCTGACGAAGATAGCCAACGAAGAACCGAGTCGGTGAAGAAAAGTCGACGAAGAAGCCAAATCGACGAAGAAAAGTCGAATGTATGGCAGAGTCGACGAAGAAGAGCCGACGGGACGAGTCGACGAAGAAGAACCGGGTCGATGGAGAAAAATCGACGAAGAAGCCAAATCGACGAAGAAAAGTCGAATGTATGGCAGAGTCGACGAAGAAGAGCCAACGGGACGAGTCGACGAAAAAGAACCGGGTCAATGGAGAAAAGTCGACGAAGAAGCCAAATCGACGAAGAAAAGTCGAATGTATGGCAGAGTCGACGAAGAAGAGCCGGGTCGATGGAGAAAAATCGACGAAGAAGCCAAATCGACAAAGAAAAGTCGAATGTATGGCAGAGTCGACGAAGAAGAGCCGACGGGACGAGTCGACGAAGAAGAACCGACAAGGCCGACAAAATAAGCCGAGCCGAGGTATAAGAGTTGACAGAATAAGTCGAGCTAATAAAAGAGCCGAGCGACGACAGAATTAAGAAGCTAAAGACTTAAGAAGCCTACACCGTAGAAAACGGAGAAACCAAAGAGCCGAAGCCAGATCGGGTAAAAGAAAACCCGAATCGGGTGAAGGAAAAAAACGGAGCTGGAGTAGCTGTGTTGGAGCCGGACTTGAAACAAGCTTTCACGGACGTGAACCAAATGCTAAAGGCTTGGACATGAGGCAGCACGTTTCACGGGAGGAGACATGCACTAGTAGTCTTCAAAAACTTTCACAACATGAAGCTGCAAAGACTTGAGTTTTTCTTCAAGCCACGATCAGACTCAAGGCAGCCGACGCCAAGGGCGCAGCCTCCGCAGCGCGCCTCCGCACTGCAGTCTCCGCAGCCCCGGTGGCGTGTGGCGGCACGGGCTCAAGTGCGGACTGGCAGAGGCCGAGGCAGCCCGTCGCAGAGGAAGACAGAGCAAGATGGCCTGGCTGACGGTGCATGTACAGACGCAAAGACGACGAGATCCGGCGCGTGGCGTCTGGGCCGCGGGCAGCAGTCGTCGCCGGCTTCCCCACGACGGCGGCCCCGGCTAGCACACCCACGAGGATGCCGGCGAGTTCCTGGCGGCCTTGCAGTCGAACTGGGCATACTGCGCGAACAAGCCGAAGGAGACCGGGAAGACGGAGGTCGGAGTCGTAGAAGATGCGCGCGTGGCGGCCGGAGTTGACGAGGTAGCCAGAGTCGGCGCTGCAGTAGGAAACCGGCCGATGGAGACCGGCGGCCTGGCAGGCGTAAGATGGCGGCCGGGCCGGAACCAGCGCGGAGCAGAGCGGCGGCTCGCTAGGGCTCGGGCGACGAACTTCAACTTCAGTGGCAGCCCTGGAAGCCGTTTCCGGCGGCAGCCAAGGAGGAGGCCCGGCAGCGGCGGCCAAGAAGGAGAGCACGGGCGTTCGGCCGTCGAGCAGAGGACGACGTCAGCGCCGACGCGGGAGCCGCCCCGGGAGTCTCCTCCTCCCGGGGCAGCGGATTAGATCTAAAACAACGGAAGAGAGAGACTAGGAATAAACCTAGTGCTCTGATACCATGTTATGAATATGACTTGTATTGAATATGAGGGCTAAAGGCCACAATATATAGAGTACATGAGGGAAAGGAATAGGAATATGACTCTATCTATAACAGGAACTTATCTATAACTATAAGAGATAATATATCCTTAACAGCAACTCTTTCATATTAGACAGACTCAAGCATATATCATTTCTAGAATAGCACTATACTAGCATTTCTACGTGTACCTTAACAGTGTAAGCTATATATTCTGCCCTTTTGCAGTGGAGGGCAAGGTCTGCCACAAGTCTAGGAAACTTCAACTACGAAGTCGGGAAGGGTGGCTGGGGCTGGAGCTGGATGGACCGCTGGATTGCTGCACGGCCATGGGAGCCCCGATCTCTTGTCCATCCTGAGAACACGAAGAAAGGACAGGCAAAGAAAGACAACAGCAGCACAAACCAGTCAGCTCTGAAGCTGCAAGGCTCGATCAGTCTCAGCAACATCGGTGACCGAAAATTCCCTAAGAAGTCATCGTCACCCTCTCCCACTGATCAGAAGAAACCGGTAGCAAAGGAGCAGAAAGCGAAGGCAGCCGGCCCTCCCAAGGCGAAGTCGAAGGACATGAAAGGGAGCCAAGAGAAGCAGCAGCTAGAGGTTCCTTCGCTCAGCGCTTGAAGCTTGCTGCGAAACGGTTGCTGCAATACTGCCCATTGTATGATACATCTTGTGAAGTTCTCTTTTGTATTTTTTACACTGTTGTTTTTGCCCTTTTCTTTTACAGTGATACGGAACAAGAAGTGACCAATGTAGAATGTATTTGGTTTGAGCGATTGCACACATATATCTGATGAGAGTGGTTTTGGTTAGGACTAGGATCTCTGCTATTCATTGTGTGCTGTTGTAATAAGACGTGCCTGGCTGTCTGGTTTGAATGGAAGGTTTTGTTGCAACAAAATTTTAAGCTCTTCATTTTCTTAGGATCATACGGTAAATCTAACAAATACATTTGATTAGAAAAAAGTACTGACCTATCATTGTGTATAAAAATCTTTAGTCTGATGGTGAAGTAATTTTGTTTCGTACCTCTGCTACAAATTTACAGTTTTCCCACTGAACTGTACTGACCGCAACAGTATCTCTCCCATTTCCTCTCTGAAGCATGGGAGCAGCGCCTTCTCCTGCACCGCGACGAACACCTTGAACCCTCGCCGCCTCCTCTCGTCCGTGGCGCTGTACGGTAGGAAGAAGCACGGCTCCGTGCTCCCGAGCAGCCGCCACGGCCCACGAGAGCGGAAGCACGACGTCCGGGCCGCCCCACCCGAAGTCCACCTACGAGTGGCCGAGGCGCCGCCAGTCCGTGAACGCGCTCACCCCGCGCCCCGCCGTGACCCCCTTGCCGCGGCGCAGCTCCTGGAAGTCAATGTAGGACCGCACGTACTCTTCATCCACCTCCCACTTGCTCTTCTTGATCATAGCAGCTGTCTTTGCCAGCGGCCGGCCGACGAGCTCGCCGGTGGTGAGGGAGACGTACACTGGGACACACACGTTGCCCCAGTAGCCGTCCGGCCGGGAGCGGCAAGTCGAGGAGCTTGCTGATGTTCATGGAGTACACCATCTTCACGAGCTTGTGGGGGCTCGTTTCATTGGCCTTGACCCTGTTCGATCACCGATTCCGTGACAAAGTAAACGAAAAAGCAACCAAATTGTCACAGGTGTTCGACCGAATCCCTTACCTGGCGCGCCAGATGAACGCGGCGAGAACCTCGAAGGTTGTGAGCTTGAGGCCGGACTCGTCCTCGCCCTGAGCCCTGAGCGTCTGGGCCCCAGCCGGTCCTGCCGCTCCCACGCCGGCGCCTCCCCGGATTCGAAGCAGCAGCAGCCGCCGGATGCGCGTCAGGGTGGGCGTGAGATGCTGAGAGCGTGAGTGTGTCGTTCGGCCGCGAGATTGTAGTGTCGCGGGAATGGGAAGGACGACGAGCTGTCTGGGTTTAAAAGACGCAGAAAAGTTGGAGGTTGGATCATGGAAGTAGGTGGCCGGGGGAGGGGTTGGTGCCGGTGGGAGAAACGTTTGCGGTTTTCAGTGAAGTGACGACGTGGCCACGTGGGAGCACAGGCACCAGTAGGTCCAGTACGCCGAGCCTGTGAGCGGCTGAGCAAGGAATTTTTTTTTAAATAATACTTTTTTTAAATCAAATTGTGTTTTTAATATACGGAATAAAAAATTTGCAAAAATAATATGCCGTCGCCAAACGGCATGGCGAATACCCTATTTTCGCCGAACCGTGTGGCGAATACCCTATTTTCGCCACACGGTTCGGCGACAATACCCTAACCGCCGCAATTAAGCTGCTACACGGGTATCAAGGCTATTTTCGCCAAATGGTATGGCGAAGATACTATTTTCGTCAAACCGTGTGGCGAAAATCCTATTTTCGCCATACCATTTGGCGAAATTAGGTTGTCGCCGAACCGTTTGGCGAAATTAGCTCGGTAAAAAAAGGGCCCAGAGATCGATCGATCGATCTCTGCTGCGCCCAAAAAAAAAGGAACAGAGCGCTCGCCCGCCGCCGCCGGTAGAAAAGAGAAGAGAGGGAGAGGAAGGAGAGGGAGAAGGAGAAGGAGAGGGAGAGGAAGGAGAGGGAGAAGGAGAAGGAGAGGGAGAAGAAGAAGAAGAAGAAGAAGAAGAAGAAGAGGAGAAGAAAAAAGAAGAGAAGAAAAAAGAGGAGGTAATACCGCGACTTTGTTTAATTTCATATTTTTCAATGTAGAGAGTGATTTAGAGTAATGTAATTTAGATTAGCGATCTAGAGTAGCGCAATTTAGAGTAGCGATCTAGAGTAGCGCAATTTAGATTAGCGATCTAGAGTAGCGCAATTTAGATTAGCGATCTAGAGTAGCGCAATTTAGATTAGCGATTGTAGTTGTTTAATGTAGAGTAGTGATATTAGTTAGACCCGATTAATTCCGGTTAATCGTTATGCCCGATTTTTGACCGTAAGGGAAAAATGGAATATTTAGGGCTTCGATCACTAGCTAATCGGCTAATTGGCCGATTTTTCTGAACATTGCATATTAGTAGCAAATAGCCATGTTATACGTGCGCTATATTATTATAATATTATAGTATCGATATCCCGATAGGTAATTATCGTTGTTCAATTTACGGTACATATTTTACATTTTAGTAGGGATGCATAAATGTATTTTGTCTATGTCGCCGCAGTTGATGTCGGAACCGTGAAATTCAGGGTATATTATGGCGATGGGAAGTAAAAATTGGGCGTAATGGAGTGGATTTAAGCCGCTGCGGTCACCATGGCCGAGCACTTGTCCCCCGATACTGTTAGCATTCGTGATATAAAACTTTGGTTGACCCAATTTTTTCCCCTGGATCCAAGTGTTTATTCTGTTAGCATCCAAATCGTATACACGCGTAGCAAGGGTGACCTTGTGTGGGAGTTGAAGACAGATGATCGAATACGCTTGTGGCGAGAAATGGTTAAGATGGTGCAAGGGATCTAGCCTCGATTGTGTGATCTTTGGTGCAAGCTTGCCCTAGGGAAGAGGTGAGTACTACTGGTGTGAGCGAGAGCGACACATCGGCTCTGGTGAACAAGTTCAGCCCGGTGTCGGTTGAGGCGGCGGCGTGAGGGGATGATCACATGGATGCGACAAGCGCAGAAGGTCGGGCTGATGAAGGGGAGGATATCGATCAACTTGTAGATCAATTGAACGAGACGACCGCATGGCGACGAGAGAAGAGGAAGCGAAATGTTGAACCCGATCGATACCATCGGCGAAGATGATGACCGGGAAGAAGATGATGAAATGCATGGTAGCACTCGCTCGTGAGGTACCCATCCTCGATGAATGGAACAGCGAGAACAAAGCGGGTATGGAAGCTTTGTGGGGCCATGACTCGCATTGTGAGTATGGTACTGGTGCCATTAATTTGAATCAAATGTTCGAACAATTCAGAATTGAAGTTGGCGGTGAGCTTGTGGGCACTATCGCTGCAAAGAGAGTTTCGGGTTGTCCTGTCTAGCCAGATAAGTACACAAAGTGAAGTGCGAATCGATGGTTGTGAATTTAAAGTACATGCATACAAGCCGAAGTGTGAGACATATTGGATTGCATCAAGAGTGGACGAGCACACATGCAGACTAGAAAATGTTCTTGTCAAACACCGTAACTTGAATGCGGCTGTAATAGCGGCGTGATGTTTAATGAAATCATTGAGAAGCGGGATATCGAGTGTTCAGATATTCGTAAAGCAATGTTACGAACATTTAAGTATCGAGATAAGCTACTCCATGGCCTGGCGGGCGAAGGTAAAGCATTAGAGAAGAGGTTTGGCACATACGAGGCATCGTATTGCAACCTACCTCGTGTGCTTGAAATCTTGAAGCAAACCAATCCTGGCACATACACCGCTTTCAAAGAAAGCGGCAGATGCAAATGGGATCTGTACATTTAAATCGTGCTTTCTTTTCATTGGGGCCTTGCATTGCGTCATTCAGTCTTCGTCGTCCATTGCTTTGTGTTGATGGAACATTTTTTACTGGAAAATACTAGGGGCAGATTCTAACAGCCATTGCAATTGATGCGAACAACCACATACTTCCATTGGCCTTTGCTTTTGTTGAGGGTGAGAATCGGGATAGCCGGCTGTCTTTCAGACATCTGAAGGTGGGGGTAGTTGGTGATCGGCCCAAAGATGTGCATCATTCATGATCGTCACAAAGGTATCCTCTCGGCAATCAAGACTCTACAGGAGGACCGAGATGAACCATTTTCGTGGCACGACTGCAGAGCAGGTGGTGCATGAGACATTTGGGTGCCAATTTCTTGAGCGGTTCAAAAGCAAGAAAGCGATGAATCTGTTTAAGAGGTTATGCAAGCGTAATCAGGCACGTAAGTTCAACGCGCTATTTGCCGAAGTTGGATAAGCACACCAAAGGCGCATATCGAAGAGATGAAGAAGCAACCACCTACGCCGAATCGAATGTCCACCCAAAAGGCTAACACCCCTTTGGGAGCTCGATCCTCCTAATATGAGGAGACGAACGTCAAGGAACATTAAGTGTTTCGCCTTTGGATAGAGGCCGAGCCTCTAGAGAAGTGGGCATTGCTCCATGACACCGGAGGCGCCAGGTTAGTATGGTACATTAAAATATCAAAACAGCGCTAAACAATTTGGCTGTTGCTCTAAACTGCTTTTGCATTGAACAGGTTTGGCGTGATGACAACGAACATAGCCGAGGTTTACAATTGGGTCATCCGAGGCCTCCGTCTGCTTCCGCTTGTGGCCATCCTTGAAGGCATGTTGCACGGCATCGTTAGCTACTACCAAAAGGCATGCGGAAGCGGTACTTCATGCCTCCACATTGCAAACGCCGTATTGTTCGCGGATGATGACCTACATGGAGGAACGAACCATGAAAGCTCAAGAAAGATATGGTGCGTAGCTACGGGTCACCGAATACCGCTCGAGGTGACTCTTCGGTGCAAAAGGGGATTGGGAACCGACACGGGTTATTACGCACGAGGTTAATCTAGGCCAAGGGGCATCTGGATGGTGTGAATGTAGCCGCAATAAGCCAAGACTTCTCCATATTCCTTGCTCACACGTGATGGCTGCTTGTGGGCAAATTGGGATGAACACGTCACAATACATGTCCCCTTTCTACTTGAAGGATCATGTTGTCCATATCTGGTCGGGTGAGTTTCGTGGTTTTCGTGGCACACGGTGATTTCACTGCGATTAACGAGAGATGAGGGCATCTGTTTGCCGGATCCAACCTTGCGGAGGTGTGCGGAAGGCGATGCAGTGATCGCCCAGCACTAGGCGCATTCGCAGCGACATGGATGAATCTGAAGTGGGTGGCCCTCTTAGGAGGTGTTACGAGTGCGGCGAGTATGGTCACAAGGCAAACCAGTGCACGTAGGGTGCATGTTCCGAAAGTGGTGGTGGCTATGTATCGAAATATGTTATTATATGCACGTTAGATGTTTTTTATTGTAATATTGACGCGATTGGGTGTCTTTTATTCATGTATGTTGTGTCTCTCACATGTTGTGTACTTTTATTTATGTTCACCCCTTATGTCTTTTATACATATATGTATTGTAATATTGACGTGATTGGTTGTCTTTTATTCATATATGTTGTGTCTTTTATTCGGATATGTTGTGTTTGTCACATGTTGTGTACCTTTATTTATGTTCAACCCTCATGTCTTTTATTATTATACGTTGTGTACTTTTATTCACATATGTCGTGCTTGCCGTACGTTGTGTAGTATGATTTATGTTGAAACATTTCTATGTGCGGGGATGGAGCAGGTCGACTCATTCCTGGACTGCCTTGATGCGCTGCACCGCGGCGCACGTCCACACGCAGAGGAATGACAAGTTGCCCTTACTGCGGATTCGTGTGCCTAACAAGGCATGGTGCGTTGACGCTCGCTTCCACACCAGGTTAGTTGTAGTACTTGTACATGTTCCATTGTTCGTACAATTAGTGTTCATTACATTCAATTCATTCAACTCGTGGTTCTTCGTTAGGCTTGCACGCGTCGGTGCTTCCGCTTAGTCCGCATGGTGGAGGGTTCACCGACGAGCCCGCCGAGCACGACCCCAGGCACAGTGGTGACGACCCGCAGCGGCCGCGTGGCGTTTCCGTCGACCACTCGCCGTTAGCGTGTTTGGTCGATCGGCCGGAGGCCGGAGACGCACACTTTTCACCGCCTGTCGGGAGATGACGGTGACGCCGCAGACGTCGCCATGCTCATCTGGATTGCCGATCGCCGGCAGCGATCGGCCCCTCGTGGCTCTGTTGGGTGGGACGCGGACTTACTGCTGCGCTCACGGGTCGCGGAGATAGACCAGAGATACCTGTAGGCACGGGCACGGGCCATTGAGGAGGTGGTTGGCACGATTCGAGGTTAGTGATTGTACATATTACTATGTTACTCGGCTTTGCATAGCATTAACGTGATATCACACTCTTTCAATTGTTGCAGTGCGGCGGATGGCGGCGAGCCCATGGACTACCAGGTTGCTAGGCACCTCGAGGCCTATACGCTTTGGTTGTTAATTTGGGTGATGTTCACGTCGAGTCACGGCGACACCGTGGACGCGCGTTGGATAGCCTACGCACGGGCTATTGCGGACTCAGAGCCTGACGATGTACCGGCGGTATCCTGGGGTTCGGCGGTTCTTGCTTCCACGTACCACGCCCTTTGCGACGCAGCGTGCGTGAAGAAAGGCGAGAACTCCAATCTGACCGGATGCCGCTTCTTCTTCACTTTGGTCATTCGGCGCTTCTCCGTGGGTCGACCCTGGTCGACCCTCGGCACTACACCGCCGACATGTACGGCGGTGATCCGGACCGACCGACGATGGGCTCGCCCGACCAGGCGACGGTACATGTTCTTACTCATTAATGCAATTGTAAGTTCAATGCCATCTGCTTACAGTTAGTTCTACTCTATTGCAGCCACAGTGGGCAGGTGTCCAGGTACGTGCGGCGTACCTCGCCTTCACGGAGGCCTTTGACCACCTGAGGGACGGAATGTCGTGCAGGACCCCTACAATGGCGAGCGTGTAGGAGAGAGAGCTGCGGGGGCCTCGTCCATGCTCAGGATGAGGACCGGCCTTCTTGGAAGACGAGGAGGAAGCTCGTCTTCGACGTCTTCAGAGGACTACGCGCCGCACCGAGTCCTCGAGCGCTTTGGACTACGCCAGGTGGTCCCTGTTCCTTTGGGGCAGCGTGCAGCGAAAGTGCACTCGTGAGTTACTCGCCACTACAGAATGCTAAGTGCTTACGACATATTTGTACTAATGAGGTCTTTTGTGCGAGTTCTCCACCCAGGGGACCCAAGAAGGCCATGGTGACCTTCTTTGCAGAGGATGGCGCCGTGGCTTGCGCTGTAGGAGGGGGCGCTGGAGGGCGTTGTCGAGGAGGTCGCGCCTACGACCCCTTCTCCTACCAGAGTACTTGTCTGGCACGCGTGCCGGACCCGTACTGCCTCCTCACGCGAGGAGCAGCCGGCCCAGTGTGTTTTGCTAGCATCGCAGACTTGTACTCGAGCCACGCAGATCGGCACCGCACGGATGGTAAGTCTCGTTGTATTTTTACTCATTAATGCAATTGTAATTTCAATGCTATGTCGTTATGTTTAATGTTTGTTTGTACGTGATAGGTGGACGAGGCGAGGGGCTTGCAACAGCATGCCGCTGACTTTCTGTCTAGGCTGCAGCAGGGGACCACTTTCACGTCAAGAGCCTATCGAGGCCATGCGGCATGTCGAGCTGCACTCCCGACGGATCGTGGAGCTTGGTGTCGCTTTGCGTGCCCTGGCCCCGATCGCTTTACCGGCACCTCGTCTAGGCCGCCACCGGTCTCGGCTCCTGGACACCACCTTCTCGACCACCGCTATAGCCGTGGTCCAGCCTTCCACACCCAGTGCCTCGGCTCGAGCACGGTGGAGGATCGATTGGCGACGCCACCACGCGGGCCTACCATGGTCCCCACACCCGGTAAGCCGATAAACATTCGATTGATCCCGTTTGAATCTAATCTTTTCACTATAATTAAATGTTAATGTCTCAGACTTTGTAGGCCTCGTAGGACATGCCTCTACTGACACCCGGTCGAGGCACGGCGTCACGACCATCGCCCGATCAATTCTTCGCAGGGCCGTTCACGCAGCCTCGACCCACGCAAAGACACGCCGCCTCCTCCAGCCCACGCAGATCACGCAGCCTCCTGCAGACCCGTTGCCTCTGCAGACCCGTTGCCTCGCTGCGTGTCCCGCCGGTTGATGCCCTTCGGACTACGGCGGCGGGACCATCAGGTGCCGCCACGACCTCTCGACGATGCACCCCTTCGGCGTCCGCGAAGGAGAGCTAGGGGTCGGGCCGTGGTCGGGGCAGTGGTCGTGGTCCACCACCGGGGTGATCAGGCTTAGGATGTGCGTTATTTTTGGGTACTTTGTCCTATTATGCTTTACTATCTATTTTGTGTACTTCCTCATATACGTGGTCTATTATATATTTCTGTCATCTTTAGTCATATCAATAGCGTGTCATTATTGCTTTTTCAGCTTTTACCATATCAACTTTTCCAAAGATTTGTCATTTCAATTTGCATAATGCGCCAAAAGCCGGCTATGGCAGAGATTCCCTGTTTAAAGCTGTGGGCATAGCCACGCTCATGTCATCATGAGCTGCAGAAGCATCCGATGCTCGCGGATTTGAAATACTCAAGTCCGCGAGACTCTCCTTTGGTTGCCCCTTCACGGCTCTTTATAAACCCACCGAGGGAGGGATATGTGCATCACACACCATAACTTCCATAAACTTTAGTCTGTTTTTCCCACACACACGGTGAGGCCACGATGTCGTTCTACCGTCGCCTCTTCAAAGAAGCGAAGGCTAACCCCCAATACCGGATGAGAGTAGCGTTGACGCCTTGATTCTGCCGGAGTTGCCACGCCGAAATGTGATCGCAACCTGGCGAAGGTTCTGTGATCTACGCACGAGATACGGCCTCCGCGCTCACTCTTGTTGTGCGCGGCTCGGGTAAACCAAATGTTGTCCATACCCTAATTACGGTAATGCAGTACCATTTTATGCATCGTTATTTGTTTTTAGGACGACGACCGTTGTTGCTTTTTCCAATGGATCGACGGGCCGAACAGCGTGATTACGAATTTCTCTACAATCGCCACGACGCCTACCCCACTTCGCCAGAGAACTTCACACGGTGGGAGAGGCCGGGATATGTCCCCTACCTAGATCGACCGGAGTTAAGGGCCGGTGGGCAAGGGACGAACCAATCGGTCGATTTCACGTGCCTCATGTTTCAGCTACGATGTACCGATTCTAAATCAATTCATCGCATACAGGACTTCAAAAGAAGTTTGCAAAATGGCTCAAGTCAAGGCAAGAAAATCCTCCTCGGGGCCAACGCAAAGCCAGGAATCAGGCGACCACGGCCTGTGCGATGGTAGATACCGGCGACGAGGATCTAGCGGATAGAAGATTCTACCGGTGCCCTTTGTCCGAGGATGCATGGTCTGGTACTTCAACTGGTGGACCGGAGACGTACCACCCACATCTCAAACTTCCGTATTTGATAATCGGGAGAGCAACCTCGCCGTGGTGCTACTACCTCCCGTAAAAGCCGGACCGAGCACGCAAAGCGGTATTCTCCAATCACCACAACGGGCATCTTGCATTGATCGCAGTGGCACGTTTCGGTTGTACAACAAGAAGCCCAACACACACCTCTGGACCATATCGTGGAGTGCGAGCCAAAAGCAGAGGAGGCGTCTCGGCAAGTCTCGGAAGGGCAAGAGGGTTCGTCCTCTCGAATGGTCTTGGATAAGGGGAAGCGACCGGCCGAGGTCCGCAAAGACGCAACAAATCCTTGACGCATTACAAAGGCCATCCGCAACCGGTGGTATTAACATAGGGGCGCGGAAATCGGGAAGCCATGCCCATATGGGAGGGCGGACTCCTGAGAATGCACACAAACAAGTTACTTCTTACACCCGGAGACGTATGGCATAGGCTACCCATTCGGCGATACCGGAGCACTGCGCACGGCCATGGAGCTCTTTCATAAGAGAGATTGAGCGGTGTCCGAGAACAAATCGCACAAGATTGACAGGTGATGTAATATGTAGAAAATGTATGGCATCATTCCCACTCTCTGAACATAGGCGGAGCGATCACTTGTTCCACCATTACAATCGATGTTATTGGCACTTCTCCTAGCAATGCCATCAACTGTTTAATATCCGTTGTATCTGCCAGTACTAAGGTTGAGTTTGCGTACTAAGATTCTTTGTTTGCATCTACATGCTTTTGTTATTGTCCTTTCTCATATTATGTCTTACCATTTAATTCTATCAGCGTAAACAACGGCGTAGATGAAAAATTTTCCCATAATATGGAAGTCCATATATCAAAGAGCAAATCATGCGGTATTCGTGCGAAAAATACATTCGAACGAGACATTTTACAGTCTTAGAAAAGGCATAAAAGTTATTGTTGACAATAGTACTTAGAGTTATTGTGGCGGTATATTTTTGTAGTGGACAAAGGCGTAGATGAAAAATTTTCCCATAATATGGTAGTCCATATATCAAAGAGCAAATCATGCGGTATTCGTGCTTAAAAATACATTCGAACGAGACATTTTACAGTCACGAAAAGGCTTAAAAGTTATTGTTGACAATAGTACTTAGGGTTATTGTGGCGGTATATTTTTGTAGTGGACAAAGGCGTAGATGAAAATTTTCCCATAATATGGTAGTCCATATATCAAAGAGCAAATCATGCGGTATTCGTGAAAAAATACATTCGAACGAGACATTTTACAGTCATTAAAAGGCCTAAAAGTTATTGTTGACAATAGTACTTAGGGTTATTGTGGCGGTATATTTTGTATCTTGGACAAAGGCGTAGATGAAAAATTTTCCCATAATATGGTACTCCATATATCAAAGAGCAAATCTATGGTATTCGTGCCAAAAAATACATTCGAACGTGACAATTTACAAATTTGCAGATATATTTTGCATTGAACAAAGGCGTAGATGAAATATTTTTCCATAATATGGTACGATACCTACATATTTTTGCATAAATGGAACATCCAACACTATATGCATGTGGTATAATTATTTTATTCCATATTTTATACATTTTCGCCGTACGGCTTGGCGACTACCTATTTTCGCCATACGGCTTGGCGAACTATATATTTTCGCCGTATAGTATGGCGACTACCTATTTTAAGCGAGCGGTGCTGGCGAATACCCTATTTTCGCCACAACGTACGGCGAAAATAGCCTAACCCATGTTTCTGAACAATTAATAGCGCAATTAGCCTATTTTCGCCGAACCGTCTGGCGAAAATAGGGTATTCGCCAGACGGTTCGGCGAAAATAGGGTGTTCGCCATACCGTTTGGCGACGGCACATTATTTTTGCAAATTTTTTATTCCGTATATTAAAAACGCAATTTGATTTAAAAAAAGTATTATTTAAAAAAAAAATTCGCTGAGCAAGTGCAATTCCCGAGCGGACAACAAACTCGCAAATCACGATCTAGATTACCAGATCAAGCTGTGGAGGGACCGGACTACCAGATGTAGTTCAAGAAATTTTTAGACAAATTTAAAATAAAGAATACTCCCTCTAGTCTGATAATATATGTCGTTTTGGACATCGACACGGTCTTCAAAACACAACTTTGACCGCTAATTTTTATTATAATATATTTATAAACCCAATAAAATTATAATATTATGAAAGTACTTCTCGAGGCAAGTCTACACATATAATTTTTATGTATCCAATTTAAATATTTAAAAATATATTGTTAATCAAAGTTTCGGAAGTTTGACTATCCCTATGTCCAAAACGACAGGTATTACCAAACCGGAGCGAGTAAGAGACATAATATGGGAGAACAGAGATTGATATATTATTTCTTTTCTAGTGTGTGTATAATGAGAGGGACCCCTTATCTTTTTATAGCCTCTTTCTAGGGTTTCGGCAAAAGAACCATAATGAGTCTTTATAGGTCAGATGGTTTCCTAGCACTCCCCCTTGAGTCTTTTGCCGCGAGATTCATATGCCTCATCAAAACTCCAGAAAAAACTCAATGCGAAAAATACTTAGAGAAAGTGCATTACATACGCTTACTGCATTGCACGAATTGCCTCAGTAAAAACTTAGGAACTGCTAAGTGGCACTCGAGTGTTTTTTTGGTTTATGAGCACTTAATTTTTTTTTTGCCTATAGAGTACTCAAAATGTGAGAAGAGATGCCAAATTGATTCTATTAATTGAATCTAGATCTAAAGGCTCAAAATCTGAGTGCTATTTAACAAGAAAACACTCAGGTGCTCCCTAAACACCTCCTAAAACATTACGTAAGGAAACTTATGTGAAAAAATTACTAAGGAAAAAGAATACAATTCACCCAACTTTCAATGTTAACATTTGAGATCCACGTTGGGTACTTAAACTTCATGTTCAAGATCTTCTCCTGAGATCTGCACTTCTCTAAGTCTCATCATCCCAATTCCTCGAATACACCTTTCAAAAGTAGATCCTGGGAGTGACTTAGTGAATAAATCGGCAATGTTCTCACACGACTTAGTGTGCAGTATCTTGATCTCATTCATCTTATGCATTTTATGAGCATAAAAGAACTTGGGGTTGATGTGCTTCGCGAGGTTGCTTTTCACATGGCCCAATTGTACTTGAGCAACACATGCTGCATTGTCTTCATAAATGATAGTGGGGTTAGCTCAATGTTCAAACCACATGATTTATGGATATGGTGAACCATTCTTCGAAGCCAAGCACATTCCCGAGAGGCTTCATATAGGGCAATTGTTTTTGAGTGGTTTGTCGACATTGAGATAAGAGTCTGTTTAGACGACTTCCAAGAGATTGTTGTTTCATCACTAAGGAAAACATACCCCGTTTGGGATTTGCCTGTATATGGGTCTGATAAGTACCCAGCATCAGCATAACCAACTAAATTCAATTCATGATTTCTTCTAAAAAAACAAGCCAAGATCTTTGCTTCCTTAGAGGTAACGAAAGATGTCCTTGATCCATTTCTAATGCCTTTTGGTGGTTTCTACACTGTACTTGGCTAGCAAGTTCACAGCGAATGTAATATCCGACCTAGTGCTATTTGCGAGGTACATGAGCATTCCAATTGCACTCAGATATGGGAATTCCGCTCCTAGGACTTCCTCCCCTTCTTCTCTAGGCCTGTATGTGTCTAGATCTGCTTGTAATGACCTTTCGACCATTAGGGTCTTTGCGGAATATGCATTTTCAAAATCAAATATCTCTAGCACTTTCTGCGTGTAGGACGATTGGTATACCAAAATTCCTCCTTTGACATGCTCAAGCTGAAAGCCTAAATAAAACTTGGTTTTACCCTAATCTTTCATTTCAAACTCAAACTTCAAGTATGAGCTATCTTCTTCTATTTCTTCATCCATCCCAATGACGTTCAAGTCATCTACATAGATGGAGATTATACAAAATCCATTCGGAGATCGTTGTATAAAAACACATTGACAATCTTCGCTATTTGTGTAGCCTTTCTTACAGAGAAAGTCACTCAATCGATTGTACCGCATTCTTCCTAACTACTTTAGCCCATATAGTAATTTCTCTAATTTCACACTATATAAATTTTTGTTTGCTCTATCTTGGTTCGGGACAGGGATACCTTCTGGTACTTTCATGTATATGTCTGAATCCAAGTTTTCATAAATATATGCTATGACAACATCCATTAGTTTTATTTTCAACTTCAAGTTGACTGCCATTGAGATTAGATACCTAAAGGTGATTTCTCCTATGACCGGGGAATAGGTTTCTTCATAATCAACACATGAACGTTGAGTGAAACCTTGTGCAACAAGCCTTGCCTTGTACCGTACAATTTCATTATTTTCATTCCTCTTTTAAACAAAGACCCATTTGTGATCTACGAGGTTTATATGGGGAGGAGTGTGGCACATAGGCCCAAACACCTCTCTTTTGTTCAGAGAGATTAATCCTGCGGTGATTGACTTCTTCTATTCCCCCTAATCTAGACTTTTCTTGCATTCTGCAAGAGATGCAGGTTCGGGATCATGATCATAATTTCGGTAATCTTCTTTGCAAAATGTGCATCAACATTGGGTGTTGCTCTATTCAGAGATTCTCCCATTGTTATAAAGCTTATGGACATTTCATGATGTGATGCTTCATCATGCACTTCTGCTTGCTCTTATCTTCTATTTCCCATCACAAGAGCAAGTTCCTTTAGTTTTTTATCGCCTATGTGTGCGCACACATTATTTTTTGCGGCTTCCTGCAATGGAAGATTCATATCTGAAATTGTCTTTTCCATTAGGCTTCTTTCCAGTGCCAAGTCTCAACTGTGTCCCCTTCTTGTTTTGGGCATTTTCGTGATTGGCTGTGGTAAGTCATCTTGCCCTGTTTTCCTCAGACGTCTCCGGAGCACTTTGGGTTTGAGAATCCAGAGTTCCTGTTCTTTTTCTTTGAGGACTTTGAACAGGATGAGGGATACCTTCTGCTTTCTTTAGTATTTCAACCTTCTTTGGTGCATTTTGAGCAGGTACATGCAACTTAACCGCGCTCTTCAAATCACAAAAATGATCAGGCAGTTCATATGCTAGGTTCTGCAAATCAATTATCTTCTGGACTTCTTGATTTGTTTCATTAGTGTGAGGGTCATGAGTGGGGATCCCAGTGGAATGCCATATGATTTCCATGAATTTTTCATCTAAAGGTTGATTTCCTTCCCCTAATGACGGGAAACGATCCTCGTCAAAAATGTAATCAACGAATCGAGCTGTATGCAAGTCTCCAGTCGTGGGTTCCAAATACCTGATTATGGATGCACGCTTATAACCAACGTATATCCCAGATTTGCGGAGAGGGCCCATTGCAGTCGCTATGGAGGTGGTATAGGTATATATACCATACACCCAAACTTTTCTAAGATGGAAAATTTTCAGGATGACCCCCTGCACTAGCTACATAGGTGAATGGATGTTGTAGGCCGACGGTCGAAAGTTGATGAGTACCATTGCATGTAGGACTGCGTGTCCCCAACAAGTGTTGGGCAAGTTACAACTCAGCAAAAGTGACCGGACTATAAATTTAATTCTTTTTATCAGTGCTTCGTCTAATCCATTTTGCATATAGACATGCTACACAGAGTGCTTAATGACTATTCCAGATGCTGTACAATAATCATCAAATGCCTTGGAAGTAAATTTGCCAGCATTGTTCATTCAAATGGACTTCACACGATGATCAGAAAAGGTATTCTTAATTCTGATAATCTGCGAGATCAGCTTTGCAAAAGCATGATTTTTTGTTGACAGCAAACATACATGCGACCATTTTGAGGAAGCATTAATGAGCACCATGAAGTACCGAAATGGCCCTGATAAGGGCTGAATTGGGCCACAAATATCCCCTGGATGCGTTCCAGGAATGCAGGGATTTTATTTTGCACTTTCATAACAGATGGTCTAGTTATTAATTTTCCAGTGGCGTATGCAGCGCACACAAAATCTTTATGATTCGGGAAATTTTTAACATTAATACCATGACCTTGCGAGTTGTTCACTATATTTCTCATCATTGTAAGACCAGGGTGGCCTAATCTACAATCTCTACTATATAAAGCGAGAGTTTCCTCCCATGTCATTTAATCAAAATTACCAGTTCTGCCATTCTTTAATTACCCACCTCTTTAATTAACGAAAGCTCAGATTTTGCAACATGGCATTTGGTTGAACGGAAGTCTAAATCGTGAAGTTATCCCAAGTTCCGCGCCTGCGAATATTCAAACCAGATTTAAACTCGGCTATGGGATCTGTTTGGAGTCCGCTGGTTTAAGTGCTCGGTGTCTCTCGGGTCGACGACGTACTGCTTGTTCCTCTCCATGAGCGTCTTGTGGTACGCCCACCCGTGCTTGGCCGCGAACCTCGTCGCCTCGCACGCGACGCATTCTTCTTCGCGCCCGAGGCGGGTGGCCAAGGCGAAGCGGCGCGGCGTCGCGAGCCTTGGTAGGCGAGGTCGGCGGCCGTCGACCAGGAGAAGCGGCATCGCTGAGGCGAGCGGCGCCGGGCGGCCGGTGGAGGCCGGCGAGCGGGCGGTCGTCGAGAGGCGGTCGGCGGCGAGGCCGGTCGCGCCTGCGAGGCGCCTCGTCTCGATCTGGGCGGTCTTCTGGCGGAGGCGGCAGGGCGGACGGCCGAAGGCGCTCGAGAGGCGGCGCGTCGGGCAAAGGCGGTGACGTCGGGCTAGCGCGAGGGGCCTTCAGCCGAGGCTTTACCTTCTGTTTATATTCATTGTACATTCCTTTGCACTTCACCTGCTGTTTGTTATTGTATGGTACATTGATACCTATTTTCCTGTGTTGCCATATTCACTGTTGCTTTCCTGTATTCCATTATTATATTCGCGAATCTTATTTGGTTCCTATTTTCGACTTGTCATGTGACAGGCCAAATTAGAGTACTTACTAAGGGGGTAGCATCTACTTTGGGTTGTCTGAAAATCCAATATCAGAATTTGAGTTGGTTGCAGAAGAGCTTCTAACGAGTGACAGTTATAAAGGTAGGCCTTGTTGTCTACACACTTTCTTTTGTTGATGGTGCTCATAAATAATGACTTAGAAGTATCACATAGTAGAGGAATCAATTCGATATATTGTTTAGTGAATGTTGTATCACACTGCTTTGAAGATCTCATGGGCTCCGAACAAACCGAGACTCGTTCCCTCCTCCTGCGAATGTATCAGAGCAGGCGACATCCCAACATAGCTTAGATACTACTACTAATCTCGCGAGATGCACGCACTCACATTTTCTTGGAAAATCTAGCAAGGGATCAGAACCACGTTAGAAGCTCTAACGATTTACGAAAGAACCAGGACGAAGACAAATCAGAGAAAAAGACAACGCAAAACCGCATAGAGAACAAACATACAGAGCAAAAACACCATCTTTATGCCTTAACAGAACTGCATTGTCTTTGAGAAAAGTTGGCGTGCAGTTCCTAATTATCTCCATTGTTCTGATGGATTTTCCTATATCATTTTTCATATGTTGAAATCAAATGGTCATTCAACACTATAGAATGTTTTCTTGTCTATGCTTGTTTTCAAGTAAAGATGATAAGAAAAGGTGATTTGTCTATTACCTTGTTACTTCATAGATATTTGACTACCGTGGCATGCATATTTTGTTGTTTTATATAAGCATGAATTTTTCCCAACTTTTGTGGTGATACATGTTCATAGCCTCTTTTCCTATATACTTATGTTAGCTCTTTTCTCGTGCCAACTATGTGCCCACACCTGAATGGGATGTAAATATATTATGCTTACGAAGGGAACCCTTTGAGCTATTGATTGCTGTCTCTTAAGGATCAAGATCAACTTCCTGCTTTCCATGTTTACTTAGTTTTGAAGATGATATAGATATAGAAAGTGTATAATAATACTGGTCTTCAGTATCATGCTTATGTTTTTACTATATTGGATGAGTTCTATACTTCTGTTTATTCCTGATAAAATAGTGAGTGTGTACTTTGAATAAATTTTACTTTACTGTTCTGGCTCCAATATTACTTGTTTTTGTTAACTCACATATGTTGTTACAGGTGAATTGTCATCTGACACCTCGTCCTATCCTTCTAAATAGACATGGTGAAAGTTTACGTAATGTTAAGAGGAAGTATCGGTGGGGATTCATCTTTGAGGTCTTTAATTTCGTTGTTCTACAATTTAGTCATTTAGCTTTTGCTGCTATATATACTAAGTTATATTTATTTTGGTGGTGTCATATTAAGGAACAATGCATGGCAAGTTTTAAATGTTTGTTAATCTTGCATGCTTGCAGTAAAACAATGTCCCCAATATGGGTGAAAATAAATAGACGCAGAACATGAAATTTGAGTTGAACAATTTTTTTTGTGATAGTTAATCTTTAGTATCACATGCATGAATCTAAGTTCTCACTGATCTGTCCATTGAATTGGTATTTCACAATTGCCACTCGTGGATGTTTCTCTTTTTGTGTAGATGATCATTACTCATAAGTGGCCTCTTTACTTGAACGAAACTAATTGGAAAGTACCCAACAATATTCATGGTGATCAGGTAACATTTCTTTTGCCACTTATGAGACTCTAACTTGGAATTTAAAGTTGTTATTTTATCATCTTATTTTGGGATCTCGTTGCAACGCACGGGCATCTTACTAGTACCATAGAGAAAATAACTTAGAGCTTCTAAAAACAGTCTTCAGAGAAGTATACACTACAGGTGTATTGATTCTCGTGTAGTACAACTCAGATTCATATGAGAAATATTTTTCTAGTACCATTTTCTTACATTCTGTATGCTTCACAATGCACAAAAATTCTTTGCCATTTTCTTTATTTATTTCTACGTGAAACCCATTGGTGCAGATGTCTTTAAAACTCAAGAGAGTTCGTGTTGATTCAAGGTGCAAGAGGGCTTCTTCGATTACCAAGGTAGTCCATATTGGTAATATAATTGTGGCTCTTCCAGAGCCTATTATATATGAATCGCTGCCTACGATTGTAGTAATCCTGCCAGCGTTCTTCGTGGTCAACTGGAAGTATTTAGACTCTCTTAAGATAGTATTTGTTATGCCACTGTCAACAATGCATAGATCCTCCATTTGGACGCTACACAGTTTCTATAAAAATACAATTCCAATCAGACAGTGGCAAAATAATTCAAATATTATTTGTAAAGATAGAATACTGGAATAAAGAATAAACTACATAGCTAATCATGAAAAAATAAGTTTATGCTTTTCTAGAGTTTACAATCCATTATTCAAATTTCACTAACAACCACAATCTTAGAAAAATGCTAATAATGCAATTCATGTATTAGACAGAATTCGTGAAGAATGCATTTACTTCTGTCTCTATGTTACCAATAGAGGTTTTCTCTTCATTTGCCATGAGCTTGGCTGCTGCATATATCTTCATGTGCCATGAGCTTGACTGCTACATCTATATCTGGGTTAGACTAGGAGGATGATGCTAGTGGGGTGTTCTCGTCCATGGCATCATCATCGCCTACCTTGAGAAAATGTGCCTCTGCTGGTGCATTGCCTTTTGCCTTCTTCTTGGCCTGATATGCATTGATGACATCTTAGGGTTCCCGACATATCTTCGACTAGTGTCCCCAAGTAACACACCTGAAGCACATCTGGTTCTGCTGTTCATACGGTTTAGCGGGTGACTTCTCCTTGCTATTTTGCTTCTCTTGGGTATTGAACTTTTCTTTGGCTGGATTTTTCTCTTTTCCACCCTTCTTGCCCCTCTTCCTCTAAGTGGGCTTCATCACCTTGTCGCTATTGGCATTGACCTCTGTGCCAATACCTCTTTCAGGTGACTGTGAGACGAAGTTCTTGCGAAGAACATCATCTTGTGACTCCGCAACTTGCATAGTATCAATCAATTCACAGTATTCCTTGTATGCGTCATGACGACAGCTGCAGACACTTTGGATAACACTAGGGTGAAAAGTGGAGAGAGTTTTCTCAATCTTCTCTTTTTCGGTGATCTTCTTGCCACATAGAGAGATATTGGTACAAATTCTGTGAAAGACAGAATTATTCCCCACCACTGATCTGTAGTCTGCAAACCTCAGGCAAACCCAATCTTGATGTGCTTGGGGTAAGATGGTGTACTTGAGCTTTTTGAACTACTTCTGGAGTGCAGTCCATAGCTCAAGCTCACTCCCCTCGACCATATATTTATTTTTCAAAGTGGTTGAGAGGTGATGCCTGAGGAAATGAAAAGCTTGATCGTTTTGTTCGAAAGTAGGTTGTTCGTCCTTCGAGGACCCTAAGTCGATAGCAGCTCGGAGCTTCTTGCTACCAAGTACGATCTTCACATCTGATGCCTATGTGAGATAGTTCTAATCATACGGGGCCAGTTCTTCAAATTCATAGTTCACAATGACAGACATCTGCATATTCACAAGATTCCTTCATTAGATTACTGCGTGCAATCTAATAGAGAATGGCCGCTAGATTCATACAGAATACATACTTAAATTCTTATCATTTTTAGTAAACTAAAGAAAGCAATAAATACAAGATTCATAAATATTCATAAAAGTAGTAAAAAAAGGATAAGGAAAATAAAACCAGAGCCAAAATATGAACAATGTGTCATAATGATTTTTTTTATAATTTTCTAGCAATTTTCATGATTTTATAGCAATTTTCATAATTTTCTATCAATATTGAAGCAAATTTTAGAATTTACTAATGATTCTCGGAAAAAGAAATTCGAGGGGCAAAAGGGTAAAATCCCCTCCCCTTTTTAGCTCGAACTTGACCATAGATATGAAACTGAGTGCCTGTTGCTTTCGGGTCCGATCGTCTCGACGAAAAAGAACGGGTGGCTAGCGGGGGGCCTAGGGCGCGCAGCTGGTGGCTCGGGCGGTCAGTGAGGCCATGCGCGGCGTAGAGCCAGCGGGGAGCGGCGGTGGCCTGCAGGGCCGGTCGCGGGTAGGCGAGGCGAAGCAGGGCTCGCACCTGGGGATCGGCGGTGGCCTGCGGGGCCGCGACATAATCGCACCGCGGCGCGGGAAATCGAGGGGTTGGCCAGCGGGCGGTGGCGGATTCGAGTTCGCGATCGAGATGCGGTGGCGGCTCGCGAGGCGCGGCCATGAGACCGAGGCGCTGGCTGCCGGGCGTGGTGCGACTTCAAGCCCGCAGCAGCCGACGCGAGTTCAGCCGGAGGTGGTCGAGGCCACCGGCGACTACGGCCGCGGGTGTGGGTCGGCCGCGGGTCGTCGTGGGATCAAGCCGCGGCGATCGTCAGACGCCAAGACATGCTTCAAGACGCGACAACGAGGGTGTCGGTAGCGTCCACCAAGGCTGATCGTGAGGAGGCGAGCCGCGGACCATGGGCGGCGGCCGAGGCCGAGCGGCGGCGCGGCTTCGCCAGTCGGCGGCGACGACGGCTTCCGAGGCCGGGCGTGAGGAGGTCGAGCGGGGCCACGAGTGGCTCCTTCGAGCCGAGGCGTGAGGAGGCCGAGCGGGGCCATGGATGCGAGCCGTGCGGGCGGATGCGAACCGTGCGGGCGGATGCGAGCCGTGCGGGCGGATGCGAGCCAGGCATCGGCGATGGGGAGGCTGATGGCTTCGGCCGACCAGGCGTGGCTGGCTAGGGGCGTGGAGGTGACCGGCAGCTGCGGGCCGCACATGGAAACCTGCACTGTGGCTTCATGCCACGGCGGCGTGCTTCATGCGTAGATTAGAAGCATGCATGTGGATTCACATAAGAGATTCAATGATCGTAGATTAATCACCGTTTCCTACCTTTCTAATTTGTCTCAGTGTTTGTTAGAGGTTTGTGCTGATAATGTGTCGAGGAACTGTGCTACGAAATATAGTCTAGAGTTCCCCAGACAGATCTAAAACAAAGAACAAATATACACAATGTGGAGAAACAGAGATTAATCTATTATTTCTTTTTTAATGTGCGTACAATGAGGGATATCTCCTCCTTTTATAACACCTTTCTAGAATTTTAACAAAAGAATCATAATGAACCTTTATGGGTCAAGTGGTTTCGCTACGCAAACCTTGGTAGATCTACAAATAACCCCATCTCGTATAGGGTAGGACAGACCTCGAACTCTCTCGTCTTTAGCCGGTTAATCAACGTGTCACATTGTTTAGAGAGTAGCAAACGGTCGATCAAACATACGACCGTCTTCGGAGAACTTCGGCTAAAGTTGAAGACCGTTGAAACTCCCTCGGAGGTTTAAACGGGGTCGTCTTCTTTCGGTGAGAATCTGCAGTGCCGCACCCTATTTACAATAAAAAAGTTACATTTTCAAACGTCTTTTAGAGCAAATACAATAAAACTAAAGTTATACAAATAAAAGATCAATAGTGATAATCACTTACTAATTCGTTGGCTTCAAAATTTTTACAACTTAGGCCCAGTTCGTTTCAGATTCTGGATGATAGATTCTGAAATATGGCAGAAGCTGTTTTTGATTATGTGAGAATCGGGTCGAGCCGGCTACAACTTTTGGGTTCTGGATCGAGCCGGCGAGAATCAGATTTCAGCCAGATTCTAATTCTATATAGAAATCATCGTCTGATTCTCAGAGAAGCTATCCAGAATCATCCCATTCGACAAATAATCTGCTTTTTTTTTAAAGCAGAAGCTATCCAGAAGCTAAAACGAACGGGGCCTTGTATTAGAAGATCATATATAAAAGCACAACTCTTACTTGCCACGATCTTGAAAGCTTGGTGACGACGTAGAAGAACTAATTATACTAACATTATATAAACCATTGTTGTATACCTTAAATACACATACGGGTACGCCTCATTTGAAATCATGGGTTTACTTTGTGAATCTGAATTTATTCTCCTCAAGATGTGTGCTTGGGAAGCACATATAGTGGTGTGTGTGATCATAGCCGTTCAGTGCTCCTGGGGCGCGCCCAGTGAATGAGTGAAGCGTAAGGATGTAGCCATGTAGGAAACCGAACCACCAGCGCTCACCAACCGGAACTCTTTCCCTCCACTCGTGTGCTCCCCGGCCGCCCGCATGGCGCCGCCGCTCCACCTCCGCATCTCCCTCCTCGCACCCCACCCTCTCCCCCTCCCCGCCTCCCGATGCTCCGCCTCTCGCCTCGCCTCTGCTGCATCCCGCCCTCTCACCGTTCGCCCCCTCTACTTCCGCCGCGGCTGCCGCCGGTTCCGCGCTCCCCTACGCGCCACGCAGGGCGAGGCCGCATGCCCGGAGGGGTTCGAGGAGGAGCTTCGGAGGCTGCTGGAGCTACTTCCCGGGGAACTGCGCCGGCGGGTGGAGGGCCACCCAGAGCTCCCCGCGCTGGTGGAGGTGGTCATGGACCTCGGCCGCCCCCCTCTCGCCCGCTTTCCCTCAGGCGACTTCCTCCTCTCCCATCGCCTCATATCCTTCGATGACCTCCGCCACGCCACCTCCCAGGTCCAGCTCACACTACTGCTCTTAATCTCTGGTACCATGAATGATACGCTGCAGCTGCTGCTGCCGCCTTATGATCAAGACGACCCCAATTTTGCTTATTTGCTTGGGGGTAATATGCCATTGGTAGGTTGGGGACTTTGGAACGGACAATCGTGCTGGAATTAGCCGCACACTGCACCGGATCAGCGCGATTAGGAACCGGAAGGGCGTCATTGTAGGGCTCACTTGCCGCGCCGGGCGGGCCGTGCCAGGAAGCGCTAATTTGCTTCAGGATTTGGTGAAGGATGGCGGGTCGTTGCTGCTCATCGGTCCACCAGGGGTGGGGAAGACTACTGTCATAAGGTAGGCTTGGATCTACGAGCCTCCATTCGGGTGTAAATTGTGGTGTTGTGATGGATAAATATGTGCGGCAAATACAACTATAATTAGGAGAGTTTTTGTGCCAGTATCAGTATATACCAATTTTAGCATCAAGTTGTTGCCCTGTGTCGCAGAGAAATTGCTCGTATGCTAGCAGATGACTATAAGAAGCGGGTGATGATTGTTGACACGTCCAATGAGATAGGTGGAGATGGTGATATTCCTCACCCAGGAATAGGCAATGCCCGTAGGTTGCAAGTGCCTAACCAAGAAATGCAGCATAAGGTCTGTTCTCTTTAGTATGCCCATTTGACTTCTGAAGTACACATAATTGTAATATCCTTGTATTTTAAATCATAAGCTTAGTGCCCCTCATGCATAGGGAAGAACTATATATTAGTACTGTGAAATGGGTGCTATATGGACTAGTGATCATAGTCGACTTATATTTTGAAGGAACATCAGACCTTTCCCCTTTACATATATATTGAAAATTGATGTGCTTATTAAGTTCAACAGACCAATTTATATGTGTATTGAAAACTGATGTGCTTTTCAATACACCTCTATATATGCTAATTCCTTTTATTTAACATCAATCAGGTATTGATAGAAGCTGTTGAAAACCATATGCCTCAGGCAATCGTTATTGATGAAATTGGAACTAAGTTAGAGGCTATGGCTGCTAGTACCATTGCACAACGTGGCATACAACTTGTTGCCACCGCCCATGGCGTAACAATAGAGAACCTGATCATGAATCCATCACTAGAGATGCTTGTAGGAGGAATACAGGTAATGATATGCTGCATTTTGTTCCATTTACTGTTGCGAAAATATTGTCTTTGCACACTGCAGCAAGAATGAACTGTATTATGTAAGTTGAAGTGATGGACAATGACATAGCCAATCTCCATAACTTTATTACCTATGAACATGCTCAATTTTTTGTTTTTGTTTTAAGAATCATCTCATAACTAAATCAACTCAGAGGTAAAGTGGTCTGCTGTTCCTGTCTGTAGTTTCTCCACATTTTTCGATTCTTGTAGCTTGAAATGTGAACATATCAAATTACATGCTTCAAACTCTGCCTTGTAACCATTTCCGTGTTCCAATATAAGAGATGAACACAAGGCAAGATTGTAATTTTGATCACAATATTACTGCTTGCTTTTCAAAAGTGGTTACTAACTTCTAGTGGATGGAAGAGGTAACAAAATCTGAAAGAGAAGTGATTATTGTTGAAGTATATTGCCGTACCTTTCCTCATCAACTTAAGCTTTTGGGTGTATCCCAATATGGTATCAGAGCTTAGAGGTCATGAGTTCAAGGCCTGGCAAACTCAATATTTTAAAAGAATATTTGTGGCCCACTTCTAGTCGACGTCTTAGGCCTAGAGGCGCTTAGATGTGGGGAGTGTTGAAGTATATTGCCCTACCTTTTCTCATCAGCTTAAACTTTTGTATGAACTGGTTGGTGCATGCAACTCAATAATTATATTTATAAATCAAGTTGCAAGTCTGGTGCCATTCCACTATTGATCAAATAACAAAAACAACAACGACCAAACCTTTTGTTCCAAACAAGTTGGGGTAGGCCCACTAATTATATTCAAATGACTCCTTTTTTTATAGAGAACGCACAAAAGCTTTTGCGCGTCTTTGATTAAGCATGGAAGAAAAAACAGGGTTAAGTACAAAACGCTCCTGCGAGGCAGGAGCAGATTGTACACAGCCCAAGACAAATGATTTCTTTAATCTTGTTGGTGAGGAAGGAAGGAAATTATCTACCTAAAATGTCTTCTGAGGGCACACTGATTTCTCTGTACTGTTTCCGAGTAGGCTTGTAAATTTTTAGTTCTTACAGTTTACATGCTGAGTGCTCCAATGGACTACTGCACAAATTTGAAAACAGCCAATGTTACCAACGACTAAGTGCAATTCTGCAACTAATTGGTATAGCATGTGGAGGCAGCTTTCTTTTGGGAAGGTGTAGAAGCACCTTACTTGCTTTGATGTGTTTCCTGTCCTTTTGCATTTTACTATTTTTGTCAAGAACATTTCTTACAATATGTTACATTATTTGTGCAAAAGAGTGTCACCCTTGGTGATGAAGAAGCTAGCCGGAGAGGGGTCCAAAAAACTGTCCTAGAGCGCAAGGGCCCATCAACATTTACATGTGCTGCGGAGATTGTCTCCAAAACTGAATTGCGTGTCCATCGTAGTTTGGAAGCCACTGTAGATGCCCTACTTTCAGGTTCTCACTGATTATATCATTTATCAGTTACATTACCTTGTTAATTTTGATTATACAACTCCGATGTCAATACGATTAGTATTTCTTTTGTTGGTGAAGGCAGACTGCCCAATGTCGAAGTTCGTAAGTTGGGTTCAAAGGGGTCAGTGCAGGAAGTTTCTGTACTAAAGGAACCACTGCACCTTGGTCCTTATGAAGATGCTACTCTGTTTGAGGATGATTCTCCAAGGAAGGTCAGAAGAAGTTTGGACTCTGTATATAATCTTGATTCTGCCAATGGACATATGGAAGGATCAAATGAAGCTGAGGCAAGCTTCAATCTATTTGCCTACGGGGTATGAATTTCTTCCGTAATTCATTTCTTTGATGTTTTTGTTAGACAATATCCTAGTTACCTTATATCAGAGATTGCTAGTTGCCTTGTATAGAGATTATTAGCCTTGTATAGATATTGTTTTATATAGGCTTTCCTTCTATACTCGCATGTACATGTATATATACTGGCACATTGGCCTCATGTTCAATTCAAACGCTATTCCTAACATGGTATCAGAGCAATAGGTTGTAGTGTTAAGGCTCACTAGCATTTGCACTTGCGCCTTTTTTTCTGGCGACTTTTCTCGTCGCCTTTGGTTGCCCGACTGCCAACCTTCTCTCGACTGGCCGCCTATGTTCCGTGAAGGAGAGGATGCCGTCGCTCCTTGTCCACTCACACAGGAGGAAGAACCTCGCCTCTGGATGTCGAGCTTCTCTCCTCTGGACATCGAGCTTCTCTCCTCGGCCGACGCCGTCACCAGGCTGCCGCCTCCCGCCTTCTCTTCGCCGCAGCCGCAGCTGGGCCACCTCGCCACCGGTCGACTCCAGGTCACCACCTCGGCCGCCGCAGGCAACCCGTCGCCTGCCGCCAGACGCCGGCCGCCCGGCTGCTCTCCCCCGATCGCTCCCCACCCGTCACCACCTCAGCCACCGCAGGCCGCCCATCGCTTGCTCTCCTTCGATTCGACTTCGGGTTGCGTGAGTGACCGATCGGATTTCAATCCGATCGGTTGGCTGTTTTTAAATCTGGTTCGGATTTGGTAAAAAAAATGTCTTCATCGGGCTCCGTCTCTGTTCCTTGATGTCCGGTTATCTTCGACCTCAATTATCGAGACTGGGTTCTCCATATACGCCTTCACATGCGCGGGCAGCGTCTTTGGGAGTTTCTTTCCGGCGAGCTATCTTGTCCGCCTCGCCCTGCTCCCCCTGCCACGCTTGTTATTCCCAAGGAGGCCGATGCTGCTGCACGACAGACGGTGTCTGATGATTATACTGATGCTGTGGAGTCTTTTCGGACTCAATTTACTACTTACAAGATATGGATTGATGAAGATACTCGTGCATTCGCTATTTTGGTTGCTAGCATGGAGGTACATCTCGCCCGTCGTTGTTTTTCACGTTATGAGCAATGCATCACTTAAGCATTTCACTCTCCTTTTCCTCGCTTAAGTTTTTGCTTTTGGGGTGTCAGCATGCCATTTTTTGCATAATCCACTGTTTGGTATGAGCATAGATTGTTGTTGCCTATATATAGGAGAACTTTTAGAGTACTATACATACAATTTGAGTACGCCAAGCTTGTTATCGATCGTGCATGATACCAAACAATAGACACCACTTGCACAATACATAAAAGATTGATTTCTTGTTTGGAAAGTGTATTTGCGGGCTGCTATTTTGTAGGGTGGGGGCTTACTTTGCTCCTAATTTAGGTTTCTGGGAGTAAATCACGATCTATTCCAGTGGTGATGCTTGCCTTCCCAAGTTGTAATTCTTTTTTTCTGGTCGGTACTCATTAGTGATAAACGGTCATTCCATAATTTGTCTACCTCGTTTGTTTGGATACCTCCTAGATCTCATCACTGCAACAAGGTAGTGGTTCTAATGGCGGTCACTGTATTTTGCCAACTGTCAATTCCTTGTTTACAATTCTTTTGATAAATTTTCAGTACTTAGTTTGTAACTTATTCGATAGGCTCTTCTAGATTTCCGAGTCAACTGCCTTGCAAGCCATTAAACAACTGGAGTTGGAGGACGTTGTTACTTTAACCTATAACATCAGTGAAGCTGATGCAATGATTGCACTGCAATCGAAGCTCAAGAAGAATACCCAGATTCAGGCTGTGGTGAAATCTCAAGATATACCAGTTGTTTTTGCAAAGGTTTGTATTTGCAGTTTTGCACTGTTAATTTCCAAGGAACTTTCAATTATTGATGCGCCAGACTGAGTTTATGTCTGCTCACTGTTCTTTGTAGACGAACTCCCTGGTGCAAATCACTAGGGCACTTTACGCCCTTGTTGATGATCACTTGGATGGGTTGACGGATTTTGAAGAAAAGGTAGAAGCAAGATCATCAGAGCAAACCGATGCTTTGGAGGTACCGTTGTCATTCCTGCACGCTCCCCACCTTTTTCTGGTTTCTGCTGCTTTTACTATAGCATTGTTAACTTGTCCCCACCAATACTTTTTTCTTGAACATAACAATTGTTTCTTGATGTCAGGAAGCAAGATTGGCAATTGAGCAAGTAGTGATCCCGAAAGGGGAGAGCGTGCAGCTGCTGCCCAGACCATCAAGTATCATTTCTTCCCAGGTGGATCTAATCGAAAGCTTCAAGCTCAAGTGGGAAGTTACAGGCCAGGATCCAAATGCGTACCTGAGAATTCTTCCGCAATTCGCAGATACAGAAGATGCTACGGCTGTCGAGCAAGAAACTGCAACTGGGCTCACAGACTCAGACAGTTCTGATGGCATGGACTACACACAGAATGGTGTCACCAGGCTACCTTTCCTCCCAGAGTAGCTAATCTTTTTTAGTTCTTTGGCTGTGTCGCTGTATACCTAGCTGTACATGCTTTTCTCTCTCTCTCTTTTCATCCCTTCGCCGTTATTGATACCCTGGTAATGATTTTTTTTTTTACAGAAATAATATGCTGATTCAAAAAATCACAAGAATACCCATCTGCCAATATTTGAAATATGAACAAAGAGACTATCAACATTTGAAATATCGATAGCCAACGGTTGTTGAGAGGCTTATAAGGCGTGGCCGAGGCTCCGCTCGGCCAAATATTCCCATTTGTGCCGTCACCGATAAGAAAGGAGAGGGGAAAGAAGAGAGGAGAAGGAGGAGAAGGGGAAGGAGATTAAGAAGAAGGGGAAGGAGAAGGGGAAGGAGAGAAGAAGAAGAAGGGGAAGGAGAAGAGAGGAGGAAAAAGAAAGTCATCTGTATTTTTGTTAGTAAATTTTTTTTGCTCATTTTAATTACAATTTGAGAATACGACTTAGTGACTAGATTAAATATATTTGTAAGTAATTAGTGACTAGATTAAACATATTTGTAAGTAATTAGTGACTAGATTAAATATATTTGTAAGTAATTAGGTGTGTAGAGTAGCATTAGCTGTTGAGATATACGACTTAGCGACTATATTAATTAGGTTTGTAGGTAATTAATTGTGTAGAGTAGTAATAGTTTTTTTAGATACATAACTTAGCGACTAGATTAATTAGGTTCGTAATAATTAGCTGTATAGAGTATCAATAATTATGTAGACATATATAGGTTTAGTATTGATCAGATTGGACATACAATTGTAAAAAATATGCAGGGTAGTGTGTAGTTGAAAAGATAAATTTATGCATGCCTACAACAATTGTTTCATTTAGTGTAGAGTAGGTCTCCGTGGTGCATAGGTATAGCGGTATGGGTAGGTTTAGAATGTATGAGGTGTAATAGATAACGATAGAGTTGATAGGGTTACGTTGTGCGCGTAATAAGAATTTGATGGAATGCTTGACATGTATGAATGAACGAGTATAATTTAAAATACACTACGGAGAAGGGGTTCTGCAGATGGGTGCAAATGGGGTGAAACTAGGTTATTTTTCAAGTGTGGTGGCTAGGCTGTCATGTGCAGGGAACGTTCATGTTGCACGGTTACCAGATGGTTGTATCAACTGTTCTCGTTGGATCATGATTTGCCTGATCTCAAGTTGCACGGGCTAGGGTGTCAGACGGGATTGTATGTGCTGGAAGTTAGTGGAACTGAAAGAGCCGAAGTCGTGGAGCTCGTATGTAAGAATGACGAATGGGAAATAATGGCCATTAGTATTGTTGGTGCAAGCATTTTAGAAAGTCTATGCCGGCCATGTGATGAAGAAGGAGGCTGTTGGTGAAAACCTGAGGAAGTTGGGGAGGGGCCGGGCTGTTAGTGGGGCTGGGTGGGGCTGGAGCCCACCCTGTCAGCCCAACGCAAAAGATCCCCCGCGATGGTCTATGATCCATACGGCCATACCGTCACTGGATGTCTCTTTTTAAACCCCCCCTCTTTGGAACTTTCTAGCTCCGCCTCCAAAGGGCAACCAAAGTGCAGAATGCTTAGTGAGGCAGCATGTTAGTTCGGGTCAAGAGGGAGTGTAAGACGAGGAAGGTGATGTTCCAATGCCGGATATCCAGAAACTAATGGGTGTGGAAGACGAGGGAGAGGTGCTAGCGATGGAGGATGTGAGCTATGGCTACGAGGTTTTAAGTAATTTTTCTTGTATTATTTCAAAGAAAAAATCAGAAAAATTCTATATGCGCTCAGAGAGCTAGATCGTTGTCGAGAGTCTGTCGATATTTCAAACATTGACAGGGAGTGATTCTATATTTCAAATGTCGACATACTCTCTGTTGATATTTCAAATATCAATAGATGGGTATGCTTATAATTTTTTAACCGACATATTATTTGTGTAATTTTTTTAAATATATATATTTTAAAAAAATTCCCCTGGTAATTTTTATCAGAAAGTGACTCATTTACAAAGTTAGATTGTGCTGCTCTACGCATACAGAACACAACCGGTTCCAAGTTCCAACTCAGAAGCGGACAACGTTCGTATCATTTTACATCTTTCTGAGCTGGCGATAGCGTCATTGGCATGCGTCTTCGGTCTTCCCTACGATACCTTGTAACCTTGGTATCACTTGCCAGTATAAAGATGTAAGCCGACGCATGCATGCCGCCTTCTGTTTCACACGTTGTCCTTAGCCAAAGTGCACAATTCGATTTGTACAAGACAGTAGGAATATCTCCATGCCCCATCTAGTACATTTATGCCATTCACTTGTATAAATTCGCCCATTTCTCTCTGGTTCCAGCAGTAGAATAGATACACTTGTCTCCTGGCTACATCCAGGCGTTGATGTACTTCTCCCTTGCCGCCGCATCTGGTAATCTGGCTGCTCGTCGCCATTGACAGTCGTCCAAGCCCGTACAGTCCTTTACGCTTGCATGGCCTATCACAAATTCACAAGAGCCGCCAATGGCCGGTCAATCAAGTTCGTGTCCATATGGGGCCATTGGAGAAAGTAGTTAAGCAAAGAGAAAGACAGAGAAAGAGGAAGAGAGAACTGAAGGGCCATGGCCGACCACGCACGAAGGCCTCTTAGCCTCACGTCCATTGCTCCGTCCTACGTATAGAATGCCCCAGTGGAAGGTGACAAGGTGAGCCCTAAGCGATCAAAAGGACGAACGAATGGAGTACGAAAAGCTTCAAAAGGAAGAAGGAGCCATCCAGCTATACCGTATGTGTACTCCTGTACTCCCCAACATGTCTAGGTTGGTTAGTCATGTTTCTGCCTTTGGAGTCGTCCTGTAGATGCAACTTCTTTTGCAGAGCGAGCTATTAGGGTCTGTTTGGTTGCTTGCATGGAGGTTGTATGGCATGAGTGGATGCAATTAAATCACAAATGCAACTGTTTGGTTTCCTGTTTGTTGAAGCAATCTTGGCTCAGCCCATGCAGCATTGCACCTCACATCCGGGCTGGCGGAAACGCGGAGAGCAGCCGTCTCTCGCATCCAGGCCCGTGACAACCAGCCTGCTCGTAGCACACACCTCTGCACTTTCCCAGCAGCAAATTAATCATGTACGCAATATCTTTTCCATTCTGGGGTGAGAATTATGCTAACCTTCGTGTGCGGGAATACTAGCTGGTTGTAAATTGTAAATCAACAACTCCTTCGTGTGCGGGAATTATGCTAACCTTAATGTTGTTAAAATATACTTATTGCTAATATGGTTGCTGCTATGATAGAAGAATAGCTTGATGGTCAGGTCGTTGCCAATCGTGAAATTTAGAGCAACCTGACAGTTCAACGAGGTTCTTGCCGCTTGAATGTAATATGGCGTGAGGTAACCTCACCTTCTCATGCATAAGGGTCACCACACTCAGCTAGATACAACAAACCAAACATCTCTTGTATCCAATCATCCATCCTCCCCCCTCAGACAGCCAACCAAACAACCTCTCAACTCAGCCAGGATCAACATATACAGCCAACCAAACAAACCATCTTGCATCCACTCAGCCTGTCTCTTACTAGCCCGTATGGCTCGTACGAGCCAGGCTAGGTACATACAGGCAACCAAACAGACCCTTAGAGAACTCCCTCAACTTGGCGATACAGTTGACAGTGGAGATGCACGTGGAGAACTTTGTCTAATCCATTGACAAATGGGTGTGCAAAGCAGAGTAGGACAAAGTTCGATTTTTTAGAAAAAGAAAGAATATATTAATCTTTCGGCCACTGCCTCCGCACCTTGAGATGCACAAGCAATAACGTTTATTACAGAGTTTCAACTAAAATGTTGTCAACAAGAAATTCAGAAAATCAGTCTTAACAATCGACAATCATAAAAAGGCAACATTGAGAAGGCTAAAAACTCATCCAAAGCTCTCAAACTGCACACAGTCTTGTGCTAAACCTCCACCTATGGCTTAAGAAAATTCCCGGACCACGATCTGTAAAGAGCTCAATGCTAACAGCATCATCTTTCGAGCCTCCTGATGTTGCAACACCGACTAAGAGCGCAACCAATTGATATACAAGAAAATTACCTGCAATAGATTAGATATATATTTCTTATCAAAGACAACATCATTTCGACATAGCCAAATAGCCCAACATAAAGTGGCAGCTCCAACTAAGCATTGAGCTTTTATTTCATTTTCCAACCCCAAAAGCCAAGATCCAAACATATGGGTTATACTATGAGGAGTTGGTAAATTAAAAACCGCTTGTATAAGATACCATGCGAGGCGACCAAAATGACAATCAAAAAATAAATGTTGTACAGTTTCTGCGTTGTTACAGAAACAACATTGTTTGCTTCCCATCTAATTTCTTTTACTAAGATTATCCTTCGTCAAAATCACCCCCACGACGTAAGTACCAAAGAAAGATTTTGATTTTTAAAGGTACTTTAAGCTGCCAAATTTTTTTATTTATAAAAGGGATATTTTGACGCATTAAAGCCGCATACATCGATTGAACAGGAAACTATCCATTTTGATGAAGACTTCATAAAAAATTATCCGGAATTGAAGACAAATTTATGACAGCAATCCTTGTAATAAGTTCTTGCAAAGTGCTTAAATTAGGAGGACAAAGTTCGTATGGCAACAAGAAGCGAGATTCAGCTAAGATCGCGGGAAAAAATTATATGCCACCACGTATGTTGTAGCATCCCTTTTAAAATTAGACACATGGTAAATATATATCTCAAATCAACTAAATCTTCTTCTCTCCTCCAACACATGGTAAAAAGGCTCTAAAAATCTTGGCAAAATTCTCTAAAATAATGGAATATTTGGAACCTAACAAAATTATTTTTGGAATCTTTTAGGTTTAAAATTTTCTATAGAAATTCTTTTCGTAAAACTGAAAAATGGTAACAAGGATTTATAAAATCCAGAAAAGTCACCAAAATTCTTAAAAAATCACAAATAAATAATTAACTCAAAATATACAAATTTTAGGGTATTACAAATCTATCCCCCTTAAAAATAATCTTGACCTCGAGATTCAGAAAGGCTAGCAAGAAGATAGGTTTACAAATCCTTCAACTGAATTCTAAGACGTCTCTACTGCAAGTCTTGTGTGGCTTGAGCTGTAACATTGTTCAAGTGCCTTGTTTCAAAGCGATGTGTCCTTCTCGCTGCATTGATGGCTCCGATATTTTGATGTTTCTTAGGGCAAATTCTGACATAGTGTCCAACTTCCTGACAATTGAAACATTTGACTCCGGGGGTAGGAGGTGGATCCTTCAGCATAGGTTCTCCCGGAGATGTGTTGGTGATCATTGTGTTGTCGGGGCGGTTCACCATAGCTGGCTCCTAGGAGAAAATAACTCTGGGGACCTTACCACCTGCTCTTGGTGTTATGAGCTTCACAGAAGTGACTTTCGGGAGGACCATGGGTGGAATGGGTGCCTTGCGCTTTTTAGGACAGCATTTAGCGTAATGACCAATCTCATAACACTTGTAAGAAGTCAACTTGCGTCTTGGATCAGTTGCTACATTGATAATAGTGTTGTCATTGGCTTTGCTGGAGGTTGTTGCTTAGCTTCTAAGGCATCTCTTGTCCTAATGATCCGGCTTGTCAGAATAAAGATGAGTTGGTGGTGATGTCATCTTGCTATTTCCCTGAGGTGGACTATTATGGTTGGGGTGTTCCAACTCCTGAAATGACACAACTAACTTAGATGATAATTTGCCTTGTCTTGCTAGTTCTTGCACAATAGTTTTTTGAAAATTCTCTCACTGTTGTTGAATTGCTAAAGTCAAAACCGAATACATAGGGCATTGTACTGGGTAATGATCTTATCCTTCACACAGGTTACAAGTAATCTTACCCATCGGACATTCTCCAATTGGTTGATTCTGTTCACAACTGGAACAATTGATATGGTGCTCTTCATCTGTATGTCCTATCTCTCCACAGCGGACACATGCACGATCTTTTGACTTGCTTTGTTGATAACCAAGTCCAGATGTACCATGGAGTAGAGGAGCAACATGCTTCTCGGTGGTTGCTATGATCTTGACATCTTTCATAGGGATGTTCTTCTTTATGGTTTGAACCCTGGTTCTTGTCTTCTTGAGAATTGCTGATCTTGCCTTCATGAACTCAGAACGCCTTGATCGAGGTGGTGCAGAAACTTGTGGAATTGCAACAGGTGGAGCCTAATTACTAATAGCTTGAGCAAGGAGTTGGATGAGCTAATTCTGGTTTGTTAGCATTAGCTGCCATTCCATGCCATAAGTTGATGGTGGTGGTGGTGGTGGTACTGGGGCATTTCCGCTTCCTATAATTTCATTGTCACAGTTGGTCCCACTTCAGGAGCGATGAGTGCTCACCATCTGTTAGGTTTCGAAAGGATAGGAAAGGAGAAGACTGAAAACAAGGGGATTAAGGATTTCACATCCAATGAAAAGCAATAAGCACCAACTTCATTATTTCAATAACTTATTTATTATGGCTGCCAGCAAAAGAGGACAAAGAAAACTCACAGTCACCGTCTACTGAATGGATAGCTTAGTCTAGACCTTAATTAGGGTATTCTTCTGGTCTTGATATCCTCGGTCTTAGGGGTACAGAACGAGTCTCCATCTCTTCGAAGATTCTAGTGGACTTTGAAGAACACTTATCAATCCATCACTTTGCTTGATGCTCCCATTAATATTTTGGGAGTGGGTATGAGATAGATAAAACTCCTTTTTAAAGAAGGATTTACGTAAAGACAAGATAGAACAACATGAGAGTAGAACTTTTTCAAAATACTTTATTTATTCCAAAAATAAGTCTTTAAGGTTAAACCATTCTAACTAAGGCCACTCCTACAATCAACCTGGCACTGATACCACCTCTGTCGAACCCCGAAAAATACTTCTGAAATCCTCTGTGTATCCTATACTAGTCCAGGAAAAGCTAGCGCACACAGTAGAAATAATACCACAACATATCAAGCAAAAAAAATTATTTATTTAATTATCATGCAAGCCAACATAAAATAACACATCAGAAGTAAAATAAAATTGTAGTTGTAGGAACGAGGATGAGCCTAGAGGGGGTGAATAGGCTTTTTCAAAAATTCTAGCACTAAAAAGGCTCTAAATAGTCTTAAGACTGAAAACACATAGTTTGCGGAAGAGTAAACTAAGTTTTTGACAAAGTAGGCCTAAAGTATCTAGGCTCTGCTAGTGCAAAGACAAAAACAAAACAACAGGGGCAGAGAAGCAGATACAACAGAATGGCAAAGTAAATACAGAGAGACAGAAAGCAGGAGACACAATGATTTTTCACCGAGGTTCAGAGAAATTCTCCTACGTCCCCGTTAGAGCACTTCACCAGAAGTGTTGCTTTACCAACAGTTATTCTCAATAGCCTTGGTATCCACTAGGGTGACTCTTTCACTACTCCGGTGAGGTGAGTCCCAAACCTCTCACAATTTGTGGTGACCTTCCACAATCTCTTGTAGACAGGTTGCACCAAATCACTCCAAAGTCGTCTAGAAACTCAAAGTTCCAAGAGTAACAGACTATCCACAAGTCCTAACCCTTGGTTCACTAGCTCAATATTATCTAGACTAAGCTTGGAGCAAGATCACTTTGGAATTTTGATCAAACAGTGAAGAACAGTCTCTTTGATGGCTTTTAAGCTCTAGAATGCTAAGATGTCAAAGAGATGTAAAAGTTCTATTTTTGGTATGCCTTGGTACGGCTTATATAGTGTGCAAAAGGAATATAGCCGTTAATAGCAAAATACTAGCTGTTTGACATTGTCAGATTGACAAGATGTGACAAACGGTTTGTCCCACGGACTAGCTTTGAGAAGCTTTAAATCAAGTCTAATGCATGCCGGACCGATTTGATTGAAAACTCTATTTGCGTTGGACTGTTTTAGGTTGGTCCGACGTACACATGCCTTGAGCAAAAATCGGTCCGTCGTGAAACCAACCAAAACCACATTTGCGTCGGATCGAAAAACTTGGTTCGGCGAAGAAGGAAGATTTTCTGGTTTTGGTCCGGGGTGAAACTTAGAATAGACATGAAGTTCCAGTAAGTTTCAAGTTTACGCCGGATCGAAAAACTTGGTCCGTTGTGTGCTTAGAGAATATGGTCCGGTATAAATGGCACACGCTCGGTTTGATTTCAAGAAACATGAACCTTAGCGCTGGACCCAAAAAGTCAGTTCGACGTGAACTGTGTGCGCTCGGTTGAAAACAGAAATCAAGTTTCAGCGTCGGACTAAGAACAGATTGGTCCGGCGTGAATGGATTTTCGGCTAAATAGGTGAAGGACTTGTTTTTCAGGGGAAATGGAATTAAGTGACCTTTTCTCCAAATAATTTTAATGATTTTATCCTATGAACTAAGGTACTTATTTATGCATAATCCCTCTTTATAGTACAGCTAAATTAAGGCAATCCTAGCTATATGACTTGAAACAACTCCCGATTCAGAATTAGAAACAAAAGTCCTTAGCCTTTAACCTTTAATCTGAAGAGCCTCCACTTCACATAAGGTACTTGACTTGATCATCATCACCAAAACCCAATATAATGCATTATAAAGCAACTGGGGGGCCTAGATGCTTTCAGTTTCAGTAGTAGAACCTAACAAATCTACCATAGGCAATCGACTAGGGTAGCGGCCTAGTCATCGAGATCCTCAATGGCATAGAACTCCCCCTCTGAATTAACAGAGTAAGCAATGGTGAGTACAAAAATACTTCGTAAGTTACATAGGAGATGCATTTTTAATTTAAGGATAACAAAGGTTGGCATAATACAGTTAGCTTGAGCAATAAGTAACATTGCAAATACAATAATTAATTTTGAAGGCATAGTTGATTAACAAAATTGAATTTTAAACCAATTTCCATCTATAAATCATCTACCTATCTAAAATCACTTTTGGAAAACCAAAGTCTAATCTATGTATAGCTTGCCCGGTATGCCCATGACCGTGGGCACGACTAATCGATTAGTTTTATTCTCTGCAGAGGTTGTACAACTTTACCCACAATATATGATCGTCTCCTTGCGTCGACACATTTCCTTTGGTGTGTGGCAGAGATAATCATGATAAGGCCTCTATAAAACATATCCATGTAGTCATGCCCACTAAGGTTTCACTTCCGACGAATCCCTCTAATCAAAGTCCCCTCATGCGCCCGAGTGGCAGCCTCATGCTTTCACCACGCCACTCTTACCCAATAGCATGACTGTCCATGGTATATTTTAATACAGCTAACCAAATCTGTCTTATTACAGACTTGTGATAGTATGGTTAGGCTTTACGTTCAGCGAAACTCGGCCCGATCCTTAATTGACTACGCAAGACTTTCCACAAACTAAAAACCATGACCGCACCACCTCCCAATCATTCCTCACCCAGTCTAAATCACATTTTTATTTTAACCATAACACCTTTCATACATCCCATGGTACACCGATACCAAGGAATAGCTTTGTTTCAACAGAAATCTTTATTTGGTATAAATTCCCAAAAATATCATAAATTCAGGTCTAAGCATGTCTAAGCCATTTACTATAAAGCACTAGTCAATACTATATTAGTGTACCAACTAGTGAGGTTTTTGTCTAAGGTTATAATGGTATATGGTATATCAAAGTCAACTGAGGCCATAACAAATAGAAGTAACTATATATTTAAACTGGGACATAAATTACATTGATAACATTATGCATGCAATAATTTAAATTTAAATTACAATTTAAAAACTGGGATCAACATAATCAAGGGTGTAACTTGCCTTGCTTGACGAGTTGCTGCTCGAAATCCTCATCCGCGAAGTCGTCCGACTCTCTGAAATCTGTACGTGAAAAATGACCAAATTCAAATAAAATCCAAATAAATTAAAATAAAGTATCAAACTAGCATAAAATAGAAATTTAGAATTTTATGTAAATTTAGAAATAAAAATAGAACCAATCGAAGTTCGAATTGGCGAAGATGGGCACCGAAAGATTTAAATCACATAAAAATGAGAAGGGGTTTTTGAATTTTTGAAATTTATTTTTCAAATAAAAATTTCAAATTTTGAGAGTAAAAATTCATATTTCAAATTTTTCTCTCTTTTCTTTTTTCTTGGACTAACTCTTTGCCTCACCTCTTCTTTTTTGAAAATAATAATAATAATAATTTTTTCTTTGCCTCACGCATAGCTTGCTCACGACCTTCCGCACAGCTTGCTCATGGCTAGCGTGTAAGCTGGGGAGGGCCTAGGGGCGACCGACTGATGGCAGCAGGTCGATGGCGCGGCGCGATGGAGCCAGCCGACCAGAGGGAGGGCCGGGCAGTGGAGGACAGCCGAAAAAACAAGAAGAACAAGGAGGTCTTGAACCTTGCAAAATTTAGAGACTACGAGTACGAGAAAGATTTGTGGAGGTGAGTACTAGGTTGTGGATGTAGGAGGGTCCTCGGGTGGGTTTTAAAATCAAGGGGATCCCACACTGGATGAAAATCGACGAGCTTATCGTGATTTGAATGGGGAGCAAAATCCAGCATTTAAGAGCAAGATTTTTAGAAAAATTGGGTACTAATGGATAGAGTGGATCACAAAGAATCCGAATATGATTTTTCATGAATTTTTGAGGAGATTTGAAGCTTCTTTTTGGGCTCCCATGGAGGAGAGAGAGGAGAAACTCCTCGAACAAGGCTAGAGGTTGCAGAATCATATGACTGTCATTTTTTTCGAAATATTTTGGACTAAAAAATAAAAGACTTGGGATAAATTTGTAAATAGGCTCTAAAAATCTTGAAAAAAATTCTCTTATATACTATAGAATATTTTTAGCATAAAAATTGTTTTTAGAATTTTTCATGTCTTAAATTTTCTACAGAAATTATTTTTGTATAACTAAAAAATAGCAAAAAGGATTTATCAAATAAAAAAAATTCACCAAAATTCTCAAAAAATCACAAATAAATAATTAACTCAAAATATACAAATTTTGGAGTGTTACACTATCTTAAGCATATTAGGCATTGCAACCATTTGTACTTAATTACAGAACAAAATTCTCTAAACTAACCAACATAGCAAGTAAAATAATACATATACTGATATACCTAGGAACATAAATTGAAATGTAAGATCCAAACTATCTGGTAGCAATTCAAAATAATTTAGAAATGAAATATCATCATTTACATACATTGGAAACATTAAGACATCAAGAACAGAATATAAATTGACCAACTGCTGCATCTAATTCCAAACAAAGCAATAACTTTCAACGCTATCGGCGACGCAGACAAGATGAAATCCAAAGGCCGTGTGTGATGTTTTCCCAATTGCACTAGAATAAACTTTAGTAAAGCATATCTCCACAGCCTTAAAGTTTTAACCAGCAAAATGTGAATAAAAAGAACTTTTGATCAATATAGGGAGAGTCCGAGAGGAAAGAGACGTGATAAGTGCGATAGCTTGAAATATTCACTTACGTTGTCAACAAATCCTTCCTAAAAGGTAGTACAACTATGATGGTAGTATATATGATGACCGCAACCATGAGTATCCAGAAAATGCTGAAAATAATTCTCCCCATTATGACAAAGGAGCACTTTCTTTGTGATAGATTATCTTGCCTTGAAGAAGTTTAGATACACTTCAGGAATAATTAACATCAATATAAATTATACAAGATGCAACTAACAATTGATATATGCAAAATAACATTCCTTGAGCATTTCAAATATAATACAACAAGGTTACCATATGGGTCATAACATGCAGTGTGGCACTAAAGAATGGGAGCAATAGATATGCTTCTTTAGTACATTATTCAATATACTGTTGAGAAAATTGTTGACTCAAATCAATTAATATCCTGCATATGATGGGAAGAATTTGATTATATACCTAAGCAATAAAAGATCAAGTGGATCTTCAGAAGGCCCTGAGGAAGTATAAGTTTTCTATACAAGACATCTTAACAAAGTGATTGCTTAGCGATGAGGAAGTATAAGTATAGTATAAAAGGTAAATGAATTACCGAGATCGCAACCACATTCACATAAAAATCATCCAATGTTGCCACCATCCACCTACACACAAGAATTACAACTCATGTAAGCTGTTTGGACAAGAGCTATGATTTGCCTACTCTGATGCAACACATTGTTCACTGGTTAAGAAAGTACCAATTCTCTCGTGAAAAAACTGTACTACCTACAACATAATTGAGCACTGAATTTTAAAAGTAGCATGTCTCAAGATCTACTTATACTTTCTGCAGCAATGTCGAGCAAGCCTAAGTATTCATGTTATAGCGTAACTAACACCACCTTATCAATAAAAGATAAACGCAAGCAAATCTAGATATGAGTAGCATTCTACAGCTATAGGCTTGTAAGGCATAAAACAAGCAAATTGGAAGCATAATTAAGATAGTACGAGATTCCTAGTAGCTTCGCCCATGGCGCTGTTTACTGCTGTTGCTACTCCTTCCTCCTGCGTTAGCTCTCCGCCGTAGCAACCGCGGGCTTATCCCCTCCTTGATGTACACCAAAACATTGAAACCCTAAGAATTCGATTCCAAAGCCATCCCACTAGGCCCTAGCAACCAAAAGGTATGAAAGTCCTGACCTTTCTTCGCCATCGTGTCCTCTACCGAGACAGTGCTCCTTGCGGGAGCCACCGCCGCCGAATCCTCCTCGGTCCTCCCAAGAGGCTCGGGGAGGAGAGGGGAGGCACTGGGGTAGAGACGCAAACCCTAGCTAATTATCACCAGGAGGCCAGGCACGGGGAGGATGACTGCGAAGGATGGAGGGATGGAGGAGAAAAGCGGTGCGGCGTCATTGGGGGAGGAGGTCGCCGAGAGGCCACGCATGGGGAGGAGGTCACCAGGAGGCCAAGCGCCAATGGGGAGGAAGTGTGCTAGGGTTAGGGGGCCGTGTTTTGATCTGCGGCTTGCGTTGGATTTGGGCAGTTAAAGGAGTTTCATCATAGATGGTTCTAGTATAAAACTGTCTCTGATGTGTATACATCACAGGTAGTTCTATATTAGAACCGTCTCTAATGCTCGATAGTCATCACTGACCCTTCTAGCCGAGAGTAGTCTCTAATGCTCCATAGTCATCAATGACCCTTCTAGCAAAAAACCGTCAACTCCATTTGTGATGATAGTGAATGGTCAGTGATGAGGGATTATCACAGATAGTTTTTCAAACCTATCATTAATGAGACGTCTAATATAAAACTTTTTTTTGGTAGTAAACGTAGATAGAATGCCTATCCCTTAGTACAATCATCTTCTCTCCCTTCTTGGCCCATGCTAACTAGGAAATATTCGATCAACACAGGCCCTACCACGTAGATGCCTCGAGGACCCAAACTATCAAAATTACCTATGGAGTGGTGTTTCTATGCGTATCATTTTAAAAGTTGCACAATAAAGAGTAGATAGTGATTGGTCACAGACCCATCCGTTATCTTCAAGTTTTGTACAACTTGTATTACTAGGTGTTGCATAGAAGCATTACTCTTACTTGTAACGACCTTGAAAGGTTCGTGAAGACGTAATGTTGTATACCTTAGATACATACGGTACGCTTCATTTGAAATCATGTGTTTACTTGGGAAGCACATATAGTGGTGTATGTGATCACAGCCGTTGAGTCAGCCGATCGAGCGGCTCCTGGGGCGCCCAGTGAATGAGTGAAGCGTAAGGATGTAGGAAACCGATCCACCAGCGCTCACCAACCGCAACTCTCTCGCTCTCCACTCGTGTGCTCCCCGGCCCCCATGACGCCGCCGCTCCACCTCCGCATCTCCCTCCTCGCACCCCACCCTCTTCCCCTCCCCGCTTTCCGATGCTCCGCCTCTCGCCTTGCCTCTGCCGCATCCCGCTCGCTCACCGTTCGTCCATCTCTACCTCCGCCGCGGCCGCCGGTTCCGCGCTCCCCTACGTGCCACACAGGGCGAGGCCACATGGCCGGAGGGGTTCGAGGAGGAGCTTCGGAGGCTGCTGCAACTACTTCCTGGGGAATTGTGCCGGCGCGGAGCCCCCCGCGCCGGTGGAGGTGATCATGGGCCTCCGCCCCCGCCCGCTTTCCCTCCGGCGATTTCCTCCTCTCCCATCGCCTCATATCCTTCGATGACCTCCTCCACTCCACCTCCCAGGTCCAGCTCACGCTTCTACTCTTAATCTCTGGTACCATGATACGCTGCTGCCGCCGCCGCCTTATGATCAAGACGACCCCAATTTAGCTTATTTGCTTGGGGTAATATGCCATCGGTAGGTGGGGTACTTTGGAACGACAATCGTGCTGGAATTAGCCGCACGCTGCACCGGATCAGCGCGATTGGGAACCGGAAGGGCGTCATCGTAGACCCCACTTGCCGCGCTGGGCGGACCGTGCCAGGAAGCGCTAATTTGCTTCAGGATTTGGTGAAGGATGGCGGGTCGTTGCTGCTCATCGGTCCACCAGGGGTGGGGAAGACTACTGTCATAAGGTAGGCTTGGATCTACGAGCCTCCACTCGGGTGTAAATTGTGGTGCTGTGTGATGGATAAATATGTGTGGCAAATACAACTATAATTAGGAGAGTTTTTGTGTCAGTATCAGTATATACCAATTTTAGCATCAAGTTGTTGCCCTGTCTCGCAGAGAAATTGCTCGTGTGCTAGCAGATGACTATAAGAAGCGGGCGATGATTGCTGACACGTCCAATGAGATAGGTGGAGATGGTGATATTCCTCACCCAGGAAAAGGCGATGCCCGTAGTTTGCAAGTGCCTAACCAAGAAATGCAGCATAAGGTCTGTTCTCTTTAGTATGCCCATTTGACTTCTGAAGTATGCATAATTGTAATATCCTTGTATTTTAAATCATAAGCTTAGTGCCCCTCATGCATAGGGAAGAATTATATATTAGTACTGTGAAATGGGTCCAATATGGACTAGTGATCATAATCAACTTTCTTATATTTTGGAGGAACATCAGACCTTTACCCTTTACATATATATTGAAAATTGATGTGCTTATTAAGTTCACAAGACCAATTTATGTGTGTATTGAAAACTGATGTGCTTTTTAATACACCACTCACTATGTAAGCTAATTCCGTTTATTTAAACATCAGTCAGGTACTGGTAGCAGCTGTTGAAAACCATATGCCTCAGGCAATCGTTATTGATTAAATTGGAACTAAGTTAGAGGTTATGGCTACTAGCACTATTGCACAACGTGGAATACAACTTGTTGCCACTGCCCATGGCGTAACAACAGAGAACCTGATCATGAATCCTTCACTAGAGATGCTTGTCGGAGGAATATAGGTAATGCTATGCTGCATTTTTTTCCATTTACTGTTGCGAAAATATTGTCTTTGCACACTGCAGCAAGAATGAGCTGTATTATGTAAGTTGAAGTGATGGAAAATGGCATAGCCCATCTCCATAACTTTATTACCTATGAACATGCTCAATTTTTTTATCTTAAGAATCATTTCATAACTGAATCAACTCAGAGGTCAAGTGTTCTGCTGTTCCTGTCTGTAGTTTCTCTACGTTTTTCGATTCTTGTAGCTTGAAATGTGAACATATTGAATTACATACTTCAAACCCTGCCTTGTAACCATTTCCGTGTTCCAATATAAGAGATGAACACAATGCAAGATTATAATTTTGATCAGAATAGTACTGCTTGATTTTTAAAAGTAGTTACTAACTTCTAGTGGATGGAAGAGGTAACAAAATCTGAAAGAGAAGTGATTATTGTTGAAGTATATCACCGTACCTTTCCTCATCAACTTAAGTTTTTGGGTGCGACTCAATATGGTATCAGAGCCTAGAGATCCTGAGTTCATGGGCCGGGAAACACAATATTTTAAAAGAATATTTGTGGCCCACATCTAGTCGATGTCTTAGGCCTGGAGGAGCTTAGATGTGAGGGGGGGGGGGGGGGTGATGAAGTATATTGCCCTACCTTTCTTCATCAGCTTAAACTTTTGTATGAACTGGTTCGTGCATAACTTAATAATTATATTTATAAATCAAGTTGCAAGCCTGGTGCCATTCCACTATTGATCAAATAACAAAAACAACAATGATCAAACCTTTTGTTCCAAACAAATTAGGGTAGGCCCACTAGTTATATTCAAATGATCCCTTTTTTATAGAGAACACGCAAAAGCTTTTGCGCGTCTTTGATTAAGCATGGAAGAAAAAAAACAGAGTTAAGTACAAAACGCTCCACCGAGGCAGGAGCAGATTCTACACCATCCGAGACAAACGATTCTTGAATCTTGTTGGTGAGGAAGGAACGGAATTATCTACTTAAAATGTCTTACTGATTTCTCTCTACTGTTTCCGAGTAGGCTTGTAAATTTTTAGTTATTACAGTTTACATACTGAGTGTGCTCCTCTGCTTTCCAGTGGACGACTGCACAAATTTGGAAACAGCCAATGTTACAAACGGCTAAGTGCAATTCTGCAACTAATTAGTGTAGCTAGCGGTGCAAGTGGGGCGGGCCAGTCCACTAAGCCGCTGGCCCGCCCCGCAAAACATGCCCGCTTATATACCCGCAAAAATCCACTGGGCACAGCAAATTACGAAACAGGCCAACCGCAAAGCCCACTGGGCACCGCATCGATCTATTCTCAGCACATCAATGTGCATGCTGATAAATGACACTAACAATACTACTTGCTGTCAAATAGTTAGTATACACAGTCTTTGTGTGTGCCAAGGGCAACGTCTGCCTGTTGGGAAAATGATTAGCTACATCATCTGTCAGTGATGTTCCTGACCATTAGCCTTATCCTGTACATTGTGTAGATCTAAAATCAGCAGAAGAGAGGTTTCATACAATTACGAAGAAGGGACTGAAGCCACTGAAACCTCGGAACTTCATATCGAAGAAGGGCCTGAAGCAGCTACCAACTTCTATCATCGCATGGCTTCCATATTGAAGAAACCTCTTTGAATCTTCGTAGATCTTAGGAGATTTCAGTCCATACGATAAGCTTGCTTTCAGCACAAACTTATCTTGTATGAGGTTCTTGTTTTCCTTCTGAAAGTGCAGGGCCGTTATTTTGATATTATTATGGGAATTTTCTAAAATTGATTGTTTTGCATGGATACAAGTGATAATGAATGATGATGATGATGATGATATTTTTTTTGTTGAATGTTGAAGTCTTCATGTGAAATAATTACCTGTTATTTTCTTAGATATTTTGGGAATTTTCTAAAGTATTCATGCTGTATAAATTTGATACTACTGTGGAACAAGGTTTGCGAGTCGCAAAGTCGAGTCGAGTCGCTAGGGTACCGACTTGTAGACTAGTCGTGACTAGGTCAGACTAGTCGCTGACTAGTCAATACAAGTCGATGACTATACTTTATAATTTTCTATAAATATACAAACATACTGCATACCAAAAAAGCAGTACTAGCTAAGCAAGGATAACTAGCAAATCAACACTGCAGAGGGATAACTAGCAGTAGTAGGGAAGGTATAGCTAGCAAAGCACTGAATGTAGCAGTGGCAGGGATAACTAGCAGTAGCAGGAAGGTAGCAGTAGTAGTGCGCGCTGCGCCGCACCCATGCCAGCGGAGGTCGCCGGCTCCTCCGTCGCCCCTGCTACTGCACCGCCTCGTCGGCTCCTCCGCCCCTTCCTCCGCCTCGTCGACTCCTCCTCCGCCCCTGCTACTGCACCGCCTTGCCAGCTCCTCCTCCGCCCCTGCCTCCGCCTCGCCGGCTCCTCCTCCGCCTCCGCACCTGCCTCCGCCTCGCCGGCTCCTCCTCCGCCTCCGCACCTGCCTCCGCCTCGCCGGCTCCTCCGCCTCCCCGGCTCCTCCTCCGCCCCTGCCTGTGCCTCGCCGGCTCCTCCGCCCGTTCCTCCGCCTCGCGGGCTCCTCCTCCGCCTCGCTGGCTCCTCCGCCCGTTCCTCCGCCTCGCCGACTCCTCCTCCACCTCTGCCTCCGCCTCGCCAGCTCCTCCGCCCGCGCGATGGCAGGGTTTCTCGATTTGGCTTTGGCTTTGGCTTTGGTGGTGGCTGGCGATCTGGTTTGGGCTTTAAGCCTACTTGGCCTAGTCGGGCGACTTCCCTGTGCCGGCTAGTCGCGATTAGCCTCCGACTAGTCAGCTAGTCGCTCGACTAGCACAACTAGTCGAGTCGGGTGCAACGACTAGGTTCGTTGCACCGACTTGTCGGCTAGTCGTCGACTAGTCGCGACTAGTCGCACGACTTTAAAACAGTGCTGTGGAACCTGTCACCTATTCTATTCTATTGTTGTGCTGTGCTATGTGTTATGCTGTATAAGTTTGATACTAATTAGCCGCCACAAACTAGTACTAAGCTAAGCCGCCACAAACTAGTACTAAGCAGCCATGCGGGTAGTCTTGCGGGCAGCCACAAATGCATGTTAGCATATACGCGGAACCGCATTGTGGGCTAGTGGCAACCGCAAATTTTCCAGCGGACAGTGCAGGTTGACACGGGCTGTCCACGGACCGCCCCACTTGCAACTCTAAGTGTAGCATGTGGAGGCAGCTTTCTTTTGGGAAGGTGTAGAAGCACCTTACTTGCTTTGATGTGCTTCCTGTCTTACTTACACTGCAATTTGTTCAAGACAGTAGGAATATCTCCATGCTCCATCTAGTACATTTATGCCATTCACTTGTATAAATTCGCCCATTTCTCTCTGGTTCCAGCAGTAGAATAGATACACTTGTCTCCTGGCTACATCGAGGCGTTGATGTACTTCTCCCTTGCCGCCGCATCTGGTAATCTGGCTGCTCGTCGCCATTGACAGTCGTCCAAGCCCGTACAGTCCTTTACGCTTGCATGGCCTATCACAAGAGCCGCCAATGGCCGGTCAAGTTCGTGGCCATAAGGTAGTTAAGCAAAGAGAATTTCGTGGCCATATGGGGCCATTGGAGAAGGTAGTTTAGCAAAGAGAGAGAGAGAGAGAACCGGACGGCCATGGCCGGCAACGCACGAAGGCCTCTCAGCCTCGCGTCCATTGCTCCGTCCTACGTATAAGAATGTCTCAGTGGAAAGTGACAGGGTGCGCCCTAAGCGATCATGGAGCGGGGAGGAGAGTGCACGAACTATTGGGAGTTTCAAATGCTTCGAAAGGAAGAAGGGGCCAACTAGCTAAACCGTATGTGTACTATTGTACTACCCGACATGTCTAGGTTGGTTAGTCGTGTTCCAGCCTTCGGAGTAATCCTGTAGATGCAACTTCTTTTTGCAAAGGGAGTTATTAAAAAAACTCCCTCAACTTGGTGATGCCGTTTACAGTGGCATATAGTGGAAGACTTTGTCTTATCCGTTGACAAATGGGTGTGTAGAGCAGAGTAGAACAAAGTTGTGTAGCAACAAGAAGCGAGATTCGCCTAAGATCACGGGGAAAAAAATTTATACGCCACCGGTTGATTTATTACATCCTTGTAAAGTTAGATATATAGTAAATGTTTATCTTGACATGGGGTTTGTCTGATCTTCATGGCGTAGGATTTGGATACTCACATGCTCTCGTAATGCTCTCGTAATGAACACTAGCTGAACCCCTGCTACCAGATGTAATGAGTTTGCAACTCTTCGATTCGTCAAAATCACACGCGTGTTGAACTTCGCGGATGCCAACCAATTTCCAGTGAAAAGGCATAACGATCTTTGGAAGAAGTCGCTTAATTCCCCCTCTTTCTATGCGTATACAATGAGGAAGAACAATCGAAGAACGCTTAATAGATGCACAAATAGCTATATTATTAGTTTGGTATCTGAGCTTTTACAATGAAATAGATGTGGATATAGGGGGGGGGGGACCGTACGGATCGAACCAAACCGAATTCAGCGATTTGATCCGATCGAGCAACAAAATTCATTTACTATTCAGTACTGTAGCACTAAACTCATGCCCATTCCATGACACTGTAGCACCAAAGCTGTTCGTAAAATTTCTTCAACACCTTTATACCTAACAACCCGCTATTACGAAGCATACAACTCTTATGGAAGAAAGGAAAGTGACCAAGTAGAAAATTCACATATTGTTACATAGTTGTTGCCCTGGTGCTAGGGATGTCCTCGTCGGATAAATCTTCTTCTCTCTTCGATATATACCACGTGTCTGTCTTCTCAGAGTGATGCTATAGATGCTACGAACCACCCGGTCAGATCTCAGATCACAGCGTCGACTCTTAATTTGTGTGAGGTGATCTGCCTCAGGATCCTTTTGACCGTCAAATTCGACGGATTGCCTGATAAAAGAGCGTACGTGTTACCTACCGGCATATACGCGATCTCACAATAACGGTTTCCGACGAAGAGGGCCGTGCCCATGGGCGCGTGTTTACGTCGACATTACGTGCAACATGCCAACATGCAATAAATTAGATCAGCATATCGCACTGCCCTAGGGAAGAAAGTTGGGCCGTTTTTGTGAGGCCATCGTCGTCGTAGTGCGGCACTGACGTATCCGGTATCCCCAGTGTCCCCACCATTGCATGCAGCGACCAACAGTTGAATTGTGGCCGGCAAACCGCGCTAGCTCGCGCGCGGCTCCTATAAATGGGTCGTCGGCACCGTGCAACAGCCAGGCAGCAAACAACACCATACAGAGCTAGCTAGCTACAGAGATCGTATCCTAGGATACTTCGATTCCACGACGACGATGGCGTCCCGCTCGAACACATTGAAGAGGCTGCTGGTGTGCGCCGCGCTCATCCTTCTCCTGTCCGCCGCCTCGCGCTGCGAGCCCGATCGCCTGGCGGTGACCGGCCGGAAAGCGCTGGCCTCCGGGAGCAATGCCGTCATCTCACCGGCGGCGACTGTCGTGACTAGTGTGCCGCTATCAGGTGGGGCGATAGCGGCGGCGGCGGAGGCGGGGATGCCGTCCTCTGAGTCGAAGAGGCAGAGCCCCGGAGGGCCGGACCCTCAGCACCACTAATTAACCTCCTCCTTGAACCTTGATCCACGTCGTGAGTCGTTGGAGCTGTGAGACACTGAATGAGACGAACGTCTGAAGCTCCGATCACTAGGGTTGTAACTTGTTAAGGACGACGTGGTAAGGTCTAAACATTGAAATAAATGGCAAGTTTCACCACCATTGTTGCATTGCAGACCTCATACGCGGTCATATATGTGTTAGTAGTGATCTCGATCTTTGTTCAAAACAAGAGCGGACCTTACCCTACCTTAGTCTATCACTAGTAACCGAGATCCAAACCAATATATATGTATTGTGCTTCCGATCAAAACGTGATTAGTGGCTATTAGATCCGAAAATTTCGAAATCAGTTATGCTTAGCCAAGATCACTACTAACATTCTTCCACTTAATCGTAAGGCTAATAACATAAGTTCATACTTAATAGAACAGCACACCAAGATAAGTATTACAGTGGTTAATACAGGCACCGCTGAAACCCCAGTATCTATAGTGCACTATTCCATATCAATGGAATAATTACTTATTCTTAATGGGAGTTGGTTTTGTTCTTATGGTCCTTATTTATATAATCAGAGGCTTTCCAATAAACCCATGCCGGCAACATGCTCTCGAAAGAGACTGAGTGGTAAGCCTTTAGTAAGCGGATCCGCAAGCATAGACTTAGTACTTATATGCTTGACGTCAATTGTCTGATCCTGAATTCTATCTTTCACAACATGATACTTAATGTCAATGTGTTTGGCAGCACCACTTGACTTGTTGTTACTCGAATAGAAAACTATGGCCTTATTATCGCAGTATACTGTTAGTGGTTTAGATATACTGTCAACCACTTTTAGTCCAGGAATAAAGTTCTTAAGCCATACAGCCTGCCCAGTAGCCTCATAACATGCCACAAACTTAGCATGCATCGTTGATGATGCAATAAGGGATTGTTTGGAGCTTTTCCACGAAATGGCTCCTCCTGCAAGTGTGAAGATATAACCTGATGTGGATTTCTTAGTATCTACATAACCTGCAAGGTCAGCGTCTGAATAACCCACAACCTCAAGGTTATCAGACTTCTTATATGTGAGCATGTAGTGCTTAGTGCCTTGCAAATAACGCAAGACTTTCTTAACGGCTTTCCAGTGGTCCAACCCTGGATTTGATTGATATCTGCCAAGCATCCGATTCTGAATGCTAAATCAGGGCGAGTACAAACTTGAGCATACATAATGCTTCCGGCAGCTGAAGCGTAAGGAATCCCCTTCATCTGATCAGTTTCTAATTGATTCCTTGGACATTGGAATGTTTCAAATTTATCGCCGTTTACAATAGGAGCAGGTGTGATAGAGCAGTTATGCGCCGTTTACAATAGGAGCAGGTGTGATAGAGCAGTTATGCATATTAGATCTCTTAAGCACTCTGTCAATATATGCCTTTTGGGATAAGCCTAATACCCCTTTGGACCTATCTCGGTGAATCTCAATGCCCAAAACATAAGAGGCATCACCAAGATCCTTCATGTCAAAATTAGCGAAAAGAAATCTTTTGGTCTCATACAACATATCCATATCGCTGCTAGCCAACAAGATATCATCCACATAAAGCACTAAAATAGTGAATTTGCTCCCCTTAATCTTAATGTATATGCAATTGTCCACTTCATTTTATTTGAAACCGAAATTTCTTATGGTCTCATTGAACTTAAGATACCATTGTCTAGACGCCTGCTTTAGTCCATAGATGGATTTCTTAAGTCTGCATCCCATATGTTCCTTGTCTTCTACGACAAAACCTTCCGGTTGAGCCATGAAAATATTCTTATGCAAGTCACCATTTAGGAATGCTGTTTTAACATCCATCTGATGTAGCTCTAAATCATACTCCCTCCGGTTTGGTAATATCTGTCGTTTTGGACATAGTGATGGTCAAACTTCCGAAACTTTGACTATCGATATATTTTTAAATATTTAAATTGGATACATGAAAATTATATGTGTAGACTTGTCTCGAGAAGTACTTTCATAATATTATAATTTTATTGGGTTGTCTAAATATATTATAATAAAAATTAGCGGTCAAAGTTGTTTTTTGAAGACCGTGTCGATGTCCAAAATAACAGATATTACCAAACCGGAGGGAGTAATGAGCAACAAGCGCCATGACAATTCTTAGCGAATCTTTCTTTGAGACGGGAAAGAAAGTATCAATATAATCTATCACCTCTCTTTGTGTAAACCCTTTTTCTACAAGCCTTGCCTTGAATCTTTCGACATTTCCTTTAGAGTCATGCTTAGTTTTGTAGACCAATATACAGCCTACTGTTTTGACTCCATCAAGAATTTTTACTAGATCCTAGACGTCATTAATGCTCATAGACTTTATTTCATCCTGCATGGCCTCAAGCCACTTGGATGAATCCTTACTCATCATAGCCTCATTAAATGGTGTGGGATCATCTACCTTCCCTATGTCACATACATCTTCATTCATGTATACAACATAATCATTAGGGATGGCTGATCTTCTTTCCCGCTGTGATCTCCTTAGTGGTTCATTAGTTATCATAGAAGGCAATCGAGGCTCATCATTAAGTGATGTACTGTTGGAATCTGAATTCTCATATGGGGCTCAACTCCAGGATTCTCAGCTGGAGGTATAACTATATGAGGTAAAGGAACGGTAGTCTCTTGAATTATCGGCAATGGTACATAGGTCCGAACCTCCTCAAGATCTATTTTCCTAGCCTCTGTGCTCCCACTAATTTCATCATCCTCTAAGAATACAGCATGACGGGTTTCCACAAACTTAGTGATATGATTTGGACAATAAAATCGATATCCCTTAGACCTTTCAGGATATCCAATAAAATGACAACTTATTGTCTTAGGATCCAATTTTCTAAGATGTGGATTAAAGACTTTAGCTTCAGTAGGACAACCCCACACACGTAAATACTTTAAACTCGGTTTTCTTCCAGTCCATAATTCATAAGGGGTTTTAGGGACTGATTTACTTGGAACTCGATTAAGTATGTGTGCAACTGTATTTAGTGCTTCCATCCACAAATTAACTGGTAAACTGGAGTGACTCATCATGCTACGCACCATATCCATAAGGGTGCGGTTGCACCTTTCAGCTACTCCATTTTGCTAAGGTTCACCAGGTGTGGAATATTGAGCTACTATACCATTTTCTGAAAGAAATTTAGCGAATGGACTGGAATTTGTCCATAAGGAGCATGTCTCCCATAATATTCTCCTCCACGATCTAATCTCACTACCTTAATTTTCAAGTTATGCTGATTTTCGACTTCAGCCTTGAATATTTTGAACTTATCGAGTGATTCAGATCAATCACGAATGGGGAAAATATAGCCATAACGGGAGAAGTCATCAGTAAATGTGATAAAGGAGTTATACCCATCAACTGAAGTTACAGGAAAAGGTCCACATATGTTAGTGTGGATTAATTCTAAGATTCCTGTGCTTCATGTGGCTCCTTTCTTAATTTGTTTTACATATTTCCCTTTCATGCAATCAATACAATGATCTGAGTTAGAGAAGTCTACAGGATGGAGTATCTCTTCCTTAATGAGACGTTCCATTCTCCCCTTCGAAATGTGACCTAAACGACAGTGCCACAATTTCGATGAAGTCTCATCACCTAGACATCTCTTTCGCTTATTGGTGGCATCACACACATTCATCGATACATGAGATTTAGAGAGATGAAGCATATAGAGTTTGTCTTGTCAAATCGCGAGACCGATATTATTAGATTTAAAGCTTACAACGCATTTATGATTTGCAAAGATACAAGTAACACCATCATCATCTAATAGAGAAACTTGCTTGATTCAGTTTTGGGAGAGAAGTGTAGGTTCTTCTTGGACTTATGATCCCCTTGGAATTTTTCTTTTGTTATGGCCTACAAGGTTGACATAATCCTTCTTTTCGGCCTTTAGTCTTTCTTCCTCCTGGACACACATCGCAATCAATTCGCTCATAGTCCACTTCTCCTTCCGAGTGCTGAATGGTATAATTGATCGTGAAAAGACCAAACTCAGCAGAAGAGGAATCATAATGAAGTGGACTAGAAAACCTTCAGAGATTTCCATGTCCATGCCCATAAGCTTGGAGCCATATTAGTCATCATCATGATATGCTCTTAGGCCACTTGAGTCATCGTACTTGGAGGTGAGCATCCTCATAATTAAGTACTGGCATATACCTTTTTGAGGGGACTTTAAACTGCTCCCTACTCAAGCCAAGTACATCTTAGCATCTTCGGACTCGGGAATTGCTTCCCTAATCCCGATAGAGATAGTGCTCTTTATGAGTGACATACGGTTTGATCGCTCCCACTTCTCCGCTGCAGCATCATAGAACTTCTTTTTCTCAGCGAAGTCTTCAACATCAACAGCCGGAGGAACAGGAGCAATCTCACATAATGCAAGATCAAGATCCATAATTCCAAGAACGATTTGCAATCTTTCTTTCCAAGAGGGGAAGTTAGTTCTAGAGAGTTGTTTAATGCCATTTAAAGTACTGGCAAATGTTGGACGTGTTTATTACTGAATAAATATATATATATACACATGAATAAGGTAATGTCTGGCATGAAATTAACCCTACGTTGGTATGATTAATTACATGCTAATGACAACAAATTTAATAGTTCTAATTTGTATCACCGTTGGGCAGAAACGAAAAAGAACTGAATCATCTTATGGGTGACATATGTTCATAAACAACGTTGGTCAAAATATGATCATAGTCATGACATAATCCCAATTTTCTACATTAAATAATATTCTCCAATTAAAACCTCCCGTTGGTTCCATTTTAATCAGAGGTAATGCATTGAATAATCATCATATAAAATAATTGTCATAATAATTAATTTGCTCAGAGTATTAATCATTAAACATAACAATAATGCCCAGTAAATTAATCATGAAACAATGATTATTGCTGAATTAAATAAGGCATAATACATCAAATATTGAAATGAGCTGAACAATAATCATCATATTAATTGATTAGTCCAGAAGATTTAATCATAAATTTAACAATTATAATAATGCTCAGAAAATTTAATCATAAATATTACTTGTTGCTTTGTTAAATGAGACATAATGCAAAATTAAAAGAGCAAATAAATTACTAAACAGCAAAAATGGCCCAAAAGTCTTTGTAGCCTAGCCGCGAAAATGGCCCAGAAAACAGCGAGGTCCAGCCACGCCGCTAGCCCAACAACGGGCATGAGCTCGGCCCAGCCGAACGACCCAAAAAGCATAGTCGGCTTGGTGGCCCAATCGAGCGAAACGACAGCCCAGCTGCACAAATGGGCCAGCGACACACTTAGACCGCGCAAGGGGAACGCCAGCCATCGGATCGAATGGACAGCTCGGATTGTGTGAGGGCGGAACAAGGCCTCACGCCAGGACAGGAAACCCTAAACCTAACCTCATTTGCCCTTTCGATCCGCAAAAGCCGCGATGGCGACCGAGCGAAGCAAGGCGTCGGTGAGGTGGCATGGCGAGCCTCAAGCTGTCGCACACGCACGGCCAAAACTTAGGCCGCGTGACGGCGACCGAGCGCTAAGCGAACGCGAGGTGCATCAGAAGGAGGAGCAAACGCCCGGCGAGGCGGGACTCTAGCAACGCGCACAGAGCGGGCGGCTGTATCGACGAAAGGAGCAGACCCCGGGCGAGGCTACCACGACGTCGTGCATGCGAAGTCGTCAACCGAGAACCGTGGTGACCAAAGATAAGTCACTACCTCTGAGCCTTAAGTTCCTCTCGAATGATTTGGGATTTGGGGAAAAGGGGCTTTAGGGCTCGGAATTCGGATTGGTGATTTTGGGGATTTTGTTTAGGGTTCAAATCGATCTTCTCCCCTCATTCTAAGTGCTGAATCGACCCAAAAGGAACACTAAACCAACCTTAATCTGACAGTATCAAGGCTAAATTCGAGAGTAATTAACCCTTAACCGATGAGCAAAGAACTAATCCGAGCTTAAAACAGGATCAAGCTAAGGCTAGTACGCTCTGATACCAAATGGTAGACTTAGGGTTGATCTAAATCAAGAACTAGCCTAAGTCATGATCACAATATGCAGAAATTCAACATTAGATACTAACCCGGAATCGAAGAAGATGCAACCATTAGTTCTTCGGTGATGTACTTGAGTGACGGTGAAGTAGCAGTAAGAAGTTCACTGTCAACCTCACGGTGATGGCGGGGATCTTCGGTTGCCTTGCGTTAGTGACCCAGATCGGTTGGGGTGTGTAAAGACGAGGATGAACTCGAGTTGATCTTTGTTCAAAACAAGAGCTGACCCTACCCTACCTTAGTCTATCGCTGGCAACCGGAACCCAAACCAATATATATGTATTGTGCTCCCGATCAAAGCGCGATTAGTGGCTATTAGATCCGAAAATTTTGAAATCAGTTCTGCTTAGCCGAGATCACTACTAACCATATGAAGTGGTGATTTACACCATTGTTGCATTGCAGACCTCATACGCGTTCATATATGAAGTAGTGGAGCTTGGTACATTTTTTTCGATCACAAGGAAGACACACATAGCTAGGTACAGAGCTGCATCGCTCTAATGATCGCTAACAGCACCATCAGGAGAGCTGACCCTCCAGCTTCACGGTATCAGAGCTGACCCTCCAGAAATTGATCCCATCTACCAGCCAATAACTCTTCTGTTGTTTCATGGCATCATCTTCTACTTCTGCCCTGTCATCTCTTCTTTAGCAAGCGGTCATCGAGAAGCTAACGAAGACTAATCATGTGCTATGGAAGGCGCAGGTTCTTGCCACTCTGCGAGGTGCGCAGATGGCGGGATTCCTTGATGGCACTGCTGAATTGCTTGCGAAAACAATCACCAACACTAAGGGTGACAAGGATACCTAGGAGGTCTCCAATCCGGCGTACGTCCAACTAATAGATGGCGCAAGAACAACAAGTCTTGAGCTACATGTTAACCTCTCTCTCGTGAGAGATGCTCACTCAAGTTGCCACCCTCACAAAGGTGTCAGATGTATGGAAGACTCTTGAAGGGATTTTTGCGTCCCATTAATCTCGTGCGCGTGTGATCAATACGCGCATGGCTCTGTCATCGACATAGAAGGGCAACATGAGTGTTACCGAATACGTGAGAAAGATGAAGACCCTCGCGGATGAGATGGCATCCGCAGGGAATCCCCTCGATAATGAAGAATTGGTGTCATACATTCTTGCCGGCCTCGACATTGATTACAACCCGCTTGTGTCATCTATCGCTACACAAGTGGAACCCATATCGGTAAGCGATCTGTATGCGCAAATGATGGGCTTTGAGATGCGCATGGAACTTCGTCAAGGTGGCTCGCAGTCCTCCGTCGACTCCATGTCGCGTAGAGGGCGCTGCGGACGGGGTGGACGCGGGCGTGGTGGTCATGGCCGTGGCTATGGTCGTGGGTGCAGTGACGCTAGGATCGGCAACAATCGAACCAAAAGAACAACAGCAAGCCAGTCTGTCAACTCCGTGGCAACGTCGATCACATTGTCGTCAAATGCTAGAAGAGGTTTGACACCTCTTTCATGGGAGAAGAAAGGACCGCCAGTGCTGCGATTACCTCCTACGGAGTTGACACGAATTGGTACACCGATACTGGTGCTACCGATCATATTACAGGTGAGCTTAAAAAGCTCACCATGAGAGACAACTCACTTAATCTCAAATATAGCAACTCAATCAATTCTTTCTTAAACATAGCAACATACATTATCAAATGTAGCATTCAACATCAAAGCTTAAATACAACATTTAAGCGTAAAGCAACGATACTCATACCCTTTCCTACTGTGCATCCAAGTGTGTCAAATTTTAAATTAATTATTCCACTTACACAAGTTTTAATGTTGCTATCCTATGGCAAAATTTTAAGTATAACCTAAGCCATGTTTCTAGGTTATCCAACATCACATTTTAGTTGAACCTATGGTATGACACTAAATACATGTTCCACGGACCTAATGCCCGCTCTGATACCAACTGTAACACCCCGGCACTTAAAATGCCCGGAATGTCACCACAAGGACTAAATAAAGCAACCATTCACAAACATAGGAATAAATTACAGCAAGTGCACTAACTGCTTAAACAAAACTTCGACAGCATGTATCCTTATTGTCATGATTTCTAAGCAACATCAATAAGTTCATAACACAATAGCATAATGAATAATAACAACAGAAAGATAATCAATGGCTTCAGCATCAAATCATAGCAAGGAATAAACAAACTCCGTGACGACAATTAATTAAGGGGTTCATCACGAACCATTCACCAACATAACTCAATGTGAATAATCAACACCAACAGAGTTCTTAAGTATTTTCAACTAGTGAGCTGAAGCTAGTGATATGGTGGTACTAGTCCCTTTTCCCAAAAGCCGAACATGTGGTACCTAGAAAAACATAAACAAAAAGCGTGAGTTCATCACTCAGTAAAAGTGTATTGCAGCGAGACAAGAAAGCAACATTTATCATACATGTAAATAGCCTTCATGACTTTAACCATGCGAGGAACAATCCATACAATTTCCTCGATCACAATCTCATATAGACATTCTGATTTACATTCAGGTAATGCATCATGCAATGCTCATGCCATGCTCCTTTCATTAGCACATACCGGTATTGCCGAGTGCAAACCCGTCGGTGTGCACCATCTTTCCCTTCCATCCCGTGGAGGGTGTCTACTCTTACTGACTCGCTCCCATTCACAACTGTGGATGGGACTACGAGGTAGGTCTTTCGTGTTCACTACGTGTGAACACAGAGGCCTGCATCAGAATGGGTCACCTCTTCCATTATGCATGCACATATACCATAACATGAATGAACTTGCATAAATACTCAATTTAGCAATTGCATAGCTATTTAACCATTCATATTCATCATATCACATGCAAGGATCAACCATGGCAAATTAACATATCATATGGTTAAATCACAATATTACGAAACGATATGGCCACCCAAGCCACAACCACCACAATACACTAGCCTTCAACCTCGCGAGACGGAGTGGCGAGATGTTGATGGCACTCCCGGGGTCACACCACCTGCACATAGGTACAATACACTCAAAAATATGCTCACAAAACAACACAAGACCAATCAACTACATCGACTTTGCAACCCACTCCTAAAACCCGAAAAACAGCAGTCTGTCCAAACGGGATAGCAGACTTCGAAAGACCATAACTCGAGTTTAACAGATCCAAATCAAGTAAACAAATATATTTTCTCGACCTACAGTAAATTTCCCATCTTTTTTTAAGTATTCGAAAAGTCTCATTCGGCTTCTAAGTTCCTCTAATCTACAGGTGAACACAGACTATTCCAATCGCGAACACAGTTTGAATAGTGTTCGGTAAAATGACCATAACTTCTAAACGAGTGAATTAAACTTCGTGATTTCAGTGCCCAATTAAAGGTAATTCAATTACCTACAACTTTCGCAACAGCCAGGCCCCCATAAAATGCCCCTAAAAATCTCTAATTCGCGTCGAAAGATTGACGACCTAATCTGCCCGAGGACAGAACACAAGACAGATTTGCAATCTCCCTAAATTCATCTAATAACAGCACCTAAACATGGGTTTTAAGCATGAATTCTCGCTTCTAATTAGCACCACAAACCTATAAAAGAACCTACAATCACTTACCTCCCTTGAAGAAACCAACGAACGACGAACTCCTCCTCCTCCTCCCGGCCACGATCTCTCTTCAATCGCCGGAATCGTCGAATCCCCTTGGTTGGAAGGCTTCCAAACAGTGTGAGGGCTGCGTGGGGGAGGGCACTAGGGCCGGCTAGAGGTGGGGGAGGGGAGGCGCAAGGGTGGGGAGGCGTGCGACTAGGGAAGGGAGAGGGGGAGGGGCGCACAAGGGGAGGGGGGTGGCGGCTAGGTGGGGGAGAGAAGGGGGAAGGGGGGAGGCGCACAAAGGGTTAGGGTGGAGGGGAGATGGGCTAGGTTAGGCAGGAATTCTTTCCCCCACAAGGCCCAAAACCCCCACCGAAGGCCCACGCTCTCCTGGAAAGCCCAAAACTTAATTCCCTAAGGCCCAAACTCTCCCGGAAAAACCCAAACACCCTGAAAAGTCAAAATACGACCTAAAATCTTTTTGTAATGTCACAATATTTGCTTAAATTTAATCATACAATTTGTACCAGCCTTCACCATGTTGTTTTATGTACTAATTTATATTAATATAAACAATCTTAGCTTCTTGAATTCGTAAAATAAAATAAAACAAACCATAAAGAATAGATGTTGTGTGCGATGCACCCCTCAAACTATTAACCAATAGTAAAGACTGTCACGTAAAAGTAGTACGCTCACATATACGATCACGAAACCCTAACTCCAACCATGCTTGTTTTATGTAATGATTTTTATTTGATTTTTCCATCTGATTTCCTTTTGCCTTATTGAAAGTGTTGTTTGCTATTTGCTGTTTCCATCAAACGACGTGTAGAATCCGACGTCTTGGACTTCTCGTTAACGACCTCAAGATTTCGTCTTCGACTTCAAAAGACAGCAAATAGCAAGGCAAGCACCCCCTTGATCATATTGATCCCAGTCTTTCTTAACTAACTAAAATCTTGATTAAAACTTGCATGCATGCGCTATATTTTGAATACACTATTGTATTATGGGAAAATGGTAGTTATAACCTTCATTGATGGTTTTCCTTAATCAGTAGTGATAGATGAAACCCTAGATTATTGTTGGACACACAAAATAGGTATATTCGATTATTACATGCATATGCTTAGCCCTACTTTAGATTGGGATACGAACAGATGGTTTACTGTTCGTAATGAACTTAAATATTTGACATATTGGATTAAAATACTAGACATGATGAATTTTAATCTTGAACCTGATGGTATCTTGTGGTTTCGATATTTTATCACTTCTGCGAATAAAACTATGTTTTTGACGTGGGTGATGATTGGCAATAGCTGGAAGTGCAGTTAATGATGCACGTAAATAGGGGGAGATTATCGCCTATGTCACATCAAGGACCGAACGTAGTGTTGCATGATCCAAGTATAACCGTACATCCACAAGTACTGGAATGGGACAGTCTTAACTCATTAAATTATTTGGGACTAGCTTTGCACATTAGTAGGCAGAAGTAGCACAAGCCATAAACCCTTTCGTGTCGGCTTGCTCGAGGCTGCCACATATTCTTTGTGGGTAAACGCATTCCTGTGCAACGGTGTATGCCTGGCTATGAATTGGGGCTGTTATTATTCTATTTGAGCCACTGGCTCCTGATTATTATTACTTTACTATTTATTAGCTTCCATCATAATCAGGGTTAAACGTCACCGGGCTAGTGCAAAGCTAGGTTCAGGTAATTGAATGGTTTCGTTATGAACTCTCTGGCGGCACACCAAAGGAAGTGTGTCTTATATGCATTGCCAAAAAGGGAGAACATATCTTGTGGGTAAAGCTGTACAACTCTACAGAGTCTAAAACTAATCGATTAGCCGTATCCACGGTCATGGATGACTTGGTGAACTGACACTAGTTAGTTGCTTTATAAAATGATTTGGTGAGCTTACCCCTACAGATGATTCAATACTTGACATCCGTTGGCAAGATTGAATTCAGCTGTCATGCCCTGTGTGGATAAAAGTTTAATCTTCAGATAATATTTCATATGATGGGGGTGGACGTTTTATCGCTCACGAAGGGATGTAAGTCTTTTCTTACATTTATGTTAATCATACTTTTATATTTACTTACTTGCTACTTTATTTATCTATCAAATTCCTTTTATAATTTTCACTTTCACTCTACTATTCAGTATTGATAAATCAAATTGGCTCCAAGCAAAAGTTAACCGTAGAAGCCTCCGTTTGATTCAGCTTGCATATATTTTAGGTTTGCAAACACTACAAGTCTTGCTGAGTACGCAATATACTCACCCTTGCTATTATTGTTGTTTTTAGGTAGGAAACCTCGACAATCACTCTGACGCAGGAAAACGGGATTATTAACGACGATTCTTTCTAAGGCTTTACCTTGTCAGTTGCTTGCGGGTTATGTGGCAAACTACAAGATAGTTGTTTCTTTTGATATGTTTAGTTGACCGTCTCGGTCATATTGTATTAATACTTCCGTTGTAATAAAATATGAAACTTTTGCATGGTTGTGATTTCAAATTGTGTTTGTGCATACTAGCTGCCGATCATGGGACTAGCACAATATGCGCATTAAAACCTTTCTTTTATGTTACACTGTAGCATAAAAGGGAGGGTCTCACATTACTATATACTAACAATCCATCACTAATGCATGTAAGGCTCTACTTAAGGTACCATTTATAAGTTCGTGACTTTTTGGGAGGTATTGGTAATAACATTTTAATCACTAATTTCTTATTACTTAAGTGTGTGCATTTGTATGATGGACTTTAGGGTTATAACAAATAGAGTTATTTTTTTATAGGATTCAGATGCAAAGCATATTGTAATAGAAATACTTATATAGAATAAGACAGTCATGCCTCAGGGGGTATTCCAAAGATGATCCTACAGGTATTAGTACGTATTTGTTAATGTTCTATTTATCAAATGAAAGCATATGTTAATTAAGGGCTAAGTGTACATTATGTCTAAAGTTTAGCTTACACATGAGAACCAATATAGACTAGTGACAAGTTTAACTATTCTTGTGGTATTAAACGGTCTTGTACTACAGATCATACAAAACAAGTTCTATATGTATCACTACTCCTATGTGTATTGTGATTATATTCTAAGTACCTATGTTATGAAAGCTTGATTATCTACTAATTTAGTTTAAACCTAATTACTTATGAAATGCTCCTGCATAACTAGACGTTATGATTCTAAAATGGTTTACGAATTAGTTTCATCCAAATATATATATATATATTCAAGTTATAACTATTTAAATTTCTATGCATTGGATAATAGTCTATTTATGAATTTAATTCAAACAATGGTCAATTTTGAATATTTTGCATAAATAAATTTCTTTAGGTTTCAGGAACTTTTATAAAATTATTTCATTATTTTAAGTGCTAACATTTATAACTTTTGTATAATGATTAAACTAGGGTTTTGAATAAGACATAAAGCAATACTTAAGGTTACCAGTTATTAAAATATAAAAGATGCATGGTACGCCCTAAGTATTTTTGTAAAATCATGTTCTCCACTATTTAACTAGCACAATAGAACAAGTTTCACATTATTTAAAATTATTTTAATAAGTTATGATTATTTGAATCTTTATCGTATTGAGAACAAACCTAAGTAGAAAATAATACAAACTAATTTCAAATTTAAATATAATTGCATATTTAGATAGAATATCATACAAGGATTCAAATAAAACAAGCTCCATTCAATTTGGATTTCATTTGCACAATTTCTACATGTAGCTAGTTTTAAACCTATGATTCAAATTTGAATTCTTATCTAAAATAATAATCAAATTTCAAATATTTTGCATATTATGAAATTACATGATTTAACATGAATTTAGTAATTTGCTTGGTTAGATTTGGATTTGTAACACAAAAGATATGCACCAATCAATCTTTAGGTTTTTCTGAAATTTCCTAAAAAGGAAAATACGCTTTCAAGCTTTGAAAACGTATTACCATATTTGGCAAGTCTTCTAGTAAACGGTTGACTGGTGGGGACCAGTCGACAGTGGCTTTGGTCGACTGACCTGCGGGGTCCGATGGGCAGCGACTCCGAGCAGGGGAACGGTGACCATGGCTTGCCAGCGGCGACCTAAGGCCGGTGGTCGAAAGCCAAGTGCACGTGAAGACTCATCACGGCCTTGCGCACCTCATGGATGTCTCAATCTTTCCTAAGGGTGGCCGGAGCATTGCTCTCTACGGTGGCCGGCGGCGAACTCACGGGTCAGGAGCCACGACGGCGACCTAGGGGATTTCAGGCTTAGCTCTAGGTTCCATGAGCATCAATGAGTTATAAGGGTGCTAAAGCAACTAATTACCGAGAGGAAGAGAAGGCTTAGAGAGTTCTCACCATGTGCAGTGGCGGCGGCCAGAGGGAACTCGGTGTGGCAATGGTACGGTAAGGAAAAGAAGAAATTGATTAGGGGGTTGTACTCATGGTTGGGTGAGGAATCTATAGTCGGGAGGAATTGAGGATTGATTGCGTGTGGAAGAAGTGGGAGCAAGGATTTGGTGAGGCCGAAGTTCGGCCGAAGTTGGGGAAGAGAGCATTTTTAGAGCTCAGTGTAAGGCTTTTGGGTGACCTTCAAGTTGATGTGAATCGAGTAGAACTCAATCTAGCTCTTGGGGTCCTTAAATAGGGAGGAGAGGTGGCTTGAACAACATTTGAACGGGAGCTTGGGGTGGCGGCGGTTCAAGTGGTTTCTCGGCAATGGTATGGGCAAGAGTCAAGGGCACGGTGAAAGCGTTACAGGGATAACCTCGGGCTGCATGAATTTCGATAGGGAAGCTGCCAAGGAATGAGGCGGTCTGCCAGACTTTCCTAGCTCGAGAGAGAGAGTAGAGTGGGTGAGGAAAAGAGAGGAAGAAAAAGAGAGAAGAATGAGTATGTGAAGGTATTGTGATTATGGCATGAGAAATGGGGGAGCTTCATTGCTTATATAGGGCCATAAGGTGGTATCAATAGTATTTGAACAAAAATGAAATGGCGGCTGTGAAATAGGAGGCATGGTTGGCTTGAAAAGATGAAGGTAAGAACTAGTCAAATTCTAGAGTTTACATTGACATGAGTCTTTATTAATAGATGAGCCTACATGGTAAAACTAGTAGAAAAGGAGGGAGATTTCTAGAGTTTACCCTGATGTGGGAGTCCCCATTAATATATGGGCCCACTTGAAAGTGACACAAAGAAGGCAAATGTGATTTGGATTTCTAGACATTACAGACAACATGCATTTAATTAAGTAGTCAAATCGTGTCTAGAATTTTCTAACCTTTTCTCCAAGCTTCCTGATAAAGTTATATACCTCCAGTAAAAATTTGGGATTAAAATTCTCGATATATATTTTATTAAAATTCTAAAAAATGTAGACTATTAAGAAATTTAATTTCTAAAATTGATTTTATTAAGGGCCTAAATCAACTTATTGATTTTTTATATTTTTTAAAAAGATCTAAAATAGTGTCAGTAATCTCCCATAAAAATTTTAGATTTAAATTCGAAGTATTTAATTTATTAAAATTCTTTTACTCCATTTTCATATTTTTAGGATTGGGATACATAAATTAGAATAAATAGTTAAGCTCATTATTATTTTTTACAAAATTTACCAGATGAGGATAAGGGTTTTATGGTCTTATGGTCAAAGTTTGAGCCACGTTGAAGCTATCCAAAAATTTATAAAATTACTTCTTGTACTGTTTGTAGTCAAACCTAATTAAGAGAAATAATCATTTCATTTATTAAATGTGTTCACATTACATTTTGACTAGCCAAAGTTATCTTACAGCTCAAGATAAGAGTTTTTACATCTTTTTAGATATTTTGGACACATTTTTACTTTCTACCATTTTATCTTTTACTTCTTTACTCCTTATCTTTTAACTAAATGCCTTTTTAAAGAGGAAAAAATTAATATTAGATTTAGAAGTTTAGAAATGATGCATGTTCACACTTAAGATCATCTTTGAAATTCATTTTAATAGTTTGTTCTTTTCGAAAAGAATTTCCAAATTAAAGTTACTCTGTATCAAGATTTAGGAAAAAGAGGTGAGGATAATAAATTTCAAATTTAATTCTTGCTTCCAATTAGAATTTCTATTTGATTATATTTTTAAATTTTAGATTTTTATTTTTCCTATTTTTGAAAATTTTGGGATGTTACACGAGTGTGCTACTTCTGCGTGTTATAGTCTATTATTACTAATTAACGGTTTGAGGGTTACATCGCACATGACACCTATTCCTCATGATTCATTCTATTTTATTTTACGAATTCAAGAAGCTAAGATTGTTTATATTAATATAAGTTAGTACATAAAACAACAGGAGTGAGAGTAAGTATAGGTTGCAGGATTAATTTAAGTGAATGTTAGATATTAACAATACAACTAATTTCTTATTACTTAAGTACATGTATCTGTGATATGGACCTTCAGATTTGTATTCCACAGGGTTATATTTTAAATAGGATTCAGATGCAAAGCATGTTATTGGATAAATGCTTTTAGTTGAATAGGTGGACTAATTAAAATTATCGATTGAACATGCTTTAATGGGCTAAATTTAGATTAGTCAAAATAACCAATTAATTTGTAGAACTGAAAAATATTTTTCCCTATTTTTCCCTTTTCCTTTCTTTTCCCCTAACCTTTTCTTTTTCCTCATTTCTTTCTTTCCTTACTTTCTTTCTCTTTTTCCTTATCTCCTCCACCGGCTGCCTTACTCTCTCTCTCTTTCTCTTCTCTTTTCCCCAATTCTCTGGTTTCCTCGATCCGGTCTTGTCACCATCTTGGCGCCTCCGCCCAGAGGTCCCCAAACCTCCAGGCTCGTCGACCACGATTGATGGCTGACGCGGCCCTAGCAACCCCTGCCCGACCCTACTTTTGCCTAGTTCCTGCAGACCTCGGCCGCATCCTCACACGCGCGAGCGCGGTCTCGCTCCTTGGCTGCACCGGCCGACCGTCACCGATGCCAGTTTTCCCCTCCTACTCCGATCCTCTACAGTTGTTGCGCTACTTCTCCATTTGCGCCACCTCGGCTTTGGCTCGGGTTCAGGATTAGGGTTTGGTATCCCCTTACTTTACTCTTTTTTCCCTCTTCTCTAATCCCCTCATTAGGGGTTGGTACTCCCTAATTCTTCCCCCCTCCTGATTCTTGACCGATGACTATGATTTCTTACTACCCTCCTTCCCTTTTGCTACTGAATATCAGCTATTCTTGACTATGATTACTGATTTGCATAAAGTTATTTATGATTCTGGGATTGTGTTGGATGTGTTGCACTGCGGTCATATTGCTGTGATCCGTGATGTGCTGGAAGGAATTGATGGAGGGTAATAGTACTAAGGTTATTATGGCATGGATGAATTCAGTTCATGATGAATTGAGGCTATACTTGGCTCTGATGTCCCTAATGCTTGATTGTGGCATACTGGTAATGACTTCGATTAGCTCGCATAGCAAATGGTGAAATTGATGCTATGCTAGGCTTTGATGTTCTTGAATGCTTAGTTATGGCATGATGATCATGGTTTCAGTAATGATTGGGGTTACATGGTATATGATAATTTGATGCCATGGATTGTTTATTTGTTGTGGCTATGCCCTAATGAATCATGATCTGAATACTTGCACTGGATGGTTGAATGTCATGATCTATGAATGTTGGTAAGTTATACATGGATGTAGACCTGGGAGTTGGGCCTGGCCGGGCCGGGCCGGCCCGGCCCCGTCGGGCTTCGGGCCATCGCGAGCTGTAACATCCCACCATTTTCAAAATTAGAAAAATAAAAATTTAAGATTTAAAAATAAAATTAAATAGAAATTTTAATTGAAATCAAGAATTTGATTTGAAATTTATTAACCTCACTTCTTTTTCCTAAATCTCGATAAAGAATAACTTTAGTTTGGAAATTCTTTTCCAAAAGAACAAATTATTAAAATGGGATTCATAGATGATCTTAACCTTTAATAAACATCTTTTCTAAATTTCTAAGATCATTTATTGATTTTTCCTTCTTTGAAAAGGGAATTGACAAAAAGATAAGAAGCAAAAGATAAAGAGGCAAAAGATAAAATGGTAAAATGGTAAAAGATTAAAATTACCATAGTAAATCTTAAATAACCCTAGAGTACTCTAGAAACCACTTTGGCTGGTCAAAACGAGAGTGTGAACCCAATTGCAAGTTGATAAAATCAATTAATGGTGAAACCCTATCCTTGACCAGATCTTGCCAGAATTTTAGAGAAATTTCTACACCTTTCCAGTACCTAGGATTTTTACCATGTGAGCTCAGTAACCGTATCCTCATCCAAAAAAATTTACGAAAATAAATAATTGATTTTCCTATTTGTTCATATTTATTTATTCTCATCCTGAAAATCAGCAAAATGGAGTAAAAGAATTATTACAAAATAAATACTAAAGTTTAAGATTTGAAATTTTTATTGAATGTCCCTGACAACGTTCTAAGACTTTTGTAAAAGTTTCAAAAATTTATAAATTGAATTAGTCCTTCAACAAAATCAAATTCCGAAATATAAATTATGTACAGTCTTCATTGTCATAATTTTAATTAAATAACTACAATGAATTATCTTCTAAAAATTTTACAGTATCAAGATAACTTATCCAGGACTCTCTACAAAAATCTATGAAAAATCTGGACGGGATCTGGACACCCTATTAAATAGTTTTTCGCTGATCTGTCTGCAAACCGACTTAAATTGCATCCCACTTGCAACTTGGACCCACCTGTCAGCTTTGTCTTCATCCTCAGGCCTCCCCACGCAGCAGCTCGAACCAGCAGCAACCTCTCACTGTTTTTGGTCAAAGCAAAGCAAAAATCAAGCCCCCAAACCGACCTTGCCTGCCTATAAAGCTCCCTCATGCTCCTTGGTACCTTCTCCTTCACATAAGAGCTCCAAACTCCACCTAAGCCATCTCAATTTCACCATGGCCGAAATTTCCTCTGTGACCAACCTGCTGCCATACTCGCTCTCCAAAGCTCCATTCCCAAATTAGCTTGGCGTGGAGCATCACCACTGATCTTGGATCATTTCCCCTAAACCAATTTGAGTGCTCCTTTGCCGTAGAGCTCGGCCACCGAGCACCACCTTGCGCCTCTGTTCTTTACCATGGCGCCACCACTATGGTCCATCCCAACCCAAACCGAGACCACCTATGGACTCGTTGCGATCTCGGGTTTCCATTTTTGTGCTCGGTTCATCCTCTACATGCTTGCTTCACCGCCGGCCATACCTTGCAGAGCCTCCCATGGTGGGGGCACTGTAGCTGAGCTACTGTAGCATATCGCTTTGTTCTGTGACTTCTCCAACCGATCAATACCCCAAGGTACAGTAGCATGTGAGCCTCAGTTAGTTCATTGATTCAATAATCAAGTAGGACCGATCAGTTGATTGTTTAAATAGCTGTCTAGTTCAAAACTTAGAAGTTAAGAGAGGAAGTATCATTTGGTCATAAGCGAGCAAACTTGATGAATCTTTGATTCGAATGATAGAACGATGAATTAAGCCAATCTAGATCAGTTCTTAGCTATACGAAATCAAAAGAAAGAAACTCGATCATTTTAATTATTCTTTTGTCAAGAACATAAATTAAATAAGCAGTTAACAATAATCCTAATTATATCTTTATGCGTGTATGCATCTTTGTTCCTCGAAAACTCTTTTGTAGTATGATGTATCGGTTGCAAGAAATAACATCGGTCAACTCAGATTAGGCTTAAAGTAGTTAATTATGTCCAAAACTCGATAGATAAAAGAAGTAAGTTCATTTCTTTTAACCCTAATCAATAAATTTGGAGTAGTACATAATAAAACGACATGATCTTAGGATAAGTAAAACTTTGATAAGCTTAAAGAAGTTTTAACCCATTTATGTTACTTGACCTAGGTACTCATATATCAATTCTTTAATTTAAGCAAACTTAAATCCAAATGATCCTTATCTTAAGTGAAGATTAAAATAGATGTGTGTGTTATATACATGTTATAATTATTCCTTTGTACTTGTAAGATCTTTGTTTGAATCACCATAGGTCATCTAATTCGACAAAGGTATACGTGTTTAGATTAGATTGAACCAAGTTCTTGTAGCTTGTTATCCATATACAACAATCAATATGTGTGTCTTTCCCAAGTAATTGATAATAGGCGAGAAACTAGTTAGTATGTGTTCTATGGGTCCAGAGCATTTAATCCTATAAAAATACAGTGTTTAACTTTAGTTGAATCAAGTTCCTATATAGCTTTATCTTCCATGTACAGAAAGTAAGCACATACATATAATCATCATGCAAATATCACAGGCTCAAAATAATATTCCATTACAAAATGTCAAGTAGTCCTTTTGTTCTGTTATAGATGAAACTAAAATAAACAGTGGCTAGCTAAATGATTAAGTTCATAGAAGTTATAAACTTGTTCAATATTAATTACCAATTATTTTGGCTGACTCGATTATAACTGGGAAGTTAAAAGAGGGAGTATCTTTTGGTCTAAAACTAGCTACGTGTAGAAATTGTGCAAATAAACTCCAAGTTAAATGGAACTTATTTTATTTGAATCCTTGTAGAATATTATATATAAATATGCAATTATATTTAAATTTGAAGTTGATTTGTATTATTTTCTACTAGGGTTTGTTCTCAATATGATAAATATTCGAATGATCAATAAGTCCAAATAATATGAAACTTGTTTTGTTATGCTAGTTAGACTGTAGAGAACATGATTCTGCAAAAATACTTAGGGTGTACCATGCATCATTTATATTTTAATAATTGGTGACCTTAAGTATTGTTTTAGATCATATTCAAAGATTAACCTTTGTTTGAACCAAATTTATAAATAGATTATTATTCAATGCATGAAGACTTGAGTAGTTATAATACATAGAAGAAGTTCCTAGACTCCCTTATGAAATCTTAATACCTAGCCATGTAAGAATATTTTATAATTGATTAGATCTGGATTAGGTTAGTGAATAATCATGCTAGTCAAATACTAGTATAATTGAGATGCAATAGTGCATATAGAACCTATTAGGAATGAATCATAATACAAGACTATGTAATATTTCGAAAATGACTAGATTCAACCCTAGTCTATGATAGTTTCAATTTGTACATCAGGTTCTAGTCATAGTGTACCTTTTGCCCTTAGTTAACATATGTTTCCATATAATAGATGTAACATAATTTAATAGATGAGCTAATGTGTCCCAAATGCTATAGAACTAATATTGAAATATCCTTGAGGTGAAAACCCTATTAATTTGCAAGAAGGATTGCATATCATTTTTAGTCGCAAAACTAAGGATTAACTATCCATAACTTAAGAAGTGAATAGGGCATCACCAATAAGTATTAATAGAACCAGCTTTAGAGTACTTCCTAAAGCTATACTATTTCATTATGTAGAAGTAATTCTATTATAACCTACTTTGCAACTGAATCCTATTCAAAACATAACACTGCACATTATGAGCCCTAAAAGCCCATAATATATATAGGTAAATAACTTTGCTCAATAATTAGTACCATAGGTTAATCTTTACCAGCATTAATGATTAATTGTTAGATGCCTGGTGTTTGCTTAAATTGAACCATGCATGCACTAGTGATTAATTGCTGATGTCTGTTATTACTTAAATTCAATAATGCAAGTTATACCTGCCTCCACCCTGTGGTTTTATGTCATAATTTATATTGATATAAACAATCTTAGCTTCTTGAATTCGTAAAGTAAAATAAAATGAATCATAAAGAATAGGCGATCTGTGCGATGCAGCCCTCAAACCGTTAAACGGTAGTAAAGACTATAGCGTAGAATTAACACGTTCGCTTATGTGGTCTCGAAACCCTAACTACAACCATGCTTGTTTTATGTATGTTTTATATTTGGTTTTTCCATCTGATTTCCTTTTGCCTCTATTGAAAGTGTTATTTGCTATTTGCTATCTTTTTGCTATACGACGTGTAGAATCCGACGTCTCGGACTTCGTCGTCAACAATCTCAAGATGACGTCTTCGACTCGTCCCTAAAGACAACAAGTAGCAAGGCAAGCACCCCTTTGAGCATTTTGAACCCAGATTTCATAATCAACTAAAATGTGATTAACAATCTGCCTGCATGCCTTATATTCTAGCAAATCCTTATTTTACATTTGTATGGTAGCTATAACCCATATTGGAGGATTTCCTGAATATTGTTGACATAAGCTCCATGATAACCCTAGGAATGGGTAGATTCATATGTCAGATGGGAATAACGCTTACTAATTGCATTTGCTTAGTAATGCTTAGAAAATGTCAGCGACATTTACACCCACACATCTTTCTTTATGAAATCTTTTATGGTTTATTTAAGCAGTAAAGGATACTGGTAGTTTGATAAAAATGAAAATAAAACTACTGTTTTGATGTGGGTGATTATTGGCAATAGCCGGTTGTACATGTTTTAACGTGTACGTAGCTAGGGTGGAGTTATCGCCCATATCACTTTGAGGACCGAACGTAGTGTTGCATGATCCAAGTAAACCGTACATCCACAAGTACTGGACTGGGACAGTCTTAACTTATTAAATTATTTGGGGATTAGCTTTGCACATTGGTAGGCAGTTGTAGCACGGGCATTCCGAATATTGGTTTGCTCGAGGGAGGTGTCATCACCGAGGTGTTGGCATCTGCCGTTGTAACGGTGTACGCCTGGCTATGAATTTGGGGCTGTTGTTGTACCATTTGAGCCGCGGGCTCCTGAATACTATTGCTTCACCGTTTGTTTGCTTCCATCATAGTCAGGGGTAACGTCATTGGGCTAGTGCAAAGTTAAGGTCCAAGTAACGAACAGTTTTGTTATGAACTCTCTGGCGGCACACCAAAGGAAGTGTGCTAATGTACTGCCACAAAGGGAGAACATATCTTGTGGGTAAAGCTGTACAACTCTGCAGAGTCTAAAACTATTCGAATAGCCGTATCCACGGTCATGGATGACTTGGCTAACCAGCATTAGTTAGTTGTTTTCTATTTTCTAAAAACTCTTGATCAAATGACTTGGAAAATGATTCACATTTGTTAAATGTCAGATATTGATATTTTTACTCGTATAAGACCATGGAGGGTCTTTTCCGTTATCTTTACTCACAAAAGTGCCGTGAGTAAAATGTTATTATCCTTTTCATTACTTGTTATCTCAATTACTTATCAAACTGTCTTAAATTTTTATTTATGCTTTCCATTACTATTCAGTATTTACAATTCAAAACTTCGCTTTATGCAAAACAACCGTAGAAACCCACTTTCTATTCAGCTTGCATATAATTCAGGTTTTGCAAACACTACAAGTCTTGCTGAGTACGCAACGTACTCACCCTTGCTATTACTGTTGTTTTTTAGACAGGATAGCTCGACAATTACTCCGACGCAGGAAAACGGGATTATTAACGACAGTTCTTTCTAAGGCTTTACCTTGTCAGTTGCATGTGGATTATGTGGCAAACTGCAAGACATCTGATTCTTTTGGCTATGTTTAGTTGACCTTCTCGGTCATATTGTATCAATACTTCCGCTGTAATAAAATATGAAACTTTTGTATGGTTGTGATTCCAGATTGTGTTTGTGCGTGCTAGCTACTGATCATGGGACTAGCACAGGATGCACATTAGAACCTTGCTTTTATGTTTGCACTGTAGCATAAAAGTGAGGGTCTCACACGAGCCGGCCCGGAAAGGCGAACGGGCCGGGCCGGGAGACGTTTTACAGAGCCCAGCCCGGCCCGAAAGCACGGCAGGCTGGCCCGGGCCCGGCCCTGAACCAACTACAAGCGCTCGGAATCATTTTTGTGCTATCTTTGTACTCGTGCTTCATTTTTTTTGTTTCTTTTAATGTTTGGAATGGCAAGCTATTTGATATAGTGATATTAAGTAACTATTTCTTTCATTTTGCATGTGTGCTCATATAAAATGGTCAGCTCCTGTCACAGCCCACGGCCCTCTTGGCCATACGGCCGGCTTGAGCCGCCCATGTAGTCGGCGGGCTGCCGCCCGACGGGCCTCATTTCTAGGCCCGGCCCGAACCTGGTCGGGCCGTGCCGGGCCGGCCGGGCCTTGGGCCGCCCGGGAAAAGCCCGGCCCATGTCCCAGCTCTACACGGATGGATTGGCTTAGTAGATGATTAATTGATACTAGGCTATGCTTTGATTGTCTTGAATATCTAATGATGAAATACTGGCAGTGGATTCAGTATTGATGGATTTACATGGTAGATGATAAATTGATACTATGTCCTGTGAGTGAGCTATTTCTCTTTGGTCTGTGATGATTCGCTAACTAGCGATTCCACCGGTTGGATGACGCTACGGCGATGACCTTAACTCGCAATACACCGGAGGAGTATTTGCGAATTGAGGTAACGAGTAGCATAACCCCAATGGGTTTTCTTTTTACTGAGACCAACTTTACCTAACAAACTTTCTATCTTGTGTTGGCTTTGCTATTGCTATGCCTAGAACAAAATATGCTTACTCTTGCATTAGATCTTTTACGAATCCATAAATGGGATGTCATTAAATCAAAATGTAGTTTTCACTCAAGCTATATGTTCAAATTATTATGCAGTGCTAATCTGGCCTAAATACTTTAGTTAAAGAATGATTAGCAATTCCTTTTGATCTGGATCCCAGTGAGCTATCGATACCAACGTATGTATATAGATTTCTATCGAGTTGTCGATGTGTAAGAGATCTTGAAATGGTGAATAATGTACGTATCAGCTTATTTGTATGTTATTGCTTGAAATGGAGAGGGGTTAAAGTTGTTTCACTGGAATATAAGAGATCCCTTTATGCTTGATATTAACTCTACTGAATGATTGATATATGCCATGCACTGAAGCATTATGAATTGGTTATATGTATAGTTTGCCTACATGGATTGGATTATTACCTTTGATGGAAAATGAAATGGGGAAAATTTGATGCCGAAAATTGATTTGATGAAGAGGTGAACTTGTTTTTGTCTGTGACAACTTGGTTTCTTCCCTTCCTGCGGGCTTGGTACTGGCCTCCTGCAGGTTTGCTCTCCTGGGATTTGGTCTCCTGGAAGGTTCACTCCTAAGGCTTGTTTGGAAGTTGATGAGGTATGTGAGGCTTAAGTTGTGTGCAATATGAATTCACTAACTGAGGCTTGGTTGGTTATTATATAACCATGGAAGTGGGGGCTCAACAAGGTTTGAAAGAGGGCTTGAGGCTTGCGGCTGGATTAAATGCATCTATTAAATGCCTTAGCCAAAGCATTGCTCTTGGTCTTGCGACTTATGTGGCTTGCTAGCTTGAGCTCTAGAGGTTTCGGTTAGGATTGCTTTATCTGAGTAAACAATGGTTTGATCTTGTGGCCTATGTGTTTGGATAAGGTAAATGCATTGATGGGTTTTCGCTAGGATTACTTTATCCTGACACAATGATTTTGGCTTTGAGGCCCATGTGCTTGGCTAGGTTGGTCTTGGTGCTGGAGAATTTGGCTGGAGGGATGGCTTGGTGTACTATGCTTGGAAATGGGTAGCTTAAGCCCTAAGCTTTTCTTTGGATAAGACTTTGGTTGAGTTATCCTAATGCATAGTGCTCATATTTATCTCTAAGTACTATAGAGACTTATCTTCTTATCCCACGCGATATTTTTAATATACGCGGGTCTACGGCTTTAACATGTTTGTAATTGCCGAGTGATGCAATCCTAATCGCGAGAGGAGCCAAATTGGCCCCCGGACAATTTAGGGTACCTCATGAGCGATCACTTAATGTACTTGGCTGACGGCAATTCTTCTTTTCTAATTATTGCACTTGATTCAACGCATTTACTTCATTCTTATTCTTATACGTGTGCAGTTGAATATGCAGGTTCATAAATGAGGATCAGGCTTGCCAAGTAGTTCTGACATATGTTCTTGTAATATCTATTTTTGAGATGTAACTATTCATGTTATTGTAATCAAACATGTAATCAAATAGTTGTATGAATTGTAATTCATGTGACTGTTGTATGTTATTATAAAAAATTTGTGTAATTCCTTTCTATTGCAAATGTAAACTACGATGTATCAATAACTCAATGTTGTAGTTTAATCCCATGCAATGAATATTTCTGATCAGGAATGGCAATTGGTTCACTTTATATTAAATGGTTCTAGATAATTCTATCAATTTCAATGTTGTCTCACCACTATTCATAGTCAAAAATATTAATTAAATTTTCTTTTCATGAAGTCATGATTACTTTGCTAGCCTTAAATGCAATCTAGAAAATTTCTCACTTATCCAATATTATCCTTGGGTTAAGATTTTTGACTTCTACCTTTTCACTCTTAACTTTTTATTCTCATCTTTTTACTAACCCAATTTAAATGATTCTTCAATCGATAAAAGGTTTAGAAATTTAGAAAAGATGATAAATTCGAAATATGACTATGTTAATTTTATTTGCTTAGTTCACTCAATTTAGTTTACCACATCCTTTGTGTAAGTTGGATAAAGCTCTATATAATCTTAAACAAGCACAAAGAGCATGGTATTCCCGGTTTAGCATACGATTACAAGAGCTTGGCTTTACTCCTTCTAAGGCTGATACATCTTTGTTCTTTTATAACAAGGGTAGTCACATGATTTTTGTACTTGTCTATGTTAATGATATTATTGTTGCTAGTTCCTCAACAGCAGCAACTGTGGCATTACTTAGAAATTTAGAGAGAGATTTTGCTTTCAAGGATCTTAGAGATCTCCATTACTTCTTGGGAATTGAAGTAAAGAAGGTACAAGGTGAACTTCTGATGATGCTACGGAAATTCTCAAACGTGTAGGAATGTACACATGTAAGCCATTAGTCAGAGCTGCGCGCTCCGCCGCGCCGTGCGAAATTTGATCCAAATTTTTATCTCTAAAAAAAGGCAGGAATATCCGAGTTTTTTTTGTCCGCTTGGGTATTTCTTGGAAAAAAGACGCTAAGTAAGAACCGTCGACGAACCAGCGAAACAACGGCGTTTTTTTGGGGGGAAAAAATAACATATGTTCCGAGAAACATTAGATCTAAAAAAAAATTATAGACGCCGAGTTTAACACCCTATGCGGTCAATGGGCAATAATACATTTAAAAATATTATAGATCGAGCCGCAAAAGAAATTTTAGATGCCGAGTTTAACATCATATTCGCTTATTTTCCCGTGAAAAATAAGGGAAAACAGGTAAAAACGGAGAAACGACGAACGAAAAACGAATTCCCATTTTTTGGGGGGAAACAGCCAACAAAAACATTTTTCCCATGCTCCGGAGAGAAAATGGATCACGAAAATATTTTTTTTCAGGCAAAACGGAGAAAGGAAACGGCCTCCCATTTTTTTTGGGAGGAAATAGCCACCGAAAACATTTTCCCTATGCTCCGGAGGGAAAACGGCTCACGAAAATATTTTTTCCGGGCAAAACGGAGAAAGGAAACGGTTTTCTATTTTTTTTGGATAAACGGTCAACGAAAACATTTTTCCCATGCTCCAGAGGAAAAACGAATCACGAAAACATTTTTTTCGGGTAAAATGGAGAAAGGAAACGGTCCCTCATTTTTTGGGGGGCGAAATAGCCACCGAAAACATTTTTCCCATGCTCCGGAGGAAAAACGGATCACGAAAACAATTTTTTCGGGTAAAACGGACCCTGAAAATATTTTTTTGAGAAAAAAAGGAGAAAGGACCCGAACGTAAAGCGCGAGGACCTATTTGTTATAATTTTGGACCTGTTCGCTATTTTGAAAAATTAGGAAAGGGCTTGCTCGTGATTCGCACTTAACGGGAGGGCCTCCATGCAAAACGAAAAACCAGGGACCTAAACGCGAACCGAGAAAAACATTCTCCTCTCACATAAAATCGCGCAAGGACTTGAACGTAATTTTAGAAAAACCGAAGGGGATTTTCGCAAAAAAACCCTTGCCCACATAATAGGGGTGATATTAGCACACCTCTCTCTACTACTAAAAAATTATCAGCTAAAGGAGACATTTTGGGACAAAATGATTCAACTCAATACAAAGCATTGTTGGTGCTTTACAATACTTGACCTTGACATGAGAGAGAGAGAGAGCTGGACGACCATGGAGTGGGGCTGTGAGGTAGTTAAGCAAAGAGAATTTCGTGGCCATATGGGGCCATTGGAGAAGGTAGTTAAGCAAAGAGAGAGAGAGAGAACTGGACGGCCATGGCCGGCAACGCACGAAGGCCTCTCAGCCTCGCGTCCATTGCTCTGTCCTACTTATAGAACTAGGCCTGTAAGCGTGGCGCACGCTGCATGCGTGAACGAAAAACGATTTTACGTGTTTTTTTCAGAGAAAAAATAGACTTAGACGTATTTTTAAAATTTATGGAGATTTGAGAAACCTTAGAGACCGAGCCAGGGAAAAAGTACACATATTTCTGTTGACGAAAATTTTTTGTTTTGGGGAAAACGGAGAAAGGACCTGGATGTAAAAATCGAGGACCTATTTGTTACAGTTTTGGACCTCACCGTTATCCTGAAAAATTAGAAAAGGGCTCACTCGCGATTTACATTTAATGGGAGGGGCTTTCTGTAAAGTAGCGAGCGGGGGACCTAAACGCGATCTGGAAAAGTTTTTCTTCCCCTCACAAAAAACTGCAAAGGATCTTTCCTTAAATTCCCAGGGACCTATCCGTAATTCAGAGAAATAGAGGGACCTTTTCGCAAAATCGCCGGATGGACACGTGGGCATGTCCTTCTTGCGTGAAACCTCCGGGAAATATGGGCTGACGAAAATATTTTTTTCGGAGCAAACGGAGAAAGGACCTGGATGTAAAAACCGATGACCTATTTGTTATAGTTTTGGACCTCACCGCTATTCTGAAAAATTAAAAAAGGACTCGCTCATGATTTACATTTAACGGGAGGGGCTTTCCGTAAAGTAGCGAGCGGGGGACCTAAACGTGTTCCGGAAAAGTTTTTCTTCCCCTCACAAAAAACCGTAAAGAATTTTTTCATAAATTCCCAGGAACCTATCCGTAATTCGGAGAAATAGAGGGACCTTTTCGTAAAATCTCCGGATGGACACGTGGGCATATCCTCCTTGCGTGAAACCTCTGGGAAATATAGGCTGGAGATGTCTCAGTGGAAGCGATCATGGAGCGGGGAGGGCAGTGCACGAACGAACGAATGGGAGTACGAAAAGGTTCGAAAGGAAGAAGGGGGCAACTAGCTAAACCGTATGTGTCCTATTGTACTACCCGACATGTCTAGGTTGGTTAGTCATGTTCTAGCCTTCGGCGTAATCCTGTAGATGCAACTTCTTTTTGCAAAGGGTGTTATTAAAGAAACCGGTAATGCTACAGTTCGGACGTCTGATTTCTACCGCAACATTTTTTTCTACGCATGCAACATTTTTTTTCTACACATGCAACATTTTTCTCCTACGCATGCAACATTTTCATTCGACAAACAGTAAATGTTTCAAAAGTGAAAAAAATGTTGCGAACGTTGAAAAAAAATGTTGCAAACAGTAAAAAAAATGTTGCGCGAGCTTCCGAAATTTTAAAAAAAATCAGACGTCCGGCTGCTAGTACTGCCCTAAAGAAACTCCCTCAACTTGGTGATGCCGTTTACAGTGGACATGTAAGTGGAAGACTTTGTCTTATCCGTTGACAAATGGGTGTGTAGAGCAGAGTAGAACAAAGTTGTGTAGCAACAAGAAGCGAGATTCGGCTAAGATCACGGGGGAAAAAATTTATACGCCACCGGTTGATTTATTACATCCTTGTAAAATTAGATATATAGTAAGTGCTTATCTTGATATGAGGTTTGTCTGATCTTCATGGCGTAGGATTTAGATACTCGCATGCTCTCGTAATGAACACTAGCTGAACCCCTGCTACCAGATGTAATGAGTTTGCAACTCTTTGATTCGTCAAAATCGCACGCGTGTTGAACTTCGCGGATGCCAACCAATTTCCAGTGGAAAGGCAGAACGATCTTCGGAAGAAGTCACTCAATTCCCCCTCTTTCTATGTGTATGCAATGAGGAAGAACAATCGAAGAACGCTTAATAGATGCACAAATAGCTATATTATTAGTTTGGTATCTGAGCTTTTACAATGAAATAGATGTGGATATAGCGGGGAGCTAGACAGAGAAACCGTACGGATAGAACCAAACCGAATTCAGCGATTTGATCCGATCGAGCAACAAAAATTCATTTACTATTCAATTTTGTAGCACCAAACTTGTGCCCATTCCATGACACTGTAGCACCAAAACTGTTCGTAAAATTTCTTCAACACCTTTGTACCTAACAACAAGCAAACACCCGCTATTACGAAGCATAAAACTCTTATGGAAGAAAGGAAAGTGGCAAAGTAGAAAATTCACATATTGTTACATAGTTGTTGCCCTGGTGCTAGGGATGTCCTCGTCGGATAAATCTTCTTCTCTCACCGATATATACCATGCATATGTCTTTCGTCTCAGAGTGATGCTATAGATGCTACGAACCACCCGGTCAGATCACACTGTTGACTCTTTAATTTGTGTGAGGTGATCTGCCTCAAGATCCTTTTGACCATCAAATTCGACGGATTGCTATGTCATGTGACAACCGATCGACTGATAAAAGAGCGTACGTGTTACCTACCGGCATATACGCGATCTCACAATAATGGTTTCCGACGAAGAGGGCCGTGCCCATGGGCGCGTGTTTACGTCGACATTACGTGCAACATGCAATAAATTAGATCAGCATATCGCACTGTCCTATAGGGAAGAAAGTTGGGCCGTTTTTGTGAGGCCATCGTCGTCGTAGTGCGGCACTGACGTATCCGGTATCCCCACCATTGCATGCAGCGACCAACAGTTGAATTGTGGCCGGCAAACCGCGCTAGCTCGCGCGCGGCTCCTATAAATGGGTCGTCGGCACCGTGCAACAGCCAGGCAGCAAACAACACCATACAGAGCTAGCTAGCTACAGAGATCGTATCCTAGGATACTTCGATTCCACGACGACGATGGCGTCCCGCTCGAACACATTGAAGAGGCTGCTGGTGTGCGCCGTGCTCATCCTTCTCCTGCCCGGCGCCTCGCGCTACGAGCCCGATTGCCTGGCGGTGACCGGCCGGAAAGTGCTGGCCTCCGGGAGCAATGCCAACATCTCACCGGCGGCGCCTATCGTGACTAGTGTGCCGCGATCAGGGGGGCCGATAGCGGCGGCGGCGGAGGCGGGGATGCCGTCCTCTGAGTCGAAGAGGCAGAGCCCCGGAGGGCCGGACCCTCAGCACCACTAATTAACCTCCTCCTTGATCCACGTCGTGAGCCGTTGGAGCTGTGAGTCACTGAATGAGACGAACGTCTGAAGCTCCGATCACTAGGGTTGTAACTTGTTGAGGACGACGTGGTAAGGTCTAAAAATGGAAATAAATGGCAACTTTCACCACCATTGTTGCATTGCAGACCTCATACGCGGTCATATATGAAGTGGTGCTTTACACCATTGTTGCATTGCAGACCTCATACGCGGTCATATATGAAGCAGTGGAGCTTGGTACATTTTTTTTTCGATCACAAGGAGGACGCACATAGCTAGGTACAGACCTGCATCGCTCTAACGATCGCTAACAGCACCATCAGGAGAGCAATCGCTATCACCCGTATCACTAACAGTAACAGCACCATCAGGACAGCAATCGCTATCACCCGTACGACTGGATCAGTGCAACACCATAGCTCAAACTTCGCTCACGACCAGCCCACCATGGGCAGTCAACACACGAATAGCATCTCACTTACGCTTTGGTCTTCGCTTCCCGTAAAAGACCGTTAATTTGAAGATGCTATGTTTGAATTTAACGGATATTATATACCAATACAATTCATTTTATGCAAGCAATGTAGAACTAATCTCACTATTGCTCCACGTGGGTTACTTGAGCCTTCATATTAACGGCATTGGTATTACATGGAGTACCTGTAAAGGTACAGCTTCAGATTCCTGTGATGGTTCATATATGCTCACTGTGACCGGTGGTAGTTGTTAAAGATAGAAGTTTTATATCTGCTGTACACGTATTCTCATATAGATAGAATAAGTTCAAGTATAGATAGAATCTTTCTGTTGTAACTAATCAAGGATTGATCGTATCTTGTACATGCCATAGCAGCTGAGGCTATTTCTGCCCTGTATAAATAGACGTGCGGCCTGAGAGAAAGGGTTTAACGCTTCCTAATCTTCCTTCATGGTATCAGAGCCGACCCTCCAGAAATCGATCACATCTACCAGCCGATTGTTGGGAATAGTCCCACATCGGTTGTGGAGAGGGTTTGAGCATGGTTTATAAGGGTGAGGAAGCACCCCTTTTTGAGCTAGTTTTTGGGGGGAGATAGCCCAAGAAACCTTGGCCTGCTGCTCTGGTTGGACCTGCGAGTGTAATGCAGCTCAATGATCTGGGATTCGGACGCGTTAGGTGTGACGATCCGGCTGACAAGTGGTATCAGAGCTTAATGTTTTGAATTAACCCGTTGCCCTCCGGGAGAATGAGACTCCCGAGAGGCGGCATCCAAAGAAGCAGGCTATCAAGCCATCTTCGCTGAAAGACGTGGTGTTGAGCGAGAGCTCCAAGAGACGAGCGGCCAGGTTGCGCAGCAAGAGGCCAAGCTCTTTAGTTCTACGTTGCCAAGGCGGAGCGACCATCCGCAGGGCGTCATCAAAAAAAAAAATCATCGGATCCACGTCGCGCATTGATCTCGTCGAGTCGGCTGCTCGAGGGGCGAGTGCAAAGAGGATTTCGATTCCAAGTGGAAGAAGCAGACTGCCTCGATCCTTACGTGCGGCAAGCGCGTCCCGTGCAGGCTGCAGGTACCAGCGACTCCCTCCGTGCGCGCACAGGATTCAATTCCTGTAGCAAGGAAGCAACTCCAGATGTACTGTGCGACATATGGAGTTGTACCTGGCACCTGCTACGGATGTGTGGGTTCGAGGAGGCAAATAGCAAGCATCACAGCACAAGACACGCCATCACGTCTGAAAAGAAAGATCACGTAATGCAATGCAAATTCAAGTAGCATCAGAATCCGAGTGCAACAACATGTCCCAGGTAGCACAGTATAGGTACGTCAAGTGAGTTCCGACGGCAGTACGGAGCAAGAAAATAGTTGAAAAATAAAGAAGAGAAAATTTTCCTGGTATCCTGTTCCAACAATTAATATCAGAGCTTTAGGTTTTTTTTTTATCAAAAGGGCATCAAAAACTATGATGTCCCAGTTGCATTACTGAAACCAATCAAACATTCAAGCAGTCCATATCAAGTTTCTCCCTAAGCACACTCTTAGACAGAGATACTAGGACTCACTTCACAACCAAAAAACAACTCCAACAGGAAAGTACAAAGAAAAGACTAGATAACAAGCCAACTCAACAGAAACTCTAAATCAGTCTTCTCAAAGATTTTGCACTGGAACCATTAGCAACTTCTCTACATTATCCTTTTTGTGCTTTTTCAGATCAAGCCGCTGCTCCGGGAGGAGAAAACTCCCGGAGCGGCACCGCATGGCATTCAGGCGAGTCGCAAGAAAACAGGCGACGAACGGTTGCTGCGAGAGGGGAAGCGGCGTTCGGCAGCGCGTGCAGCGGAGCGCAGGAGCGGCGAGGAGGCCGGCGCGAAGGCCCGAAGGCGCCGGAGCAGAGCGCAAAGGAACCGAGGCATGGGCACATCTCGCGATGGGCGACAGCGCCGGGGGGCATGCCGCGGAGCAGGTTCAGCAGGATGTGCGTCTTTTGCGGCAGCTTTGGCCTGATGGGCCTGATCGCGCAGACGGTTCTCGATGGCGGCTATCGTGTCCTCGGAGTGATTCCAGCGGCGCAGAGAAAAGAAAACAGAAACCATGTTCTGTGCGGCTGAAAACAAATTGGCGACGAGATGTGAGGTGTGGCAGTTGGTTTCCTATCGCTAGGCAGTAAAGAGAAAGAAAGAGGAGCACTGTAGGCTCTCTTCTGCAATGGCTGTGCAAGCGAAATAGAAAAGCTGCATGCTACAGTGGAAGGAAAGTGAGGTTTGTTTCTATCGGCTACAGCATAGGGAAGCAACGGAGAAAATAAATAAGAAATAAACAGAAAGAGAAGAACTTGTTCAGCGCAACAGAGAAAACAAGAAGATATGGCAAAAAAAAAAAAGTGAAGAAGGTGTGTCTCTCTATTACCTGCTATTGATGAACGTCGTCGACAACTGAGATGCCGTGCACATCAAAAGAGATCATGTTGCATTAGAAGATCAAAAGGAAGTCGCTGCGTCTGTTGAAGATGAGTCCAGGACATTGAAGAGTGCAACAGAAAAAAAGGGTGGGAAAGGCGTGTCTCCCGGATACCCGCGATTAGCAAGTGTTATCGATAATCCGCGTGACAAGATGGCATTGGCGGTCATCTGCGTGTCTTGTCGAGGAACGTTGAGGAGTTGTCATCGTTGTTCTTGCTGTGTCTGTGCACGAGAGTTCTTGTAGGTGCGTCCAAGTTTCTCGTGGGGTGAGCTCTAATGTGAGTCTGCGTATCACCGTCAAGTTGGGTTATCGGTGAAAAGACAAATTGGAGCTGGGCTCTAATGCGTGTCTGCGTATCACCGTCAACTTGAGGTACTGGTGAAAAGACAATTGGAGCGGATGCAAAAGGTCATGATCGCCGGCAAGGTACGTCACCGGTGGTATGGCTAGAAAGAGGAAGGCGGAACTCCTTGGAGAAGCGTTCATCGTCGTGTGTCGAATAAAAGTTGAGTAAATCGTAGTTGTGACTGATTGCCTCAACAAGTTAGAAAATTAGATGTTACAAGATTAAGGGAGCGAATGTTAGAATTAATCTTGTAAACAAGAGAAGAGTCCGAATCCTACAAGGAAAGTGTCTTTTTCCTATTGGGATTGTTGAATCCTATTCCGTTTCTTTGGGTTGTAGTTTGGGTATAAATATAGGGGTAATCATGAGTTTTGTAAGACAAGCAAGAAACAAGAAACAAGCTAATAGGCGAGAAATAAAGAAAAGAGAAGATTGTCCCAAGATTTTTGGGTGTCCTGTTCCAACAATTGGTATCAGAGCCCAGGTACCCCAGGTGGTTCCTAGATAATCTCGGCCCGATGTGTGAGGGGGGGATTATTGGGAATAGTCCCACATCGGTTGTGGAGAGGGCTTGAGCATGGTTTATAAGGGTGAGGGAGCACCCCCCTCTTTGAGCTAGCTTTTAGGGGGAGATGACCCAAGAGACCCCTGTCATCTCTTCTTGAGCAAGCGGTCATCGAGAAGCTAACGAAGACTAATCATGTGCTATGGAAGGCACAGGTTCTTGCCACTCTGCGAGGTGCGCAGATGGCGGGATTCCTTGATGGCACTGCTGAATTGCCTGCGAAAACACAACCACCAACACCAAGGGTGACAAGGATACCTAGGAGGTCTCCAATCCGGCGTACGTCCAAATTAATAGATGGCGCAAGAACAACAGGTCTTGAGCTACCTGTTAACCTTTCTTTCGCGAGAGATGCTCACTCAAGTTGCCACCCTCACAAAGGTGTCAGATGTATGGAAGAATCTTGAAGGGATTTTTGCGTCCCAATCTCGTGCGCGTGTGATCAATACGCGCATGGCTTTGTCATCGATCGACATAGAAGGGCAACATGAGTGTTACCGAATATGTGGGAAAGATGAAGACCCTCGCGGATGAGATGGCATCTGTAGGGAAGCCCCTCGATGATGAAGAATTGAGCATTTGAGCCAGTGATACCAAACACCAATAGACATCGCGCATCACACCAACTCAATTCAAACCAGTTTAGCCACTAACAATTCAGGTGGCAAAACTGAAATTCCCTCACCTGTTGGCGATGACCTCGATCTTGTAGATGACCTCATCGTTGCCCTCCACATCGCCATTGTCCTCCAGGTGCTTCTCCTTCCAGATGATGGCCTTCTCCATGGTACGCACAAACCACGCGCAACAAAACCAAATCAGACCCACCCCCAAGCAACGGCCCAAACCGAAGCGTGAGGCGAATAGGGGGAAAGGCCCAGATCCAAACAGCTCACAACGTCATCGAGCTCGATGCCGAAGTCGAAGCAGCGCATCTCGAACTCATGCGTTGCAGCAGCCAGAGCAAAAAGCAACGGGGGAACCCTATCCTGCGACGGCGATGAGGTACCGGGGTCGAAGAGAGAGGCGCCATATCCTGTGAATCTGTAACAGTCGAGGAGACCCACATGGCAGGTGGGTGAGAGAGCCTATTAAAGAGAGGGGGAACTGATTGTATGGAGGATAGTAAGAAAAATATGGAATAGAAACCTGGTTCCCCTTTTTGCTTTCTTCTTGTTCCTCCTCTGCAGTTTATTCCGTTCGATGGTCTTCGATCTCACGCCTCTAATCTCATCGGGGCAAGGGGACATTACAGAATCTGGTGGCGGCGTCTTACGGTTAGGTGGGCCAAGAGCTAGATCTGACGATGAAGGGCCTCGCCTAAGCCAATAAATGCCGGTGGAGGCCCAAAAGCGGTGGCACGGAGAAAGGGTGGCGTGAGGCACGCCACCCGGGGCTGAAGGGGGAAGGTGAGAGGCACGAACGGCGCGAGAGCGGAAAACGATGGGAGCCATCGAGGATGCTGAGGGCTATGTAATGTACATCGAAAACATCATAGATGGTTTTTTTTCCAATAAAATCGTCTGTGATCTGTATTACCATTATTAATGATGGTATTTCCCAAAATCATCCGTGATGTGCATTGATATTACAGACGGTTTTTGGTAAAAAAATAGTCAGCATCATCACAGCTGGTGATTTGTGGCTAAATCCATCTCTAATGTATACTCATCATAGATGGTTCTTCAAAAACTGTCTGTGATTATATTTAACACAGATGATTTTTAAAAACCATATGTGAAGAGAAATCTAGTATAGCCCTTTGTGTAGTAGTGTAGCCGTCGGAGGAAGGGAGGTGGCGGCGGAGAGATCTCTCGCATGAGGAAGAAGGGAGGTGATAGCAGCAGCGAGAATGATAGACGGGGTGGAGGACAAGGGGGCAGGGTGGCGAGATGAGCCCGTTAGCAGGCATCACTGGCACTAGAGACATCGTCAGCGAGGTGGTTGCGACTATACCTGGATCGAGGGCTAGGGTTATGATGGGAGGTTGTGTGGGGAGTTATATAGGTGAGAGAGGGAGAGGATCTTTGCCACAAGATTTGATCCAACGGTGGGAAACATCGGCTGTGATTTTTTTTTAAAAAGTCGGATGACTGTAATAGTCGGCCTTTTAGCAGTTGGTTTTTGTGGTTCGAGAGGTTGGGCTTCCTGGCCCGGAGGCCCAGGAAAGAGCCCAACGGCTTCTTCCTTTACGCTAAAGAACAGGAGAAAACGTTCTGAATCTTCAGAGCTGGCACGTCAAGTCCCAGCCTTGAGCCTTCACTCCTCCAAGGACTTGACGGGGTTGCTGGGGTCGAGGTCGCAGAAGAGCGGCAGGTCGGCGGGCAGGGCCTCGAGGCTGAGGTTGGCATCTTTGAGCGCGAACACGACCTCCTCGAACAGCAACCGGTTCCCGCGCGGCGTCAGGTGCAGCCCATCCCTGCACGCGCGCCACAGCGAAAATCGCAAGAAACCTTCAGTTCTTCATTGGGGGATCGAGTAGCAGCAGCAACAGTGCAGGATTCAGTAATTGATCATTGGATCCGGAGTGTAATTTACCTCAGGAACGACTTCTCCCAGCCGGGGAATTTCTGCATCTTGAACCAGATGTCGATCGCTCTGAATCCTGACTCCTTCGCGACCTCGATGCACGCCCGCGCGTAGGCCCCGGCCGACTCGTTGGTCCGCTCTGGAAGGCCAGAACAGTCGCTCCCGTAAGGGTATCTGCATTGATCTCGTTTTTAATTACCATGTACAGGATCAGTGTAGCATCGGTCGTACTTTAGAATCTCTTGGCGGCTAATGTATAATAATAATATAGCACTTTGTTGCGCGTCGCGTTCGGATCAGTGAAAGAATGTAGAACACTCACCGGAGACGCCCGTCTTCGTCAATCGGCGGCGGTGTGATGAGGATGACGACGACCGACGGCCACCTCTTCTGAAACGGACACGGCACAACACAGACAGGGCATTTAGCGGCACGTGGTAAGGTTACGATTCATGAGAAATCCTAGCTACCTTATTTGCTTTTTCCAAAGGAAATGAGCTGCACGTAAGCAAGCGCGCACGAACCTTGAGGATGGCGCAGATGGCGCGGAGGTTGTCCTTGTACTCGGGGATGGGGACGTGCTGGAACCCACAGGAGCGGTCTGGCAGCGACGCGTCGTTGGCGCCGAAGAAGACGGTGGCGGCCGCGGCGGCACGGACGCCGCCGACGGCGCGGTCGACGACCTTGGCCGCCCAGCGCGTGTTGTAGCCGCTGTAGCCGCGCAGCACGACGTCGCCCGAGCGCGAATAGTGGTTGGCGAGAGACGCGCCCCAGCCTCCCTCGCCGAACGACTCCTCCGTGATGGAGTCGCCGAACAGGACGATCGACGGCCTCATCGTGCACACGCGTGCAGCTAGCCGCCGGAACCCCGGTGCGCGCGGCTGAGGATTGGAACTCGAGGCGAGGTCGCAAATTAATCAGAATACTTCAAGTTTGTGAATTCTGCGTTGGCTCGTGGCGGTATATATATAAAGACAAAAGCAGCGGCTCTGCGGCTGCATATATATTCCTGCATGCAACCGAGTCGGGCGACGATACGCATGTGAAGTCTTGTTTCTTCTAGCTGGCGACGTCAGGTCGATCTGTTCGATCTTAAGACAAATCGAGCCTATATACCAGGTTCCTTAGCTGCATATATAAAAATTGCACTACTTAACGCTTCTCCATGCATGGAAATAACTGATCGAAGGAGCTTAATTACCAGCCTCTAATGATCAGTACGTAGGAGCATCCGAGCACGTTGTCTTGTTCTTGGGCCTGTGTGGGGCTACCAGCGGCGTACATAGAATAAAAATAGAGAAAATGTTGGTACAAAGTTATCACTACGAAGAACGTAGTAAAATCGTATTTTAAATGTTACGTGTAATCTGAAGTAATACATAAATTAATAAGTAATAAAGCTAAAATAGCAAATAATTAAAGATGATATCTTAATTATAGACGTTGTATTTAAAAAAATTCAAAAATATATAAAGTAGTAATATTAAAAAGTAAAAAAAAAACTATATATTAATTAATAATACAAGATATAGCAGAAGGGTACCATACGTGCTCCAGGCCCCCTCGCGCGCGTCCTCTGCGCGACACGACGCTGCATGCAGAGAGCATCAACAGCGTAGCCTCACAGCTAGGGGTGAAAACGGATCGGATACGGTCGGATATTGCTATTCCCGTATCCTAACCCATATTTTTTTTCCGGATTTGGAATCGGATACGGTAAGACCGAATACGGATACGAATATGGATATTTCGGAGTTTCGGATATGGTAATGTCGGAGCGGATACATACCGGATTCGGTTCGGAAACGGATAATACAAACGGATACATACTTGTTGAAACATTTGACAAGCAATAAATTCATATATATTACATAAATTTGACAACTCACACAACACAAGTATAACAAGGTATCAAATTCATACATAACTTGAACAACTAAGTCCCGCTCGCTTCAACAGCCAACACACCGCATTCATGCAATGGCGCGGCGGAGGCTCAAGCACTAGGGTTAGTTTTCGGGTTGGGGAATCGAATGGGGAGGCAAAGACTGAGGCTTGCGGGAATCGAATGGGAAGCCCTTGACTCTTGAGTCTTGACTTGAGTACGGAGTACCCTTGTTTTGTTGATTCGGATATCCGGTCGGATAATATCCGGTTACCATATACCGCAGCTATTCGGTCGGATATCCCGTCATCAGATCCGCTATCAGATCCGTAGCAAGTATCCGGTACCGTATCCGTATCCGACCGGATACGAATTTTTTTTCCCGGATACGGTTTTTAACGGATTCGGTACCGGATCGGTCGGGATTAACCCGTACCATTTTCACCCCTACTCACAGCACGCAATGTCATGATACGATACGAGGCAAGTTGAGCAGTGCGGTCGGGAGCGGCTAGCTAGCCACGCAGCCTGCGCGCAACAGACGTGTCACGGTTCGCGACGACGTGCGGCCTCTGGCTTTCGGGAGACGTGGAGCAACCCGTGCGACACACACTCCCCACGGCTACGGCAGTCGAGGATTCATCTCCGGTAGAAAACGTATACGGTAGCGTCGGCGTGCGGCCTGCGGAGGAGCCACGCGCGGGTCGGTCCGTCGACGTTCATCAGGCCATGCAGGTCGTTCGGTTGCCCTGGCCCGTACATCCATGGGTCTTGCTAGCTCGTCTCCCGAGAGTCCAGTCAACCGCATGCGTGCAGAAACATAGGGTGTGTTTGGTTGCTCGTAGTCACGCGAATCGCGTGAGTGGACGAATCAGTATCTATTAGACGCATGTTTGGTTTGCTCATCTCGGCCAGGGGTGGATGCAATTGCACCCACTCATACAGGATGGAGAAACACTGAAATTAGACTTCTCTCTAATGCAGGCCCATGAGATGCACAAACAAGCAACCAAACAACTTAACTCAGATCCACTCGGTCCGCTAAATTTGGCCTGGATGGCTCATACGAAACAAGCTAGGATGATGCAGGTAACCAAACACACCCATAGTCGAGGTGCACTGCATCTGCATGGCATGAGCACGCGACTGCGAGGCTGCCTGCCGACTGCCGTTGGTATGCGGCATTCATGGCTGCATGATCCTTTCCGCCCGCCATGGTGGACCGGCCCGCGTCGAATAGCCGATGGGAAGAGGCCGGCTAGGCACCGAGCGGGAGTATTCAGTTCGGGCATTTGCTTTTATAAACCATGTACAATACTATTTTATAATATTTTTTATAAAACTACCGAATAATTCTCATGTTCTAACATATTTATACATGTATGGTATATTTATATGTTTTACTATACTTTTAATGTAATGACCTATGAAAATTATACGAATTTATCTCTACTTTGTGCTGAGACATAAGAAAAATCAATCTAATGTACTTATATCAAGAAAAATCGCACCAATTAAATTGGAAAAAAAATCGAATGCCCAACCCTAGCTCAAATCCTAGTTCGCACACCATTGCTTCCCTCATCATCTACTCCTCTTGACGTCGGCCCATCGTCCTCCCATGGTCCCACCGGCCACCGCCGCCCTTGTGTCGCCATCCTTGCATACCGTCAGTGGCGAAGCCAGAAAAAAAAATTGAGGGTAGGCTCGAAGAATTGAGTTAGATTGAGATAAATATATTAAACAGCTTATGTTGTATTCTTATCAGTTCAAGGATTACCAATAATACTTTATTATTTGAGAAATTCTTGTACAATATTCGCTTGTTAAACTTTTGTAAATCTATAACAAGTTAACATCAATCAATCAAATAAATTGGCTATTGTCTCTATCCAACCTATTTACATAGTTATAATTGACAAAAAAAGCATAAATCAGAAGAAAGGCTCACACTGCCTATTTGTTGTCTTGGTCAGCACACTTAGCCGGTTAGGCATGTTGCGCTATCTTCCCTGTTCGCTCACCATCGCCGCGATGGGTTACCTGTCGCCACATGCTCGCGTTCTCGCTAGCTTCTCGGCATCCGCTCTTCACGATGCGTGTCAAGCACCCTTGACTCGGTGGGCTATCATATCTTTGTGATTGAGAGATGTGGAGCCGAACCCTCTCTCCCTCCCTCTATGATCTTTGTGTGCATCTATGGTTCGAGTCTAGTTATGCAAATAGCAAGTGAAGTCACCAATTGCTAAATTAGGCCTCCAACAGTCTGCGGCTTACCAAACCACATGGCACATGAAGCAGTTCATCCACATAGCAAAGCTTCTTTTCTTCCTTAAGCCACACCCTACCATGTGTGCATTCATTGTCGCTATGGCAAAAAATAGAGAAGATTATGCATTATACTAGTAGTATATAATGGGTAATAAAAATCAGATCTAACCATTGATTTGTTGAGAAAATTCTACTATTCTACTACCAGAAGAAGTCTAACTAAATAGTAGCTAATCCAATTCATTGGATGAAAAAGAATGAATTGTCTATATTGAATTTAGTGTATCATAAAAGAACTTAAAAATTAAACATTGATACTAAAAATATACATGTTATTCAAACGGAGTCCCCCGCTGGCTATGCCCCTACCTCCCGTCGAATCTGACGACGAAGGTGGCGACACAGTACATATCAGATCGACGGACATGATCATCGGAGGAGGAGACGACAACCGTATGACCGTGCATCGATAAGGAAGACGACAACTTACATGTGTCAGGGGATGGACTACCCCGGTGGTGTACCAGCAACAACCGTCGTGTCCCCTCAATCCACCGTATCCATCGCTCGTCGGATCTGGTGGGGAGAGAGAGTAGTGGGCTTCTATTGGAGAGGAAAGAGAAACGATAGAATTATAGCTCTTTTACAGCACACTAAAATGAATATGAACCGTTCATTCTTTTCAATCCAATAGATTATATTAACTAGAGTTTACTTACACTTCATCTAGTAACACCCTTAACAAATCAACGGTTAGATCTACTACACATTATATACTGCCAGTATAATGCACCGTAAAATTTCTCTATAATTAAGGGTGGTGATGGGACTCACATATGCTGTGCAGTTGTCACTATCTCCGTTCTCTCTCCCATTATGTCACATAAAAGATATTTCAAAATACAATAGCAAATTAATACGAATTTGTCGTATAGATCTCGGAACATTGGTTAGTGGGTGACTATAGGTGGCATGCTTATTTGATCAATTTGTGATTGAATTTATTCGTGCTGTATTTGTATTCAATACTAATTGTGTCCGATTTCAAGTTCAAGAATAAAATAGTTTAGAACATGTAAAGAGTGATATCCAATAAAATCTGAGTGGATTACATCCCAGCGACAGGTAATGCACCCAGTAGAGTACAATGGATTTCCTAGAGCAACAGTCAATTTGCGATTGCGTTGCTAGGCTGCTAGCAGCTATGCAGTGTATCTAAATCTGTTGTGTGGGAACGAGTGTGGAAATTTAGTACTCTGTCTGATAATTTTCTCTAAAAAATCGATGATAATCGGTACCAATGCACTATTGATTTTCTTTGCAAAAACGGTAAGATGAACCCTGTGTCTGGCAACACATTGGATTTTAGAAGAAGAAAATATCCTATCCTAAAGAAATTCTGTGTATCGCTAGTAGCTACTCCCATATCTAAAGAAAATAGCCTGTCTGTTGGTTTCAGAAGAAGAAAAAATATAGCCAGACAACACGTGGAATATCCGATCCTACCAAGCAATATTACCACAATCCACTCCAATGCCAAACCAAGGCAAGGCAGGATTAACAATATCGATTTTTAAAAAGCTGTTCGAAAGTTAAAATTTAAAAATAAAAAATATCGAGTCAAAAATCGTCAGAAACTGAACAGTTAAGAATTTAAAATTTTTGAAATTTTTTTCAAGATTTTCACCGAAAACCAGTCGATTTTGACTGAAAGCCGATGGGTGCTGATCACTGCAGTACTGGCACACGATTTTAACAGAAAATAGTCGATTTTGATCAAAAATGGAATAGTTTACTTCACATAAATGTTTTAAATTTTTTTAATATGACCAGTTTACCGAAAGGTTTTACACGTCGAACCGGCTTGATACGGTCAAAAACCTGACCCAAGTAGATAATAAGCATTGTGCTATACCTGGAGTCAATTAGGACATGTACAATAAAGCCACATTAGATAGCTCTTAGCCTGTACACATCAACTTTGATCTATTTAGAAGAGTTAGAAAAGAGGAGAAAGAAGAGGACTAGCTCTTATTTAGTAGCCAGTTTACACGGGAGCATATATGGATTATTTATGTAAAAGAGAGAAAAGATAGTTATTGCATTACAAGAGAGAAAATAGTATATTATCTAGTAACAAAGCTAGTTATTGTATAACATCTAGAGAGATAATTATTGTACAAGTAAATTTTTAGTTAATTATTTGGGATGGGCCACGAATATTTAAATGACATGTAATAGTCAACGTCCTAGCTTAGCTAGGTGGTGGCTTAATGATAGCCGCGCACACTGCTCTAGTACGAGCTAGATGGACGCGCACACACTGCCATAAAAAAGCCATAAGCCAGCTAAACATGGTTCTAACCTTTGCCCTGGACTAATCGCACTGTTTAATTACACATGCGACCAAATTTATAAGATATATTTTATACTCCAACATAAAATTAGTCTCATGTTTTCTCTATACATTAATTACACATGCGACCAAATTTATAAGATATCGAATACCGGTTAGTGAATTTTAGTCTAGGGGTCGCGCGTCCCCTCTCCTTAAATAATTAGACTCAGAGAGCACAAGAAGTATACTGGTTCGGGCCGAACGTCCCTACTCCAGTTCGTGTGGTGGGTTCGTATTTGTCGGGGGTTGACTATCTGATAAAAGACCGTTGTACCTCCCAGAAGATGATCTGGCACCCGTCCCTTCGCGAAGGTTGCCTTGGCTTGGTCGGGGCTTGTGGGGCGTCCGACCCATAGCTAGGGTCGGATCGGTGGGGCGTTCGACCCATGGCGGGGGTCGGATCGCCCCCTGGTCGGTTTGATCGGGGATGAGTGTCCTTCGTGGCCCAGCGAGGCCTCCGACTCGGAGCTAGACTTAGGGTAGCCCATTTGTCGATCCGGGCCGCTGGGGTACCTATGGTATGAGTACTCGTCAATTTTATACTCCAACATAAAATTAGTCTTATGTTTTCTCTATACATCTAATAAATATCTATATTTACTTTATATTCTCTTAGTACATATATTAAATATAATGTTTATAATAATAATTAGAAATAATCTAATCATTTTTAATATTTTCATAGTCTAGGGTAAACTGGGATGCACGCGCGCAAAAGCCAAATCGATCGTAAAGGTGATGGCTAGTTGGGTACATATACTGCTATACACACGAAAAGCACGGACGGGACGGCAACGCACCGGTGGAGCAGCTAACCACCCGGAAAACTGCCAACTCACCTACTCAGCTGCAATACTACTGTACTAGCAGCTTGAGCTACCACTGTTCGTTGGGTTGCGACTTCCTTCAGAGCAAGTACGTGCGCACGAAGTCACGATGCATGGCGCCCATTATTTCGAACGGCACATCGAAGAAGAACTCATCGTCGTCAACTAGCGTGAGAAAACTTTGCAAGGAAAGCACAAACACACATACCACTAACAGGATTGGGCTGGTCCGATGATGGCTCGGCCGGTCTGGGCCGTGATTCTCGCCACAATTCCCAGCCCAGGTCCAGGCCCTTGCTCGATCAGTCCAACAGGCGAAAAGTGCCACGCTGACTCACACATGACATGACACAAGTCATCTACTTCACCGTCAGGTGGGCGTCGTGCCCGCCACTAGCCCGGCTTATTTTGGGCGAGTCTACTCCATTCACACTTTATTTGTGATTCGTGTTGTCTTGTATGGATCTAGTTTCAATCTATTTGTATTATTACAAGGAAAGAAAATAAGTCGAAGACGTACGAAGCTGAGACAGTGGACACAAATATTATAGAAAAAATTAAATTTTATTTATTTATTAGGTACAGATATAAAGTTAATGCCTCGTTGGAAACCTTACGTTCCAAAGTGAGGTTTTCTGTAACGTAAGGTTTTCTGGTAAGAAAAAAATATAGTAACAATATGTATAAATACTAGCTACTCCCCAACATCGAGATTGTTCACGTGTTACGGGATGGTGTACGTCTAATGTGGTGGCGTCGATGGCCATGTGGGGGAAGCGGGAAGACGATCATGCATGGCGTCGCGAGCACGCTCAACGAGCGGCACAATGGAGCATCGGCTTAGGGCATTCTCGATGACAATGAGCATATACTCTTGATCTCCATTCTACATATTTGGGCGTCTCCGTTATCTATCCCTTCTCTGCATGCAAGGATTGCAACAGCACTGGCTGCAGGGTAGGCCACAACACGCCGCAGTATCACGAAAGGACGTCCTGCACCGTGCCGTGCCTACTTCGGGCCCATCAGGACTGTTTCGTGCCGTGTCGGGACAAGCATAGCCCATACAAGTGTATCATGCCATGTCACCCATGTGTCCACCCGCGAGGCACAGTACAGCCCTGTCAGTTTAGGCCAGAGGCGAAGCCAGCAGTGGGGCGCACTGGGGCGTGCGCCCCTGCTCCAACGCGGCGCGTCGGTCGGGGCTCTCCAGGGCGTCGCCGGCCACATGGGACAGCAGGGCGGCGGTGCTCGGCTTAGGGAAGGCCGGGAGGAGCTGTCGCTGCGCTCGATAGAGGAGGGAGGTGAGGGGCGAGCTCAGCCGGAGAAGGGGAAGCCAGGAGAGGGCGAGTCCGGCTGAGGGAGGCGCACCAGAGGGAGAGCCAGGGAGGAGCGCCGGCCGGGAGGACTACATTGGGGAGCGCTCGGCTTGGGGCCTTTGGGGGCGTCGGGTTTCTTTGGGGAAGAAACAGCTGAACGGCTGGGCTGAGGGTGGGAGAGAAGAGAGGGAGGGAGATTAAATGGGGTGGGGAAAAACTTATAAGGGATAAAATTTCACTCCACCCACTCCTATCAATGATTTAAATAGTCTGCAAATGGAAGTCCTAAAAGAATACATTGTATGAGCTAGTAATAAGGCTTAATGCTTAAAGCGTACCTCAACCAATATTTGCCTCATATTTCTGCATTGTATCAGTTGTTTGGGTTTTTATGATCTGTGTTCTGCTGAAAAACCATTGAGCGCATGGATCAAGGCACTGTTTAGTTCCAAATTTGTCAACGCAAAATCTGTTGGATAGCAGACATTTGCCTTTCTTTGAAGAAAACAAAACGATCCTTTCCTTTCTTGACCTTACTAATGCTTGGATAGTTTTTTCTTCCTCTTTACTATCTCTTTGTTGTAATTTTTTTTCTTTACTTACATTTAAATGCTTGCCTGTTGCCTCCAAATCCAACTCGTAGCTAGTGTGCCTAGTAATTTCATTTATGTGAGTATCTTATAAACTTCTACTTTGTTTCACTTGTTAAATGGTTATTTATGTATAAATTTGGCTTTTACTAGTAGTTGAAATGTTTAGCTTAGCCCCCCCTCTAATTTAGTCCTGGCTTCGCCACTCAGGCTGCGCACATATATGCCGTGTTGCGCCACGGGCTGGCCCAAAACCCAAAAATACCTCGCTAAGAGCATCTCCAAGAGAGAGCTCTAAAAATGAGCCATAAACTTTAATTTAGGACCCCAACTAATTAGATTTAGGACTCCAACGAAATATTCACTCCAGCAATTAGGCCCTAAAACCCAACGAAGATAGGGTTCAATCACAGAGTTGCTAAATATAGCTACTCTCCTAAGGGCCCTAAAACAATTTGCTAAATTTTAACAATTTAGGGTCTTTATTGGAGTTAATTTTTTCCCCAAAAACCCTATAATTCAAATTAGGACCATATTTAAGACCACTCTTGGAGATGCTCTAAGTGCTCAGGTTTAGACACCCCCATCCTCTCTCTAAAATAGCTAAAATGAGGTGTATAAACAGAAAAAAAAATAGTAAATTTTTTTCAAAATTATTGAATAAAGTGTATTTAGAAATATAATTTGAAAGCTAGAATATATATTGGGATCAGAGTGAGTATAGCATAGTGATTTCCTTTGTTTGGTCAAATTGGATTAGATTATCTTTTTGAAAAGGAGACACGGCGATGGCATCGCTCGAACGCTCAGGTCTCGCTAGAGGTAGGGAAACAAGCAGTTTCTTTGACGAATCGTTCGAAACTTACATACAATACGATGTTTTGCGACCTGCGAGCAGGGTTCACCTTTTCTTTTTTAAGAAAATCGGACGATTTTCGTTTTTAGATTATCGGAAAAAATCGCTCAAAAATCGGTAGAAAATCGCTAGATATCGCATGGTTTTAAAATCCAAAAATTTGAAGAAGAAATTCCGATTTTCTCCCGATTTTCACCGATTTTCTCCCGATTTTCACTGTTTAGTTGAAAGTTTCTCGAAGCCGATTTTTTTTAGCGATTTTCTCTCCGATTTTCTCTCATTTTTGATCGATTTTCTCCCGATTTTGACCGATTTTCTTCCGATTTTTACCAGCCAATTGATTGTTTCTCGAAACCGATTCCTTGAGCGATTTTCTCTCGGTTTGCACCGATTTTCTCTCGATTTTTACCGATTATCGCGATATTTACGGCTCATAAATTTTTTTGAATTTTTGAATTTTTTTTTTGAATTTAACCGATTTATCGGTCGGTTTTAAATATCTTACCCCTCCGATATGACCGAAAATCGCTATTTTTGCACGATTTTCCGCGATTTTGTGAACCCTGCCTGCGAGCGGCACACGTCCGAGTCACCCGATCTCTGACAAGACAGGAATAAACATATATAGGCAGCCATTCATGCTCAATCTTTTACAGGGTCCTTGGAGAAATGGAGCCTTCCCTGACAGAGAAGTTGACAACAATCGGTCTCGGACTGCATGCATGCATCCTTCAGATAAAACCTTCTTAATCCTTACACGTCATAACATCCAAATTTTCGACCGTAGATTAAAAATTCAACCGTTAGATTAAATCATAGGATCGGATGTAATCGATACTCCCGAATATCAACAATGATCCAATGCTCCTAGATTTGGGTGATTTCAGCAAACAAAACATCCGGATGATGTTTATCAAATCCCTTTTTAAAAATCTCTTATAAGTCTTGTTATAGATCAATCCGTGAACAGTACTATTTGGCGCACTAATCTGTCAAATATGTGGATCACTAGGACTCCAAAGTAGTACTGTACGGCTGGATCGATCAACCTTAAAGCTAAATACTAATTAAATCAACGGGTGTCATTTCCAGTTAGGTGACATGTTACTACCAGGTAGGCACAACTCTGAACTGACCAATTAACTGTCTCCTATCTTGTGCTGTGAGGCGCTATCACACCTTGCATGCATGCATGCATGCTGCGTTTAACTAATCAGTTTTGATATGGCTCTTCAGAACATCGTTTGGACTGGACTGATGGATGAACAAAATGGTAAGCCTCCGAGGGTGCACGTTGTAACCATGGGATAACCTCCATTAGTCTCCATCATTTGTTGCATGGGATTCAATTCTCCAGCTCATGACCCGGACACGCCACCGAAGTGGATCGTGCAATGACAGAAAAGACAAGCTTAGGTATTCTGCAGCAGTTATATACAGATACTCAATTAGTCAATTGAATTTGAACCCTTTTGCTTGCATGGCAAAGAAGAAAAGTTCCAGACGTCCAAGTTTTAGCTTGAACCAACAGATATGTGCTCCATGCATGCAATTAAGCTAGCAAGCTAGGTTGCTTGCCGGTCACTCAACTCGAACCTAATAAGCCGGTCGTCAGAAAAGAGAGTGGTTAGCAGGAAGTTGCATTGGAAGGTTCAGGCTGTGTTCGCTTGCAAGACACAATACCACGCATGTTGCCGCCGATAACGACTGCTCTTTGCGCTGCGTCGGTCCACGCTAAACGTACTGGAGCCCAACGCTCGTCCATTAGCGAACTAATTAATTAAAACGTTTCTGGTAGCTAAGTACTAGAGCGGCTCCTCCTTATCCTAGAGCGGTTCAAGTTGTTGGACGCAGCAGCCTGTTTTATTCGTTCGGTGTGGTGTGATTAAACGCAGGCTAAGCTAGTGCACTAACCATTATCACATAGGAGATTTGATCATTCGTCTTCTTTTTTATGGTGTAATTGCTCATTTGCCCCGTACGTTTTACTGATATGTGGCCCAGAGTCCGCATGTGAGTAAGATATCACGGAGCAAATAATTAATGGCATAAGTAAATGAGGGCAAATCATCGAATTGTTTACGATGCATGCATGTCTTCCCTGGGAATGCGTGACAGACACAGGAACAGGGAATCGAAGTTGTCAAAAGATGTGCTTTGACGTTGGTCACATGGAGGAGCTAAGCTAGCTAGCTAGCTATGCGGATAATCTTGTTAATAGCTGTTGAACTTTGCTCACGTGGTAGTTATACGCATGTGTGATGTTGATCCTACTGATGGAATGCAATTATAGAGTGACATTTTTCTCTCTGAACCGAAGAACATGTGACAGCTTCGGCACATACTGCTACTACATCTGTGATGTGAGGTTGACAAGCAAGTCACAGCACTGTGACAACAGAGCATGGTTGATCTAAATCAAACAGTGATGATCTGATCCTTCCTGTTAATCTAAATCAAACAGAGCATGGTTGCATGGTTGATCTTAATCAAAAATTTAACAACTAGTTTTCTCGCACTTTGGATAATTACGGACTGCATCTGTAATTCTGCATGGCCCATCCAGTGCCAAGTTAGCTCAGGAATCGACACGGCATCCACCTATCTGCAAATAATAGCCGGTGCTTGTCCCTTTCTTGCTCAATATTGGAGTTGTTGCGCCCTCCTTTTTACGTTGAAATGTAGGTGTCAATGGAGATCCAAGTACCGCAAATAGAACTACCACTTCAGAACTTTTTTCTTCTCCTCTATAAAGTGGCAGCATCCGTATGCAGCTATGATTTATAGAGTTGGTATCATGGTATGTAACTATATATTTGGGGGCAGATCGATGCAGATATATTCTGGCCTTCCTGTTGCTGACAATGCTGTTTGACCTGCTACTAGTTTCCCAAACCAGAAAAGCAGGAGTAAAGGAAGCAATGGTAACGTCTGATTGACACAAACACAGCACAACCGAGTGCTGTATAGCTGGCTGATGTAGTACTAGTGCAGCTTAGCTAGATAGCTCTGTCCTCTGTTTCATAACAAGCACAGCTTTTTGGCCATAAATCCAAACGACTACTTGACAATCATAACGCGCTGTGGAATCATGTTGATGACAGGCTTCGATTACCAAATCAAGTTCTTGATCTTTTTAGTAGCTACAGTAGGTCAATAACACCATGAGATTTATGGATGCTACCGTCCCCTGCAAAGTACAAAACTCTACGTTGAGGAAGAATGGTTGTAATTATGGGGAAGTGTTGTATATGATCTGAGAACTTTTCAAACAGCAATGCGCCAATACTTACCAATTTCCACGCCGATAAGTGTCGGGATCGGATTTCTAAATCTGAATTCGCTGTATACAATCGCACTATTCTCGGGTAAGCTAGTACACACAGTAAAAACAGTGATGATAATATATCCATATCGCAAATAAAATAATATTAAAACTTGAATAAAAGGTATCGACCTTATGGTCAACGATTACAAATAAATAGCCATATGGTTTGAGTTCAATAAAGTAGCAACAGAAACGAAATAACATCAGCGGACAAGCCCATCCATTTGCCCAACAGGAAATCAATTGGGTTGTGCGTCCTAGAATTCCGAATCTCCTTCGTCGAAACCGCAAGCACAATACTCGTTGTCACCTTCAGCTTTTGCATGCTCCTCTGTGGAAAGTGGAGATGTTGCAAGGGTGAGCATACAACAGTACTTGCAAGTCTTGAAAAATTAATGCATGATAACTATATGCAAGGCTTTACAAATAAAGGCATAATATATCTCATTTAGTATAAAAAAATACTTAAATTTAAATACCACTAGTAATTTCATAAAGCATCATTTGACAAATTTAGTTGTAATAATTGAATTTGATATGACTACTAAACATGTTACAATCATCAGACTGGCTCCAACCTCGAAACCACAACCTAAAGAGTTCCATTCGCTCACGGATTCCACTACCAACTAATAACCTGAGAGTTCCATCCGCTCACGGATTCTCAAACCATCATTTTCATTTAAAACAAAACCATAAAATCTACAATGTGCAAGCGTACCTCACCTACCCTTGACCGTGGGCATAGCTATTAAGTAGTTTTAACTCTGGAGAGTGTGTACAGCTTTACCCACAAGACATTATCGTCTCTTGTTGCCATGAACACTTCCTTTGTTGTGTCGGCAGAGAGATCATGACAAGGACTTTAAAATGTATGACCCCGCTATTAACTTCGTTCGCTAAGGTTTCACCAGTGATAGGGTTCTAGCCGCCTAGTTCAGAAGCCCCACCTTGCGCCTTGCGAGTGTCTCCATCCGGCACCCATATTCCACCAAATAGCGAAGCCAACAACAAGATGCATAAATTAATTAGCCAGGTCATACCCATATAGACTTGTGGTTGTATGGTAGTGCTCGGTCCATGACAACATACGCTTCGGTCTTTAATTGACTTGGGCGGAACATTCACTTTACCAAAATATTCTCGTGCATCTAGCACCACCAAACATTCATCCACCTTGGTCTAAACCATTTATCTACTTTATTTCATTTAAATATCAGCAGCAATACTAATTACCACAATTTCACAAAAGAGTTTAAACTAAGTTTGAAATAATTCCCATAAGGGCATAATACCGAAACATTTAGACTGGATTAAGAAATTCTACCGTCCCATGCTATACTACTGGTTATCACCAAATAAAATAGCTAATATCATATAGGGTGACAAGGGTACACAATGATCAATGTCAAAAGAGTCCTAACAAGTTCAGTATTTAGCTAAGCCTTAAGACCGAATTAAAGTACACTGCGTAAAAGTAAGCATGCATAATTTAAAACAACATATATATATTATAAACCTGGGATCAATATGGTCAAGGAATACTTGCCTTCACTACCCCCTACTAGTTCTACCTCCAATTGTTGATTTGGTTGAACTTCGGCGACGTCATCTACACGCGAAACGAGAACAAATAAATAAAGAAGAAATAAAAAAATTAAAAATTAAAAAGAATAGTACTAGAAGATAGATATTGAATTTATATGAATTTCGAAATTTGAATCACTGGATTTGGAGTTCGAACAAAGGAGAATGGGCTCTTGGAAGTGGCTCAGATCAAGAAATTCAGAAAAATTGAAAAAGGAGAGAGAGTGTGATGCGTGGCACACTGCGATTGGTTCGAATTTTGGGATTTTCTTGAAAATAGAAAAACCAACTAACGCGTGGGACCCACGCATCAATGGCTCAATCCACGGTGAACCGCATCCAGCGAGGGGACCAAGCACGACGTGGCAGGAGTCCAGATCGGAGATGGAAGCTGTAAATTCAGGCTCCATTAGTTGTGGTGATTGGTTTAATACTAATGTTTAATCATTGTTTATTGACAAACTAATTATTAATGAGACTAATATGCTTATTGAGTTTATTGTTAGTAGTCCCGTATTTGGATGGAAAATAGAAAACCAAGGTATGCACTTGTATTTATTCTATTTTATATCGCACACGTTGGATACAAGTTAAAGAATGAACTCTTCCATTGTTTTAACCTCCAAGATATGCATCATATCTCCAATCCATATATTACATAGATGCACACATCTAGGGGGAGTTTGTTATTTAACTTGATGTTTCATTGTATTGATATATTGCTACATATAAAGGATCAAGACATTGAAACAAAATTCTTGAGTATATATTATTGTTGCCAAGTTGTAGTATACTCATAGTATCTTAAGATAAACTCCAATGCAATCAATATAGAATATGCGCATATTGATTCAAAGTCAATTATTTGTATACACATATGCATGTGGAGTTTATTCTATAGTTTATGTATTATTGTATTGATCATTTATCAAATATTTCACATATTATAGATCATTACATACCATCAACATGAGTACAGGAAAACTTGTGTAGCTGTATATACTCATATCAATTTAAATAAAAATTTAAATTGAGATCGATTGTCTTTTAATCATCAAAGAACATTTCATCATGTGTTGATGGTGTTCCTTTGATTGATTAAGGATAATCAACAATTCTTGAGTATAACAAAGCATTAGTTGCATCGGTGGACTCAAGACACAATCAATTTATTTAATTTTATTAGGGTTGTGCTTAGTCGATCTTGGAGGCATCTATTATGTACTAATAGAGTGCAATAGATGATTGAGACAACCACATGTGTTGAACTAACACTTTCAAATGAGTTGTAAAAATAAGTTGAGTCCAAAGATGGTTGAGATGATGAAACGGGATATGGACGCCATCATATGTTGATGGGCGATAAGAGAAGATCCCGAAGAAAAGGTTTATCAAGAGTTGATGAACAAGAAGAGAAGATGGGTGACGATCCCAGAGAAAAGTGAAAAGATTGAAGATCTGTAAAGCTCCAAAGGGGATCACGTGTGGTGGCAAAGGTAACTAGATAGAGTGTCTAGTTATAGGTAGATCGACATACTGTTAAGAGGGGTTGAGTTATTTTGCTTGTGGTTCATTATGTGTTGATGTACTCAACCCAGTTCACTCAAGCTCAACCTTCTTGTTTAGTTTTTGCATGGAGCTAACCATTTGGCATGTGTTGCGAATGAGTGAATTTCATGCATTAGTTTTAGCACAATACTTTTATTTGTATGTGTTGCAAATGGTATAAGCGCATGATTTGATTTTGTATGAAGTTCACATTTGCATATATTACAAATGTGGTAGTCATGCTTGGTTCTTGTATGAGCTAAGAGATTTGCATGTGTTACAAATAGAATAGCTCATGGTTGCTTTTAATAGAAATCTTATTTTAAATGGTATTACTTGGAGCTAAACTTTGCATGTGTTGCAAAAGGAGAGAGCTCAAGCAATTTGAGTTTAATTTGGTATTGCTTGAAGCTAATCTTTGCATCTGTTGCAAAAGGATAGAGCTTAAGCAATTTGGGTTTTATTGTTTGCATGGAGCTAGAGAATTGCATGTGCTACAATTAGAGAGCTCATGCACTTGAATTTGATTTGTGGTTTGCTCGAAGCTAGAGATTTGTATGTGTTGCAAATAGAGAGCTTGCATGAGGCTATGGATTTGCATGTGTTGGAAAAGAGAGTGTGGGCGCCCGGGGTGTGCATCGGATCTTTACTGTTGCGTCGGGCTAGAAGTGACACCCATACTCCAATTAAGTGTATGTTCACTATCCTCAACTAGTCCCGTGCACATATGCTAATCAAATGGTCCTCACTCAAACAAAAATGAACCATCGGATCCCATCATACACGCTTACGCAACCAGGAAAGTTCCAACCACTTTCTTAAAGCCGTACCGAGATTGAGGTCAATCATTCAGGCATAGCACATGCCGCCCGTCTCAGGACCTTAGTACTGCCCACACCCACTGAGGGGTGTGCGACGCAGTAGTTATGGAATGGCCACTCGTGTTCATCCGTCAAACGATTGAAACCAATTCTGAGCACCCGGATATGTGTCCAGTGCTACTTCCCTGGATCAACGCCTAGCACCCACATATTCCACATTCGAGATGAATCACAACACATACACAAGTACTTGACTTAAAAATAAATTAAAACTATTTCAACTATTTAATATTATAAGTTCATGGTCGACCGGCCGAATATATCACACAAGAGCAAAATGTAGCGGAAAGTAGCAAAAGTAGAACACGGGGCAGTGGTGTGCCATCCATAACCCATAGGCAACCGACTGAGGAAAAGACCCAGGTTCACAGTAAGCATCGTCAGGAACTCCATCTTTACGTTCATCTAAGCAATAATAGTGAGAGCAAACGGTGAGTACACGTATGTACTTGCAAGACTTTAGTATATGGAAATAATTATATATGCAAGGCTATCTCAATGGAGTTGAGCTTCTATACTAGTTTCAATTTTAGCATGAAGTAAATTTTATTTGCAATAGAGTAGTATCTTTAAAACGATTTTGGGATTTTAAAGAGCACCCGATAAGAAAATAACAACAGTAGGTAAAAAATGTATACATCATTCCATGATCAATCCAACAAATGTATCGTAGCCAATCCATCATACCATTGATCCAATCCATCTTACCGATAAACCAATCCGGCATACCACCATTTTTCAAAGCGTTTGCAAAAACAAAATCGAATACTATACTTGACATTATGTACCAAACTGCTCTTGATCGTGAGCATGGCTAATCGATTAGGTTTAATCCTCTGCAGAGAGTGTACACTTTACCCACATGACACATTCTAGCAATCATGTCAACCATGCCACGCGATACTGATACTCACCGTACTTGTTTTGCTAGATTGTGATGAAACTATTCAAATGACTAAAGCTTATCCTTGCACCAGCCCGGTAATGTTGTGTCCCTTGCTATGGCAGCAGGAGCCACTAACCGTACCCTCTGTACTCACGATGGTCTCGCGACGCATCGCCCTCGTCCTCCCCATAGCAAGACATTTATCGTTGTATTGGCATGCTCCAACCCCGATGCCTCGATGAGGGAGCACCTAGAATGATACCATTTCCCTGGAGTGTCCATACTACTCCGGCCTTCCAAAGTGCAAGGTTAAACTTCAGCCAATTTACCGAGTCAAGGCTATCCCATACTAACACATGTGGTTGCACAAATTTACTCAATTGATAGGATCAAGTTTGGTCCTTAGGTTGACTCCAAGCGAGATCTTCCTCTAAATACATGCAAGTCCATCCCTTTGCATCGTACAAGTCCATCCCTTGTACGCCCAATCACAACCCATCTCGCATATCTCTCCCGTATCTAAATCGTAATTTATGTTTTCATTTTTTCCAACATATCAGTATCATTTACTGTCATATCCAATCTTTTTAGGTTTCATAAAGATTCGAGTTTGCCATCCTTCCCTTAGCTAAAGCATGGCTAAGCATATGCATTTAATATTCGATTATATCCATGTGACCTTTCATAGCAAGTCTAATCCTAGCTTAAGGTTCATTAAGGTTCTCATGTCAATGTGATTAAGGAAATCCCACAAGACTTAGGATTTATCTACAATTCCCACAATGTAGCAACTTTACAGAAAGTACACGTATGCATAACAGTTTCACAAATCAAAATAGGCAACATAAATTATGGGATCAATATGCTCGCCCGGCACTACCAACCCTAAGCCGCTGGTAGCTTTTAAACCGAGGGGTTGTTTTTGTGCCCAAGCCTCGGCCGTCACTACCGGGCTCAAGGAGCGATACTGCCGGAGGTTCGATAGTACCGCCCGTTTGCCTGCGGTAGTATCGGGATTATAGCCGTTGCCGGCCATTGGAGGTCGAGGCCAAAACTACCGGGGCCTAGAGGGCGGTAGTGTCGAATTTGCTGAGTTTTGCTCGTTTTACCCCCCCAACGGCTAGATTTCGTGCGTGGCTATAAAAGGGCCCCATGGGGGGAGAGGGCATGGTTGCTACTTTTGTAGAGTGTTTGTGGGAGTTATGTGCTTATGTTGCCCTTTTCAAATTAGTTTTTGAGCTAAGAGTGAGCCCTAATTGTATGTGTTGCAATTAGGAGAGGTTGAGATCCTCATTGTGGATGTGTTGCACTTGAGGAGGATCTTAAGTGCATGTGTTGCACTTAGGTGGTCACCGGAGCTCATGTGTTGCGCTAGGTGAAGCTCAAGTGAGGAAGCTTGATTTGTTACTCTTAGAGGTTGCCTACCTAGAGGGGTGAAGGTGCTAGCACCAGTGGAATCGAGGCAGGTACTCAAGTGCGGAGCTGGTCCAAAGAGTTGGGTTTGCCTTAATGTGAATTAGGGAAGACCAGCAAGTCTCCGAAACCACAAGAAAAAGTAACTTGTCTCTTTTACTTTCAAGCATTTACTTTATTGTATTATTATTTTCAATTGTTTGATTGTGTTTAGAATTGCTTGTTCATGCTTGCTTGATTAGTATAGCAATTCTTGTTTAGAGACACAATTAGGCCTTAATTGTCAAAACCATAGTTATTCGCTTCCGCATATTGTGTAAGTTTTGACAAAGGGGTAATTAGAGCGTATCTCGTTAGTGAGAGAAATTTATAAACGCCTTGTCGACGATTCGGGAGCAGGCCCCCGTCGAGCTTACTTAGTTGATTGGGGGATCAACTCCGTCCCCTTCTTGCGTGAAGGGCTGCTTCCGAAGGATGTCCGGTCTTACCGAATTAGCATGCTCAAAGAACGACACAGGGATTTATCCTGGTTCGGGCCTCTCACGAGGGAGATAATAACCCTACTCCAGTGTGGTGTGTATTGTGTATGTATGTTCTGCCTGTCTTTTTTTTTCCTTCCCTTCTCCCTAATGTCTGGGAGGTATTTATAATTTACAAGGATATCGTGTCGGTTACAACCTGTGCCACGAACGTCTGACCTTGTCCGAGGTGATCGTAACCGAATCATAAATTCATGCCACGTCCTCGTCGTGGGCGCAACAGCCCTTCGGGGTGACGCAATCATCGCCCTTCTGTTGCAACCGTTAGCTACAACTACACGGCCGCGCAGCCCGAGCACGAGCTAGGACTGAGCTAACTTGGCCCTAGCCCGAGCAAGCATGTCCGAGTTGCGTGCTCGGGCACTTAGCCGGATAACGAGCACGTAACAAACGGGCAAGGAGTTCGCATCGAACGGGCAAGTCGGGCAACGACGCTCGACCTTTCTTGGGCTATCCTCGGGAACGACTGTTCGAGGTACGCGAGGTCGGAGCGAGCCCTAACTGCCGTGGTATTATGGTAGTTATGAGAATATCCTCGACCCAATAGAGGCGCAGTGGCTGACGGACGGGCCCCGAGCGTCAGCAAGTGCGACGCGAAGACAGACCGCGCGAGCAAGCCGGGAGGCGGAGCTGGGTCGAGGGAAGGAGCAGGGCGGCGGCCCAGGAAGAAGGTATTCGGGCCGAGCGGCGAGGAAAAGAGGTGGGCTGTGGGGAATGCGACCCACTCAAATTTTGAAGAAAAGAAATCATTTTTCTTTTTAAGAAAAACTCCAAAAAATCAACAAAGACCAAAATAAATAGCAAAATAAATTAGGAAAGGTTCTAGAAAATTCTCAAAAATACTTTTAAGCATTTAGAACCCAGGTAAATTATTTTGAACAAATTATAATTATAATTTTTGTTTCAAATAATTATATTGCACTAAAAGAAAATTTTAAATTCACTAAAATTTTAGAAAATAAGAAAATTTTAAAATGGCTCAGATTTTGGAATGTTACAATAAACAAACTAGTCGGACATCGTGCAGTGGCATCCAGAATGCACGGATAGTTCAGCAGGGTTTGAGGGTTTGTAAAAAAATGTACTTCCTCAAATTGTATTTTTTTTATTTGCTGGTCACCCCCAAATTCGACAAAATCAAAGTCTATTTGAGGATATTTGCACTTGCACTAAATAAGTTGATCGTGTAGATTATAGCTAGAAGCTAGTGGAGAAATGAGTAGGTGGTTGTTTCAATAGTGACCATACTCCCACTGGACTAGCACCAACAAGATGGTCCAACTCAAATGTATTATACGGCTACGCCCATGCTTCGTATACTCAATCATTCTGCTTTTCTTCGACGCACAGATTGAAAAGAAGAAATATCTAGGCCACACTTTCATGTGCACTAATCCACCCCTCTATTTGAACATCACAAATTGATCGCGGGAAAACAACGCCAAACATACGATTCGGACAGCAAAATTCCCCTCAGTATCTGCTGTCCAAAAAGATGCAAACTTCTCCTGTAAACAAAAGACACAGGCTCAAAGGCAGAAACCAAAAGCAGAGCAAGATTCGATGTACTGATATGATAATGCACGAGGAGGAATCAGGAAGGAAAGAGAGGGAAGCAAAAGCAGTTCATGCATGCACGGCAACCAAGTGGTAGTATAGTAGTTAAGCTTAAGCCCGGCGAAGATTGACGCCAGGCGGGCTAATGTCACGACAGCTACGTCCTAACCGACCATCGACGCCGTCTATATAAGCCGCGGAGCCCAGAAGGTTTCTTCGTCCACCGAGTAATCGCGGAGCTCCAAGAAAATCTAGCTAATGGCGACAATGGAGGCTCTGCTCGTCGCGTTCCTTGTCGCCTCCTCCTCGTTCTTGGCCGTCTCTGGCCAGAAGTTCAACGCCATCTTCAGCTTCGGCGACTCCATGTCCGACACCGGCAACCTCTGCGTGAACGGCCCACCCGCCGGCCTCACCCTCACCCAGCCACCCTACGGGGAGACCTTCTTTGGCCGCGCCACCTGCCGGTGCTCCGACGGCCGCCTCGTCGTCGACTTTCTGGGTACGGTTTCCGCGCCGTCCTTCTCGGGAGTTTCAAACTCGCCATTTCCCTCCAAAAAAGAAACAACAGAGCGCCTCGCTCTGTTTCCACGCGTGACGTGACGTGCGATGCTTTGTCTGTGGTGTGCGCAGCTCAGAAGTTCGGGCTGCCGCTGCTGCCGCCGTCGAAGAAGGGCAAGGCCGACTTCCGGCGCGGCGCGAACATGGCGATCATCGGCGCGACGACCATGGACGCCAACTTCTTCCAGTCGCTCGGCATCGGTGACAAGATCTGGAACAACGGGCCCCTCAACACCCAGATCCAGTGGTTCCAGCAGCTGCTGCCATCCGTCTGCGGCTCGACGCAGGGTAATCAATTTCCCCAACCATGGCGCGGCCGGCCGGCCGGCCGGCCACTCTTCTCCCCTGCCCTGCACTATACCATCCATTAACTCCTGGTCCCGGGAAGCGGTTGCTCGACGCTCACGCCATTAACTTCACTTGTACACAGCTTGCAAGTCCTACCTCTCCAAGTCCCTGTTCGTACTCGGCGAGTTCGGTGGAAACGACTACAACGCCCAGCTCTTCGGCGGCTACTCCCCCGAGCAGGCCAGCGGCCGGAGCCCCACCATCGTCGACGGCATCGGCAAGGGCGTCGAGGTACGCACTTCCGCACAACCAAATTCTCACGCAAAATTCCAGTCACTGACACCGTGACACGTCCATGCTTTCGTTCTTTGCAGCAACTGATCAGCCTTGGAGCGACGCACATCGTGGTGCCCGGTGTGCTGCCGGTTGGGTGCTTCCCGATCTACCTGACGCTGTACCAGACCTCGAACGCCGGCGACTACGACCAGTACGGCTGCCTCAAGCGCTTCAACGCGCTGTCCGCCAACCACAACTCGCTCCTGCAGAGCAAGGTCTCCAGCCTGCAGAGGAAGTACCCCTTTGCACGGATCATGTACGCCGACTTCTACAGCCACGTCTACGACATGGTCAAGTCCCCGGGGAACTACGGTAAGTACCACTGCAACTTGAGCTCCATCTCGACGAGATCCGGTCAGGATTGCGTCGTCTGACGCGCGCGATGCTCGTGCAGGGTTCAGAGCCAACATGAGGGCGTGCTGCGGCGCCGGGGGAGGCAAGTACAACTACCAGAACAGCGCGAGGTGCGGCATGCCGGGGGCCTACGCGTGCCCCAGCCCGGCGTCGTCCTTGAGCTGGGACGGCATCCACCTGACGGAGGCGGCGTACAAGCAGATCGCCGACGGGTGGGTCAACGGGCCCTACTGCCACCCGCCCATTTTGTCCTAGAGCTCCGGCAAGAATTGGACAATTGGTTGCTCCCCAAGTTGGGGAGGGGATTAGTTTAGCAGAAGAGGAGGAGGAGGAGGAGGAGATATGTCGCGAGAATAACCATCATTTTATCATGTTTATGTGACAGCAATGCTAATATGCCATTTGTGTAGTACGCGATTGGGAGGCCATTTATGTGTTGCAATTGAATCTTTGTTCTGTAGTGTGGCTGGAACTTGGATCATTCCGTGCATAAATCAAACATATGAGCAGGTTTCATCCTAAACTCGACGTAGCATGACCGCATGTTAGCATGGAGCTGCAACGCGTTTGGACCGTGGCGGCGTGAGAGAAATGGCCTTGTTGCATACACTAGAGGGCAGGGTTCAAAATATCGTTGAAAATTGGCCGAAAACCGCGATTATCGATCTTATCGAGCCTGTACGATATTATATACCGGTCGGCAAACCGGTTAAATTCAAAAAAAATTCAAATAATTCAAAAATTCGAAAAAATTTATGCGACGCAAATATCGCGATTATCGAGCCATATCGAGTAATTATCGAGGTATATCAAGCGATTATCGCTCAAAAATCGATCGACGAGGAAGTTCGTTTAAGCGGTTGATTTTCGAGCCAAATATCGCGATTATCGAGGAAATATTGCGATTATCGTTTTTTTTCCGATTTTTTGTTTAAAAAGTTTGAATTCAATCGTTACAGGGCTGAGGGCGATTTTCAAGCCGATTTCGATAAGATGAACCCTGCTAGAGGGGAGATGAAACTCCAACAGATGCGACAAATCAGTAGCAGGGAATACGAAAAAACTTTACTGAATGAATGAATGCCTGAACGTTTTTTTTTTCACTTTGAGGAACTCTATGGAAAAAGTATCTTTTGCTGCCAAAAAAGGTTGCATGCATGTTTCTATGAAAAAAAAGCTTGACTTTGTGTAAAGCTTGGCCGAAGTTTCTGTTGGAATACAGTGCACACCCTCTTGGCCTTCTCCACCCTCACCCAACTATTGGAATCATTAAATGCTAACCACATATTGGAGGGATTCCAAGGCACCCAGCCTTCTCTGATCCACCAGGCGATCATTTCTTTCCCCTGAAATGAGGAAGGTATGATGGGATGGCACCATAAACTCAGCCTTTGGCAGTTGGCACTGAGCACTCAATCGCCAATCACACTTCATCAGTGTACTCAGTAGTCAGTACCACAAAACCAACCTTCAAAGTTTGCCTTTCCAGTCCAGTATAACCAACCTTCCAATTTCCTGTGACAATGTTGCTCCGAACTTGGACATGGTGCTTTCGATCTGTCAAGCATTTACCGGCCCAACCGATGGCTGCATGGCCCAGTGGGCTCTCGACTTCCCCGCACATGCAGTTATTATTATTATTATTATTATTATTATTATTATTATTATTATTATTATTATTATTCACGTTGGTCGCACGTTAACGACTCACGCATTGGAACCGCGATCTAAGATCGAATGTTTAAAAGTTTTATTGATTTTGATTTGGTTTTTTTTTTCTATTCTATCTTAATTTATTTGGGATAAAATTTTTGGTTGTTGTCGTGGTTGTTTCACGACGATCGCACGAGTCAGGCCTTCCTCCACCGATGGGGTGCTCGCTGTTATGAGATAATGACTCTAACCGTATACGGTTAGGAGTCTATCTCTAATATGTGGGCAAATCCCTAATACCTCTCTTATAAATACTAGGTGCCCCTCATTGTATTGACACACATTGATCAATAAAGAAGAGAGAGCTCCACCCTATATCTTGTGTCTCTTGTTCTTGTGTTCTTGTGTTCTTGTTGATTGCCGGTGATCGACGTGGGTGAACTACTCGTTTTACAACACGTTATCAGCACGAATCTCTGCCGCAAGAAGTGAAGGATCGTCGACGACAACGAACGACTACTACCGGCGATTGATCGCCCGATCCGATCTGCAATCAACTCGTCACCACGCCGGCATTCACTCGGATTGCCGAAAAAGTCCTACGCGACTCGATCCTACGCCGAATCGTCTAAATACAGGCAAAGCCAGGATCCGCCGATCTGTCCTACGCGACGATCGTCGTAATCCCTACGCAATCTATCGCATCGAAGGTATAATTGAAATTCGCAGTACCTTCATCATCATGAATACTGTATACAGTATATTGGATCTAAGAAAAAGATGAAGAAAAAAAAAAGGGGGATCGACCGAGCCGCCACTAGAAGGCCATGGCCGCCGCCCCACATCGCCGGTTAGCCGCCGCCGCTGCGTCGTTGGCCCGCCCTGTCGCCTCGTGCAGCGAGCCCGATCCGCAGAGCCGTGCCAAATCCGGCCACCATGGCACAAAGATCGCGCCTCCGTCTAACCGCCCGCGGCATACACCGCCGGCCACCGGCACCACGTGCTCGGCACGCTGTCGCCGTCTCGGCCCCAGCTTGAGCTACGCCCGGCGCCAGCGCCGCGTCACGCCCGACCTCTGCTCCTCGAAAGCAGGCCCGGCCCACCGACCTTGCTCAAAGCAGCACCGCCCGACTGGTTCTCCTGCGCTCGGCCCGTCGCGGCCTCATGAGCGGCCATCGCGCCCTGGCGCCCGACCCGCGGACGTCGCAGCGGCTCGGTGTCTGGCAGCAAGACTACCCAGAAGGCGGTGGCTCAGACGCCTTGGCTGCACCAAATCGATCGTATGGTTGCCATGAGTTGCCGCATAAAATAATTTGTCTCTGGGCATGAAGTCCAATGCGCCAAGCAACAATGCTTCTTGCGTTTTTCTGTTTTGGACAAGAAGTCCATTATGGACATGCACCAAATTCCAATGCTTGCAGGGCATGGAGGATTGGAAGCCAAACTCCAATATGATTTTGGAACGAATGGCGCACGGGAGGGCATGGGAAAATACCCATTTGCCCTCCCCAGTTTTTATTATTTATTTACTGTTTTCTTTTATAAAATTGATTAGAAACTCAGAAAATTAGCTAAGAAAATTACGGAAATTCTGAAAAATTGCTAGAAAATTATGAGGACACCTTTTCATGCCTTGTATCTGGTTTTATTTTCCTTAGCATTACGTCATGTTGATATTTGCTGAAATTCAATTTCCTGTTGTAAAGTAATTCTGAAAATTGCTTGGAAATTAGCAGAAATCATGAAAAGTGCTAGGAAAATTCCAGAATTTCTCATACAACAGTTTATGAGAACATGAGTGGTTGGGATTTGATTTTGGTAATGAATAAACAGATATGAGACAATTGGTGTCTAGGAAAACACACATGAGGCTTGGTTATTTAATTGGCGCCCGAAAACGGGAAGTGCTCCCTCCCTCATGTGAGCCCTAGGGGCATGTTGACCTGGCCATGAGTCAAATTGACGGAGATATTCATTACTCGTTTTCGCTCCCAACCAATAAGAATTACATGAGTTGAAATTAGACTTATGCCATGTTTAATTTATGTTGAAATTACATAATTAACAGAAATTGGCTAATTGCTAAGGAAATTCTGGCAAAGTGTGATAATTATCTACTGAATAGATATAGACCAAAACTTTATTGATTAAATGAAGATGCATGCAATATAGTATTTTACCTGTAGTAAAATCTTGTATTGCTTGCATACATGATATGTCTGACATTGCACAAAGGGAATTTGCTGTGCTTGCCCTGGATGGCAGCAATTACCTCACATGGGCAATGGATGCCAAAATCAACCTAACAGCTAGAGGACTTGGAGCTGCTATTGCTCGGCCTGAAGCCGGTGCATCCGATGTGCCTGAACCCACAAAATGCGCTGCTTTACATTTCCTAAGGCAACATCTTCATTCGGATCTGAAGGCCGAATACTTGATGGAAGAGGACCCGCTGGTATTGTGGAATTCCCTGAATGAACGCTACAACCAGCAAAGATCCGTGTTGTTGCCAGAAGCACAACGCAAATGGACCCTTCTACGCTTTCAGGATTTCAAATCTGTGGCAGCTTATAATTCTGCAATGCACAAACTGGTCGCTAAATTGACTTTTTGTAACCAGAAAGTTACTAAAACTGAAAAGATCGACAAAACTTTGTGCACTTTCCACCCCCAACATGATGATACTACAACAACAGTACCGTCATGCAAAGTACAAGAAGTACTCTGAGCTTATTAGTGTCCTGCTAGAAGCAGAAAAACATGATGAACTCCTGATGAAAAATCATCATGCAAATACTAATGGAAATCAAGCAGTGCCTGAAGCACATGCTACCGCTCAGCAGGCTAGTAGTAGCCATGGCCGCGGAAAAGGCCAAATGTACAAGGGGAATAAATGGAAGAATGACAGAAATCAAAAGGGAAAAGGCAAATCCCAATGGAACGGTAAAGGGAAGGGTACAGGAACCTTCCAGAAGCAAGGTCCAGCCAATAAAGCACCTGACTCTCAAACATGCTTTAGGTGTGGATGCGTTGGCCATTGGTCACGCACTTGCCGCACCCCAAAGCATTTGGCAGAATTGTACATGAAATCCACTGGGAGATTCCAGAAGAATCAAGAAAAGAAGGTTGAGGCACACTACACCGCTCTACCAGATGTTGAGCAAGACGGTGTAAAGAAAGAAGATAATGTCACTAACCCTACAACCGAGTTCAAGGAAAGCCTTCTCGGATATGGTGACTCGCCCATGGATGAGGATGACCTCCTCGGCACTGAGCTTATGGAGCTCCAGAAAGATACCAAATGTTTCCCAGAAGATGAAACATGACTTGTATGGAGATCTAGAATAGTCTCCCTACACCCTTTTTGCTATATGTCGCATTTCCATTAGTTGAGCCTCCTTAAAGAGCCTTATCAGTTTGAATAATTATGTTCCTGCATGAACATTTGGTCTATGCTCCTGTTGAGCAATTATCAGTGATAATTAAATAAAGTGTTTTCCAGAATATTTTGTGCAACCTGAAGTTGGTATTGCAATAAAAACCCAGAGATATTTAAAGATCTTGTAGATCGTCTGGGTAATCTTGAGTTGAATACTATGATAAAACAATTACTAATTATGTTGGCCATAGCATAAAGATTTCCTTAGACCTGAAGATTTCTTATCATCTAACCTGTAGATGAATCACTGAATTTTCTGAAGTAAATTCGAAGTGATATCTGTGGACCTTTTCGGCCCCTGTTGGAACCATGCTTCTACCTAAATTAATTGCCCAATTTGTGTGAGCCTCCTTTCCAGAAGAAAGAATCAAGTCCATTCAAATGGACAATGCTAACGAGTTTACCTCAAAAGCATTATATGGTTTTGAGAATTAATGTAGAGCTTTTAATACCTCATGTCCACATAATAGAATGGCCCTGCAGAGTCATTATTAAGGGAATAAAATTGCTTGACCACTTTGCAGAATAGTAGGCTACCCACCAGTTGTTGGGGCCACGTGATCTGCACAACTGCGATATTAATTCAACTCAAATCAACTGTATATAATGGAATTTCCCCGTTGCAGATAGTGCATGGAAGATAATTAAGTATTTCCCATCTGCGAAAATTTGGTTATGTTGTATACATGCCAATCTCTCCACCACAGCATACCACCATGGGACCTCACCAGAAGTTGAGGGTCTCAGACATGGTTCGACATCTGATTGTACTAAGGACATATTTCGGCATTAGGGGAAGATAAGTACCACATTAAAGAATGCCGAGTCCTTAGATCCACGCACTAAAGAGACCGAACTTGAAGTTCGGAAAGTAATAAATCTGCAACAAGTAAGCTAAGAATCTGCCAAATACCTTCACTGATCATAAGGTAGTGGAAAGATCTCATATACTTGCAGTATATGCACCTGAAAGAATGGAAATATCCTAGAAAGATATTAAACCCACTCTTGACCCTCATGATAAAATGAGGGGGAGGCCTCCAGGTGCACGGGACTCAATTCCGCGGAGACGTCCGCAAAAAAGGAGAACCAAATAAATGAGAACACTACCCATGACAGTGGAAGAAGCTCAACCTGATGTTGAGAAAATCCCTGAAGTGAGCCATCTAGAAGATGGTAACATCCCTGAAGAGATCCATCCTGAAGATGATAACCCCAGTGTATATTTGTGCGCACAATCCAATGCTGGGAAGTCGGAACACCCAGACTTCATCGTTGTGGGAAATCACGAGAAGCTGGAAGAAATTGATAAAAGACATCCCTGGAGTGATGCAGGAGATTTATGTATGAAGAAAGACTACAATTGTCGACATATTTTGCCTCTAAAAATTGCTAAAATCTGGATCCAGAACCAAAGTCCATGGCAGAGTGCCTTGAAGCGCTCATCTAGGTTCACCTGAAAAAGCAATTGAGGTAGCGCTCGCTTAATGAGAGAAAAGTTCTTGGTCCTGTTGACAGAACATTTCCTGAAATATTCCCTGTAGGATCAAATGGATTTTTCATCCTGAAGAGATATGAAAATATCCAGGTGGTGAGATATAAAGCGAGGCTTGTAGCACAAGGGTTTTAGCAGAAACCCATCATCGATTACGATGAAATCTGTTCTCCTGAAATGAGTGGAATGACGTTCCGAAATTTAATATTGATGGCAGCAAGCTTAAACTTTTCAGTACAGTTGATGATTGTAGTGACCGCATATGTATTTGGGTCACTGAATACGGATTAAAAACAATCGATAAGGATGTGGTACAATCGACTAAGTAGATTCCTCCTGAAAAGGAATATGGTCCCTGAAGGAATAATGTTCATGTGCGTTCATGAAGAAATCCCAGAATGGATTTTTATTTTCCTCTGTGGTGGTACAGCCACTCAGAGATTATAAAAGAAGCCTCGCGGGAATATGTTTGGCTAAGACGGGTAATCAACCATGTCCAAAAGTCATATGGTATGAATACCGTCAATACCCCTACTATTATCTATGAAGATAATGATGCTTGTGTTGCACAAATGCAATTGGGTTATGTAAAGAGCAATATCACGAAGTATATTGCTCCTAAGTTCTTTTATCCTCACGAACTCCAGAAGAATGGTGAGATAAAAATAATGCAAACTAAGTCATGTGAAAATCTAGCAGATTAATTCACAAAATCTTTACCAAATCCACCTTCCAAAGGTATGTTGATGGCATTGGAATGAGGCGGCTTAGAAATTTGCATAGTTCAGGGGAAGTGAACCCCTGAACCATAATCCCTTTGCATGATCCTGAAGATCATAAGTTGTACTCTTTTTCTCTTTGTGAGTTTTCCTGATGTTTCTCACATAAAGGTTTTTGATGAGGCAACAGATGCAACATAAGGAGCGAATGCGATGTACTCTTTTCTCCATCTCTTTTTTCCCACTGGGTTTTTGAGTGGAGTTTTTAACGAAACATATGCATTACGCGGTATTTGCCCAAGGGGAAGTGTTATGAGATAATGACTCTAACCGTATACGGTTAGGAGTCTATCTCTAATATGTGGGCAAATCCCTAATACCTCTCTTATAAATACTAGGTGCCCCCCATTGTATTGACACACATTGATCAATAAAGAAGAGAGAGCTCCACCCTATATCTTGTGTCTCTTGTTCTTGTGTTCTTGTGTTCTTGTTGATTGCCGGTGATCGACGTGGGTGAACTACTCGTTTTACAACACTCGCAAGCTGCCACATGCTGCGCTTGCTTAGACTTGCAGGCCGGTCCAGATAAGAGTCTCTTAGGCGAAACAAAAGTACATATGATGTGTTTTTATGTATTATTATTTGTAAGTTATATTTGTAAGTTATATAGATATCTCTACTATATAAAGTGAGAGTTTCTTCCCACGTCACATTAATTGCCCTGCTTAATTGTCCTACTTAATTGCCCTGTTTAATTGTCCTACGCAAGAAACGAAGCGTTGCTTTAATTAGCCAGCTTTTGCAAGAAACGAAACGTTAAAGATAGATGTTTGATCTTATGAAATAGTATTTTTTTATTTTTTAATCTTTATTTTTTGTTATTAATTTTGTTTTTCGTAGCAACGCACGGGCATATAACTAGTTAAAGTATAAATGAAAGTTAGATGGTAATTACTTACATTTTCTATTTTAAGATTTGTGTTACTTATATTGGGAGAGTGACATAGAAATCTGCTCAAAACAGAGGCCTTTAATTCGAACACAAACACATAATAATATTTTTTTTATTCTAATTACAAAGACAATGTTCAGTATTTCATAAAAATACAAACTATTCACCGGTGACAATCTAGTAGCCCACCAATATCATTGGTGATAATACAAGATTCTCTCTCTTGCGGGCTCCCTTTCCACTATAAATATAATACCCTTTGGTTTATTATCAAGGTTATCATAATTTTGTGGATCATAAATATCCATAGTAAAAATTAGTTGTTCGTCAACACGTACTGATTTTGTATTAGGTGAATTAGGTAAGTTTTCATGCTCAAATTATTATCATCCTCGTTGAGTCGTTGACATCAAGCATAAGAGTTGGTTTATACAAGAAACAAATTAAATGCACTTGGATTTTTTTAAAAAATTTTTTTTGACCAGGAGCTCTTGGCATTCACTTAAGAAGAAAATGAGCAATATGGGTGAGTCTTGGATATGAACCCGAACGGGCTGCGGTGTTACTAGCCATCCGAGTAACCACTCAGTCTCAATGTGCTTGGATTTTAATATTGATAGAAACCGAAACAGTACCAAGAAGAATACATGAATACTTAAAACGTGTAATATGTCAAAATGCCCCGAAAATACATGGAGCAATGGGGGTTCTTGCAGTTTGGGTGTTCCATGTTCTCAACATTATGACCTAGTTGGATTGGATATTAAGAGTTCATGAGTTGGGCGCAGATCCTTGGCTATATATATATATATATATATATATATATATATATATATATATATATATATATATAGGGCCCTGACTACCATGGGTCCTAGGTGGTTGCACATGCTGCCCTAACCCAGCTAGCAGTGATGCTCTTGGACGGTAAATGTTTTGGGAGGCGGAAGAGTCTGCTAGAGGGGAACGCTGGTGCAATGCGAGATCAGGGGTTCAAATTCCCATCGAAATCCCGCGAAATTTCGGATTTTGGGCCCCCCCAGTTCCATAATCCCGGCAAAATTTAAAAAATCCTAAATTTTTTAAAAGTGCTACAGTACCCTATTTTTTCGGCGAAATTTCGACTAAATGAACCGAAATCTCGGTTTTTTTGACCGAAATTTGACCAAAAAATTACCGGATTTGACCGGAGTTTGACCGGATTGGATTCTTCAAGTCGTTTTCCATGTCTGACCAAAATTTCAAGAAAAATTAACGAATTTTGCACACTTTTTATATCATTTTAATTGGGCCGAAATCTCGGTTAAATGAACCAAAATCTCGGCTAAATGGACCAAAATTTCTGTTTTTTAATCGAAATCTCGGTAATTTGGTTAAAAAAAACGGTTTCAAATTTTGCTTTTTGAATTTCGTTCAGATTTCGTCCGAAATAACGAGATCTCGGCGAAAAATCTAATTTCGGACGTTGACGAGATTTGCCCTAAAACGAAAATTTTAACCCTGTGCGAGATAGTGCTCGATTGGGGACGAGGTGGGTGCAGACCAAGGTTTTAAATTTTGGTTTTAGATTATATCTCAGACAAGATCGAAATCCAAAATTCTGATGAGATCTTAGAATTTTGAAGGAAATCCGGACAAAATCCAAAAAACAAATTTCAAATCCAGATTTTTTTGTACCAGGATTTGTGAGATCTCGGCCGAAATTGCCAAGATCTCAGTGAGAAAACATCGAAATCTCAGTAAATTTCAACCAAATAAGAAATGATTCAAAACATGTTAGAAATTTTGAAATTTTTTGTGGATGGTCCTAACATATCACTAATGTTCCCATAAAATTTTCAGATGATGATAAAGCTTGAGGAATTTTTAAAAATTCTAACAGTAGCACTACTGTCCTAATAAAAGCCTTACCAGCAGATTTTAACCAAATGAAAAATAGTTCAAACCATGTTAGAAAATTTTGAAAATTTTTGTGGATGGTCCTGACACATCACTAATTTTTTCATAAAATTTTCAGATGATGATCAAGGCTAAATAATTTTAAAAATTTCTGACAGTGCTACTGTCCTGATACCATGGTCTCCCAAGACTACAAAAAAAATTACACATGATACCATGGCATAGAATTTCACACAATATTACACAATGAACTAAATTTTTTTAGATTTCAGCCATGAGGACAAGGATATTACACAAGGTACCAACATTACAATGTTACACAAGTTCGGCCATGAACCAGAGAGCAATACTCATTGAATCTGGCCATGAACTACCCATTGAGCTACTACTCTAGTCCAGATACTACTCACTGAGGTACTACAGCAACCAACCAAATAAGCAGTTCAAGATTAGGTTAGGGTCATCCAGTGATCAACAAGTCAAATTTGAAAGTATGCTTTCAGTGATTAGTGGATTGAGAATTACTACCGAACTTACATACCAATTTAACGCTGTCAAATTTCATATCATTTTATGCTAAAACATGTACAGGGTATCACTTACACGACATCATTTCATGCTAACACATGTAGATGGCATAATCCAAGTTTTACAACATACATGTATAATTTTGGATTATGATTTGATTGAGCAACTAACATAGGTTTAGAAATTTTGAAACTTTTAGAGAAGGGTGCTGATGAGCTTAAGCTCTCCTAAAAATTTTAGATCATGATCACACTCAAGCGAATTTATAAAATTTTGATAAGGTTACGTCTCATTTATGTTCCTTCTGTTTTTTTATTTTTTAAAGATAATTAATGAAGTTCAATTCTTTTGAAAAAATTTATGTATGATCCTAGACTGCGAAAGATGGTACCATAAATTTTTTAGGGCATGATTAATGTTGCATATTTTTATAAAAATCTGACATCGTTTTTTGTTATTTTTATAAATGTCTCAAAATTAAGATATATTGACCCAAATCCACTCCAAAGAAAGATGAAATCCGACCCAAAAATGCAGCAACTTGAATATTTTAAATTATTTCATTCTACTGGGATTTGGAATTTCGGGAGAAGCTGAAATCCGAGATTTCGCTTGGATTTTGAACCTTGGTGCAGGTGCAAAGAGAAGGAATGGGGATTCGGATCTGGTGGTCCAATTTCGATCGCACAGTGAAAATTATCATGACGAATGATGAGCTTCATTGTTTTTCACGAAAGTGGCATTTATAGTGGATAACCGCTGGTCTCACGACGGATGAAATGTGACTGTAACTACAATCTATTCAGATGACTGCAGGGTTGCAATCAAGCGGTACGACCCTTTTAGCCTTGTCGGGTAGACAATTTCTCCATCTTGACGTTCATTAACACAGTGCACAACATGATAGTTCCATTTTGACAATCCCAAGGCGCTAGTGATAACGTGGAGATAGTAAAAGATCAACCACAAAATAGACCGACTAGACTACTTTTTTTTTTTAGGTAACCGGACTACTATATAATACTACTATACGTCTTACTCAGTTTGAATGGCCTTATTTTAAAATATAAAGCTTGTGTATAGATTTAATGAGTATTTTTAATTATACTCTATTTATTATCTTTAAACCAGATACATTTATTCATTACTAACTACATAAAGTATTATGGCCCTGTTTGGCAGAGCTCCAGATCCCAGCTCCACCTCAGAGCTGAAACTTGTAGACTGAAATAAAGTGACTGAAGTTTATAATTTTATTCTAAAATATAAATAAGATGACTCACCTAAACATTCTTAATACACCCACAGCTCCAGCTCCACGAATTTGTTAGAGCTAGGAATACCTAGCTCCACCAACTCCAAGAATTTGGTGGAGCTGGAGCTCTGCCAAACACACCCTATATGTCATCTTCCAAGACAATAAAGAGAGACACGTAAATTATTTTCTCATGTATTTTTGTTAATTTTATCGTAATCTTAATCCTCGTGTAAAATCAAAATATGTCTTGTATTTATCACCGGGGCATTCCACACGATCAATTACTTCGCTCCTATTTAATTGTTCATCAGTTTACAGACAAAATGGTTCGTGAATCGTGAGTAGTAATCCAGGTGCCAAAAACCACAGTGCGCTAACATCGTGCTAGTCGAGATCTACCATTCAATAATGGGAAGCAGAGTATAGTTAAGCAAATTGGGTGAAACACAACTGCCTTGAGTTGATGGTCATATGCTCATTAACTCAGCTGTAAGCAACGGCCTTAATTGCACTCGTAGCACTAATCAGGGCAATATAATAAGATCATCTCAACTTACTATTAGTATGTGTATATTAGTTTTATTCTATATAAAAAAGTGAGTAACAAAGAGGGAGAAGAGAACCATCTCTTATTTAGTAACCATCATTGCATGGGAAACGACTTGTTATCGCCAACCAAAAGCTGGTGTTGGAGCAAGTATGCTTACTCTATATGACATGGATGAGGGATAGTTATTGTACAAGCTTTAATGTTATATTTAAAAGTGTTTCTCTGGAGACAACCTTTAGAGATAGTTATTATATAAGCTGGATTTATTGCTTATGTTATGCTAGATGACATGAATGAGAGATAGAGTAAGTAGTAGACTTTGTTATTGTATCTGCTCTTAGGATATATACAATAAGATCATCTCAGCTGGCTCTTAGTCTATACACATCAGCTTTAGTCTATGTGAAAGAGTGAGAAAAAAGGAGAGAGGGAGAGAGAGAGAGAGGAGAACTGACTCTTATTTATTAGTCAGTTTTGCATGGGAAGATGAATAGATTAGTTAAGTACAAAAGAGAATAGATAGTTATTGCATAGCATATAGAGTTAATCTTTTGAGCTAATTATTTTATAAATTAAATATGTTGCTTGCTCTAAATAATACGAATGAGAAATAGAGTAATGAGTTTTTTTTGTTTACTATACTTACTCTTAGCAGTGGTACTAGTGCTACGGCGGCCACCTCGGCGCTGAAATATATGCCATGTCAAGCTTCGGCGATTCGATGGCTGAAACCGACAACATCTGTGTCAACAGCAGCAACAAGACGGAGCTCGACGTGCTCACCTGCACTTATCCGCCGTGTGGCATGACCTACTTTGGCAGGCGGGCTTGCCGGTGGTGCAACGGACGCGTGGTCGTTGACTTCACCGGTACATTTTCCGTTTATTTCGTTACTTGTTACTGACCGAATAAATAAAGGGAAACAGTAACTAGCAGGCAGCCCTGCTGTATTAATACTACCCTTCAGCTAACAATTAGTCCATTAGCTGGTGGGTAGGAGCTAATTTGGGCTAATAGCAGGTAACACGCTGAGAAAAGTTTGAAATACCCTCGCGCTGGCCTTATCCTCACTTCCTCACCCGTGCGTCCGCTCCCCAGTCCGTTATGAGGGGCAGACATAACTTTTATAAAAAAATTAGCCCAACCATTAGCCATATATCCAAACAGCCCTAGGCTAATTTTAGATGGACTAATTATTAGCTGGCTAAACATTAGCTCTAGCCATTAGCCAACTAACAATTAGCTTTAGCCCATCCAAACATGACCTAACTAAATGTTTTTTCGAAGTACTCATTCTAGTCACAAAAGAGTGACATTTTAGATACATGTGGTCATAATTTTGATCAAAAATATTATTTAAAATATATGGTTTGGATATATGCAAATGACACAAGTGATTTTTGTCATAAAAAAATACTTTCATAATATTTCACTTTTACAACAACTATCAAGGTGGCCGGCGCATTTGTGAGGGCATCATTCTTAAAGCATGTATAAATAATTTTACAGCATATATATGATTTTGCCTTTTGAAAAATAGATCATTGCAGAACTCCATTTGTAATACTTTAATATTATATATTAAAATGAGAAAAATACTTATTTTGTTTCCTTATACTTGTCACTTATGACGAAACTTTCTTCCATAAATACTTGCATAGCATAATAGTATACATAGTATAACATAACATTTTTCATTTGTATCAATATCATCTCATTCTTTTGTTATTGCAATATTTGTATATTCTATATGCTAATAATGTGCATCACATAGCTTATACCGGTATGGTCGAGCAAACATCCATCAATGCATCACTCTCTTAATCCCTCCATCCCGTGGAGATCCACCAGATAAACAATCAGAATGTTTTGTTCTTGTGAGAATTTTTAGCATTTTTTTCCAGAGTGACCGTAAACCACAAGTAATTGACTTTTATTGCATAATATATTTTGATTCCTAATTTATATATATGCAATCAAATTCCTTACCTTATTTTATTTTATCTAGAATTAGCATATTTTATGGAATTTTAATTCTGAATTAAAAAAACTTACTTTTCACTTAATATGATATTTAGAACAATCACTAATTTCTTTTATTTTTATTTTGCATTTACATATTTTTTTAGATTGGACTTCGTGTAGACTTTCTTTTTCAGTTTCAGTTTACAATTTACACATAAACCCAGCTGCTAATTTTTATTTTGAATGTATGTTATTTTTTATTGTATCTCCTACAGACTCTTTCTTTTAATTTAAATTTTATTTTTATTTAATTTTGAATATGGGTTTTTACTTGACACGACTCTTTCTTTTAATCCAATTTTTATTTATATTTAATTTCAAATGTTTGTATTTTTTTATTGTATTTGACATAGATTCTTTCTTTTAATCTATTTTTATATTTTGAATTTCAGGTTTAGGTTAGGATTTGTATACAAATCAAACTAATAATTTTCATCTAATTTTTAATTCTGAATTTCAGCTATGTAAGAGTTTTAATAAAGAGTTTGTATGAAAATCCAATTTCTATTTTCCTTTATTTTTCATTCCAAATTTCTTTTATTTTTGTTGTTATTATTTATTCAATTTTGAATTTCAATTTGATGTTCAAATTCATATACAAATCCAATTAGCTAATTCATATAATATTTATTCCAGATTTCAGAATAAAAAATCACATCGCTAATTCCTATTATTTTTTATTCAAAAGTTATATTAATTTTTATTGTTATTTTTTATTGAAATTTAAAATTAGTTTTAGGTTGGAATTTGCACATATATATCCAGTTACTAATTTTAATTTATTTTTTATTCCATATTCCAGCTATGTATGTGTTTTAGTTTGGAGTTAGTACGAAAATAAAATTTCAAATTTTATTTTATTTTTATTCCAAATATTTGTTACTATCGTTGGCATGTGCGATTTCTTTTCTTATACTATTATTCTGATTTTTTGTTATTTTTTATTATACTCGGCACGGATACTTGTTTTTAATCTAGGCCATTATAACTCGGTCCCGCTAGGTGGATGGTTATATGTTTTTCTTTAAATAATAAAATTCAATTGCCTCTATAGTTCAACTTAGTTACGGTCCACCAAATTAAGGGCTGTATGATTTACTTTTTTGCGAGAATTTATAGTAGATTCCTATTTTTAGTTAGAATGATACGACGACGGTTGTAATTAGGGTCCATCAAATTAAAGGTTAGATGTTTTGCTTTTTGTGAGAAATTTTAGCATAATTCTCTATTTTATTAGCAACTCTCAATATATAATAGATTACTTAACTCCAATCCTTTAACCTTGTTAATGACAGCTTCGTTGAATTATTTACCTCGTACTGATTAGAACTTCCTTAATCCTGATCTCGTGGGTATAACGTTTGACCATGGTGTCATTGCGTTTGGCTCACTACAGGAAAACGATCTTTTTTCAACGGTCACAAGTATTTTCGTCGGCCCAAAACAAGCCGATGTTATTGACATTATTATTTCGTCGGCTCGACCAAACCGACGACAATACGATTATTTTCGTCGGCTCAACCGACGTAAACAAATGAACTCTTTATTTTCGTCGGCTCAGCCGACATAAACAATTATTTTCATCGCCAAGTAATGTATTTTCGTAGGCCTCGCTGACGAAACTACCTGCCAACTGACCCGCGCTTTTTTTTGAATTTTTGGTGACTTGTTATCGTCGGCCGTTGTGACATTTTCGTCGGCTTGGTCGACGCCAATATAGTTTGCAAGGGCCAGGTCAAGAAGAAAGTCGTATTTTCGCCGGCCAAAGCCGACCTAATACAGAGCGCAGGTGCCACGTCAGCCCTGGACTCATTTTCGTCGGCCAGGCCGACACTAATACATGCATTCAATTTTATACTGCCAGCCCTTTGCGGCTCACAATAATTTGCTAGAAACTGTGTTGCGCCGCCGCCACACGAACGCGCTCGCGCCACGCCGGCCACGCCTCGCCGGCGCCGCTGGCGCCGGGCGCGCGCTTCATCTCGCGCTTACGCCACGCCCCAGCCACGCCGCGCCACGCTTACGCTCGGCCCGTCGCGCTGGCGGCGGCGGCGCCGCTTCATCTGCGACGCGACGCTTGGCTACGCCGCCGGTCCGATCGCGCCTCTGGCCGCGCCGCTTCGTCCAAGCCTCAATCACGGCCAAATAGTGAGTTTTCTCATTGTGTAACTGTACATTAGGATGGAGTAATATTTGATGTTTCATGAATGATTAGGCCAAACAGAGTAGTTGTGAAAGCTTGCTACAAAATGTACAAGAAATTTTGTCATCATGGGTTAAATTTTTGCTCCTATGTTTATTGCCATCTATTTTCATTATGGATGAAACCTTTGTCAACCTTGTCATGACAGTACAAATAGATTTTTAAAAGCTTCGAAGTATAGACAAAAGGTATCACTAAGGATCTGATTAGTCGTGAAAATGGATTGAGTTTGGTTTAGGTACTATTGGTATTTGGTCAAAACTAAATGCACACCCATATCTTGAGTTGAACTCATACAGATATACCGCTTCAAATGTGGATCCATGGACGTGTGATACATTTAAATAGGGTTTTACTCTATTTGGACTGGATTTAGGTAGTATATGTACAATGGTTAATATCCTTGTTATTGTTGAAGCTTGATATAATTATTGCTTATTTTATTTATGTTGTGTGACTTCATTGGACGAAGGGTTAACTTTACTTTTCATACCATGAACATTTAATCATTTCATACACAAGTGATATGTATCGAATTTAATTATTTTATACACAGATGTCACCCAACCTATATGTCACCCGTTTAGGAGCGACACGGTTCACATTAGGTTGTGAGCTTTGTCGTTCCGGAATTGTCCACGATTTTGGACAGCCTGGGAATGGACGGTTAAACTTGGTTTTTATGACATGTAGTATAATTCGAATGAGAATTTCGGCAGCGTAACCCAATTGTTCTCTGATGCATATCAACCGGTCGTGCATTCGGGGAACAGCGGGGTTATGCTGTCGAAATTTCATTCGAATTGTACGGCATGTCATAAAAACCGGGCTTAACCGTCTTTTCCTAGGTGGGTTTAGGACCTATCCTGATCTATAGCTCTTGTTAGGATGTGTACCTCACTTTCACAACTATTCATGCATTCAATATAGCATAAAAAATGGGAGATGACCGTAGATGGATGTACGATGGTTGGACAAGCACTGGGGCACACACACAAGAATGGATGGTTAAGACGCAAGGTTTTGTGAATCACGCTTATTCATCTTCTCCTGGTGGCGGGTTGGCGAAATGTCCATGTTCTAGGTGCCGGAACTTTGCTCGGCAGTCCAAGCCTAGTATGGAACATCACCTATGTAAATATGGTTTCATGCCGGATTATGCACGTGGTTCGAGCATGGTGAGTCACAAATAGGAGCAACTTCGAATGATGTCGATCAATCAGATGAGCCTGAGGATAGAATGGATGAGCTGGTCAATGATATTGCTCATCAGTTTGAGGATGTCCCTGGGCCAGAGGTCGAGAAATTCTTTAGGCTACTTTTTACCTCAGAAGATTCTCTGCATGAGTCCACAGATGTGACACAGCTAGGCACTGTGACGCGGCTCATGGCTATAAAATCAAAGTACAATCTCTCTGTAAGTTGTTACAATGATATAGTCGATTTGATTTGTGATATCCTTCCAAAACCTCATAAGATGCCGAAGGACTTCTACCGTTCGAAAAGTTTGTTGGTGGTTTGGGAATGCCTTACCAAAAGATTGATGTATGTGTTAACAATTGCATGTTGTTCTGGAAGGAGCACGAGGACAAGGATCATTGTGTGTATTGCATGAAATCGAGATATATGGAGATGGTCGACGAAGAGGGGAATATGCAGATGACAAGCTGTGCGATGAAGGTGTTACGACACATGCCCCTAATACCAAGGCTTCAACGGTCGGACCTATCTAGGTCGACTGCGAAGCATATGAGGTGGCACAAGGAAGGCGTCCGTGAGAACAATGGCCTTATGGGCCATCCTTCTGATACTGAGGCCTGGAAGGCGTTGGATCAATATGACACAGACTTCGCCAAAGACCCCCGCAATGTGCGTATTGGGTTGGCGACTGATGGTTTCACACCTTTCAACACAAGTGCGGTCTCGTACTCATGTTGGCCCGTTTTTGCAATTCCATATAATCTACCACCTTCGATATGCATGAAAGATGAATACGTTTTCTTAACCCTTGTCATACCGGGGCCTGACCATCCAGGAAAGCACTTAGATATGTTCATGCAACCCGTGATTGATGAGCTGAAAGAGTTATGGAATGGGGTGATGACATATGACAACAACAGAAAAGAGTACTTTAACATGCGGGGTGCATATCTTTGGTCTATTCATGATTTTCCTGCATATGGCATGTTCTCCGGATGGAGCACACATGGGTGACACAGATGCATTTCGTTTGAAAAATGGTGGCAAATTCTGCTTCTTTGACTGTCATCGACGTTTCACATCTCCTAATCACCCGTTCAGGACACAGAGCAACGCTTTTCGCAAAGCGACGACCATTAGTAAAGGGCCACTGAAACGTTTGAACGGTCATGAGATTGTTACTTGGCACAATAATTTAGTCAATACAGAGGATGGATATGGAGGGTTCAAGGAGACGCACAATTGGACTCACATATCTTGCATTTGGAGCCTTCCTTATGCTCAATCCCTAATCCTCAGACATAATATCGATGTGATGCATCAGGAACGAAATGTTGCAGAAAGCATCATCAGTATGATTTTTGATTTCAAAGACAAAACAAAAGACAATATCAAAGCACGTAAGGACATGGCTGAGATATGTAATCGACCTACCCTAGAGGTGAGGTCAGACGAAGCCGGACGGACAGGGAAGCCACGTGCTCCCTCATCGCCTCAAACCTACCGAGAGAAAGGAGGTATTTATGTGGTTGAAAAAGTCAAATTTCGATGGTTACGCAAATGAACCTAAGACGAGCAAAGGAGCATTGTAACAGGCAAGCTAAATGGTTTAAAGAGCCATGACTACCATATTATCATGGAAAGGCTACTACCTGTAATGTTCTGTGGTTATCTGCAGGATGAGGTTTGGACAATGTTGGCAGAGCTAAGTTTCTTCTATAGACAGCTATGTGCTAAGGAAATAAATAAAACAATAATGAAAAAGTTGAAGAAGGACATACCGGTGCTTATATGCAAGATGGAGAAGGTATTCCCACCAGGTTTTATGAACGTAATGCAACATCTATTGGTACATTTGCCATATGAAGCAGAGGTTGCAGGGCACATCTGATACCGATGGATGTACCCAATAGAACGGAACCTGAAGAAACTTCGAGGAATCAGGCGTGAATAAAGCAAGAGTTGAAGGATGTATCGCAGAAGCATTCTACCTTAAGGAGATATCGTATTATGCGAGTACATATTTTGCAGATGAACACAACATAAATGCTCATATACCACGGTACCACACAGCTGAAGACACCCCTGTCAGTAATCTGAAAATATTCCAATGGAATGGCAAAGCTGTGGGTGGTAGTTCTAATCACGAGCTGTCTCCGCAAGAATGGAATGCCGCGTTGTTGTATATGTACGCCAACATCGAGGAAATGGACAAGTATTTCAAGTAAGTACTTCCATTAAATGAAATTCCCTTAAATTTGTTGACACACAAGTACTTAATATCTGTTGAACAATTTGCAGGTTGTTTGACGAAAAATACTGGAGATCCACACGACAACCTACCCCTAAACAACTTGACAAATTACGACGTCATGGTTTACACGGTGGTCCTAGTTTCGTCGCTTGGTTTCGACAACATGTATTGTTCTCATAACACTTAACCACAACAAATTGTATTCAACTAATTCACTTCAAAAACTATAACAACTTGTATTTAACTAATTCACTTCAAAAACTTAACTAATGTTGCAGTGCATGAGGGAATGTGACGTACATGAGGACCTACGCCAATTATCACATGGAAGCACAACTGCAAAGAGTTATGGACGTTATGATGTCAACGGATGGCGCTTTCGTTCCACCAAATTTGAAGCAAAACACCCACAAGCAGCCACAACGAATAGTAGAATTGTCACTAAGGCGTATGATGTGAATGGTCATGCCACCGAGTTTTATGGTGTTATTCAGGACATAGTAGAGTTCAAGTTCGGAGGGGCGAAAGACTTCAGGGTAGTGTTCTTTTACTGTGATTGGTTTAGCGTTGATCCTAAGAAAGGAACAAAACGTAACAACAAAGTAGGGATTGTGGAAGTTAATCATGAGTCGCGCCTTACAGGCTACGATCCATTCGTACTGGCGAGCCTAGTTGAACAGGTTTATTATATGTCATATCCATGCAACAAGCCATATTTGTCACCTTGGTGGGTTGTTCATAAGGTCAATCCTCCTGGTCGGTTGAACACTCCTGGAGATGATTGTTATGTGGAAAATGAGATCGATAACAATGGTCAGGAGGCATACCAAGAAGGAGATTTACCCAACTCATTTGGAATAGAGACTGGGTTGGCACTTGATCAAGTAGTCGGCGACACTAATGATATTATTGTGGTTGATACTCGCAAAAGGAAACGACAAAGGTGTGACTTGGGTACTCAAAAAAAGAAACAGCAGCAGCTTCGACGTGGTAGTTTGCATAATATTACCATTGAACCTCCGGATGCCGATGACTTCTAATCAATGTAACGACATAACTATTGCATTTTTTATTATGTAATCTTAATGGTTTTTTTATGTACTAATGTTTTTTACATTTTCAGAAACAGGATGAGGTCGTTTGTTCATATTGGTGGCAAATTGCTTTCAAAGGGCAAGAAGAAAGATGGATCTTCATCTTCAAAAAGCCAAGGTTCAAGTAGTTCTTTATTTATGGGTAGTAGTTCTCGGTTAGTCGACGAAGCGCATTGCAAAAATGCCTCGACGATGCTTCGCGGGAGGTTGATCCATCAGAGGAGGCTTTACCAGAGGTTCTAGTTGTAATTAATATAAATTTTCTTTTACATTCATATGATACTTATTCTTGCATCTTATTTGTACAGGTAGGGGATGAGGAGAATGAGGCTGATGGTAGAGGTGGGAATAGTGAAGAGGCAGAGGCGGAGGAGGAGAATGAGGTTGGAGAAGATGGGGCTGGGGAAGATGCAGGGGATGAGGGGGAAGATGTTGATTGTGGTGATGATGCAGGGGATGAGGGGGAAGATGCTGAAACCGTCTTTAGGTAATAATTATTGAAGCAACCAGCAATTATATATTTTATTAGTTGTGCTTAACATTATGAGTATATTTCAGGTACAGGGGATCTAATTTGATTCCTCCTGCAATTACAGACCCTAGGTCAAGAAGGGTGATCGTGCCACATGGTGATTGGTAAGTTTCAACTTAAAATTTGTTATTAATTCATTATTGATGATGTAATGTACTTGAAAATTGTATTTTGCAGGCAATGGATTGATGTTGCCTGGGAGGGTCAAAATCGGTTAAGGCCTGTGAACGCTACATTAGGATCTCTCTGTCGGTACCACTATCCGGGGATGGTTGTGATTAGAGGCATTTCGAAGCCAGCAATGAAGTGGGATCACTATGCGTTGGCTATAGATGGCCAACAGGGAAATGTTGGACAGAGGGTGTGGAAGGACTTTTGGGTAATGATATTGGTTGCACTTTATTTAATAGATTTTGACGTCTACACTAAATTGTCTAACTCATAATTTTGTCCAATTAGGAGAGGTACCGTTTGCCAGAGGGTCGGGAGGATTTACTTGCAGCTAAAGCCAGATGTGTGTTTGACAAGGCTGCAACCAGGGTTACGAAGGATATGATGTCAAATGCTCGTGTACAAGCGGTGTGCATGTACTACAAGAAGATCAAAAAGGAGGACATGAACAAGAAGTTAGGTGCTTCACAGATCTACCTTCGAGAGGATGAGTACCTCGAGGTGGACTTGCCTTGGTTACGGAAATGCCCAGATGCATGGCAAGCGCTCTGTGCCTACTGGTCGTCGGCAGCTTTCGTAGAGCAGTCACGCAAGAAGAGGGGCAACCGACAGGCGGGTCCAAGGGTGACTCAGCGGTATGGTGCCGATGGACATCTTCGTCTTGCACGTCGAATGGTACGTTCGATATGGTGTAATTCTAATTTATTTAACTTCGGTTATACTTATGCTTACTAACTAACATTGAGCTATAGGAGGCTGAAAGTGGCAATGCACCAAGCTACATTGAAGCATATATCCGGCCACAAAGGAGCCGATCCTACGCACCTGCAACAGCTTTGCAGTCCATCGGCGATGCAGAACCTGGTTATTAGTATCAACATGGTACAAATTTAATTAAATGAAGTTCCCTATTATTGCCTTAAATTAATTAATATTATAGGCACGCTACGGAGAAACAATGGTCGAACGTCATGGGGAAGAGTACGATTGGCGGAGAGAAGATGTTGATCTTGTGGCCCTGTACACTAGTGGAGGTGGTAAGAAACATGGCAGGTTTGCCATGTTCAATGGGGTCGTGGATTCGAGCGAAGCCTTAGGAGAGGCGAGGTCATCTCAATCATCCCAAAGCAGTGCACGGAGCTCACGTGAGGCAAGACTAGAAGAGGAGTTAAGGCAACAACGAGAGGCGATGAGGCAACAACAGGATATGATGAGGCAGCAACACGAGAGTGCAATACAAACCCAAGCCTATTTTGTTCAATGGCAGGCACAACAACAACAATACTTTCAAGTAAGTAAAGTTGTTTACGATTTCATGCTTACAATGAGCCTACAATGTGTAATTTCCTATAGAATTGATCATTCACATAGCATGAAGTGGAATGACAAATTTTGATGATCCATGCTTGCATATAGTGCTAATGGCCAAATTGTATGCACTTTTTATAAACTTAATCATTTAGTTTGCTAATTGGTGTCACATACTTATATTTGCTTTTGTTCTTATATCTATAATTTTTTTAGGATATTTTAGCTACGCACCTTGGATCCGCTGCTGTTAACTTGCCTACATTTCGTCCTCCTCCTGCACCTCCTTTCTTCCAATCCCCGCAAATGGTATTTACTAGTAACTTGTCATTTTTAGAACATTGATCCTGTGAAATTAAGTAATAACCAATTTGATTCCTATAGGGTACAACAACACCACCTGCTGGACCGGCAAATGTTGGAGGCGATGTTGCTACTGGATCGGGGACGCCTGTCGACCAATATCTCAATTCAGGAGGTGATGCAGGTAGTGGCCACAACTTTCACACACCTCCAAGTTGAACAATGTAATTTTATGTTAACGTGTTCTATGTGACTGCTTATCATCTTATGTACTGCTTCTATAAATGCTTATCGTCGTAATGTGTATGAGATGAATGCGCTTATCGTCGCATGTGTATGAGATGAATGCGCTTATCGTCGCATGTGTATGAGATGAATGCTTATCGTCGCATGTGTATGAGTTGAATGCTTATCGTCGCATGTGTATGAGTTGAATGCTTATCGTCACATGTGTATGAGATGAATGCTATAATTTCTATGAATTTCTGTGTGTTTTCTGTGAATTGTGTGATTTCTCAGGTTTTCTTTTTTTTGTTGAAAATATTGTATTTTCGTCGGCCAGGCCGATGAAAACATTCCCCAGCTTATTTTCGTCGGCCTAGCCGATGAAAATAAGCCGTTGACTATTTTCGTCGGCCAGGCCGACGAAATTAACCTGCCACGTCAGCATCTAAGCCGGCAGTGTTCATCTAGGGCAAGTATTTTCGCTTTGCATCGATTTAAAATAACTTAATTTTCGTTTACCGAAAAAACATTGTATTTTCGTCTAAATATTTTCGTTACAGCCGATTTAAAATGATTCGTCGGTTTTCTGCTTATTTTCGTCGGCTTTTGGCCGACGAAAATATATCGTTTTCCTGTAGTGGCTACGGTACAGAGATAGAATGGCAAGGACTACCGGATCGTGAAGAACTCTTAGGGCAACATGCTAGGGTGGGTTGGGCTACGCCCCGATGGAGCGCAACGTCAAGGCATCCAGCGGCAAATGTGGCAATGCCATTGAACCATCCTACCCCCATCAAGAAGGCCGAGAACACACCCCCCCCTAAACCCTGGTCCGCCGCCGCCATCTCCCGCCCCACGACCCACCATCTGCGGCAACTACTGTCTACTGCTCGTGCCCAGAGAGCACAATTTATTCCGAATTTTTGTTAGCATTCAATGGCTCCTATAGTTCAACTTAGTTAGGGTTTATCAAATTAAGAGTCAGTTATTTTGCTTTTTAGTGAGAATTTGTAGCATGTTCTTATTTTTTTGTTGGAAAGATCTGACGATGGTTGTAATTAGGATCTACTAGATTAAAGGTTGGATGTTTTGCCATTTTGAATATATTTTTTTTGTCTATTTCTCTTTTTTATTAGCAATTCTCGTGAGTTTTTAATATATAATAATAGATTTAGTAGTCATAGGAGCATCTTGTTAATTTTGAAAAGTAAAAGTATGTCACTTTTTTTCTGGTACATATGGTCTGATGGGCATTTTTATCACCAATATACACAAAAATAGTTTGATTGGTCGTATGAAAAATAATATTAGTGGACTTTATCATCAAAAGTATTTATGTAATATCATACTCCCTTTTGCACAAAAAATTTTCTTTCGACTTGATAGTTGACGCACTCTCCAACATATAACTTATTATTATAACTCTTTTTGCCTATATGCATATTATTACAAATATTATCAATGTACTTTTGTCTATGAACACGCTTATGCCATTGTTTAGTGGCCAATCGTTCTGCTTACTAACATACTATCAGCGATCAAAGCTGGAAATGTTTGATCGGATGGTTACAAAAGCATCATCTTTTTTTACCAGATGGAGTAGTTATTGTACTTTTACTAATAATAATGTAAAATTTTAATTATCAAAGATGTACTTCCTCAGTTACGTCAGTTGATCAAAGTTTGCAAAGTATGATGATAATTTTCCTTAATTGTTACGTTTTGATTTATCTCTACATCAGTTAACACAAATTATTTACTTTTGTTTTTATGTTTACTATGGGCGCAAGCACAAGCACTTGGGCTCCCATTACTTCCACCATCCAAAGCAAAAGGCAAAGGTTTCCGTCGCGGCGTAAATATGGCCTTCACTGGCGGTACTGCGATGAACTTCTCCTTCTACAATTCACTCAGTATTGAAGATCCCGTGTGGAACCATGGCCCATTAAGCATGTAAATCCAATGGTTTAAGGAGTTGATCGATGCCTTCCATATGCGGCATAAAACAAAGTGAACACTCCGCTCAGATCTAATGTGGAGCTAGGATCTAAAACTCTGGAAAATATGGTTTAAATACTTCTAAATTTAATTTACCCTGAAGAAAGCACCACTATATAGTATGTTTTGAAGAACACCACAATTCTAGTTATCATGGTGCATACTTGCACCTTAATTTCTTAACCTGAGAGAAGCTTTTTTTAGAAAACAAAGAGAAGCTGATTGTTATATCATGGTAGACTGCACATAGATCTCGGGCTTGGACGATCAGGCATCCAAAGACGGCCCTGGAGGATGGGCTTGCCGTTTGTTCTTGGTGGCAAGGTCGGTGATTGCGCCAGCCGTGTGGCCACTGACAGGCGGGGCCAAAAACAAGATCCGAGTCCGACTACGCTACGGCTAACGATACTTCGATGCGTAGAGCTCAGGCCACGGACAGAGTCCGATCCGGACACGGCTGACGCAGAGCTCCATATAAGGAAGAGCAAACCCAGGGGCACCAGCATACGCATCACAACTCTCGTCGCATTCTCCTCGTCTCGTTGCAGCAAGCTTTTCCGTCGCCGCCGCCGCGGTCCGCGAGCGCGAGATCCACCAGGCGCATTAGAGTCCATGGGGAAGAGGAAGTCGACGCGGTCCAAGCTGGCGCCGAAGAAGAAGCCGGCCAAGCTGGAGACGGCCTTCTGCTGCCCGTTCTGCAACCACGACGGCAGCGTCGAGTGCAGCATCGACCTCAAGCACATGGTCGCCGTGGTCTCCTGCTACGTCTGCAAGGTGACCTACTCCACCAAGATCCACGCGCTCACCGAGCCCATCGACGTCTACAGCGAGTGGATCGACGAGTGCGAGCGAGTCAACAAGGCCGAAGACGTCGTCGGGGAGTCCAGTGCCGGCGACCACGACGACGACTACGCGAGATCGCGACCCCGTTTGAGGCGGTTTCAGAGACAACGTCCGCCTTGTCGCTGATCTTGCTCAGTTAAACCTACGGCTGATCAAATAAGGGACTTGCGCGTCCATGTAGTCTTAATTCGCAGTTAATACTGATCCAACTTTTGGATGTTCCGCTGAAATCTCTGGGCAAAAGAACAGATTTGTAATCGTGCAATGATTGGATGTTTCTTGCAATGTAATTCCGTTTTAGTATTGCAATATACTCCCTCCGGTCGCATATAGTAATCATTTTGGGATAAGTATAATCAAGCTTTGGAAACTTTAGCTAGCGATATCTTTTCAAATATTTAGGTTAAATGCTTGAAAATCATATGTAATTCGTCTTGAAACTTACGTTCATAATATTACAATTTTATTAGATTTTTTAAATATATTATAAGAGAAATTAGTGATCAAAGTTGAGTTTTGAGGACCATATCGATATCCAAAATGATTATTATTTGTGATCGAAGGGAGTAAACGAAGTACCAGATTAATACATCGAGTTGTAGATATAATAACTCTATTTTAAACGCAAAGACGTGCATCCGCACAGTTGCGAAGGATTTATCGCTAGTTTTTGTAGGAACCTGTTAGTTCGTGAGGAACGTCACCTCGTCTCCGTTATATACGTGCAGCTTTAGGCCTCCTTTGGAGATGCGAATCTTTCCCTAACTCTTTCGAGAATGTTGAAAATTCGCCGAAATTCTACGAAATTTCCTGTGGAATTCCTGATCCTAAACAGGGTTTTACTCTCCCTTTCCATCTGACGTCGGCCCTAGCCTGATACAGAATCTGATAGCACAAGGTGCACGCTGGGTAGTGTAGGTCGTCACTCCTAGAACTCCACTTCTTCTACTTTTTTCAGTCAGAAATACATATCGTTTTTTATATTAAAACAGTCCCAAAATATAACTTTCACTAATAATTTCTATTGTAATACACTTATCTCACTTAACGAAATTGTAGTGTTAAGAAAATGCTTCTCTAGATAAATCTATACATATTATTTTCAGTTATCCAATCTAAATATTTAAAATCGAGATAAATATATACGTGTGATTTCTATGTATTCAATCTAAATATTTAAAAAATATCGATAGCTAAAGCTATAAAATTTGTACTGTATATATACCAAAATGATATGTATTTATGATCGAGGGAGTAGGTGATGACCAAGGTTCAACTTATCGTCGATTATCGTCCGAATATCACGATAATCCACCTTATTGAGCCGGTACGATATTAGATATTGGTCGGTAAATCAGTTAAATTAAAAAAATCAAAATTCAAAAAAATTATGCGACACAAATATCGTGATTATCGAGGCATATCAAGCAATTATCAAGGTATATCGAGCGAAAATCGTTTAAAAATCGATCTTGTGGACCTTCACTTGGTCGGTTGATTATCGAGTCAAATATTGCGATTATCAAGGAATATCGATCGATTTTTTTATGCTTTTTTTTAATTTTTGTAAAAAAAATTGATTTTGTAACCCTTTGGTTTCTTGACAATTTTCAACTGATTTTTGACCCGATTTTGCCGATAATCAAAATTTTAAAATTATTTGATTATCAATATGGTGAATCCTGGTGATGACAATGCCGGGATATGAACTAGGGCTAACCAAATCTACGGCTAGATTGGGTTCAGGACGGACCATCATTCAGATAGGGCTGATTCGGGTCACTCGGTTAAGGCACGAATCTGGCCTATTAATCTAGGTGGGTCTTATAGGTGGGTCTTGCCTGACAAGTGACAAGGTTGTTTTGTGCGCTAGGTGCTCGATCGGGCTTGGGCTAGACATATTAATATAATAATATTACAACATAAAATTAAACAAAAGTTGTATTGTACCGTCAGGCTCTTGACGCTGAAGTGATCTTTTTTCAGCCTTTTGTTTTATTTTTTATAAATGTACTTTTTTCGAATGGAATTACAAATATAGCTTCGTCAAGATTACAGAACGTACCTCGCACGCTTTTCTACTGTAGGAGAAGACCGTCCGCGCTCATCTACCACACGGGAGGTCTTCTTCGTGGTAGAGGAGCGCGGGAGACATGTTCCGCGATCGGGACGGTACTATATTTGCAATTTTGCCCGTAAAGATGTTCACATTTATAAAAAAAAAAAAAGACAAAGAAGGCTAAGAAATAAATTGCTTGCTTGAGGCTTGGGCCAGACAGAAAATCTTCCATGCTTAGTTTCTCTTTCCATTCCTAGACCTAACCCAGACCCAAACTACGCCTAGCACGTCACACTCGAGTTGCACCTGGCCCTTTTGCTCAGGTTTTTTACTACATGATAGGAGGTGCACATACTCACACCCATATACACGATTGAATTTATCGTCGATAATCATACGATTATCATGATAATCGAGGTTATTGACACGGCATGAAATAGATTACTAATTGACAAACCGAGAAAATTCAAATTCAAAAAATTTATGAAATTTTAAAAAATTTATCCAGAAGTTCCCTAAAATTAGTATTAATATCTTTGTATCATCTGGGATGAATTTTTTTAAAATAGATTGAATTTGGGAGACATTTTAGACCAAGTTACAAAATTACAAAATTGAAAATGGCAAACAATAAACAGTTCGTGCTACACAGTACCTGGCCCATCCGGCCCACTAACCTTTTGCACGTTATTAATCCTCTACCCAGCTTCTCCGACAGGGAATCCGACTTTCAACACTACTAGGTTAGCTCTCGAAGCTCTCGTGCCATATCTTTCAAAACTCTAATCCGATCTGAGAGTTAATGCACATAAAAATGATATCATATTGTAACAAATGGTATCAGAGTTAACACCAGATTAATTAGATTGTGAAAATGTTGATAAAACTTCAGGTGGCACAAAATCAAGATCGATGTCGATGATATGGAATCAAGTAGAGAAATTTGATGGTGAGAAAAATTTTAGCATGTGGCAATGTGTGGTGAAGAAATATCCTTGTTCAAGCAGAGTTAATTGTTGCTCTTGAATGGGACAAATCAAAAAAGACATCCGCAGAAAACTAGAAGGTGATGGAGTGAAAGGCTGTCAATACAATTTGTTTATGTTGTTCGATGAGGTAAAATACTTGATGATCAAAGAGAATTCGCCGAAGAAATTATAGAAGGACTTAAAAGAATTGTATATTTGAAGTCGCTAAAAAACAGGTGGGTACTGAAGCGTCAACTCTACAAGTTGTGCATGGAGGAATGTATACGATTCGTTGACCATCTCAATATCGTCAACAAGCTTATCACGTAGCCGATTAGTGTCGATAAGAAAATTGAGGAGAACGATAAAGTCGTCTTCCTGGCATCATCTCTACCGCCATCATGAGAGCAATTGGCGATAAATATTTTTATTGGGAAAAGCACTCTCAACTTCAATGAGTCAGATGCATATCTATTGGCGGACTCATGCATATCTATTGGAGGTAGAGTACTTGAAAAGACCAACAGAATCTTTATTCTCTGGTTATTAAGTATTGGTTGTAGTAGGTGGTGCAGACAAAAACTAGAGTTACAGGAAGAAGAAGAACGGCAATAGCAAGGATACATGTGTCTGCTATATCTATGTGGCAAGGACTATCATATGATAAAAGTCTGTCTAAGTTTGAAGCAAATGAAGGGAGCATGCTCAACGGCGGTAGCAAAAGATAATTCAAATGTACTTGTCATCAGTCGATCAGGTATTTATGGATGGATATTAGATTCATATTGTTGCTTTCACATATGTTCGGCGATGGAGATATTTGACGAATGATCTTTACGTCTGGAGCATAGAACTATTCACTTGGCTGATTGCAAGAGTATGCAATTACTGATGTGAAAACAGTTAAGTTGGAGATGTATGATGGAGCATATCGCACATTGTTAGGAGTTCGGGATGTTTCTGCCTTAAAGAGGAATCTAATATTTGTGAGGCTATTTGAACTCGAAGGTTTTGAAGTATCACTTCGAGGTGGAGCCATACAATTTAATTGCAAAGAACATGTGAACATTAAAAATATCTGGAGTAATGGAGTATAACGATTGATGAGTAAAACTTAAGGAAGGGCAATCAATAAGATGTATGATTTCGTCAACAGTAGGTGATCAAATCTCAACATCAGTTATATATGGAATTGCAAAGTCGATTGTAAAATCTAGCAAACGTAAAGGCGAAGGTGCGAACTGTTGGAAGAAGGAAGATATGTCAGGATCAACCACAAAATACTATCGAGCAGGTAGAGCTTAGAGATGGTACAAACTTATGGCATGGAGGGCTATAGCAACAGAAGTTGCGATTAACCAAATTACACAAAATGTCTCTCATGTGAATGGTTCGAAATACCAATCCCAAATACCAACACGCACATTATGATGATGTGCATAAGCCTGTATGGTGGGGGCACACCCAAAGGTAGGAGGAAAAAGAAAAAAAAATGCAAAGCTGACTTTGAGCCAGTGTTTTGAGTAGCACGATGACTTATATTGTTAAATATGGTGACTTATATCTAGCCTTTTATGATTTATAAAGGTGTGATAGATAAATCCTAATAGGATTAGGATTCCTATTTGCTTTGAAGGAGAACTAGAGAGGTTACCTAAATCTAAGAGGTAGTTATGAAGCAACCAAGCAATCAAGAAGCCATAAACCAACTTATACAAAGCAAGAGTTGCACGAGAGAATTATATACTAAATTATTCTTTAGCACTAAATTATTGTATAGGGCAAGAATCAAATGGTTCTAAAAAGTTTGAGAGATTGCAAGGGAGCAACAATCTCTTACACTTTTTTGATGTTGCATTTAAATAATTTGTGATCGACTTCATAAAATCAACATCATTATTTTAGTTATCTACGAGATTTGTCTTCTTTGTTATTTTAGAACGTGCATCTCATCATCGTACCGTATATGAAGGGGGATTAGAGTGTAACAGGGATATGGCTGCTAGAGGGAGCATACAGGCAGTACAGAGTACAGACTGCGATGTACTGCATCGGATTCGAACCGACTAGTCGAGCAGGTTTAGTGACGCCTAACAACCCCAAGATGACCAGTCACATCTTCATTAACTCGCGGTTATCGACGGGCTGCTTTGCACATAGGCGTCCGTCCATATATTCGCCAGCGTCGCCGCCGTGTATTGGATCACAACAAATCTGTCTAGCCAAGCGCCCGAGCAACTAAAGTGCAACACTTCTTTAAACACGTGAGCTATGAGGCTCTGCTCTGTGTTCTTGGCTTCCTTGCTGATCACAGCCATCGGTAGCAGCAGCAGCGCCGCTGCTACGTCGGCCACCCGGCCACCGAGATACAATGCCCTGTTCGGCTTCGGCGATTCCATGGCCGAGACCGGCAACATCTGCATCGGCAGCAACTCGACGGACCTCGACGCTCTCACCTGCACCCACCCGCCGTACGGCATGACCTACTTCGGCAGACCGTCTTGCCGGTGGTGCAACGGCCGCGTGGTCATTGACTTCATCGGTACATATGTTTATATAAGACCTTCCTTCGTTCTTAAATGCCATGCAGATGCAGGGTTCACAAATTTGAACGAAATTCATCGAATCTCGTGGATTTCGCGATTACCGTTCCCCAGCGAAAAGGAATTTCGTTCGAGTTTTTCGAGCGAATTTCTAGCCTTTTCGAGCGGTGAATTTTGCTCGGAGGCTCGACTAGATTTCAAATTTATTTGACTTTCAAACCGAACAGTTTTGAGCGAATTTCGAACGGTTTTTTGACGAATTTCGATACCGCCGGGACGTTAAAATTTCAATGCGACACGAAAAGTGAACCCTGGCAGCATGCTGTTTTGGACACTGCTGCAGTTTGCAAGATTATTTAACTGCGACCACTAACTTCCATCCTAATATGTCGCTAAACAGCTACTATAAAACTACTACATTATTGTATTATTTTTCTTAAAAATATGCTCTATTTATTTTTACACAGCCAATCTCATATATTTTACTTACATTAGCCGTCAAAGTTTAAAGTTCGAAATGTTTAACCGTGTAGTCTCTAAAAAAATGCAAAAAAAATTTACATATGTAAAAGATGTGAAAATAGTACCCCCCGTCCAACTGCACGAAAAAAAGAAGGAAGAAAAAAACTGTTTATAGGTCAAGCATGTACATGTACAGAGTTTAGCAAATTAATAAGCTTGCACATCGATCTCTTCTTGTTTACCGTCCATGCAGCACAAGCACTTGGGCTCCCACTGCTTCCTCCATCCAAAGCGGAAGGTACAGATTTCCGGCGCGGCGTAAATATGGCCGTCACCGGCGCTACTGCGATGAACTTCTCCTTCCTCCAATCACTCGGTGTGCAAGAAACGGTGTGGAACCATGGATCATTGGACACGCAGATCCAATGGTTCAAGGAGTTGATGCCTTCCATATGCGGCACGAAAGAATGTGAAACACTTGGCATCTCTTCTTGATCAGTCCTTTAAAATTTTGTGCACAAGTTCTTCTCAATTTTGGATCTACCCGCTCAAAAGACAAGCGCACAGATCTCGTTATCACGATGGATACTTCCGGCACCTTCTAATATCTGAGAAGCTGCTTGTTGTTTTCATGGTAGATTGCAAAGGATTCCTAGAGAAATCACTGTTTCTATTCGGCGCATTCGGGGGAAACGACTACAATGCCCTGCTCCTTGAACTTGGCTACACCACGGAGCAGGGGATGAACTACACTCCAAAGATAGTCAATGCCGTCGCTGACGGTGTTGAGGTATGAATAACACCTACAATTTTCATGGCACTAAGCATCTTCCATCCCCCTTAATTTTGTTGCCGGACATCACGTTCCTTAGATGGAGACACATGTTCGGTGCAACATTACACGCTAGTAATATAAGCAAGGCTGGATTAAAACAGTACTAATAGAAGTAAACAGCACTGGAGTATGGTTCGGCGCTATTACTTGTTTTGGACTTCGACGTGGTCTCCAAAATACGATTTTGATCACTAGTTTTTATTATGATATATTTATAAAACCCAATAAAATTGTAATACTATGAAAGCACTTTTTGAGACAAATCTACACGTATGATTTTCATGTATCTAATTTAAATATTTTAGAACATATTGACGATCAAAATTTCAAAAGTTTGACTAAACTATATCTAATATGGCAACTATATCTAAAAGTTTGAATGAGAGTGTAGTTAAAGTAGCATTTGACACCTCTCACCCATCCTGTAATAGTCCTATCATCTTTAACTAATTTGATTGTCATTTCTTACACCAAATCGCTTTTCATTTTTGCTTACTTCTGCGAGTTCCAGTCATTCCAAGTAGCCTGGCCATGAGATACTTTGTTACTTCCCTTCTGTTTTGCTTGTGTAGAAATTGATCGAACTTGGCGCAGTTCACATCGTGGTTCCGGGGATTCTGCCCACCGGGTGCATACCGATTTTCCTGTGGTTCTTCGGTAATTCCTCCAGCGAAAGCGACTTCGATCAGTACGGCTGCTTAAAAGACTTCAACCGTCTGACAGAGTATCACAACTCGATGCTCCAAAAAGAAGCACAAAGAATCCAAAGCAAGTACAGATCAACGAGGATCATGTACGCAGATTACTACACCCAAGTGTGCCAAATGGTCCAAAACCCTAAAATGTTTGGTAAGTTCTCGTTCAGATTACGAAACCAGGGCATTAATCCTCTCTTTATTGGCATTCTCTGGGGAGTGTATAGGTATCATCCGGATGTTTTTATCCCAAAAAACATTCAAACTTTGGATCGTATGATCAAAATACACATCCGTAGGATCAACCCACCTCGAATTCACGGGGAGCGTGCATCGATCTGAAAGCAAATCCAATGGCCAGGAATTTGAATGATAGTTGCTAAAGAAAACATCCGGATGAAACTTATCAAAACCCTTCTCAAAAATCGGTGCGCTCTCGGCTAGCTGGAGTAGCACCAATGCACAGGCAAGTTGCAGGACTTGCAACGCATGATCTAGCTCAGCTATTGTGCTCATTTAGACACGATGGCTGATGGTGGCATGGGGGTCCAAGCATTGATCAATGCATCCTCCATGCGCATTAACACAGTCAGAAAAATGGAAAATGATCGGTGAAGTCTCTAATCTATTCGGCAAGGCAGTGTCCGGTTTCCATTTTTTTTTATAGAGTGCTAATTAAATCCACAATGAACGAGCACAGCATTAATTAAGGCAAACAATTTCGAAATAAACTCTTGATCCTTCGTTGGGTACTTGGTACTAGGATTTAGCGCCCCTTTCGAGGCATGCTGTGGAGCGGGAGGAGGGAAGTACAATTTCGACGTCGGTGCGAGATGCGGCATGCCGGGCGCGACCGCCGCCTGCCGCGACCCGTCCGCTCGCCTGAGCTGGGACGGCGTCCACCCGACGGAGGCAGCCAACAAGATGATCGCCGACGCCTGGCTCAAGGGACCCTACTGCACCCCTCCAATCTCGAGTTGAGTCGATGGATCGGTTGCTACTGATAGCAAACTTTAAGGTCGAATCAAGGTTCTGAATTACATGTCGGCATCAAGGTTCCGAGCAGCTTACGGTAAAAAGATGGAGTACCAGTTCTACATTTTATGTATTCGAGTTCTGAATTAGTATCTATAGACATCTGTGGTACGTGGGTTTAGTCTATAAACAGGACTCTTTCATATGTAAGATTTATAATCGCTGGCAATAAGTAAATCAGATCGATCCTACTATCGTATTGCCTCTCTATTGCGTGATTAGCTTTGTGTTTTCCAGCGAGGACAACGATGATCTAATACATCATTAGCGCTCGGTTTGCTCTTCACACTACTGCAAAACAACTAATATGTGATGTATATTTGTATCTGTTTTTTTAGGATCGACACATATAAAATTTATATGTCGGTTCTAAGACTTAAAATAGCAGGAAGACTATTTGTGTCGTCTATGTCGGTTCTAGCAAAAAAACCGACACAAATAATGGTATCTGTGTCGGTTCTAGACGAAAACCGACACAAATAGTCTACACCTCTGTGTGATAGTAAAACGGCGATAACTTTTGACTCGTAACTCCCATCAAGGTGTTCTTTGGCTCGTTGGAAAGCTAACGAGAAGCTTTATTCAAAAATTAGCAAGTCTTTCAATGATTATTTGTGCGAATGCGAGCACGGCGATAGAATTCCCAAAAAACGTCGTTTAGGGCTTCAAAACGGCCTCCGAAGTTTTGTACCTATTTTGGAGTATGACAACACTAAAATATTTGCTCAAACCGTGTTCGGAGTATGAGAACATTAAAATCAGTGTTCGGATACTCTGCAGGGTTATGGGGAGAGGGACGCGTTATACATCACATGTGATTACACCAGCACTAAAGCACTGGATCTTATAAGAATTTCAAAGTTAAGTGTGAGTGAGTGTAGATGGGTGACCTCTCGGGAAGCTACCTCTCAGGAAGCTAAATCCGTTGGATTCTGTTAGAACTTTGAAGTTAAGCGTGTCTGGGCGAGAGTAGTACTAATATGGGCCACGTGAGGTTGATACGTGGCACGGAGTTGCCACAATTACTAATAATAATAAATACATTTTTTATCATATTATCTGTATCGGTTCTAGTCAAAAACCGACATAAATAGTTTGAAAACCGACACTGATAATATCCGATTATTACTGTCGGTACATCTGTGTCGGTTCAGAACCGACAACAGATGGGTTTATCCATAGTAGTGTCACGCCACATTGGTATATCGTCGGGATTCCCTTATAATCCCCATATTTCTATTCTATTAATATGGTAGATTAATTGTTTTAGAACCCAGATTAGTTCGGTATAATTGCTAAGATGGTTTAGTGTTCATACATAGATCAATCTGGTAGACTCGGATTGGCTAACAGTCGCGCACGCCGGGACCGATAGCCATGCCGGGCCGCCGGCACCCCGACGCATCCCTACTGCAACGACCAATGGACAACCCTTACCCAGGATACTGGCGATAGCTATCTATTGCGCAAGGACAAATCGCCTGATCCCTTCACTACTACAAAATCGGGCATCACAACCGGCCTATTAGAAATGGTTTGATGCGAACCGGTTGTAATGCTCGCATCAGAAGCGGTTCGTGGCAACAGGCCGGAGAGGATCTCTAGAAGCGGTTCGTGACACGAACTCCTTCTAAAGCCCCACCTTTAGAAGCGGTTCGTGACACGAACCCCTTCTAAAGACCCCCTTCAGAAGGGGTTCGTGTCACGAACCGCTTGTAGAAGTCCAGTTTTAGAAATAATAAACGGAATGCGTGCCCTACTCTATCAGAGAGCACGCGTGGGTGGGTTGGCTAGATGGATGAGGCGAGTCACGAGGATGGAGTGCTGGTCGTGGGTTCGAATCCCGTTCCCACGATATTATTACTGCCTTTTACCGCTACCACCACAAACGGTTCCTAGAACTGCTTATGATACCCTTCGAGGTATCACAACCGGTTGCTTACAACCGCTTCTAGAAGTGGTTCCGAACCGCTTTTAGAAGCTGGTTCTGTAGTAGTGCTTGCATGTAGAAATAGTGGCATACTCCTACACGTAGCACAGGTATGGACGAGGAAAAAGATTGCTGGTCTTTGATAAATGGCTTACCCAGTGCTAGCTCCTTCCTCAATAAATATAAGGTGAATAGCTTGTTTAGAATATAAAGTTTGCATTAGATTTAACGAGTATTTTTTACTGTACCTTTATCTATTATCTTGATTTTATGTATTTATTCGTTATCGCCTATATAAAGTGTTATTTCTTATATTTTAAAACAAATAAGAAGAGTATGTAAGCTATTTTCTCTCGTGTCTTTCTCAATTTTATCATAATCTTAATTTCTACGTAAAATCAAAATACGTCTAATATCTATTGTATTGTGTCTGTGGCCGCTAAATGCACCGCATCGGACTTGAACAAGTAGTTGGGCAAATTTGGTGACGCCCAAGTACAAACAAGTGAAACAACCCCAAAATGACCAGTCATATATCATCATTAACTAGCGGTTATCAACGGGCTGCTTTGCAACTGTCCATATTCGCCAGCGTCGGCGCCATGTGCCCAAGTAGAGGTGGGCGTCGTGCCGTGCCGTGCCGGCCCGGCCCGGGCCCATCGTGCTTCGGGCCGAAACCGTGCCGTGCCACGACGGCCCATCGTGCCCACCGTGCCGGGCCGTGCCGGCCCGACTCACTTTTGACGAGCCCAAGCCTGGCCCATTTGCGCTTCGTGCCGTGCCGGCCCAAGCACGACCCATTTTTACTATTGTGACGAACAAAGAAATAAAACAAATCACTACTACTAAACTACCTATTTTAATTACAAAAGACACTAATCACATCAACAAAATGTCAAACATAAATGCAATGCTTGAAGATGCCCTGAATCAACAATATCTGCCAACTTTTAAGCCTTAATCCGTAATTTCGTGCCCGTTCGTGCCGTGCGCCTGTCGTGCTGGTTCCGGCGCAAGACGCTGTGTTATGCGTGCCGGCCCGCCGGAATCGTGCCGTGCTTTGCACCGTGCCATACCATCGTGCTTCGGGCCGGCCCAAAAAAGCCCGGCCCAATGCCCACCTCTAGCCCAAGTTACTGAAGTGCAACACTTCTTTAAACATGTGGGCTATGAGGCTCTCCTTTGTGTGCTTGGTAGGGGCGAAGGCAACAGAGAGACTGAGTAGGACTCAAGCCTTCCCTCTGCCAACTGTGTTCGGTTGTTACTGTGGAAACGGTAAGAAAAATGATCATTTCTACCAACTTGCAAAGTGTCCGCGCATTTGCGTGTGCATCATCTTTAAAGCATGTTTAAATGACTTAGTAATACATACATGATTTTGCTTTTTGAAAAACAGATTGTTGCAGAATTGCATTTGTCGTATTTTGATATTATATATTGTAGAAGAAAATATTTTCACTCCATTTCACCATACTTGTTGATCGAAACTTTCTTTCCCAAATACCTACATAATATAACATTTTTCATTTATATCATCATCTCTTAATTTTGTTGTTGCAATGCTTGTATCTTTCTTTCAGTACTTTCTTTAGTGCATACTATATTTCTTATACCGGTATAGCCGAGTGAACATCTATCGATGTATCACTTTTTTAATCTCTTCATTCCGTGGAGGTCTACCAACTAAAGAGTCAGAATGCTCTCTCTCTCTCTCTCTCTCTCTCTCTCAATTTTTAGCTTATTCTATATTTTCTTAGTAAATGCAAAAAAATGTAATCGACTTTTATTACATAATAGTTAATAATATATATATATCAAATTTCTAACCTTTATTTTACTATTTTATTAAATTAGCGTATTTTGGTACTTTAATTCTAAATAAAACAAAAAATTATATATTTCACTTATAATGGAATTAAAAGGCAATTTCTAATTTACTTTTATTTTTTTGTTACATTTGTTGTAAATTTCTATTTAATTTCGAATGTCAGGTCTTAATTTAGAGTTAAAATCAACAGCTAATTTTTTTGTTGTTTATTCTGAATTTATGTTAATTTTAATTGTTATTTTTTAATTTAATTTTTGCATATCAGTTTTATATTAGAATTCGTATACAAATCTAACTGCTAATTTTATCTAATTTTTATTCTAAATTTCAGCTATATACATGTTTTAATTTGGAGTTCATAAGAAAGTTAAATGGTTTATTTCCTTTTAATTTTTATTCTAAATTTTTGTTATTTTTTATTTTACTCAGTGTGGATTCTTTCTTCTAATCTAAGCCGATAATGTTATTGTTATTTTGTATTTTACCTTGAATATTAGTTTTAGGTAAGATTTTATATACAAATCCAACTACTAATTTTATCTACTTTTATTCTAAATTTTAACTACATCTGATTTTAATTTAGAGTTTATATGACAATAAAAATTTATTGTTATTTTGTATTTAATTTTGAATATTAGTTTTAGGTTAGTTTAATATACAATTCCAATTGCTAATATTTACATAATTTTATTATGAATTTTAGCTATGTATGGGTTTTAATTTGGAGTTCATATGAAAATCAAATGGCTATTTTTATTCTATATTTTTGTTATTTTTTATTGTATTTGGCATGAACTCTTTCTTTTAATCTAAATCGTTATACCTCGGGTCCACTAGATAGACGGTTAGATGTTTACCTTTAAATAATAACATCCAATGGCTACTATAGTTCAACTTAGTTCGGGTCCACCGGATAAATGGTTCGATGTTTTGCTTTTTTGTGAGAATTTCTAACATATTCCTATTTTTAACAGAAAAATCCAATAGTGGGTATAATTAGGGTCCACCAAATTTAGTGCTAGATGTTTTGCTTCTTCTTCTTCTTGATAATTTCTAACATATTTATCTTTCTCTTAGCAACTATCTACGAGCTTTTAATATATATCTAGCAAATATACCGTGTAATTATGTGACTAGATATTTTGATACAATTGCCTTTTGAGTAATATATAACTTTACTTCCTATAGTTGAAATACAATTGTATTTATTATATAACTGTAATATCTATATACGATTAATCTGCACTGTTATAATCTGACCCGACCAAAGTAAGTGGATAGCGCAACTAGATATTAGGATACAATTATCTTTAATATATAACTCTACTTCCTATAATTGAAATACAATTGTATTTGTTTGTATTTATTATATAACCCTAATATCTATATATGATTAATCTGCACCGTTGTAATCTGGTCCCACCAAAATAAATGGTGGGTATTATTCCCTCTTGTGTACGATTAATGTGAGGATTTCTAAGATTTTTTTTTTTTAGGATCATTGTGATTTTTTTTGCGTTTAAAATGAAGGAGGTGTTTTGAATATGGGCTGTTGTTTTTATTTGTATTGATAGAAGAAGTCATGGACCACCCGGCCGGTGCTCCCCCGGCAAGTGCGCCTGCCGAAGTAGGACGTGTGCCATATGGCGGGTGCGTGCAGGTGAGCACCCTGAGCTGTGTCGAGTTGCCGCCGATGGATGTTGCCGGTTTCGGCAATCGAATCGCCGGAGCTGAACAGCGCATGGTGTTTCAGCGCAGAGGCCGTGGCTGTCGTCCGGGACTTAGCCGGCGAGTGGATCGACGGCCGCGAGCGCGTCGTCCGGGACTTAGCCGGCGACGATGAAGCCTTGTCGCGTCGTCTCGCCGAGTGGGATCATTGGCTGGTCTGGTAATTAAGTTGTTGCCGCTCTGCTGAAATCGCGGAGCAGAAGTAGAGGGTAGAGCTGAAAGCAGGGGCGGAGCGAAGCATCCGGGCAGGGTGGGCACTTGCCCGGGCTTCGATGGCACCGTGCAGTGGAGGTAGCTGCCGTCCGCGTCCGTCCGACTGGCCGGCTTGGCACGAGTGCTGCGCGTATGTGCTGAGGCATGAGCCATGAGGATTGAGGAAGCCAGGAAGGAATAAAGAACTAAAGAAAAGAAGCACTGGTGTCTGGTTGCGCGCATGCGCAGATGTGCTAAGGAGTGAGAAGGCCACGACTCAGGAGGGACCACACTTCACTCAGTTCACTGCTGACCACCATCAACGCATGTGCTGCTTGGTTTGGAACTTGGGAGGACAGGAGGTATTGTGTATTGAGATAATTATCTAGCTAGCAGTACAACTGTACTAAACTACTAATGTACTAAATTACTAATGGAGTAATGGGTAGTGACTAGTGCCGGTGTCAACGGCATCTGTCGAAAGAGCCTTTTCAGTAATGAAAATTATCAAGTCTAAATTGCGCAACAAGATTAATGATGTTACCATTATTCGACGGTTCAAAAGCATGAAGACTCGGGAAATAAATTTGCCTCGTACTATGCGCGATTAGCACATTAGTGGTACGTGATGTACTAATTCTATAATTTAATATGAATACGTTTTTTATGTTATATGATGCACTAATCAACGTTTTTCTATCTTGCAGTCTCTTTTAGTGTGTAGTTGGATCTTTGTTAGTGAATCGTTGAAGCGTTGATAATGTTGTAATGAGGTACTTGTCACGTCTTTCTTTGTTTTTATTTATAAATGTTCACAAGTGTATTGGACTATACTTTTAGGGGGGGGGGATTTGTTGTAGTTATTAGTTTTGCATGCTATATTTATATATATATATATATATATATATATATGTATATACATATATATATATATATATACATATATATATATATATATACATAGTTTGCATTTGTAGTTATAACCACGTTTGCCCAGGCTTTCAAAATTTTCTGGCTCCGTCACTGGCTGAAAGGGATGTATAATTGTAACCACGTAGATGTACACGTAGTTCTACTTGAAGTCATGTAGCTCCACATCGATGCCTTCGTTACGTTAACTGTAACTCGGTCGTGTTGCCGAAGAGCTGCGTAGAGGAGAGTGGCGACTCTTCCGTTTTCTTGAGGATGGTCGCCCGGGCATTGCATTCAGCCTCTCAACTGTACTGAATCATCGCTCGACCATTAGTTAAGGCACAGCTTTTCAATCACGTCTGGGGTTAGGACTCATCGTACTCACGACACTTTTTCTATGACTCATCTTCACTCGTAGAATCTTCACATCAAGGACATTTGACTTATCACTATGTAGTAAGTATGTACTACCAGTACCATATTTTCATTTCGTATGCCATTACTGAAGGTTTGTATTTGTCATTCCCTAGAGATAGAGAGAGGGAGAGAGAGAGAAAAAAAAAAGGACGGACACGACGCGCCACGGAGGCGTCGTACCCGAGCCCGAACCAGTTTGAGCACCGGCGCCGTGGGCCGTGGCTCGATCTCGACCAACTCACAACGACAACTAGACGCGAGCAAACGGCCGAGGCCTCCAACACGTCACGGTGTTGCACGCACGCACCCACCCACTGGCAGCGGCCGCCGCTTCCCTCCCCGGGCTCTCCGATCTGACACCCGCCGCGTTCCCCACCGCTGCCGCCGCCTCGTCCCCGGCGCCCTCTCACTCGCGGAAGCAAGCGCGTGGAGAGGGATAGCCGGCTCGCGGCAGCCATGCCCAGCTCGCCCAAGGTGTTCTCCTCCATCTCGACCTCCCGCCGCTCCACGCTCCGCCGGCTCCTCTCCTCGCCGGCCTTCTCCGTTGCCTGCCTCCTCTTCGGCCTCGCTGGGTTCCTCGCCGCCGCCGTCTCCGTCTCCCGAGGGGCGACGGGCGCCTCGCCGCGCGGGCGCTGCCCGGACTCCTCGCGCCCGCTCTCCGTCTCCGTCGCGTGGGACCGGCGCCCCGGGGATGCCACGGACGCCTCCGCCGCCGAGCTCCCGGCGTCGCTCGCCACCGGATCGCGCGGGAGGCACAAGGTGATGGCCTTCGTCGGGATCTTCACCGGGTTCGGCTCCGTCGGGCGGCGCCGCGCGCTGCGGCGGACCTGGCTCCCTGCGGATCGGCAAGGTCTCCTTCGGTTAGTCGTTGGTATCACAGCTCGCTAGTCGTTGGTATCACAGCTCGCTAGTTCATGTTCGCTTGCGTTGCTCGAGATCTAGCTGTAGTTTTAGTGTTGAACTGTTGATGTTGTTCGTGACCGTTGAGTAGGTAATTTCCGTTTGTCCATTTATCTGCTCTAGATGTGACTATGATTTACTCAAACCCTCCGCTGTTGTCCATTAATTATCAGTTACTCGGTAGTCAGAAGGCAAATGCTGATCATTTACATAAGTGATTGCTGGTTAAATTATTCATCCATATTGAAAAATAACCGTATGGATATGGTTGTAAATTTTGTTCTAAATTTGCTTTTGCGTTACTTCTGTGATATTGCTCAGTGGTATCAGCCTTGCTAATTCTTCTGCACTAGCGATTTTTGAGACGGAATTCCTGTGAGTTTGCATAATACGCATGGTTTTAGTGGAATTATGCTGCTATTCTAGAAGAATGGATTGATCATATGTAATTGTTAGATTTGTCACACTACCACTGATAATTCATTATTTTGTTGCTTGTGATCTAACTATAATGTGCATGATATTGGCAATCTATCAATCTATTTAATGCATAGGTACAGGAAATCTGTACATTTGCAAACATAAGTTGTGTACTAGTGAGAAACTAGCCCTGTGCTATCTGTTAGATGAGCAAGTATGGACTATGTGTATGTTTGTTGTCCAAAAGTTCCAGTTATGCTTGATGTTCATCACTATCTCTGAATTTGATTTTGGTCCATTTGGTGACAATTTGGCTAAGTGCCCTTACAGTGGTTGTCATCTTGGTTCACTGCATTGCAGATTGGAGGAAGCTACAGGTCTGTCATTCAGATTTGTGATTGGGAAAAGCAATGACAAGTCTAAGATGGCAGCTCTTGAAAGAGAGGTTGAAGAATATGATGATTTTGTGCTTTTAGATCTCGAGGAGGAGTATAGCAGGCTTCCATACAAAACGTAAATAATTGAAATATCATCTTTGATTATGTTATCTCTTTTCCAGGATACTGATTTGGTCTTATGTTTTTAGGTTAGCTTTCTTTAAGGCTGCCTATGCCCTGTTCGATTCTGACTTCTATGTTAAAGGTGATGATGATATTTACTTGAGACCAGGTAATAACAATATCCAAAATATCACAGACATCTTTTCCTTTTGAAAGGCTGGCAATTCCATCACTGATTTCTATTATGCAGATAGACTATCCTTGCTTTTGGCTAAGGAGCGTTCACATACACAAACATACATTGGATGCATGAAGAAGGGGCCTGTTTTTACTGATCCAAAGTTGAAATGGTTAGATCTTTCATTCAGTGTTATATGATATAATAAGCTCCTTCCATGATGCTTTTTCCTTGGGAAAATTTAAATGGAAAATTTTGTTGGTGCCACTGAAAAAGTGTGCAATTTCAGTTCTGCCACTAGTCTTTCGTCGTTTCATTTTTGCCACTAATTTAAAGGAACAATTCGCGCCGAAGGCAAAATAATCTGACTGACAGTCAACTGATGGAAATGGCAAAAGGAGGATGAAGTGAAAATAGTAGCAAAAATAAAACGCTGAAAAGACTAGTGGCAGAACCAAAATTGTACACTTTTTCAGTGACACCAGCAAAATTTTCCCAAATATAAATGGAGGTCTATCTCTAAGAAGCAAGACATACAGTAACATGCTAAATATATGGATAGTAGCTCCAAAAGCAAAACTTTCTTTCCTTTCTATAGCATGAAAGTAGTGCATCGAAACCTTTAAGTCCTATGGCCTCAGAAATTTTGAGTTTACCGTATCATACCAGGATTGAAAATAACTAGGTCTCAGATTCTTAATTGCTTGCTTGTGTTTTATTGTCTGAAACCACAATTGCTTTTATTTTCTGATGGCAAGGTGTGGTCCCCACAATGATCCCTGTTTCACCTATTATTGTGTCTCATCATTCCTTTGCACCACTTCTTGCTTTATATCTTAGGATGTATGGAAATGGTGGGGTTCACATGGATTGGTCTAGCAGGTGAAGCTTGCCGTAAGGACCTAAAATTGACCTTTTCTGTGTTCAGCTCTGATAATCCTTGGGATTTGATCTAGTACTTTTATACCTGGATGATTTATCATAAAGTTAAGGTGTGAACTACTCTACATATGTGGTGTCTGGAGCAAACACTTGGGCTAGAGGATTGGAAGGGGAATGCAAGGCTTAGCATGGAATGAGTTTACTGGATTGCTTATGAGAGGTTAACGGAAACGTATCCTGAATTCCTGACCACTTCTATAGGATTTTCAAATTCCAATACCTTCTGTACAATTAGTCAATTATGCTCGGAAACATTTTAAATCAAAGTTATTAATTTACCCTTCTAGGACGGTAATCAGACAAGCAATTGTTGCATCTAAGATCTTTTTGATCTGTTGTGCCAAATGATATCAGGTCATATATGTAGATTACTAGCCACCACACAATTACACAACAAGATTACGCATGAGCTAGCGACTGTAGCAACCTGCTTGTAGATGGAAATAATTTGATATTTACTTTCAATGAATGGCTATGCTTGATATGGTTGATGGAGCGTGAAGCTCCAGCTTAAGTTGCCAGATGCCATATATTGATGCCACTTGCCTAAGTGATGCTAGACGAAGTTAGTGATCTTAGTCTATTATTTCAGGGAAATGTTTATAATTAAAGGGTTTGTTAGTTCTTAGTGGATGGGGTATGTGCTGCCTAGTTTGGAGATGCATGTGGTAGTCTAGAGAAAAGTTGGCTATGCATGGATATACTGTCTATATTGACTATAACTCTATAAGAAGTTGTATCATTCGAGAGAGTGAATTTTGGTATCATATGCAAGTAATGTGTCGGCATGAGCAAAAGCTGAATGCACAGTGGAAAGATTGCTTTGCAAGAATCCAAAACTAAAATCTGTCTCTTCGTTAGCTCTTATCTGTACTTAAAGAATAAATCAATAAAACTGGTTTAATTGAATTAAGTTTGAGTGTTTGACCAAGATTGGTTAGCTAGTCCATTAGGGCTACATGTGTAATATGGGTAAATGGCTAGACATGGATGGAATCACCATATATGTTGGGATGATATGTGTCATGATTTCCTAAACCTATCACGTAGGTCTGTAAACTTGCAATTTGATTTGATCATATCTCTAAACTTACAAAGTTGAATCACTTAGATCCAAACTTGTAACTCAATCTGTTATCTCATTAAACATTACCGCTTCTATCACGCATGTTCCCAACCTTGCAATCTGATTTTTCATCCCTAGAGTTACACAATTTACGCCACCACTAACACCCTTGCAAAAAGTGGTAGTAGTACTGTAGTGGTGTAAACTTTATGTGCATGGTATAGTAATAGTAAGATAGTTTGTCGAATATGAGATCTTTGCAAGCCCCGTTGATCAGAATTGAGAAGAATGAGAACAAAGTAACAAACTGTATTGTTCTGGTTGTGCCTAAATGTAAAAGTAAAACAATTGCATTGTAACTGGACACAAAGACCTGCATATCATCAATCTAGTCGAAGACTTGGAATGTTTATCTTCAGAGTCAGTTATAAAACATAAATATTCAGGGACAATGCTGGAGACCACTTCTACAGAGAGTTAAGGACCATCCGCATGCGAGGAACTGAGGATCTAGTTGTCAACCGTCCAATTTTCTCATATGACGCTATTGGACGGTTGGGGACTAGGTCCTCACGTGAGGATGGTCCCCATATAAGTTTCATGTGAAAATGTTGCTACAAGATTAAACTACTTCACTGACAAGACTGAGGATAATAAGTGTCTGGGAACCTAATGATATAACCATGCAAGTTTAGAGACCTAATATATGAAAATCATATTGCAAGTTTAAGGACCTAGTTGATACAAGCTTACAAATTTTAAAAACCTAACAAATGGTATTGCAAGTTTAGGGATTTAACTTGCACAAAGTGTGCAAGTTTAGGGACCTAGAGCACAATTTATTCCATATGTTGATCAGACTTGCCGATTCTCCTCGTGTCAAAATTATTTAGTGCATCATTCATGAATGACTACTTATTTTATTTTATCCTGCTCTTTTAACAAATGCAGGTATGAGCCACAATCCTACTTACTTGGATCGGAATACTTCCTCCATGCATATGGACCTATTTATGCTTTATCAGCTGATGTGGTGGCAAGCTTGGTTGCCTTGAGAAACAACAGGTGAGTTATAGTCCACTTTCTCTTCATCTTATGGTGGAACTAACATTCTCAAACTTGCCTTCTTGCACAAGTGTTTTTCATGTACACAACAAGTATTGTGTTTTTTTATGTCTTAGCCTGTGTAATATTGTGGTTTTCATTGTACACAGCAAATATTTTTTTAGAAGAAACAGGACAGGTGGCCCCTACTGTAATATATTTAAATTAATAATGAGTAAAGAGTAAATGTACAAGCACCAATGGGAAGAATATACAAGATACTAAGACCCCGTTTGGCAACTTGGAACTGAGCTGTTTCTACTAGAATTTGGGAGAAACCCAACCAAACGGCTAAAACTCGGAACGATTCTCCTCGAAACGTTTCTTCTTTTTCCACACCGTGGTTGAATCAAGCTCAACCCCGTTTCACTAGTTTCTACTAGAATCTGGAACCGTACCAAACAGTTTGCAGAAAGTGATTATGATTCTACCTGAAACGTTTCTACCAAGAATCTGGAACCGTTTCCGTTTCTACTAGAATTTGGAACCGTACCAAAGGGGCCCTAAATCTCAGCTAATTAAGAGAAACTACTTAACCAAGAAACAAAATCATCATTCAGAGAAGCTTTGACTCTATGGATAACCAAGTGTAAAAGCTTCTCTGAACTGCCTTTTCAAAGCCGCCAACAAGAGAACACCATTGTCAAAAATAGTCCATTGTCAAAAATAATTTTATTTCTGTGAGTCCAAATAGTCTGGCAAATAAAAATGACTCTCTCTCAAGCACTTCAACCAGTGCCTACCCTCGCCATCCTGGATCATGTCCACCACCTCCATCGAAAGATCCCAGTTGATATGAACAAATTGCCAACACCATTGACTAAATGAGCCAGTGAAAAATAGATGTTTGAGTGTTTCATTTGTCTGTAGGACAGAGGACACAATCATAACTGTCCATTTGAAAATTCTTCATTTATAGCAAATCCCCTCAAATATTGTGGTTTCGATGTCTTAGCCCGTGTAATAGTACCAATTAGTCATGCTAACCCATAGCTGCCAAGAAGTTGTCTTGACTGGTATTACTGGGATACGTATACTCACAAATTGCCAGCGAAGTGCCCTATTACTTGGCAATATTGCTTAAAACATCTTCCATTCTTGAGTGTTGGCTTGAAATTGAGAAACAAGTCTTGGTGGGAAAACATTCCTCTTACAGGCTGGAATATTTTGAGATATGTTGTTGAAGGCCAAATTCCGTTGTGCCGAAAGTTTATGCCAAATCATCTGAGTCTTTTCACTTATACCTGACACCCATGGATAGGGCTTGTGGTCATGTCTCTTTCATCTATATAAATAAATGATGTAGCTTTTAGTTAAACTTTCCTTTCCCTGCGGCTGGTCAAGTTTGAGCTATGGGAAAGAGTGGGCAATTATTGGTTAATTGTTCAGATTATATTGAATTCGGAAATCCTTGAGTCTGAGGTAGAAATACTACAGGGATAGTAAGGAAATTGACAATTTTTTGCTTAAGAAATTCAGATATATCATGAGCTTCAGTTTTCTTACGTAGAAACATTATTCATTTGCATCATTGTTGAACCTCAGATTGAGTCCCGTTATCTGTTTGTTTGATAGATTTTTACCTATGTTTGTCCAGTTTCCGAATGTTCAGCAATGAGGATGTTACTATTGGATCCTGGATGCTTTCTATGAATGTCAACCATGAGAACACGCATGCTCTTTGTGAACCTGACTGCACAGAGTCCTCAATTGCTGTTTGGGATATACCGAAATGTTCAGGTTATTTTCTTTCTTAACTCTTACCTTGGAAGTGAGTTTATTAAAGCAAAAGTGTTTGGTGAAATATGGAATTTTCACATTCATGTGTATCCTTGGCCCCTCTGCAATTGGCTAGCATGCGCATTGTCACATTTTACATTACCTTGGTCAATTGCAACATCATGAAGGCCAAAGGTTGGCAAGAATCAATAGCACCGACCTTCATAATGGTTGTACAGGAAACTAGACTCATGTTAGGTAGTCCAATAAAAGGAGGTGGGTAGATTTGATGGATGTGTTTGTAGAGATTAGATAATCATAGAAACTGATTGGCTGATTGTGATATTCTCTCTGTCTGAATCTTAATCAATGCAAACATTGATTTGCTTCAACGTTACATGTGCAAATGATCTACCCTTTTCCATACCAAGCTGGTGCATGCTAACAGGTTTCTAATCTGCCATCCAGGGCTATGCCACCCAGAGGTAAAGATGCTAGAGCTTCATCGAAGAAAAGAATGCACAGGTGGTCCAGCTGAGGTGTCTGACTCTGATGACAGATGAATTTTCGTCTGGACACGGACTATGGGCCAGGTGACATGAATGGTTGACGCACGCCTTCTCAATAGATTGTCGGAGTACTCGTTGAATTCACCAGGTACAATCATTGCCGGGACACTGTTGAGGAAACCTATAATGGCGCGATTCAGGCATGATAACACGGCATTCTAGCACAGCGTTGCTGCCCTACATTCTTGTCGCATCCCTATTTGGTTTTAACCACATAACTATATTCTTCGGAATGCTCTTCCGGTGTTGCAGCGATGAATTTTTGTTGTATAGAATGCATCACAGATTAGCGTACGATACACATTTTTTATGGGGATAATTGGATATATGCCACTGCAGGAACCGTTTATTCGAGATTTTATTCGCTGCTTTTCAGCGATGCCATTATGAAATCCGTCTTATGTCGAAATATGCGCTGGCGTCCGGTCGCGACGCGTGTCCCGTATTAATTGAATATTCAATTAACACGGTCGCGGACCGACGCGAGCGTGGCATATTTCGAATAAACACGGTTTTCATAATGGCATCGTCAAAAGCAGCGAACGGCGAAATCTCAATGTTTGCCTGCAATGAAGATATATCCAATTATCCCTTTTTTATGCGACTGTATCAACAGCGCTTTCTGGTTTGTGTTTGTTGGCGCTGATGGTCTTTTCCCCCAAGTGTGCATCGAGTGTAAGATCGTTTATATGTAGGCTCTGATTTGGACCTCGTTTTCCACCGTTTTAGTTATCGAGTGACAGTCCAGTCTTGAAGAATGAAATTGCTCGACTGGAGCCTTGCTTCAAGAGATACTATTCTCGCCTACAATAGTATGGCATCGCCATCAGAGATGAGATCACATTAAATAGGAAGGCCCCTCCTAAGGATGGGGTCCCTGTAGCTGTTTGGATCCAAGTCTAGCTACAGCTAAGAATAATTCAGACCACTTGGGGATGGCAATTTTACCTATGCGGTACCCGACCCGATAAAAGTGGGTATAGATAGCATTTTAGACCCACGGGTTTTTGGGTTTGAGTGCTCAGTAAGATCATATGATGGGTGTGGATATCAATTTGTATCCATGGATACCCATTAGGTATCTTATGACATATAAGCCCCACTTTTTTATGATATATAGATATATATATATATATATATATAGATATATATATATATATATATATATATATATATATATATGAAGCCTCTTTTCTACTCCCGGGAGTAATTACTCCCTATGCCGTATCTCACAATGTAGGGAGTATTTCGCACAACGAAGAGTATGTACTTGTAGTATGTAAGTATATGAGATCATCTAGGTGGTATTTACATTTTTTCAGATGTGGTATTTACATTTTTTCAGAGGTGGTATGTACATTTTTTGTTCATACTTCTTTTTATACACGTATATGAAGGTATTTGCAAAATATGATAAAAACTATGTACTCCATTGCAATTTTTTCATGTGGATCTCATTGGAATATCTTATAATTAGTATACGAGTGTATCCAAAGTGATAAAGGAGTATTTCAAGTTCGTTTGGGTGGTATTTCAGAGATGGGAGTAATTACTCCCGGGAGTACAAAGTATTTTTCATATATATATATATATAGTGTGTGTGTGCGCGCACGCGTGCGCGTGCGCGTGCTGTGTCTGCGTGTGTCTACGTGTGTGTGTGTGTGTGTGAAATAAAACCCTAAGTGCTAACCTACCCACCCAGTGGATCCCTCATCGGCTCATCCCTGCCTCCCTGGCGGCTGGAGCCTACCCTCATCCCTACCGAGTGTCGGCTAGCGCTTGCTCCCTCGCAATCAGCCCCCGATCCAAATCCACTCGCCTCACCTCCTCCCTCCCGTCCCTCGCAATCGGCCCCTCCCTCGCCTCCCTCCGCCGCCGTCTCCCTCAGCGTCGACTCACTTCCCTTCGTCCCGACCGCCCTCCACCACCAGCTCCCTCAGCACCAGCTCGCCTCCCTTCGCCCTGGTCGACAGTCGCCCTCCGCCACCGATTGTCGCCCGGTTCACCCGCCAGCCGCGGCGGCTCCCCTTGTGGCTCCCACCCCTGTCGTCGCCCTTCGATCGGTGATCCAGCCTTCGCTCCCCTCCCGAACAGCACGGCAACAACCATTAGCCCTCCTCTGATCTGAACCCGAAGGTATCATGCACTTTACCGTTAAATGCAACGAACTTGTAGTTAGATTCCATTTCATTTGGCATGCCTATGTTGAACTACGAATCAAACCCTTGGGTTGGTAGTCGGAAGTTGGAATATCTCACGGTTCGATTCTTCATGATAAAATGGAGGGTTCTTGTTACTATTCTATGGCAAATTATGACTCCTTGTCTTGGATTGATGTTTGGATGGACCGTAAGAAAGCCATGCTTATTTGGGGGTTGAAGCACCTCTCAGTAAACATCAAGTTAGAAATGATCCTTCTTTATCCTTCTTTCTGGTTTTCTTCGTAGGTTTGGTCAACTTTGAGTGGTTGATCTCGAGTCCATTGAGCCTTCACTTATAGCTGGTAGTCATCCATTTGAAGTCTTCACAAGTCTTCACATTTCCATCTCACATTATTGCTTCTTAGCGTCTCTTAGTTCAAGACAATTTTGAATGCTTGTTCTGATTCATGTGAATAAGGTACTGGGCCTTGATCCTGACAATTAGCTGTGACAAAGTAGAGGTGATTCTAGTGTTTAACTAGCACCTTAGCCATTTGCTTCATGCTTGGTTCAACTCACCAATTGTCTAGGTCATAATATTTGGTACATGTTGATTTAAATATTTTAGACTAAATCCATTCTTTGCTTACTGAATGATTGATTCTAAAATTGCTTACTGAATAAGTTACTAATGTTTGTCACTACTGAATGACTGATTCTAAAATTGGTCAGTGGTTAGGTTTAGAACAGCTAGCAGTTGTTCTACTAATTATCAACATTAAACATTACACTTTGTGTTGATTTTTGTAGAATTTGAAGCCTAATTGTAAATATAATCTGTTGAAAACAATACTATGCACTTATCTAGCTGCTAAAACTGCTTCATTCATGGACTGTGGTGATGAGATTGGAAAAATATGAAGGTGGTGATATAAAGACGGTGCAATGGAGTGATATAAAAAAACTACTTCATTCATGGACTGTAGTTTAAACTTCAAACATAGATTTCTTAGTTTAAACATAGATTCATGTATGTTTCTCATGATTTTTTGCAGATTCTTTGAATGGCGTCTCCGAGTAACAGTTCCTCATAGGCAGCGCAAAGCTTAGCCATAGGTCAACCCCACACTGAAGATCAAGTATCATAATTACAATGTACCGATACTTAGACTTTGGATGCACATGCTCAAACTGGTAGTAAGAGAAAACTTAGATTTGTAGTATGGAATGAGTTTGAGCAAGTACAGATAGATGGGAAATGGAAAGCTATATGTCAGTATTATCATAATAAGCTTAGTGGAGAAACAAGTCATGTCACTTCACACTTAAAGACTCATCTGAAATCTTGTCCTGCTAGAAATGCAATTGGTCCAAAACAACAAAAATTGAGGTTGACAAAGGGAGAGTGAATATAGAGAATTATATTTTTGACCAAGAGGTTGATAAGAAAGAACTGTCATTGATGATATGTGTTCATAAGTACCCTTTGTCTATGGTTGATCGTGAAGGTTTTCGAAAAGTTCTGTTCTTCCTTACAACCAATGTTCCAGATGGTGTCTAGAAATACTATTAGGAAGGACATATTGGATCTGTATGAACTCCAAAAGAACTTGATGGTGAAGTACTTTGCAAATTTTAAACATCGAGTCGCCGTCACTACGGACTTGTGGACCGTAGGCCATCAAAAGATAGGCTACATGGTAGTTGCTGCACATTATATTGATGAGAATTGGAAACTAAAGAGCTTCCTACTAAGGTATTAGATTCATGTTTATTTAGTTATTGTCAATCTGATATGCTCACTTAGTTCCTGACAATCTAAATTGCTTATTTACTTCATGTTTTCTTATGTATTAGGTTCATGTATGTGCCATGCCCTTATACGGCTGAGGTTATATGTGAAGCCCTACATAATTGTCTTGTTGAATGGTACCTTGAGAGGAAGATATCCACAGTGACTTTGGACAATTGCTCTTCAAATGATAAGGCTATAGGAGAAATGGCAGATAAGTTGGATTCTAACTCTCTTATGTTGCAAGGCAAATTGATCCATATGCATTGTTGTGCCCACATATTGAATCTGGTTGTGCAACATGAAATGAGTGTCATGGAAAAAAGGTATTGAGAGGGTATGTGATAGTGTTGTATTTTGGTCAACAACACCTAAAAGGCATGAAAATTTTGAAAAGATGGCACGCACTTTGAACATTCCATATAAGAAAAGGTTGTCTCTTGATTTTAAAACTAGATGGAATTCAACTTACTTAATGTTTACCATTGCATTACAATACCAAGAGATTTTTCATCATCTAAAGCTACAAGTAAAAAAAAAATTTGTCCAACTGAAAAAGATTGGAAGTTTACAAAGGATGTATGTGATAGGCTAAAAATATTCTATGATATCACTAAGTTATTATCGGGCGCTAAGTATGTAACCGCTAATCTTTTCTTTTCCAAAATATATGACATTCGTTTGGCAATAAGGAAATGGCATGCTAGTGATAATGAACTTATGCAAAAGATGTTGGAGGAAATGACAACGAAGTTTGATAAGTATTGAACATATGTACATAGTCTTATGGCTATTCCAATAGTTATTGATCAATATATGTCTCCCAGGGACGCACAGAATTGGACTTATACTTGGAAGAGGCCCCTCTCCGTAGAACACAAGAACTAGACATCATCACATGGTGAAAATTTGGGGGTATTAAGTATCCAACCCTGCAAAAAATTGCTCATGATATATTGCATATTCCTGTAACAACTGTGGCATCTGAATCTGCATTTAGCACTAGTGGTAGGGTACTTAGTCCACATCGAGGTCGACTTGCACCTAATATGGTTGAAGCTCTTATGTGTATGCAAGCTTGGTCTCATGCGGATATGTTAGGTAATTGTTGGTTAATGTTTCAATCTTGCATTCCATTTCTTTTGCTCCGTTTCATAGCTAGTTATTGGTTAATCTTTTCATTAGGGGATATTGCTTCCAACCTCTTTGCAGTTCAAACTATTCTAGAGGATGAAGAAGAAATGATGGAAGATCAATCCGTTGTCACCGAGTCTGTGAACTGATACCCTTCTTCTGTGTCATTGTGTCATTTTTCCATTAGGCGCAGGCTTCCTAATTTGGGATGAATGAAATAAAATGTTTTGGTGGTTAGTTATTTTTATTTGTTTCTGTGTCATTGTAGCTTCAATCCATTTTGTTGTTAATTAATTTTACATGCAGTACTACTATTTTTTGCCATTAACAATTTTACTAGGAATCCTAAAGTCATGCTATTTTGGTTGCTTATAATCATCAGAGTATAGTCTTTACTAGGAATCCTATAGTCATGCTTGTGATCATTAGAGTATGGTCATGCTTTTTTTTTTGTTGCTTGTGATCATCAGAGTATAGTCTTAGACAGGATCATAATTCATGATTGTTGATATACCCTCTTGTGCAGTTGACTTGTTGCAATGGACAAGTGGGGGCGGATAGAGGCTACTGAACCTGCCATATTAAGTGAAGGAAGACAACTGCATTCCTAATTATAGTTGCTTTTGCTCTTTCTAAATCATTTAGTCAGCATGTGCATGGTATGAACACAACTCATCATTGGGATGATTCATTGTTCAACCTTCTTAATTTGGTAGTGCTTGTCAGCTTGTGGGTTGTGGCAGTATTTTTGATTAAACTGAGTTATCTATGCTTGTACTAGATTGTGATTCCTCTTGGTACTGCCTGTTTTGCTGTTTGTAGTCTGTACTGTTGTAATGGAACAAGCTCATCGTACTGCCTGTATTTCTGTAATGGAACAAGCTCATCGGGTTCTGGTGCCCATCGAATCACATGATGCACCCAGTTCTGAAGATTAGGGTCAGGTTCGGGTAGGGGTGCTGTCAGGGCCCCAAGTTTCCAAATTCTGGGACATCCGGAGTATCCGGATCAACATCCGGAATGTCCGGACATAACCCGGAATGTCCGGACATATTGTCCGGAGTATCCGGATTAACCTGACCGAGCGCCTCAACCCGGAATGTCCGGACCAAATGTCCGGAGTGTCCGGGTTAGTGCTACCGAAGACCCCAATCCGGAGTCTCCGGGTTGAGCATCCGGAGAGTCCGGTATTTGCGGGGGGGTTTTGTATAAAAGTCCCATTTCGTGGGTTCACTCCTTTCTTTTCTTCTCCACTTGCCCTCCACCCACCCCGTGCGTCTCCTTCACCCAACCTTGTCCCCGGTGAGCTCTCCACTCCGGCGACCTCCCGTGGCTCCTCCCCGGCAGCTCCTCCATCCCGTGGAGCTCCTCCTCAAACCGGCATTCTCCTTCCTCTACCCGGCGTTGTTCTCCTCCATCATCCTTGGGGGTAAGTCCTCTTCTTGGGGGTTGATTCGTGGGTTTCTTGGGTTTTGAGGCCATCCATGGTGGGTTTAGGGTTTAGGTTTGGATTTGGGAGTTTGGAGTTGGGTCTTGAGCTCTGGGGTTTTGGGTGTAGTGATTCTAGGGTTGGTTTAGGGCTTGGATTAAGGAATGTGGGTACTAGTGAGGTAGATCGGGTAGTGGTAATGCCGATCCAATGGTCGTTTGGAGTTGGCTAATGATTTCATAGATTAGTGTCATTCCTCGTGGAGTTGGGTTAGCTATAAGCTTCTCCGGCCTTGCCGCGTGTAGGAATGTCATAGATCGGGTCCCCGCGGTGCCGTGGGACTTGGCGGCACCTCGGTCCGTTGAGTAGTAGGGTGAGATGCGCCAGGTTCGGAGTGTCCGGACACCCAGTCTAGAGTGTCCGCCCTAGGCCGGAGTATCCGGACACAAGGTCCGGAATGTCCGGGTTATCCGGACTGTCCGGATCAAATACCCGGACTGTCTGGGTTGGGCTGGTCTGTCCCGTTGTGTGTTTTTGTTGGGGTTTGCGTTGTAATCATTTCTTTCGCATTGCATGCATCTTATTATGCATTGTATTCGTGTAGAGAGCGATCCCGCGGGACTTGACTCCGCGGTGACTGAGGGTACTACCGGAGAGCGACTCTGCCGATCCATAGCGAGAAGATCAAGGCAAGCACCTAAGCATCTTGAACTTTATGTGTAAACTATTTTTTGCAAATTAACTGCTTATTGTTCAATTAAGTGATGCATTAGGAATTGAAATGTGGGATATGCTAGATCCTATTTGCTGCACGTACCCTTCTTATTGTCGCTTGTTGAACACCTCCTTTGGAACTAGATTATGGGTACTAATTGTGTCGTGCTTAGTATGCTTAGAAGTCGGGTTTGGGCCAAGTGGTGGAAGGTTCCACCGCTTGAGATTTGATGTACTTTACAAGTGTTGGGTTGCAATGGGTTGTTTATGGGAAATGAAATGATGAAATTTGAGACCGGGCGGGAGAGTTAGACATTTGGGTAAGGAGACCCAAATGTGGTAGTCCCGCCTGAGTCAGCTAAGGACCGATTCGATGTGGTACCATGGCTGAGCACCAATTGGTTGATCACATGCCCGATTATGGTAAGGTAAGCCGCTCTTTTATCGCATGCCGTTCGATGGGCCATGCCCTCATGTGGTTGGACGTGGTTGAGGGCGGGGCCTAGGCCGACTCTCGAGCGCCAAGCCGGGCTTGGGGCTGCTCGAGGGGGTGCTAGGTTTTCGGACCGCATGAAGATGCCCCAACGAATGGGTATGGATGGGAGGGGGTTGACATGAGGTTCCTTCATGGCACATGTCGTGTGATCAATGCTTCCCTGCAGGGTTAACTAAGCGATTCGAATTGCCACGCTCTCGGATATGAGCACGCTTGGTCACTGCTGTTACACGTAGTAATAACTTGAACTGGAGTTCGCCGTTGGGCTTGAGCTCGAAATGAATGTGGTTAATTGTTGTGGTTTGTTAATTGCTAACTTCACCTAGTGGTAGGTGCAGTAACAACCGCACAAAAATTGAGAATTGAGTAGTTTAAGTAACTAAACAACAAATGTTAAGCATTTTGCAACTGTTCTACCGTCAGCTTATTCCTTGCTACATCCAAATGCATAATCCTTTGGAGTCGGTCATATATGGACCACGGGTAAGACTTGCGAGTACCTTTTGTACTCAGGCTTCTGCTTTGTGGTTTCGCAGGTGAGGATCCAGCGGGGTGTGAGTTTTGCCCCTACTGCCTATCAGTGACCGGGCGGGGCACCGAGTAGAGGCTGTCGACACTCGTGCGCCCGGAAGTGTTAGGGCATGACACTACCGGGGTGTTTTACTTTTGTTGTATAGAGTAGTGGGCGGTACTTTTGTGAACAGCTGCTACCTTTATTTCTGTAATGGAACCCGTTTGTTTTTTTGCTTGGTCGTCTTTGTTGGTTGTTTTTGTTGGGCCTCTTTGTGCCGTGTGGCGTGTTTGTTTGCTTCCGCGTTTTTGCGTCTCTGGTAGTAAGCTTGGGGGGCTCGATGCCCCTTTGTGCGAATTGAATGTTGATATGGCATTGGGAGCCGGTATGTGGGGATCCTGGGCGAGTTTTGGATCGCATACCGGGGGAATACCGGGGTTGTTGTCGAGTCGTTTGGATGTTTGTAGAGTTGTCTCGTTGGGCTTGGGAATTAGCATCGGGATCACCTCCGGTGGTCTGTTGCTAGGATCCAAATCCGACGGGAGCGACTGTTCATCCAACAACTCGAGGACGATTTGGGCGGCTCCTCTCAGGTGCAAACGGAGCGGATATTTTCCGACCGATCCGATACCGTATTCGAAAAAAATCCGTACCGATGTTATCCGTATTCGTATCCGAAAAATCCGATGTAATATGGGTTAGGATATGGGAAGAGCAATATCCGATCCGTATCCGAAAAATCTCATGTAATATGGGTTAGGATATGGGAAGAGCAATATCCGGTAAATATCCGACCCAATACCCGGTTAATATCCGACCCGATACCCTTGCAATATTGTTCATAATATGTGTATTTGAATTACAGTGCTTGCTAGCTGTATTTTAGATGTTGCGTGTTGGTTATGTGCTATCTGATTAGGCAAGTTGTAATATAATGTGAAACATAGTGCTGTTGTGAGTCTGTGATATAATGTGAGCAAGTTGTAAAATAATTGCACTACTTTCTGGAGCAAGCTCTTATAATTGCACTACAAAACACTTGATTGCAGTTGGATGTGCTACATCATATAAGTGCATATGTTGATTGGAATTGTACTTGGTTGTATATTATTCTTATGTAGGGAATGCAACTATTATTGAATTTGAAACACTTACATGTTTTGAAAGTTATAGTAAAGTTTTATGTATGGTTGATTGATCCTAATATATGTGACATATATGGTTTCTGCTTTCACGCAATATCCGACTAACTATTCGTGACCGAGACTAACCGTATCCGGAACGACCTGTATTCGCTCCGTATTCATGACCGAAGTAATCCGTATTCGTATTCGAATCCGGCACTGTCCGTATCCGATTATGTATCCGAGAAAAAATTTGGAATAGGATACGGGATGAATAAAATCCGTCCGTATCCGCCCCGTTTGCACCCTTAGGTTCGGGTGTGGGCACACATCTGTATCCGAGAAGTGTTATGGGTTCGTGTTGGCGGCACGATTTCGTATTTCGGGTTTAGATAGGTGATAATCATACCGGAGGTACTCACCTGATTACCATCCCTACCGCCACTTTCATGTATTTAAGCCGATTTGATGCCGCAGTTTAGATTCGACGGTCAAAACGACTACATCACCGTCTGAACTCTGACATGGTTGTGTATTTGTAGGAGCATATCTATCCTACAAAACAAATTAAGCAAGTTTCGTAGGAGCATATCTGTCCTACAAAACAAATTAAGCAAGTTTCGTCTATCAATCATCGAGTTCTTTATCGTTATTATTAGCCTTCCTGGCAGTTCTACTCGAATATTTCTGTCACTGTCACGGGCTCTGACGAGTGACGGGACGGTCTCAGATAGGATTACCATTGGAGTGAGGTTTCTGCGGTGGCTTTTTCCAAAAGCTCCATACACATGCCCCGGCCAGACACAAGATCCAAACCCAAGATGCCAGGGCAGAAAAGCTCCTTTATAAATCCAAACTATAGAATTATACGCACCATTCAATTCATCCAAAAATTTAAACTAATAAAAAAAGGGAGTGTATAGGTATCATCCGGATATTTTTGTCCTAAAAATCATCCAAACTTTGAACCGTACGATCAAAACACACATACGTAGGATTAACCCACCTCGAATTCAGGGGGGTGTGCATCGATCTGAAAGCAAATCCAATGACCCAGAATTTGAATGATAGTTACTAAAGAAAACATCTGGATGAAATTTATCAAAACCCTAAAAAAAAAATAGGCAATTCACCCCTCATATAGTCATATATAAACTCTCTCGGACCATTGATTGAACAAAACGAATAGTTAAGAGATTACACAACAAAGCGAACTCATATTATTCGACAGTTGCCGTCGTTTCTTTCGGCGGCAACTTGAGACATTTCACCATCACACCACCACCACCATATGCCCATCGCCACCGAATCAAATCAAGAACCCAATAATATTCCCCCTCCTTAACTAGTCCCCAAAAACATTTAAATAACAAATTAATGGATCACCACCACCGCCTGCCTGTGCGCCTAGCTGTGGAGGATGGCCGGGCGGCAGTAGGGCCCGTTGAGCCAGCCGTCGGTGATCTGCTTGTACGCGACCTCCGTGAGGTGGATGCCGTCCCAGCTGAGGTGAGCCGCCGGATTGGCGCACGCCGCCGCGCCCTGCATCCCGCACCGCGCGCTGTTGTTGTAGTTGTACTTGCCGCCGCCCGACCCGCAGCACGCCTGGAACGCCGTGCTGAAACCTGCACCAAGCTCACGCGCCGTCAGACCCAACAAAAAACTCATCGACGGCTCGAGTCGGCGAGCGAGCAACGGTCATCCGGCGAGTGTGAGTACCTTAGTAATGGACGGCATATACAAATGGCAATATTAAGAACAAATTAACTAGATTAGTGATACGCGTAGTATCAAAAACAGTAGGAGGGGGTTAACAAAAAGATACAGGGAGCGAAGCCGGTGCTTGGGCGTCCTGGCGTTCCTACCGTGGATCTGCCACTGATCACATATTCACATGCATGCGGTGGCAAACACAATCATGTCACGCGCCGAGACAAGAACGTTGCTCTGTTCTTCGCATCTAGCTACACGATCGGTGGCCTGGCCCCCGCCCCGCGCACGAGGATTCAGGCTTGTGCCGTGGAAAGTTCGGCTCGAGAACGTGCAGGAGCAGTGCAGGTTTTAACTCCGGCCGGCTGCATGTTGAGGCATGCATGTGTTTGGTTGGGGAGCACGGCCGTTTCCGTGTCTCGGCGAGCACGGACGTACTTGACAGGAAACGTACGTCCACCGAACCGGCGTATCCACCACCATTATTTAACCGTAGTTGGGCGGGTCTCGTTAATTAGCTCAAGATCCTTCCTGCCCATATAAAACGCTCGTCACGAGCGCGTGTTAACCAACCCGTGCCGGCCATGCTTCCAAGTTTTTTTTTTCCCTCTCCTAATACAATCTATCTACTGTTTTTCATGTTTAAATATTTATTCAACTTTAAGAAAAGAAAAACACGGAAGCCCTCTATTTTATTTTTTATCGGTGTTTCTACGCATCATTTTTAAAAACTGCATAAATATCAAAACATAAATAAAGAATATATATTAATTACTTACCATTCCGTGTACCTAAAGACTGATACAATTTACATTAAAGAGTAACGCATAGAAGTACCTTTCTTTTTCTATTCGCCGCAGCATAGCATACCCACCCCCGTAACGGGTCCGTGGCTGGGGAATCTCAGCGCGGCGCACATGGACGGACAAGCGGTGGCCAGCAGCAGCAGCACACCACTGTCCACTGCTCTGCTCGTGCGCGCAAGGTTTAAACTTTAAACGCTGAATAATCCCATATTTAAACCCGTCACGTTGCCTGTCCCGTGCTGCTAGCCACCAGCGAGCAGTACGTACACGGTGTGGTAGGATCCATCGCCAGGACGACGCATTGAAACCGGTCTCTGCGCCGCTGGGGGCCAAAGCAGTCAAGCCCGGTTTTGAAAGCTAGCCGGCGGTAGCCGCCAAGGCGGGCTCCGACAGTCGACACGGACACCCGCGCCGCGTGACAGCTCGCGTTTTAGACTCTACCGCAGGCGTTGCCGTCAGCGGGCTCGCCTTTACCTGCGATGCGCGCGCGGCCATCGTGTAGCTCAACGGCTAAGTCGATGGACTGCATGCCTATCTTTCTCCGTACGTGGAATCGGCGCTGACCACGGTCCGACGCGATATTCTCGAGGAGGCGGCGGAGGAGGAGGAATGCTAAGGGAAGACGGTAACGTACCGTAGCTCTGGGGGTTCCGGACCATGTCGTAGACGCCCTGGTAGAAGTCGGCGTACATGATGCGCGCCGACTTGTACTTGCTCTGGAGGTTGGTGATCTTGGTCTGGAGCTGGTTGTTGTGGTACGTGGAGAGGTCGTTGAACTTCTTGAGGCAGCCGAGGCTGTCGTAGTCGCCGCTGTTGGACGTGCCGTAGATGGTCAGGTAGATGGGGAAGCACCCGATCGGCAGCACCCCCGGCACCACGATGTCCACCGCCCCCAGCGCGATCAATTTCTGCACACACCAGATGCATGCATTGTCTCGAGATTAATTCGTGGCAGTGTAGCCAGCTGACACTGGTGCTGGCTAGCCTCGAACGCCTACGCGTTAGTGCATGCCAGCGGCGGAGCCACCCCCATTCATAATTCTAGCTCATTCTTTCTCGTTGTTGTCGCCAGAATTGAAGGATAAGATATTTCTTACTCCCTCCGTTTCTTTTTATAAGGCGTATTTGGTTTCGTTAGGACAAGACTTTGACCAACGATTACTTTATTAATATATCATTTATGCAATACAAAATCATAATTATATATAAGTACTTTTGAATACAAATATGCAAATATCAATTTTGTGTCATAAAAATTATATGCTAATAGAGTAATTGTTGGTCAAAGCTTTGTCCTAACGAAACCAAATACGCCTTATAAAAAGAAACGGAGGGAGTAGATCATAATTCTAGCTGATTCTCGTAGGTGATGGGTGTGCATTTGGTGCGGGCGTACCTCGATGCCGTTGGAGATGGCGTTGACGATGTTGGGCGTGTAGGTGCTGGCCTGGTCGGCGGTGTAGCCGCCGAAGAGCATGGCATTGTAGTCGTTCCCCCCGAACTCGCCGAACACGAACAGCGAGTTGGACAGGTAGCTCTTGCATTCTACATGCCGCACACGCGAATTTACTCTTCTATCAGGCCAGGGCCCATCGAAAGTAAAGTTTTTCTTGCAGCAGTAGCAGGGGGAGGCTTTAAAGAAAGAAAGCGTGTGTTGGTGTTGGTGAGTACTTACTCTGTCCGCAGACGGAGGTGGTGATCTGCTGGAACCACTGGATTTGAAAGCTGATGGGGCCGTTGTTCCAGATCTTGTCGGAGAGCCCCAGCGACCGGAAGAAGTCGGCGTCCATGGCCGTCGCCCCCGTGATCGCCATGTTTGCGCCCTTCGTGAAGTCCGCGCTGCTCGACTTGGACGGCGGAAGGAACGGCAGCCCGAACTTGCTGCCTGCGTACGTACGTCAACAACAAATATTCGTCGTCAAGAAAGGTGGTCAAGCGAGATCGACGAAGCGCGAGTGCGAGTCGTAGGTGGGTGGCAGGTACACACTGAGGAAGTCGACGATGACGCGGCCGTCGCAGCAGCGGCAGGTGGGGGTGCCGAAGTAGGTCTCGCCGTAGGGAGGCTGCGTGAAGGTGATCTGCGACGGCTTCCCGTTGGTGCACAGGTTGCCGGTGTCCGTGATCGAGTCGCCGAAGTTGTACAGCGCATTGTACTTCTGCGCCGCCGCCGCCGCGAGGACCAGCGACGCGCACAGCAGCAGGAGCGGCACCGACGCCGACGAGCCAATCCTTTGCTGGCTCCCCATGACGCAAAGTTGCAAAGGAAAGCTACAGAAAGGAAAGGAAACGATGATGCGTCGCCTGTCAAACAAAAAGCTCGGCAGGGCAGGGCAGGGCAGGGCAGGGCAGGGCAGGGCAGAGCAGAGCACTTGAATGGAACGGTTGGCGAAAGGGCAGAGCGTTTTATAGGGCCCGTGAGGCAGCGCATCGGCCCCCGACTCGTCAAACCTTTTGCATCTCGCCCGTCTGCCTGGCGCACGTGCTTCCATACATCACTGCTTAAAAGTTATATAAATATTTAAATATTTGCTGAAACCAGAGAATAGCAATTCAGTTCATACAAAAATTCTCTTAAGCTTCTACTCATCCACTCATGACTCATCAAACCAGAAACCGAAGACCACTCAGAAACCGAAGACCACTCAGAAAACAGGCTAAAAGGCAGATTACGTATTGTCTTTCACCCACTCATCAAAATACACAGAGAAAGACTTCAACTCATCAAAAGAGAACTCTTCCTTTTGGACAGTAGATCCAAAGTTTTCCCCCATTTTCATACGCTCTATAGCTCTAGTATAAGAGGCGCTTGAATTTTGGCATCCAACCAAGTACAAAACTGTGTCATTTTGTACATCATCTCCTCCTTGAACATCGGAGACCACTTCCTTAGATTGTATAGAACCTTCTTCCAAATCGTTTTCATGCTCAACCATCTCTGAGAATAAAAAATCATATTATTTCTAGCAAACCACAAACTCCATAAGATAGCCGCACAAAACAGTGTTCAGAACCATGTTTTTCTTGTTACTTAGCCAAAAGCGAGCTATCGATTCATAATTAGACCCAATATTGACACAAAAAAATCATCAATTGCAATCCAAGTAACTCTAGCCATCACACAACCGAAAAAAAGATGATTGACAGATTCATTTTCACTACAGAAACTACAATTCCTACCCTTGTCCATACCACGATTCAACAAATTATCTTTCGTCATAATTTTGTTGTGCGAAAGAAGCCAAAGGAAAAACTAGATTCTAGGGTGAACAATCAGATTCCAAACAGCTGGGATAAAAGATGATGGCTACTTATCATTTCATTTTGTTTAAAATTTTTGTAACTTATATCGCAGGAGTGATGTATAAAAGCACTACCGTTGGTAGTGCTTTATTCCGACCGGATTCGGATTCTCTACCATGCCGCCCGATCGGCCACAAACGGTTCAGATCCAACTACCTAAGCACATGCCGTGTAACCAACCGGGCACAAACTGACCCAAGGCAGGCAGGGAGGAGGAGGGGTTAGCTGATCTGGGAGCGATCCTTTTCCCCGTCGCTTTGCGATCGGGAGGCGATGGTTTCCATGTGATTTTGGGCGTGCTTTTGGCTGAGCAGCGGCGGGTCGATCAGGGCAGGAGAGGTTTAACCGAAAGAGACCGTTTATCATCCTTGATATGTACCGTTAATTAAATTACCACTAGAATTTCATAGCTTTCGGTACTGTTATCTTTTATATTTCTAGTCTCTCTTAGTACTAGTTCCACGTATATTTTGGTACATTGTAAAAACGGTAAAAGGGGTCTCGGGCCGAAATGATTGAGAAAGAAACGCTGTGTTAGCCAGCTAATCGGCGTTTATCAGTGGCCGCAGCCGAGTCCCGTGCCGAGAAGGATTTGTCCTTCCTTTTGAAGTTTTGCTACCCTTTCGGTTGAATGGTCTGGTTTGTCTGGGGTAGTACCGTACGTAGTAGACGTGAGGGAACGGCACTCTGCAACTTGCACAGCTGTATCTACAAAGGCGACCCTACTACTATGACGTACGGAAATAAATTCTATGGTGTCGTGATGTATAAAAGAACCTGCGGCCAATTCGGATAACACGCGTGGCGTCGTCAGAATAATCGCTGCGTCGCTATCTTTACGCAAAGACGACACTATAGAATTTATTTTCATAGCGCACTGCCATGGAAAATGCATCTGTTAGCGTTGCGTTGCGTGTGCCTCTGGTGCATGCAACAAGGCTGACCGGCGTCTCTTTGCTCTTTATTCCTTGCTTCTCCGGCTCCGACGAGACTGGGCTGGCTCGAGGTATCTCTGCTCGTTTATGCGTGGAGGAGCACTGGATCTGGCCTTTGGAGACCGGTGGTTGGTAGGGTAGAAGACCAGTGGTCTACAAGTTTCTCGCTCCGTCCGTGATCTTTTGTCCAAACGGATCGATGGAAGCGTGGTTGTTTCAATCCTAGCCATGCGTCCGTATGCACAGTCGTTTGCCATTGCAATCGCGATGGTACAGGCGAACAGTGACGCGGACGGTTGTTTCGATCCTAGCCATCCGAATGGGAAACCGACGGTCCATAGCAACTGCTGCGGTAAAACCGCGCGAAAGGAAAGAAAAGGGAGGCTCCTTCGCCGGGATCACCACCATTCGTCTAAGCCTCAGAATCCAATGTGTTTCAAGCATGTGCATCAACTAAGCAAGTGTGCATGGACTAGCTAGCGTATCTGCCGTGCTTAGTGAAAGTAATGGAACAAGGCCCAACTCGAACCACTCGATGCAGGACCAGCAACACCATTATGATTTAGGACTTGTATACGCAGCACACTTTAGCATGGTGGTAACGGAAAACCTTGCACGTACACCATTAATTTCTTCCTGCTAGTTTATCTTCTTATCTTTTTTTGTCTCGAAAGCAATGGTTACCCAAAGCACCGGATGAAAACAACCGCCTTGCAACTTGCAGTATGCTCTACCCAATCATGAAAAGACGCTGTTGTCGGATTCGTCTAATCAAGCCTTTTAAAACTTTAGCTTTTGATATCTCTTTTAACATTTAGATCTAACACATGAAAATAATACGTATGGATTCGTCTCGAAAAGGAATTTTATATTAAAAATATAATTTTATTAGGTTTTGTAGATCTAACACAGTAGAAATTAGTAGTCAAAATTGTGTCTCAAAGATTGTACCAATGTACAAAATAATATTACTCCGTAACTTAAGAGCAAGTACAATAGTAAAGCCTACAAAAGGCTAATAGTAAGCTAAAAGTCAGCTTGTATAATAACTGTATCTAAAGACTGTCTGACTACTAAATAGGAAACCAATTTTTTTTCTTTTTCTTTTTTCTCACTGTTTCGTATAGATCGAAGTTGATATATACTCCCTCTGTCCCACAAAGAGTGCATTTCTAGGATTTTTAAGACAGATTAGTGTGCAAGGTAAATGACTAATGTGCCCCTTATTACTCCATACACATGTGGCGTGGTGGTCTTGGTTTCCACAATGACTTAAATGAGCGTCATACACTTACAATTTGGGCCTCTGGACTAAAGATGCATTCTTTGTGGGACAAAATTTAAACACTAGAAATGCACTCTTTATGGGACAGAGGGAGTACTGATTAAGAGCCAGGTAAGTATCGTTATTGTACCAGCTTTAAGGGAGAAGTAGCAATTTAGCACTCATATCGATTGCCTTTATTGATTGGACTGTAATTCTCTAAAGCGTGGCACTGTCATCCGTAAATGCCTCAAAAGACGTTTTCCTTTGGTCGAGGGCGCGCATCGAGTTTCGGATGATCAAGACGACGACGACAACGACAAAAAAAATAGAGAGAGGGGGACGGCTAGTATGCAGAGCCTCAGAGGTCACAAGCAATCTTAGCTGTGAGCAAGTATTCAAATCCTGATGAAATTTTATGAAATCTCATATTTTGATCCTTTTGAGATTTATAATCCTGGCAGAATAAAAGATTAAAAAAAATCAAATTGCTACAATATTTTTCAAAAATCTCGAATTTCGGTTAATTTCGCCGAGATTTTGAGTATTTCTACCGAAATTTATAATGTTTGGCATCACTTTTTTGTATAATTGTAATACTATTTGTAAGGACCAAGCGTTTGGCACTAAGAAAACGAACATTCCTATAGCTCGGTTGGTTAGAGTGGACCACGGTTCACAAAATTGGTCGAAATTCGATGATTTTCGTGCTTTTCGACCTTACCGAGCGGCTTGGCTCGATATATAAAACCTGCCAGTAAAATGATTACATTAAAAAAAAATCAAAATTTTGGAAAATTTTATGTACCGCAAAACCGATCGATTTTGTGTCAAAAATTATTTGATAGTGCATCAGGCTTTAGCACATGATCAAAAAGGTCAATTTTTGGTAAAAATCGATCATTTTTTATTATTTTTTTTGATAATTTGGAATTCTAAATCATTCGGTTTTGGACGATTTTTCAGCTCGATATTTTCGAATTTCGAATTTCCATCGGTTTTTTTTTGTTTTGATATTGTTAACCCTGGAGTGGACACAGGCATGCAGGAGATTGTGTGCAGGGTTCACAAAATCGATGAAAATCGCGCGATTTTCGCCCGTATCGACGCGGTTTGGTTTTAAAAACCGGTCGAAAATCGGTGGACATCGCTCAATTTTCGACAAAAATCGCTTCAAAAAATCGACCGCAAAAAGTTTAACAAGTCTATCGATTTTTCACGAAAATCGTTGATTTTTTTATTTTTTTCAAAAAATTTTGGATTTTGAATTTATACGATTTATAACGATTTTCGCTAGAAAATCGATGGTTTTCGGTACCGACGGAATAGGGAATTTCTTTACAGTAACGGTAAGGTGAGCCCTGATTGCGTGTTCGATTCCCATTGAGCTCTTTCGGTGATTTTTTTTGAAGCTTTGTTCTCTGAGCTTATTTGTTGATCGTGGAATTTTGCTGCAACTTGGTCAGGCAAACGACGCTAAGGAATACAATGATATTGTTCTATGCTGTTCCTCAGGTCATGATCCATCACAGTGCCTGTGCTCCAACGGCTTAGCTGGTGAATCACCTTTCACGCATGGGGTGATCTAATTAAGGTCCTGTTTGGTACGATTTCATATTCTAGTAGAAACGGAAATGGTTTTAGATTCTTGGTAAACACGTTTCAGGTGGAATCAGAATCACTATCTGGAAACCGTTTAGTTAGCTGTCTGGATTCTATGGATCGGGGTGGAACAAGGTTGAGGGCGATTTGGCCCCGGCGTGGAAAAAGAAGAAACGTTCCGAGGAGAATCGTTTCGAGTTTTAGCCCGTTTGACTGGATTTCTCCCAGATTCTAGTAGAAACGGTCCAGTTCCAAGTTGCCAAACAGGGTAAGTCCCCGTGCATCTATTTTTTCGGAAGAAAATTTGGTCATGCAACATTTTATGAGAAGAAACTAGATCTTCAAAATGATATTGTGTTTGGATTGAAAACTAAGAGACAAATTAGGAATCTAAGAAACAAAATCTATGTATAGATTAGAAAACTAAGAGAAAAAATTAATGTGCCCTTAAATAGAATAGAATAGCTCATGGACGTGATCAATGCCTTAAGTAAATGAACCAATTAAGAGAGGTGCAATTCTAGTGAGTACTAATCTCTCTGGTCACAAAATTTTTTTGCATTTGTAGGTACATATAGTTAAGTTTTCTAAATTTTATATGTCGATATATTTTTTAATATTTAGATAAGATATGTAAAAATTATATTATTGTGAGAGTCCCAACCCCTCTGGCCATCAGTATGGACTAGAAGATCTTAGTATAAGCCCATCAAATAGGTATTCAATCCCTTCGTTTTCAAAATTTTATGAGAATATTAGTGATATGTCAAGACTATCCATAAAATTTTTAAAATTTTCTGAAGTGGTTTGAATCATTTTTTATTTGGTTAAAATTTGCCGGCCAACCTTTAGATGCACTATTCGAATCTTTGAAAATTACTCAAGCTTGATCATCATATGAAAATTTTATGGATGTGTTAGGACCATTTATAAAAATTTTCAAAAGTTTCTAATGTGGTTTGCACCATTTTCCATTCGGTTGAAATTTGCCGGTCAGCCTTTTATCAGGACAGTAGTACTGTTAGAATTTTTAAAAACCCCTCGTGATTGATCATTATCTAAAATTTTTATGAGAACATTAGTGATGTGTCAGGACCATCCACAAAAACTTTTAAAAACTTTTTATATATTTTAAACCAATTTTCGTGCGGTTAAAAATCACAGAGATCTCGGCAAATCTCACTGAGGTCTCGGTAAATCTCGGCGAGACCTAAAAAATCTGGGTGGAAAATATATCAAATTCGAATTTTATTTTTTAGATTCATTCAAAAATGATGAGATCTTAGCAAAATTTCCAATTTTAAAAGATAACGAGATAAGAACCGAAAAGCAAAATTCGGAGCCTTTGAGACGGCGACGCCAACGAAAGCCCGCGCGGAGGCAGCGGCACACGCTGTTCTTTTCATTCACTCCACAACTGCACCTGCAGCTCCGGTTCGGCAGGCAGCGCTGTCGCTGCCAAGCGGCGCGGGCCGCGCACGGCACCGCGACGCGTACACCTCCGCGGTGGCACTGACTGCTGCTCCTACGTTGGACGGAGCGTCCGGCTCGCCGTTGCTTTCCACGACTGTGACACCGCCACCTCGCGGCTAGCCAAGCCCGTCCGCCGGTCGTTTTCTGCATCAGCAGCCTTGGGAACCGAACCTGCAAAGGCGATGCAGATTTGACGCGCTCGCTAGCACATGAATGATTCGAGTGCTGACGAAGACTGACGAGGGAGAGCGGGAACGGTTTTGATAACTTTTACTCGGTTGTTTTATTTAGCGACCATCATTCAAATTCCTAGCCATTGAATTTTCTTTGAGATCGATACACGTCTTCCTGAATTTGAGGCAAGTTGCTATGTTTTGATCAGACGGATGTGAACGGATATGTGTTTTGATCGTACGATCTAAAATTTAGGTGTTTTTTTTGGACAAAAACATCCGAATAATGTCTATACACTCCCGCACAGGAATGGGAGGAAGCTACTGGTTGCAGCTTGCCGGCAGCTGCTACCTGCTCCCACTCGGCTCTTCTTCTTCTTTTTCTGCTCCTCTTTCTGGTTTCCTGACGTGGTTGATTAGGGGACCTTTGGGTGCATGTCGCTGTGTTGCTATGGGCGTTAAATATTCTCGCTAGCTGTGTGCCCTGTGCCCCCGATCCAGCGATGTTCGTGTGCACGCAGTTGCAAGATGCGATAGGATGGCTCGAGATGGTGCGCTAGTAGACGAATAATAACGATGCAGCCTCCTGTGCGTCGCACTGTGCGAAAGGGTTTTGCATCGGGTCAGACTAGGGGTGGATAATAAGCTGACTCGATTCGACTCGGTCAAACTCGGTAATATAACGAGTCAGCTCGATTCGACTCGTTATCTTAACGAGCTCAAACCTCAGCTCGGCTCGACTCGTTAAACTCGCGAGTTAGCCCGTTAAACTCGTTTAACTCGATATTTTCATCTGAGAAGAGGATTGATGTTGAGATTATACAGTATGGCATGTGTTATCATCCTAGCCTCACACATATATAGTTATACTTACCGACTTAGAGAACTCGTTAAACTCGCGAGTTGGCTCGTTTAACTCACGAGTTGGCTCGTTTAACTCGTTATCTAAACGAGTTCAAATCACAGCTCGACTCGACTCGTTAAGGAACGAGTTCGAGTCGAGTCGAGCCGAGTTTGCGAGTACTCGTTTAACTCGTGAGTTTCGAGTTTTTTTTTCACCCCTAGGTCAGACCCTGTTCTTTCCTTTTATGTCCAGCTTTATTTTGACCTAAAGGGAAAGGGATAGTTTCTCGAAGGAGGAGGAAAGACATGGGAAACAGTTGCCCTTTGATCCTTCCGTCGACTCTCGAACGACCGATCGATCAGCACACTTGGATCATGGTTTCCTATTTCACTCTCTCCCAGACTAGTTCTCATCGATATGTACAAAAGAGGGGCCCTGGTTCGAATTAACTTACACCACTAAAGCTTGCATCACATAAATTCTAAACTTGTCATGATCTTGCCCTTGGGCTCACTCTAGTTGAAAAGCGCCAGATGTGCAGCCCGTAGGCATAGCCCCAACTAGTGACATTAATTTTAGAGCGTTCAAAAATTCCAAAGCTGTCATAATCTTGGCTGTGCCCCCATTTCCCGTCATTGGCTTCGGCCTAGCTGGCCAAGTGTTGACCGCGGAGGATGGATCAGGTAACTCGAATGAAACAATAATATTTTTGCTGGCCTAGCCTTATACTCTTGTGATCTATTTGAATCACATGGAATTCATAGGAATTTCAGAGAGCAGTTTAATTTTTGATGTTCCAAACGGGCCTCAACGCTCATACTTTCTTCGAGATAAGGCTTTGGAAGGCCATCTCACCTCATACGTGATTTGAAGGAACTTACACTTTGAAGTGCCACTAGGTGGATGTTGTATATGCTGGCCATTTCATACATGCATGCATCTTGTGCTTTCGATAAGAGTAAGCCTAAGGCAGCCTACTCATGCCTAGCCCGATAGGGCTATCAGGCTTGTACGTAGTTGCTACTCGCTGCCTAGGAATGACCCTAAATCTAGGATCGGGACAAACTAGGCCTACTTCGTCTAGGTTTAGCTCGCCTTGAGCCAGGTTTTAGGTTATCATGTGTGTGCCTGCCTTACATCTTGATCTTAGACCTTGCCCGGTCTAGCAATGGCTTTGTTTTCAAAGGAAATACGGAGTCAGATAAGTTTTACGTCTGATCCCTATGTAGAGCATTGCATCTTTTGGAACGCCTTCCCCCCTAGCCTAAATATGAAGTTACACTTGCTTTTGATAAAAGACTAGTTACATGCCCATGCGTTGCTACGAAAAACAAAATTAATAACAAAAAATAAAGATTAAAAAATAAAAAAATTATTTCACAAGATCAAACATCTATCTTTAACGCTTCGTTTCTTGCGAAAGCTGGCTAATTAAAGCAACGCTTCGTTTCTTGCGTAGAGCAATTAAGCAGGGCAATTAAGTAGGGCAATTAAGCAGGGCAATTAAGCGGCAATTAATGGCGTGGAAAGAACGGACCACTGCCACGAAGTGCTGCTTTAGAATAGTAGAGATAATGTTAGGAACTTGTGGTTAACTATGGCCCAATTTTTCCCTTTAACTACTCCCTTTGCCTTCTTTTGGTCTTTTTTAATTTGACCCAAAGCTCAGACACTGATCACTTGAAAATAGGCACCCAAATGAATCCTAAGATTCGAATTAGCGTGGCCAAGAGGACAACTCCATCTCTTTACTAACCGGCCATGGGTGGGTTGGTTCCTATATATGTTTTACTATTTTAACAGTACTACCTTCTATGTAAGCTATAATATATTTATTTCCTGTGAAGTGGATTATCACCAGTATGATGCAAGCAGTTAGGATAATAACACTGATGGACGGGAAATGAGGCTGAAAATTAAGCTGATTTCAACTATGATTCCCAGCAGCCAACACTTAGTCTAACCAACAATATGCATGGCACCTCAGTTTTCTATCTAACAACCAAACTCCATTTCTACTGAGTATATATTTGGTGGGTTCTTTCTAAAAAAATTTCCTGGAATTTAATCATGCGAACTATAAGATGTAAGTTTTATAATAAGCCCCTCCAACTTTCATTGATATAAAGCAAGTAATCACGGCAGTTCACTTAGAGGAAGTTGTTATTATAATGCATATAATGTGTATGATGTATGCAAGTTTAGATATTCTATCACTATTTTCCAAATTAACGTATAGCTATTTTTAAATTGTAGATGTGCTCGAGCTATATGTAGTCGGCCTCATTTCCTTCAATGGATGATAGATGTACTCATTGCAACCATAGAAATATATTGAGCTTCGGAATTGCAGTTACACGGCCTAGCAAACCCAAAAATCATATGTAATCCAGCATCTCTCGCAAATTTGCAAAGTCTCATGTCTGATTCATGTTAGAATGCTAAGTCTAAGTGTTTATCTAGCCTAGGTCATGATCACATAATAAAATGCGGAAATAGATCATTGGATACTAACACGGTATCGAAGATGACGATGCCATTAGGTTTGTTCGGTTGCTCGGTGTAGAAGGAGATCGGTTAGGAACGACAGTGGTTCGTCGGCGAAGAAAAGGGGCACCGTGATCTTCACGGGGAGGTAGCGATCTTCGCTAGCCTTGGTGCAAGCCCTAGATCTGAAGGGTTTTTGGAGAGTAATGGACTGAGAGCCACACAACTAAGAGTCTCGACTCCTCTCCACTTAATCTTGCGCCGGCTAACGGGACCGATTCCAATTAGTTTGGTGCGCTCCCGATTAATGTGCTAACGTGAGTTAGTGGTGGCTTAGAGATCTGAATTTTTCAGAGTTGGTTAGTTCCAAGCCGAGATCAAACTAACAATTCAAATGGTTTGCAACCCTAGAAACTAAAGTGCAAAAAAGGGGACTGAAAACAGTACAAAACTAAGCTGATGCACCGTTCATACATGCAACCAGGGGCGGAGCCAGCCCAGACCCAAGCCTCAGGCCGGCCCATAGGTTATTGGGCCAATTTCTGAATTTATATAAAATTTTCAAAAAATTATATGTGTTTTTTAGACCAGGCCTCGGCGAGGCCTGGCTCCGCCCCTGCATGCAACCAATTAATAATGAGCTCTTTTATGGTACACAAAACCAGTAATATCATGCACCCCACCAGCCTTTCATCTCCTCCGACGACGGGAGCACCCCAGCCACGGTGTCCTTGCACAAAGCTTCTCCCTTATCAACCCCAGTACCACCGCCCTCGACGGCAACATTGCTCCCGCTCGAGCCACCGGCGGCCACCACCGCTGCCCGCGCGGCCGCGGAGTCCTTGCCGGTGAGCCTTTGCACGACGTCCTTGAAGTTGGCATCGTCCGTGCTCACCACCCTCGTGACGATTTGCGTCACCTTCACCTCTTGCGTCCGCCCGGCTCCGGCTGCCTCTGGCGCCGCTCTTGACGAGCCTGCGCCGCCGCCGCCCTTTCCCCGGCTTTCCATATATGCTAGCTAACTAGCTGGATCCTAGCTACAGCTTCTTCACCGGCGCTACAAAGATGAGCAAGCTATATATAGACGGTGCTAGTTCTAACCAGTGGCCTGCGTTCTAGCCCTCTCTCTACAGCGACGGCGAGAGGGACTCGGGGAAGGAAAGGTCGCAGCGCGCGTGCGAAGAACTGGCAAATAATCGCCGTTGAATGGAGAACGAGAACTGTCCATCGCCAGGAATGGTCGCCCGCAGGTTCTTTCTAGCTTCCGTCTTTAGCATCGCAGTAATAGTCGTGCGTGAAAAGACTTTCACGATGGCTAACTAATCTTACTCCCTTGCATTTGTTTTGTTTTTTCCAAAGCTAGGAAGGAATTCGTGTGTAAACGTCAAATCATTTTTAACTTGTTACTCCTCTCTGAAGTTGCACGGAAGCTGGGTTTTATTTGCGTTACACCAAGGGCCTGCAGAATTAGTCGGCTGGACTACGTAGTACGTCCGCAACGGGTCTCTTCTGGATCGACACGTCCGTACCGCGCACGTCTGCGTGGCCTGGAATTCTTAATTGGGTCGTAAAGGTAAACTGCGGTGCCGGTAAAGATGTATCAAGAATTAATTTAACCCCACGCTGTCGTGCTACAAAGGAGTTCCTCCAATTCAACGTCATCTGAGAGATGTACAGAAGCTGGAGGCGATCGCCTCCTGATCCGAACAGAGACTTTAATTTCCCCTCATTTACTTCTGCTACCTGATACTACGTCATCCGCCATCGGTCATCTACCGTAAGGCGGTAGCGCTGGCACACTGCACACCGAGCGCACGGCAAGCAGCGCCGAGCCACCGAGTCCCATGTTTCCCTTGGATTTTTCCACCGCGCGCGGGCGCTCTGAAACCCCCCGTTTCCGCCAGACCTGGGCATTGCGCTGTGTTAGGCCGGCACCGCCCTCGTCATGGTCTAAATCGTACCATGCCGCCGTAGACCGCCATGTTGTATCGCCACGGACTGACTCGTCTCCAGCGAGCCCATACATAGCTCATTGGCATGCAGTGCCATCTCCGTGATGTGCCAACCTAGATCTGATCCATTTGGAATGTTGCAAAGGAGAGGAAAGGGAGCCGTGGACGTGTGGAGCACCTACCGGCGTGGTCGCGAGGATGGAGTGCAGCACGGATGGAGGCGAGGAAGACATCTAATCCATCCTTCCCACGCGGCGCAACCGCCGGATTTGGTAATGCTCCACCGAATCTGAGCTTCGCTGGCCTTCACAAGGAAGAAGGCGATGGGAGGATGGTGAGATGTGGAGGTGCTAGCGTTAGGGAAGAAGCACATATTGCGGCCAGGGATGGTGGTGACGCGATGCGGAAAGGTTGGATTTGGTGACGGCATGGCCAAAGATTGTTGGATCTAGCACCAAGACGATGAGGACCATTGAGATCCGACGACGACACCGTCTTCTTCATCTCTAGTCGATGTCATCTTCTTCCTTGGGACAGTCGACGAACCTGGTGCCGCAAGGCTGTATTCGGCGGCAGCGTGACCGGAGGCCATCGGATCTGGCAACGACACGGTGGGGGACGACAATGAGGGGATGGCGTGGGGCAGCAGTGGGAGGTAGCGACACAAGGAGGAAGCAGGTGTGGAGGAGGCGAGAAGAGAGAGATAGAGGACATGACAGAGGCGCGAAAAAATGGTGATTGTGTCCGACGGAAGCATGGGGAGATGGTGACTATGCGGATGAGAGGAGGCGTAGGGAGACAGCGACTGCGTCGAATGGAAGGAGGCGAAGGGGAGATGTACTATTTTGATGATGGGCTAGGATGAGGTAGTTAATGATGGGCTAGAACAAGATAGTTGATGCTAGGCCAACAGTGCTTTCCGTCAATGCGACTATATGTATCATATTTGAAGGAACATAGTATAGATATACTATTCTACAGCTGCATGTTGAATAGGCTATTCTATGCGCCAGCCAATCAATGGACTCTGACTGAGCCCGCATATCCACTAATAAGTGCAACGAATACTTCGTCTGCTGACTAAGCCGATGAGTTACATGGCCAACCAACTAGTACATATGTTTCCTTATTTATACTATAATATTTTTTTTCTTTGATTTAACCATTACTTTTTATTGATAACTTTGATTCACAAACAGTTTTTATCAGTAACATACTGACAACGAGAACAACATAATGATATAAGTCTCTCCAATAAAGAACACATGAATGAGATTTTACTACTAAATAAACACTAAAGTACTAGAGGATAATCTGAATTCTTTCCTTCCAAGAGGGAAAGTTTGTCCCTTTTAACTGCTCAATACCGTTCAAGTAAGCGGCAACATTAGTGTTGTTCATGGCTGAATAAAAAACAGAATATAGCCAGTAAACATTAGAAAAATAAACGTCTTGCATGAAATTAACCCTACGTTGGTTTAATTAATAACATGCTAATGACAGAAAAATTAATAGTTCTAACTCGCATCACCGTTGAGCAGAAATGAAAAGAACTAAAATTATTTAATGGGTGACACATGCTCATAAACAACATTGGTCAGTATACGATCATGGTCATAACATAATCCCAATTATAAACATTGAATAATAATCTCCAATTAAAACTTCTCGTCAGTTCCATTTTAATTAGAGATGATGCTCAAAACAATCATTATGCAAAATAATCATCACATTAATTAATTTACTCAGAATTAATCATAAATTGAACATAGTAATGATGCCCAGAAATAATAATCAAATAATACTTATTACTGAATTTAAAGACATAAAGTATCAAATGTTGTAATAAGCTAAACGGGAATTAGACCAAAACAGTAAATTGCTTAAACAGTGAAAAGTCTCAGGCCCACTGAAACGGCACTGGCGTAAAAATGCGGCTGCCCACCACGAGAAGCGGCTTGATCGGCGGCTAAACACGCTCGGCCAAAAAAAATATTCGGCGGCCCAACTAAATCCATAGTCCCAGCGCAAAATGGCGGCCCAGCAATGCAAACCAACGGGCCGGAGGATGGTGAGATGTGGAGGTGCTAGCGTTAGGGAAGAAGCACATATTGCGGCCAGGGATGGTGGTGATGCGATTATGCGATGCGGAAAGGTTGGATTTGGTGGCGGCATGGCCAAAGATTGTTGGATCTAGCACCATGACGATGAAGACCATTGAGATCCGACGACGACACCGTCTTCTTCATCTCTAGTCGATGTCATCTTCTTCCTTGGGACAGTCGACGAACCTGGTGCCGCAAGGCTGTTGTCAGCGTTCTAGCCGACAGGCACCTCCGAATCGGGTGCTTATGAGGTTCAGACGGGGGGCTTTCGGGGCAATTGCCAGGGAAAGGAAGAAGATGATTGGAGTACCGGGAAGCTCAGGGGAACAGGGGGGCGCAAGGATTTTTACCCAGGTTCGGACCCTCCGGAGAGTAATAGCCCTAGTCCTGCCTTTCTTGTTATTGCTTGTGTCCTAGCTTGAGAGGATGAAACCTACTGACTCTTGATCGAACCAACGAAAAACCAACCTCCCTCTCCCATGCACCCCGGACCCCTTTTATACTTGGGCTGACGGGGGCGCATGGGAGGCTTACACTGCAAGCCACACTCATTACACTGCCACGGGCGCATTTAATGCGCCCGTCACTGCTCTTACATCCCACTAACGTCTGCGCCGTTGTCACACCGCCGGGCCCCACGTCCGCCAACGCCACCCGTTCCGTCAGGGGGTGAGGTGCTGCCGTGATGTCACACGTAATTAATGCACGCCTGGGGAAGACGCGCCGCCATACTGTATCCTCCATGCTTCGTATTTAATGCGCACGATTCGCATTAAATGTCCTTGACCCGGATCGCCGCCTCGAGATGGGCGCCAGGAGTAGCTGAGCATGTCACGCGTCCTCGGCGACCACCTGGTGGCGCCGGTGGAGTGCTTTGGCGCCACATCGCCCACTGGCGACCACCTTCGGGCGCCCGGTGGTGTGGCTCGATCGCCACATCGCCCACTGGCGACCACCTTGCCGGGCGCCCGGTGGAGTGGCTTTGGCGCCACATCCCATCGGCGACCATGCTGGGGATCTGCTGCTCGTCGTGGCGGTGGGCCCGGAAGCGCCCTGCTAGCCCGGCGATCGTATTTACTGCGGGGGAGTGGGTACCCTGGCGTAAAATACGCCGACAGTAGCCCCCGGGCCCACCCAGGAGCGTTTTTTGGTCTACCATCTTTTCTTTTTCTCTCTTTTAAATGCCCTTCGGGGAACCGCTCAGTCTCCCGGGTGGGACCATTAAAAGCCCACACGCTCCGCAGCTTTCAAGAGATCTTCTCCTTCTTCCGGTTTTCAAGGCGGTTTGTGCAGTTATTGTAAGTACAACCTCCATTAGGTTGATCCATTAAGTTGGTTTTGGTGATTAATGACAAATCCTAATATGAGACTAATGTTTAGGTAATTACTATTTTCATCTCATCAAGGATGTTTGATGATCATTGACAAAACTAATTGTTAATGAGACTAACATATTTATTGAGCTTATGTTTAGTAGCCTCACATTTGGATGAAAAATGGAAAACCCAAGGTATGCATTGTATGAATGTTCATTATTTTATTGCATACTTAGGATTTAAGTTGAAGTATGAATTTCTCTGTTGCTTTAACCAAAAACTGTGTATCATGTTTCCCAATCCATATATTACATGGATGCACACATTTAGGGGGAGTTCACACTCTAACTTAATGTTTCATTGCATTGATCTATATCTGATTACCACATATAAAGGATCAAGACATTGAAACTAAATCTTTAAGTATACATTTAACATGCATAGTTGTAGTATACTCATGGTATCATAGGATATGCTCCAAAGCAATAAAATTGAATATGTGCATATTGATTCAAGGTCAATTATATGTATGCACATATCTTTGTGGAGTTTATTCTATAGTTGATGACTTAGAGTAACGATCATTTCCATACATTCCACATATTATGGATCATTACTTTCCATCAACATGAGTATATGAAAACCTGTTTAGTTATTGTATACTCATGTCAATTTAAATGAAGATTTAAATTGAAGTCGTTTATCTCCTAATCATCAAAGAACATCGCATCATGAGTTGATGGTGTTCTTGTGATCGATTAAGGATAATCGATAGTTCTTGAGTACAACGAAGCATTAGTTGCATTAATATACTTAAGACACAAATACTATTATTCATTAAATTGATTTAGGTTGTGCTCAATCATTATGGAGGCATTCATTATGTGTTAATGGAGTGCAAGGGTGATTGAGACAACCATGCATCTTGAACTAACTATTTTCATAAGTGATAATTGAGCCAGGTTAGGTCCAATGATGGTTAAGATGAAGAAACGGGACAAGGACGACATCATGAAGTGATGAACATCAAGAGGAGATCCCAATGAGAAGAAAAGAAAAGAAGGTTCATCAAGAGGAGATGGACAAGATGTTGTGAGAGCCGGGTGATGATCCGGTAAAAGAGAAGTAGAACTGTGTGACGATCTTGAAGAGAAGATGATCGTAAATCATGAGGACTTCAAGAGAGAGCAAAGTGACAATCCCAGGAAAATGAGGTATGATTGAAGATCATAAAGACCCCAAAGGGGATTGATCGTGTGCGGCGTCGAAGGTAACTAGATAGAGTGTCTAGTTGTAGGGCTGCCGTACTATTAAGAGGGATGCAACGTGGATGATTTAGAAGTGTCTCTGTGCTCAGATGACTGTTACTTTAATTCTTGTTAAGACCCTATGTCACCGCGCATGCACCGGAATATGTTTTTATCAAAGTTCAAGTCGGACATTCCGATATTACATCGGAAGTTCCGATGTTGCCGGACATTCCGATGTGCATGCTTGCTTTAGTCCGATGCGTGGAAGATGTATCGAAAGTTCCGATATTTTCGATCGGAAGTTCTGATACGTTGTTGAAGCTTTCTAGGATGCTCTCTGTAAATATCGGAAGTTCCGATATTTGACATCGGAAGTTCCGATGTGTTCAAACCTGAAAAAGGGAGCTCTCTGGAATTATCGGACATTCCGATATATTGGATCGGACATTCCGATGTTAAGTCGGAAGTTCCGATGTTTATATCGGACAATCCGATATGGACTTAGAAGCATTTGTCAAAGTGCCTTTCTGGGAACATCGGAAGTTCCGATGTAGGCATCGGAAGTTCCGATGCACCTATTTCGACCGTTGAAGTGCGCTCGAGTTCTGAAAGTTTGCACATATCGGACATTCCGATGTTGACATCGGAAGTTCCGATATGCAGCTGAGTGGGTGTATAACGGCTAGTTTTCTTGCTCCAACGGCTAGTCTTTGGGTGTGGGGTATAAATACCCCCCTTGGCCGGTTGGGAGATAAGTTGAGGATATTTTTGAAGGGCTAAACAAGAGGTTGAGCTAGTTGAGTAGAGAGATCACCTTGGGATGCATTTGTTGCTCCTTGGTCATCTCATTGGCTAGAGAGAGCTCTAAAAACTTGTGTTGTGATTAGGAGTGGATTGAGTGTTCCTCCTTGCTCCTTCTCCCTTGATCTTTGTGATCCCTCTTTGAGTGAGGTGTGGGAAGTGAGAGTTAGTGCCAAGAGTGTTAGATTGAGATACATCTTGAGCACTAGAGTTACTGTCCTAGATCATCCTTTTGTTGGATTCGTTACTCTTGGAGTTTGAAGACTCCTAGACGGCTAGGCGTCGCTCACGAGCAACCAAAGTGTGTGGTGTGCCGTGAGAAGTTTGTTGAAGGTCCGATTTCGCCTCCGAAAGGGAAGAAATCAAGAAGTGAAGCCACATCTCAAATGTGACCGAGATTGGCGAAGAAAAGGGTTGGAAAAGACCCGGCTCAAGTGTGACCGAGCCTCCTCAACGAAGACGTAGGAACCTCCTTGGAGGAAGTCCGAACTTCGGTAAACAAATCATCGTGTCAATTCTTTACATGTGCTTATTGCTTTACTTTGCTATCTTGTATTGAATTGATCTATCTAGGGTTGATTACTTCGCTAGCTAGCTTTACCTCAAATTGTTGATACTTGCTTGTGCTAGCTTTGAGTAGAATTAATTTGTGTTTAGGCATAATTCGTTTTGCAATTCTCTAGACTCTGTTCTAATCGGATATTCCGACCTCGTATCGGACATTCCGATTAGACACCGGAACCTCCGACTCCATATCGGAAGTTTCGATCTCTTTTCCGCTGCGTTGTTTTAGAAAATTGTAAATCGCCTATTCACCCCCCCTCTAGGCGTCCATCCTCGATCCTTCCAGTTATTCCCGCCTTGTAACCGCCGCACGACCCTCGGGACGCGCCTTCTTAATGGGGCTTTTGAACTTCCTTTTTGCCAACCGCCGCGCCCCTTCGGTTTTCCCGCCGAGCCTTCCCTCGCAGCCTTATAAGAGGTTGACCGAGGGGGGGTTCTTCCTCCTTCCAACTTCCCTCGTCCTGCTTCTCCTCCCCGCCTTGGAGCCCTTTGCTTCTCCTTCTTCCCCGACGCGTTCCGGTACTCTTCTGCGTCCGATGGCTCCGATTCTCCCCTCCTCGTCCGTCGAGGAGGAGGTTGCCACCAGGCTTTCCCGGAACACAACCGCGGGCGCCCTCCGCGTCCGCGCCGGGACCGTCGAGCCCCGCTGCCGGCCTGGGGAAGTGGTTTTCTTTGGGTGGCAGCTTCTTGCCGGCCTGCTGCCGCCGGTCTCTGACTTTTATCTTTCCGTTCTTAATTTCTACGCCATTCACCACATCCATCTTCCCCCCAACTCCGTCATCCTCCTTTCTGCCTTCGCTCACTTCTACGAGATGTTCGTAGGAGTGTTACCCAATCTCCTGCTTTTTCGTTTTTTCTACACCCTTCGCGCCGCGGGCGGCAATTCGGCTGTCACCGGGAGCTGCCATCTGTGGCTCCGCGACGGGACCGTGTCGCGCTACATTCCACTGGACTGCCGGTCCAGCTGGAGGAATTGGCGCGAAGAGTGGTTGTACATCGAGGACGACAGCGGCATTGAAGTGCTGGAGCTTCCGTCTGGTCCGTGATCGGCAACCCCAAGCCCAGGGGGCCCAGGTGAGCGAGACGCCCGAGCTCCAGGCGATGCTAGCCCGCGTTGACCAGCTGCGAACGGCGGGCCTGACAGGGCCCATGGTTATCCAGGACTTCGTCTCCCGAAGGCTGTGCCCTCTGCGCCGTCGCGTCCGTCCGGCCTGGCAGTATATGGGCCTGGGCGACGAGACCCGGAGTATCACCGGAGGTAACCCGCTTCACCTTGGATCATGGCTTGCCCTTCTTTTTTATTGATCGAATGCCTCGACAAAGATTACATCTCCTGGGGCTTCCTTTTTCTTTTTGCGTTGTCAGCCGCCGGGAACTTGGCTGCCGATGTGCTTGACAGGTGGATGGCGCAGCTGGGCTTTTTTGGCCTCGTCCCGCCATTCCCGAAGGGCGCGGTTCCTTATCGCCAGGGGAGCGCGCGACGATAATCCGTGCCATGCCGTCAATGGATGCCATGGGCACACCTGTCGTGATACGCCAGGCGCCCTTGACAATCCGGGACCCTCCTCCCGCCGGCGGCCAGGGGAGGGGTGACCAAGGGAGGCGCAGGCGTCCAGACGACGACGACGATGCCGCTGGCGGTCGTTCCCAAAGGCCCCGCCTTCTGGGTTCGGCCGGGGCGGGATCTTCCGCAGCAGCCGCGGGAACTTCTTCCGCTGCAGCGGCAGGCTCTTCAATGGTGGCGGGGGGTTCGTCGACCGGCGGGACTTCGTCCTCTCTTGCCCCCGCTGGGGTGGTGACAATGGACCCTCCAGCGCCGGTTCTTTTTCCGCCTCCGCCAGCTCCGATGGTGGGGCAACAGCAGCCGCCACCGCCGCCTCCGCCACCAGCAGCGGCGTTTCTTCCTCCGCCGCCGCCTCCAACAGCGGCGCTTCGTCTCCCGCCGCCAGCGCCGGTCCCTAGGCCGCTAGGACCGGCACCGACAGCACCGCGCGGGGGACTGGTCCTCGCTCTGAGCGTGCCCCGATTCCCGAGGCCGTCACCTAGGTACTTATTCAAAAACGCACATGCAATATAAGAGTTAAATCCCTTCGGATCGTGTCTTACCATTGTTTCTTCCCTTTTTCCAGAGTTCTTGCTTCGGATGACCCCGCCGCCCACGCCGGGGAAGATCAAGGCGCCACGGCTGCCGTGGCTGTGCCGCCCGGGGTCGCCGAGCCCCAGGATGAGCAGATGGAGGGGGGCGATCCCCAGGTGGTCGCTGGTGCTGCCGCCGTTCAAGACCTAGACCCGCTCGGCCCCGTCCCTACCCCAGAGCTCCCCTCCGTTTCCGTTCCTTCGGCCGACGCGGACGCTCTGCTGGCGGCTCTTGGCGAGCTCTACTCCAACACGAGCAGTCGTCTGGCGACAAGCAGGGAGCGGCTGACGGAGGCTGGAGCTGAAGTCAATCGCCTCCGCAAGGAGGTGGAAGACTTGCGCGAACGGGGGGCGGGGCTGAAGCTGTAGCTGCGGCGGGAGCGAGGGCAGCGGGAGCAAAGCACCCGCCGCGCCGAGGGGCTCTCTGCAGAGCTGGAGGCGGAGAGGGTCGATCGGGTCCAGTCGGAGGCGGACACCCTCAGGATGTTGCGCCATGCCTTCAATCGGACGGTGGCCGGCCTTGCTCCGCTGGGGCTGGAGCAGCCGGGCCCGCGGGAGGAGAAGCAGCAGCATTATGCGTTCTGCCTTTGCCGAACCGCGGACTTCCTCACGGGCCTTCCCGCCGCCCGGTCCGCCAGAGGCGCGCGATTCTGGCGCCACGGCAAAAATGCGTCTTGGCTTTCTGCGCCCGGCCGTGACGCCAACTTCGATCCCGCGGCCGCTGTCCAGGGGGTTGAAGGCGACTGGGCGAAGGCGGAGGAGCGGGTCCACGATGCCTCCGAGCAGGTTGCTGCACAGCTAGCGATGGAGAACCCCCAAATGGAGGCGGCGGCGGAAGACGTGGCGCTGCAGGTGGACATTGGCCCAGCTGCTGAAGACGTGGCGGCCGCCGAGGCGGCAGCGGAGGACGGGGAGGATCCCCCAGCTCCCCCAGTAGTGTAGTTTTCTTTGTTTTTGCCTGTAAAGACTTCGGATGCAGAACATTTTAAATGAAACGGAAGCACAGGCTCCCCACTATGTCACTTAGAGTTCGCTTTTACCCTAATCTTTCCGGTTCTGCGCGAACAAACATATGACCGCTGAAAGACTTAAGGCCTTGCGCCAGGGGATCACTTCCCTCAAACCCCTTGCCTTAACAAAATTTTGCCTCCCAGATAGCCTCTAGGGAACGAACGCTTAGCGAGTCGGGGCGGGACCTTAGGTTCTTGGCAACGGTGTTCAAGTCGCCGACCCCCACGGGGACACCCGGAGTGTCATGACCGTGCTGGGGATCATGCTGAACTAGCCATCCAATCACCCACTCCCGCACACCGCTCTCACTTAGCGATTCCGCCTTGCTATTGGGTTTTTTGCAGGGCTGCAGGGTACCAGAGGCAAGTGCCCTGGTATTGCCCGACAGTGGGCAAGAGACATAGAAGAGGGTAGGAAGAACAACTATTTCGGATAAGGAGAGTGAATATTTAATTTCAAACAGAAGGCCTCCCCCGACCCGCGGCGGAGAGGGAGACACACTCCGGCCAGTCGGGGAACGGAGCCTGGGACTTACAACCGATCAAGGGTAGAACTTGCGCAGATTTTCTATATTCTGGGAGTTCGCCAGTTCTTCGCCGTCTTCAGTGGCCAGCTTGACCGCCCCGGGACGAGAGACTGAGACCACTTTGAAGGGTCCCTCCCACTGGGGAGACAGTTTGTGCGACCCGGCATGCGACTGGATTCTTCGCAAGACCAGGTCGCCCACTGCCAGTGTTCTCTCATTGACCCGGGAGGCGTGGTACCGCCTGAGACTTTGCTGGTACCTTGCCGCGCGCAGAGCCGCCCGATCTCGCGCCTCTTCCAGGAGGTTGACGTCGTCCCGACGCAGATCTTCCTGGTCTTCTTCCACGAACGCAGCAATGCGTGGCGATCCCAGTTCCAGTTCCGAAGGGTGGACAGCTTCCGCACCGTAGACCAGGAAGAAAGGGGTTTCCCCGGTGGCCCGACTAGGGGTAGTTCGAAGTGACCACAACACCGCCAGGAGCTCTTCAGTCCATCGGGCCCCACGCTTGTGGAGTCGATCGAATGCCCGTGTCTTGAGGCCCTTCAGCACCAGCGCGTTGGCCCGCTCGACTTGGCCGTTGCTCTTGGGGTGGGCGACCGAGGCGAAGCAGACCTTGGTGCCCATCTCTTCGCAGAAATCTAAGAAGGCCGCGCTAGTGAACTATGTGCCGTTGTCGGTGATGATGCGGTTGGCGACCCCAAAGCGGGCGAAAATCCCTTGCATGAACTTGACCGCAGCTGCGGCGGTGATGGATCTTACTGCCTCGGCTTCCACCCACTTAGTGAACTTGTCGACGGCGATGAACAGGTGGGTGTAGCCTCCCGTGGCCGGCGTGGAACTGGCACGCCTCACATCTCCTCACCAGCTCGCAGGCATCCTGGAGGGCGGTTGGCCAATAGAACCCTTGACGGAAAGCTTTTCCCGCCATCGCTCGTCCGGACACATGGCTCCCGCACACGCCTCCATGGATATCCGAGAGCAAACTGCTCCCCTCTTTCCGAGTGACGCACTTCAGAAGAATTCCGTTCTTACCCCGGCGGTACAGGTCCCCACCCACCAGGGTATAGCACTTGGCCTTTCGTGCTACCTTCTCTGCTGACGCATCATCGTCGGGGCACACTTGATCCCGCAGGCAGGCCAGGATCGGATCCATCCATGTGCCTTCCCGGTCAAGTACAACGACCACGAGGTGGTCGTCCGGGTACTCCGCCTGGCCGGGCGTTTCCACCGGAACCACTTTCCCTCCAAAGGCGAGGACTGAAGCGGCAAAGACCATCGCCCCCGCTTAAACGGCTGCGATGGACGGTCGTGGAAGCCTTTCTTCAAAGACCCCGACCGGCACAGGAGATCTGGTTGAGGCGAGCTGGGCGAGCTCGTCCGCCAGATGGTTGTCGTGCCGGGGGATGTGAGCATACCCCAACCCTTCGAAATGCCGTTCCAATTTCCTGACCTCCGCCAGGTACGCCACCATGAACTTGACCAAGGCCGGACGGCCAAGCAGGGCGTTGTAAGGGAGGTCGAAGTTGGCGACCTCAAAGTCGACCAGCTCCGTCCAGAAGTTTTCCGCACTTCCGAACGTAACAGGCAACCGGACCTGCCCCAGGGGCAAGAGGCCCACCCCGGGGGCGACTCCGTAGAAGAGTGGGGCCGGGCGCAGCTCCTCATACGGTATCTGGAGCGCTTGGTATGCCCCAACTGATAGCAGGTTGATGGCGCTACCTCCATCGACGAGGACCCGCCCGAGCTTCACGTTGCGAACCGTGGGAGAGACCACGATCGGCAAATGGCTCGGGCCGGAAATGTTCTCCGGGTGGTCGGCCCGGCTGAAAGCGATCGGTTGTTCCGACCACTTTAGCAGCCTACTCACCCCGGAGGATGATACGGTGGCGCAGACCTGCCTCAGATCCCGCTTGTACTGCGAGTTCGATGAGTAGGTGGCCGAGCCACCGTGAATGAACGCCACTGTGTGCTCCGCCTGTTGGAAGGCCAGTGGAGCTGAGTCTTCGTCGTCGTCGTCTCCGTGATCTTTGTCGCGGCGCTTCTTGAGCCGCCTATCTACCAGCTTGGACACCACTTGGCAGTCCTCCAAGTTGTGTCCACTCGTTCGATGGATGGGGCAATAGGGCTTGCCCCCATCGTCTTCGCGACGGGGCGAGCGGCGGTCCCTGCGGTCGTCGCGCCGGTCCCGGCGCTCATCTCTCCGGTCCTGATCATCGTGACGCTGGGATTTGGTCTCTGGCTCGGCAGCCAGGACTTTCCTAGCGGTGGCCTCCTTTCGCTTCTTCTTCTTCTTCTTGCGGTCGGAGGACTTCGAGGTGCCGGCGTCGTCGGTGTCGGTAGGCCTTGTCGCGCACTTCCGGGCCTCGACCGCCCTGGCGCACTTGTGCGCCAGGGAGAACAACTCGGACGTGGTTGAGATGATGCGGGTGGCCATCTTCTCCCGCATCTTTTGGTCCCGGACCCCCCTCCGGAAAGCGATGATCACCGACTGCTCAGAGATCCGGGGGATCGTATTGCGGCAGTGGCTAAACCGCCGAATGAACTCTCTCAGGGACTCCCCCTCTGTCTGCTCCAGAGCGTGGAGGTCATCCTCCACGCCTGGTTGAGCGTAGGAGCCCTGAAAGTTAGCGACGAAAATGTCGCACAGCTCCTCCCACGAGTGGACGGAGCCTCGCGGGAGGTTAAGTAGCCAAGACCGGGCAGAGCCCGTCAGCGACGTCGGGAGGTAGTTGGCCATGACCTTCTTGGACCCCCCAGCAGCACGCACCACCGTGGTGTAGATTTGCAGGAACTCCTCCGGGTTGGTGGTGCCATCGTATTTCTCGATGGAGGCAGGGCGGAATCTCTCCGGCCACGCGGCCTGCCGGAGGCGGAGAGAAAACGCCTGGCATCCAACGTTGTAGGGGGAGCAGCGTTGTTCGCCAGCTCCTCGATCCTGAGGAGAGGACGAGGAGTGCGACCCTGCGCTCTCCCCGGAGTTCGATGGGGAAGCCCCCTGTCGCCCAGCGGATATCTGGGGATTGGCGAGCCGCTGGGCACTCTCGCGACGCCCCCTAAGAACGTGACGTAGGTCGCCGTCGCGCTGGAGCTGCCTCTCGTCCAAGCGCGATCTGAGATCTTCGCGATTCCCCCTTGACTCGGGGGGACCGCGAGAAGAAGCGGAGTCACGTGCACGTCCCTCAGAACAGAGGGCCGCAACCAGAGACTCCTTCCTTGTCCCGGCCTTGATACCGGGAAGAGTCGTGTGGCGGCCGGAGCCTCGCGACGCTTGGCCGCGCCTTGCCGCCACATGCCGGAAGCCTCGGCTGGTCGCCGCCTCAACTCCGTTGAGCGGCATCAACCAGTGGGCGATATCCCGCGACCATGGAGTGGCTGGTGTCGCCAGGGTTCTTGGAGGATGATCGAAGCGGCGGGCGCGCATGAAGGCTTCGGCGGGGTGTCGTCTCCAGCGCCAAGCGTCGTTAGACGGTGACCCCGGCGTGGGAGCCACGCGCGCCCCTCCCGCAGCGGAGGGACCCGGGTGGCCCGGCTCCCCCCCCGAACGCCGGGACCGGCTACGGGCGCCGCTTTCTGCGGGCAGATTGCTGCGCTTGGAGTGCGACTCCGCCATGCAGACAAGCGCCCCTACTTCTGCTCGAGCTTCGAACTGGAAACGGAAGGGAGAGGGCAATCTAACCACCAACAGCCCCTACCTGGCGCGCCACTGTCAGCGTTCTAGCCGACAGGCACCTCCGAATCGGGTGCTTATGAGGTTCAGACGGGGGGCTTTCGGGGCAATTGCCAGGGAAAGGAAGAAGATGATCGGAGTACCGGGAAGCTCAGGGAACAGGGGGGCGCAAGGATTTTTACCCAGGTTCGGGCCCTCCGGAGAGTAATAGCCCTAGTCTTGCCTTTCTTGTTATTGCTTGTGTCCTAGCTTGAGAGGATGAAACCTACTGACTCTTGATCGAACCAACGAAAAACTAACCTCCCTCTCCCATGCACCCCGGACCCCTTTTAGGCTGTGTTTGTTTAAATTTGGTCTTTGGAGGAGAAAACTCTTTGGAGGCTGGAAGAAGCTAGCTAACCTCTTTGGAGTGGAGGTTTGGAGTGGAAGAGACTTGATGAAGGGGATGGCAATTTTTGTAAATAAGATCAAGTTGCAAGGGTACCAGGGAAGTGGGATTTTGAAGCTCAGCCACCCGAGAAGCATCGTTTTCCTTGCTTCTCTCGTGTAGTGCAAATTGGGCTGGAGCTTCTCCTCTCCAGCTAGCTGAAAAATTACTGTTTGTTTTGGCTTGTGACTTATGAAGGCCTAGAAGCCAAATAAGCCTAAGCAGAAGCCTAAACAAACACAACCTTATACTTGGGCTGACGGGGGCGCATGGGAGGCTTACACTGCAAGCCACACTCATTACACTGCCACGGGCGCATTTAATGCGCCCGTCACTGCTCTTACATCCCACTAACGTCTGCCGCAGCCGTCACACCCCCGCTTCGGGCCCCACGTCCGCCAACGCCACCCGTTCCGTCAGGGGGTGAGGTGCTGCCGTGATGTCACACGTAATTAATGCACGCCTGGGGAAGACGCGCCACCATACTGTATCCTCCACGCTTCGTATTTAATGTGCACGATTCGCATTAAATGTCCTTGACCCGGCACTGCCGCCTCGGGGATGGGCGCCAGGGGAGTAGCCAGCATGCCACGCGTCCTCCGGGCGACCACCTGGCTGGGCGCCTGAGTGGCTCGATCGCCACATCGCCCATGGCGACCACCTTGCCGGGCGCCAGTGGAGTGGCTCGATCGCCACTCGCCCACTGGCGACCACCTTGCCGGGCGCCGATGGTGTGGCTCGACCGCCACTCGCCCACCGGGCGACCATCTTTGAGATCTGCTGCTCGTCGTGGCGGTGGGCCCGGAAGCGCCCTGCTCGCCCGGCAATCGTATTTACTGCGGGGGAGTGGGTACCCTGGCGTAAAATACGCCGACAGCTGTATTCAGCGGCAGCGTGACCAGAAGCCATCGGATCTGGTACCAACACAGCAGGGGACGACGATGAGGGGGCAGTGGGAGGTAGCGACACAAGGAGGAAGCAGGTGTGGAGGAGACGAGAAGAGAGAGATAGAGGACATGACAGGCATGAAGAAATGGTGATTGTGTCCAATGGAAGCATGGGGAGATGGTGATTATGCGGATGAGGAGGCGTAGGGAGACAGCGACTGCGTCGAATGGAAGGAGGCGAAGGGGAGATGTATTATTTTGATGATGGGCTAGGATGAGGTAATTAATGATGAGCTAGAACAAGATAGTTGATGCTGGGCCAACTGTGCTTTCCGTCAATGCGACTATATGTATCATATTTTAAGGAATATAATGATATAACATAGTATAGATATACTATTCTACAGCTACATGTTGAATAGGCTATTCTATGTGCCAGCCAATCAATGGACTCTGACTGAGCCCGCATATCCACTAATAAGTGCAACGAACACTTCGTCTGCTGACTAAGCCAATGAGTTACATGGCCAACCAACTAGTAAATATGTTTCCTTATTTATACTATAATATTTTTTTCTTTGATTTAACCATTACTTTTTATTGATAGCTCTGATTCACGAACACTTTTTATCAGTAACATACTGACAACGAGAATAACATAGTGATATAAGTCTCTCCAATAAAGAACACATGAATGAGATATTACTACTAAATAAACACTAAATTACTAGATGTATTGTAAGATTTTACTACTGCATAGACTTCACGGACTATTGAACCCTCTGGCATGATTGTATAGATTTTACTATCCGTATATATAGATTTTACTATCATACTATAGGGTTCAGCAGCCTGTAGAGTCTATACAATAGTAAAATCATACAATATATAGATTTTAGTATATGTGTATACATCTTACTATCATGCTAGATGGTTCAGTAGCATGTGGAGTCTATGTAGTAGTAAAATATTACAATATATAGATGTTACTATACATATATATAGATTTTACTATCATGTTAAAGGGTTCGACCAGTGATGGAGTCAGGATTTCATTAAGCCTCGTACGAATAACTAAGCAGCTATTATTGTAAGTTCAACCTCCATTAGTTTTGGTGGTTGGTTTTAAATTAATGCTTAATCATTTTTTAATGACAAATCTATTCATTATGAGACTAATATGTTCTTTAAGTCTTATTCTTATTAGTCTCAAATTTGGATGGAAAATGAAAAACCCAAGGTATTAAACTAAGCGGCTATTATTGTAAGTTCAACCTCCCTTTCTTGCAAAAAAACCCTCCGGTTCTTTGGAATTACGGATATGTCCTTTTCATTTACGAATAAGTCCTTTGTAATTTTCTGTGAGTGTAAAATATTTTTTCCCGGTTCGCGTTTAGGTCCTCCGTTCGCCGTTTTACACAAAGAGCCTCCCGTTAAATACGAATTGCGAACGAGCCCTTTCTTACTTATTCAAAATAGCGAACAGGTCCAAAATTATAACAAATAGGTCCCTGCATTTTTTGTTCAGGTCCTTTCTCCGTTTTTCCCGGAAAAAATATTTCCGTGGTCCGTTTGCTCTCCGGAGCATTGGAAAAATGTTTCTGTGGTCTGTTTTTTCTCCGAAAAAAAACAAAAAATATTTTCACGCGCGCGGCGTGCGCCGCGCTTGCGTTTCTAGTAGGCCTTATAGGTCAAGACTACCTAATGTTACAAAAATGTTTACAATTGGCCATAGTGTGCACTTGGCCCTTAAACAACACATGCTTTCATGTGATAGATATAACATATACTTAAGAATTTAATAAGTAAACAAATATAAATAAAATATCATAGAATTAGTGTCAAATCATTCATAAGATTGAGATCCTATTAATCAGCAAAAGATCTAATTTGAATTAGGTTCATAAGAGACTTCATTTTTCCATATAACATACAAACTAAAATACTAACAACTTTTACAAATAAAAGCTAAAAGATGTAAAACTAGTTTCAAGACACTTCTAGGGTCAAGAGCTTCTAATACTATGAAAATGGTTGCATATATATGTAAACTACAGTCACAGATCTAAAATAAAATCTAGCCATTTATCATGTAAACCTTAAAAATACATAAGATTAGAAAATAAATAGAATATCATAGATAAGTACTAATACCTATAGGACCAACTTAAGATTACTCTCTAAGGTAAGACTATCCTATTCTGTAGAAACAATTCTATTAAACATCTTTGCATCTAAGTCCTATTAAAAGCATAACCCTGTGTAATATAAACCCAAAAATCCATAATAAAAATAGATAAATGTAAAAAAAATTGTAATTAAAATATTTTTATCATCAGAACCTTCTTAAAATTTTAAACTTGTGCTTTATAACAGTGACCTAAACTTAGACCCCACACGTATTAGTTATTTGATTGTTAGTATCTCTAGCTCATTATGGTTTACCCAATCTTAGCCGTCATAAGCAAGCTTTCAAAAGTTGTATAACTAGGCTTATTAAAAACCTTGTGACCTCACCCTCGTACAAATAATTAGACTTGAACTTTATTCTTATTAAACTTGTACAAACAATCCCCTAAGAACGTGAAGCGAATTCATATGTTATATTAAGTGATAACCTTTATGTTTATACAAAAATAATAAAGATTAAATACTATTTGCATAACATACTTTATGGTGACTTTATTTCTTAATTTCAATAATCCAAATAATTTTAACTTCTTGAATTCGTAAAATAAGAATAAACAATTCATAAAAAATAAGCAAGCGTGTTACAGCATAGCCTAAGACCGCTAGTAATAAGTAAGAATGAAAAGATAGAATAAAATCACAAAACACTAACCCGAAATCACACTTGTTTTATGTAATAAATTTCTATTTGATTTTCCATCTGATTGCTTTTTGTCCCTATTGACCGCTATTAATAAGTAAGAATTTCTTAATTCCAAGCTTCCGCAGAAGAAGTATTCATGGAACCGATTTAAGTGTTGACCAAATTTGGGGATAACGTTGTGAACCACGTGAAAGCTACCTCGGACAATGATAAAGGGAATAACTTTACCTTAAGCCTATCGGACTGCGCAACCTCCCCGCACTGCACCATGAAGCGTCTGACGTGCTCCAGGGTTGTAGTGGAATCATCCCCGAAAAATTTAGCGAAATCAAAGACCCTATACCCATTGGGGTTTGGGATCCGATCGATGTAATCTAGGTATAGCTATTTATAGCCGATAGCCCGACCTTGTAGCTATATACCGAACTAGTCCCTTAGGACGGTGGTAATGGCCTTGGCCCAGTCAACTTCTCTAGCTGGCACGACATGCGCCCGAGGCATGTCTTGGTTAAGGCCGAGCTCGTTGGCATTGCAACTGGGGCTGCAGCCGGGCACGTGGTGGCTCATAGCCGATAGGTTGCTGCCTTATCAGTTCTGGAAGCAGAACAAAAGGTTCCAAGTACGTGACAACTCGATACGAAGCTGATCCCGTATTGGGATCGGCTCGGTGCATTGGGGGTGCACGCATGCCTCGATCGGCTGTGGGGGCGATCTGTGGTGGCCTTGGGACGGTGTAGGTTGTGGCAGGTTGGGTGTGTGGCCCAACTTGGAGCCATCGGTGTAGGCGTGGTAGTGTCGGACCCCGCTTGTATTGTAAGATCACGGTTGGTTGGGACGAGGTGAATGTTGGGACGGCAGCCAGCGGTTTGGGTTCAACTGCCAGCTTATCGCTCCGGGTGCTCTGCCATATAGAATAGACCGGATATGTCGGTAGAAGATGTGGTGGCTTGAACAAAGAGCCAGCCGACACTAGTTCTTGCACCACTTCTTCGACGCTGTTAGATATCAACGGCCTAAGTGTAGTTACTAAAGCCGATGATTGATTAAGCATGGCACAGTTTATAGATTGGTTAATCATATCCGATAATTCCACCTGGGCGGGCAAGTATCGGCTCACCCGTGCTTTTTCGGTGGCGCCGAAGACTTCCTTACTGACAAAGTTGATCGTCGGCAAAGCCGCCTTTTGCGTGACGCCGTGCTGGGTTTTTTGGTAGCAATTGAGCACCATCTGCTCAAATGCTGCCTTCTGATCTTGGACCTCCTTCCGTTGCTCTGGCGTTAGATCGTCCAATGTAGGGACGACTATTGCGTCGGTGTTGATGTCAAACGTAGCTATGCATTTCTCTGTTGATGACATGTCTGATCTAGGTCCCACCGGGTGTGCCAAAAGTGTGTTGGAGTCAAAAACTTGATGACGGGTTGATAACTACCAACACACGCGAATGCCGGTTCAATTCTTTGGGCACGGGCGTGCCAGGCGATTTGATCATGCTATCGGCAAGATGTCAGCGATTGGTCTAATCGGTTAAAAGAAACTGATCAAGCGAATCTCTTCGGGTCTCATCGGTTCTGATAGACCGATTTTAACAAAGGTAATTGATAGATCTAATCTACTCGATCGAGTCGATCCGATAGGGTAAAGGCTGTTTCTCCCGAAGAAGGCGATGCACAGCAAAATCAGGAAGAATTCAGACCTGGGTAGAGCATAAGTCGACGAGATCAACAATTGGTGATGCACAACTCTTATTAATCAATAAAATTACAAGAGAGGATTCCTATGCAAAAAAAGACAAAAGTAAATGTATTGGTTGATTGAGTTGGTTCTGGATGTCTTCGACGTAGCTCTTCGCCCTCCTTTATAGTCTTTGACCTGATCGTGCTTTTCTTGGTCTCCTCAACCACCCATATCAACCTCAATCTCTCCTTACTAAATTAAGCCTGATTGTATCCCCCTCAATCTCTGAACCTACCCGTATCAGTCTTGGTTTTCTTTTAGCATACTTCATGCCAAATCATCGCGACTCTCCAATCTGAAACCGTATCGGCTTACCATATCCGATGTAGTTCGCGGACTCGGTTTCCTCTTTAGTACATCACGTGCCGAATCCGAAACCGTATCGGCTTAATATATTCAATTTTTTTAAAATCATATTAGTCACCAAATCTGGATGCCAACTGATACAGATTTGAGAAATATTCTCTATAAATACTAAACTATTTTATTCACCTAAAACAATTAAATCAAATGATAGAGAATCATTCTATTCTATTTAACACTATCCTATCAATCAAACACATTTAGACCATCACATGAGTACGAGTTTTAGAACCATTTTTTGGGCTGAGCCAACAAGCAATTTAGTGGGCTTGTACGAGGCCTGCACGCTGTGTGGTCAGCGAGAGCCCAATTCTACGGAGGCACCGCTTTGATCAAGATTCGAGGCCTCGAGTCGACGGGACAACCGGAAAGCACCGAAACGTAACTCAACGACGCAGCGACAGCATGGCGGCCAACCACCTCCGCCGCTTCGCGTCCGCCCCCGCTCTCCCCCACCGGTCTCAGCCTCCTTCGCTGCTCCTCGGACTCGCGTTCTCCAGCTCCGCCTCCACGGATCCACCGGCGGCGGCGGCGGAGGCCGCCAAGAAGAGCGAGGCCGAGAGCCCCGGGAAGGAAGCGGGTGAGGCGAAGGCCGGTGATTCTGATGGGAGAAAGGAGGTGGAGGGGGACGACGATGGCGGCGTGTACGTGAACAAGGCCACCGGCGAGGTCGGCGGCCCGCGCGGGTCCGAGCCCACGCGGTACGGCGACTGGGAGCGCGGCGGCCGCTGCTCCGACTTATGACCAATCCCTTCCAACTGATGAGTGGGTACCTTGCTCTTGCCTTGTCAGACAGTACTTGGATTCGTTCTGTGTTATGCTCATAAGGATGGTATGGTGTTATGCTACCCTGTTTTTTTTCCCTTTTCTGGATTGGGGGAATAAGTTGAGTTGTTATACTGAACATGGTTATGAAGTTTTAGAGTACTATCCGCACGAATATTAGCATGCTAATCTTGAAATTTCCTTGCATGATGAATAACCGGGGGCTTGTTGTTTGACGGCTTTCTTAAACTCGGCAACGAGATGGGATAATGTGCTGCAGGGCATATCATTATGTGTTCTTGTAATTTGCCACGAGGGAAGAATTCCTCTGTTCTGAGGTTGTTCGTAGCTTCATCAGCTTTTATCCCATCCACCTATGTTTGAGTGGTGCAGTTCATCGGCGCCAGTTAGAGTTGCCAGATCGACGTAGTAATCTCAGGCATGTCGATTGTGCGAAAAAACAAACCGCAATCTGCATATACTAGGCAGTAACAGTACACTCCTAGCTAAACCTGCCAGAGCGAAGCAGCGTCATGCTAACTTCTTCACCGCTTGTTAACCTGCATTTCTTGCTATGTCGTCGTCGATTGTTTTTTTCGCCTGAGATTTGATCAGCAGGAATGGCAGTAGGAAAACTTGCGTTGGGGTGACTGGTGGCTGTGTTTCAGATTAGAGGCATCCTCCACTGGCTACTGGGCTGTGGAAGTTGATGACGCTGGCCGTAGCTCGTCTGATGATGCAGCCTGTCTGCCCACCCTAGCCAGCCGTTGTCGAGGTGGGCCTTGTAGCCAACTGGAAAGCCGCCGCAGAGCCTGTCCTGCCACAGCCCGTGAAGAATGGACCAAAGTGGTTAGATAAGAAAATTACCTCAAAATATTTAGGTAAACAAGCTTAATTCGTGTGCTTTGCTATGGATAAAAAGAATATCGTATTACCTTTACCACACCGAGTTAACATCATCGTGACCGGTTTGTCCGGTCCATGTCCTTAGTTCCATCTCCGAACTCGCCTACGCCATGTCTCCGTACCATTAAAGCTATGTTTTTCGTTGGTTAGATATTTTTTAAGGAGATAGAATTTGTATGTTGTTAAATTATTTTTTTATTAGAGATTTTTAAGGGGGATGGAAGGGGGAACTAGGAGGAGTGACACAAGTCAAAACAGAGAGGAGAACGATTTTGCCACGTAGGATGATACGCTGGGTAAGTTTAGATGAATGATAGGTATAACTGATATGGGTTTCTCCCCCAAATCAAAACAGAGAGGGGGAACTAAATGGACTGATAGCCATGGAAGCATGGCTAGGAGCTCGGCAAGGGAGAAGCACTTATAGGTCTCACCTGTTATTGATCCAACTTGGTTATTGTGCCATCCTACATTGAAAATGTACCCACTTATTGCGTCACACAGGCAATATATATCACTATGTGAAAACTATGTCAGGGTATTGTTTAAACTGAATTGCAAAGTTTGGAGGATCAAATGCATGATTTCATAGTTCTGGTGCTGGATGGATTTTTCACAACATTTCCGATGTTATATGGAATTCTTCCTCCGTCGAAAAAAAGGTAACAATTGATCGCATTTTTGGCATTGGCAATTCACTCGTGACTAAAACAAGCACCTTTTTCATCAAAAGGGGTAGGATAGGATCATGCAATCCCAATACGATGGCTACGAATTATTTTCTTTCCCAAAGAAGGAAAGGCAGAAATTAGATTGCCACGGGGCGGGACAATCATGTCAATATCGTGCAAGCTATTCGTTGCAAACGCTTCCAAATCCACTGGAACATTCCATACGCGATCGCGCTGCCTCGCTCTGCCCCTCTATAAATATAAGCGCACGTCGCATCCCCACCTCCAACACACGCACACGTATCCCGTATCCGTCCGTCCCAGCGGTGTATGCTGCCCACCCAACGTTCTTGTACGAGCGCAACGCAACGATCATGACGCCGACCCGCTACTCGACGACGCTCGCCGCCGTGGCGCTCGTCCTCGTCCTGGCCGGCCGGGGCGCGGAGGCCGAGACGCACGACGACTGCGGCGTCGCGCAGACGGCGTTCAGCGACTGCACGGCGTACGTCACCGGCGGCGAGGAGAAGGTCTCGCCGCGCTGCTGCGATGGCCTCGGCGACATCAAGGATCTGGGGTCCACCGCTGCCCAGCGGCGGGCCATCTGCACGTGCATCCTCTCGGAGATGCTCGCCGCCGGCAAGGTTAACCCCGGCCGCGCCGCCGGGCTCCCCGCCGCCTGCGATGTCCATATTGGCTTCATCCCGACCAACCCCGACTTTGACTGCTCCCAGTAAGTAATACTACCAGTATTGGTTATGCTTCAGGTCTGTTCAGATCTTTTTTTTTTTCCCGTTCAAAACTGAACAAAAATAACTCTTTTTTGCAGGATTCCGTGAGTTTAATTACGACTTAGTGAAGAGAATCACATAAGACGACATGGGAAGCTAGTGTGCACAAGAATCTTTGTCAAAATAATCTACCATTGCTTCCTCACAGAGAAAATACTCTAAGCTATTGTTAAGAAGTCTCTTTCCTGTTGGCTCGTAATCGATGTTAACTTGCAGTTTTGCTTTCGTCAAACTTCAGTGCTATGACCAAAGTTTTTCCATCGAATGAGAGCGTTTACATGCTTGGTGTATGGTTTAATTTTCTGGTTACCTTTGCAACTTTGTCCTTCGTTAATTATGTCCGAAATTTGCAACGAACGAGGCCGTGTGAGTATTGCTTGCCCTGTCTGAATGTACACGTGCCATGGATAAGTGGAAACAGAATATGGCACCTCTCACATACTCCCTCTGTCCCACAAAGAGTACATTTCTAGTGTTCAAAATTTGTTCCACAAAGAATGCATCTTTAATCCGTAGAGCCCGGCTGTAAATGTATGCATAAGTGCTGGTGGAAACCAAAGCAGCAGCACATCTGTGCATAGAGTAATGAGGGTCACATTAGTCATTTACCTTGCACACTAATCTGTCTAAAAATGCATTCTTTATGAGACGGAGGGAGTAATGTATATTGAGGAGAAAGAATAAAAATTAATTATTTTGAGATCTGTATAGTTGCCACGTGTCTACATTTAGAAATTTTTTCCACTTATGGCCCGCAATTTGTATCCCGCAACTACAAATGGATTCCCAAGTGCTTATGGGCCTGGGCTATCTAGGCCCGTCCAGCCCGAATGCCACCTAGTCTTTTTGCCCCCGAGTAGTCCTGGCCCAACAATATATTGGTGCAGGTATTCACCCTCCATGAAACCGTTGAAATTCTATCTACTTTGCTTCCTTAAGCTGTCACAGAAAATTTCATCATGGATTCCAAGGTGTTTTATCTTATTAATGTTGGGTTGGGCCAAGTCAATGTACTTAACGCATGATGGCCTCGCTTATATCTGTTGCAATCTCAAAATTAACATATCAGCATCTAATTAATGTCTCACTCTGGTTCTTCCATCCGAGCGGCAGCCGTGAATTTATTTTAACTACTACCCTCCACTTTACAAAAAAAAAACATGTCATTTTGGTCATCACCCATACCTAAAAATCAGCTCAAGCACTAATTTTTATTATAATATATTTTTATTTAGAGCTAATATTTATTGCAATATATTTATAAACCTAATAAAATTATAACATTATGAAAATGATTTACGATATGAATCTACACATATAATTTTTCTGCATGCAATCTAAATATTTTAAAGCATCGAGAGTTAAAGGTTTAAAAGTTTGATTGCAATTTTTTTAAAACTGGAGTGAGTATTTCAAGGCCAACCCCATGCATCAATCGCTACCAACCTCTCCGGCTGCTACCTCCTTTGAATACAGTAGATTAGCAGCCTGTTTTATGAGTACACTTCGTTGTTCTGAACAATGTCAAATACTGTGATTAAAAAATGGTCCTCACCATGTCAGTTTGCCCATACCAATGGTGGAAGATGATATCTTTGGACCGAAAGAGATAAGTCGTAGTACGTACTGGGTTGAATTGCCGGTTGAATTGATAGAGAGACTGTCGCTCAAGGCACGTGTACTAATCAATGAGGTTAAGTTGTGGTATGTTCTGGATAAGCCCTTCTGGGATGAGTGTTATTAGATTTAAACTTTAATCCTCGAGGTCCTTCTATGCTTTGATTGCTTTCCCTCCTAATATAAGTTACACAAATTTTGAAACAAGTGAAGGGGTAAGTGATCATCATCTACTCTTCATTCATGATTTAATATTTGTGCAACTTTAAAAAAAAAGAGCATAGAAGCATCTCTCTTAATCCTCTCTTTGATGAATGTACGGCAAGACAAGCCCATCAATTCAGGCGGTGACTTCTCGAACACTTGGTTGAGTTGTTAGCATACCAACAATGATTAAACATGTTAGGAAACGGATTCGTATCCGATATGGACTCTTCCTTATCTCTAGCAGAACCGCTATATATAGGAGGCAGGGGCTACCCCATTGTACTGTACAACCGGCTTATCTGAGAATAATAAAAGCGAGGCCCGTTCCTCCTCATATTGTGTCTCTCTTTCTCCTGTCTATTCTCCACTTGAGATCTATTAGGCAACCGGACTGACCGATGGCGAGGTTGTCTAACACGTTATCAGAAGCTCTGGGAGAAAGATTGAAAGGTGAGAAAGAGACAAGCGAAGGATCATCGGCAGCGGCCGAGCGTCTACTCTGGCGATTGATGGCGATCCGATCCGCAATCAACTTTCGCCATCAAGCCAGGCATCCACTCGGATTGCCGAAAAATCTGCGATTTACGTCTCTGTGACGATCTACTGAATTCGCTCATGAGATCGAATCGAAGGTATTGAATTTGCATGAATACGAATAGTAGATTGAAAATCTTCGCATGAATTTTTAGCTGATTGGGATCACTAAAATCGAATTTTAAATAGCATCTAGTTCCTTTTCAATCTACGGATTTGGAGAAATTTGCAAAGAATATGATGAATCGGCACATCTTGAGATCCGACTGTCGTCGAGCATGCGCATGAAGCACCAGGAGAGCTCGGTGCGCTTGACCACCACGATGGGTACATTGGCGAGCCACCCGCCTGAAGAACGCCGATCGCTTCGCGATTGAAGGCAGCGCCGCGGCGCCAGCGCTAAATCCGATCCGCCCTTGATCTTGCTGCCGGTAACCCTGACACCCAGAAACACCGGCACGGCGCGATCCGCGGCGGCGCTTTCTGCGGTGCCTGCCAGCGTCTTCTGCGCTCGAAAGCGCTTGTCTCGGCGCTACGCCCCACGTCCGCCAGCGCCTTGCGCCTGCGCGCCGGCCTGCCCGTATCTCCAGTCGCCGTAGGCCCATGCCCTCTGGCGTCGGCCGCCACGTCCGCGACGTCGCTGGCCCCCGCCGAAGTATGCTTCCGGTGGCAATTTGGACGAAAAGTCCAAATAACGATGGAACTCATTGATTCAATGGATTGAAACCAGGGCAGGAAAAAAAAAAAAAAAAAAAAAAAAGGCTTCAACCAAATTGGATTCCTGCTAGAGCGCAGGAGAGGGATTATTTAATTCATTTATTTTTCCTATCTCCTTTCGGAAAGAATTAGAACTTCGGAAATTGATTAGAAAATAGCAGAAAAAACACGAAAATTGCGGAAAATATGAAAAATAGCTAGAAAATTACGAGAAAATTTTATGGCTCTGTTTGAATTTGTACTTAGCCTTATTTTACTGCATTTATGAATTTTTGTATGAATTTTTGCAATAATTGCCCGTTTAGAAATATCGGAAATTCACGAGAATTTATTTTCGAATTTATGAATTTATGAATTATGTCATGTTGATATTTCTTTGAAATTCAATTTTACATTTGTCTGATGGTCGAAAATTGCTTGGATATTAGCGAGATATTATGAAAAGTGCTAGGAAAATTCGAGAATATTTCATATGGCATAAAATGAGAACATGAGTGGTTGGGATTTGATTTTGGTAATGAATAAGCAGATATGAGACAATTGGTGTCTAGGAAAACACACATGAGGCTTGGTTCTTTAATTGGCACCGGAAGCGGGAAGTGCTCCCTCCCTCATGTGAGCCCTAGGGGCGGAGTTGACCTGGCCAAGAGTCAAGTCAATGAGAGATATTCATTACTGTTTCGTTCGACCAACAAGAATTATATAAGTTGTAATTAGACTTATGCCATGTTTAATTCATGTTGAAATTTATTTTCTGTTATCAAGTGATCTTTGGAAAATTCTTTGTATAATTATGAAAATTGCCAAATACTAAGAAAATTACGAAATTCATGAGAGTTTACTTTCCGCATTTTATGAATTATGCAATCACACTTTATTAGATTATGATAATCTAATGTTGGAATCTTGTAAAAATGCAGGATATGCGGCATTGTGAATCGTGAGTTTGCGAGAATTGGCCCGTGCCAAGTCAAAACTACCTCACTTGGGCATCCGATGTGAAGATCGTACTCGGCGGCAAGAAGCTCGAGCTGCCATCGGCTTAGGGTCCTCGAAGGGCGCACCACCTCTGCCGAAGCGACGATCAAGCATTGCACTTCCTCAGGCACCATCTCTCAAACCACCCTGAAAAAATGAATACATGGTTTGAAGAAAGTGCAATTGAGCTATGGATTTGCACTCGAGCGGTTCGAGAAGCTCAAATACACAATCTTGCCCCAAGCAGCCAAGATTGGAGTGCGTCGAGGTTTGCGGACTACAAAAGCGGTTGGCGAGTACAATTACGCCTTGCGAATTTGTACTAATCTCTCTATGTGGCAAGAAGATCATGAGGAGAGAAGATTGAAAAAACTCTTTCCACTTTTTCACCCCAATGCTATCAGTGCATGACTATAAATCGGGACATACAAGGAGTATAAGCGGCCCGATTGATGTTATGCAAATTCTTGAGTCACAAGGCAGAAGCTCTCGAAAGAACCGTCTCACGACCACGGAAGGAGCATTGTACCAGAAATCAATGCCATGACTATAAGGTGAAAAAGCCCGCCCACATGAAGTGGGTCAAGAAGGAGTGGAAAAGAGAAACATCAGGCAAAGGAAAGTCCATAGCCCAAAGAAGAAGGATGACAAGGAAAAGCCGCGAGGGCAGCGTATGGACGACAAAACCAAGCGTGCTTCAAATCACGGCACTTAGGGCATTGGTCAAAAATATGCCGGGAATCCAAAGAAGTGATCAATGCATATCGAGGCCAAGAAGAAGGCCAAGGAAATGCCTTTAGCGAGGCACATTTTGCAAGTAGGCAATGATTGATGTCATAGAGTTGACACCCACATGCTTCATCCTCGCATGGCGGCCTAGACATCAATGATGCGACCAAACCTCGGCAAATGAAGAAAACATACATTGGATGACATAGAAGCGAGAAATGAATGCATACTTCTGATTCCGTTTAGTGCATGAATAACATTGTTAGCACTTTCTTTTAGATTGTGGTTGATTAGTTAATAATTGTAAGCTCTCGAAGAGCATGCTTTTACTTTCTCATGAATAAGAATTGTTATTTATTCTTTATTCGGTATTCTTTACTTGCAAGCAATGTTTGAATTACTTTGCCAACTGTCAGATTAAATTATATTTCTTTTCATCTAGAAATCGTAGGCACCAATGGAGGAAATATGCATTGTTGATAGTGGCACAACAAATACCATCTTAAGAGAGTCGAAATACTTCCAGACGATCACGGTATTTGGAAGGATTACGACAATCGCGAGGAGCGATCATATAATAGGCTCAGGAAGAGCCACAATTATATTGCCAATGGGTACAACTTTGGTAATTGAAGAAGCCTCTTGTACTGAATCAACTCGCACTCTCTTAAGTTTCAAGGATATCGCGCCAATGGGTTTCACGTAGAAACCAATGAAGAAAATGGCAAAGAACACTTGTGCATAGTGAAGCACTGCGAATATGGAAAGATGGTACTAGAAAAATGTCCCTCATATGAATGCAGGTTGTACTACACGAAAATCAATGCACCACGTAGTGTATACTTCTTGAAATTTGTCTTTAGAAGCTCTGAATTATTTGCTTTATGGCATTGTAGATTAGGTCATCTGGTCTTAGATTGATGAGAAATATAGTTAACAACTCACAAGGTCATGGCATTAATGTTAAAATTTCTCGAATCACGAAGATTTTGTGTGCCATGCATGTGCCACGGAAAGTAATAACTAGACCCTACATTTATGAAAGTGCAACATGAAATCCTGCATTCTGGAGCATTGAGGGATATTTGGGCAGATTCAGCCATTGTTAGGGCCGTTTCGATCCTTTATGGTGCTCATTAATGCTTCTGGAAGTATTGCGCCATGTTTCTTTGTCAACAAGGAATCATGCATTCGCAAAAGCTGATCTGAGATCATCGAGAATTAAGAATGTTTTCACGATCATCGCGTGAAGTCCATTCGAATGGACAATGCCAACAAATTTACTTCCAAGGCATTTGATGATTATTGCACACGAATTTGGAATAACTATTGAGCACTCTGTACGCATGTCCATACGCCAAAATGGACTAGGAAGCACTCATAAAAGAGGATTAAGTTTATTGCCGGACCGCTCTTGCGAGTTGTAACTTGTCCAACAATTGTTGGGGACACGCTTGATCTGCATCACGGCGACACTCATCAATTATAGACAATCGGCCTACAACATCCATTCAACCATGCAAACTAGTGCATTGGGTCAACTTTGAAAGAATTGAATGTATGGTATATGTACCTATACCACCCCACGTAATTTCAATGGGCAATGGGCCTCTCCGCCATGATGCAGGATATCGTTGGTTATGAGAGTGCATCCATAATCGGTATTTGGAACCCATATTTGGAGACTTGCACACGACCGGTCGGTGCATCTTTGGCGAGGACCATTTCCGTCATTAGGGAGAGAATCAACCATTGGATGAAAAATGCGAAATAATATGGCATTCCTTAGGATCCCCGCGCATGACCTCGCACTAATGAAGCAAATCAAGAAGTCGAGGAAGATAATTGATTTGCGAGAATTTAGCAAATGATGCTGATCATTTTTGTGATCACGAAGGCGTGGATTAAGTCGCATGTGACAAGAAATGCACGAGAGAGGTGGAAATACCAAAAGCGAAGGTATCCCTCATCTGTTGAGAGGCCTCAAGAAAAGAGCAGGAAATCTGGCTTCTCAAACCCAAAGTACCAGGAGGCGTCTGCAGGAAAAATGGGCAAGAGGACTTACCATAGCCAATCACAAAAATGCCCCAAAGCAGAAGGGGAGCGAGTTGAGACACAGCCTTTGGAAAAGCTTTGTCGAAAAGGCAATTCCAGATTTGAATCTTCAATTAGAAGAAACACTTGAGGAAATAATGTATGCGCACACATTGGCGGAGAAAAACTAAAGGAACTTGCTCTGGAATGGAAATAGCAATGAAGAGCAAGTAGAAGTGCATGAAGCACACCATAATGAAATAGCCATAAATTTTGTAATAATAGGAGAATCTATGAAAAGAACAACAACCATTGCAAGGCTTGTTGTTCAGGTTTCACTCAACGTCACTGGGGTTGATTATGAAGAAACCTATTCTCCGGTCATAGGTGGAATTACCTTTAGATACTTGATCTCAATGGCGATCAACTTGAAGTTGAAAATGAAGCTAATGGATGTTGTCACAGCATATTTGTATGGAAACTTGGATTCGGAGATTTATGTAGAGAAATGCAGGAAGGTATCCTATCGAACCAAGGCCAGAACCAAGCAGAAACCTATCTGATGTGAAATTGGAGAAATCTTGTATGGGCTAAAAACGATCGGGAAGAATGTGGTACAATCATTTGAGTGACTTTCTAAGAAAGGCTACGAGCAATGAAGATTGTCCATGTGTATTTTATACAACGATCACGAATGGATTTGTATAATCTCCGTCTATGTAGATGACTTGAACATCATTGGACGGATGAGGAAATTGAAGAAGCATGCACATACTTGAAATCTGAGTTTGAAATGAAAGACTTGGGTAAAACCAAGTTACTGTTTGAAACTTACGGCTTGAACATGTCCAAGGCGGAATCTTGGTACACCAAGCATCCTACCTTGAGAAAGTGTTGGAGAGATTTGGCTTTGAAAAGGCATACCCATAAAGACCCCAATGGTGGAAGGTCACTCCAAGCGAGACCTAGACCGTCTGAGGCCTAAAGAAGAGGGGAGGAAGTCACGGGAGCGGAATTCCCATGCTTGAGTGCAATTGGAGCGCTCATGTACCTTACGAATAGCACTAGGCGGACATTGCGTTAGCGTGAATTTGCTACGATGCAGTTGCAGAACCCACCAAAGGCATTGGAAAGGGTGAAGGACATCTTCATTACCTTCAAGGAAGCAAAGACCTCGGCTTGTTTCTGAAGAAACAATGAATTGAATTTAGTTAGCTACGCCGATCTTTGAGTACCTATCGGACCCGCATCTTGGCAAGTCTAAGTGGGTATGTTTTCGCTGCGGTGGAGCGGCAATTTCTTGGAAGTCGTCTAAGCGGACTCTTGTCTGGCGACGACTAACCACTCAGAAATCATTGCATTGTATGAAGCCTCTCGGGAATGTGCATGGCTTGAAGAATGGTTCACCATCGAGAAGTCATGTAGTGCAGACATGGAACAAACCCCACTATTATCTATGAAGATAATGCAAACTTGTGTTGCACAAGTACAAATGGGATATGTGAAGAGTAACTTTACAAAGCATATCAACCCCAAGTTCTTTTATGCTCATGAAATGCATAAGATGAGCGAGATAAAGATCTTGCATACTAAGTGGTGTGAAAATCTCGCAGATTTATTCACTAAGTCCTCCGGCATCTTCCTTTGAAAGATGTATTAGAGGAATCGGGATGATGAGGCTTAGAGAAGTCTGATTTGAGGAGATTTTTCACATACTCCTACATAAATCTCAACCATGAAGTTTGAGTACCAGCGTAAATCTTGAAGATTAACATTGAAGTTTGGTTGGATTGTACTCTTTTCCTTAAGTAAGTTTTTTCATTGAAGTTTTCTTACATAAGGTTTTGATGAGAGCAATCAGTGCAACACGACAGCGTGTGCTATGTACTCTTTCTCCAATTATTTTTTCCCCTTTGGTTTTATGGAGTTTTAATGAGGCATATGCATCTCGCATTGAAAGTCAAGGGGAGTGTTAGGAAGCAGTTAAGTATCCGATATGGACTCTTCCTTATCTCTATGAACCGCTTTATATATAGGAGCGGGGAGGCTACCCCATTGTACACACAAGCATACAGAATAATAAAGCAGGCCCGTTCCTCCTCATATTGTGTCTCTCTTTCTCCCTGTCTATTCTCCACTTGAGATCTATTAGGCAACCCCGGACTATTCGATAGCGAGGTTGTCTAACAAAACAAAGGAAAGATTGCAACTCGTGTGGTTGAAATAGAAGCGTTGAAGCATGATTGTAGGGTTGACCGGGTTGCTCGTGTTATCCGTTTAAGGCTTATTTTGCTGACCACAATGTCGATCCATTTACGTGAATGGATCGAGATATTTTAGTTCAAATTCCCATCCATCCAAATAGATGTCTATCGAGAACGAGTCTTCCAAACAACTTACAACAACTTACAAAGCACACACGAGGTTATCTTGATGTAACAGCCGCGAACTGGATCCTGTACACATTTTTCTAGCCCGTGGTGCTGGAGTCAACGTACACAACACATCTAGCCCATATGATGCAAAATATCATAGTCTGTAGAGTGAAATTCTCTCTTTTGTATACATTCCATACCGACCCTCTCGTTCCATAATTTTAGTAAATCCTCAATCAGTGGTGCTAGGTACACATCAATATCATTTTTCGATTGTTTTGGTCCCGAGATTAGTAACGATATCATGATACACTTCCGCTTTATCTACAACCAAGGAGGGATATTGTAGATACATAATAGAACTGACCAATTATTGTGACGACTGTTCACATTATCAAACGGATTCATTCCATTGATACTTAATTCAAATCTTATATTCCTTATCCCAGCACCAAACTCCTCATGTTTCCAATTAATGTTTCTCCATTGAGCCAAATCAGCAGGGTGCCTCAGCTTGCCATCTTCCTTTCAAGATTTATAATACCAACGCAACAATTTTGCCTTTTTAGAGCATCTCCAAGAGGGGCTTTCAATATGGCCCCAACTTGAATTATAGGGCTTTTGGGGGGAAAAGATTAACTCCAGCAGAGCCCTAAATTGTTAAAATTTAGCAAATTGTTTTAGGGTCTCTAGGAGAGTAGCTATATTTAGCAACTCTGTGATTGAGCCCTATCTTTGTTGGGTTTTAGGGTCTAATTGCTGGAGTGAATATTTCATTGGAGCCCTTAATCTAATTAGTTGGGCTCCTAAATTAAAGTTTAAGGCTCATTTTTAGGGCTCTCTCTTGGAGATGCTCTTAGAATTTGCAAACAACCGCTCCAAATGGGGAATGATGGGTAAATACCACAATATCTTGGCCGGTGCCCTTTTGTTCATATCTTCACTGTCATCGGTTCGGCTCTTATGCTTTTTGTCATTACGCTTCTCTTTTTGTTTGTACCGAGGTACACCACAAACTGGACAAACGTATAGTTCCTTATGCGCGTTACGGTGCAATATGCAATCAATCAGACATGCATGTATCCTTTTTATTTTCATTCTCATGGGGCATAGTAGCTTCTTTGCTTCATAAATGTTTGTTGGCAACTCATTGTCCTCTATAAGCATATCCGATAGAAGAACTAAAAGTGCATTGAAATTTGTATCTGTCCAACGATGTTTTACCTTAGTTTGAACAATGCAAGGATCGAATCCAACTTTGTGTATTCCACTTTGTAACCCGAAAACAACGGTTTGGTATCATCTTCCATCAAGTTTTTAAATTTTTTAAACTCTCTTTCCGTGTAATTTACTTCCACATCCCGCAATATTTGCTCTAAATTGTCCTCCTCAAACATATCACGCCCCAACTCGTGATCGGCTTCCAGCATGTATTCGTTGCATACCGGAGGGATACTACTTGTCTCCCCTTGATGGATCCAACACGTGTAATTCCTCACGAAGCCACGTCGAATCAAGTGGTCTTCAATTTGAACTGAGTTGTTAAATTCCCTGATATTGGTGTAATCAATGCAAGGACAATATTTGAACTTTACACCCCTCTTAACTTTTTATTCTTCTGCACTTCTTATGAACTCCTTAACATCCCTTTGAAATTCAGCACTCACATGGCTTTTCTAATACATGCATTCTTCACAGTCCATCTACAAAAAAACCACGAATAACAAATTAAGAAAAAAACTTGAGTGACAACTAGCTATTTCAAATACCGAGACATTATTTAATTACCTTTGCAAAATAGAGGATGGGTTCCAACATACATAATTTTACCCCCGATACCTTCTTCCCTAGTTAAGAGCTCTCAATTCCCTAGTTAGGATATATGCATATTTAAAACATCAACAATGATATCAAAATATCTAATGCAATATTTAAGCTTGCAATTCTTTTGATTTCAATCAAAGAAAAATAAGGGTGTAAGCATTAACAAAGTTGAGGAATTGAATGATCTAAAAGAAACGTCTATCTATTGACCAACTAAGTACGCATCAACGATGACTTCTAATCTCTAATTAAGTCAGGTTCTAATTCCATTCGAGGATATGTGGTTCATCCAAGTTCCTAAGCTGCTGTATAACTCCAGAGAAAATTTCAGCAACATCTCCCCACTGTTCTCCAAATACACGTCTCGACAATAAGTCAAGGGGGTGTGTATCCGGAGAACACCAAGGAGATGATGCCTAAACTTTCTCTTGAGTTGTACAACAGCTTCATTAGAAACTTACACGAACTACGTATCCTTGAACTTTCCAAAAAAACATAGACAATTCAAGATCACTTGCTTATAAATATGCCATTTCAGCATATTTATAAACAAGCACCCTCGGCGGGAGACATATAGGTTACGCAATCTAAACCGTAGCATTAATCATATTAATTATAGCAACAATAATGACACGTAACACATTCATCAAATTAAAATCGAATTTAATTCCTAGTGCAAAATTGAAGGTATTTGATGAAATGCTCACCTTTTGAAGAAAAACCACATATAAAGGGAAATCTTCAAGTCAGGGGTTCAGCTTTACCCTCAACATCAATCCTCGAGGATTCAAAATTTCTCACCTAAGTATTAGTTTCAACCATAGTACTAATGACATGTAATATTCACCAAATCAAAATTAAATTTTCTAGTGTAAAATTGAAGGGATTTGAATAAATACTCATATTTTGAAGAAACCCACAACTGAGGGCAAATAGAGGGGAATTCTCCTCAAGCTAGGGCTTCAACTTACCCTCTTAACATATATCCTCAAGGATTTCATATTTTTTTCATCTAAATCTTAGTTTCAGCCGGAGTATATTGTGTTTTTTGCGGCGGGGAGTTCCCCCCCCCCCTCTAGAACAACAACAAAGGAGAGTTCACCCTAAGGATATATAAAACCTAGCGAGGCACATCCCCCTCTGTTCTTACATAAGAACCGATCGGTTCATGATTAAGAACCGATTATAATATGAAAATAGACATCATAGTCGGTTCTTAAAAAAGAACCAATTGTGATGTGCATACACATCTTAATTAGTTTCAATTTCAAAACCGATTACAATGTGCATTCATCAACACAATCGGTTTCATTATTAGAATCAATTGTGATGATTATCCTCTAATTATGGTACCTCGAGGGATCTTTTATTACAATCGGTTTTTTCATAAAAAGTTGAAAGCTGATATAGATAAAACGCTAGTGTTGTATCGTTATGCAGCAGTGATTCCGCTATATATATTCCTGTCTCTCGACTAGCAACGTGACGTACGAGCTTACCCCCCCCCCCCCCCCCCACACACACACACATTCTCTCTCTCTCGCCGGAGGAGGAGGAGATGAAGTTCTTGGTGGAGGCGGACAAGGCGACAGAGAATGCCGGTCCGACGTACCGGAACGTGCTGGCCAAGGACGCCGGCCTCCTGCAGCCGGCGCCGGGTCTCGAGTGCTGCTGGGATGTCTTCCGGTACGTGATCTTTCTTCTCTTCTCAATTATACATATCCTCCAGCTCGCCGCCGGCCGGCAGCTATTGCTTGTTCTACTTAATTTTCAAGTTTGATTATACGCATGTTCTGCGCAACTTTTACTACGTACACACGCTTAAATTCATCGTAACATATATGGATTAATTCGTTTGCTGATCATACACATGCTTTCATGATCTATCCATCGATCGATCGATCGGTTTCGGTTGATTTGTCAGCACTTCGGTGGAGAAGCACCCCAGCAATCCAATGCTCGGTCGCCGGAGATTCGTCGATGGCAAGGTAATTGACTTTGACGGCTGGAATCAACGAACCGTGTTTGATTTCCATTTCGCCTTTTCCTGTCTACTGGTGCTCTGTTCTTCCTTCTAGAAGACATGAGTGTGCTAGTGGCATTTGATTGGAAGTTGGAACATAGGAATTGATGGATCATTTGAATATTTGATTTCCCACGTCTCCTTTATACTGTTCTGCCTTCTAGAAAATGTGTACTAGTAGCATGAATTATGATCGGAAGCTATGAAACTTAATACTGTATGGCTTAGTATCAGTTGTTATTACCGCCTCGGTCTAAGTTTGAGTTTGTAAGGTGTATATTTTGAATGGTCTTATGCATAAATATATGACGTATAAATATATGACGTATTTCATATTTTAATGCAAAATTAGTGAGATGTTTCCTTTATACCCCTAATAAATATTCAACTTTACTTTATATTCTCTACACGTATACATACAGAGATGTGCTTCTATGCTTTCCCTCCTAATACAAGTTGCACAAATCTTGAAGCAAACGAAGGGGTAAGTAATCCTCATCCACCCTTCATTCATGCTTTAATGTTTGTGCAACTTTAAAAGGGAAGAGCATAGAAGCACCTCTCATACATTAAATATAGTACTTAGATATAATAATTAGGGGTAGTTTAGTCATTATCAATATCTCCTTGTCTATACGTTAAGAGAAAATACACTCTGTAAACTTGAACGAAGAACGTACTAGTCAATACTCCTTTTTCCATCTTCAGTGTGAGGTAAAAAAATTGTTTCATCTTATTGTTTTGTTTGCATGCAGGCAGGTGAATATGCCTGGATGACTTACAGGGAAGTATACGATGTTGTGATGAAACTTGCCGCATCGATTAGCAAATCTGGAGTCAAACAGGTAACTTGTCCTTGAGTAGATTACCTCAAAACCCTTTTTTTTTTGTCATCATGTATACATGCAAGATCATCCGGCACCTTTCGGTTCTTCACTGCCAACTCCAGTGATGAGATCTCAACAACCGCATCCATCGGTTCCTCCTTGCATAGTCAACTCATGCACACATATCCCCGGAGATCAGGGTGACGTGCAAGCATACAGCAAGGGAAAAAATTAAATTCCAAGCACTAATATTTAACATAGCTAAAATAATTAGCAATATATAGTATCTATGCCAGGTTGCAACATGGATGCATGTATACATATCACATGTCCGACTCACACAATTAATTGGTTAGCTGGAGCATGGATGCATGCGTGGGCACAATGAATTCAGATCTGACACTCGTTTAAAACAATTCTAAGATTGCATCAAACAAGTGTGGATGAGTTCGGGGATGTGTGTTGACTAACGTAATAAACTGGCCTCACAAGTCACAACGTAGTAGCATTTTGTTTTGGGGGAGCTTATTTCTTTGACCTCTTCTTCTTGTTCAGAATGACTGAATGAGTTAGAGTACTTATCCCTTCTGTTTATGCTTAAATTTTATATCCAGAACAAAATTAATATACTATCACCGGAGATGCGCGAATTCCAATCTTGCTCGCATCAGGATGAGATATAGCTTGTCTTGCTGCGAAGAAAGTCCACTCTCTTGGTTAGAATCGTCTGAAGCCTGAACAGCTCATGAGCTCCAGGAGTTGACCAATCGGTGTCTTGTAGATGCTGGCATCTTTCATCCCAATCTGTTTGAATATCATATTCCAACCATCAGACCAACTCTCAGTTTGTTTGAAAACTAATCCATATATCGTTCCACGGCGAATTACATGATGCCTCACGGAGCTGCCGAATCATGTACTTTGTTTAAGAATTTTACATGACGGCAAATTTTTCTCATGTACTTCGTTTAAGAATTTTACATGCTAATGGTAATGGAGTATAGATTAGGGGAAAATAAGGGAGAAAGAGATGATTCTCGATCTCCCCTCTTGATGGAAACCATTAGAGTGCCATTCACTTGGATAAATTGGAATTCAGCATCATGTTGCTAAAGTTGTTTGCCGATTTCAGGGCGAATGCTGTGGCATTTACGGTGCAAACTGTCCGGAATGGATAATCAGCATGGAGGTAATTAATTATTCGCTACACACGCTTTCCTGTACAGTTTTGCATTAATGAGAAGATGGGTTACATTGGAGTGCACTGAACTCCTGCAAAAGCCACTGGAACTGCACAAATTCATTTAGCTTCTGACAATCTGATTTGTGAGCTCTCTCATCCTCTGATCAGGCTTGCAATGCCCTTGGGGTTTGCTGCGTACCACTCTACGATACTCTTGGTACACATGCTAGCTTTATTTCCCACGTTTGATAAAGAATTACATCATAGCTAGCTAACACTGCAGCTGCAACGTGCAAGCTTGGCTCAGCTTCTCTGTGATCTGGATGCTCATATCTTTCCTTTCTTTTTGTCTAGGTGCTGGTGCAGTGGAATTTATCATATGCCATGCGGAAATACAGATTGCTTTTGTGGAAGAAAAGAAGATTGCAGAGGTAGTAGGGGTTACTTAAACACTAATCCACTATTCAACACCCTTTCTTTAGTATTGTCGATTGCCAAAAGAGAGGAGGAATTAATCATTCCTCTCTCTTTTTTTTACCTTATTATGTCAACTCGTTATGCGATGGGTATATGGGATAGGGACACGGTTTCCATGCTGCAGCAAAATGGTATTGTAGCAAATAGATTTTGACGCTATAAGTTGTTCGCTTGCTCGATCGTACGGTCCATGCCTGTGAGAACTGTTTAAATTATAGTCCCCACAGGGACTACATTTGATCTCTGTGCATGGGATAGGCTAAGCTTGGACAGGCTCAGTTGGGCACATAATCAAGGGGAAAAGGGAAGAGTTGTTTTTTCTAGAAAAGAGGGGGGGGGGGGGTTATTTGGGCTCAGGAAAATTGAGGGCTGCTTGGCCCGCCTGGCTCGGCCTCATTTCAGCTCGGACCAACAAGAATGCGCGTTTAGGCCTCGGCCGTAGCCAGCCGGACGGCGAAGCACCGGTGGCATTTTCGCTGCCTCCCTCGGCCACGGCGCTGCACGCGCACCGTCGTGATCCTGCCTCGCCGCCCAGCATCCTCCAGCGATTGGCCGCGCGCTCATCGCAGTGGGTGGCACCGCACGGCACCGCCGCGATGGTGTCGCAGCGGTTTGTCCTGCGAGAAAGGCGAAGGCGATGGGCTCGCTGCAGCAGAGTCACGGGAGGTGCCGGCCGCCCGGCTCTTTTTTGGGTGAATTGAGGTTCGTTTGCCACTGCTTTTGGCAGCTGATTGAGACGGGCTAGTTCTGTCTCCGATTGGCTTAGTTTTTTTTACCCGCTTAGTAAGGATCGGAATAATACGTTGTACGCTAAGCATCACCATTCATTAGCACTGAGCCACTGAGAGGTCACTTGTGTCTCCAATCGAAACAGATTCAATTACGGAAATGATATTGTATATACGTCCGATACACGTCTACCTTTCTCTTCCTCTTTTCCTATCAGCTGCCTTATCCTGTTTTTCTCTGATTCTTCTTCTTTCTCTACTCCCCATCTCCTCTCCCTCCTACTTCTCTGGTCCGTCTGACTTGCCCGGCTAACGTCGCCGCCAATCGCTGGCATGTCCCTTCGCTGTGTGCCCTCTCTCCCTTACCCTCGTTCGGGCTCCACCGCATCGCACGCGTAGGCCGTCGAGCTCGCGCCTCCCGGTCGCTTTGCCGCTGCCCGCCCCTGGGCCTCTAACCCACCACTTGGGCTTCTATCTAGCGCCGCTCTCGTTTGGGCCTCTGACCGGCAACGCTCGTGAAGGCTGGCCGCCAACGCCGGCGCTTGCAGCTCCTCCTCCCGAGTGCACCCTCCTTCATATTTCTTCCTGTATCTATTCCCCAACTCTTCTCTCTTTACCTCTATCTAATTGGTAAGGATAGCGAGTGAGCTTGGTAAGCTTTTCGAGGCCGGATCCGGCGAGCACAACGTAGGGGAATAGAAGGAGGGTGCGTAGCCCCCACACCGTGCTCGCCGGATCTAGAGAAGAAGATGCTTGGATTTTAGAGAAAAAGCTAAAGGTTGAAGAAAGGATTTTTAGAACTAAAATATTAGCTTGGTAAGTACAAAACATTAGGTTTAGCCTTGTGAAACATGTTGTTAGCTTTGGTTAAACACTTTATTTGTTTATAGATCATTGGGTTTGCCTTGCTAAAACATGATGTTTGTGCTTTTGAAACATCTCATTTCCTCGAAACATTCTTTTTTTCCTCATGTTTCTACTGTGACATCACGTTTGCTGTCGACTTATCTTCAATATTTCAGTAGCTTTGTTTCAATGTTTCAGAAGGCTAACCTAAATGTTTCACCATGTTTACATAAATGTTTCAGTGCCTTAATTTCAATGTTTCAGTGTCTTGATTTCTTCTATTGAAATATGTGTTTTGCCCTTCTGAAACATTGGGTTCTGCCATTTGAAATATTTGATTCTGCTTGCTGAAACAAGCTTCTGAATTTGTTTTCCAACATTTCTATTTTTTCTCTCTATTGAAACATGTGTTTGCCTACTTTGTTTCAACGCTCTTAGCGCGTTGTTGCAACGGTCACTGAACTATGTTTCAGCGGGAACCAGAGGGGGAAAGCTGAGATCGCGCGAGCACATCGAACGGTCCGTACGAGCGTCCGACGGGAGCACTCGTGTCGGACGTCCGACGCGTAGTCGCACCCATTCAATTATGCTCATCTTTACAGTCCAATAGACCAATAGGTCGAGTTGCAGACATTATTTTAGGAAATCTGGTTTGGAAGAAATGCGCAAAGTGCTTACTGCAGTTTTCCCCCCTAGACTAGTTTATGATTGCTTTAAACTGGACAATATCCTATTTGCTAATGCTTTCAATGATGGCAGCTCTTGAAAACGTGCCATGCCACTTCAAAGTATTTGAAAAGTAAGTTCTTCCAATATACACGATATTAATCAATTAGATGGTTCATCAATGGAATTTATATTAATATTCTTATTTATCATTTGCAGCAATCGTCAGCTTTGGGGGAGTCACAAATGACCAAAAAGAGGAAGCTAAACACTACGGGCTGTCCATTTTCTCATGGGAAGAATTCCTGATCATGGTAAGCTTTGGTCTTCAGCCAGCTTACTTTGTAGATTACTTTATGTGTTTTGGTTGAACTCTTAGATAGTCTCGGACTCTTTGTAGATTACTTTATTATCTCATGTGAACACTTCTAGTCTCTAGTCCCTTTTATCGACATAGTCCAAGACTATCTAGTGGAAAACACCAAACAGTTGAAGTACATGCCATTCATAATGTAGGTTTCTGAGTTATATGACATGCTACTGAACTATTGTTCATTTACACATAAACTTGTTGTCTGACTGACATGCTTATAGGGTGGAGATCATCATTTTGATCTACCTGAAAAGAAGAAATCTGACATCTGCACGATAATGTACACAAGTGGAACAACAGGAGACCCTAAAGGTGTTTTGATATCTAATGAAAGCCTCCTTGTTAACATCGCTGGCACTGATTCTGTAGTCCAATCTATTGGTGAAGTTGTAAGTACAGAATTTCAATATAGTCTGAAAAAAATAAATAATTATTGCTATCTACATGCTTGGATGAATCATACAAGTCTTGCTGGTTGCTCTCCACTTCTTTGTTGCAGTTCGATCAAGATGATGTTTATATGTCATATCTTCCATTAGCCCATGTCTTTGATAGAATTTTTGAGGAAGTGTTCATTTCTCATGGATCAAAAATTGGATTTTGGCGAGGGGTATGCTTTGTGAATACTCCTTATTTACCTTTAAGTAGTAAATGGGTGCATACTAAATTAGTGTGTCATGCATCTGTAGGATGTCAAGTTGTTGGTTGACGACATTGCAGCGCTAAGACCAACCGTATTTTGTGCCGTTCCACGTGTGCTTGACAGAATATATTCAGGTACTCTTCAGATATTAAATGTTTAACATACTTATGTATAGCTGATCCGTTGTTTTGTCAATTAACTGAATTTTTTTTGTTGGTTACATAACTTGTTTAGAAAGTAGAAATGAATTACAATACTTGTCTCAGAATAAGTATCTCTAAATCCTTCCATGTTTATGAATTACTATTTTTCTCTTCGTTTGATAAAAGTTGTGTATATAGTAAATTCATAATAATCATAGCCTTGAACTTAAAACACCAAAGATTCATAGGTTCAACAACAGTTTGTCAGAAACCATTTTAGTTTGTTAATGACTTAACTTTCAGTGGAACTAGTTGTGGATACCATACTTGAAAAGGCTGTCACAAATATCTTTTAGATTGAAAAAATTGATAAGGTTGCGCAAAGGGGAACGAACCAGAAACTGTTAAATTCTTATAGAGCGGAAATGTCTTGGCAGAATTGATCTACTAGCTATTGAACTTCATAGAAATGGAGGTCATGTAATGCAGAACTTTAGTGGAGGATTACATGTAATGTCTAGCTGTGCTTGCCATATTATGGCATTGAATAATGTCTGATGCATTTATTATTTTGACATAGGTCTTACAGCCAAGATTTCATCTGGTGGTATACTGAAGAAAACCTTATTCAATGTTGCTTACAAGCTGTAAGTTTGCACATGATCACCGTTTTTGGTTTTTGTGAAGAGTACACAGCTCATTTGAATTTGATGGCCACATATTTTCTTCTGATGTTCTTCTTATGTCCTTTCACATTCTCATCTTATGCGTTCAGTAGATTTTGTGATATGCTTGATAGAATTTCTGAGTTAGTAGTAATCATCAAATCGTCAGGAAACTAGACAGCATGAGGAAAGGAATTAAACATGAGAAGGCATCTCCATTCTTTGACAAGTTAGTTTTCAGCAAGGTACCATTAGACAACTCAAGAGCAACCTTATAATACTTCATCAGATAGAACTAAAAATGTCAATGCAGCTCCAATGCTTCATCTGTGTATTATTGTCCTAACTTGGTGCTTATCTTTAAGGTGAAAGAAAGACTGGGTGGCAAACTGCGTTTTGTCATATCTGGTGGGGCTCCTCTAGCTGTAGCAGTGGAAGAATTTTTGAGGGTTGTGACGTGTGCACACGTTGTTCAAGGCTACGGTGTGCATCTTTGGTGTTTAAGTTCCTTTATTGAGTATAGTCAAGCCCTTGAGATGAATTGCACGTATTATTGGTTAACAGAGCAGCACTTTCAAATAAAATTGCACAAATATTGAAGCATAAATGAAGGGTAGATGGGGATTACTTACCCCTTCGTTTGCTTCAGGTTTTGTGCAACTTGTATTAGGAGGAAAAGCGTAGAAGCACGGCTCTTTAAATAAAACTTTTCGCCATTTACAATTCCAGGACTCACGGAAACTTGTGCTGGATCTTTCGTTGCAATACCAAACGATTTCTCCATGCTTGGGACTGTTGGTCCACCAGTTCGACATATGGATGTTCGTCTTGAGTCGGTTCCAGAGATGGGATATGATGCTTTGTCGAGCATTCCCCGCGGGGAAATATGCGTAAAGGGAAGTGTTCTGTTCTCCGGATACTACAAAAGGGAGGATCTTGCACAGGAAGTCATGATCGATGGATGGTTTCACACAGGTTAGTTAACATTCTTACATAGCTGGAGATCGTGAGTTATTTATCTTTGAGATGATGAGTGTAAGTAAGGGAAGTGCAGGGGATGTTGGTGAGTGGCAGCCAAATGGATCCTTAAAGATCATTGACAGAAAGAAAAATATATTCAAGCTTTCACAGGGAGAATACGTCGCAGTGGAAAATCTAGAAAATGTCTATGGTGTTCTTCAAGAGATTGATTCGGTAAATACCGTACTCATTTAGTCACTTAGCAAGGAACTGTCCCAATTTTTTGTGTTTCCTATGTTAGGTCCTTTTGTTGTCCTATATGCGTATGATGTTTGGTGAAAGAATTATCTGGGGCACCTGATTGTAAAAGTTGTAGGAAATTAAAGTCTTGGGTTGGAAGAAAACTTAGTGCAGCGTGATGACTGCTGAGTGCGGATGCAACAACATGTTGGTAAAATCATCACCATGCTTCGAAACAATTGTCTGATTCATAATAGTTTTTCTTAGCTTAGCTTGATTTCTTGTGCCCTATAATTTTTATCAGAAAGAATTTTATACTGAAATGCAATATCACAACAGTAGTTTGTTATGGGCATATAACTCAAACCTGCATAATGTTTATCCCTAAAACTACGTGGGAATGGAAATAATGGCTTCCCCTCAAAATTAGGCTGTGTTTGCTAGTCTCCCTCATCCTTTTCCTAGTGATCATTTGAGAGACTATACAGTGCACATCTTTTAAAAAAAATATGTCATATATGCTAGACATGAATGATCTCTTAGTCTTTTTTGCATCCAATTCACCTGCCATTTTTCTCGCCTTTCAATGTTTCTGTTAATCTTTTTCAGATATGGATATACGGGAACAGCTTTGAATATTATCTTGTTGCTGTTATAAATCCCAACCAACAAGTGCTCCAACATTGGGCTGAACACAATGGTGTTACTGGAAGTTTTGCTGAACTATGCGAAAATTCAAGAGCTAAAGAACATATTCTCGCAGAACTCGCAAAGATTTCCAAGGAAAAGAAGGTAAAGTACCCTGTATTAGCTATCTATGAGTCTACCACCACCATTGCTTGTTCTACACATTTCATTAGGGTTAGTATTTAAATATTCCCAATGTTTTTTTCCCTTGCCAGCTGAAAGGCTTTGAGTTTATAAAGGCTATCCATCTTGACCCGTTACCATTTGATATGGAGCGCGACCTTATCACCCCGACATACAAGAAGAAAAGACCACAAATGCTTAAGCACTACCAGGTTAGATGTCATATCGAATACTTCCTTTCCCCGTCTTTTTGGCCTATGAAGCTGTTCATTTTCCAAAGTTTTCTAGTTCATGCCCCCACTGTCTGATATGTTTCTTCGGACGGTATATGTTCAGGGAGCCATTGATGCACTCTACAAAAGCACAAAGTGAGAGAGCAACGTCGCAGAGCAGCCGAAGGGTTTCATGTGATCCGCCGGTTTCTTGCTTTCTGTTACTTGATACTTCAGCGCTCGCATGACCGGGCTTTCTCCAATCTCCATGGTTCTATGGAATCACACTGTAGACATGTACATGTATAATTAATACAAGACTTGGAAAATGCCCTTATTCTGTTGAAATGAATGAATACGGTTGAATGGTAATTGCTACCAAGTTTGTCAGGTCATCTCTTCAGATTTTTACAGAACTTACTCCCTGTGAATCTTATTCAGGACCTGGTATTTCCGGCTGGTTGTTAAATGGCAAAACTGTTCCTTGTGCGGCGGTGCCACTTTTCTTCGGTCACAGCACACCAGCCTAATAAGCACAAGTTCTGACACTTGCGTCACTTTGACTTTCTATATCTTCTTTTGCTCTATACGCGGAAACAGGTTTGAAGATTCTTGGTCGGTTCTTCCAATCTTCTTCGTTGACCTCTCTTTCACCAATACTGTTGTGCTCTCTCCCCTATATTTTTTTTGTCCCCTCGACCGGTAAAATTGCAGGGTTTGAATGGTCAGCAGTCAGTACTGCCCTAGTTTTTTTTTTTTAACATTCTTAAGTCCACCAAACTTCTCCAAAAGAGTTTCCATGGTGAGTGAATGCCAACACAAAAGACAGAAATACCAAAGAGAGCATGTCATTGTCCCAGTGAGAATAAGCATACTAGTTCAGGAGTACCAAGTATGTGTATAATTGGGGAAGTGACACATTAATTTGTGAAATTTCCTTGCACCGGTTTTGACCTTTCAGTTGAAACTAATTAGACCACCACACTTAATTTAGATACTTTCCCTGGTCAAAAGTTCTAACTTAGAAGGCTAGGCTGCTTGGTTTGGTAGTTTAAGGGCTTCAAGTTCAGTTGAGCATGAACTTACCATGCAAGAACTAATTCGTACCTCCCTCTCTCTCTCTCCCTCCCTCTCTCTCTCTCTCTCTCTCTCTCTCTCTCTCTCTCTCTCTCTCTCTCTCTCTTAGGTTCTAACTTAGAACTTAGAAGGCTAGCTTGCTTAACATGGCAGTTTAAAGCTTCAGGTGGACATGATCTTAGCATACAAGAACTAACAATCCATACTTTTCTCTCTATTTTGTTTGCAATGATAATTTAGACTTCACTAGTTACATGCCCGTGCGTTGCTACGAAAAACAAAATTGATAACGAAAAATAAAGACTAAAAAATAAAAAAATTATTTCACAAGATCAAACATCTATCTTTAGCAACCGTTTCTTGCGCGGCTAATTAAAGCAACGCTTCGTTTCTTGCGTAGGGCAATTAAGCAGGGCAATTAAGCAGAGCAATTAAGTAGGGCAATTAAACGGCAATTAATGACGTGAAAAGAACGGACAACTGCCACCAAGTGCTGCTTTAGAATAGTAGAGATAGCTGTGTCCTTTTTCTCTCAAGTTTTTTTTTTCCTACACAAACTATCTGAACTATAAAGAAAATGTAACAACAAAATGAAATTAAAATAACTCATAAGGTAAGCTTATAAACTGATAGCAATGTGTTTATACTAATTAAAGTACTTAAAAGTATAAGATATTACCAGGAAATTGACACTAGGAAAAGAAAAGAAGAGCAGGCCACCGCACCACGTAATATTTCTTCTCCACTAACAAAGATGCCGAACTTTTTTGGTCGAGAGGCCTTTCACTACCGAAGTACCGAGTGGGCTGTGGACCTAGCAGTCTCCTCTTACTCTGTCAGTACGATAATAATAAGTATGACCAAAGACTGGTCAATGGGAGACAAGCACCCAAATGAAAAAAAAAAAGGAAAAATGTTACGATGGAAAATAACTCGGTTTCCCTCGGTCAAACTTCCCTCCCTCTTACCAACATCCAGGAGACCAGAGGTGTAGCTTACTTAAAATCAATGGCCATCAGATCTCTCTCTCTCTCTCTCTCTCTCTCTCTCTCTCTCTCGATCGGCCAGGCCTTAGCTGAGCAGGCTTCCATTCGCTAGCTGGCTAGTCTTTCTATATCTATCCCTCTCGATCGTTGCTGATCTCTCCATTCTTGCAAGCAAGCTGCGAGCTGAAAGTTGCCAGGAGAGAGCATCGATCGATCAGCGCGAAGACATACAAGGAAATTAAGATTTCTCCCTAGCTTCGATCGTCTGCTCAAATCTTGCAAGTCGCTAGCTCACCTTGCCATGTTGGCTCAGAAGCTGCATGCTAAGTACCCAGCTAGGTGACGCTTCCAAGTGAAGCAAAATATATAATTAAGTCGACCTTCTTGTCAGACCTTCGTCTCCTACATACCGCATAGCCATACCTGCATACGCAAACTTCTCCAAGGTTGGTACGGACTGTCATCTTGGTCACCCCTTAATTTTCTCTTCCTGTTTCTCTGAACTTGTCATGATCCTTCCATTGCTATTTGCTCCTGCCTGCTAGCTAGCCTGGCTCTCCAAATATGTCATTGCCGAATCATATTGCCTACAACTAGAAATTAAGTTGTTCTCTTTGGCTCCAAACACGGCATTTGTAACTTCGTTCTTGTTGGATTAACCAACACTCATCCAATTAGGACCGGCTGCTGCTGTCCAAAGTCGTGACACAGCTTAGCTGTCGTGTATCAAGTAAGAGCCATGCAGCAGGACGGTTCAGGAGGAGACGTCCATTTGCTCCTGAGCATCCTGGCCGACGGCGAGGAGCAGGCGAGGCAGCTCGCCGAGCCCGGCGACCTGCAGTCTCGGGCAAGGCACCTGCAGTGCACGTTCGGCAAGGCGATAGCCGTCGCGAAGGCCATCGAGGCGGCCGGCTCGTCTGGGTCGCGCGGCACCGACTCGCCGCGGTCGGCGGACGAGAGCTCCGGCAGGACGGCGACGGATGTCGCGCAAGTACGCCAAGACATGTGCAAGAGAAGGTGAGTGCATGCGTACGGTTCAAACTCACACATCACAAATGTGCGTTTTACTGGTTACCAGTTTAAAAGAATATATAGGCAGGATATCTAGGAGGAACGAGGTATCGATTAAACTAAGAAGAACATGCACTCAAACATAGGTATATCCCACCAGCTAAGTTACGCTCAGTTTCTAATTAAGATACTACTTATGGAATAATAGGTTCAGTTATAACTAGCTATACATCATGGAAGTAGCTAAACAGAGCTATACATCATGGAAGTATGCGCCCCGAAATAAAAGCGAAATTTTACGGTGCATTATACTTGTAGTATATAATATGTAGTAGAAATCACATCTAACCGTTGATTTATTAAGAATGTTTCTACTACTCTACTACCAGATAAAGTATAAGTAAACTCTAGTTAATCTGATCCATCGGATCGAAAAAATGAACGATTCATATTTAATTTAGTATACTGTAAAAGAGCTTAAATAAAAAGCTCAAATATCAGCTTTGGCACAAAAGTTGTAGCTTTATGAAATTTACTCTGACTTGTACGTATACGTTGTATGCACAAAAGTTCCCTTGTCAAACAAAATATCAGTCAACGTCAAATATATATTTGAAAGGTGCCTAACCGCACGAGCGGGTAGACTAGCGAGTAGAGAGCAACGCCACCCGTAGTTCTTTTGTGCTTTGGTCAAAAAGAAAGGAATCTTTCGTAATCATAGGTACTGTATACCATACTCAGATTATTAGCATTTGCGTCAGTCAACGGAAAAGACTATGATGATCTGACCGTTGATTTCCTTGGTCCTGAATCACACAGGAAGGGCCTGCCAAGATGGACCGAAAAATTCCGAGTGCCGGACGCGAGCTTGGATGCCACCCCGGACGACGGATTCAGCTGGAGGAAGTACGGGCAGAAGGACATCCTTGGAGCCAAGTTTCCCAGGTTCAACCTCACTCATCTGACACTGGAGAATACCTTCAAATTTCGATTCCATCTGAACACTTGTTCCAAATGCAAGGACGTACTGTGCATAAAACGATAAATCTCACAGGTTTCTTATGAAACTTCAGTGTTCTATAGAATAACGATGGTGTAGAAATTTCACGATAATTTCGTAGGAAATCTCCTAGTAGTAGTAGATGTAGATCCGAATAGCTTCTAGTTTCTGAGTTCTGACACTGTCGTCCATGATGCTGTCGCAGGGGCTACCACCGCTGCACGTACCGCAACGCGCAAGGGTGCCCCGCCACGAAGCAGGTGCAGCGCTCGGATTCCGACCTGTCCGTGTTCGACGTCACGTACCAGGGCGCGCACACGTGCCACCAGAAGCAGCGCCACGCGACGGCGTCTCGTCCCGGCGGCGCGGTGGCCGCGCACGACGGCAACCAGTCGCCGCCGCAGCTTCAGGACCCGAACCTGGAGCTTCTCGCGAGTTTCAAGAACGGCCTGAAGGTGGAGACCCAGGGGCTGACGCTGACGGCGTCCTTCCACGAGCAAGACCATGGCACCACCACTTCCTTCTCCGTCCCCTCTGTCCCTTTCAACGCGCCCGTCGGGGCGCCTGACAACGCCGCGGCGTCCTTCTCGCCGGTGGAGAGCGGCCGGCTAGGAGGGGGCTTCTCCCCGGCGTTCGTCTCGCCGGCCGCCTCGGCCGTGTCGAGCTACTTCTCCATGGCGCACTGCCCAGGCGGGAGCTACGACAAGGGAGGAGTGGGCATGCGCGGGGCGGAGTCGGAGCTCGGCGAGGTCGTCTCCGCGGCGACCGCCTCCGTGGTGGATTCCGCCGGGTTGGACTACTCGCTGTACCACTACCACGCCGAGCTCGACCCGCGCCTGCCGTTCGCGCCAATCTTTGGCCACCCTTCCCATGGCCAATATAGGAACGAGTGAAGAGCGAATTCAAGAAGCGTGATTTTGTTGCGAGGGTTTTGGTTGGTTAGTCTCCAATTGGAACTCGAGAATTTTATTGGAAATATTTCGATTCCCATAGCACGTAGCAATCAGAAAAACTTCCGGCGTTTCCTAGCTTTCAAGTACTTCTCTTTTGTTGTCTTAATAGGAAAAGCTAGCAGTAGCAGTTTGTCAGTTCATTGTATTGTTTCTTTTGATTTGCTTCCATTGCACTGGATAACTTTTGAGCATTAGAGTTACTTAAAGAAAGTCATAGATGTTCTAGTTCTAATCTATAATCTAAGCTTTGAGAACTATTTGTCAAGGTTAATTATGAGAATTAGAGTTTTCGAAGGAGGATTCTATCCTAGTTCTATTCTATAATCTGTCTGCGAAAACTGGTTTGACACAGAACCGTTAGATTAAGGTGTGGCCGTCAGATTCATCTCCTCTCCCGGGATGATGCCCATGTGTTTTCTTGTCGAGCACGAGTACAACACAAACAGAGAAGTGTAGGCTGACTAGACTAGCAACAAGGATTTAGCAAATGTTGAGTGGTGGCACACTGGTTGCTTAATTGCTCCCCTTTAAGACTATCTCCAGCAGCTTCCCTTCAGCCACTAAATTCCTTCACGAATAGATCCCAGGTACTCCAGCGGATTCCCTTCGCGATTCCCTTCGGACGAGATTTGGAGAGAGAATCTGGATAGAAAGAGTTTCCCTTCGCGGTTCCCTTCACAAATTCATTCGAGAGAAAGCTGTTAGAGATGGTAGGAAATAAAGAGAATGAATATAAGGAAGATAATAGGGAAGGGAAGGGAATGGAATGAAGGAAAATTGCTCGAGATAGTCTTAGCTCCCTTCGTTTCTAGTTCACAGCTCTAGGGAAACAGGGGCATATGACAGCCATGATCTGAAAACTGTGCTAAAATTCCATTTCTAAATATTTAGAAAAGCTGATTTATACCTTCCGTAACTTCCCAAAATCATGCATTCATGCACGGACCTGTGTGCTTCACCTTCCCAAATATTACCAGAACCCGAGGATAATATTTGTATTGCCGTGACGGATCTTGGATTTTAAGAATGGATGCTTAGAATTACAAAAATATTATTCAACGTAAAACATAAAAGTACACATTGTTTTTACTAAAGACAACACCTGGAATAATTGAAAGAGATTACAAAATAATTAAGAAAATTAAAATCTAACTCGTCATTCCTTCGTGGTTTGGAAGTGAGATATGATGTTATCATCATTAATTTGCACACAAAAAATCTCGCTCAAGAAATGTAACCAAGCAACCATTCAAGTATTGCTCTCCCATCCTATTCCTTAGCTTATTATTCACATGATTCATTGAAGAAAATACTCTTTCAACACTAGCAGTTGCTACAGGAAGAATCACACCAGTTTAAGAAAGCTCGTAAACAAGTCTATAAACGAGGCTCTTCTTTGTTTCAACAAGCATTATGAAAAGCTCGGCAAAATTTTTCACTTCTCTAAAGTGTAAGTTAAAAGGGAAGATGCATCAATTCTATGCTTGAGAAATCCTTAGGATAAAATTGAGCAAGCTTAGCCAAGTTGTCCTTGTCATAAGTAGTGAATGAATCAACAGGATTGAATGACACCATGCATAGAAGCAAATATGTGTTTACCTCATCAAACATGTTATTAAGCTCTCGAATTTGCCTATCAATAACACTTAAAAACACATCAACATGGAAACAATGAAAATTCTTCACTTTTTTGAAGAACCTTTGGATATTACAACTGGCTTATACAAACCATCCATTTTAGCAACTCTAATGCCATGCTTCACACACACAAAAGTGACATCTTAAAGAAAAGTTTCTCATCCATCATTCCTTCCGCAATAACTGCAATTGAGTTTTTGTCAAATAAATGAGATCAATAGCATGGACAATATTTCATACAACACTATACTCAATCCAACTATAAGAATCATACCGACCAGCTATGAACCGACGCATTCCTCCAGTATTTCTTCTTGGAAACTTATGTTGCATTGGTTGACATGGACTAATGCGATGTATCCCCTTTTGACTTTATCTTGTTCATTGACACTATAATTAGTGATTGTAATCCTCTTTCCGGGATCATAGGGAAGCAAATCAATATCAAAAATTGCTTTGTCATTTTCTTCATCATATGTAATTGGGGACAGTGGGGATAGTACTCAAGGTTCTAGGCTTAGTTGAGTTGGTTCTCAGCTTGGGGTTTCCTCAATGATATCACTCTCGTTCTGTGCTTGCAACTGAATGGAACGAGAAGCACTCTAAACTTTACTTCCAATTTATATCGGTATTGGTGTCGAAGTAGAAGCTATGTTATATATGCCTCTTTCCACTCTATCCCACAAGGATTCCAAATATACATGCTTCCTCTTCATTTTCGAATGCTCTTAGTCTATATTTCAAAAGTCATGATTCACCATTACAAATCAATGTAGCGATGATAGATTTGTCAATCGGGATTTCAGTATTGGGAATCAAGATTCACTAATGAAATTCATCTGGGCACAAGGGGGCTCCATCCCCGAAGTCGTAGCCACAAGAGGGCTCCCCTGCCGCACTGACGGTCCATGCGCCACAGCCTACCATACCAACTCCATCGGTCCGGTCGCCGACCAACTGCCTTGCCGGCCTACCTCCCGCTTGTCAAGGCCCCTGATTTTTTTTAAATACTGAACAATCCGGAATGTCCGTCCTACTTGGAGGTAGGTCCTACTTGGAGGTAGGTCCTCTCCTTTGGGATTAGGTTCGCGGGATTCTTGGGTCTTAGGGTCATCCGTGGTGGATTTGGAACTTAGGTTTGGATTTGGGAGTTTTGGGGTTGAACTTTGAGCCTTAGGGTTTTGGGGGTGTGATGGTTCTAGGGTTGGACTTGGGACTTGGGTTGGCAAATGTGGGTTGCTAAAGTGTAGATCGGGTAGTGGTGATACCATCCCGGGGGCTAGTTAGTTTTGGTTTGGGATTTGCTCTAGTGGCATCGTTTTCTCGTGGTTTGGGCTTGCTCGGAGCTTTTCCGGCTCGACCGCGTGTAGAAAGGATTGTAGATCGGGTTCTCGCGGTGTCGTAGGACTTGGCGGCACCTCGATCCCTCGCGCTAATTGGGCGGCATGCCCCAGGTCCGGAGTGTCCGGACGCAAATGGTCCGGAGTGTCCGAGTTGTCCGGAGAGTCCGGACAGAAACACCCGGAGTATCCGGCTTGTCCGGAGAGTCCGGATATAAAACCTGGATTGTCCGGGTGAGGCTAATCTGTCCGGTTAAGATGAGTTGTTCGGTTGCGTTGTTTCGTCGGGGTTTTCCTTTTGTGTTTATTTCATTCGCATGGCATGCATCTCATTATGCATTGTACTCGTGTAGAGATCGATCCCGCGGAGACTGACGCAGCGGTGACCGAGGGTGTCACCAGAGAGCCGACTGTTGCCGACCCACAAGCAGAAGAACAAGGCAAGCACCTATGCATCTTGAACCTGTATTAAATTGTAGTTTTGTAAATAACTTGCTTAATTGGTGAATTAAGTTTGCATTAGGAGTTGAATTGGGATAGGACTAGATCCCATTTGCTGCACATCCGTCCGTTGAAATTGTAAATACTTCCGTTGGAACTAGCTTAGGGGTAATACTACGAGTCCGTGCTTAGTCTTGCTTAGAGGTCAGGGTTGGGCCAAGTGACAGAAGGTTCTGTCACTTGCGGTTGTTATTAATACACACATACTACATTATGTTGGACTTGGAATTGGGAAAGGTTTTGAAAAGAAATGAATTGTGGACCAGGCGGGGAGTTGGTTCATTTGGGTATGGAGACTCAAATGTGTAGCCCCGTCTGTGTCAGTTGAGGACCGATCCGTAAGTGGAATCATATTGAGTACACCCCGGTTGGTCGCATGCCCGATTATGGTACGGTAAGCCACTCTTTCTTTCATATTGAATCGATGAACCGTAACTTCCTGTGGTTGGACGTGGTTGAGGGCGAGGCTTAGGCCGACTCTCGAGCGCCAAGCCGGGCTTGGGGCGGCTCGAGGGGGTGCTAGGTTTTCGGACCGCAGGAGGACGCTTCAGCGATTGGGTATGGATGGGAGGGTTGACACGAGGCCCTTCGTGGTGCGTGTCGTCGCGATCAATGCTTCCCTGCAGGGTTAACTAAGCGATTCGAATTGCCGCGCTCTCGGATATGAGCAAGCTTGATCTGAACTTCTTCTGCGTAGTAAACAACTTGAACTTGTAGTTCGCCTTTTGGTTTGAGCTAATTTTTATTTGAGATGACTTGCTTTACGTTCTATTAAGTACCATTTCATACTAGAAGTAGGTGCAGTGTCAACCGCTTTAAAATTGTAAATTTTGAGTAGTTGAGTGACCAAATAACAAATGTAAGCATTTCCGCAAATTTTACCTCCAGCTTATCCCTTGCTACATCCAAATGCATGTCCTTTGGAGTCGGTCATATATGGACCACGGGTAAGACTTGCGAGTACCTTCCGTACTCAGGCTTCTGCTTTGTGGTTTTGCAGGTGAGGATCCAGCGGGGTGCGAGTTTTGCCCCTACTGCCTATCGGTGACCGGGCGGGGCACCGAGTAGAGGCTGTCGACGTGCGTGCGCCCGGGAGTGTTCAGGGCATGACACTTCCGGGGTGTTTTACTTTTGTTGTATAGGATAGTCGGTAATACTTTTGTTGTAAAGTTACACTTTTATTTTTTCTACATTAGAATCGTCTGCTTTTCGCTTGGTCGTTTTGTTGGTTGTCTTTGTTGGGCCTGTTTGTGCCGTGTGGTGTGTTTGTTTGCTTCCGCGTTCTTGCGTCTCTGGTAGTGAGCTTGGGGGCTCGATGCCCCTTTGTGGGAATTGTTGTGATATGGCATTGGGAACCGGTATGTGGGGATCCTAGGCGAGTTTCGGATCGCATACCGGGGGAATACCGGGGTTGTTGTCGAGTCGTTTGGATGTTTGTAGAGTTGTCTCGATTGGGCTTGGGTATTAGCATCGGGATCACCTCTGGTGATTCGTTGCTAGGATCCAACTCCGATGGGAGCAACTGTTCATCCAACAACTCGAGGATGATCTGGGCGGCTCCTCTCAGGGCTGGTATCAGAGCAAGGAGCACAAAGACGGGCCCCAACTTGACGACCAGTTAGGAGATCGTTTAGAATTTGTCATCTTGCATTAGGTAGAAGATAATACTATCCCCGCCCTAGGTTATAGTGGTGAGTGTGAGGGTTACGTTGGAATCATGCATTTCATCCCATCTCATGTCGTGCATGTGTCATGCTGTCTTGCATCAAAGTGTGTTTTGGGTACGTCGGACTTGTGGGACCCCAGTGCTCTGATGAGTGGGAGTTAGTTGAGGTTGTCAGGCTAGGGTGGTGTGTCGTTTCCGTTTGGAGTCTAACTCTTGTCGTCGGCTTTGGTTAACGACAGAATGCGGACCCGAGGGGCTTCCACCTCTGGGGGTGATGGAGGTGCCGAGCGACAGCGGCCAGAGGGTGCTGATCCGCCGCCTCCTCCCAACGTGTTGGACATTCTGCGGACCGATCGAGCAGCACCAGGAGGCGACGAATCGGATCCTGGAGATGCTGGTCCAGGATCGGGTCCAGCATGGTGGCCGCGGTGATGGGCGAGGTCGGCCCACCGGCTATCTCGACTTCCTGCACACACAGCCACCTGTCTTCTCACGGGCCACTGATCTGTTGGAGGCCGACGATTGGCTGTGCACGAAGAGCAGAAGTTTGCTCTCATCGACTGTGTGGAGCTCCAGAAGGCTCACTTCGCGGCGCAGCAGCTCCAGGGCCCTGCCGGTGCTTGGTGGGTCAATTTTCAGGTGATGCAGCCTGCCGGGCACCAGGTTACTTGGGTTGAGTTCCGTGAGGCGTTTCGGGCGCACCACATCCCGAAGGGCCTCATGGACATGAAGAAGCGATGAGTTTCGCCCTCGACGATTCGGCAAGTCGGTGGTTGACTACTCGCAAGAGTTCAACTACCTGGCGCAAGACGCCTTGAGAAGAGGTTGACACCACCCGGAAGAAGCAGGTCGGTTTGTGAGTGGCCGACGGCGAAGATGCAGGATAAGTCGTCTGGTCTGACTTCGCCGACTTCAATGACCTGGTGAGCCGTGCGATCCTTTGAGCACAAGATGCGGGCTCATCGGAGGAGAAGAAGAGGAAGCGGCGACGCCAGACTCGAAGCGGCGGCGCATGGCTCGGGCGGTCTCAGTATCGCCGGCCGAGGCCGTCTGCTTCCAGCCGTCTCGGTCGCGCGGCCGGCCGTCGGTTGCCGCTGCCACGACCACTACCGCCACCGGCACGAGCAAAGCAGTGGGTCCCGGTCAGTGCTACAATTATGACGCTGGCGGGCCACTTCATCCGGATCGCTGCCATTCCCGTCGGGCAGCGGCCAGCGCGCTTCCACGGCCAGGTAGCGATGACACCACCGCTGCGTTGCCTACGTCCGAGCGAGGCGTCACCTTACCTTCGCCGACGCCGAGGCGTTCTGAGGGCTCCGCCGTGCTAGCCGGGCACGTTCCTTGTTGAGGGCATGAGGCTAGGGTGTTATTTGATTCAGTGCTTCCCATTCCTTTATTCGCACGGGGTTTGCGGAGGCGGCATCGGATGAGGGTCGATGCGAGTGTCACCTCTTTTACGATTGAGGCACCGGGTCGAAGATCACGGTTAGGCAAATGGTTCGAAAGGCGATAGTTCAGATTCGGGATTCCGTTCCTTTGTCGCCTTCTTGCTTCTAGACCTTCGGGATAGATGTCATCACAGGGATGAGTTGGTGACACGACGCCAGATATTTTGGATTCTTTGTAGTCGTACCTGTCACCCCGGAATCAGAAGGCGGCGACTCACTCTACTTCTTAACGAGAACAAGGCCACCTTGTGTTCACTAAATGGGACGAAGTTGAAGAGCTGGACTCGATTCCCGTGGTGTCTGAAGTTTCGATGTGTTCCAGCGGAATTACCGGAATGTCACCGATCGGGATATTGAGTTCGTCGTTGAGCTCCACCGAGGGATCGCCCGGTATCAAGCGGCCGCATCGATGCCGCCAAATGAATTGGCCGAAATGAAGACCGGTGAAGGGATTGATGGACAAGGGGTTCATCCGACCGAGCTCCTCGCCTTGGGGCTGTTCGGCTCTGTTTGTGACCAAGAAGGATGGTTCTCTGCGCCTCTGCGTTGATTACCGTCCCCTGAATGCTGTCACTATCAAGAATAAGTACCCTCTGCCTCGGATTGATATCCTGTTCGATCAGCTTGCTGGTGCACGGGTATTCTCTAAGGTTGACCTGAGGCTTGGGTACCATCAGATTAAGATCCGGGCCGAAGACATCCCGAAGACAGCCTTCTCCACTCGGTATGGGCTGTATGAGTACACCGTTATGTCGTTCGGTCTGACGAACGCGCCAGCGTACTTCATGTACCTCATGAACTCCATCTTTATGGAGGAGCTAGATTCCTTTGTCGTCATCTTTATCGATGACATCCTCATTTATTCAGTCAATGAAGAAGAGCATGCCAGACATCTTCGCATTGTCCTCGGGCGACTCATGGAGTATCGCCTGTATGCGAAGTTCAGCAAGTGCGAGTTCTGGCTGAGGGAAGTGTCATTCTTGGGACACGTCCTTTCTGAGCAAGGCGTGGCAGTTGACCCGAGCAAGGTACAGGATGTACTCAAATGGGAAGCGACCCAAGATCACGGACATTCGCGATTTTCTTGAAATTTGGCTGGGTATTATCGCCGTTTCATCCAGGACTTCTCAAAGATTGCGAAGCCGATGACTGAGCTGCTTAAGAAGGGAGTTGAGTTCAGATGGTTAGCAGACTGCGAGAGCGCCTTTCAAACGCTGAAGCAATGTTTGACTACGGCTCCTGTCCTCACTCAGCCGGATATCCACAGGCCTTTTGATGTGTATTGCGATGCGTCAGGCATTGGACTTGGCTGTGTGCTGATGCAAGAAGGCCGAGTCGTTGCCTACGCATCTCGGCAATTGAAGCATCATGAGGAGCACTACCCCACCCACGATTTGGAGCTTACAGCAGTGGTGCATGCCTTGAAGATCTGGCGCCACTATCTCCTGGGAACAAGTGTAACGTCTATACAGATCACAAAAGTCTCAAGTACATCTTCACCCAGGCAGATCTGAATATGAGGCAGCGGAGATGGCTCGAGCTGATCAAAGACTACGATGCGGAGGTGCACTATCACCGGGAAAGGCCAACGTGGTGGCCGACGCGTTGAGCTGCAAGGTACAATGCCATTGCCTCACTCTTCCACCACGGAGTGCCACCCTCTGCCGAGTTCCGAAGCTCACCTGGAGATGATAGCGAGAGGATCACGACCAATGTGGAAGTGAAGTCCACATTGCTTGGTCGGTCGGAAGGCGCAAGAGAGTGATGTGGGTATCACCCAAATCCGCGACAACATGAGTTACGGACAAGCTTCGGTTTCCATCTGGATGATCAAGGAATTTGTGTGGTTCGGCGGCGCATAGTCGTCACGGCGATCAAGAGTTAAAAAGGGGGATTCTTGATGAAGCCCATAACTCATTGCTTACAATTCACCCGGGCAGCAACAAGATGTACCAAGACCTGAAGCGGCGGTTCTGGTGGACTCGCATGAAGCGCGAGATTGCTCATTATGTGGCAGAGTGCGATGTCTGCAGACGGGTAAAAGCCGAACACCTGAAGCCAGCTGGTACTCTTCAGCCGCTACCCATTCCGAGTTGGAAGTGGGAAGACATCAGCATGGACTTCATTACCGGCTTCCCCCTGACTTCTTCGAGTCACGACTCGATTTGGGTGATTGTCGATCGGTTGACGAAGTCTGCACATTTCCTAGCCGTCCGCACCACCTACTCAGCCAAGAAGTATGCGGAGTTGTACGTCACCAGGGTTGTATGCCTTCATGGAGTGCCTAAGCGGATAGTCTCGGATCGGGGCTCCCAATTTGTCTCTCGTTTCTGGAGAAGTCTGCATGAAGCACTGGGCACGAAACTGCTTCACAGTTCAGCGTACCACCCTCAGACTGATGGACAGACTGAGAGGGTCAATCAGATCCTCGAGGATATGCTGAGGGCTTGTGTGTTGTCGTATGGGAAGAAGTGGGAAGAATGCCTCCCCTACGCCGAGTTTGCGTACAACAATAGCTATCAGACCAGCATCCAAATGTCCCCTTTTGAAGCACTGTATGGTCGTAGCTGTCGGGCACCTTTGAATTGGTCCGAGAGTGGGGAGCGTTCATTTCATGGGCCCAAACTGGTCTTGGAAGCCGAAGAAAAAGTGAGGGTCGCTCGGGAGAACCTGAGGATAGCACAGTCACGGCAAAAGAGTTATGCCGATCGCCGTAGGAGACCCCTCTCCTTCGAAATTGGCAACTTTGTCTACCTGAAGGTGTCCCCTCTCCGAGGCACTCGTCGGTTTGGGATCAAAGGGAAGTTAGCGCCTCACTACATTGGGCCGTTCCGGATCCTTGAGAAGCGCGATCAAGTAGCATATCAGCTGGAGTTACCTCCTTCACTTCAGATGATCCACGACGTCTTCCATGTCTCCCAATTGAAGAAGTGTCTCCGTACTCCGTTTGAGTCACTTGAAGTGGATGACCTCGGAGTTGCGCCTGAGCCGGATCTGTCCTATCAGGAGCATCCAATTCGGGTTTTAGAAGAAGCGGAGCGCAAAACTTGGCGGAGAACTCTCAAGTTCTATAAGGTCCAATGGAGCAACCATACCGAGGACGAAGCTACTTGGGAACCCGAGGATCGCCTAAAGACCGAGCATCCCGAGTTCTTCAATTCCATGTAGGTGCTACCCGTTTGTCACTTAGAGGTTCCGTTGTAGGTATTTGTTTCGAGTAGGTGCTCGTTTCTGAATCTCGGGGCGAGATTCCCTTAAGGGGGAAGGGTTTGTCAAGGCCCCTGATTTTTTTTAAATACTGAACAATCCGGAATGTCCGGGTTTCATACCGGAATGTCCGATTAACCCGGAGTATCCGGACAAAATGTCCGGAGTGTCCGGATCGGGTTGGCCGAAGGCCCCAACCCGGAGTGTCGAGTTAGAGATCCGGAGTATCCGGGTTAATCCTACCAAAGACCCCAACCCGGAGTCTCCGGGTTAGCGTCCGGAGTGTCCGGTATTTGCGGGGGTTGGAGTATAAACGTCACATTTCGTGGCTCCCCTCCATTCTTTCTTCTTCCACTTTGTTTTCCCCATTTCCTTGGTGCTCTCTCCACCACCCCGAGCTCCTCTCCGGCGAGCCCCACCGGCCGGTGACCTCCTGGCCGCTTCCTCCACCTCGTGGAACTCCTCCTCACGCCGGCCTCCTTCTTCCTCCACCCGGCGTTGCCTCTTCTCCGTCCTACTTGGAGGTAGGTCCTCTCCTTTGGGATTAGGTTCGCGGGATTCTTGGGTCTTAGGGTCATCCGTGGTGGATTTGGGAGTTTTGGGGTTGAACTTTGAGCCTTAGGGTTTTGGGGGTGTGATGGTTCTAGGGTTGGACTTGGGACTTGGGTTGGCAAATGTGGGTTGCTAAAGTGTAGATCGGGTAGTGGTGATACCATCCCGGAGGCTAGTTAGTTTTGGTTTGGGATTTGCTCTAGTGGCATCGTTTTCTTGTGGTTTGGGCTTGCTCGGAGCTTTTCCGGCTCGATCGCGTGTAGAAAGGATTGTAGATCGGGTTCTCGCGGTGTCGTAGGACTTGGCGGCACCTCGATCCCTCGCGCTAATTGGGCGGCATGCCCCAGGTCCGGAGTGTCCGGACGCAAATGGTCCGGAGTGTCCGAGTTATCCGGAGAGTCCGGACAGAAACACCCGGAGTATCCGGCTTGTCCGGAGAGTCCGGATATAAAACCCGGATTGTCCGGGTGAGGCTAATCTGTCCGGTTAAGACGAGTTGTTCGGTTGCGTTGTTTCGTCGGGGTTTTCCTTTTGTGTTCATTTCATTCGCATGGCATGCATCTCATTATGCATTGTACTCGTGTAGAGAGCGATCCCGCGGAGACTGACGCAGCGGTGACCGAGGGTGTCACCAGAGAGCCGACTGTTGCCGACCCACAAGCAGAAGAACAAGGCAAGCACCTATGCATCTTGAACCTGTATTAAATTGTAGTTTTGTAAATAACTTGCTTAATTGGTGAATTAAGTTTGCATTAGGAGTTGAATTGGGATAGGACTATATCCCATTTGCTGCACATCCGTCCGTTGAAATTGTAAATACTTCCGTTGGAACTAGCTTAGGGGTAATACTACGAGTCCGTGCTTAGTCTTGCTTAGAGGTCGGGGTTGGGCCAAGTGACAGAAGGTTCTGTCACTTGTGGTTGTTATTAATACACACATACTACATTATGTTGGACTTAGAATTGGGAAAGGTTTTGGAAAGAAATGAATTGTGGACCGGGCGGGTAGTTGGTTCATTTGGGTATGGAGACTCAAATGTGTAGCCCCGTCTGTGTCAGTTGAGGACCGATCCGTAAGTGGAATCAGATTGAGTACACCCCGGTTGGTCGCATGCCCGATTATGGTACGGTAAGCCACTCTTTCTTTCATATTGAATCGATGAACCGTAACTTCCTGTGGTTGGACGTGGTTGAGGGCGAGGCTTAGGCCGACTCTCGAGCGCCAAGCCGGGCTTGGGGCGGCTCGAGGGGGTGCTAGGTTTTCGGACCGCAGGAGGACGCTTCAGCGATTGGGTATGGATGGGAGGGGGTTGACACGAGGCCCTTCGTGGTACGTGTCGTGCGATCAATGCTTCCCTGCAGGGTTAACTAAGCGATTCGAATTGCCGCGCTCTCGGATATGAGCAAGCTTGATCTGAACTTCTTCTGCGTAGTAACCAACTTGAACTTGTCGTTCGCCTTTTGGTTTGAGCTAATTTTTAATTGAGATGACTTGCTTTACGTTCTGTTAAGTACCATTTCATGCTAGAAGTAGGTGCAGTGTCAACCGCTTTAAAATTATAAAATTTGTGTAGTTGAGTGACCAAATAACAAATGTAAGCATTTCCGCAAATTTTACCTCCAGCTTATCCCTTGCTACATCCAAATGCATGTCCTTTGGAGTCGGTCATATATGGACCACGGGTAAGACTTGCGAGTACCTTCCGTACTCAAAGCCGCTTTGTGGTTTTGCAGGTGAGGATCCAGCGGGGTGCGAGTTTTGCCCCTACTGCCTATCGGTGACCGGGCGGGGCACCGAGTAGAGGCTGTCGACGTGCGTGCGCCCGGGAGTGTTCAGGGCATGACACTTCCGGGGTGTTTTACTTTTGTTGTATAGGATAGTCGGTAATACTTTTGTTGTAAAGTTACACTTTTATTTTTTCTGCATTAGAATCGTCTGCTTTTCGCTTGGTCGTTTTATTGGTTGTCTTTGTTGGGCCTCTTTGTGCCGTGTGGTATGTTTGTTTGCTTCCGCGTTCTTGCGTCTCTGGTAGTGAGCTTGGGGGCTCGATGCCCCTTTGTGGGAATTGTTGTGATATGGCATTGGGAACCGGTATGTGGGGATCCTGGGCGAGTTTCGGATCGCATACCGGGGGAATACCGGGGTTGTTGTCGAGTCGTTTGGATGTTTGTAGAGTTGTCTCGATTGGGCTTGGGTATTAGCATCGGGATCACCTCCGGTGATTCGTTGCTAGGATCCAACTCCGATGGGAGCAACTGTTCATCCAACAACTCGAGGACGATCTGGGCGGCTCCTCTCACCGCTCCTACCTCCTTCGATTTGGTCATAGGGGAGCTCCCCTGCCGCGCCCATGCACCAGCGCTCCTTGCGTTATCGCCTGCCATGACGTCGCCGATGTTCGCCGATCGCCTGCCCTGCTGACTGCTGCCCATCTTCGCAGGTTCGGCCACAAGGGGGCTCCCCTGGACCCTGTTGCGCCCTCGCGTACGGCCCATCGGCGCTCCCTGCCGCCTTTGCCGACCGCCAGTGCTCGGTGCCGCCTTCGCCTATTGGCTTGCCTACGAGGGGATATGGAGAGAGAGTGAGAGGGGTAGAGGGCTAAGGGACATGGGGCGTGCAGGTGCAGGCCGATTGGAGAGCAAGAGAGGGTGCTCGTTAGTTAGGTGTTGGGTTTGAGGGGAGTTGGGCTGCACAAGGTGGTTGGTTGGGCCATTTATTGTCGATTGGGCTATGTATTGCTACCTGGGTACGCAGTGAAAATTGAGAGAGAGCGAGTGGGTTGGACGGGTTGAAATGTTGAAATACGTATTTTTAGTATACCTAACAGTATATAAACCTAATATACTGGTTCTTTGCAAAATTTGTAGGTATATACCTGTACACCCATATCTCAATATCAGATCCGCCACTGTTTGTGTAACTATCTCTGAAAACTAACCATTCAAACAGCAACACTTGTATGGTAACTGATACCCAATCCTTAGATTGGCTGTCCTATAATCAAATACGGGCACGACGAGCTGCACCAATTTTAAACTCGCAGCAGACTAACGAAAAGATAAAATATTAAAATCTTCTAGTCTATAACCAGACATCAATCAAAACCCATACATACCATATTCCTAATTTCACATACGCATACCTGAAAAACAAACCAACTACCATCGATGGACATCAGCAAACACAGGTTAGAATACGAGTTAACAAGCTAAACATGTAGATTTCTCCAACACACAGGTTGCAGTTTCAGAACAGGATGCAGCAGCCAGCAGTTCCGAATGTCACATCTCTCTCCACGGCCGTAGAACACGTCCAAAAAGGTTGGCAGGGACAGGAACCCCGATGGGTGGGTAGCCACCCTCCCTCCACCAAACGGCACTAGCTACTGCTAGTAGACCACAGGAACATGAATTCTGCAGCCTGCTTCCACAAAGAGCGCGCAGCGCCAAGTTGCTCATCCCCTACCAAACAGCACATGCGGCGCCCACCACAAGCTGCGGCTTCTCTAGAACCCCATTATTTATTGTAAGCACAAGGTAGGACGCCGATCAATATCAAATGGCATCAAGGGAAACACACACCAATGTTCAGCCTACAGGAGTCAAAAGCACCTGGCCCAGGTGCTGCTGATCTGGTTCTGGTGGATACTCCAGGCTGTGCAGAAAACATTGATTCAGGATTGATGAGCGTACGACAGAGCTGAAGATGCAGGGAAGTAACACAGGATTTTGGTGATCATATCAATCGTAGCACAGACGGGAGGGCCATATTGGGCTACTAGGGCAAAATGCATCACTAGAATCGGTGCGCGGCCGAGGCCGGCACGCTCGGCAGGCAGGCAAAAACCATCGCGACGCACGGCTCAAGTGGCGAGAAAACTCGCCTTTCCGCTGCGCTTTTCCCACCACCACCAGTGCCCACTGCCCAGGGCGGCTATTTACGCCAGCCTCGCCTTTGGCAAACCCACCCCCCTCGTCCTATGGACAGAGAGGAGCTACAGAGTTTTTCTTTTTAATTTATTTATTTAGGGATAGCAAACTTAGGGTCTGTTTGGCAACAAAGTTTTGTAAAACCATAGTTTTGTAAAACCATGGTTTGGGAATTGTCTTGGCATAAAACCCACCCCATTGAAACCATGTTTTTTCTTGAAACTCCCAACTGTTTGGCTACAAAGTTTTTGAGTTGTTTTGACGCCATTGCTCATAAAAATTTGCCCAAGACTAAAGTTTCCAAAACAGAGAAAAAATCATGGTTTTGTGAAAATCATGGTTTTTAAAACAGAGTTTTTTGGAGGGCTACCAAACATCTCTTGGTTTCTAAAACAGAGTTTTTCTCTAAAACCATTGGTTATTCTCAAACTACTTAAAAATTTTCACGCCAAATGGCCTGCTTTGATATAATGATTTTGTTATAAGTATAGATCATCTGATCGACGTAGCGAATGATTTGAATCGAATTAAAATTTTTGTTATAATAAAAATTGGTATAATGATTTTGTTATAAGTAAAAAAAATCAGAAATCTTGTGTTGCCTTTCAATCGGACGGTCCGCGGGACTGCTCGTCCCCGTCCGAGAGAGGCCGCCACTAGCGCAACTGCGCGAGCGAGCGAGCGAGAGAATAAACAAACACGACACGACACGACACGAGCCGCGCGGACGAGAGAAAGAGAAAATTAGGGGCGAGGAAAGAGGCGGATGCCGGGGCGCGTGCGGCCCCGCCGGTGCCGAGGCCGCCCTGCCTGCCGCCCAGCCGGCACGGCGCGCTGAATTCCCCGCCGCCACCGCCCTGTCTCGATCCTCCCGTCTCCATTCCTACCAAGCCCTTTTTTAACGCCCGTTCCCTCTTCCCTTCCCTTACCTTCCCTCGGCGCCGCCGCTGCCCTCTCGCTTCCTCCTCCTCAGTCTCTGTGCCAGGCGCGGCGCGGCGTCTGCCGCTGGATCTGCGCGCCGGCGGATTCCGCCCGCCGAATCGATGGCGCGGCCGCTCCGATTGGGCGCGCTCGCGCTACTCGTCGTATCAGGTACGACCTCCCTCCCGAGCCTCGCCTCCTGGCAAGTCTGAATTATGCTTTGTGCTCAGTATGCGCACGTCGTGATGGAAGAAACGCCAACGCCGTTTGCTCTGATTTGCCATGGTGATGGTTGGTTGTTTCGGTGTTGCAGTGGCCTTGCTTCCGCTTGTCAGCTCCGCTGACGACTACAAGCACTGCGAGGGAGTTGTCAAGGGCTGGGCAGATTCGCTCGGGGAGAGCGAAAAGGATGGGGACAAATTGAGCCTGAAGGATTTGCTTTTCTTCCTACACATTCCTCGAACCGGTGGGCGTGCCTACTTTCACTGGTGCGTTTGCCGGACCTTACAGTTACAGAAGTTAGGTTCATCGTCATCTAAGATGCATTCCACTGATATTACTTGTCTTGGCAGTTTCTTGAAAAAGCTATATACGAATGCTCAGGAATGCCCGCGATCGTATGATAAGCTGCGGTTCGACCCGAGGTGAGAAAAGTTGGTTCTCTGCCTTTCTGAATTGTATCATCATCAGGATTGATCTTAAACTTCATGTTGACTAACCAAACGAGAATACGAGCTCTATTGTCTTTAAACAATGCTTAGAAAATGCTTGCTCAAGAGTCTAGATTATATCTTCTGCTTTTCAAATTTAGATAATGATGTGAATAAAGCCTACAGCATCTATGGTTTAGGATATTTCCATATATTGAAATAACACTATTAATGCTTGCTTGGCGCTGGTAGAGAATGTGTAAGTAATTGACACCTCATGGTCTTGGATGGTCTCCCTTTATACTAATTACTGAATTCCAGCATATGCATGGGTACTGCATCTTTAATTTTTTAATTGACAATTTACATGGATTTGGTGACCTGTGTATGGGCCATGCCAACAGATTGGGAGGTACTCTAGATGCAGTGTTCAGTTATAATGGCTGATGAAGTAATTGTCCACAAATATGTGCTGTACGAGTGATGTTGTAACAATTTCTTCAGATGATTTCTTACAGTTAATAATGGTATTTATTTGTCTTCTTGTCAGCCATCCTGATTGCAAGCTGGTTGTTAGTCATGACGACTATAGCTTAACTTCCAAGCTGCCAAGGAAGAGGACCTCTGTAGTAACAATACTACGAAATCCAGTTGATCGTGTATTTAGCACATATGAGTTTTCAGTTGAAGTTGCAGCCAGATTTCTTGTGCATCCAAACTTAACATCTGCAAAGTTAATGGCCAGCCGTGTGTTACCAAAATCGCGTGCTGTGAGTACATTGGACATATGGCCTTGGAAGTACTTGGTTCCATGGATGAGAGAAGATCTGTTTGCCAGGGTATGCCTAGTTGTTTCAGTTCAACCTTTTTGCTAACGTTCATATTTTTAGGAAAATGGTTAGGAGGATATGTTAGGTTTGATTGCTTGCTCATGTAGCAGTTTGTGGAATCCGACTATTTCGATAGAACTTAATATCAAGCCTTTTTTTTCTCTCTAGATTTTGACCTTTGTATGTTAATAGATTCAACCTAAAGCAGGATTTAGATTCACATCTAAGTCTTGTCTTAACCAGAATGCAATCATCCATTATGTAGATATAAAGCAGTTGATCTATTCTTGCACTTGAACTTAACTCTGCTGGATCGAGTGTATCATATTCTTGAGCCTTGGAAGCCATCTAGGATGCTACAGTTTCCCCACCTAAAATTCTGTTTGTCCTCGAGTGTTCCAAGTTAATGCTTCTGTGTTAAAAAGGTTTGTTAGGATCAGCTCCTAGTGTTGTCACTGGAAGGTTTTCAAGTGTGATCCTTAAGCTTCTGTAATACACTAACAGCTGAGGGTTGGTTGGGGTGTTATACCTTCAGTCCTTCACTATTAGTTTACACTTATTGTCGATGTGAATGACCAGTAGTGTAGACTTCAAATACATTTTGGAATCAGTAAACACAAAATCACAAATAGCTATCAATTCTTTGGTGTTTAATTGCCTGTAGTAGATTATTTTTGCGATAAGATGAGAGATATTTTCATCTACCAGAGAGATGCTAGAGGGATTGAAAAGTTGCATAGTAGTAAGAAGGTTAATGCATATGATGTGGAGGACATGGTTATGCCATTACACCAGTACGTCAATGACCCTGTTGCCCATGAAATCATTCATAATGGAGCTACCTTTCAGGTATGATGACTTGTTCCTTTTGTATATCTCAAGTTTTTGCTATACCATCCCTATCTATGCCTTCATTTGTTTACTCTGTTGTATATTGGCAACTATAATTTGTGCTGCATGCAATTTATTTGGCTATTAGTCTTTTCTGTGGTGGTGAACTGGCAGCTTCATCCAATTTGTCAAGTTTCTAAATTTTTTAAAGTTGAAACATCGGCACGTATAAGCCTAGATTAAGTGTATATCTTCCCACTATTTTTGATGAATTTGTGCTTGTGCAACTTGCAAATTCTAGCCATACACTAGCAAATAGTAGAAAGACGTGTGCATACTTAGAAAAAAAATGATTATTGTGATATGTCCTCGCTGCAGGTGTACTCCTTTGGATGCTTATTGTTACTTGTTAGTCAGAAGCAAAACTTAGATCAATGATGGTAGTTATTGACCTAACCAAGGAAACTTATATCTGTTGGTTTTTGGCCCTACAGAACATTGAACCCGCTTTATTCATTTCTGCTTGCTGACAGTTAGACCATATATCCACCTGACAAAGCTCTACTGTCTTCATGCTGCCTGCTCTATCCGTGGCAATTGCACAGTTTTTTTCGTTAGCTCCTTTTTCGTGAATAGCATACTTCAACAATTCACCAGAGTTTCTTAGGAGAATCACCTGTCTGGAAAGAGTTGCCAGAAATGCATGGGCATTTTTTTCTTTTCTATTTCAATGTCCCAGTCCCATATGTCATTGTCCTGGCAAGGGTCACCAACTCGTGTGTTTAATAATTCTGGTGCAAATATGTACACAGTAGTCAGTACCTCCATGTTATGCCCCCAGCCAATTTGCATTTTATTTTTTTGTTCTCACACGGTGGCTGTCTCCAGATAATTTCTCAGTCAGCTTCAACATCTGGCTGCTAATTTTTTTTTGGTTTTCTTCTGTTACCTTGGCAGATTACTGGGCTAACAAACAATTCTTACTTTGATGGAGCACATGAGGTTCGGCATTGTGTCAGAAAGCACCCTGATCTTGGTCGTTTTGTACTTCAAGTTGCTAAGGTATGTACCAAAATCAAAGAGATGGATGCTTGAAAAACTGCTTTCATGTGCATTCCATTGGCCAAACCGCATGATGCACTGTTACATTCTTCGACATACAAAAATTCACTGCATTGTGACTAGCCAACTATGTTTTCCTGCGAAGGCAATATAAATAGTAGCTGGATGCTTAACAATGTTAACATCCATTTACTAAGCCAAGTTAGATCTAGAATGCTTACACAATTTTACCATAATTAATGCCATCATTTTCAATCACAGAGTAGGCTGGACCGTATGCTGTATGTTGGACTCACAGAGGATCATGAAGAATCCGCGAGGTTGTTTGCTCATATGGTAGGAGCACAAGTGCTTTCACAGTCTGGAACATTGAACTTAGATATCAAGGAAGATCCACCGGGTGGCAACGGTAAGATACCATGAAAGCTGGCAGCCTTACTCCTTTATAATGTATCTGCAGTAATCGTATTCAATTTTACTTACCTTTTAGACTGAAGAGCAACAACCCCTCAGTTTTATTTTGATTGAATCTGAAAGATAAGAGAACAATGTTATGGGATCAGACATCCCTGAATCAAGTAGCAACATGTAACTATAATTTTTGGGTCAGAACCCATAAAACAAGACAAAGATACAGTGGACTAAAATATCAGAGAATTAAATGTCGGTACATAACAAAACAACACAGAGTCCTCGAAAAAACAAAACAACATAACATATTTCAGCAAGGTGCCAAAGTTCAAAAAAGTAAGTGCTTAAGCAGGCAAGCAGAATGTGTATGCCACACTGTGTCTGGAGATTGGAGTAGTTATTAAAGTAGGAACTTTATTATCAGCAAGCTTTGCTGCATATTAAAAGCATTAGGACAAGAAAGCAATTTTTTTTGTGAAACTAGTAATTTCATGAAATAATGACATAAACAAAGCAACAATACTTGTGTAAGTGTTATCTTGGGCTTCTTAAAAAAATACTGTTATCTCTGTTTTGGGTGTATGGTGGTCCATTTTCTGATGTACTTGTACAAAATTAACAATGATAAATGAGGATCTAATCTTTATCTTGTTCCCACAGACTCACACTCATCCATGCTGGACCCAGAGGATGAAGAAACAGATGAACATATGGTAATAGGGTGGTTAAGATTTACATTGAGTTATTTACTTTTGCATGACAAGATGGTTTAAATTTTTACGACTACTCACATTTATGCTTTCCTGATAGAATAGCACCCATGGTTGGCAAAATAATGAAGCTCTGAACACTACCGAGGATGATCATGGAAAAGGAAATGTAATTCGACTGCCTGAAATGTGAAATTATTTGCACTAAGTTTTTCTATTATTATCTTGTCATCTCAACGCGATGCTATTGCTGATGCCAGATGACCGTTGGTAAATTGATGGAAGCTTACGAAAATTGCATTGCAAAACTGCGAAAGTCTCAATCTAACCGTCGTAAAATATCCCTAAAGAAGGTTGAGAAAGCAAACTTTTCAAAGGAGGTGAGTATGAAAGGTGATTGAAGTGCTTGCAGTTTGAAGATTGTTTTTTATTCATTTTCCTTTTTTTTCTAGTGATATAAATTTGTAGTAATATGCACATACCCGCGTTGAAATGGACCTTGTATATTACAGTGGGCGAAAGGCCAAATGTATACATGTATAGGTGAGAGGCAAATATGCAAAGAGGACCTTATATGACAAAGAAATACTAACACAACTATACTATCTAACACCCCGTCAAATAGGGATGAAAACGGATTGGATAGTTTCCGACCGATCTGGATAATTTTTGAACGTGGATTCTGTCTGATCGGTTATTTGTCGGATAGTATCGGATCGGATAAGGATTTTTTTTGTCGGATACGGATACGGATTCGGTAGCTCACTATCGAATTATCCGGATATTGATTGGTCGGATGTCCGGATATGCATGTGGGTTGGGCCAAGCTACTCTTTTGGCCCAAAAAGGTTTCTAAACTTTAAAATTGTTTTCTAATTTAATTAATCCATAAATCAAGTTTCAATTATTAAAATTGGCAAACTAGCTTCAAATATTACCAAATTTTGTGAAAAAATTCTTAACATAGTCTATAATTTAAAAAAAACTTATTTTCAATATTTTATCAGATTTTAAAGTTTCTAAAAAATTCAAAAACTATTGTCCTTAATAGGAAAAATATTTAAATAAGTAGTTAAAAATGCATAAAAACTCATAAATACATAATTTGTTATTTTAAATATAATTTAACAAAGAATATAAATCTTGAGTTATTACATGTAAGTATTATATATTTTTTCTAGAGATATGGTATGTAAGTATTATCAAACTTTTAGTGTGTTCTGTGTTTGCTTCCATTTATTTCTCTAAGCAAGGATCACCTTCATGTTGTGTTTGTTCTACATGTATGGTGAACTAATCGTATGTGTGTGATGAATTAAGCCTTACATAATTTTGTTTGCAACATGGTATCTAACTATTGTCTAAGTGAATGAAAGTGCTTATATTTGTTCAATTTTCAATAATATTTTGATCAAATCAACTAGTTATATGATTTCGTCGATTTTTTATGTACAATCTAAGGGGTTATCATGTTTCGATAAATATTCATAACCGTATCTGATTCGATCCGTATCTGTATTCGACATTATCCGTATTTGTATTCATATCCGGACTATCTGTATCCGTTTCCGCATCCGAGAAAAAATATGAAAACAAATATGGTAGAGCTATTATCCGTTCGTATCCGATCCGTTTTCTTCTCTACCGTCAAACTAATGGTGGATCAGTACCACTGAGTTTGGAGAGGAAAAAGCTATGCTAGGCTCTAGTCCGTGCCTTCATAAAGAAGTTGACCAGTCGAAGCTCCGAAGGCATGTACTGAAAAGCCACAACCTGGGCTTGCACCTAAGATCTCCTATTGGAGGCATCAACTCCAATATGTTTGGAGAGCTCATACTTCATCCTCAAGAAGGTGATGATGCTTACGCTCGAGACACCATTATGAGCATGAGCACCATGACAAGAGTACTGAGGATGAGTACCCTACTCAGCAAGAAAACGGTGAAGTGTAGTCGAGAGGTACACTCCAGCAGAGTCGTCACAAAAATCCAAATGGCTGAGTCAAATTGAGTGCGAACCATGGTGGCAAACTACTGGTAAATAGAGAGGACCTGATTGCCAGAAGACATAGGATAGAACCAAGTGTATCTTGAATAATCATCAATAAAAATCACATAGTAGCTATGACTCCCTTTTGAAACGAAGGAGCCGAGTCCTATACATCAGGGTGAACAAGATCAAAAGGATGCTAAGACATAGAATCACTAGAGGGATATGGGAATTGCAACTGCTTGTCAAGCTTGTAACCCATAAAGTGCAGAGCAATGTCACTAGAAACAGAACCTAAGACACCACTCCCTACTAGCAAAGAAAGACGAGAACCACCAATGTGACCTAACTGGTGGTGCCACTGGATGAAAGTTGTAGTCGAAGACGAAGTTGAAACGGAGGCGATGGTACTGGCTGGCTGGCTAGTGGAGACATCAGAAGGGAGTTGTAGCCAATCGAGACCTCAAAGGCGCTGAGAATCGTGACGCCTATGACAACTCCCAACCAAAATCCCCATACGATGATCCTGAACACAACAAGAGTTAGACTCAAGAATGATACGGCAACCGTGATCAGTGATCTCAGCGACCAACATAAGTTGCATTGTTAGTTTAGGAACATGAGAAGCTATGGGAACACGAGAGGAAGAAGTAGAGAGCTTGCCTCGTCCTACAACAGGAAGAGAGGAACCATTCGCAGTTTGAACTGTGAGGGGAGGATCAAGAAGACTCACAAAAGTGAGGTAAGTGAAATTCGGTGTCATGTGAATAAATGCATCGGAATTCATGATCCAAGGGGACGTAATACCCGAGGAAGGAGGAGGTCGTGGCGTAGAGGCAGAGGACCAAGCAGCAGACCCATCTGCTGAGACAACAACGCGCAAAGGAAAGTAAGCATCTCTGGTGAACCTTAGTATAGGAGCTTTGGTGTGGGCCCAATTGGGAAGAGCCACCAAACCCTTCGGTGTAAGACCACTCTTGCGGTCCTTCATCTTCTTGTAGCACTGCTGGGGCGTGCCCAACACAGTCGCAGTAGTCACAATGGAGACCCAAAGTAGTGCCAGTCGCCCTTGGGGCAAGTTGAGGCACCAGTGCAGGAGATGGAGCTGTTGGAGTAGGGGTGTGAACAACCACGACAAAAGGGGGCTGCAATTGACCCCTCCTGCCTTCCACACAAAGGCGAGTATCCTCAACACAGATAGAAGTAAGGGTCTTCAATAGTGATGGACGAGGCTGGTGTGTCAGTAGCTGTGCATGAGCGGTCCTAAAGTTGGACCAGAGACTTGTCAAGAGGTCCTAGAGACAATGAGTCTCCAGGTGAGCCCACTAGCGCATGTAGTAGGGACAGATCCGATAGTGGTCCGGTCCCAAAGAGTCAAGCTAACGCCACGCCATAGACATCTGCAGGTAGAACTTGTTGACTATGGTATCCATTTGCTGAAGGGACTGTGCTTGGTGCATGACCAGTCATGCTTATCACGGTGCCGACTAGGTAACGCCTAGGCGCCGACTAGGCGTCCAGGCGGCTAGCTGGACTCGCCGTGCCTCGTCGCCTCGCCTGAAGCCGGCCAAGCAGCCGCCTGGACGATCTAGCGTCGCGGCGTGGGCGCCTAGGCGTCGGCCAGGTTGTCTGGGCGGGCGACTAATCTTCGGATGAAGAGTAAAAGGGCCACATGACCGTGTCGACTGAGGAAACGGGAGGAACGACCGAACGACCGGCCGAATGGGTGGAGAAGAGAGGTGCTGAGGCGGAAACCCTAGCTTCGGGCCGCCACCGCCGCCGCCACCGGTAATCCTCCGCCTCCCGCTCCTCCTCCGCTTCCCCCTCCTCCTCCGCCTTCCCTTCCCCGTTCGCCTCCCCTTCCCCGTCCACTGCGCATGCTCAGCTGCTCCTCCTCTGCTCGGCGTCGGTGACTCCTCTGCTCGGCGTCGGCTTGGGGGGGATGCGGCGACCGGCGATGCTCCTCCTCTGCTCCACGCCCGAACTGCTGCCAAATGGGATGAGGATGAGGATTGGGCGAGCCGGCTGTGTGCGAGGTTGAGTGCTTGACTGTGCCGAATGGGATGAGTAGTATTGAGTATTTGAGTCACTAAGTAGTAGTAGTAGTAGTAGTACTGAGTACTGAAGTAGCCGGACTGTGCCGACCGATTGCCTTTCCTCAACTACTAAGTAGTAGTAGTAGTAGTCTGGTTGATGTACTGAGTGATTACTGAATATTGAGTTGAGTAGTAGTAGTACCGAGTGGCTGAAGTATTGAGTTGAGTAACTATTGATACTGTTTATTTTAGCTTGTATAAAAATGATTGATGATGATGTTTGTACAGGACACATATTGATATACATACATCACTCCTCACTTTGCTTGTTCACAAGCAGCCTATTTATTTGCATTCCTACAAGGTACATATGTTATATACATATATGTGATACAATTGCAAATGCAATTTTATTACTAGTATTTTTGGTCGCCTAATCGTCGCCTAGGTGCCTAGGCGTCCAGGCGCCCCGGAGGCGACTCACTCCGCCGGGGCGCCGTGATAACCATGTGACCAGTGTTCCCCTAGGTGCTAGTCAGGCGGTAGACCAACGCCTAATCGCTGCCTAGGCGGGAAAAATTGGCCTAGACGGCTAGACGAAAGGGAGAGGCTTAACGCCTAGGCGCCACCTAGGCTAGGTAGCCACCTAGGGGAACAATGTGCACGACCGAGAGGTACATAGCATCGCCCGTCGGCTCATAGTGGTCACGGAGGCATTCCCACATCAGCTGAGACGTCGGTAGCTCAAGCACGTCCATAAAGGCCGATGTCCATGCTACCCACCAGAATGGTGGAAGCACGAGCCTCGTCATCCTGCCACACCTCATAGGTGTGGAGTTGCGTCTGATACACCTCCTTCGCCTCCTCAAAGGCGGTAACTGAAGCTCTTTAGTTGCCTTGTCGTCGTCCGTAGGAAAAGCGGGCTGGCTGGCAGGGTGTGGCAAGATGGACAAGGCCGCTCGCCGGTGAAGTAGCCCCAAAGGCGCTGGCTCATGTGAATCCACATGTGCTGAGTCCACTCGCGATAATTCAACCCGTTGAAGATGACAGGTGGCTTCGGAACCGAGACGGCCCCTGAACCACCAAGAGGTGCCATCGTGCGCAGAACAACAGGGCAGAGACGTAACGACAACGGTGTCAGAGCTGCTGCAGAGGCAGCAGCAACTTTGGAGGAGGCTCCCAAGGCACAGGTGTCCGGACCAACCATTGAGGTCAGGGACGAGATTGGAGGACTCTAGACGTGTGGGGGGTGCTGGGGTGGCGAGATCCGACAGTGAAGGGGTCGAGCTCACGGTTACCAGGCAGCAAGGGCATGGACAAGGCAGTGGTGACGTTCCTTGCGGCGGCGGCAAGATTTGAGGTGAAATAGGTTGGATCTGCGGTAGCCGACAGTGAAGGAGCGGCGGCAGCAGTAGAAGTTGAAGCAAAGGATGAGCCGATGGCGACGTTTCGAGTGATGGTGCTGGATTCCAAGGCCAGAAAGGCCGGATCCAAGGCAATGGCGGTAGAAGGAAGGTTGGTTCTAGATCAGTGGTCCTGAGCGACAGCGGCGGGAGTCAACAGCGGCGACTAGGAGGGCAGCCTGCATGAGAATTTGACAATGGGTGGTCTCGTATTGAAGCAGTGTCGGGATCCAGGGGAGCAATGAGCGGGGAAGGTCCAGAGACCGACCCAGCGGTGGCGGTGAGTGGCGAGCGGCGATGGCGACGGCTGTGAGGGGTGATCTAGGGTTTGGGCGGGTGTGAGGAGATAAACCCTAAGCCCAACCTTGCTCTGCTACCATGTTGAAATGGACCTTGTATATTACAGTGGGCCAAAGGTCAAATGTATGCATGTACAGGTTAGAGGCAAATATGCAAAGAGCACCCTAGACAATAGAGAAATATTAACACAACTATACTATCTAACAACCTGAATCTTTTTTCTTTGTATCAACACCAAGTAAACATCGAGGACCAGAAATATTAAGCGATAAAATTTTATTATATGTACTGTTCTATTATGTCCACATTTTGTATGGTTTCCAAATTAATTTGTTGTATCAATATAAAATGTTGGTTAACATATTATTTTATTTATGAAATGTTTCCTCATTCTGTGCTATACTGTTATTGGATGTTCTAGACTTATTCATCACTTCATCTCTGTTATATTTGGCATTATTCTTCATTTTTCACAAGTACATTTTGCTTGCCCTTTGAAGTGGGAAGGCTGCTGTGCTCAAAACCTCATATCAATACATGACTATCTGATTATTGCACATATATTTCTGTCATAGAAATTCCATTTAAACTTGGAATGTTTTGATCATGTCTCTAGCTTATCTGACGACCTGTGCTTTCTTATTAGAATATTTTGACATTGGCATTGGAATATTGTGGTTTGCTGAAGATCACACATTATGTTTTCAGGCACGGCGTCAGGTTCCTGAGGCAATTTTGAAGCAAATTATCTCATTGAACAGCCTTGACGTGGAACTCTATGAGCATGCTAAGAACATTTTTACACAAGAACATCTTATGCTAAAAGGTCAGCAGCACAAACAATTAGCAGATGAAAAGGTTTGTTCAAGCTCATAGTATGATTCTTTATATGATCCATTTTAGTTTGACCCATTCCTACCTGTATTTAGAACCTCAGGCATCTTGTTTTGTGAAGCATTACAAAAAAAATCTCTATAATTCTACCAAAAAAGGAAGTATGCTTCACTTAGATCATCATTAGCAAAGTGTTTCATTCTGTTGTGTTTCCTTATTGATTCTACACAGTATGAATATTTAAAATTTTAGTGTTTCATGCATGTGCATATGCAAGAGAAGGATAGAATATAGATAAGACTCTGTATACTATTATGCTAGCTGTACTTATTTGCTTCATAATGCCGTTGCCAACACATGCTGTTATCCATTAGACTGTTTAGATTATGTGTCTTGCTTCTCATCTATTCTTTCCAGTATAGTAATGTCAAGGTTAGCTGGCCTTATGTGGCTTTGGCTTATCTCCCTTTCAGGGCTGGATGGACACGGTCTGCAACTCCTGGAGTTGCTCTCCTTGGAACTTCATTGTGTTTGGTCTTGGGATCACTATGCCCATTGTTTTTGTTGCATTTGCTGTAAAAACGAGAAGAAGAACGTTTAAACTTAAGGTCTGATGTCGAGATCGGGAGGCAGCCTCTAGATTTTGATATACAGTCTGATTTTGCCCAGAGATTCACCTTACTATTCGTTCGGGCAAAGGTGTCAACATGCACAAAATCATCACAAATACTCGTAACCATGTTTACATGTCTCATTGATAGGGTCAGTCGTTTGACAAACTGTGGGCACCTATGTTAAACTGCGAGTTTGAGGATTTTTTTATGAGGATAACGAGAATGAAACTAGGGTTCTAACTACTTTACTTTACTTGGAATAATACTTTTGAGAATCCAGATGATTCCTTTTTCTCACAAAAGTTCAGGCTTATAGCCCCGTGTCTTACAATGCAGTAAAACCGAAAATAACAACTAGGTAAACAGTATTACAGATAACCATCATTACATTGATGTACAGTAATTACTTAGATGAATCTAAACCGTTAGATGCTGCTAATGTCTCCCTGAGAATGATCTGGTCCCTCTATTCCCTTCCAAGTGAAATCGTTGAACCGGTGTGTTTGCCACCGACTTCGTCAGACACTACTCAACTCTGAATCTGAATTTGTCTTCATCTCATTCAGTTATGAACCCTGACAATTCCCCTGATCAACTGGTTTCTTGTCCGCAAGGAACAAAACCTGGAAAAGTCTTTTGGATAAAAGTTATATCTTCCCATGTAGCATCTGCAGGAGCCAAATTGAGCCATTGAACTAACCACTGTGCAACTGGAATTCCTTTCCTAGGAAAAATTCTTCTTTCCAACACAGCCACAAATTCAGTTTTAATTCGTCCATCTCCCACAAGAGGCAATCCCAGCATTGGAATAGCATGGGTTCCCAAATGGTTTTTGAGATGGCTAACATGGAATACCGGAAGAATATTTGCACGATCAGGCAATTATAATCTATAAACTACTTTTTCCACTCTATGCATTGTCCTGAAAGGACCATAAGGCCCTGTTCGGAACCAATTCTGCACAGCTAGCTTCTGCTTAAAAAAAAAACGGATTGTTTGCCGAACTGGAGGATTCTGGATAGCTTCTCCCACAATCAGAAGCTACTCTCTACATAAAATCAAAAGCTGGGTGCCAGCTAATTCTCGCTGGCCCGGTCCGGAACCTCCACACGCAGCCAGCCTGGCAGCCCGATTCTCCCACAATCAGAAGCAACTTCTCCCATAATCTAGAATATGCACAATCACAAGCTGTCTCGAAGGGGGCCTGAAACTTCGATCGAGCTTTAGAGACACTCTTAATCCAAATGCATTCTGCCGGTATGGCTGCAATTTCAAATATACAATGTCTCCCACTTGTAATACTCCTTCTGATTTATGTTTATTAGCATAATACTTAATTCTATCATGTGCTAGCGGATGATTTATCTTGATCTTTTGAGTCATGTCTTCTCTTTGTTGCAAAGTTACCCTAGCGTCCTCTGAGATATTGCAAGGGATTGTGGAACTCACCAACCTAAGAAAGTGGATAGCCATATAAAGCCTGAAATGGAGCTAAGCTTCAGAGAGGTATGATATGTGGAGTTGTAGCACCATTCTGCCAATGCTAGCTAAGTGAACCATTCTTTGGGTTTTTGAAACACCATGCTTCGGATATAAGATTCCAAGCATTGATTCACCCTTTCGGTCTACCCATCACTTTGTGGGTGATATGTTGTGCTATAAGAGCATCGCTTCCGGCGATACTCATAATATTTCCAATTCACTTAGTGTGGTACCACTGTATTCTAGATAGATTTTCTCAGCTGGTGGATTATACTTTGTTCTATATTAGAAGTATGATTTAACCATCAAACAAGTGTTGCATTAGGAACAAATTGTAGAATATAGAATAAACATAGTACAATTACTCAAATATCTGAAAAATAGGCATTTATTCAATTTTAAATGATAATCACTCAACAGAAGCGTAAACCAACAGGAGCGTAAACCAAATGTTCATCAAGAACTAAGGCTAAACTTATAATGAGAATTATAAGGAATATGTGACATCAATTAGCAAAGTGAAGGAATACTTAGTAGACAAATTCAGGTCTCCATATGAGTTGTATATGTCATTCTGGGACTTCTCAAACTCAATAATTTTAAGAGACATATCGTCATACTTTTCAGCATCTGTGTCAACAATAGGTCGTACGATGAAGTATGACATAACATTATTTTCCCAGGTCTTATTGACTTTTCCAGTGGATTTGTGTAAAGGTTTATCACATGCTTCTGGATGCGATAATTGCACGACCAATGGCCAGTGCATCCATACATAAAACAGGGTTATTCAGGGTTTGCAGCCTTATTTAGCTGAGTCTTACTTCTGGAAGCCCCCTAGCCCTTTAACTTTACTTATCCACCGTAAATTGCTTTTTCCCCTATCTGATTTGCCATACTTCCATTTATCACCTTTATTCTTTCAACCTTTTCTGCGGCCATGGCTATTGTTAGCTTGCTCAGCCTTTGCATGTGCTTCAGGCATTACATGACTCTCATTAGGAAGTACGTGATGGTTCTTTATCAGGAGTTCATCATGTTTTTCTACTTCTTAACAAAATGCATATAAGCTCAGAGTACTTCTGGCACTTAGCATGATGATACTATTACAACATTATCCTCATATTTGGGGGGGGGGGGTGAAAAGTGTATAATATCTTGTCGGTCATTCTAACATTAGTAACTTTCTAGTTACAAAATGTTAGTTTAGTGACAAGTTTATGCATGGCAAAGTTATATGCTGCCACAACCTTTAAATCCTGAAAACACGGGAGGATCCATTCGCGTTGTGCTCCTGGCAACAGGATGGATCTTTGCTAGTTATATATTTTTCCTTCAGGAAATTCAAAAGTACCAGCTGGTTCTCTTCTATCAAATATTTGGAATTCAGGTCCGTATTAAGATGGTGCATCAGGAGGTGCAAATCTGTACACTTTGCAATTTGGGAAAAGCAAGGATACCAGTTTCAGGCTGGAAAAATAGCAGCTCTAAAAAATCAAGTTGTCATGTCAATCTTAGTATTCACAGCCCATGTAAGGTAATTGTTGCTGCCATTCAGGACAAGCTTGATAAATTCCTTCTATGCGATGTCCAACATATCCTATTTCTATTTATCAAAAATGACTTTTACTATTGGTAAAATCAATATATTGCATGCTCACTTTTCAATGAATAAATCTTGATCTATATCTATTCAGTAGATAATTATCTAAAATTTTCCAGGCTTTTCCTAGCAATTTCCATGATTTTCTGCTAATTATTTAGCAATTTTCAGAATTACCAAGTAACAGAAAAATAAATGTTAACATACATAAACATAGAATCCAGTTAGGATAATAAATCTAGATATATGGAGCTTTCAATATGCCATATAAAAATTTTCTCGCATTTTTCAGAATTTTCTGTTGATTACAAAGCAATTTTCAGAATAACTGAATAATAGAAGAGTAGATTCCAATATAAATTAAACATAGAATAATGTTAAAAAATTAATTTAAAAACATGAAGCTCATAATATTCTATCCGAAATTTTATAGAAATTTTCTAGTATTTTTTAGAATTTTGTGTTAATTATTAAGCAATTTTTAGAATTACTTAAAGACAGAAAATTAAATTCCAGAACATATTACACATTACATAATGCTAGAAAAATAAACCCAGGGTATGAAACTTCCAATGTGTTCTAAGCATCAAGTTTGACAATTTTACGGAAGTCCATATACCTAGAAAATAAATTTCTAAGATTAATTTGCAGTATTTATTTAACTATTTTTCAATGAGCAATAGCAACTCAGAAACCCTAATTTTTCAATTTTTAGATTGAAAGAGTAATCTAGGCAATTAGGGAAAATTAATCTGCAGGATTAAAATTTGCGATTACCTTACAAGCCACAAACTTACATATGATTTGCAGTAGGTTTAATTGCCGAATGTCGGTCAAAATTTGATATAGTGTAGATCGATGCTGGTAGAAATTTCCATTCGGCCTCAGGTAAAGTGAGAACAACGGTGTTGATGGCGTGATTTGAGGCTTGCGAGTTCGATCTTGCAAACCGAGCCATGCATATATTCATACGTACATGCATGTGTTTACTTGGTTGCATGCATATATTCATACGTACATGCATATGTTTCCTTGGTTGATAGCCCTTGGTGGATTTGCATGGCGCATGCACACGACACTACTACAAGAATATAAATCACAATCGATTCTTTTTCATCATCACAGTTGGTTTTAGTGACGATAGAAAGTCCAACGATAATGATGAAGAAGCTATATCACAGTCGGTTCCCGCGCGATAGTAATACTTAGTCATTACAATCGGTTCTTTGTGCGAACCGATTGTGACTGATTGTGATAAGTCACAATCGGTTCGCACAAAGAACCGATTGTGATGATGTGAGTATCACAATCGGTTCTTTGTTGGAACCGATTGTGATGAGGAGATTATTACAATCGGTTCTTTGTACGCGATAGTAATTCTCCTTTTGTTTGTACCGAGGTACGCCACAAACTGGACAAACGCGCAGTTCCTTATGCGCAATGCGGTATAATATGCAATCATTCGGATATGCATGTATCCATTGTATTTCCATTCCCATGGGACATAATAGCTTCTTCGCTTCATAAATGCTTGTTGGCAACTCGTTTCCCTCTGGAAGTATATCTGGTAGAAAAACTAAAAGTGCATTAAAACTTGTATATGTGCAATAGTGTTTTGCCTTCAATTCAAACAATGCAAGGAACGAACCCAACTTGGTGTATTCCGCTTTGCAACCCGAAAACAATGGTATGACATCGTCTTCCATCAAGCTTTTAAATTTTATGAACTCTCTTTCTGTGTAATTTCCCTCCACATCCTGCAACATTTGATCTAAATTGTCACGCTCATCAAACATATCACGCTCCAACTCGTAATCGGCTTCCAGCATGTCTTTGTTGCATATCAGAGGGGTACTACTTATCTCCCCATGATGGATCCAATACGTGTAATTCCTCACGAAGCCACGTCGAATCAAGTGGCCTTCAATTTGAGCTAAGTTGTTAAATCTCCTGAGATTGGTGCAATCAATGCAAGGACAATATATGAACTTTACACCCCTCATAACCATATCTACTTTTGCAATTCTTATGAACTCCTTAACTCCCCTCTGAAATTCAGCACTCACATGATTTTTTTGATACATCTATTCTTCACGGTCCATCTACAATTAAACCACAAACAATAAATTAATAATGCCAACGAGCGACAACTAGCTATTTTAAATACCGATATATTATTTAATTACCTTCGCACAATAAAGGAGACATGCATATTTAAAATATCAACAATGATATCGAAATACGTACGTAATGCACTAATCAATGAAAGAAAAGAAGAGTTGAAGCATTAACAAAGTTGAGGAATTGAATGATCTTAAAGAAACGTCTATATATTGACCAACTAATTACGTACCAATGATGACTCCTAATTTCTAATTAGGTCAGGTCCTAATCCCATTCAAAGGTATGTGGTTCGGGCAAGTTTCTAAGCTGTTGTACAACTCCAAAGAAAATTTCGGCAGCATCTCCCCGTTGTTCTCCAAATACACATCTCAACAACATGTCAAGAGGGTGTGTATATGGAGAACACCAGAGAGATGCATGCTGCCGAAACTTTCTCTAAAGTTGTACAATATCTCAGGAACTTGCCCGAACCACATATCCTCGAACTGTCCAAAAAACGTGGACAATTCGAGACTGCTTATTTATAAATATGCCATTTTAGCATATTTATGAACAAGCACCCTCGAACGGGAGACGCATAGGTTACACAACCTAAACTCTACCAGTGATCATATTATAGCAATAATAATGACATGTAACCCATTCACATGCCCACCTTTGGAAGAAAATTAACCACAAATGAGGGAAAATATACTCAAGCTAGGTTTTCAAACCAAAAATGGTTGCATATCTATGTAAATTGCAGACGCAAACCAAAAACAAAATCCAGCCATTTATAACGTAAACTTTAGAAATACATAAGATTAGGAATGAATAGAATATCACAAATAAGCACTAATACCTATAGGACCATCTTAAGAATACTCTCTAAGGCAAGACTATCCTATTTTGTAGAAATAATTTTCTATTTTGTAGAAATAATTTTATTATAACATGCTTTGCTTCTGAATCCTATTAAAGAAAGCCTAAGCCTTTGTGCTAAAAACCTCAAAATTATTAACACATACAAATAGGCTTATATAATCAGAAATCAACAATTAGAATATTTTATCACCAAAACCTATTTTGAATATTTTTTCCAATTAGGGTTGATTTCAATGTACTAGATATTCAAAAATGCATAACTTGCTCAATTAAAGTCCAAATTATGTGCAAACAATTTCCTTGTGTTAATTAGACAATAAATAACCTAATTATGAAAAAAATACTTAGGGTATACTTGAAAGACCGAGATGGCGATCAGAGGGGGGGTGAATGATCCCAAATAAAATTTCCCCCACTCAAAGTACTCAAGACAATCCCGCAAAGAAAATGGTGCTCCTCAAACTCGCAAAAAACCGCAAAACCGGAACGACAAGACAACTATGTGTATCCCTAGCTTACATGGATGAGAACCATGAATCATGTAAGGGATTTTTGAATCACAATCCTGGTTGTCAAGTGTCCAAAGCAAAGAGGAATCAATTCAAATACTTTTTTTCTAAAAGAGATCAAGCCACAACACAAAAGCCTCTTTTAGAAAAGCAAAAACAGATTTTTCAGGAATTGTCCTCACTTAGAGTAGGTGGATGGTGGACTTCTGTTGCTTCAAAATTTTTGGGAATTTTTCACCCTGTGAGAAGATGAGTCGTGAAACACTCCACCAAAAATAACTACCAAAAGCCTTCTAAACAAATTAGGAAAAATCAAGGACTACGAATAGTTAGGATCTTCAATCAAGAATTTTGGGGCTCGGTTTTCACCTCATAGCTCCCAAATGGTGCAACCAGTGGACTCCAAAAAATTTTCACAGATGGATATACTCCAACAAGAATAAATCAAAAAGGATTTTTCTATATTTTTCTAAAAATCAAAGACTGACTACTGCGTGAAGAACAAGTTCAGAACAGATTTGCAATCTTGATAGAAACTTGATCTCTATAAGAATTGTTGGAGTAGTCCCACATTGGTTGTGGAGAGGGCTTGAGCATGGTTTATAAGGGTGAGGGAGCATCCCCTCATTGAGCTAGCTTTTTGGGGGGAAGATGGCCCAACAGACCTTGGCCCACAGCTTGGGTTGGGCCTGACCTGGGATCTGGACGCGCTAGGTGTGGCGGTCCGGCTAACAAGTGGTATCAGAGCCCAGGTGTGGCCCAGGGGGCCCAGGGGTGGCCCAGGTAGCCCAAGTGGTTCCTAGATAATCTCGGCACAATGTGTGTGGGGGACATTGTTGGAATAGTCCCACATTGGTTGTGGGGAGGGCTTGAGCATGGTTTATAAGAGTGAGGGAGCACTCCCTCATTGAGCTAGCTTTTTGGGGGGGAGATGGCCCAACAAACCTTGGCCCGCTGCTCGGGTTGGGTCTGACCTGGGATCCGGACGCGCTAGGTGTGGCGGTCCGGCTAACAATACTTTTGAGTTTATACTTGTTACCTTTTCTGATAATATATGTCTTATTATATTCAAAACGTGATATGGTTACTATTAAAAATATATAAACCTTAACTCCTTAAATTATGAAATAAATTTATAAATGCTCATGAAACCCTAAGAATTATATTTCTGCAAAAATATTTAAATTTGAACCTTATTTTAATCAAATTTATAAATAAATCATTATTCAATTCATAGAAACCCAAATAGTTATAACTTGAACATATAAATTCAAATTTTGATGAAACCAATTTCTAAACCCTTTTTGAATCATAATATATGTCTAGTTATGTAAAAACATTTTATAATTAATTAAGTTTGAACTAAGTTTGCATATAACCTCGTTTTTAATGCATATATGATTAGAATATAAGTTAAGACATACAAATAAGTATTAACACATGTAGAGCCTGTATCTAAATACTCTATAGATCTGTACTAGTTAATCTTGCAAAGATGCTTAATGTGTAGCTTAAGTATGAATTCATTTTCTAAATAGTTTTGCCTTCCATGTACAAAAGATTAATATATGCGTATCTTTCACAAATAAATAATAGTAGATTTAAAACCAGAAGATATATGCCCTATAGAACCTAACTATTTGATGTGATGGAAATTATTATGAATAATCCTAATTTTACACTCAAACCCCTAATTGAAATATAACTTTATATAAGATACACAAGGATTTAAGATACAGACAAACTAAAATGTTAATAACTTTTACAAATAAAAGCTAAAGTACACAAAACCAGTTTTAAGACACTTCTAAAATCAAGGCCTAATATTACTAAAAAAAATGGTTGCATATCTATGTAAATTGCAGTCGCAAACCAAAAACGAATTCCAGCCATTTATAACGTAAACTTTAGAAATACATAAGATTAGGAATGAATAGAATATCACAAATAAGCACTAATACCTATAGGACCAGCTTAAGAATACTCTCTAAGGCAAGACTATCCTATTTTGTAGAAATAATTTTCTATTTTGTTGAAATAATTTTATTATAACATGCTTTGCTTCTGAATCCTATTAAAGAAAGCCTAAGCCTTTGTGCTAAAAACCTCAAAATTATTAACACATACAAATAGGCTTATATAATCAGAAATCAACAATTAGAATATTTTATCACCAAAACCTTCTTAAAAGTCATGAACTTATGCCCAATAATTAGTAGCCTAAACTTAAATTTGTATACATTAGTTGTTGATTAGTACCTTGTACTCACTTAAGTTTAAACATGCATAGCCTTGGTAAGTAAACATTGAAAATTGTACATTAAAATCTATTAGAATCTCGACATCTCACCCCTATGCAAATAGGTACGAGAATATTTAGAGTTAAATACTAGATGCACATAATTCACTTCATGGTGACCTTATGTCTTATTTTATCCAATCCAAATAATTTTAGCCTCTCTAATTCGAAGTAAAATTTATATAAATATATAATTTTAGCTTCTTGAATTTATAAAATAAGAATGAACAATTCATAGAGAACAAGTAACCCTATTGTAGCAAAACCTAAGACTGTTGATGACAAATAAGAGTGAAACGACAGAATAAAATCATGAAACCATAACCCTAAACCACCTTTGTTTTATGTAACAAGTTTTTATTTGATTTTCCATTTGATTTCTTTTTGCTCTTATTGAAACATTGTTATTTGATATTTGCTTTATTTCTCGATGAATGACGTGTAGAATCCAGTGTTCCAGATTTCGTTGTTGACTACTATAACTACGACTTTCACTCTGTCGAATAACAATAATCAGCAAAACAAGCACCCCATGTAGATTCCAGCTTTTCAAAATTGATTAAAACTTGCATGCATATGCTATATTTCATAAAATTGCTATATTGTAGAAACTGGTAGATATATTCCTAAATTTGTGAGCTTTCATTAATCAATAGTGATAAATGATAACCCTAGATTATGGATGGGCACACATTGATATCAAAATGGGTATATTCGTTTATTACATGTATTTGCTTAGTATGCTTTAGAACTGGGAACACGAATAGCTGGTTATGGATATATTGATGGATAATGTGATCATTGGTATTTTAATTAAAAATGAAAATAAAACTATGTTTTTTAACGCGGGTGAGCTATTGGCAATAGCTGGAAGTGCATGCGACTTACACGTAGATAGGGGGAGATTTCTCGTCCGGGTCGAATCAATGGCCGAACTAAGTGTTCATTAAATTCAAGAATTTTCGTACAACCACAAGGCTGGTATGGGACGGCCTTAACCTATTAAGTTACTTAAACTAGCTTTGCACATTGGAAGGTTGAAGTAGTATGGATTGTTCTAGTATGGATTGCTCCAAGGGACGCCCCCACCGAGGTGTTGGGAATAACGCTTGCTGTTACAACGGTGTACACCTTGCTATGGGGAGAAGTGGGACAGTGGGATGTGAAACCACTTGTCGTACTGAGTGTATAAATATCTTCTGCCGCTATAGTAAAGGTTTGTCGTCACCGGGCTGGTGCAAAGTTAGAGCTAGGTAATGTAAAGGTTATGTTATGGACTCTCTGAGGCACATCAAATGAAGTGTGTTAAATATGCATTGCAAAAAGAGATGACATATCTTGTGGGCAAAACTGTACACCTTTGTAGAGTGAATTTTTTTTCGAAAAGCCGTTCCCGCGGTCATGGGAGTCTTGGTGCGCTAGTACTAGTTAGATGATTTTGATATTTTTCATAAAAATAGAATGAAATTGTAAAATTGGTATTGAAAAGTTTACCTTATAGATGATTCCATGCTTTGCCATATGTTGGCAAAATTGTTTTCAGCTGTTGTGCCACGTGTTGGCAAATATTGGTTTTATGCCATGTTTTGGCAAGGAATGGACGAATTGCTGCTCACGGTGGATTGTGAGTTGTTACATTTATGCTTACATACTTGTTATTTTATATCTATAAAATTGCTTTTACTAAATTTTGCTTTCAATTTATTATTCAATATTTATTGTTCAAATTGGTTTTATACAAAATAACCCTAGAAACCTTACTCTAGGAACAGGCTGCATATTCAAACACTCAAGTCTTGCTGAGTACAAAATATATTCAACCTTGCTATTATTATTGTTTTTAGGTGAAGATACAGAAAACCTCGACAATACTTTCTATATCACAAGATTATAGGAAATGTCACGATGAATCTTTTTAGAGATTATACCTTGTCAGTTGTCTAAGGGTTATATGACACACTACAAAACTCTTGGATTTTCCGTTGTACTATAATTGACTTTACAGGTCATATTGTATAAGTACTTCCACCACTATATGTAATAAATTGTGTATAGATATGTTATCAATTTGTAAATATTCGTACTATCAACTGATCATGAAACTAGTACTGTATGCACATTAGAACCCATTGTTGACATTCTGGAAGAAAAAAAAAAAAAAAAAAAAAAAAAAAAAAAAAAAAAAAAAGGGCCTTACACACATTAGCCGTTCTTGGAAAGAATGGGGGCATTATTAGCCCGCACTTTGTTTGAGAAAACAACATACGACAGTGGAGCTGTAGCTTATCGCAAAATTTACACAAGAAACGGTTCAGTTCTTGCAGGAATCAAGAAAAAAATTACTGCATCCAAACAACGCGTAGTTTGAGCCATACGAAGGTTGATCAGGAATGCACAATAGAACCGAGCGGAGCATTCTCAGATTTAAGAGCGTTAAGAGTAACTCGACGTAATAATATTTACCAGTTCTTTCGTTTTTCGTACTGCTGACTACTTAAGAACAAGATAATGCAACAAGCTTACACTATACCATGCTACCAACGAAGTTACTGCCAGCATGCAATTCAGACACCAACATAGAAAAGAGGATAGCCAACAGCTGGGAAGTTGGCTAAACTGCAACTCAAAACGACAAAGGAAACGGGTACTCTCCACAAGTGACTTCGAAATCTTTGGGTAAGCTTGTACAAAATCTTTGGGCAAGAAGCAAAGTAGCAAACACATCTCGGAATTTTGAAGTGGTTACAATTAGCTCAACTCAGCACAACAGTGTTCTTATCCATCCGAAGTCCAGCAACTTGGCAAGCAAGCTCGATAGTGAGACATATTCAACTTCTCATGTTTGTGCCAATCAGATTCTTGGTGCTGCAGGAGATACCAATACGTCTCAGATATACTGTAAGGATTACTATGGCAGGAACTAAGAAGAAAATAAAGAGAGCACACAAATTGACAGAAATTGCCACCAGAACAAGATACATTACCTCCACCAATTGTGGCTTCAGGTAGTCGTTCTATCGAGTACCTGTGTCGAGTGATATACATGATTGGAACACCAGGAACCTGCCAAATCGACAACATGTACATGTTATTAGCGTATGAGCACCACTTCTGCGATATTAGGTCCAAGTGCTAAGCTGTAAGACTGTAAGTGAACCTTTCTTATCCTCCTCTTCAAATCTCTATCGCAAGTGGCAACAATGTAGCATTTGTGCTGTTACAGAAAATATGTGGTTAAGAAAGAAAAATAATCAAAGGTTTAACAAAAAAATTAACATGAGCCAAAATGACTATTGACTAGCTAGCCTTAAGAGTAACTATGTAATCCAAAAGCAGTGAAAAGGTATGAGCTAATTGAAGGACACCACATGTAGCATGTTTGCATGGGCACAAAAAAATAGCTGAAGCATATTCGGTAGATTTGTACAAAGAAATATACACATCATCTAATAGGTGCTGCTAGCATGCAAGATCGATTCTTTCACTAGGAAGAAATTTGGATGCCACATAAATACAGAAAGCGAATCAACAAATTAACATGAGCCAAAATGAATATTGACTAGCTAGCCTTAAGAGTAACTATGTAATCCAAAAGCAGTGAAAAGGTATAAGCTAATTGAAGGACACCACATGTAACATGTTTGCATGGGGACAAAAAAATAGCTGAAGCATATTCGGTAGATTTGTACAAAGAAATATACACATCATCTAATAGGTGCTGCTAGCATGCAAGATCGATTCTTTCACTAGGAAGAAATTTGGATGCCACATAAATACAGAAAGCGAATCAACAAAAAAATTAACATGAGCCAAAATGACTATTGACTAGCTAGCCTTAAGAGTAACTATGTAATCCAAAAGCAGTGAAAAGGTATGAGCCAATTGAAGGACACCACATGTAACATGTTTGCATGGGCACAAAAAAATAGCTGAAGCATATTCGGTAGATTTGTACAAAGAAATATACACATCATCTAATAGGTGCTGCTAGCATGCAAGATCGATTCTTTCACTAGGAAGAAATTTGGATGCCACATAAATACAGAAAGCGAATCAACAAAAAAATTAACATGAGCCAAAATGACTATTGACTAGCTAGCCTTAAGAGTAACTATGTAATCCAAAAGCAGTGAAAAGGTATAAGCTAATTGAAGGACACCACATGTAACATGTTTGCATGGGGACAAAAAAATAGCTGAAGCATATTCGGTAGATTTGTACAAAGAAATATACACATCATCTAATAGGTGCTGCTAGCATGCAAGATCGATTCTTTCACTAGGAAGAAATTTGGATGCTACATAAATACAGAAAGCGAATCAACAAAAAAATTAACATGAGCCAAAATGACTATTGACTAGCTAGCCTTAAGAGTAACTATGTAATCCAAAAGCAGTGAAAAGGTATGAGCCAATTGAAGGACACCACATGTAACATGTTTGCATGGGCACAAAAAAATAGCTGAAGCATATTCGGTAGATTTGTACTGTAAGGACCCTGAAAATCCCATTAAGCTTATGCATTGGTTACTGTTGCTAATCAAGTAATTAACATGGAATTGGATCCTAGTCAATGCATTAAGGCGTATGATAAGGGTAGAAATACCACCATTGCCATGAATGGGAGTATGGAGTCAGTATGAGTAGCATTACTAAATAACAAGGGAGCTAGTGCTACAACAGAAAGAAGAAGGACATTTCTGCCCTTAGCTGTTCAGTGGAGTATAGAGGGTAGAAAAGTAATTTGCACCGGTAATGGATAAGAACCGAGTTACAAGAAGGATTCACAAAGACTCCTCATTTCACCGCAATAGAGCCGACCATTCCCATCGCTTTTCCCCTAGCCAAACCGGAGAGTGAGTGAGAGCAAGAACAGAGGGGCCGCATGACAAAGCGGAGGAGAAGGCCTCAAGAGGCTGCTGGACCAGGAATCCCGGTCGAACCGAAGGAGCCGAAGGAGGTGGAGCTGGGCAAGCTTGGGTTTCGCCACCTCTACTCCTACTCCAACGCCAATCCTTCTTCCCCAACCGAACCGAAAAGCAAGGATCCCAAGTAAGCCTAAGAAACCCCATTAGCATAGGAGTAGCAAGCAAAGAACAACCTAGAGTGGAATGTAGTTGGCAAAGCTAACAAATCTAGTAGAAACCAGTGTACATCGGAGTTCTTCCTTTTGGGTCTCGATGGGGAGTTACCTAGGGGCCCTTGTAGCTCGTCCGGTTGTCCCCAAGCCCTTACCTAGAATCGGCCACTAGGTCTCGGCGCTACAACCCCAAACCTAGGTCATCTCACCCCAATATCGTCATCGACCCTAGGCATACCTTGTAGCACCACCGTCCAAAGCCATCAAGCAACCAAGATCCCAAGAACCGAGCTCTAGGCAAATAAAACCGAACGCGTCGAACCCGTGTCGCATCAAGAACACGAATCCCAAAGAAAGAACCGAACCCCCATCAACCCGACTTGAGCAACTAAGAACCGAACCAGAGATTCCCACATCCAGAGAACAAGAACCCTAGAACCGAACCCGTGCCTCGTGCAACCAAGAACCAACCAAGGAATCGAGTTCCCCAAAATCCAAAGAAACACCGAACCCTAGAACGGAGCCACCGCATCCCATCCCTCAAGAATCGAATAGCTAAACCTTAGAAACTCAAAACCGGTGGAGGAATAGAGGAGCACGTGGTCGAGGAGTAGCGCAGAAGAATCGGCCAGGCCATGAGCGCTAATTGTCGGTGTCGTCGCAGGCGGCGGCGAGGGAGGAGGCGTCGCCATAGAGGAGCCAGGAGACGGGGCCGTCGCCAAGTGAGGTGAGGGGAGCGCGTCGAGTAGCCAAGAGGAGGAGGTCGCGGGAGGGGCGAGGTAGAGGAGAGTCGTAGGGAGCCGTGGAGGCAAGGCGTCGCCATGAGGAGAGGAGGTGGCGAGTCGGTCGCGGAAGGAAGAAGGGAGGCGGAGAGACCGAGTGCTGAGTCGGGAGGAGATGAGGAGAAAAGGGAGAGGAGAGGGAGCATTGGGCCAAAAGCCCATGCGGCTGAAGAAACGAAAAAGAGGGAGAGGGAGAGACTGGGCCTTCGGTCCAGTCGGTAGTGGAGAAAAAGAAAACAGAAGAGAGAAATAAAAAGAGGGTGAAAGAAAGGAGAAAAGGAAAAGGAAAGAAGAGAAAAGAAAAGAGAAAAATAGGAAAAGAGGGAGAGTCTGGTGTCGGTGTTTCGAGCACCGGCCAATGAATTTCGGTGCACGCTCCCTCTCCTCGACGGCTTACTCGGGTGAGCACAAGATGTATCTTGGTTGAAATTTGAACGTCCCTACTCGATTCGTGTGGGTTTGATTGTATTGATTCCTTGGTTGTCCGTCGTCTTACATGCTCGCTCCTCCCCTTTATATGGCGAGGAGGAGGTTACACTGTTGCTTGAAAAAGAGAAAAGATCGTGCTCTTAGTCGCCAAGTGGCGGTGATGGGGCGGCCGGCTCCTCTTGCCACTGGTCGGCGTAGTTCTTGCGTCGCTCGTAGTAAATGCACGAGTTGGGGACTTGTGCCTGCGTCATCATTACGGCCAACATTTAATGCGATCGACACGCAATAAAGGCTGTCGCTTCTTCAGGGATTTCGCTGACTTGGTCATTCCTCGCCAGCCGTGGCTTTGGGCCCCGACCGGCCTGGTTCGGCCCATGCGCTTTTTTGGGCCGCTGGGGGTACCCATGGCCTGGGTACCCGTCATCTGGGTTTTTAGGTAGTCTTTGCAACCGTAGCTAGTTTCGTTAATTTAGTCATCTCGGTAATAAAGCATTTAAAACCCGAAACCAACCATTAGAGTTAGTAAATAAATTAGAGAGTAGTCAAAAGTTGTCACTAAGTGTTGGACGCCATTAATCAGATTCAAAAGGCTAATTATGAGCAAAACTAATAGTAGTAAATATATTTCAGATCTGGACTTGAATCAACGGACGAGAACCAAGCTGGTTGAGCGAGGACGATTTTACCAATCTTAATTCAGGCAAGTTTCTTTAAATCATGTCTTCTTAAATGTTTCCAATGTTTTCATTAAATACTTCACTGCATGGAAAAATCTATGTTGCAACTAAAACTATAAATTGGATGAGGATGGATGGTGGAGTTGAAAAATGGATGGATGGATGGTTTGGTAAACGGGTTGGTGTTGGAATGGTTTGTTGAGTGGATGGATGAGTTGGTGTATGTTTAATATGGTGGGTAGAGGCGGCAGATGAGAAGGGTTGTATGGCCGTGGGGTCCTCTACATATGGTTATTATATAAGGTCAAACAATCTAACACTTGGGTAATGAGCCGTAAATGAGTATCAACCATAGTGTGAGGAATTCGATCGAGAAAAGGTTGTCCTAGGAAGGTATTAATATCTCCACCATGGGTAAGTTAAGGGCGCGCCTTTGGGACATCTTAGGTAGACCCAAAGGACTAAAGCCAATTGACGGCGGTATATTTGAAGCCAGTGGAGTTCTTTAGTTGGTGCGAGGTAACAAGCTGTATCTGCGAGTTGTGGATGACCTTGGTGGGTGTCCCCAACTCGAGTGCAGTGGAGAATTACTCTTGGACTAGTGATAAACGCTCGGGGCATCTCTATGTCACTATGGGTAAAGTGGTACAAACTGCGAGGTAAAATCATGATCATGCCGAGTCTCTTGGAATGGAGACTACGGAAGCTAAGTCTGTCTCTGATACGAGTGTTAGTAGCATTTTGGGATAATTAAAATGACACAACTTTCTTAATAAAGCTTTATTTTATGAAAAGTGGATTTGAGAGGAAATGGTCTTGGATGGACATGAGTTGGATGATTTGAGGAAATTCATCTATTGTATTTTACTATTAATGCTTCTTTGAGTACTTGATGCTCACTCTTGCTAAATCTCCTTTTCAAGAATCGGACTCCGATGTTCAAGCGTCGGAGCGGTTTGACGAGGCTACCGAGTTCTATCGGGAAGGATAGAAGGGATTAGTAGTCGCACGCGTCGGCTCGCCAGGCTTTGGGTGTATTTAGTACCTATGTAATTCCTTTCGTAGTATTAGATCCGATGTACGACTAAGGTCTTGGACTTGAAGCCAGCGTGGCATAATGGTCGTAATAAAGGTACCATTTTCATCTCTAATTATTGTTCTGTTTGTAACACTGCTGAATACGGTGTAGTAGTGATAAAGTATTGGGTTGGATATTTTATTAGCCACTATCTGAGATCTCGAGTAATTATCTCAAAGATAACAACAGGGAAGCCGTTGATTATACGGGCTAATTACCTGGGTAAATCCAGGTGGTATCGAGCAATGGTTACGAGAACCACGCTATTAAATAATTAGAGACCGGTAGGAAAACCCAAGTAAAAATATTTCCGAGCTATATCATGAGTTATATTGTAATTCTTGTCTTATCAAATAGTAGCAATAGCCTTAATCTTTTGTCTTCTTGATTTTAATTGGACCACCAATGTTAAGTAGAACCTTTTAAGGGGATAGGGGCTCGTATTATGCGTAATTAATGTTCTATGTCATCATTTATTGATCTTGCATAATTTAAGTTAAGACACTAAGGATGTTGATCTTGCATAATTATTGCTTTCAAATGTGAACTAGTCATTCTGGATGCATGTCAATCTTCATACCGCCACCATGCTTAGTGTGATGGTCATAAGCAACTAGGCTGTACATATTCGATTATTTAATCAATTATGTTCATGCTTGTTTAGTTGTCTCATGCAAGAAAATGAACGTCATGTATATAGCTACATTCTAGCAATTGCATGGCATCTTGTTTAGTGCTTGATGCAAATCGATTGATGATAGGGTTGTTACATTGCATCAGCATGTCTGCTTTTAATCCTTTAAATTTCCACTAGTATGGATAGGTCGCTTTAGCACGAGCATCTTGTTCACTAGTGCATAAATTGTCATAGTGTAGGAATGGACCATGGCCATGTGATACATTAGAATGCTAGGGTAAGGTAGGTGTAATAATATTCACTTAATGGGAGCCGTTGATTTATAATTGCTTTTACTTGTGCTATGCAATCATGATTAGTATGTTGCACATGAACATGGGTTAGATAGATTTTCATTCGATCAATGAGCATTTCTTTAATCTTTCTTGTACAGATGTGTGTATATGGTTATATATGTATATAATTAGTGATTATATAAATCGGAAGAGGAGCTAAGGATTAGGAAAGGTTCAGGACACTGTCAGTGGCGTACTTGGATATGCGAATCCAAGCGTGGCTCGAGCATCGTAACTCGAGAAATCCTTGGTGCTCAAGCATCGTGATTCTTTGCCGTTTTCTTTCCTTGTTTTGATCTTGTGTCAAGTTCTTCTCTAGGTTTAGTTGTGAGCTCGAGCGCGTCAGTCTTTTTGAGTTCTTGGTGCTTGGACACCATTGTCTCTTTATCGTTTCCTTATGTGATTTGATCGATGTGTTATATTTCTTCCAAGATCCTTTTTCTTTTGTCTTAATTGCTTCTTTATTCGTTGTTTCGCATTTTACCCTGAGACGATTAGGTAGATGGTATCTTGTAAATTCTGGAATGGAGTGACGAACGAGAGCGAATTATCCAATGTCTTCTCTCTTCTTTAAAACAAAAATCATAATGGCCTCTATTCACAACAACACCTCTCATCTCACCAAGGAATGCTGGCTTAAATTAAAAGTTTGCAACTTTTACCCTCTCCACACGATAATACCTCTTGTCTTATAAATGAATTCTGATAATGGCAATTGTCCAACCATACCTTATAAAATTATTCTAGCTAACATAAGAAGGGCAATTAAATCTAAAATTTTGCTAAAGGAAAAGGATTAGCTAAGTTACGTCTCGTTAATGCTTCTCTTGCAGGATGTCGGACAACCAGGTTAGAGAGCCAGACCTAATCCTAAGGCTAGGTTCCTCAAACTACCTCCCAGATCCAGGCGCTAGGCAAATCACTTTTCCTAGCAATCCTAACCCACCCGATGTTCAGAACCCATACCTCGGTTGCCACAGGAGTAGTACTTGTATCACTCTCACATTGGAAAACCCAAATGAACTGGAGGGATCTTGAGGTACTGGAAGCAATAAGAGAGGGCTAAATTCGGTATACAATCATCTTCACCTCCTGACCTTTACCTTTTGTGCCACTCATGCCAAATAGACCCATTCCACCTCAACCTTGGATAGTTGCACCACCTCAAAGATCCCGCTCCCAATCCACCAAATCCATTCGTTAAGTGCTTCAAATGCGGAGGGCAACATTATAGCAACGCTTGTCCAAAGAAATTCGTGGTTGCTATACATGTGGCAAGGAAGGGCATTACCAGAGCTGCTCCTACATAGCTACACCGTAGGACTGAGTATTCCGCCAAAACCTTCACCTAAAAGTTATAAGCGTAGAGGCCCTCGCTATGCCAACAATTATCCGCTACAACCTACTAAGTGCTATAATTGTGGCCAAGAGGGGCACAAAAGATTAGTCGCCGCACTGTTAGTCAAACCGACAACACAACCAGGTAGATTCCAAAGCCGCCCACCAAGAGTGGGCGCATTACTGAAACCCCATTGCTATTTCATCGCAAGGACACAAATGGGAGCTCCAATAGCGTGCTTAACCCGTCTAAACAATGTGACTGTGGAGCAAAGTGAGGAAGCGACAGATGTAGTGATGGGTATGCTTTCCATTCCTCCATCCGTGAGAAATATTCTATTTGATCTGGTGCAACACATTCATTTATTTCTAAAGAATTCATGGCTAGAAATAAACTAGAATGTGCAACCTTATTAGCGTCATTAAGGATTAGTACACTGCCGGCAATCACGATAACTTCCTTGAGAAGGGATCAAATAATAAAAATTCAGGATACCCCATTCCTAGCTAATTTGCATGTCATCGCTTTATCCACCTAGATGTGATATTAGGTATGGATTGGCTAGCCGCAAAACAGAGTTATCATAGATTGAGATGAAAATCAGACTGTAAGAACACCTAGCGGGGATCGTATTTTGTTCCAGGGACGTGAAGCGGAATGTATCCATCGATATTAAACTCAACCATCTGTCCCCACAAGAATTAACTCCCATCCTAGTGGTTCGAGATTTTCTGATTTATTTCTGAAGAACTACCGGGATTGCCACCGACAGAGAAAGAGTTTACTATATATCTTGTTCTTGGAGCCACTCCTATATGCAAGAGACCTTCAGTATGACCCCATCGAGCTAGTAGAACTAAAGAAACAACTGAAAGAATTGGAGGAAAAGGATTTATCAGAGAGTGTCACCTTGGGGAGCACCGTTAGTAATTGTGCCAAAGAAGAATGGGGACCAGAGGTTATGCATAGATTATAGAGATCTTAACGAGGTCACAATCAAAAACAAGTATCCTCTTCCTAGGATCGATGATCTGCTCGATCGACTCAAGGGTGCTTGTGTCTTCTCTAAGATAGACCTACGGTCGAGGGCATCATCGAGTTAAAGTAAGAGCGAGAAGATGTGGAGAAAACCGCCAGTTGTATCCAGATATGGGCATTATGAATACATAGTAGTACCTTTTGGATTAACTAATGCCCCAGAGTGTTAATGAATTTAATGAGCAAAATTTTTATGAAGTATCCGGATAAATTTGTAGTGGTATTTATTGGTGACATTTTGATCTATTCCAAAAATGAAGAAGAGCATAAGGAACATCTGAGAATCACACCTCAAGTCCTAAGAGAGAACCAATTGTACGCTAAGTTCAGTTAATGTAGGTTTTGGCTGAATCAACTTTCTTTTCTCGGGCATGTTATAGCAGGAAAAGGGGTTGAGGTAGACCCAGAAAAGATAAAATCAATTAAGTCATGGAGACAATCATCCAATCAGAAAGAGATTAGAAGTTTCCTTGGTTTAGCTGGGTACTACCGCAAATTCATCAAGGGATTTTCTCAAATATCATCAACCCTCACCAAACTCTTGAGAAAGGATAGTAAGTTTAAGGGTGAAAAATGCGAGGAGAGTTTAGAAAACTCAAGGAAGCTCTAACCTCCACTCGGTTCTATCCTTACGAGGAAGGCATTGAATACGTGGTGTCTTTGTGATGCCTCCCAAACAGGATTGATTTGTGTGCTAATGCAAAAGGAGAGAGTTATTGCTTATGCATCTAGGCAATTACGCCCACACGAAGCCAATTATCCAACCCATGATCTAGAATAGGGAGTTGTAGTATTTGCTCTAAAAGTTTGGAGACACTACTTGTATGGAGCTAAATGCATTTTGTATAGTGACCACAAAAGCCTCAAGTATTTGTTCACCCAAAAGGAATTGAATCTAAGGCAAAGAAGATGGTGGAACTTATTAAGGACTATGACATCACCATCAACTACCCGGAAAAGCTAACGTGGCGACAAATGCATTGAGCAGGAAGGCTCATCAGAATAACCTGTCTATTCAAAGCTTTATGCTAGAACTAATAAGAGAATTGGCAAAGATGGAAATTAGTTTCGACATATGCACCTCAAATGCCATGTTAGAAACCATGGAAGTCCAGCCCACTCTATGGGAGCAAATGAAAAAGAAGCAAGCCACTTATAGCTTCATTCTAGAAGAAATCAAAAGGATCAAGTCCAAACAACCATCAGAATTTAAAGTGGATCAGTATGACAGTCTAAGGATGAATGATCGTTTAGGTGTTCCCAATGACGCAAAAATCAAACTGGCCATCCTTAGAGAGGCTCATGACACCCTTTATACCATCCTTCCAGGCAACACTAAAATGTACAAGGATCTGAAAGAAACCTTTTGGTGGAATGGTGTGAAAAAGGACATAGCAGAGTATGTTAGTAAATGTGATACAGCCGAGGAAGGTTAAGCGGAGCATCAGCGTCCTGCAGGCTTGTTACAACCTCTCTAAATCCCTGAGTGGAAGTGGGAAGATGTCTGCATGGACTTTATTACGGGTTTGCCCAGGACCTTAGCTAAAAAGGATGCCATTGGGTAATAGTGGACAGACTCACAAAATATGCTCACTTTATAGCTACTAATCAAAAATACTCTGCTCACAAACTAGCTGAAATCTACATAGAAAGAATTATCACGTTGCATGGAGTTCCTAAGACCATTACTTTAGATAGAGGAATAGAGGATCTATCTCCACTTCTAACTTTTGGAATAACTTACAGATTGCCTTGGGAACCCAACTGAAGTTTAGCACCGCTTATCACCCTCAGACTAATGGGGCGGTGAGCGGGTGAATCAAATTTTGGAAGAGATGCTAAGGGCCTGTGTCTTGAATTTTAAAGAAAGTTGGGACAAATACTTGCATTTGGTGAGTTTTCCTACAATAATAGCTACCAAGCAAGTATTCAGATGGCACCATATGAGGCTCTATATAGCAAGAGGTGTAGATCACCATATGTTGGTATGAGGTAGGAGAAAAATCATTAATGGGACCAGAGCTAATTCGTCAAAATGATGAGAGGATCTGATTAATTCAAGAAAGGTTAAAAAGCGCCCAAAGTCGACAAAAGAGCTACGCCGATAAGCGTAGAAGGGATCTCAAGTTCCAACCTAAGAATATGTATATCTAAGGGTGTCCCCAATGAAAGGAGTTCACCGGTTTGGAATAAAAGGAAGCTCGGTTCTCGGTATGTTGGGCAAATCAAGATTACGGAATAGAAAGGAACCTCTGTTTATCAAATCGAACTACCTCCTCAATTATCGAGAATGCAATGTTTTCATGTTTCCCAACTTGAGCCTGTCTTAGGAGCCTTCCCAATTAGTGTCAAATGCGGACATTCCCTTGCAATCGGACCTAACCAATGAGGGCATCCGCTCAAAATTCTATCCATGAGAAGAACATCGATTAGAAGAGCTACAATTAAATTGTAAGGTCCAATGGAAGCATCATACGAGAGAAAAAGAGGCTACGGGGAGAAAGAAGATAATCTGTGGGAAGCCTACCGCATCTGTTTAGGTGGGCGGATTTGGGACGAAATCCCTTTTAAGAGGATAGGATGTAAGGACCACGAAAATCCCATTAAGCTTATGCATTGGTTCTTGTTGCTAATCAAGTAATTAACATGGAATTGGATCCTAGTCAATGCATTAAGGCGTATGATAAGGGTAGAAATACCACCATTGCCATGAATGGGAGTATGGAGTCAAGATGAGTAGCATTACTAAATAACAAGGAGCTAGTGCTACAACGAAAGAAGAAGGACATTTACGCCCTTAGCTGCTCAAGTGGAGTATAGAGGGTAGAAAAGTAAATTCGCAGCTGGTAATGGATAAGAACCGAGTTACAGTAAGGATTCACAGCACTCCCTCATTTCACTGCAATAGAGCCAACCCTCCCCATCTCTTTTCCCCTAGCCAAACCGGGAGAGTGAGAGTGAGAGCAAGAACGAGAGGGGCCGCTTGACAGGTGGAGGAGAAGGCCTCAAGAGGCTGGCTGGACCAGGAATCCCGGTCGAACCAGAAGGAGCCGAGGAAGGAGGTGGAGGTGGGCAAGCTTGGGTTTCGGCCACCTCTACTCCTACTCCAACGCCAATCCTTCTTCCCAACCGAACCGAAAAGCAAGGATCCCAAGTAAGCCAAGAAACCCCATTAGCATAGGAGTAGCAAGCGACAACAACCTAGAGTGGAATGTAGTTGGCAAAGCTAACAAATCTAGTAGAAACCGGTGTACATCGGAGTTCTTCCTTTTGGGTCTCGATGGGGAGTTACCTAGGGGCCCTTGTAGCTCGTCCGGTTGTCCCCAAGCCCTTACCTAGAATCGGCCGGTAGGTCTCGGCGCTACAACCCCAAACCTAGGTCATCTCACCCCAATATCGTCATCGACCCTAGGCATACCTTGTAGCACCACCGTCCGAAGCCATCAAGCAACCAAGATCCCAAGAACCGAGCTCTAGGCAGCGAAAACCGAACGTCGAACGATGTCGGGCATCAAGAACACGAATCGACAAGAAAGAACCGAACCCCCATCAACCACCTTCGAGCAACTAAGAACCGAACCAGAGATTCCCACATCCAAAGAGAACAAGAACCCTAGAACCGAACCCGTGCCTCGTGCAACCAAGAACCAACCAAGGAATCGAGTTCCCCAAAATCCAAAGAAACAGAACCCTAGAACTGAGCCACCGCATCCCATCCCTCAAGAACCGAATAGCTAAACCTTAGAAACTCAAAACCCGGTGGAGGAATAGAGGAGTGTGGTCGTGGTAGCGCAGAAGAATCGTGGCCAGAGTCGCGGGCTAATTGTCGGTGTCGTCATGAGGCGAGCGGCGAGGAGGGAGGCGTCGCCATAGAGGAGCCAGGGAGGCGGGCCGTCGCCAAGTGAGGTGAGGGAGCGCGTCGAGTAGCCAAGAGGAGGAGGTCGCCGGGAGAGGCGAGGTAGAGAGGAGAGTCGTAGGGAGCCGTGGAGGCAAGGGCGTCGCCATGAGGGAGAGGAGGTGGCGAGTCGGTCGCGGAAGGAAGAAGGGAGGCGGAGAGACCGAGTCTTTGAGTCGGGAGGAGATGAGGAGAAAAGGGAGAGGAGAGGAGCATTGGGCCAAAAGCCCATGCGGTGAAGAAACGAAAAAGAGAGGAGAGGCCGGGCCTTCGGTCCGCCAGAGTGGAGAAAAAAGAAAGCAGAAGAGAGAAATAAAAGAGGGTGAAAGAAAGGATAAAAGGAAAATGAAAGAAGAGAAAAGAAAAGAGAAAAAAAGGAAAAGAGGGAGAGTCTGGGTTTTTAGGTAGTCTTTGCAACCGTAGCTAGTTTCGTTAATTTAGTCATCTCGGTAATAAAGCATTTAAAACCCGAAACCAACCATTAGAGTTAGTAAATAAATTAGAGAGTAGTCAAAAGTTGTCACTAAGTGTTGGGCGCCATTAATCGATTCAAAAGGCTAATTATGAGCAAAACTAATAGTAGTAAATATATTTGAGATCTGGACTTGAATCAACCGCACTGAACCAAGCTGTTGAGCGAGGACGATTTTACCAATCTTAATTCGAGGCAAGTTTCTTTAAATCATGTCTTCTTAAATGTTTCCAATGTTTTCATTAAATACTTCACTGCATGGAAAAATCTATGTTGCAACTAAAACTATAAATTGGATGAGGATGGATGGTGGAGTTGAAAAATGGATGGATGGATGGTTTGGTAAGCGGGTTGGTGTTGGAATGGTTTGTTGAGTGGATGGATGAGTTGGTGTATGTTTAATATGGTGGGTAGAGGCGCCGATGAGAAGGGTTGTAGTGGCGGGGTCCTCTACATATGGTTATTATATAAGGTCAAACAATCTAACACTTGGGTAATGAGCCGTAAATGAGTATCAACCATAGTGTGAGGAATTGATCGAGAAAAGGTTGTCCTAGGAAGGTATTAATATCTCCACCATGGGTAAGTTAAGGCGCGCCTTTGGGACATCTTAGGTAGACCCAAAGGACTAAAGCCAATTGGACGGCGGTATATTTGAAGCAGTGGAGTTCTCGCGTTGGTGCGGGGTAACAAGCTGTATCTGCGAGTTGTGGATGACCTTGGTGGGTGTCCCCAACTCGAGTGCGAGGGTGGAGAATTACTCTTTGGACTAGTGATAAGCGTCGGGGCATCTCTATGTCACTATGGGTAAAGTGGTACAAACTGCGCAGGTAAAATCATGATCATGCAGTCTCTTGGAATGGAGACTACGGAAGCTAAGTCTGTCTACGTCACGAGTGTTAGTAGCATTTTGGGATAATTAAAATGACACAACTTTCTTAATAAAGCTTTATTTTATGAAAAGTGGATTTGAGAGGAAATGGTCTTGGATGGACATGAGTTGGATGATTTGAGGAAATTCATCTATTGTATTTTACTATTAATGCTTCCGAGTACTTGATGCTCACTCTTGCTAAATCTCCTTTTCAAGAATCAGACTCCCGATGTTCAAGCGTCGGGACGGTTTGACGAGGCGGCCGAAGTTCTATCGAGGAAGGATAGAAGGGGTTAGTAGCTGCACGTCGGCTACGTCAGGCTTTGGGTGTATTTAGTACCTATGTAATTCCTTTCGTAGTATTAGATCTGATGTACAGCTAAGGTACTGGACTTGAAGCCAGCGCGGCATAATGGTCGTAATAAAGGTACCATTTTCTGTCTCTAATTATTGTTCTGTTTGTAACACTCACGAATACGGTGTAGTAGCTGATAAAGTATTGGGTTGCCCGATATTTTATTAGCCACTATACCGAGATCTGAGTAATTATCTCAGCATAACAACAGGGAAGCTGTTGATTATCTGGGCTAATTACCTGGGTCGTCACATGTACAAAGAAATATACACATCATCTAATAGGTGCTGCTAGCATGCAAGATCGATTCTTTCACTAGGAAGAAATTTGGATGCCACATAAATACAGAAAGCGAATCAACAAACTCATCAGACAAAAAAGAACGAGTGCCATTTTTGTTGTTGAACTCTTGATCAAGTCCATCATGATCTTGAACTTCAGGAACCATACCCGAACATCAAAATGTATGTTACTGAACTAGCAAACTGATAAATAAAAAAACAAATTGGAGGCTAATTGATCCGAATTGAAAGTTTACAACATCAAAAGGATATGGCCTAAATCTTATTAACCTATACTTAACTCTACAAAACGTTGTAATAGGAAGATGCATCATATACAATTCATTTCACTTTACCTGCCCACTCTTCTTATTAACTAGCCACGAAATATCCATGAAGTAAACTACATGGAAATAATACAGGGATTGGCAATTGTCCTCTAACAAGTCCCTTAACAGAAATTATCCTCCTCCACTCCCAAAGGTAACAGAATATTACTGGTACTTCTACTCCATTAGAACAAGAAGCAATTCAAGGAGGCAAAATCCTACCTGAGTAACTCTTTCCACGATACAGTCATCAGCATAAGTTCCCTTGTGTGTGCATGCTAACCTCTGGAACCTAGGGTCCTTAGCAATTCTGTAACAGAGGCAATCAAGCGAATTACAGGTATTAATGGGAAAAAATTGTATAATACTAAACAATAATCACAAATATGTGCAATGAACACTTGTATAGAGAGACGATGTAAGCAACTAATACAGTAATTATTGGGTACGAGCAGACCTCAAAGCCACACGATACTTTTGTCCTAGCTTTTCAAGCTCAGCCATGACACAGTCAGTGATACAAGGGGTACCTTCATAACAAGGCACCAGAAGTTGTCAGGAACGAATATGCAGTTGAAAAGACATTAAAAATAATAGCACAAGTTATAAGAAGGTATGAAAAGCATGATAAGCCCAATAAGCTTACATTTTGCATAAAGGCAGTCCATCATTCCTTTCTCCAGATCCAGCTGCACAGGGGAAAAGAAGCATTTAATCATACAGATGAGCTTTTTATCCATGAAGTCCATTCTGACTAAAAAAGGAACATCATTAGCAAAGCATATGATGATCGTTAGAGAGACAACATATTTCACAGTCCCACAAACACAAGACTTGTGATTTCTTTCACCAGAACTAGCCACCTACATCTAGGTCCTATATAAACAGTTATCCTAACCATTTGCCTTAGCTATCAACAAAGTTTTAGTATCTGGCAAGAATTAGTAGCTCCAAGTTAGTGTTGAAGCTTCTTACATTGACATATGGATCTAGATCACTCTATATGTTACAAACAAGTGAAATTGTGTACTACCTCACTTGTTCCACTTACACACGGCCTAGCATATATGCCTGCCATAACGTGTCAATAAGCAATACAACTCCATTGTTCCAAAGGCTGTTGAATGTAACTTGAAATTGTCCACAGCCAAAATGAGGCAGTTGTAACTTGCAAGACAAGCTCTGGTAGACAGTAAATACTTGGTACAATTGAGATTATGCTGAGCTTTATGGCTTATTTGATAGCACAAACCTTGTTCTGAATGGAGAAATTGATGAAGTTGGTGTCCACAATAACCCGGTACGGCGGCCCTAGCGCCGTGTTGTAGCTGAAGAACAGCGCCGAGGAGACCTGCGGCCTGCGAATATCAAATCAAACAGACAGGATTAATCAATCCAAACAAGCATACAAAAAAAAAAAAAAACTAAACCCCAAAATACAAATCCCAGAAGGCACACGCACACATTCCGGCTGAGCTTCTCCTTCTCGTTATCCTTCTTCTTAGGGTTGAGCACCTCCTCCTTGTACCTAACCAACGCAGAATTTAGGGTTCGAAGAAGCAAGAAACGAACCGGAGTGAGAGGAGGGAGGGAGATGGTCGCCTACTTCTTTATGGTCTTCTTGCTTATGATCTTCTTGACGGCCGCGAACTTGGGGGTCTTGCTCTTTGCCTTCCCCATCCTCAAATCCACACCCCAGTAAACCCTAACAACAACGGCAGCCACTACGCGCTCTGCCCTGCAGGCGGCGGCGGCGACGGCGCCTCCGTGCTATAGCGCTCGAGGTCGGAGAGGAGAGAGAGACAGACAGAGGGGGGAGGGTTTGCGTCATTGCGAGGAAGAAAGGCGGCGCGTGGTAGGGCCCGCTTGTCAGCTGGTCCTGATCGGCTCCGAAATTACAACTGGGCTTTAACCTCACGGCTCGGCCCGTGAGTTCTTGGGTTTTAAGCCATTGGATGCGGTGGAGATGTCTGCCTCGCGCTCTGGACCGTCGGATCTGAGAGCATTGTGCGCTTCGTAGGCTTGGTCTGGAAGGGGAGGGGAGCGGTGGTGGGGGATGGCGGCGCCGGCGGCGACGTTCCGGTGGGTGTTGCAGATGCACCGTGACGTGGGACGGGCGGCGCGGTTCTACCAGGAGGGACTCGGCTTCAGCGTCAACGTCTGCACGCTCCGCTTTGCCGAGCTCCAGTCCGGTCCGCTCAAGCTCGCGCTCATGCACACCTACGACAGGTTCCGACTACTCTACTGCCCTCTCCTCGTCGTGTACTCCAGTTCTTAGGGCTTTAGGGGTTGATGCGGCTGGGGGTGGTCTTGTGTTTGTTGAATTGCTTGTGTGGAGCACTTCGTGTAGTCAGCTGCTGAAAACATTGGAGATGGCGCGCGGCGTTGCACACTGCAAAATGCTGGCGCTAGGTGTGTCCAAGAAGATGAAATCTAGTCATATTTTATCTTAGTCATGCTTGAAATTTTGGGCTCCAAGGACAAATTTGTCCTGTAATTCTTTGCCTGTGGATATGAACTGGGCGCTTAAGGATCTTGTTTTTTTCGATTTTTCATTCGTCATTGGTGTGAAGTGTAATTTTTTCCTCCAGCTTTTGATTAGTCGAGCAAGATGGAATAAGGATTTGGTTAATTGTTCTAGTGCAGGACTGCAGGTCAAGTGTCATTAGCATCTCTCATTCACCATTGTTGGGCAACAATTTACACTTCACAGGTTGCATCTGGGCCTTACAAGTTCATGCATTTTGAGTCAAAGGTTCTTTTTGTTGATCTGCTTGGTTAGACTTAACCTAGATGTGTGCCTGAGTCCAATTCGTATAGATTATCAAAAATGCCTCGCCACTCTAACACTGCTCTCGCACATACAGGAGCGTTGGACCTGCTAGGTTGCTGGTTTTCTTAGCTCATTATTCTGGAGAAAACAATTATTTAGCTGAGTGATGATCCCATGTTTCAATTCTGCATGGAGAGTAGTGTAAACTGTAAAGTTAAGTTTTACATAGTGTTTCTTGTTTCATTATACGCAAAATTCTTCGCAAAGGAGGCATACATACTATACTATGCTCATCAGTCTGATGAATTGAGATGTTCAAGGGAGTGAGCATTGTATGAATGCCAAACTTACAATATATAACATTTCAATGACAAGGTGAGGCTTTAAAATGCGATCTCCTAATTCTTTGTCTCCTGGATTCAAGCTAGTTTACTTTTCACTTTGTTCCGTGCTTCTTTTTTTCTTTTCTTTTCGAGGAAGTCTCTGCTTATCGTGTTTCTTTTGACTCGTTGAGATATCTCTTTGTAAGATGAAGAATATTACGGTAGTCGGGTAAGGTATGACAAATATATTATTGAATTGATTTCTCCTCCTTGGAAATTGTGTCCAGTGTTTCTTGTGTATTCCTAATATAATCATCATATGCTTATGAGATATAATAGATCATGTATTCATGTGCATATGGAGAGAGCCGTATGATTAGACAGAATTTTCCACTTGCAAAATATACCCTATGAAGTCACATTATCTTTTTGAGATATTATGGCTTCTTTTTGCAATTGACCAGAGCGTAAAATTGTGGCTGCTTTTGTCTGAAAGTGCATACATATTTGCAGTAACCTTGCATCACGGAGAGTCTATTCTTCGATGCTGTCCTTCACTGTCCTGGACATAAACAATACAGTTACAAAATTAATGGCTCTGGGAGCTGAGTTGGATGGGCCCATAAAATATGAGATCCATGGAAAAGTATGCTGTCTATATCCCATAACTTTCATATATGATAGTATTCATGGTTTTCTTCAAAATATTTCTTATGACTTTATATTTCTTTTCATGCAGGTTGCAGCCTTACGATGCATCGACGGACACATGCTAGGTCTTTATGAACCAGCCTGAAGAACCAGTGCTACAATGCACGTAATGAGAAGCCCTTTTAATTGCTTGCAGATGAGTGATGCATGTGTTTATTTCTCGTGGACAAAGATCTTTTAACATGCCAATGAACCCGGTCTACATTGTCTGGAGAGTTAGGGCTCCTTTTTGTTAGGAAAATCATATGAGAATTGATCCTCTGTAGCTAGTTCAGGATGATAGTATTGATCACTGTTTGCCTCATATTGCCGGTGGTGACGCACATTTTCTCAGAAGTGGGATGGAACCGGCAACTCGGGATGCTAGGCTGAAGCCACATTCATGGCTTGGACTATTAAAGTGGGGCAGTATTCCTTTTGTCTATTTAAGTTTTCAAATCTAATGCAGGAATATCCTGTCACTGATAAAGTCATGATCATGTATTTTGTTGAGCATACTGTCATTAAAAATAATCTGATATGAGTACTTGCTTTAACAATTGTGAGCTAAACGGGTGTTGTCAATTGTACCCTAAACCCTGTAACCTGACTTTTATTATCGAAGATACTGAACTTGTATTGTCCGTTTTATAAATCTGGTGGATTCATCCATTCTTTCTTGAATTTGTCTAGGCAACAGGTACCTTTCGCCCCCTGTGAGCCATCGTCAGAAAAAAAAAAGCTGTGACCAAATATGCACATGAATCCGCTGGAAAAGCGCTTGGAGAAGAGAGCCAACCTGGGTCCACGCAGAACAGCCTCAAGATTCGGGCATTAGCAACCAACCTGCTCCCACTTACACTGGCACATCAATCAATCAGCAAGACGTTTCCTGAATTCTGATCACAAGTACCGTGCCCATTCTCCCATGCAAAAGTCAACCAGTCTGCCTTCCTATAAAGCTGCCCTCTCCCAATCATTCTGCTGCAACGGCGCCCAGAAATTCAGATGAGATGCATGTTTTGATCGGAAAAGTTGGAGCCCAAAGCACTGTCATCAACTGCTCCATTGTTCCATCCGAAAAAAAGAACCTGCTGAGGTCGGCGGTGAGGCACGCCAGTGGGCAGCTCACCCACCCGTGTTCGAGCTCGTTCGGTGTGCGGTGCTCACGAAGGTTGGATTTAGTCCAGCCGTTGTTTCTCTTCTTTACGAATGTCAGTAGCTCCCGGCCAAAATTCAAAAAAAAAAAAAAAAACATGCTCCATTGTTCCATCTGAAAAAAAAAACCCTGCTCCATCGCTCCATTTAATGGAAAAGAAGGCTACATTTCAACTTGTAATCAGATTAACTGCCTGCGTTGGTTGAAAAGAATGAGGTGGTTTGCGTACCACCGGAATTGTCGGTTCACTTGTTCTCAAAATTAGTTGAAGGGAGGAATCACGAGATTAATTTGATCAAAACATCTGTTTCTGAATTTGGTGAGACACCAACATCTATTCAATCCTTCCTTGCCTCACAACGAGTAGAATCAGCGGCTATCTAAATGAAAACAGTAGTACCAAGACGGATCATGTCATTTCTCGTGAAAATAGTTAGTTGCTCCTCGTGAGTCGTGATACATATTATAATGGCGAGACTTTTTACAATCATTGGAGACGCCAAGTCGCCAAGCTATCCATTAAGCTAGCACAGAGAGTAACAAAAGATTAATGAGTAAATGTATCATGAGTTACCAAGAGTTTAAGATTAATTTGGTGGTGGAGATGCCAAGCTATCTATTAAGCTATCACAAAGAGGTATCGAAAGATTAAGGAGTGAATGTATCAAGAGGTGCAAAGATAGAAAGCCCGATCCCTTCGTTCTTCAAAGTTTTTTTGTAAGCTTTGGTTGGCAATCGTGGCATGAATGAAGCTTCTTGGTTGCAAATTGCAGCTTGCCATGCACCGGCTGGGTGTACAATGTTAGGACAAATAATCAAAGTCGATCAAACGGCCACAACTGTGCTAGGGCCAGCCATCGATCAAACGGCCACAACATGACGGAGGAATTATAGTTCGTAGAGTTGGATCAAAAGAAATTTAACGAATTATGAGAAGAGTTTGTAGACCTTTAATTTTTCTTTTGAATTGAAGTCTCATGCCAATGTATTAACGAGTTAGATTTTAAAAAAATGAAAAATCGTTTCAAGTGGGATTTAAACCCATGACCTCAAGTCAGCACATAGCCTTATTTAAGCGCTAAAGACGAACTGGGACTTCAGGTCTTCCTTGTATGTAGACCATTTTCACAATCTTTTGTACCCTCTGGAGTCTAGAGACCATTTTGAGATCAACCACACTGACAGTACTACTGTCATAATTTCTAAAAATTTCTTAGGGTTGATCATCATCTGAAATTTTTACAAAAACGTTAGTGATATGTTATGACTATCTAAAAAAATTTCAAAAATTCTTAACATCGTTTGAACCATTTTTCGTTTAGTTGAAATTTACTAAGATTTCGGTAATTTCGGATTTTTAGCCAAAATTTTGGAATCTCCATCCAAAAAATTCTGGATTTGAATTCCGATCGAAATAACATGATTTCATCGAAATTTTGGATTTCGGATGGTGACGAGATGTGAACCGAAAACAAAATTTGGAACCCTGAAAAGATACCAAGAGTTTAAGATTAATTTGGTGGTACCTCCCAAGAGTGATAAAAAATATCTTATAATGCAACTAATGCGGAGCTACCATTGGTGCTAATTGTGCGACTGTCCAACGTTTACCAACATTAATAAACACTGGACCGGAGAAGAAGCTTTGGTCGGTTGCCACTATTTTGCCCTAACTCAAAAGGCTTGGGCACACACTAACGGACTAACGGAGACAGACACACAGGTAATTAATCACTCATATCATAGCACACACTGCATGCGTATAAATGTATAATTGCGCAACGATTAACAGCCATTGAAACCTAAATAAAGCAAACCCATTCCCTTCCTTTGCTAATTAACCTCTCCCAGCTTAGGCCATCTCCTCCTCTCCCTCTTTCGCTCCAACCACCACCACCTCCTCTCCTCCTCAATCCCAAGAGGAAGCCACTTCGATTCCTCCGTCGAGATGGCGGCTTCCTCCCGCCGCCGACACATGCTGCGGCGTTAGCCATCGAGATCAAAGAACTCGAAGAGAAGCAACAATGGCGGTCGCTTCCTTGTTGCTACTGCTTCTTGCGTTCTTGCATTCCTGCGCGGCTCAGAATCACACCGCAAGCATCTCGGCCGTCGAGACGGCCGTCCGCGACCGCGCGCTCGGGCTGCTCCGCCGCACGAACCAGCTCATCGATGTCCCGCTCCAGGAGAATCTATCCGCCGGCGCCGTCGAGGCCACGGCGCTGCGCGTGCGGACCAACGCCTTGTGGGCCGACGGCGTCAACGCCACCGCAGGGTTCAGCATCCCGCCGCGCGTCGTCCCTGTCCCGTTCGCCCGCCGCGTCGCCATCGTCTTCGAGCGGTTCCTCGGCAACTCCTCTGGCGCGCTCTTCGCTGCGCCGCGCGGGTACGCGCTGGCCGCGCCGGTGGTCGGCCTGCTCGCGTACGACGCGTCGGGGCCCAACGATCGGCTCGCGCTCCGGACGTTTGGCGCGCCGGTCCGCGTTGAGTTCAAGAACCTCTCGTCGACAAAGTGGTTCAATGCCACCACGGCGAGGTGCGTGATCTTCGCGGCCAGCGGGGAGGCCGTGGCCACGCACGCCGTGGTGTCGGGCCCCGCGTGCGCGGTGTCCGGCACGGGGCACTACGGGGTGGCGGTGCGGGTGGAGACGCGACCACCGCCTACGGCGGTGAGGGGGAGGTGGTGGGTGTGGACGGTAGGGATTGGCGCTGGTGGGGTGTTGGGGGTCAGCTTCTTGGCAGTTTCCGTGGCCGGAGCGGTGAGGTGGAGCAGGAGGCGCAGGAGGGAGGAGATGGAGCGGCGGGCAATGGCAGAGGAGGAGCTGGGTAGGTTGGCTGTCCGGGGGAGCAGGATGCCGTCGGCCAATATGATGAGGACGCGGCCGGAGATGGACAACTGCAGCCTGCCGCCGTGGCGGAAGAGCTAGCTCCTCACCGAGTTGCACCGGCGCCATCTTGTTTTAGGTGCACTTTTCAGTATGAGACTTGTACAGTACAGTACATTGTACCCTTCAATTTTTCGTGTGTAACTCAATCCAATTCAAATTGAAATGTACATTACAGTAGGATCAGGGACGAAGGCAAACCCCCGGCTGGGCCGGGCAGTTGCCCGGGCTTGGGCCAAATAATTTCAATTAGGCCCAGTTGAATGTAGCCTAAAATACCAGAGCAGACCAGTTGAATGTAGCCCTAATTTTGTTCCCCTATCGCGTCGGCCGCCCCCAATTCCCTATTACCGAGCGCCGAGCGGAGAGGCCAGCGAGCCGTCGTCCCGACAAGGAGGCTTGCGCGGCGTCGGCGGGCGGAGGAGGCGAGGCCGAGGCTCGAGGCGGAAGAAGCCGGAGGACGGGGCGACACCGCGACGGGCTAAGCCGCCAGCGAGGCTTGCTCGGTGGAGGAGGCGAGGCTGAGGCGGCCGGCGGGTAGAGGAGGCGAGGCCGAGGGGGAAGAAGCCGAGGCGCCGAGCGGAGGACGGGCGGAGGAGGCGAGGCCGAGGCTTGCGCGGCGGCCGGCGGAGGAGGCGATCGGCAGAGGTGCGAGGCAGAGGAGGCGCCGAGGCTTGCGCGGCGAGGAGGCCAGAGGAGGAACCGAGGAGGCGAGGCAGAGGAGGCGCCGATGGTCGACGCACGCGTCACGCCCGACGCCGACCTGCGACCGGGCAAGGGCTGAGCGCCTGACGGCCTGAGCCGCTGAGGCGGAGGAGGAGGTGAGGCACTGAGTTGATTATGTGAATATATGATGAATATGATTGTCTTTGTCTGATTGTGATGATTGATGAACTAATGCTATTTAGTTATTTAGAGTTGTAGTCTTTTAGAATTTGAATCATGTGAATATGTGATATTGTGATTACTGATTAGTGAAATTTGAATAATTTTTTAAATCAGAAATGAGGAAGTTTTTGGTTAGTAAGAGAAGCATTAAAACCACAGACAGTGCAACCAATGCAAATGCAAGTACAGATGTTGGACAAGCACCAAATAACACTAATGATGTCGATGAGTTCAATCCGGTTGAAATTATACGTGATCCTGCACTTAGGAAACAAATACATGAGTATGGCCCAAATATTCAAGATCAAGTTAGGAGAGCGTACATATCGAAAGGTCCAACCCAACCAATTGTGTGTTTTCCCCGCAAACAATATGGAAATGTTAAAAGAGCATTCTCACAATCGTGGTATGTCAAATATGATTGGATAGAATATAGTGAGTCTCGAGATGCAGCATTTTGTTTCTACTACTTCCTTTTTAAGCAACCGGGAAGGGCCGAAAATTTTGGTTTTGATGTCTTCTCAAAAAATAGGGTTTAGTGATTGGAAGCATGCATACAAGGCATTGCCTGACCATTTGGGTGTGTCAATAGTGCCCATAACAAGGCAAGATTGCAGTGTGATGATTTTAAAAATCAAAGGCAAAGTGTGTCAAGTGTGTTCTCTAATGCAACTCAGGAGTTTGAAGAATTATATAGAATCCGTTTGACTTCTTCTCTATAGTGTACAAAAATTCTCAAAATGCAAGGGTTAGCTTTTCGTGGCCATGATAAGAAACATTCTTCCTCAAACAAGGGTAACTTTCTAGAGATGATAGATTGGTACAATGATAAAAAAAAGAAGAAGTGAGGCATGCTTATGACCGTGCTCCAAGAAATTGCATCATGACTTCTCCACAGATTCAAAAGGAACTTGCAAAATGTTGTGCACAAGAGATCACTGAGGTCATTCGAGGATAGATTGGAGATAGACAATTCTCCGTGCTTATTGATGAGTCATGCGATATAGCAATGAAAGAACAAATGGCGGTAATAGTGAGGTTAGTAATTGGGTATATATCATTCTTTGTGCTTATTTTGTGAAGCATTTATCAATTCGGTTGCATAATGAATTTTTTCCATAGGTATGTGAATTGTCAAGGGCAAGTTGTGGAGCGATTTCTAGGTCTGAAAAAAGTATCTTTGACTACATCAGAAGCACTAAAAGAAGCTCTTTTTGCTCTTCTTGATCATCATAAGCTATCTATTTCAAGGCTACGAGGACAAGGATATGGAGCTTCAAATATGAGAGGTGAATATAATGGCTTGCAGAGAAAGATTTTAGATGAAAACCCATATGCTTTCTATATCCACTGCTTTGCCCACCAATTGCAACTAGTGGTTGTTTCTGTCGCGAGTAGTAGTTGTTGCAAATCTGTTCATGAGTTTTTTTAGTATGTCTCTTTGATTGTTAATGTTACAAGTTCATCTTGTAAGAGGAGGGATGCATTGATTGAAAATCATCACCAAGGTATTTTGGATAAGTTGGAGAATGGTGAGATTTTTACAGGAAGAGGCTTGCATCAAGAAACCAACCTTGCTAGACCTGTGGATACAAGATGGGGCTCACATCATACAACTTTGATTCGTTTGGAGACAATGTGGGATTTGGTCCTACATGTGCTCAATATAGTCCATGAAGATGGGCGTGTACCGACTCAAGCAGCAGGTTTCATAGAAAAAATGGAGAGCTTTAAATTTGTATTCATTTTAAAGCTAATGCTAAAGTTATTTGCAGTGACAAACGAGCTTTCACTTATCTTGCAAAGGAAGGATCTGAACATTATTCATGCCATGGAATTAATTGATGATGTGAAAGAACGTTTATCCAATATGAGGACAGATAGTGCTTGGGAGACCTTATTTGCTCAAGTAGCAAACTTTTGTGCTAACAAAACTATTCTAGTGCCAGATATGGATGAAGAAATACCAATTAGAGGACGTTCGAGACGTGATGGGTTCACTGTCACTAACCTACATTATTATCGTGCAGAGATTTACTTTATTGTTGTTGATAGAATTAAAGCGGAGATGGAGCATCGATTCAACTAAGTTTCTTCAGAGATACTAACATGCTTCTCTTGCCTTGATCCAAAGAACTCTTTCTGCAAGTTTGATGTCAACAAACTTACTCGTCTTGCTCAAATTTATGATGAAGATTTCTCAATAGGCGATCATGCAATTATAAGTGATCAACTTGAGACTTATATTCTTCATGTCAGAAGGCATACTGCATTTGCTAATTGTCAAGATCTTGCATCATTGGCTACAAAGATGGTTGAAACCCAAAAAGACATAGTTTTCCCATTGGTTTATAAATTCATTGAGTTGGCCTTGATATTGCCAGTGTCAACGGTAACCGTTGAAAGAGCTTTTTCAGCAATGAATATTATAAAGACTGAGTTGCGCAACAAGATTACTGATGATTGGTTGAATGACTTAATGGTATGTTATACCGAACAGGGCATATTTCAAACATTGGATGATAACATGATTACTCGACAGTTTCAAAGCTTCAAAACTCGGAGAATGAATTTGCCTCGTAATTGTACATTACCACCTCAATGGTATGTTTGAATCCTTTTCAATGTCAATAATAACCATGTCATATGATTGTTGCACTAATCATTTATTTTCTTACAGATTGGTATTTTGGTGTACACTGTACTTTTGCAACGCAAATATCAACATATGCTTCTTTACAGAGGTATTACCATTGTTTTATGTTTTTAATTTTCATTTACATGATCATATGTGTATTAGCATTCAAGATTGTTTTTAGTTCACATATCGATCAATTCATAATATGTTAGCTATAACAAAATCTGCCCAGACCATATTATTTTCCTGGCTCCGCCACTAAGTAGGATTATTTTTGAGATAATTTAGTATTGAGTATGACTAGAGAATGGTATACCATTTGGATTGATCTGGACAGTAGAGCATTCAATCATTTATCCCGACCCTATCTACCCTCCCCTCATACTCCTCCCTCTCCCTCCTCCTTTCCCTTCATCACCCCTACTGTCTCCCCTTCTCCATCATTGCTACAGTTGCACCGATCGCAACCCTGCATGCCTCATATGCCGCCTTGGCACCAGCCCCTTGCGACCGACGGCAAGCTCACTACTTGCTATGCTGCCAACTCCCCCTCACCCACTGACCACCCCCACCAAATCTAAATATTCTCTCGGCCCTCCCATGGTCGCCTCGCCCTACAGCACCGCCTACCACCCTTTGTCACCGGTCATCAAGCCACCACCACCCCTACAACAGGGTGCGGTGAACCGGTCGCAGTGGTACCATCCCCATCGGCCATCAACGAGAGAGAGTGAAAGTGAGCGAGAGTGAGCGGTAGAGAAGACGAAGATTTCGAGAAAATTTCAAGACCAAGTTTCAACAAAGTTCTAAATTTTTGGATTCAAGTTTCAACCCAAAAGTTTCATAAAGTTTCAACATAAAATTTTTAAGAAGTTTCAACCTAAACATTTCAAGAAGTTTAAGCAAGTTTCAACATTCTTCATCAAGTTTTATCAGAACAAACAAGAGAAGAAGAAAAAAGGGGAAAAACCCTAGCATGGTCACATGTGTCCGCCGCCCACGCTCTTGCCACTCGCTAGTACCACCGCCTCCTTCCCAAGCTCACCTGAGGGGGTGAAGCTAGAGCTCAAAGTCACCTGTGGTGCGTGCGGCAGCGAAATAAAGCTGCGAGGCAACGTGGGGTCACGGGATTTAACGGATCCCTTGTTGGCGATGTGGAAGACGACTGTATCCGATGGATCATGTCATCGACGTCCTCCTCCCGCCTTGCCTACAGTGCTTGCCATGCGCTTGGGTCTTAGTATTGTATTTGCTTTAGCCTTGCGTACTATGCTTGCCATTCACTCGGCACTGGGCACATGCTCGCCGATGCTCGACCCAATGTGCTAGCTGTGCGCTTGGGTCACACGCCACGCTAACCTTGCCCCGTTTGGTTGCCTAGGATGGGCACGAATAGAGAGAGAGCGCGCCAACTCGAATGGTTGCGTGCGAGCGATGCAGTGAATGGATAAGGTCTTGTATAGACTGGATAGATAAGATGTTGTATGGTTGATGCTCAGGTTAAACTTTGTGTCGTTTAGTTTTGTTGTGACGGTACAATAGTTTTTTCTGTTTAGTGGTTGATGATCAAGTTAAATGTCGATATTTAGGATTTGACACTAGAATATAATTTATCGTTTATATAGAATGGCAAATTCATTTCCCCTCCTCTTCTCTTGTTGCTCCGGCACCAGCGATGGTTGGGTCGTACCTCACCGGCGGTTGCGTCCACCCTCTACTCCTCTCTTCCCTCCACCGCATTGCCATCCCCTCCGCCCATCGCCGTCACGCCTCCCTCTGCGCGAGGTCACCGCTGTCGCTGCTGGCCTGATGCCTCCCCTCCTTGCCACCTGCTCGCCGTCTCGTCGCCGACCTGACGCCTCTCCTTGCCACCTGTTCTTCGTGGTGTTGGGGAAGAGGGCAGGCGGATGGGGAGGGGGCGGTGGGGCGGGGTCGGTTCGGAGGGAGTAGAGGCGGAGCTCGAGCTGCATGATGGAGGTAGGGGGGAGGGGGTGCAGTAAGGAGTGAGGAAGAAGAGAGAAGGAAGGAGGGGAGGAAGAAGAGGTAAAATTGTGAAAGTTAGGGGCAAAGTATTCAAAGTGGCAAAGTCTGAACTGGATCTTGTATAGAGTAGCAAATTCTGAATTTCAATCTACATGATGGCCAATCCTTAAAATGTTTTTCTAGAATGAAAGACAGGGTTAGCAAAACTGAAACTGAAAAAATCAATGGAAAACCGAAATTGGAAATTCAAAAATATCGAGCCAAAAATTGCTGAAAAATCGTTAGAAATTGAAGGGTTAAGAATTAAAATTTAAAAAAAAATCGTAAACCAACCTGTTTGATGGTTGGTTTTAACCGTACGATCGAACGCCACAACGTTGTAACATGATTTCGACCCAAAACCGGTCCTTTTGTACCGAAAATCGATCTGTTTTACGCCGTATAATTTTTATTTTATTTTTTTTAATTTTTGTAATTAGACCAGTTTACCGACCGGTTTTAGATGCCGAACCAGCCTGATACGGTCGAATTATCCCATTATTTTTTATAGCAACACTACATTGCATTTTCTCTGAAAACAAGTTCCTTGCAATAGTTTATCCACTTCATTTCCAGAATAGAGCAGAAACAAAGCTGTAACTGAGAAATAGTACTTCGCAAGCTCATCAAGGAAGAAGATTGCCCCAAAAAAAAACGAGACTACCATGCATTATTTGGTGTCACCAAATTCACAAAAACGAAGAGGGAGCTGAGAAGCCATTATTGCAAAATAATATATACACATTTTTTATGCATTGACTATCAAAAATATATCATACATTTTAATTTGTTCTCCTAAGAAGTTTGCTATATTAAAAATACTAGCACAGTTAAAGATTTGAAGTGCTTCTCATTTATCTGTTTATACCTAGCAGGGAAACGTTCAACGATTTACTCTGTTCAGCACTTGAAGAGCAGCCACACAGACGAACAGAAACTACACCATATTTTGCTCAAAATTTCAGGTAGCAACCAGATAACAAAAGCATTTCCCAAATATCCCTGGCAGATGTCACTATCTTTTCTTCAGATTCCAAAATAGACGGATACCTCTGAGGTACGAGCACAGATTTCTGTATATCTCACAAGAGACTGCAGCAAATAAACACATGTAATCATAATCTCTCCTAAATATTTCAGTTCGATGTGTATGACCAGTACTCCTTGACGAGCTCACGGAAGAGAGATCCTTCAGTCTCCATGAGCTTCGTAGGTTTGTTGTATTCCACAACTTTCCCTGGAAGTGGATGTAGCTCATTAGTATGGACTACAGAAGTATATGCTGCAATACCATCTTGGTACAGATTTTTTGGTAATCTAAAACAACTGAACAAAAAAGAATAAAGAAAAGGGTTAAGACAATGCAGTTGAGATTTATTTTTCACGGTGTGGCAGAAGTATAGTAAAAGTTAGTAGACATACATAACTGCATAAAAGGCTAAAGCAGTAAATGCGAAAGCGGTTGTTCACTCCATCTAAACTACATTTGGTTTCAGGCATAATTCCCATATTCCAGATTTAATGATGGTGATTAACAAGACTATCTATAACAAGATCACGGTATTTGTAGTAAGTTGGTGATAAGAGACATACCATCGCTCATTGAAAGTACCCTAGTGCAGTCCATAACTGTCGGTATACGGTGTGCGACTGTAATAACAGTGCAATCTTTGAATTCTGTCCTGATCGTTTTCTGAAGGATAGCATCTGTTGCATTGTCTATAGAAGCTGTGGCTTCATCGAGAACTAAGATACGGCATCTTCTCAAAAGTGCGCGGCCCAAACAGAAGAGCTGCCTTTGGCCCATGCTCCAGTTCGACCCATCTTCCGCAACTATATGACAAGGTCTGATCAGTGCTATGAATAAGATAATTCCAGATATCATGCAAGAAAATGAATATGACCAATACACCTAGGACTATTGATGGTTTGACAAATCTGGTGGCACATGTATTTTAACAGTTTGAATTCTGAAATGACTTGAGCAGAACTTTCTGTTTGACAATGGCTCAGTTTGTTAAGGACGAAAGATGTTTTGTTAAGTAGAAAAAATGAATTCCAGGTATCAAAGTATAGGCGCAGCAAGGTCTCTTACCAAGTGAATCCAATCCCTGTTCCTTCTCCTGGACAGCTTCGAGAAGTTGACATTTGTCAAGAACCTGCAACAGAAAAGTAAATAACCAATTTAGTTATTCCTTTGAAGACGTCCATATGCTATAAAAAAGAGAAATACAAGCATGCCCTAATTCAGTTTATTCATCCCATTTTGATAATCTGCTGAACTTTCTGAAATTGTTAGGTATTATATCACAGCAACTGAGCTGAATTGTCATGGTCAACAAAAGAGGACCCGCCTCAATATTTAACGAGAGGTGCTTCTATGCTTTTCTTTTTTAAAGTTGCACAAATATTAAAGCATGAATGAGTACATCAGGTTCTTTCAGAGTACCCCTTTTACATGGCAAACCTATCTGATTATTGAATAGGATGAGAAAAACATCACAAATAGCTGTGTACACTACACATCTTACCTCCCATATTTGTTGATCTGAGAATTGCCCAAGAGGATCTAGATTATATCTTACTGTACCCTGAAAAAGTGTAGGATCTTGCGGAATGATGCCCAAACGAGAACGCAGGTCATGTAATCCTATTGTAGTGATGTCCACACAATCTATAATTATTTCCCCTCCAGCTGGCTCAACAAGACGAAACAATGCACCAATTAAAGTAGTTTTGCCACTCCCTGTTCGACCAACTATACCAATCTTATCTCCACCTTCAAACGTGCAAGTGATTCCATGCAGTACAAGGGGTGCATCCTTCCTATACCTAATCTGTCGAGCAAAATATCAATCACATAAATTTGTTAGAACCCCTAAAGGCTTTCATCTTGTAAGGAAGACATGCAAATATTTATATTTGATTACCTTCAAATCTCTAAGCTCCACCCTGCCAACCTGGGGCCAATCTGGTGCCGGTCGATTTTCTTCAATAACTTCTGCTGCTTCACTTTGTATGTCCATGTACTGGTTCACCCGTTCCACAGAGATTATTTGATTTGCAAGGTTGCATTGGTTTTGAATAGAGAAAACAAGGGATGTATTTAGGGAAAGACCATAGGACAATGCCATTCCTACAAAACCTGAGCAAGTATGAACGTGAATGGTTAGTTTTTCTGATGGCAATGTTAATTTTTTATTATTTTTTTTCATAACCTGAACAATATCAAATGCTAATTTTAATCAACTCCGACACCTACAAAATAGTAGGCATATAAAATAGTATCACTAAAACTGCCTTTCGACAAAAAGATACAAACATTTGCATGATATCATCAGAACAAGTGGTAGCTTGAGAAATGTACAGCGTTTCATATTTCACCAGATCATCCTGCCAGGCTGACATGCAACAACTAAAATTTTAATTTTACTTGAAGCATTCATCATTATCAAGTAGGTCTTTCACAACAAGCTAAACTTTTTCGTAACTCAATATCAGGAGGCAATGAAAACATAGCAAAAATTTTCTTTGTCGTGCATCTAGCAATTTATCGCAAATCAGATGCAAGAATCAATTGTCATAGAGATTACCGAGTTACTGGCCACTTAAATTTTGTCCCAACATCTTTACTGTCTTAAACATTCCAGTTGGTGGCGTATGGTGGTGACCGGTGAGTCTGCCTCCAACCTCACCATTCCACGTGCACCGACAGGTGGGCCCCGGCTGTCAGAACCTTGCACCCGAAGCCCAGGGTCCTCAACACCCTCCGCTCCGCACCGCCGTCTCTCCTCTCCCCAAGCACCACTCCCTCTTCTAAACCTGACCGACGAGCTCGGGGAAGGCCGGCTCTGGCACCGGCGAGCTCAGAGATGGCTGTACCAGCCGCCAGTGGGCTTGGGGGAAGGATTCGGAGCCGGCGGGGGTTGAGTGCTACGATGATGATGAGGTCGGCGCCGAAGCACTGCCGCAACACAGATCTACTACACCTCACCGGAGCCGGGCAACGGGGGAGGATCGATCCGACAGCGATGTGCTCAGCGCAGGACAGGTAAGGGGCGCAACTTCGACGACGACGGGGTCCGACGGGCGGTGAGGATGCTGCAGGCTATTGTTCTTTTGGACATTTTCTACACTCTTGTGTAATATTTTGTTATAGGCTATTGTTCTTTCATATATATATAAAATTTTCGAAATGTATACCATGTGCAAATTTATTGATCCAACTAACACTTATGAACATATTCAAGATTCCCATATGGGAAAATATATCGGTCAACATCCGATATTTGATATGCCAAAGGTTAGCCTTGCCCAAACTCCAAAAATCTCCTATCTCCGCCACTAGTGGAGAGGAAGCACAAGATGACGTCGATGTAGAGGTGGCCGAGGAGGCCGTGTTGTCATCGTCGTCCTTCCAGCGATTCCTCAACGGCTCTCTGTGTCCCTACCGAACCCAAGCTCAATTTCGGCTCTAGACCAGAGCTCACCGGCGATGGTTGGTCGTCATCCTCAACTGCGTGGTGGTGTACGAGGTTAAGGATGGTGGCCGCCTGGCCGGAGTTGGAGGGGAAGGTGGCAATAGATTTCGTCTGGATGAACAACAGGAGGGCTATGGCGGCGCCGGTGACAGCAAGGTGGCGACACAGTGATATGAGCAGCGACGATATGGCGCGGATGGAGTACGACAGCTGCTAGGGAGGTGATTGAGTGGAGATGAGGTGGCCTCGGGCGAGCTGGTACGGCCTCACTAGCACCGAGTTGGAGAAGGGAGTTTGTAGGGTTTCAGTTGTCTGGCAATTTCACGTTGTGCCCCCTTGGTTCTGATAAATTGCAATCAGGCCCTTCTCATAGGTGAAATCTTTTGATTTGGGCCTCCATTGCTCTATTTTTATCGCGGTTAGGTCCTATGCGTCCATCTCAACTCATAGTTATGTACGACGTGGTCCAATATAATGTGCCTAGCCGCGTCGACCGACAGAAAAGGATCCAAGAATGTAAATTTTCAATAGGGCAATGAAAAATATATAATATGCGGAAACGATGGATAAAGGTCAAAAAATGCAGAAAATTATGAGGAAAATATACATAAATACGATTCATGTTAGCTTCAGCAGAGAAGAGAGATAGCGAGGGAGGGATGCTCTGTTATCGATGGAGACGACAGATGGCTAGAGGAACAAATGAACAATAGCATTAAATGGTATATTTATTTCTAGATCCTCTCATGGCCAACTAAGCTGATACCATCGCCATTGTAGTTTTCTTCTGTGTTGCGGGAGGGGTTTGTAGAAACATTAGAGGGTGTGGTGCAGACTGAGCATGGCAACAAAGGCATGATACGAGCCGCAGTGGAGCTCAACTGAGCGCACTGGTGAAGTCAAGGACATAGGGGTCGGCCAAGCTGGGTTAAAAATTTCGTTTTAAGGCAAATCTCGTCAACGTCCGAAATCCGATTTTTCGCCGAGATCTCGTTATTTCGGACGAAATCTGAACGAAATTCAAAAAGTAAAATTTGAATCCGGTTTTTTTTTACCGAAATTACCGAGATTTTGGTTAAAAAACCAAAATTTCGATCCATTTAACCGAGATTTCGGCCAAATTAAAATGATCTAAAAAGTGTGCAAAATTCGTTAATTTTTTTTGAAATTTTGGTCAGACATGGAAAACGACTTGAAGAATCCAATATGGTCAAACTCCGGTCAAATCCGGTCATTTTTTGGTCAAATTTCAGTAAAAAAAAAATGAGATTTCGGTCCATTTCGGCGAAAAAATAGGGGATACTGGAGCACTTTTAAAAAATTTTAGGGTTTTTAAAATTTCGCCGGGATTACGGAACTCGGGGGGGTCCGAAATCCGAAATTTCGGCGGGAATTTGAACCCTGAGGCCAAGAACGGTAGAAAAGGCATGATTCGAGCAGGGGTGGAACTCCGCCGAGCATCACGTCGGAGCTGAGGGTGTGGCGCAAACTCGCCATGTTGGGCTAATATGATTTTTTTTATTACTATTTGTAGCAAAGCACGGGCATCGATCCAGCTAGTTTAGAACAACGAGGTGATGATTGAACTTACTGTAACCTTCTTACCAGGGCTAAAAGTTCCTGTAGGAAGAAGAACCATGACGAAGGCAGAAAAAGAGAGAACCGTAGCGCTCATTGTTTCAAGGCGTTGGATCAACCATTCAGTCGCTGCAAAATTATAGAAGTATGGACCGGCATTCTTGTCGACGAGCTCCAGATTTTTAGCAAAGAAACGGTCTTCTTCCTCAAAGGCCCTTATTGTTATAGCCCCTGAAATCGATTCACCCAGGTGATTTGCTAGAGCGGACTTGGTAGTGCCATTGATCCGCATCAGTTCCTTAGCCGAGGCTAAATAGTACCTCTGCAGGACCAAAACATAACAGATTTCAGTGGATGCAAATTGTGAAATGAAAAACAGTAGACTTTCACCCCTTGGATGAAAATAGCAGCAGAGCACATCACTTGGTTAATGAAATAACACAATAAATAAATGGGGTTTATCCATAAGAAACAAAGTCACACAAAGTTTACCTGCAACCTAATTGTCAAAACTATCATAGGCACCGAGACAAACAGAACTTGCCATGTAACAACAGCCAATACCCCCAGATTGCTATATGTATTTAAGCTGGCACTAATGCTAAACATGAAGGCGAATGGAACATCAAGGTCAACGATACTCAAATCTAAAGAAACCTGCATGCGACAAGAACTAGTTAATCCATCAATAGAAAAAAAAAACTCCAAATATAAAATGGAACTGTGATTTTTGGTCTTTCCCATTTGTTTAAGAATTCTTACCCGGCTAAGTACCCTTCCCAGAGGAGTAGAATCAAAAAAGGACATCGGTGCACGGAACAAAGAATCAAGTAACTGGGAAAATAAGGATCTTGATGTCTGGATCCCTAGAACAATGATAGACAAAGATCTTGATAGCAAGAAGAACATTGAGCAAACTCCAATACCAATATACACAGAAATTAACTTCAGTGTACTAACACTATGATTTTCGACATTAGCAGCCATCCATGAATTCTGTGATATTTGCCCAGATATGAAAATTATGTGAGAAATAACACACACAGAGGCATACAGGAAGCCTTTGTTCTGACGCAGGTATAGCATATAAGGCTTAAGACCTGTATCCCCCATCTCTCTTTCCTCTCTCTTGATCAGTTGATCTGCTGGTGATGGCTCCACAGATTCACTGCTTCCATGAATGCCATTTGTCTCCTTTGTTGATATTTCCTTTTCTCCGTGTGGGGGTATATTGTTAAGATCTGAAACATCAATAGTATCTTTGTGGGCATTTACAAGGTCCTGAAATTCTTGACAATATGCCAATAGATCTTGATAAGGTGCTGCCCGAATAATCTCCCCATCTGACATTAACTGCCAAAAAATGTCACTAGTTTTAAGTTACATTAACAAATAAATACAGTCGCTACAATAAATAAAAATCATAGAGGCACAAATATCATCACATAGTATTTTTTTTTTTCCAAAGAGGCGGCGGGACAGCTGCTGCTGCCGTTTCCATTTAGTATAGTTATTTGATTATGTAGAGGATCATCCGATTATCAGTTGGAAGGTTGAACCATTGAAACCGTGTTAATTATGGGTGGGAAAAAAAAAGAACCAATAGATTAAATATGAAAACTTGATTTTTGCAAAAGAAACACACACACACAGAGAGAGAGAGAGACAGAGAGAGACAGAGAGAGAGAGAGACCAGAATGGAGTCAAATACGGGTAGAAAATCCACTTGGTGGGTCACCAAAAGAACAGTCTTGTCTGATAGAGCTCCCATGACATATTCCTGTCAAACAAGAGCATTAAAAAACTGTTCATAATCAAGTAGTACGGCAATCTGCATCTGTTAATATGATCGTTACATTAAAGAGATTTGTTGCTGTATGAGCATCAACAGCACTGAAAGGGTCATCAAGAAGATATATGTCTGCATTTTGGTATAGTGCACGAGCAAGCTGAACACGCTGCTTCTGACCACCGCTAAGATTTACTCCTCTTTCCCCAATTTGAGTACGGTCTCCGTATGGCAACATTTGAAGGTCCTTGACCAAAGAGCACCTGGCAAGTGTTTTTCGATATCTTTGCTCATCCATCAATGATCCAAAGAGAATATTATCTTGCACAGTTCCTGTTTGGATCCAGGCATTCTGAGAAACATACGCTATTTTCCCACAAACTTGAATCTGAAATATTTACAGAAAGATTATCATTTAATATTAAGTTCTTATGAAAAAGGAACTAATTGACAATTTGACATACTTCATGTTCGCAGGTCGCAACTATAATCAAACAAAACTATCATAACTTCGCAGAACCTAACATGATGCAGTTGTCCACATGCTGTATTTTGAGAAAGAAATTAGCATGTAAGGTTCTCAGGTCAAGTGCACACAGCAATATTGTGTTTCTCAACTATTAGGCAGTATATTTTGAATATGGAAATTTATACTTGCAGTTGAGTGGTCAAGTTAATAAAGCTTACAAAATTTGCAAATGATAAAGGAAATTAATCAAAGTACCAATAGTTATACTAGTCATGATTCTTCTTAAAAATGCACAGGGATAACAAAATCATGATAACCTCACAAATTGACAGCTCTGTGATTTTCTATGTCGAAAAAACACAGGTAATAGAAAAGGCATACCGCGCCTTCAGTTTGGGGTACCTCCCCAAGTACTGCAGCCAAAAGTGTTGATTTTCCCGATCCTACCTCGCCACAGATTGCAACCTTCTCTCCAGCTTTGACCACCAAACTTATATTCTTTAGAGTTGGTTTTGATGGGTTCTCATCCCATGAGAAACTGCAAGTGTGTATCACTATTGGGTACTCGGTGCTTACACAGTATTTCTTCCTAACTTGCCCATTCAGCTCAGGTGCATCAAGAAACTTTGCTATTCGAGTGAAAGCAACCTTAGCTTGTATCACAACTCCAATCACATCCGGTATCTGCCTAATTGGATCTTGCACGAGACGCAGAGTTGCCACAAAAGTGAAGACATTGCTAGCATCAAGAGGGATTTTCAAAAGATAGCATGTTAGAAAGGTTGCAGCCGAAACCAAAACAGGTGATGACCAGAACAGGAAACTGTTGTATGCCCTCCTAAGCTGGAATGCTGACAACCACTTGTACTCAACCTCCCTCAACCCCTCGATGACTTTCTTGAAATGAGTTTCCCATGCATAAAGTTTCAAGACCTTAATATGAACTAACGACTCAGACATGGCCTTCAGTCTCACATCTTGAGCTTCCATAAGTTTACTCTGAAATCTATGCTGCAGTTTGGCTAGTGGAGCATTGCAAAGTACAGTGATAATGATAATAACCAACGATGAAATCATTGCCGGACCAACTGCATTGTACAGAATTGCTAGAGCAATGCAAAGTTGGACACTTGTCGTCCAAGTCTGATGGAACCAATAGGGGAATTCCCCAATCCGGTAGGCATCGACAGTCACATAGTTCATAATTTCTCCAGAAGAGTGCTTCATTTTTGCTGAGTTTGATAGCTTCTGTTGCTTCTTATAAACAGCTGCTGACAGGAATGACCTCACCTGGAGTCCTAATCTCCGAGTGCGGAAATACCACTGCCTCTGTGACAAAGATTCACAACATTTGCAAAAGAACATCGTCGCAGCTAGAACATAACCTTCATATTTAAACATCGCTTTCCCAAGCGAAACATTGATGAATGCCCTGAGAAACAATGGTCCAGCAGATAAGGTGAGCACCTTGAGCAAGGCAAAGAAACCGGAGACTATGATCCCCCTCTTGTGGCAAGAAAAAATAGTCCAAAAGACTGATGGTGTGGCATGTGACTGCGGCTGCTTCTTGATGCTCATCTTCTCCAAGAACATCAAGTACTGGTTCTGTGCTCGATCTGTGGTACCTAAAAGTGGCATGTCTTTCTCTTCAAGGGGCTTCTCATAACCCATCTTCATCAAACGGTTCAACCACCAAAATGACATCACGCTGAAAAAGCCAGCTTGAGCAAAAGAAGTTTCCTGACTCTCAGCATCAGCTATGTCGCCATCTGTCTCGGTGTTCAGGGGCTTGTATAAAGCATTACCGATTCCTTCATAACCCTCTTCATCATGGCTGTGCCGAAAGCCATAAAGAAGGAGGAGAACTGAGCCTGGTAGGGACAGAACATCGAAACAAGGCTTAATGGTGATCGCCTTCTCGGCAACCATGTAAACAACTGAAGAACAACAGATGAATGCTGCGTAGATGGTCAGCAAAACCAACCAAAATCGCACAAATGCCGCTCCAAGAAACTGAGGTGAGACGCTGAAAGCGAAGCTGGTAAGGATCAAACTGAATCCTTGAGACAATGTTACAAGCCACCAGTGTGGCAGGTAAACAAAAACATCCCGATTGAAATTACTCACTAGCATCCACAGTCCCAAGCTAAGATGAACCAAACCCAAGATGCCATTGAACACTACAGCAGCCAACTGTAGTGGTGAATTGAGCATGACAAGCTGTCGCACCGACCCCCTACTCTTCAGAATTTTGACAAGCAATCGGAGTGCAAGTACAATGATGAGCACTGCAGCGATGCCAGTCCCCACCAGATGATTCATGCAAGTGGAAGAATCGAACATTTCCTTCAATGCACATGAGAATGCATCTTGATTGGGGCAAATCGGGTTCTCACACATGTTAATCGTCCAAGAACCTGAAGTATAATTACAAACAGAGTATTAGAGTCAGATTCCAGGTTTGAAGGAGGAGCTACTTTATGGTACACTAAATTCAGCTAGCAAGGTGGCCCACGCACTTATTTTATTTATCTCAAATTAGTATTTTTGGAATTTTAATTTTGAATAAAACAAAAAAATTCACCTATTATCGAATTAAAAACAATCCCTAATTTCCTTTTATTATTATTCTTCTATTATTTTTGTTGTTCTTATTAATTGAGAGTTAAAATCAAATGGATAATTTCCTTTTGTTATTTATTCAGAATTTATGTTAATTTTCATTGTTATTTTTTTTATTTAATTTTGCATATCAGTTTTATATTAGAATTCGCATACAAATCCAACTAGTGATTTTTATCTAATTTTATTTTGAATATAAGCTAAATAGAGGTTTAAATTTTGAGTTCGTATTAAAGTTAAATGGGTGATTTCAATTTATTTTTTCATTCCAAATTCTATTATTTTTTTATTGTAGTCGGTATGGGTTCTTTATTCCAGTCTAAACCGTTAATCTTATTGTTATTTATTATTTAATTTCAAATATTAGTTTTAGGTTAGATTTGATATATAAATACAACTGCCAATTTTTATCTAATTTTTTTTAGAATTTTAGCTATGCCCAGGTTTTAATTTGGAGCATATCAAAATCAAGATTTATTGTTATTTTTATTCAATTTCGAATGTTGGTTTTATTTTAAATTCATATACAAATCTAACTTCTAATTTTTATCGAATATTTATTCTGAATTTCAATTGTGTATGGGTTTTAATTTGGAGTCCATATAAATATCCAATGGTTGATTTATTTATTTATTTATTAGGAATTTTTTTATTGTACTTGCAATGGACTCTTTTCTTTTAAAACATTATATTTTATTTGAAATTTCAATTATTTTTTATTGTCAAACCGCTAATTTTATCTTATTTTATTTTGAATTTTAGTTACGTACGTATTTTAATTTGGAGTTCATATGAAAATCAAATGGCTAATTTCTTTTTATTTTTTATTCTAAATTTCTATTATTTTTTATTGTATTTGACATGGAATCTTTTTTAAATTTAAGCCATTGTAACTCAGGTCCGCTATATAGACAGTTAGATGGTTTTCAATAAATAATAACATCAAATGGATACTATAGTTTAACTTACTTAGGGTCCACCAATTTAAGTGGCAAATGTTTTGCTTTTTTGTGAGAATTTTTAGCACATTCCTATTTTTAACAAAAGATCCTATGTCGATTGTAAGTAGGGTGCACCAGATTAAGGGTTAGATATTTTGCTTTTTTAATAAAAAATTTGTATACTCCTATTTTTAACAAAAAATCTGATGGCGATTGTAAGTAGGATCCGCCAGATTAAAGGTTAGATGTTTTACTTTTTTTTGTTAGAATTTCTAACCTATTTCTCTTTTTTCTTAGCAACTCTCCATGAGTTTTAAATGTATAATAGATATGGACCGTTCAATCTTTTCAATACAATAGATAAGATTAGTTAAACGTTGATGTCTAGCTTCCCAACTGGTAGACAATCTTCCAGCAGTAGAGCAGTATAAATATCCTTAATAAATCAATAGATAGATGTCATGGATGACCGGTTTGGAGTTGTCTTCAGCCGCCGCCACCAGTCCAAGGCCAACTCGGATGAGTAGTCCGATAAGGACTCATGAAGCCTTGGCACAGCTAGCGAAGGCCTAATACTAAATATATAGTATAGTTTCCTATAATAGCTTGTACAGCCTTGGCCGGCTATAAAAAGGCAACAATTGGATGAAATAAAGCAAGCAATATTAGGGTTTCCCCCTTCTGTCTGCTTAGGAGGCGGATTGGAAGCTAGCCGCCTCCTTAAATCCGTCTTGAGACAACCTACATTCTTCGAAAATTCCTGGCCGTAGTGACATATTTGGTATCGAGACCTTCGCTCTGCATCACCATGTCTTAGATGAGGACCAACCCCTCCACGATGTGCAGCCCTCAAGGCGCGTTATGCAGTTTCTTCGTGACATCACGCCTCGTCTTGACAAGATCTGCGTCGGCTGGAATCCCCTCCATGCACGACTTCGTCCATGCAACAAAGCGCATCACCTGCTATCATGCGCCTCGAGGTGGGGCGTGGCAAGGCTCTCCTTCGGCGACAACTCCTCAGACGATGACACGGAGATCAATGGCGCGGCTAATTCCCGGCACCAGCGGACAGTGCAACCGCCCGGCCGCCTGCGCGCCATGGGCGTCGCCCGGTCCCGGCCAATGTGACTCCGCCAGCGGTGTCCTTCTCTAGCGGCACGTCAAGATCCTCCAAGGCCCATCGTATTCAGACGACCGCCAACAAGGATGAAGAGGACCGCACTGCTGCACACTTCCACAAGTGGAAGTTTCCCACGTATAGTGGTGATGACGACCCCTTTCCTTGGCTTAAACATTGGAGACCTTATTTATGGGGTCGATCTTTTATGGTTTGCACTGATCACTATTCCCTCAAATTCCTCTTAGACCAGCGACTCTCTACAATTCCTCAATATCATTGGGTCAGTAAATTATTGGGTTTTGATTTTATGGTGGAATTCAAACCGGGCAAGCAGAATGTAGTGGCAGATGCTTTATCTCGAAGAGAGGCGATCGGCTACGACTTCGGCAATCTCCCGTCCAAGTTTTGATCCTCTTTGCAGTATTCGGACGGCCAACCACGGCTGATCCAGCCATTGTTGCTCTTCGAGATCGACTCGGCCAGGTGCCCTTCAGGATCCTGGGCGATCATTGATGATATTCTCACCTTTCGGTACGTAAGGCCTACATTCCTCCTTCTTCCCATTGGTTCAGATCGCTCTGGCACATCTCATATGGAAGTCATGAGGAATACAAAAGACCCTTCATCGTCTTCGTCGCGATTTTCACATCCCCCATGATAAGACTACAGTGCGAGAGTTTGTTCAAACATGTACTACCAACGCAACAAAGTGAGCAACTGGCAAGCGGGCCTTTTGCAACCTCTTCCTATCGGTGCAGTCTGGGGAGGACATCTCAATGGATTTTATTGAAGGGTTGCCGAAGGTTGGAGAGCAAATCGATGATTTTGACCGTGGTTGATCGTTTCTCCAAATATGCATTTTATACCACTTGCTCACCCGTGTGCAGCTAGCGCTTCGGTAGCAAGAGCCTTCTTTGATGAAATTGTTCGCCTCCATGGAGTTCCTTCCTCCATTGTGTCCGGCCGGGGCCTTTGTCTTCACTTCCTCCTTTTGGAAAGAACTCTTTGACTCACGGTACGACTTTAAATATGAGCCGCGGCATTTCATCCCAGTCCGATGGTCGATCCGAATCGATGAATCGTGTCATCTCCATGTATCTTCGTTGCCTCACGGGAGGTCGGCCCGTCGGTGGCTCAATGGCTCGCTTGGGCGAATATTGCTATAATACTTCCTATCATAGCTACATTGCGGGAAACTCCATTTCGCGTGGTTTATGGCCGTGATCCACCTTCTTTACGATCCTATGATATTTGAGAAATCCACTTGCGCTTGTGGCGATAGCATTTCTCGGCGTGATGAGTTCCTCCTGGAGATAAAGAGATCGATTCTTGCTAGCTCAACAATCTGCCAAGCTTTATTCGATGCTAAACATGGTGTTGGAATTTCATCCAGGTGATTGGAGTGCAGTTGCGCATCCACCAGCGTCCATAGCCTCCCTTCTGGTATGCGTGAGGAAGTTGTCTCCTGCTTTTATGGACCATACAAAATTCTGCACGCGTGGACTCGATTGCTTATTGTTTGGAGATTGCCTCCTCGTACAAAAATACACAATGTTTTCCACGTGAGTCTCCTCAAACCATTCAAAGGTTAAGCCTCCATCTGCACCCCCTTCACTACCTCTAATTTGCTACATGGGCCGAGTCCTTCCTCAACCAGCCAAGGCTATTCGTGTTCGTCGTCGCAAGGATGGCGTTCACCAGGTGCTAATTCACTGGGCCCATGCTTCTCCATCAGTTACTTCTTGGGAGGACTTGACTGCCTTCCGCCGTCGCTACCCGGAATTTCAGCTCGAGGGCAGAGCTTTTCTTGAGGAGGAGATGTCATGGATGACCGGTTTGGAGTTGTCTTCACGCTTCGCCACCAGGTCCAAGGCCAACTTTCGGATGGTAGTCCGATAAGGACTCATGAAGCCTTGGCCTGGCTAACGGAAGGCCTAATACTAAATATATAGTATAGTTTCCTATAATAGCTTGTACAGCCTTGGCCGGCTATAAAAAGGCAACAATTGGATGAAATAAAGCAAGCAATATTAGGGTTTCCCCTTCTCTGTACCGCCCGGGCGATTGGAGAGCAGCCGCCTCCCTTCGTCCGTGCGAGACAACCTCTGTTCTTCCCGAAATTCCCTGGCCGTGACAATAGATCTGATTTCTACTGCTCACCATGTAATATTAGTATAATACAATGTAGAATTTCTTTACCGACGGTCAAAAAGAAGAATGATGGGCAATGTAGCACGAGAAAGGTGAGAAGAGGACTAACCTGTGGGGGAACTCATCTGTCCAATCTCTATTGCACTGTTGGGTGGATCAGTTCCCCTTCCAGCCCTGCAGCAACCATGGACGGAAAAGTAGTTAGACTTGTACAGTAAAAGTTCTATCGGAGCATGATTAGAAATGTTGGATTAATTCCATACGAAAAAGTGACCGCCGAAAGCTCAATGAACACAACACAAAGGTCAGGGTCACATAACAAATCAAGGAACCCCAAAGCTGCAATGTTCTTCTTGATCAACCACCCAATCACCATTCACCATGAAAAGAAAATACCAGAAAAAAAAAACGAGAGCAGGAGATGAAAGTAGAATCGTGTCTTGAATAGAAATCAAGACAATGCGCGAGCAACTGGCGCAGAAGAGAATGCGCGATCATCAGATACGGAAGAAAAAAAACCCAAGCCCCCCAAGCGCACAAGATAAGTTCTTGCCCTTCTCGAGCCCAGAGCCCACGCCCAAAAAGAATAGCAGCAGCAACCGAATGACCACCGATCAAAAGATCATTTTTTTCCCCACTTTTTTTTTTCTGAACCAAGCACTACCCCAAGAACCAGTTACCTTCCTATCGGCGGCCTCGTTGTCGCAGCAAGAGACGCCGCCGGCCGCCCCCGTTTGTGGATGGACGAGCGCGTTGGGCTCAGCGTCGCGAGCTTTTATTACTGGACTTAGACCATCTCCAACCATATTCCCTTCATTTCATTCCTTTCCCTGTTCCCTTTTCCATTCCCATTCCATTTATTTCCACTCATCTCCAACAGATTCCCTTTAAAGAGAATTGTATAGGGAAAGGAGAGAGAATCCCTTCCTGGAGGGAATAGGAGAGAGAATCCCAGGCTGAAGGGAATGCTGAAGGGAATCCGTTGGAGCGCTGAAGGGAATGAGGGAGGGGACGGGAATGGGTTGGAGATGGTCTTAGACGGGCAGCAGCGGGGTTGGTGCTTTATTATACGACGTCGACGCGCTGTGCCTGTGCGCCCTTCCGTGTGATCGATCGGTCGTTCTCTCGATTGAAATTTCTCCCAGACAAATGACGTCAAATTTGGTGATGATCTATCGATATAATGCCGTAGCATTGTACGTCGTCGAGAGATACGGCAATATGGTTTCTATGTAATTGTTTCCAGGCAGATACATGCAAAAATAGCGTGTGGTCCATGCGGCTGAGCTAGGATTGTAACACCATCATATTTCACCGTCTTTCAACTATTACTAGAGTACCAACAGAACTGAGCCAAATCCGATCTTGTTGACGACTATTTGCGGCCACACAATCTTCCTAGGGTATCTTCAATTCATCTGCCAAACAAACAATGCCAAATTTTGTGATCTATCCACATAATCTGGTGTGATTGTCGTCAGAGATATCCGGTAACACTACTTCTAATGTAGTTGTTTCGATGTAGCTAGACCTAGGCAAAAATAGCGTGTGGCTGAGCTAGGATTGTATATTCTACTCCTAGCATCATTATATTTCATCATTTTTCAACTACTACCATCGTACAATAGAATCGAGCCAAATCCGATTTTGTTGGTGATGTCATAAGATCCATAATTGCCACGGTGTTTATTACCATGAAAATGTCATAAGATCCATAATTTAATACAAAATACAAAAACACACCACCCCTTTTTCCCTAGCTTAGGTGGCCAACCCTTAAGGCTAATGTCAGCTTAGAGCTATGGTATAGCCAGCTTTATACCTATCTTTTACACATATTATGGATGTCACTATCCATATTTGTATTGTTCGATATACTCGATACTATATTAGATGTGGTACGACTTATTGCAACGATTGATTACGGTATGTTCGAATGGTGTGAATTTATAGACGGTCCTCCTCAAAATAAGGGGATGACATTTTACCCTTCTCACAAGGCACGTCAGATTTCTGTACACCCGGCAGCATTTTTCCCACCATCAAGCCTCTTTTTTATTGAAGCGTGGGTGGTGACATCGATCGGCCAAGCCAGCTGCAATTAGCTTCCATGGAGATCGAAGGTTGACGCTACAGCAAAGTTAACAGCAGCGCCGAGCGGACCAGCCCATCCCCATCGACCGAGCATATTATCTGCGTCGCGTCAGGTTAACTCCTGGCTAGTGGCTACACGCAGGCACTGAGGCACGCACCAAGGGCACGCGTGAGTCGTGACAAATTCCTCGGATTCCTCGTGAGTTGCGACGCTTTTCCGGCACGAATGTGCGTGATTGCTGCGTGGTCGCGGCGGGGGTTGGGTGCATGCATGGGAAAACGGCACAGGCGAGCATGCGCGCGTCCCGTGAGCGCTGCGTCCTCGTCACGTCGGCGACGAAGTGCGCGCGCGGGTGAAAGGAACACCCGCCGCGCGCGAGTTGCGCGCCACCCTCGCTCCCCACGGCAGACGTAGCGTCACCGCCACGGCAGACGTAAGCATCAATCACCACCGTTTATTTGTTACCCCAGTCCTCGCCTTTCTACTGTAATTGTACATCTATCTATTGTAAGTAGAGATGGCAACGGGGACCCGAAACCCGAAACCCGACGGGTATTTACTCTATTAGGGGCCGGGTATGAACCGTTTTTCATACCCGCGGGTATATTAACGGGCAAAAACTATTACCAGGTAGAACTGCACGGGTCCGCATCATCGTTGCTACCGCGGTCCCCATTACATATGAGTGGCTAATATGGAATATGTCATGTATATATAGGTGTGAATAAGAGTGAAAAAGTTGCTAGCTGATGTTGTCTAACTAGACAATAGATCGAAAATGTTTTTGGGGTCGGATCTCTACGGCCCATTTGTCAAGCATTTGGTGTTAACCAATGGGCTGTCGCTAAATCTGTTAGCTACCTTTGTTCTACATGATCACATATCGTCAAGGTGTCAATTAATACAAGAGCTAGGTGACATAAACGAAAGCATGCACAACTTTGTTTTAGTATACTAATATGATAGCATACGATCTTACTGACTAAAGATATTATATATTGTATACAATCATATTGTGTAACCCTTCGAAATATGAGTATTATATGCAAACAAAATAGAACTTTTGTCATGAAACACGAGTCGACTTTAGCGGGTTACTCATGAGTCCGCATTCGCACGGCACGTGCACGGTAAATTTTGTACCCGTATGCGGGTATGGGTATTGTAGCGGGTGGATTTTTCTACCACGGGTACGGGTACGGGGTGGTGATACCCGCCGGGTATATACCCGTTGCCATCCCTAATTGTAAGATAGTGACATATCTTTTAGAATTGCTAAAAGGAAGTAACCTAAAAGTTCTAAACATAAAATAAAACATCTAACCCTTAATCTGATAAGCCATAATAGTGGTCATTGGATATTGTTATTTTAAGAAAAATATCTAATCGTGACCTGAGTTATAATGTCTTATATTTAAATAAAGAACCCATATTAAATATAATAAAAAATAATTTTGGGTTGTCTTTTATCTATAAAATAATATCAAAAGGGGTAAAAAAGAACGAGAATTATATTATCACAAGCTCTATTTTTTCTGACTTGACACATACTCTAATTATGATTCTCCACACACTTCTCTAAATTCTTACGAGAGTATCATATTTATAACATCGAAGGAATAGTTGTTATCTTCAAAGAGATGTCGTGTGAAATGGTGTTTTTTCGTTAGAAGGTGTTTTCTCACTGAAGAGGTATCTTTTCGTTAAAGGGGTGCCTCTTCGTAGAGAGTAACCTCCAAACGGTTATCTGTACCTGTCAGAGAAAGCTTTTTCCGCACGTTATCTTTGTGCGGAGATTCCTTACCGACCTAGATCAGATCGAAGCGAAGGTTGCCCAGTCCTGTCTAGGCCAGTGTGATAAAGAGTAGTATGCCCAACCTATATTAATCGGTTGGACCGTTCCACGAACGATTGTCGAAGCGCTATGCATGTGCATCTCCTGCCCCCCGGTGCCGACGTGCCGTGCTGCGCATCACTTCTCACCACCGCACGGCTCGTCCCACATTCGATGCAGGTTATTGTGGCCACGGCATGTGTTGGTGGCAGTTAGTTGCGCACTTCTGGGTAGTCGATTGAGGGACAGTGGCCATGCTCGAGAGGCGGCGCCTGCGAATCACGGCAAGGGCGCATCAAAAGTAGTGGCGGCTAGGGTTGAAACCAAGGATCCAAATTTCGATCCGAAATCTGAAATCTCGGTCGAGATTTCGGATTTCGGACCCACCCCCCATTCAAAATACTGGTTGTTTAAAAAAAATTCAAAATGCTACAATGCATATTCGAATTTTGCCGAGATCTCGGTGATTTCGGTCGAGATTTGTATTTTTTTTAACCGGATTTTTTAAAAAAAAAATTCACCGGATATGATTGCATTTAGGTTGAAGATCATTCACAAAAAATTCCAGATTTTTTTAATATTTTTTACCATTTTTTGGTCGGTTCAAACCGGACCGAAATATAGGAAATTTCGGATTTTCCGGTAGAAAAAAATCGGATTTCAAATTTGAATTTTAGATTCCGTCCGGATTTGATTTGAATTTCCGAAATCTCGCCGAGATTTCGGACACCTCCGAAATTTTTTTGAAAACGAGATTTGTAACCCTGATTGAAACCCTAGCCCATAGTTTTTAAGGCTTGGGTTCCGAGCCCTGTAGGCCTAGTGGACTTTGGGCCTAATGGACTAGACCGGCCCAGCCCTTTTTTTGAAAATAAAAAATAGAACAAAAATAAAAATAAAAAAGAGGAGAATTTATTGTAATGCCCCTTGGATTTTACTATTATTTTGGAAATCAGTAAACTATTGTCCAGGTTTTAATTTGGAGCATATCAAAATCAAGATTTATTGTTATTTTAATTTAATTTTAAATATTGGTTTTAATTTAAATACATATACAAATCTAACTTCTAATTTTCATCAAATATTTATTATGAATTTCAACTGTGTATGGGTTTTAATTTGGAGTTTGTATAAATGTCAAATGGCTAATTTATTTTTTATTAGGTTTTTTTTTTTTGCACTTGCCATGGACTATTTCTTTTAAAATATTTTTTATTTCAAATTTTTATTATTTTTTATTGACCAACTGCTAATTTTATCTTATTTTATTCTACATTTTAGCTATGTACGTATTTTAACTTCTAGTTCATATGAAAATCAAATGAGTAATTTCTTTTTATTTTTTATTCAGAATTTCTATTATTTTTTCTTGTATTTGACATACTCTTTTTTTTAATTTAAACTATGATAACTCAGATCCGCTAGATAGACAGTTAGATGATTTTTAATAAATAATAACATATAATGGATATTATAGTTCAACTTATTTAGGATCTACCAGTTTAAAGGGCAAATGTTTTGCTTTTTTTATGAGAATTTTTAGCACATTCTTATTTTTAACAAAAGATTCGATGACGATTATAAGTAGGGTGCACCAGATAATAGGCTTTACTACCGATTAGATTCGAACTGGTACTGATATTAACATCAGTACCGGTTCATTGGTTACAAGGCTGTAGTGGGCTTTTAGTACCGGTTGGTAACACGAATCGGTACTGATGCCTTCACATTAATACCGGTTCGTGACACGAACTTGTACTGAAAGCACGGGGCATCAGTACCAGTTGGTAACACGAATCGGTACTGATGAGAGTGCATTAGTACTGGTTCGTATTACCAACCGGTAATGATGAGTGCATCTATACCGGTTCGTATTACAAACCGGTACTGATGCCTCGTTTTAGAAAAAATCAAAAGGAATGCATAGTCTATGTATATCAGTACACAGTGGTGGGTGGGTTGGTTAGAAGGGTGAGGCTGGAGTCCCGCTTCTCCCATACATCCTCAACATATTTTGAAACATTCCTAGTGCCATGCTCAATGGATGGCCTGTACCGGTTCAAAAACCGGTACTAATGGTAGTTATAAACCGGTACTAAAGACTAGTTCTGTAGTAGTGGATTCTTACTGCTCACCATGTAATATTAGGATAATTCGGCGTATAATTTCTTTCGAACGAGACCTCAAAAACGGACGGTCAAAACGTAGAATGATGGCTATGTAGCACGAGAAAGCTGAGAAGAGGACTAAAATGATGGGCTATGTAGCACGAGAAAGGTGAGAGGAGGACTAACTTGTGAGGGAACCCATCTGTACAATCTCTATTGCACTGTCGGGCGGATCAGTTCCCCTCCCAGCCCTCAAGCAACCATGGACAGAAAACTAGTTAGACTTCTACAGTGAAAGTTCTATCGGAGCATGATTAGAAATGTTGGATTAATTCCATAAGAAAAAGTGATCGCAGAAAGTCCAATGAACACAACACAAAGGTCAGGGTCACATAACAAATCAAGGAACCCCAAAGCTGCAATGTTCTTCTTGATCAACCACCCAATCACCATTCACCATGAAAAGAAAATACCAGAAAAAAAAAACGAGAGCAGGAGACGAAAGTAGAATCGTATAGTCGCCAAGAAAAGATCAACCAAAGGCCAAAAATCACGCACCTCAAGTCCACACCCGCGCTAAATCCGCAGGAATTGAATAGAAATCAGGACAACTAGGGAATATGGCGCGCTCTGTCGCGCCGTTCTGTTAGGTGGTTTTCGAAAGTAAACGAAGATTGCTAAGAGAATAGATTGGTGTATGCTTTTTATTTACATGTATATCAAATCTGACCATGTCTTTTGACGAATTTGCTTAACACTTTATCATCATCCGGCTAACCTCCTTCTGTCGAGTTTAATACTCTATGTGTTAACCGGGTAATAATACATGCTCCGAAAAATATTAGAGATGTCAACATTCTTTTATTGAGTTTAACACTCTATGTGTTCATCGAGTAATAATACACGTTTCGAAAAATATTAGGGATCGAGCTGGGAAATTTTTTTAGAGATTAGAGATCAAGTTGAAATTTTTTTTCTAGAATAGAGCTATACACATTTCTGTTGACGAAAATATTTTTTTTTGAGAAAAACGGAGAAAGGACCTGGACGTAAGGGCCGGGGACCTGTTTGCTATATTTTTGGACCTAATCGCTATTATGAAAAATTATAAAAGGACTCGTTCGAGATTTGTATTTAGCGGAGGGCTTTTCCGTAAAGTAACGAATCAGGGAACTAAACGCAATTTAGAAATGTTTTTCTTATACTCACAAAAAATCGCAAAAGGATCTCTTTGTAATTTACAAGGACCTATCCGTAATTTAGAGAAAATGGAGGGACTTTTTTGCAAAATGGCATGGGGGTGAGGTGGATGCATGAGAGGGCTCTAATTCTCTCCCACGTAATAGAGTTAGTATGCGCGAGCAACTGGCGCAGAAGAGAGGATACGGAAGAAAAAACCCTAGCCCCCCAAGCTGCGATTCCGGTAAGCTCTTGCTCTTCTCGAGCCCAAAAAGAATAGCAGCAGCAACCGAATGACCTGCGATCAAAATATCAATTTTTTTCCTTTTTTTTTTTTCTGAACCAAGCACAACTCCGAAGAACCGGTTACCTCCCTATCGGCGGCGTCGTCGTCGCAGCAAGAGCGCCGCCCCGTGTGCGTATCAGCGTAGTGGATGGACGAACGCGTTGGGCTCAGCGTCACGAGCTTTTTAGCTTGTTTGGATGCCCGCCCCGCCCGAGCCTGGCCCGCGGGAGCCTGGCTCGCGGGAAACGAGCTCGCGCTCCGTTTCCGCGCGGCCAGCGCGACGCAGCCGATTTGCTCGCTTTTGCACGCGCGGAGCCAAGCTCGCGGGAAACGAGCTCGCCAATCAAACACGCGCCCAGCCGTCGGTCAATGCACGCGCGGGAGCAGGCCGGTTCGAAGCGGGCAACCAAACAGCGCCTTTATTACTGGGAGGGGGCAGACGGGCAGCAGCGGGGTGGTACTTTATTATCGGAGGAGGAGACGGAACGGGACGCGCGCGGGAACGTTTTGTGCGCGGGAGAGGGGGGTTCCGTCACTGCTCACGTCGTCGCGGCCAGCGCGGCGCGGACGACGTCGACGCGCTGTGCCTGTGCGCCTCCCGCCCCCCCGGTGCCGACGTGCCGCGCCTCGCTTCTCCTCACCGCCGCACGGCTCGTCCCGCATTCGCTGCAGGTTTTCGTGGCCACGACACGTGCTTCTCGCGGTCCGTTGCGTGTAGTACTGTGGTGGATCGGTCGTTTTCTCTCCATTGAAATTTCACCCGTGCATCTCCAGACAAATGACGCCAAATTCGGTAATCTATCGACATAATGTGGCACCGTTGTCATCGGAGAAATCTGGTAACATGGCTTTTGTTCCCAAGTAGATTAGATCTGGGCAAAAATAGTGTGTGGTACATGTGGGATTGTATATTCTACTTCCAACATCATTATATTTTTTACCATTTTTCAACTACTACCAGCGTACGTACAGTAGAATCGAACTAAATCCGGTCTTGGTGACGACTATTTGCAGCCGCACAATCCGGTAGGGTATCTCCAATTCATCTGCCAAACAAATGATGCCAGATTTCGTGATCTATCGACATGATCTGGCACGATTGTCATAAGAGGAATCCGATAACACCGCTTCAGGTAATTGTTTCGAAGTAGACCTGGAAAAAAAATAGCTTGCGGTCAATATGGCTGAGCTAGGATCGTGTATTCTACTCCCAACACCATCATATTTCATCATTTTTTAACTACCACCAACGTACAATAGAATCGAGCCAAATTTGGTCTTGTTGCTGACTATTTGCAGCCGCTCAATCTCTCAGGATATCTCCAGTATTTAATACTAACTAGAGCATCAACATGAGGCCTACATTTCTTGTTGCAATTGCCATGGGATTTATTACCATGAGAAGGTCATAAGATCCATACTCTAATAAAAAAAATACGAAGCTCTAGCGGTTATGGCCAGATCAGTTTTGTGTTGCTTGTGGCCAGATCAGCTTAAAGCTACGATGGACTTACAAATTTTGCTGCAATGGTTAAGATCGGCAACAAGCTTTCCACGTGAGCCTTATATATATAGCCTATCTTGTATGCATATTATGGATGTCTTTACAAGTTAATATACTCGATACTATATAGATATGGTACGATTTATTGGCCCAGTTCGTTTCAGCTTCTGGATTATGGATTCTGGATTACAGGAGAAGCTGCTTCTGATTATGAAAGAATCGGGTCAAGCCGGTTACAACTTCTAGATTCCGGACCAAGCCGGTGAGAATCAGCAAGAATCAGTGAGAATCAGGTTTCAGACAGCTTCTGATTCTATATAGAAATCAGCTTCTGATTCTCAGAGAAGCTGTCAAGAATCCTCCCGTTCGGCAAATAATCCGCTTTTTTTAAAGCAGAAGCTGTCAGTAGTTTTCCCCACCATCAAGCATGGATGGCAACGGGTCCGGGTCCATCCGGGTCCAACCTCCGTGGACCCGGACCCGAGACCCGACTCCTAATTCGACCTGCACCGGAATCACCACGGTCCAATCTCGAACCCGGACCCGACGGGTACCCGGACCCAAACCGGTTTGAGGTGTGCATGCATGAGGTATTCAAATAAAATAGAAAAAAGTTGGCTAGAATGGGGTTTGAACACAAGACCTCTTCATTCAATCACATGGTTACCTCCATTGAGCTATGTTGTGGCTTGTGACAAGGGTGCATGCTAATCTATTTTGAGTTCACCTTCCCTTCTACCTTAGAGTCGGGTCCGGGTCTGGGTACCCACGGGTCCAACATGAGACCCGGACCCGAACTACTATACCCGTGGGTTCAAATTTTGACCCGGACCCACGGGTATTTTTGCCATCCCTACCATCAAACCTCTTTTTTTATTGAAGCGTGGATAGTGACATCATCAGCCAAGCTAGCTGCAATTACATCCCATGGAGATCGACGGCTGACGCAATAGCAAGACAAACAGCAGCACCCAAACAAACAGCAAGCAACGAACCATTCCATTCCCATCGACCGAGCATATTATTTGCGTTTGTATATAGTTTTAATAAGTCTTTCCTATTATATATATCATTATTTATTATATCTCAAGCATATGTATTTATTTATTACTATACACATCAAGTATATTATCTCTAATCTTTCGAGATAATTAAGAGAGGTATGCAATTCATTACCTCATGTCTTTCTCAATTTCACCGTAACATTAATCGTTGTGCAAAATCAAAATATGCCTTATATTTATCAACGGATGAAGTATATATTAAAAGCTCATGACATGTCTTTTAGAATTGTTTTAGAATTGCTTAAAAAAGAAATAAGTTAGAAATTCTCACAAAAAATAAAACATCTAGGGGCTGTTTGGTTTGAGGCCAAATTTGCCAAGCCATACCATGCCAAAATTTGGCTGGTGCTCAAATTGGTGGCCAAAGTTTGGCCAACTTTTGGCTAGAAAATGAACTAGGAAAATTTGGCTAGCCAATGGAGAAAAGAATCTAGCCAAAATTTGGTTGCAAACCAAATGCTTGCCAAATTTAGTCAACACTACCAAAATTTGGCATGGCAAGCATTGGCAACAAATGGATACAAACCAAACAGCCCCCTAGTCCTCAATCCAATGGACCCTAACGAAGTGAACTATAGTAGCCATTGGATGTTAGTATTTTAAGAAAAGCATCTATCCGCCTATCTAGTGGACCCAAGTTATAACGATTTAGATTGAATGAAAGAATCTATATCAAGTACCGTAAAAAATAACCAAAGTTTAGAATAAAAAAAAACTAGCCATTTGATTTTCATACGAACTCAAGATTAAAACCCGTATATAGCAAAAAAAAAATTATAATAAAAATTAGCAGTTGGAATTGTATATAAAGGCTAACCTAAAACTAATATTTGAAATTAAATAAAAATAAAATAAAATTAACGACTTATGCCCTATTTAGCAGAGCTCCAGCTCCATCAGATCTACGGATCTGGTGGAGCTGGGTATTTCTAGCTCCACCAGATCTGTGAAGCTGAAGTTGTGGGTATATTAAGAGTGTTTAGGTGGGTCATCTTGTTTATATTTTAGAATAAAAATATAAACTTAATTCACCTAATTCTAGCCTATAAATTTCAGATTTGAGGTGGAGCTAGGATCTAGAGCTCTAGCAAACATGGCCTTAGATTAGAAGAAGAATCCATATCAAGTACAATAAAATATAGCAGAAATTCGTAATAAAAATAAGAAAAATTGCTCATTTAACTTCCATACGAACTTTAAATTAAAATATGTACATAGTTAAAATTCAAAAAAAAAAACTAGCAATTATATTTGTATATGAATTCTAACCTAAAACCGGTATGCAAAATTAAAGGAAATAATAATAATAATAATAATAATAATTAACATAAATATGAACAAATGAAATTAGCCATTTGATTTTTATATTAGCTCTAAATTAAAATATGTACATAGCTAAAATTTGGAATAAAGAATAGATGAAAATTAGCTGTTGGATTTGTATAAAAAAACTTGACTAAAATTGAAATAAAAAACAATAGAGGAATACAAATAAAAAAATAGGGATTTTTTATTCTATACTAAGTGGAAAATATAAATCTTGGTTTTATATATTCAGAATTAAAATTCTAGGAAAATTCCAGAATGTTATTGAAACGATCACAGACTATAGACCAATCAACATCTTTAATTTGCTAAATGATGGAGGGTCACTAATTGAAGGAAGATAGAATAGGCATAATCCTAACTGATTCTAATATATCTCTAATAGCCTTGCTACACAAACCGTATATATACTCTAACATTAATAAACTGAAGACTCTTCGGTTTTGATCGGTCTGAATCAAACAAGAGGTAGCACATGGGCTTATCGCTGGCATCATCAAAAAGCTTGTGACATGTCGAAATTTCAAAAAAAAAAAAAACATCAAACCCTTAGTCTGATATATCCTAACTAAGTCGAACTATAATAGCCATTAGTGTTATCATTTAAAGAAAAATATCTAACAATCTATCTAGCGGACCTAAGTTAAAATAACCTAGATTAGCCATTTTATTTTTCGTACGAACTCCAAATTAACATAAAGTTAGAATAAAAAAACAAAAAGAAATTAGCCATTTTATTTTTCGTATGAACTCCAAATTAAAATCCATACATAGCAAAAATTCGTAATAAAAATTAACAGTTAGGTTTGTGTGTGTGTATAGTGCTAACTTAAAACTAATATTAGAAATTAAATAAAAAATAGCAATAAAATGAATGGCTGAGATTAGAAGAAGAGTCCATACCAATTATAATAAAAATAACATAATGTATAATAAATAAAAAAAACAGTCATTTAATATTCATACGAACTACAAATTAAAACCTATATATAGCTTAATTTTTTTAAAAAAAAATAGATAAGAAATAGCGATTGGATTTGTATATAAATTCTATCCTTAAACTGGTATGCAAAATTAAATAAATAATAATAATGATAATTAACATAAATTCAGAAGAAATAAAAGGAAATTAGCCATATGATTTTTATAGTAGCTCTAAATTAAAACATGTACATAATGGATTTCGGAATAAAAATTAGATGAAATTAGCAATTAGTTTTGTATACAAATTCTAACATAAAACTAAAATTTTAAAATAAATGAAAAAACAACAGAAGAATACAAATAAAAGAAAATTATGGATTTTTTTTAATTAGTACTAAGTGAAACTATAAATTTTGGTTTTATTCATAATTAAAATTCTAGGAAAATTCTAGAATGTTACTGAAACAATCAGAGAGCATAGACTAATCAGTATCTTTTGCTAAATGATGGAGTGTTATTAATTAAAGGAAGATATAAACAGGCATAATCCTAACCGATTCTAATATATATCTAATAGTCTTGTTACACAAACCGTATACTCCTAACATTAATAAACTGAAAATGAGATCTTCGTTTTGATCGGTCTGAATCAAACAAGACGTGGCACAAGGGATCATCGTTGCCTTAACCAAAGGCGTTGTTTAGAGCTGTTGATCCGTCGATGCATATGTCAGCCTCAACTTGAATTCATTTTCACTGCAAGAAGTAGTACTTTTATTTTCCTCTACACCAACAAATCCTACCTCTTCAAAGTTCAAATCATACAGCTACAGTAAAAACCAGTTGCTGTTCTTTGATTTTAGGGCGAGTACCCCTTGATCATATTGATTTCATTAAGAAACATTTTAAAAATATTTTATTAAATATTTTCATGCATGTGCTATATTCATTAAACATTGCTTCTTTGTGGGACATGATAGATTAAATCTTTATTGATGGATTTTCTTAATTAATGTTGACATATGAATCTTGATAACCTTAGGCCACGGATTGCTACATGTAAATGTGAAATGGGTATACTTGATTATTACATGTATCTTCTTAGCATGCTTTAGATTAAGAATACGAATAGGTGGTTATATTGTTCTCAATAGATTTAAAGATTGGACATGTTGAAAATAAATATTAAACATGATGGATAATTATGATCAATGGTATTTTTTTTTGAAGGCTCGGCCGAGGTCGTGAATTAAATTAGAAGGAAAAAAGACAGTTTACAGAAAGACCAAAAAAGGCAAAGAGAAAAACGAAACGAAAGAAAGTGCAAGAGAATGCACCTAAAAAGAAAGAAGAACAGGATCCTCTAAACTGAGATTCGGGCAAGAAGGGTCTTTAGACCTCGCGCTCCAGCTAAAACTCAGTTGGAAGCCTTGTCTTTGATGGATAATTATGATCAATGGTAATTTATTAAAAATGAAAGTAAAACCATGGTGTTGATGCGGACGAGTATTTGGCAATAGCTGGTTGTGCGATGGATATACTTGCACGTAATGTATGGGGAGATTTCTCGCCCGGGTCGAGTTAAGGACTGAACTATTGTGTTATTTTCAGATCAAGATAACTGTATAATCATAAATGCTGGTATGGGACATTCTTAACTTATTAAGTTATTTATAACTAGTTTTGCACATTGGCAGGTCGTAGTAGCATGGGCATCTAGGAAGAGGTTGCCCGTAGAGGTGTCCACACAAAGGTGTGGATCAAACACATACCAATGTAATAGTGTACGCTTTGCTATGTGGGAAATGGTTATTGATTTACATGAGCTCATGATTTTTATGATTTATATGAAAGTTTATTTCTGCTGCCCTAGCAGGGGTTTGTCTTCACCGAACTGGTGCAAAATTAGCAGTAAGTAATGTAATGGTTCTGTTATGATCATCTGCCGCACACATAAGGAAGTGTGTAAATAGCTTAGCATAAAGAACTAATTATATCTTGTTGAGTTGTTGGTATAGCAGTACACATCTGTAGAGTTAAATCTTTTCGAAAAGCCGCACTCGCGGTTAAGGGTACTTGGTAAAGTCATCACAGAGTTAGATGCTTTCATATTTTTCATAAAATGTGAAAGGATTTAAAATGAATGATAGAAATATGTTGAGAAATCGTTTAAGGTATTTTGCTATGAGTTGGCTAGATTTTGGTTACAAATAGTTTGTCATATGTTGGCAGTGGGCGTTATGGTACTCTTTTTCTCGAAGGAATCAAGAGTTGTTACATTCTTGATTACTTTCCTATTATTTTATATATACCTCTTAAAATTACTTTACAAAGTTACACTTTCGATTTATTATTTAGTATTTACAATTCAAGTCAAATTTATGCAAAATAATTGTAGTAGATTTTCCTTTAATACAACCTATATATAGTTATATAAACATTCCTTGAAGGTTTTCGGCAACCGCACGGTGTCCACGTCGCCTCTAATTCCTGGCCATCCGATCGCGCGCGCGAGCGGCCGAGATCGCCCCACGTCAGCCCGCGCCCAAACATACCTTAAAACGGACTCGCGCGCTCTTCTCTCGCCCGAGCGGGCCGCTTGGCCCAGCGGCCCGCCGCCGTCATTGGCCGGCGCTGGTTCGAAAGGCCACACGGCCGCAAGATTTTCCCCTTACGACGTGTGGCAGGCCCACGTGGCAGCGCGTTTTTTTTTTCTGGAAAGGCCCTTTGGGTTTCAAAAAATTGCGAAAACAACTCGAAAAAACAGGAAAAAACTTTTTTTACGAAAAGACCCCTCCTTAGAGAAAACCCACCAAAAAAACACGAAAAAACCTAAAAAAATCCGAAAATAGACGCCTTAATATATTTTTACACTACGATCCATTTTTCAAAAAAAAAAAACTTTTTAAGCCAAAAAAACGTAAAGGAAGCTCTACAAGAAATATCCTTAGTCTATTTTTACACTCCGATCCATTTTTCAAACAAAAACACTTTTTTATTAAAAAAAACGTAAAGGAAACTCTACAAGAAATAGTTTCGCAGTTATGGTCCTCCGAAAAATTGCAAAAAAAACCCTCCAAGAATACGAAAAAATGCACGTTGGTCTATTTTAGCGTTCCGATCCGTTTTCCTCCAAAGAAACTTTTCTTATTAGAAAATAACACTCCAAAACACCCTCTAAAGATTTAGAGAATACGTTTCAATCCGTTTTTTCTGCGAAAAAAACTAAAAAAACTCTTCAAAAAATTACAAAGTTATAACCAGTCGCGTGCGCGGCGTGCGCCGCGCGAAACTTTCTAGTATTTGATGTTTTGCAAAAGTCTTGTGAGTACATTTCATACGTAACTTGTTGTTAATGTTATTTTAGACGAAGAATTAGAAATCACCGATAAATCTTACTTTAATGCAAGCAGCGCGGTGGTGGGGATTTGGAGAGGTGTTTTGGATTAGAGGTGAGCGTCGTGCCGTGCCGTGCCGGCCCGGCCCGGGCCTATCGTGCTTCGGGCCGAAACCGTGCCGTGCCACAACAGCCCACCGTGCCGGCCTGACTCACCTTTGGCGAGCCCAAGCCCGGCCCATTTGCGCTTCGTGCTGTGCCGACCCAAGCCCGACCCATTTTTACTATTGTGACGAACAAAGAAATAAAACAAATCACTATACTAAACTACCTATTTTAATTACATAAGAGATTAATCACATCAACAGAATGTCAAACATAAATGCAATGCTTGAAGATGCCCTGAATCAACAATATCTGCCAACTTTTAGGCCTTAATCCGTGATTTCGCGTTCGTTGCGTTGCAGCCGCAAGACGGGCGCCAAATCGTTTCGTGCCGTGCCGCCGTCGTGCCTGGTTCCGGGCAGACGCCGATGCTCTGATTGCGTGATCGTGCCGTGCTTTGCACCGTGCCATCCCATCGTGCTTCGGGCCGGCCCAAAAGAGCCCGCCGAAGTGTCCACCTCTATTTTGGACCCCCGATGCGCGCGCGGCTTGAAATTTTGGGGTTTTGAGCGGAAAATTTGGACGTATCAGGGCGCCATGGCGTAGCGCACCAACGGTGGTGGATCCGTGGGAGTTGGGGGAGCCACTGGATTAGGTGGATTGGGCGGCGCGGATGTCTCATGTTGGTTGCCCACGGATCGTGATCCGTGTCGTGTGGACGTAATGCAGCTCACTCCTCTGTTTGCTCGTTGCATGGAATTTTGTTGCTTCGCATTGCCAGTTTGTAGTCGGCTATGGAGTGCTACTGTATGCATACTCCTACAATGATCAAAAGCTTGTGGCATACGTAGATGATAGATCAACTTCTTTTTCCCAATGAAACTCAACCACGATCCATGCGAAAACACATCCGAATATTAAGTTTGAAGACACCACAATTCGTGGGGCTAAATTCTTCTTGTCTTTGCAACACAGTACCATTTTAAAATTTCAAAATGCTTACAAAAGTTTGAGTATCACGGAATAGCTAGAGTATAATGCATAGTCGCGTAGCGGTCAGCGGCTCCCCCACCTCGGCGCCTCCCCCGCTCGGTCTCAGTGCCTCCCCTGCCTCACAGTCCTCGCCCCTCCATGGCTCCATCGACGCTTCCCCAGCAGCTCGGTCCCCCACCTCGCCCCCTCCGTCACCGGCCACCGCACGTCGAGCTTTCAGTGAGTGGTCTCTCGCACCGAGATTTGATTAGGGATTTGAGGTTCGATTGGGGAATTGGGGATTGCGGATTTGAGGTTTGATTGGGGAATCGAAGAGTGCTACATTGGTTTGGTTCGGCTTCGCTGTGGCTAGTTGTCTAGTTAGTTGGTCTGGTGGCACCACACCCGAATCATGAATCGTGCCTCTGTGGACGTGAACTCCTTCTTCCTTGAACTCCATTGGTAACTTCCTCCTTAGTCCTCCCATTCTCACGCCTCCGCTGCCCGGCAACCGGTGCTCTGCCCCTAGCTCCTACCAAAAAATCGGCGATGGTCCCTGGGATTCAGGGGGTGGGGGCAAAGCTGGTGCACTAGCCCCCTCACCCCCCGTGCGTTTCGTCACTGTGCATAGATTAGCACTCCATCCGTCCAAGTTTATAAGAGCGAGTACAATAAGGTCACCTCAGCTTATTTTTAGCATGCACACGTCAGTATTTGACGAGTACCCATGCCATAGGTACCCCCATCAGCCCGGAAGCACGAACGGGCTGACCAACCACAGTAAAGGCCCAGCAACCGCCGGAAGGTACTTGGGCCGCGGGGAGCGAACCCGACCTGTGCAGGGCCGACCCTGGACGGTCGGCGGACTCCGATTCCGGGCGGTCGGTGGGCTCCGACCACCTAACATTGGAGCTCGCGGTCAGCAAGCTCCACCCGCGCACGAGCCAGCAGGGCCCACGCCAGTGTCAGGTGGCTGCCTTGTGCGCAGCGTCCCCTGACATCCGTACCGGGGTAGGCGGCTCCTTCCCAAGACTGTCAGAAGAGCCACCGAAGAAGTCAAGCCCCCGTCCCGTCGCCTGGCACACTGCAGAGGAGTACGCCCACTCCCGAGGCTAAGGCAAAGTCAAGCGCCATTAAAGCCACCAAGGCTGACAGGAGCACCACGCGACACGCCACCCAGACAGCACTACGCAAGACTGCTCATCACAGAACCACCAACCCTGCCTCGGGACGGGCAGGGGTCGGTCGGACAAGACAGGAACCAGACTTCAAGACGTGCAGGCCCCTTTCCTCGTAGTTTTCCCAACTCCCGTGTAACCTGCCTCCTCCGTCTATATAAGGAGAGGCAGGGCCCGAGAGGGAGGGGGCGGAGAAAACAGTCTTCTAGGTAGCCTCAACTCCCTAGCGAAAACATCAAGGGGATCGGACAGCCGACCCTCCGCCTCGCTTGTACACCCCTTGTTCATCACCCAAAGATCAATACACCCACGCCGAACGAACTGGAGTAGGGACATTCGGCCCGAACCAGTATACATCTTCTGACTCCTTGAGTCGACCATTCGGGGAGAGGGAGCGCGCGACCCCATCCGACCATAAATTCGTATTGCCGGTGCACGAAACACCGACAGTTGGCGCGCCAGGTAGGGGTTCTCGCGCGTCTTCACCGACATCCTCATCTTCGGGTTCCCATTCTCCTCCCTGATGGCTTCCTCCCACTACGATTCGCCGATGTCGAGGGGCTGGATCCGCTTCGGCGCCCTCGATTTCATCGTCACTACGGCGGGGGAGCTTGTCCTCGTCCCCGCTGCCGTCCGGACGGACGCCCTCATAAGCCTGGATGCGGTTGCCGACGCCCTCAAGAACCTCACCTCGAGGCCTCGCAGACGGCCGCGCGGCGGGCCGTCGCTGCCGGCGCGCCTCCGGCGACATCGCTTATGGATCGCGGCGGCGGCGACTCCACCCTCCACGAGCTCTCAACTCGTGGCCATGGCCGATTCTGCCACGGCTTCCCTCCACGACCTTTGGCGGATTCCTCCGACCACGGCTCGGCTCCGACAAGGAGTACCCCCTCGCAGGCGTACCCGTGAGTGCAACATGACGGTGCGGCGGAGCCATCCTCCACTTCGCTACCCTCGGGACCCTCCTCCGCGTGAGGCGCGGCGGGAGGAATCCGGCGGGAAGACGACGCGACAAGCACCCATAACGCCGCTGACCTCCGGCGATAGCGAGGAGTTAGAGGCCCGAAGGCCGAGCTCGATAAGCTCCAGCCGAATCGAGCGCCGCCCTAACCCACCACCCGTCTCCGGCAGCGCGCCAAGGCGTCAGGTGCATCAGCAATTGGCTGAGGAAGCGAACGACCTTCCGTTCTTCCCTCACGCCAACCAGAACATTGCTGCGGCGGCAATGCTGCTCCGAGGGCTGCCTGAGCCAACGGAGCCAGAAGCCAAGGCCACCTATCAGAACCTCCGGGGGCTGGTAGAACGTGCTGTCGTTCAGCACGCCCAAGGTTCTGGCTCCCGACGAACGGGCGCCACTTCGGGCCGCCTGGGCCACTCCCCCTCACAGGGTCGACGGAGCCCAGCCAAGACGGCCCCGCTCCACGAACTCCCCCAGGCATCATACACCCCGGTGCGCCATCGCCTGGGGGATAAGTATGATCTCCGCACCACCCTCGAGGCGCGAAGGAGAGCTACCGACGCAGCAGCACCCTCGCAAGTCGCCGATAGCGGGCGACGCAACCATCCCGACCCAGGATTCGACGGTCCTGGGCCGCGCGCGTTCACCCGCCGCATCCGCAACGCCGACTTCCCGGTCAGATTCTGGGCTCCGACCAACATAGCCAAGTACACGGGGGCTACCAACCCCAGTGTCTGGTTAGAAGACTATCGGCTCGCCTGTCGAGCTGGGGGAGCGACGGACGACTCCTTCGTTATCCAGTACCTCCCCATCTATCTTGCGGACTCGGCTCGAGCATGGCTCGAGTACCTGCCCGCAGATACCATCGGCAGCTGGGCCGACCTGACGAACCTTTTCGTCGGAAACTTCCAGGGCACGTACAAACGCCCTGGCAACTCCTGGGATCTGAAGAGCTGCAAGCAGCAGCCGGGGGAGACCCTCCGGGACTACATCCGCCGCTTCTCCCAGCAGTGCAACGAGCTCCCCGACATCCGCGACGCCGACGTCGTCGGGGCGTTCATCTACGGCACCACGTGCGAGGCCCTGGTCCACAAGTTGGGCTGTGCGAAGCCCCGGACCACCAAGGAGCTCCTCGACATCGCCACCAACCATGCCTCCGGCGAGGAGGCCGTGGGAGCCATCTTCGAAAGGAAGACGGCCCACAAGACAGCCGGCCTCGGGGCCAGTACCCCCTCCGACCGCCCTGACAAAAGGAAGCGGAAGGGGAAGCAGGGCCGCGAAGGCCGTATGGTCGCCGCTGCCGACCGGCCCAAAGCAGCCAGGTTCGGCAGACATCCGACCGATTCGAGAAATTGATGGATAGTCCGTGCCCGAACCATGACTATCCCGTCAAACACAAGTATCGGGACTGCGAAGTCCTGAAGCGTTTCCTCTCCGGGAACCCCACGACGTCACGGGGAAAGGGGAAGAAGCGCGACCCGGCACCCGACGCGGGGGTAAAGGACGATGAGCCGGCCGACGAGTTCCCGCAGCTCGACGGTTGCCTCATGATCTTCGGAGGGGCGGAGTGCTACGCCGACAAGCGACGGTTGAAGCTCACCCACCGAGAGGTCCACACGGCTACCCCCGCCGTGCCCACCTACTTGAGGTGGTCGGAATGCCCGATCGCCTTCGACCGGACCGACCACCCCGACCACATCCCGCACCCGGGACGCTACCCGCTCGTCGTCGACCCCATCGTGGGGACGAAGCGCCTAACCAAGGTGCTCATGGACGGCGGTAGCAGTCTCAACATCATGTATGTTGAGACCCTGGATGCCCTGGGGGTCCCTCGCTCCGCCCTCCGGCCGAGCAAGGCGCCCTTCCACGGCGTCGTACCAGGCCAACAGGCCCACCCCTGGCAGGTCGGCTGCCGTCACCTTTGGGAGCCCTGACAACTTCCGCACCGAGAGCCTCACTTTCGAGGTTGTGGACTTTCCCGGCCCTACCACGCCATTGGGGACGACCATGCTACGCGAAGTTCATGGCGGTCCCCAATTACACCTACCTCAAGCTGAAGATGCCAGGGCCGCAAGGTGTCATCACCGTGGCCACATCTTTCCAGCCGCCTACAATCTATGGCGAAGCGGTGCGAGCTGGCCTCGGCAGCTGCCGCTTCGCCGAGCTCGCCCGGCTCCAGGAGAAGGTCTCCGGATCCGCCCCCGACTCCAGCAAGTCGGGGCCCAGCTCTTTCAAGTCCACGGAGGACACGAAGGAGGTCGCTGTTGATCCCGAAGATCCCGCCAAGACCGTGCGGATCGGGGCCGCCTCATCGCCAAATAGGAAGGCGCTCGTCGACTTCCTCCAAGCAAACCGAGACGTCTTCGCTTGGAGACCTCGGGCATGCCAGGAGTCCCGAAGGAGGTCGCCGAGCACTCCTGAACATTCGACCGGGATCTAGACCGATCGCTCAGCCGCGCGCTGCTTTCGACGAAGAGAAGCGACGGGCCATTGGGGAAGAGATCGCCAAACTTTTGGCCGCTGGCTTTGTAAGGGAGGTGCGTCACCCCGAGTGGCTCGCCAATCCCGTCCTTGTAAAGAAAAAGTCGGGGCAATGGAGAATGTGTGTTGACTACACGAGCCTCAACAAGGCCTGTCCGAAAGATCCATTCCCATTACCTCGCATCGACCGGTCGTGGACTCCACCGCGGTGCGAGTCCCTTTCTTTTTTGGATGCCTACTCGGGCTATCACCAGATTGCGATGAAGGAGTCCGATCAGCTCGCGACCTCCTTCATCACCCCGTACGGCTCGTACTGTTACGTCACGATGCCTTTTGGTCCTAAAACGCAGCGCCACGCACGGCGGTGTATGCGTGCATGTTTCTCAGACCAAATTGGCCATAACATCGAGGCCTCACGTCGGCGACATCGTTGTCAAAACCAGAAGGCCGATGACCTCATCGCCGACCTAGAAGAGACTTTGCGAACCTCCGACTGCCAAGATAAAGCTCAACCCCGAGAAATGCGTCTTCGGGTCCCCAAGGGCAAGTTGTTGGGATTCATCGTCTCCGAGCGCGCAGATCAAGCCAACCGAGATAAGATCTCCGCTATCGCAAGGATGGGGCCAATCAACGATCTGAAGGGAGTTCAAAGGCTGATGGGATGCCTCGCGGCACTAAGTCGCCGTATCACTTCTCGGCGAACGCGGATGCCACTCTACAAGATGATGAAGAAGTCCGACCGCTTTTCTGGACCAACGAAGCTCGTGAAGCCTTTAGTCGACTAAAGGCCTTTTCGACCTCACCTCCTGGTCCTGGTCGCCGGAGCCACAGGAGCCTTTGCTCCTCTACATCGCCGCCACGACTCAGGTCGTCAGCGCGGCACTTGTTGTGGAGCGAGCGGAGGAAGGCCGCGTTTTCAAGGTGCAAAGGCCGGTCTACTTGGCCAATGAGGTGCTCTCGAAACAAAGGTCCGATATCCCCAGATCTGAAGTTCAGTACTCGGTGCTCATCACCAAGAGGAAGCTTGCCCATTACTTCGATCGACACCCCGTCTCCGTGGTAACCTCCTCACCGCTCGGAGAAGTCGTCCACAACCGCGACGCTACCGGAAGGATCGCCAAATGGGCTCTCGAGCTCAACGGCCTCGACATATCGTACGTCCCCAGGACGGCGATCAAGTCACAGGTCTTGGCGGACTTTGTCGCCGAGTGGACCGAGGCGCAAGTCCCTGCGGTGGTCGAGGACCCGGAGTACTGGACGATGTACTTCGATGGGTCTTACACCAAGAACGGGGCCGGCGCGGGAGTCGTCATCATCTCCCCACTCGGCAACAAACTCCGGTATGCCATACGACTACTCTTCGACGCCACCAACAATGTCGCCGAGTACGAAGCCCTCGTCAATGGCCTTCAGATCGCCGCCGACCTGGGCGCACGACGGCTCAACGTTCACGGCGACTCCAAGCTGGTCGTCGACCAAGTGATGAAAGCCACCGAGCCCCGTGGACGCTTCGGATGCCCGCCATCGCTCGGAGGTCCGCAAGCTCGAGGAGAAGTTCAAGGGTTTCGAGCTCCATCATAGCTACCGACGCTACAACGGTGAAGCCGACTCCCTCGCCAATCTCGCCTCCGGGAAGGGGCCGGTTCCCCCTGGAATCTTCGTTTCCGACCTCAGCAGCCCTTCAATCCGGTTGGACCCGAAGGCCGAGCGCGCCGACCCACCAAAGCGGGCGCCCCGCTGATCTTCGCCAGATGCCCACCCGCTGGTCGGACTTGGCGCCCTGGGCCGAAACCGATCGAGGCAACCGCTTGTCGATCGGTTGACGAACGGTCGCCTCGCCGACACCACCGAGGCTCGGCGCCTCGCTCGGCGGGCTAAGTCTTTCGTCCTGATCGAGGGCGCCCTGTACAAGAGGAGCCCGTCCGGAATCCTTCAGAAGTGCGTTCCGACCGACCAAGGGAAACACCTTCTGCTGGACATCCACGACGGGGTGTGCGGGCACCATACCGCGCCGCGGTCCCTAGTAGGAAAGGCCTTCCGACAAGGTTTCTACTGGCCGACCGCCGTAGCAGATGCGACCCAAATCGTCCGCACCTGCGAAGGATGCCAATTCTTCGCCAGGCAGACGCATCTTCCTGCGCAAGCCCTGCAGACGATCCCCATCACGTGGCCCTTCGCGGTTTGGGGGCTCGACCTGGTCGGACCCTTCAAAAAGGCGCCCGGGGGCTTCACTCACTTGCTTGTCGCCGTAGACAAGTTCACAAAGTGGATCGAAGCAAAGCCATTGGCAAAGATCACATCGGCGCAAGCAAAGAAGTTTCTTCCGCGATATTGTCTACGGTTCGGGTGCCCAACTCCATCATCACCGACAACGGACGCAGCTTCACGGAAAGGAGTTCCTCGAGTTCTGCGACAACTTCAATATCCGAGTCGATCGGGCGGCGATGGCACACCCGAGCCAACGGACAGGCCAAGCGAGCCAACGGCATGATCCTCCAAGGACTCAAGCCGCGAATCTTCACCGGTAAAGAAATTCGGCGGACGGTGGGCCGTAGAGCTACCGCCCGTTCTTTGGAGTCTACGAACCACACCAACCCGGTCGGCCGGGTTCACGCCTTTTTCTTAGTGTTCGAGCGGAGGTCGTGCTCCCGACCGACCTTGAGTACTGATGCGCCAAGGGTGCAGAACTACAACGCCAGACGGGGACCGAGGAGCGACAAGATGACCTCGACCAACTCGACGAGGCTCGGGATGTCGCGGTCTTGCGGTCGGCTAAATATCCAGCGCTATGTCGCTACCATACCGACGGTCCGCGGCCGCTTGCTCAAGTCGGCGACTTAGTGCTGCGTCAAGTCCAATCCGCGAAGGACAGGCACAAGCTCTCCTCGCCTTGGGAGGCCCTTTCACCATCGCAAGTTCTCGGCCCGGCACCTTTCGTCTCAAAGACGCTGAAGGAAATCTCCTGGCAAACGCCTGGAACATAGAGAAGCTGAGAAGGTTCTATCCATAGTCGGCCTCTCTCCTCTTTTTGTACCATGCGAAAAACACTTGAGCAAAGAAAGATGCAGCAGTCGGACGACCGACCAAGTGGTTTTTCTCTCTCTCGAACCTCTCTCGTTTTGTTGATCCGGAGCACTACGACCTTCGCCCCGAAAGCAGAGGTCCCGAAGCTGCCCTCCTTTGATCGCATGCGAAAGAACGAGGGCTAGATCTCAACACAAAAAAAAACAAGGAGCAAAAAGAGACGAAAAGAGAAACACAGTCACTTTATTCATTTACAGGAGGAACATCAGCCCAACCCAAAAAGGAACCACTCGCCAAGGTCCCTTTACTCGGCAAAGGCGCGATACTCCTCCTGGTGTGCGCCACCCGAACGACGGCCAGCGTGACGCCGCTCAGTCACCGCCCGGATCAGCGGCGCCCTCACCTCCCACAGCCGGGGAATGCCCGCAACAAGGATGCCGACTCGCCGCGCATCCCCGCGCACGGCTTCGGCCTCGACCTCCGCCACCACCCGCAGCCAGGCTTGCTCGTCGCCCACCTCCTCCCGAAGTTGTGTGTAGCGGTCCGCCATAGCACGCGAAGCAAGTTTGTTTGACCGCAGTCTTGCCGAAGTGACGGGCGCATCGGCGCCTCCCCTTTTATAGCCAAAACAGTCCGAGAGGAGCAGAAGACGAAGCGCCTTGGGGTCACGCAACGGCGCAGAAGACGAAGCGCCCAGCATCAGTTCCGAAATCGGCACGATCCCCCAGACGAGTTAATCCAAACTTATCTCCAAAGAAAACTTAAATCCTTCTGCGGACTCAAGCGGTGCGTGGCGACTGTACCCCCAGTCCCCACGCACCACTCGGGGGCTACTTCCCCGACCTCAGGGGTCAGCGACCTAGATCGATGACCGGTAACCACTCCGACCGGGCGACCTAGATCGATGATCGGTAACCACTCCGACCAGGCTACCCCCTCATAATAACCTCTTCAAACCCAAGATGCTACAGCCCACGCCCCCGCGGCTACGGCTCCGAGGTAGCACTTTGAGCAAAAAGGAGGTTACTTGAGCAAAGGGCCAAGCGGCGGGCGGATGGAGCCTTTCGATTTAGGTCGGCAAGCCGACCGATCAAACAAATCTCCCTCGTGGCAACCTCCTCGAACCAAATGCTACAACCTAAGCCCCAACGGCTACGGTTCCCGAATAGCATTCCACGCAGAAAGGAAGCCGCAGAGCGTAAGATAGTTTGATCGACCAGGCGAACTAACCCGGCCGTCGTTAGAAAGCGTTCGGTCGCTAACCCAAGCCAGTATTCGACCGACCGAGCTATCTACCTCATGACTTGTTTCCCCAGCCCAAAAATCTGCGGCCTACGCCTCGCGGCCACGGCTTCAGTGGCACTCTGCGGGGAACGAGTCCTCCGAGCAAGAGACGCTTAGGGACGGTCCAAGCACCTCCGCTCGCCGATCCGACCTACCAGCGCAAGCCGCAAAGAGGGCGGTCCGACCTAGGCACCCCTCCGCAAAGCTATCGCCGAGATAGCTCGCCCTATCCCGTGATCTCTCCGAGCGGGATTGAGGCAACACCTACGCTCTCAGGGCACTTCGCGCCCTCGTAGCTATGGTCGTAAGATTGCCCAAATTCATAGAAGAAGCACGGATAGACGAGCAAAATAACTTAAAGCAACCCGACACTTCGAACTCGGTCAGGGTAATCATGTTCATTACATACACCGCCAAAAAGCAAAAATAGGGATACTAATCGTCTCCCTCCGTCCGACGGAGGATTTCTCGGCGAGATCCGGCGGCAATCTCTTGGGCGCACGGATCGACCCGGCCATGAAAGCGCCGACTTCTTCGTCGCCGGTCAGCAGCAACGCCGCTCCCAACCGCCTCAAGGTCGACGCCATAATAAGAGATGTGTTGACCAGGGCCGAGGAAGCGCCAAGCACCGCCGCCCCGCACCGATGCCTCGACGCTGGCCAGGAATCCACCCAAGCAGGGCAGAATAGCACCGGCCCGGTAAGCCCGAACAACCGGCCGCAGATACCGGTGCCCACACGAAGGACCGTCTACTCGACCGTCGTATCGGCCGCTTCCTCTCCGCCACCCGCTTTATCCACGAGGGCCGAGTCACGTGACTCGACCGCCGCATCCCGTTTCTTCCACGCCGCCCTTCGCGACTCTAGCACGCCGCTAAGGTCTTTCGCTGACTCTGCAGGACACGTAAAAGAGAGACAGCGTCAGAAGACGCCCGTCGCAGTGGCTCCAAGGGGTTGAATTACTCACCGGCCACGGAGGCCTCTTTGGCGCTAAGTTCCTCCTCGACCTTGGCACGTGCTTCTCGATAGGCCGCTGCACGGCCGGCAAGCTCCTCGCCGCCACGAGCTCCCCGAGCAAGATCCGCTCGCCTTGGCCGGTCGGCCTCCTGCGGGCGACTCGCATTCCTCGGAAGAGGGTGGCCTCCGCCGGCGGATACTTGCGCGGACCGCAGAAGTCTTGGCCGCCTCCGCTTCCACCAGGGACGACTGGCCCTCTCTCCTCGACGGTCAACGACTCCGCGGCCGAACGCTTGTGCGGCGGCTGCGCGCTTCTTCAGCGACACTCGGACCGCCCAGCGGCGGCGGCCAGCGGCGGCGGCGGATTCGTCCGCCGGCGTTGCGACGCCAAGAACCGATGCTTCTGGCGACAGGCTCGTGACCGACCTCCACGGTCGGCGGGGAAAGCGGCGGCAGCGAGATTTCGCCGGTCTCATCGGTCGGCAAGACGGGCGGCACGCCCGACGGAAGCTTCGCGCCGCGTCGCATCCGGCGGCGGCAGATCGTCCCCCTCGGCGGCGTCCTCTCACCGACGGGCCCTACTGCTGAGCGCGATCCGGACGATCTCGCTCCCGACGACCACCGCGACGCCCAGCGGACAGGAGGGGCGATTCCTCACCGCTGGTAGAACTCGGCGCCCTCCTGGTAGTGAGGCCCTCGCGCCGGTGATCGGCCAGAATTACGAAGAAGACAAGACCGGAGGAATTGCGTAAGTCACTTACCGGGAGGAGCGAACAACCGGCACTGACGCGTGCCCTCTTTGCCGGACCCCGCGAGGAGGCGACAGGATCTGCGCTCGCAGATAAACCCCGCGCTCGCGGTTTCTTCGGAGGAGCCGCGATCGCCCGGCCCCGATCGAACCAGCGTCGCGTGCGAATCGCCTCCGGCAACTTCTTCTCCCTCGCTCGGCAACGACTCCTCGTCACCCTCACTCGAGGTCTCCTCCAAGACCTCCTCGCCACGCGCGGCCTGGTCCGCGCGCTCTTTCCTCTTCCGCGTCTTGGCGGCCACCTTTTTCGCTAGCAGGGCGGCGTCCTGCTTCTCCTTTTCGAGGTGCGCGGCCGCTCTCAACTCCTTTTCCCCCGGCAGCAAGGGGCGGGAGATCAGCCCACCAAGCCCCTGCGAGAACACGCTCGGATGAGGGGACGAGGGAGCAGAATAAAACAAAAGCAAACAGGAGCCACCGGACGTACCAAGTCCGGAGGATTCTGCGTCGAGAACGGCGCAGGTGCCTCGCCCGCTGGCTCGGTATCTCCCGCGATGGAGACTGCGGACACGCGCGCGAGGATCTCCGACGGAGGGAGCTCCCGCTCCGACGACCTTGCAGGGTCGGTCGGCCCAATGTACTCAAACATGGGACGCAACCGATCCTTGAGGGGTTGGATGCGCCTCTCCATAAACGTGCTGAGGACCACCTTGCCTGTCAGACCCCGCCGCTTCAAGTCCGCAAGCTTCTCGAGAATCAAATCCACCTTCGACCGGTCCTTCGCGTCGGGACCCCAGGTCCAGCAGGGATGCGACTTCGGTGGATTCCCGCTGAAGGCCGGGGCGCTGTCGCCGATGTTCCGGACATAGAACCACTCGCCGTGCCACCCCCGGTTGGACGTCGGCAGCTTCACGTCGATGTAGGACGTCCTGCGACGGTTGCGCAGTTGGATCGCGAGGGCGCCGAGGAGGTCGGCGGCATCTGATGGCGGCCTCGCGAAGAAGAAGTGGCGCCAGAGCCCCCAGTGGGGTTCGATCCCCAGAAAGGCCTCGCACAGCGTCATAAAAGACCGCGATGTGGAGGACTCCGTTCGGGTTCAGGTGGTGAACTTCCCCACCGTAGAAGTGCGAGCTCGGACGAACGGATGGAGTGGGAGGTCGAAACCCCGCCAGTAGAAGGCCGCCAATGAGACTATCTCGCCGTCTTCCATTCGGGGACCTCGGTCCCGGCGGCACTGGCCGCCCGGATCGAGGCCGCGAGGAAGGAGCTCCTTCCTCTCCAAGCCGAGGTAGCGACCGCCGCGGCCGAGTGCGGCCAAAGAACATCTCCAAATGAGCGTGGGAGCGGAGGGCGGCGCGGCAAGCGAGAAGTCCTTTCTTCTTCCTCTTGCGTTCTCTCTCCTTTTCTTTTTCAGAGGACACGAGCAGGAGGATTTGCTCCCTCCGCGCCGCCCTCTCCTTCCTTTATAGATGCCTGGCGAGGAACGGGCGCCTCGCGCTTCAACCGACGCCACCTCGCAGCCAGGCCGCGATGCCAGCCGTCGACTGTTGCCACGCCCACTACTCCGTGCGTGCCGCAGCCATTTAAACCCCACTAAGCATTAATCGCCCGACAGACGCCGCCTCGCGCCAAGACGCCACGCCGCATCGCAGCCCTGCCGGCCACAACGCCAGGGCGCCATGCCAAGAAAGGTAAGAAAACGACCCCATCGGGCGCCGCCTCGGAAAGCAAGCGGCTGCGGGCTCGCGCCGGGGCCGGCACCGTCCGAGGGTTACTGGCGAATCCGGCCAGTGGAATGAAAGCCGCCAACACGTAAAAAGGAAAGAGCGAGGGGCGGTCGCAGTGAGCCCTCAGAGGGCCACTAGTTAGGTCGGCGGACGACCCAATCATCACGTGGGCTCGCCCGAGACCATACCTCACACTCTCGCGGAGCTCATCGATGAGTGGCGGCCACCGCGCTCGGGTTGGCGAACGACGGCGGCCCGATGCGGACGAGTAAGGAAAGGTTTTTATGGAACGCCCGGCGGGTCGGACGCCCACGACGAGCTACGCCCTTGGAAACGATCCCTCAAGGGAGATCGCCAAGGTTCCACTCGGATTACCCGATAGTAGCTCGCACGAGCACGACGTTCAAGCCGACGAAGGCAAACGTGCGTTCGCTCACCCGACTCTGAAAAAACCCACGAACGGCGTGGCTTGCCAGGGTTCGACCGGGCTAAGACCCCCGACCGGCTCTCCGACCCGCCGGGGCTCTGGTTAAGACCACAGGCCACAAGACCGACTCTTTCTAGGTCGGGCGCGGCTCCCCAGCGCCGACCTAGGCGTCACCGACCTCCGGTCGACGAATCCATGGCCGGGCTAAACCCTCGACCGGCTCCCGACCCGCCGGGGCTCTAAGAGCTTCCACCGGCCACAAGACCGGACTCTTTCTAGTGGGCGCGGCTGCTACAGCCGACCTAGGCGCCACCGACCCGGGTCGACGAATCCATGGCCGGGCAAACTCCCGACCGGCTCTCCGACCCGCTGGGGCTCAAGTTACACCACAAGAGCCACAAGACCGGCCCCTTCTAGGCTGGCGCGGCTCCCGGGCAGTCACGACAACCTAGCATCACCGACCTCCGGGCCGACGGCTACCACCGCCAGGTTAAACCCCCGAGCGGCTCTCCGACCCGCTCCGGGGCTCGGGGGCTACTGACGAGTACCCGTGCCATGGGTACCCCCATCACCGGAAGCACGAACGGTGACCAACCATAAAGGCCCAAAGAATCGCCGGAAGGTACTTGGGCGCGGGGAGCGAACCCGACTGCAGGGCCGACTCGACGGTCGGCGGACTCCGATCCGGCGGTCGGTGGGCTCGACCACCTAACATTGGAGCTCGCGGCCAAGAAGCTCCACCACAAGACGAGCCAGGCCCACGCCCGATGTCGTGGTCGCCTTGTGCGCGGCGTCCTCGACATCCGTCTGGGGTAGGCGGCTCCTTCCCAAGACCGCCGGAAGAGCCACCGAAGAAGTCAAGCCCCGCCCCGCCGCCTGGCACACTGCAGAGGAGTACGCCCACTCCGAGGCTAAGGCAAAGTCAAGCGCCATTAAAGCCACCAAGGCCGACAGAGCACCACGCGACACGCCACCTGCATAAAGACTACGCAAGATCGCTTCATCACGTAACCACCAACCCCGCCTCGGGGCGGGCGGAGTCGGTCGACAAGACAGAACCAGACTTCAAGACGTGCAGGCCCCTTTCCTCGTAGTTTTCCCAACTCCGTGTAACTCCGCCTCCTCCGTCTATATAAGGAGAGGCAGGCCCAAGAGGGAGGGGCGAGAAAAGCGATCTTCTAGGTAGCCTCAACTCCCTAGCGAAAACATCAAGGGGATCGGACAGCCGACCCTCCGCCTCGCTTGTACACCCCTTGTTCATCACCCAAAGATCAATACACCCACGCCGAACGAACTGGAGTAGGGACATTCGGCCCGAACCAGTATACATCTTCTGACTCCTTGAGTCGACCATTCGGGGAGAGGGAGCGCGCGACCCCATCCGACCATAAATTCGTATTGCCGGTGCACGAAACACCGACAGTATTGATTTATGTAGAAGAGTTAAAAAAGAGGAGAGACAAGAGAGCCGGTTCTTATTTAGTAGCAAGCATCACACGAGAAAATAGGTGATATCGCCAACTAAAAGCCGGTGTTGGAGCCGACGCAAGCTACTCTAAGTGTTGAAGTTAGTATTTTGCTATTAGTCATAAAGATAAAGTTACAGTTGAATACTTAAATTAAATGCTTTAGTGTTTTTATAGAGATAACATTTAGATATAGCTATTGTACAAGCTGGTTTTATTGCTTACTCTAGTTGACATAATGAAGAGATAGAGCAATTAGTAGGCTTTGTTATTGTATTTGCTCTAAGTCTTATTTCTTCTTGGAACATAGGCCAAGAATATATTGAAAACGACTAGTTTACCCATAGTTATTATCCCTATGCATTATATTTAATATTTGCATGCAGATAATATAAAGTAAAGATGGATATTTGTTAGTGATATAGAGAGAACATTGTACTAATTTAGTATTGAAATACGAAATACATTTTATATTTATAGACAAGTTTATTCAAAAAAATAAACCTTATGAGTTTGAACAAATGGAGTACTAAGTATCCGTGTATGGAGCCAACTAACCAAGGAGCAGGGTTAAAAATACCGTTTTGATCTCGAATTTCGATGAGCCGATGGTACCAAAATTCGCGAAAAACCGAACGGTTTTAAAAGCCAAACAAATTTGAAATCTGGTCAATCTTGAAGCGAAATTCGAACGAAAGGGTCAAAAACTGCTTGAAAAGCGGCGAATTTCGAGCGTTTTTTTTGGGCGAAATCGCTGACAAGTTAAAAAATTTATAAAATTTCAAACTTCTTTTTTTTTTAAAAAAAAAAATATTTACACCAGATGTCATAAAACTATTAATACTGATTTTAGGAAATTTTAGATAATTTCTTCAAATATTTTGAATTTAAATTTAAATCTGAGCAGTAAACCAAACGAAAGCTTTTTCCAAGCTGAAACGATACGAGTGAATTTTACACATTTCAAGCAAAATTCGTCAAAAACTGAAACCGTGCCCAAGGAGTGCTCAAGTTCAACTCAACTAGTCGACCGCAACACCGCTCTCTCTTGTCAGTCCCACGGATCGCGATCCGCGTGACGGCCGCAAAACCAAATCCCACCCTCCAATCGGACGAGATCCAACGGCGCCCGTTCCATGCTCCACCGCCCGCCCTGCCGGATTCCAAACCTGCAAATTTTCGCGCGCTCAGCCAGCACCAAATCCATCCTCCCTCCTCTTCTACTTAAACCCCCACCCTCCCCGTCTCAACTCAATCCACCTCCACCACCGCGAAATCCCAAACCGCAGCAGCAGCACCCGCCTTCACCACCCAAGACTCGTCGATGGCCCGCACGAAGCAGACGGCGCGCAAGTCCACCGGCGGCAAGGCCCCCCGGAAGCAGCTGGCTACCAAGGCGGCGCGCAAGTCGGCGCCGGCCACCGGCGGCGTGAAGAAGCCCCACCGCTTCCGCCCCGGCACCGTTGCGCTCCGGGAGATCCGCAAGTACCAGAAGAGCACGGAGCTGCTGATCCGCAAGCTCCCCTTCCAGCGGCTCGTCCGGGAGATCGCGCAGGACTTCAAGACCGACCTCCGCTTCCAGAGCTCCGCCGTCTCGGCGCTGCAGGAGGCCGCCGAGGCGTACCTGGTGGGGCTCTTCGAGGACACCAACCTCTGCGCCATCCACGCCAAGCGCGTCACCATCATGCCCAAGGACATCCAGCTCGCGCGCCGCATCCGCGGGGAGCGCGCCTAGGCACTCCGCTGCCACGCCATGGTTCATGCTTGGTTCCTGGGGCTTTGTTGGGCTCCTTCTGTCCTGTCCTGCCTGTTTTTCGTGTTATTACTAGCTTCTTACCCCCGCATTCATAGGATGCTATGGTTGTAATGTGGCTGCTGGCTAGATCGAAATTGCAATGGAAGTGATCTATTTTATCCCCATATTTCTGTGTTCAATCTCGATCTTTTGCACCAATTGTCTTTGATTGGATGATTGGCTTGGTGACTCCTTGCAGGAATTGCAACACCTGGGTGTGATCTTAACAGTCTCAGACTCTTGGTACTATCCGTTCAATCAATCTGACAAGTAAAACTTGTATTCCATAGTGAGACAGTACAAGAGAAACACGAATCCCTTTTTCTTCTTTTAGAAATAGAGAAACAAGGACATAACAAGGCTTCTTATTAGTTCAAGGTTTGAAGATCAAATCTCTCTATTTGCGAAGACATTCTTACCATTCTTAACATCTTTACTAAACAAATGTTGTCTGATTGCATAATTTGGTTTGAGCAACACTGTGCGAGTCTGACTAACTGGTGCTGTGATCATCCCATGGGCTGAAGCTGGCAAATTTTCAACAGGTCAAAAGGCGGATACGAATATGAGCCGCTGATCACCGAGGACGCTATGATCTTGTTTGCAGCTTCTGTGGCGTGTATTCCGTCCCAACTCACGTAGTTTTGAGGGTCTCCACAAGCTGTCGCACTTGCGGTTTGGCCGTTCATCACCTTGCTGTTTCCACAGTACACATCTGGGTTGAAATTGTAAGCTCCGTCACCATGTCCACAGCAAGCCTTCGTCCCATACTTCAGCCCTGAAATCACCATCAAAGCCCTGAAATGTTAGATATGCATGCCTACGGGCTGAACTGGTTCATGCACTAATTTTACGCTAGCAAAGATCTTTGTGAGCTGACCATGAGCATCAGGATGTCGGAACAGCTCAAGCGTTGCAGAGTGCTTGTCGATGTACACTATGGTCGCATCCTGCCGCTTCTTCCTAACCTCAGCCAAGCTGTTGTTCAGCAGTTCATTGTAGTAGAATACTCCGCTGTTGTAAGTTTTCATGCAGCCGTATTCATCCAAGTCGTTGCTGCTGTGCGTGAGCTCCGTGAGGAATGCTGGGTAGCATCCGATCGGAGCCATGTTGAACACCATAAAGTTGCGAGCTCCAATGCTGTATAAGTCCTGCAAATAATGGAGTAGGTGGCATGAACCATGGAGTTAACTTATTCTTAGATTTTTTATTTTATGTTTTCAAATTCCAAGTCATTATGAAGATTATTTTCAATACTTACCTGAATTGTCCAGGAGATCTGGCTGACAACTGATGGAAGACTTTGCTTGACTGTTTCGATACCCAGGGATCCTAGGTTGGAGGTGAAATCATTTTGACCAATGTCTATTGTGTATAGAGAATTGCCAAAAACATCAGGTGGAGGAAGTTGGCCTGCAAAGCAAATTAAATATTCAGTAACTCATCTTCTTTGAGCAATAGTATTCAGTAATTCACTGAGGTTGATAGTGCTCTTTCTCTCAACAGTAATAGACATATACTCCCCCTTCCTGAATACAAGTCATTCTAACTTTCAAATTTTGTTCCTAAATACATGTCATTCTACAATTTCGAGACAACTTTTAACTGTTTTTTTTTCCTTTGTACCATTCATATTCCCTATATTATTTATTACTATGAAATACGGTGACACACACTATCCAATAACAATAAGTGAGCTAACAAAGGAGGAAGATTTGGTCATTTCTACACGTATCTTAGTTGAAGTGTAGAATCCTAGGATAATAATTGGATAAGAGAGCCTCTACCCTGTCAACGTCTGTTCAGGAATGGGGCAGTATATGATATATAGTTGCTGCAAGAAACAAAAGCATCACTGTAGTGCAATGGCCCTATCTCATCTCCAGCCGACAGATGCATATGATCTGAACCTGAGGCTATTTCTTGCTTCCCCATCCCTTTTCGGCAATAATTGCAAGCATGTTTTTCTAATATTTGCACAAGAACTATAACAGATACCGCATCAATTCACTGGTACTTTTGATCTTAAAAAAAAAAAATTCACTGGTACTGAAAAAGAGAAGTCTATACGTAGCAAACATGGATTATTATGGCATACCATTATTGCCATTGGAGCTGACCACCTTGTTCCTGAACTCCTTCATCTGGTTGAGTTGGATGCCGAGTGAGAATGGGCTGATCCCGGTGACGAACAGCGACGTGTTGGGCAGGAGCACCGTCGACGCCAGCGTCGCGAAGTTGGCGCCGTGCCGGTAGTCCGACCCGACGGACTGCAGGTAGGGGCTCAGCAACGGCAGCCCCATCGCTTGCGCTGACCGAAGGAGACATCGTTCCAGAATTCATCAGGAAGAGACGAAAATGCCGGCAAGCACGTAAAGCACTGGCACAGTGGCACGCACCTATGAAGTCGATGACGAGGCGGCCGTCGGAGGCGCGGCCGGACGGCCTGTTGAAGTAGGTCATGCCGAACGGCGCCTGCTGCGCCGGGAAGGCGGCCCAGAAGCCGCCGGTGTCGGAGTTGGAGTCGCCGAAGTTGAACACGGCCGGGAACCTGCACTCCCCGGCGCCACTCGCCGCCGGGCAGAGGCAGCACAGTGCCGCCGCCAAGAGCAGCCATGTCATGCTCCTCATCACGAGCTTAGCTTCTGCCACTTTGGTGGTGGTGCGGGTTGACCTGCACGAAAGGGCGGACATGCCCACCCTTATATGGGGGGGGTGGGGGGGTGGGGAGGGAGATCGTTGGGTTGGAAATTCGTCGTTCCTTTTCTTTTCCTTTTTTGAGATGATGTTGAGATAGAGCTGCGCTGGATCGAGTTTGGACTGCACGTAACGTAACAGACCGCCGCTGCCGCTGCCGCTGCCCCCAACGCCTCCGTCATGAGAGAAGGATAACGGAATGGGACACTATGGTGCCTGGGCATCATGATTTTAAATGCGTTAATTTAAGTCAAATTCGGATATATTTTTCATAATTTTTAGTTTTAGGGTATATACCCATCTATAAGAATTCAAATGAAACATATACCTTCAAAAAAATATACTCAAATTTGGAGATTTGAATGAATTTAGATTACATACTTTGCTGATTTATATGTATGATCAACACATACCTACAATTAAACTATCATCAAAAAAGGAAACTTTAATTTGAATTTCAGTTCAAACTTGTTTTGAACTAGTTAGTAAACTAGTTGAACTCAACGTCCTAAAAATTTCAAAAAATTTCGCATACAAATACTTATGAAAAATACCTGTTTTGGATCATGGTGCCCAGACACCTTGGTGTCCCAAGTAATTGTACTATATATATATATATGTATGTACATACATATACACGTGTATATGTATGTACATACATATACACGTGTATATATGTATGCATATATATATATATACACGTATATATGTATGCATATATATATATATATACACGTATACGTATACATGCTTGTAGCGTTTGCTCATCCTCGTTGCTGTCCAGTGATACGCCTCGCTTTCCGAGCTCTTTTATAGTGGATTAAAATTAATATAAATCGTCCATTCATTTGAATCTAATTAATGACTAAAATCAATTTAGATCTAGCTATATTATCACCTACTACTTCGATAAACTCAAAGAGACTAGTTTAGATGGGTATCCCGATAGGAATCAACGTTTAGCAATCAGCATCACGTACTACGTACGTAGGTCGACAAGAGATTCAGATTCAGATATGAACGCAAAAACAGTGGAAAACACCAAGCGGCTGATGACATACAACCATGGCTATCAGTTCGTGCAACTAGCTAGAAGCAGCTGACACGTAGAGCCACTCGAAACTCCCCGTAGTTGCCAGGATTGTTATCGTGGATCGCCAGCAACTCGGCAACGTTTGGGGACGTGAACCCTAGGTGGGCGTCTTGTCGTGCTGGGTCGGACGTGAAGCCTATGTAAAGGTGAGCGTCGTGTCGTGCCGGGCCGGGCCGGCACAGATTCATCGTGATTCGGACCTGAACCATGCCGGGCCATCACGATCCGTCATGCCGTGCCGTGCCGGCCCGACTCATCTTTGACGAGCCCAGACACGGTCTATTTGCGCTTCGTGACTACTTCGTGCTGTATCGGCCCAGGCCTAACCCATTTACACTATATATTGTGATGAGACAAAAAGAACTCGGATACGTACGATACTCTTTAGTAGTTAGTACAAAGACTTGTACTGTTGTACATTGCAAGAAGTCGCTCTCTCTCACCCATTACTCTAAATTTCTCTCAGCTCTCTCCTCTCTTGCATGTTTTTCTCATTCTCTCACTCTCTCCGCTCTTCTCTCTCGTCCATCTCTCTCACTCTCTTTCCCCCATCTCCCCCCCTCTCTCTCTCAACTCTCTTGCCCGTCTCTCTCTCCCCCATCTCTCTCCCTCTCTCTCATCTGTTGCTCACTCTCTCTCGCCTGTCTCTCTCGGCTCTCTCTCTCTCGCCCGTTGCTCCCCCTCTCCCATCTCTCTCATCCATTGCTCCCTCTCTCTCTCTCTCTTGCCCATATCTCCCCCTCTTTCTCTCTCGCCTGTTGCTTTCTCTTTCGCCAATGTGCTAAAGATTGATCGTGGGACTAGCACCGTAAACACAAAAGGTTTCAAAATACAGTTTCTCGGTTCGTCAAATCGTAACTTTAAGTTTGAATTTTCAAAGAATGCATAATTAAGAGGGGCAGTGGCGGCGGGCCACGTGCCGCCGGCGTGCCTCGGTCGTGCCATGCCGTGCCACCTGTCGTGCCCGGTTCCCGGGCCCGACGGGCGGCCCGAGCTACATCCATTGAATCTCTCATGTTACATGATAGTGCTACAAAATTCCATTGAGTACCTTTAAGAGAAGAAGTTTCAAGAAATAGCTTTACTACCCTAGGATTTCACTGAATCAACGAATGGGTTGAACATACGGGAGGAAGCACAGATGAAACAGAACTTAGAATAACACAAAAAAAGTGATGGAAAGCTCAGATGAAAAAGAACTTAAAATAGCGACACAAAAGTGAAACAGTCTCTGAGATAATCAAGTCTATGCCTTAGGTATGGTTACGATTTACAACAGAACATGTTACTTTTGAACAAGATTTTATCATGGGATCCAGGACAACCAGAGTACTAGCTACCATGTTTTACCAGTTTGAACAACCATAAGTACTTAAAGCATATTGTCAAAACTCAAAGCAGATAATGCACATGATAGTTTTTTCTCTTGAGCTGAACTAAATAAAGTAGTAAGGTTATGGTACCAATATCAACACCCTTATGCCCGGAAGATTTGCAGCCCTCCCAGCCTTCCACGCCACCTCCAAGCTATTTTGCGAAAAGCCCCTTCCTTTGCTTTGAATTACAGATAGATCCTTGAAAATTACAAAGAGGTCCTTTGCGATTTTTTGTGAGGGTAAACACCCTTATGCCCGGAAGATTTGCAGCCCTCCCAGCCTTCCACGCCACCTCCAAGCTATTTTGCGAAAAGCCCCTTCCTTTGCTTTGAATTACAGATAGATCCTTGAAAATTACAAAGAGGTCCTTTGCGATTTTTTGTGAGGGTAAGAAAAACATTTTCGGATTGCATTTAGGTCCCTGGTTCGTTACTTTACAGAAAAGCCCTCCGCTAAATACAAATCTCGAACGAGCTCTTTTCTAATTTTTCAGGATAGCGATCATGTCCAAAAATATAACAAACAGGTCCCCGCCTCTTACGTCGAGGTCCTTTATCCGTTTTCCCCGGAAAAAAAAATTCGTTAACAGAAATATGTGTACAGCTCTATCTCTAGAATTTTTTCCCCAACTCGACCTCTGATATCTAGATTTTTTTTCCCGACTCGATCTCTAATATTTTTCGGAATGTGTATTATTACTTGATGAACGCATAGAGTGTTAAACTCGATAAAAGAAGGCTGGCAGCTCTAATATTTTTCAAAACATGTATTATTACCCGGTTAACATATAGAGTATTAAACTTTTTATCAAGACAAAAAAGATGATCAATGAATAGTCAAACAAGACTACAGGAGAAATGAGGTGAAATTTGTAGTTTGTCATACGTCTAAGGAATCTAGGTTGATTGCATGCAACGATGAAGGATCTATCCGCAGTTTTGATGCCCGTCCAGAATGTTAGATTAGGCCTCCAGGTATGCAGTAACGAACGCTCTTATGCCATTAGGCCATTGCCTTACACCAAAGGTTAACTAGTATATTGCCTGTGCTAACGCTACGATAATATTTGGTAATACAATTCAAATAAGCAAAAGGTGTTATATGTTTTGGTAATGAAGTGTAGTAAGATGTGCACAAAAGAAAGATACAGAGAGTTATTATTATATCGTTGATTACACAAGCAAGTGCATAAAGTAACATAGCAACTATTTATCATTAAAAACCATCTAATTCCTGATACGCTTTATGATTTCCCGTATAACTTAAGGAAGGCAATCATTTTTACACAAGTCACATGTTGAAACATACCCATCTTTTTGCACTGGCTTTAGGATCTTCTCTACAACAGGCCATGTTGTAACGTCAACGTTCCACCATTTGTGTTGTTTAAGCTCTTTATGTTTTGTAATGACTTTTATATGTTTATCTATGCCTCTTAACTGTTGAGATAAATATATATCATCGAAGATTTAACAACAACAACAACAACAACAATAATAATGCTAATAATAGCAACAATAATAATGTAAAAGCAACAGGTACTCACGGTAATAGTGAAATTTTGGCCATTGTAATTGGGAAAGAAGTAAGGTCGGTACGACATACTCCTCGCAATACATTATTTGCAATTCCGAAAATGAGGGTACATACAATAAAATCATCTCAGCTTACTTTTAGTATATACACATTAGCTTTATCTTATGTGAAAGAGTGAGAAAGGAGGAGAGAGAATAGATCGAAAACAAGATGGATTAGTTATGTACAAAAGATAAGAGATAGTTATTATACAAGTTAATTTTCTTGCTTACTCATCTCCTGAGTTCTTACTGTCCACTTGTCCAGGCACTCAAGAAATTTTGGGTTGGATGGTTTAGAGAGGGCATTTAGGTCAATCTTTCAATGGAATGTAAGTACTAAGTAGGCTCGTAGCCTACAACATGGGGCAATACTTATTCTAAGCAATAGCACCCGGCACAGTATGGTGCATTTGTTTTAGGGCATGCACTATTTACCCCATTCGGTGAAAACATTTTTGGATGATAATTGTAAACAGAAATATGGTTAAATTCTGGCGGTCTCAAGCAATTGCTTACAGGATATTTTACTCACAAAATCAATACATAGCCGTCAAACTTAAGTTTCAGGAATCAGGATCACCTCAAAAAAAGTAATTACACTTCAGGAAAGATCGAAATAAGAATTACTTACAATTTATAATGTGATTAAATGCAAGCATGCCTGTTAAACCTACAGCCTGAATGACAAATACAATTATTTGTCACTCGGTGGGAACAATGCAAGATTCAGAACTGCTGCGAGGAATCAAACTATGGCAATTCGGCCATTAGCTCTTGGAATTCAAAGAAGACCCAATCGGCTTTTGTTGCAACCGCTTCTCTCATCTGGACACCAGCGTAAGAGACGAACAAATCTGCTCCGCCAGGTTGCCGAGCCTGCAAAGACACAAAAATAAATGTAGAACACTAATTTACGGTATTAAAAGCTAAATCGCTATATACTCATGTATCAGTTAATATCATTATGTTGCATACGCATCATTCCCAAAAATTTTCTCCACTGAAATATTATCAAAGATTAACTGTCATGTGTCAATAGACTGAAACATTTGTGTTTTAACGGTCCCTTAAGCAGCACTATTCATTATCATGGAATTATTTGACCCATTCAGTGTTACATCAAAATAAATTGATAGCTATTCCTGTCGAAATGCCCAATAAGCCAGCAGCTTTGTCCTACTTCTAATGGTGCATCAATATAACACAAGCTTCGAGATCTGCACTACTCGCTCCTTTTGCCGTTGCAATTTTTTGGCAGAAGTTCACTCTCCTGTTAAGTTGTTTCAGAAACGTGCGGCCCAAATAGCAGGTGTACATGCGCTATGCTTACCACCTCTATTTCCATACACAAACAGTGGTAAAGGAGTTGCACATCTTGTCAATAAAACGAAGCAGTCTAGAACAATTGACCCTTTTTGCATCTTTGACCATAGCATTGGAGAAATGAACTTAGTGTCAGTACCTACCCTTTACCCAAAGAAACACTTTTTTTTATACGTATTGTCGGAAGTTGGGAGAGAAGATTCAAGGCATTATCTAGCTATATACCTCAAGATCAGTTGAACCATCTCCAATCATAACGAGCGTCTTGTAACCACAGTCCTGAACACACAGAAATATCAAAGAAGGTAAGCAGTGTGGCAAGATGTGAAAAGTGCAATACCAAATGTTAGTATGTTACACACTTACAATGCACTGCTTTTATTTGTTGGATCGCTAGCGCTTTACCCCCACTTTGTGAAGTGGGCTCGGGATCAAATCCAAAGATACTCTCCAGAAGTTCCTAATAGCATTTGGTTTGCAATGATGTTTTCTGGAGGAATACCAAGCTCAAATGCCACAGCCGAAAAAGGCAAATGGAAAATCGAGGATCGCTTTATGATATACAAAATAGCAAATTAGAATCATTCAATGATAACCCATTACATATTACATATATGTGAAAAATCAGTCGTAGTACATAATATTCAACAAAGTCTAACAGAAGAAACATATCCTTGCTTATTTTTGCAAAAAGTAATATAGGTTGAATAACCTCATGCCCAAATTTAAACTATAGACACATTTGAAGTAAAGCTTGGTGCAAAGATAAGAGTATAACATGCATCACAATTTGAAAAATTTTTAAAGAGGCAAAAGTTAACCATGTTCGATATCCCGTAACTACAAGAATCGCAACCTTAGTGTGGAATGACATACCTTGATCATTTGTCGGAAACCTCGACACAAGGAATACATCACTATTATTAGCCTTGACTTAAGTAATCAAATCAGCAATTCCGGAGTAATCCCGCCGATCAAAACGCATTGCTTTTGGTAATCCTATGAGTAAACTAAGAAAATGAACAGTGTTTGTAACATAAAATTGCATCTGCTAATCGATGAATAACTGACTAATGAGTTCTATCTTTGGCTTTGTTCTGTAGTCGGAGAAATATTAGGATGTCTCTAGATAAAACATGAGGCGAATTAATCAAAAGGGTCATGATATCGTTGCTTCTATAAATTCCACCATAGCTACACATTTTTTCTATTACCATCAAAAGAGAAACTGAGTAAAATCAATTAGTGTTCCTAAGCACATTCTGTTCTATTCAGTTACGTATAAGAAAAAAACAGGGAAATAACATATAAAAGTTTTCCAAAAGGTAAATAGCGTATAAGTGCGATCTCGACAAGATCCACAACACGAAAGCTAAATACCGCATGTAAAAGAGTAACTAACATCTCAATTAACTTGAAGTTGGGACTTGGGTAAGCTTACCTCGGTGGTCTCTTCTCCAAACAGTCCTCAACTTGGGACAGAGATGGCTTGATTAAACAAAGCCTGGCAGCAAGTGCCTCCTCAAATGGAACAGTTCCCGTCATTGCCCTAAGAACATACAAAAAAAATCAAAGTCAGCACTTCCAACAAATTCCATGCACCAAGGCACTAACAAACTCAAGGTGAATTAACCCACAAAAGCATGTCATTTACTTTGCTGTCCACTCAAAGAATAAATGACCAAAGCCAATTTCACGTAAATCAAGTTCATCTATACCCTCATCCAGGAAGACTGTGGTATCAACATCGAGGCACACAAGAGATTTACCCAAACTGCACGCGAGAAACAAGAAACTTAGCTCCTCGAGTTCAATAACCCGAATGTTTCTCCGGAAACACGCAAAGAGAAGAAAAAAACAGAAAGGAAGTCGTTTTTATCACAAGAACAGGCACAAGTATAAACCAGATGAAATTCTTTGCACACTGAAAACGCATATACACTCCTCAATTCTATTAAGCAACAGTGAACAATGGTAACAACAATGGGTATGGAAAAGTATAGAAAATTATCACCGAAGCAACGTGAGACTCAGCATCATGGCCATTGCTCAAACTCTTCCCTCTCTTCCTAGTCTATGGTGTTTGCAGGGCCAACGCGTTCAACAGCCCCTCATCGTCCTCACCCTCCACCTTTTGCCTAGGCATTGGATCCGCACGCCAATCCCATGTTTTCGGCTTCGGAACAATTACCACCAGTCCATCTGAGTCAACCCCCTTCTCCTCCCCCCCCAACACCGACCCTTATCCCCGACGAAGCAATGGCCGCCTCTTTATCCCCCATCGTATCCTCCTCCTCGACCCATTGTTACCTTGAGACCGTGGCTGGGTCCGGCTCGTAGTTCACCACGACGCCCCCAATCTCAAGCACCATGCGGTCATTCACCACGCTCGTGTGTTGCAGGAAGAGGCGGTAGTCCTCGTCGATGTCGACGAGGGAGTCGAGCCATGAGGGGTCCGCCTCTGCCTCTGCCTCCACCGACGAGCCCTTCTCTTCCATCCGGCGGTTGGTGCTTGCGCTGCCCGGGGAGGGATCGGAGACGCATTCGCCGTCGGAGCTGGCGATGGGGGGCTCGTACTTGAGGACGGAGGGAGGGGAGGCACCATCGGACGGGAGCTCGAGGACGTAGGAGTTGCCATCGGGGCAGAGGTGGCGGAGGAAGTAGAGGTAGTCGGGATCGATGTTATCGGCAGGCTAGTCCCCGTTGGTGAAGGGAAGGGCCTGCGGCGGCGCGGGATTAGGGGAGGAGGCGCACGGGAGTAGGCTGAAGCGGCGGCGATTGGGGCGTGGGTGTTTAGGCGCGATTGGGGCACGTGCGGCTCAGAAAGCTTTGATTAGGACTGATGGGATGAATCGGGTGATTTGGTCCATTAGATTTGATGAAGTGATGTGATAAAACATCTTAACCCTTGATTATAAGGAAATAGGATTTCTGGGTGCATGTTTTAGGGTGAACAAAGAAAAAATATTCTCTGTGGGGGCAAAATAGTGTGTGCACGTAGAAAAGAATTAACTGGTAAATTATAAAGGGGTAAAGAAAAGAAAAGATAATGACCCACGAACGGGACGAGGCCGTCACGCCAAGGATAAACCGGCTTTGATTACGGCGGAGGTAAATATGCCATCCATGCAATCCCGTGTCTGCCAACGCAGGGGCAGGGCACACCTGGCCTGACTGACGTCATGGCCTCCCGCTTTTGAAGATTCATTGATGTCATCGTAGCTACGGCGCCATCCATTCACCGTTTTTTTTTTTACACCGAAGACCATCAGTACTCATCACCATTTCACCAGCATCAAGATAAACAAGACACCTCTCCAGTGAATCAAAATTTATCAGCCCGCGTATACAGGCAACCAAGTTTAGGCAAAGACGACTAGTGTAATTGAAACTAAGCCCTATTGATTTCTGATTTCGTTTATAACATCGAGAGGTTGCCTGCGTGGAGTATTAACCATGTGAACCCAACCAACCGCTCCCAGCATCCTCTTCTTATTCTTCAGAAGTGTCATTCATCTGGAGTTGTCACACCATCACAGCCTTCAAGCCAGACAGGCCAAGCAGCAGGCATATAATTAGGGCTAAACTGGACCATGGTTTGTAACTTTGTATAGCTGGTCCGCCATCCATGTAATGTACAGGGTATCCTTCCGCTCGTGGAAGGATGAGCAACAGAAGGCCTTCAGAGTTCAAAGAGAGCCGCGTCGAGTCCATTTACACGACATAAGGTTGATCCATGAACGCCCACTGGAAGATCTGTTCGTACTGAGAGGCAGCATGGTCCCATGTTGAGTCTTTCGACATTCCTCGCTTCATTAGCCCCTCCCAAGAGGACTTGTGTTCCCTGAATGTCGAAATTGCGGTTCGCAACGCCTGCAAAAGATGATACATAAAATGGTCACAACTGTAACTGCAGAATGCTTACATCCCACGATACCGTTTTCTAAATTGTTTTGTTTGATTGGTGGATCCAAAAAAATAATAATGATTCGAATTTGTCACTGCACCAGGATATGAACTTCTGGTAAAACAGTGAAGTAATAGATCCTAGAACCCCAAGTGCACAACATCCATATTTATGTAGATTTTTTATTGAGGTCTACATTAAAGTATTGAACAAAAAGAAAACGAGAACAGAGCTTTATTTACACATACGAAGTAGGTGCCAAACATGTAATTCGTGTCATGGACTTGAACCCAGTTAGCACTCTATCGCCAAGGGGGAAGAGGAAGGGTGGCAGGTGCATCGTAGTTTATAGCACAGGAATTGTACGCTTCGGGGGTTTTACTTCCCCGAATTTCCCATGCCCCACCAAGAGACTGGATGTTTACTTCATTTGATTGCATTTTGTTAAATTTTTGTTGTTCCCTTTTTAGATGAAAGATTTCCCCCCAGATTTATTAATAAAACTAACACAACAGAGTTCGGAAAAGAAACAATAAGGCAAATGAAACTAACCATTGCCAAGCATGCCGCAAAGCTAAAAGATAAACAGGGAAAGCACTACCAACACTTCCAAGACATTACACTTTCTGCATAAATGAACAACCCAAAACTGGCTGGCTACACAAATCATAGACCACAATGGCATTTCTAGCTTGCAGCAGGGAATCAAACCATGGTATGATTATCAATAGGAAAATCACCAAAATCTAACCAATTTGTTCCCATTGTTAGCAGCGAGAACGTCGTTTTAACATAAGCTATGACCGCCAATGTTTGGTACACACAAGGGCCATTAAGATACCAGGATACACTACGACCAAGATCTTAAAGTTGGGCAAGAGTTTAACGGAAACTTACCCACATCATTTTTTCCACTGTTAGTGGCGAGAATGCCCACCTGCAAAATATATTAGAACAGTTAGATGATCAGGACTTCAGTGATGTATGGAGCAATATACAGAAAAAAAAAGAGCATTAGATTGATTCCAGCAAAAAAACACTGAAAGTTAGAACAATACTTACCCTGTACCCTGCTCTCCTTTATCACCAAAAGGGTTGAAGGTCTCCACTGTATCCTGTCGAATACACAAAATAAATGAGATAACGTTTTTCCTCGGTGCTAACATAAGTAATCTTGAGGATAGTTGTCTTACTCTAAGGCCCCCAGTTCTGTGAACAACAGGAACTGTGCCATATTGCATAGCATATAGTTGATTGAGACCACAAGGTTCAAATCTGGATGGCATTAGCAATATGTCGCAGCTGCACAATAAGAGAGACATCAACATCTTATATATATGATGCATCTATAAGCTGACAAATGTGTTCTTAGAAATCAGTTGTTTGCACACCCTGCAGTTATTAGGTGGGAAACTGGAACACTAAACCCAACCCATCCACGAAATTTATCCCTGTAGTCTGACTCTGTGGATCTCATCCAGCCTTCAAAACCTGGCTCCCCAGATCCAAGCATGACCTATAACAAATTATTAAAATACGCAAAATCCGCGTTCAGAAATGAATAATTTTTCTCGAAATAATCTAATTATTGTTTTTGTGGATCTCGATTTTTAACTATAGCCAAATATCTATTTGATTTTAAACCATAGATCATATTTACTGCTGCCATATTTGTTTTACAACTGGCAGATGTATTTTTCTGAACAGTGTTACGATTCTCACTAAAAGAAAAAAAACTGAATCTTATATTTGCAATAATTTCCATGCTACCTAGCTTGATATGTGCTGTACTATACTACCATATACATATATTCTTTATTCACATCCTAGAGTTGCACAAAAGAATCAGGACTTACAAATTGAATATCTTCCCGCATGAGATCTGGAATGGAGAGTTTAATGAGATCGATGCCTTTCTGATAGTCCAATCTTCCAATAAAGCCAATCTGTGAATCAAGGTAATAAATTAATCGGCCATAAAAGTTTCAAGAAAAAAAAGTAATTCTTAGGGATTGGTATCTAACCAGAGGAACATCAGGCCTTATTGGTAAACCCAACTCCTTTTGCAATTCAGCTTTACAATTGACCTAAAACAAGTATGCCAGGCCATACAGGATTAGTCAGTGAGAAAATCATGGGAAGCAAACAAAAAATGTAGAAGACATTAATCCAATTGGATATATGCATGCTATAGAGAACTACCAGCACACCTTTCCAGAGAGGTCATTAACAGAATAATGACAAGGGAGATGCTTGTCCGAAGCAGGGTTCCAATCATTAATGTCAATTCCATTCACAATTCCTGCATGCACAGGGAGCAGATTGAAATAATTCTTACATAGTTACAAGCCATCTCAGTTGTTCTCATAAATCAGTTTAAGAACAAAATGAGTGAACCCAAAGTTTGGCACCATTCAATACACTCTTCCGGGAATTTAAGAGCTCATCGAGGCCTTGTCCACCTTCAGCAGTTGTGACCTCCCATGAATACCCCTGGAAATGAAACATTAAATGATTTCTTAATAGAGTGAAAGACAAAGCAACACTCAAATTGAAGAAAAACATCTCGTCAAAAAAAAGAAGAAGAAAATGAGTAATATCACCTGACTGACAGTCACGATTCGATCTGCTGTCACAACTGCACCTTTCAAAAAATTAACTGCCTCACCCTTGTCAAGGGCATGCCTCCTTGCCCATGTTGGAAATACCCATTCTAAAGCTCCATACCATTCAGGAGGCAATCCCAGGTCAGGATATGTACTTGCGGGTTCCACACCCTATCACATTGAAATAACATATGGTATGAGTGAACTGTCATACAAGACCATGTACAGATGAGGCAAAAGTGATAGGCTCAAACCTGATGTGCTAAATTATGTATGACAAGAATGCTGCGGGAATCTCTATAAACACCATATGGTCTATATTTTGCAGCAAGAAGGCTGAATAAACAAGACTGAAGTTAGAAAGAAATTGAGTATTTAATGAAGACAAATTTAACATTCAACATTGAAGCCAAAAAGGGGGAAATAAGCAAACGACACACAGGAAAAGAGTGATGCATCTAAGTATCTAACATTGACACTTTCACGAGAGATACATTCAGCTAAATGACATTAAGAAGTTATAATTCACCATGTGAAATTTGTTAAGAGAGAAGTAGCATCTGAGCAGCCAAAATCTTTAGGTTGTTCTGACATGTCCACTAAAACACATTTATCATGCTCTCTTTTGACCATTATTCTTATATGTACAACAGGAGATTATGGTGTGAAACCTAGGTGGTACCCACGATTATTACCTAGGAAAAGGAAATACCATCTAGAGTAATATCAACAACTATTCTCTTGAGCCATGTGATATTATTAAGTTAAAGAAACCTTTAACAGCTGGGAATTTGAAAAGTACTGTTTTGAGAAATAGCACTACAGATAGGTATTTGGTGAAGCTGGTTCCACCACACCAAGAATAAGACTACCTTTTAACTGAGCAGGAGATAATTTAAGACTCAACACATGCAAAAGCTGAAACATAGCAAACTTTTAAATATTCGTTACAGCTAATAGTATGGTAACAAAGCAATGCAAGACAACTAATCTACTCATGCTTTTGTGTATGCTTGGCTTTGTTGACAGTCTTTGTCCAGCCCACAGAAAGAACCAGGTTTCACTGTTCTTTACAAGATAAATCAGTCTCTAGAAACTAAACCATTGTAATTTCACAAGATACTGCATGAATGCTTCAATGCAACCAAATGCAACTGCTGTGCAAACCATATTATCCAGTTTTGAAGTAAACAGGTTGGCTCAGAGTATTTGTAATTTTGTAGTTGATGGGCTAGAACTATAATATCAGAATAAGAAACTTAAGGTTAGATCTGCAAGATACTAAAACCATCAAAACATAGACAGGAAATTTTTGGATTAGCTATGAACTAGTGAAGTACAAAGCTGAATTATTTAATCACATTGTTTTTGCAGCATTAAATTGTTAATCAATTCTAAAAATGACAAAGAATTGAGAAAATCCTTGGAATTATTCCTTTCAGTATTTTTTAAACCCCATAAGTATATGAGCAGTTTATAAACAGACATCGCAAAAGCATAAAAGTGATGTAATATACATTGCATGCACAATGCAAATGAGAGCTTCAAGGTTAATGAATAAAGGTGTAGACTTTCAGATAACGTACACTGGCACAAGGCTGGCATGCCAATCGTTCACAACAAACATGCAATTCTGACCATAAATATATCCTCCCAACTCAAGGATTAATGGGGCCTCGCATGCAGCATAGCAAAGGAGGGTGTATCTGAACTGCACATATAGAGCAGTCAGTCAATTTATGTGATGCAGCTTAGACCTGATCAAATAGGAGCTTAACATAACAACATTCTTTACCTGATTATCACCAAAAGCGCCAAAAATATCTCCATACAAATTTCCCGGTCTATGATATGATGGATGATCAACAAACACCTGAACAAATGGGACAAGGGACATGAAGAAAATATATCAAATAGCCAAAATACAAGCAAGCATTCTGCAATCTCCAGTTACAGTAAGAAGAAATAAACAACAATATCATCAAATATGACATGTCAAGTGTCAACCCAAAGCCACTGTTTTGAAAATTTCCTGCTATGTTAAAAAGATCCTTTTTCCTTCATCCTTAGCATCTCTTGTCATCTTCACTTACTATCCACAAGGACAATACTTGATTCAATGTTACTCCTCAAACCCTCTTCCTTAAACCCATATTTTCTCTTAATAGCAATAATGTGCACTGAAAGTACAGAATTCCCATGACTGAGGCCAACAAAACTGTCTACTTTAAATAAATCTGGCCGAATAAATTGGTGCTTTGAGATTCCACACCTTGTTAATATCAAGTGCCTCTTGCAAACAGTAATGCAAAATCCTATCTACAAAACGCATGATACTTTAGGACCATAGGCACAAGCATGCTAATTTGATGGATGCATCGTAGCATACGATGTGAAACCATATGCATTTTAATCTGGCAAACACCATATGTTAATCAAGATGCACAAGAGTACGAGACAGATAACACGGAAGTACAAAAATCACATATACATGTCAATAAAGATGCAGGACTAAAAGGAAGCATAAACAACAGTAAATAGTTATTACTATTCATCAGAAAATATTAAGGTGATTGAATACCCACCCAGTCCACAGAATCTCTGTATTCATGAAAAAAGGTAACTTGATGTTCTCCGCCAAAGCATGGAACCTTAATGTGCTTCCCAGTGTAAAATGCATTTGCATAATTTTTATCAGAGGACCCATTTAAGTATCTTGGCATTACAACCATCACACGGTGACCACGAGCAGCAAGAGCAATTGGCAATGAACCACAAACATCTCCAAGCCCCCCTGACTTTGCATAAGGAGAAGCTTCACCAGTAACAAACACAATGCTATGTGTAACTTTAGCTTGAGCTTGCTCCTTTACAACCATGATCTCAGAATCCTGCTTACTTGCCACAACAACTGTGCTGTCAATGGAATCCTCAGCAATCCCTGGATGTGAAATGAAGGGTTCATATGGTATATTTGTCAAGACCAGAGCAAGAGGACAGATATTAACATAAGTAATTATCATAAGATCATATTCTTGCAACATTATGGAACAACAGTTTGGCAATAATGACAATGTTGGCCAGCAATCCCTGGATGTGAAACGAAGGATATTCATATGGTATATTTATCAAGACCAGAGCGAGAAGACAGAACAGAACATAAGTAATTATCAGAAGATCGTATTCTTGCCACATCATGGAGCAACAGTTTAGCGATAATGAGAATGGTACGACTAACATTCTGTTCTCTGCTAGATGACAAATTCAGTTTGTCTGATACTCTCTGTCCCTAAATAATTGGGTTATAGAGACAGGGGGGAGCACGCAAAATACACAAGAAAACAAAGTAGGGGCCCAAATAATCCACCAGGGGTGAGGTGGGTCTAGTGATAGGCAAAGCACATATTGGTCCCAGCCTCCCAGATGCCCATGTGACTGATTAGTGACTAAGATATATACACTGTTCCCTCTCTTTATTTTTGCTTGTGTGACAAAACCTGTAACTATGGGAATTCCGAGACTGCTTCTGTACTCAAAGCTCTTTCTAGTTTCCGTAGTATGAAACTGGAGCATTGCCGTCTCCAGTGTAACGAAATGGTGTTCACGTTCTCTGTTACTTCAGAATGTCAGCTTACTGCTGAGAATTGACCATTGAGAAGATAGTTAACCCCCAAGGTCCTATTAAGATATCCCATGAAGTACAACCACTAACAGCGCAGGAGATAATAATATACCAAGCCAAGGAAAAGACAAAGTCGTCAATTTTACTCTGCTTCTAACATCTCCTGCACGGCTGCACCCAACCTAGCCATTCCTCTTCGTACAAAATTACGATATCTATGATAGTACTGTATTGACATGTCTGCTCAGATCCAACCACGTGCCCTAGCCTCGAAACATCCCCAGTGCACCGCCACCATATCGAGGTATCGACACGCCACCCCGTCGTAGATCATCTCACGATCAAATAAAAGGTCTAAAATGAATTTTCTATTGGTGTGCTCGCAATCTCGCATGCGGTCTCAATTTTTCACCTGCTAGCAAATGTAAAAATCTGTATGATTGATGAATATAGACAATTTTATCCCACTTTTCAGGCGCGATTCAAGTTGAATTAATCGAACGTTCATCTTCGGAAAATCAACAAAAGCTACCCATACATTTCGCAAACGTGTAACAATTGGACACGAGATGTGCGATCTGAATAAGCCGCGTACCTTCGGGTTCCAGCCCGAGTTCCCCCACGCCGGCGTCCGGCACGGTCGGCGGCGGCGGCGTGAGGAAGCTGGGGACGATCGGCGGGGCCAGCGGCGCGGGGGGCAGCGAGCGCGGCGCCGGCCCCTCCCTGCTCAGCTCCGCGACGCATAGCCGGCGCAGGCGCTGGAGCCGCGGGCGCGTGGGGGCGGAGGCCCGCGCCGTTTCGGCGCGCCGCCGCGGGGCCGGCGCGACGGGGGCGAGGCACGCGGCGCCGACGATGCCCGGCGTCGCCATGGGCGGGGCCGCGAGAAGGCGAGGGATCGCGCGGAGGAAAAGCGAGGCGCGGTGCTGGGCCTGGGCTCGTCTCGTCTCGAATGCTCCGCTCCTCTTGTGCTGCTGCTGCTGCGGGCGGGCGGGCGGGCTTCCCGGGGGTTTTGAGTACGTCGTCGCACACAGCAAAAAACGGATCGGGGCGTTGGGTTTTCGCGTGGTCGAGGTGGTGCCAGGCTGCCACGAGCGGGCGTGCACGCTAGGCAAGAGCGGCGCCGCCGTGCCACGCCTCACCTGGGACCAAGTTTTGTGTCCTGTGCTGCTGCTGCTGTGCAGTGCCGCGGTTTCGGTGGCTGTGTGACGGTGATCTGGGGCCGGGCCGGCCGGCTCACCGGCTGCTCGTGAGCCGGGTGTGGCCCTACTTCACGTTGTGTTGCTTTTCTCTACTATTCTAAATCACCAGTTGGTGGCAGTGGTGCATTCTACCTGGTGTCTTCCCACTTCCAGTCATTTTGAATTTTTGAAATGAAACAACAGTGGTAAATTGCTCTGCTTAATTGCCTGGTAAATTTGCGCAAGAAACGAAGCTTGCCTTGGTAAATTGCACGACGCCCCCTTCTCGAACCCTCTGCGATCGATCTCCCGTTCCCCCCGGCTCGACCTCCGCGAGCCCCTCCCCCGCTTCTCGAACCCTCTCCACGATCTCCAGTTCCTTATCCGTTCCCCCCGGCTAAACCTCCACGAGCCCCTCCCCTTCTCCCCTCTCGGATCCGCCGTTGCTTCCGTTTCCTTCCCCATCTTTCCCCTCCCCGAGCTCCCCTCCTCCGCCCGCGCTGTGGAGATCGGCTACCTCACGCACGGATCGGCCGTCCACCCGTCGACGGCGACCAATCCCGCTGCCACGGACCCCTCGAGAAGGCCCGCTTCTCGAACCCTCTCCATGATCTCCAGTTCCTTACCCGTTTCCCCCAGCTAGACCTCCACAAGCCCCTCCCCTTCTCCCCTCTCGGATCCGCCGTTGCTTCCGTTTCCTTCCCCATCTTTCCCCTCCTCCGCCCGCACTGTGGAGATCGGCTACCTCACGCGCGGACCGGCCGTCCACCCATCGACGGCGACCAATCCCGCTGCCACGGACCCCTCGAGAAGGCGCTCCCGTTGTTGGTGTCGCTATTGCGTTCCGCTCCTCCGCTCTGGTTCCCGACGCACGCCCTCCTGCGTGCCCTTCTAACCGCCTCTCGGTGCCGTCCCAGCCGGTCCACGACGCCCCCAAAACCCGCGACTCCACGTCGGCCGAAGCGAGAGCCATCCGCACTGCCTGCACTCCCGGCCTCCACCCACTCCTCTCCTATTCCCCTGTCTGCCATGGTTTTGGCTCTAGATCTCTCCTCGATTCGCCTCTTTCCGCCTAGCCGATTAGTTCGGTCGCTTTATGTAGGTAATTCCGCGGTGATTGGTGCCTGCTGCCTGTCGTTCAGTACGGGAGGATGGCGGAGCCGTCGAAGGTGATGCACATCCCGAACATCGGGCACGAAATCGCCGAGGTGAGAAGTCGTGCTGAAAGATGGAAATCCTGAATCTTTTCCTTTTCGATCCTGTGATTTGTTTGGAATGATGTTTTTTTATCGAATGGCTTGGTTTCCAGTAGAAAGATTTCATCTTTTCTGCCTATTCGCTCAGCGTATTGTTGTTGTTGCAGGTTGATCTGCTTAATTTATTGCCGCTCGGAATGGTCTCCAAGATCGTTATGCTGCGTGCCAAGAATCAGGTGGGTTCTTTTCTTCGTTGTTGACCGATGTGTTTTTTAGCCATTAAGCAGATGCAGTGTTGATATTGTTATGTTGTGGTCATTTTGGTGGTGCAGGCTCTTCTCCAGATGCAAGACATGCATGCTTCCGTAAGCGCTGCAATACTATAGTACTGTCCAACCTAGCATACGGTAATTAGTTTCTTGGCTGTGATGAGTTTTAGATGCGACGGGCTACAGAAAAGTTGAGAATTGAATTAGGTTTTGCAATATTATTTGCTACATAGTTATGGCCCATTCTGGATAATACATGATTAATGAGATTTATGAGCACCGAAAGGGTTTGGGGCTTTGGGCTTTGCATTGTGCTTTCGTTATATTCAACAAATAATAATGCAGTGTGCATGATTTCTTGACTGCCGTATTCTTTGATTAGCATCTGTCAGCTTGTGAAAATGAAGAACCAAATCTAGCCTAAAGTGATTTTTCTATTTTAGATCTCTACTCTGGTCTAGCAACTAATGGGCAGACTACACTCTACACTACAAAAGATTTCTGTGTAGACCCCTCTGCATTTTAAAGTGCTTATCCTCTTTCCATTGCCTGTAGTCTCCTGGTATTATCGTTGTGCTAATGGCAAGGCTTGTGAGGATGGGAATGCAGCGGCGAGATTCAATGCCTAGGATTTCAGGTTGATAGTTTACAGGTTTTGGAACACCTTACATATGCCATTAGTCATGTTTCCATCAGCTTATTTTTGTTACTTTCTCATTGCACGCCCAATCAAGAATTGCTAATCCAAAATCTTACACTTTTCATCTTAGTTTTTTAATTATGAAATGTGGTATTCATCATGTCTTCCTATAAGATTTCTTTGCACTTAAAGTCCACTAATGGTTATGAAATATCATCCCTTGTGTTACAACAATATATTCGCGTATTCATCATGTCTTCCTATGAGATTTCTTTGCACTTAGTCCACTAATAGTTATCCTCTTGCAGAATCGCCTGATGGGGTAATGAACACTGCCTTTATCCTTTTCCTTGTTCAAAGCACTGGATTTTTTTTTTTTGATATGTTTGTTTTTTGTTACTTAGGAGGACGTTCCGATTATCAATTTTGGGTCTGCTGGTGTTATCCGTTGTCGAAGATGCAGCACATATATAAACCCTTATGTAACATTCGCAGATGCTGGAAGGAAATGGCGCTGCAATCTTTGCACGCTGCTTAATGATGGTAACTTTGAACTTTAGCTTATAAAATTCTACATGTATTGAAGGGCTGATAGAGGCATCTTGGTACACAAATAAATTCCCCTTTCTGATCACCGTTGTTTCTACCAGCCACCATATCATGTAATAAAATATGTAACTTGGTCAGCTAGCTATGTGGCTTCGCGTGCTGTTTTCCAATTTTGCCTTGCATTCTTTTAAAATCGAGATTCCATTTTACTAGCGTTTCCCAATCCCAATCCCTTATATTCTCATGATCCCTTTCTATTATGTTGGTTCATGAAGTAGTGTGATGACTGTAGCACAACAAATGTTGTGGTGTTTTAATGTTTTCCTAAAAGGGAGAGAATTTTTTGTGTGCAAACTGTTTGCTATGAATAAACTGTAGCCTGAGTAAGAAATATTCATTAGTGTAGCACTAATATTATGTATGTGTCACTGGACATACCAGAGAGGCTTCATATTGTTTCCTGAGCAACGTTGAAACGGTAAAGAAGGAAAAACATAGTTTTCTTTAGCCGTTTTATCTATAGACTATACTCAATGTCATCTTGCGTATTGCGGATCACATCCATCATCTATGAATGCAAGTTAGGAATTTGGAAATGTTACAGGTGAAAAAGAATATTGGAAATGATTTAAGATTAGTGGGGAAATTAGCTTATAAAATTCTACATGTATTGAAGGGCTCATAGAGAGCATCTTGGTACACAAATAAATTCCCCTTTCTGATCACCGTTGTTTCTACCAGCCACCATATCATGTAATAAAATATGTAACTTGGTCAGCTAGCTATGTGGCTTCGCGTGCTGTTTTCCAATTTTGCCTTGCATTCTTTTAAAATCGAAATTCCATTTTACTAGCGTTTCCCAATCCCAACCCCTTCTATTCTCATGATCCCTTACTATTATGTTTGTTCATGAAGTAGTGTGATGACTGTAGCACAACAAATGTTGTGGTGTTTTAATGTTTTCCTAAAAGGGAGAGAATTTTTTGTGTGCAAACTGTTTGCTATGAATAAACTGTAGCCTGAGTAAGAAATATTCATTAGTGTAGCACTAATATTATGTATGTGTCACTGGACATACCAGAGAGGCTTCATATTGTTTCCTGAGCAACGTTGAAACGGTTAAGAAGGAAAAACATAGTTTTCTTTAGTCGTTTTATCTATAGACTATACTCAATGTCATCTTGCATATTGCGGATCACATCCATCATCTATGAATGCAAGTTAGGATTTTGGAAATGTTACAGGTGAAAAAGAATATTGGAAGTGATTTAAGATTAGTGGGGAAATTAAACTTGATTTGGTTCCAGGTGTCGTATAATTATCTTGATATTTGGGGCATCAGGCATTGATCATGGCATAAAAATGTCCTTCCAGAAGCTGCTTTCATATTTATTTATTTAAGGTCTTGACAAAGTATCTGTAACATAGAGAATACTGCCATTGAATCAACTTTCTCTAGGTACTTTCTCTACCTTGTGTAAATACATCCGTGTATTCAATGCTACCACTTGCTAAACCACTTTACCATGCTTTCGGCTGTGGATGTGCACTCTCAAATCTCAATGTTGGATTTCAACAATCAAGGATTTAACACTACAAAAAAACCTCATTTTTTGTTTTCCTTCCTCCTCCAAAGTACATTGAGTGTACTGTAAAATGGTGACAGCTGTGACCCCTTTGTAATATTAAGTCAGCACTCATGAAGTTTTCTCCTAGGATAGGGTGCTAACAAGCATGAGTTCATTCTGTTAGTGATTAATTTACTTTTTTAGGACATTGATTTTATTGGATTGCTTTTAATGTATTGACCAACAATTCCTTTTCTTTTTCTCAAGTGAAAACACTCTGAGTTGCTCTTGCACAGAAGGGTTTATTTCTCACTGTTGCGGATTTCTCTGAAGAAACTGGAAGAGAAGTTGCTTCATTAGTTCAAAAAGAAAACAAAAGGTTTCATGGAAATCTTGAAGTTCCATCTGCTATATTCATTAAGTGTGATGTTACTAATGCAGGTAATAGTTTTTTTTAAGGGAAGCAGGTTAGGACAATTAATTTAATTGAGTACCTAATTTTCCAAACCACACATACAACTACTTGTTGAAACCAAAAATTTTCAGCATCAATGCACAGCATATTAGAACTCAAGTAATTGAATGTCAAATCTCATAAGACTGGCAAAGGTGATGGTCTTTGCAAAGCCAACTATAATTAACTTTAGAGATTTAGTATCTAGGATTTTAACACCTCATGCATTAATATGGCCTTAACAGAAATGCATTTTTAAAGAAACACCAAATTGCTTTAACAGAGCTTTATTCTTACTTTGTTGTGCAGAGCGTCAGAATCCTTTTTCTAAAACCTCTTTTGTTTGGAACTGTGCAGTTGTACTTTGTGATTTATGTTATCATTGGATATGCAGATTACTTGTAGTATGGTTTCAATTGTTAACTAAAAGCACAATGTTGCTTGCGCTTCAGGGTGGCCATGATTTAAAGTTAGTAAGTTACACTAATTTGATATGTAGATGATCTTGTCGATCCTTTTGGGAAGCATGCAGACACATATGGTGGACTGGATCTCTGCGTCAATTGTGCTGGAATTGCCAACCATGCTTTAGTTTACGATGATAGATCTGATGGAACTAGAACATGGAGGCATGTCGTAAATGTGAACCTTGTTGCTGTTATTGAAGGTGCTCGCATTGCAGTAAGTCTATCGTTAACTGTTGGAATATAATTACCAAGTTGTTTGTTCAGTAAGTCAACTATTGATTTTTAGTAACACTGAGTGCTGCTGCTGCTTGCCCTTTATTATTTTTATACTAAAATATGATTAGGAAATTCACATACACTGTCATTGTCTGTTGACCCACTTTCATTGAAACAGCTCATGGTCTAGGGTGCTACGCAAAGATCAAACATAAATAAAGCCTTATGTTCCACTTTGATCATAATATTTTATTTTAGAAATAAAACATTTGTTTCAGTTTATGTAGCTCGTCATATTTCTAACAATAGTATCTGTTCTTGAAAATAAATGGAAGTTTTTCAACACCATTTTACACTTGATCTTGAAGAATAAAGATCGTCACATTTGATACTGTTCTGCATCAAAGATTGGAACTGACATTGAAGATCACAAGTGCTCGTGGTTAATCGTACAAGCTCTCAACCAAGCTGATAATAATCAGAAGAATTACTGCTTGTAAGTCATCATCTTCTTTTACCTAAGACATATCGACACGAACGTAGTAGCAGGCGACTGTTGGCCGCTGCGCACACAGGTGGTCTGAACACCATCGCCAAGCGCTGGAGTTGCCATCTTTGCGAACCACACGAAAACAACAGGTGCTTCAATCAATTTTTCATATGCACTACAGGTGCTCGACAAAATTACCCAGTGGATTAAGATTCTTTACTTGAATAATCAATCAATTTTTCTTTGATTGCTATAGTTGGATGATCGAGAAGACTGAATTGTCTATGAGCAGTGCAGTATCCCACTTCATCATCATCATCCAAAGGGAAAGGAGGTTGATCTGTCACTGTTTTGTCCATCAGCATGCATTCTTTTGGTGTAGGCAGCAATTGCCCGAACAATAACTAAACACGTAGTGCATTTTATCATGGGATTTTTGTTTAGTCTACTGTTGATGCCGTGCCTGAGAAGTGACAAGTTATATGAGTAGTAAATGTGGAGATATCTTTGTCCTTTTGATAAGGACTAAGGTGGAGAGTGGTAATGGAAGGTTGGGAGCAACAATACATACTTTCAAATTCTAATTGTATAACATTTGGTCTTTATATAATATGGCTCAACATTGACATAACGTAGTACTTGTGTCATTGCATATTTAAAATCCGTTGCAACATAGCACTTCTGTCAGTGCATATTTGAAATCCGTTGCAACGCACGGGCACCCTACTAGTCTTCCTCATCGGGCACGGGTGTAACTCACGTGGCGGTAGGCAGCGTGTATCGGTGTTTAGCGGACTGAGCTGAGCCGTCGAAAAGGTTGGTTTTTCTTGTGAGGAAACAAAATCTTGGTTATTTAGGCTTGCCTTTCTTTTAGCTAGATTTGTTTGCGTGCTAACATGCGAAATGATGTAGGCAGTCGGCAGTCCAAGCAAAGTCTGATTTTTAGACATTTTAGCATACTCGGAGCACTTTAACGTGCTGCCGCCCATCACCTCTCTCTTAATACAGTCCTAACATTTTTTTTATTCCAAATTCAGAGCAACACCTATATTTCCTTCTGCAAATTCGACTAATTCATCTGACATTTTGTGAATAAGAATTTATTATAATTTATGTACGGTTAATCCTGTAAAATTTTGGACTTCTGCACGAATTCCATAGGAGTTAAACATTTAACACTACCTTAAAAACCTACATTTGTGTCGATTCGGAATACACACTTAGGTCGATTTTCGAACCAACACAGATATAGTGACAAACCGATACTAAAAAGACTATTTGTGTCGGTTTTTGGTTAAAACCGACACAAATAATATGACTATTTGTGTTATTTTTTTGCTAGAACCGATACAAATAGTATTATTTGTGTCAGTTTTTGGCTACAATCAACACAAATAATATAATAAAAAATGTATCTATGTCAGATCTGGCCCATCCTAGTACTACTCTCGCCCAATTATGTTTAACTTCGAAGTTCTAATAAGATACAACGGATTTAACTTCCCGAAAGGAGGTTACTCATCCTAGTACTACTCTTACCCAAGCACACTTAACTTCAAAATTCCAGTACTTTAGTGCTGGTATGATCGCATGTGACGTGTAACGCGTCCCTCTCCCCTTAATCCTGTATAATACCCGAACACCGATTTTAGTGCTGTCATACTCCAAAACGGGTACAAAACTTCAAAAGCTATTTTGAGGCCCTAAACGTTTTTTTTTGGAATTATATTGCCGCGCTCGCACTCGCACAAATAATCATTGAAAGATATAATGATTTTCGAACTTGCATTTTCGGATGAAGTTTCTTGTTACCTTTCCAACGAGCCAAAGAACGGTCTGATCGGAGTTACGAGTCAAAAGTTGTGGTTATTTTACCGACGCAAAGGTGAAGACTATTTGTGTCGGTTTTTGGCTAGAACCAGCACAGATAATATTATTTGTGTCGATTTTTTTGCCAAAACCGATACAAATAATAGGATTACTATTTGTGTTAGTTTTTGACTAGAACTGACACATATAATATTATTTGTGTCGATTTTTTGCTAGAACCGATACAAATAATAGGACTACTATTTGTGTCGATTTTTTTGTTAGAATCGACACAAAAAATTGGACTATCTGTGTCGATTCCAATTTAGAACCGACACAAATGTATTTATGTCGGTTTTTAATTGAAACCGTTTCAATTAAAAACCAACACAAATAGTCTTTCCGTCATTTTAAGTTTTAAAACTGACACAGATAGACCGTCATCTATTAGGTGTTTTGTAGTAGCGTAAACAGCTTTGCAAATCATGAAGTTAATGGTTTTAAGAAATAATTTCATCGCTTCTATTTTTTCTTTCCAATACAAGTTGTACAAATCTTAAAACAAGTGAAAAGATAAATAATTATCATATACCATTTATTTATGTTTTAATATTTATATAATTTTACAAAAAAAAGTACATTCTCTTTTAATAAGATACAACGAAGACAGTTGAGTGACTTGAGTCTCCCAGTTAATTTGCACACATGCTAAAATCCTAACTTTAACGGATCGACCTCGACGCAGACCTTGCTAGTCACAAGCATGGGATCGAATCTTGCCAGCTCACACCTGCCGACCGCACGTCTCTCTGCAAGAATCATCGTGCGACTAGTTGCACTCACGGCCAGTGGCGCCGAAGAACGGAGACGACGCGACACTCAACTATACTATAGAGTGTAATTTGATTCGATAAGAAAGTATCAATTCAAATAAAATCTTTTAAAACATAAAAGAGATATATTTGCAATATAGATCTAGACATCATATTGTGCGGGCGCTACAGCACGGACATGATAGGCTATAAGCTTAGACCGTACCGTAACGCCACAACCCGTCCAGCCCGTCGTGTCGTGTCGTGATGATTCGACTTGTCTTCTGCAAGCCCATGCATAGCTCATTGGCACGTTGTGGCACATTTGTAACAGTTATGTATGATCTCTTTGCGGCACACCAAAGGAAGTGTTAAATATGAATTGCAAAAAGAGCTAATCATTCCTTATGGCTAAAGTTGTACGCATATCTCTGCAGAGTTTAAATCTATTCAAAAAACCGTGCTTGCGGTTATGGAATACTTGGTGAACTGACGCTAGTTAGTTGATTTTGATATTTTTATAAAATGAATTGGAACTTTAAATTGGTGTTGGTGAGTTTACCATACAGATGATTCAATGTTTTGCCACGTGTTAGCAAGATTGTTTTCAGTTGTTGTGCCATGTGTTGGCAAAAACTAGAGATTATTTCATAACTGGCAATGGACGATTTGATGCTCACGAAGGACTGTGAGTTATTACATTTATTTTATTCTTACTTGTTATTTTATACTATCAATTTTTTTTACAAATTTCGCTTTCAATCTATTATTCAGTATTTACAATTTCATTTTGGCTCCATGCAAAATAACCGTAATAGTCTTTCTCTTGATATAGCAACCATTTATTATAGGTTTGCAAACACTTCAACTCTTACTGAGTATGCAATGTACTCAACCTTGCTATTATTGTTGTTTTTAGGTAAAGATACAGAAAACCTCGACGATACTTTCTTTACGCGGGATACGAAGAATCTATTGACAAGCTTTTTAAGATTTATACCTTGTCAGTTGCCTGAGGGTTTTGTGGTACACTGCAAGAATTCTGACTTTTTTTCACTATATTCTAATTGATCTTATCAGTCATATTGTGTAAATGCTATGGATGGGATTTTAGCTTTGTAAATATGTATGCTAGCTACTAATCATGGAACTTGCACAGTATACATATAGAACCCATAATTAGTATTCTATACCAAAAATGGGGGGCCTTACGGGTTGGTATCAGAGCCATACTGACTGCAGAATAAACTCTAGATTAGAATGGTCATTAGTATTAGATGGGTGAGGTGTGGGTCACGAGGAGGGGTGAGGTCGTGGGTTCGAATCCCACTTGTTGTAATATTGCCGCGAGTATTATTTTCTCTTTTTAAGTGGCTTCTACAAGCGGTTATAAAACCGCTTGTGATACTGCCGCAAGTATCACAAGTGAGTGCTTACAAACGGTTCTAAAACCGCTTGTAGTAGTGATGGCATCAGTACTGGTTCGTAGAACCGGTAGTGATGGTACTAGAAATGTTTAAAAAATATGGGAGAAGCGGGATTCGAACGCACAACCTCGTGACTCCAGCCTCACACTTCTAACCAACCCACCCACCATCACGTACTGATATACATAGAATATGCACTCTTTTTGAACTTTTCTGAATGTTACAAACCGGTACTGATGCCTCATTTTAGAAATTTCAAAACGAACCGGTACTGATACCCTCATCAGTACCGGTTCAAATCTAATTTGGACTTATGTGCCGGTAGGAAAGCACTTTTTTTTAGTGGGATCACATTTCGAAGATTCACGCACTAGTTGGGAAATCTACGATTCAAAGTGCACTACCATTTTAATACCTGCTTGACTAGCATTATGCATATTGCCAATGCATGGCTGGTGTGTTCCACGTTTGGGGATGGTGGACGCTTAATTCTCTCTTACATGAAGTAACCTATTAATGAAAGTAAATGAGGCCCATTAACTTGCCGATTAATAGAAGCAATAAACCCCCTTAAGTTTCGGTCTTCAAGTCCAAGGGCCATAAGTTCTTGTCTAGAGATGCCGTTCATGACTTCTTGTCTAGATATACTACGACACGCTGCACCAATGTCTCCTCCTCCGAGAGACGCAAGCAGAGAAAGAAACACCATTCAAATATCTCTCTGTCTTTCTCCCCCACACCTAGCTTGCCTCTGAAATCCGCCATGGATTTCAGTTGCTTCCAGCCCCGCGCAGGAGGAATCATGATCAGCTGCGACGACATGCCGTTTGGTTCCTTGGTGCAGCAAAATGGCCACCACGAGCTCCTCCCAGTTGATCGTCCATTCCAAGGCGCCATTGCTCGCGAATACAAACCTGCCGTTGGGTCTGTGTTTCCCTCTCCAACCTTCTACGATCTCGGCGATCACGAGAGCTACTACCCACAGGGAGGACCAAAGAAGGCCGTCGTCGGCGCCGACGCTTCGCCGATCGTTCAGAGTGCCGCGTCTGATCGCCTGCCGCTGCTGACGCCTAGGACGACCGAGGTCTCTCATCTCATAGGAGGTGGCGTTGGATCATACAAGGCGTACCAGATGAATGGCAGGTTCGTTCCAAGAAAGAAGGCCTCGAGCAAGGCTCTCAAGAAGGCTAATGTTGTCAAAGGGCAATGGAATCTGGAAGAGGACAGGTAAATAAATTAAAAATCTGCCAATGCATGCTTTGTTAATTAATTTTCCTCTTCCCTCCTGAAAGTGAGAGAGTGATATATCCACTTTAGGTTGAAATCAGAATAAGCTGTGCTCTCTAGCTACAAGTCTAGTAATGAGTGTGAGCCCTTGCAAAATATGACAGGAAGCTGGTGAAGTTGGTGGAACAGTTTGGACTGAGGAAGTGGTCTCACATAGCACAAATGCTGCCTGGAAGAGTGGGGAAGCAGTGTAGAGAAAGATGGCACAACCATCTGAGGCCTAACATCAAGGTGCACCCCACTGCATTCTGTGGAGTACTATTTTGATAGTTTTTAATCGGTAGTAAATGATAATGCTATACGTTTCCTCCTCCTTTTTTACTCTTGGCTTTTTGAATGAAATAACATTAATCTAATTAAATGTCAGAGAAACTAATTTGCATGTGAGGTCTGAAGGTCATCGGCCGGACCACATGCTATGCATGTATGCGTTATGAACTGGGTAGGGGAGTTAAATTCTTTGGTTGAGTATTAGATATCTGAATGCAATTTTTTTTTTTTTAATAAATGGTACTCCCTCCGTCCAGAAATATAAGACGTATTTTAACTTTACATATGGATTTATGTTGTGGTAAAATTAAGAAAGGTGCGAGAGAAAATAACTTAGATATATTACTTAATTGTCTTGGAAGATGAGAAATAATACTTACTTTATGTGGTGGTAATGAATAAATGCATATGGTTGGGATAATAAATAATGGTATAGTAGGAAAAACCTTATTAAATTTACATACAAGCCTTATATCTCTAAACAAGATCATACAAACTATTGGCATTGTATTTCTGAACAGAGGGAGTAATAAACACTCCCAGCTAGCAGACTGACATTTTACTCTCTTAGTCTATATTTCAGTCATTTTACTTTTTTTAAGAAACAGCCATTTTACTTTTTCTTAGTCTATATTTCAGTCTAAAATACAAAATACTCTATTTTGAACATTCAATTATTGTTATTAGCTCAACATCTTTAAATAAGGGGGAATATATATACACACACACACACTTCCAGTATATATAAACTGATGTTACGTAAGTGGAAGCATATTCTATAAGTGAAATTAAGTTGTTAACTGATTCCTTCTGATTAGAAAGTTGTTATCAACCAAATAGAGGTAAAGAGTACATACACCTGGTCTATATATAAAAGGAAGATCTAAAATTAGACAGAAACCAACACGGTCATCCTGATTTCCAATTTACTTTATCCTAATTAACTTTAAAAGTCCATGAGGGGTAAAATGAGATGAAGGGAAAATATTATCCAAAGAAAATGGTCATTTGGATTTCCAATTTTTTTTCAAAGAAGCTTAATTATGACATGAAAATCTTTATGACATCAAGATATGACTTGTAGTATCCATGCTTGGAATAACGTTTTTTTTTTTTTTTTGACGGAACCACAAACGCATGCACGCAGAAAGATACCTGGAGCGAGGAGGAAGACATTGTTCTAATACAAACTCACAAAGAGGTCGGCAACAAGTGGGCAGAAATAGCCAAGCGCCTCCCAGGGAGAACAGAAAACTCCATAAAAAATCACTGGAACGCCACGAAGCGGAGGCAATTCGCAAGGCGGCGGAGCCGCGCTAGCTCCAAGAACCCCAAATCGGGAACCGTTCTACAAAACTACATCAAAAGCCTCGGAATTGGCCCGAGCAATAAGTCCGTCGTCGTCGCTGCTCCTCCAGCTCCACAAGAACCTGCACCGTCGCCGTCTCCACCGGCATCGTCTTCCACACCAAAGTCCGAACAGATGAACGGCAAGAGGCAGCCAGAATCCTCCAACCCATCCGACACGACACCCACCCAAGGAATACTCAGCGCACATGAGGAAGAACTCGTGGTTACCTGCGACGATTTCCCCATTGACATGTGCGGTGGTTTGTTCGTCGCCATGGAGGAGGAGGAGGCACGGTATCAGGTTTACGGCATAGACGACGATGTCGACATGAGCTATTTCTTCAGCCACATCGACTACGCTATCACGGTTGACCACGAGATGGTGGATATGGAGATGAAATGGGACGACGACGCCCTCGAAGGCATTGAGCCTGGATCAGCACCACCGGTGACGACAGCACCGGCAGCTCCGGCACAAATCAAGACTGCGCATGTGAAGGAGGAGATGGATCTAGTTGAGATGGTCACACACGCACAGACTTGCTGCTAGTGGACCAGAAAGTAACCGATGATGTAATTATATATATATATATATATATATATATATATATATATATATATATATCTATATATATATATATATATATATATATATATATATATATATATATATATATGTATGCTATTTATAGAGGACGGCACGACCTTTTGGAATGTATTCTGGGAAACTATATTGTCAATAAACGTCAGAAAATAAGAGAACCGCGTATATGTACGCATGCTTGAAAATTAATGCACTTGATTATATATATATACATATATATATTGTTTTTTAATATACTAAACATGTTTCTCATGTTCTTATACTATTACTTTTATTATTAATTTATCTATATAATCTTGCCTTTATATTTTCAAAATCAAAGCGGGGATGAATCTTGCCTTTATACTCTTATTTCATATGTAGGTCATGCATGCCGTCATGCTAGCTAAGAAAAAAATTAGTAACATAACACATATCAGTTGAAAATACGAAATACACATCTGTCTATTATATCGAAGGTAAGAATTACACAACAAGTCAACAAACATTTATAAGCACGTGATCACACGATCGTTTATTATTTACTAGGCATTGACATGATGTACTTTTTAGACAATACTTAATTCAAACTGAAATGTTATGTTCATGTAGCATCAAGACATTCAGATCATTCGTCTCTTCAGTTCAAACGAGCATAAAACAGGAGCTCTTAGTTTAGTACATAGGGTGTAAGCTAGAATCCATGTGTAGAAGAGAATATTAAGTTGAACCATCGATCGCATCCAACACTGGACATATCCGCCATAAGGTGCTAACCTTCATTCATTGTTCAAGTGATCCAAGTAAGCTTGATGATGCCTGCACAGGATGGAAAAAGAGATAATTATGCAAAGGTTTTAATAGATAACTCCAAGTAAAAGAAACTGTTTCTTTAAAAGCTCCGGACAATTTTGTAGTATGACATTCTTCAATCGCCGCCTATAATAGAGAGAGAGAAAGTTTTCTATGATTTTGTATGTTGGCAATTTTGTTCAAATATACTGTATTCCGTTGAAAATAAGGTTTTTAAATCTATAGCTCATAGTTTTTGCTATATGAGCTATTGATTTAGTAGTACTCTCTTTTTGTCCAGATTATATACATTGAAACTAAAACATGGTTCATATTAAATAAGCATCAAATATTGATTAATTTGCATTGTCAATCAGTACTAGAATATAACATGTATTAATTGAAGTAAACAAAGTTACCTTATATGCAGGGAAGGATCACAAACAGCAGGGTGAAGAAGTTCTTGGTTAGTTTCATTAGCATGGCCGCTAGACCCACTAGGCCCAACATCCTGGCAAAACATATGCAGCACATTTTCTCCACTAGTTTCTTGTATCTGGTACAATAAAAGACATGAAAGTTGAAAAGATAGCACACTTCCTTTGAGTATGGAAGGAAACCAGTAAAAATACTCCAGAGAGTTTCCATTTGCCTTGAAACGGAGTTTCGCCTTTTTTAGCATTATTGGTGCATCGGTATCAAGCACAAACTATATACATGGGATTCAAATTATGGTACGTTTGAAAGAGGAAGGCCATTATCTAATTGTATCATGTTATTTCTTTAGGAGAAATAAACTTGTCTTCATGACACATTTGTCTTCCAAAGTAGATCCTAGATAGTTGACAAATTTTAATGGAATAACCAAATAGAAATACTAGCTAGTACTTATCTGCCCTTAACAAATTTTGTCTTGTCAGGTTTCTGTACTATGTATGTATATATGCCACACATTTTCACCTGACATTTCAACTGAGTATATATATGTATGAAAATTATACATTCAGTCTCAAGTGGACCAGAAAGAAATTAATAAATCACACATATTTATGTATTACCTTCCTTCTTAAGTCTTTGTTAACATCTTGCAATTGTTGTTCCTGCACAACTTGTTGGTTAGTATTCCTGGGGCCTAGCTAAAAGATAAATCAAAACCAAATAAAAAGAATTGACACATGCATTTTACCTTACGCTTGAGCTCGAAGAGATCATCAAGTAAGTGCTTGTTCTGTACAAATGTACACACAAATAGCTAATCAGAAAAACATTGAACACAATAAATTTGATTATGTACGAGCTACTTTCATAACAAAACAACAAATGTAGCATATGGCATGTCAAGGGCATAAAGGACATATATATATATTAATATATATATACACACACACACACACACAAACGAAAATATGATAAACTTGACTATACCTTTGTCGACCTGATATGCTTGAGGGATATCTCAATTTGGTTCTCAAGTTGCTCAAGCTCCTTCATGCTAAGTGGACCCAATTCCTCACCAAGAATATTTCTGTAGATCAAGCTCAAATTTAGGCAGTCTTGGTAACAGCATATTCTAACAAATTGATGTATATATAGATGGCTAGGGACTACATAGTTTGACAGTTACATACCTCTGAGTGGTTTGTAGGAACTCAACTCTTGTCTTTAACTTCAAGTACTCCTGGTAATTACTCTAGTAGAATAAGGAAATTAACAACCAGTATTTGGGTCATTGGGTGAAATCATGATTGTGGTATAGAACCATACACAAACCTTATGTATAGCATAGCTAGCACTTCTGGGCTTACATAAAAACTTAATTAGGAGGTAATAGGGAACAGGGAATACTAAAAAAGGCAATGGCATACTATATGCTAGTACAATTTAATTAGCTACTAGAAGGTTGATAATAGAACTAACATAGTATGCATGTTGGCAGCCTACTGGCTATAAGGAATGCTGAGTGTTGGCACGGCTTTGGGGCACATAAGCAACTCGAACATATAGTTGAACAAAAGGAGCACATAGGTACTAGTCTTTTTTACCCTCATGTCAAATGTACTGTAAATATGCAAATTAGGAGACAAGTCCGTTTCTACCATAAATTAATTGTCTGAACTGATTTTGCTGCATGATATCTATCATGTGAGCTTATGTATGTCAAATGTTCAGACATTTTATATGATTGTAATGAAGATTTTGTCCGGCGGGGGCCAGGAAATATCATATTTTCTCATAAAACAGAGCTAATGACTTTGTAGTGACGCTACTTTCTCCTTCTTAATGCAAGGTCGACACGGAATTTTTTTTGCGTGTTCTGAAAAAAGGAAATAGAGACCTGTCATACCCTACTACTCACTTTGCTGTAACATGGTTTATAACTCATGGAACACAAGATTATATGCTAGGCATGCTGGTTTCCATTGACAATTTAACAAAATATTATTGTCATCTATTGGTACCAGTTCTGAATGAACAGGTAATTACAAGTAGTAATACAGCTGTAAGAATTGAAAAACAGATAAATTACTAGAAAATTAATCATAAAAATGGAAAATGTGACTATGCGAGTATGAGACCTAACTAGAGGACGCATTGATAAGATTTAGGAAAAAGTCAATCTTTGGTCCCTCAACTTTTTACGATTTTAATTTTCATACCTTATGTGCAATATCGGGTAACATACATCTTCTAACTTTCAAAACCGTTTAAAACCTATCCCACGTGTTAGTAATTAAGGTGGTTTTGACCCAGTTTGAACCACGATCCGAGCTGACCAAACTAAGTGGCCCCACATAGCAGTGCCTCTTGCTTCTCTCCCTTGTTGAGAAACATGAGAAATTTTATAGTGGATAATATAGGCAGTAAATAGTAGTAGTAGAAATCAAATCTAATCATCCATTCTCAAGGGTATTTTAGGCTTTTCCTATCCATTCGTTAGAGGTATTTTAGACTTTTCCTAACTCGTTCATAATTTTGGATTCACTGAATACCTGATGATCTTCAGGGGCTTCTTATCCATTCATCCGCTATTCATCAGGATCACAGGACGTGTTTTACCATAGAGGACAAATAATATGATATAATTTTTTACCCTTTTCTGAATTTTACTACCAATACTATAGGTGATAGTATAACTAGATCTAAATTGATTTTAACCATTAAATTTTAAAGAATGGACGGCTCATATTGATTTTAATCCACTGTAAAAGAGCTCAGAAACATATGTGGGGGTGGTGTGGCCTTCTTTTGGTGACACCGGCAACGACAGGAGGCTGAGGTGGCGGGGTGACCATAAAAATGGAACCAGGAGTGGAATTGGGTGGTGGTGGTTTTGTCACCGGAATCACACTTGAGAGCGATGCTGACAGTAAGCAGAGGCGGAGGAAGCGATCGTGAGCAGCAAGTTTTGGCCGGAGATAAAGAAGATGATGGTGCTGTTTACCGAATGGCCAAGGTTGACTCAGCAGTGAGGCCCGATTGTCTCGTTGACGTGGGCCAAGGTTTGACGACGGGTCCACATGTCAGTGGCAAACTGCTTTTTGTTTGCTATTTTATTGGCCGAGAGAGTTGAGACCCGAGTTTACGGGGATCACTGTTCCACTCAGATGCCGAGGCGGGTCACGTCGGCCACGGGTGTTGTAAGATGTGGGTCATTTCTAAATAATATTGTACTTAAGAAATTGGAATTAAACTATGGTAAGAATTAAGAAAATAAAATTATATCTTTATTTTTCCACGAATCAATAATGGAAATTCAAATGGTTCTCCGGTGAGACTAGGAGGTTTTATGGGGATGAACCAAGGACTAACCCCAACATGTAGACCAATACATAGGCTTAATTAATAAAGCTTATATGAGATGGAAGGTGCCAAGTTATGAGTTAATTGATTTATTTTCTGCAAAATCTTTTGGCTGACTAGTTGGTGCATGAAACTGGCGAATTACATTACGGTTGAATAACTAAACACAATCAGAGGTACTAACTGGCCTTAAGTATTTACACACCATATATGATACAAAAAGGATAATATGACTGAACATCAACTCGAACAAGCTAGAGTACTGCTGCTTATTTTCATAACTGCCAAACAATTACTCTTTGGCATCAAATAAAGGGAAGCAAAAAATATATCTGATGAGTATGTCTTGAGTCTCATGTGACTATCTGACTCATGAAATTAAAACTTGCTTGACTGTCGCCGTATATATTGTATGTAGAAATATACACCAAACCTATATCGATCTATGTCTGATACATAAACTGTATTTGCATATCACATTTTCCATATTTGTAGAAAGACCAAGTTTTTTAAAACTTTCATTAAAAAAAGCTCTAAAAATTCATGCATATAGAGCAATAGTGTTCAGAAGGTTACTAATTCAGTCTCCATTGGAGCAGATGCTTCGGATGAGTTGTAGTTGCAGCTGCGGTATCGCTCCAGTGTCTTGTACATGCTGTCGGCATAACCAAAAAAAAGGATCAATGGATGATACGCTATACAGAATGTTAAATTTAACACAATGGTTGACGCCATATGTATGTTTTTCAAAAGTTTTTAATGCAATATATGGTTCTTGATTAGATACGCAATCTTGACAAACTTTCAACCTACATTGTGCATAATAGCTAGTTCGTTGTTTTACATCATCATGCTTTGAACTCATAAAGCTTTACCTTTGTGCAAACATTTTGTGTGTGTGCCATCACATAATCCATACCTTTATGTGTGCCACCAGAAGGATTGACCTTGCTGATCAATGCCATTAATTTATGACTGGCTGAGGAGGTCAACTTTGGATATTTGGCATCGTGGAGTTTAGACTGAGTCGTTGAAACAAAAAGTCGTGTCTTTACCATATCAAGGATGTTCTTGGAAAAACATAGTTAGTGATAAAGGGAGCAATTCATCTACCTATGTAATACAATCTTATTTGAACTAATGTTACCTCTATTTGTCTTGTTCCATGGCAAAGATTGGGTAAAATTTCAGTAATAATGTGATTTATAAAAGGGCACTACAATGCCATCCAATTTCTATCCGTGCATTTAGCCATATGCTTAAATGTTCAATGTATAAGAAGTGACTACAATTTTGTGGAAGTGAAATACTAAATAGGTGCTTAATTATAGTAAGGTGATTATAGTATGGTGAAGGATGATACAAATTACAAGTACTATTTTTTATACAAAGATAAAATTAAACTACTAAATGTATATGCTTTATCAAGTTGCAACACATAGAGTATGAATAATATTTGATGCAAAGTTTGGTTCTGTTGCATTAATACACGGACACCCTAATTAATCTAGCGTCAGCACTCGAGCACATAACACTTTTCGAAAATTTTAATTTAGATGTGATCAGCTGATCACTGACTCTCATCCTCAAAAAAAAAACTTGATCACTGACCCACTGGAGTTAATTTCTCCAGCTAATAAAACGGACTTGGCAGTTATCTCTCCAGTCTCCATCTGTGCATACGATATGACATGATGCTCAAAGCACAAGATACTACCTGCAGTCTGCAGATAACACATGACGTACTCCACGTACACTGCAAGTTCCAAAACGCATTTTATTGCTTCTTGCTAGCATTGCCACTGTCTAGAACTACTGCTACTGCCTGTCCAGTGTCCACGACTACAAAACCAATCGATCTCCATACGAACAGAGGATAACCCCTGACGAGCCGATCGATATATATGTTTTTCCTCCATTACTTTTCCTCCTGCAGTAGCCGCATGCACGACTACAGAGGAATCTAGACAAGGAGAGAGAGAGAGAGAGAGAGAGAGAGAGAGAGATCTCAAAGACTGGTTCCCAATGGAACAGTAAAAATCTAAACCAGAAACACAGCTCGGAGAGAGAGAGAGAGAGGCAGATCGATCGATATGCGAAGAACTTCCCAATGGAACAGTCATACACATAGATGAAGCATTACAACGAGAGAAGATGTGTTGTTTGTCCAGATCTGGAGATGCATATATGCAGCTAGATAAAAATCAAGAAAACTCCAAGTTCCTTCTCCAAAATATAACCTCAAGCTAGCTGCTAAGCACTATACACGCAGTTCATCGATCTTTGGTCAACATGCACTAAAGAAAACAAGGAAGCTAGAGTTAGAAACAGCCTACAAGCAGAAGGAAACATGAAGAGATCCATCGCCTGCATGCCCTCTTCTACTGACTGCGTTTTTAGAGCAACTGGGAACTCACAGAAAAACAATATAGGAAAGGCAAACGCCCAGATGGATGATAGAAAGACCGGAATAATCTTTCCCCAAAACAGCAAAAAGAACAGGAGCTAGCTAGCCATGTGAGCCTAGCTATATATGTATTATCACAAGTAACGGCTAAATTAATCCAAGATCTCTCAAAAACCTTGGCATTAATACCCAAAAAAAAAAAATACCAAAAACTTATGATGATACTTGCATGAACACACACATGTATATTAATTATGATGTACTACGGTACTACCATGAGGATGTGGAGAACTCGAAGAGGCGGCCGCGGCTGGAGAAGATGATGAGGCCGACCTCGGCGTCGCAGAGCACCGACAGCTCGTACGCCTTCTTGAGCAGGCCGTTGCGCCGCTTCGCGAACGTCACCTGCCGGCTGATCTTGTTCTCGATCCGCTTCAGCTCAACCTTCCCGCGCCCCATCCTCTCTCTCTCTCTCTAACTAGTTTCTTGACTCCTTCTCCCTAGCCCCCCTCTCCCTCTCCCTCTCCCTCCAAAGATCTCTTCTTGGCCTTCTTCTCTCTCTCTCTCTCTCTGACCTTGGGGATGTATCATGTATGTGGCTTTGCTAGTTATGCACGTACGGCTGTGCTGTTGCCCTTGCCCCTTTGCCTTTTTCTCTCTCCTCCCCCTGTCTATGTCCCTTACGTCTCTCTCACTCTCTCTTGAAAGTCTCTCTCATTCTCTCTCCGGTCTCTGTCTACCTGTCGATCAACCTGTCTAGAGCGATGGAGGTTGCCTGTGCTTTCTTCCTCCCGAACTCTTTTCTCTCTTTTTCCCCATTCTAAATTAATTGATTAATTAAACAACCGGCGGGCCCGTGACGTTGCCAAGCTAGCGGCGACGTACGTACGTATGTGATCGGTCACGATCCGCCGCTGCCAGGTGGGAACCACCCGGCGGTGAGTCTATTCGATCGGCATACTCGTGCATGTACATCGCGCTTGCAGCCTGCGGTCCCTGCGAGGGTACAGTGCACAACAACATGGGGGACACGTATGTGTCGATGGCTCAGAGAGTAGAGACTGGCATTTGCCAAAACACATCGTAAGATCAATATTTAGCTGTCAGATCACTACAGGAATCTGTATTATTTTCATCGGCCCGAATTATTTTCGTCGGCTTGGATAAAGCCGATGAAAATACTCCAATATTTTCGTCGGTCAAGGTGGGCCGACGCAAATACTCCAATGTTTTAAATCGGTCAGGTGAAGTAGCGCCAAATATCTAATATTTTAAATCGGTCAAGATGGGACCGACATAAATACTCATATATTTTAAATCGGCCAGGTGGGGCGCAGCGAAAATAGAAGAACAAGACTTACTAGGTCACGCTCGTTCGGACACTATTCAAAATTCTCACCTGCCTTTCGCCGCCAGCGTCATCCGCCCATGACCACTTGCGGCCCGGCCTGCCACCGCCGCGCCGCCTCCCATGGCGTCCTGCCCGGCTTTGCCCGCCCCACCAGTGCGCCCCTGCCTCGGCTTTGCCGCGCCGCCCGGCCGCGTGGCTGGCGCTTGCCCGGCCGGCCCGCCGCAAATGCGTGTCAGCCGCCGTCCTTGTCTCCTTCCTCCACTACCTCCCGGTGAGAGCAAGATCCCTTAGATTTCATTTTACGGTAAAGTTGTCTTCTTTGGGTGGCTTGAGTCGGGATTGATGGAGTCTTGGCGTTTATTGGGCATGAGGTTTTGCGAGGGTCTTGGCGTCCTGGTGGCGCTCATGTTCAATTGCGTGAACAAGGATGAGATTGGATATGACTATTACTCGCCCTATGGGGGCGATTCGAGTGGAGTGAGGCTATTTCTACGATTAGGCACTAGTTGATCGAATTGGTCAATCGATTGGTGGTTACGAAATCGGGATGATTAGAATTGAACCGAGTATAGACACATCACGTCGCGCGATTGAAGAAATAGCCACACTATCCGATTGTATAGTTTGGAAAGAAAATTTATGATGAGTTTGTTTTGTATGAGTTGACCAGCGCTTGTTCGGTTTACGCGGCGAGGCATTGGCCGTGGTTCATGCTTTGAGCAGAAATATGCATTGAAACAAATGCCTCACCAATGTATCATAGGATATAGTTAGACTAGGATGGTTCCAAACTATATCTTGTTGCTCTTGGGTTTTCTGCGTATAAAAACCATATTATCTTCCTATGTTAGCGTTGGACTTTAAGTCACATCTACAAGTGCAAATTAGGATTTAGGACCCTAATGTGATTATAAGCTTTGAAATGATTCTGTAAACTTGAGAGAGGTTCTTGTGACTTACCGTAGACAATTGTCTTTGCACTTAGGTACACTATTCATTTATAGTTACCATTTATCTTTGTGTAGTAGAAGTCTTAAACTATCACTTAGTAATATAGTTATCATAGTTGCTAGTATATTGTCTTGTGTGGTTGCATTCATTTTTGCTCTGTCATCGAGACGATCCTTGCTATATCTCATAATCAAAACCCATTTATTCATATTTTCTACGACATAAAACTTTTCCCCTCTTTTATTCTTTCAAAAGGGCATAATAGACCAATGATGTGTACCAAAATGTACCTCTAAATGGAATTTGCAATGGAAAGTAAGTTTCTCCACAGTGCTGCATAAGATTATTATAACAGTTGTTTCTTAATTTGCAGTGAAGCTTTGGCTTTGTGGCTTATGTTGTTTCTTTAAATGCGCCTCATTTGGAGTGATTGGTTTGTTGGTGCAAGATGCCTTGACAGACAAAGGCCCATACGTGTGGATCGGTATTCTTTGGTGTTCTTCAATGTGTTCTTGTATTGATAAGGTATATCTGCATGTTTCGTCAACTTCCTCTCTTGCTCCCTCCCTTGTTCACTTAACCAATAGTCCAGGATCTATGCAACTGGACAAAGTGGCAACTCAGTCATCCTCAATGGTATGGCATCCTAAATTTGTTCTTCGAAAATAAATTTTGTAGAACTAATCAATAGTGCATACCCTATTGATCCAGTGGTATTCTACAACTCTAAATGCAGTAACAGTTGAAGCACTTCAACAAAACTGATAGTTAATATTCTGTTCTCACATATTAGCAGTCCACTAGTTATATGTCTTAAATACTTTCAAAAGTATGCATTTGCAATATTTGGGAATCTTTTTGTGTCGTGTAGGACCTCACATCCTTTATTCATAGTGGAATTAGGCCCTTACACGACTATCTCTATCACCAACAATTAGAAAGTTTTAATGCTAAACTCTGAAACTTTATGTAAGTAGCAGAAAAATATTTATGTGGTAGAATGTTGTATCTTTCTTAATGTACTCTATACAAGCAGAAGTTGTTTGCAGGTATCGTATCATTGAAAGGTGTTCCTAGAAAAAGCTAAGAACACTAAATATGTTGTGCTCCACTTAGATCATGGTGCTTTAGATTAAATAGTTACAGAAAATATGCTAAGTATGCTTTGTGGATCATTTTGCCGTGGTTCCTTTATATTAAAATAGAGGTCATGTCTGAAGGTACATAGTAGGCTTATGCAATACTTTATAATAGGCCTGCTTTTAGTAACATTCATGTCTCTTTCTTTTGGGTTAAACTGATCCAATGTATAGTTCATAATGGTAAACATTTCCTTTTGTGCAGCTGAACTACTACTAGTTAATCTCTTCTAGTTTTAACTCTGTTGCGCTCCTTTTTGACAATATTTGCGTTACTAGGGCATTGGCACTAGCCATGTTATGTGTTGTAAGTTTTAATAGGGAGTGAAATTTGAATGAAGTGTTTATTTTAATTTTGTAGTTTTCAGGGGCTTAGAAACCTATTTTTGTCTGAGATCATGATACGAACTTTTTGTGTTATAACTTTGTAAGTTGCTTTTTCCTATACACAGTTTCCTCTCCTTTTTTTCACCAGCAATCTTCTTCTGACTTTGAGATCTTGCATTCTCGGTGGGCCATGCTTTCTGCTCTTGGTGGTGTTGTTCCTGAGCTGTTAGATCTATTTGGGGGTAGTGCATTTTGTTGAACCTTTATGAAGTTTTAATGCTTTAGTATATTAGAAAGTTTGAGAGTGAAGAGTAAAATATCTCTTGAAAATTGTTTTGCGGTACAAGATTTAGCGATAACACGCAATATATAAAAGAAACAATTCAGTCCTCATCTATCTGGAAATGCGGTATATAATCTTATTTGACTTTGGTTCAGTTATTGCAGGACAAATGATATACCATATTGTATCTGTACAATATGGGGTTCCATATTTTATAAATGGATGCAAAATAGTTAGCGACAACTGCGGCGAGGTTGATATAGGACTAAAAGATGAGAGATAGAGATAGCAAATCATCAGTTGATATGTATTGACTTAATAAGTTGGGAATCTATAGTATGCATTCTGCATTCTACATGCAGAACTTACATGGTACCCACGTATTTGTCTTTTCTTAGTTCATAACATGTTATCTGCTGATTTAACTTAAAACATATGTGATTTATACATTTCTATTTGGGTATTAGAATGCTATTACCGACTTAAAAGATGGTTTATGTGGCATATGGTGGGCCATTCATATCAAGTTGTTAGGATTATCCCAAATTGCTTTTAGGATTTTTATATTTTCTGTATTTTTTTAAAATTTAAAATAGTATTTTAAATCGGCCTTGGCGGCAAAATAATAACGTGATATTTTAAATCGGCCAAGACCGGCGAAAATATACATGCCATGTTAGGATGGTGAGTTAACGGCGCTTATTTTACGTCGGCAGCGGCGAGCGAAAATACGTATATTTCGTCGACAGCGAAGCGAAAATACTTGTATTTTTTCGTCAACATAATTTTTATAGTCTATTTTAGGTATTAAGCAAGCGAAAATAGCTATTTTCGTCGGTTTTACCTTTATTTTCGTCGGTTTTTGGCCGACGAAAATAGTATATTTTCCTGTAGTGGATACCGTAGATTTGTGGCCGTTTGTGAGTAATATTTTGGGAATTGTTAGGGATCAGACGTCTGATTTTTTTGTAATATTTTTTTCTACACGTGAAACATTTTTTTCTACGTAGTGAAATATTTTTCTTCGACAAACAGCAAAAAAAAATATTTCATACGTTCAAAAAAATGTTTCATACGTTGAAAAAATGTTGCGCGGCATTCGAAAAAAACAAAAATCGAACGTCCGGCTGCTAGTTTCTCCCTAATATTTTTAAGGGACGAGGAGGGAGAAGCGAAAGTTCCCAACATGCCCTTGTCTTCCTCGTCCGCCTTGTATGGGCTGTTTGGTTGGCAGCATCTAAAGAGATTTGCATCTGTAGATGTAAAAGATGGGTGTTTGGTTGTCTTCTCATTCAACTCAGCCTGGCTCTACAGATGCAAAACACCCCTTTCAGCCTGGCTCCAGATAAACGAGAAAATTCACCATTTCCCCAGAGCCAGACTTTGCCAAGCCATTCATGCATGCTGACATCAGCATTTACTATCTAGTTTTCTTCTTTTATTTGCTATATCTTTTTATTAGTATCTCTGATCAACGAACCGATTTCACCTATGTGTTTCTGATATTTTTTCGAACACAACTAGACCATACTTGCTATATAAATTTCAAAAGATTAAAATTTTAGTTTTTCAATTTATTGATTTTACAGAATATATTTTAAAAAAATTTATTTTCGTTTGTGAAATTATTGATTTTCTAGTATTTTTAAAATTTGTTTCATCCCTTTCTTGAATTTGCCTATCACACTTCCATTCCAGTGCAGCCAACCAAACAACATCTCTGTGCAGCCTGTCTAACCTCATATGACCAACCAAACAACATCTCCTTGCATCCATTCAGCCTGACTCTCACCAGCCTGGTTGAGCTTATGCAGCTTGGCTAAGCTGAGAAGGCAACCAAACAGCCTAGTAATGTCCCCTCCCGTTTCCCAGCTCGTAACCTGAGCACACGCGCACGGCGCATCCACCTTGCTTTCCCCCTCTGCCCCTTCCTCCTAGATCTCCAATCAGTCTAAGGAGGAACATTGCCCCTGTTCAGTACATGTACTCTTGTGGCGGTTGGCCGCGGCGGATCCAGTATAGGAACAAGGGTGTACAGATGTACATTAAAAAAAATTTGCAGAAAAAAAAACTTAGTATACGGTAGGTATGTTAACTATATATACTAAATTACTAATAGTTTGGCCAAAAACTCCCTATTGCAACCTCTCCATAATGCCAAACCCTAACCTAATCTCTCTCTCTCTCTCTCTCTCTCGTTCAGATGTTCACGGGAACATGCGGCGGGCGTAGGCCGTAGGGTGGCGCAGCTTGTGGCGGGTAGGGAATGCGCGGCGGCCCCAGATGAGTGTGAGTTTACCTGTCGATCAACATGCGGGGCTTGATGAGTGTGAGTTTTCCATGATTACACGACTAGTTTGTTGTCAAGTATAAGGCAGAAGATGGTAAGCACAGAAGGGTCCTATTTGTTCTTGCATGTTGACCCTGCTAGCTGGATGCTAAAACTTAATTAGTCGGATTTTAGCACAACATCCATGGTGTGTGCTCACTGTTCTGAACAAGATTCAGTAGTTGAGCCATTATCGTATGTATATGAAGGAAATTAATTGTCTTGATAAAGTTTGTGGGTGGAGGAGTTTAGGGGAGCCAAATTGAGAATTTGTGGATTATTTTTTGGTTACACGGAGAGTGCATAGATTTTCTCATAAGCAGATAGTACATAGAAAGGCTTATTCAACTCTTGCTGTAGCATGTGTACAAATAATTAAGATGTCTTCCTTGAAAAACAAATAGTTTGATGAGAGATTTTTTTTATATATGTAATCAACCATTAGATACGAATTAGCAGGATGTAATAGGATTAACATTTTTTTGCCACTGTGGATCTTTCTTTTCTACTTAACCATATTTTGTTAACTTTGAACACCCATTCAAAAATCCTGAATTCATCAATGGCAGCGGTAGACACAAACGAGGCTGTGCGTAAGGAGGAGGAACAGAACAAAGGGGCAGAATTGGGCCTCGGTGAGCTGTGTCACTGTGTGTGGTCATCAGTCGTGTGCATGAGTAGACTCAGTGCATAGGCCAAAGGGCTCACCTGTTAGCGTATGCGTGTGTTTATGTGAGTCCTGTACCAACGTACGTGATGGTTATAAGAGAGAGAGAGAGAGAGAGAGAGAGAGAGAGAGAGAAGTAAAGTCTGACATATCATCCCCTTCTCTTGTTCTTTCCCCCTTTCTCTTTATCCCACCCCCAAATTATATTATATCTGGTTTGATTTTTTTTGCTGTAAATCTTTTGCGATTCGATCTCCAGTGGTTATGTGGAGTTTGGCCCGTTGCATATATACCCGAGTTAATTAAATTTTCTTGCTCTAAGTGCTTTTGAACCGAGTGCTTTCCTTGTCCGGCTGCGACGAGCTTTGCTGTCGTCGTTCATCGCCGTCGGTGTGCCTCTGTTCAGTTGCCACGAACTAGGGCATCGATCCCATCTTCTTCCTCTACGTTTTGACACACATGGTTGAATCTTCTCTCTACTGTAGCGCCGCCGCCGCCGTCGCCCAAACCGTCGCTAGTCTTTGGAGCATGTCTTCCTAAACCGTACCACCAATGAGTTAGCCTTGCGATCACCAAGCCATTTTTTTGGTCTCTAGGGCCCCAATGTCACCCCTCCATCACCTTCTTACGCCACCCGAGCCACCCCGGCCTGAAGTCCTGAAACTTTGTATCTCTCCTTCTCTATCTGAAGGTACAAGAACGCTCATGCTCTTACATGTGGGTCAAACCCAATATATGGAGGAGAGAATGACAGGTAGGTTCCACCTGACAACAGGGAAAAAGGACAAGTAGGACATTTCACCCCTTCTCACTTGAACTTTATAATTATATTATTTTAATCTCTCCGGTGTCCAACGGCAAATGACCATTTGTGGTGTCCAGGGTACGCCTTTTCTTTTTTAAGAAAATCGAACGATTTTTGTTTTTAGATTATTAGAAAAAATCGTTCAAAATTCGGCAGAAAATATATCGTATGTTTTTAAAATCCAAAAAAATGAAGAAAAAATTCTAATTTTCTACCGATTTTCACCGTTGAGTTGAATGTTTTTCGGAGCCGATTTTCTCTCATTTTTGATCGATTTTCTCCCAATCTTGACCGATTTTCTTTCGATTTTGACCGGCCAATTGAATGTTTCTCGAAGCGGATTTCTTGAGCGATTTTCTCTCGATTTCACCGATTATCGCGATATTTACGGCCCATAATTTTTTATGAATTTTTTTTAATTTAACCGATTTATCGACCAGTTTTAAAAGTCTTACCCTCTGATATGACCGAAAATCTTGATTTTCACACGCTTTTGCGAACCCTGGTGGTGTCCATCAACGAGAAATCAATTTTACGGTGTATTTTGGCAGATGCCAGTTTGCCACAAGTCCATGATCCAATTTTGCCTCGGTTTACCTTACTATACACCACAGTACGGGTGGTTTTAGGATGTGTTTGGTTGATTGTACCAAGTGGTACAAATATGAGATGATTTAAGAAAAAAAAATCATACATATGTTTGGTTACTTGAATAGAATAATGCCATACTGGATACTCGAATACAAATTTAAGAAATACTCTCTAAATTCTGAACCATTCTATTCATCCAAAACAATAAAATCAAATGATACATGACAATTAAGTCTCACCCTATCAACTAAACAAACCGTTAATCTCATTTGTTTCCTCTAAAATTCGGCCAATCTTTATTTCATTTCAAGTGAGGCTAGCTTTTCGCTGTGTACGAAGCTAGCTAGGCAGGTAGATGCAGTAGGTTACAAGGAATTAAGGAGACAAAACGTTTGGGCATATGCAGCTAGCATGGCGTATGTGCATATTAGCACCCTTACTCACGAAGAAAACCGAACCCAGCCAGCCCCCCACGTGTCACCTAGATTTTTGCGAAAAGCCCCGGGTTTTTCCGAAATTACGGCCAGGCCCTTGTGCGATTTTACGTGAGAGCAAATATTAGCACCCTTACTCACGAAGAAAACCGAACCCAGTCAGCCTGTAAGTTCAAGCTCCATTTGGTTTTGGTGATTGGTTTAGATTAACGATTAATCTTTGTTTAATGACAAATCTAATCTTATTGAGACTAACATGTTTATTGAGTTACATTCAGTAGTCTCATATTTGGATGGAAAATGGAAAACCCAAGGTATGTATGCATATTCATTCTAGTATTAATTGCATACTTTGGAATCAAGTTAAAGTATGAATTCTCCATGACATTAACCACAAAATGTGCATTATGTTTCCCAATCCATATATTACATGGATGCACATATTTAGGGGGAGTTCACACTTGAACTTGATGTATCGATGTATTGATCTATTCTTCACTCCATATATAAAGGATCAATACATTGAACCGTATCAATTTAAATGAATGTTTAAATTGAGTTCATTTGTCTTCTAATCATCAAAGAACAATGCATCATGTGTTGATGATGTTCTTTTGATGGATTAAGGGCAAATGAAGAGTTCTTATGAAGCATTAGTTGCATCATGTGCTCAAGACACATATAAATTCATTGAATTGATTTAGGTTGTACTCAATTGATATAAGTGGTATCCATTATGTGTTAATGGAGTGCTTAGATGATTGAGACAACCATGCATCTTGGACTAACCATTTTCATAAGTGATAAATGAGCCAGGTTAAGTCCAAGGATGAAAGAGATGAACAAGCTTATAGAGCTGAGTGATGATCTTGAAGATAAGATGATCGAAGATCATAAAGACTTCAAGAGACAACCAGAGTGATGATCACGGGGGTACAAGTTGATTGGAAATCATAAAGACCCCAAAGGGGATTGCTAGCGGCAGCTAAGGTATAACTAGATAGGCTAAGGATTTTCCTAGCTTTGTGTCTAGTTTTAGCGCCGTACTATTAAGAGGGGTTGAGTTCCTGCTTTAAGCCTTATCGTTGTTGGTGATCTCAATCCTGTAGTCACTCGAGCTCAAATCTTATTTGGATTTGGTTTTTGCATGGAGCTAACCATTTAGCATGTGTTGCAAATGGGTGAAGCTCGTGCTTGGATTTTGCATAAGTTCTATTTGGCATTCGTTGCAAATAGGTCAAGCTTATGCTTGGAGTTTTTCGCATTGAGCTTTGATTTGCATTCGTTGCAAATAGGATAAGCTAATGCGTTGGCTTTTGCGTGAAGTTCATTTGTTTGCATGTGTTGCAATAGATGAAGCTTCATGCTTTGTTTTTGTTTTCCAAACAAAACTCTTATTGCGTTTATTTGGTATTGCTTGGAGCTATATTTGCACGAGTTGCAAACGGAGAGAGCTCAAGCAAGTGTTTAGTGCATGGGGCTAGGGAATTGCAGGAGTTGCAATTAGAGAACTCATGCACTCTGATTTGATTTAGTTTGGTTTAGTGCATGGGGCTAGAGAATTGCAGTAGTTGCAATTAGAGAGCTCATGCACTCTAATCTGAGTTGATTTGTTTATGGGTTTCGATCCTAAGTTCATGTGATACTTGCACCGTTGTGTTTGCAAGTCCGTTTAGTCATGGTTTGACCATCACATGGCTAGGAGGATCAAACTCATAGACTCGTTGGTTATTTGCTTAATGGTTTTTGCAAATACGTCCTTGAGTTGTTTGCGAAAAGGAGTTTTCGCAAAGTGTTTGGAATTTGCTTGGAGCCAGGCTTTTTGCATTTTTTGCAAAAAGAGAATGCTCAAGCATATAGTGGTTTGATTGTTTATTTGCGAGTTCGTTGTGCGAATAAACGGGAGGTCTATAGGTTCCGGTCCTGAAAGCATGTGATACTTGCACCGTGGTTTTTGCAAGTCCGATTGGTCGTGGTTTGACCATCACATGGCTAAGAGGATAAACCTTATAGACTCTGGGTTTTATTTGCTTAATACGTTCTTGCAAATATAATCTTTGAATAGTTGCGAAAGGAGTTTTCGCAAAGTTTTTGGAGTTTGGTTGAATTCTTTGAGCATGGTTTAGTGGTGTTGCAAAAGTGTTTTGTAACTAAGTGTGATCGTGGTTTGATCACCTTTTGGCTCAAAGGATTGTCGGTTTGAAGTTTTGGAGAAAAGTTTTAGCGAAAAACTGGTTTTTCTCCTGTGGCCGGCACTACCGATGGTATTGGTGCGGTAGTACCGCTGAGGCCGGCAGTACCGCTTATGGGAGCGGTACTGCCGCTCAAAGCGGCACTACCGGGTATATTACGTCGGTAGCAGTTTTCCAGAGAGCAGAGTGCTCTGAGGTGTTGGCCGGCACTACCGCCCAAGTGGGGTCGGTACTGCCGGTGGTGCGCGATCGGGGTTGAACCGGTAGTCTTTTAATGAGAACAAGTGTTACGTGGTTTGCCTAAGGCGATGCCGCCCGATGGGGCGATCTTGCCGCTCAGCGGCACTCTGGCGGTTTACTGCGGTAGTCTTAGGAGTAATAACCGTTGCCGACCGTTGGAGGTCAAGGCCGGCACTACCGGCCCTATGAGTGCGGTAGTTCTGGGTTTGGCTGAAAAGTGGCAGTTTTGCCCCCAACGGCTAGTTTTCGTGTGTGGGGCTATATAAGACCCCCTTGGGGGGCATTAGCTGGTTGTTGCTACACTCTAAAGTGTTCTTGAGCTAGGTTTGAGTTTGTGGGAGGGTTTTGATGGTTTTGCCTCTTCCAATTTGGTTTTGAGCTCAAGAGTGACCCTAATTGCATAAGTGGCAATTAGAGGGAGTGTGAGAGGATCCTAGTTGCATTGGTTGCACTAGGTGATCACCGGAATCACGGAGGTGTGATCGGTGAAGCTTGAGCGGGGTGCTCAACTCGTTACTCTTGGAGGTCGGTGCCTCCTAGATGGCGTCGGTGCGTCGTGCACGGGAGCTCTCAAGGTTTGTGAGAAGTCCCGGCGAAAGTTTATGAAGGTTGATGCTTAGCCTACCCGGCGGGGTAAAAAGCAACCTTAGTGGATTCGAGGTGAAGGCTCAAGTGAGTGGGCCGGTCCAAAGTGAGTTGGACTTCCTCAACGTGGAGTAGGAGGGTTTGCTCCGAACCACGGTAAAAAGTATTGTGTCTTTTGCCCTTTTACATTCAAGCATTTACTTCATTGCAATATTATCAATTGCTTGATTGTGAATAGAATTGCTTAGTGTAGCTTGCTTGATCAACCTAGCAATTCTACTTAGAGACATAATTAGTTAGTGCACTAGTAAGCCTAGTTGATTTAGGCTTTAATTGTCAAAACCTTAATCTTCCGCTTGCGCATATTCTTTTTGTAGGTTTTGACATAGGGGTAATTAGAGGCTATCCTCGATTAATGAGTAGAATTTTTATAAACGCATATTCACCCCCCCTCTAGGCGCATCCTCGACCCTACACAGCCCCCCACGTGTCACCTGGATTTTTGCGAAAAGCCCCCCGGGTTTTTCCGAAATTACGGCCAAGCCCTTGCGCGATTTTACGTGAGAGCAAAATATTTTTCCCGGTTCGCGTTTAGGTCCCTGATTTGCCATTTTACATGGAGGACCTCCCGTTAAGTACGAATCGCGAGCGAGCCCTTTCCTAATTTTTCAGAATAACGAATAGGTCCAAAATTATAACAAATAGGTCCTCGCGCTTTACGTTCAGGTCCTTTCTCCGTTTTGTTCGAAAAAAATGTTTTCGTGATCCGTTTTTTCTCCAGAGCATGCGAAAAATATTTTCGGTAGCCGTTTTTCGAAAAAAAAAGGAAAACCGTTTCCTTTCTCTGTTTTGCCCGGAAAAAATGTTTTCGTGATCCGTTTTCCCTCCGGAGCATGGGGAAAATGTTTTCGTTGGCTATTCCCCCCCTCAAATGGGAGACCGTTTCTTTTCTCCGTTTTGCCCGAAAAAAAATATTTCGTGCTTCGTTTTTTCTCCGGAGCATGGGGAAAATGTTTTCATTGTCCGTTTTTTCAAAAAAAAAATAGAAAACCGTTCCCTTTCTCTGTTTTGCCCGGAAAAAATGTTTTCGTGATCCGTTTTTCCTCCGGAGCATGAGGAAAATGTTTTCGGTGGCTATTTCCCCAACAAAAAAAATGTGAGACCGTTTTTTTTCTCCGTTTTGCTCGAAAAAAAATATTTTTGTGATCCGTTTTTTCTCCGGAGCATGAGGAAAATGTTTTCGTTAGTCCTTTCCCAAAAAAAATGGAAATTTGGTTTTCGTCCGTCGTTTCTCTATTTTTTCCCGTTTTTTCTCATTTTTCACGGGAAAATAAGCGCATAGGGTGTTAAACTCGGCATCTAAAATTTGTTTTGCGGCTCAATCTCTAATATTTTTTAAGACATGTATTATTGCCTGTTGACCGCATAGGGTGTTAAACTCGGCGTCTATAGTTTTTTTTGCAGTTTGGGATCTAATATTTCTCAGAACATGTATTATACTTTTTCCCCCCAAAAAGAGCCGTTGTTTCGCTGGTTCGTCGACGGTTCTTACCTAGCGTATTTTTTTCAAAAAATACCCAAGAGAACAAAAAAAAATCGGTTATTCCTACCTTTTTTTAGAGATAAAAACTTGGATCAAATTTCGCACGGCGCGACGGAGCTCGCAACTCTCACTAGTATAAAAAGAAGGAAAGAAAATCGAAAGATACCTTCTCTAGGATTTGCTTGAACGAGCATGTGATGTGATAAAGCCTTGCGTTCAAGGCTGTCAAACCATTGTTTATAAATTGGCTTTATATTTAAATCTGGACAGTATTCAATCGTAATCCTCTGAAGACCTGTGTAACTCCGAAGATCAGCTCGTAAGGATGCCAGCCATTTTCATCTAGTAAGTTATTATAGCCGAAATACAGTGCCTGTTATGACCTAGTTGTGATGATCATGATATATACTAGGCCGTAAGCGCGGAGCACACCGCGCGCGCCGAACGGAAAATGAATTTTGTGTTTTTTTTCTAGAGAAAAAATAGATCTAGACGTATTTTTAAAATTTTTGTAGGCTCGCAAAATCTTAGAGATCGCGCTAGGGAAAAAGTACCCGGCAAACGCTATGCGCGTGAACGGAAAATGATTTTGCGTTTTTTCTGGAGGAAAAATAATTTTTCGGAGAAAAAATAGATCTGGACGTATTTTTAAATGTACATGGCGCACGCGTGAACGAAAAATAACTCTGTTTTTTTTTTCCCCGGAGAAAAAGTATACTTAGATGTATTTCCTAAATTTTTGGAGGCACGAGAAACCTCAGAGGCCGAGCCGGAAAAAAAAATATGATTTTGCTTTTTTATGGAGAAAAAATAATTATCCGGAGAAAAAATAGATCTAGACGTTTTTTAAATGCGCACGCCGCGCGCATGAACGAAAAATAACTCTGCGTTTTTTTTCGTAGAAAAAGTAGACCTAAATGTATTTTTCAATTTTTTGGAGGCTCGAGAAACCTTATAGGCTGAGCTAGGAAAAAAAATACACATCTTTCTGTTGACGAAAACATTTTTTTCGAAGAAAACAGATAAATGACCTAGATATAAGGAGCAAGGACCTAATTGTTATGCTTTTGGACCTGACCATCACCCTGAAAAATTAGAAAAGACTCGATCGCGATTTGTATTTAATGGGAGTTTTTTCACGTGAATTAGCGAACGAGGGATCTAAACGCAATCCCGAAAATTTTTTCTTTCCCTCACAAGAAATCGCGAAGGACCTTTTTGTAACTTAGAGGGATCTATCCAGGATTCGAAGAAACGGAGGGGGGTTCGCAAAACCAGCAAAGAGGTGAGGTGGAGCTTTCACATAGCTCCAAACCTCCTATCTTTAATGGATACAGCCACAGGTAGTATCATTTAATGTGCTACTTATCGTTAGTTTTTACCAATATAGAGAAACAGACAGAGGAAAACTACTGAACTAGGGGTGTTGGGTATGCCCCATTACCTCCCAAAATTCTGAGACTTAGATCCTGACTATTGATCGAGATCACTTAGCTGAGTGTTGGTCTTGTAATGCATTTGGAGCTAGAGCATGCAGATCGAGCATTGCATGAATAATATATTTCTGATGGGCACAAAGTAAACTAAAACTTGAGCAGAATTAATGCAGCAAAAGAACATATTAAAGCTAAATTTTAGTTATATTGAGTCGCGAACATGCACGGACACCGCCGTGGTCTGCGCCCTGGCCTCCTCAGCCTCCTGCAGGGCCCGCTTCTTGGAGAGCTTGGAGGAGAGGAGCTGCTCCTTTGGCATTCTTGAGCTCGTCTTGCAAGCTGCTCGGGCGTCGGGCGGGCGGCGATGCGGCGCGGGCCGGGCGAGCGACGGCGTGGAGAAGGCAATGCATGGACTGGGCGAGTGACGGCGCGGCAGGCAACGCATGTGCCAGACGAGCGATGCGGAAGGCGGCGCGGCAAGTCGGCGGCCGCGCGGCGCAGCAGGAGGTGCGCTGCGCGGCAAATCGCTCGTACCGTCGGCGGTGGCGGCGCGACACAAACACACATATTAAAAAATTTCTAGTTCCTGTAAACATATCAGCGAAGGGGTCATGCACTCATACTAGTGAAATAGGAATATAAGGATACTATATGGAGAATTTAGAAAAGAAAAAAAAAAGTGCGGTTGAAAAGGATCCTGCTTTTCCCGAGATCACCTCACCTCACCTCCAACAAAACAGCCTAGATTCGAATCTCGTAGATGCCTGGAGTTTGTCTTTGGAAAGACCACTTAATGCGACGCCATTTTCCGCCCCGCTCGTTCCCCACAGCTGCTCGCGCGTTCCGCCGAAACCATCGGGTTCTATTTTGAGTGTTGCCAAGGGTGTACATGTGACAAGATTGGTTGTTAGGCCATCTCCAACAGCGTTTCCTGAATTTGAATCCCTATATCCCTATATACATAATTCCCTAAAAAGATTCTTTTCTTATATCTCTTTTCTCTCCAACAGCATTTCCCAAATCCCACTCACTATTTTCTCACTCCTATATTATAATGATATTTCATAACCGTCATATGAACAATATTTATTTTTTACAGGAAAATTTCGAACGGCTATTTTTAAATGCGAAAATTTGAAATTTGAAATTTGAAATTTATTCTAATAGCCATCGTAACGGCTATATCGTAACAGTTATATTTTTTGGGGCTATATATGCACAATACATTTAAAAATGCAGTCAAGTAGTGAACTACACATTCATATGGACTGTCCAATCAAACAATATATTGATGTTCAAATGGTGAAAGATATATTGATCATTGGTTCCTAGAAAGCACAAAAGCCTACAATATAGTTTGGAATCATCCAGTATGGATCTAATCACAAACCGAGTCTCAAACAAAACTCCACTAGGGAGTTTGCAATCATCCAAAAACCAGCCAAAATTTAGCTAATTATGGATTGGCATTTGGTGAAAACTAAAAAAATACTGAGAAATAACATACAACCAACTACTGTTTTGAAATAACAATACACAATGATATTGTGTTCAGCACAGTAATTGCTTACAAATCAATGTGAATCAGTCATAACAGGTTAGATTCTACTTTTCCGAATGGCAAGCAGAGCCAACTTTTCATTAGAGAGCAGACCAACTAGTTACAGGCAATTTTTAGAATCATGCACAAGACCAATCATGAGACTGCGGTGTTGGAAGCACTAAACCGCAAAGATCATATCAAAATATAGCAGAGTACATGGAAGCATCAATACATTGCATACCATACCATATGTGATAGTTCTATGTGTATACGTTAGTAACATATGTGATTTCACCGCGAGTGCATCCGCCATGCTGCCCTCGAGGAGCTCCTCCCGGGTGGCCTGCCTGGCATTAGGCACCAAAATCCTCTTGAACTTACTCTTGATGTTGTTCAGATCAGACTTGTACTCTCTTATTTTAACCAGCAACCTTGCTTTCACGCTCGGCTGCAGGCTTCACGCCTCCAAATCCATCTTCCTAATCTACAGGCACCCAAACAGAAATTCGACCGCATCGTTACATAATTAACCATCATAACACTGCTCGAATTAAACACAAAAGTCTATGAAATTCTACACACACAAAAGAAAAAACTTCACCAGCGATTCAGCTTCCTACACGCCGGACTAGATCTCGGATAGGTTCTGCTCCTTCTTCTCTGTCGAAAAGAAGAGAAAAGGTCATAGGATTAGAAGAGATTAGCGGTCGACGAGATTAGCGAATCCACGAGTCGAGCAGGTACTGAATCAGAGGAATTGGGATGGAGAACGAGGGGCGACCATACCTTGCGGATCCGGTCAAACGGCGGGATTGAGCGGCCTCCTCGAGCGGTGGACCGGCCTCCTCGAGCGACAGAGCAGCCTCCTTGACGGAGCGGTGGGATGGAGCACCGGAGCGGTCGAGCGCCCTCCTCCACGACGCGGTACGTAGCAGCATCGCAGCCCCCTCGCAGGTCCTCACAAGCGCGGGACGAAGCAGCCGTTGCTCTCCGAGAGATGGGGAACAGGATGGGGAAGCGACGGTGCTATCTGAAATTTCGGGAACCTCTCTCCTCTCCTCAAAAATAGGGAACGCGATGGGGAAGCTGTTGGAGCATGGTTTTGTGGAACTGTAGCAGCGTATTCCCCATTTTTTTAGGGTAGGGAATGACTATAGAGAACCTGTTGGAGTTGCTCTTACCATTGAGGATCATGATCGTTTTCGTGCTGGTAGGGTAAGAGATAGCATCATGGTTAATTAAACAAATACATAAAGATCGTGTTTTCAAATATTATAGGATTTGGACAATTATTAAGTGTCATCCTATGTGAGACAGATTTAGGATCGTTGTAGCCCAAAACTAGAGATCAGATCCGGACAACCTTTGCGACGGGTACGAAGAAGATTTACATATTTATGTATATACGTACGCTTACGGGCCGTTTCTACCTTGTGATCTCTCTGCTGCTGTACAGACACAGTACATGTGCTGTGTAACTGTGTAAGTAGTCCGTAGCACAATAGAAACAGCTGGCTTGCGCCCTGCCCTACCCTACCCGCTCATCGCTTTCCATCGGTCGACCGAGATCTGGCTGGCACTGTAGCTCTTTTGCGGGGCGGAGCGCGAGGCGAGGCGAGGCGATGCGATGCGAGGACGGCGCCACTGTGCTGTGGGTGGCAGTGGCCTTCGCTGACGAGCCGTACCCTGGTGGGGGGTGGGGGGGCACGTGTCGACCCCTGTCTGGCCGGGAGGGGCACAACCCCTGACCGGTGATTCTGGCCTGTTCCTCCGTCTCCCCGGCCTCCTCTTGTCATCCGTCCGTCTCCCCCGCTGCGGAAATAAATTCTATGCAACGGTGCTTTATTCCGCGATCTGTGTAGCATCGTGCGGATTAGCGTCACGCGTCCCGCTGCTTCCCTACTGCTGTTGGGAGCAGAGCAGTGCATGCGGGATGCATCGCCTTCGTTTCATTCCATATGCGACTTTTGGTGTAAGGTGTATAATTAGTTAGTTACCACCTTCTTAATTATTGGATGATGCATATGTGAAGCACTTTACCGCTCCGGAGAACCGTTCTTCGGTACATGTCATTCTAGATTTCAAATTTTATTTTAAAATGTATATTATTTTGTAATTTCTAGACGATTTTTTACTTTTTTTTCCCCTTGTATACTTCCCCTTTTAGCTAGTTGCAATGCTATTTACTAGTACTATAGAATAGAGTAATTAAGATACATCATGTATCATGTGAAGAACAGTAAGTAATCTAGTGAAGAGAAATGATGCGGTCTTTTGCACATACGTTGAACCTGCAGTATCTTATGAATTAATCAAGACAAGGCAGCTAGGTGCCCGTGTACAGTAGTGGCAGAGCAACTGGTTCTCATGCAAGAGGTCACGAGTTCGTTCACCTCAAGCAATGTTGTGGAAATTGTGATCCCGAATGCAATTGGAGATGCATTAATTGTGGTAGACTCGCATTTTAGGATCGGATCTTAAAATTTATGATCCTATTGATTCTACCAAAAAAAAAATCCTTCTTTAATTTGTAATTTATTTGGCCATTTGTCTCCTAATTTGATTAACAACTTACTATCCTATTCACAACTAGAATCGTGATTTTTTATTCAATGTCATTCGGAAGATTCTACGAGTAGAATAGTGATTTTAACGACTTTGCCATTACCTAACCATTTTACACTACAAGAATTAAATAAATGAATAATCAAATTAATCTTTTTTACTAGCCCAAACCTCCGGATCTTAGTGTCTAAACTATCAGCTACTTAGTACTTACCATAGAACTTGAATTGAGGTCTAGGATATACTTATAGTCTTTCATAATCTTAGAAGGCGCATGGTTCTACCACGATCCTAAGTTCTCCCTAGGAATTTTACACTAAATTTATAGAAAATTTGCAGAGATTTTACGAGAAACGGTTCGTATTTCCGTAGAAAATCGAGAAAATTCACTCATTCCAAATGGGGTGCTCGGGTATCTTTCAACTTCCAGAGGGCTAGCTTCTTAGAGATTCCGCATTGAAGTTTAACGCCGACCATTTTTTCCCTTCAAAATTCCTGTAAGAAGTTGAGCTATTTCCTCAGGTGACATTATATGTTACAAAGGGACCATATAAGCTTTGGAAATAAAGCAAAGTGCAAACCAGCCGGCTCCTGACTTCCTGAGTGGGAATGAAATGTCGCCGAGATTTCAGGAAATCTCGGATCTCGGATCCCTCCGAGTTTCATAGTCCCGGTGAAATTTAAAAAAAAAAACCCCTAAAAAATTTACAATGCTACAGTAACCTAAAATCTTGGTAAATTTGACCGAAATTTCAGTTTTTTGACCAAAATTTAATAAGATTGGATTCTTCACGTCGTTTTCCATGTGGAACCAAATTTTCAAAAAAAAAATTGATAACTTTTAGACCAATTTTCGTTCGGTTAAAAATCACTAAGTTCTTGCCAAATCTCGCCGAGATATCGAAAATCTCGGTAAAAAAAGAACCGGATTTGAATTTTTGCTTTTTGAATTTTGTTTGGATTTCGTCCGAAATAACAAGATCTCGTCAAAATTTTGGATTTTGAAAGGTACCAAGATAAAATCCTAAAACAAAATTTGAAACCATGCTCCTGCGCCCTGGCTGGCTGTCTCCAGCAACTGTGCAAAGCAACCGACAAGCATGGGCAACTGGCAACACATGCCTGTCCCGGGACATCATCGATGCTGAATAACACATGATTAAAGAGTGTCACGTCCTTCGCATTAGAAGAGCTCACCTATCAGTTTCAGAGGCCCTACGCTACGACTGAGCTCTCACCTCATAGCAGATGCTGCTTCTTTACACAGTTACTCCAATGATCCAATTCATAGCACATGCGTATGTACTACTAGCTGAAAGATTAGCCAGATTTGACAGCACATTAGAAAAATAACACTTGGAGTGTCCCCTAATGCCTGTGCTTAAAAAGGGCATACCGGCTTTTGACAGGCATCACTTTCCGATTACCGTTTTACCAAACGGTTGAAATTACATTGCATACAAGGTTATGCTACCTGTTAAAATACTATACAGTTGATGGCACTTGCTCTACGCATCCAAAATACAGATGGAGGGTAACCCTTCCACCTGCCAAGTCCAAGATTTTGGTAGGCAGTAACCCTAAGTGCCGTGGTGGTTACTTGTGGCAGATGGGGAGAAGTGCGCCGAAATTGTAGCAGATTACAACACCATGTTCTGCCGCTGGAGCCATTCTTGAATGGCGGAACGAAGTGCGTGATTGGGAGTGAGCTCGCCGTGTTCAAGTTGCAAGTTGGTCATCGGAGATGTGTCGCGGCCGGTGCCGAGCCAACTCCTGATAGCCTCAGCTTCGTAGGTGAATCCATCGGCTGCAATGTGAGGATCATGCATGACATCCTGAAATTTTTGCCCACAGGAGTAATGATTAGTGCCATCAGATAAAAGCCCTATGCCCCTATTCATATGTTAGTGGGAATTTTTCACGAAAAGAAAGCAAATGACAGGTTCGGCTTTAAAATCCAAGTTCTTCTTCGAGCAGTGCAGTGCTTCTATTCATGTGCGCCTGAACAGGGAAAAACCAGACGATTCCTTTCTACTCACCTGAGATATAGGACAGATGAAATATGATGGTACGCAGTTTTCATCCAGCACAGGTCTAGAGGATGAAGGCAAAGATGATGTTGCGGCATCCCTCATGGTCTCGACGGCTCTCCACACCTCGCCTGAAAGATCAGGACGACACCTCCTGCTTAGCTCAGTGCATCTGAGAGCAAGGTATGCTAACTGCTGGACATGCGCATCAGGCCACTCTCCTGCTGAGGTCTCAATTATGGAGTTCAGGCCACCTATCTCCATCGCATCCTCCACGGTCTTCTTTATACCAACAGGAGGCCTTCCTGTTAAAAGACGCAGGACTATAATCCCAAAAGAATAAACATCGGAGTGAGGTGTCAGCTCCCCGGTGGCAAGAAATTCTGGGTCCATGTACAGAGGGGTTCCCACAGGATGCATGGTGCGGTACAGGGTAGTGTTGTTGGTGCTGGACTGGGTTAGGAGGCGAGAAATACCAAAGTCACTAAGCTTACTGACTAAGTTGACATCAAGGAGAATGTTAGCAGGCTTGAGATCTCCATGAACAACTGGGTGAGGTTTGTTCTTGTGCAGAAAGATCAGCGCTGAACATATCTCGGCAATAATTCGGACACGAATCTGCCACGTCAAAGTTTGCCTCTTATCTGCAGATACAAGAAAATCTTCAAGGCTACCATTTGGTAAGAACTCATAGACAAGTGCAGATGACTCTGAGCATGATCCCAAGAGGGTTACGAGGTGTGGGTGTCTCACTCTACTAAGGATAGCAACCTGCAATGGAAATCCAAAAGAAGACATTCATTGGGTGAGTGAGAATGTCCTTTCGAAACACTTGTTTATTCTACTTCAGTTCTGAACTGGAAAAAATCTGGATCTCAACTCCTTTTTCCCAGTATGACAAAGACAAAGTTAAACATCAGAGTGGGAGTTAACTACCTCTTGTTCAAACTGTGATTGTCCCTGTAGACTATCAGGTCTCAGAACCTTTATTGCAACTGTCATGTTCCGGAGGATACCTCTGTATACGCAGCCAAACCCACCTTCCCCGATCTTCAGTGAACTACAGAAATTTTCTGTTGCACACTCCAGCTCAGATGATGAAAACTCGCAGTGCATTGCTGTAACTAAAACTGAAAGCATCTGGCCTCTTTTTCGACGTAATTCTTCAACCTCTCGGACTGCACGATCTCGTTCGTGTAGCAAGTGATCATGTTCTGATAGAAGCCAGTCATAATGCTCTCTGGATTCTGAGAGCTGACTTTGTAGACGCTCATTATGCTCATTTGCTTTCTGAAGTTTCTCTGCGACCTCATCTTGCTGTATTTTACGTTGTTCCAACTCTTGCTGTACTTCTGAAAGAGATTTCTCAGTTTCTTTCTGTAGTTGGACCTGACTTGAATACAAATCCTCTAATGTCCTGGCCTGCAGAAATCAAACACCCGCCATTCCTATCATCAAGATAGATGACTTGACTTATGGCTTTATGTAACATCAATAGCCTGATAACTTAACTATTTAAAAAATAGACTGCTAACATCACACATTCTTTTTTTATGAAAAAGATATATCTTTGGAGAATATTTTCATATGACAGCCATACTGTGATTTGCAGCAAGTAAGAGTTGGTTCGAATGGAGTTAGACAGTTAGATCTTGGGCCTTCACAAGTTGGCACATTTCTTGGAATAGCAGCAGCAGCACTACATGTGATGTTGTTCTGTTTTACATAAATCAAACTTTTCAAAACAGCAATGATTGGATGACAATATTTGGCCTCCAGCCCTCCAGTCTAGATAACCTAACTTTTTGCAACCAGAAACGATTAAGATGATAACAGTTTAGTAAATCCAGACATGAAATTACCATTCGTTCAGATTCAATCCGCCTCAAGCGCTCATCAGACGCTTCTTTCTTGAATACTGCAGCTTCTTCCATGACTTTTTGGAGTTTATTACGCAGATCATCGTCTGAGCGAAAATCTCCCTGTAAGGATCATTAAGAGCAAATAATTATTCATTTAGGATAACATAATTTAACTATTAGTAACAGACTTTCATTGAATTATGTTTAATAATACCCGTATAGCTTGTTTACGGTTTATAAGTGGCACTTATGATTAATTATGTGTAGGCACCTTGCTAGTCAAGGTACAATTTCCTTGTTTCCTGCTGCCATCTGATGCAGAAGGATTACCAGTCACAGTGCAAGACATGTTACTTGCAAGAGTTAAACAAAAGCAGGTAGTCATGGAAGATTTCTTAAAATAAAGAAACTAGACGGACCAAGATGTCTTCCAAGTTCTCAGGCCCAGCATTACCGCCATTAGCCCTCTTAATGCATGCTGCACATCTAAGTAAACAAAATGAAATGTCACTTCAAATAATAATGTCATGAAGGCTAATAAAGGGTTTGAAAGCTACCTCCTTAAGCCATCAAGTACTTCCAGATTGTTCGGATCACACTTCAAACCCTCTAGGTAAGTTGCCAGAGCATTTTCAAAATTGTTCATCAGGAACTGAACTTTAGCTTTACGCACATAGCCCTTCAGAAAAGTAGGATCCAGTTCAATACATTTCTCTGCATCTTCAAGACCTTCAGGCAAAGCACCCATATAGATGTGGCATTGAGCTCTGTTGCTAAAAACCTGGATGACCAGTCATGAAAAACCATCAAAACAAAATCTTACAAGAATCAGGGTGCCAAGATAATAAGGGGCTGCTCCCAAGCATGCTTACAATGAACAATAACAAACATGCCAGCTAATAGATGATATGTTTACCGAAGAAACATTTATTTATCAGACTCTTCTAATTTCAATGGGTATATAACTTTAACCAATGATCCAAAATCACATACACTTGTTATATGAAGTATAATCACTGTAATAACCAAAATCCTTACTCTTGGATCATTTGGATTCTTTTTCATAGCTTCGGTGTAGTGAGCTGCTGCTTCCTGGTAATTTTTTTGCTTGAAAAAATAATTGCCTGCAATCGTGTGCACACACTTAGAACCGGCAGTTGTACCTTACTAGTTAGAGAGTTGTATATATCATGCTTGAGGAAAGAACATAGATTGCTAGGAGCCCTATCCACCTAACCAGTTATCCAGTTCCAGAAGTGCTCCTATCGTTCCACTGATATGAGAACCCACAGAACATTTGTTGCAAAATTCGAAGCCTTAATCCAATACAAATGAGAAGCAAACAATAGAGAATTCTCAGAGAAATATATTGTAATTTAATACTTTTTCTTTTCTTGCAGATAACAAGTTGAAATTTCAAATTTCCCCGATGTTAGAGCGCTTGACACTTCAAGACCATGATTTTGGAGATATTCTTGATAATCTAAGGACTAAAGATCGCCTGAATGGTATTAAGAATTAAGAGTTTCCACATAGGTGAGACGACACCGCCTACATTGCTGTTCCATTTGTGACTGACGAACGGAGCAACACCGACAACACCAGATGATCGGGAGACAGCAACCATTTCATCAGCTGCATCATACATCGCCCTAATCAACAGCGCTGTATCGGAAAGCAATCAAACCTTTCTCGCGGTGGTGGTCGGCGTCTTCCTGATCCAGCCGTTCCTTCTCCTCCAACTCCTTCCTCCAGCTCTCCGCCTCATGCAACTTGGCGAGCGTGTCCTCGCTGTAGTGCTCGGCCAGGGACTGCTGCAGCGCCCTGATCGCCGGCGCGTAGTCCCAGGCGCAGCCCGCGAGCTTGAGCAGCGCCGACGCCTTCCGCGACAGCGCCCGCGCGACCAGCCTGTTGTCGGCGCAGAGCTCCCTGCCCCTCTCCACCGCCTCGTCGCAGTCCCGCACGCACTCCTTGTACTGCAACGAAACCAAGCGCAAACGGCGGAGTGAAGTGGCTGCCTAAGTGGCGAGGGACGAAGCCAGGGTTTGGGGGGTTCGAGGGTGAGGTGGCTGACCTTGGCCATGAGGAGGTAGGCGGCGGCGCGGTTGGTGAGGAAGGAGATGTCGTGGGGGTTGAGGGTGGCGCCGCGGGTGTAGTGACCGACGGCCGTCTCGAGGAAGAGCTTGCGGTAGGCGGAGTTGCCGGCCTCCTTCTCCCGCTGCGCCTCCGCCGCCCGCTCGTCGTCCGCCGCCTCCATCGTCGGCCTGCCTCTCTCTCGCCGCACGGCTAGGCGGTGCTACGACTACGAGAACTGCGAATGCATTTGGCGATGTCTTCAGCTTAGAAGTTCCCTCTAAGATTATGACCGCCGATCTCCGGTCCGAGTTCCTCCAGGTCCTGCTCAGCCGCCGCCGCCGCCGCCGCCGCGACCCCCAAGGTTGCCCTCGTGTGTGTGTGAGAGAGAGATGGTGAGCAAAATTGCAACATTAGCAATTGGGCTTAAAACCATCGACGATTTGTCTTCATTTTACATGTGCTATGGACCATTTACTTTACATGTTTTATTGATATACGAACTCTTAAATTATATATAAGTGAGATATATATAGCAAATAATCAATTACATAGTAAACAATTGAGCAAATGATCAAACCTCACTAGCAATTGGGGCTAGGAGTTTACAGGAAATGTTGTTGCAAGTATGCACCGATGGGCCATGGATAATAGCATGTGGCAGGCTAGAGTTGATAGGATTAAGCCTCTATTTGAAGGTGAGACACCATGCACCATCTCTTGGATCCTATTTGTGACGGATCGTTTTTTAGGGATCAGTCGGGAGAACACAATAGTTACCCAGAAAGACTAACTGTTGGAAAACAAGAGTATTTTAGCCTGACAAAAGCAATTCCAATTATTTTTATTCAAATATCTGGCCTAACGGCCGAGTTTTTACAAAGGGAAAGCATCCAAGCTTCCGGTAGTACATTACCAAAAGAACACCACAGGGCCTGAGCGAAAGACAAAAACCTAAAACCACACTAAGTCGTCATCTACGACTTCTTGGTAGACTCCAGCTTCTTCCAACTCTGAAACGGGTGGGGTTTTGCAAGGGTGGGTACGGGGTACTCAACAAATCGTATGGAAACGGCTGAATACTACATGTGTGGGATAACAAGGGATGGTAGTAGGGTTGTAAGTATTTGGATGCCATTTTATTTTCTAACTTATTTTACATTTGAAACACAAACCATAATTAAGTAGTAAATTGGGGGGGTTTTCAAGTTAAACAGCATCATTAATCAACTTCATTCAAGATTCCAATACATTACTTGAGCTAGGTTACGGGTAATCACCCCAGTTCAACCTAACTTCATTAACCGGAAGTACGGCGTATTCGAATACCATTAGTTTAACTCTGCAGAGGTGCTCAGCTTTACCCACAAGATATCTACGACCGTTAATGCCAACGTACGAATTAACATGCAACTTAAATGCATGCGGCTGGGCCGAGATTATCACAACATTTCGATAAATCATTCCTGTGTTTTTGTTAACCGATAGGTATGCAGCTACCTTAGACTCATAGTCCCCATTAGCACCTACCATTGTGAGAACCAGCGAATGACACTCCGGTCCATTCCTGTTCCACCCCTTCGGTATACTCCCTTGCCAGGGAGGCCGATCCCTATTCTCCTCAGAGAATAGTCCACCAAATTAATCAAATTTAATTCAGGAATGCTTAATTTACTAAGCTATGTCGGAGACAGGCTGATAGGATATGTGGCCCGATCTTTCGATGAGAGACGAGATAACTCTCGATCTGATTCGGAGTTTGACGTTAGCGGTCCGACTACAACCGTCCACGACGCTTGCGCCTTAGCAACCGATACACCAATCTCCTGTTTTGTTGACCTTGCCGGAGCACGAACAACGATCATGCACGCAATCAAGAACGGGCAAGAACAAGATAACAAGCAATCTGAAATTGCGAATATGAATATTTAAATTTAGGCAAACCAATCTGAGATTTGGAGTCTTGTTTACACGTGCTTGCACGGACAGTAGCAAAGAAGCTAAAATGATTCCAAAACAAAACCCAAGTTATTTTAGGGGACTCCCTAGCTATATATAGGAGAAATAGGAGGCCAAAACCGTGCTAGGGTCGGCCAAAATATAACCATGGCCGAGTAGGACTCCTATTCCTAGTTGGACTGGGATTTGGAAAGATGACCGAACTTGTTTTGCATATTCCCGTCGACTCGGAAGGAATTTGGAGGTGGGGCCGGATCCGTTGGAAAGAGGACGACAAAACCTTTCAAACCAGTACTCATATACCCCAAACACCCTTGTGTATCAAAAGTTATGGTCTTTTTAAGTTGGTGCTGTCCAGAGGCCGAATCCGAGTAGACCTTGTGCACCGGAAGAATTGGCTTCATGCTTGACGTTTGGAGGTCCTTCTCCTTGGTTCCTAAGGATAATAAAATCGTCACAAGGATTAAATAGCATTCCATCCATTAAAATATTTGTGTGCAACCCGAGGAACGCATTCACCTTGCAATTGAGTTGACGTGCACGAGCTCGAGTAATTGGTCCTTGTATTACATCATTGGTTTCACTTGGATGTGTAGGCATGGCCGTATCCCTGGCAGTGATGTCCTCATCATCCTCCCCTTCTTGCATTTGAATCGTCCTCGACTCAAGCTCATCATCTTCTCTCAAGTATGTCTTTAAATCTGGCCAAGGTGGGGGTCGATAAAGTCATGCAGATGAAGCCATCGTAGTAGATGCATATGAAGTAGAGGATGCCGTGAAGTGTCGCCAACTTAATGGTCCTGGCCAAGGTGGGGGTCGATGAAACCATGCAGTTGATATAATTGCAGCAACATTTGGTAATGACCATATGTATGCATTGTTAGTTCTGTCCATGATGAGCATGGTCTCATCACAGGCCCACGGACCAGTTCGACTTGTGGTTGAGCGGAAACTTAAGTTATTTACTTTGCTCAAGAGGGTTATTAACCTTATGTTGCCAAAGATCAATACACACAACCACAAACCAATCCGTTACCAACACGTACCGCCCACCAAACCAACCACGACATTAATCATCAGCCGGGGATCGGACTCAATTCCACCTTGTGGACTAGCCCAATATTGTCCCCCTGGCTGTAGCACTTTTATAAACATCCAAGCCGGCGGCTCGACGGCATTTTATTCCATTTTAAAAGCATTTGAACTAACTAACATGAGTAATAGTAACCAACTTAACATGGCATAAGTTAATAATCTATGGTTACAAGGGTTTATATGGTTCAATTTTTCAAGGAAGTTCCATGAGCAATTCGGCATTATCTAGGTATCATGTCATTCTAAAATAACGTTATCAATATTTTAATATACGGCAAAAATAATGCGACAGAAAATAATTATAACTATAACAGGCATGATTGGTTCAACATGATCAATGGTGTACGGCTTGTCTTGCTCGGCGATCGGATCGGCTGAACCGCAGGGGAAGTAGTCGTTCCCGGCGTCCGTCTAGTCCAGATCTGGCTCCGGGTACTGCTCCTGCTCCAACGACGGCTCGACGGTCGAATCGTTGAGGCGAAGGGGGAGGGGCAAGTTTTGAGCTCGGGCCTCGACGGCTTTTATAGGGGAGGCGAGGTGAGGGAGGGCCATGGCGCGGCGGCGGCGGCGAAGCCAGGGCATGGGTGCGGGCGTGCGAGGTGACGTGGGCAGCAACGTGCGCGTGGTGGAAGCGGGGCGAGGAAGCGTGCGCGTGGCGTGCGGTCGCGAGGCAGCAGCTGGCGGCCAGGGCCAAAAGTCGGAGGCGAGGGGCGACAGCTGGCTGGGCCGCGGGGAAACAGGTTGGCCCAAGAAGCAAAGAATTCCAACTAAATTCATTTTGAATTTAGGGTTGTTTCACTATTCGAAAGTTGGGCTTGTGCCATTGAAATAAATAGATCGCAGTTGAAATATATTCTATAAACTCAGAGCATTGGCATTTAATAAAAATATTTGTCTGCTACAGAAGCAATAATAATTATTTAGCGAATAGTGAAATGGACACAGAGGTTTTTTAAAAAAAGGTGACTATTTGATTTAGTTTAAGCTTTATTTCTGACGAGTCCTGTACGGATGCTTCGTGATTGTGCGTTAACATATATTTTTACTAGGTTTGGGACAAGATAGCACCTGGTCTGGCCACACGGTTTGATGCGCCCTATTCAGTTCCTCTGACTGCACTGCACCACGGCCGCTCCTCCTCCTGAATGGTAGTAATTAAAAGGGATAATTAGATATATGCCACTGCAGGAACCGTTTATTTAAGATTTGCTATCGTTCCTTTGCTTTTTCGAACGATGCCATTATGAAACCGTGCTTATTCGAAATCTGCCACCGCTCGTGTCCGGTCACGACACGTGTCCCGTATTAATTGGATATATGCCACTGTAGGAACCGCTTATTTGAGATTTGCCATCGCGAACGGGACACGAGTCGTAACTGGACGCGAGCGGTGGCATATTTCAAATAAGCACGGTTTCATAATGGCATCGTTCGAAGAAGTAAAGGAACGATAGCAAATCTCGAATAAGCGATTCCTGTAGTGGCATATATCCGATTATCCCTAATTAAAACCAATCATATTTCTGATGGAACACATCTGTTCTGTTCAATACTTGTTGCATAATCCCCTATATAAAAACAGTGCCTCACGTTTCTCTTTCATGCGTTCAACGGGTGTAACGGACCGCCTTTTTAGGGGCAGTGCGAAAACTCACAACAGTTACCCAGGAAGACTAACTGTTGGAAAACAAGAGTACAATTGCCTGGCAAAAGCCAATTCAACACTTTTTTATTCAATATAGGGCCTAACGGCCAGGGTTTTTACAAAAGAGGGCGCAGCAGGGCCCGAATAACTTACAAGCAAAACACCGCACAGGCAGGCCTGAGCAAAAGACTAAGACATCAAAACCAAACGAAATTGCCATCTACGAATTCCTGAAACGCTCCAGCTTCTTCAAACTCTGAAAGGGGTCGGGGGTTTGCAAGGGTGAGTACGGGAGTACTCAACAAGTCGTACGGAGTACTCTGAATACTATATGCAGGGAATTATCCAATGGAAGGGACTAGGGTTTAAGTATCTGGATGCAATTTTATTTTCCAACTCATTTTTCATTTGAAGCACAAACCATAAATAATAGTAAAGGGGGGTTTTCACAAGTTCAACAACACTTAGACACATTCACCAAATTTACCAAAACAGTAGCTTGAGCTCAGTTACGGGGATCACCCCAGTTCAAACTTAACTTCGTTAACCGGAAGTACGGCGTATTCGAATACCATCATGATTAACTCTGCAGAGATGCTCAGCTTTACCCACAAGATATCAACGACCGTTACTCACAGGCAACTAGAATACATGCGGTCGGTCGAGATGATCACATCATTTTGTTAACCATTCCTGTTGTTTTAATTGTTTACCGATAGGCTAGCGCTACCCTGGACCTGGTTATTCCAGTCATAGCACCTACCGTTGTGAGAACCAAGAATGTCGCTGCGGACCATTCCCGTTCCACCCCTCCGGTATACTTCCCTGCCGGGAAGGCCGGTCCCTATTCTCCAAGAGAATAGTAGCCACCAAAAGAATCCGATTTTAGGTTCAGGAATGATTAATTTACCGAGCTATGTCGGATACTGGCCTGCCGACCAGTCCGACATGTGGTTGAGCGGGTACTTAAGTTGTTTACTTTGCTCAAGGGGGTTATTAACCTTGCATTGCCAAAGACCAAGCCTTCATCCACAAACCCGATCCGGTATCCCATACTACCAGCCACCAGACAAACCAAGGCATTAATCATCAGCCGGGGATCGGAGTTATGTCCACTCCGGGATTTATCCGATTCTGTCCCCCAGACTGTAGCACTTTTACAAACATCCGAATCAGAGATTCGGCAGCATTTTATTTTCAAAAGCATTTGAGCTAACTACAGGACTAATAATAACTAACTAACAGGGTAATAGTAATCATCTAGGGTTACACAGGATTTAATCTGGTTCAATAATTTCAAGGAGGTTTCATGAGAAATTCGGCATTTCCTAGGTATCATGTCATTCTAAAATACTGTTTTCAATAGTTCAACATACAGTAAAATAATGCGATATAAAATAATTAATATTATAGCATGGCATGATTGGATCAACATGATCAAGGGTGTACGGCTTGCCTTGCTCGGCGATCGGATCGGCTGAATCGTAGAGGAAGTAGTCGTTCGAGGCTTCCGTCGGGTCCAACGTCTGCTCCGGGAACTTCTCCGGGATCCGCGTCTGCTCCTGGAACTGCTCCGGGATCCGCGTCTGCTCCTGGAACTGCTCCGGCTCCAAGGACTGCTCCCTGAATTGTCCAACGACCGGATCTAGCGCGAAAAGAACGAACGACAATAAACAAATGGAAAACGAAACAAAAACGGAAAAGAAAACGAAACCGAAAAACAGGAACCGGGCCGAGAGAGAGAACGAAGGGCGAATTGGGCAATTCAGAATTTTGGAGACTCCGGATTGCAGAACGGAGGCCATTTTTGGAATTAGTGGATCGAAACGGTTCGGGTAGTGTATTTGGTGGGTTTCTGGGGCTCACGGAATTTTCGGGGATTTTTCTGGATTTTTAAAACGATTTTTCGGAATTAATAAATTAAATTAAATTCCGAAAACGAAATTCGGCCAGCACCGTGCTGGGCCGAAAGGCTTGGCCCAAGGCTGAACGGCGCGCGGCGCGGGAGAGGCTGGCTCGGGCCGGCCCACTCGGGCGCGCGAGGGAGAGGCAGGGGAACCCTAGGGTTCCTCGATAACGGCTGGCGCGGCTTTCACGCGGGCAGCGGCGACGCGGCAAAGGCGGCCGGGGCTGGGGGAGAGAGGCGGGGGAGGGAGGGAGCTCACCGGGGCGCGGTGAGGTGGGGCGAGGAGCAAGCGGGGGCGGGGCACGGTTTTTATAGGCGCGGGCGAGGGCAAGGCGGCGGCGACGCTACGCTGGCCGCAGTGCGCGGGGAGCGGCTGGTCGGCGGCGTGGTCGATGACCGGACGCTTAAGCGGGCGCGGCGCAGCTGTGGCGATGGCCGACCGAGCCAGTGGCGAGCGGAGCGGCGCTGGCGGCGCTCTGGCCGAGGCGGCGGGACGGAGGCCGGCCGAGAGCTTAAGCTGGCCAGCTTGGCCGGAGGAGGCCGAAGGCCAGGAGGCCAAACGGGCTGAGGAAAAGGAGAATGGGCCGGAAGGCCCAAAAAGGAATTGGCCCAAGCGAAAACCAAAATGAAGCAAAATCAAACTCCAAAAGCAAAATTCAAATTCCAAATTCAAATTTGAACTCAAAATTTGAATTAACTCCAAATTAAATTCCTTTTGAATTTTGGGTTTGTTTCAACGGGCACCTGTTTGTGTCAAGTGGGTTGGGATCTTCAGTCGGCAATATATATTTCGGTGTTGTGGTTGAGCCAGAACTGTTGTTAGCCCTTGGTTCAAAGAAGTAACGTCAGTTCGGCATATTTCCGGCCGCTTGAGCTTCATTTACCATGCAGGTTGTGCTGAAGACCATCGAATTCGATGCCCAATCCCTGGTGTACAAGAAGGTGCTTCCAGAGCTGCTAAGGCTTAATTTATCAAGAAGCTGGTTCTGCGGAGAAGTTCATGGTAACATCGAAACTAACTGCCTTTCCCCCTTGTTTTGAGATCACACACATGAATTATTATTAATTAGACCTCATGGAGACGAAATTGTATTTCAAGACAACATGATCTTGGTTTAATACTTCTCGAACTTGTGTTCATCTTCGTCAGTGGTTAGGGAAAATAATAGGGAAAATTAATAATTTGTCGTCCCAAAGATTGACACTTTATGAAATGCCACTCCATGACTCCAAAGACTGGCTTTTAGGATTTGCCACTCTTTTTCGTATTCTGGTATTTTTTCGATTACTTTTTTTTTGTCTAAAATTAGCATGTGGAAAGACAGTTTTCCCTTTCTTCCTCATATTGTCTTCTTCCCCAGCTTCGATCCCCTTTCTCCTCTGTCCGCCGTGGTTGCCGTCCAAGTGCTGTCAAGTGTCAAGGCAACAACGAGCGAGTTCAGCGCGGTTCGCACGGCGGAGAGGCGCTTGCACGCGCCGCCGTTGGGGAGTGTGCCGCACACGGCGCGCGCCCATGGTTTGCATAAGGAGATCGAGCTCGATTATGGTCCCGTTTGGTAATTTGGAACCGAACTGTTTCTCTTTGAATCTGGGAGAAATCCAGCCAAACGGATTAAAACTCGCAACGATTCTTCTCTGAACGTTTCTTCTTTTTCCACACCGTGGCTGAATCACTCTAACCCCGTTTCTACTAGAATTTGGAACCGTACCAAACGGTTTGCACAAAGTGATTCTGATTCGACCTGAAACATTTCTACCAAAAATCTGAAATCGTTTCCGTTTCGGGGCCTAATTCTATGTTGTGCGCATGGTTTACTATCTTTTTTCATTCTCGTGCATGTGCATGGTTCGATCAGGAACCCACCTTCAAGCGGTTTCTTCATTCCGGTTTGTATACATCGATCCCATTGATTTCATTGGAACAAGGACGATCTTCCTGGTCAATAGCCGTTCTCATGCGGTCCTCCGATTGAAATTTGAATGGGGGGCTGACTGTTGAGTCATGCAATTACATACTGCATCGGAGTGAGTCGTTCATGAGCAGAATATGGCTGGCTACCTACGGGCTATGCGTTGAGTAGGTTGCCGAGGAGCGCAGGGAGTTGACTTCTTATCAAGTGCTGCGCCGATGAGGAAAGCCAATCCATGGCAGACGGAGGAGAATGGGATGGGAGTTGGAGAAGAAGACAATGAGAAAGAAGGGAAAAGACATCTTTTCACATGCTAATTTCAGTGAAACATACTTGAAAAACACTATAATACGAAAAGAGTGGTAAATCCTGGCTATTTCCACGAATTGGAAGGCAAATCCTGGAAGGCAATCTTTGAAGTGGCAATATTTGAGGTGGCAAATAATAGATTTTCCCCAAAATATTATTATTGGTACTATGAATCTGCTATACAACAGTCTACCCTAACTTTTTTTTTTGACAAAAGGCTTGATTGTTGTTGTTATTATTGTTATGAATGATTCAACATTTGAAAAGCTAATTGTTCTCAGCGAGCCTAGTGGTTGTTTTCGGAGCCGTCCGAGGGTGACTCACGAGGCGATTCAAAATCCCTAGCCGAATGCCCCCCCCCACACATCTTCACCTAACTCACCATCACCGCTGGCAACCGTCGGCGGCAGCGGGGTTTTTTTCGCAGCTTCCTCCCCCCACTTCCCCCTAGTTTTCTCTCTCCCCCTTTCCCCTTCCTTTTCGAAATCATTTTCTTCTATATCTGGTTGGGGCGTTCCGGTTGAGCCGTCGCTTCTGGTGCATCCCAGTTTCCTCACTGAACCAACTAGATCTAGTCTCACGGCAGATCTGGGAGATCCGGAGAGTCAGCGGCAGCGTCGAGGTAGTAGCGCCTTGGGGGGCCATCGGTGGCGACGAGACGCATGTCTTTGGACGGGGCCTTGTCTGCGGTGGAGTCTCGCGGTGGTGCCTTGTAGCGATATGAGCTGCTGTAGAAGGCACCGCACTGAGCCCATGGTGGTGGTGGCGGTGGCGTCAGGAGATCCCGCCTCAGGTTTAGGGCCAGCAGGTGGTGTAGCGTGCAGCGGATTGGGGGCCTGGCGAGCGGGGTGCAGGCCTCGTGATGGCGATGAGGATGGCTGCAGGGTGGCGCGGCACATTGAGGGCAAGCAGACAGCAGACCTTCCAGCGGCTTGGGGGTGCGGCGAGCGAGGCGTAGGCCCGACGATGACGGTGAGGATGGCCGTGGGGTGGCACGGCCCGTTGAGGCCAGCACACGGTGGACCTTCCAGCAGCTTGGGCGTGGCAAGCGGGGCGATGGCGGTGGGGATGGCCACGTATGGTGGCGAGCGACATGAGCCTCGGGGCCGGCAGCAGCGAGGTCCGGGAGGAGGCTGTGCGACGTGTGATGACGAGGGTTGCGGGGCTCGGACCGACCGGGGGTGGAGCCAAGATGCAGCTGCCGTAGGTGACGGGCGACGAGGCCAGGCCGGAGATTGAGGGTCGTTCGCTCCACAGGGTGTCAGTCTAGCTGGTATATGTGGTGTCTTGGGGAAGTTTTCAAGTTTAGGACTATTTTCCAATGTTGGTGTCTCCCCTACTATGGCTAGGGATCGGTATCTCTGTAATGGCCTCTCCGAAGGTTACTATTGTATTATCTATTCTTCTGAAATGAAATGTAGAGCTCCCGCGCTTAATTTCAAAAAAAGTTATTGTTATGAATCTGCTATGCAACAATATGCTTCATATTTGTAAAGTTGGCATATTCAAACTTCTTAGTCTTTTCTCCTGAAAAATCAAATTGTAATTTCTTCCGAGTTGAAGCTATAGGTCAACATGGCTAGTGATTAAGAGGAAAAACCTTCAAAAAAAAAAAACCCCCAAAAATAAAAGACTTTATTCCTACAATGTAAAATATAAGGATATTCAGAAAAAAAAATTATATTATAATTTCAATGATTAGGTACAAGTTTTAAATACAAACCTTATCCTCGGAAAAGTTTAATCTGATATACAAGAATATGCAAATGTTAAATGTAAAATATTGCAATGCTTTATGATTCAATATGAGTTTAGAGGCTTAGAATCTAACTTTGGTAAAAGATACCAGTTATACAAATGAGTGATTGTTGGAACCCAAAAAAGAAGAAGAAGTTAAACTAGGAATGCTGTTTTCTTGAGCCTATAGATGGACTAAACATTATGGGTTGATGTACCATGCTATCAGTCTTATACTCTTATTTGACCTAAACTATGGCAATTTTTCATCAACGAAATCCTAATCATGGAGAGAGTGGGTCAGAGCAAGAGTCGTAACAGACTTAATCTGATCCCAAACCAAACGTTATCCAAGCGAAAAAATGACAAAACTTTCCCCGGAAAAAGTATTATATGTTATGAATAGCATTTGTTATATTTAATACGAGGCCAATGGCCAGAATACAACGAAAGAGCTGGTGGTGCTTAGGGATGACACAAGTGCAATATCGGTAAAATCCTAACCCTAAAAACCTTGCTCTGATACCATGTTATGAATAACACTTGTTGTATTCAATATAAGGTTAATCACCAGAATATATAAAGTACATGATGGTACAAAAGAAAAGCTCATATAAAACAATACCTATATAAAAAAAACTTGAGAGGTGCTTCTATGCTCTTCCTTTTTAAAGTTGCACAAATATTAAAGCATGAATGAAGGGTAGATGAGGATTACTTACCCCTTCGTTTGCTTCAAGATTTGTGCAACTTGTATTAGGAGGAAGAGCATAGAAGCACCTCTCAAAAAACTTATATAAAAAACCCTATATATAAAGAATCTATATAAGACTATTTATTTATATCCTTAACATTATACATGCCAATTGTTTATTTGCTGCGTTACATCGAGGGATGTCGGTGCTTGTTCAGCCAAAAGATCAGCCTCTTGGACTCATCCTACATTATGTATTCAAGTCAGTATATTCTTCATAATAATGTCTGGGCTCAGCAGAGAACTGATTACTGCTGGTAACCGACAGAGAAGAAGTAGTACTGAGTACTGACCGCCAGCTATGTCAGGTCCACTAGATGTTTTAGCCACCCAGCTGGAGAACTTTTTTTTAGATCAAAAGAGCATTTAGCATGCCCCAGTTTCTATTATAGAAACTGGCATTACAGAATATATAAATTGTTCAGCAAAGCAGTAAAAACAGACCCAGAGTAACAAAAAAGCCACACAAAGGGGCTGATTTTTGTCTCACAACCAAACAGCTCAGAAAGACCCAGTAGCTAAGATATCTCAAACAGAATTCCAGGCTCCAAAGGCAGTAACCTCTGTATGTGTTTTTCATTGTGAAGAATATGCCTTTTGTATGTGTTACATGCTGAATCATGTGGGACTGTGCTGTTTGTGCACCCACATACTAGGAGGGGGTGATGGATTCAATGCTTCACTAATGCAGTAACCACGTCTCCGATGAGGTGTCCTAGCTTGATGCCTTCTCTGTTGTATAGTTGCATTGCATATGCCCTTGCAACTTTTCGTCTTTTTTTTCTTCCCTTTTCTACTTTATTCACGAATTTTTGTTCCACAAATATCTGATTGTGTTGACCTAAAAACAACACCGCACTTGAACAGGCTTAACCCTGGTTTTGTCCTAGAAAAAAACTAAAGGAGACTTCTCGAGCTACTAACATTTTATCTCTACTGCTCAGTTGAATGCAGAGCCAGGAATCGGCGACCAAACGAGGGCAAACATGGTGAAGGAGGCAAGTGATTGGTTTGATCGCTTCCTGTAGTGAGTTCGGGATGCCATCCAAATGTCAGCTCGCCTTTTACCATACTTCGTGAAGGGGATAGTACCCAATAAATTCTCTGCTTTTGGGTTGCATTCTGTTGAATATGACTGGAATTGACCGGATTTGTACTTTGTAAATCTCGATAATCTCCAGCTAGACAAATATGAAATAAAAGGGTACGCATTTCACTATTTGAAAGGACATAGGTTGAGAGGAGGAAGAGCATCTATCTCTGTCAAAGTCTTGAGGAAAGGGGAGCTATGTCTACTGTCCAAGGGGATGGTTCAGAAATGCCACTAGGCAAATCCAACGGGTGCAGAGTTCTGTTGGTGTGTACATGAAACCATGACGACTGGAGATCAGGCACCTCGGTCCATAGACTACCCTCCTCGTGCTAAATGGCAATTAGTCGTCTAGATTCCAGCCGACTTGTCAACCACACCATTCAAGGTCAGATGGTCCACTAATCAGGTGAGGTGGATCTCGGTGCTCTCTCTCTCTCTCTCTCTCTCTCTCTCTCTCTCTCTCTCTCTCTCTATATATATATATATATATATATATATATATATATATATATATATATATATATATATATCTTAGTAAAATCTTGATGCGTTGCAACGGAACATGCCAATTAGATGTTGATTTGACATAGCTCCAAAATAATATACATACTTCGATGAGAATGTTATTAAAAATTAAACTTTTATAAGCAAGTTAAGAATATTAGCTCAAAATAATAACCACCCAATTTCAATTGATATCATTTCAATAATAATGTCTTCATCCACCTTATCTCTACCAGTACAGAATAGTCCAAAAGTCCAGAAGCAAACTTATGTCTGACCACCAAAAGTCCAAAAGCAAAACTCCATCCGAAAAAGAAGATCAAAAGCAAAACGCGCTACTTCAAGGTCATACGTGAATCGGCATTCCATGGTTGTAAAATTCAGAACCATATTTGAGCTATGTTTGTCCAGATAGCCTTGTTTCATATGATCACTAAAACTGTTTCACAATGCCTGTTCTAATATAAATGATAAAGAGACAGCAAGCATATGATCACAACATGCTCGGAAGAGTACAAGAAATAGCAGAAGAAAATGGGGCCAGGAAGAAGACGTCTCAGCAGTATTCATTCAGCAATTGTATAAGACAGTTAGAACAAGCGTCGCAGATTTGGAACAATCTCAGGGCTGCTGTTCCTCATAATGGCAACGAACTCCTGGTCGTTAATTCTTCGATCCTGAACAATAAATATAAAGGGAGTATTAGCACTAAGATAAATTAGCCATTATTTGAACCCAAGTTCTATCTTTAAGAATGTACAATAGGATTATCATCGAGAGCCTAAGATGTGCCTCCTTGGAAATTTGATTGGAGACTTTAAGACTTGCAATTAGAGAAAAATAAATAAATGGTATACATAGACGTGACTATGAAACAACAGTATAAACCATGAACTTGGATAAAATTTGAACGATCTTACCAATTCAAACTCAAGGGAAAACCAAATCGAAAGTAGGCTTAGATTACCTTGCTTTGTTTACCTTATCTCTTGACCCTGCGGACTGCGGTCCGTCATAAACGTAATTTAACAGGCTTGTACGTCATGCAAACAAAACATAGAAGTACTAAGCTATCAGAATTAATAATGGTCGACGCTCACATTGTGCCTCCCTGTGACTCATTAAGATCTGAACTTAGCCTTACGAAAGCTAAGCGGTGATAAGTGATAAACCTAATTGGTTGTTCTATGCAGCCTCCAACCATTACTCGATACCATCCGGCATCGAATCGTCCTTCCAGCGTCGAAGACTGTCAAGCTTTAGTCGAGGAACGAACCCATGTCTAATAGCGGTGACCATGTCTTCTCGACATCCATCATGTCATCCCCACACTCATGCATGCTCCATCCTTCCAGAGCGTGAAGTATTCCAAATGATATGCCACGCACTCATCACCCTTCTTGGCAACCAATTACGTCACAACAAACAGAGACCATGTTTAATTATGCAATACATCTCCATTTTGGTTGGTAATCTTAATAAAGCAAATAATGATAGCCTATATTTCATATTTGTATATTTGTATTACCTCACAGGAGTGGATATTCTGCATTGTTTCCGGGATCTTCATTGCTGGGGTACTAAAGTAAGTGCAGTCCTTGCGTACTTTCTTAAGGGGGAACTGTGATGTAGGAATAAATATTGTTCCTCTCGGTGCCATCATTTGTTCTTTATCGTCAATGCTATCTACTATCCAAATCTGCAACAGTTTTAAGTATCAGTATGAATATAAGCTGCTCGCAAGATTGATAGTAAACAAAATCCAAAAAAAGATTGATAGTAGAAGAATCTACTCATGCATTATACACTACCAGTAGGGTGCCCGTGCGTTGCAACGGATTAAAAAATACTGTCAACGAAGTAATAGAAACGCTCTCTCAAAATTCAATGCTCCATATGCAACGCCACTTTGAATAGCATGCCTTGGACCTCAATATTATGCCAGCTTGCCAGTAGTGCAAATGAACCAAACCAACACTGTAACTCTTGATCATTAGAAGGAAGAACGACTTTGATACCCACCCAAGCTGCTCTGATTATCTCAAGAAATGGAGAAATAAAAGCTTTAAGAAAATGAAAGATTTTGATCATCTCAAGCTATATCTTTGAAGTTGTATGGGTACATATCGGCACGGGGGGCTTTTCTTTCAGAATTAGGAATTTGATCCCCTAAACAATAGTGCAAACAGACAATTTGTATGATCTTAGTTTGGTGATGCGTTGTAACATTTTGATCTCAATTATTCTAAATGCATGAACTTGGATTGTTTGATGGCTTTCCTATGCAAAAAGGATAATGCAATTTACAGAACACTTGTGCCAAAAAAAAATGGCTCAGGTAGGATGTTGAAGTGACAAGTTGTTGAATTCAGTGGCAAATAAAGGCCTCTTTCCAAAATAAAAGGAAGGACCACCAATTCACTACATATTCATAGAGAAACAGAGGCTTTGATCATCAAACGACATAGAGAAGTAACAAACAGAATAAACATGCTGAATGCGTGTTGACATGTAATATACTCTGAGTTACTATTTCTGGTTCAACCGTTCAAATTACTTGTGCAAATACTTGTTATTTGACATTTCCTAGCTGGTTTCTCCCTACAATGGCATCCAGACGTCTTCAACTGTTGGTTGTTCTAACCACCTTGCAGAGATATGGCCATTGATTAATGAGGACCGACTATTCATGGATTTTTACATTAATAATTGTCTCGATTTGTATTTTGGGAGCTAAAACGGGGAGTCATTTGGACAGCACATAGTTATTCATGATCCAAAAAATAGCTGATGGTTTGATAGTAAAATTGCAAAAGATGTGAACGCAACTTACTTTGAGAACAAAGCCTGTGCAAGTTCAATGAGACACCTTTCTCAATCTGGAAATATTATGAGATAAGCACGGAATGTCTTTGAAATGTCCCCAATTGAAGCCTAAGGAAAAAAATATACAAGAGAGTATTACATGATTTATTGATAAGGTAGTTGGCGAGTGTTGCAAATATACTGGATTTTATGGCATGAATAATATTGAATGCCACAAATTGTACACTGATTTTTTTCATGCAGCAGTATTTTTTTCAATGCATAGTGCTAGAACAATTCATGGAAGAATTAATTCTGGTCTACTTTGTCATCGCAGATCTCAACTATATTGCATTCTGAACTTAAAACATGTGCATTAGCATATCTTTTGTATATTGTTTCTTCTTATAACATCACTTTTGTGTACAAATAGCGATCAATTGTACACATTCCATAAAAACCAAATACCATTCTCTTTGCTATGTGTCATGGAACTACTACATAGCATGTGAATACTCAATACAAGTGTAGCTGGATACATACTGAATGAATTAATAATTGGGTAAATCAGCACACATAGCAAAGAATAGAAGTACTGAACTAAATCATCACACATAGCAAAGAGAAAACAACCGATCCTTTTAATAAGTAGCTCAATTTGGACCATCACTGCACATGGTAATCAAGTGCTTCTCAACTGTATGCTACTTCAGTTATGCCAGCACACATAGCAAAGAATAGAAGTACTGAACTAAATCATCACACATAGCAAAGAGAAAACAACCGATCCTTTTAATAAGTAGCTCAATTTGGACCATCACTGCACATGGTAATCAAGTGCTTCTCAACTGTATGCTACTTCAGTTATGCAAATGCTCTTTAAATTCCGCTTTTAAATTACTGTATACTTAGTATTACAAAAATTACTCAATTGCTATTTATGCAAACAAAATTTGATGTGTTAGTCACGTACAAAGCCTCAGACATAGCAAAGAAAATAGAAGTACTGAACTAAATCATCACACGTAGCAAAGAGAACAACCAATCTTTTTAATAAGTAGCTCAATTTGAACCATCACAAAGACATGATAGCGGCAGGTGGTCGGAGAGGCCAAGATCTGTTAGAAGCATACGCAGCTCAAATCAACAACCAAGCAGCGGAAATGCAGAATTATAGAGCAGCTACCATGGGAGGGAGAAGGGAGAATGCATGCGTTACAGGAGGTGAGGAGGACGGGGGAGTCGAGCAGCTCGGCGGGGCTGAGGCCGGCCAGGATGGCGAAGTAGGAGGACGGCGACACGGGCGGCGGTGAGATGGGTAGGCTGGGCGGCTGCGCGGACTTGAACTTGGGTACCCCCGCCGCCCCTGTTCCCCCAGGGGAACGCCCTCGGCGACCGCTCTTCGCCACCTACCCGGCGAGCATGTCACTGCTTCCGCCGGAGAGCAGCTCGGTGAAGGACGTGATGAACTGAGGTGGCGTGAACGAGAATGACCCGCGTCTGCGGTCTGCTCCGCGCCGGAGGCCCGCTCCACCAGATCTCGCGCCGGAGACCCCCGCTCCACCAGATCTCGCACCGGAGACCGGCTCGCTCCACCAGATCTCGCGCCGGAGGCCGGCTTGCTCCACGCGGCGGCGGTGCCCGGCGGCTGTGTTGGTGGGGGAAGGGGGACCAGAGATCGAACGCTCGACGATCGCGTCGGTGGGGAAAGGAGCAGCCGAGAATGATTTTAACCGAGGATTCAAATTTGAACCGAGGAGCAGCTGAGACGAGGATTGGGCTAGCAGGAGGCGCGGAGGAAGCCATTGGCTGGCGTGGAGAGGGCAGGATCGAGGGAGGCCGAGAGGGCGCGGATCAAAGGAGTTCATGGAGAGGGGAGGATCGAGGGCTGGCGTGGAGGCTTCAGGATTGGCGTGGAGTGCTCTGCCGGTGCTGTAAAGGGCTGGCGTGATGGATATTTGGGCCCTACTGTTCTGGCCCAACAAGGGCCTGGCAGACTCACCATCACCACCAACTCATTCTTATAATAGTTAAGATATATAGGAAGCCTTTTCTGTACTCATGGGAGTATGTACTCCTACCTCCAGTATACCACTTAAATGAATGTGTTATACTCATTTATCACTTTCAATATACTTCAATAATAATTCTAATATACTACAATGCGACATTGTTGAAAAAAAATTCATCGGAGGCCTTTTTTTTTGTTATATACCCTTTTCTATAAGTAAAAAGAGTATATAAACAATTTATGCTATAAAGAGTGGACTTTGATGAAATTTTTCGTGTAACTCACTTTGGGGTATCTTATAATCAGTATTAAAGTATATTCAAAAGGATAAAGAAATATAACCACATCATTTAAGTAGTATATTGAGAGTGGGAGTGCATACTCCCAAGAGTATGCAATCATTTTCCTATATATATATATATATATATATATACACACACACACACACACACACACTAATATACTAAGACTATCTCCAGCGGATTCCCTTCAACCTCCAAATCCCTTCGCGAATAGATCCCAAGTGCTTCAGCGGATTCCCTTCAGCTTTCCCTTCAGAAGGGATTCGGAGAGAGAATCCCTTTAGAAACAGATTCTCTCTCCAACCCCAAAGAGAAATCCCTTCGAGGGGATGCTGTTGGAGATAGTAGAAAATAAAAGGATTGAATATAGGGAATGGAATAGGGAAGGAAATGGAATGAAGGGAAATTGCTGGAGATAGTCTAACTCTATTATGTGGGGGAGAATTGGAGCCCTCTCATGCATCCACCTCACCCCTCATGCCAATTTGCAAAAAGATCTCTCCCTTTTCTCTAAATTACGGATAGGTCCTGTAAATTACAAAGAGGTCCTTTTACGATTTTTTGTGAGTATAAGAAAAACTTTTCTAAATTGCGTTTAGGTCCCTGGTTCGTTACTTTACGGAAAAGCTCCCCGCTAAATACAAATCTCGAACGAGCCCTTCTCTAATTTTTCATAATAGCGATTAGGTCCAAAAAATATAGCAAACAGGTCCTCGGCCCTTACGTCCAGGTCCTTTCTCCGTTTTTCCCAGAAAAAATATTTCCGTCAACAGAAATGTGTACAGCTCTATTCTAGAATTTTTTTTCTACTCGATCTCTAATCTCTAGATTTTTTCCCAGCTCGATCTCTAATATTTTTCGAAACGTGTATTATTACTCGCTGAACGCATAGAGTGCTAACTCAATAAAAGAAGGTTGGCATCTCTAATATTTTTCGGAGCATGTATTATTACTCGGTTAACACATAGAGTATTAAACTCGACAGAAGGAGGTTAGCCGGGTGATGATAAAGTGTTAAGCAAATTCGTCAAAAGGCATGAGCAGATTTGAAACACACGTAAATAAAAATTATACAACAATCTGTTCTCTTAACAATATTTGTTTACTATCGGAAACCACCTAACAGAACGGCACGGCGGAGCACGCCACATTCCCTAGTATATATTATCATGAGAAAACTATGGCCATGATCTTACGATCCCATATTCCAAATGTTTTTCCTCCGCGTATTATGATCAAAACTATTTGGAAAAAAAGATTTTTTTTTTTGAACGGTTGATGAAGAAGTTGGCGCGTCACTCTTCCTCCTCCTGCATGCGCATGCAGTAGGCGGTGCGTCACTCTGAATCTGAAGCTTGAACGTCTCGGGGCAACGGACGGTTTCATATGCAGGTTTGTTGCCAAGTCATTTTCCTGTTACACCCTACACTTGATTAATTTTTTATAATAAGATATTATAGTTATTCTCTGCGCTGCTGTCCATGCATGACTTATCACCAAGTTTGTTGTTGTCTCGTCTCCCATCGGCTAGCCATAAGACACCGATCGATATTTTCATACTATCTCGGCTGGCCACTCATAAGCTGATAGGACAATCAAAATTATCCCAAAGTACAACTGCAAGCTGTGATGGACCGCCCTTTTCAGGGGATGTGTTTAAATTCCGCAACAGCTACCCAAAAAGATTAGTTGTCGGGAACCAAGCTGTACATTGCCAGCATAAGAACGAAACAGTTGTTTTAATACAAATAAGTTTTACAAAAGGAAGCGGCGAGCTCCAATATATTACATAACAAAAGACCACACAGGCAAGGCCTGAACACAGAGAAAGAACCCTAAAACCAGACCGGTTTACCATTTACGATCTCCTGGAATTCTCCGGCGTCTTCAATCTCTAAAATAGGTCGAGAAGCAAGACTGGGTACACAACAGTACTCAACAAACCTCACAGAAAAATCTGAATATTACATGCGGGGATATTCACAAAGGGATTGGCAATATGGTTATTATAATTGTGAATGCAGTTTTATTTTTGCAAGTCATTTTGCATTTGAAACACAAACCATACATAATAGAACTAAACAAATTTTGAGTCTTCACAAGTTCATCATTACGTCAAGTTGGAAATTAATAAGCCTACTTGGGTTAGGTTACATGATTCACCCCAATTCAAACTTAACTCCATTAACCGGAAGCACGGCGTAATCGATTACCATTTAATTGACTCTGCAGAGTTGCTCAGCTTTACCCACAAGATCTCTACAACCGTTAATGCCACACGTGAATTACATGCAAGTTAAATGCATGCGGCCGGGCTGAGATTATCAAAGCTTTTTGTTGAACTACCCCTCTTTAGCACTTACCCGGTAGTTTCAAAACCACACAGTACTCGGGACCCACTAGCCATGGCGAGAGACGCGATCCGATACTGTGGGTATCTACCGTTGTGAGAATCGGCAGGTGACACCACCGGTCAACCTCCATTTCACCTCGTTGCTCCGCGGTCCATACTTGTCCAAAACACACAGTATGATGGCTTCAACCTATAAGTATTCCAAGGGAGAGTTCAAGTACCAAGCTAGGTTGGATCAAGTCAACGGGGCTGATCGACCCAACTTGTGATTGAGCGAGATTTAAGTTATTTACTTTGCCCAAGGTTGTGATTAATTAAATTATGCCTAAGACTTAGCCAAATTCAAACCAACAATCCACACCACTCACATTGGCCTCGTCATCGGTCGAGGTTCGGGCACGTAGCCTTCTAGTGGTTTGCCCGCCAAAGTCCTCTCACCGTAGCACATTTTCGAATATAGTCTACATCAAGCCTGCCGCTTGATGGTTTTATTTTATTACACAAAGCTTTTAATGTTCGACTAATTAATTAATTACTAGCATACGAGGTTCAATAGCTAAGTCTAAGGTTGGCAAAGGAAATAAGGCACAACAATACAAAGTGGGTCTTTAATCAAGCTAGGTGCTAACTATGTCATCATGGCATTCTAAAATAAACATTTCTAGCATCTTAACATACCAACATAATGCAATATTGAAATAATTATTACTACATTATTATTGTGGGTCCAACATGTTCAAGGAGTGCGGCTTGCCTTGCGAGGCGAGGGGAAGTCCTAGGTCGTCGTCGACGTCGTCGAACTCGGTGCCGGTCATGTCCTGCTCCTCTCCGGCTCCTCGTACTGCTTCGGGACAGGCTCCAAGGTCGGATCTAGCGTACAAAAAGACGAGCAATAAATAAACGAATAGAGCAAAAAGAAAAGAAAAGAGAAAAACAAAGAAAAAGAGAAAACAAAAAGGAAATGAGGGAAAGGGTCGGAGGAGAGTTCGGGGGCACTTTAAGCATTTTGGAATTTTGTGGACTTCAAACGGCGAAACGGAGACCGTATTTGGACTCAGTGGCTCGAGACGGTCAAAGTGGTGTATATTTGGCTATTTTGGGGATTTTCGGGGATTTTTCATATTATAAATTAATTAAAAACCAAAAAGGAAAAAAAAGGAAAAGGAAAATGGTTCAACAGTGCCTGGCCGTATCGGGCTCGGCCCAAACGGCCTGCAGGCTAAGGCGCATGTGCGGCGAAGCTGGGCCGACCCATTTCGCGCGGCCAGGCCGGCCTGACGCATGGGCCCGGCGGGGCTGCGAATGGCGATTGGGGGCGATGGAGTGTGCGAGGCGCGCTTAAACCGCTAACTGGCGGGTCCCAACGCCAGAGATAGAGAGAGTGAGAGAGCGAGGAGGCGAGTGGGGATTAGGGTTAGGGGGAGAGCAGAGGCGGCGGGGCGATTTCGGGAGGTGGCGGCTCAAGGCGAGGCGAGTGGGGGTGAGGCCGGGGCTGGGGGCGAAGGAGAAGGGCTCGGCGGGGTTCCATGGTTGAAGGTTAAGAGTCGGGCCAGGGTTAGGCTTTGGGTCGGTGGATCGGGGAGAGGGACGGGCGGCTTGGCGCGGTTTTGGCCGGAGCCGGGGGAGATGAAGAGGATGGCGGCGGGGCTCGGCCGGGGGTGGAGAAGACCGGGGGGGCGATGCTCACCACGGGAGACAAAGAGATAGACGAGCGGGGAGGCGGAGGGCGAGCATGCGGCTCTTATAGCCGTGTGCAGCATGGGGAGGGCATGAGCATGGAGGCGACGGCACGGCGGGGATGTGAGGTCGGCGCAAGCGGAGTAGCGGGAGACAGCGAGGTGGTGCGAGATCCAAAGCGCGACCAAGCGAGAGAAGCGGCACGAGCAGCAGCGGCCGGTAGCCAGCGCAGGAGGAAGCGGCAAGGGAGGCGGCGACGACCGTGCTAGGCGACGGGCAACAAGATGGCGGCGACCCGGCAAGAGAGCGGAGCAGGCAGCGCTACGGCCGAGGCGAAGCGCGGATGACGCGCGCGACGACTGGGCGCGGCGCGCAAGGGACCGGCGATCCGAAGCGGGGTTGCCAGGTATCCGTTCCAACCACTCCTCTTTTCCAACCCCCAGATCCAAGAACTAGGGTTGAGAACGAATAAACAAGATTAAACTCGATGAACTTCAATTAGGGTTTGCAATTAGGGTTTTTCAATTTTGGGGCATTTCACATGCATGCCTTGGCTATAAGATTTCATTTTTTTTAAGCAGTGCTTCTATATTTTTCTTTTCATTAATACAAATTACATAAATCTTGAAGCAAACGAAGGGATAGATAATCATTATCTACTTTTCGTTTATGCTTTAATTTCTGTGCAACATTTAAAAGAAAATCACATAAGCACCCCTCATTTTTTTTAGTTCCTTATTTTTTTTAGATGAGCTACACGAGTTGATCAGCGGATGATGTATGTTACGTTAGGACATTGGATTTATATGCCATCGTAGGATTAAGTTCCATAAAACCTAATTGACACCTGCAGATCGATAAGATACCCTATTCATTGTAGCAGCAGCAGCAGAAGTAGCATTAGATGTGCAGCTTACGTCTACCTTTCAGAATTCAGATACCAAGTAGTGCAGCTAGCAGTGCTTCGTATCAATAAACCTCGCGTTCAGTAATCGCCGATCTTTTCTAGTCTGTCCTTACTACTGCACAATGCTTGACCCGTGCCAAGTCGGTGGCCTCGCGGTCACATAAAAAACGAGAGAGAGAGAGAGTCCAAGGAATATGGCACGGCAAAGAACCAACCGACGCATACCGATGGCAAAACTTTACCAGAAGGAAATAGGAATACAACAAAGGAATATTAAAGTATAAATAAAAAGTAGATAATAATTATTTATTATTTGTTTACTTTAATATTTATGTAATTTACTTATCTCTTTATTTGCTTTAAAATTTATACAATTTATATTGAAAAGGAAAACATAGAAGTACTGATGTTAAATATCTTGGGAACTGAGATCTACCTAGGGAGCCGAGTTTGAACCTGAACACTCACTTGTTTTTTAAGTGAACGCCAGAGCTTGTGAGCTAATTTTTTATAAATAAAAAAGAAACAAAAAAGGAGAGAAAGTGTTGAAGTACCTCGCTCGTATATCTCGTTTACTTATTTTTGCAACAAATATTGCAATTACTCAGTCTACAAAAGAAAACACACAACACAGTCATCTTGGTTGAGTGCTAAGTTCTCAATGGAAGTTCCTTGCAAAGTGGGAAAATTATTAGCCAAGTAGAAGGTGTAGCTATTACTCTCCACTAGCTTGCGAATTCTTGCAAACAACCGGTATTAATTTCTTCGGTTCATGCAAGTAACGTGAATGAGAATAGTCGTATCTCCTTTCATCCAGCTTGTACAATATGTGATGGGGACACATTTGTCAACGTGGCAAGAACCAAATCAAACCTTAGAGCCAGTGTTAACAAAACTGTTTTCAAATTAAAAATTAAGGTCTCGACGGTACCGGTTTATCGCAAAAATTGAACAAAAATGTCAATAACCGAAGAGTTTCGAAACCGAGTGTTTGAAAAAAGATTCAAAACAAATTCAAAGAAAAAAACGAAAATCGCTCTGTTTTCTCGAAAAACCGATCGGAGAGTTGAACCTTTTGGGCGGCCGGTTTTTGGAGCGGTTTTTTGTCGAAAACCGCTCGGTTTACACCGGTTTTCGACCGGTTTACATCGCATAAATTTTTTTAAATTTTCAAAAATTTTTAATTGAACCAGTTTACCGATCGATTTAGGATTTCGAATCAGCTTGATATGGAAAACCATGATTTTCGATCAGTTTTCAACGGTTTTGTGAACCTGCATATAACCCCTTCGTCACAAAAAATAACCACCCTTATTCATAAGGGGGAAAAAATAATGCGTGGCGCTCAACGATTGGCCTTATATATATATTAGTTTTACAATTGACAGCTAAATACTTAAATTTTATAGTTGCAGTGCTATGATCACTCATTGCTTTTTTTTTTTCTAAGAAAACAAAATTTTGGCTAAGGGCTTTAAGGAAGAGAACCGGGATCACATGCAGTCCCATGGGGACTGCAACTTAAGCAGTCTCCACAGGACCGTTCGATTCAAAATCGATGGTCCGGATTCGCTAAAAATATTGCTCAATTTTTTTTACTGTTCGCAAATACTGTTTATAGTACTTAGCAATCACTATTTATAATTTTTTTTCGATCCGAATCATCAGTGAGCTCGATTGGATGGTCTAGAGCTATGGAAACTGCTTAAGTTGCAGTCTTCATAGCGACAGCACCTGATCCCTGTCCTAAAGAGGAGTGGGGGCCATAGTGGAGCCTGAGTTGCAACGGTCAGTTAATTACAGTCCGCGGGCCGCGGCTATAGAGATCAATAGATAGCATAGCTCCTTTATATTTTTATTTTAAGAGAAAAATGGTGTATCCCAAAAGAAGATGCAATTTAATGACACCCCTGATCCAGGCAGGCAGGTATTGAGCAGTACTGTGGTATGACATCAGCTGTAGGGATGCAAATGGGACGTCATCTTTGACTCTCTGATTCGTTGTTTGCACTAAAACTTAAAGGTGTCTTAAAAATTAAGTTTTAGTGCAGCAAACAAATGAAATGAAAGAAGGCGCTAGGTCAACCCATTTGCATCCCTATTCAGCTGAGTACAAGTGCGTCACAAAAAGTTGGTTAAAAATGGTAAATATACACGGGAGCTCAGCTCATTGTCAGTGGAGAGTGAATACACGGATACGAAGGCATAAACGCCACTCCACACGCACATTCTCCCCCGTCGCTGCCGACACTCCATCAAACCACTCACCCCCGATCGCCGTGGAATCCTAGCAACTCGTCCCATCACCTGCTCCCTCCCAAAACACCAAACACCGCTCCCCAGAACCATCCCCCGCCACGCGTCCGCTTGCGATTGGTAAGGCACCTACTGCCCGTTCTGGCGCAGGCGCAGAGGATCCCGCGGAGGTTGCCCCTGGGCTTTCCATTGCGTTACTGTACCGCTCGTTCCTCTCTTTAGTGCTCGGAGAGGTACTACTACTCCCCTGCGCCACCACCATTCCATTTGTGCTGCTGCTGCTGCTGCGCGGAGCTAGCTCCGCTTCCGATTCTTGTCGCCGCAGGTGCGTGTGGCTCTGCTGGATCGCCTCGAGGTTTCGGTCTTTGAGAGAGATGGGGTGGTTGATGGATGTAAAGCCCTTGCGGTTTCTTTTGTTTTGCTTAATTTTGATCGTGTGCTGTTCTTCTTGGTTTTGGTGTAGTAGGATTTGGAGTGGAGTTGTGGGGAGGAAGGGAAGGGAAGGGCGAGATGATGCACGCCAAGTCGGAGTCGGACGTGACGAGCCTGGCGCCGTCGTCGCCGCCGCGGTCGCCGAAGCGGCCCAACTACTACGTGCAGAGCCCATCGCGGGAGTCGCACGACGGCGGGTACAAGTCCTCGTCGATGCAGGCCACGCCGGTGTACAACAGCCCCAACGAGTCGCCGTCGCACCCCTCCTACGGCCGCCACTCGCGCTCCTCCTCCGTCAGCCGATTCTCCGGCAACCTCCGCGACGGCGGCCGCAAGGGCGGCGCGGGCGGCGGCGGGGCCGGAGAGCGCAAGGCGCTCAACGACAAGGGCTGGCCCGAGTGCAACGTCATCGAGGAGGAGGGCCCCTACGAGGACCTCGCCGGCGACAGCGGCCTCTCCCGGCGGTGCCAGATCATACTGGGCTTCATCAGCTTCGTCCTCCTCTTCACCGTCTTCTGCCTCATCATCTGGGGCGCCGCGCGCCCGTACGAACCCGATGTCATCGTCAAGGTATACCATTCATGATTCATGGAGCTTAATTTACTGCTCCAACAGACGAAGTGTTCTTAATTTGGTTTCATATCCAACGTATATTGCGAATTGAAAGGTTAATTACTTAATTTGACTTATGTCTCGCAGTTTTAGTGGTAGGCGAGAGCGAGAAGGGCTAAGCTATTGACTTGATTGGTGTTTAGTTAGACAATGATATGTTGGAAATGAGGAATAAGCAAATAATGTTGTTTGCGATTTAATATTGGCAAGTTGGGTGGTTTTGCTTTTGTTGTTTCTAGGTGATTATATGATGATCTTAGGCCTTTTTTGGCAACTTGGAACCGGACTGTTTCTACTAGAATTTGGAAGAAACCTAGCCAAACGGGTTAAAGCTCGGAACGATTCTCCTCGGAACATTTCTTCTTTTTCCACGCTGGAGCCGAATCGCCCTCAGCCCCGTTCCACCCCGATTCACAGAATCCAGACAGCTAGCCAAACGGTTCCTAGATAGTAATTTTGATTTTACCTGAAACGTTTCTACCAAGAATCTGGAACCGTTTTCGTTTCTACTAGAATCTGAAACCGTACCAAACAAGGCCTTAGTAGTAACACGGTAAAATTGGTGTAATTTTTGGTGGTAGATAAGCAATTGGTTACAACAGGTTGGGTGAGGTTATAGCAGCTTCAATTGATGCTTGTGTTGTTTGACATAACTACTTCAAAATTTGCGCGTACTCTTGTTGGTTCTTTGTTTTGAACAAGAAAACTACAAGTATTTGTTTTTGCACCCTTAGAAATGTAAATCTGGTAGGCTAAAACATAGGACTGAAAAGTGAAGAATAGCCTAAGCAGCAGAAGTGGCTTAGATGGACGTTTGTAATAAACAAGTAATATAAAGAGAAACAAAAAAGAATGACCACAAGGCAAAAGGTTTTTTTGGTTCTGGCTCTGATAGAGATGTTGTGGGCTGCCACTGCATTCAGCATGTTGGATGTCTGAGTTACATTACTAACTGTTGGCCACTTTGTATATAAAAAAATTGCTATAATAATAAGTATGCATTTATAATCTGCACTAGTTTGGCATAGTGAACTTCCTATTAACACTGTTTACAACCCTCACATGTTTCCCCAGATCTGAATGGCCTAATCTGCCGGTTCTATCATATTTGTTCTAACCAGAAACTTCTTTCTTTGTTTTGGGCAGAGCTTGGCAATGGACGACTTCTATGCTGGGGAGGGTACAGACCATAGTGGTGTTCCAACCAAATTGGTCACACTGAATTGCTCTCTAAACATAGCTGTTTACAACCCTGCCACCATGTTTGGAATTCATGTCACTTCGGGCCCTATTCGTCTGCTCTATTCAGAGATCTCAATCGGGGTTGGACAGGTATGACTGACAACTTATCAGTGTTGTCCATGCCTCTTTATGACAAGCTTATTAGTGTTGTCTGATAACGTTACTTCGCTTTTAACCAAGAAAATTTTAATTGCATGAACAACTGAATATCCTATTTCCTGCTCTTTATGACAACTTATTCAGTCTTTACTTTTCACCACTAAGTGAATACCGAACTAGCGAAACGTTGTCGAAAGACTTGTGGCTTAAGTGACACATTCTTATGTGCCTGACTCTCTGTCCAAGCATTGTACCAAAGTTCCCACAAGTTTCAGCTATGCAAAAAAAAAAAAAAACAATTTTGAGCCAAGTAGACAAAATGCATATTATAGTTAAGGGAAAAGAAGGGGTAAATGGATTGATGAGGACGAAAATTCAGCACAAGACATGAAGACATCAAAATAGTAAGGAAGATGCAGATATTGGGGAATAAGACAATGAAAAAAATGCATCCATCATCCTCGCTTTCCTTTCACCTGCGAGCATACATATTTGTCTTCAACGGTGAACTCAGAATTCCCGGTAAATTCCAGAACAACCCACGAAGTCAGCATCTCCTGTGATCGCAGGTCCGCAGGTATTACCAACCGAGGAAGAGCCACCGGGTTGTGACGGCGGTAATCCACGGCGAGAAGGTCCCCCTCTACGGCGCAGGAGGCAGCCTAACCCTGTCGAGCACGGGCGGGTCGGTGCCATTGACGCTGGATTTCGACCTGATCTCCCGGGGATACGTCATCGGCAAGCTCGTGAGGGTGACGCACAAGGTGCACGTAACGTGCCCCATCGTCGTCGACGCCAAGAAGACGAAGCCCATGAGGTTCTCCAAGAAGGCCTGCGCCGTGTACAAGGCCTGAAAAGAACCGAGGGCCGGTGGCTGCTTCCCTGTTACGATCAACGGGTCAATTCCGTTCCTGCGGTTAATTGTCTGTATTTTACTGTGCTGGTGAAGAACAATAATCGGAATCCTCTTGAGCTTCTATTTTGTCGATAAATCCTCTTATACGTACTGTAGTATTTTTTTGCTTTTGAGGAAGAATGCTGTACCAAGTGTGGTATCAGAGATGGTTATAAGATCCAAGTCCTGTTTGCGGCTTCACATCTGGAATTGCTGCATTATGTTTTGAGGCAAGATCATCAGCGCTCATAATCATTTTTCGAAAAAGAAACAGGATGCGGTTAGGGTTTCAAACCCCGCGGTAACCAACCGGTTGTCTGGAATGCTTTAACCGATTCCGTCGTAAAACCGGCCGGTTACCATCTCCCGGCGGGCTTCCCGAATCGGTAATTCCACGATAGTGCAAAAAAGATAAGTGCTGACTGTTATATCCCTTGGCGACCGAAGCAGTCCGGCGCGTGAGATTCAGATAGAGATTCCGCAGAAGAAGACGAGTGACGGAAAAAGAGAGCAGAAGAACAAGAAAGAAGCAATAACAAATCAATTCATCTATTCCATAGTCCTCTTTTCTGTTACAAAGGTAGGTGTGTGTGTATATTTATATCCTCTTCTGACGTATTCAGTTACACTTTCTCTATTACTAAGATCAGTGTTCCGCTAATCAGATAATTTTGTCGGTAATCACTGTTTAATATCCGGCACTACTCCTTGTCATCCTCCTCCTGCTCGATAGTCGTTGGATGGACCATCGATGGCTCACACTGGAGATGGTCTGTAACATCATCCCCTCCTGCATTCGTTGCTTGTCCCCAAGCAACCGCCGAAGGAAAATCTTCTCCGCAGAACCTCCAAATCCTCCCAAGTAGCTGACTGCGCCGCTATTCCCCTCCATTTAATCAACCCCTGTGCGACAGCCGCATTCCCCTTTTTCACGAGCCTCCTTTCCAGCACCTCCTCCGGATCCATCTGTTTTACATCCAGTTTGTGACACGTGGAACACTGGATGCACTTGCACTACAAGAAAAGTATTCTTCTGTGACGAAACCTTTGTGACGTTGCTAAATTCTGTCATCGAAAAATTCTTTTCTGTGACGATATATTTGCTTTCGTCATTGATTTCGCATTGGGCCGTTTGCCCATGTGTTTTAGTGACGCAACGTGAAATATCATCATGAATGTAAGCAAAAATTGTCATTAAAAAGCAAACATCACGGTTTGGCCATGTATTCTAGTGACGCAACATTAAATATCGTCATTGAACTGTATGGGACCGCTTGTCCATGTTATTAATGTTGAGGATATTATTTAAGTCTCTAAAGGATACTCCCTTCCATACAGCCAACTTAAACATTCCCATTCTACACACTCCTCACAAAATCATGCATTATCACTACAAACAGCACTGAGATGCAACAACACAGACATGTGTTGTTACTAGTAAGGTGCCCGTGCGTTGCAACGGATCCTTTATACGAATAACAAATGTATATATCTTTGCGAGGAAGGCCTTTGTGTAGACAGCGATATTAAAGTAGTCTTTAGTAGGAAATTAAAGTAGCACTTCCAAAAACTCAATTAACTATTCATTGATGCTTGTATCAACTGGTAGGTCCACTGAGTATGCTAGTTTGTCACCGAAGTCCGGTAGTATTTTTTGCTTTTGAGGAAGAATGTTGTACCAACTACCAAGTGTGGTATTAGAGATGGTTATAAGATCCGGATCCTGTTTGCGGCTTCACATGCGGAATTGCTGCATTATGTTTTGAGGCAGGATCATCAGCGCTCATAATCATTTTAAGAAAAAGAAATAGGATGCAGTTAGGCCATTCACAATGGAGAGTTTCATTACACGGTTTCCAAGAGTGTCACATCAGCTTTTGTCTAGGTAACCGTGTATCTCAGGTTTCATTTAGATGAAACTAACTCACCTCCTATGAAACTCTTTCTATCTCTCTCTTCATAATTATCTTGCCATGTCACCAAACATGATGATATGTCACATCATTTAATAAAAATGAAACTCCCACTGTGAATAGCCTTAGGGTTTCAAACCCCGTGGTAACCGACCGGTTGTCTGGAATGCTTTAACCGATTCCGTCGGAAAACCGGCCGGTTACCGTCTCCCGGCGGGCCTCGGGATCTTTACCGGAATCGGTAATTCGACCATAGTGCAGGGAAGATGACCTCCGAGCTCTAATCACGTGCAGGTAGAGGTGGGCACTGGGCCGGGCTTTTTCGGGCCAACCCGAAGCACGGCGAGCACGGCCCGACCCAAACACGACCCGGCACGTAGGCGGACCGGGCCGGGCCGACACTGTAGCTCGGGCCGTGCCGGGCCCAGCAGCCGGGCACGACGGGCGGCACGGCCCGGCACGACCGTTGGGCGGGTCCGTGCCGGCCCGGCACGCCGGCGGCACGTCTACAACCGCAGCACGCCCATCAGCACGTCTACGCCGCAACTGCCACTGGCCCGTGCCGCACCACGCCGCCCGAGCTACGACTGTCGTGGCCCTGCGCCGCGACTCGGCGTGCCTCGGCCGCCCGCGCCGTGACTGCCGCCGATCCGCGCCGTGACTGTCCCCGGTCCGCGTCTCGGCCGCCCGCGCCGTGACTGCCGCCGGTCCGCGTCTTGGCCGCCCGCGCTGCGCCTCGGTCGCCTGCGCCGTGACTGCCGCCGGTCCGCGCCTCGGCCGCCCGCGCCGCCCGCAGCGCTGTGCCGCCTCGCCCGCCGCATGGAGATGTGGGACGTACGGAGCTCGAGCGATGCGTAGTTGTGTACGGGAGTAGCCAATGCCCAATGGCCAGGAGGAAAGAAGCTACGAGTGCATCTCCTACCATGCATTAGTGGCTTAGTGCATTTGGTTTGGAATATGGCTGGTTATGTATGTTAGGAAACTGATTCCGTATCCGTATCCTATATGGACTCTTCCTTATCTCTAGCAGAACCGCTATATATAGGAGGCAGGGGCTACCCCTTTGTACACAGAAGCATACAGAATAATAAAGCAGGCCTGGTTCCTCCTCATATTGTGTCTCTCTTTCTCCCTGTCTATTCTCCACTTGAGATCTATTAGGCAACCCCGGACTATTCGATAGCGAGGTTGTCTAACACGTTATCAGCACGAAGCTCTACCGGAGAAAGATTGAAAGGTGAGAAAAGACAAGAAGCGAAGGATCATCGACGACATTTAACGCCTACTACCGGCGATTGATCGCCCGATCCGATCCGCAATCAACTCGCCATCAAGCGGCATCCACTCGGATTGCCGAAATAAAAGTCCTACGCGACTCTATCCTACGCGATAGTCTACCGAAAGCGATTGAAAAAGTGAAAAAGGTGAGAAGAGGTAAGAAACAGGATAGATCTAATCGCTATTCTTGATCGATGCATGCATCTAATCTACGTAGCGAAGCTACGGTTCGTAGTAATATCACATATCATGGCACGGCTATGATTATGCAATTTCTGAGCAAAGCATTGAAGCTCTTGTACATTGAATCTACATAGCATACATGGCAAATCATTGACAAGTAGCACACGAAGCTGCGAGCAATTTGAAGCCAACAACACCGCAAAGCCGCTCGGGCGACCTCTCGCGCTCCTCGGCCGTCGTGTGCCCGACCTCGGCCCGCATGTGCCCGAAGGCCAACTTTGTCTAGCATGTGCGTCTTCGGAAGAGCCGCCGACCCCTCTTGCCGACATGGGCGCCATCGGGCCTTGTGGCTCAAGCCATGTCAAGTTCCCAGCGCCGGATTCGAGCCCAGTCTCCACGGCCTAACGTGGAATGCTCCCGCCGTCGTCTCTCGGCGTCCGTCGCGCCCCTCGGCCATGCTCGGGAAAGAAACCATGCGCTTGGCGGCCTTGTTGTTCCGATCGGCTTGAAGCGGGAGCACTTGGACTTGAAGTCCTGAACTCCAATATGGTTAAAAGGCATGGACAACAGGACAAGAAGCCAAAGCACGGCTTGGACAAAGTCCAATGCTTCATGGACGTGAAGTCCAATGAATGGACAAGAAGTCCAGCACTGATCGGACTCAAGGACGAGCCGCCGGATTCCAATCCAATTAGGAAGATTGGATTACCCCTTTGCCCCCATTATTTATTTATTTATTCTTTTTCTGAATATTGAATAGAAATTCGGAAAATTGAATAGAAATAGTAAGAAAATTCTGAAATTTGCAAGAAAAATGTGAAAAATGCCTAGAAAATTGCAGAATTTTTATGGCTCTGTTTTTAATGTATACTAAGTTTTTTTTTTTCTCTGCATTTATGAATATTGGCATGAATTTTTGCAATAATTGCCTGTTTAGAATATCGGAAATCCCTGAGAATTTATTTTCCGCATTTATGAATTTATGAATTGTGCAATTATTGTTTATTCTGAATATTTATGAATCTGTGTATATATGAATCTCGCACTTATGAATCTCGCATCTATGAATCTTGTATTTATGAATCTTGAAATTATTGCTTTCTTTTAGTTTACTGGAAATTCATGAGAATTTAATTATGCAATTATGAATCTTGCAACCACTCCCTATTAGATTACACGAAGTAATCTAATGAAAAGAATCTTTTGAATATGCAAATACCTGGCATTATTAAAAGTGAGTTTGAAGAAGCGACCAGAAAGGTCGTAACTATCTCACATGGGCATCAGGTTTGAAGATCATACTTGCGAGCAAGAAGCTCCAAGCTGCCACGACTTAGGGTCCTCGAAGGACACGCAAACTATTGCCGAGCAAAGCGATCAAATTTTGTACTCCGGTATCACTTTTCACCACTATGAATAATGAATACATGGGTGAGGTGAGTACTGCGCTTGAAGCGATTCGAGAAACTCAAGCCCACCATCTTGCTCCAAAGATGTGCTATAGAGCGATGGTTGTTAATGAATTTTGAGTAATGAATTGTAAGCTCTCGAAGAGCATACATTTTCTTTTCTCATGAATCGAATTGCAATTTATTCTTTATTCGGTATTCTTTATTTGTAAGCAATATTTGAATCACTTTGCCACTATATGATTAGAATTATTTTTCTTTTCATCTAGAAATCGTGTAGCGCCCAATGGAGGAAATATGCATTGTTGATAGTGGCACAACAAATACCATCTTAAGAGAGTGAAATACTTCCAGGCGATCACGAAGGAAGGATTACGACTATCAGCGGCATATAATAGGCTCGGGAAGAGCCACAATTATATTGCCAATGGGTACAACTTTGGTAATTGAAGAAGCCCTCTTGTACCACTGAATCAACCCGCACTCTCTTAAAGTTTCAAGGATATCAATGGGTTTCACGTAGAAACCAATGAAGAAGATGGCAAATAGCATTTGTGCATTATGAAGCACGCGAGTATGAAAAATGGTATTAGAAAAATATCCTCGTATGAACTCGGGCTATACTACACGAAAATCAATGCACACGCATGTATACTTCTTTGATTTGTCTTTAGAAGCTCGAATTATTTGCTTTATGGCATTATAGATTAGGTCATCCGAGATTGATGAAAAATATAGTTAACAACTCACAAGGTCATGGCATTAATGTTAAGAATTTCCCGAATCATGAAGATTTTGTGTGCCATGCATGTGCCAGGAAATTAATAACTAGACCCTCTGTTATGAAAGTGCAACATGAAATCCTGCATTCTGGAGCGATTCGGGGGGATATTTGCGGTCGATTCAGCCCTTGTCGGGGCCGTTTCAATACTTTATGGTGCTCATTGATGCTTCCTCGAAATGGTCGCATACATGTTTCTTGTCAACAAGGAATCATGCAGCGATCTCGCAGATCATCGTAATTAAGAATGCTTTTCACGATCATCGCGTGAAGTCCATTCGAATGGACAATGCGGTGAATTCACTTCCAAGGCATTTGATGATTATTGCACAACAACGGGAATAAGCTGTTGAGCACTGCGTCCATGCGCAAAATGGGCTGAAGCACTAATAAAGAGGATTAAGTTCATTGCCGGATCGCTCTTGCAGAGTTGTAACTTGCCCAACACTTGTTGGGGACACACTCATCAATTATAGACCGTCGGCCTACAACATCCATTCAACTATGCAACTAGTGCAATGGGTCATCTGAAGATTTGAATGAATGGTATATGTACCTATACCACCCCAGACGCAATGGGCCCTCTCGGGATATACGTTGGTGCATCCATAATCAGTATTTGGAACCCACATTGGAGATTTGCATCAATTCGGATTGCATTTTTTGACGAGGATCGCTTTCCGTCATTAGGGGAGAAATGAACCATTGGATGAAAAATGGAAAATCATATGGCATTCCATTGGGATCGTGCATGATCCTCGCACTAATGAAGCAAATCATGAAGTCAAGAAGACAATCGATTGAATTTAGCAAATAGATCATTTTTGTGATCCAAGAGCGTGGTTAAGTCGCATATACCAGCAAGAAATGCACCAGAGAGGTGGAAATACCAAAGAAAGCGAAGGTATCCTCATCCTGCTCAGAGGCCTCAAAGAAAAGAACAGAAATCGGCTTCTCAAACCCAAAGTACCGGAGACGTCTGGGGAAAAATGGGCAAGAGGACTTACCATAGCCAATCACAAAAATGCCCCAAAAGCAAGAAGAGGAGTTGAGACTGGCACTAGAAAGAATGGGAAAGGCAATTCCATATTTGGATCTTCCATTGGAAGAACAGGAAATAATGTGTGCGCACATTGGCGGAGAAAAACTAAAGGAACTTGCTCTGGAATGGGAAAGAGCAATGAAGAGCAAGTAGAGGTGCATGACGCACACCATGACGAACTGGCCATAAAGGGTGGAATAAGAGGAGAATCGATGAAAAGAGCAACAACCATTGCAAGGTTTGTTGTTCAAGGTTTCACTCAACGTCCTAGGGTTGATTATGAAGAAACCTATTCTCCAGGTCATGGGTGGAATTACCTTTAGATACTTGATCTCAATGGCGATCAACTTGAAGTTGAAAATGAAGCTAATGGATGTTGTCACGACATACTTGTATGGAAACTTGGATTCGGAGATATACATGAAAGTGGAAGGTATCCCTATCGAACCAAGACAGAGCAAGCGAAACCTATACAAATGTGAAATTGGAGAAATCACCTGTATGGGCTAAAAGGAAGAATGTGGTACAATCGTTTGAGTGACTTTCTCTGCAAGAAAGGCTACGACATGAAGATTGTCCATGTGTATTTATACAACGATCCCCGAATGGATTTTGTATAATCTCCGTCTATATAGATGACTTGAACATCATTGGGACGGATGAGGAAATTGAAGAAGCATGCACATACTTGAAATCTGAGTTTGAAATGAAAGACTTGGGTAAAACCAAGTTCTGTTTAGGCTTGGAACATGTCCAAGGCGGAATCTTGGTACACCAAGCATCCTACACGAGAAAGTGTTGGAAAGATTTGGCTTTGGAAAGGCATACCCTTAAAGACCCCAATGGTCGGAAGGTCACTCCAAGCAGACCTAGACCCATACAGGCCTAAAGAAGAGGAGGAAGTCCTGAGGCGGAATTCCCATACTTGAGTGCAATTGGAGCGCTCATGTACCTTGCAAATAGCACTAGGGACATTGCGTCAGTGAATTTGCGAACCCACCAAAAGGCATTGGAAAGGGTGAAGGACATCTTCCGTTACCTTCAAGGAAGCAAAGACCTCGGCTTGTTTCTGAAGAAACAATGAATTGAATTTAGTGATCTTTGGTACCTATCGGACCATCGGCAAGTCACAAAGCGGTATGTTTTCTGGAGCAATAATTTCTTGGAAGTCGTCTAAGCGGACTCTTGTCTCGACGTCGACTAACCACTCAGAAATCATTGCATTGTATGAAGCCTCTCGGGAATGTGCATGGCTTCGAAGAATGGTTCACCACATCCAGAAGTCATGTGGTTTGAACATGGAACAAACCCCCACTATTATCTATGAAGATAATGCAGCTTGTGTTGCTCAAGTGCAAATGGGATATGTGAAAAGCAATCTTACGAAGCATATCAACCCCAAGTTCTTTTATGCCCATGAAATGCATAAGATGAACGAGATAAAGATACTGCATACTAAGTGGTAGAAAATCTCATGATTTATTCACTAAGTCACTCGGCATCTTCCTTTGAAAGATGTATTAGAGGAATCGGGATGATGAGGCTTAGAGAAGTGCAGATTTCACCCCGAGATTTTTCACATACTCCTACATAAATCTCAAACATGAAGTTTGAGTACCCAACGTAAATCTTGAAGATTAACATTGAAGTTTGGGTGGATTGTACTCTTTTCCTTAAGTAAGTTTTTCATTGAAGTTTTCTTACATAAGGTTTTTGATGAGGCAATCCGTGCAACAATAGCGTGTGCTATGTACTCTTTCTCCAATTATTTTTCCCAGGTTATGGAGTTTTAATGAGGCATATGCATCTCGCGGTGAAGAGTCGGAGTGTTAGGAAAGCTGATTCCGTATCCAGTATCCTATATGGACTCTTCCTTATCTCTATAAACCGCTATATATAGGCTACCCCTTTGATCTGAGAATAATAACTGGTTCCTCCTCATATTGTGTGTCTCTTTTCTCTGTCTATTCTCCACTTGAGATCTATTAGGCGAGGTTGTCTAACAATGTACTCATGTTGAGTGACAATCACGCCCCTTCACTTTCGAAGGGGCATGGCTCGATGAGGAAAAGGAGGCATGCGGTCATGAGAGGGCGGCGCTTAGAAAAAAAAGAAAATGGTGCAAATCTGTGTTCTTTTCTCTCATTGCAATAGTGTAAATGGCCAACACGAAGCGTAAATGGGCGAGCTTGGGCCCACCTCGGTGCAGGTGCATCTCCAAAGCTTTGCTTAAATCCTAATTACGCGGTCGCAATCCCCACCCCATGTGCTGTGCTGCCGTCCGCCTCGCGAGGTGCCGGCACGTCCTCCAAGCTACCGACTGACAGGTGGCCCCGTCGTTCACGTGGCCCCAGGCGCCAGTGTCCACGCACCACCTCCACCTCCCCTCCAGGCGCAGCGCTCGTCTTACCATTTGAACACTCGAGCTCGCCATTTGCGTCCTTCCATTTCTTCGATCTCTTCTCCTCGCGGCGTCGTGCGCTCCTCCTCCTCCTCCAGACCTCGACGGCATCTGGCCGAACGCGATGAGGACGCGGCTTCTTGTGGTGGCTCTGCTCGCCGTCGCGGCGGTGGCGGCGTCGCGGCTCGACTTCGACGATGACGACGACTCGGACGTGCTGGAGGAGCTGCTGGCCATCGACGAGGAGACGGAGCGGGGGGTGCTGGAGGGGCGCAAGGGAGACGGTGGAGGGGGCGCGGAGGCGGTGAGGCGGGCGCAGTCGATGGTGCTGGTGCTCGACAACGACAACGCGCGGCGCGCCGTGGAAGAGCACGTGGAGCTGCTGCTCCTGGGCTACGCGCCCTGGTGCGAGCGCAGCGCGAAGCTCATGCCGCGGTTCGCCGAGGCCGCCGCGGCGCTGCGCGCGATGGGGAGCGCCGTCGCGTTCGCCAAGCTCGACGGGGAGCGGTACCCCAAGGCCGCCGCCGCCGTCGGGGTCAAGGGGTTTCCCACCGTCCTCCTCTTCGTCAACGGCACCGAGCACGCGTACACTGGCCTCCACACCAAGTGAGGACGCTGGCTACAACATTGTTCCACCCTAGGAGCCGCCTTTCATGTGCTCGTCGAATTGACTAATAGATTTATGCCTCTCTTGTTGATAGGGATGCGATAGTTACGTGGGTAAGAAAGAAGACTGACGCCCCTGTCATTAGGCTTCTGTCGAGGGATTCGGCTGAGGGATTTCTGAAAAAGGACCAGACGTTTGCTATTGGTCTTTTCAAGAATTACGAGGTTCGCGGAATGTTGGATGCGATTGTATAATTTGTGGGTTCTGTTTTGCTCTAATGACAAAAATACTTGAGGGATAGAGTTCACAGATTTGTTGAATTTAATTTTAATTTTGTTTATCCATATCCATTTTTTGGCAGGGAGCAGAGTACGAAGAATTTGTGAAGGCAGCAACCACTGAAAATGATGTACAATTTGTAGAAACCAATGATAGGAATGTGGCCAAAATTCTTTTTCCAGGTACCGCATCTGAAGAGCAATTCCTGGGCCTTGTTAAAAACGAACCAGATAAATTTGAAAAGTTTGGTACGTATCCTTTGCGTATTTTTAGATGTCTCATTTTTTCCCCTTCTACATTTTGATCTTGTGAATCATGAATTGGTGAGTAAGGTTTTCAGTATCACATAACAGTTGCCCTGTTACCATAGTCAGGGATTCAAATCTCGAATTTGCAATTTTGGGAAGATTTTCGATTATCGGCAAAAATCGCTAGAAACTGAAGGGTTACGAAATCAAATTTTTTGAAAAAAAATATAAAAAAAACGAAAATCAACCGGTTTTCACCGATTATCGGTTGACCGGCCAATTGAATATTTCTCAAAGTCGAGTTTTTGAGCAATTTTCACTCGATTTTCAGTGAAAATCGTGCAATTTTCACCGATTATCGCAATATTTACGTCGCATAATTTTTCCCTATTTTTTGATTTTTTTAAAATTTAATTGGTTTACCGACCGGTTTTAAATGCCGTATCACCTTGATACACGCGATAATTGCCGATATTTGAATCCTTGACCATAGTTCCAAAATGAGGGTTTGTGCTTTTCACTTTTGTGAAGCATCGAAGCACTTCTGAAATAATCTCGTCTATTTTGCAAAAAATATAACTTACTAAAGAAAAGCCTCATTTAATATTGAAAGATAATGCTGGTTAAGTTTTAATTCCTTAAGTGGCATGTATTTATTTGTACCATATACAATGTTGTAATTGTAACAACCAGAAATTTATTTTTCTTTCCAAAAAATTCATAAATTTAGTTTGTCCATCCAGTACCTGATACAATGGCATTTTGCAGATGGAGCATTTGAAGAGAAGGCTATAATACAGTTTGTGGAGCTTAACAAATTCCCACTCATTACTGCATTTACTGAGCTCAACTCTGCTAAAGTCTACGCAAGTCCTATTAAGCTGCAGGTTGGCACTCTCTGATTTTTCTCACTGTAATTCTAAATATGAACAAGTGGAACTATCTGAATTTATGTTGTTTACTTTTCTGATTCAAATATTGAGGATCAAAAGGTGGCAATTTTTTTGGGCAAGGGAAGCGACTGTTTGTTTTTGTTTCAACTGCAATAAGCCTTTTAACCTTTAACTTTATAGTGAATCATAGAAATTTAGAAATGGACTCGCGATCCTTGTTATACGGACAGTTGTATTTACTGTCTTGCAATTTTTTTCTAGGTCTTCACATTTGCGGAGGCTTATGATTTCGAAGATCTTGAATATATGCTTCAAGAGGTTGCCAGAGGATTCAAGACAAAGGTTTGGACTTCCAAATATAAAAGCATATAAATGCTGCTTTATTCTGTATCCTGGCTACTATCACATCACCTAAATGGCTGAAAACTGTTTTATCCCTGTTGTTGCAGGTAATGTTTATATATGTGGACATTGCTGAAGAAAACCTTGCAAAACCATTCCTGACGCTCTATGGTCTTGAACCGGAAAAACCTACAGTAAGTTCACCGTATCCTGAATCTCATTTTGGAATCAAGTCTCCCATCTTTTGTATCTTTTTTCACAGTAGATGCAGGTGTGCACTTGTGTTATTGCATTATGAGTGGGATATGGGATTGATGGATGGATGAAGTAGGGAGGCAATGAAATTATTCACCTACATAGATGGTTGTTTCCTTGACAATAACAATCATTGTGCCAATTGGTCTGTAGACATAAGTCAGCCATTATTACAATATTTGTTTCTGTATTATTTGACATGATAGATTTGTTGCTAAAACTAGAAAGTTGACCAGGTCACAGCATTTGATACCAGTAAAGGTTCCAAATATCTGATGGAGGCTGATATTAACGTGAAGAACCTCCGGGTACTGGGTCATTTATTTTGATTTTATGTTCTTCTACTTGAGGAAAATTACTCAATTGTGTCATGCACTGGACAACAGGAGTTCTGCTTAGGCCTTCTGGATGGTACACTCCCTCCGTACTTCCGATCAGAACCATTACCGCAAGAAGTAAGCTTTGAATTTTTGCTCACATTTGAATCTTTTGTGTAATGTATCAGTATTTGAATTCCCTGTTCCCTAAGTAGTCTAACTTAGAAATAACCACATGGTAAGGCTGCAGCATCTTATGCATCACTTACTATTTCTGCCATGTATATAGTTCACCTTTGATCTGTAAAAATCTCCAATTCTCGATTAACATTTAAGGAAAATTTGCTTGGTAACACTGGAATGATGTGTATGTTGGAAAGTAACATCCAATGTTGACAAGTGGGGTTTGGGGCCACTTGTCAGTGATAGATTAATGTTAAGTTGGCTTGATCTTTGTATTGTTACCGAGCAATTTCTTTTGAAAAGTTTTGCAATTTGTATAGTATTCATGTCCATCGATGTTAAATTTGTTTGATCCAATGTTGTTACTGGATGAATGTTAGGATCATTGCCTGGTGACTCCATCCAAATATGAAGTAGTTACTGTTTATCATACAGAAAGACAGGTTTTTTCTTGTGAAAATTTTGTAATCAGTGTGTTTTGACCCAACATTTTGTAGAAGGGACTTGTTGAAAAGGTTGTTGGGCGTACATTTGATTCTTCTGTCCTGGAAAGTCCTGAAAATGTATTCCTTGAGGTATTTGATTTTTCTCGAATTTCTGATCTCTTTTATGCTCCAATACTCATCCTTTTTCATTTTCAAAATATTATATATTTCCTCTTTCCAAGATCTTACACTCTTTTTTTACCTTAAAAAACAAAGGTTTATGCACCTTGGTGCGTTGAGTGTGAAGCAATAAGTAAAAATATTGAGAAGTTGGCCAAGCATTTCAGTGGTTTGGGCAATCTGAAATTTGCACGCATAGATGCTTCTGTGAATGAGCATCCCAAATTGCAGGTGAGTCAATCTCAGCATTACCATATAATACCAGTATCAAATAATGTCTACATTTTCTGTCACGTTCATGCATTATCCATTGGAGCGCAGTTTTCTTTAATAGTATTGGAATTCTGTGCTTTTAATTACTTTTCAAAGGCAACCTATATGCTTTTGAGATGCTTTCTAATACTCTGTTATTTTTAGATGTTTTAGAATGCGTGCAATCAACCTTTTAAACTTTGACCTCTAAACTGCACAAAATTATTTGGATTTGTCACATGGAAATGTTATCACTAGATTTGTCATAAAAAATGCTGTCATGTCATTATTTTTTTAATAACTTTTACTAACATAGAAGTTGAGAAATTTAATGGTCAAAGTTGTATTGGAGACTGTTGATGTCAACGGAGGTAGTACTTGAAATGTGATGGCTCTAAGGTTCTATTTTATGTGTCTATAATCATTTGAATTTGTTGAGTTACACAAGAAATTGTGACCTCAAATGTGTTAAAAGAACGCATGAATATTGCCAATTACATTGTGGATTAAATTCATTTGTTGTTCACCAGAAATGTTCCTAGCACAGGCTTGCAAATATAGCTTAGGAAAAGCAAATTTCATGAGTTCCCATGTGTTGAAGATGAGATTCTGTTGGACTTACTGCCACTTCTGACTGCCCATGTTAAGCTATCGGGAAGATTAGCTTAAATACTCTAGGAGAGATTACTGACTAGCATGTTCGCTGAATATAAATATTCTGACACGAGATGTAATGATTTTGAGGTACTTTGCTTTGACTACTGGAAGCATAGTTTGTCGCCTTGCTGCATCCCCAAATGAATTGATCTAATCAATCCATAGTTATATATCAAGGTATAGAACTTCCCACTTACTGCCCATGCTTCCATGCAGGTAAACAATTACCCAACACTCTTTCTTTATCCTGCTGAAGACAAAAGCAATCCGGTATGTCTACTGAAACAAATGCAAAACATTCGGAAGTTATCCTTCGCCACATGTTGGTGATATATTGTTGCTCTGTATTCTATAATGTATATTCAAATGCAGATCAAGCTTTCAAAGAAATCAAGTTTAAAGGAAATGATGAGATCCATCAAAGAGAAGCTGCAAATTTCAGATGTCGAAACAGTACCCGCTGCTGACAATGTCAAGGATGAGCTATAGTAGTTGCTTCCACAGCTTTTGAGGACGCTGGGGTCCTGATAGAATGTGATAACAGAACATCCTTGGCTCGGTGTTTTAACTTCCTTAAGGTGAACGACAAGGGGATAGAATAGGAAATGATCAAATGGACATCGAAACCAAATTTCATGGTATTCATATATGGGTATTCCAGTTTTACTTCGTGGTATGAACAATTTTTCTGATCAAGTATCGTAGGGCTTTACCTCCCGAGCAGGTTCACAATATATTGATTTTCAACCGATTTCGAAGTCAAAAAGCGGCAAAAATATATATCCAAAATCGACTGATTTTAGCGATTTTGAAGCGATTTTAGACCGATTTTTCTTTGAAAACCAACAAAGTAAGCAACATCGTTTTCCTCTCTGATTTTCGACTAGTTTTATTCAATTTTTGACACACTTAAGGAAAATTTTAAAAAATTCAAGAAAAAATGGAAAAAAATATTGCAGAAAATATGAATAAATTCCAATTAATCTATAAAACAACTTAGAGAAATTTCAACAATTTTTTAATTCATTTAGTGATTTTGAAAAATTTAAAACATCAATTAATAAAAAGGAACATATACACCGTCAGATTTTTATAAAAATTTACAGACTTGATCATGCACTAAAATTTTAATGGTATCATAAAGAGTGCACAAGGATCATGTAGTAAATTTTTTAAAAATATTAGACTTCATGCAGTGCCCCTCGAAAATAAAAAACAGAAGAATATATACAAAGATAGTAGCACTGTAAAATTTTTAAAAAATAAATAGGTATGTTCATCATCTAAAAATTTTATACCATCATTAGCATTACCTCAGAGCCTCACACAAAAAATTGTAGAAATATTAGACTTCATTTAGAACTGCAGGTGCTTATATTTATGGCATTGATCAGGCCTTCATCATTTCAATCGCATGCACGTCATGCTAGGTCAGTCTTGAACTTCATATCACCAAACTTGGAGTAGAGCTCAATAGATCCTTTCTTACGGGTCAAAACTCAAAACTGCAGGTGGTTTCAAAGAAAGAACCTCCCTCAATACATAGGACCATATATAAAACTTTTCAAATGACTTGAAGTTCATTTGTTACATTTGAAAAATCAAAAACCGATTTTATATACGGTTTTTATCACGACTTTACCACTGTTAGATTTTTTAAAAATTCCTTATGCTTGATCATCATCTTAAATTTTTATGGGAACATTAGTGATGTATGAGGACCATCCAAAAAAATTTTCAATTTTTTTGATGTGTTTTGGACCATTTTTCGAACGGTTCAATGTGGACTGAGATCTCGGTGATTTCGCCTGAGATCTCGGATTTCCCAGTTGAAAAAAAAACCAAATTTGAAATTTAGTTTTTGCATTTCATCTGGATTTTACCCGAAATTTTCAAATCTCACCGAGATTTCGGGTTTCGACCGCCTCCGACATCTTTTCGAAATCGAGATTTGTAACCTTGCCTGCCCGTAAAACCCGCAGTTAATTAGCACCACCACCACCCCCCCTCTCTCTCTCTCGACCCACGCATTTCCGGCGAGCAACCGCGCGGGCCGCCGATCTCCGGCGACTCGCCTCCACACTTGCCGCTGCGGTTTCGTATCTTATGGCGGCCAAGAAGCGGCTAGCGTACGCGGCCTTCCTCCCGTTCCTCCTCACGCTCCCCATCCTCCCCTCCGACTCCCCGAGCGGCGGCGTCGGGGGCGGGGGTCAAACCCTATCTGCGCCCGCGGCCAAGTACGTCGTGCGGTTCGTCGAGTACCGCCCCGCCGACGACCACCGGGACTACCTGGAGGCTGGCCTCCGCGGGACCGAGCCGCCGCCGCCCACCGCATCGTGGCGGTGGGTAGAGCGGCGGAACCCCGCAGCCGCATTCCCCACCGACTTCGCCGTGCTCGAGATCCGCGACGCGCACCGCGCCGCCGTCGTCGCGGCCGTCCGGGCGCTCGGCCGCGTCCGGGGCGTGCACGCCGACGCCAGCTACTCACGGGGCGTCCTGTCAGCAGATCGGCCGCCGCGGCGGGGGAAGCTGTTCACTGCCATGTCGTCCGAGGGGGAGCAGCGAGGGGGAGATAAGGGGATGGTCTGCAGCCCGAAGAGTAATTCTTCTTCTGCTAGTTGGAGGCGGAAGCTTCTCATGCAGGTACATTTTTCTTGGTACTGATGGTGGAAACATCTATGAGTAATTGATGATTTGCTCTTATTTATTTGTGCCATTGATTATTTACCCCATGATGTCTTAGTGATATGTGGGCCCTGGACCATATGTGGGCAAATGATCAATTGCACCAACTAAAACGGGGCAAATGAGATCATTTCTTTACAGGTTATCATGCCATTGACAGTTTCTTGCAATTGAACCAGAATGATCGTTACAGCTATCTCTGAAAAGGAATAAACCTGTTAATTGAATCAAAGACCATTTGTTTACATTTTTTTTATATGTTTTCATGGTTAACTTATTGAGAAACTGAAAAACTTGGGTATCGGAGTGAGGGTCCATGTATAACTTTCATATAGTTAGTGAAAATCGGTTCAAAACGTTAGCCTTATTTATATAAACTGGAAGCGGAAATGAATGTATTATGTAGTGTATACTCTGCTTAAAATCAGAACATTTCCAAAATAGCACGATGTTAAAGCACTGAGATGCAACGCCACTTAAATGTTATAGACACTTGATGGTATGATATGTATCCATGTAAACAATCTTGTCCATATTTTGTGAAGTGATCAGGTGATTGTTGTCGTGTTTTTTTAATATGATAACACATGTCCTTTGACAGCAATCACAAGTAACATCTCTTTTTGGAGCTGAACGACTATGGGAAAGAGGCTTCACTGGTAGGAAAGTCAAAATGGCCATTTTTGACACTGGTATTCGGGCAGACCACCCACACTTTCGTAATATTAAGGTATGGTAATATTATATTTAGTTAATTTTGTTACCGGTGATTATAGTCCAACATACACGTGTAAGAAGGGAAGAAACATGAATTTGAAGGAATTGAAGGGGAAAAACTGACCTTGTGTAAGTGCATGTCCTACTCTTGAAGAACATGCACAATATCTTACCATGTACTTACTGTTATTGGCTGGCACTCTTGTCACCTCTACAGTGCTTAACTGCTTACTCTGAGATGTTGCATTAATTCATGTCGACTTGTCATGAAAACTATGGTGGCGATGCCTTGAGGGAACTGCTATGTTTTATTCTCTCATGTCAAAATAAAGTAGAGCTGGCTATCCAGATTAACTACTGTTGCAAGACAAATTTAAACTTGCATCATTTTCTTGCATATCACATCATATTTTTTTTTTCCAGAAATAGTTCTAAGGGCCCAACAATTTTGTAGGAGCGCACAAATTGGACAAATGAAGACACATTAAATGATAACCTTGGACATGGAACATTTGTAGCAGGAGTTATTGCTGGTCAAGATGCAGAATGCCCTGGATTTGCACCCGACACTGAGATATATGCATTTCGAGTGTTCACAGATGCTCAGGTACTGGACTTGGTTGCTGTATATGAAGCACACTCACTGCCTTTCCTTAAAATAATCTTTTATTATATCTTTTTTGACCTTTGCAACTGCAAATGGAACAAATGTCATCAAAATTAGGGAAACCCAGCTGTAATTTTTTTTGTAAAGACGAACTATGACTTACAGTGCCCTTCATGCTATCAGGATGTGTTATTCTTTCTAGAGGCATAAAATACAATTTGAAACATTCAAGCCCTGAGGAGTTCCTTTTCTAGTCTCAATAAAAATTCTTCGGGAATTTTTTATTATCTATTGGAAGCACATACAACTAACTATTGCTGGAAGTTGTGCTGGTAAGTTTTTGAGAATATCTTCTTGTTCTCAGTGCAGATATCCTACACATCATGGTTCTTGGATGCATTTAATTATGCCATGGCAACCGGTATGGATGTATTGAATTTGAGTATTGGTGGGCCTGATTACCTGGATCTTCCCTTTGTGGAAAAGGTACAACGTGATGATGATTGCCATTTTTTTTTGCCTTTTCACTTTCTTATCAGTATTGCATTGGTGCTTGGTGTTTGTATTCCATATCATTAAAAATATAACAGCTCTTTTAGCTACTCAGTAATGATAGTCACTTCTAGACCTCTACTATTGGGCTATTGGCGGTACCCTCTAGTAGTGTTTGTCCAGACTTGCTTTGTCAGTTTTGTTATCATCTATTTATTTTGGTTGTAAATAAATAGATGAGCTTATTGACTAGCTACTAGCAACAATAGGAAGAAGGCCCACTTTTTAAACCAATTAAGTAGTTTCTGGTTAAGTCATTGATAGATCCATGTTAGACTTCCCTAGCTAGATCGAGATCTTATTGACTATGGGCTTGTATTCATTGACAAATCTCCCTAGCTACTGGTTTTTTCCTTAGTTATGTAGTTTTGGATATTTTTCTGTTATTGCTGAGTGAAAAAGAGTCCAGTCTGAGTAAGCAATTTCTGCTGAAAGAGCGCAGCCTGAGTCACCTCTGCTAATATATTTCTTGTTGCTTGATGAATTAAATTTGGTTCAAGAATAAACAAAATCTATATTGAGAATTTGAAAGTCTTCTGAATTGGTTCTGTAGGTCTGGGAGCTCACGGCAAACAACATTATCATGGTGTCAGCTATTGGAAATGATGGCCCCCTTTATGGCACATTAAATAACCCTGCCGATCAAAGCGATGTCATTGGCGTTGGTGGTATTGATTACAACAACCATATAGCTTCATTTTCCTCTCGAGGCATGACTACGTGGGAGCTACCTCATGGGTACATCTTTTTAACTTGCTACTTGCTAGTATGCTATTTTCCTGGTTTGTTACTGTTTTCTTATATTCTCCAAAGCAATATTGCAGGGGCTTTTAGTCTTGTTGAAGAAGCTAAAGCTAGCATTGGCCACCACTGCATTAGAACACTATGTAAAGCCTATGAAACATGTAGCCTACTTGTGTGTGTTTTCCTATACCTGTACTATCCGTAAAAAATTTTATTAAAGGTTTAGGTTGCTTACATTTCATATTTTCTTCCGTATTATGGAGATAAGGGTCTTTGCCATATTTGCGCTTCACCAAACTTGGCCATCACAAGTGCAAACAAAAGATGATCATTTGCTGATTCTTTTTAACCACGAAGTTGCAGTTGAAGTATCATATGGCATAGTAATATTGTTTTTTGGGGTTTAACAAAATCAATTCATGTATAGTTCCAATTTGATGACAGTACTCTGCATTGCTATGGCACTTGAATGAAACTGATGAAGCATGATTTAGTAATTACTAACTACATCTTGTTGATGTTAGTACCACATAATTGCATAATTTTAATGAGAGTTTCTTGCTTTGTATTTAATGGATAGCCAATTTTTATAGTTTTGTTGTTGCTGAGGAGTAGATTATATGATATATCTTTTAAAACTTTATGACGAGAGAAAATATTTCTTTATTTCTAACTTCTATATTTAGTTATACCTAGCCTGTAATTGTTGCTGAAAAAACTGTAGCAAATAACTTGATGTTGCAAAGGTGATGCATGATATGTAGTGTTGAGAATCTTTTTTGACAGTTCAATAGTAACCTTTTCTCTTGCACCCGGCACCCGCTTCATTTCACACATCTTAGAAATGGCATCATCAGAAAGTGTGGCTTTGATTCTGCAGATATGGCCGTGTAAAACCTGACGTTGTTGCATATAGTCGTGATATAATGGGTTCGAAGATCAGCACAGGTTGTAAGACCCTTTCAGGTACTAGTGTTGCAAGCCCAGTGGTTGCTGGCGTAGTATGCTTGCTCGTTAGTGTTATACCGGAAGACAAGAGGAAGTCTATCCTTAATCCTGCTACTATGAAACAGGCCCTTGTTGAGGGTGCTTCTAAGCTTTTGGGGCCAAACATGTATGAGCAGGGTGCTGGCAAGCTTGATATGTGAGTTTCTTCCCCTTTTTACATACTTTTTCATAGGTCTGTGGCCTGTTGGATATTTCCCATGTCTCTTATTGCATTATTTCTCAACTGTAAGGTGCATCCATTCAGAATCCAGAGAATATATCCTGTCGAACTTGCCTGCCCTTTTATTTTATTTTTTGATTAAATAAATACTCATTTATTGTACCATCCTTTTTCAGCTGGCAATCATATGAAATATTGAAAAATTACCAACCACGCGCAAGCATCTTTCCTAACATGCTTGACTTCACCGACTGTCCCTATTTCTGGCCTTTTTGTCGCCAACCTCTGTATGCTGGAGCCATGCCAGTAGTCTTCAATGCTACAATTCTGAACGGGATGGGGGTTATTGGTTATGTTAAAGATCCACCTGTATGGCAACCTTCTGAGGATGTGGGCAATCTTCTTGGTGTTCACTTCACCTACTCAGACGTCATCTGGCCTTGGACGGGGTACCTTGCCCTGCACTTGCAAGTTAAAGATGAAGGTTCTCAATTTTCAGGCATAATTAGTGGCAATGTTACTTTATCAATTTATAGCCCAGCAGCCCACGGAGAAAGCAGCCAACGAAGTAGTACATGTGTTCTTTACCTGAAGATCAAGGTGGTTCCAACACCTGTTCGGTCAAGAAGAATACTGTGGGACCAATTTCATAACATCAAGTACCCATCTGGCTATGTTCCAAGGGATTCACTTAATGTGCATAATGACATCCTTGATTGGCATGGTGACCACTTGCACACAAATTTTCACATACTGTTCAATATGCTGAGAGATGCAGGATACTATATTGAGACCCTTGGGTCACCACTTACCTGCTTTGACGCTAGCAATTATGGTACACTGCTTATGGTTGATCTTGAGGATGAGTACTTCCATGAAGAGATTCAGAAACTCAGGGATGATGTTGTACACAAGGGGCTTGGCCTTGCTGTTTTTGCTGAATGGTATCATGTTGATACAATGGTGAAGATGACATTCTTTGATGAAAATACCCGTAGTTGGTGGACTCCAATCACTGGGGGTGCAAATATTCCTGCTCTTAATGAACTTTTGGCACCATTTGGCATTGCTTTTGGGGACAAAATACTAACTGGTGACTTCTCAATCAATGGTGACCAGACCCACTATGCTTCTGGAACTGATATAGTGCAATTTCCAGCAGGAGGTTTTTTGCATAGCTTCCAACTTAAGGAAAACGACAAAACTGCGCAGGATAGCTCAGGCACTCCAGATACACAAAGCACCCATGGGAAGAGCAAGGTTAACATCTATTGCTCTTTTAGTTGCATACTTTCTGATATCATGGTCTTTTAGCTGTGAGTGTCACGTTCTGAGCTAACTAATGGGTGTTGATCATGCTAACCTCATAATGATAGCCTCTTGAACTTTTGCATAACACTTTATTTGTTAAAGAGTAAGTCCAGTTATTTAGATTGCTTGATTTTGTCTAATCAAAGGGGATGGCTATGGTACATATTACAAAAAGGTTTTAAACTTTTGCCCCCCTCACTAGTTTTACACTCCCCATTGCCCCCACTTATAGGGTGATTAGTGGATGGTGGGAAACGTGTATGTATCAGATGGTGAGAAATGTGTATGTATCATAGTTACTTTCATAATTGAATGCTCTAAAAAACTGTAATCTAATGCTATTTTTATGCAACTGAAAAATATCTTCCAATTGATCTCTTTGTAAATCCGACTATATAAGTTGTATTTGATTAGGTGATAACGGCTAACCTATCAAAAGCTCTAGTTAGGGAAAATATGTAGCTTATTTATTGTGATATTTTGACCCTTCATTATGTTTTAAAAAAAATCATGTGGCATAGTGTGCACTGTTCGCTATCTTTTTTCTGATGAAAATTGATATTTAATTTAAATCCTTTAAAGAAAGAATTCTAATGAGCATGCTGACCTGTTCATTCTCCTGTGGATTTTTTTTTTATCACACCAATTCCCCCCCACAAGAGAATAGTCTGATGGCACCTGTTTTACATTATATAATATTGTCGTATGCATTAGTATCTACGGCTTATTGATTTCACCTTGGCAGCTCTCTTCGATTCTTGGAATGATTGAAGTAGGTGAAGGGCGGATTGCAGTGTATGGAGATTCAAATTGCCTTGACAGTAGTCACATGGTCACAAACTGTTATTGGCTTTTGAGAAAAATTGTGGAGTTTACTGGCAATAGAGTCAAAGATCCTATCCTTTTCTCGGAAGCAGTTCAGTTGAAATTTCCAGTTTTTGAGAGCATCCATCGACCCTCACGTAGACCAGATGTAAATTTTTCAATGTATTCTACTGTCACTGGCAAGGAATTGATCTGTCACCAGGATTCCCGGTTTGAGGATTGGGGAACGAAAGGCCCAACAGGCACAACAAGAAATCTGCCAGAATACCAGAAGAATGAAGTTTCTAGCACTCCCAATCTAGCAATAAAAGCTTCTGATAACAGACAAGATGAAGCTGCCCTGCAAAAGCCTCTTTCAACACCAAGTGCTGCTAAATTTGATGATAAAAGAGACTATTTTGGCTCTATCAGTCATGAAGAGGTACCATGTCTTGCCTCCTCGTGAAACAACAATTATTTTATTTTCCTGTTTTCGTTCTCTCAGCTGCAAGGGTCCTTTTGAGCTGTACAATATCTGTAAACACTGTACATCTAGGGTGTCTGGATACGCCAATACCGATACGGATATGCGATACGTTGATACTACGATAGTTATTTTTCTAAAAACACCGATACGGCGGTACATATGTATATATATAATAAAAATAAAATAAAAGAGAAACATACATGACATATAGTATATCATACACAAAATAGACATAAAAGAGACAATACAAAAGAAAATGAAGAAGCAACTGGCTACCCTGTATGAGTATACTGGTCAGAGGGGGATATGCTAGTCCTAGATCTTGCGTCCATTGGGCTTGAGACTTTTGCCAAGAAAGATCTTCCTCCTAGGCGAGGACCGAAGACAATCTCTATTTCAGCTCTATTTTTCTTAATCAACAAGGTCAGCATTGAATGGGCTAGATCATCTCAAAGGTCCATCAATCGATAGCAAGCGGCTTATGACATATAGTCTACTGATGCTCCAAACGTCTCCACAATTGTGCGCTTCTATTCCTACCAGCCGCAGCCATATGTCTTACCTCCTAGCTGTTGCTGCCCTCACCAGCTCGACTGTCACTGGTTACTTGAGATTATAACACACTATCATAGAAGAAGGAAGAAGAGTACTAATAGGACTCACCATGCATAAGAACCAGTGGCACGTCGTACCGGCGGAAGAGGGGTGTCACGAGCCACTGTTTACAGGGGGGGGGGGGGAATATTGGCGTGGGAGCCCGGAGGAAGAGGATCAGGAGCGGTGATGTAGGGAACGAGAATGGATTGCTAGATAGGAATAAACGATTCTAGCATCTCCTTCTGTGTTGGTAGAGGTATTATGGTTGGGAGGTATTAGGGAAATATCATGCAAGTATTGGGAATTATTTTTGTTTTTTGAAAAATAGGAAATTCACCGATAGGGCAGGATACGTATCCGACCGTATCTGATATGGATAGGTATCCGATACGATACACTAGTTTTCTTAAGTATCCGAGTAACATAGGTGTACATCAGGGTTAGCATATTACTCTATGCACTAATATAACTGTGGTTACTGCTAGAAATTAATTATTAAACCTTTCATTGTGTACTGGTCAAGTGGTCAGGCTGTCGTGCAAACACTCACTGAATATTTTTTGCTGCAGCCTATAGTAACCACATATTATTGCTTATATAGTTCTTTCATGTTTATTCTGTCTATAGTTAGGCACTGTTTGGTCAAGCTCCAGCTCTGGCTTCTATATAGAAGTTGGAGCTATGCTTGTGACTATGAATGATATGCTAGAGCCATAAATTTGATTCACTATAGTGTTTGTGTGGCATCTTCAATTTCTGTTCGTGAAATTTTTTATTGCATTTATTACCATGATGTTTGAATCTTAAAAGGCAAAATTGTTGCAGCTTTTGTGTACCAGGTCAATATGAACCCTGAAAAGCACATGGTTAGGCCTTAAGACGGAACACAGAACTGTGGTGAATGGAAAGGCCATATAACTACAATCATGTTTTATGCAATACGTAGAGGATAGAAGGAAGTTCAATAGTGTTATTTCTGTAGGACATATTGTACAGGGGAAGTTTTTTCCATTCAATGGTTGTGTAGTTTTGGTTAGAAGGTATTAGTTCGGATGATATAACCTGTAAACTGCCTATCCCTAGTCAAACTAGTTTTGGGGGAAGTTGTGAGTACTCTTATCTTAGAATATGTTCGATGGGCATTGCGTGGTGTACTGACTTGTGGTGATGATGCAGGTTGACATAGGAATGTTAGTGGCAAGCCAATGGATGGTACCTTGCTTTGCTGCCACTACTTGTAAGTAATGTATACCTATTAAGTTTCAAATATACGATCAGGTGTGTAATTTTTAACCTGATTCCTTTCTCAACACGCAGGTCTTATGTTGTACCTCAGTTGCAGAGTGCAACAGAAGCGCCGTCGACGAAGGAAAGGGTCAGTAACTGGTCGGCAAACAAGTTTGGTATAACATGACACGATGTTGGAGGCCGAATAGGGGTTTTGCACCTGTGTTTCTGTCCTCCAGCCATGGTAAGGTTACAAGGAGCTCCATCTGCTCCACAAGACACAGAGGCTCAGTTCTGCTGGAAATTCCTGATCTTGTTTTCAGCTCGCAATGGGGGTCCATCGATGCACATTTTGGCACCGGGACGCAGGACCGGAGGCACATGGCTCATGTTTTTTTTCTCCGAGCGAAGAGAGCTGATTAACGCTTCTGCAACTGCATGGCTGGGTCGTTCTATTTCAACATTCATTTTGTGTGATATCGCCATGTGGTGTTTGTAGTTGTTCAAAATTTTGCCCTTGTAATAATACACTGCTTTTGGCGCGTAATCGTTGAGAGCGGAGTAATTCATTAGGAAGAGCCTGCAGTTAACGAGTTCATTCTTTGCCATCTCCGTTGCTCGGTCGGGATATGTTTCAAGTGAAGGGGGCTGAGCTTCCTGTAGGTCCATAAACCCTCGAGGGCAGCTAAGCTTGAGCTTGTAATTATAGTCGAGGTCTAGGCTTCTTTGATAAATTATTTACAAGTTCTTTTAAATTGTCCTGTCTGAAAGTTGTCTATTTGAAACGATATGTTCGGGTTGCTTGATTTTTACATTTTTGCAAACAAACAAAAAATAGCACGCTTCCTATGAAATCATGTAGATTTCACGCACTACAAACTAAGCCTGATGGTCTGTTTGGGACATTGAAAATTTTTCGGGAACAGAGTAATTACCGATTGGTTCGATGTTTAAAACTGATTACCATACATACTGTTACCCTCTTCTCGTCTAGGAGAAAATGAAGGCTTATTTCATCATATTGCTATCGTGGGGTTAAGAGGCCCGGCTGACTGTCACTCGATCCTAAAACTCGGCTAAAACAGGGGCTTCTTGCCGTTCAAAAGACCCATCAAATGGTCGAAGACATGCGAGCCGCCGTCACGGATCCCCGAGTGCATGTACTCGTTGGTCACCCACAGCCGGATCCCCGCGATCTGGGAGGCCGTCTCCTTGGCAATGTTGAAGTTGACGTACATGTCCTCGTAGTAGACAGCGGCAGCGACCGGAACCTGCAGTGTGCCATTGCCATTCGTGAGATGGGGGCACAGGCTTCTACCAAGAGAGGAAATATAGGACGATATACGCGCAAGATAAGATACGCAAGGTTACGAGCTAGGTACGGCTCTTAGGAGGAAGAGCGAACCTTATTGTTGTTCAACACGCTGACGTCATACAATGGAGGCCAGTCCTCCTTCTGAGCTAACAAATGGGCAGCATCCTTTAGGTGGCGCAAAGAATGGATCTCATCGAAGATACAGGGAAATACCATCTGTGTAATGAGAGATGAATACATGTTAGGAATATGTAGCAAAGAAGGTGATTGTACCTCAGCAGTAGGCTGCTACATAGTGTCCTCTTAGCATTGCGCAGGTTCCTTTCAACATGATTTGTGCCGTATTGGACTCGCTTTAATAGCTAAACTAGAAGAGAGCTTTCTTAACCTGAATACCATCCTTTCTAAAAACAGTGTCAACCCAAGTTAATGCTGGGAAAGGTCTTCCTACGATATGTTTTACTTTGCTTAACGAAAAAGGCATCAGGAAGTTTCCATCAGATAACTGAAACTTAAAAAAAATTTCCATCTGTCACACTTCAGTAATTATAGGCTATTGATTGATTGAAAGTAACCGGCAAAATATGCCTTCCACTACATGAATTACTAATTTGATTAGAAACATTAGACTCTAATGAATGATACTTCCCTTAAAGATCTGGGCCGCTGGGCGTACCTCTCCAGTAAAATACACAGGACGGCCTTCTTCTGTAGCCTTAATAGGATCAAACAAACTTTCATTTTCACTGCCAACCTTGTGGGCCGACCATTTTGATGAAGTTCCCTGCATCCATGAATAATAAGAGACTTACACAAAAGAAAAGAGTACTGTTACACTACCAGCTAAACAGTACCACTAAGTTTCACAAGTTACCTGACAGTAGATAGACTCATGCAAGAGAGCATAAAGAGGATTTTGATCAAAACCTAACCACATTTCAAACTGCAGAAAATATAATGTTGGGTTACCTATTGGAAACATTGAAGTGAAAAAACTGTAGAACATTGCCTCACCAGGAATACGCTAAATTTTTAAAACCAACATTATGCACGTTGATGGGGAGTTTACCTCTTTCAAGAAGTAATAGCTTATACTCTTTTTTGCACCAGGGACTAGTATAGGATCCCACACCCTCTCGAACCTGTCACAGACAAAATAGTAAGAATGGCACAGACCAGATACATTGTGTTCATGTTCGTTTTTCAAGTCATGAATAAGAAAATCAAAAGTATTTCTTACAGATAATGCAGCCTTTCAAATCCTCCACCAGAACCTAAACCAGATAGTCCAAGACACTGCAACATCTTAGGAGTTAACCTACCACCTGATGGGAGAAGAACCTGAAAAAAAAAGTTTGCATACGATAAAAGTTTCCGAAGTCACATAGGAAAGGAAACACAAAATATACACTGTAAGAGTGACTTACTCCTCCACCTTCTGATTCACTTAAGTATCTTACAACCTCATGAATGACTTGTATATCTTGAGGAAACCTCTTATAGTACTTCTCATTTTGCTGCTGAACCTGTTTAAAGCAGGCTCTGTACACAGTATCTGCAGTGTAGGCCTTTCCTAGTGGTGGAAGCCCTCCAGTCAAAAGAACAGATTTCAGGCCTTCTGGGGCAAAACTTAAATATGTAACAGCACAAAATCCACCATAACTCTGTAATGGGAGAAAGAGTAGACAGTGTAATTAATATCATGCTACATTAGCAAAAATAAACAAGAATACATGACCGTCAGTAATCTAATCCAAAATCATGGGTTGTCCATCAGATGGAAGATCAACAAGTAGTTTGCTCAGCTAAGATCACAAAGTTTGTGTCGAACAAAGCTTTAATGAGACCTCTCGTCTATGGCCAACATTGCTTTTTTAAGGCCACATAGAGCAGCATATCAATGGGATCAGCTTTCCAAGATTCATTGTTTGGATGAATTCAACAGAATTGACTACCGTGCCCCCATGTCATTTTACATATTTTGGAGATGTTAACAACAAATCAAGAACCTTATTTCAGCTATCAGAAATTTAGAATCGTGTTGAGGAGATAACAAATTTGTCCCAGAATACTTTTACTCTTGCTGTTAAACACTCAGATGGTCAAATCTAAGTCTACTTAGATCTTTAGTCTTGCTAGCACTTGAAAATTCAGTATGAACAGTGCATCCAAATTAATATGTATTGCAATAAAACCAGTTGTTTCTTCAATGGTAGCAAGCATAAGCAAGGAAGCTAAGAGTAGTTTGCCAACACTACACACACCAAAGTTCAGACTTCGGTGTGAGTGATTATGTAATGGTGCAAGAAACAGAAACTCTAATTGAAAGGTAAGTGTGAACCATTTGCATTTCCATGAAAACCTTGAAACCTTAATGCCACTGCAAATACAGATTTTTGTTGAAGACTTACGATGATGACATGGATCTAAAAAGTAACAAGTGCATCAAGATCACGTCAAGTTAGATATCATACCTGTCCTAAAACTGTCCAAGGCTTGGCGTCTGGTACAAGATGTTGTCGAATAAACTCTGCATCCTTAACTATGTTATCTGCCCTGAAATGCTTCAAATACTCCACCTGCTCTGCTGCAGATGTCATTTGTGAAAGAGATGATGTTGTCAATGGAGTTGACAATCCCGTTCCTCTCTGCAAAGGAAAAAGATGTCAACACAAGAAGAGCAACAGGGAAACAAAGATGAAGAGAACACAGCATCCACCAAAGAAGCTGGATTGTACCTGATCGAGCAATACCACACGGTATTCTTCGCATGCTTTCTTTATCCATCCACCAGCTTCTATGGGACGAGGACTTTCAAATCCAGGCCCACCTTGTAGGTACAACAAATAGGGCAAAGGCAGCTCTTCTTTTCCGGCTGTAAATACACTTGACATGAGCGTCATGAAGATTGACAATCACGCAAACGCAAGCAAAATTAACTCGCAGTGCTACAAGCCTACAATGTTGGATACATCACATCAACTTAATTTTAATTCTTTCATGCATTGATTTTATCAATGTCTCTTGCTCCACACACTCAGCACATCATCTCTACAATTAAGCCGGCTGTACCATACCTATGATTCAGTGAAGCAGGCTGACTTGATGCATTAGCACTTAAGCCGCCGCTGCTGGTCGTGTCAGTGGACAATGCAATAGGTTCGTCAACGTCTGCATGACTCATGTTCAGATCAACTGGATAATGTTCTTCCTACTCGCCAAATTATATAACCGAATCCAGCAAAATTACAGGATTGTATTGTGCCCCCGACTCGAACAATCGTGCAACGAAACGGTCAAACGAGCGATGCGTGCTTCTAATTGCTCAGCTTAGCGCGCCCTCCCGAACCCACCGATCGATCCCACTACGGATGGGCAGGGTTTATCTTATCCCCCAACTCCATGACCTCACGCACGCGCACAGGGTAGCAGGGAGAGGCGAGGGAGGAAGCGCGACTCACCTGCGACTACCTCGCGGGCGAAGACGGTGATGGTGGGGGCGGAGGGTGAGCCAGAGGAGTGGTCGAGCGGGACGGCGAAGCGGTGGTCGCGGAGGCTGAGGTCCGGCACCGCGTACCACCCCCCGGCCTGGTGCGGCGCAGCGGCGGCCGATGACATGGCCGCGGCAGCTCTCCTCGTCGGGATCCGGCGGTGCGGGAGGCGGAGGCAGACGACGAGGAAGGTTGGGTGGGAGTGGAGTGGGAGAGCGGAGGCGGTCACGGAACGGAGAAACGCTGTGGCCATGTGGGGATGTATAATACCGGGCCATTAATGTAGTGATGATAATAAGAAAAAGATAATACCGTCGAATTAACTATTTTATATAAAGTGAGGACGGAAATATAAATGTGAATATTGAGCACAAAGTGACGTCAATCTGAAGTCTAAAATCACTAAAATCTCATCGAGATTTAAATAGTACCGTAGCATTTTGATATTTTTTTAAAAAAATTATTCGGCCGAGATTTAAGACAAAGAGGATCCGAAATTTAAAATCTTGACCAAAATTTTTGAAATCTTGCCTGGAATTTGCCTGGAATTGGATTGTGGTTATGGATCGACCATTCCGATTGCAATCCTAACTGCGATGGTATCTACGAACCTTGCAATCTCCGTATCATGGTTTTTAAGATACCATCACGTTAACATGAAAAATACCACGATACCGACAACCTTGTAATTGGCAATGACAAAGTGACGTCAACCTGAAGTCCGTCACGAAGTGAATTTTTTTTTTCGAAAGGGAAAGATGTTTGACTGCTCCTTGTCCAGTCGGATAGTTCGCGGTACAACAACGCCGTGGGAGGATGCAACCGACTTGCCCGGCTGGCCCGTTGACCGTTGTGCACACCGTTCAAATGCCCACAACGCAGCTACATGACGCACCTTTTCCTTCTTCGGTCGTTGCCATGCAACAGCAAATTATCCAAGTGCAAGTTACAACTCAAGGTTTTGCGAGTGCGAGTCACCCAACTGGTAGCTCTGTTCCCTTCATCCGGCGTGCAGAATCCATGACAGAAATGTGGGTGGGAACAAGAGAGAGAGAGAGAGAGCATAATACTAATGCTTTGCTCCATAGGCTCGTTCACCGGGTGTAAGCAAAGCGGCATAGGAACTGCTGCTACAAACAAGTGCTGTGGATCAGCACATCGCTTCCACTAGGTTTTCCCAAGTCTCTACACTAACAACCCAACATAACCCAAAAAGATACATCTACCCAAACCAGAGATTAAGAGTTCAGAGCCGCCCACAAAATGACATCCTTGTTAACTTGGCTACGGCCAGCTCTAGATGAGTGATACCACAGTGCCTGGCATTTACCTGCGTGCATCCGTACCAGGTGACCGAGCCTGACTAGTCTGCTGCCCCGCGGTGTTCAAGTAGCGGTCAAGCGCTCGACTGTAAGCAGGACCTGTCAGACTCCCCCTCATCTGCCCCGTGGGACGCCAGTTTTGCTCCACGGGAGGCTTCGGGAGGCCATCGGAAGTTCCGACGTGGGGTGGCACGCTCGAAGTCGGAGCAGTAGGCGGTAGGCTGGCGGACTGCAGGCGCGGTGGCGCCTGTGGGATTGCTGGTCGAGGGGGCATTGCTTGCGATCTCACCGCCTGGCTGCGCTGCGTGGAGAAGAGATGACTGTGAATGTCCGAGCTGATTGTACTGCCTGCTTGGGTCGACATGGCCGGAGGAAGTTCGACAGTTTGAGGTGGGGGAGCTTGTGCGTGTTGACTCGTTAGATTGCTGCTTGGCATGGCCTGTGGAACTTCGACGGTTCGAGGCGGGGGAACTTGCGCACGTTGACTCGTTATATTCCTCACCAGTAGCTGATCAAAGTGCCGGTGTTGTTGCATAGGGGCGGCTGCATAGGTATTTGCGCCTCTAGCCTGTCCTGGGCCTCTTGACGGCGGTCTTATACCCATGAGAGTTGATCCAACAACCCGACCGTGCAGACGGCTTGAGGTGTTGCGCATGTCCTGCCAACAATTATGATTCTGTCAGCAATGTTTGTTGAGATAAATTTAATCCAAGCAAAACATGCAAAAAAAGATGTACCGTGTATTAAACTGTAACTAGCTGGTACTCTGAACTGGCAGTCAACAGTACCTGGTATGTCATTATATTATATCAATGTTTTAGGTTCTTGAGCTAACATACATGCTAGTACAATAACAACCGGTTACCAGGAGTTGCAACACACAAGCAAGACAGCACACAAGTATGTAACAAAGAGAGCGAATTAATTCAAACTAGTTACCAGGTACCTCTCAAATAGCTGAGGACCAGATGACACAAATTTCAACCTCCAAATCATTTTAGCATACAGGTCCCTCCAGTCACAACAGAATGTCGTTTTGAGGTACATGCAGTCAAACTTTATAAACTTTGGCTACCGATATCTTTTTCAATATTTAGATTGAACACGTGAAAATAGTATGTCTAGATTTGTCTCGAAAAAACTTCATAAAAGTATAATTTTATTAGGTTTTTATAAATCAAATACAATAAAAATTAGTTGTCAAAGTTGCATTCTAGGGACTATGTCGATGTCCAAAACGACAATCTTTTGTGACTCGAGGGATATGGAGCTCAGTCAGGATGGCTTATGACTAAGTATTACAGAAACTGAAGTCATCGACCGGTTCTACTGTGACTGCAACTTAAATTTTGAGCCCGTTCGGTAGACCTCCAGCTCTCATATTCTCATCTGGAGGAGCCAGAGCTCTACTGAACGCGTTCGGCTCCCTCGCACGGCTCTGAGAATCCTAGAGGAGCAATTCTCCCATTTTGCCTGGGCACAAGGAGCGGCCTCTAGCCTGCTCCCCACAAGAATCTCAGCCCCCACGTTGCCTCCCCGCCTCGACCGCGCCGCCTCCCCGCATCGCCTCCTTGCCTCCCCGACTCCTCGAGCGCCGCCTCCCCGCCTCGACAGCCGCCGATCTACCCCGCCTCGAGCCTATCGACTCGTCCCCACCTGCGCCGCCTCGACTGCCGCCTCCCCGCCTCAACCGCCGCTGATCTACCCAGCCTACGCCGCCTTGACCGCCGCCTCCCCACGGCGACTCCCCGCCTCGATTGCTCGCCCCGTCCACCGCCTTGAGTGCCCCGATGAGTGCTGCCTGGAGGTATGGCCGAATCTAGAGCTAGCTGCTAGCCGAACACTTCTCTAAAATTGCTACTGATTCTTCAAAGTATCAGAATCAAGACTTGGAGTAGAATCAAAGAGCAGGAGCTAGAGTGCTACTGAACGGGGCCTTAATATGTTCTGCAAGGTGATTCTATTGGAAGATAAAACGGTGCTACCTTATGTTGGTAATTATCATGATATAGTAACTTGGAAAGATTGTTACCTGTTGTGTTGACTGTAGATGCATCAACGAAGCGGCATCGAGAGCACTTGGTAGTGGCCCAACACCAGTATTCATCGCAGTGATGACACTGTCTGTATTTGTCATCTGATGTGCTTGGTATGTTGAAGAAGCTGATTTGGATTGTGGGATAGGAGGTGGATGATTAAAGACATTTGGCTGCACCCTTCTAGACAACCTAGGATTTTGTGGTGGTGCTGCCAGAGCCTGGACTGCTACAGGCTCCCTCCTGACATTTCTAGGTATAGGAGATCGTGCTACTTCTGATCCAGGTAATGGATCTATCAGTGATTGCAACTGCACAGTATCGGGATATGTTCCTTGTAAAACATGTTGCATGGCAAATGTTGAATTGGAGGTTTCAAGAGGAGAGATGGCATCCGTGATAACAGGGCACAGAATATCTTGAGGCAGAATAGACTCCAAGGTCCCAAATGAACTAGAGCCCGGTCCACCAGTAGCAGGTAGTAATGAATTTTGACCAGAAGTCGAAGTGACATTGCTACACCCATTACTTCCACCTACATGAGCAGTTGTGCTTGTTAGCACATTCAGAAGATAGTCTGCCACAGATAAATCTTGACTATTCAAGAGAGGCTTCATGTCTTGTGACGCAGATGCACAACTCATTGGCAGATCACCATCATCATTTCCGTTTATCAGTTCTATGACATCAGGAGAAGTTGCATCAGGTTCTACAGTATCCCCGTTCGGCTGAATGACTTCATCAGCATGTCTATCTGATTTCTCATCATGAACTGAAACAGCTTTCCAAGATCCATCAGGGAATACAAGAATATCAATGATATCATCTCCAGTCTCTTGTAATACCTGAGAGCAAAAAGGAGATCAATCATAATGAGAGGAAAATATGTACAAATGCATTATAGAACTTGCCTTGGCCATCTCTTGATCAATACGTAGGTCAATGAAATTTGAAGGAGTATTACAACATGGACAGCGCCAGGTCGGTTTCCTCAGGTTCATCTCCATGTAATTATCATAATCAAAACACTAAACAATACAGGCTATGTTATTATTTTTATTGAAAAGAAAAATTTTCAATCCATCAATACAAACAAACAGATGAAATCTATACCTGATAGTGTTTGCATAGGCGCCCTTTAATGGGAGTTCTTATGCGCCTAAAACTGCAACAAGAAAAGGCAACAAATATTTTCAAGTACAGCATCAAAAGGCAACTCACTAGCACTTTTCATTCAAACATATATACAAGTATAATTTCACGTTCTAAAATTTTACCCAACCACCAACAGTCTAGACTCTAGACAGACACATGGACTATCAGAATAGTTATTATAAGGTGAATAAATGGTTCAAATATCCAACTGACTGAGTGCATTGTAACAGTCACATACACAGGCATGATATAATTACCTTTTGCACCTTCTACATCACCAACCAGACACAGAACATAATTAATTAATGCCAACTAGATATTACAAATGGTTCTTATAGAGGTTATTTGTCCTTTCTACCTGCAAGAACTCACTTCAGACTTTGTAGTAAATGTGGCGACACGCATAATTAGCCCAGGATAATAACAATAAAACTGTCATTACACTGAGTTAATTACACGAATATCAGCATAGTAGCTAACAAAATATCGAACACACCCGATACTTTATCAGTTACTATACTGCGTTCAGAGTGTTTCAACAGAACAATAATTAGACTGAATGAAAAATATATTACATTCAAAAGTCACGCAGGGCTATATGTCCGGTACAATAACTATACATAAGATCCAAGTACATGAAAAATATATTACAACTATTATTTACCCCAATGACCACCTAACACCAGGTGACGGTCTCCCAAAACCCCTACTCCTGGTAGTAGTAGCAGCAGCAGCAACAGCAAAAGGGGATTTAGCAAAAGTACAAGGTACTCAGTAAGCATTAATAAAGAATGCAATACATTAATTTCTCTCATTTTTTTCATTTAAGCTCACTTTCTCTCAAATTCTGATTTTTATTAAAAATAGGTTTTTGATTTTTCTTTAAAGGTTGGACATTTTAGTTTAAAAAGACTACCAACACCCGTGTATGAGGCAGAATTAGCATTCGTGGTCTCCAATCCAAAAGACAGACATGAATTCATGATTTTAGACCTGCGTAGGTTTGTACCGCTTTACCCATGTGACCCCAACAAGAAAGGCTCCAAAACGTTTATCACTAATTCAGTAATCGTGATCTCCAACCAAGGTTGTCAAGGCGACAAGGTGATGCGAGGCGCCAACCCATCGCCTGGACGCCTAGGGCGACAAGGCGGGCGACAAGGCGAGGATTAGGCGAAGGTAAGCATCAGCCATGTCCCTCACTCCCTGTACAAAGCCACACACATGACATGAGCATCAACACAACAGAGCAGTAGAGAGCAGCAGAGCAGTAGAGAGCGAGCAGCAGAGGAACTGTGGCGAGCGAGAGAGCGAGCAGCCGTGGCGCGGAGGGGAACCTCATCACCTCGGCCGCTCGACGCACGGAGGAGGACGGCGCAGAGGGGGGCCATGGCCGGCAGGAGGCGAAGGAGAGGGAGGACTTACGGATCTACAGCCGACGGAGGTGGTGGCGGCGAATGGCGATGCGGCGGACGGACGAATCCATGTCGGCAGTCGCTTGTCCTCAACCGACGGAGCCACGACGCCAAACCCAGTCGACCGCCCTAGCGATTTATCCCGTGTCCTCCCAACCCTAGGCGGCGCGACCGCCGGAGACGTCGCGACGACGGCGGCGACGCTGAGCGGTCGAGTGACGCCTTGCTCCGGCCAGGCGAGGCGATCGCGTCCGGCGAGCTCCCTCCGGCGCCGCGACGCCTAGGTGACGCCTTGACATCCATGTCTCCAACCCTGTTACTCGAGTGGGGGATCCTCCCAAGGACATCCCACCAAACTCGCAACTAACAGTCGTACTCTATCATATGGTGGCAGCACTACCTTGGCTTCACATATTGCGCCAATATGGACAACCTCGGTTACATGGCTGGGTTTCCATCTGCCGCTGTCTTTTCTGCGCCTTCCAGCATACCCAAATTCGGCGTCCTAGTTACTACATAACTACCATATGAAGATCACAATACTTTCATAGGACAACCTTTTCTGACCGATTTCGCACACTATGGTTGATATCGGAAATACGGCTCAATGCCCAAGTACTAGTTGTTTATCCTCACATTACAGCCTACGTAGAGGACCCCGCCGGTCCATAACCTTCTCATCGACATCCTCTACCCACCATAATAATTTTACGCCACAAGCCCACAACCAACTAATAAGTCCTCAATACCAACAATTATTATATTCCCATTTCAATCCACATATCACTTTCTCAATTAAATACAACAATCACATTCTCAACTCCATAAATCAACTCATAATTCAACCGATTTCAAATTTAAGGTTTCCAATTAACACAGAGTTTTTGATGTATGGATGATACAGATAAATATACTGAAATCAATTTTAAAAACATTTAATGAAAATTGATCAAAGAAAACCTTGCCTGGAATAAAATTTGTAGGTATGACCTCGCTCGAAAACAAGGGTGGGTGGTCTGACTGGTTCTGATCTGGACCTAACAATTATAGAGTATTAACTACGGCAATTTATTCAACCCAATACGCTATGGTGTCCGACCTTCTACGGGCAGCCAAAAGCACTAAAAAGGAGGGCGCTGCCCACTATACTAAAATTACTAATTTGACCCCAATTTTCAATATTTTAATAGCAATAGCCACAACAATTTAATTAGTACAATATTTGCAATTTATACCCTTGCTACCTATTTAATCGCGACTTTTAGAAATTTATTTAAAAATTTTCCTACGAACAAGAAACGGTAATTTAACATACGTGATTCGCACGGGAGACAACAATTTTCCTAATTTTCCCCCTTTTCTCTCTTTTTCTTTCTTTTTCTCCTCTTTTCTTTTCTTCTCTTCTTTTCTCTTCTCTCCTTTCTTCTTTTCCTCCCTTCCCCTTTTCTTTTTCTCCTCTAGCCGACGCATTTGGCTCGGCTCCTCCTCTCTTCTTCTCTCGGTTTTTCCTCCCTTCGTCTTCTTCCTTCAGCTATACTCCCCTCCTTCCCTCGGCTCAGCCGAACGCAGGCCTGACCGCCACCTACTCCCCTACTACCGGCCTCACTCCGGCCGGTCCTCCCCTCGCCGAACTCCTCCCCTGGCTCCACCACTCCTGTCGGCCTCTCCTCCTTCTCCCTACCCGACTGGTCCTAGGGCTGAACTCCCCCAGCTGGCTCCTCTCCTCTTCCCCCTCTCTACTACGGCCGAAGCCCTCCCGGGCTCTTCCTCTCAGTTGCTCCCCCTGGAACCGAATACTACCTCTCCCTTCTTCTCTCCCTCTCCCTTCTCTGCTTCTCTCCCTACTCTGCTTCTCTTATCTACTCCCCTACTGCCCGAACTACTCCACTGGAGTCTCTTGATTTGGTTGCAATATTTACTTTTAGTTAACATTTTTTTATTTTTGTAAGAAATTAGCCGATGATGATTGGGCTCTAGGTTGGACGGCTTAGCGGCGAGACCCGCAGTTCCTATTGTCAGAGAGGCAATAGACGTCCCGGGGACGAGCTAAGCAACCGACTAGGGCTTCCCTATTGAGGCTACCCCAATGTATCCAATCCAAGCATCAAGTAGTCTAGTGCTATCACTGCTGCTATGGTGCACCTGAGATTGGTGGTTTGGGTATGAGGAAGTTGTTGCTGCTAGGGTTGTAGGAGAGGTGGTCGACATTCAGTTCGGCTCCTCTTCGGTTCTCCTTGCTCTTGCTTGCGGCTTCTCCTGATCTTCTGGCTTCTTGGTGTGCGCCAGCTTGGGATCCCTCCTTCTGGCTTGGGGGCTCCTCCTTGCGCCGGTTCTTGGGGCTCCTACTTGCTTGCTCTCAATTTTGGTGGGTGGCTCTTTGTGGTGTAGCTCTCGGTTGGCTCAGAAATGGAAGTGTTGTGTGCTTGGTTGCTCTCGGGTGGATTGAGATAAAGGGTTTGTGTCGGTGTTTCGAGTACCGGCAATACGATTTGTAAGTCTAGGGGGTCGCGCGCTTCCTCTCCTCGATGGTTGACTCAGGGAGCCCAAGGTGTATACTGGTTCGGGCCGAATATCCCTACTCCAGTTTGTGTGGGGTTCTGTATTGCTTTCGATCGTGAGATGTACAAGTGTTTCTGGCCTTGAGAGGAAGAAGGGTTCAACGAACAATCCTTCTTACTCCCTTTATATAGCCGGAGGGGGCAGGTGACATGAAAGTTTGGAAAGAAAAAAGATGGGGTGCCCCGTGTCTTGGGAGTCTGATCTTCCGTCTTGTCGTCCGGCCGGCCATAGTCCGCCCTGCGTCGGGTCGGTAGACCCGTAGGGGAGTCAGTCCTGGGCTTGGTTGGGGAAGTGACACACCGCTCCGTCCGCCCGCCAGGCGCTGACGCCATGGTGTTTGACCCTAGCGTTGCTTCGGGAGGGGGTGTGCCCCTTGATTGTGTCAGGACGATGGGACCGGCGCTTGACTTTGTGCGGCCCTCCTGACACCTCGGGAAGGAGCCACCTACCCCGGCACGATCGTTTCAAGACGTCACGCCCATGGGGTAGGCGGTCAACTGCCAGCACGCGTCGTCGTTGCAACCGCTGGGGGCGTGGAGTGCTCCGACCGAGAAGGGGTCGGAGCTCGTCTGGTCGCCCGACCGAAGGGTCGGAGTGACCCCGAGCTAGCCTCGGTCGGGAACAGGTCGCCTCCGTGGCCTTCGGTCGGAGCTGGGCCTCAAAGGCAGCCCGTTCGTCGTTCCGGGCTGCTAGAGACACCCAGGATATGTGCACTCGTCAGTTTGATTTATGTCTGGAGCTGGTGATAAAAGAAGGGAGTGATGGCTACCTTGATGGCTCGACTGTAAAGGGGCATGGCCTCCTTGCTCGATAGTTGTGTTGCTCAAGGGGAGTGAATCTCTAATGGCTTGGCTAGCCGATTCTTGGTCAAAGTTACTACTCTGCTTCCTTTAACTGAGTTACCAAGCTACTCCTCTTTCTTTTTTATTGAGTTACTTAAATGGAGGCTTGGTAACTTGATTTCTATTTGCTACGAATACCCGCAATCCGAACAAGTTAGGATTGTCGAGTGATGAGCCCGATCTAGTGAGAGGTGCTGACCCGGCCCCAACGGGTCTGGTATCTCGGTGATCGATACCTCGCCTGCGAGTCTGACCGCAATCCCCTTCTAATTTTATTCGTTCTATTCGCACTTTGAATTTTATAAAAGCAAAATACGTTAATTAATACTCTAATTAGTAACTAGTATTATTATTTATCTAATTAATATCCTAGGGCATTTCATTAGACAAGAGTATATATACATAACAGGATTAAAGATGCTAAAGTTTCGTCAACATGGAATAGTTGAAACATAATACAGCGAAGTATATTTCATGAAGTATGCAATATGTACCTTATGGGGCACTTTAGGGAAACTCTTGATGGCCCTTCAAGTATATCAGAATCTACATGAGATTCAAGAGGCATCAAAATGAAATTTCTCATTCAGATAATAGAATAGTTGCTATTTCAATTTGAGTTCAGAAATTAACATGGAACATGCATTCCATACTGAAAGAATTAAAATATATTTTGCCTACCAGGAGGATCAGTGGTGACTGATTGGGCATAGTCATCGAGTTTTGGAGCATCCAAGGACCTCAAGTTGTTCACAAATGCTACAGCTATGGTATAGTTAGCTGCAACATAAAGCTAAATCAGCATAAATTAAAATTTTGTATGTGCTTCAGAAGTAGAAATGAAATGACAGGATCATGACCAAGCATACCATTAAAATATCCAATGGCTTGTATGATGTTTGCTCCATATTTGAGCATCTTGGTAATATCAGTGGGGAACTGGGGTCCTGTTTCCTGTTACATTGTTTGAAAGGCATGAAATCAGGTTGTTTGACAAGTGAAGCTCAACCACAGTCCACAGGTTGCATAAGGCTTGGAGGTCAATGCAAAACTAAACGAGCGGAAGTAAAGGCCAGGATGGTGAACAAAACACTAACCATTGAAACATTAGTCCTCTTGTCCACGCCTTTTCCGTTTACTAAAAAGCTGAAACATAAAAACACCAATCGAGTTTCTTGGCTAAAACATTGGCAATCATCAAATCAAAGAAAGAAATGCACCTCACATGTGGTGGGCTTGTGATACATGATGAGGCATCTAAATTTTCCTTTTGGACAACAATTAGATTCTGCAAAAGGTGAGACGATCAATAAAGTTACCTGATATAACATCATCAGACATGCAAAAATACAAGTATGACAATTATAATACATAGTCATGAATTCCTGCCAGGCCGCCCCTATAGTCTTCTCATATCTAATCACTCTCTCAGTATAAAAACACCAAAGGCATACAGATCTGAGAGTTTGCATTAATGACCATACATGCACAGACTATGCAACCAGTGGTTTTTTGTTGACAGCTAAAATAAAGAAAAGTAATCCAATGGTCTTTTGGTCTCTATATTTAATTATTTATAAAAGGAGATATCACAGGCTCACAGCTAACTAGATCTATTTCACTTCAAAATATTTTTAAGTATCAAGAAAGAGAGTGGACAGTTTGCAACAACAACAAATTTACCAAGATTCAGTTGCCTAATATGCAATCAACATTAAAGGGTATGAATGCAATATAAAAGTAGAGTTAATTACAGAAGCAGCACCTTATCATATGCAACTTGCAGATGCAAAAGAGCATGATGCTACAAAATGTTATTTGAAACGTTGTACAAACACCTAAGGGGGTTGCAATTTGTTAAGATAGTTCACCCTTTTGATCAAGAAACTCAAAATGAAACCAGGTAATGAAGTGAATAGTTTAATAACAAAAAACTAGCATCAGTACATGAACATTTTAAGAAACATTAATACTGAGACAGTCCATTTAGGTAACAATAATGAATATGCATCAAATGAATATTTGCCCTGGAATGATACTTACAATCTTTTCATCTCGAGGTAGATTCCTGTGAATAAAAAAGTCAGCCATTAAAATATCATACCCGGCCTGTAGGTATAGACAAATATATCAAAATCAGTGCTCAGTTATGAAACAAACCTTTATTGTTCATCAATAATATACCTTCAAATGTGAGGATTAAGAATGCACAAAAAATGGCATCGTACTTAGAACAAAATGATCCACTTTTATGAACTAGAATAGTACAGATTAGAGTTTTTAATTGAACAGCTTAACTACCTTTGCTTCCAATGAAGTGACTAGACGCTCGAACTTCAACCGAGGATAATACCTACAAAATAAAAAAATGGAAACAACAAAGCAGGATCACATTAAAACAAATAAAATGTGCTATGAAGCGAATGCATGACTCAGGATTTCAATATTATAACCAAATGGATCCTAAGATTTATTTAAATTGACTTTTGAATATTAAACTGAACAATTGAGGATGCAAGATTAGAAATTTGAATTTAATAGCTTAAAAAAATGAAACACACCAGATCTAAGCTACAAAATGTTTGGGTTTCATATTCTATATTCTGAATATTATTTCGGAAAAATATGAAATGTTGATGCTCAAATCTTCAATTTAGCTTTGAAGTACTTTCATATTTTAAATTTCAAAATCAGATATGGAACCTTGAATTTAAAATCTTAGTTTTTGAATATAAAGTATATAAAGTAGAATTTCAAAATATAAATTTGAATAACAAAACAAGTTCCAAGAATATGGGCTTTCCAACCTCAGGCTTTTCATATTTGGAATTTCTGCTTGGTATTAAGATCTAAATAAACCTAGACAACAGGTAACGAAATGGCAGATGTCAACATCCAGCTTTGCACCATTTTCCCACGTGCGCACACGAGAGAGAGAGAGAGAGACCAATTCCTTACCTTGGCATTATTGTTGAAATAATTTCAAGCACAGTGCTATCATTAGCTGGCTGGCTGAGGGGCGTGCAGAAGTTGCTGGAGAACTGCATACCAAGAAAAAAAATATAAGTAGGTAAGCTGATATTTGAAGGTCATGCCACCACCAAGACCACAAAGATGCACCCTAAAGGGAAAAAGTGCTCATAGAAGTATAGAACAATGAACATGAAAGAAGAAAAGGAACATTTCATACACACCTCATTAGCCATTCTGAGAATGTCAGAGGAATCTGCAGGTTGAAACCATTTATTGAAACAAGCATTCTGCAAAACAACAAGTGTAAGTTACTAGATTAATTTTATTGGGAGATAACCTGCATATTATGTCAGAAAAATAAGCTCAAAAGGCAAATTGGATAAGTTGGGTATATAAGATAATCAACATATACATAAAACTCTTTAAATCGCTTGAAACAACTCCAAATAAGATGTGATTGTGCAGTCAGAAAAGAAAACTGAACAAATACATCAATGGGTAGGACTAATGCATAACATGGTAATTGTTTATTGTTGCATATAGCATAAGGTTTATAGTAGAGCAAACATTCCACTGAAAGAAAAAATCTGTTGATACATATGCAGTTAAAAAGGAAATACGTTCTTCTCTATAAGTCTGTATATGTTTGGGTTTGGAAATAAACCAACCTAAGTTAAAGAAGATTGAAAGGATGGGTCTTTCCTCATAAAACAATTGGGTTCTGGTTGAAAGAAAAGATTTTATCTGACATCTCATATATGACTGAGAAGGAGGAAAATTTACCTTGCATGATATGATTAGTACCATAACAGAAGATTGTAAAAATTGATCTTTCCTCAGCTGATATACCTGGTCAATAATGGTAGACTTCAGATTAATAACACAAAATAAATTGTGCATACCTGAATTCACTAAATAAAGAAATGAGGCCACATTCTGCAAAAGGCTGAAAACATAGTATAATGTCAAATTTGATAATTCTACCAAGTCATATGTTAACTGCCTCACATAACAAAGTTGGAAAGTACAGAGTATAGACAACAAAGTCTTACCATAAAACCATTGAACAAGACAGCAGGGTCAGTGGCAATGAATGGGAGGCAGGAAACGCTAACTCCAGGCAGCAAGGGGAAGTAAAAGGGAAGGTGATGATTGGCAGATGGCACTATCATATCAAAGGATGGCACCTTGGGAGGGGAAACTCCAGCACCACAGGTAGGGGATAGTGTGGCAAGTAGCAAGGGAGGGCATGAGGCAGGATATCAAGGAGTCGGCAATCGGGTGGTGGTGTGTGAAGTGACACAAGGGTAACTACAAGGGGGGTGTTTTCGTGAGTGGTGGTCACACAAGATTTATCAAAAATAGACCATAGTTTCCTTTGAAGACTCTATCCCGTCAAATACTGGGATAACTTCATCTAGTAGCTATCAAATTAATTTCATATGAACAAGAATAAATCAAAAATCTATCAAGGTTTCATATAAACTTAGGAATCAGAAATCTTACTAAGGCCATGTTTGGTACGGTTCCAGATTCTAGTAGAAACAGAAACGGTTCTAAATTTTTGGTAGAAACGTTTTGGGTAGGATTTTGTGAATCGGGTGGAACGGGGTTGAGGCCGATTCGGCCACAGAGTGGAAAAAGAATAAACGATCCAAGGATAATCGTTCCGAGCTTTAGCCCGTTTGGTTAGGTTTCTTCCAGAATATAGTAGAAACGGCTCGGTTCTAAGTTGCCAAACGGGGCCTAAAAGTATGCTCAGCTGGTGCAGTACTTGAAAGGGAATATAATATTACTTCACTTTCCAAATTAGATTCTCTATTCAGGTATGTTGATAATAACTTTGGTGAACTATTTTATCTTTATGCTACAAAATTTTCCTATAGTTAGTGCATTATATTTGAATTACAAAAGCACATTGCAGATGCTGTGACAAGTTAAAAGAGATGTTATGGTAGTTCTAGCAAGAGTGCTACCAGCCAACCAAGCATTCATTAACATTCTAATGTTACACAACTTGCACATTAATGTTATTTTGCTAAATATTCCCCTTTTAGATCATTCATATTAACTTCATAATGAAAGCTTGAAGTTCTTACAGCATAGAAACATTCCACTTTTATACTACATTAACTTCATATTAATTCATAACTGCTTTAATAATTCATTTCAACACTTAAATCATTCCTAGGAATAGCAGTTGGTGTAATAATTAACTCCCCAGCAAGCAATCACCACAGCCGTTTCACCACTACTTGGACCAATAAAACATGCACCAAATTGAGAGTAATGCTCTAAAAAAAGAAGGGGAAATTATCTGGTAGAGGAAGAGAGCAAACAGAATTACCTTTTTCAAAATGTCGGGTATTTCACTGGCCATCTTAGGAACATCACCGCCCGAGAGCGCGTAATCAATCCCTCTGCAAGCACAAAAACGCGAAGAGTCGCTACATCGCTCAAGAAACAATGCGGCGGCCATAAACCCTAACCATTAGGTAGGGGACGGGAGTGGGGAACGCGCGGGATAATGGCGGGAGCTCTGGGTGCCGCGGAATCGCGGAGGTGCGGATGGGGAGAGGCAAACCTGGCGTAGGCGTAGACGAGGTGGGCGAAGCCGTCGGACTGGAGGGCTCCCTGGCCGCCGCGGAAGTGGGCCCTGAGGCGGTCGCCGATGGCCCGCAGGCGGATCGCGTTCATTGCCACCGCCTTCTGCAGTTGCTCCTTGGTCTGCTGCGCCGGCGGTATAGGGGGGAGCGCTGCTAGAGCGCTGCCGCCCGCCATGGCCGCGCGCTTTTCTTTTTTTCTTTTCTTTTTTGTCGTCGAGCGGCGAAGAGCGGAGAGAGATGAAGAGAGGTAAGCGCCGGGGTTGCTCTTTGTGAGTGCTGCTGATATGATGCTGGAAGACGAAAAGGCAATAATCTCTGGGAAAATATTAAGAAGCTGTTTGGTTTGTTTTCAGTTTTCAATCTCTACTATATAAAGTGAGACTTTCTTCCCACGTCACATTAATTGCTCTGCTTAATTGCCCTATTTAATTGCCCTGCTTAATTGCCCTACGCAGTTAAACGAGCGATCATTAATTGCTCTTCTTAATTGCCCTACTTAATCGCTCGCTTAATTGCCCTACGCAGTTAAAGCGAAGCGTTGCTTTAATTAGCCGACTTTTGCAAGAAACGAAGCGTTAAAGATAGATGTTTGATCTTATGAAATACTCCTCCATCACGAAAAAAGAAGTCGTTTTGGACATCGACACGGTCTCCAAAATACAACTTTGACCATTAAAAATTATTGCATTTTATTTATAAAATGCATTGAAATTATAATATTTGAAAGCTCTTTTCATGACAAATCTATTTATGTAATTTTTATGTGTTCAATCCAAATGGTTTAAAAGTTATTTGTAGATAAAGTTCTAAAACTTTGACTTAGGACAACTCTAAAACGACTTCTTTTTCAGGATGGAGGGAGTAGTATTTTTTTTATTTTTTAATCTTTATTTTTCGTTATCAATTTTGTTTTTCGTAGCAACGCACGGGCATATAACTAGTGTTATTAATGTTTATCTTATTACATTTTGATAGACTTACTAAATTTTAATAGTATTAATTAAATTTGATAGTTATTTGATTTGTTACTAAATTTTGGTAAAATTTTCTTTTACCTCGGTTCTCTAGTTCATTTTTTTTACGATCGTTGGATAAAACATTGGTAATCAATTTAGCGATCAAATTTTAGTAATACTAATTTTTGATCAAGTTTAGTGAGGCAGATTTATCATCAAATCGAATAGACCCAACGATAGCGGTGGACAGTTGGGTTTGGCACTTTGAGGGAAAATCAAAACCTACGAGTGTTTATAAAAAGTTTATGATAGTTTTTCTTACGCGTAGGTAATTTGTGCTTTGTTCAGATTCAACGCTGGGTCACATCAGTTGTAAGCGGATTTTACGTGTTTCGGTTTCAAAATTTATTATGAATTGCCTTTTTTTCTTGTATACTAGAACATAATGTGATCAATGACAATTTTGCTTACGTGTAGTTGCTTTCTCGCTTTTTTTAGTTTCGAATTCCTACGCTAGTTTGCTTCAGTTGCAAGCGGATTCTATGCGTTGCAGTTCATAATGTATACATGAAAATTAAAATGCCTACCTGCCGGTGAGTTTTTATCTACAGTTTGTGGCAACTTTTGGTTTCAAAATTTGACCGCATCAGGTACAAGTGGATCGCAGTTTGAAACATATAGAATTAGATTTTCTGCTCTTCGATACAACATAAATAAAAATTAAAACAGAGCAACCAGCACCTGTCCACGGCAAAAGGAAAAGCCAAATCAGCATTGAAAATCGCGTAGCTTCCTGTGTTTTCTGAACGAAAAACAAACTTACGTTTTTTTCGGAGAAAAAATAGATCGAGATGTATTAGTGAGTTTTTATCTACAGTTTGTGGCAACTTTTGGTTTCAAAATTTGACCGCATCAGGTACAAGTGGATCGCAGTTTGAAACATATAGAGTTAGATTTTCTGCTCTTCGATACAACATAAATAAAAATTAAAATAGAGCAACCAGCAGCTGTCCACGACAAAAGGAAAAGCCAAATCAGCATTGAAAATCGCGTAGCTTCCTGTGTTTTCTGAACGAAAAACAAACTTACGTTTTTTTCGGAGAAAAAATAGATCAAGATGTATTTTCAAATTTTCGGAGGGTCTTTCGGAGAGCCATTTTTTAATATATATTTTTTGGAAAATAGACCAATACGCATTTTTTAATTTTTTATAGGGTCTATTCGTGTTTTTTGGGGGACAAATGGACCGGAACGAAAAAATAGACTAAGACGTAATTTACAAATCTTCGATGGACCTTTTCGCGGTGACACGTGGAGTGCCTCTCCTTCCAGGAAATCTCCCAACTTTATTATATAGAATATCTATCTATCTATCTATATACATACTATATACTATATATGCCTTTGCTACTTGCAAAACAATGTCGAAGACTATTTAGAGCCTGTTTGGATCCATGCAGCTAATAGTTAGCTGCTAAAAATTAGCTGGAGTTGATCCAAACACCCCCAGCTAATAGATCAGCTAACTATTAGCTGGGCACCCAACTAATGGTTATCTCATTAGTTAGCCAAACCCAGCTAATAGCAGCTAATAGGTGGCATTTAACCAAAATACCTTTTACGTCTACCACCAATAGCATGGGTATTCTGAACAATAGTATCTATTAACCACATATTAGCTGGTGGATCCAAACACCCTCCAACTAATAGTTAGCTAGGAATTTCCTAGTTAATATTAGATAGAAAATATTAGCTAACTAACTATTAGCTGCTAATGGATCCAAACGGACCCTTTACCCCTGCCCGCCCTCAACACGTAATTGCGTCCGCTACAAGCAGATTCTACACGTTGTTGCGGTTCAAAACGTATACGGACGTGATTTTTTTTCATGAAACGAATAGGAAATACATTTCAGATTAGAATAGTGCGAATGCTGTAAACCGTGACAAAGAAGAAGGGGAAAAAAAGGTAGCGGCAGTAGATATTGTACATTTCCACAGTATCAACCCTTTTGCATTTCACTAAGGTTGCCTCTTGTAAATACAGTGACTCCTGGATAATAAACCTTTCGCTATACTCGGAGAAGAACCACCACCCAAGCGGGAAGCCCAATTCACCAACCGACAAAGTGGAGTCAACAAATTTGAAATATTCCAAGGGCCTTACTGCACATTCTTTGAATATTGAGGCAAAAAAATCAAACAAACCAACCCGAGCCCGATGGAGCTTAAGCTCCTAGAAAGAAAATGCTTGACGCCTCTCCGTATCTAATGGAACACATGAATTCTAGAGAAACCTGTGGGATTAGCTATGGCGAGGAAACATGTCCCAAACGGGCCTCTTGATGGCAGACGAAAGGAGTCTGGGTAAAAGGCTGGGGAGTACTACTTCCAAAGATTTCATTTTTCTTTTCTTTTCTTTTTTCCTTTTAGCGTCACTCAAAAAGTCTTCATTCATAAATAAAATATAAATGCTATCACAATCGACAGGATAGTACATATCATGACCTCATCACAGGCCAAAAGGGACAGCCAACAACTTTGTTTCACTTGAGTACCTAGAACAAACATAATATTCAGGCTTCACCCAAACCATCCGCCAAATTACCATCATCCTACCGCAAGGAAAACGACGTTGAACTGTTACTGGCTGCTAGTATATACGTTAGTCATTCTCTGCCATCAGCATCAACAAAAGACATTCCCAACAGCTAGCCAGTCATTTTCAAAGACAGCATGCTTTACACGTAAAATAGCATACAAAACATAACAAAATCTACGTAAGACTAGCAATCTCCGCCGCAAGATCATGTTCCCGACAACTCCCCACGCATAAACATTGTGACATGTGTAGCGGGGTAAGAAGAAATAAGTAATCCGCACAAAAAAGCTTCCAAAGTATGGTTTTCGGTTCTGAAGGATGGTCTTCCTTTTAGTGGGAATAATGGCAGGGCGGATCTGCATCAGGCAATGAAAAGACAAAGATACGCAGGTTGACGTTTCAACATGGTGTTGTGCGCACCTAAAAGCTTAGCACAACAAGTTTGAGTGGATACTCCATCACAGTTTCTCAGTTCAGATTAGAGAGAATCTGCCTAAATAATATTAATTTTTATCTTCCTAGGCGGTGTTCCTGGTTTTGACATGTTTGCAGCTCCTGCTTTTCCTTTCTTATCAGAAGGCTTAAGGATCTGGAACGAACATGTTAGAGAGTCATCGATGCTCATCATAGCACCAGCATTGTCGAACTCGCCACAATAGTTTGGTGCAGAGAATATGGTAACCAGTTGGCGCTTAGCAAAGAATTCATAGCCATCCTCCACAACCTGTGCAGAAAAGATTGCAGTGAACGGCAAATAAAAACAGTGTCTCAATAACAAGAATTCACAATAGCACGGATCCGCTGAGAAAAAGGTGCTCTAGATGCTTCAGTTATATCCCTAAAACAAAATGCAGTAAACCAAGATAATTCAATTTGTTTATTCTAGCAGGAGAAAAGCGTCAGCATGTGGGTGAGTTTAGATTGACGGTTAACATCAACTGTATGGATTAGACCTTATTGTACCCGGCAATTTGATTGAATTTGAGTCTACAGTAAGTCTTAACCAAGTTTAAGACCCATGGCCTGCACACAATAAATGGATCAAACAATTCACAAGAGTGCTGACATGATGAATACAAAAATCATTTGCTGCCTCCAATACCTAATGACAAATTCACCCTAAATAAGAACATGCATGTAGTTCCTATTCCTATTATAAATTAGAAAGCATTTTTTTGCAACAATGAAAAGTATATTTTTCTATCATGACCATGTTCTGAAATAATATACTGCTGTACTTTCAACAAAATACAGTTATGGTATCTTTACAAAAGGTCACCAAATTAAAAAAAAATATCAGAAAATTTTACATAATGGGCTTTTAATTAAATGGAGAACATTTTTCACTCAAAAATTAAAGAAATGGTTATTAGCCATTTAATCTGTGATTGAACAATTCTGGATACGACAGTTACTTGTTGTGGAAACATCGTTAATTGAGATTTCACATCGAAATATGCACCAAGTCAAATGATGAACAAATTCACAGGTGAAACAACTGTGGTTACTTGCTTGAGAAATGTACTTCAAGATCAGTATGAATACCTGGTGAGCCCTGCAGATCAGATCCAAATCATGTTTTTGAAGAAACTCTGCAACCTTATCAGCCCCAAAAGTGTAAGACACACCCCTGTCATTCTCACCCCACCCCTCAATTTCTTTATCAGGGTCTGACCATAGCAGATCACAGAGTAGACCATGGTCCGGAACATCCACAGGGCGGGGAATGCTGCGTATTTGGTCCATATTCTTTAACTCAGGAGATAAACCCCCATGCATGCACAAGATCTTATCGTCAATAAGTGCAGCCACCGGGAGGCAGTTAAAACAATCGGTGAAAACCTTCCAGAGACGAACATTAAACCTCCTCTTGCATTCATCATAGAATCCATAGATTCGATTTATAGAGGCGCACTCATGGTTTCCCCTAAGAAGAAAAAAATTCTCAGGGTACTTTATCTTATACGCAAGGAGAAGACATATTGTTTCTATACTCTGCTTGCCACGATCAACATAATCCCCAAGAAACAAATAGTTCGCCTCCGGTGGGAAGCCACCATACTCAAATAATCGAAGAAGATCAGAATACTGACCATGAATATCCCCTGTCAGTGAGTAAAGAGGCAGTTAAATGATGCGCGTGATTTCAAATCATTATATCATGTACAGTACAAATTGCTTACAATGACAAATTTAGACAGCATATTTGGGATCAGTGTTTAGCATCGTAATCTTGAGGTGAAATTATGAGTCTATTCACAAGAGAATGGTTACGCACTTAATATAGCACACTAACATGGTACTGCATTCATTGTAAAGTTATCTAACCTTTAGATGACAATATCAAAACCATCATATATTAGATGAAGCTAATTCCAAATGTTACAACAAAGTATGTTCAGTCAACGCCGAGTATTCTTTGAAATGCTGGCCTCGGCTGCAAATTCTCAAACAGACAAACCAAATCTGGCTTTTGCAGTTTGGTGTAAACAGATTGTCTGATCCCTACTTGTAATCTGCGAACTCCAGTACTCCACTCACTGCAGCAGCGGTTTCACAATATGGAATGGCTACATATGGTTGACAAATATTACAACACCATTGTGATTAGGTGGTGAAACCTTACCATTTTAATACATGTCTATCTAGTATATGGTATGGTTTATGTCACTCTAAAGTCTAAACTAAGGGCAAGTGAGTTAATAGGATTTCTCATTCACCCATTCACAAACCAAACAATCCACAACAGTACTTTTCTAGTGCATAGAATACGTGAAGTACTTTCCTAGTGCATAGAATATGTGAATACTTGTAAACACTGAACTTGTCATTTTTTAACATCTGATATAGCATGTCGCTTCTGGCATGCCACATTGCAAATACTACACAATGTGTCACAGACATCTAGCGAATGGACACATCTTATTTTTCACTGGCATATCTATATTAGCAAAGAGATAGCTTAATTTGTTGCCTCTGTGCAGCATGTACAATGGTTGAGATAGCTTAATCTGTTGCCTCTATATAGCATCTACAATGTTTTAACAGATCATTGCACACTCAGCCCTCAAGTACTACTGGTAAAACCGTAAAAGGCACATGTCCCTACAGAAGTTTGATGAGTTTTGAAAACATTTTCTTTACTAAGACAGTAAAGAAGTCTGAAGTTTGACATTCCGAATCAACCTTCAGAAATTCTGTAGTATTATCCTCAAAAGTTAAAACTGAGAAATTGGTGCTAACCTCCAAAAAGAGAACATTTGTGCAATCCAAGTGTTAGCATGAATTGCAAAAATCCACTAGGACATTTCTCCCAAAAGAATAGGCATTCTGAATATCACCTAAGCTGCCTTGCAAGTTATGAGTATGGCAAGTTGGCAACTCCAAATGAAAACACCGAACTTAGCAGCTTCCAATAATGGTAAAGCCTAAACGTAGCAGAAAGCACGCCAAAGAGGCCCAAACGGGCTGCTCAAGTGCTCATCACTCACTCAGGCAGTTGCACATAACACAAGACAGAACAGCCTAAAGATAACAACGTTTTCTAACACCATCTGGTATGGTAGCAACAAATATAAGAGGCGAAAAGCGGCGCGCTAATTAGGGTTTCTTGGGGAGCAGGCCTTACCGCAGATTTTGATGGGGGCCTCGAGCTCTAGCAGGTTGGGCTGGGAGAGGAAGACGTCCTTCGCGGCGGCGCAGAGCCGCCGGATCTCCGCGTCGGAGAGCTGCGCGGGGCGCGCCGTGCGGCCGCCGCGGGCCTCGAGGAGTCGCCGGATGGCATCGTCGAGCGCCGCCGCGTCCATCGGTCGGGAGAGGGGGAAACCCAAGGGGCTGCGAGCGAGGAGCGGCTAAACCCTAGCTCCGCTCTATTCGCGCCGATCGACGGAGAGGCGACAAGGGAAGTGCAGCGACTCGGCGAGACGAGAGATACTGGTGCGGCTTTGCAAGTGGTTTGGGGTATTATTGCACCGTGTCCCCGCGCGTTGCACCGGATAACAAGTAAGGGCCTGTTTGGCAACAAAGTATTTTCATAGTTTCCAGGTAAAATCATGGTTTTAGATAATATCATGGTATTTTTGGTAATATGGTGTTTGGAAGCAACCCAAAAAACTCTGTTTTGAAAACCATGGTATTGACAATACCATGGTATTTTTGGAGTATTGAAAACTCTACTCAAAGTGGAGTTTTGGGCTTTTGGTGCTGGTGTAGAGAGTGAGAGTTGTCAATACTTTGAAAATACCATGCAAAAGACTTTGTAGCCAAACAGTTTGTAGTTCAAAGAAAAACCATGGTTTCAATGGTGGTAGGTAAAACCATAGTATTTATGCCAAAACAATCTCTAAAACATGGCTTTGTAATACCATGGTATTGAAAAACTTTGCTTCCAAACATGGCCTAAAGTGCCTGCGAGTTGCAACGGAAGCAGCTTAGCAACATCGATTTTCAAAAAATAAAACTGCTAAAAAATAGAAATTAGAAAATTAGAAAAAATGAGTTAAAAATCACTTAAAAATCATCAGAAACCGAATAGTTAAAATTCAAAAAAATTAGAAAAAGTTCAAAAAATGATCGATTTTCATCGAGAACCGATCCATTTTGACCAAAAACCAGCCGTTTTGACCAAAAATCGATCGGCCAATTGGTGGGTGTTGACCACTGCAGCACTGCATACGATTTTGACTTAAAACTTGTAGATTTTGACCGGTTTATGTTGCATTAAATTTTTTTTGAATATTTTAATTTTTTTAATTAAATCGATTTACCAACTGATTTTGAATGTCGAACTGACTCAATAGGATCGAAAATCGTGACTTTTGATCGATTTTTGACAGTTTTGTGAACCCTGGAGGATAGGGATGGCAACGGGTCCGGATCCCTCCGGGTCCAACCTCCGTGGACCCGGACCCGAACCCGTAATTAACCACCGCTGACCGCTCTGTCCCATGTCCTCTCTGCGTGGCGAAGCTTCTCCAGGTAACTCGATGAACATAGAATATGCATGGCGCGTACGTGCACAGAAACTAAATCCTGGCCCAACTAGTACAGTAGTACTGCATATATGACGTAACAGTACGCACTATATTAACTCTATACAAAGAACACATGCATGCAGCTCAATATACGTACACGACGTGGAACATATACATGGGCGTACTATACATCTAGCTACTAGTACTATTACCCTGTTTGGCAGAGCTCCAGATCCCAGCTCCACCTCAGAGCTGAAACTTGTAGACTGAAATAAAGTGACTTAAGTTTATAATTTTAGTCTAGAATGTAAACAAGATGATCCACCTAAACACTCTTAATATACCCATAACTCCAGCTCCACGAATTTGGTGGAGCTAGGAATACCTAGCTCCACCAACTCCAAGAATTTGGTGGAGCTGGAGCTCTGCCAAACACCCCCTATACATCTAGATACTAGTAGGTAGAACTCAGACTCCTGCTTCCTGCTCGATCTGCAGCCTTATCTCTCGGTTGAAATCGGGTCCAAGTCTGGGTACCCACGGACCCGAACTCGGACCCGGATCCGGATCCGAACTCATATACCCGTGGGTCCAAATTTGGACCCGAACCCGAACCCGTCAGGTCGGGTACCCGCAGGTATCCGGACCCACGGGTATTTTTGCCATCCCTACTGGAGGGTAGCATAAACTCTGTGCATGACAACATGAAGCACAAGCTAGAACTGATGCTCTCCTTTGATTAATATAGTTGGTGATTTATCTAATTAGTCAAATGGGTATGTTCACAAAAAAATTTGAGCTCATATCAAATTAAAAAATTTGTGATTTCAAATCAAATCACAAAAAGATGACACTTCGTCCCTTCACAGTGATATCAAACAAAAATTTTATTTGAAAATGACTTTTAGGTTCCCCATATAATTGCGTGGGAAAGGATTGATGTAGCCAACTTAATTTTTCTGTTTAACAACTGAACACCACTGCTTATATATAAAGATACATTAGTGCATTCAATCTGTTCTTCGCATATGGAAAGCTACCTTCTGTCTATAATAATCACTCATCAAGATAGTAATAGAGGAAAAGGGATAATACCATGGACACGATCACACAAATAGTACTCACAAATGTAAACATGTGACGAACCGCCTTTTCAGGGGTACGTCTAAATACCACAACAGCTACCCAGAAATATTAGTTATCGGGAACTAAGCATTCATTGCCAGACAAAGAATTAACAACTCTTTTTACTGAATATAAGGCCTAGCGGCTAAGTTTTTACAAAAAGAGGCGCAGCGCCGGCAGCAGGGCCCAATAGATTGCAACCAAAACACCGCACAGGCAAGCCTAAGCAAAAGACTAAGATCTTAAAACCAAACCAAATCGCCATCTACGAGTTCTTGATAAGCTCTAGCTTCTTAAAACTCTAAAAGGATCAGGGTTTAAGCAAGGGTGAGTACAACAGTACTCAACAAGTCACACGGGGAAATACTGAATACTATATGTAAGGGATTAACAATTGATGGCACAGAGTTTAAGTATTATGGATGCAGTTTTATTTGTAATATCATTTTACATTTGAAACACAAACCATAATTATAGTATTTGGGGGTTCACAAGTTCAATATTACTTAGCTATATTCACAAAATTCTCCAAAATTACTTGAGCGAGGTTACGGGTGTCACCCCAAATCAAACTTAGCTTCATTTACCGGAAGCACGGCGTAATCGACTACCATTTTATCGAGATTCTACAAAGCTGCTCAGCTTTACCCACAAGATATCTACGACCGTTAATGCCATGCGCAAATCACATGCAACTTAAATGCATGCGGTCAGACCGAGACCATCACAGCCTTTTGATTGAACATCCCCATGGTAGCTCCTACCCGATAGGTCCTTGGACCCACTGTTCTTGGGACCCCACTGGCCAATGCAAGAGACATGTTCCAGTACTGAATGGGTACCTATCATTGTGCGAATCGGCGAATGACACCTTATTCCCATTCCACCAACCCTTCGGTCATTCCACTGCCGGGAATGCCGCTCTCCATTCTCCTCACTGAGAATGGTACCACCAATGTAAGTATTCTCAGGGAACGAACAATGATACTGAGCCATGTCGGAAAACGGTTCAACTGACCTGTCCGACTTGTGGTTGAGCGGGATCTTAAGTTATTTACTTTGCTCAAGGGGGTTTCAACATTAATTTGCCAAAGATCAAGCCAAACAACTACAAACTCATCTGGTACCTGCATGTACCACCCATCCAAACCAACCATGGCATTAATCATCAGCCGGGGATCGGACTAACATCCACCTCGTGGCTAGTCCAATACTGTCCCCCTGACTGTAGTACTTTCGAGCCAGTGGCTCGCCATAATTTTCTTTCTCTTTTTAAAGAATTTGAGTGAATCTAATAAGATTAATATCTAACCACAGTTGCATAATTAATATCTAGGGCTAATCAATGTTTTAACAAGGTTCAACAATGTCAAGGAGGTTAAAGAACAATTCCGCATTAACTAAGCATCATGTCATTCTAAATTATCGACTTTCAATAATTCAACATACGAGTAAAATAATGCATTAGGAAATAAATACTTATAATATAAGGAACAATTAGGTTCAATATGATCAATGATGTGCGGCTTGCCTTGCTGGGCTACGGGGTTGTCTAGGCGCGATCGTGCCAGCTTAAATGCAGTCCGGCTCTGCTCGGCATCGCGATGCTCCTTGAACTGCTCAACGGCCGAATCTAGCGCGAAAAGGATGAACGACAATAAATAAATGACAAATGAACGAAAAACGACGAACAAAAACGGAAACTGAAACCGAAACCGAAAATGGGCCGGGAGAATGTTAGAGGGCAAAATGGTCATTTTGGGAATTTTAAGAGCTTCAGATGGCAGAGTGGAGGCCGTTTTTGGATTCATTGGGTCGAAACGGTCAAGAATATGTATTTTTGGGGTTTTGGGAGTTTTCGAGAATTTCTAGGATTTTTCTGGGGGTTTCCTGGATTTTCAGATTTAAAATAAATCCAAAAAGGAAAGAGAATAAAAAGAAAAAGAAAAAAATTTGGGGCCTGACAATCAGCCAATTCGCCACTGTAGAGAGCTGGGACATGGGCCGGCTTTTCCCGGCGGTCCAAGGCCGGCCAAGAAGGCCCAAGCCCGGGCACAACCCGACTGGGTTCAGGCCGGGCCGGGCCGAGCGGCCTGTGGCAACCCAGAGGCCCGTGGGCTGTGACAGGAGCTGCCCATTTTATGTGAGCACACATGCAAATGACAGAAATAGTTACTTAATATCATTATACCAAATATATTGCCATTCCAAACATTAAAAGAAACCAAAAAATGAAGCACGAGTACAAAAGATAGCACAAAAATGATTCCGAGCGCTTGTAGTTGGTTTAGGGCCAGGGCCGGGCCTGCTCGGCCTGACTCCGACCCACCGTGCTTTCAGGCCGGGTCGGGCTCTGTAAAACGTCTCCGGCCTGGCCCGTTCGCCTTCCGTCTTGGCGGGCCGGCCATGATGGCTGGCCTGTCGTGCCGGGCCGGCGCCCAACCTAACTCGAGTCTAGCGGCTTTGTGCACACGGAGATCACATTGGCCGCCCATGCAAAGTGGCCGGTGAAAGGAGAGGGCCCAGCGACGGAGGTGGCGAGTGGGTCACAATAGCGAAGCGGGGCTGGGTTCCGGGCTAGGCGGTGGGGGCGTAGCGAGCGGCGGCTAGCGGCTTGTGGGGGCGGCTGGAGCTATGGCGAGGCAACCTGTGAGCTTGGGTAGGACAAGGCTTTTATAGCTATGGCGAGGCAACATATGAGTGGCAACGACGGCGGCGGCATCGCGCGAGCGGCTGCAAGCGGTGGGACGATGGCCACGGTCGGAGTGGAAGCGAGGCGCGTGGCGGCGTTCGCGGCGAGTAAGCGGCGGGACGACAGAGGCGGTCAGCGTCATGCAGGCGAAGCGGCGCGGCGGCAGCGAGGCCGAGGGGAGGCGGAGTCGGCGGGGTGGCCGAAGCGGTGGAAGCGAGCCAAAGGCCAAGGGAAACGGGCCGGGATGCCCATTTGCAAGGAAAGTGGCCCAAAAATGAATTCAAATTCAATTAAATCCGAAAAAAATCAAAAACTTCAAATAAAATCCAAATTTAAATTCTTTTGAAATTTTGGGTTTTTTCAAAACATGACAACCCTGGGTGTAAGAGTATAGATTCTAGAATAAAATGCCCCTTAACAGCTAACCAGCTATTATCTACTTAGGGTTTACATTGTCATCCTTAACCTTTGAATGTCATATAAGAACCATTATAATTTTGTTAGCATAAGAAAATTCAATTTGTGTTGAAAATAATTTTGTTGAGTTCAAAATGTCTCAAAGATTTTTTGGGATTTTTTTTGCTATTTTCATGAGTTTATTTGAATTTCTAAATTTTATTTAATTGGAAATGCAGGAAAATTTGAGTAAATTGTCTTTTAGGCTGAAGCCCATTAGGGCCCAACCCATTTCTCCTCGCCGGCCCAACCCGCAAGGTAGCAAGCGCAAACCCTAATGTTTTGAGCCATTGGATTTCGATCTTATGGTCGGGATCTGTCCACGTAGCCGCAGTGTTTGAGCCATTGTATTTTCAACACGTGGATGCTCCAGATCCTTCCCACATCATCGCCGTCGTGATGAGCCCGGACTCTACCGCCGCCACAGAATCGCCTCCGATTTTTGCGCCGTGCATGACTCCCAGGGCCTTATTTATTGTGCCACCACCTCGTGCCGTGTTCTACGTGTTCTACACTTCCCGATGCCTCGTTTGCCTCGCTTCACGCCGATTGTGCCACCGCCGTTGCACTTTAATTGCTCATCGTGATTGACAAAGTGTGCCACCGCATTTTTTTTGTCTTCTCGGTTGCCAATGAGACCTCTCCACAACGTCCAAGCTCTGATTCAAGATCCTTGCGACGAGTTCTTCCAAATTCGTCGAGAAGCATCGCCGGAGGAACGCTGGCTCGCTGCAATCCGTGTCGTCTTCCCCAACACCGGTAAGCCGCAATGCGTCTTCACTTACGTCTGAAGCATCTAGGCCCTTAGTTTTTAATTTATTTTGGTAATGAATGACAATCTGTTATTTGTGGACTAACAAATTTTCTTGAGTATGCAATAGGAGGTTAGTCTTAATTAACAAAGCACAAGAGGGATCCACGTGAGTGAACTTATGCACAAAAGCTCAAGACCAAGGTTCAATAATAAAGGTTTGTTCGTTTATCATTTTTACTGATCTCAGTGTCTAGAGAAAAGATCGGATTTGCTATTTTTAGATGCCTTACTACAAAGATGGACTTGGTTAAGTAGCTTGAGATTAAAGTGCATTAAAAATGTCTCAATTAGTGCTTGACTCATATGCATCAACTTGCATTAAAACTCTATTTTCCAAATCAGCATTTCTGCTGTTGAGCGGCACTACCGACGTCATATATGCGGTACTGCCGGCCCAGAGCGGCAGTACTGTCCATATAACTTCGGTGGCTTTCTGGCAGTATAGGTGCCTTCGTGATCCCTCTAACCGGCACTACCGGTGCAATAGAGCGGTGCTGCCGGCCTGAGCGGTAGTACCGCCCGTTGCACTATAGTAGCTTTTTAACAGAAGCAGTGCATTTTCTGCACTTTGGTCAGAGCGGCACTACCAACGTATTGGAGCGGTGCTGTCGGCCCAGGCAGCAATACCGCCCCAATAACTACAGTACCTTTTTTAACAGAAGGGATGTTTTTCTGCCCGAATAAGGTCGGCACTACCGGCCTCCGCAGCGGTAGTGATGGAATTATTTTTCTCGGCTCAACGACTACTGACATCGCATTAATTGCACTCAAAATGTGCCGTTAGATTGAGGCTAGCACTACCGGCTCTATGAGTGCTGTAGTTGCGGGTACTGCTAAATTTTCAGGGAATTAGCTCCAACGGCTAGTTTTCTTGAGGGTGGTTATAAATACTCCCACCTACATCAAAGGGCTGGTTGGTGACCTCATTGAATTCTGTCGGGGATTGGCTATCTGGCAAAAGACCACGGTACCCCCGGGAAAAGCTAAACCCGCCGACCAAGCAACACTAAAAGAAGATGCTCGGAGAACGGAACGAGCATCCCTCCTTCTCCTCCGAGCATACGCATTTGCACCTTCGCTCATGAAGCACCAAACACACCCACGAGCAAGCATGCTCGTAGAGGCCACGACACCTTTCGGGTGATTTGGTCGGGTGCTGGTCAATGCCACAAGGAAGGAAGGTGGCAACCAATCAGCCAGGAGATCAAGGGAAATCATACAGAAATTCAAATAGCGCCGGGTCAAGGGCGGTGGATCGTAAGTGCGATCACGCGGCGCGATCCCAGGAGGTAGTTACCTTCATGTACCTCTAGTCGTAGTATTTAAACCCCTTGAAGATCTGTAAAAGGGGAGGGACACGGAGATAGAATACAATACTGGAGTAGGGCTATTATCTCGGCGGTGAGAGGCCCGAACCAGGATAAAACACCGTGCTCCACCCTTCTTCTTCCCCCGAGCTCGCGTCGCTCGAACGCCCTCTTCGGTCCGTACGACGGGGCTCTGTTGATCCCCCATTCAACAAGTAAGCTCGACGGGAGCCCGTTCTCCAATCGTCGGCGGTGGCGCCGTCAGTGGGGGACGGCAGTTTGATTCCGTCGCGGATCAAGATCCTCGAGGATGCCAAACTCGGGAGACACTCGGGACCTTTGTGTTTTTGACCACGTTGAAGATGACGGCGTATACTACGCCGCCCGACAAGCGTGGCAGGGTGACCGATCCTATCGGTCACACCGAAGTCTGGGAGCCTTTCACGGACACGGAACGCGAGGCAGATCCTCCATTCCCCAGACATTACCCTCGGAGACCCAGGGGCGGCTGCGACGAGCTCTACGATGGCCTGGACATACCGGATGACCTAGAGCTCGGCCAGAGAGCTGCGTCCCAAGGGGATACAATGATGTCCCCATCGCTTTCATCCCGTTCTCGTCGAGTCAGCGTGGCGGGAGCCGTCGCGGAGCCGGAGAGGGATCTCGGACGCCAAGCACGACCACTACGAGGCGGCGGACTCCACTGGAGGCGTCTTTGGGAAAGACCTCGCAAGCATTCGCCGCCAAGCAAAGGGAGGTGCGCTTCCACGGAAAGGAACTCGCGGTACCGAACTCCCGATCGCACTCCGGAGCACCGTCAAAGCTCACCGCCGCTTGATTCACCGGAAGCGAGAGCGGCTACGAGGCCTTGGCGTGATGCGTGCGTGACTTCTTGATTTCCCGAGCAAGTAGACTTAGAGGCCGTGGGCAGGGTCGTAGCCGAAGATTTGGAAAGGCTTGCCGCCGAGCTAAAAGTCTCGGATCCCCCTCGAGGTCGGGATGCCCGGAGTGTTTCCCGGGACCATCGCAAACACTCCCCCGTGCGCTCGCACAGAGGCGAATCCCGGAGCCATGCTCGGAGATCGCCCCAGACCGCTAATCCGATCCGGGAAAGGCCGGAGCGATCCGCAGAGCAACCTCGAGGCGATATCTGGCCTGTCGCCCGGATTACGAGCGCTCACGAGCGGCTCCACGACCAAGCGGTCGTCGACACGGCAAATCCACAGGAGGTTTTCTCGGCTCGGCCAGCGCGGCGTTGGATGGAAGACCAGCGTGGAGGCGGCTGTGACCGAGGGTTTCACCGCGAAACCCGAGTTTCGATTGCGAGCCTTCACGAGCTCCCTCGGGACGTCGCATGGCCGAGCAGATTCAAGCCCGGCCACGTCGAGAGATTCAACGGGACCCGAACCGGACGAATTCCTCTCAATATACACTACCGCCATCCTCGCCACGGAGGCAATGAGGGGTGATGGCGAATTACACTGCCGGCCAGTTACGGGCGGAGCCGCTCGCGTGGCTTTTCAATCGAAGGAAGGATCCATACGGTCCTGGGGCGGCTTCGATGCGCGCTCAGAGCAAATTTCCAGCTGCTACATCCGCCGGGAAAGGAGCGCGACACTGGAGCGCTTGTCTGAGCAGACGAGGAAACCTGCGGCGATTCGTCGAGAGGTTCATCCAAGTCCGAACTTCGATCCGAACATATCGGACGAGGCTGTCGTCCGAGCTTTCAAGTTCGAGTGCGAGGCGTCGCTTCACACAGGACACGGAGATCCACCCGGATCTAACGGCGAACGAGCTCTTCCGAATGGCCGATCGATCGCCAACGCAGATGAGGCCGTCCAATGGAAGAAGATCTTTGGGCGAAGGAAAGCTGCCGCCTCAACCTGGCTTAGAGACCTCGGCTAGCAAAAGGGCTCAGTGCAGAGACAAGAAGATCAAGAAAAAGAAGAAAAAGCGACCCTACTTGACCATGGTAGCCGCGGTGGAACAACAACAACCCGAGCAACCCGCGCGTCACGGGGGCTTAACGCTTCGGGGAAGAGGACAACCACACAGGCCTCGAGGGCGAGGCGACCAAGCGGACGGCGAGGCGACCAAGCGGACCGGCAGGCGACCTCTCATCGCTTCACCAGCGACGCAGGCACGACCTCACGGAATTGCCGAACATGGACCTACCGCCTGGAAGCGATTTCTGGCGAGGGCCCATGCCAACGCTTCGAGCAGGGTGATAATGACAAAGGAAAACAGCCCGCCGAGGAAAGTGAGGATGACATGGAATACCAAGAACCAAGGAATCACATAGCGGTCATCTTCGGGGGCTCCTCCGCCTACAAGTCCCGTCGGGACTTAAAGGAGGCCGCAAGGAAGTGCACCATGTTACCCAGGGTAAGCCTCGGTCAAAGAAATTGAAATGGTCGGAGGTATCCCTAACCTTCTCCAAGGACGACTGTCCCCTTGGGATGACCAAACCCCAGAGGCTTCCGATGGTCGTGAACCCCACCATCAGCAATACCATCGTCGGTCGGGTCCTCATAGACTCCGGAAGCTCTTTGGACCTTATTTCACCAAGGTTTTGGACGAGATGCAGATTCCTCGTTCCAAAATCAAGAGTGTGGCCGTGCCCTTCTTCGGGATAGTCCGGGCACCTCGATCAAACCTCCGGGACAGTCGTCCTGCCCGTAAGTTTCGGCGGCCCAAGTAACTTGAGCGGAGCTAATCACCTTCGAAGTGGTGGACTTCGAGTCGGCCTACAACGCCATCCTCGGCAGGCCGGCCTTGGCCAAGTTCATGGCCGCCTCGCATCACGCGTATCAGTGCCTGAAGATTCCGGGCGAGCGGAGTCATAACCGTCAAAGGAACCACAAGTCCGCACTCAATTGCGGCGAAAAGAGCGCTGGATATGGTCGGTCGATTGCCCACTCGCGGCCACGACCAAGAGCCGAAGCATTCCGGCCTAAACTTGCCCTCGGCTGGAGGAGACCAAGGCTGTTCCGCTCAACGAGTCGGAACCGGCCAAGTCATTCATTTGGGATCTTCCTTAGATCCCAAATAGGAACTCGAGCTCGTCACCTTCCTCAGGGCAAGGTCGGATGTGTTCGCTGGGAACCATCCGACATGCCCGGGTCCCAAGGGAGGTGGTCGAGCACGAGCTAGCTGATTCACGACAAAAAACGGTGAGACGAAACTTAGACGCTTTTCCCGGAAAAGCAGGCAATCATCAGGAGGAACTTGATAAACTCCTAAAAGTGGCTTCATCGGAGAGATCGAGCACTCCGAGTGGCTAGCCAATCCAGTTAGTCGAGGAAGAAAGGAGGCAAGTGGCGCGTAATGCGTCGACCACACGCAGGTTTGAACGCAGCGTGCCCAAAAGACAACTACCCGTTGCCTCGCATAGACCAATTGGTGGACGCGACGGCGAGTCCTGAACCATGAGCTTCCTAGAGCGCCTATTCAGGCTATCATCGAGATCGGCTGTCGCGAAGACGAGGAAAGACTTCCTTCATCACCCCTTCGGTACCTTACGCTATAAGACCATGTCTTTCGATGCGAAAGCGGGAGCAACCTTTCAACGCCTCATGCGAGAAGACTTTCCGCAGACCAAATAGGTCGGAATTTGGAGGTGTATGTCGACGACATAGTCGTCAAAAGCAAGAGTACTTCGGGTCACGTTGCTGACCTGGAAGAAACTTTCTGTAACCTCAATAAGCATCGAATAAAGCTAAATCCAGAAAAATGCGTATTCGGCGTGAAGGCTGGCAAGGTGCTCGGCTACATGGTCGGGCCACCTGCAGCGTTGGGGCTAACAGGAGAAGATCGAAGCCATTGAGAACATGAGGTCGCCTACTTGCGTAAAGGAAGTACAAGCTCTGACCGGAAGAATGGCCGCCTTAAGCCGGTTCGTCTCTCGGCTGGGGGAACGAGGACTACCTTTCTTTAAAGCCCTCCGCAAACATGATGGCTTCACGTGGACCGAGGAAGCCGATCGCGCGTTCAAAGAGCTGAGCGTACCTCTCAAAACCGCCCGTCCTCGTCACACCCACGGTAGGGGAAGAATTGCTATTATACCTGGCGGCAACCCCGCAAGCGGTAAGCTCGGTGTTGGCAGTAGAGAGAAATGGTACCCAGCGACCTATCTATTACGTCAGCGAAGTACTTCATGGACCAAAGGAGCGTTACCCCGAGGTCCAGAAGCTATTGTACTCATTACTGATGGCCTCCCGGAAGTTACGTCACTACTTTCAAGCACACAAGATCGTGGTGCCGACCGGCTTCCCACTCAGGGAAATCTGAAAAATCAGACGCGCCGGTGGTCGCATAGCCAAGTGGGCAATGGAGCTCGCCGAGTTCGATTTGGTGTTCTCACCAAGACGGCGATAAAATCACAAGTCCTGGCTGATTTCGTGGCGAGAATGGTCGGCTCGGCACCACCAGCTGCGGGACCAATGATTCGAGGAAACGCTGGACCTTGTATTTTGACGGATCCCGAGCATCTGGCGCCTGGGGTGGCGTCATCTTGGTCTCCGGATGGAGAACAGCCTACAAGACGCCATCCGGCTACATTTATTGCGACTAACAACGCGGCCGGAGTACGAAGGCCTTTGGCCGGACTTCGGCATGTAAATCGCTAGGAGTCCAACGACTCACCGTGAAGGGCGATTCACGGTTGGTCGTGAACCAGGTCAACAAGGAGTATCGGTGTTCGATACCTCAATGGCGCCAGACTGGCGAAGTAAGGAAGATGGAGAAATACTTCAAGAATTTGAAGTAATCTACATCCCAGGAAGGATAATTCCTGGCCGACCAAATGTCTAAGGTCGGTTCCTCTCAAACCACCGCTCGCGGGGTGCTTGTCGAGCACCTACATAAGCCCTCCATTCCTCTCGAAGAGGAGGCACCAGAGACCGGGCGGTAGGGTCTCATTCCTCGAGCAAAGCGCAAATTGGATGACGCCATTCATCCAATACCTTGCGCATGGGACATTGCCCGAGGAAGAAGCCGAGCGTTCGGCTAACAAGGCGATCTTCTCAAGATAAAGCGATCGGCGACCTATACCGGAAAGGCGATTAGGAATCCTTTCCAGATCGTCTCCCAGGAGGAAGGCCAAGTACCTTCTTCGTGATATCCACGAAGGGATGTGCGGAGCTCATTCGTCTTCGTAACGCTTGTGAGCAAGGCCTTCCGATTGGGTTACTATCGGCTCACGGCCTTGACGGACGACGGTCAATCGTAACGACTGCCGAGCATGCCGGTTCCATGCTCGCAAATCCGTCAACCAACAGACGCCACGCAAACCATACCACTTTCGTGGCCATTCTCGACACAGGGTCTCGGCGTCCTTGGACCCTTTCCCGAGGTCGAAAGGTCGCAAGTATTTGCTCGTGGCGTCGACACTTTCACTAAGTGGATAGAGGCCGAGCCCGTCTCGACCATCTCGGCCCAGCGGCCAAGAGATTCCTCCGCGGCAATGTGGTAACTCGGTTCGGGATACCCAACCGTCTTATCACAGACAACGGGACCCAGTTCACTAGTGAACTGTTCCAAAGTTACTGCGAGGAGGTCGGGACCAAGGTCTGTTTCGCTTCTGTGGCACATCCACAGAGTAACGGAGCAGCCGAGCGAGCAAACGGTCAGCTAGTCCAGGGCATAAAAAAGAGGGTCTTTAAGACCCTCAACCAGCACAAGCAGCAGTGGGTGGAGGAGCTTCCCGCCGTTCTTTGGTCTGTCCGCACCACGACGAGTCGAGCCACAGGCGAAACTCCTTTCCAACTCGTCTACGGTGCGGAGGCCGTTCTGCCTGCCGAGATTGTGCTGGGTTCCCCGAGGGTGCAACTGATCGATTCCATCGATCAAGAGGTTGAGCGCCTCGTCGACCTGGACCTCGTCGAAGCAACACGCGAACGGGCGTTGCTCCGGTCTGCGACTTACCTACAGGCTCTTCGTAGGCATGCGGCCAAGACAATCCGACCTAGGGCCCTACAAGTTGGCGACATGGTCTTACGAAGAGTTCAAGACCTGTCGAAGGCCAACAAACTGACCCCAAGGTGGGAGGGCCCCTACACGGTCATGTCTACAGCACGCCCGGGGGCTGTTCGCCTCGCGATGCCAGATGGTCGGGAGCTCACCAGCACCTGGAACATCGATCAACTGCGCAAATTCTACGTTTAGACGAGTACTCCTATCTCGCGCCCCTTGCGTTCTTTCAAATAAATCATTTTCCTCTTTCTCGTGTTTTGACCTCGCTTTGTCGAACGAGCATCGTCGTCTACCAGCACTACGGACGAACTTATCCGACAAATATGTGCGCACCATTTCCCTTGGCCCCCGGCCGGATGCTCGCCCAATCGTTCACTTTCCACAGTAGCTCTTCACTGTATGCGTGGTCGGGCGCGAGCATCCACTCTAAGCCCGGTTCAGTGACCAATCGGGTATGGTGGCTCTACGTATTGTTGGTTTAAAGCTCGTCTTCCCTGTGCTCACACTTCCCTCAACGCAACCGATCTATCTAGGTCACGACCAAAGCGACCCTTAAAATTCTCCCATGAACAAACTCGTGCTCGCATAGCGGTGAGGGCACGACCTTTGTCCATGGCGGGGGCTCGTATGATAGGAACGTTCCGTCCCTTCTTATCAAGGATCCTTTGCTCGTATCTATGCTGTATGCTCTATGCAGGAACTTGTTTCCTTTTTCTGCAGAACCAGGATCATACGGGCATATATTGAAGGCGAGCTCAAGAAAAACAGGCAAGGACCAAACACCTGCAAGTTTGCTCATTTAACCCGGCGTTGTTTTTTTGCTGTGGTTTACACGAGCTAAAAATAAAAAGAGGAGCTAAGTCCTACGCTCGGCCTGGAGGCGGCGAGCTCGTCCTTAAGGAGTCGACCTCCGCCTCTAGGTCGGACCTTCCGCTGGGCGCGACCTTCGGCCGCGCTTTCCGAGGCGCTGCGCCTCCTTGAGCTGGGCTTCCTCGCGCTCGAGCTGTTGAAGGTCCCCGAAGCTTCACGGCTCCTCGTCAAGCTCGGCGCACTACGCTCTGAAGTGCTCTTCGCCGATCTCGCTCTGGAAGAGCTGGTCCCGGAGCCGGCGATGAGGCTCCTCGCCGATTCCACCGCTTCAGTCGGCCTCGCGCACCTCGGAGACTCCGACGCTCAAGATCGGCGATCTTGGCGTCTTGCTCATGATGGTACGACCAAGACTCTTCTGCGGAGACCGAGGTAGCGTCGATATCCTCCATAGCCTTCGCGGCAAACTTCGGGCGAAAGAGAAAAGAGAAGGGAAAAAGGCGAGCGGACTCCCGGAAGATCGATCGCAGGAAAAAGAAGAAACATGAAACTTACGGAAGAGCCCTACCGACCAGCTTGTCCTGAAGCCGTGGCGGTCGGTCGCCACCGAAAGAAGGGATTGACCAAGTCATCCTGCCGGCAAGACGCTTGGGGTCTTGCTCCTCCTGAGCACCCGGTGCTCTCAGGAGGGCAACGGCGTCACCACCTTCGACCAACCCCGGGTCGCCCCGAGGCTGATCCTCTTCCACAGCAAGCGGCTCGTGGCCGCCTTCCTCCTGGTCGGACACCGCGCTCGGGGGCTGTACGCCAACCACGAGCGCTGCCACTCCTTGCTCCGCGGCTGGAGGCAGTTGGTCGTTAACGACCACCTCCGCCTCTTGTCCCTCTGCAGCCGGAGGCGACCAATGCTCTGCGACCGGAGGCATTGGATCGAGGGCGATCACTTCCGCCTCTCGTCCCTCCGTAGTCGGAGGCGACCGATGCTCCGCGGCCGGAGGCGTTTGATCAAGGACGATCACCTCCGCCCCTTGCACCTCCGTGGTCGGGGACGCTGGTGCCCCAAGGCCGAAGGAGTTAGGTCGGGACGACCTCCTCCTCTCCTTGGCTCACGACCAAGAAGTGTTGGTCGGCAGCAACCAAGCTCCCTTCCTCGGGGCTCGGCGCCTGAGCCTCGCCCGCAGTCATCTCTTCGCAAGGGACCAAGGCCAAGGCGTCTTGGTCCTCAGTCCCCTGCAACTCCTGCTCCTCCGCGGCCGGAATAGGTTCCGCTGGCCGAAGAAAGCACGGTCCCGCCGAGGGAAGCACGGCTGGCTGAGTCCGTAGGCCGGGCGCCGGCCTCCTCGCCTCTCGGCCATCACTCGGCCGACGACGCGGTCGAGCTTCGGCGTCCACCGCAGAGTCGATAATCTCCTCGACCATCTGGGCGGAAGTCCAAACGACATCCGAGCTATCACGCCCACGCCAAACAGGGTGGGGTTAGCCCAAGAAAATCGCAAGACAAGAATAGAATAAGAGAATAAAGTAAGAACTTACCTTCGCCGTGGCGGCGCCGTCCTCCTCGGCCTCCTCGCTACGGGCCCACGGGCGACTCGCTGCGTGGCGGCCTCGTAGGCCTCGGCCACGACCACGACACGCTCCTCGCGGCATCGGCACGCGTGCCATCGCCGGGTCGACGTCGTCCATGTCGACCTCTTCCGGCGTCGGCGGTGCGAGAGGTCGACCTCCTGCTCCTTCCGACCAGAGCATAAGTGGCCTCCTCTTCTTCCTCCTCCTGGGTCATCGACCACCCGAGTAAGCTGGTCTGGAGGGCCTTGATCCGCCTCTCCACCGCTCCTTGGTCGGGAGGGACTGGCCTCCTCCTCGGCCTTCCTCGCTTTGCTCGGCGAGCTGTCCCGATCGGCTCATCGGCTCCAGCTTCCTCCGTTTGAAGTCATCAAACCAAATTCGGAGTTCGCTACCTCTGGCGGTGGCGTACTCAAGGTGCGGCGTGGGGGTCTGGTCGGCTTCGGCGCCTCGGCCGCTTAGCGCGGGGAGGCGAGGCGGATGCCTGGCGGCCTCGACCCGCCGCCCTCTTGCGGGAGCCCCTGGCCGGGGTGCTGGCTTGTGGCAGCACTGCAGCGCTCGACACCGCAAGCTCAAGGGCGACCTTCTCCTGCAATCAGAAATCGGGAGGAATGAGCTCGGAAAACATGCCCCGAGCGAAGCGAAAGATGTACTTACGCGTCGCCGTGATCGAAAATGTTCTTGGGGACCTGACGATTGGGCGTCGGCTCCTTCTCCTGGCGCCGAACATCTCGGCGACCCTCTCGTCAACTTGATCCGTCCTCTGAGTCGCTGCCGCAACCGAAGACTAAGACAAAAGATATATATATATGCATAGCACCGATCACCGTAGCAGCGATGCTCGGGAAAGAGGTCCGAGAACATACTGCGTTGTCTTCGCGGGTGAAGTCGTGCCACCGGTCACCTCGAAGAAAGGATGCTCGCGGCGCCAGTGGGGACACCGGTTGAAGGTGAAGTCGGGCGATATCCCGACCAGTGAGCCCCATCCGGGCAAGCTCACCGATCGCCCCGAGCACCCGCTCTTCCTCAAAGTTGCACGGCAAGCGCGCTGCCTCGAGGGCGGAGCGCCCTCCCGATGTAGACCAACTGGGACCCCTCCGCCTTCTTCTGGTAGAACCAGAGGTCGGCCCAACCCGACACCGAGTCCTTCAGAGCAACGAAGGGGTACTCGTATGGTCGGTTGGGCCGGAGGCGAAGATAAACGCAACCGGCGGAGCCATCCCTACGGCGGAAGGGGGAATAGAAGTGAAAGAAGAGGCTAGCCGTGGGCATTACACCCACGTAAGCCTCGCAAAGATGAGAGAAGATTGCGAGAGAAAGGATAGAGTTGGGGTGGAGATGAGAGATCTCGCACCCACAGAAGGCAAGCACGGAGGCGAGGAAGTCGCTCTCGGGCAGGCGAAGCCCGTTGATGGCGTACAACTCGCAGGAGACGATCTCCGTCTCCCGGGGGGCCGCCCCCGCGTCGCCCCCGGGCACTCGGCCCGAGCTTGGGTCGACGTACCCCTCATCCATGAGCACCTGGAGCCTCCTTCGGGTCATCTGGCTGACCTTGAAGCGCGCCATGGCCAAAGAAGGAAGAGGAGCGAAAAGCGTTCTTGGGCGCTAGGGCTGTTGGAAGTTTTCTTGTCAAGACGAGCAAAGAGACAATGTAACTCCGACCTCTCCGGTAGAAAGGGTTAAAAGACAGCGAAGGGCAGGTTAAAATCGCCGCCTATCACGTAGCGACACTGGATGAAGAAAGCGCTTTCAGAAACCGCCGCATCGTTACAAGGAGGCTTCTCGAGAGAAGGAACCGCAGAACAACCAAACGACGCGCCCACGCGAGCAAGCACGCTGGCGGGTACAAAAGTTCGTCTCCCGACGAAAAATGGTCGTGAGCCACGACCAAAGGAAATTCAATCCCCCTTCAAGTCTTCTTAGGCTCAAGGGGAAGCCCGAGGGTTCCCCACTTGAACCTCGGGGGCTAGCTGTCGGGGATTGGCTATCTGGCAAAAGACCACGGTACCCCCGGGAAAAGCTAAACCCGCCGACCAAGCAACACTAAAAGAAGATGCTCGGAGAACGGAACGAGCATCCCTCCTTCTCCTCCGAGCATACACATTTGCACCTTCGCTCATGAAGCACCAAACACACCCCCCCACGAGCAAGCATGCTCGTAGAGGCCACGACCTGCTCGGGTGATTTGGTCGGGGTGCCCGGTCAATGCCACAAGGAAGGAAGGTGGCAACCAATCAGCCGGAGATCAAGGGAAATCATACCCGAAATTCAAATAGCGCCCGGGTCAAGGACAGTGGATCGTAAGTACGATCACGCGGCGCGATCCCAGGAGGTAGTTACCTTCTGTGTACCTCTAGTCGTAGTATTTAAACCCCCCCTTGAAGATCTGTAAAAGGGGGGAGGGACACGGAGATAGAATACAATACACTGGAGTAGGGCTATTATCTCGGCGGTGAGAGGCCCGAACCAGGATAAAACATCGTGCTCCACCCTTCTTCTTCCCCCGAGCTCGCGTCGCTCGAACGCCCTCTTCGGTCCGTACGACGGGGCTCTGTTGATCCCCCATTCAACAAGTAAGCTCGACGGGAGCCCGTTCTCCAATCGTCGACAAATTCATTCTAAGCCCTTGCAAACATCTCAACTCTCTAGTGCATTCATTTCTCAAGCTTGTGAGAAAAAGAGAGGAAAGTTGAGTGAATTGATTTCAAAGCATTCATTGAGCCATTAGAAGCACTCAAGATCATCAAGTCAACCCTAAGTTTGATACTCTTGGAGGTTGCCGCCTCCTAGATGGCTTGGCGGCGATTGGATCAGTGATCTTCTCGAAGGTGATTGTGAGAAGGGCTGCTCAACTGTGAAGGCGCGGAGCTTGCCTACCCGGAGAGGGGAAGAGCTACCCCGAATATACGAGGAAAGGCTCAATTGTGCAAAGGAGCCGGCTTGAAGTGAGTCAAGCTATCTCAACGTGGACTAGGAGAGATAGGCAAGTCTCCGAACACCACGAGATAAAAATTGGTGTCTTCATTTGTGGTTTGCTATTCTCAGTCTCCTTTTGTGTAAATTGCAATCCTAGCACATTTAGTCTTATTGTTACACATTAGCGGAACCTAGAAATTTTAGGCTTTATTTGTAAAAATTATTGTTTCTAGTTTCAATTGTCTATTCATTGTAATTAGAGCCTAAATTTTTTAGAACCTCATATTCAACCCCCTCTAATCGGTTATCCTTGATTCTACAACGTTCCCCACCGTGATCCCTCAGCTGTTCGATCTGACCTGAACGACCTCGATCGTGACACGTGTCGAGCACGCATCATGCGTGCCGCGAGTCCTCGCTGACATCGGTTACATGACGTCGGCACGAAAGCCAAAGCACCATGAACCAGGTACATGGTAGACCAGCGCCTGTGCGTGGACCTGGTCCATGTACCCATGGTCCCACCTGTCAACTACTATATGATTTTTAGATTAATTTTTATTTTCAGTAATTAGTACTGTTGACGTTAACATGACATCATAAATAGATTTTCTTTTAGAAATCTAATTCGGACAAAAAGAAAATAGATGATGACATCAACAGCGACGTCATTGTTTGATTTTTTAATAGAAAAAATAATTCAAATAATTAGATTTTATTCTTTTCTTTTTATTTCAAACTTTCGAGAGCCCGTTCTCACTCATACGAGCTTCGAATGAGGTTATTCCAAAGCCTAATAATTTGTAACATTGAGCTCTATTTAATGGTGAATTTTATTTGATTTTTAGAGTTCATTTTTTTCTCTATTATGGTATTTATTTGCAATACTTTTCAATTCAGGTAGACGTTGAAATACCGTGAGAGTACAAGAGCGAAGTGTGGACTTAAGAGTAAGGTCCAGAACCAGAGCAAGGACTTTATCAAGGCAAGTTATACATCCATGATCATATTGAACCCAATTTTTGAAATGATATGTTGAATTTAAATTATTGCAAGCATAGTTCCTATGAATGCATTTCAATCCCAGTTTTAAAATTAAATAGTTATGCCATGATTGCTAAAGCCTCATTTGATGATCGAATTTCTCGTGCCATTGTCACTATAGGAATACATTTATAATGTATGATGAATATTAAAATAGTTAGGAATGTGCTTAGTCTTGCTTAGACCTGAATTTATGTTATTTTGGGAATTTATGTCAAATGATGGTTTTATTGAAGTTGAGAATTATGTTTCGAGAATGGTTGAAAATTGTGCCGTAGACTTTTATATCATGTCATGATAAAAATATGATTTAGATTGGGCAAGACATGCTAGTGTGGTGGTTTCATGGGTTGTAAAAGTTCGCCTAGTCAATTAAGAACCGATCTGTGAATTGTTGAATGTAAAGCATTATCGTGTTACCACATGTCTGGTATAAGACATACCTGGTTATCCGTATTACAACATATCATGAGCAGTCATGCCATTGAGTGGGAAGTGGTGTGAACGAGAGACTGTCACTTGGCTTAAGAGGGAGCTTTTGAATTAGGGTGATCCTTTCGCGGTGAAACCTTAGCGGGCATGACTATATGGGTGGAACTTTATATGGGACATTATCGTGATTTTCTCTGCCACACACCAAAAGAAGTGTGTATTTTGGCACAAGGAGGCAATCATGTCTTGTGGGTAAAGTTGTACAACCTCTGCAGAGTGTAAAACTAATCGGTAGTCGCACAGGCGGTCATGGGTATGCCGAGCTGGCCTTTCACATATTAGATCTTATTGTTTATAAAGATGGTTTCGAGAAAGTATTCAGTGGGGATGGAGTCAGTCCATCAAGATAAATTTGGCTATGCTCCCATAGGGATTCCGGAGTTGATTCTATGAGTGATTCCTGAACTTTGAAATATTAGAATAATGGAATTTACTATGTAATTAAAAATTATGCTTTGGAAAATTACTTAAAATATTTGTGAACTTGTTGTTTTACGCTAAAATAACCATACAACCATCCTTTAGTAATCCTTACATTAACACTGCATCTTCTGTGTGACTTGTGGAGTACTTTTGTACCCACCCTTGCTTACTCTGTTGATTCAGAGGAGTTCTACGATGGAGAGAACCAGGATAACTATGACCGCTACCTCAGTCGATTGATAGTGGCAAATCTATTGGGTTTTATTTCAGTTTTATCTTATTTTCACCACTTTACTTTTATTTGGCATGTGAGCCAATATTGTTGTAAATGACTAAGCCAATTATTGAATAAAGGTACGTTTGATGTGTTACATTATCAACTTTGTTTATTGTGTACACTAGATCGATCTTGAATTAGTGTGTTTTACATATAGCGTTCGGATGTGTTATTTTCGGGTCGACAGGAACAAATGAAGAGGGAGAAATGGGGATTGGGGAAGAAAGAAAAATTGGGGAGGGACATAAGAAAAATTGGGGAGGGACATCGTGGGTGGGGGTTGCTTTAGAGATGGTGGGAGGGCTTCGTGCAACTCCAAGAACTGATGGAAGGGGTCTATTTTTCGGTGCAAAGGCTCCTCCTAATACGTACTGAAAGGACCAACGATGTCGCCTAGAGGGGGGTGAATAGGCGGATTAAAAAATCGCAGCGGAAATAAAACAGCCCGAACTGGTCAATCCGGAGTCTCCGGTAATTTATCCGGATATTCTGGGTTAGCTGGCTCGGGAGCGCGACTAAGGTTACTCTAGCAAGCACAATAAACTACGAAAAAGAGATAGCTAGAGCAACTTAGATCAATAGCTAGTATGGATTGGAATTAAAGCTAAGCAAGGAGCTAGATCTAGCTTTACAAAAACAAATCCACACAAGCTCGATTAGAAAGTAAACGCGAAAGTGAGGGACACGAATTTTTCATCGAAGTTCGGATTCTTGAAGGGAATCCTACGTCTCCGTTGAGGTGGCTCGGTCGCACTTGAGCCGGGGTCTTTTTCAACCAGCTTTCCTCCCGGTGTTGCACAAATGCACTCGCCGGCTTCACTTCTTGTCTCTTCCCTTTCGGAGGCGAGACTCGCCTTCACAAACGACCAAGGCTCACCACACGTGTTGGTAGCTCCCGGTGACTCCTAGCCGTCTAGGAGACCTTCAACCTCCAAGAGTAATAACACCACGAAGAATCGCTTGGAGGATGAACTAGTGCTCAACAACTAGAAATAAATGCACTTAGCACTTTACTTCTTCCTCTCCTCACCAAAATGAATCAACAACCAAATCTAATGGTGGGAGGAAGTGTGAGCTCTATTGAATGTTTGGAAGATGTTAGGAAAGGCTTGAATGCTGCAATGAATGAGCTCAATACAGTATCTAGCCGTTGGGAGAGAGTGGGGGCTTTAAATAGTCATTTAAAAAACTAGCCGTTACTCTCGTTTTTGTACAGGCCGGAGTGTCCGGACTTATAACCCGGAGACTCCGGACAAAATGTCCGGATACTCCGGACAATCTGGAACCCAAAGTGACCGAGGGGTTCAACCCGGAGACTCCGGACAAATTGTCCGGATACTCCGGATTGAATCCGGATACTCCGGACATAATGTCCGGATACTCCGGATTGAATCCGGATACTCCGGACATAATGTCCGGACTCTCCGAGTTTACAGGCTCAGTTTGAATTCCAGATTTTGGAAAATGCAAGTGTTTGAGTGCTAGTTTGAATGCAAGTTTTGATGTTGAGCATATGCACATCCTAAAACCGATTTTCCGTTGCATCCTCTTAATAGTACGGCTATCCTTAAGACTCAAAACAATATAAAAATTACAAGTCTTCGTCTTGATGCCGTTTTCTCGAAATTTGAAGTGCTTCGGAGCGTCCAATCTTATTCCAAGCTTGAAGTGATCTCGATAACTGCATTATTCTTAGTTGAAGCATTAGATCACTTTAATTGTGTCATCATTAATCACCAAAATAAAATGAGGAGCCTAGATGCACTTTCACGTACTGACTACTGAGTGTCAGTGCGAGTAGGGGCGGGATGATTGTCTCATTGCGTGGGGGTAAATTTTTCTTTTACTAGTTAAAAAAATACACGAGTGAGTCTATGGATGGTGGAAGACCGATTTTCGAAACGAACCGGTGAAGAAGGTTTGAAATGCTACTTTATTATGATATTTATATTCTATAATCGACAACATGTAATAAAAATATCCAGGCTAGTTGATTAGAAATTTGGAATAACCTGATCAAAATTTTATACGAGGATTAACCAATAAGGATGAAGTAAATTTTGAACAATCATGATAACCAAGAATTTTACCCAAAGTATAGAATCATATATTGCTTCTATGCAATTTTAAGTGAATACTTTCAATAGTTTACCACTTACTACCTCCGTTTTTGTTTACTTAGCATTTTGATCAAAATTTCCTTTCGCAAATATTTAGCACTTCGCAATTACCCAGATAAACTTTTTGCCACCTTGTTTGACGTGCTCGAGAAATTATTAGAGGGCATTTTGGTCATATCTTACCACAAATACAATCGTAATATTTGTGTATCAGTCAAAAGTGCCATGTAAAAGAAAACATTGGGTAGTATCTCCATATGCATGACTCGAAAATTATGTCAGTACTTTACAAATTTGTCCTATGAAAACATATTCCCCGCTTGCACATCTTCGATTCTTTTCCTGCACCAGACTTTCGGTTCCTTACACCAATAAAAGCTAGATGGCATGCTTAGCAAATCTGCATTTGGTTTTTTTTCATAGAATTTAATTTTAAAGCGAATTAAAAAACCCGAAAGGATTAGTTGTGACCAACAATCGTGTTAATGGTCGGGTAAAGTTCTCATATACATGATTTTATCCGTAGTCCTCTTCCTTCCAAACATTTACCGAGTTTCACGTGGTTTTCTTTCCGACCTTCTGAATAATGCGCTTGATACATCCACACGTGCTCCTCGGGCTCGGGCTACCTACATTGACCCCCCCCCCCCAAAAAAAAAAAAAATCTGTAGATCATGATCGGAAAAATGTATCTTTACGATTACAATTTTTTTTAATAAAGAAGTATTACTGAGACGAAAACATAAAACAAGAAAACAACAACAACATGCTGTACCACAGAGACACCGGCGCAGAGTTCTTCTTCCCGTACATGGCTGAACTCAGCGTCCCAAACCCACACACAACGGAAAGGCAACATAAATACACCCCCGCTGCAACCGCACAGACCCAGAGGAAAGAAAGAAAAAAAAGAAAGAAAGAGAGAGAGAGAGAGAGACCAAACGCGCTACCCGACACCGCCAAACCCAAACGAAAACGCCCCCCGGGCACCGCAGTGGCGCACTGCGCACGCACGCAAGAGAAAAAGTTGGTTGGATCAAAAAAGAAAAGAAGAAAAAAAGTTGGCGAAACCGCGAGGAAAAGCCCCCGAGAATCGAAAAAAAAAACGGACCAAGCAGGCGAGCGGGCGCAAGCAAGCCAGCACCCACCGCGCTCGCCTCAGCTCAGCAGCAGCAGCAGCAGCAAGGCATGGGCGCAACACTAAAAAGGAGCGGCCGCTCCTCCCCAAACCCACCACCACCTCCCCCCCTCTTCTCTCTCCCCTCTGCTCGTCTCTCTCTCCTCTGCTCGTGTCCTCCTCCCCCGATCTCCCCCACCCTCTCTCTTTCCTGCGGTGGTGACAGTGAGACCGCGCGCGCGGTGCTTGGCCGCTGCTTGCTTGGTGGGGGGGTGCCGTGTGGGGTGAGGTGTGGGCGCGCGGGATGGACGAGCAGGATCGCAGGTTCGATGGGGGGTGCGCCGCCGTGCAGGAGCTGGTGTTCCTGCAGCGGCGGCGGCAGGAGCAGGAGCAGGAGGCGGAGGAGGAGGTGCGCGGCCAGATGTTTGGGCCCGTCGATGGGGTGGCGTTCCAGGCGGCGGGTCTGGTCCAGCGGCAGGTAGACTACGGGGAGCTGGGCGGGTTCTGCGAGAGCGAGGGGGGCGGGTCGTCGGATCCAGAGCCGATGGCGCCGGCGCGGCCGCACGGGGGGTCCGGCAGCAAGCGCAGCCGCGCCGCCGAGGTGCACAACCTCTCCGAGAAGGTGGTGGCTGGCCTTGCCGTCGTGAACTGTCCTTTGCTTCGCTTTGCTCACCCAGTGCAGGTGTTTATTGTTGCTTGCTTCTCTGTTTGATTGGCTGGCTTTGGGTGCAGAGGAGGAGGAGCAGGATCAACGAGAAGATGAAGGCGTTGCAGAGCCTGATACCGAATTCCAACAAGGTCAGGAAGAAAAACCAAGAAGCCCTTTCCTTTCGTGTTGAATCCGGGGTTGTTGAGTTGTGCCTGTGCTGGATATTTACGGGCTCGTGTTTGCGTTGGTTTATGTGGTGCAGACCGACAAGGCGTCCATGCTTGACGAGGCCATTGAGTATCTGAAGCAACTGCAGCTCCAAGTGCAGGTGAGCAGATACATGCATGGATGATGCTAAATTGCGAATGCATTTGTTTTTATTGATCCAAACTGCAAACATTAACATGGAGTTGCAATGAGAGTATCTACCCTTATTGATTTTTCATCCAATCTGTGCCAATTAGGACACATAATCTCATTAATTTGCCTGACCCCGAGACAAATGATAAAACTGGTGGACTGCTACGATGGACAAGTCCGTATGATGCTACAGAACATGACAGATGAAATTTGTCTCATCCAACGTGTACAATTGAACATTTCAGAGCTACCTCTTGTTTTGCTAACAGTAGTAGAATTGGGGAGGGATGGGTACAAAGCTGGTTTGCAACAATCTAAGGTGCTCAATAATCCATATGCTAAAGAAGTGCTGGGTCAGGAATAGAATGCCAGTGAGAATATGCGGCAATATAGGTGGCTGGTTTTAAGCCAAGAATGCTGCCTATTTTCTATACTCCACAGAAACGTCAAACTCATTGAGACCGTGAGCAGTAATGTACTATCGACTAATGTTAGGAGATTTTTGCACATATTTTTACAGCAGTGGTTATTATCTGTTGAGTATTTCTAGTTAGAACCTGACTGTTGATGACATAGGATCCATATTGTTGATTTGCATATATTCATCATGAGATTTGTTGGACATGCTGATTTATACTGCTGAACAAAATGTTGATATGTTAGGACTAGTTTCCAATGGTTGATGCATTTTGTCAAATCTCATGTCAATTGACATACTATGTTAGCTAACTATATTCTACTGGTAGGTGTTAAATAGTTAAACTGCAGTTACAAATATGGAGCTTTTGCTATGAGATTTTGTTGCAGATGTTGTCTATGAGAAATGGTGTTTACTTGAACCCATCGTATTTATCTGGAGCACTTGAGCCTGTACAAGCATCGCAAATGTTCGCGGCACTTGGTGGAAGCAATGTCACAGCATCAAACCCTGGGGCAGTGATGCCACCTGTAGACCAAAGTTCAGGAGCTCATCATTCATTTGATCCAATAAATTCTCCTCCACAAAATCAACCACCACCTCTTGTGTTACCAAGTTGTCCTAATACAACCATTCCTGAGCCTCCGTTTCACCTGGAGTTGTCACAGTCCCACCTTCGATCATTTCAGCTGCCTGAATCCTCTGAGGTAATAGAGCAGAAAATTGATCCGAACCTTACTGTCTGTAAATATGGTACTGTGGTTTCACAGGAGTTTTTTTTTATATAACATGTGTTCTTCTATTTAAAAGATGATGTTTCAAGGGGAGATAATGCCAAAACATCACCTAACATCAGCTCATGAAAGAGCTAATCTGCCAGGTTTGTGACCATTTATTTAAATAGCAATTTGCCAGCATTTTCTTATGCCTTGCTGACACCACACCTTTTCTTTTCATCTTTTGCTGACATGTCACTTCATCCTTTGAAAGGAAATGGTATGAATTCCATTAGGCAAGAACCACCCATGTTGAACACTGATCATTTTGATGGATGCTCACATAGCAAAGAGCAATCGCAGCATGTGGTACCAAAAAATACAAGACGTGTGTAGGTAAGCTTCTCTTTGCATGTTTGAGGAGACAAGCAGATACTGTTTAAAATATACATTGGTAAGGTTTAAAACAGGAGGACAATCATGTTTTAAGTATGATTACAGCATATGATTTCTCCAACTTTTAACCTTTTGGACTAAGAAGTTGGATTATGGTTCAGTTTCATGCTGGGGCATAAAATGCTTGGTTCGAACTAACCTGTCTCGTTTATTGGCATGTTATCTAGCATGTGTTTGGAATATGGATGTTAAAATGTGAAGATTATTGATGCTTTAAGTTTTAGTCCCACACTTCCGTAAAAAAGGTTTTAGAACTAGATTTCCTGTAAAAAGGTGTAATGCAGTCAAGAATGAAAAATTCGGACAATGTTTAGAAATGCAGTAGATTGACGAAAGAGTTATTTGGCCTAATCTTTGATTCGTTCCATGACTATCATAACATGAAAGAGCATGTTCCTTCAGATAGGTTAACCAACCAATCAAGCTCAATATAGTACTATTTCATAACATCAACTTTTTTTTCCATGGAACTACCTGCTACAATTGCTATGTTAGATGGAAAGAGCAAAGCTACTCTGTAGGTCGCTTGCTTCCTGACCTACATTTATGTTTGTTCTTTTTGCATGGTATCTTTTTTTCAGTGTGTTCTACTAGCATATGCTAATGAAATCTTGACAAAGATCACTTAACATTTTTTTTGTTTGTTTTTGAATCCTTGACAGCTTAGGAAGTGGTTACTAGTCACACCGAAGTCGGATGCGAAGGCAGGATGACATGACATAGTTCAGTATTCTAACTGGCAGGCAGGCCTTCCGAATTATTTACCTCCATTACTGCTATAGCACTATTATTCTTGAAGCGGCCTGAATGCTTGACTTAGTAGTTTAGTAGGGCGGGTACTAGAAAACCATGTAATCTGTCATCAGTTGCTCCTTTTCCAGTCCATTCGAAAGCTAGCAGGTGATGAGACTGAAGTCTGATCTGAAGTGTTTTCTGAAGAGCGGCACAGGCCAAGCTTCTTGTAAGCAACTGTCCCCTTTATATAAGGCTGGTAGCTAGCAATTCCTGTCAAAATTGTAGATCAGAGATTCAGAATATAATCTATTGAGAACCTTTTAAGACTGAAAATTCTTCATGGTCTTTTTTGTCCACCTCGACATTGAACCGAGTCCGGAACCGGAACCAAAGCAATGAAGCACCGGTGAGCCAATTATAGAGCACGAATCAGCAGCAGAAACCTAGGGCAGCGAAGGACTAAAATTATATCGTATATTCTACCTTTTGTTTTGGAATGCCCATCGCGCTCGACCTGAATCGAAAGCACTGAATCAGAGTAGCTATCCGTATTTTTTTTAGATAACGGAGCTATCCGTATTCCCAGTGAATGTTTTGGCCTTTGGGATAAGTTTTCAGTCATGGCCATCAGGCCAACGTCAAGTCCGGATGAGACAGGTTTCAAATTTCGTTTTCGGTTTACATTTCGTCATCCTTCGAAATTTAAAATTTTTATCGAGATCTCGTTATTTCGGATAAAATTCGAACGGAATTCAAAAAGCAAAATTCAAGCCTAGTTTTTTTAAAACGAGATTTCCGAGATCTCGATGGAAAATACCGAGATCCCAGTCCATTTGAACTGAATGAAAAAGTGTTGAAACTGTGCTAGAAAATTTTGAATTTGTTGATTTGCGTTTGACTCATCACTAATGTTCGTATGAAATTTTGGAGATGATGATCAAGCTTGAGGAATTTTTAAAAATTCGTACAGTGTAAAATACTATAAAATGGTATTTCGCGGCAAGAAAAATGGGAAATTTTTTTCAAAAAAATATAAAAGAATTTATGTTACATTCTCTATCTGTTTGAATGAAAATCACTAAGCATTTGAATATAAAATGCCCTACACTTAGAAATTTTGACAGTATTTTGACTAATTTTTGAATTCGAACACTTCAATTAGGCAATATAATAAAATCAGTATATAATATGATCACAAATGATAAACATGCAATAAAATTGACATATATGATATTTATATTCACGGATTCACCAATACCATGTGTTCCATCTATCATAATTTGTTTCAAACATAATACACAAGACAAATACTGTCGAAGAATGAATGACGCTGCAACCCACTGGACACCTGCAAGAGGCATAACTAAATAAGGAGTATGAACATTTATTGCATGAAGAAGTGTTAAAAGAGTGAAATGATCTTGTGGATAACTATCCATTGACGTACCTACGAGTAGTAGTAGTTATATGCGTCATCAACAATGATCTCGCTGTATTTCATCTCGTGCGGTTACTTGTAAGTTCGGATATGAATACGAATATGGATAATGTCGAATGCAGATACGGGTTGAATACGAATAGAATCGGATACAGTTACAAATATTTATCGAAACATGATAACCTCTTAGATTGTATATAAAAAATCGACAAAAACACATAACTCAAAAAAGAAGTGAACTCAAATCCGATCCAAAATCTATGCACTCCAGCCAAAAATGCATTAAATTCGGACCTAATTAACAAAATCTCGGCAACAATTGATGAGATTTCACCAAAATTTTTGAGACTACTGTAGCAATTTAATTTTTTTATTCCATCAGGAATATAAATCTTGGGGGTTCGAAATCCGAGATTTCACAAAATTTCAAACCTTGATGAGACTTATATAGCCCCTTTTTGAGATGCAAGAATTCCACAAAAAAATCCTGCGGATTTCCCCCCTTGTTTTGTGTGGGAAATAAACGGATTATTGCAAAATTCTTGTGTTCTAGAGCGACTTTCGAATGATTATGTAATATTCATGGATTCTAACGCTTGTTTGGAACGTATTAATCCCTACAGGATCAGAGAAATTCATATTTCAACCGGGTCTAAAGGAGCCTAGCTAAAACTTGTTGAAGGTCCCCATTAATTTTTTTTTGAAGGTCGTTTTCAAGCTGTAAGGTGAGGCAAAGGTGAGTGGGCCAGTGGGGGAATACGACCGTGCACGGAAACGGCCGGACGGCATCAACGTCGCGTCACTCCGATCGCCTCCCTTCCATAAAAAATCCCCCAGTCTTTCGAAACACCGACAGCGCAACCACCACCACCATGCGCTCCCGCCGATGATGCGCCCACCCCTCCTCCTCGCCACCCACTTCACCGCCGCCGTTGCCGCGCTCCTCCTACTCCTCCTCGACCCCGCCGCCGCCGCCGCCGCCGCCGCCGCCGCCGCCGCCACCTTCCGCGCCAGCAAGCGCAAGCGCAGCGACGACGACGGCGACGGTGCGCCCCCTCCCGCGCCGCAGCCGCAGCCGCTGCAGCTCCCGCTCCCGCCGACGAGCCCCGACCACTTCCCCCTCGCGTTCCGCGTCTCCGCGCCCACCTTCCACTTCCTCTCGGGCCTTCTCGACCCGCTCCTCTCCCACCCCTTCCTCCCGTCCCCAACCCTCCTCGCGCTCGCGCTCGCTCGCCTCGCGTCGGGGCTGCCCTACCCGGCCCTCGCCACGCTCTTCCGCGTGCCCCCCTCCGCCCCGCGGGCCGCATCCCGACGCCTCCGCCGCGTCCTCCTCGCCAACTTCCGCTTCTGGCTCGCCTTCCCCTCCGACCCGACCAACACCTCCTCCGACCAGCTCCCCTCTTGCCGCGGTGCTCTCGCCTGCGCGCGCTTCGCCGGTCCGGACGGCCCCCTAGCCGCGCAGCTCGTGGCCGGCGCCTCCTCCCGCATCCTCTCCCTCACCGCCGGCTTCCGCGGCGATCGCGCAGACCTCGAGGTTCTCAGGCTATCGTCTTTGTACCAGGAGCTGGAGCAGGGGAGGGTGCTTGACCCCGCGCAGTACTTGGTTGGGGATGCCGGCGGGTACCCGCTGCTGCCCTGGCTCATGGTGCCGTTCCCGGGGCCGGTGGTGGCCGGCTCGCCGGAGGCGGAGTTCAACGCTGCGCACAAGGCAATGTGCCGCCCTGTGAGGCGCGCTGTCCGGAGTTTGATGGGGTGGGGGGCCATCGCGCGGCTCCGCGAGGAGGAGAGCCCTCGCGCGGCCGTGGCTTGCATTGGGACATGCGCAATGCTTCACAATGTATTGCTGTCGAGGGAGGATTACTCTGCATTGGCACCGGAGGAAGAGGTGGCGGCAGAGAGTGATTTGGGGGCAGTGCCGAGCCGGAGAGTTGATGCCACATTGGAAGGGTTCCAGGTTGATGGGCGTGCATTGGCATTGCGGAGCGCATTGTTGACAACAAGGGACTGGCGAAGAGACGCTTAGCACCGGTGAGGCGGTGATTGTTTAACAATTCCTGTCATTGTTGATTCTTGAATCATATAGTGCTGAATATTTGGTTCCATTGGGTTCTTTAGTTTGTTACCTTCTCAATTAATCAAGTAATGAAAAGCACTATCAGTTTACACATCTTACTAGTGTTGACAACTTTACATGTTCGCATTAGATTCGATATATGACTGTATGCAATCATCTTGTTTGTTGGAATCCAACATTCCTTTGTAAAATAATGTAAAGGTGTACCGGAAGTGGATGCATCTTATGTAGACCAAACTATCCAACTGACAAAAAGGAAATATCCGTGTTAAGATGATTGGGTGTTCTTACAAGCCTGTAGACTTGTTTACATAACACAGGCATAAGGCTCTCAGTAACTTTTCTATGCAATAGCACACCGTATTATTTTCTCACAGTACAGACATCAGCTAAGATAGAACAATGACAATTCTAGAAATAGACATTATGCCACTATTGAAAGAAGATTTTCAACGACATGGCTCATGCTTGGTCTCCTCCTCCTCTCCTCTTCCACAGATGACACTGCTATCTTAGAGCATGTGTAAGTAGGATTTCAGTGATGTGGAGGAGAGAGGAGGAGAGAGAAAAATAATGTCTACTATTTAAAGACGGTCTTATAGACAGCTTTAGACTGTTTATATATTGTATAAACAGTCTATTAGTTGTATGAGAGGTTATTACAGATGACTATATAGACTACTTATTGTATGAGTTGTCTTTAAGTCTATCTATAGATGACATTGAAGTATATTATAGACAACCATTTTCTATACCACTGACATACCCTTAAACATCATGGTTGCTTGTGAATACTTGAATTCTCCATCTTCGCTCGCTAATTTTCTCTTTAAAAGTAACAGTAGATCGTCTAACAGCCATTTCAACCTCCTCGCCCTCAACCACACATCTGGAAACCCGAATCCCCTTCACTAACTCAAAAAGAACTACTCCATAGCTGTAAACATCGGCCTTGGCGGTGATTGGAAGATTTAGAGTCCATTCAGGTGCAATGTACCCTCTAGTCCCATGTACTCTTGACAACATTTGTGCACTTGCGCCACGATTTAGTAGTTTCACCAATCCAAAATCTGCGATCTTCGGCTCAAAGTCATTATATAACAATATATGCTCTCTGATTTGACATCGCAATGTACTATCCATTCAAGACACTCATGGTGGAGATGGGCCATTCCTTTTGCTACCCCAAGTGTAATGCTGTACCTTTGGCTCCATTGCAGCACTGTAGATGAACTCTGGTGTGTATGTAGTGGTGGATAACGAGCCAACTCGGCTCGGCTCGATCAAACTCGTTAAGATAACGAGCCAGTTCGACTCGACTCGTTGTCTCAACGAGCTGAAACCTCAGCTCGACTTAACTCGTAAAACTCACGAGTTAGCTCGTTATGCTCGTTAAGATGTTGGTGTCATTTGGATGTAATTTTTGCAATTATCAAATACCATACGGTACAAATCTTTATCATATTGAATAAGAACTTCCTTCAAACCCCTACTTAGTCATACTAAAATCTTTGAAGTTTCAAAAATAGCAGTAGCATGACTAAACCCACTCATCAGTCCATGATATGAAGAATTTTGGAAATCTTTGCTGTAATGAATGCAATGCCTAAAAATATTAATTTACAAATAACACACCTAGCTCTTGAAGATTAAGGTCCCGTTTGGCAACTTGGAATCGGGTTGTTTCTATTAGATTCTGGAAGAAACCCAACCAAACGGGCTAAAGTTCGGAACCATTCTCCTCGAATCGTTTCTTCTTTTTCCACTCTATGGCCGAATCGGTCTCAACCCCGTTCCACCCGATTCACAAAATCCTACCTGAAACGTTTCTACCAAGAATCTAGAACCGTTTCCGTTTCTACTAGAATTTGTAACCGTACCAAATAGGGCCTAACATCTGGAGAAAGGAAAGAGTTCTCTTTCATCTTATTCGTATGAATTTGAAGAATTTGCAAACGACCATTCTCATCAGGTAGGTTTATCTCATTATGAACCTCCAATCGTCCAATCTGCAACAGATGTATCAAAGGGCAATGAGCATATTGAAATAGCAAATCAAACCATCATTTAGAAAATATGGTCTACTTGCACAGTCCCTAAAATAGATCAACAGAGCTCTTTGTGAATTGCCCAGTAACATGCACCACACTATGTAGTGATGAAAAGGTGCTAAATGCTTGAAAAATGTGATAATGCCAACATTCAAAGGCCTAATATATTTTTGAGGATCCGCCTTGAATGCATTTACATAGACAAAATTTCTAGATTAAACAACTCATTCGTTTCAGTATGACACATTGACACATTTAGGGCTACTAAACTAATGACTTCACCGAATAAAAAACCAGATGATCCAAGGAGGGTCACAACGTACCTCAATAAAGCCTCATCAAGCAAATCCTTACGATTGGTCATTCCAATAAAGTAAGACGTTATTCAATGCCTCAGCACCATCTATCTAAAATGCAAAAAGTAGAGAGTTTAGTCAGAACTTAGTAATACGTATACACAAAGAACATAAACTATTCTAAACTTCAAATTCTAAGAAAACATACCTTTGTAAGGAGCTAGTTTACAATGCTATCATGTACGCTTGTACCATCACTGGTAGATCCTCTTGACTGCACAATCAGAGTTTCATTAATTTAGGTATTTTAAATAAAACTGATGCGATGCTGCACATGATATAATCTTACAGTACAATGGCACATGCACTGGGCAAAATTGCTAGTTACATAAGTTCTAGAAGAGACAAGGGGTTCGATGTGGAATTTTAGGTATAATTGAAGAAAAATATGAAGGGATATAAATATAATATGCATATCATAGGTTTCATGTAAAACAAATGGTATCCAGAAGAGAGGACCGAGCGTTGGCTCGGTGGCCAAGTGCGTGCAGTGACGCGCAGGCCATCCGAGTTCGAGCCCGGGTGCTCGCTGGTTGGGCTATTTTCGCTTGGGTGTGAGTGTGTGTGGGGGGGTGCGTTCGCGTCTGTAGCTCAGCAGTTGTTCTCTTCTTCTTTACAGAATTGCCAGAGCTCCTGGTCAAAATTCAAAAAAAAAAAATGGTATCCAGAAGAAACTATGCCACACAAAATGGCATAAAAAAATGATAACGTGGAGGTCACTCTGATCACCTGTGCTGAAAAGATGGTACAAAAAAGTAAGTATTCAAAATGGTGGGTTTAGTCCACACAGAAATATGGAAAGGCTTTTGCTGATGAGATATCGTACCTCGTGTCCTCTGGTCATTTTCAGCATCAGCAAACAAATCTCTCACGTTCTTTTCTGTTTCTCCAACAAACTTGCTCAAGACTTCAGGTCCATTCACAATCTGAGGTTAGAAAAAAGAATTAGACACTAAGACCTTAATGGAAAAACATCTAGCATTATAGTAACATGCACCACACTAGGTACTAATGAAAAGATAGTAAATGCATGGAAAATGCGATGATGCCCAATACTCAGGCCTAATATATTTTTTAGGATCCAGCTTGAATGCATTTACGTAGACAGATTTGCTGGCTCAGTTTATCTCGTCAGGCAACTCATTTGTTTTAGGATGACACATTAACACATTTGGGGCTACTGAACTAATGATTTCACCGAATAAAAATCCAGATGATCCAAGGAGGGTTACAATGTACCTTAATAAAGCCTCATGAAGCAAATTTTAGTTTCGTTAATTGTATGGTTAGCTGGTTTCAACAATTGTATTAAGAGCACGTGGTCATGCTTAGCAGGTTGATCTAAAATATGCCATACTAATTTCAGCTTCGTTAATCGCAGATATGCAATACATGATGTGGTCGATAGTCCAAAAGTTCCCTATAGCAAATGTTTTGAGTTCTTGAATTTGAGACGTTGGTGGTTGAGACATACCAGATGATCGGTTGCTTTTCCATCGCGCGGAAGCTGTAGGAGGAGCGGCTGATCGGTGACCAGAAGGGACGGAGAGAGCAGAGCGGGGGCGAAGCAGGGTCGAACCGGTGGCGGGAAGGGACGGAGACGGTGGCTGGAGGAGAGGCTCAGTGTGCCGGCCGCCGACGCATCCCTCTGCTGTGCAGTGCCCCTAAACCCTAGGCCGACCGGATCCAGGCGAATCTGGGGAGGGAGGCGGCGACAGGATAAGGGGAGGACGACGGCAGCGGGAGACAGGGGGAGGGGAGGCGGCGCGCCAGAAAGGGGAGGGGAGGCGGCGGCACAAGCAAGGGGGAGGGGATGTGGGCAGGCAACGGTGGGAGTAGGGGGAGGACGGTGGTGGGCGAAGGGGAGGATGGCGGCGATAGCCGGTGGGCGAAGGGGAGGACGGTGGCGGTGCGAGCAAGGTGGAGGGGAGGCAGCGCCGAGAGCAAGGAGCAGGGGCTTGGGCGCTTGGCCCTTTGCCACTTGCGCTTGGGGACTGGCCCGATGCCCTCATCCAATGCGAACACAGGGGAAGGGGAGGGCTGGCTAGCTCGTTTAACTCGTAAACTCGTTCGTTAAACTTGTTATCCTAACGAGTTGAAAACCCAGCTCGGCTTGACTCGCTAAAGAACAAGTTCGAGCCGAGTCGAACCGAGTTTTCGAGTACTCGTTAAGCTCACAAGTTTTGAGTTTTTTTTTCCACCCCTATGTGTATGTGCAGAGGCTGTTTGTGCCACACACACCCCATGTATTTCACAGACTTCGAGGGAATACCATCCAAGATACCAACCAATTGCCTATGCAGCCTAAGGTTGCCATCGTAATCCAGAGTCAACCTCCTTATGATCTTAGGCTGAACCCAAGGATGGCCTGGAAAACCAGGCATCTACGAGCCCTGAACAGTGCAGCCTGCATTCGATTTAGACCTTTATATTGAATCGATTCCCAACCAAGGCCTGAACTCTTCTTCGCATATAGCACACGCGATAACTGCCTCTACATATATGGATGAACCCCTTCGGCCTCTTTGATAGAGGCGCACATAGCACACCCCCTTGGGATGGCTACAGGCCTGAATAGACCTCTAAATATCCAAAGAGGCCGTTTTCCACGCCATCCTTGGAGAGAGCCTTATCACCGAGATCAGAAGCTTCAAATTTAAGCTGGTCACTCGCGACAAACTGGCCTTTCTGGTCATGAACCCCACATTGGCTACTGTTACAAGTAGATCCTCTATTCGCCCACGGTTTGTCGAAAGGGTTGGGCCAATATATGCTACTAATCTCAGGGCCATTGTAGATAAGGGTCAGCCTATTGTTACTGTCAAAGTAAAATGTGTAGGAGCCTGGATAGAGCGAACCCCTGGCTGATTCAGATACCAGCGCTGTACTTGTATGCCGATTCATCGGCTGCGATGGCAGATGCGTGTCGGCTGGCGAGCCGAAGGTCCCCCAGAGGTGATTGCCGTCTGGATCCATGACGACGACGTTGCCACTGCCGAAGCTGCGCACGGCTGGCGCGAGTCGCAGTTGTGTTGGTGCCCCGTACGGCCGTGCCGTGCGAGCCGAGAAGGACCAAGCTCCGGCCCGTCCTTCCGGAAGGCGAGCCCTGGATCACCGGAGCGTCACGGTTGGCCTTCCACGCGACGGTCTTCTCTGACGAGCGGGAGGACCAGATGGAGAAGGCGATCGAAGGCGTTGGTGGCGGCCACCCTGTAGAAGCCACAGCGGAAGGCGCCTTTGGGTGACATTAGGACGCTGGTGGTGTCATCCTGCATGGTTGGAGACGGAGGGACCTCTAGCAAGATAGCTGCCATGATCGTTTGCAAGAGCAAATGGAAAAAAGCATGAGAAGGAAGGAGATCGTCGTAGTGAAAATGTGTACGCCTCCCGTGGCCATGGCAAGCATCTGGTTATCATCCAGTGCACAAGGAAACCAGCGGTGTGAGCTATAATCATATTTCATATATCTTTTACTGATATATAAATCCGAGTTGGTTGCGGTTGTCCGTTTTTCTCCTCCCCTCCCTAAGAAAAGCAGCGCGCTGACACGTGGACTGCGAAACTTTCTCCCCGTCTCTCACCAATAAAAAAGAAACCAACCGTATCTCTCTCTCTTTCTGTCCAAACGTACTCCTCTGACTTGATCATTCCCCACTTCTCACTCCCTATGGCAACTTAAAGGTGTAATTTTATTTTTATAAACACGTGGTATGATTTAATTATTTATTTTAAAAATATATTTCCATGACAACGTATGAACCCATTGAACCGTAGTATCACACACCATGAACAAGAGCCAACAAGTCTGTGGCTACGTCACGTGGCTCTATTGCTATAGCATGTTCTTTGGAAAGGGTGTAATCCGTTAACCCGTCCAGTACTCCAACCGGTCGTCCACGGACCACGGCAATAATGGTAGAACCCGTGCCACCACAAGGCGTGTGGGTGGGTCGCTGCCACATTCCATGAGTTGAGCGAGAGAGAGAAAGTACTGGCACGACCACACATCGCCGCTATATAGTTGTGGCTGGGAGCCTAGCTAGGACAGAGACTACACATTGTTACCTCAAGTCCTTAACCTGTCAAGGACGGCAACAACGAAGTGATCGGACAAACGACGATCTCGGTGTATATAGCCTTAAGCCCTTAGCCCATTCCGTGCCACTTCAGTGTCTACATCGAGCAAAGAGCCAACAAATTCGTCACCTCAAGTTGATTTGCCCTGTTTGCAAGATAGCAGGATTCTTCCCGCTGTAACTTTATAGGGAACCAAATATCCTGGATTGTTTCCTCTTGTACAATCCACATGCTAGCCAAATATCCTTGCTGCGCTCATGCAGGGAACTTTATAGGGAACCAAATATCCTGTTTGCAAGATGTCAGCATGAAGCAAAGGCAGAGGATATACTTTCCACATGCTAGCCTGAAGCAATCAGTGTCATTGATATACTTTGAGATTCGTACTGTAAGTCTAAATGCATGGCATGCCTTTAGACTTGCAAAGGCAGATGATCCCAATCCGGGTCAAAACTCAAGGCTCAAGAGAGAGATATACTCTCTTTTTTTTTTTGCCGAGGGACGCTAAATGTGTGTTTGGTTGGTGAGATGAGGTTGAATGGGATTGTATGGTCATGTACCATATTTTTTTTTCTATTGTTTTGGGTGAATAAAATGATTTAGCATCTATAGAAAATATTCCTTAAATTTCCATCTTACTATCCAATATGAAATGGTTCCATTCAAGCAACCAAATACATGAATTACTGTTTTTTAAATCATCTCGTACATACATGTACTATCCTAAATTAACAGAACTACAGTCAACGTTACGCTGACCAGACTCCATAATCCTTTGCATGGCATGGCACCAACAATTCATCAAGGTCATGTTTTCCCCCGAATCCTTAATTTAACATCGCATATCCAGGTACCCCAGCTAGGCAAACATCGTAACGGAGCACACACCAGCCCATGCAACCTCTACGGATCTAGGTGTTATTAAACTGGCTGTTCACGAATTGTCCAAGTTTTAGCAGGAAAATGAGCCAGAAAACCAACGAAAAGGGGGGATTTTACGGAATTTAGGCAGCAAACCAACATAATACCCGATTTGGTAATCAAACTTATCGAATTTCAGTTAAGCAAAACCCAGCAGAGTAGTGCTCCTATTTAATTAGCCGGTGCATGCTGCCTGCAGGAGTCTCACGCTCGCATTGCCAAAGCAACGAATGAACGATGCCACGCACGGAAAAGCGGGGTAGGTAGCGGGCCCCAATTGTTGGCTTTACGGTGGGCCCGGCCCCACCAATCCCCGCTGCCGACGACCGGCCAGGAAAGTCACCACCTACCCCACCCCACAGCGCAGTGGTTACCGGAGAAATCGCTCCTTTTTCTGGTCCCTCGCAGATTTTTATTTTTCAAAGTTACCAATTCAATTATAACTGGAATAAATCTATTTTATATCTGCAAAATATCAGAAAAGGTTAAATAACCTCTCAATCTATAAAATCGATTATTTAACCCCTCAACTTCCGATACCGATGCAAATAATCTCATAACCCTAGTTTTGCTGGTGGTTTTGCCAAGCTGGCTGCCAAGTCGTTTTTTTTTTCTCCTCTATTCTGCAAGCCCCTTTTCTTGTCGTCGACAACCGCATCAGGCCGCTGTTCGAGCACATCTTCCCGCTGTTGTTCGTGCTGTCTCTCTCCTTCGTCGGCATCCCTACCAAGGCACAAGAAGTTTTTTTTCCCATTACAGCTCGTTGCAACCAAATATCGCGATTATCGATCGATTTTCCATGAAAATTGTTGATTTTGTTTTTTTTTTTCAAAAATTTTGATTTTTGAAACTATACGATTTTTGTTTGATTTTTGGCTCGATTTTATCGATTTTTGGAAATCGATTTTGGCACGATTTTCGTAAAATGGTAATTGAAACCCTGGTTCCATCTGCAACTTGTTTTCACGCGGGGAAAACAAGTTACGCCGTGGTCGCGGAGCAAAACTGGTGCGTGGCGGTTTGACTCCCACCTATAGAGTTAGGGCATGTACAATGGTATAGATGGCAGTTGTCTATAATGTAGCTCCACATCATCTACAGACAGCACTAAAAATAATTCATACAATGGATCGTCTATAGAGTTTTCTGTAGTGGTCTCTCATTCAATTAACAGACTGTCTATACAATGCTCTACAAAATGTAAAGCTGTCTATTAAATAGTAGACAACAGTCTTCTTTCTCCTCCACATCATTTAAAATCCTACGTATCATCCCTTATAGACAGCTAAATATAACCATTGTAGATGCCCTTACGAAGGAATTTTGCAGTTTGCATTTGCGCAAATGGCGTTGCTGATCCCCGCGTGCCACAATGTGAATCTGCAGGTGGAAACTGCTGGATTTCCGTTGCTCAAGAGAAGCTTCGTGTCCTTCTTTGACATAGAGAAGCAGGAATGTGCGGTGTCCAAGTGGGCAAGGGCAAGAACTAGAGCTGCTAAGGTATGCATTTCACACCCGGCAATTGTTACATCTGTCCAGTTCTTGAAAGTTTTTTTATGTCAGGTTGGTGAATTGGACTAATGGTATCTGTGGATTCCACCCAATTCAGGTTGGAAAGGGGCTGTCAAAAGATGAGAGAGCTCAGAAACTTGCATTGCAGCATTGGCTTGAAGCTGTGAGTACATGTTGGATATGTTGTACACTAACTTGTTAATTAGTTCGGTGTTCTGTCAAGCATGCGGTGATGTTAGTGCTGAAATTCTGATGAACAGATTGACCCGCGACACCGGTACGGTCATAATCTTCAATACTGCTACTTATTGCAGATGGATTAATTTTGTCGGGCTAACGGACCAAACTGTATTTTTCTGTCTCTGACGTGAGGTAGGCCATTGTTTGATTGATTAATTTTGTTGTGTTGTACCTTTTCATGCTTTCTGAGAAGCACAGAAGTAGAGAAGGTTGTATTTTTTTTCTTCAAGTTATTGAATTGCTTTCAAAGCAAGTTGCATCGTGCAAGTTACCCTTCCTGCATATATTTCATAAACCATCATAATCATAGCATACTGCTACTTATTGCAAACTAAGCTCAGTCTGAGAAAACATTGATAAATACTCTAGAAGTTTGGAGCTAGTATTTATCAAATGTTTGTTTAATTGATGCCATTTCTTACGTATAGGCTTGAATGATAATGACTAGTGTTAATGTCAGACAATTGTAAGGTAATTTGATTTGATCAAAGGTACCCATTTAGGTTTCCTGTTACTTTGCAAATAAAATACCGAAATTTGCCTGCTGTTCGCAGTTGAAAGAGTTTAAAATGCTGTAAATACTAATTAGTGTTTGTTTGTGTATATTTCCTCCTTAGTATTAACAAATACTGAGCTTTTATTTTTCTGCCTTTCTAGGGATCAAATTCTCAAAAGAGAGGAGAATGACGAGGAGGATGAGATGTACGACATGAAAGTCAGAGCTCCATCACGGTCTACAGAACCCAAGCCAAAGCTTTTAGATAGTGGTAATCTGATCTCCTTATTTTTCTGCGATATCAATAAGATAAATATGGTTTTAGCTTAATGAAGGATTTCATGCCCTTTATCTCCGGCCATCAGTTGTGTGGAATCCCATGAGAGAACAAGCTAAAAACCATGGGGGACTTCGCCGACGAGGAGCACAAGCAGAAGAGCATCCGCGTGGACGCTTCTACGGTCCAAAAAAGCCATTATATGGAAGGCAGGTGAGCAGTGTACGGGGAGGCTGGAGCTCAGCTCATCGCATCGACCAACTGCAGTGACCTTTTGGATCAACATGAGCCGAAGGATCACCAAAAGGAATAGGCCAGCCGGCAGGAAGCAGGATCCTTGTATTAGGTCCTGTTTGGGGAGCTGCGCTTCAACTTTGGGTCTAAAGTTCTCCCAAACAGTCCAGCTGCAAAGTAGCTGCATAGTTAAGCCACAACTGAAGCACCCCTAAAAGCCACAGCTGGTAGAGAGGTGTTTTTCAGATGTGACTTCGCTCGACCGCCTCCTCACTCGCTCCGCATCCCTTCTTGCCCCATCGTCTCCCCGCCCGATATCCTCCTCGACTCCTTCCGGCTCGGGTACCGCCTCCTTGACTCCCTCCTCACTCGGGCTCACATGGTTGCCCCCAAAAGCTACAGCTGCAGCAGCTAGTTTGCCAAACGACATAGCAAGAAAAGCCACAGCTGCCAGCTACAGTTGCTTTACAGCCCAACAAACTAAAAGCAGCTTTTCAACCTAGCCACAGCTCCCCCAAACAGGCCCTTAGTTGCTTGTGGTTTTGACCAGTTTCATCAGCGGCGGTGCTTGTGGCGGCACCAGGGAATTGGATGGGAAAATATTATAATTACAAACAAAAGTCCATTACAATGATCAGATTTGATTTCTACTATGATCTTTTACTATTAGTATACTATACTGTAAAATTTCCCTTTAATTGCAGTTTTGTTGGCTAGCTGTTGCTCGACAATCTTGGGATCAGCCTGATGGACACGGCAACATGTGTAGGAAAAAAGACTGCTGTGTAGCCTGTAGATGGCAACGACAAGTGGACAACCAATAGACCAAGAAGGCCAACTTTCATTACTCTAATCAAATAAAAATTTCTATAAATCCAACGGTTGAAATCAGCTTGGATCTCATTATACTACAGGGTGTAGTATATTAGTATAACCCGCGGAGGGGTACAATGGTAAATTGTTTCAGGGGTAAAACGGTAAATGATCATCTTCACCCCAACCGGCAGCGCTTGACGGACCTCTCGTGAGTCGTGGATCGAGGGCAACGCCTTTTCTCTCCTCTCCTCGCTCGCATCGCCGCCACCTTAAGCCATGGCGCCGCCTCTTCTCTCCTCCCTCCGACAGCCTCTTCCACCGCCCGAGGCTCACCTCGCTACTCCGCCGCCGCTCGAACTATCGGATCCGGCGATGGCCGCCGCCATCGGCCTCCTCCCACTCCTCTCTCAGGCGCCGCCGCTGAATCTACTAGATCCAGCGATGGCCGCCGCCATCGGCCTCCCCACTCCTCTCTCGTGCGCCGCCGCTTTGAATCTACTAGATCCAGCCGATGGCCGCCGACATCGGCCTCCTCCCCACTCCCTCATGCGCCGACGCCCCGATCTACACCATCGCTGCTTTCGCATGCCGCCCCAATGTCTGCGCCGCCGGATCCGGCTGATCCGGCACCACCCCTCCCACCGAGCTAAGTGCTATAATTTTTCCCCTCTCACTCTACCTTCTCATCTTCCTACCTTAAGCTTAATTTCTTTCTTTCTTTTACTTCTTTAGGTTGCCACTACTTACGGGCGCCGCCTGACGCGCTCCCAGCGCCGACGACCTCCTCGCCCGGCAGTTTCGCTGCCTAGAAACCGATGCCGACGGCCACACCTAACCCCACAAGCTAAGTACCCGATCATCTTTTGCCAACTGATTTGGTGATAAATTTAGGGTTTTAGCTGATTGTCACCGAAATGTGTTGATGTAAATGTTGTGTTCTTAATTAATTGTGCTTGTCCCTGTTATACTTTTCCTTGTATCTACATGTACCCTAGCCTATCTGATTTCTTTTCGTGCCCCGATTCCAAATTCCAGCTCAACAGTGCAGTGCATTGGTCTGAATTCTGATATGTAGCATACTAGTGAGAGAGAGGTTGGTTAGTTGCTTAAGGTATTTGTTATTTTTATGTTTACCTTCAGACTAGAGTAGGCTATGTCATGGATCGATCTTGACCAGAATAGCTGGAGAGAATCACTGGATGATTAAAAGGATAATTTAAAATAGAAATTGAGAAAGTTATAAGAAGCATTGCATTTAAGTTGTCATAAATAGAGCATGATGCAAGGGAGCCCCCCTCCTCACTCTTAGAGAGGCCTAAGTCGTATATCTCTTCTTGCAAATCGTTGGTGCCCTGTGACTAATACTAACCCTTTTCTTGCAAATCCTGGTCGCCTGTAAGGGTGGTTGAGGTTAGCTGTTTTGCTTTGGTCTTTCGGTGTGCCTAATAATGTGTAGCCTTTCTTGTAATTTTTTTTTCCTGTTTTGATTATTTCTGATTTCTGTTCCAGTTTGCTGATGCTCTGCCTGCCAGCCCACTTTTTAACCCAACAAAGGGAAGCAAGAGGTCAGTTACCCAAAAAGTCCACCAATCATTTCTGGTTATTTTTTTGGGTGTCTAACCAGGCCATTTTGGGTTGGAGTTAGTGGTATGTGTCAATGTTATCATGTGTGTCTAGTGCTACTATACTCTTTTTTCTACTCAATGTGTTGCTATGTTTAAACGATGTTTGGCAATTTGTCTATATTGCATATCATTTACGAGAAGAAGGAAAGCTTTGTGCAAAGTGCTAAAATAACAGAGTTAAGAGTTATCTCTTGTTCAGAGTTTGTTCAGAGTCATGCGCAGTTACTTTCCTTATGTTGTAATCCAAAACCACAAATTCTCAGATAATTGAACCTGGATATGATCTATAAATACACAGAATCCCTAAGTGGGATGTTGCAGCAAATGTATATATTTTTCACAAAGTTGGCTAGATTTGCCTTAAATTACATTTTCAAAGTTAGAGAGGTGCTTCTATGCTTTCATTTTTTTTATCCGAAAGGAAGGTTCTTGAAATCTTGTTCAGCGGAGAGTTCACTATGGTGGCTGCCAATTTCAGTCTGAAATTGTTTATATGTTCCTGCGTTGCATGAATAGTAAGAATTATATAAAATTTAACATTATACATATTACTATGAAGGAAATCAATATTGTACCTGAGTAAAACTCTGAGATAGCTTAGATCCCGTCCAATATTCCATGAACTTGAGCATGTAGAGACCGCAGGATGTGCTAAAAGTTAGCATAATCATTAGTAAACTATCAATTAGTAAATGAAAGTAATTTTGTTTGAAACGAAGATGCGTAATGTACCCATCTTTCTGCATTGATTTGCGGAATTTATTTATGATAGGCCAAGATGCAACGTTGTGATCTGGCCAATGAGTATTTTGAACTGTATGATCATATTTTGTTAATTGAAAATAGATAGCCATTCCTTGCAATTAAGTTGCAAATGTTAATAGGAGATATTGAATAGTAAATAATTTTAAATTATGATGAATGAAATATAAGAACAAAGCTCATCGCATGTGTCACCGAGGCGTTCTCTTTCACTATCGAATAGCGAGTCTAGTAACTGGATCTCACGTTGTCGGGCGTTGACCACTGCTAATTACCAATGTTTGTTATCGTAATTCATTGGGAGGAAGACCTGCATCAAGCATTTTGTAAGCTGTTAGATAGCTACAGAAACAGTAATTTTCGTTACACATGGCAAGAGAAGTTACCATATCATGCTTTAGATAATTAATTGATATTGCTGTAATCGTGCCACGCTCAATACGGCGGTTGCTTATTTCACATATGCCATCTCTGCGTAGCAATTCGGTGATAAATGTCTTCTCTAGGAAGACCTTTCCATCAGCCCTAATGTCTTCATGATTGTATTTATCACGTAGGTAATAGATGTAAGCATTGATTACCTAAAGTTGTAAGAATGTAGGTTAGAAATTTTTTTGAAGTTAATTTAACAGTAAGTTTACATGGCTATACTTACATCGTCATTCAACCATCTTTCCGTGGTGTTGGGCAAAAGCTTATTTGTCAGGCATTGCATTTTTTCTTGGGATACAATGACATCATCCATGTGCACTAAATCCTTGTCTTTTGGTGATGTGTTAATGTACTCAATAATGGCATTGTCTTCCTCGGTGCACATGTTGTCTGCAATGTTTTTGTTAGTTTGACAAACAATTTCAGGAAGATTTTATAGTACTAATTTTATAAGACAATATGTATGTTAGTTACCTTTCGAGTTGATATTATGTGACGTAGGCCTCGTTTTTCTTATTAGGATGTCGTAATACACGAAGGCATCATTCTTGTCATGAGTTGATGTTGACACCCTTCCTGTTGGACCCTCACCTTTTGGCAATCGGTGAGTTTTTTATCTGTGGGCTCATTTTGCGCTTTTCCTTTGGTTGTGACGTCTTTTGACATCATCATCTCCGTATTCGCTTGAAATTCGGTTCTTATCGAACTTGATATTTGATTGCAGTTTTGTGATCTACAATAATGAAGGCAAAACTCTTTAAAACAATTAGTGATGCATAATCATTTGATGTCCGGGTATGTACCAGATTAACTCAGAACTCCCATGCATTCCTGTTAAAGTGCAGACATCCACTTTTTAAGTCAGCCACATTTTTTTGCAATATACATGCATGTAGGCAATGAATGAATATACGTGGATGGGCAAGAGATGTGATAGGAAGATTATTTCATCGAGGTAATAATTGTCATGATAAAAAATACATACCCGAAATTCTTTAATGAAATCATCTAAGATTTTTCGTGTGGATAGACATGTCTCCCGAATATCTCTTAACTTGTCATTGACTTCTGTATCTAGTCGTAAAATTTGCAAGTGGAGCACTTCAAAGCCGGACAAATATCCTGTTTGTGACTAGAAAATGAGGAAAATAAGATGTCAACAATTAATTGGTTTTTGTCAGCGTATTAAACGCTGGGGTACCCACGCAGCCGCATTAAGTACTCACGCCCAGAGGACAGGTGGCGTTCAGGCCACTCCTCGGGGCGACCAGCAAAGGTGCTCGCCAAGAGGACAGTGGCGCTCAGCTACTCCTCGAGGCGACGGCGAAGGTGCTCGCCAAGAGGACAGTGGCGTTCGAGCCACTCCTCGAGGCGACGGCGAAGGTGCTCGCCAAGAGGACAGGTGGCGTTGTGCCACTCCTCGAGGCGACTCAGCGAAGGTGCTCGCCAAGAGGACAGTGGCGTTCGAGCTACTCCTCGGCGACAGCGAAGGTGCTCGCCAAGAGGACAGTGGCGTTCGTGCCACTCCTCGAGGCGACCAGCGAAGGTGCTCGCCAAGAGGACAGTGGCGCTCGAGCCACTCCTCGGCGACGGCGAAGGTGCTCGCCAAGAGGGCGAGTGGCGTTCGAGCCACTCGAGGCGACCAGCGAAGGTGCTCGCCAAGAGGACAGTGGCGTTCGAGCCACTCCTCGAGGCGACCAGCGAAGGTGCTCGCCAGGGACAGTGGCGTTCGAGCCACTCCTCCAGGCGACCGGCAAAGGTGCTCGCCAAGAGGACAGTGGCGTTCAGGCCACTCCTGGGCGTAGTTCCCAAGAATCAACCCCGTAATCGTACTCTGGCGAAGGGTCAAGGATATTTAATGCGAGACGTGCGCATTAATTGCAGGATATGTAGGCAGTGGTATGGCGGCGCGTCTTCCCCAGGCGCGCATTAATGATGGGTGGCCCCGAATCGACATCCCCTCTCTCCTGGCGGAGCCTGCAGGGGTGACAGACAGGCGGGACCCAAGGCGAAGTCTAAGTCGGCTAGAACAGGAGTCGGCTAGGACAGGCATTAAATGTGATGTAAGAGAGTGTGACGGGTGCATTAAATGCACTGTGGTAGTGTGTCAGACGCTTGCTTTACGCAAGCTTGTAAGCCCCATGCGCCTCAGCCAGCCCGAGTATAAAAGGGAGCTAGGGTGCATGGGAGGAAGGTTTTTTTTTTGGTTGGCGGAACCTTAGAAGGTCGTCTTCCCCAGCCTTGTAAGAACCTTGAACTCAGAAGAAACCACCAAGCAGGACTAGGGTCATTACTCCTTAGGAGAGCCCGAACCTGGGTAAACTCGACTGTCTTCTTGCTTGCTCCCAACATCCCGTTCTTCCCACCTTTGAGCGGTTACCACAAAAGCCCCCAGTCCGAATCTCTCAAGCACCCAATCTTAGGGTGCCTGTTGGCCAGTAAGCCGACAGTGGCGCGCCAGGTAGGGGCTTAGTGGTTAGATCGTTCCTTTCTTCCATTCCTTTTTGAGGAGTTTGCAAGAATCCGAAGATCATCCGGTATGGCGGAATCTCATCGCCAGCGTAGCGCCCTTCCCGAGGAAAGCGGCGCGGCCGATCTCGGCTCCTGCAGAAGGGAGTCGGGTCACCGGTCCTTCATGGCGGGAGGGGCGCGAAGTCGCATCCAAGCCCGGAGTTCACCGGCCCAGCTGGCGCTTCTTGGGGAAGATACCCCAATGCAAAGCCTTCATGCGGCCCGGTTGCTCTGATCATCCTGGCCCAACTGACGGCGACACCTCAGCCACCCCTTGGCTCCAGGACATTGCCCGTCTAGTGGACTCACCAAAGAAGAAGTTGCCGTGTGGCAATTCAGCCGGGGGCTTCCGGCGTCCTCCGCCAAGGAGTTCGTATGGTGGATGCACAAGCTTCCAGTCGCTCTTTGGCGACCTCTCCCGGCCGCAGGAGCCGGAATAAAGGGAAGGGAGTACTGGCTGCAGCCCCCTCTGCAACAGGGGGACGTGCACAAGCTTCCGCATCTTCCCGCGGTACTCCCATGCCGGAGGAGAACCGCGGGGATCTAAGGGCACGCCTCAATGAGGGGCGGCTCCAGCGGGGCGACGATTTGCGTCAAGTTCTTCGGAGGCGTCATCCGCAACAACGCGCCGAACCCCCGCTGCCGGTCAGTCAGAAGGGGGCTTCCCCTTCCGACTCTGGGGAGAGTGTAGACTCACACTCCTCGACCCCATCTCAAGGTCAGGGGGCTGGTGGGCGACACTACTCCCCATATAATGTTGGGTGCCAGGCGTTTTCCCTCCGTCTACGCCAATCGGCGTGGCCAGAGAGATTTCGTCCCGCGCCCATCGAGAAATATGACGGCACCACCAACCCTGAAGAATTCCTGCAGATTTATACGACGGCAGGTGCGTCACGGGGTCGAGATAAAGTTATGGCTAACTACTTCCGATGTCGCCGACAGTTCGCCCGCTCTGGTCGGCCGAACCTTCCTCGGGGTTCGGTACACTCGTGGGAGGAATCGTGCGACATTTTGTCGCTAACTTTCAGGCTCCTACGCCAACCAGGTGTGGAGGACGACCTCCACGCTTTGGAGCAGAGGGAGGGGAGTCCTCGAGGGAGTTTATTCGGCGGTTTAGCCATTGCCGCAACACGATCCCCTGATCTCTCGAGCGGTTATTATTATGCGTCCGGAGGGGGTTAGGGATCGAAGATGCGGGAGAAGATGGCTACCCGCAGATCAGCCGCTACCACTTCCGAAGCTCTTCTCTCGGCTCACAAGTGTGCCGGCAATGCGAGGCTCGGAAGGGTGCAGCGAGCCCTCAAACCCTCGACGAAGCCGGAGCGTCGAAGTCCTCCGACCGTAAAAAGAAGAAGCGCAAGGAGGCCGTCGTCCGAGAGGTTTTGGTGGCCGATCCAGAAGCCAAGCCTCAGCGGCGCGACGATCAGGAGCGAAGGAGAGATCGCCGGGACCAGCGAGATAATCGCAGGGACCGCCGTTCTCCCGCCGTGAAGACGGCAGGGGCAAGCCATCTTGCCCCATCCACCGCACAAATGGGCACGACTTGGAAGATTGCCAGGTTGTGTCCAAGTTGGTGGAAAAGCGGCTCAAGCGCCGCGAAAAGGATCGCGAAGATGATGACGGCGAAGATGACACCCCACCGGCTTTCCAACAAGCCGAGCACACGGTGGCATACATTCATGGGGGTTCGCCACCTACTCTTCCAACTCGCAAAGACAAGCGAGAGCCGAGACAGTGTGTGCCACCATGCCAGAGCCCGGACGAGTCGGCCGGCTGAAGTGGTCGGATCGATCGATCACTTTCGATCGGGCCGACCACCCGGCGAACACTTCAGGCCCAAACCATCTCCCGATCGTGGTCGCCCCTACGGTCGAGAATGCGAAGCTTGGCGAGTACTCGTTGATGGAGGAAGTGCCATCAACTCCGCTATCGATCAGGCGTATCAAGCACTCCAAATACCTTATGAAGAATCGCTACCGACCGCTTTTTATGGAATTGCCCGGGATGGGCCTAATGCCCACAGGACAAGTCCACTGCCCGCCACGCTCGGAGCGAAAACTTCCGGACGGAACTCATCAACTTCGAGGTCGCCGACTTCGACCTCCCTTACAACGCCCTGCTTGGCCGGCCAGCGCTAGTCAAATTCATGGCAGTGACGCATCATGCTTATTTGCTGATGAAGATCCCTGGGCCAGAGGGCCCAATTGTGGTAAAGGTGGACAAGCTCGAAGCCTTGCGCCTCAGTAAGCAAGTGCAAGACTTCGCTGGAGCCGCCTGTTCGGCGCGTGGCCTGAAGACCCTCGGCGCTCCGGCCAAGGCCCGCGCTTCACCCAGTCCCTTGGGTGAGGTGAAGGTGGTCCCCGTGGGTGAGGAAGGCTCGGGCAAGGCTGTGAGAATTGGCGCTGATCTCAGCGCCAAATAGGAAGACGCGCTCGTCACCTTCCTCCGGTCTAATCTAGATGTGTTCGCCTGGGAACCATCTGAAATGACCGGGGTCCCTAGGGAGGTGATCGAGCACCGATTGGCAACGCTACCTGGAGCGCACCCAGTCCGGCAGAAGGTCCGGAGGCAGGCGCCAGAGCGACAAGAGGCCATTCGGGAAGAAGTGGAGAAGCTATTGCAAGCCGGAGTTGTGCGGGAAGCCGCCTACCCTGAGTGGCTGGCTAACCCCGTACTCGTGAAGAAGTCCAATGGGAAGTGGCGAATGTGTATAGACTTCACCGACCTCAATAAAGCCTGCCCTAAGGACCCTTACCCTCTGCCAAGGATTGACCTTGTTGTCGATTCTACGGCAGGATGTGAAGCTCTATGTTTCCTAGACGCCTACTCAGGATATCATCAGATTAGAATGGCGCAGAAGGCGAAGAAAAGACGGCCTTTGTGACCTCTTTTGGTGTGTCTGTTATGTTCGAATGCCCTTTGGGTTGAAGAATGCCGGATCTACCTACCAATGAGCCATGCATATTGTATTCAAGTCACAAATTGGGAAGAACACGGAGGTATATGTTGATGACTTGGTGATAAAAGCTAAGGCCGATGGGTTGGTTGAAGATCTGAAGGAAACTTTCTCCCATCTCGGCACTACCGCTTAAAGCTGAATCTGAGAAGTGCGTGTTCGGTGTCGTGCAGGAAGTTGCTTGGCTTCTGGTCTCCACCGCTGGATCGAAGCCAATCCAGACAAGATTGAAGCAATTGAACGAATGAAGCCACTGTCCGGCTCAAGCGGCTTGATTGCTTAGCCAGTCGCCTGGCCTCCCTCGGCCGGTTCATAGCTCTACTGGGGAGAAAAGTCTCCCATTATTCAAGCCGATGAAGAAGACTAATTCCTTCGAGTGGACCGGAAGCCAGCAGCATTTGAAGATCTCAAGAAGTATCTCTCCTCGCCTCTGTCTTTGGTCGCCCCGAGAGCACAGTGAGCCGCTTCTCCTTTATGTAGCGGCAAGCCCCTCGGCGGTGAGTGCGGCACTAGTAGCAGAGCGAGAGGGCGTCTGGCCGGTCTATTATGTGAGCAAGGTCTTTGCATGATGCTGAAACTAGGTATCCTCAGGCCCAGAAAATGGTGTATGCTGTGCTGGTGGCATCAAGAAAGCTGCGACATTATTTCCAAGGAAGGGAGATCACTGTGGTCTCCTCGTATCCTCTGCGGGAGATCCTTCACAACCGTGAACCTTAAGGTCGCATCGCCAAGTGGTCTGTCGAGCTGGGGGAATTTGGCTTCAAATTTGCCCCCCGCACTGCTATCAAGAGTCAAAGGCTGGCGGACTTCATTGTTGAATGGACTCCGGCAGATGGGGAAGATAAGGAAGTCCCCGTGCCCACGCCTTGGACGCTCTTCTTTGATGGATCCTTCAGGCTCGAAGGCGCGGGGGCTGGGTTCCTCCTGGTCTCCCCGACCGGGGACCCCCTCAAATATATAGTCGTCATGGACTTTAAAGCTACCAGCAATGTTGCGGAATACGAAGGATTCTTGGTGGGCTCGAGTGCCGCGACCATCGGCATACTGGCGCCCTCTGATTAAAGCGATTCTTTCTTTGGTCATCAACCAGGCAAGGAAGGACTTCACCGCTCTGATCCGTCATGGCGGCTTACCGGCGAAGGTTAGAAAGATGGAGAGACACTTGAAGGGCTAGGGTATACACACATACCCGGCGCGACAATTATTTAGCGGACGAGCTCGCTCGGCTCGCCTCGACAAGAGCCCCTGTTCGGTCGGAGTCTTTGAAGAAAGGCTTCGCGCGACCGTCCATCTCAGCCCGTCTCGGTGGGGAGGATGGTGATGTCGCTTCAGCCCTCACCTCGAGATGGGAAGGTGACGCCGCCTATCGCAACCCCTGCTTCGGTGGGGACGATGGTGGCGCCGCCCGACCACGTTGCGAGGAGGAAAGGTGGCACCGGTGGAAACGCTGCGTGGCCAGCGGAGTACCCGGACGATCACTGCGGTCGCCGTGCTTGACCGGGAAGGCACATGGATGGACCCGATCCTGGCCTACTGCGGGATCAAGTATGCCCCGACGATGATGCGTCGGTAGAAGATAGCGCGAAAGGCCAAGCGCTACACCCTGGTAGATGGGGACTGTCTGCCAGGGGTGGAAACGGAGTTCTTCGAAGTGCATCACTCGGGAAGAGGGAAGCATTTTGCTTTCGATATCCATGGAGGCGTGTGCGGGAGCCATTTTTCGATCGAACCTGGTGGGAAAAGCTTTCCGCCACGGGTTCTATTGGCCAACCGCCCTCCAGGATGCTTGCGGTGGTGAGGAGATGCGAGGCATGCGGTTCCACGCCAAGCAAATCCACCAACCAGCCCAAGCTCTGCAAACCATCCCGCTCTCATGGCCCTTCGCGATGCAGGGTTTGGATATCTGGTCCGTTCGCGGGCCACGAGGCTACACTCATCTGCTCGTCGCCATTGACAAGTTCACCAAGTGGGTGGAAGCTGAAGCCATGAGAACCATTACCGCTGCGGCGCGGTCAAGTTCATGCGAGGATCTTCGCCGCCGGGTCGCCAACCGTATCATCACCGACAATGGCGCCCAGTTCACCGGCGCCGCTTTACGGACTTTGCGAAGAAATGGGCACGAAGGTCTGCTTTGCCTCCGTTGCCCATCCAAGAAGCAACGGCCAAGTTGAGCGAGCCAATGCACCGGTCTTTGAAGGGCCTCAAGACTCGGGCGTTTGATCGACTTCACCAACGCGGCTCGCGGTGGGTTGAAGAACTCCGGCGATCTTGTGGTCACTCGGACCACTCCCACCGAGCACGGGAGAGACTCCATTCTTTACGGTTTACTGAGCAGAGGCTGTCCTCCCTTCGCACTGACATTTGGGTCGCCGCAGCGTTGCTGCGTTCGCGGAAGAAGATCAGGAAGAGATGCGCCAAGACGACGCCAATCTCCTGGAAGAAGCTCGGATCGTGCGGCCTGCAAGGCCGCTTCGGTATCAGCAAAGCCTCGGGAGGTACCACGCCACCCGGGTCGGTGAGAGGACATCGGCGATGGGCGACCTGGTCTTGCGAAAGATTCGATCCGCAGGTGGGTTGCACAAATTGTCTCCCAGTGGGAGGGCCCCTTTAAGGTGGTCTCGATCTCGACCGGGGCGGTCGTTGGCCACCGAGGCGAGGAGGAAGCTGGCGAACTCGCGAGAATATAGAGAACTGCGCAAGTTCTACCCTTGAACGGTTGTAAGTTTCAGGTTTTGTTCCTCGTGCGGTCGAATCATGTCTGTCTTTGCCCGACTAGCCGAGGAACGACCGTTGTTCGAAATTAAGTATTACGTTCCGTTGTTTTTAGCGATTACTTCATGCCTTTACAGTTACGTGCTTTGTGGCGAAGTGTTCGAGCGATCACTCTAGTCCGCTCGATCTGTGGCGCCGATGGCAAAGCGGGACCACTATGTAAGTGCGGCGAACAGGATTGGGCAATTGGGCGGTGGTTTGAACTCGGCTCGACATGGTCATGACACTCGGTGTCCCCGTGGGTGGCGATTTAAACATCGCTATCAAAGCCTACGTCTGTCACGTCTTACACCGTGTCCGCCCGCGAGGCCACAAGGGTGCGTGTTGTTTGCAGGACTATGAGGCAACGAAAAGAATCGCCGGACACAAGGGATACTTTACTCCCTTCTTTTTCCTTCTAAGCCTTAAGCCAGGCGGTAGCACTCAAGTTAATCTTTGGCGGTCGTAAGGTGGAAGGCTAAGAAGACAAGTTAAACATTCTTTGAATAAGTCTAAAAGTGTCATGTCTATCCCATGAAAGTGCTTTACAAAAGTTGTTGCAGGACTGACAAGTTAAAAGGAAAAGAAGGCGAAAAGGGGAAGGGTCTAGGTTATCCTATCCTTCTTCCTCCTCGTCCGCCATCATGCGTCTGCTATCGCAGGTCTTCCGCGAGGCCCGACGCCCGGCGCCATGCCACCTCTTCTGCTGCGTCCTCGGCGAGGTTGGCCATCTCGGTGAGCCGGCGTGGTCGGCTTGCACCCGCGCCTCCGCCTCCGCTTGATCTCCTTCAACTTCGGACGGCAGCCGAGGATCAAAGTTGGCGTCCCTCGACGCGCGCACGCCAAAACGAACGTCGCGATAGCGGCCGCCATCTGCGCGTCCTTCCTGAGTGGACCGGTCGGCCAGGGCGGCGAAGCCGGGCGGTGAAGTCCGCGATCCGGCGAGGCGGCGAGTGCGCCGGCCGCCATTCGATGGCGCTTGCTGCACCAACCCCGGAGCGAGGTCATCCTCCATCCGGTCAAAGGCGTACCTCAAAGATCTGCAGAGTGTACGCCTCGATCGATGCGGTGTGTCACGCGCCTCGAGCTCTTCCATGAGCTCGGCCGCGCGAGCGGCCCCCCGCTCCCGCTCCCCCACCAGCTCTCGCTCCTGCCTTTCCATCCGGTCATGTAAATCAGCTACCTCTGCCGAGGCGCCGATCTCGATGGCGTCGGCGGCACCGTTGCTTGCTCGACGTAAGGCGGTGGCTGGTGTGGGAGTAGAGCTGTCCAAGGGCGGCCAGCAGTGCATCTGCGTCCGCCGAAGGAACAGAGTCTGCGGGAGGATCCGGAGTGGGCTGTGGCCCCAGCGCCTCCTGGGTCAGATTTGTCTGGCCCGGCTGCATGCTGTTCGCCGGCTTCTTCTTGTCCTGGCGGATCAGCTGCTGCTCCGTCCGCTACCTCAGCCCCCCGATCGCCAGCCGCAAGAGCGGCTGGGGGGTCTGCGGCGGGTGCCCTGGAAAAAGCAAAAGCAGGCAAAGGTAAGGCTCCATTCGAAAGTTAAAAATTTTTACCGTCCTTCTTTTTGTGTGTTTCAAGGATTCAGGTACCTGGGCTGAGGCCTCGGAAACCGAGGCACTCCCGGAGTGAGAACCAGCCCCCCTCGAGGCACCGGCGGCCTCGGTGGCGGCGGAGGATCTTCTTGGCCGGTGGGTCCACCGGCTGGCCGTGGTCGGCGCGCGGTGGCCAGTGGCGGAGCTCTGCGCGGTGGGTCCACCCTCGCGGCCGTAGTCGGCCATTGGCGGTGACGTGGCGGAGGCTCTTCTGGCCGGTGGAGTCCACTGCCCCAGCGGCTGGCGGGTCGGCCATTGCGGTGATGGCGGCGGCTGCTGCGCGGTGGAGTCCACCAGCGCGCCGGCGATCAGCCGCCGGCGGTGGCGGTGGCGACGAAGGCTGCTGCGCCGGTCGGTCCGCCGCTGGGAGCGCCGGCGGGTCAGCCGCCGGCGGTGGCGGTGGCGATGGAGGAAGGCGCGCCGGCGGAACAGCCGCTGGCGGCGCCAGTGAACAGATCTGCGGCGGTGATGGCGAGGCGAGCGTCGCGGCCGTTGATGAAGAGCCCCGCGGTGAGAGGAAGTCCTCGATGGCGGGGCTGCGTGAAGATCCGGCGGCGGCGAAAGATGGCCCCGATAGCCGTGGTCGGTGGGCGTTCGATGAAGCGATGTCGTCGGCAGGACGCTTGTTCCTCCCCTGGCCGCCAGCTGAAGGAGTGCCGCGGATTATCAGGGGCCCTTGATGGACGATGATGGGCGTCCCCATGGCGTCCATCTTGGGCATCGCCCTGACGATCCCCGCCCGATCCAGAGGCTGCATGTCGCAGAGTGGAAGCGCAGCCTCGGGGAAGGGTGGAACGTCGCTCGACTGGCCCAGTCGCCCCATCCAGGAAGCGATCTGCGCGGCGTCCAGCTCTCCCACGGCTGACACAGCAAAAAGAAGAAGAAGGCGATGTTAAAAAAAAAAAAGAATGATGATGAAGAAGGAAGGCGTAAGAGCTTACCTCCTGGAACCGTCCGAGTCCCGTCGTCCACGCCCAGGTAGTGCCAGGCTGGGCGGTGCCGGCGGCGCAAAGGGCTAATCCTCCGGGACACGAAGTCCCGGAGAACCATGCCTCCGGTCAGCCCTGCTGTCCGCAGCCGATCAACCCGAGCCAACATTGCAAGTAGCTCGGGCGTGTCGGCGACCGGAGATACCCAGTCAGATTTGCTGCCCACCGCTCCGGTGGGAAGCCCCAGGGCTTCAATACCGCTGTCGTCTTCAACGTACAACCATTCGTGGCGCCACATTTTCCAGCTGGATCGGTTCTCCATTGGAATGTAGCGCGCAACGGCCCCGTCTCTAAGTCGCAGATGGCAGCACCCGGAGATGCTGGAGCCCTGGCTGACGCGGAGCGAGAAGAAGTAGCGGAAAAGGAGAAGATTGGGCATTACCCCTATAAACATCTCACAGAAGTGGGCAAAGACGGAGAGGAGCACAACGGAGTTAGGGGGAAGGTGGATGTTGTGAATGTCGTAGAAGTTGAGGACGGCGATGTAGAAGTCCGAGATGGGCGGGACCAAGCCCGCCATCATCGCCCAGACAAAGAAGATGACTTCCCCGGGCTGGCCGTGGGGAGCGACAGTCCCGGCCCGCATGCGGAGAGCGCCGCGGGCGATCACCTTGGAGCATTTAGCGGCGGCGTTCTCTTCCACGGTTGAAGGAGGGAGGACAGGAGTCGGAGAGGCCATCAGAATCAGCTGAGGCAGAAGGGAAGCTAAGGCAGGAAGGAGCAGAGGCAGCTTAAAACGGAACATCCCCGTCGCTGCTTATTTATAAGAATTCAAGGAAGAGCCTGGCGGGAAAAAGTCGAAGAGGCAGCGGCGATTCGGATGCGGGAAAACCAAAGCATTTTTCAAGGAAGTGGGCACGTCCCCACGAAGCCACGAAAGCGGCTGCAGATATCCACCTGGGGCCAGGAAAAAGAGGCAAGTTTTAAAGACCGCGGCGTGCGTGGGCATTTATGGGCCCCACCCGGAGATTGAACCGCTCGACGAAGAAAAAATAAAGACACTCTGGGTGGGCCGGGGCTCTTGTCGGCGTATTACGCTGGGTACCTGTGGCCGCATTAAGTACTCACGCCCGGAGGGCGGTGGCGTTCGAGCCACTCCTCGGCGACGGCAAAGGTGCTCGCCAAGAGGGCAGTGGCGTTGAGCTATTCCTCGAGGCGACCAGCGAAGGTGCTCGCCAAGAGGGCAGTGGCGTTCGAGCCACTCCTCGGCGACAGCGAAGGTGCTCGCCAAGAAGGACAGTGGCGTTCAGGCCACTCCTCGAGGCGACCAGCGAAGGTGCTCGCCAAGAGGACAGGTGGCGTTCAGGCCACTCCTCGAGGCGACCAGCGAAGGTGCTCGCCAAGAGGACAGGTGGCGTTCAGGCTACTCCTCGAGGCGACCAGCGAAGGTGCTCGCCAAGAGGGCGAGTGGCGTTCGAGCCACTCCTCGGCGACAGCGAAGGTGCTCGCCAAGAAGGGCAGTGGCGTTCGAGCCACTCCTCGAGGCGACAGCGAAGGTGCTCGCCAAGAGGGCAGGTGGCGTTCGAGCCACTCCTCGGCGACCAGCGAAGGTGCTCGCCAAGAGGACAGTGGCGTTCGAGCCACTCCTCGAGGCGACAGCGAAGGTGCTCGCCAGGGGCGAGTGGCGTTCAGGCCACTCCTCAGGCGACCAAAGAAAGGTGCTCGCCAAGAGGACAGTGGCGTTCGAGCCACTCCTCGGCGTAGTTCCCAAGAATCAACCCCGTAATCGTACTCTGAGGCGAAGGGTCAAGGATATTTAATGCGAGACGTGCGCATTAATTGCAGGATATGTAGGCAGTGGTATGGCGGCGCGTCTTCCCCAGGCGCGCATTAATGATGGGTGGCCCCGAATCGACATCCCCTCTCTCCTGGCGGAGCCTGCAGGGGTGACAGACAGGCGGGACCCAAGGCGAAGTCTAAGTCGGCTAGAACAGGAGTCGGCTAGGACAGGCATTAAATGTGATGTAAGAGAGTGTGACGGGTGCATTAAATGCACTGTGGTAGTGTGTCAGACGCTTGCTTTACGCAAGCTTGTAAGCCCCATGCGCCTCAGCCAGCCCGAGTATAAAAGGGAGCTAGGGTGCATGGGAGGAAGGTTTTTTTTTTGGTTGGCGGAACCTTAGAAGGTCGTCTTCCCCAGCCTTGTAAGAACCTTGAACTCAGAAGAAACCACCAAGCAGGACTAGGGTCATTACTCCTTAGGAGGGCCCGAACCTGGGTAAACTCGACTGTCTTCTTGCTTGCTCCCAACATCCCGTTCTTCCCACCTTTGAGCGGTTACCACAAAAGCCCCCAGTCCGAATCTCTCAAGCACCCAATCTTAGGGTGCCTGTTGGCCAGTAAGCCGACAGTTTTATTATGTATCGTTTGTAAAAAAATTGACTACCTTGTCAAAAATGGTCTGTGATTTTTGGCTTTCACATGGTTCTAGTGGTATGCTGTCATCAATACATGTGGTTGGTTCGGTGCGTCCTATAGGTCTTTTGATATCATCAATAATCTGTCATGTTTAAAAATAATTTTATTTGCAGTGATGTAGGTAACACATTAAAAAAATGGCACAATTTGTGTAATGTATCTTACCTCTCCTTCTCCAAATTGATGCATTCGATCAATGTAATCTCGTTTCTTTGCTTTATATTCATCCCAGTACTGAATAAGTGGTCTGTCACGCCTAGAGTAGTCTATGGTGGGATCGGATGGTTGACATGTAGCTTCTCCCAATACGAGCTAGAAGTAATGATTTGCATTGAATTAATAATCTTATTTGACAACCATATTATATATTTCTGTGTAAGTAGCCATGACAACTGAATTGTAATAGAGCTAAGTTCCCCTCAGATTGGCTCTTCCTTGCTTGAACTTGTTTATACCTCTTATCAAATGATTTAGTGTGAGGTGGCCCAATTGAGAGACTTTATGTACGCCACGTTCTCGACGAGGTTCGTGTACTCAGATCCGACGCACCGTTGAGTCGTAGGGGCATAAGAAAACACCAATTGTGTATAGCACAAATCTCCGAATGAAGTCTGCATCATAGCTATTGTTTGTTCTAAAATAATCCATCAAGGTGTTGAATGAAATGGTTGTTCACTTGGTTGTTTGTATTGTGCGAATAGATTCGGTAATTTATTCTTTGGTGGTTCAACCAATTCTTCTCCACTGCGATGGCAGGCCAAGTAGATGTTGTACATAAATCGATGCTTATTGTTAGCATCGAACCTCTAATGTTGAATGCACGAGATTATGCGTTGTAGTTTTGAGCAAGCCATTGGCACAATTCACGGCGATTTATGTCAACACTATGCAACTTTAGTAAATCTCCAAAGCCGCAAACTTGTATGGCTTTCTGCTGTTCGTTACTGAAGCTACTTATTAGGTTGAAAAATGCAACCTGAGAGCATACTTGTGTTCCCTGTTCGTCAATGTTAAAGAGCCGTTAGATTCTGCATGTAGGATTTTAACTGGGCAACTACTGAAGGATTTATGCCACATTAGGATGGTTGTTATGTTGGTCTGCTATGAAAGAAAATTAGAGCAAATAAACCAGACGTACAGTTTACTAAATTCTTATTTTTCGAACAAATTAATAAGTTTCTCGAAGAAAGTAATAAGCAAACTCTACCTCCGCGTAAAACATGTTTTATACTTGTTTCAGTTGTACATACCGGGTTTTTATTCCGATGCTTCTTTGCGCTTCTCTTCGGGGGCTCGTATTTTGCTTCTACGTGTACGTCCATGTTGTTTTGTGCTTGAAACAGCAGGCAGGATTGTGGCAGGATTGTGGCGATCTTGACGTGGTGGCAGGAGCTATGCTATCTTCACGAGATTCTTCTGCTTGTAGTTTTGATATTCCTGTAAACACGAGATGTGTTAATAGTTGCTCTTGATATTATTTGGTAGTTTCCATAGCTCGGATGGCAATTTTTCAAACCTGGTATGGCAGCCGTCTTCTGTATTAGCGTTACTAGTTACTACTAGTATTCTTGTTGATAGCTTTCATACGTTCTCCTGGTGTGTATTAATAGCTTGCATCTAACCGGTTGATTCGTATCGACGTTTGTAACAGTAGTATCCGTAACACATACGGAGGCATCTCCAACTTGGTAGGTATGTTGACGTTAATACTCCTTGTAGCCTTGTTGATAGCTTCTTTACTTTATTCCGATACTTATTAATGGTATCAACCAAATTTTCTTCTGATACCTTTCCACCTTGGTAACAGTAGTATCTATCAGGATGGAGACGTCTCCAACTTTGATACGGAGTAGTCTATATAATATTTTTCGGAATAGTCTATGACTTTGTGGGCAAGCACTCCAGCATCCAGCAGAACTTTCGGGTGAGAAATGCGTACTTTACCAAAGATGATGGATCTATAAACGCCCACCGGCACATAGTCCTCTTCCACCGCGGCGTAGCCATGGAACGTGTTTGTGAGCATGAGGAGCCTGTCCTCGCAGCCGTGGATGATGGATCTACAAATGCCCAACCGCTCGCTCTTGCCGTGGCAGCTAACTGCAGTATGCACCAATTCAGGAGTATAAATCTGTTGAACAACCTCAAGGTCGACCTTACTCTTGTGAAGCCTTTATGTTTTCGAATCGAAATATGCCAGCTAACGGCGATGTGGCGGTTTGTGGGGCAATAGCTGCCGTGCCAGCTAAGATAGTAAACGACGCAACTTTTTGTTCACACGGCGACAAAAATTTTATTTGGGATTATGAACCACCTCTGCCGGAACCCGAATGTACAAATCGGAACCCTCTGAGCGTTATGCACCAATTCAGGAGTATAAATCTGTTGAACAACCTCAAGGTCGACCTTACTCTTGTGAAGCCTTTATGTTTTCGAATCGAAATATGCCATTAACGTGATGTGGCGGTTTGTGGGGCAATAGCTGCCGTGCCAGCTAACGGTAGTAAACGACGCAACTTTTTGTTCACACGGCAGCAAAAATTTTCGCTGGGATTATGAACCACCTCTGTCGGAACCCGAATGTACAAATTGGAACCCTTTGAGTGTTATGCACCAATTCAGGAGTATAAATCTGTTGAACAACCTCAAGGTCGACCTTACTCTTGTGAAGCCTTTATGTTTTCGAATCGAAATATGCCAGCTAACGACAGTGACGGCAGTCAACAGAGGCATGTAAACGGCAATTAGATAACGACGAGCATGACTCAATTGCTAAACGGGTGCGCGGACCAACAGGGAGACCATCTCCATCAGTATTTGTCAACCCGGATCCATATGTCTATTACGATCACATGAAGGGCATGCCATTGGAGCATCAAAAAGCGGAATACATCTTGAGAGGTACTTCCTGTAAAATATTGCCATTTAGTAGCCCTATTTATTTTGTGCATGTACTCACTTTAGAATGCAGATTTTATATGCAATGAAGAAGAGAATCAAATTATAGCGTACATAAATTCGTGTCCAAGATCCAAGGTTTTGGCAAGCATTGATGGTTTCGCCACAACAAAGAAAACATTCGAAATACTGACAAAACAATTTGTGTATGATTCCATGGAGAAATGCTTGGTAGACACGGTAATTGATGAGAAAACTTTTGTGGTGCTTCTTTCATATTAACAACTTATCTGAATTGAGATCTTATTTACAACATTAGATTGTTGATGCAAGAATCAATGTCCTGCGGTTTGAACTCCTGGAGACACTAGGAACAATAGAAAGGTGTACCTTGAGAACACAAGAATGTTCAGTGCTTGAGAGAGATGGAGTATATGATATTCCAAAGGGTGCTGTCGAGGAAAAAGAAAATAGAGAAATAGCTCTTAATTATCTCAAGCATGACATGGTAATACTGAGTGTAGTGTGTAATCAATTTCTATGAATCTTTATTACACAAAACCTTATGAACTCTTTTTTCAGATTTTTCTGCCACAACAAAAGAATTTTCATTGAGTGCGTAGTTGTAGTAAACCCTACAAGGCGAGGAGATTCAGTCTTTGGACTCAATGGTATCAACCAAAGAAGGTTATGCCAAATGGAAAAATGAACTCATAAAGGATCTGAAACATGTGGTTAGCTTGTTACGTTCTTCTTATATTTAGTCATAATTATTAAATTCATATAGTTCATTTTTTTTACTGTAAAATTTTGCTCCTACTAGTTGAAAGGAATGGAAACTTATCTAAAGCTCGTCGAACAAGATCACATGGATGATACAAGAAATTGGCCTAATCTGCAAGTGTCACACTGGAGATTAAGAATGCCATCAGGTTTACCTCAACAAATTGACCGGTAATAATTGTCATTGACGGGTTTTTTCAATATTTGTAATGCTTGATACTTAATTACAATCATCGATTACTGAGAGATATATTTGTAATGCTTGCTATTTTCAAGCCGTAGATATAATTCATGTTCATTTGTTGTAGCACATCGTGTGGATTATTTATGCTCAAGTACATGGAATATTGGAATGGTGACTTTCTGCCTGTAATGTTCAACCAGGTATGCTGATTTTACTATGCTTGTATATTTTGGAGATTTGTTGGATGTCTGCTAATCTTGTCCTATGTATTGTGCAGTTTGATATAGACCAGTTTAGAAGGAAGCTGGCAGCACTTTTGGTAAAGTCCCCACTGAACAGTATCACGCTAGAAAGAAGCAAGCATTAACAAATTGTGGACGATGAGTATTTTATTTTGATGTGAATGGAATCATATTGTAGATCGTCTGCATTTACTTTGTGATATGACAGATGAACTAAATCAAAGCACCCGAGTAGTTTCAATTGATTTGAGGAGCATCTCTGCGTTGCCGCACCTTGTCTTTTGGAAACGTTATTTTGATGGTGCTTTGTTATGTCATTTGTGAGCATAATACTCTGCAATTGTCACATTTTTCCTGTGCATTTCCCGGTCACCGGTCAGTTCATTTGTAAGCATCTCTACGTTCCGCTCCATTCTCCCGCTGCATTTCCCAGTTATTTTGATGGTGCTTTGGTGTGTTCTGTGATGAGTATAGATCGTGGGATGGTGCTTTGTTGTGTGCTGTGATGAGTAGATATCGTGATCACCGGTCAGTTCTGGCAGCATTAAAGCATGTGCCTAATTCTCGTTGGATAGTCCAATCTAATATCTATGATCATGCGGCATGTGTATAGGTTTAATTCGGGATCTTTTCCTCCCATCACCACTCAAATTAAGTAAAGCCAATTACAATTACTAATCAATGAATCAACTAATTAACCGCACAAACACATTAAGTAATCAAAGAGCAATAATCTTACGATTTGTGACACACCTCGCACCCAGGGAAAAACAGTGGACGTAGGAAGGCATGAGACGTAGTAAAAATCTTACGATTTCAGAGATTCAGGTAGTATTGGCATCAGAACACAACAGAATGCAAGTTACTACTCTACTGTTTGGTCGAAACAGCACAGCTAAACAGGACAACTAATTGCAGTCGGCAAACATTTGCTTCGCGTACGACTCCTGTTGGTATGAAATGCTACATCAGAAAGAATATGCAGTCGGCAACAATGAATATGAGAACCAACAGCATATTGTTCTTGTTATCAACCGCCGGTATGAAACGGGGAACTGCAACCAATGTCACTGTGCAAAATCGCTCAGGCATTCTACTTAATGTTTACAGCAGTTTGTAAAAACAGAAAGGCCAAGACAAAAACCTTCTTCTCAGGAGAATACCTAACCTAACTACCACAAACATAACAGTTTCTGGTTTTCCCTGAAGTTCTATCTGCACTAAAGAAGACATCCAATTGGCGTCGCATTGTATCCGAGGCGGTGACGCTTCTGAAGAGACTGTCAAAGTCCTACTCTCATCTTCCTCTAAACTGCATCAACATCTGGGTATCGTAACTCATAATCAGCTGAGCTCGCAAGTAAAACAATGGATCAGTTAGACAGCATGTAACAGGCACTGAAAGTGATGCAGCAGATCAATAATCTAAATCTCAATCTTGTAAAGAAGATAATCCATAACAAGATCTAGAGGACTGCTCATGTACAAAACATCATTTTTTGTAGAAACTAGGCTTCATACTTTAACCGAGTAATTGTAGGATACAACCTGAATCTTGTTAACATGTTGTTCAACACATGTAGAATTGGATAAATCAATATCCTTTCCACAAGACTGAAATCAGATGACTGAACTGTTTTGGGGTTTTAAGAACTAAATTTCTGAACTGAGGATCGCAGTATGAAACCAGTAATTTTAATATCAATATTGATTGAGAGTACGTGACTACAAAATGAAAAAATAAAAGAAATTCTACTAGCAGCACACAGTAACAAGTGAAACAAGCGAATTTACGAGGCGAGGATCACAGTATGAAACCAGTAATTTTAATATCAATATTGATTGAGAGTACGTGACTACAAAATGATGTTTCCCAATTAGCCATGTCTTCATACCATCTTTCAGCGTCTGTACACATAATGATTCACCAAAATAGTTCTTTCAGCTTTTGACAAGATTCCTAGTGCAATAAAAATAATTTTAATAAATAATAAAGAATTTGCTAGTAGGACCTAATACTATATTGGGAAAGGAGTGTTTCAATTAACTGCATGTACCTCACAAATGTTTCAAGGATTCTTTCTCTTCCATGACTCATGGAACCGCTTCAGTCTCTTATTTGGAGCACCTTTCGAAATAATCTGTACTGGATCAAGTACCTTGTTTGTAGAGGGTACGTTCGACCCAGAAAAGTGTGCTGGCAATGGCCCAAAGGATGTCGCCTCAATGTTCTCATCATTCTGTACGTCTTCATCCAGAATACTCCGTATGAAATGGATCACCCTCTTAGACTGCTCTTCGCTCTTTGAAGCTTTGAATAGAGCTTTATTACACATGTTGCGTAGTTCGCGGTAACGATCCATCTGTTCTGACCACACATGTGTATTGGTATTTCTCTCAGAGTCGAATGCAACTTTGGCTTGCATTGTCCACCTGACCATAACAAGGCAATGAGGAATGGTGTCTAAACCGAGATACTTCACAATAGTAAAAATGTGTGCGCATGGGATGTCTTCGCACTCCATCTTCCGGCAATGGCAGTTAGCACTCTTTAACAAGGAGTTATCAAAGGTACAATTGACATAGACCCGGTATTGCATTTTAGCTTTAAGGGCAATCTCATATCTCGCAATCCCATCTTGTTGCGTCACCTCTACAACTTGCCATTCCATTTGTTCCCTGATATACTCCCTAACCTTCTTAAAAATTACTGGTGTGTAAATACGAGCTGACACTTTTCTCTAATGGGTCGTGATTATTCTAGTAAAGGGGACTATCATGAAGCTTTGCATCCAACTCAGCCTCATTCCTACGGATACGTGACAAGCAAAACTCATAGTGCTCCACCAAATCAACAAGTGACATTCTCCGATCTAGATGCTTGTGAAGCCTTGAGTTCAAACTTTCACTCCGTTGATTGCTCTGCATTCCCAAGAAGTATCTCCCTTTAATATAGGCCGCCGACCACTTGTTTCTTAGTTCGTACATCTTGCAAATCCATAGGTCATTTTCTTTTACTCCATGCCTCTCCTTAAACTCGATCCAACATCTCTCAAATTCTTCAACTTCCATCGCAGTGTAAATGAATTTTCTAAATTCGCTAAGCTTCGGATCACGAAGATGACGTATCATGTTCTGCTCAATGTGCCAACTGCACAGCCGATGATCTGTGCCCGGCATAACCATATGGATTGCCTTTGCCATAGCATTGTCCCCATCCGTGATCAATGACTTCGGATGCTTCTGACGCATCGCCTCCAAAAATGCCTCAAGCAACCACACATAAGATCCAACAGTCTCATCAGAAATGATACCACATCCAAACACAACAGTACTACAGTGATGGTTAACTCCAATGAAAGGAACAAAAGGAAGATTGTAACGGTTCACACGGTATGTACTGTCGAAAACCATAATACCACCAAAGGCGCTATAATCTATCCGAGATTGAGAATCCGCCCAAAAGATATTTTTAAGACGTCCTTCATCATTCACATTATATTTGAAGAAAAATTCAGCATCTTCCTCTTCTTTTGCTTTCATGTGGTTAAGCACAAATTCGGCATCATTGCCTTCAATCCTCCTCTTCTTGTGCCTTGCAAAGAAGTTGTACAGGTCTCGGGATACAAACCCAACCTTGTCATAACCACCATGAGTCTTCTCCATAACTCCCATAATCTGGCACATCTGAAGCCCACCAACTCCTAATTCAATGACCTCGGCTTTACGAGCATCACTCAACACACGATGAGACCGCGGGAAAGCAACCTGATCGAGGCTTGGCAAGCGGATGATCATGATTATCTACATAATTTTAACATACCATAAACCCTTCCTTCACAAAACTCAATCTCAAACTTCGCCATGCATCCGGAAGCGAGTCAATGGCAGCGGCTCCTTTTACGATCTGTTTTCAAAATATTTCAACTCTCTGAATCCCTCACCAGAGCAACAGAATCGCCTCCAAAAAATCATTTTCGTGTCTTTCTTACGCCTAACATGAGACCTTCTAATACTAAAACCTTTAGACTTTGCAAATGCATTGTAGTAATTGTAACCATCATTCTCACTTTTAAAACAACGATTTACCACCATGTCAAATTCTTCCATTTCCTCTAGGCTAACGTGATGATCATCCATGATGTACAACTGTCATAAACAAGCAGTACAATCATATTACAAATATTTAACAACATTAAAATAAAAATAATAAGTACAGGAAGAAGCTCTTGTTGAAAAAAAAACAGATGCAACGTGATTACTCTACAGCTATTAATTGGGAGCTAGTAGCTTGCTATTTAAGTGCAAGCACGTGGCAATGAGTCACAACATTCTAGTAGCTTGCTATTTAAGTGCAAGCACTAGGCTTCTTTATAGATCTAGACATAATCGGCACCATCTTTGAGCCAGTTTACTTCTATCTTTCTCTAACAATAGTGGATCAGTGGTTTAAGTAGTACAAACCTGCGCTTTTGTGTCTCAGAGCATAAGCTTCAACTTGATATCAGAAGTATATACACAAAGTATTGCAGTTGGAATTCCTTGTGTATATACTAAAATAATTTTATGCTGAATCAAGAATATTTCTTTTACTCTCTTCACAGCAGTTCTTACAAGTATTTTTACATGCAAAAAAGTTTGGATGAGGATCAGGTAATATTGCATACCCCTTATGATATTTACTTGTTGCATTGCCACTTTATCAGAAAATGAGCCATTTATCTTACATGAACTCAAGATTATACCATTCTAAATTTAAATAAACATGGTATTTTGTTTTTGCAATTATTGGCTTTACCGGTGGGTTCCAACTTCCATCTCTTCTCTTAATCAGAAATCAAGCCAATATTATCTAATTACAATTTTCTTACAAAGTAAAAACCAAATCGATTTATTGTCTCCAAACGATTGATGAGCACTCAGGGAATCAAGAAAGGAACAAACAAAATTGGTAGTGATACAAAGGGGGAGAGCATAGATGCTACAAGGATGATACCTTGCAGTCTTTGGAAGCGAGGCCCGGAGGGCCATTTGGGTTGGCCGGTGGAGCACTTGTTCTTGACCTCCTCGATATTGCAGTCCTCCGCCTCGCGCTGCTTCTTCGGTTCAGTTAAGTGAGGCACAGTCTAGTGATTCTTCTGAAGGAAACGGTAAATGGAATATCATGGGCAAAGCAGTACTGTCGTGGCTAAAACGTTCAGTTAATTATTCTAGTAAAAAATTAAAAAACAAAACAAAATCATTGCGATTGCGAGATTCTTCAACGATTCCTTCATTGTTTCAAGCAAAAGCGAAGCGCACGTGCTTCACTATCTGAAGATTCCGTGGCTCCGGTGAACCAATCTAAAACTCAAGTAATCTACATATTTACCACCAACCAATCGATTCTCGCATCGGTGGATACACCATAAAAATTTCAGGATTCTAATCCCCAAAGGAAATAGACTAAAAGAATTACATCTTTGAATCAAGAATATTCCTTTCACTCTCGTCTAGCGGTTCTTCATACAACTATTTTTACATGCAAAAAGTTTGGTTGTGGTTCAGGTCATTTTGCATAAACCCTTATGAAAGCCAAATCAAGTTATTGTCTCGGATTGATGATTACTCGGGAATCAACAAGGGAACAAGGAAATTGGTAGTGATACAAAGGGAGGGCATAGATGCTACGAGGATGATACCTTGTAGGTGCTGGAGCAGAACTGCAGAACTGGAGGGCGCCGTGGTGGAGCACTTGTTCTTGACCTCCTCGCTATTGCGGCCCTCCGCCTCACGCTGCTTCACGGGAGAAAGCGGGACGAAGGTCGCCACTGTGGTCGTCGCGGATCTCCCCGGATTCGAGCAGCCAGCGATAACCGTCGAGAGGAAGGGGCCGAACAGAATCTGGACCGAAGGCGGCGTCGGGGGTCCCCTCAGCCGGCAACAATCTGGGTGGCCTCGCAATGGCGGTCGCGGCGGAGCTCCCCGGATTCGCACGGATGCGCGATGGCGTCGTCGAGAGGAAGGGGGCGGCCGCTCGGTGGCGTGTCGAGAGGAACCGAAGTGGCGGCGGCAGAGGCTTTGCAACGAAAACTCCGAACCGATGATGATAAGGCAATGCAATGCTGAAAATACGATAATACCCTTTACAAATATATTTTTTTTATTTGTAAAAATCCATAATACCCCTTCAAATCAACGGTTAGATCTAATTTATACTACTGTAATATACTACAAGTATAATCCACTGTAAAAGCTCTCTAGTATTAACAAATACTGAGCTTTTATTTTTCTGCCTTTCTAGGGATCAAATTCTCAAAAGAGAGGAGAATGACGAGGAGGATGAGATGTACGACATGAAAGTCAGAGCTCCATCACGGTCTACAGAACCCAAGCCAAAGCTTTTAGATAGTGGTAATCTGATCTCCTTATTTTTCTGCGATATCAATAAGACTAGTTATATGCCCGTGCGTTGCTACGAAAAACAAAATTGATAACGAAAAATAAAGATTAAAAAATAAAAAAATACTATTTCATAAGATCAAATATTTATCTTTAACGCTTCGTTTCTTGTAAAAGCTGGCTAATTAAAGCAACGCTTCGTTTCTTGCGTAGGGCAATTAAACAGGGCAATTAATGTGACGTGGGAAGAAACTCTCACTTTATATAGTAGAGATAAATATGGTTTTAGCTTAATGAAGGATTTCATGCCCTTTATCTCCGGCCATCAGTTGTGTGGAATCCCATGAGAGAACAAGCTAAAAACCATGGGGGACTTCGCCGACGAGGAGCACAAGCAGAAGAGCATCCGCGTGGACGCTTCTACGGTCCAAAAAAGCCATTATATGGAAGGCAGGTGAGCAGTGTACGGGGAGGCTGGAGCTCAGCTCATCGCATCGACCAACTGCAGTGACCTTTTGGATCAACATGAGCCGAAGGATCACCAAAAGGAATAGGCCAGCCGGCAGGAAGCAGGATCCTTGTATTAGGTCCTGTTTGGGGAGCTGCGCTTCAACTTTGGGTCTAAAGTTCTCCCAAACAGTCCAGCTGCAAAGTAGCTGCATAGTTAAGCCACAACTGAAGCACCCCTAAAAGCCACAGCTGGTAGAGAGGTGCTTTTCAGATGTGACTTCGCTCGACCGCCTCCTCACTCGCTCCGCATCCCTTCTTGCCCCATCGTCTCCCCGCCCGATATCCTCCTCGACTCCCTCCGGCTCGGGTACCGCCTCCTTGACTCCCTCCTCACTCGGGCTCACATGGTTGCCCCCAAAAGCTACAGCTGCAGCAGCTAGTTTGCCAAACGACATAGCAAGAAAAGCCACCGCCATTCTGATTGCTTTCTGACCCAACAAACTAAAAGCGACTTTTCAACCTGTGCAGCTCCCCCAAACAGGCCCTTAGTTGCTTGTGGTTTTGACCAGTTTCATCAGCGGCGGTGCTTGTGGCGGCACCAGGGAATTGGATGGGAAAATATTATAATTACAAACAAAAGTCCATTACAATGATCAGATTTGATTTCTACTATGATCTTTTACTATTAGTATACTATACTGTAAAATTTCCCTTTAATTGCAGTTTTGTTGGCTAGCTGTTGCTCGACAATCTTGGGATCAGCCTGATGGACACGGCAACATGTGTAGGAAAAAAGACTGCTGTGTAGCCTGTAGATGGCAACGACAAGTGGACAACCAATAGACCAAGAAGGCCAACTTTCATTACTCTAATCAAATAAAAATTTCACTCAATCCATTCAACTCTCATCCGTCCAACCAGACATAAATTTAACTTAACCCATTCGACTCCATCCCTCCAATCAAACAAAAAATTAGCTCGTTATTTCCATCTCTCATCCCTTCAACTAAATATGAGCTTCAGAGCTTGGATGATTTCATCCCTACTAAACTAGATGATCTCATTCTATTCACTCTTTGTTCATGAACCAAACGTATCCTTGGACCGAAGCAGCTAGCAAAGTTGGCTTCGTGTCCTTGTCTCACAAGTTGGTGGATGTTTGGTGAGACGTTTCCATCTGGAACTATCTTGACAGAAACAAGGTCTAAGTGAGACTCTAAACAATCCATACGGGTAATGAATAAAAAAGAGAGAATTCCCCAAAGAAAACATTTAGATCTCTGTTCCCAATCTACCATGCAACCTAGGTCAAAGAATTAGAGCTGTTTTACAGTACACTAAATTGAATATGAAACGTTCATTCTTTTTGATCCAATGAATCATATTAACTAAAGTTTACTTATACTTCATTTAGTAGTAGAATAGTAGAAACACCCTTAACAAAGCAACGGTTAGATGTGATTTCTACTACATATTATATAATACCAGTATAATGCACCGTAAAATTTCTCAAGAATTATTACCAATCTCACTGTTAAAATGTGGCAATGTAACTGTTAAGTGACAACAATTCAACATCCAGCTTCTTGAACAGGCGGGGCAATTTTGTAGAGTAACTTGACTATATACATAGCAGCTAATCACACACTCTTCCTAGTTCCTACCACTACCTGTGGTGGTAAATCTATATTTTATTCCTTGTAACATGTACAAGTGAAAATGTACACACAATAAGGATTAAGAACAGCACAAATCGCTTTCATGAATCCTTTTTTAAGAGTAATTTCATGAATCACGGCAGATTGGCATGGCATTTTCTTTCCTTCACACGACCTGCACATTGGCATTGAGGATCTGTGGGATGGACCTGATCTGCAGGGCGGGGCTGATGGAGAGCAAGCCGACGAAGCTCTCCGGCGGCACCCTCATCCCGCCGACGTTGATACACTCGAGCTTCCTGCATTTGCTGACGAGGGCGACGAGGCCGGTCTCCGTCACATGGCGGCAACTCCACAGGATGATGCTCTGAGGAAGAAAGTCCACTGTGAGCATTGAAAATCATGTGCATTCTCTATAGTTGTACTTTTATACTTGAATTAATCTAAACGTGTAGATGACTACCACCTCGCAACTTTTCTACCTATGTTCACGACGACGTTGCATTAGAAAACTTGGCCTTGTGTCAGTGATGACATATATAGTTCTTGGGAGTATTATCTAGTCTGTGGATTTGTGCAGAATAGTAAAACTTGTGCCGCAAGTGTATGCAGTAAACAGCAACTGTTTTGTTGGTTTTGGATTCAGGAATGTCCAGTTATTAGCACTCGTATTTCCAATCTTTCATGAGTTGAAGTAATCACAAACTGGAATTGTTCAGTTAATCAGTTGCCTTGGATTTAGTGGCTTTCTTGAAAGTGATCTCTGTAGTAAAAATTGCTTCTTTTGTGAAGAAAGGGGTAAACTCATGTTCCATTGAAACAAAAATTGCTAAATATACGGAACCAAACTGCTTCAAAACAGGACCATACATAGTTCTCAAATTAAACTATGACCCTACAATCATCCTGAAATTAGAAATAGCTGCCCTGACATTTCTATGAATAAGGTTGTTAGGCTGTTTCCTCTTTGGTTGGCTTTGTTATGGTTTACTGAAACTTCAAATACAAGATTCCCATTTTCTCCTCCAAGAATTAAGATGTTCAGTCTCTGATCTATGGAGGCTGGAATCATCTCAAACCCATGACTTTCCAATGAAGTGCTCACACAGAAATCAGCATAGCAGCTAGAACAATTTCAATCAACTTCCCATTCTGTTCCACTGAAAGCTAACTGAACTCCTCAAAGCCCTAAAGAACCTTATTATTCTCTCAACCTAAACTGCAAACTTAAACAAAGTATGAAACAAGTTGCTCAGATGTATAAGCACCCAAGACATTATTTATGAACCTATCTCCATCAAAGAGAGTTGAGCTTAAATAAAAAATAATTAGTGTAGTACCAAGTATTTATGTAGGATGAGAAGTTAACCATAACATGAAGACCATATTCAGTCCTATCGCCCTACAGGTATGACAGGCACAACAATTCCAACACTACAGCTAACAGCCCCCTGTTTGTGCTGAAGGCAGGGCATGGTCTGCAACTCTGCAAGCCACCATGCAGAAACAACAGGAGAAATAACACAATCTGCCCCGGCCGGTGTACCGTGAACCATAGCCAAATGAGTCACAGTTCTATGATACGTCCAACAAACCTAGCTGTATAATATGTTCCACCGTCTCCTTTCTTCATGAACTATCTTACTTCAAACTTCCAAAAGAATGCCACGATGCAAACATCATCTTTTAGAAATACAGTAACACTGTAGATTGGATTTTTTTTTTTATACCCTTTTCGTGGTACTTCGTCAGGTTTAGTTTGCTACATGAGAGCTATTCCAAAAGGAACCACTAAAGGTTAGAAAAAGAAACATACCTTCAGATTTGCACAACTGTTTGCAACGGCATACAATGATTCATCTGTGATAAATGTTCCACCAATATTCAGGTGCTGCAAAGAATGAGCTCTTGAAACCTGCAGGGAAGTTTGACAAATGCACATATTATAACAAAGTAAATATGTCCTTGGCAGTGTAGATTAAATTGTCAAGGTTTTTTTGCAGATAAACAAGTGGATTCATGCAAAATTAAAATATGGTTGCGCTAATATGAAATGTGTTCATAATGAAAATTACTGCAACTCTTAGACCTGAATAATGAATTGTTCCAACAAGCAAAGTGCACCTCCTAGACCTGCATGATGAATTATTCTGAAAGCAACAACTTAATAATACACGGCGACATCCTGCAACTTTATAATTCCCAATTGAAATCCTTGTTTTATAAGCAATAGCCAGTAGGCCATTAATTGACAGCCATTAAGTTTGCAGAGAAGAAACATCGTGACAGCTGTACCGAAAAATGATGAGAAAACATAACATGATCAACAAGTTACTCTTGACACCAAACACCACAAATTTTGCTTCTGTTCTTCGTATGTACAAGAAAGGTAGTTGACTTGAATTTGATTAGAAACAAGACAACATCAAATTTCATCCTTACCAGATGGACGACTCCCTTGTCAGTGATCCCAGCCAATCCCCAAAGCGATATGGACGTCAGATTCCCGACGCACTCCGCGGAGGAAATCTTGAGCAAACCTTCGTCGGTGATCTGGCAGCCCCAGCAGCTTCGCGAACTCCAAGAACGGGTAAACAAAGTTAGGAAAGATTGGAATCTAGCCGCCAACCGATCGAACGACTGATCATCAGAGACTCACATGTCGAGGTCGCGGAGGTTGACGGCGGCGCGGACGAGGCGCGCGGTGGAGTCGTCGCCGGTGCGCTGCCCCGCGAAGCTCAGCCGCCGCCGCCCCGCCAGCGACCGCTCCACCGCCCGGCGCCACCTCCGGCTCACTCCACCCGCCCTGACGACGACCAGAGCAAATTAAGCAAGTCACACAACGGCATACATACATACACATCGATCATCCCAGAGGCGCGTTCTGTCGTGCATACATACATGGCCAGGTCGTGGAAGGATGGGAGGAGGGAGAGGACGTGCGCGACGAGGTCAGCGGGCAGCCGCTCGACGTGCGGCTCTTCCTCCGCCACCACCGAGCCGCCGTCGCTCCGCGCGTCTCCCCCCTCTCTCTGCTGCTTCTCCATTTCTTGCTTGCTTCTTTCGCCCTCCTCTCGCTCGTTGCGGATAAAAGCTTATACTAGCATCGGCACGACCCGCGTGAAGCTGATGCGTGCGCGACGCGCCAGTGGACGCAGGCGGCCGCGCTTCGCTGGGAGTTTTGCTGCGCGCCCGGTTGGAGCTGGGGCTTGCGGCCGGGCGGATCGTGTGGGCACCGTCGCGCCATGGAGCCACCCACCCGCCACGTTTAAAAAGGGCTAAACTGCTGCCCATACAGATACCTACTTGGACTTATACCCGGAGGCGGGCCCAGGCTAGATCCAATCATCTAAGCCTCGGGCTGGACGGACCCAGATAGCTTCCAACCGAATTATGATTTTAGTTAAATTTTTTAAAGAGATTTCTCGTTGATTATGGCTCGAATAGCGCGAGGTCTGTCTCCATCCCTACTTGTACCAGGGTTTCAAAATTCGTTTTAGGATTGAATCTCGTCACCTACCGAAATTCGAAATTTTGCCGAGATCTCGTTATTTCGGAAAAAATACGAACGAAATACAAAAACCAAAATTTGAATCCGGTTAAATCCGGTCAAGTTTTAGTCAAATCTCGGTCAAATTTGATGAACTTTCGGCGAGATTCACCGAGATCTCGGTGAGATTTTACGCGCCTCACACTTTGAATTTTTTAGGGTTTTTTCAATTGTGCCAAAATTATGATCTACCGACTGTCCCACATAGAAACGATGCGAAGAATCCAATCCGATCAAGTTTTAATCAAATTTCGATCAAATTTGCTGAGATTTCGGTCGAATTCATCGAGATCTCGGCGAGATTATAGGTTACTGTAGCACTTTGAATTTTTTTTTAAAGATTTTCTTAATTTCGTCGGGATTATAAAACTCGGGGATTCCAAGATCCTTATTTCGCCGAATTTCGATGAGGTTTTGAATTTTTAACTTGTACCAGTCTAATACCTAAGCAATAAACAATGTCACGTTCATCACGTCACTACCACATCACAATGATGCTAGATTTGATTTTGTTCTGTAATGTCTAGTATCTCCTTCTCTCATAGGTGGTGCCCAATGCTAAATAAAATATTAGTATGTTACATCTTTTCCTCTCACCACACTTTCTCCCCCTTCCTCCCTATTTCATTTATGGGCACGATTCAAAATCCCGATAAAATTTTAGAATTTTCGGTTGAGATCTCGAATTTCGATCGGCGGCGAGATTTTATTCGAGAGACGATTTTAACCAAAAAAAAAAAACTTACATCACAAACTGTTTTAACCAAAAAAAAAAAAAGAACTTACATCACAGACAGTTTTAGCAAAAAAAAAAAAACGTCTGTGATGTGAACATAAGGTATTTTGATCGGATTTTAAGTTTTTCTGGTCGAGATTTCGGTATTTCTCGCCGAGATCTCGGTAATTTTTGCCGAGATCTCGGAAATCCCGATCCAAAAAAGCCGGATTTGAAATTCGCCTTTTGGACTTTGTCGAATTTCGAGATCTCGCTAATATTTCAGATTTCGGTCACCTCTGAGATACGATCCGATACCGAAATTTGAAACCTTGCTTACTGGTTCTATATTCTTTTCCCATGAGCTAACTCCGGAGCAAGAATGTGCACCGGTTCTACCAAAAAAAGAAGCTAGCATGTGTCGTTGCAATGGGTAGTACCAATGCTTGAAAGCAGTTTTGGTTTCTACAGCAGGCTATTTGGGCACATGGTGGATGCCCTTTATTTTTTTTAAAAAAAAAGTCGATAAAAACTCTAGTATTTATTAAAGAAAAACAACAGCTAAACGCATATTCATACATGCGCTCTCATACTCGACTTTCCAAGCGTTTGCGTCGAGCAGCACTCAAACACGAACCGACTGAAGGCGCTCCTCGCAACCCCAACCAACCGAGCAAAGTTCCACGCCCTCGTGGATGGCCTTCTTTTAATTTAATCATCACATATTTATAAAAATATAACTAAGAAAGTACGTGCCCCAGTTCAATAAGGTCACGGATTTGATGTTGGCCTTCGCAATTTCAAACATGTGCGGGTAGTTGCACTCCCATACATGCGTGCTGTGGTGTCCTGCGTGTGTGGTTGTGTGTCCTTCTGTCTATATATTGTACTTAAGAAAAATATGTTTCTAAATTTATGTGAGTGAGTTAATGTGGACATAGACCTAGATAATCCAGAGCTAAAACTGGTATGGCATTTGGCTCGTTCTATATCTTTGTTTGACAATATAATCTTCACGGGAAATTGATTTATTTGGATTGGACGAGGATTTTAAAATATGCATGAGCATATTTCATTAGCTTTACATTGATCTTATTTAGCAATAGCTTACAACAACTCCAACAGTTTCCTATAATTTGATTCCCAATAATTCAGATTGGGAGCTTCCTAAAGTTTTTAGACCTTAAAAAATAGACCATTCTCCAACAGTTCCTATTTCCCTCCCAAAAATAGTGATTGGGAAAGCACACGAGCGTTCAATATCTGGCCACTTCGGCCGGAGTTTTTGGGCACGCAGAGAGATTGGGATTCCGATAGGGTAACTGTTGGAGCGGTAATTTTTTTTATTTGTTCCTATAAAATGATTTTGAGAATAAATTTTGAGAATTATTGGAGACGCTCTTAGTGCCCTATCATCAACGATTCGCTGTTGCTAATTTAAGTTTTTTTGGACATGTTTTGACCCAATTATACGAAGTTGGGGACCTACGGCTCCACTCGAAACAAAGGAAAAGTAGTAGATTTCAGAAAACACTATGTATATGAACAGCTGTAACACAAAACAATATGTTTTGGATTTTTTTTTTCACACACTACTAGAAAACAGGGCTTTCCTACCGGCACATCAGTCCAGATTAGATTTGAACCGGTACTGATAGTAACATCAGTACCGGTTCGTTTTGAACTTTACTGAAACAAGACATCACTACCGGTTCGTGTTACGAATCGGTAGTGATGGCATTAGTACCGGTTCGTGTTACGAGCCGGTAGTAATGTGAGGGCATCACTACCGGTTCGTGTACTGATGCCTCGTTTCAGGGAACTTCAAAAGGAGTGCATATTCTATGCATATCAGTACGCGATGGTGTGTGGGTTGGTTAGAAGTGTGAGACTGGAGTCACGAGGTTGTGGTTTCGAGTCCCACTTCTCCCATATTTTTAAAGACCCTCACCAACCGGTACTGTTGCCTCTTTTTCTAGTAGTGACATAACCACATATACACTGCTCCTGTAACGCTTTACCCCTGTCTTCGCTATTGTAAATTGTAGTCGTTCACCCGCATCAATCAACAGCACACCCACACGTATATACGAACAAAAGTAGAAGCACACAAAAGTATAAGGTAATGATTTCTCTCTTTATTAGATTGATTTGTTTTGTATAAGATAATACCCAATATATAGTAGAAAACACGTAGAGATAAGTTCGGATTCGCCCACCAATCGATAGAGTCCTTCCAAACTTGGATCAAGATTTTATCTGTATCACAACACCCCCCTTGAATAAATACCGCGTAATGCACATGTCTCATTAAAAACCCCTTCCAAAAACCCAATAGAAAAAAATAATGGAGAAAAGAGTACATTGCACTCACACTCCGTTACACTTAGTCGCCTCACTAAAAGCCTTCATGTGAGAAACTTCAGAAAAACTCACAAAAGAAAAAAAAAGAGTACAACTTGTAATCTTCAGGTATAAAATATGATCTTCAGAATCATGCAAATGGGTCATAGTTCATGGATTTACCCCCCCTGAACTTTGCAAATCTCTAAGTCGCCCCATTCCAATGCCATTAACGTACTTTTAGAAAATAGACTTTGGCAACAATTTTGTAAATAAAACTGTTAGATTTTCACATAACTTAGTTTACATTATTATTACCTCACCATTCTTCTGGAGTTCGTGAGGATAGAAAAATTTAGGGGCAATATGCTTCGTGATATTGCTCTTTACATAACTCATTTGCATTTATGTAACATAAACAGCATTATCTTCATAGATAATGGTGGGGGTATTGACGGTATTAAGATCACATAACTTCTGGATATGGTTAATTACATGTCTCAGCCAAACACACTCACGTGGCTATATAAATCTATAATATCTGAGTAGTTGATAGAAGTAGCTACCAAACTATAATCTCTGCGTGAACCCTTATGCTACAAGTCTCGCTTTATATCTCACCATTTGGTTATTTTCATTTCTCTTCCGGATGAAAACCCATTTTAATCCTACAGGGAATACTTTAGGGGTGTTCGGTCAACAGGACCAAAAACTTTCCTCTTATTAAGCAAACGCAATTATGTCTTAATTGCTTCTTTCCATTTGATCCAATTTGAGCGCTTCTGACACTCTGCCACGGACTTTGGTTCTAGATCCAGTTCAATAGTTTTTAGCAATTTTAGAGATAAAATAAATGTCGATAATTGTAGTCTTTTTTTATATAATTCTCCTAAATCCATACAATTGATGAATATTTCTTCATTTATTTATTTCAGCTCCTCGTGATTTCCCATAATGATGGAGTTTGGGTGTTCGGGCTTCCCAGCGTTAGATTGTGCACGCAAATATACGCTAGGATTATCATCTTCAGGATGGATCACTTCAGGGACATTACCATCTCCAGGATAGCTCACTTCATGGTTTTTCTCAACATCAGGTTGAGCTTCTTCCACTGTCACATGTTGTGATCTCATTTGATTGGTCATCTGTTTCTATGGATGTTTCCGCGAAATTGAGTCTCGTGCACCTGGAGGCCTCCCCTTCTTCCTGTCATGAGGGACAAGAATGGGTTCAATGTCCTTCAAGGGTATTTCCACTCTTTCAGGTGCATTTACTGTAAGTATATGGGATTTTGTCACTCCCTTATGATCAGTGAAGGCATCTGACAGATTATTAACTATTTTTTGCAAATTTATTATCCTTTGAACTTCAAGTTCTATTTCTTTAGTGTGTGGATCTAAGGATTGAATGACAGTGATATTCCAATTAATTTTCTGGCATTCTTTAGTGTGGTACTTATCTCCCCCTAATGCCAAAAAATTATCCTTATTAAAAATACAATCAGCATACTGAATCGTGTACATATCCTCTATCATAGACTCAAGGTATTTAATTATTGACGGATATTCATAACCTATATAGATTCCCAACTTCTAGTGAGAGCACATGGTGGTACACTATGGTGGAGAGATTGTCACATATACAGCACAGCCAAATTTACGCAGATGAAAAATATTTGGTTCTTTTCCACACACTATCTGCAAAGGGAAAATTTCATGATATGTAGTTGATCTGAGTTGAATTAATACCCCAGCGTGCAAATGTTCATGCAGGAACATAAATATTAAACTAATAAAATGAGACTGTTAAGGAGTCTCAATTAAGGAAAATGCAACATTGATTATTGAAACTAAAAAGGAGTAAGTGGCAGACTACTGTAGGTCTCCATATAAATCATGTTCCTTCTCCTGGGAAACATTAGTATTCTTAAGAAATTCCTCGAGCACAACACCAAGAAGGTCATCTTCATCCATGTATGATTTCCTATATCCGAGAAGGTTCTCTTTAAATTCAGCCGTCAGATCAGGAACGTTGTCGTCCTTCTTATCACCTTCGTGCTCAACAGTTGGTTGAGCAGTGAAGTGTGCCTCAACCTTATTTCCTTGATCTTCTGGATTTTTTAGTGGATTTTATGTAAAGTTCCACCAAATGCTTTGGGGGTGCGACAAGTGTGTGCCCAATGGCCGACGCACACACACCTAAAGCATGGCTGAGGAGGGTTAGTAGCCTTATTGGCTAGACCTTACTTCTGGAAGGTTCTAGGACCCTTTCTTTTGCCTTTTCCACTGGGGTTTGCCCTTTTCCCTTATGATTTATGTCATTCTTCCATTTTTTTTACCTTTATGCATTTGGCCCTTTATGTGGCCTCGGCTATTGCTAGCCTGCTGAGCGTTAGCATGTGCTTTAGGCACTACTTGACTTCCATTAGGAAGTGCATGATGATTCTTCGAAGGGTTCATCATGTTTTTCTACTTTTAGCATAACACAAATAAGCTCATAGTACTTTCGGTACTTCGCATGATGGTACTGTTGCTGCAGTATCCTCTTGTTGGGGTGCAAGGTGCACAAGATTTTATCGGTCATCTTAGTATCAATAACTTTATGGTTACAAAATGTTAATTTCGTGACAAGTTTATGCATAGCAGAATTATATGCTGCCATAGTTTTGAAGTCACAAGATTTTATTGATCATCTAGTATCAGTAACTTTTTGGTTACAAAATGTTAATTTCGTGGCAAGTTTATGCATAATAGAATTATATGCTGCCATAGTTTTGAAGTCCTGAAAGCGTATGTGGGCCCATTCGCACTATGCTTCTACCAACAGCACGGCTCGCGCGAAGGGGCCGAGGTGGCGCACGGCGGTGGACGTGTGGGCCCTGGCGGCTCACGCGGAGAGGCCGAGGCGGTGCACGGTGGTGGGCACGGCCTTCGGGGCCGAGAAATTCTCCTTTTTTAATTATGAACAGTAAATTCACAAGTAGATTAGTTTAACTAGTAATCAAATCAACAAAACTAATCTACAGGATTTAGTATGACTTTCCATGAGCAATCGACGAACGCAGTTTGAACTTACGTAAGGCTTGTGATAGGTTGATCGTGTGTCGCGGTATTAACTCGATGTAGGTAGACGATCACCGACGACCATGCGTAGAACGATCGTGCTGATAATGTGATGCAAATTGTAGTCGTTCAATCGCACTAATCAACAACACGGCCACACATACACAAGTAGAAGCACACAAAGTATATAGCAATGATCTCTGTCTTTATTAGATTGATTTTTCTATATAAAATAATGCTCAATATATAATAGAAAACATCTGAAGATAAGTTTGAATTCACCCACTAATCAATAAAATCCTTTCAAACTTGGATCAGGATTGCATTGTATCACAACATTTGCCACTTCGCGTTCGTTGCCTCTGTTCTGACCTCCCGTGCCCCATCGGCAAGCGCTGAGGTGGACACGACATGCTGATCATGTGGAAGGATGAGCCCACACAACAGGATTGGCGCCAAGTAAACTCACGACACTACCGGTTGTTGCGCTTCCTCTCACCCTACACCATGCCGAAGACGGGAACCTTTCCATTGGTGCACTGCAGGGGAGAAGAAGAAGCCTTAATGTTGGAAAAAAATCGTTAGGGCTTAAATTAAAATTGATTCAATTATAATAGTTAATGAGTTCAAGATTAAAATTAAAATAAGTGTATTTCAAACAAAAAATATTAATAAGACTCGACTTGATAGTGGCTCGCCAACTTAAATTTGAAATAATCGTTTAAATGATAAATAAATTGATTTTATATCGAACTATATCAATTTTGAATTGACAACATATGCTTGTTTTGTCGCTAATTGAATTGACTGACGGATTGTTTGATCATAGATTCATTTGGCTAACAAGCCTAAGGTGGAATTTTTTGTATTTGATACAATATATGACTCGTATTCACGAAATAATATAATACTTTTGCGTATTTACAGAAAACAGAGTCATACCCGGTTTTTGAGACCTCATTTTTGAATACCTGGAATTTCAAAATTCGGTTTAGCCATACTCGGAATTTGAAAACTCATTTTTTTGCGTATTTGGATTTTTGAGATCTCATTTTTGAATACCTGGAATTTCAAAATTCGGTTTAGCCATACCTAGAATTTGAAAACTCATTTATTTGCGTATTTGGATTTTTAAAATCCGGTTATGCCATTTACATGCATGCGTGTTATGCCTCCAACACATACGTACATGCATCCAACACCTACTGGATGGCCCACAACATACATGTCATAACCGGGATTTGAAAATCCGGTTATGGCATAACCGGATTTTGAAATTTCGGTTATGGTATTTTCAAATCCGGTATACGTAATTATCGAGATTTCAAAGTTCGGGTATGGTTAAACCGGATTTTGAAATTCCAGGTATTCAAAAACGAGATCTCAAAAACTGGGTATGACCGTGTGTCAGCGTACTAGCTAACAGGCACCTCCGAATTGGGTGCTTATGAGGTTCAAACGGGGGGCTTTCGGGGCGATCGCCGGAGACGGGAGGAGATGACCGGAGCACCGTAAAGCTCAGAGGAGTAGGGGGGCGCGGGACATTTACCCAGGTTCAGGCCCTCCTGAGAGTAATAGCCCTAGTCCTGCCTTTCTTGGTATTGCTAGTGTTCTTGCTGGAGAGAATGAAAACCTTACAGCCTCTCGAACCCCCTCTCCCATGCACCCCGGCTCCCTTTTATACTTGGGCTGCTGGGGGTGCATGGGAGGCTTACACTGCAAGCCATACTCATTACACTGCCACGGGCGCGTTTTAATGCGCCTGTCACTGTCCTGACGCCTCAATAAATGTTTGCCGTAGCCGTTTACACTCCTGCCTCGGTTTCCACGCCCACCAACGCCGCTCGTTTCGTCAGGGGATGAGGTGCCGCCGTGATGTCTCCCGCAATTATGATACGCCTGGGGAAGGCGCGCCGCCACGCTGCAGCCTCTACGCTTCGGCATTTAATGCGCACGATTCGCATTAAGCCTTGATCTCGTCAGGACCATCCTGGGGATGGTGCGCGATGGCAGGCGCATGCCACGCGTCCCACTGGCGACCACCTTCTTTGGCGCCAGCGGCCTGGCTCAGACGCCACGTGTCCGCTGGGCGACCACCCCGCTGGGCGCCCAGTGGCCTGGCCTATACGCCACGTGTCCATTGGCGACCACCCGCTGGCGCCAGTGGCCTGGCTCGCACGCCATGCGTCATTGGCGACCACCTCGCTGGCGCCAGTGGCGGGCTGCTCAGACGCCACGTGTCCACTGGGCGTCCACCTTTGGGCTCTTTCTCTTGCCGTGGTGGTGGGCCCAGGCATGCCCTGACCATCAGTTGACCGCTTTTTAGTGCGGGGGAGCGGGTACCTTGGTGTAGAATCTGGCGACAAGAGCGGTAGCCGGGCCCACCAGAGCACTTTTGGTCTTCCATTCTTCTCTCTTTTTTAGTTGGCCTTTTGAGAACCGCTTAGGCTCCCGGGTGGGGCCCTTTACATGCCCACGCGCCCCGCAAAAAGATCTCCCGGCTTCTCCGATTCCCAAGGCGGTTTGCGCGGTTGCCTCCTCTTCATAACCGTCGCACATTCCTTGGGACGCGCCCCCCAATATGAGGCTCTTTAACTTCCCTTCTTTTTCGAACCACAGGCGTCCTTTTCGGCTTTCCCGCCCGGTCCTTCTTCCATGATCTTATAAGAGGCCGACTGAGGGGGGGGAGCGGTTCTTCCTCCTTTCAACTCCCCCCACTCCGCTTTTTCTTGCCGCCTTAGAGCTCCTCGCTTCTTCTCCTTCCGATGGCTCCGGTTCTTCCTTCTTCGTCCATCGAGGAGGAGAGGGCCAGTAGGTTTTCCCAGACCATCACCGGGGGCACCCTCCGCCTCCGCGCCGGGACTGTTGAGCCCCACTGTCGACCCGGGGAAGTAGTTTTCTTCGGGTGGCAGCTCCTCGCCGGCCTGCTGCCGCCGGTCTCTGACTTTTATCTCTCTGTTCTTAACTTCTACGCCATTCACCACATTCACCTTCCCCCCAACTCCGTTATCCTCCTTTCTGCCTTTGCCCACTTCTGCGAAATGTTCGTAGGAGTGCTACCCAATCTTCTCCTTTTTTGTTTCTTCTACACTCTTCGCGCCGCGGGTGGCGTCCCGCAGGTCGCCGGGAGCTGCCACCTGCGGCTCCGCGACGGGATCGTGTCGCGCTACATTCCACTGGACTGCCGGTCCAACTGGAGAGATTGGCGGGAAGAGTGGCTATACGTCGAAGACGACAGCGGCATCGAAGTGTTGGAGCTTCCGCCCGGCCCGGCGGTCAGCAACCTCAACTGGGGGGCTCACGTGGGCGAGACGCCCGAGCTCCAGGCGATGGTGGCCCGCGTCGACCAGCTGCGGGCGGCGGGCCTAACAGGGGCCATGGTGATCCGGGATTTTATTGCCCGGAGACTGTGTGAAGGACCATGTGGAGGTCCATCCATTTTTGTGATGAGTATTTGACTTTATTTGAGCAAGGTGTGCTCAGGCTTGAGTTTGATTTGACTCGGTATTGCATGTTTCAATTAATGATAATTGTGGACTAACATGCAGGAAGAAAAGGTATGTGCATTGTGGTATGTGCAAAATGGTTTGTTCCTTGTGGTACAGGTTCTTGAGGCAGCTATGGTCGTTGGTAAAATCAGGGACTAGGTTGGGAGAACCGAGGTCGAGGCGGTCGAGGATGCCGAAGCGAGATGGTTGGGCTCAAACCGGGTTCACTTGGGCGTCAAGGAAATGGACTTGAGGTGGCTCAAGGTTTCGGTTCGGGTTGGAGGCTCGAAGAGGAGGAAGCTGGCCGGTCAAGTCCGGCGGATGAAGGCCGTTGCATCGGGTTGATCGGGTTTTGTTTAAAACCCATGTATGGCCAATGTGGCCCATGTAAAGCCCATGTGTGGGTTGAAATGAGAGGGTTAATCCTAGCCCTTGGTGGAGTGCCCTAGGGTTTGGGACTCATCCAAGGGTGGTAGGTGGCCCTAGAGTAGTATAAATAGAGGGAGGGTGTCCTCCCTCACTTGAAGGTTTGAGTTGCTCCTTTGAGCTTTGCCCACATGAACTGAGGCTTTGTAAACCTTCAAACCAGAAAATAAAAAGAATTTCTTTACTTTATACTGAAAATAAATTACTCATTTAAATTATGTCTTTACTATACTAAATTTAAATTCAGCATTTACTTTCCCGCATGTAAATTCTCGCAATTTACTTTCATAATTTGGATTTGCTCCTCTCCTTCTAAATGCTGTTGATCAAGGAGGTCTTGAGGGTGCTCATTTGGTTTTACATCTTTCTTGCACCCTAGGATAGACTAGAGATCAAGTTTCTATCAAGATTGCAAATCTGTCCTGAACTTGTTCTTCGCGCAGCAGTCAGTCTTTGATTTTTAGAAAAATATAGAAAAATCTTTCTTGATTGATTCTTGTTGGAGAAGGTGCTTGACTCATATACCAATCTGTGGAAAAATTTTGGAGTCCACTGGATGCACCATTTGGGAGCTGTGAGGTGAAAACCGAGCCCCAAATTTCCTGATTGAAAATCCTGACTGTTCGTAGTTCTTGATTTTTCCTGTTTTTGTAGAAGGTGTTTGGTGGTGATTTTTGGTGGAGTGCTTCACGACTCAACAGCTCACAGGCTGAAAAATTCCCAAATTTTTTGGAGCAACACAAGTCCACCATCCACCTGCTCTAATTGAGGACAATTCCTGAAAATCTGCTTTTGCTTTTCTAAAAAGAGGCTTTTGTGTTTTGGCTTGATCTCTTTTAGAAAAGAAGTATTTGAATTGATTCCTCCTTGCTTTGGACACTTGACAACCAGAATTTGTGATTTAAATATCCCTCACATGATTCATGGTTCCTATCCATGTAAGCTAGGGATACACATAGTTGTCAAGTCGTTCCGATTTTTGTGGGTTTCGCGATTTTAAGGAGCATCGGTTTTCTTTGCGGGATTGTTTGGAGTACGTTGAGTAGGGGATATTTTTATTTGGGATCATTCACCCCCCCTCTGATCGCCATCTCGGTCTTTCACTGTGCCCCCTGTGCCGTCGCGTCCGCCCAGCCTGGCAGTACATGGGCCAGGGCGATGGGACCCGGAGTATCCCCGGAGGTAACCCGCTTCACCCTGCATCATTCCTTGTCTTTTCTCACTTTTTTCTGCCAAAACCCGAGGCTGACAGTGCTTCTATCCTCTTGCAATCCCTTTTTCTTTTTGCGCTGAAAGCCGCCGGGAACTTGGCTGACGACGTGATCGACAGGTGGATGTTGCAGCTGGGCCTACCCGGCCCCGTCCCGCCGTTTCCGGTGGGCGCGCTCCCACTTTGCCGGTTGTCACCCGGGGAACGCGCGACGATAATCCGCGCCCTGCCCTCGATGGACGCCATGGGCACGCCCGTCGTGATACGCCAGGCGACCTTAACAATCCGGGACCCTCCTCCCGCTGGTGGTCAGGGGAGGGGTGACCGAGTGAGGCGCAGGCGCCCGGACGATGACGATGACTCCGCCAATCCTTCCCAGCGGCCCCGCTTCACAGGTTCGGCCAAGGCGGGACTTCTGTGTCGGCCGCGGGAGCTTCTTGGCCGCGGTAATGGGTTCCTCCATGGTGGCGAGGGGCTCGTCGGCCAAGCGGGGGCGCAAATCCACCCTTGCCCCTGCCGGGGGCGCGACGATGGACCCTCCGCTGCCGGTTCCTTTTATACCGCCACCGCCACCAGCAGCAGTGGATCTTCCTCCACCTCCGCCACCGCCGTCAGGAGTGGCGGACCTGCCTCCGCCTCCGCCACCGCCGTCAGCAGTGGCGGACCTGCCTCCGCCTCCGCCACCGCTGCGTCGGCGATGGCGGACACTGCCTCGCCTCCGCCACCGCCCGTCGGCGATGGCGGACACGCCCGCCTCGCCGCCGCCACAGCCAGAGAATCCTCCGCCACCGGCCGGCGGCCACGGGGCTGGTCCTTGTTCAGCGTGCCTGCTTTCCGAGCGGCGCCTAGGTACTTCACCGAAGAGCGCACATGCAATATAGAAGTTCAAGAAATGTTTTAGGGCTGATCCTTACCATTGTTTCTTCCTTTTTCAGGGTTCTGCTCCGGACATCGGCTGCCCATGCCGGGAAGGCCAAGCGCCCTTGTGCGAAGCGATGCTAGCGGGGTCGCCCAGCGCGGGGCCAGGCAGGCCTTGACGAGCGAACCCCATCTGGCGGCTCTTTATTGCCGTCGCTCAGGGCCGAGGTCCGTTTGGCCCCGTCCCTACCCCGGATCCCCCCACCGCCTCTGTTCCCTCTGCAGACGCAGATGCTCTGCTGGCAGCTCTCAGCGAGCTTTACTCCAGCACAAGCAACCGTCTAGTGATGAGCAGGGAGCGGTTGACGGAGGCGGGAGCTGAGATCAACCGTCTCCGCAAGGAGGTGGAAGATCTGCTTGTGATCGGGTGGATCGAGCTGCAGGCTGCGGGAGCGAGGCAGCGAGAGCAGCAGGAACGAAGCAACCGCCGCGCCGAGAGGCTCTCTGCGGAGCTGGAGACGGAGAGGGCCGATCGGGCCCAATCAGAGGTGGACACTCTTCGGATGTTGCGCCATGCCTTCAATCGAGCGATGGCCGCCTTGCTCCATTGGGGTTGGAGCGGCGGGCCACGGGAGGAGAGGCCCGCGGCACTACGCCATATACGCCTCTGCCAGGCTGCGGACTTCCTCACGCACTCGCCGCCCTCGCGCTAGGTCCGCCCGAGGAGGCGGCGATTCTTGTAGCCCGCGGCGAAGCATGTCTTGGCATCTTTATGTCGGCCGCGACGCCAATTCGATCCCGGCCCACTTTGTTCAAGGGATTGAGGGTGACTGGGCGCGGGCGGAGGAGCGGGTTCATGACGCCTCCGAGCAGGTCGCTGCTCTGTTGGCGATGGAGAACCCCCAGATGGAGGCGGCGGCAGAAGACGTGGCACTGCAGCTGGACGTGGACCTTCCCGCTGAAGACGCAGCGGCAGCCGAGGAGGCGGCGGAGGACGCGGAGGACCCTCCAGCCCCTCCTCAGTAGCTTTTCTTCTTTTCTTTTTTCTTTTTCGGTCGTGCCTGTAAAAGACTTTAAATGCAAGACACTTTAAATGAAGCAGGAGCACCGGCCTCCCGCTATGCCGTTCAGAGACCGCTTTTTACTTCAATTTTTTGGCTACACATGAACGAGCACGTGATCGCTTAAAGACTCAGGGTTTTGCACCAGGGAATCTTTTTCCTTGGATCCCTTGCCTTAGCAAAATTTTCTTCCCCGACGGCCTCTAGGGAGCAGGCACTCAGTGAGTCGTGGCAAGACCTGGGTTTTCGACAATGGTGCTCAAGTCGCCGACCCCCACGGGGACACCCGGAGTGTCATGACCGTCTTTGGGGTCGTCTTGAAACTAGCCATTCAATCGCCCATTCCTGCACGACGCTCTCACTTAGTGGCTCCATCTTTGCCACCGGGTTTTTGCAAGGCAGTAGGGCTCCGCTAGCAAGCGCCCTAGCGCTGCCCAGCAGCGAGAAAGAGACCGAGAAAAAAGGGGCAACGAGAACAACCATTCCGGATAACAAAAGGCGAATATTAATTTCAAACAGAAGGCCTCCCCCAACCAGCAATGGAGAGGAAGACACCCTCCAGCCGGTCGGGGGACGGAGCCAGGGACTTACAACCGGTCAAGGGTAGAACTTGCGCAGGTTTTCTATATTCTGGGAGTTCGCCAGCTCCTCGCCGTCTTGATGGCGGCTGACCGCCGGGGCGAGAGGCCGAGACCACTTTGAAGGGTCCCTCCCACTGGGGAGACAGTTTATGCGACCCGGCATGCGACTGGATTCTTCGCAAGACCAGGTCGCCCACTGCCAGTGTTCTCTCATTGACCCGGGAGGCGTGGTACCGCCTGAGACTTTGCTAGTACCTTGCGGCACGCAGAGCTGCTCGATCCCGCGCCTCTTCCAGGAGGTTGACGTCGTCTCGGCGCAGACCCTCCTGGTCCTCTTCCGTGAATGCAGCAACGCGGGGTGATCCCAGTTCCAATTCCGAAGGGAGAACAGCTTCTGCGCCGTAGACCAGGAAGAAAGGAGTTTCCCCGGTAGCCCGGCTAGGAGTGGTCCGAAGTGACCACAACACAGCCGGGAGCTCTTCGGTCCATCGGGCGCCACGCTTGTGGAGTCGGTCGAACGCCCGGGTCTTGAGGCCCTTCAGTACCAGCGCGTTGGCCCGCTCGACCTGGCCGTTGCTCTTGGGGTGGGCGACCGAGGCAAAACAGACCTTGGTGCCCATCTCTTCACGAAGTCTAAGAAGGCGTATTTGGTGAAGCGTGTGCCGTTGTCGGTGATAATGCGGTTGGCGACCGGCGGGCGAATATCCCTTGCATGAACTTGACCGCAGCTGCGGCGGTGATGGACCTCACTGCCTCGGCTTCCACCCATTTAGTGAATTTGTCGATGGCGATGAACAGGTGGGTGTAGCCTCCTATGGCCCGCGGGAACGGGCCCAGGATGTCCAGCCCCCAGACCGCGAAGGGCCAAGAGAGCGGGATAGTTTGCAGAGCTTGGGCTGGTTGGTGGATCTGCTTGGCGTGGAACTGGCACGCTTCACATCTCCTCACCAGCTCGCAAGCATCCTGGAGGGCGGTCGGCCAATAGAACCCTCGACGGAAAGCTTTTCCCGCCATCGTTCGTCCGGACACATGGCTCCGCTGCGCCTCCATGGATATCGAGAGCAAAGCGCTCCCCTCTTCCCGAGTGATGCACCGGAAGAATTCCGTTCTTACCCGGCCGGTACAGTCCCCACCCACCAGGGTATAGCACTTGGCCTTTCGTGCTACCTTCTCTGGCGACGCATCATCATCGGGGCACACTTGATCCCGCAGGTAGGCGATGTCGGATCCATCCATGTGCCTTCCGGTCAGAAATGCGACCACGAAGTGGTCGTCCTGGCACTCGCCTGCCTGGCATTTCCGCGGATCCACTTTCCCTCGGAGGCGAGTGAAGCGGTATCACCATCGTCCCCTACGGAAATGGGGCTGCGATGGGCGATCGCGAAGCCTTTCTTCAAAGACCTCGGCCGTGCAGGAGATACGGTTGAGGCGGTGGGCGAGCTCATCCGCCAGGTGGTTGTCGCGTCGTGGGATGTGGGTATATCCCAACCCTTGAAGTGCCGCTCAATTTCACGACCTCGCCGGTGCGCCGCCATGGCGGGTCGGGGCAGAGAAATCCTTCCTTGCTTGATTGATGACCAGGAGGGAGTCACCCTTCACCTGCAGGCGTCGGACACCGATGGCTGCGGCGGCCCGGAGCCCAGCCAGCAAGCCCTCGTACTCGGCGACGTTATTAGTAGCCTTGAAGTCGAGGGCGACCACGTATTTGAGGGGGTCCCCGGTCGGAGAAACCAGGAGGAACCCAGCCCCGCGCCTTCTAGCCTGAAGGACCCGTCGAAGAAGAGTGTCCAAGGGGAGGGCGCGGGGTCCTCTTCAGTTTCGAACTCGGCTGGAGTCCATTCGACGACGAAGTCTGCTAGTCTTTGACTTTTTATTGCAGTACGAGGAGCGAACTTGATGCCGAACTCCCCCAGCTCGACGGACCACTTTGCGATGCGGCCTTCTGCTTCCCGGTTGTGGAGGATCTCGCGCAGGGGGTAGGAGGAGACCACTGTGATTTCTCTCCCCTGAAAGTAGTGGCGTAGCTTCCTCGACGCTATCAGCACGGCATACACCATCTTCTGAGCCTGAGGGTACCTTGTTTCCGCGTCTAGCAAAGACCTTGCTGATATAGTAGACCGGTCATTGAACCCCTTCCCGCTCCGCCACTTGCACTCACCACGGAGGGCTAGCCGCCACCTACAAAGAACGGCTCGCTGGCTCGGGGCGACTAATCGGGGAGGAGAGGTACTCCTTCAGATCTTCAAGCGCCCATGTGCTTACGAGGTCCACTCAAACGAGTTGGTCTTCTTGATGGCTTGAGCATGGCGGGCTTTTCTCTCCAGTAGGGCTATGAACCGGCCAAGGGAGGCCACCGGTGGCAGTCAAGCCGCTGCATTTGCTTGGCGGGGTGGTAGCTGCATCCGCTCAATCGCTTCAATCTTCTCTGGGTTGACCTCGATCCCACGATCGAGACCGAGGAATCCGAGTAGCTTCCCAGGCCAGAGACACCAAACACGCACTTCTCGGGATTCAACTTGACGGTATTTTACGAGGCGAGAGAAGGTCTCTTCCAGTCTGAAACGAGCTCATCGGCCTTTTTCGTTTTTACCACCAAATCATCAACATACACTTCCAGGTTCTTCCCTATTTGGGGCCGAAACACTATGTGCATGGCCCGCTGATAGGTGGCGCCAGCGTTCTTCAGCCCGAAAGGCATCTTGACATAACAATACTGTGAAATCATGTGCTGAAAAATTGGCTTTGAAATGAAAAATTAAACTTAGAATTGGATTTGCAAAATGTGCTTGTGCATGTGTTTGATAATTTGACTAGAAACAGTAAGTTTCACTTTTGCGCCGGACCTAGCTCTCAAGAAACAGTAAGTTCCCCATCTGCGACGGACAATGTCTTTGGGTCCGTCGTGGACGTGTTTTGAACTCTTTGAGCCAAACTCTTTTTTCCTCAAAACCCGATCAGTTTAAGCTTGTACGACGGATAATGTTTTTGTCCGTCGTGGACTTGCTTTTGAGCGCTTGAGTCTAACTCTTTCTCCAAGATTTCAGAAACCTTTGCATGTACAACGGACAGTTTTTCTTGGTCCGTTGTGAACTTGTTTTGAGCTCATGACCGAAGTCATTTTTGCATGTACAACGGACCGATTTTCTTTGTCCGTTGTGATCGTGTTTTTGTCCGTTTGGTTTTCGTCTTGGAACCGAATCTTTCACTTGTACAACGGACCGATTTTGTCATGTCCGTTGTGAATGGTTTTGAGTGATTTTCATGTGTCTGCGGACCATATTTCCTTGTCGTCGTGAATGCGTTTCGCTCAATTAGGGTTTTGAAGCGATTTGGATTTGAATTTTGAATGTGAATTTGAAATTTGTAATGATTTCATGATGCTTCTTTTGAAGTGGACTTTATGCAATACTCATGTGAGTAGTTGCATGGATTGACATTGAGTCAAGTCGTGGACTTGTGCTCGGATTTGTTTTGTGGTTTGTTCATGTGCGGTATTGCTCGAAGGCGAATGTGGTCGATGACGGGACCGGAACTAGGTTCATGGAGGAACGAGGTTCGGGACTAGGTTCGGGAGGAACCGAGGTCTTGGTGGTCAAGGATGTCATGCGGGACGTTCGGGCTAAGAGAATGGTGCATATGAAGAATGGTTAGTCACGTAAGAATGGCGGGAGGTCATTCGCGTGCAAAGTGTTAGTCACGTGAGTATGGCGGTGGCCATACGGCGTGCAAAGTGTTAGTCACGTGAGTATGGTAGGGTTGCCATACAGCGTGCAAGAGTTGTACTCGGCCTGGTTGGGCCAAGTAGAGTTGAGTTGAATCTGGATTCCTTCTAGGGAATAGGAATCGTATTCGGAACTCCTTGTGGGTTGGTGCTTTAAATAGGTGGGGGTCTCTGTTGAAAGGCACCAAGTAGAGCTGAGCGCATCAAGCTTTGAGCTTGGTTTTAGGGTTTGTACTCTTTTGATGAGAGTATTTTAGACAAGAAATAAAGATCAATTCTTCCAAGATTTTTGCGTGCTACTGATAACCACGTCCGCTCTGATATTTTCTGTTTTGGTTCTTGTTTGCATGCTTGTTCTAGTTCTAGATTGGTTTTTGTTCTTCAAGTTTTATCTTGATTTGATCCATCAAAAACCTCTCTAGGGTATTGATCTAGTGTTTCTCAAAGTCTAGTTGATCAATCTTTTGTCGTTCTTGTTTAATCTTGAAGTTTTGATTAGATTGATTCTCGTCAAGTTCTGGATCAGCAAGCTTGCGAAGCTCATAACTTTTGATCCGTAAGTCCGATCGAACTGATTCTTTTTGGGTTTGATTCGTATTGGAATGTAGTTTCTTGTGTCCAAATTTCCGATCGTTTCGACAGTTGGATCTCCGGGAATTCTCGTTTTACCAAATCTCTGTCATTCTGTTTTTGTCGAAAACGAGGCAATTATTTGGTTCTGTTTTGGGATGAACTTTTAATAGGTCAAGAATTTGGTTTTAGCTTCCGCACAATCATTCACCCCCCCTCTGATTGCTATATTCGTATTCTTCGATCCTACAAGTGGTATCAGAGCAAGGTTTCTCTAATCTATCTTAACCGGTGATTAGATCAATGGATCGTTATTCGACAAAACCATGTGTGTTCGATGGTGTTGATTTTCAGTTTTGGAAGGCCAAGATGGAGGCTTTCATCCAAGCTCGAGGGATTCGCAATTTGGGAGAAGGTCTACAAGCCATATGAAGTCACGCAAACGACAACGTCAACGACACCTGTCGCGCACATGTTGAAGCAAATAGTAAGGCACGCAACTTGATCATCCAAGGCTTGGGGCGTAGCGACTTGATCGTGTCATTCATCTTCGATCCGCATATGAGGTATGGAAATCTCTTTGTGATTACCATGAGGGTTCTAACACTATTAAAGAGGTTCGTCAAGATCTTTACAAAAAGGAATACATGCGATTTGAGATGAAGCCTGGTGAGTCACTAGATGATTTCTTTGCACGCTTTAATAAAATTCTTAGCAATTTGCGTGCTGTTGGAGTTAGCTTTGATGATGCTGCTAATGCTAGACAATTGCTTAGTGCTTTAGACATGTCTATTTGGGAGATGAAAGTTACATCCATTAGAGAATCTACTGTCATGAGTACACTTACCTTAGATGTTCTTTATTCCAAGTTGAAAACTCATGAATTAGATATTCTTGCTAGGAAGAATGATCATAAATCAATTGCTTTGACATCTCAATCTAGCATATCTCATAATGGTGCTGCTTCAAGCTTTGCTCTATCTTTCTTGTCTTCACTAACCGATGAGCAGTTGAGCAATTCCCGAAGAAGACTTGTCACTACTCTCTTCTCGCTTTAACAAAGCTTTACAAAATGTGAGAATGAGAAAGAGAGGTGGTGGTGGCCCTCCAAGATGCTATGAGTGTGGTGATCTCGACCATATTCGTCCAAAGCTGTCCTAAACTTGCGGGTAAAGCATCAAGGGAGGAGAAGGACAACGACGAAGAAAAGAAAGAAGAAGTTCTCTCCAAGTGATAGAAAGAAGAAGAGCTTCATCAACAGCAAAGTTGTCCACCGAGTTCTTTCCGCTCTTGAACAAGTCAATTTGAGCGATGTGGATTCGGAGGAAGCGGCGAGGGCGATACAACTCCAAGCAAGCATGAGTTGGCGGGTTGTGTCTCATGGCCAAAAGTAGCGACAACTTCACGAGGACAATCACGACAATGACTTCAATGAGGTAGATCCTTCCTATGATGAATTAGCTATTATTCTTTGTTGCTCGACTTGGTAAATTGCTTGATAAGCGTGATAAGAAAATTAAGAAACATGATTTTGTTGTCGAATCATTGAATGCTGAAATTGCTAAACTTAAAACTTTGATTCTGATGATGATGCTTGCAAATCATGTGACTTAATTTGGAATGAGCTTACTTCGCTTAGGAAAGAACATGCTTCCTTGATTGAGAAAATTAATGCTGAAAGTGAGAAAAATGAGAAACATGTTGTACATGCTAGCTGTTCCACTGATGATTTGCATAGTTCAACTTCTTGTTCTAAATGCTCAACTCTTGAATTAAAATTGAAAGATGCAAATGCTAGGGTTTCTCAATTAACTGATAATTTGCTTTCACATGAAATTCTCTCATGCTCAACTTGTCGCAAACAAAAAGGAAAAGTAGATGTTCCCTGCAATAAGTGTTTAACTCTTGCTAAGAAAGTTGATTACTTGCAAAATTTTTGGGTTCGTTTCACTAATGGCAAGAAGAAGTTGAACATTTTTTTGGATCAATATAAGGTTAGCACAAACAATAGAGGTTTAGGTTTTGATCCTTATGCCACATATGAAACTAAACCTGCTTAGCATTGTTCAGGCTCCTTGCAAAATTGAGTTATCTAATGAGCCTAAGAAAATTGCTTTTCAATCTGCTTTGGTTTTTATCTTCTACTATGATGAATGCAAAATGTGCTTTTACTGTTAAAGCTAAACATCATGTCAAGTACACTTGCACTCATTGTGGTAGAGATGGACACTTAGTAGATTTTTGCTTTAGACTAGCCAAACAGCAAAAGAAGGAAAGAACTAAGGCTAGGTCAAATTTCAGCAAAGCACATTTTTATGCGCCTAGAGTGATGAAAACACCTTCTGTTCCTACAAACATGGGAAAAGGCAAATCTGATTTTGTACATAAGAATACTCGTGTTGTGCCTACTATTGTGCGTCGTGTGTCTCGATCTTTGGATTCCTAAACATCTTATTTTTAACTTGATGCTGAGACCTCGACACTTTACTGCTTCTATGTAGGCTTCTCACGAGGAGGAGAACATGTGGCTAGTGAATTTGGATGCTCACTTCATATGTTCGGTGATAAGATTTGGTTCTCCTTCACTCGTGCATCTCATCTTTGAAAGTGTTGCCTTTGGAAGATGTTTCTTCCATACATTTCGCATAAAGGCACTAGTTCAAATGATGCGATGCAGGTGCATATGTTCAGGGGGAGAGTGTCTTTATTCATAAAGATGATGATGATGATGATGCTGTTGAGGATGAGATAATTGGAGGTTTACATGAGAGACTCTTCCACGTGCTTGTGTGTGCTTGTTTTCAAGCTTCCCACGTGCTTCACATCGACAAGCTATCTTCAGGTATCTTCATAGAACTCAAGATTTTGGCATTTGGCTTTACTGCTTCCTCATGGATTAGTTTAAGAGCTTTTACGATGTTGACTTTGGAGGATGTTGATTTGATTTGGTTCGTTGCCACCTCTTGAGTAATCCCTTTCTTGAGCATATTGATATTGGATTTCACTTTCTTAGAGATCATGTTGAAAAAGGCAACATTGTGCTTCATCATGTGGATCTTGAACATCAATTGGCAGACATTTTCACAAAACCTTTGTCTTCTTCGTTTTGCTTTTATTCGGGAAGAACTTGGAATTGTTCATCCAATGGGATTGTTTTGAGGGGGAGTTTCTTTGCCAAGTTCTTTCACTTAATGAGCTCACTTTATCATATTTCTTTATATGTTATGTAATTGAGCTAATATATGATAATCTAATTATCTCACTTGAACTAAAAATGACATTGCGGAATTCCCTGGATTGGTTACCTATAGCTAAATACTCTGTGATATCTTACTCTTATAGGCTTGATATTGAATCCTCTTGACAAATTTGGGCTATGAAGCAAGTGTGGTTTCAACTTTACTCTTTCATAAGACCTTTTAATCACTTTTGCATGTTTATAATCAAAGAAAAATGAAAAGAAAAGGGAATCAATAAAAGGGTTGTTAAAAGCAAAAAACCTCAAGTTATGTGCTTAAGGCTTGCTTTACCTAAAAAGATAAGAAGTATGCTTCAAGCATGCCATTCCCTCAAAGATAAGATGTATGCTTCAAGCATGCCACTCCTAGAAAATAAAAGAAGTATGCTTCAAGCATGCCACATGCAACTTATTGTTTAAAGATTAAATTGGTCCACTAGATTGGAGTTGAAACTACTTGCTCATACGATTTGTTATTTGCTTCAACTTTGAGCCTTTGTTTTTCTACTAAAGGTTTTGCTTAGTACTTGGCTATAGTTGACTGAATTGAGGTTGAGATACATGTCATGCCCTACCATGCGAAAATCACATCAAGATCATGTATTTTGCATATTATGTGATATAGAAGGTGATATGATCGAATGAGCTCAACTTTTCCTATCTTGGCACTCCCTTGTTTCTCGTGGTGAAATCTTTGCTACTGAGGAAAAATTTTGAACCTGTTCTCTCTTTTGTACTCTTGATGAATCCATTGTCAAAGGGGAGAAATTTGGGAATCATTGAAAAGTTTAAGGAAAAAGGGGAGAAGAAAAAGGGGAGTTGTTGGGGAGTTGTTTTGGAAATTTGAGAATTTTGGGAGAAGTTTGGAGAATTTTGGAATTTTTGGACACATTGCACATTCACACACATTTTCCTTCTCAGGGGGAGATTTTGTTTTGCATTTTGGTCAAAGGGGGAATTCTGTGTTTTCTCTTTTGGTCCTTGATCCTTTGGATTTCAAAATCTTTTGTAAAGTGAATGCCAAATGATTCAATTCTAAGTGGTGTTGCCAATGTTTTCATCAAGGGGAGATTGTGAAATCATGTCTGAAAAATTGGCTTTGAAATGAAAAATTAAACTTAGAATTGGATTTGCAAAATGTGCTTGTGCATGTGTTTGATAATTTGACTAGAAGCATTAAGTTTCACTTTGCGCGGACCTAGCTCTCAAGAAGCATTAAGTTCCCCATCTGCGACGGACAATGTCTTTGGGTCCGTCGTGGGCGATGTTTTGAACTCTTTGAGCCAAACTCTTTTTTCCTCAAAACCCGATCAGTTTAAGCATGCGACGGATAATGTTTTTGTCCGTCGTGGACTTGCTTTTGAGCGCTTGAGTCTAACTCTTTCTCCAAGATTTGAAACCTTTGCATGTACAGCGGACGATTTTTCTTGGTCCGTTGTGAACTTGTTTTGAGCTCATGACCGAAGTCATTTTTGCATGTACAGCGGACCGATTTTCTTTGTCCGTTGTGAGCGTGTTTTTGCGCGTTTGGTTTTCTTCTTGGAACAGAAACTTTCACTTGTACAACGGACCGATTTTGTCTGTCAGATTGTGAATGGTTTTGAGTGATTTTTCATGTGTACGCGGACCATATTTCCTTGTCCGTCGTGAATGCGTTAAGCTCAATTAGGGTTTTGAGCGATTTGGATTTGAATTTTGAATGTGAATTTGAAATTTGTAATGATTTCATGATGCTTCTTTTGAAGTGGACTTTATGCAATACTCATGTGAGTAGTTGCATGGATTGACATTGAGTCAAGTCGTGGACTTGTGCTCGGATTTGTTTGTGGTTTGTTCATGTGCGGTATTGCTCGAAGGCGAATGTGGTCGATGACGGGACCGGAACTAGGTTCATGGAGGAATCGAGGTTCGGGACTAGGTTCGGGAGGAACCGAGGTCTTGGTGGTCAAGGATGTCATGCGGGACGTTCGGGCTAAGAGAATGGTGCATATGAAGAATGGTTAGTCACGTAAGAATGGCGGAGGTCATTCGCGTGCAAAGTGTTAGTCACGTGAGTATGGCGGTGGCCATACGGCGTGCAAAGTGTTAGTCACGTGAGTATGGTAGGGTTGCCATCTGGCGTGCAAGAGTTGTACTCGGCCTGGTTGGGCCAAGTAGAGTTGAGTTGGATACTGATTCCTTCTAGGGAATAGGAATCGTATTCGTAACTCCTTGTGGGTTGGTGCTTTAAATAGGTGGGGGTCTCTGTTGAAAGGCACCAAGTAGAGCTGAGCGCATCAAGCTTTGAGCTTGGTTTTAGGGTTTGTACTCTTTTGATGAGAGTATTTTAGACAAGAAATAAAGATCAATTCTTCCAAGATTTTTGCGTGCTCTGATAACCACGTCGCTCTGATATTTTACTGTTTTGGTTCTTGTTTGCATGCTTGTTCTAGTTCTAGATTGGTTTTTGTTCTTCAAGTTTTATCTTGATTTGATCCATCAAAAACCTCTCTAGGGTATTGATCTAGTGTTTCTCAAAGTCTAGTTGATCAATCTTTTGTCGTTCTTGTTTAATCTTGAAGTTTTGATTAGATTGATTCTCGTCAAGTTCTGGATCAGCAAGCTTGCGAAGCTCATAACTTTTGATCTGTAAGTCCGATCGAGCTGATTCTTTTTGGGTTTGATTCGTATTGGAATGTAGTTTCTTGTGTCCAAATTTCCGATCGTTTCGACGGTTGGATCTCCGGGAATTCTCGTTTTACCAAATCTCTGTCATTCTGTTTTTGTCGAAAACGAGGCAATTATTTGGTTCTGTTTTGGGATGAACTTTTAATAGGTCAAGAATTTGGTTTTAGCTTCCGCACAATCATTCACCCCCCCTCTGATTGCTATATTCGTATTCTTCGATCCTACAAATACACACCGAGAGGAGTCACAAAAGCAGTTTTCTCTTCATCTTCTTGCGCCATGCTGATCTGATGGTAGCCGGAGTAGGCATCGAGGAAGCACAAAGCTTCGCACCCTGCCGTGGAGTCGACGACGATGTCTATCCGCGGAAGGGGATATGGGTCCTTGGGGCAGGCTTTGTTGAGGTCGGTGAAGTCGATGCACATTCGCCACTTCCCGTTGGACTTCTTCACAAGCACGGGTTAGTGACCACTCAGGATAGGTGGCCTCCGCACTGGTCTGGCGAGACAAAAGTTTCTCCACCTGCGTCCGAATGGCGTCCTGCCGCTCTGGCGCCTGCCGCGGATCTTTTAATGAGCAAGTGCGCTCGGGGCGTTGCCAATCGATGCTCGATCACCTCCTGGGGACCCGGTCATTTCGATGGTTCCCAAGCGAACACATCCAGGCTTGGCCAGGAGGAAGGCGACGGCGCGTCTTCCTATTCAAAGATCGAGGTCGGTGCCGATCTTGATGACCTGGCCCGAGCCTTCCTCACCCACGGGGACCACCTTTGCTTCGCCCGATGGCCTGGGCGAAGCGCGGGTCCTGACCGAGGGAGTGCCTGGGTTGTCGTCCTTGTCGCGAGCGGCGGTGGTGCCGGCAGTCCTGTTGTTTGTTGGCGCGAGGGCTTCGGCCTATCCACCTTCACGTAATTGGCCCCAGGCCGGGGACCTTCACGACATGTAGGCGTAGTGAGCAACCGCCATGAACTTGACCAGGGCGGACGTAAGCGAGCGTTGTAAGGGAGGTCGAAGTCGGCAACCTCGAAGTCGACCAACTCTGTCCGGAAGTTTTCCGCGCTCCCGAACGTAACGGGCAGTCGGACCTACCCCAGGGGCATGAGGCCTACCCCGGGGGCGACTCCATAGAAAAGTGGAGCTGGGCGCAGCTCCTCATACGGTATTTAGAGCGCTTGGTATGCCCCAACAGATAGTAAATTGATGGAGCTGCCCCCATCAACGAGGACCCGTCCGAGCTTCGCATTGCGAACCGTGGGGGAAACCACGATAGGCAGATGGCTCGGGCCGGAAACGCTTTCCGGGTGGTTGGCCCGGCTGAAGGTGATCGGTTGCTCGAGCCACTTGATGGCCTACTCGCCGGAGGGTGATGCTGATGTACAGACTTGCCTCAGGTCTCGCTTGTACTGCGAGTTCGACGAGTAGGTGGCTGAGCCACCGTGAATGAACGCCACTGTATGCTCCGCCTGTTGGAAGGCCAGTGGAGCTGTGTCTTCGTCGTCGCCGTCGTCGCGGTCTTTCATGGCGTTTCTTGAGCCGCTTTGTCGACCAGTTTGGACACTACTTGGCGATCCTCCAAGTCGTGTCCACTTGTGCGATGGATGGGGCAATAGGGTTTGCCCCCTCATCTTCATGGCGAAGCGGCGGCGGTTCTGCGGTTTGCGCTGGTCCCGGCGCTCATCCCTTGGTGCAGGTAAATCGCGGCGCCGGGATTTAGGTTCGGCTCGGCGACGAGAACTTCCACAGCGGCGGTCTCCTTCCGCCTCTTCTTCTTTTTCTTGCGGTCGGAGGACTTCGAGGTGCCGGCGTCATCAGGGTCGACGGGCCTTGATGCGCACTTCCGAGCTTCAGCCGCCCTGGCGCACTTGTGCACCAGGGAGAACAACTCGGATGTTATTCACGATGGTGCGGGTAGCCATCTTCTCCGCATTTTCTGGTCTCAGACCCCCTTCGAACGCGATGATGACCGACTGCTCAGAGATCCGGGGAATTGTGTTGCGGCAGTGGTTAAACCGCCGGATGAACTCTCTCAGGGACTCCCCCTCTGTCTGCTCCAGGGCGTGAAGGTCGTCCTCCACGCCTGGTTGAGCGTAGAGGCCCTGAAAGTTGGCGGCGAAGATGTCGCATAACTCCTCCCACGAGTGCACGGAACCTCGCGGGAGGTTAAGAAGCCAAGACCGGCAGAGCCCGTTAGCGATGTCGGGAGGTAGTTGGCCATGACCTTCTCGGACCCTCCGCCGCTGCACCACCGTGGTGTAAATTTGCAAGAACTCCTCGGGGTTGGTGGTGCCGTCGTATTTCTCGATGGAAGCGGCGAAACCTCTCGGCCATGCGGCTTGCCGGAGGCGGAGGGAGAAACGCGACATCCAGCGTTGAAGGGGAACGGCATTGTTCGCGACCCCTCGATCTGAGGAGAGGGCGAGGAGTGCGACCTGCGCTCCCAGAATCGAGGAGGAAGCCCCGTCGCCCGAAGACATCACGGGGATTAGTGCGGCCATTGCCGCCTTACGACGCCCACGAGGGCGTGGCGTAGGTCACCGTCGCTTGGAGAGTGCCGCTCGTCGAGGTATGATCTCGAGATCTTCACGGTTCCCCCTTGACTTGGGGACCACGCCAAGAGGCGAGTCACGTGCTCGCCCCCGATGGCGAAAGGGCTGCAGCCAGGACTCCCTTCCCCTTGTCCCGGCCCTTGGTGCCGGGAGAAGTTGTCGTGTAGCGGCTGGAACCCGGCGCGTCGGTTCTTGTGAGCTCCACTGTCGCCACATGCGGAAGCCCGGTGGTCACCGCTTCAACTTGCTTTGTTGGCGGCATCAACCAGGTGGGCGATATCCGCGACCAAGGAGTGGCCGGGGTATCGCCCCCCAGGGTCACCGGAGGATGATCGAGGAGAAGCCGGGCCGCATGAAGGCTTCGCGCGGGGGTGTCGTCCCCCAGCACCAAGCGCCGTTGGACAGGCTGACCCCTGGGCGCGGGAGCCAAGTGCACCGCTCCCGCGGCGGAGGGGCCCGGGTGGCCCGGCTCCCTCTCCGAATGTCGGGACCGGCTATGGGCGCCACTTTCCTCGGGCGGATTGCTGCGCTTGGAATGCGATTCCGCCATGCAGACAAGCGCCCCTACTCTTCCGAGCTCAGGCGGGAATGAAAGAGAGTGGGCAATCTAACCACCAATAGCCCCTACCTGGCGCGCCACTGTCAGCGTACTAGCTAACAGGCACCTCCGAATTGGGTGCTTATGAGGTTCAAACGGGGGGCTTTCGGGGCGATCGCCGGAGACGGGAGGAGATGACCGGAGCACCGTAAAGCTCAGAGGAGTAGGGGGGCGCGGGACATTTACCCAGGTTCAGGCCCTCCTGAGAGTAATAGCCCTAGTCCTGCCTTTCTTGGTATTGCTAGTGTTCTTGCTGGAGAGAATGAAAACCTTACAGCCTCTCGAACCCCCTCTCCCATGCACCCCGGCTCCCTTTTATACTTGGGCTGCTGGGGGCGCATGGGAGGCTTACACTGCAAGCCATACTCATTACACTGCCACGGGCGCGTTTTAATGCGCCTGTCACTGTCCTGACGCCTCAATAAATGTTTGCCGTAGCCGTTTACACTCCTGCCTCGGTTTCCACGTGAAAGCATCTAGGCCCCCTAATAATTTGTTTAAATTATTTGTTGGGTTTTGGTGCTTGATGATCAACTAAATCAGTCTTATCAGATTTCTTCAGAAAAGAGGATCAAGATTAAGGTTTCATTATTCTTAGTCCTTTAGCTCATAAGTCTTTTCAAGTCTTTTTAGATAAGTTTTTCCGGGTTTCAACCGTACTATAAAGAGGGACTATGCACAAGTTCAATTCTTGGTTCCTAGGATTTCTCTTTAAAAACAACTTGGGGCTTAAGCTAAATCTTTTCAGTCCTTTAATAAACCTTGTTTGAGTTCATATACTTCTCAAATCAAATTCTAACAGAACTCAAACCGAGCGCTTCCCATTTGCAACGGACCAAGTTTTTGGGTCTGTTGCAGTTGTGTTTTTCTTGAAAATCTCTCTAATGCTTTTAAGCTACAACGGACCAAAAAGCTTCCATTCACAACAGACCACCTTTTTGGGTCCGTTGTAAACATAAAACTTACTGGTTTCTGGTGTTCAATCCAATTCCTTTGTTGATGTATAACCAGTAAGCTCTCCTTCTGCGACGGACCAAGTTTTTGGGTCCGTTGTAAACTTGTTCTTAAAACTTCCCCAACGGACCAGCATTTGCTCAAAGCATGTGTCTGACGGACCAACTTTCTTGGTCAAGCGTAGATGCCGTTTTATTTGGTTTGGGTCCGTAGTTCATTGAGCCTCTTGCATATTTTTATCAACCCTTGTCGAGATACAATCATTTCGTTTTGTCACTTGATCGACATTGGCAAGCGGCTACTGTTGCCAATAACGGCTATTTGCTTCCTGTAGCCTATTTAAGCAGTTCGAGGCTCTCCCAAAGCAGAACCTTGGACATCTCTTTGACATCTAGCATCCGAAAGCCAAAATTCCAAAGAGATCAAGCTCCACTCTGAAAAACAAAAATCCTACACTCTTACGGCTCGGTAAAGTCTAGTTTGATTGTTTCTAGTGAACCAAGAGATAGGGCTTGTGGATGGTCTATTACTCTTGGAACTAGCTGTTCCTAGGCGGTTTGCTGGTGATTTTAGTGCGACTGTCCAACCGTGTTTGTGGAAGGCCACTATTATTGTGAAGAGGTTTTGACTCACCTCACCAAAGTGGTAAAGAGTTACAATAGTGAAAAATCGATCTTGCCTCTGTGAGTTACTGGAGGAGCAATACTTCTGAGGAAGTGCTCTAACGGGGACGTAGGAGATTTCTCTCTGAACCTCGGTGAAAAATCTCTTGTCTCTGTGTGATAGTCTGCCTTTTTCTTGTTCTCACTATTGCTTAAGTTGTTCTTAGTCTGTTGGTGCTTATTCTGTTTATCTGCTTAGATCTTATCTTTAAACTGTTTAGTTTGTCTTGTTTAAATTGTTTAAAATTGCCTATTCACCCCCCCCTCTAGGCCTTACCGATCCTTTCACCACGCCCACCAACGCCGCTCGTTTCGTCAGGGGATGAGGTGCCGCCGTGACGTCTCCCGCAATTATGATACGCCTGGGGAAGGCGCGCCGCCACGCTGCAGCCTCTACGCTTCGGCATTTAATGCGCACGATTCGCATTAAACACCCTTGGTCTCGTCAGGACCATCCTGGGGATGGTGCGCGATGTGAGGCGCATGCATGCCACGTCCTTTGGCGACTACCTTCTTGGCGCCAGCGGCCGGGCCTGTACGCCACGTGTCCGCTGGGCGAGCACCTTGCTGAGCGCCCAGCGGCCTGGCTGTCACGCCACGTGTCTGCTGGCGACCACTGGCGCTGGCGCCAGTGGCTCGCTTACGCCATGCGTCATTGGCGACCACCTCATTGGCGCCAGATGGCCGGGCTCAGACGCCACGTGTCCACTGGGCGTCCACCTTTGGGCTCTTTCTCTTGCCGTGGCGGTGGGCCCAGGCATGCCCTTACCATCAGTTGACCGCTTTTTAGTGCGGGGGAGCGGGTACCTTGGTGTAGAATACGCCGACACCGTGTTTTCTGTAAATACGCAAAAGTATTATATCGATTTTTGAGTACGAGTCATATATTGTATCAAATACAAAAATTTCCGTGTAAGGTTTGTCATCATTTCAGTTGGCGACAGAAGGCATGCCGCTAATTTATTTGGCAATAGAACTTCTATCGTCAAATGAAATGATGATAAATTATCTATCGCCATTTGAAATAGCGGTAGAGATATATTTTTATAATTTTTTAGCATATTATTTCTGTAAAATTATTTAAAAAATTTATTATTTTTAAAATAAATTCCACTCCATCGTGACATTTGGGCTCGTCCGACGTGGGCTAACCTTATAGCTAGGGGTGGAACTGGGTCGGATACGGGTGGATATTGCTCGTCCTGTATCCTAATCCATATTTTTTTCCGAATTCGGAGTCGGATACTGTAACATCCCAACATTTTCAAAAATTAGAAAAATGAAAATCAAAGATTTGAAAATAAAAATCAAATAGCAATTTTAGATTGGAATCAAGAATTTAATTTGAAATTTGATATCCTCATATCTTTTTCCCTAAAACTTGACAAAAAGTAAATTCAATTTGGAAAATTCTTTTCCAAAAGAACAAATTATTAAAATGAGATTCAAAGATGATCTTAATTTTTAATAAACATCTTTTCTAAATTTGTAAAATCATTTATTGATTTCCTTCTTTGAAAAGGGAATTGATAAAAAGATAAGAAGTAAAAGATGAAATGGTAAAATGGTAAAAGATGAGAGTTACCATAGTAAATTTTAGATAACCTTAGAATGCCCTATAAACAACCTTGGCTGGTCAAAAGTAGGTGTGAAATCATTTTGCAAGATGATAAGATAAAATAATTGGAGAACCTTATCTTTGACCAGGCCATTGTTAGAATTTTGGAGAAAAATGTAGAGCTCTCCAGCACCTAATATTTTTACCATGTGAGATCAGTAACCTTATCCTCATCCACAAAAATTTAAAAAAATAAATAATTGATTTTCCTATTTATTCATATTTATTTATTCCCATCCTGAAAATCAGCAAAATGGAGTAAAAGAATTATTACAAAATAAATACTAAATTTTAAGATTTGAAATTTTTTTTGAATGTCCTTGAAAACATTATAAACCTTGTGTAAAAGTTTCAAAAATTTATAAGTTGAATTAGTCCCTCAATAAAATCAAATTCCGAAATAAAAATTCTGTACAGTCCTGATTGTCAGAATTTTAATTAAATAATTACAACGAATTATCTTCTCAAATTTTTACAGTATCAAGATAACTTATCCAGGACGTTCCAGAAAAATCTACGAAAAATCTAGACGTGATCTGGCCACCCGATTAAATGCGTTTGAGCTGTGCTGTCTGCAAACCGACTTAAAATGGTCTACTATTGATGGGGCCCACTTGTAAGAGCCTTCTCCTTCCTCCCCACGCCCAGCTCGAGCCATATAATAGCAGCCTCTGTTTCTCTCTCATTTTGGACACAAATCAAAGCAAGGATCAATCTCCAACCAACCATGATCAACTATGAAGCTTCCCCATCCTCCCTAGCACCTCCTCCTCCAAAATCAAGCATCAACTCCATTGGAAACACCTCCAATTCCTCCAATTTTCTCCATGGCCGAAATTCCCCATTTCAACCTAGCTCCTCAATTAGCTAACCATTTTCCAATTAAATGGGCATGAAGCATCTCCATCCATCCAAAACCAAAACACCCATATCAATTTCTTCATTCTTCCACCGAATTGAACCACCACCATGAGCCACCATGCCCTTTGGTTCATCTCCATGGCGCCACCACTATGGTCCATCCCAACCCAAACCGTGACCACCTATGGACTCGTTGCGATCTCGGGTTTCCATTTTTGTGCTCGGTTCATCCTCTACATGCTTGCTTCACCACCGGCCATACCTTGCAGAGCCTCCCATGGTGGGGGCACTGTAGCTGAGCTACTGTAGCATGTCGCTTTGTTCTGTGACTTATCCAACCGATCAATACCACAAGGTACAGTAGCATGTGAGCCTCAGTTAGTTCATTGATTCAATAATCAAGTAGGACCGATCAGTTGATTGTTTAAATAGCTGTCTAGTTCAAAACTTAGAAATTAAGAGAGGAAGTATCATTTGGTCATAAGCGAGCAAACTTGATGAATCTTTGATTCGAATAATAGAACGATGAATTAAGCCAATCTAGATCAGTTCTTAGCTATACGAAATCAAAAGAAAGAAACTCGATCATTTTAATTATTCTTTTGTCAAGAACATAAATTAAATAGACAGTTAACAATAATCCTAATTATATCTTTATGCGTGTATGCATCTTTGTTCATGAAAACCCTTTTGTAGTATGATGTATCGGTTGCAAGAAATAACATCGATCAACTCAGATTACGCTTAAAGTAGTTAATTATGTCTAAAACTCGATAGATAAAAGAAGTAAGTTCATTTCTTTTAACCCTAATAAATAAATCTAGAGTAGTACACAATGAAACGACATGATCTTAGGGTAAGTAAAACTTCGATAAGCTTAAAGGAGTTCTAACCTATTTATGTTACTTGACATAGGTACTCATATATTAATTCTTTAAGTTAAGCAAACTTAGATCCAAATGATCATTATCTTAAGTGAAGATTAAAATAGATAATTTCATAAATGTGTGTTATATACTTGTTATAATTATTCCTTTGTACTTGTAAGATCTTTGTTTGAATCACTATAGGTCATCTAATCCGACAAAGGTATACGTGTTTAGATTAGATTGAACCAAGTTCTTGTAGCTTGTTATCCATATACAACAATCAATATGCGTCTTTCCCAAATAAATGATAATAGGCGAGAAACTAGTTAGTATGTGTTTTATGGGTCCTAAACATTTAATCCTATAAAAATACAGTGTTTAACTTTAGTTAAATTGAGTTCCTATATATTTTTATCTTCCATGTACAGAAAGTAAGCATATACATATATCACGTCATGCAAATATCACAGGCTCAAAATAATATTCCATTATAAAATGTCAAGTAGTCCTTTTGTTCTGTTATAGATGAAACTAAAATAAACAGTGGCTAGCTAAATGATTGAGTTTATAGAAGTTATAAACTTGTTCAATATTAGTTACCAATTATTTTGTCTAACTCGATCATAACTGGGAAGTTAAAAGAGGGAGTATCTTTTGGTCTAAAACTAGCTACGTGTAGAAATTATGCAAATGAAATCCACATTGAATGGAACTTATTTTATTTGAACCCTTGTATAATATTCTATCCAAACATGCAATTATATTTAAATATAAAGTTGGTTTGAATTATTTTCTTCTTAGGTTTGTTCTCAATATGGTAAAGATTCGAATAATCATAACTTATTTAAAATAAGTCCAAATAATATGAAACTTGTTTTGTTATGGTAGTTAGACTGTAGAGAACATGATTCTGCAAAAATACTTAGGGTGTACCATGCATCATTTATATTTTAATAATTAGTGACCTTAAGTATTGTTTTAGATCATATTCAAAAATTAACCTTTGTTTGAACCAAACTCATAAATAGATTATTATTCAATGCATGAAGACTTGAGTAGTTATAGTACATAGAAGAAGTTCCTAGACTCCCTTATGAAATCGTAATACCTAGCCATGTAAGAATATTTATAATTGATTAGATCTGGATTAGGTTAGTGAATAATCATGCTAATCAAATACTAGTATAATTGAGATACACATGTGAGCAATAGTGCATATAGAACCTATTAGGGATGAATCATAATACAAGACTATTTAATATTTCAAAAATGATTAGATTCAACCCTAGTCTATGATAGTTTCAATTTGTACATTAGATTCTAGTCATAGTGTACCTTTAGCCCTTAGTTAACATATGTTTCCATATAATAGATGTAGCATAATTTAATAGATGAGCTAATATGACCCAAATGCTATAGAACTAATATTGAAATATCCTTAAGGTGAAGACCCTATTAATCTGCAAGAATGATTGCATATCATTTTTAGTCGCAAACCTAAGGATTAACTATCCATAACTTAAGAAGTGAATAGGGCATCACCGATAAGTACTAATAGAACCAGCTTTAGAAAGTACTTCCTAAAGCTAGACTATTTCATTATGTAGAAGTAATTCTATTATAACCTACTTTGCAACTGAACCCTATTCAAAACATAACACTGCACATTATGAGCCCTAAAAAGCCCATAATATATATAAGTCAATAACTTTGCTCAATAATTAGTACCATAGGTTAAGCTTTACCAGCATTAATGATTAATTGTTAGACACCTGACATTTGCTTAAGTTGAACCCTGCATGCACAAGTGATTAATTGTGACGTCTGTTATTACTTAAATTCAATAATGCAAGTTATACCTGCCTTCACCCTGTGGTTTTATGTCATAATTTATATTAATATAAACAATCTTAGCTTCTTGAATTCGCAAAATAAAATAAGAATGAATCATAAAGAATAGGAGTATGGTGTCCAACTGTTAATCAGTAGTTAAGACTGCAGCGTAGAAATAGCACGCTCGCATGCTTGTTTTATGTAATGATTGCTTATTTGATTTTCCATCTGATTTCCTTTTGCCCTTATTGAAAATGTTATTTGCTATTTGCTATCTTTTCCGCCATACGACGTGTAGAATCCGACGTCTCGGACTTCGTCGTCGACAATCTCAAGATTACGTCTTCGACTCGTCGCTAAAGACAACAAATAGCAAGGCAAGCACCCCTTGATCATATTGATCCTAATTTTCCATAATTAACTAAAATGTTAATTAAAACTTGCTGCATATGCTATGTTCCATAAAATTGTATTTGGATGCTGGTAGAAATACCTTATCATTGATAAACTTCCTCAATTGATATTGATATGTGAACCTTGATAACCCTAGCTCGTGGATAGACACTTGATGTCAAAATGGGTATAATCGATTATTATATGCATATGCTTAGCCATGCTTTAGGCGGGAACACGAGCAGATGGTTATCTGCTCGTGGAACTCAAATTGTAGATATGATGAACTCTGTTCATGGACATGTTGGAATATCGAGATTAATGAAACTTTCTTTTAAAGAAAACAAAACTATGATTTTGATGCGGGTGATTATTGGCAATAGCCGGAAGTGCAATTAATGATGCACGTAGATAGGGGGAGATCTATCGCCCGTGTCGTATAAGAACCGAGCTGATGTGTTGTTTTCAGGCCAAGATAACCGTACATCCACAAGTACTGGAGTGGGACAGTCTTAACCTATTAAAATTATTTGGAACTAGCTTTGCACATTGGTAGGCAGTTGTAGCACGGGCATTCCGGATATAGGTTTGCTCGAGGGAGGTGTCATCACCGAGGTGTTGGCATCTGCCGTTGTAACGGTGTACGCCTGGCTATGAATTGGGGCTGTTGTTGTACCATTTGAGCCGCGGGCTCCTGAATACTATTGCTTCACCGTTTGTTTGCTTCCATCATAGCCAGGGGTAACGTCATTGGGCTAGTGCAAAGTTAGGTTCAGATAATCGAACGGTTCCGTTATGAACTCTCTGGCGGCACACCAAAGGAAGTGTGTCTAATATGCATTGCCACAAAGGGAGGACATATCTTGTGGGTAAAGCTGTACAAACTCTGCAGAGTCTAAACCTAATCGATTAGCCGTGCTCTCGGTCATGAGCACTTGGTAAAGTCATCACATAGCTAGACATTTTCTATACTTTTATAAAACTGGACCAGATAATTTAGAATTGGTGAGTTTACCCTTACAGATGATTCAATACTTGACATTTCGTTGGCAAGGTTGAATTCAATTTGTGCCTTTGTGCTTGGCAAAATTAAATTGATTATGATTATAATGGGAATGGGCGTGTTATCACTCACGAAGAAATTTGTGGGTATTTTGTTACATGTTATTCACAAAGGGCCGTGAGTAATATGTTTCATTTCACTCACGAAGGGATGTGAGTCTCTTATTTTGTTTATGTTATTCTTACATATTATTTATGTATTTACATACTTGTTATTTCATTTCCTTTACAAGTTTCGCTTTCACTCTATTATTCAGTATTTATAATTCAAATTTTGCTTTATGCAAAACAACCATAGAAACCCACTTTCTATTCAGCCTGCATATATTTCAGGTTTTGCAAACACTACAAGTCTTCTTGAGTGCATAGCGTACTCACCCTTGCTATTATTGTTGTTTTTAGACAGGAATCCTCGACAGGTACTGCGACGCAGGAAAACGGGATTATTAACGACGGTTCTTTCTAAGGCTTTACCTTGTCAGTTGCCTGTGGATTATGTGGCAAACTACAAGACATCTGATTTTTTTTTGCTATGTTTAGTTGACCTTCTCGGTCATATTGTATCAATACTTCCGCTGTAATAAAATATGAAACTTTTGTATGGTTGTGATTCCAAATTGTGTTTTGTGCGTGCCAGCCACTGATCATGGGAATGGTACAGTATGCACATTAGAACCTTGCTTTTATGTTTGCACTGTAGCATAAAAGTGAGGGTCTTACAGATACGGATGTCCCGGATACGGATACGAATTCGGATTATTCGGAATTCGGATACGGAGCGGATACCTGATGGATTAGGGTCGGGATCGGATATCATAATCGGATAGTAGCATAGTACATAATTGTGTACGTAAAAGAAAGAATGAAGCATTAACCTTACAACATTAGCTTCAAGTCATAATTATTTCAACTTAGGATAGTAGTATAGTTAGAGGTGCAAATGGGTCAGATACAAGGAGAGAGACCGAGACATAAAGAAAACAGAGAACAAGGAGAGCTCTTCCATCAAACTTAACCTTACGGAATAAATTCCTGGAGATATTAAATAGTGTTAAATTGTCACATTCTGACAAACTGAAGATAGACTTCTCTCATAATGAGGACTATTCGGATTTGTTTGCTATGCTTCAATTTAGTGACTCAAATAATTCCAATAATTTGAATAGAAAAGAAGTTTATCAAATAAGTTGAACAAATCAATTTAGGTAAAAGCATTATGTCATCACTCTATTTGTTTGTTGATAGATTTGTTGAAGTTCACGCTTAATAACAAAGTAGTGTTTTTTAGTGCTAGTATCAAACTACTACTCTATCTATCCAATAATGAACCAAATTAATGGAAGAATAACTGATTTTACCCGGATATCGGGTCGGATATTGCTCTTCCCATATCCTAACCCATATTACATGAGATTTTTCGGATACGGATCGGATATTGCTCTTCCCATATCCTAACCCATATTACATCGGATTTTTCGGATACGGATACGGATAACATCGGTACGAATTTTAAACGGATTCAGGATCGGATCGGGCGGATATTTCCTGTCCTGTTTTCACCTCTACTTATAGCACCTGTTTGTGGAGCACGTGAAGTAAGGATGGAGGCATGCAATGTACGGGAAGTGGCAAAAACCAGGGTAAAGTGTTAGAGAAAAACTATATAACGGTATCCCGTCAAATGGGAATACGACGGGATACCTCTCCGCTGTTGGATGCAACGTCGTCCCTGTCCTACGTCACTTTCCAATCTGGCTATAGCAAATCCTCACCAGCCAAATCTATACGGATAAAGAAGGCCTCAGGCAACAGCAAATGATGGGAACAAACATGATGCACCACAAGCACTATATCCTACCATGTAAGGGAATGCAGAGCTAGGAGCTTATCCACTGTCTGATTTTTTATTTTAACGAAAGCACCACAAGCACTATATCCTACCATGTAAGGGAGTGCAGAGCTAGGAGCTTATCCACAAATCACTTTTGTGTTTTATCAATGAAATATCATGAAACTTATCCGTGAAACCTAATGAAACTTATCCATGAAATATCATGAAACTTATCGTGAAACATCATGAAACTTATTCGTGAAACACAATGAAACTTATCCATGAAACCTAATGAAACTTATTCGTGAAATACAGTGAAACTTATCCGTGAAACCTAATGAAACTTATCCATGAAATATCATGAAATTTATATGTGAAACCTAATGAAACTTATCCGTGAAACATCATGAAACTTATCCATAAAACTCAATGAAGTTATCTGTGAAATATCATGAAACTTATTCGTGAGACTAGGGAACGGTATACCGTTCCAACAGTATAGCCGTGAAACTTATGAAACTTATCAGTTCTAATGCTGGTTTCATGAGTTTCAGTGTTTAGTTTCATCAGTTTTATGTTTCATCAGTTTTTAGTGCTAAGTTTCATGAGTTTCAGTGTAAAAATTCACAAGTTTCATGAGTTTCAGAGGTATATCGTTCCTACGGTATACCGTAGGTTAGTTTTTTTTGTAAAACTTATACGTAAAACCTAATGAAACTTATCTGCGAAACCTAATAAAACTTGTCCGAAACATCACGAAACTTATCTATGAAACCTATCCATAAAATATCATGAAACTTATCTATAAAATATGATGAAAATTAAAATTTATTTGAAACAGCAGAAACTAGGACAGACACACAGTAGAGCGAGAAACAAAGGTGTTCGTTTGTGCTCTTATGATTAGACAGTTGGTTCCTATATATACCGTCAGTTGTGTAATATAATGGAACACCGTCTCATAGAAGCACTCAACAATTTAATGGTTGAGTCCTATTCCGTTGAGATACCTGTCTACGGCATACCATGCGCTAGTAGCACTCCGGTGTTTTTCTGAAATTTACTCAAGAAAAAATGCAAGAATTTTCTAGAAATGTTTTTATATATATCCCTTCAGAAGAAAGAAATGAGTCGCTGGAGTGACTATAAATTCTTACGGAGTGACTCAATTTATAGGAATTTCAAAGGTTACAGGAATTTCAAAGGAATTTTCCTCCCTACCTTCTCTCTTCTAGAGATCATGTAGTTTTCCTACGACGAATCCAAACTCTTCAATTGAGCAATTCTTGCTACACAGAAGTTTCGAGGATTTAGCTAGACATGCCCCTCCCAATTCTAATGCTTTTTTTATTTATTGTTCTTGCTTTTTTTTCTAATTAGTGCGTTCCAAACTGGCGTCTAATGTACACTTCGTGTTTAATGATACAGCCGAGCGGTTTTAGGACTTGCGATGCAGGAAAGGCACAGGTTTGACTTGTCGAGAGCTTGTGATGGTGTTGCTGCTGTGACATTCGATCGGAATATATGTCTTTCTGTAGCAGCTGCATAAAGCGACGTGAATCGAACTCTGCGTTTTTATGTTCAGCAATCAAATACTACTACACTCGAATGTTACGAATAAACGAGGTTACATCTAGTTTGATCTTCTGAACTGTTTATACGTAATTGTTGCTCATAAGTTCGACAAGGAGATGCAGTGGTATACCATTGCTAGTGTTTAGTGAAGGAATTTAGGAACAGGGTTCTTCAATGATACCATCGTGGCATGCTTGTATTATTGATCACAACAGTGGTGACGACAGGACGTACGCCCTAACCACATATGATAAGGGTGTGAGCACATGGATACGATCAGGGGCGGAGCTAGTCCAGGCTCAAGCCCCGAGTTAGACCAGTTGATCCTAGATTAAATATATGTTTTCAATAATTTTTTAATAATTTTTCGTAGAATTTTAGTAGGCTTTCGGTACTAGGCCCCGGGTTACAACCTACTCTGCCCGAGAACTAGATCCGCCCCTAGACACGATAAAAGATGATCAACCACTCTCGTCTCAATGTCATATACTCATGCACCACCAGGGCATTGCAAATGTAGGTAGTTTCTCAACAAAATACGTGGCTACTTGAGATAGTAGCGTAGTTGTTTTGCTTCATGCTTGGACTCGCTCTATTAGGTTCATTGTGTATCACGTATTCTTCTTTAATGAAATGACACACAAAATTTTTATGTGCCCGAGAGAGAGAGAGAGAGAGAGAGAGAGAGAGAGAGAGAGAGAGAGAGAGAGAGAGAGAGAGAGAGATAGTAGATGTAATCCAACTGTATCGAGAGCAAACCAGTTTGAGGACAATTGTGTGATTTAAACGGAAATGAAATTGGTAGATGGGATGGAGCATCATGCCATAGATTTCGGTAGCCGGGCATGGGAAAATGGAGCATAAGCATTTCGTGTTGGATGTAGACATCCAGGTCAAAGTCCAAAATGGAATATTTTGAGAGAGGGTGCAAGGTAGACTAAATTGTTTATTGTAGTGAAATTTTATAGCGCATATATAATGTGTAGTAGAAATCATATTTAACCGTTGATTTGTTAGACTATCTCCAGCAATTTCCCTTCATTCCATTCCCTTCCCTATTCCCTTCTCCATATTCATTCCCTTTATTTCCTACCATCTCCAGCAGCATCCCCTCAAGGGATTTGTGAAGGGATTAGAGAGAGAATCCCTTTCTAAAGGGATTTACTGTTTGAATCCCTTCTGAAGGGAATCGTGAAGGGAATCCGCTGGAGCACTTGGGATCTGTTCGCGAAGAGATTTGGAGGGGAAGGGAAGCTGCTGGAGATAGTTTTAAGGGTGTTTCTACTACTCTACTACTAGATGAATTATAAGTAAACTCTAGTTAATCTGATCTATTAGATCGAAAAAAATAAATAGTTCGCATTCAATTTAGTATAATATAAAAGAGCTTTTATTGTAAACTTGTTCTCTAGAGAGACGAACTCCAACCTATAGACTTGTTTCTCTCTTTTATATTTCATAGAAAGTATAAACGGGATATACTTTTAGTTAGAGGTATATATATTTTTGGAAGGACCATGATGGGACGTCTGATCTGAACAAGAACATTAATTGGACACTCCCACCACTCTTATGTCAGAGCTTCCTTTCTAGCATGCAATATAAGAGAATCTCGTATATTTACTGTACTGGTTTTATAATCAATGATTAATACGTATATTTATAATATTGTTATCGTATATATACATAATATCATAAATACATTAATAATATATTATTTATACAATAAGACCTTAAAAGCCAAATAGAGTGCATCGAAAATAACAAAAGTCTAGCAGTATGCCTTCGTCTAAAATATTTCACAGGCAACTGACAAGGACAAGTCTTACAAAATTTCATTGTTGTAATCCTTGTGACCTACGACAAAGTAGGAATCATCGAGAACTTCGATTTCTTCGTCCACTGACTATCAACAAGAAAGGGTGGTCACATTTGTACTCAGCAAGACTTGCAGTGTATCACAATTATAAAATAAATGCTTGGCTACGTCAAGAGAAATGGCTATTCTACAATGTTGTTTTGCATAAGACGAGATTTAGTCAAGAATAACAATAGTAGATTGCAAATAAAATTTGTAAAGAGAAGTTGACAAGTATAGAAATAACAAGTATGTTTAGCATAGACTATGAACAACTCACAATCCTCCATAAATTGGGATTAACAAACCATTCTCCACCATCTCTTAGCATAAAATCTGAAACAAAGTATTCCATCAAATTTTCCAATTCAACCATTTTGTTAAAACATAAATTCAAACTAGTGCCAAAGCACCAAATCTTTCATAACCACAAACACGGCTTTTCAAAAAAAATTACACTCTGCACACTACTACAGGAATATACATCATCATCGGGTTTTTTCGTCATCACCATCGATTTTGGTAGTGACACAAAGTCTTTAGACAGTGATGATGATGCTCTATCATAGTCGATTCTCGCGTGATAGTAAAAATCAGTCATCACAATCGGTATTTTAACTAAAACTGATTGTAATACTATGACATCTGTGTCGGTTTTTAACTAAAACCGATTGTAATACTATGACATCTGTGTCGGTTTTTAACTAAAATTGTAATACTATGACATCTGTGTCGGTTTTTAACTAAAATCAATTGCAATACTTGTACATCTATATCAGTTTTTAACTAAAACCGATTGTAATACTTGTACATCTGTGTTGGTTTTAACTAAAACCGATTGGAATACTATGACATCCGTGTCGGTTTTTAACTAAAACCGATTGTAATACTTGTACATCTATGTCGGTTCTTAAATTAAACCAATTGCAATACATTTCTAACCATGTACACCATCTGAAAACAACCTTAATTTCACAGTATCACATTGCAAATCACAGTACATGTACATTCACAATATGACAATATCACAAAACATTCACAATACTTAATACATAGCATATAACATTCATATTCACAGTACACATCCATTGCCAACACAACCACATCACATTCACAGAACACACGACACATTCACATGATAAAATATTGTTTACAACATATATATGGACTAATAGAAGGCTTTGTCGTCTCTATACCTACCGTCCTCCGCTATAACCTCTGTCCAGTACCACAAGCATATGTGGTCTCGTAGTTTATGGAGATCCTTGTTGTCTAGGCTCTTGAGGGGATATTGAGTTTCTGCAAAATTAAAAGTAGTGCACTAATTTAATTTTTAAAATAAGTATGTGAAAGGCTGAACTTATTATGCATGTATACATATATACCATAGGGAACATGTATGAGTTGCCGATCAGAATCATCGTGTGATGCATGACGTAGAAGCCACAAAAGTCGTGCACCCCTGTTGACGACACTGTTAAGAAAGAAAATCAAATTAGGAGACGAACATTAGATGTCAATAAAAAATTCTATGCTAGGGATTTGTACCTTAAAGCGCTTCCACTCTAGCTGGTCGTGTAGTTTGTCATCATGTTGCCCTCCTTTAGCAACGTATAATGAGAAAACCCTACATACATTGGAGAGATATCATTAAGAAAAAAAATAAACGTAGTTAATTACAAAATGTGTTACTTTAGAGGAATGTACTTACTTCTGCAAAACATCCTTGATTGCGTAGGCCATTGGTCTCTTCTTGAGCGAGTTAAAAGTGTAAACTTTGTTTTCCTTCGGAGCAACCACGAGTAGAACCCAATAGTTGCTTTTAAAATGGTATGCATTGCAAGAAAATAAGTTCATATACGATTTACGTGCGTACAAGTAATTGAACGGTAAAGTCATTAGAGTAGTACTTACTCCTAGTGGTACGGGAAGAGAATGAAGTCCTTTTTTGCCTCGGCATTAAATGCGTGCTTAATGTAGTTCACAATGAACTCTGATTCAAGCCTAGCCATGGTCGAAAACACCATCTCGGGGTCCACGAACCTAATTGGAACTCAATGCATCGCAGCTCGCTGCCTCATTATCCTGCTCGTGTCGATTGTTAACAAACATAATACAAAATCTTATAACAGTATTAGCCTCATGCTGTATGGTGCGATACTCACAACATCCAGGTTCGTATAGTAGAAATATCAATGGCTTTCAGGTTGTACAACTGGAACAGATCCTCGAAACTCGATGGGAATGTCCCGTGCTCCATGCGGTGCAAATGTCCCCCTCGATACCGAACAGTGAAATCGATTTGATGTTCAACCGTATTTGCCTTGTCGCAGTACCATCCATGCAGCAAGCGAGAAGCTTGGGGCAGGGCATTCAATACGTGCAGAGGGACAAGGGGCTTTCCTTGCATGTATGCCTTACATTCGTATGGGGGCACCGGAGCATCTGTTAACTTTTCTTTTTGGATAGACAGAGTCTCCGAGGTCAAAATAAGGGGCTTTCCTTGTACTGGAGGGGGCCCTGTGGCCTCTTACAATTTTATGAACACACAAGTACAATCATCGTTATTAGAGTATCCCTTTTTCAGAAGGAACTCACTAAGTCAGTTATACCACATTCTTCCCTACTGTTTTAATCCGTATAATGATCTCTGTAGTTTTTATTTCCTTTATTTAGGATCTAGAATTTTGACTCCTTAAGGGACTTTCATATAAATATCCATATACAGTTACCCATATAAATATGTGATCACTACTGTAAGTTCAAGCTTCATTGATTTTGATGATTGGTTTTAGATAATGCTTAATCATTATTTAATAACAAATCTAATCATTATGAGACTAACATGATTATTGAGCTTTATTTTTATTAGTCTCTAATTTGGATGAAAAATGAAAAACCCAATGTATGCACTCGTATTCATTTTATTATTCTATCGCATACTTTGGATTCAAGTTAAAGGATGAAGCCCTCCATTGTTTAAACCTCAAGATGTGCATTAATGATTCAGTTCCATACATTACATGGCTGCGCACGTCTAGTGGGATTTCATACTTTAACTTGTTGTTTCAATAGTTTTGATCCATGTCTTCTTGCCAAATAATATAAAGGATCATAATTTTTTTAAATAATACTTTTTAAAAAATGTATTGCGGTATTATTATGCCGAAAACAAAAATTGCAAAACTAACACCTATTCGCCAAACGGTACAATGAAATAGCTATTTTCACTGAACGGTACGACGAAATAGCTATTTTCGCCAAACAGTGTGGCGATAAATGCCTAATTACACAGTTAACCGTTAGGCGATAATTTCCACGGGAAACGAGGGTATTATCGCCATACGGTACGGCGAAAATAGAGTTGTCGCCATACGGTACGGCGAAAATAGAGTTGTCGCCATACGGTTCGGCGAAAATAGCTATTGTCGCCATATGGTACGACGATAATAGATTCTTTCCCCTAAACTCTGACGACCAACTGTTAACTGCGTAATTAAGCAGTGGTCGTCGTACTATTTGGCAAAAATAGCTATTTCACCATGCCGTTTGGCGAATAGGTGTTATTTTTGTAATTTTTGTTTTCTGCGTATTAGTACCGCGATTCATTTTTAAAAAGTATTATTTAAAAAAACTCAAAGGATCAAGACGTTGAAACAAAACTTTGAGTATAGATTAACTTGTCTAGTTGTAGTATACTCATGGTATCTTAGGATAAACTCTAATACTTTCTCAAATAAAAATTATGCATATTGATTCAAAAGTAAATTATTTATATGCACAAGTTTTTTTGGAGTTTATTCTATAGTTGATGGTCTCAAGAGTATTGATCACTTTCCATATATTCCACATACATTGGATCATTACTTGGTAACCATCAAAATGAGTATATGAAACTTGTGTAGTTATATATACTCGTATCAATTTAAATTAAGTTTAAATTGAGTTCGGTTATCTTTCAATCAATCAATGAACACTTCATCATGTGTTGATGGTGTTTCTTTGATGATTAAGGACAAACGAAAAGTTCTCAAGTATAATGAAGCATTAGTTGCATCAATATACTCAAGATACATTTAAATCATTCAAATTGATTTGGGTTGTGCTCAATCAATCTTGGGGCATTCATTGTGTGTTGATGGAGTGCAATGATATTTGAGACAATTGTGTTTGTTCGACTAACAATTTTTCATGAGTTGTGAAGTAGGTTAAGTCCAAAAAGGTTGAGATGAAGAATCTGGAAGAAATCATCACGTGTTAATGAGTTTCAGGAGGGGATCCCAAAGAAGAGAGATAAAGAAAAGAAGATCTATAGAAGGTTCATCATGTGTTGATGAACAAGGAGATGACCCGACTTAGAGAGAAGTTAATTGATCATCATGAAAGCTCCAAGTGGCTTGTGCACGGCAAAACGTATAACTAGATAGGTTAAGGTTGTTTTCTTACTTAGTCTTTTACCGGTCTCAGTGTTTGGTGGAGAGACCAGGTTTCTAGTTAGGTGCCGCACTATTGAGAGGGGTTGAGTCTTATCGTTTGAGGTTCATCATGTATTTATGAAGTTCATGCTTGGTTCTTTATTTGATTCTTAATTGAACTTGGGTTTGCATGGAGCTTTAGATTTGCATGTGTTGCAAAGCGAAGGAAGCTCGTGCATTTGGTTTAGTTGGTTTATGCATGGAGCTAACTATTTGCATGTGTTGCAAATAAAGAGAGAGCTTATGCATTTGATTTTATTATTGTTATTTGCATGGAGCTAAGATTTGCATGTATTGCAAAAAGAGAGCTCATGCATTAGAGTCCTAGCTTGTGACTTGATCATGTGTTGATCATCACAAGGCTAAGCTAAGTTTATGCTTGTTTATTTGAAAATTGTATTTCTGCAAAATGTTAATTTGTAATTTGCAAATGTGTTTTGCAAATAAGCTGGAGATTATGGGTTTCAATCCTAGAGCATGTGAATAGGGTTTGCAAATTGACTTGATCATATATTTATCATCACATGGTTAAGAGGATCGATCTAGGTTACTGGTTTATTTGCAAATGTATTTTGCAAATAAGTTGAAGCTAATGCAATTCTTTGAAGCATATGAATAGGGTTTGCAAATATGTTTTGCAAATTAGCTTGATTATGTATTGATCATCACATGGCTCAAATAATCAATCCTTATTGGTGTTTGATTTGAAAAGAAAAGATTTTTGTGAACAATCTTTTTAGCTAGAAAATCCAGAGTTACCGCAGTTGTGAGGCTAGTAGTACCACTAGGCTGGTACGACCACCCCTTTGAGGCCGTAGTTATTTTCTAGAGAGGTCATTCTGGAGGGAGCGCTGAGGCCGGCAGTACCGCTCGTGGGGGTTGGTACTACCACTTGAGCGGTATTACTGGATGTTTGCTGTTGTTAATACCGGGCCTCAAAGGCCGGTAGTGTCGAATTTGCTGTTTTGTTCCCATTTTGCCCCCGAACGGCTAGTTTTTTGTGTGAGAGGCTATAAAAGGAGCCTTAGGAGCTGACATTTGGCATTTCTATCTTTGTGGAAGGTTTGTGAGAGTAGTGTTCATGTGTTGCTCCTTCCCACTTGGTTTTTGAGCTAAGAGTGAGCCTTGGTGATCACATGTGTTGCTCCTTCCTAATTGCATGCATTGCAATTAGGAAGATGATTGAGAGTCTCTTGTGCATGTGTTGCACTTGGTGATCACCTTATACATGTATTGTACTTGGTGGAACTCAAGCTAAGGGCTTGGCTTATTACTCTTGGTGTTTGCCGACACCTAAATATTGTGTGGAGGCATCTTGCGTGGTGAGCTTCTTGATGGAGGTTATGAGAAGCCCAACAAATTGTGAAGGTCGGTGCTCATCTACCCAAAGGGAGAAAGAGCATCCACTAGTGGATCAGAGGTGGGTGCTCAATTCGTGGAGCCAGTCCAAAGTAGTTTGGGCTTGCCTCAACGTGGATTAGGGGAGATCGGCAAGTCTCCGAACACCATGGTAAAAATATCGGTGTGTCCCCTTGTGTTTTGCAATTCTTTATTTACATTGTTGCAATTTACATTCCTAGAATTGTAATTTCTTGTTTAGAGACTTAATTAGTTAGTACACTTAGTGAGCTTAGTTGATTTAGGCTTTAATTGTCAAAACTTTAGTTTATTGCTTCGGCATTATCTTTTGTTAAGATTTTGACAGGGGTACTTAGGGGTGTAATTATTCGTAGAGAATTTTTTAAGCTGCCTATTCACCCCCCTCTAATCGGCATCCTCGACTCAACAACTACATACATCAACTGTACTGATAAGTTTAAAGTAACTGCCATTGATATTAAATATTGAAATGCTATTCCCCTAATTATAGGATAGTAAGTTTCATCGTAATTAATGTTAGGTCTCTACACATACCATTGTGTTGCGAGCATCACTTTGTATCCTACCACCTGGTTATTTTCATTTCTATCATAGAATATGAAAGGAATAATCTGATATATGCCACTCCTTAATCTGAAAATTCGATGGCATGTGTAAAAAATGCCACTCAATGGCATGATTTTCAACATGCCATCGAATTTCCAATTCCTAGAGTGGCAAATATCCAAATGCCCCTAGATGAAAACCCATTTTGATCCTACAGGAAACACTTTATGAGGTGTTTGGTCAACACAACCAAATACTTTCCTGTTATTAAGCGAGTGTAATTATGTCTCAATTGTTTCTTTTCATTTGACCCAATTTGAGCGCTTCTGGCACTCTGCCATGGACTTTGGTTCTGAATCCAGCTGAATAGTTTTAGTAATTTTAGAGGCAAAATATATATCGATGATTGTAGTCTTTCTTTTATACAATTATCATGAATCCACATAATTAGTCCTTATGTCTTCATTAATTTCTTCTAGCTTCTCGTAATTTCCCACGATGATGGAGTCTGTTTCGAATTCCCAGCATTAGATTATGCTTATAAATATTTGTTGAGGTTATCATCTTCAAGAAGGCTTACTTCAGAGATGTTTCCATCTCCAAGATGGCTCATTTCATGGATTTTCCACTATCTCGGGCAGTGTTCTCACTTTGTTCGATTCTTTGCTTCTGCGAACGTCTCTGTAGAATTGAGTCTCATGCACCTGGAAGCCTCCCCTTATTTTATTATGAGGGGCAAGAGTGGGTTCAATATCCTTCTATAGTATTTTCACTCTTTCATGTGCATTTACTGAAAGTATATGAGATTTTGTCACTCCCATATGATCAATGAAGGCATCTGACATGTTTTTAGCTATTTGCTGCAAATTTATTATTCTTCGAACTTCAAGCTCAGATTCTTTAGTGTGTGGATCTAAGAACTGAATGCTAGTGACATTCTAATCTATTTTTTGGTATTCTTTAATGTTGTACTTATCTCCCCCTAATGCCGAAAAATTGTCCTCATTTAATAGTTTATAGAGATCTCCTATAATAAGCTCTTGGTATTTAATAGTTGATAGAGATTCATAACTTACAGAGATCCCCAACTTCTAGTGAAGGCTTATGGTTGTACGCTGTGGTGGAGAGATTGGCACGTATGTAACACAGCCAAAATTTTGAAGATGAGAAATACTTGGCTCTTTCTCACGCACTATCTGTAAAGGAGAAATTTTATAGTATGCAGTTGGTCTGAGTTGAATTAATATCACAGTGTACAACACTGCATGTCCTCAACAGCTAGTGGATAGCCTAATATTTTGCAAGTGTAGCTGGACAGTAAGTTTCATTCTTTTAATTAATGATTCTGCAAGGATATTTTGAGTATGGACATGAGGTATGGAATGATCTACATTAATTCTCAGAGCCCTATAATAATAATTAAATGTTTTTGAGGTAAACTCATCAGCATTGTCCATTCGAATAGATTTGATCCTTTCTTTTGGAAAAGAGGCTCTTAATTTAATAATTTGGGTAATTAATTTGACAAAAGCATGATTCCTAGTAGATAAGAGACATACATAGGATCATTTAGTAAAAGCATCTATCAGTACCATAAAATAACTGAATGAGCCTGAAAGGGGCTAGGTAGGTCCACAGATATCACCTTGAATTCTCTCCAGAAAATGCAGTGATTCTTTCCTAACTTTTAGATAAAAAGGTCTAAATATGATTTTTCCTTTAGCACAAACATGATATAAGAAATATTTAGGTCTAGGAAAGTTTGTAGTCTTTATGCTTTGGCCAACAGAATTATTGATTATTCTTCTCATCACATTCAATCCAAGATGACCCAGTTGATCATGCCAGATCTTAAATATTTATGAGTTTTTAAGTATAGTTTTCATCACAACATAAACTTCAGATTTTATGTATGTATAGTATAACCTAGAGGAAAAGAAAGGGAGTTTTTCGACAACATGTTTATATACACACACATTAAACTTAGTACTAAGTAGGTATTCTGTACCATCCTCATTTTCTGTCTCCATATGAAAACCATTCAGCTGGATGTCTTTACAACTTAATATAGTACTATTGGACTCAGGGTATAATAGAACGTTCTCTATTATTATACGAGTACCCATAGAGAGAACTATGATGACTTTTCTAGTGCCAACTATGAGAGTATTGCCACCGGTGATAGTCATAATATTTTCAGTTTTCTTAGTGAAAGTTTAGAAATATTTAGTTTCCCTAAGAATTGAATTTATGGTGCAACTTTCTAGAAGATAGATTTCCTCCTCCATCATTGGATTGTAAGATGTTCTATATTAAAGGAGTGAATTCAATCAAATAATTATTGCATCATGAACATATTGAAAAATATAGAACAAACATGGCATACTTAAATAAATATCCTGGGAATTAACACTTTATTGAACTTTGCTTCTGGAAACTTTCTAAACCATTTTCCTTCACTTTCCACTAGAGCTTGTCTCTTCCCTCCTTGTCTCTGCCATTCTTCCATTTGTCCCCATCATGCCTTTGACCTTTTCCGCGGCCTAGGCTATTGCTAGCCTGTTAAGCATTTGCATATGCTTCAAGCATTGCATGACTCCTATTAGGAAGGATGGGATGATTCTTCATCTGGAGTTCATCATTTTTTTTTTGCTTCTAGTAGAATACTAATAAGCTCAGAGTACTTCTGGTACTTGGCATAATGGTACTATTACAACAATATCCTCATAATAGGGTAGAAGGTGCACAATATCTTGTTGATTATTTCAGCATCAGTAACTTTCTGATTACAGAATGTCAGTTTAATGACAAGTTTGTGCAGTTGTGCGTTGTCACAGTCTTAAAATTCTAAAAGTGCAGGAGGGACCATTCGTGATGTGCTTCTGATAATAGGACAGACTTTTGCTGGTTATATTGTTCCTTCAGAGAATTCTATAGTGCTAGTATGTCCTCCTCCATCAAATATTCGGCCTTCATGTCTACATGGAGATGGTGCCTTATGAAGCGCAGAGCCGCACACTTGGCGGCTTCGGGAAGAGGAGGGATACCAACTTCAAGCTGAGAAATAGCAGCCCCAACAGATTGAGTTTTCATATTAATCTTGGCATCCATTGCCCAGGTGAGGTAATTGCTATCATTCAGGGCGAGCTCAGTAAACTCCCTCTTTGCGATGTCCGACATCTCTTGTATGGGAGCAATACTAAATTTTACTACTAGTAAAATATTATATTGTATGTTTATCATTAAGTCAATAAATTTTGGTCCATATCTATTCATTAGATAATTATCTAAAAACTTTCAGAATTTTTGTAGCATTTGCAGAGTTTTCTACTAATTATCAAGCAATTTTTATAATTATCGAATAATAGAAAAATAAATTCAGCATAAATATATACATGTAATTATGCCAAGAAAAATAAACCTAGAGATATCAAGCTTCCAATATGTTATCTAAAATTTTTCTAGCATTTTTCATATTTTTCTGCTAATTATCAAGCGATTATCAGAATTACCGAATAGTAGAAAAATAAATTCAGCACATATAAATATGGAGTAATGCCAAGAAAAATAAACCCAGAGATATGGAGCGAGTGGGGCAGCCGACGTGGGGAGCCGCGTAGGCAACGGCGGCGTCTTGGGCTTCGGCGCGGGCGCGTTGGGTCACGCGATCTTGTCGCGAGTGGCGTCAGCGAAGTGCAGCGGCGTTGGGCTGCGATGCCAGCGCGGTCGGCGCCAGCAAGAGCACGATGATGTTGTGCCGTGCTAGCGGCGCTTCGGTGCCACGGGGTGTCGGCAGGGTGCGGAGGCTAGCGACGAACCGATTAACTTAGGTAGCTCGAACTTATGTTTGGCCTGTAGTAGATTTAATCGTGTGTTGCTGGTTGAATTCGATGTAGTGTCAATTGATGTAGGCAGATGATCTCGATCGGCCTCGGTGAAGTTTCGTGTTGATAAAGTGTTGTAAAACGATGACACCCGCATTTAATCAATCACAATACGCCAATAAAATAGCAGGCACAAACAGAGAGTACATACATATAGGGAGATAAAACTGCTCTCTTTATTAGATAGATTCTCTTGTTCAAGGAAATATCAAATATATAGAAATTAATAAAAAAAAATAGATTCGAATTCACTCGTAAAAAAAGTATAGGCCGACTACATTTGAATAACGTATCTCAACTTGTACGTCCTTTCTTGTAGTAAAAAAAATACTCCAAACACCGGGTGCAGGCAGCGGGCGCCCCCACTCCTGTTGGACCAGTTCCACCATATCGGCCGTAGACCGCACAACCCAACCCACCCCACCCCGCGCCCCCCGGCGCCGCGGTCCGGCAAGACCGCCGGCGATCACCCGGCGTCTCGTGGGGGCGCGCTGACTTCGCCGCCTTGCACCCCCTCCTCGGCCTCTCCTCCCTCGTCGCCGCCCGGCTAGGGGTCTAGCCCTAGAGGTCGGCGGTTTGCTGCTAACTAGTGTAAGTAAGAGGCGTCATGATTTGTCTAGAGCAACTTAGTGTGTGCCACTTCGTGGATGTTCGTGATGGTTGGAACTTGCAAGCGTAGGTGGTATGCAATTTGTCATTTCGCCCAATTTTTCGCGTTAAAACGGGATTTGTCGAGTTAAGAATGGGCTTTTTTTTAAATGGAATCGTTAGTGTTAATGGGTTGGTGTTGGCGTAATGAATTAAGTAGCGCCTTGGAGTGAGGAACTATGTTTGCTTTTCTTTCTGAAAATTTCAGTTCAGGTCTGAATAAAATAGGATCGCTTCCTCTTCTTGATGAAGGCGATGCTAAGAATGTGGTTGCTCTAGGTGTTGTGTACCGTGTCCTTTATTTATTAATGTTCTCATGTAAATTAGTACATTTTTGGCTTATACTGTTATGCTGCATAGTAAATGTTTCCACTTGAAAGATCCGACGTAAAATTCCTCAAAATCAGCTAGCAATTTATGCATTCATGTCTTAACAAGATGCACTCGAGATAAACAGCAGGCTGTTACGCACTTACACTGTTTATAGTCTGTGCGTCCTTGCTGGTAGTGCTCATGTAAAACTCGACAGAGAATCAAGCCAAAAATTCTCCCCTAATATTCGGAAACTTACGCTTCCCTTCATGAAGAGAGTGTTATTTGACTATTAACATTGATCACATTTACTATGTCTTATGTGTTTAGAGTTTGGACCTATACCTGGCAAATTTTTTCTTGTTCTGAACAAAACAATTGTTGGAAAGACTTTGTTCGTTTCCATCCTGATTAGGAATGAACCATATCCCATCACTGCATTTAGTCATTTTCAGTGTTCACCAAGGCGCTAGGTGCTAGTCGGCAGACAGTTGCGTAGCACCTAATCGCCGATTAGGCAGCCTAGGTGGGAGGGTGGAGCCTAACGCCTAGGTGCCACATAGGCGAGCTAGGCGGCTGCCTAGGGGAACAGCGGTCATTTTGTTTGAACCATCGCCTTTTTTTTCAGGTACGAACTCTAACACACTTGGTACAAATCATCGCAGAGGAGCCTTAGATTGACCATTATTGCTTTTGACATCTTTATATAGAATTGGGGATTTCATTGCAATTTCCATCCTGCAGATTTCTTCTTATTGGTCTAACGGTTTTCTTGTAATGTAAATGTTTTTTAAGAGAAATAGTTATTTTTGCAGCAGGTGAGTGGAAATACTTCTATTCTGTTTATGCAAATACCGATGGAAGAGTAGAAATGGATGACAGTCAAGATCCTCAAGCAGAAAGGCTTCAAAGGAAGGAAAATGGTGAAGAAGCAGAAAAAGAGGAAGATTACAGAAATTCTTTGAGCCGCAAGGAGGCAACCAAAGAGCTTCTCGGTTGTGTTGTACATAGCGAGGAAGAGGCATACAGACTGTATTGTGACTATGGGCATCGAATTGGTTTTAGTGTCCGGAAGGGCAAACAGTCTTACTTCATTGGTACGAAGAATATTCGGACAAAAGATTACTACTGCTCAAAGGAAGGGCTTAAATATGATGAGCCTGTTACAGAAGCAAACTTTAATCGACCAGACACAAGAACTAATTGCAAAGCAATGATCCGTTTTAGAGTTGATGAGAAAGGACAATGGACGGTCATACGTTTTGTTCCTGTGCATAATCACCAGTTGGCTAAACCTGGGGAAAGGCACATGTTGAGATCGGCAAAGTCGCTTGCGGTTGGAAAATCAGTTGTTATAGATCCAGCAGCATCTGCTGATTCGCATCTAATAAATGGTTTCTCTGATATGCCTGAAGGTGATATTGCTGAGCCTCCAGGGTACACTATAAGGGATTGCTACAGTCATGTGAACATGCAGGGTATAACAACAATTGATGCCGGAGACTGCCAAAGTCTTGTAAGTTATTTCAAGCATAGAACCAACGAGGAAGGCATGTTTTATTGGGATGTCCAAGTTGATCAAGAAGGCCGCATGACTAACTTTTTCTTCAGGGATGGTAAAAGTAGAAATGATTATGACTGCTTTGGAGATGCTGTTATATTTGACACAACCTACCGTTCAAATAAATATAGCCTGATATGTGCCCCTTTTGTTGGAGTTAACCACCATTGGCAGAATGTTGTTTTTGGCTGTGCATTCTTGTTAGATGAATCCACAGCTTCCTATGTTTGGCTATGTAAATCATTTTTGGAGTCAATGGGTGGCCGATCACCAAAATCAATTTTCACTGATCAGGATGAGGCTATTATGCAGGCAATCGAGCGGGTTTTTCCTAACACACAGCATTGCTTTTCCCACTGGCATATTTTGAAGAATGCACAGTCTCATTTAGGCACAGTAAATACTTCTCAAGCATTTCAGAATATCTTTATGAAGTGCATGCAAGGATCTGACACAGAAATGGAGCTTGAGGAATCTTGGGCAGCTATGCTTCATGAATACAAACTACTGGATAATAATTGGCTTAATGACCTTTATAGGTTCAATAACAGATGGTGCTCAGCATGTAACAAAGAAACCTTTGATGGTGGGATCAATTCATCTCAATGGGGGGAGGTATCAAACAACATCCTCACTGGAATTTCTGATGAATCTACTTCTCTTACACGATTTGCCCTCTTGCTAGAAAAGGTTGTCAAGGCTCTTCGTAGAAATGAATCTGAGGAAGATTTTCGCTGTAGCCAAACTGCTCCAGTTCGTGCAATTAAGCATAGTACAGTTCTTAAGCAGGCTGCAGAATCCTATACACACAGGATCTACAAATTATTTGAGACGGAATTTCTGGATGGATGTGGAGCAACTTCATGCCATGAAAGTTCTTGCAGTGGAAACTTATTGAGGTTTGAAATAACGATGCAGGGGAGGGGTTCAAAAGTGTGGAGTGTTCTTCTTGATACCTCTACGATGGAAATCTTTTGTGGTTGCAGAAAGTTTGAAAGAATGGGACTTCTTTGTTCCCATTCCCTGAAAGCCTTCAGCCTGCAGAATGTGGACACAATTCCTGAAAAGTACATTTTGAAACGCTGGACAAAAGATGCCAAGAGAAGCATGTATAAGCTTAGTCAAGAAGATTCAACACAACAGGTATGTACCGTGGCTGAACTTGCGTATTGCAATCGGGCAATGCAGTACGCGTATAACCTTATAGCGAAGAGCCAGGAACTGGAAGAATCAAGAAAAATATTCTGGGACTCCCTTGAAACAGGAGAGAAGGCACTGGAAGTGTTATTCGAAATGAGAAATTTGCGCACTCAGGGTGCAAAAGATGTCGCTAAAAGGGAGAAAAAGAAGAAAAAATCATCTAAAGGGCCAAGCTCCAGTAAGTAGCAACTTTAAGTTCCCTCATGCTTATAAAACACCATTTTGTTAAAATTTATACTCTGCCATGCAGAAAAAGCAAAACAACCCCCAGCATCTTCCTCAGCTTTTCCCGAACTACTTGCCCAAACTAATGAGCATCAGTTTCAATCTGCACAAGATGCACAGGGTAATGCAACAGTTGGAAGGCCATTTTACTATCAGGTACATAGAAATATGTACTAGGAGTTTTTCTTTCCTTCTGTCATTTAACCGATGTTATACCAGCATGCTTATGTTTTGCAGGGTTTTCCAACTACCCCTATGCAACCAAACCAGATCTACATGCATCCGAATTTGCACACAATGCCTCTTTGTGCACCACAGGTATTCTGGTTGTCAGATTGGCCTGAACAAAAAAAATTTCATCCGTTATTCAACTTGTGCATCATCAATACTGCTTCACAAATGGGAAAAAAAATAAAGCGTATAAATTTGAACAATGTTGCTAAGCAAAACTACAAGACCCTGTACGTCAAACTGTGCAAACCTTTACCACAGCTATCATTCTAGTTGTACTTTATGATATTAGACCCGGTAACACTTATACCATCTCTTAAATGACTCGAATAGTTCCAAGAAGATAACGAATTCCTGACCCATGCAGAACATATATGAACTTGATAGATGGGTTTAGGATTTCACTAGCATTATGAACATAGGAGCAATAAAAAGGTCATTGACTTCTTGTTATCTGTGAACTTATTTGCCATTCATTTACTTATGGCCAACAGGATTTCTCAACACATTCAGCAATGTGTCCCAATTCGAATTTTGGTGGGGCAAAGAACATCTAAAGGACACTAAGGTATACAATTTCCTAGTGATTTTTGTTTTCCACACACTCATATGAAACTACCTTGATTAGCATATTGCTTAGCTGCCACTGTTGGCAAGAGGGTGTTATTTTGTGCAGAACTAGGATGGTAGAACCAGACATGTATTTCCCTTTCATTTTATCAAATATGTTGAGCATCATAATTGGAATTCACTTTATGCTAAGTTTTGTCACTCATAATTTCCAGGATCTGCTAGTTGTCTTTGGAGAAACTTGTTTGGAGATGGCTGCTACCAACGGCCAGCGTGAATTTTGTCAACCATCTACGGAGGCCTCTTGGTGCTTTGCATCTTGGTTTCAGACCCGTTGCTCTTGAGGGAAGTAGCTATTCTGTCTTCTGCCGTTTCTGTTCTACTGGAGAGAAATTCTAGGATTATGTATCCCATTGCTGTGTCATCTCTCCTGCATAGCCTGTTATTAATCTTATCAATCTCATCTCAAGTTGTAGGCATGTAAGTTGTACCTATGACAATAATCATTAGCTATTTAACAGGATAAGAATCCAGTTGCAAACTATCGATGTCGGGAAGAGCGCGTTCCCTTGGCCGGAAAGCTGTTTTCTGAACTCAAGCATTATCAGATGGCACACTGCTCACCTCTTGACATGTGGTGTAATTGTCAAGAGTGGGGAAGCTCATTTCTTGCGTGAGTTGAGCAGCAGAAATGGAAGCAATCAGCCTGCTGACCCAGCATCCGGTTCCAGCGAGTTCATCAGCTCTGCATGGGAGTCGTTCCTTCCGAAGCGGCAAAGCGGCATTGATTTCTCGCGTTCTGAACATGTTGGATCAAGTTTAGAGTACCTAATCTTACCCCAGATTGAGATGGCAAATCGGGCTGATCCTATAAACACGGCGCTGCTATATTTGACTGGCGCATGCACATTGGATTTGAGGTTGCCAGCCTTGTGTTCACGACTACCATGTTCCGTCTTGTGTTTTCCATGTATGTAGCCTTCTTTTCCGTGCGCGATATTTTATACGCGCGTGTTTGTGAAATGCCCTCCAGACCACTTGCTCACTCTCCTTCACACACTCCAGATAAGGGGTAGCTAGATTTAGGACTGTTGTTTCCAGGATGAGTTTCCTACTCGAACACAAAGGCCGGAGTCACAATTACGAGCACAAGCTACACGGGGTGTTTCGCTACTGCGGAGGACGCGCATGGCGTCGCCGCCGAACAGGGTGAAGCCGACGCAGGGTTTGTACGCGTAGCAGGCACGCGCGACATACCACTGATTCGCCGTGTGAAAACATAAAATACCACAAGAATCTCGAAAAGGAAACGAAAAAACACCAACCATACTGATTCAGATAAACTATTCAAGTTCCATTGACAGTGAGTTCTGATACAACAGGGGTAAACTAAAATCAGGAGCCAATGAATGACAGGTTTAATTCAGGTGCTAATGACTGTCGAGTTTTGGCCCCTCAACAAAAGAATCAACCTTTGATGCTTCAGTGGGCGAGCTTCTTTGCTCGCCCACTGGAAGGTTGCACGTCGTCTTTCGCTCCGGAGGCCTCGGGCTTCCGAGCCCACGCCGGGGCTCGGTCAGGCTCGTAGCGGTAATCATAAAACAGCTCCTCGCCTGCGCTGATCCGTTCTTTAGCAAATATGCCTACCCTATGATCACCTGCCACCATGATAACCTTGGCATAGCAATTTGGATCTGGGGAATGGTTGGCAAACTTCAGCTTGTCACCCATTCTGTAGGCATCAAGAACAAACTGCATCCAAAAGAGTAGCCTAAGCACGTGGTAATAAACACAGCAGATTAAATATATAGGCAAAATGTTGAGCTGAGCAGGAGAATAACTCAGCTCATGCAAAAGCACGAGACCAGGCTGGTCAAATCTAGTGACCAGTCCAGCGTGTAACTGGTATTTTCGCACACCTACCTCATTATTCAAGTTGAAAAGGAATGATGAATTCTCACGATCATATATCTTTCCACGCTTGTCTGCTTCCTTGTGGGAGATAAGCTCCCCAGTGTACTCGCCAAGATATTCATGCTTGCCAACAGTATTCTGAAGATTGAGGAAAATACAAATAAGATGGGATAAAGGGGAGGAGGGATGGAGGATCAAAGGAGCAATTTTACCTTGAGGAATGCTCCCCAGCCAGAAACATCAGATCTCCCAAGTAAGACCTGAAAAGAAGTGATGACTAAGTCAACGGCTCAACACCATTGATAGAAAATTTTGTTCGAAATGGAACAAGTAAACTCTAATGGAAAATGAAGTAATACCCCCAGCTTCACAATGCAAGTCTAATTTATTCTCACAATATAAGTCCACTGATAAAATCAAAAGGGGTTCAGTGCATCTTTTTTTCCTGATTTGCACTTCATAATCTCTTCCAACTAATGGGGTGATTGCCGAATCCATATCTGATTGACTTCAACACAGCTATTGTTTTGATATCCTAATTGGCCCAGAATTGGCTGGGGACGGCTGTTAAGGAATCAGTTCCTAAAGGGTTAACTTTCAGCTGAAATCATTGCTACACCAGAAGGCAAAAGCTTAAAGAGATTTAGACCCTTGCACATGCATCATGTTTAAATCACACCTAGGGCCCTAGGCTACTGAGGAAACAATTGGACCTCAGAGTCTCCCCACCAAAGAACTTATGGTTCTTTTTTCCTTTGGTAAACAGCAGAAGCACCAAAGAAAACAAGTACTGACTATTCGATTTAATGAAATTATAACCAACATGGCAATAACGGGCGATAAATTAAAGCGTAATTTATTTACCCTTTGTTGTTGTTTAAGAAGAAGTTTCATGTTCCGGCACTCATAATTATCACCTCTTTGGTTGGGGACTCCCAATGTACCATCACCACACCTGTAGGTTAGAAAATACAAGTGGAAAGGAGCGGTTCAATTTACTGATGACTAATTCTAGAAAATGTATGGAAGAGATAAAGTGTTTAAAGTTTGAAGAACAAAGCAAACCACCTGTGTAAAGTTCCAATGGAGCACGTTTATAAGCATGCATGTAATGAAAAAGGACCATAATTAGATTTTGCATTGGTCAGATATACAATAATTCTTTGGTTTCTATGTAACTACATAAGTACATATAGTGCCCAAAATTTTCCCTTATAATTATTTATCAATGCATAACAAATTTTACTTAAGAAGATTTCCTATCATTGATATAAACTTTCATAATGCAACTTTAGGTAAATGCTCATGTACAAATCAGGTATTGTTCTGATGAGTTTAGATAAAGTATACCATTTTGTCAGATTTGAGTCCAGAGTTGAATAAAGTGAATAAGCAATGGGAAAACCAAATCTATTAAGCCCCTTTGAATAATGCACTTGCACACATTAGCATCTGTCAGCACAAGGTGCAATAAGATCATATCCAATTGCAATGCTTGGTGACTGGGGTGTAACTGATGACTAAACTATTTGATTATGATTATCTAAAACTTTTTTCAAGATCATATGATTATCTTAAACTCAATCCCCATGTTTAGACTTTAAGCTGTAGAACTCAGTATGTTGTGATTCTACAATATAAACAAGCAAGATTCCTCCTGCACTTCAAGGAATATATCCAACATCCATCAAAGGCCTTCATGAATAGATGAGAAAATTACATAGCTCACATCTGTGCTTATAACCTGCAGTTTTATTTCGATTGCACATGATTTCAAATGCACTACATAGTTTCCAAACCTCAGATGGTAAAAACAAAATATAAGCAATGTGACGAATTGTCAAGGTACAGGTGGTAATTTACTAAATTGTTAACTTTTAAGGTACAGGTGGGATCAGGGAAGTGCAAAGAATGAAAAGCACAGGTATCAGAGGTGCAATTTTCTTTAAATAATACTCCCTCTGTCCAAATTTATGTCATATTTCCTTTCAGCACATAGACCAAGGAGATATTGAACATGACTAAACTATCCCTAATTATTATCTCGAAGCATTATATCCAATGCAATGCATGCATGTAGAGTAAAGCTGGATATTTGTTAGGGGTATAGAGTGAACATCACACTAATTTTGTATTGAAATGTGAAATATGCCTTATATTTGTGAACAAGACCATTCAAAAAATATGCCGTGTATTTTTGGATGGTTCCTACAAGGATTCCTCAGATCATCAAATACATACCCTACCCAGCAGTTTCTGCACACATCAGGATCACACTCCCTGTCAGCAGCAAAGCATGGACATTGGCGGCTGCGACACTGACTCTTTGCACAATGACAACCTCGAAAACGATTCTTGCACATTTTAGGGCACCTGGCATGCAGAAGGCATAAGCTTTGGCACAGGTAACATGAGCAATCACTGAATTATGACAGCAGGATGAGGGTAACAGACAGATTATTCGCATGCTAATGTCTCTGTGTGCATGTGTTCGTATAGTTTATTTCAGTCAATACTAAAAAATTCTCAAAGTAATAACCAACAAAATATCCATCACCAAAAAGTAGCTATCCAATTTGATTCTCTAATGAGATTTCTTCACCATTTGTGTTCATTTTGTACTATGCAGCTTTGAGAAAAAAAAAAGGAATTCAGTAACTTGGATGTTTTCTGTAAAGAATAAAAGGATGGTAACGATACAGCACCGCAACGCAATAAAAACATGAATTACTCTACTAAGCGATGTAATAGCATATGAAACAAGAGTACATCTATAAATATACCAGAGTTTATTCATGAGCAATGCTATTGATATCCAGGACAGAGTTTTTTCGTAAGCAATGCTATTAATATCCAGGACAGCCATTGTCAGTTTTCACTTTGTCTGCAATAAGACTAACCAAGCAAAGTCTAAACAAAGGATGAGCGTCTACCATCTAGCAGAGTGGGGAAGTATCTCGTACCAGAAAAGGTAGGTTAATGCATAGAAGAGATTGATGCATAGTCAATAACTAAAATAAATCCATAGCAAACATACAAAAATATATTTTCCATGCATAGAAACATATGCATAATAATGCAACTTGTTGCAAAGAAAAGCAAGTAACTCACCCACAGTATTTCTCACAGCATGTTCCATTTGTGAGACATGGGCACTGCTTCCCACATGCAGATTGACAGCCACAAGGATTGTACTGCCGACAAGGCTGATCCTTCCTTTCTGTAATCCTTTTCCTTATAAAATGGTAGCCTGCGGATTTCCAGGTGTACTTCAAACGACGGACTCTTCCACGCCTTCTAACATACCTTGCTCTTGTACGCAACTCATTGCCCTGGGAAGTCAACATCAAAAATACTAAAATAAGATACCACTTGGAGGAAAATACTAATAAATGAGGACTAAAGTGAAGCCTACCTTTATATATCCTTTAACAAGAGAATCAACACCATTGAGGGCTCCAGATGCACTACTGTTTTCGATATAATTCATATATTGAAAAACATCTCTGCATGTTTTCATTCCACCAAGAAGGTTCCGAGCAATTAAACAGCTGCATGAAAGAAATCATGGGTTCAGTATAACTATTGAAATTAGGGAAAGCAAGGTAAACTTACGATTATATTTACAATAAAGAAGACCCCCAATATATTTATAACACATCCCAACAGGAAGGGGATTTATGAGTCTAATGGAAAAATCCTTCTACATGGAAAACCATGCTCCAATGCAACTATGTGCTAGATGATGCAGAAATATTCCCATTCCGCATTCAGATACTCAATTAATGACCCTTCATCAATATAGCTTCGTGTTTGAGAGAAGAGAAGCTGAATCTACAAGGGGGTGTCTGAAAATTTTGGTAAAAAAAAATATAATATAGTTTTGGCAAGTCTAACAATGATGCACCTAGTTTTGCTTGAAAATCGGTAATTTGCTGCAACATGTCAAGTGCCATGATGCCTTAGATATGTGAATTTATTTGCATGTATTACAATACTTTGGTACAATATTTGCAGTGTACTGTTAAAATATTGCACTCCAAATATGATACTGTTGTGCTGTACTGCAATGTTTTTTTGTAACTACTGCTTTTCTACAAGTAGTGCAACTTTTTTAACTGTTTCAGTACAGCATGTGACTGCAAGATAACAAAAAAAATAAAAATCAGACATCCAAATTTTAGCAATTCTCTTCTTTCATAGGTATTGAGTTAGGGAATTTAAAAATTATCAAACAACAATAAATATCTTATTTTCTATTTTCTCTCTTCTCCATTTTTATGATAGTCCCCTCTTCTGCATACATGGACTTGAAATCCACTAAAATTCTTCTCTAGTTGCTCAATAAATGTGCATTCCAGAAATGTAGCATCGTAAGGTAAAGTTGAGTATTAAATTGCATGCATCAACTTTACTCTGTTCAGAAACATGCATACAGGTTATGCAAAGCTACACAGAGCATTCCACCTGACTAGTTGTATAATATTCAGCAACACATTGGGATTAAGTCAGTGTAAGGGCAAGCTTGGATTGGGGGGATTTGGATTCAAATCCTAAGGGTAGTTCAAATTTCAACTCAGTCCCAAAAAATCCCAACGAAAATTCCCTCATCAAAACACCCTAAAAAAGGTAATGAAATCATTGATATAAAGTTGGTCACTAGGTAAAGGGACCAACCTGTTCCTTCCAAAAATCTCTAAACCTTTCACTAAAAGCCCTTGCTCAATCACTTTCCAAGATCTACCATTATCTTCTTGCTTGCATATATTCTCATCAACAAACTCCTCTTTCCTTGAACTGCCATAACCATCTGTTGCTGAATGTTCATTATTTGTTTCCTCCATCGAATCATTCAGAGCTGCCGCAAAAGCAGAGTTATCCTCCATTTGAGGTGCACCCTTCTTTCTAGAACTTCTTGTGCTAGGAGCATTGTATTGTGAGGATGAATCTTTATTACCGTTCCGTGTATCAGATCTAAGCTTCATATCCCTTGGCCAAAGGAATCCACTTACAACAGAATTAGAGTCCGATGGTGCCATTTCTCTTTGTCCTTTTTTCACACTCATAAGAATTCTCTCAGCAATTCTTTTATTGGTACTTTTCTTGATTCCACCTTTTGGGCCAATTTTAACTTTTGAGGGGCAAGGAGAGTGTTGCGGAGATTTACTGCTTATTGGGTGTACTTCTGACTCACTGCTTTCTGAGGCAAGCCTTGCAATTGAAGAGCTTTCGCTTTGTTGAGATTTTGTTTTCCTTCCACTAGAACCATACTTTTTCTTATTTGAGCCTAGCTGGTTCCATGCATTGTCCGATGTGTGAGTTGGCTCCTCAACATCAAGAAGCATGTCAGAATCAATTGCAGTAACAGCATCTGGTTTACAGGCCTGGCAAAATATGGTTTACAAAACAAATATCAACGCAAAGTCATGTGCTTCTGTTTCATAAGTTAAAGCACCGCACAAGACAAGCCGCTTTTCAGAAGTCATCCAACATAAAATACAAACCAGTTTATAACAATGAATACCACATGGTATACCATCATCCATGCTGCTCCAAGGTGGTTGCTTCTCAGTCTGTATGAAGAAGACACAAATTAGAACACGCAATTTGGGAAATAATTCTTCAACTTCAAAACTTACAGGAAATACTAAATCTTGAGAACATCCATGTACTTTGCAATCAAAAACCTGCCAATTTAAAAATGAGCATAATGTTCATCAGCAAACCAGAGGTATTAAAAAAACATGACAGTTGACCAATAAACATACTAGGCATCGTCGACAAAAGAGATTGTCAAAGGAATCCAATGCTGCATCCAAATCTTTATCACAGTACACATCTTCTCCTTTGACATTAACTTCAACCACTTTGTTAAAAGAATACTCAGTTTTCTCCCCATGTAGGACCTCATATCTGGCCTGTAAAATAGGCTGATGTGTCTTAATTTTATAAAGTAAAAAAAGATGAATAGGGAAAGGAAAAGCCCAAATTGGCCAAATGTTCATGTGAGATTAAATGAATGCCATATGAACAGAAAACTAACCTTTATACCATCAGCAGCCCTCCCAAGACATCGAGCTAGCATTTCCAGCACTACATCAGACATGCCACATTCTTGAATGGTCGTCCTAACAGAGTAGCAGAGGAACACAACTCATTAGATAAAATCACCCATACAGTGGGGAAAAAGCACACAGCAGAAGCCAAAATCTAAATTCATCCACAAATTACTTGTGGCGACCCGCATAATTAGCTCAGGGTAATAACAGTAGCACTATCATTACCTGGGTTAATTACACGAATCTCGGTGTAGTGACTTAACAAAATATCAAATAACCCGACATTTTATCAGTTACTATACCGTGTTCAGAATGTTGCAGCAGAACAATAATTAGAGACTGAATGAAAGTATATTTCATTCCAGGCCACGCAAGATTACATGTTTAGTCCATAATTATACATAGGATCCAAGTACAACAAAATATAATACACAGATACTAATTACACAAAAGACTGACAACGATAAAGCACGGCTACCCTACCCAGCACTCTATCCCTCTTGGTAGTCCTCCTCGTAGGTTTAGTTCTGCGGGTGACCCTCACCCCAAGTCTTGTAGTCGGTCCAATTGGGATCCATATCCCAACCCGATAAATAAACACCGGCACCAACCTCTAACCAAAGGGAGATTTAACAAGAGTGAGTACAAGGTACTCAGCAAGCATTAATAGCAAAATACATAATATGAGTTTCTCCAACACTCACCACATATCCATCTCTCTCAAATCCATCTTCAGGACAAATAGGTTTTATTAGGAAAACATGGATTTCAAATTTTAATTCTTGAAATTACTACTATCACTCGTATATGAGGCAGACTTAGCTTCCGTAGCCTCCAATCCAGGAGAAGCATGAATTCATGATTTGAACCTGCGCAGGTTTGTACCACTTTATACATAGCGAACCCATAACGTTTATCACTACTCAGGTATTAAATCTCCAACCCTAATAGCCAACGGATAGTGGTGTCCTCCACTGGATTCTACCTACTCTCAGCATACCAGTTGTATTTCGATAAATTATACAGTATAGTACTCCGACTAAAACCGTAATACTATACTCAACCATTACGCAATACAGTACTCCGACTATAACGCAGTATTGTACTCCGACTAACACGCAGTACAATACTCTGACTAACAACATACTAGTGTACTCTGTTTACAAAGTACAACACTTCGACTAACAACGCAGTACTGCATTCCGACTAACCACGGAATACTCTTCTCATGGCGTTTAATATATCGTCAGGTCATCCACAATTGATTTTGTATCCCTCACTGGGCCTCCGACATATCTCATCTTCACACCACTCTTAGTTACCTACTCTTACCCAATGTAGATATCAAACACCGTCATAGGACAACCTTTTCTGGTCATTTCCACACACTATGGTTTGTTTATCCTTATATCATAGCCTATGTAGAGGGCTCCTCCGACAAATTCTCAACCCATGGCACCCTCTACCACCCCATATTAATAATCATACGCCACACCCAATTATCATTTCCTCAATTCAATCCAAATATCAATTCCATAACAAACCATAATCCACCCAGTCCCAATCTAAGATTTTCAATTCAAGTATATGTTTTCCCATGCATGAATACACATACGTATATACTGAAATCAATTAAAGACAAAAAATTGTTCAAATGAATGCTTGCCTGAATTAGGATTGTAAAACTCGGCCTCACCCAGAATCTGATGGTGGTCTAACTGGTTTGTTTCGGGACCTGACAAGTTAAAGTATTAAACTACGGCAATAAATCTACAGCAAATTTTACAGCGTCAACCTTTTCGGGAACTCTCCAGGCTAATACAGGGGTGCTGCCCCATTTGCTAAAATACTCTATTTTGACCCCAATAAACATTATTTTAGCAGCATTACAACCAACAATTTAATTAATACCAGAATTACAATTTTAAAGATTAGCTACCTAATTAATAGCATCTAGTCAGGTTATTTTCAAAATTTCCTATGATTACGAGACGAGCAAAATTAAATCTATCGCATTTCGCCACAAGGACCCATTTCTAAAATTTTTCCTCTTTTTCTCCTCTCCTCTCCTTTTCTTTTTCTTTCCCTTCTCCTACCCTTCTCTTGCCGATACCTTCGACTCCTCGGGCTCTCCTCCTGCGCTCTTCGTTGGTTCCTACCCTCAGCGCCTCCGGCCCATCGACTGTCGCCGGCCTCCAGCCCGGGTCACCGCCGGTCTCCTCTCTCCGACCGCTCCTCTGGCCTCTATTGTCGCCGCCTCTACTCTGGATCCCCCTCGTCTAGTCCGATCGCCACATCCCTCTCTTCTCTACCTGTCACTCTCCCCTAGCAGTCGGTGCTCCCCTCGCCGGTTAGCCACCGCCTCCCTTCCTCTTCTCTCCTGTTCCACAGCCGGCCTTCCCCCTCAGCTCAGCCACCGACCCCTCTTCTCCAATCTAATCTCCCCTCCCTACTCCCCCCCCTGCGTGGCTCAGTCGACACCAAGCCGATCTACTCTCTAATCCCTCCCTCTACTGTTTCACGTCTCTACTGGAACTTCTACTTGATTGCAATTTTTTACTTTTATTGCACATCTTTTATTGTTGCAAGAATTTGGCCGATGATGCATGAGGTCTAGTGGGACGGCAGGCAACAAGCTAAGCAACCCTAGAGCTCCACTCTACTGAGGCCAAGATCCTACCAGCAAGTAACCTATTAGTAGTACTTCTACTGCTAAGGTTCACCTGAGGTTTGCTGGTTCGGGAAAGACAGTCGGTGTGGTTTTGTTGAGGTAGAGGAAAGAGAGGTGGCCGGCAGGGTTTGGTGCTCCTTCTGTGGTCTTGCGCCTTGCTTGATTATGTTCTCTTGGGGTCTCCTCCTGGTTCGGCTTGGGGTTCTTCCTTATTCAGTTCTTGGGGACTCCTTGCTCCTTGCTCGCCTGGCTCCGCTTCTTGCACTGGGTGAGCTCTGGCTTGGGGGCTCCTTCGACTTCTTGTTCTTCTTGGTCCGCTGGTGTTCTTGCCTTTGGTTTTGGGGTGCTCTCGGTTGCTTTGGTTGTTTGGCTAGTGCTCGGTTTGAGTGGCTAAGGAATGGATGCGTGCCTTGTTGCCTTGGCTGGGCTGAGAATAAATGGCGCTTGCTGCCTTTGCTCCCTTCGACAGTAAAGGAGGCATGGCCTCCCTTGCCTTGCCTCGATCGATGAGCTCCAAGGGGGGCAGCACTACTGTGGTCTTGATGGCTGATTGAGACAATGCTAGCTTGGTCAAACTTACCGAGTTACCTGCCTTGGCCTTTTTACTGAGTTACTACGTGGTGGCTTACTATTTGGCTCTAAACGCTACGGATACCCGCAATCCGAACAGGTAAGTTACAGCTGCCGAGTGATGAACCCAAACTAGTGAGAGATGCCGACCTGGCCCTAACGGTTCTGGTATCTCGGTGATTTGATTCCCTCGCCTGCAAGTCTGACGGCAGTCCTCTAATTCTATTCTAATCATTCTACTCGCATTTTCAATTTTCCAATAGTAAAATATTTTAATTACTCTACCAATTAGCTAATACTACCCTTAAATCACTTACTAATATTCTGGAGTGTTTCATTACTCAGATTAAAACTAGAAGGCGTAACCTCCGTATTTTAGTTATCCGAACAATATGCTATGAACAAACCTTGCAGCAAAAAATCAAAATCGATTTTCAAAATAGGAAATCACCTGCGAGCTATGATATAAGAACATTTACAAAAATAACATAATCCTTAATCTGATCACGACAGATAAATCAAGGATAAGCTCAATTTTGATGTATACCCTGACTATATCGGCCATGCTGTTGGTGGAATTTTTCTCTACATGTATCTTTATTCTTTGTGAAACATTTTTCAGCAATTGGAAATATTTGTGCAGTGGACGTATGCATGCATATGTGCATTGTATGGGACGTATATTAGCAGACTTTTTCTTGTAGTGCAAATCATGATGGATGGCCTGCATCTACATAGCAGATCTATTCTACTTAGTCAGCTGGAGATAATCTCACCCACAAGGCAAATTGGTGAACGTATCTCTTCTGGCAAGAAGTTCCAAACAAGCAGCCAAGAATTCTTGCCAGCAAAAGCAAGCTTTGAGAAAGGATACCAATCACCTTGTCGAGTAATCTTGCTCACCCTAGCAAAAGAACCAAATAATAACCTTGCTAGCCATAGCCTTACCTAGCTAGGCTAGTTTCCCCATAGAAGCAATGCAAGGATGAGCAAGGGAAAAAAGCATGCCCATAATATTCATCATCTCATTGTCTAAGTAAAACAAGCTTACTGTCTAGACTGTACAAGTCCATGCTAGTCTAATCTAGCCTAATACTATCATCCAATATAGAAAAATGTTTATAAAAATAGCATGATCCTATATCCGATCATGACAGATAATTCAAGGATCAGCATAATACCATAATGACATAATCTTCATCATCTGGCTGTTTAAGTAAAATAACCTTATGTCTCAGGTTCACGCTAGCCTAATCCTATTATCCAATCCAATCAAACTTTTTGAAGAAATCACTTAAACAACAGTAACAGCAACCTTGAGTAGACAAAGAAGAAAATAAAGCCCGATATGATATTAGCTATGAAAGTTCTCTACTACATTAAAATGAAATGAAGCTATGCATAACATAATATTTACTTGACTAACATATTTGTATTACTTTACGAATTCTGATGTATTATGTTTTCTGAAAGAAAATTAATGTAAAATGTGTACATTATTGTTTCTTCTAGAAGCTATGAATTGTAAAATCATCAAATCACGTATTAGTGCAAAAGTTAAGCAGGAGGTACTGGACACATAAAGGCAAAAATAAAAGAGCAAATTATGTTGCGTGTCACAGAACTTGTTTAGTTGGTTCATGTCACATAACTCCCAAACTGCACGTCTAGGTCACTAAACTCGTTTAAGTGGGTCACTCTAGGTCATTAGGCATTAGCACGCCAACCTGGGTGCGACCAATGACATGGCATGCTAACTTGTGCCACCGTGGCATGAAGCACACATCAACACAAAAAAGTACACATGTAGTTGCAACAAAGCACAAATCTAGTTGCCCTCCCCTTGTAGCCCCCTTGCCTGCCATCCACGCTCGAGCCCCTTATCACTATCATTGACTTTGCTCGGTCTCAATTCCTTGCTGCCAATATAGTGTTATGAGCAGGCTTCTCTTGTGCTTGCTCGAAGGCACGCGTACCCGGCCGCTGGCCAGGGCGAGCGCCGCTTGCCGATTTAACTTCGCCAAATGGCCGCTCGTTTGGGTAGGTTTGGCTGTTTATCGGAGCCACCGCCTTGGGTTAGAGTTTTGTGGCAAAAACCAATCTGCCTTTTCTTCTTTCTTTTCTCATATATATAGTCTTTAGAAATCCTAACAACCTTTTGCTAAAGATAGAGATCTGAAACAAAACCCAGATCCTCAACTTGAAACGGAAAGTAACTAACGCTATAAGCTAACAAGGACATACGCACGCCACATCAAAACTTTCCTAATCCCTCTTCTTTCTATAATAGACTTGATCATAGGATGAGCGCATATCATCACTCCCCCCCTGAAAAACCAGCTTGTCCTCAAGCTGAAAGTCAGGAAAAGATCGCCGGAGAATCGTAGCATCGACCCAAGTGGCTTCGTCTTGCGGTTCCCCGGCCCAATGGACTAGGAATTGACGCTTGCCCTGAAAGAAACGCTGAGCCAAAAGCTGAGACGGCTCCCGTGGAATCTCGGACGGTAGCGGGGACACGACCTCCGGCAGAGCAGGCACGTCCCCAGGTGGTTTGCCAGTGAAGGGCTTTAAGAGAGAAACATGGAAGACATTATGTAAACGAGATTCCGCGGGCAATGTCAGGCGATAAGCGACCGAACCAATCCTTGCTTCCACCCGATATGGACCAAAATAGCGAGCTGTCAACTTGTGGACAGGAGACTGGCGGACTGAAAACTGGCGGTGGGGTTGCAAACGAAGCCAAACCCATTCTCCCGGTTGAAACTCCACCTCACGATGATGTGCATCATACCGTTGCTTCATACGATTTTGAGCCTGGCAAAGATGCGTCTTGGCTTGCTCCAGAATCAAATCGCGATCAACTAACTGACAGTCCACGGTATCAATGGTGGTCGCCCCTTGCTGATATGGAAGTAGGGCAGGGGGTTTACGGCCATACACCAGTTCAAATGGCGTCGTCCGGTGGGCAGAATGAAAAGAGGTGTTAAAACAGAATTCGGCCCATGGCAGCCACTTGGCCCATGAAGAAGGATTATCCGCGGCCAAACAACGAAGATACATCTCGACTGTACGGTTGACCACCTCAGTTTGCCCATCGGTCTGCGGATGATATGCCGTAGAAAAGAGAAGAGTAGTCCCGCTCCGCTTGAATAAATCTTGCCAAAATGCACTGAGAAAGATAGGATCACGATCAGAGACAATGGATTCTGGAATGCCATGTAATCGAACCACGTGATCAAAGAAAAGAGATGCCACTGCTGCTGCTGTTGTCGGTCTTGCCAGTGCCATGAAGTGAGAATACTTGGAAAGTCTGTCCACTACCACCAAGATGGCTGTCTTACCACAGGATTTGGGAAGAGCAGTGATAAAATCCATGGAAATATCTGCCCACACCTGTTGAGGTATAGAAAGGGGTTGCAAGAGACCCGCTGGGGACAACGAACTAGTTTTATTGCGTTGGCATACCATGCATTTAGCGATGAAGGATTCCACTGTCTGGCGTTGTTTGGCCCAATAGAACTCAGCTTGAACGCGACGTAAGGTCTTCTGCACACCCTCATGAGTAAGGTTATGAACCGAAGCGATAATGGTCTCCACAAGAGGGGATGAAGCTGGCACAAAAAGGCGATGTCCCCGGTAGACCAAGTTGTTTGCTACCCGCCATTGGGTGCGTGGTAGCCTGACAACAGGGGGGTCGGGCATAACCGAGGAAGAAGACTCGTTTGTGCTGGACGACGACGTACCTGCACCCACGTCATGTGTATCTGATGCTACTGCCGAGCCGAACTTGTCATGGAGGTGCCGAACCTCCGGATGGTTTCGTAATTCCTGCAGCCATGCATTGCTTGTGATGCCCACTGGAAGGGAGAGTGCTGCACAGGCGGGAGCTTCAGGAGGGATGCGAGATAACGCATCGGCTACCACATTCATCTTGCCGGGTTTGTATTCCACTCGAAAGTCAAAGCCCATAAGTTTACTCAACCAATGCTGTTGAGGCGGAGTGACTAGGGCCTGTTCCAATAAATATTTGAGGCTGCTATGATCGGTGCGCACAATAAAAGACTGCCCCCACAAGTAGGGGCGCCAATGCCGCACAGCTTTAGATAATCCGATGAGTTCACGCTCATATGCGGCCAACTTGACATGCCGAGCGGCCAATTGACGACTAAAATAAGCGATAGGATGCCCCTGTTGTTGTAGAACTGCGCCAATGCCCGTACCCGAAGCATCACACTCAACCACAAAAGGAGTAGAAAAATCGGGCATTTGTAAGACAGGAGCCGATATTAATACCTTCTTTAAGTGAGCAAAGGCAGTCTCGGCGGCCGGAGTCCAATGAAAATTTTGGTGGCGCAACAAGGCTGTCAGAGGTGCGGCCAAAGAAGCATAATCCTGAATGAAACGGCGGTAATAGCCGGTGAGACCTAAGAATCCCCGTAAGGCCGTAACCGACAGAGGGTGCGGCCATGAAGCAATAGCCTGAAGTTTGGTTGGGTCGGCGGCTACGCCATTTCCGGAAATAATGTGCCCCAAGTAGCCAATGGATCCTTGAGCAAAGGCACATTTGGATTTCTTCAAATAAAGCTGATGACAGCGAAGACGACTCAGAACTAAATGCAAATGGGAGCAATGATCCTCTTCTGTGCGACTATAGATCAGGATATCATCAAAGAAGACCAAAACGAATTTACGAAGGAAGTCTTGCAAAATGTCATTCATAAGGGCCTGAAAGGTAGACGGAGCATTCGATAATCCGAATGGCATAACCAGAAATTCATAATGGCCATGATGAGTGCGAAACGCTGTCTTTTCAATGTCATCCGCATGCATTCGGACTAGATGATACTCCGATCGAAGGTCCAATTTGGAGAAGAATGTAGCATGCCGAAGTTCATCCAATAACTCTTCCACCACCGGAATGGGAAAGCGGTCTTTGATAGTCCGTGCATTGAGTTCACGATAATCCACACAAAAACGCCAGGACCCATCAGCCTTCTTTACGAGCAGTACTGGTGAGGAGAAAGGAGAGCGACTCTCTCGAATGAGGCCCTGTTGAAGCATTGCCGTGCATTGACGCTCAATCTCGTCCTTTTGGCGATACGGGTAACGGTATGGCCGAACCACCACCGGATCCGTACCTACGGTCAAGCAAATACGATGGTCGCACGGCCTAGACGGAGGAAGGCCCTGTGGTTCGGCAAAAATATCGTGAAACATGGACAAAATCTCCTGGACTGGCGCGGAGCCGGATATGGTCGAGTGGATCATATGAAAGTGGCGCTTGTCCTGAATACCCTGTAGTTGGACTGGTTCTCCTTGCAAGGTGAAGGTCATGGTAAGAGTTTCAAAGTTCCACTGAATATTGCCCAGCGTGCGCAGCCATTGGATTCCCAAGACCACGTCAAAACCATCCAGGGGAATAATGAGGAAGGGAGCCCGGAAGGTGTGAGACTGAACGCTAAAGTGAGTTGCTGGAAGCGCTCCAAGACAAGGGAGATGGCCGCCACCCGCCACTTGAACCTGTTGTGTCGTGCCAGACACTGGTGTCCATGAGCCAGGAAGAACTGCAGCCCCACTGATGAAATTGTGAGTACTACCACTGTCGATCAAGGTGAGAAGACTACGCCCCTGAAGTTGAAGTTGCACCTGCATAGTTGTGCCATGCTTGGGAGCCCGGACTGCCAAGAGAGATAAGGATGGTGTTTCATCCTCTAAGGTGGTTCCGGCCAAGGATTCAATTTTCGTTTTCGGACTCCATCTCGGGCCTGGCCGAAATCCGAAATTTCGACGAGATTCGGAAATTTCGGACAAAATCCGGACGAAATTCAAAAACCAAAATTCAAATCCGGTTTTTTTTAAACCGAGAAATCAAATTCGGTAAAAATGACGAAATTTAGTCAAAAACCGAAATCTCGTGAAATTTTTAGGGTTTTCCAACTTTCAAATTTTTAGGTTTTTCAACTTCGCGGAAATTATGATCTACCGATCGCTCCATGGGAAATGACGTGGAGAACCCAATCCGGTCAAAATCCGGTCAAATCCGGGCCATTACGGTCAAATCCGGTCGACTTTTATACAAATTTCGGTCCGTTTAACCGAAATTTCGGTCCAAATCACCGAAATTTCGGCGAGATTTTAATGTACTGTAGCACTTCAAAAAAATTCTAGGGTTTTTTCATTTCGCCGGGATTATGAAACTCGGAGGGGTCCGAAATCCGAAATCTCGCCGAAATTTCGCCGAATTTCGGCGAGATTTTGAACCCTGGTTCCGGCGCCCTCCTGGACATCCTCGTCCTCATCACAAAGTTCAAGATGAAAAAGGCGCTTACACCGATGGCCCCTCGTGTAGATCTCGTCACAATTATAACAGAGTCCTTTGGCCCGACGGTCAGCCAATTGATCGGCACTGAGCCGCAGACGGAACGGGGCCGAGCTGTTCTGGGACTCGGCGGATGGGCCGACAGACGAACCCGGGCGGTGAGAGGCCCCTGAAGCGGCAATAGTCGGTGTCGTCACGGTGGCCTTGAGGTCATTGCCGCGTCCCGCAGTCACGGTGGACGCTTGATGTGATGGCAGGACAGAAGCGGGAAGCGCACCCCTGCTGAAGGAGGCGCGGAAGCGGCCCGCTGGCGTGCTGCCCAACTGGGTGGCCTCGGCAAGCCATGCATCCTTCCTTTCTTCGGCATCGCGGGCGAACCCAATGGCTTCCGCCAAATCGCGTGGCCGATCACGTCGAACATCTGCCGCGAGGGCAACTGAGAGTCATGCGGTAAATGTTTCGATCTGATCCTGCCGGCGCATTCGCGGTGTGCGCGCGAGGAGGCGCTGGAATTCTTTTGCATACACATCCACCCGCAGACTGCCTTGCTTCAGGTTAACCAAGTCCCCGAGAGGTCCCATGCTGGAAGAACGGGTAAACCGCCTGGACAATGTCGCATGAAAATCATCCCATGGAATAAAATGCTCCTCCAATTGCCAATTATCCAGGACCTCCAGAGCTTCGCCACGGAGGTGGATGCCGGCAATTTCCACCCACTCCTCCGCCGGTATGCGATAAAAGCGAAAGAATCGCTCACACTGTCGTAGCCAGCCCAAGGGGTCGTCCGTGCCATTATACTCGGATAGATCGAACCGAGGTGGGCGAGGTAGCCATCGTCGGTCGACTTCCTCCATGCCGCCGGTCCCGAACGGACGTCGGCGAACACCTTCATGATCGCCCCGACGGTTGTGCTGGGCGCGCCCATGGGGGTCTTCAGGCAGCCGATCGCCAGGGTTCCCCTGCCCCGGCGTGTGGCTACCGCCAAGCAAACCCGAGTTGGCTGCTTGTTGGTTGGCTTGGACAGTGCTGAGAATTTCTGCTAATAAGCGATGAGTTTCTTGTCCCGCGATCTCCAAATAGCGACCGGTCTTCAAGGATTGATTGTTCATCATGTGCTCGGAAGTGGATCGGGATGGCCGTCCAGTGTTCTTCTTGCCCAGTGCGAGGCGCTGGCGATACCAAGTTGTTATGAGCGAGGCTTCTCTTGTGCTTGCTCGAAGGCACGCTGCGTGGCCACGGCCGAAAGCGGCCGCTATTAAACGAACTCGCCAGCGCGTCGCTCGTTTGGGTAGGTTTGGCTGTTTATCGGAGCCACCGCCTTGGGTTAGAGTTTTGTGGCAAAAACCAATCTGCCTTTTCTTCTTTCTTTTCTCATATATATAGTCTTTAGAAATCCTAACAACCTTTTGCTAAAGGTAGAGATCTGAAACAAAACCCAGATCCTCAACTTGAAACGGAAAGTAACTAACGCTATAAGCTAACAAGGACATACGCACGCCACATCAAAACTTTCCTAATCCCTCTTCTTTCTATAATAGACTTGATCATAGGATGAGCGCATATCATATAGTCACCTTCGTAAGATCTAGATAACACCATGTGTCACCACCCTTACAATCGCCTTAGTCGCCACAGTTCATAGGGGTTTCGGATTAGGGAGAAAATTGTAAAAGGCCAAGAAAACTAGCGGATTAGTTCAAATTACAATGGTTACGCCTGTCGTCATATGCACCCTATGCTATGGTGGCACGAGTCAATGTGACATTTCACTGGTCGTAGTTTGACTAGTGTACTAATAACCTAAAGTGACACACTTAAACTAATTCAATGACCTAGATATGCAGTTTGGAGTTCGGTGACCTACTTGAACCAGCTGGCCAAGTTCGGTGGCCCATGGTGCAATTTACTCAAAATAAAATATCAAAATTAATATTTCAAGCTTCTTTACCAAATGATAAAACCATCAGCACCTGTAAACCCTTTTTTTTATTCATCCTCCACAGCACCAACTTCACTATTGCTTCAATTTAAAAGTGCTAAGCTATTTGTACCTATGGAAGTTCTCCACCAGACAGAGGGTGAACCTACATACTACGCATACCCTAATATTTACTTAGCTGTCATGCTTATATCGACTACATATCTCAAGCTTCTTTACCGAATAATAATATTTTCAACATCTGTAAACTCTTCCCCCTTATCTTTATCCTCCACAACACTGCATACATCATTGCTGCAAATTAGAACTGTTAGGCTATTTATACCTATGATACTCTGCTACATAAAAAAAAAAGACACAAACATATGCACACTATAATATTTACTTCAGTGCGGTAAAAAAATGACTACTAAGGTTGATTAACCGGCTAATCAATCGTTGGCAACGGGTAAACCGCATTAAAAAATAGATGTCATCCTCGAATGAGTACAGACTAATTTTTAAACTTTGGCCACTAATATTCATATAAGTATTTAAATTTGTCACATGGATATGATATTAACATAATTGTCATCAAAAGTACTTCCAATTCATTATAGTTTATATTGTCTGCTACTATATAATTAAGAAATATAATAGTCAAAGATGTGTACTAGAGATTGTGCCGATGTCCAAAATGACATATATTTCTTAACAGAGCTAGAATTTCTTAGTCTCTCGGTAGAACAGTGTAAACAATATGTACCTTATAGATGAAGCATAAACTAAATATTACAAATTAGGAGCAAGATGCACTGTTCCGAAAATCCCCACAAAATTCATGGATGTACTACATGTAATGTTATATGCAATTTATGCACATGAAATTTCTAAATCAAATTTATCCATACCATAGAATACCAGAATAGCACCACTGCCCTGCGTCTCAATTTTGGTATTGTATAATATGAATTAATTTGTCCTTGAAATTTAGCATGAACACACAATTTTCGCAAATAAGGGGGTCAGGTGCCCATAGAACCACCAAATTAGCTCAAATACAAGTCATCATATTTTATGGAGTGTTATCATATCATGACTTTGATATGTAAATTATTTTAAATATATATGAATAATTTCCCTTTGATAAATTCCAATTCACATAACTTTTTCATTGTGCTGATTTCTTAACCGTCATACTTGCATTGTTTATGTTTCCTCATGTATTGTGTTTTCAAAAGGAAAATATGATTGAACTTTTACTTTAAAGAGAAGTAAGTGCAATAGCACTTCTTCAGGAAACTATGATGGTAAAATCAGCACATCCGTCAATCACAAACCATTGTAGAAATTAAGCATAAGGTAATGTACATTAAGAACCAGCTTCTTTACCGAATAATAAAGTCTTCAGAATTTTTGAACTCCTTTCTCTCCTCTTCATCCTCAACAGCTTCATCTTCACTGTCGCTGCAAATTAAAGCTTCACCACAATTTGCATCATAGTAAATCCTTCGCCTACCAAGTACAGATTGGTCCTCATTCATCCTCTGGTTCCTGCAAGAAACCCCAAGAAACCTTACATCTCACAGAACCTTATGAGACCTTACTCTTGAACATTGGAAAACCATTGGATTTTCATCTTCTGTGTTCATGTTTGCGTTTGTTTTTTAGAAAAATAAAACCTTTTTGTAGGTAATATACTGCAAAATTCTATATTAGCAAAAACTTCAATGGAAAGCATGTTTCAATATGATCATTTGCTGTTGCTGCTGCTCTCCCACCCTCCCTCTCTCAACTGCACAGCAGCGGCTGCAGCGGCAAGAGCGTCGAGCAGCAAACAGCCGAAATTAGGGATATATTTCTATTATCAATATCTGATGGAGGTATGCAGGAGTTTTGGGGATGTTGAGAAAAGCCTATGATTATAAACAGACCTGTCCAAAAAAATCCACGTTGTATAAGGTGGAAGATTTGGCACTTCTGGTAGCTTAATTGGTCGAATGGCATTCTTTGCACCTAGATTTCCACCAAAAACAACAATCGATGTGGCATACGAACTTTCTTCTTGACAACTGCCAGCATCTTTCTCAGCAGGAGACACCTCAAGACTATGCAAGGAACACAATGCATCGTCTTGCCTTCTTGTGAGCAAATTCGAGACTAAATCAGTACCATTTGATGTATTACTTTGTCTGATTTTTGACAAATTGTAATTGTTCTGTGTAAAGGTGCTGAGCTTAAACCTGTTCTCCTCTATCCTATTCTGGAAAAAGATTAACAATAAGAAATAGTAAAACGACAGAAATATCTGGTAAAAATACTATGAAAAGGGCAGAATGTGTAACTTTGAAGCACCTTAATGTAAGTAAAACGATCTGCTGTAACTTTCTTGTTCAATGAGTCAATAACACATAAAACATACCGGGAGGTATTGCTTTCTTCTTCAGCTGACATAGCCTGATTAATGTGAGTAACCTAAGCAAGCATGTGTAGTAACTTTATCAAAACTCACATAGTACTTATGTGATTGAAGGGTATAAAGCTCAAAGCCAAAACCAAGAGCGCAACTATTAGTTCTTCTCAACACTTACAGCTCCTGAATAAGAACATGCACAGCACAAGAGTATATGACCAGTTTGTAAAGCTATTAAAAAGTAAAGAAACAAAACTCTAAACTGCTTATATAAAATAAACTGGAACAGAAGATAAGGTAGTAAAAAATAAAAACAAATGCATTATAAAAGAAAAAACAAAAGTAAAGGTACACATTTCTATTACATCTCTGAGTTGTCATGTAGTGAGTTCATGTTATTCATTAGATGAGCAAAATTTAGGCTCGCACTTCTTTATGGGCCCAGCATGATTTTGACTTCAGATCAAAGGGTTAGCTTCAATAGTGGTAAGCTATTATTTCGCCCTTGCTAAACCCAGCTCTGGTCCAGTTTCCATTCATCTTACATAACTATAAATTCTATAATTTTTAGAATGTGCAACATTATTTGCACGAAATCTTCTGCACGCATCACTTTCTTTTTAGCTTTGCATTCTTACATATCAAACTATGCAAATTATGGCATTGATTCTTAAAATCTTTTAAATGAAAAGGGTATAAATTGACACGAAAATGCCCCCACAAATAAAAAAGTAAAAACACACAAATTTGCAATAACTAAGTAGTCATAACCAAGAGACCGTAAGTTTTTCTTATGTTTATCAAGCAAAATTTTAGACATAATTACATTTAACGGCATCATGATTACTGATTTAAGCATACAATGTCAGTATACCATAGAGACATGATAATTTACTATATAAGAAACAGGAAGAGTGATTTTGTCATATTTTAGTATCCATTTTTGTGTGGGCTGCGGTACTTTTCCAAATGGTTGTAATCCAGAATTCCCTACTATGCGAAAAATGCAATAGGTTCCGCAAAATATAAGCAATACTCCCTCCGGTTTGGTAATACCTGTCATTTTGGACATAGTGATGGTCAAACTTTCGAAACTTTGACTAACAACATATTTTTAAATATTTAAATTAGATACATAAAAATTATATGTGTAGACTTGTCTCGAGAAGTACTTTCATAATATTATAATTTTATTGAGTTTTATAAATATATTATAATAAAAATTAGCGGTCAAAGTTGTGTTTTGAAGACCGTGTCGATATCCAAAACGACAGATATTACCAGATCGGAGGGAGTACTTCAGAAAAGGAAGGAGCAGAACATCACATAACTCAATTCTTAGCCCACCAAACGGCAAGGATATAGCCTTGATGCCACATTCCCTGAATACAAGGAAAATACAATGCAACTGGCAAAAAGCGAACTCAAACACCATTTTAGCTCAAGAAAGCCTAACTATGCAATATCAAACGCACATTCCGTGATATGAGTCTAACAGGATGAAATAACCTAGTCATTCCCCTATGTCGTGCTGAAATCATCCGGAACAAAACTGTGTCGCCTCAAAAACACCGAGAACGAGCGCACCCGCCGCCGCCGCAAACACCACAACCTCCCCGCCGGCGAGCACGTACGCAACAGCAAAAGCCAAGCAACTAACTCAAAGCTCCACCTCCAAATCCAACACCCTCACCGGCAACGCCCCCACGAACACCACCAGATCTCTCCCCCAGACCCCCAGAATCCACCGATCGGTGCCCCAACGACCCCAATTTCCCACCCGCATTGCCCCCTCGACCCACGCAGGCCACCAGCCGACCCGCTTTCCACGAGCACACGAGACCGCCGCGGGAGGGAGGAACAGACCTGGGCGGCGCCGGCGGAGGGCTGAGAGCGGCTCGCGGATGCGGACGTGGAAGCCGACGCCGACACCTCCATGGCGAGCGTGCGAAACCCTAGCCCCCCGCGCGCGCGCGCTCCCCCGAGTTGGGCGCCGAGTTGTTTCGCTAGAGGGGAAAAAAAAGGCGGAAGGATTTGGTGGGGGAAGAGGCAAGGTGAGCGGAGGGGAGGGTAAGAGGGGGTTTTGAAATGGGCGGCCGTGGTGAGACTTGTGGTCAACCCTGTAGCGGCAGCGGCAGCGGCAGCGGTGGGGACGAGGGCGCGGGTGCGTGACCGGGTTGGAGCATTTCGTTGTCGCTGTCAGGTGGGGCGTTGATTGCTGGGGTCGGATGGCAGCAGTGGTATAAGAGGTAGGTAAAAGTTTTGGTAGTGATGCCGCGGGGTGGGTCAGATAAGAACGGTGTGAGCCCCGGCTGCGTGCGGCGGGTGGGGTGGAACCTTTACAAACCGAAGGTTCGTCTTTTTCTTTTCTCGGGAAATTCCATGTATATCTTCAGCGAAGCCAAACATTTATTTCAAATATATATAGGGCCTGTTTGGGAGAGCTTTGCTCCTCAATTTTTAGCTCCACTCCAAATTCGTGTAGTCAAACACCTCAACTCCATAGAACTCTAACTCCAGGAAAAATGCGAATCTAGGGGGCTGCTCCATGGTTTTTGTGAAGCTCCTCAAGGGGTACTCCAAGAAACACCGTTTCATACCCACTCGTGAAGTTGCTAAGTAATTACCCACTTTTGCCACTGGTTACACATATGAGGTAATTACCCACCTTTGCCACTGGTTACATCAACACCCAAGGACATAAATGGATATCCACACCAAAACCATTTATTCTTGAAGCTGAATCTAATTTGCAAGCCAAACACCTCCCTTCCCTACTTCAACTCTATGTTGGAGCTACTCAACGGTGGAGTTGATGAAGTGGAGCAGATTTTTTTGGAGTGAAGCTCTCCCAAACAGGCCCATACTGCCTCTTATACCAGAACGAAACGAAGACGACGCGCGGAGAGCCATGTCAGCAAATTTGCAAAAAGACCCCCGGTTGTCCAAAATATACCAAGGATCCTACGTCAGTGATTTTGCAAAAAGACCCCTAGGTTTCTTGGAATGCTGCTAAGGTCCTTAGATATTTTGCTCGTACAATCAGCGCCGAAGGGTGGATCTTGCCGTCCGCGTATTCTCCGAGCCTCGTATGAAGCATCTAGACCCCTAATTTATTTTGGTTTCAGAAAAACTAAAAAACGGTATACCGTTGCAACGGTATACCTCTGAAACTCATGAAACTTATGATTTTTTGCACTGAAACTCATGAAACTTAGCACTAAAAACTGATAAAATATGAAACTGATGAAACTAAACACTGAAACTCATGAAACCAGAACTGAAACTGATAAGTTTCATAAGTTTCATGGCTATACCGTTGCAACGGTATACCGTTCCCTAGTCACTCTCTTTTGGTTTTGGTAATTCATAATAATTATGTTAAAAGACTAACAATTTCTTTTAAGATTATGGGATCAAGTTGGTCACGATCACGGCAATAAGTGCATGAACAAATGAGGACAAGGAAAGAAGATTAAAGACTCGAGGTCAAGGTACAAGGGTAGTTAGATTGTTCTTTCATGTCATTGCCGATCTCGAAGATTGGAGAAAATATCGGATTATTGAATTAGTTGCCATATTATAAAGAGGGAAAGTTGACTAGTAGCTTGTGAATGGAAGGTTTGAATTGGCTTAACTATTCTCAAAATTCATACTTGAAGCATATAGTCGTAATTTGATTTTACATTCTTTCATTCTCAACAATTTCGACACTTCCGTTGTTCTTTGTAAGGTACTACCGAATTTTCTTGAGTAGTAGTTATATTCCAGAGCAGCAGTTTTTCTGAGTTTTCATTTCTCTCTGGCCCGGAGCTACCGTTTGTGTCTAATGTGGTACTACCGCTCCACGGTAGTACCAATTCTTTATGCGGCAGCTAACTTCCAGAAGAGCACCCTTCTGAGTTTTTAAACAGAGGTACTACGCAATGCTAAACGCGGTACTACCGGAACATCGGTAGTACCGAATTTATTAATGCGGTAGTTATTTTACAGAACGGGGAGCTTTTGAGTATTTTTGCCCCATGTTGAGGGTCAGCACTACCACAGTTAAAATGGCGGTACTATCAGATTATCGGTGGTACCGGATTTAAAGTACCGGCTGCTAATTTATAGAAAAGGGTATTTTTTAGTTTGTTCTCGGATAAATTGCCGGTACTACCGCAAATTTAATGCCGGTAGTACCGTACCCCTATAACATGCAAAAAATATCAAAGCATTAAATGCGCACAGTCGACCGTTACTTGTCATTTTCAAAGGTGCCATACTACCGGCTTTTAGTCGGCGGTAGTAACGCAAATCCTGATTTTTCATGATTTTGTCCCCTAACGGCAAGATTTGTTGGTGGAGGCTATAGATACCTCCCCACCTGCATTCATAGAGCTTCTTGGTGACTCATTGAATACTCTTGAGCTCTAACAAGTCCCCCTTCTCTCATTTGCATTAATTTCATCTTTTGAGGGAAGTTAGAAGCATTCAATTGCATTGATCGTTTTTGAGCCAATTGAAACCCCGATTCAACCTCGAGTGAGCTTCAACTCTCTATTCTCTTAGAGGTTGCCACTTCCTAGACAGTTTGGTGGCGTGGGATCGGTGATCTTCTCAACGGATATTATAAGAAGGCCCGATCAGTTGTAAAGGCAAGGAGCTCGCCTACCCGGAGTGGGGAAAAGCTACCCTGAGTATACGAGGAAGGCTCAATTGTGCAAAGGAGACGGCTTGAAGTGAGTCAAGCTATCTCAATGTGGATTAGGGGAGACCAGTAAATCTCTGAGACCACAAGATAAAATCCATGTCTCTCTTTTGTGATTTGCTCCTTCTTGCTTTAATTCGTGTAAATTACAATTCTAGCATATTTAGGGAGTGTTTGGCAGGGCTCCAACTCCACCAAATTCGTGGAATTGGTGGAACTGGGTATTCCTAGCTTCACCAGATTCATGGAGCTGGAGTTGTGGGTATATTAAGAGTGTTTATGTAGATCATCTTGTTTATATTTCAGAATAAAATTACAAACTTAAGTCACTTTATTTCAGCCTACAAGTTTTAGCTCCGAGGTGGAGATAGGATCTGGAGCTCTGCCAAACAGGGCCTCAGGCTTGTTCACCTATCTAAAATTGCTTGCTTGCTTAGACTTAGCATTTGTCGGTGCACATTAGCGAAACCTAGAAGATTTAGGCCTTATTTGTGGAAAATTGTCAATTCGTGTTTTAATTGTTCATTTGTAGCAATTAGAGCCCAAAAAATTTATAACCTCCTATTCAACCCCCTCTAGTCGGTTATCTTTAATCCTACACCGTGCCCTACCTTCTCTTTTGATCCCCTCACGTCGATCGCTACCAAATCTCACTCTCTCTCCTTCCCTCCCAATCATCCAAAGTATTCTCCCACTTAGCACCGTTGTTGACTTCTCCTCCCCACATGACATCGCCGCCCTTATTAAAGACCCACGCACTCAGCCGCTCGCACTTCTGCCTCTCCCTCATTGCGCCACCGCCGCCTCTCCCCGGTTCGACCACCACTCACCTTCTCTGACTGCAAAACCGTAGCGGAAGCTTGGGAGCAAGCTAGTGGATGCAGATTCGACCATAGGGCCATCTAATCATGCCGCTTCAACACTCAATCGCATTTGTGGTCTCCAACGAGATCCTAAAGTTGATGCCTTTTCTTAGGGCCTGTTGTTTTTTGATTTTGATTCTCTAGAAGCTGATTCTGGATTGTGGTTGTGGAGAATCTGATTCTCCAAAAGTTGGAATCCAAAAGAACATATGAAGTGGATTGTGTATTCTAGTGTATATGGGTGGGCTAGATTGTGAATATCGATTTCTATAATCGGGCTATTTGTTTTTTATTCATCTTTTGAGACCAGGATTCATAATTAAAAATAAAAACAAATAGACCCTTAGTATATCTTGTTCTTTTCTTGGAGATTGCCACAATTGGTTTGAAGTTTCAGTTAGATGTTGTACTCTAGGCTTCCTTCTTCTTCTTTTGTCCTTTGAACTGTTGTCTCAATTGGGGGATTTTCCAGACTTTCGAAAGGAGTATGAGGCTGTAGATGGTGATCACATGGCTGGTTGTTTGTGAGGCGGCTCATCGCAGTGGCGAGCAGCCATTATCTAGGTTCGAGATGGCCAAACTTAGGTTACGTTACACTTGCTCTTTCACAAGCTGTACAAAGTTGTTTTGCTTGGCGTGATAGCCCATTCCAGGTTGGAATCGACTAAGCCTGGATAACTCGAGCAAATGTGTTTTAAATGCCCTTGAGTTATCTCGTCGATTGAATATTAAGGCTAATTCCTTTTATTATGGATCGTACTCTCTTAACACAATTTCGAGATGGCCAAATTTAGGTTACGCTACACTTGGCATTTTCACACACTAACAAAGTTGTTTTGCTTGGCGTGATAGCCTATTCCAGGCTTGAATCGACTAAAGCCTGGATAACTCAAGAGCAAATGTGTTTTAGATGCCCTTGAGTAATCTTTGTCCATTGAATACTAAAGCTAATTCCTTTTAGTATGGATCACATTCTATGAACATAAATTTGAGATGGCCAGATCGAGGTTTCGTTACACTTGGTATTTTCACGCGCTATATAGAGTTGTTTTGTTCAGCGTGATAACTATTCCAGGCTGGAATCTACTATCCTTGGATAATTTAAGAGACACGTTTTAGATGTTATCGAGTTATCTTGCCAATTGAATAATATAGTCAATATCTTTTTATTATGAATTACATTCATCAAAACATACCAAGCCAAGGCCTCAAATGGTTCTCTCTCTCTCTTGATGTCAAGGCTCCCCAATGCTCAGGAGTGGAGTGGTAGAGGCAACCCAAAGAAAAGCGAATCAACATGAGGCCCTTGTGTTCTTAGCCATGTTTCACACAACTCTTGCAACCTTTGAAGATTCGTGAAGAAGAATGATCGTCAATATCACTCTACATACCAATGGTACCATTTCTTCAACTTGTCATCATAGTTGATGGAGTTTTGTGTCCTCCTTGTCCTTGGACTTCATCGAAGGTTACTCCAGCTATCATTGTCAATGATGCGCACACGGGGTGCCCGATCTTCTGATGATAATGATACAATGAATGGAGAATTGATGAACTCGTGATCTTGGCTTCCAACCAGCGAGGAAAGGAAACCGTCAATCGCAATGCCGCCAATGCGGGTCGATAAACCACGCTTAGCCGTGATGGATCTTTATCTCTGCTAGCAATCGAGAAACTTGCAAGAACAAAGTAAGGAAGCAATATGATAACTGTATTAATCTAAAAATCATGAACACAAAAAGGTGATGTTCTGTTTCTCGTCTCGGGCGGTCTAGTCGACACGTGCAAGCACGAGGAGAGACGCACAAGGGGATCTACCAAACACAACAAAACATAAAGAATAGCGTATGGGTGGCGGCCATATAAAGAGGGGCGGCCAGGGGAGAGGCGCCCATGCTAGGGTCGGCCACCACCAAACCCTAAAGATACATGTGCCATAGGCCCAAAAATACGGTGACGCAACACCCTAAGTTTCTGGCCCGTGATGGTTTTCTACATATTCCCGTTGCTACTGAACGATTCTGGCCATAGGACTGGATCCATTAGAAAGCTTATCTCCTAATCTTTCAAACGAATGGTCGTACGTCGAAAACGGAGTTCGGAAGCCGGAGATATGTCGGTTTGAAATTGAGGTGCTACTGGATGGTCGAACCGGACTCGGTGACGAATTGGGATTCAACATGGGCCTTCCTTGGCATATGGGCTGTCCTTGGTGAGTGGTCTCGACATACTGGCCCAGCAAAGGTGGGTGGAAATACCGTTCTTTTGGATTAAGCCCTCCATGCAATGTAGACGAAGTAGCGGTCGAAATACCAAAGGTTAGAAACGAAGGTGTCGCCTGAAGAGAAGGGGCAGCGATCGTATCCATGATTGGGATATCCTCATCAGTCAAGCTCAAGGTTTATCGGACATAACAACTAACAAGGGACACATCGATAGATAGACTATTTCAATGATGCTTTGACACGTGTTTTCAGGCTCTATTGTTGGAATGGCATCATTGTAATTTGCTATAAAGCTAAGGGCAAAGTTGTACTTCACAGGGATATCGTACCCTACTTTGTTTAACCTAAACAAGCATGAATGAAGAATAGATGGTGATTATTTACCTCTTCGCTTGCTTCAGGATTTATACAACTTGTATTAGAAGGAAAATCATAAAAGTGTTAGCAAGGCAGGAGGCCACTGGTGCACAGTGCACTCGGGTTCTCTTTGTGCTCAAGTCCTATGGGCTAAATTTTATCCTAACGACGACTTCTTGCATGCAGTCCCGAAGGCATGTGTGTCGTATACGTGGCGTAGTATTATGCGGGGTGTTGAGCTCTCAAAGGAAAGTATCATTTGGCAAGTTGGAGATGGAAGTACAGTTCATATTTGGTCTGATCCTTAGCTCCCTCGTGGACGTGGTAGCACCAGGGTTTCAAATTTCGTTTTAGATTAAATCTCGTCACCTATCGAAATCCAAAATTTCGTCGAGATCTCGTTATTTCGGAAGAAATCCGAACGAAATACAAAAACCAAAATTTAAATCCGGTCAAGTTTTAATCAAATCTCGGTCAAATTCACCGAGATCTCAGCCTTTAAATTTTTTTTAGAGTTTTTTCAATTTCGCTGGAATTATGATCTACCGACTGTCCCACATGGGAAACGACGAGAAAAATCAAATCTGGTCAAAATCCGGTCAAAAAAGTTTCAAATCTCGGTCAAAAAACTGAGATTTCGGTCCATTTCACCGAGATTTCGCCGAAATTATAGGGTACTTAGCAATTTTAAATTTTTTTAGGGTTTTTTATTTTCGCTGGGATTATAGAACTCGGGTGGTCTGAAATCCGAAATTTCGCTAGGATTATAGAACTCGGGGGGTCCGAAATCCGAAATTTCGCTGGATTTCGGCGAGAATTTGAACCCTGGGTAGCACACGAAAGCTGATGACTCCTCGCAGAGATTCAATTATGTCTTAGGCAAATGACCTTGTGGATCCTGTCTCTGGGTCATGGGATGAACGGCTAGTGCGTGATTCTTTTTGGCAACTAAGTGGGCTCGAGTGAGGAGGGAGTCAGGGATGTGGCGCCCGAGCTGAAGGGAGTAAAGGAGGCGACTGGGCAGGGAGACGACTGGGTGAGGAGGGAGCCAGAGCTAGCGAGGAGGCGGTCGAGCAAAGTTACAGCTGAAAAGCACCTCCTTACCAGCTGTGGCTTCAATGGGCGCTTCAGCTATGTCTTAGCTGTGTAGCTGTTTTGCAACTGGACTGTTTGAGGGCAGATTTAGGCCCAAAGTTGATGCATAACCCTCCAAATAGAGCCTAAAAATGATAATATTTTTTCCCTAACACATTATTGATTCGAGCTACAGATATAACCCACAAAAACATATAGGCTATTGCGGTTATCGAGGCATTACTGTACTAGCCTCTAAGTTTTTTTTTATAAAATAGTCACTATAGGAAATAATTTACAAAAATAGCTTTTTAGCCCCACCTTCCACACTAGAGAAGCACAGAAGAAAGTTTCCGCGGTGTGGTAGCGTGGAAGCTTGCTATCGCGCTTGGCGTCATGCTGCCGCTCCTCCCGCACCCACGCACGAGCGCACGCCAACCGCGCGCACATGTCCACTCAGGCCACGCCCGAGCGCCACGTGGCCCCGCACGAGCGCGCGCTGCTGGCCATACCTCGCATGCAGCCCGCCTTGCTCCGTGCCTACACGCCTCGCGTCACGCGCCGCATCGCTACTCTCGCACGCGCGCTCGCCTGCCCGATCTCCCCCGTCGGAGTTCTGATCATAGCAAGCGTGGTAGCATATTTCCACGCTTTCCTAGTGCAAAAGGTATAGATCAGAGGTTATTTTTGTAAATCGTTTTATACGAAAGCTAGTTTTGTTTTTTAAAAAAAATCAAAGTGCCAATACACTAAAATGTTCGCGGTTACCTGCGTCCTCGATACCATTAGATTTCCACGTATATAATACAACGAGATATTCCTATATCGATAGTATCTTAGAGCATCTCCAAGAGGGGCCTTAAATATAGCCCTAATTTGAATTATAAGGTTTTTGAGGAAAGGATTAACTCCAGCAAAGACCCTAAATTGTTAAAATTTAGCAAATTATTTTAGGGCCCGTAGGAGAGTAGCAATATTTAGCAACTCTGTGATTGAGCCATATCCTCGTTGGGTTTTAGGGCATAATTGCTGGAGTGAATATTTCGTTGGAGCCCTAAATCTAATTAGTTGGGATCCTAAATTAAAATTTAAGGCTCATTTTTATGGCTCTCTCTTGAAGATGCTCTTAAGCTTTTATTTAGAATGCATATAGAAATATCACCGCAACTTAATTGGCTGGAGAAAAAATAGAGCCTAAATGCTGCGAGGATCATCATAACATGACTCATGTTCAAGATAACTCGACAATTCGACATTATCGAGTCAGTTGCCTGATATTTCTTGAAATGACCTCAAAAATTCAAAATGAATTATTTGGAGTTTATTCAAATTTCGTTCAAAATTGAATTGGGAATTTGAATTTGGTTTGTTTTTGGTTTCTGGGCCAATTCCTCTCGGGCCTTTCGGCCCACGTGCCTCCTCGCCAGTAGCCTGGCCGGCCGGGACTCCGTCTCTGGCTCGGCACCGCCGCGCCCGCACTGCGCCCAGTGTCGCCAGCGTCACGCTGCCCTCGCAGAGCTACCACCGCCTGACAAAGACCGCTGCCTCGCGCCGCCCGCACATGCCGCCGCTTCCCGCTCGGCCATTGCCGCCGCCTCGCCGCCGCTATAAAGGGCCCCGCCCGACCTCCTCTCGTCCGTCTCGCCCGCTTCCTCTGCTCGGTGAGCTCCTCCTTCCCGCCCTCGTCGTCCCAGCTCGGCCGCCGCGTGCCAGCGCCGCCAGCTCGGCCGCCGGTTTCGAGGAAGGAAACCCTAACCCTCCTCCATTTCGCTCGGCTGGCCGAAGCTCACCATTGCCTAACTCCCCTCCCGCATTTGGGGCCGTGGCCCACTAAGCCCAATCAAGCCGGTCCGATTACTGTGTAAACAGTAATTCTTTTTTCGGAATTATTAATTCAATTATTAATTCCGAAAATCGTTTTTAAATCCAGAAATTGCTAGAAAAATTCCAGAAAATTCCAGAAACCCCCCCAGAAAATCCAGAAAAATTCCGGAAAAGCCCAGAGCTCCACCAAATACACTATCTGAACTGTCTCGACCCACTGCGTCTAAAAATGCCCTCCGTTCCTCAATCCGGAGTCCCCAAAATTCTCGAAATGCCCAATTCACCCTTAGTTCTCTCTCTCGGCCAGGTTCCGGTTTTCGGTTTCGTTTTCGTTTCCGTTTTCTTTTCGTTTTCCGTTTGTTTATCGTTATTCGTCCTTTTCGCGATAGATCTGACCGCTGGACAAATCGAAGAGCCGTCGCAATACCCGGAGCAGGAGCCAGACCCGACAAGAGCCCCGAACGACTACATCAACTACGGTTCAGCCGATCCGATCGCCGAGCAAGGCAAGTCGTATACCTTTGATCATGTTGATCCGATTCATGCCATGCTATAGTATTATTTATTTTCTATCGCATTATTTTACTGTATGTTGAATTATTGAAAACTGTATTTTAGAATGACATGATACCTAGATAATGCCCAATTGCTCATGGAACTTCCTTGAAAATATTGAACCATATTATATCCTTTGTAACCCTAGATAATTACTATTGCCATGTTTACTTATTAGTAATCCTGTAGTTAGGTCAAATGTTTTAAAAATGGAATAAAATGATACTGAACCTCTGGTTCGGTTATGTTTGGAAAAGTGATACGGTCTGGGGGACAGTATTGGATTAACCCCCTGAGTGGAGGAGAATCCGATCCCCGGCTGGTGATTAAGCCCTGGTTTGATTTTGGAAGTGTAAGGCTAATAACCCCCTTGAGCAAAGTAAATAACTTAAGTACCCGCTCAACCACAGGTCGGACTGGTCGGTAGGCCGTCTTCGACATAGCTCGGTAACTTAATCATTCCTGAACCTAAAATTGGATTCTTTTTGTGGCTACTATTCTCCCAGGAGAATAGGGACCGACCTTCCTGGCAGGGAAGTATACCGGGGAGGGGTGTAACATGAATGGTCTGTGGTATCATTCTTAGTTCTCACAACGGTAGGTGCTATGATTGGAATGACCAGGTCCAGGGTAGCACTAGCCTATCGGTTAACAACTAAACAATAGGAATGATTAACGAAAAGCTGTGATAATCTCGGTCTGGCCACATGCATTTAAGTTGCATGAAAATTCGTACGTTGGCATTAACGGTCGTAGATATCTTGTGGGTAAAGCTGAGCACCTCTGCAGAGTAAATCTTGATGGTATTCGAATACGCCGTACTTCCGGTTAATGAAGTTAAGTTTGAACTGGGGTGATACCCGTAACCAAGCTCAAGTAATTGTTTTGGTAAATTTGGTGAATGTGGATAAGTGATGTGGAACTTGTGAAACCCCCCTAACTATTATTTATGGTTTGTGCTTCAAATGTAAAATAGTGTTACAAATAAAACTGCATCCAGATACTTAAACCCTATGGACTTCCTTTGTTATCCCCTACATGTAGTATTCAGTACTTCCTGTACGACTTGTTGAGTACTTTGTACTCACCCTTGCAACCCCAACCCCTTTTAGAGTTCCAGAGGATGAATTCAACAAGGTTTCGTAGACGACGTTTGGGTTGGTTCTTTAAGGTCTTAGTCTTTTGCTCAGACCTGCCTGTGCGGTGTTCTGCTTGTAAGTTATTCGGGCCCTGCTACGCCCTCTTTTGTAAAACCTCGGCTGTTAAGCCCTATATTCAATAAAAATGTTTGGAATTAACTCTTTGCCTGGCAATGATTTTTCTTGATTCCCGACAGCTAATCATCCTGGGTAGCTGTCGAGGCGCACGGTTCTGCCCCTAAAAAGGCGGGCCGTCACAAGTGGTATTAGAGCCTTGGTTTGACCATAGATTAAGACCTTTGGTTGGTTTAGGAAAAATCTTTACAAAATTATTTTGACTTACAAACAAAATGAATTTCGAAAATATAAGTATTATTGCTGTCTCCTTCTTCCCCTGCTACCTTGTCTTATTTAGAGCTTCTTATCCATCTCTGTTTTGGTTTAAATTTTCGCCTGCCCATCTAAATTTCAAAATCCTCGCCGATCTTCACCAGCAGCTTGGAGATGATGCCATCGGCAATAGTTAGACCGTTAGTCTTAGAAGTTGTACCCTTCTTCTTTAGGTCTTTGTAATGTAAAATGGATTATGCCGAACCTTAAAACGGTTTTGAGTATAGTCCATATTTTTATGAAAATACTAAGTTCTCTATTTCTGTAATTTTGGTTGTCCTAATTATCTATATATCCCCATCTAATTCAAGGATTCCCTCATTTCGTCTAAGCCTCATCTATTCTTGCTATTCTCACCCCATACCCTAATTCTTACTCGTCTTCTGCTTTTCTCAAAACCCTGCTGCAGACCAAAAAGAAAATCGGAATTTAAGATCATGGGAGACATCACAGGAGAACAACAGAATAGCAACCCCGGCAATGATGAAGAGTCAACCGGCAACCCAGTCAACCTAGCACAAGTCCTGGCAGCAATGGAAAGGAACCGACATCAGGCAGAACAATGACATGAGAGAATGATGGAAAGTATGATGGAACACTTAATTGCAGTACCTCAGGGTTATAATCAAAATGGACAAGACAGGAATATAGGTGGATCCATATGGTCGGACTTCCAAAAGAACAGACCCCCTATATTTTCGACACAGATTGACCCTTTGGCAGCAGATGACTGGATCCGAGATATTCGGAGGAAGTTGGACACGATCCAGTGCACTGACAACGAAAGAGTCCTTTATGCATCACATCAGCTACAGGGACAAGCAGCGTCATGGTGGATGAATTTCGAAGCAATGAAGAATGGGCAAGAGATCACGTGGATGGAATTTGAAGACGCTTTTAGGAAGGCCCACGTACTAGCTGGATTAATGGCGTCCAAAAAAAGAGAATTTTTAGCTCTCCATCAGGGAGGACTAACAGTTATAGAGTATCTCCACCAATTCAACTACCTATCCCGTTATGCGCTAGGAGAAGTGGACACTGAAGCCAAGAAGATGGAGCGATTTTTCGAAGGATTGCAGAAGAATTTGAGCTAGTGAAAAAACTTAAACAAATAATGCCTAAATATCCACTTTCAACTAATTCATAATATTATTACAATGTATAACTTCTATTATAGCAGGACCAAGGTTTCAAATTTTGTTTTTGGTATATCTAGGAGGTGGCCGAAATCTAAAATTTCAGTGATATCTTAAAATTTTGGACAAAATCCAAAAACCAAATTTCAAATCCGGTCATTTTTCAACCGGGATTTATGAGATTTCGACCGAAATCACCGAGATTTCAGCCGAAATTACTGAGATTTCAGTCAACTTTTGAACTTTTCAAAAAATGGTAAAAAACATATCAATTTTTTTTTTCAAATTTTGTCTGGCTGATCTTGACCCCAAATCCAATCAAATTCGGCACACAAAAATTGAAATCCGGTCAGAATGTCTGTGATTTTTGCCGAAATCACCAAGATCTCGCCGAGATTTTGAAAGTAATGTAGCATTTTTATTTTTTTTATTTGGACGAGATTTAAGATCTCGACCCCGGCCGGAGAACAAAATTTTGGCCGAGATGACCGAAATGTCGGCGGGATTTTGAACCATGACTGGGAGGGATTGGAGCCCTCCCACCTGTGCCACATCAGCTGGCCTCCCGTTGAGCCCCCTCAGAAAAACAAAATTATGTTTAGGTCCTTCCGCTGGCCTTTTGCAAAACAAATCCTAAAAAACCAAAAAATACATTTAGGTCCTTCCACATTTTTTTTTCCAAAAAGGAGCCCACAGTTCCACAAATTCACGGAAGACTCCTAGCAATCCATTTATAAAAAAAATCGAGAAAACCAAAATTACGCAAAAAGGAATCCGTGATTCTGAAACTCCTCTTTTGATGTTTCCACGCAGCAATTAATTTCCCACCACTAAACCCTTTTGAAATTTGAACAATTTTTTTTAATTTTGTTACTGCAAATGTCCTTATTGATTTTTTAAATTTGAACACATGCTTATTGTTGATTGGAGCAGTGTTGTAATGGAAGATAGGTTGATAAATGATAATAGTTGCTTCATCTGTTGGTTATGAGCAATTGATAACTTGAGGCATAAATTTTGCAGCATACCGAACTTAGGACCCTATGCAATGGTCATGGGCTGTACAAATTTTTCAATGCATTTATCTTCAAGAAGTTTCAAATACCAATTGAGAAATGAGAAACAGTAGGGCAGGGCCAAAACACTTACTTTATAGCTGTAATTCTCTGAAACCCCAAAAGTTGGTCGATAGAATTGTTACCTGCTCAAGACTTAGCCTGTTTTGCCAAAACACTTACTTTATCAATCTCTTTTTTCCCTACCAAGTACTATAATATTATGAAAGTTTTTCTCGAGACAGATCTACATATATAATTTTCATATATCCAATTTAAATATTTAAAAATATATCGATAGTCAAAGTTTTAGAAGTTTGACCATTACTATGTCCAAAACGACATCTATTATCAAACTGGAGGGAGTATTTCAGTAATGAACTAGGTGTAGTGAAATTTTATCCTGTACGACTTGTGGTTGTGGTGGCACCAATTGTTGTACACGAGAAAATTTTTTGTTAGGCCATAAAGTCCCATTAAGAGCATTCATTCATCTGCCTCTTTCTCTCTTCAGGACCTGTGGTTCTCAAAAGATCGTCATATTTGAATCTAAAGGAGAGCGGCCATTTGTTCTGACATTCAGGATTCACTTTGTGGATAACAACATCATGTTAGGGCGGTAGCTGAAGCTGGAAGAGGCACATAAGTTTACCCTCCAGCCGATCTGAAGGAGCAAAAAACAGCGTTTCGTGGGTGCGGGTGGACGCTTGATTGCAAAGCTGCTACTTTGAGTTGAATGGGCGTCTGAAGATTGGCATCGCATGGCTTGTGCTGCAAAGGGTGAGTGGCATTGTCGGATGAAAACATGAGATAATGCCTGGATGGCACTGGTAAATGCGTACGCATTGACATACATATCTTGACGATTAATCTGAAACTCTGAATGCAGTACCGCAGATACTAGCACTTGTCAGCTATTTACGTACATCCTCTCTCTCTCTCTCTCTCTCTCTCTGAGAAAAAGAGGAGAAAAATCTAGGCTCTATTCGGAAGCAATAGCTTTTTTAATTTTTTTTTTTTTTTTTTTTGGTTTTCTAAGTAAAAAACAGTTGTAGTTTTTTTTTTTATGAGAGATTATTTAGTAAACATCTGATTCCTCTTAGCGATAAGATGTAAAAACACGCTTTATTCTGCCTTTTGGCTTCCGCTAATTATATAGAACTACTTGTTTCTAGCCTGTACCAAAGCCGCTTAAAAACCGACTCGTTTAGAAAAGTTTACTGTCTTTTTCAGAAACTAAGCACCGAACAGAACCTAGTACACTAGCCACCCAACATGTTGGCGCGCGCCTCCCACCGGCCACCGTCCAACGAGCCATAAACAACCCAGACCCGCCAAAGCGGGGTACGCACCAAACAAAACCAACCGACGTGGAAGAGATGGAAGAAGCTGGCCAGCGGGATGGCACCGCACCGAAGTGGATAACCACGCCGTCGCGATCGGTCGCCCGCCTGGCACGTCGGGGCCCCCCGCGACGCTTGCGCGCGCGCGCACGCCGCGGCCCTCGATTCGCGTCCCCTCCACTTCGCGCTTCCGTATCCCAGGCGGGAACTGTCCACGTCGGCGGCCGTCGCCCTCCCCCCGCCAGCCACGTGGCCGCCGCTCTCCCGCGCGTGTCGGCGAGGCCCGCTTGCCCCGTCCGCCTCTCTGCTCCTCCCTGCACCCGGTCCATGGCTCTGACCAGCAGATAGTCTTCTCCCTACGCGACGCCACACGTGGCGCCGCCGCCTCGGCCCGACATGGGCGTGGCAGGTGAGGGCGTCTGGACGCGCGCGATCGGCTGATCGATCCGTCCGTCCGTCCGCACCACGGTTCACTCTCGATTAGACGGTCGCGGTCGTGGGGGCTTGGGGGGGGGGGGGGGGTCCTAGCTGGTTAGCGCGGCGTGGCAGGTCTACCTAATAATTGCTTAATTGTGATAGTGCGCGCGATTAGTGAGGGCTGTTGCGCGCGCGGGTCGGGTACTCGAGTGCGGTGTAAAGTTGTAACCACGGGTGGCGATCAGGGTTCATTTTTCGAACGGTTTTTACGAAATTTCGCAAATTTTGAGTTTATCGTTCGGTTCGAAAAAGGAAACCATTCGGTAAATCACTCAAATTCAAATTTAAATTCAAAAGAATTGAAAATTTTAACAAAATTTATCCAATTTTTTTTATATAATTCGTATTGATAGCCTTATGACCTCTGATGTGAATATTATTTGAAAAAACGAAGTGCGAGCAGTCTTTTAGCCATTCAATTATATTTAGTAGCAATATTTGTTGAAGTATATTTAGTAGCAATATTTTCTAAAGTATATTTAGTAGTAATATTTGTTGTAGTATATTTAGTAGCAATATTTGTTGAAGTATATTTAGTACCAATTTTTCCTCGCAAAAGCCAGCAGCATGAGTCAAGAAGGGCACTATCCATAAAATCATGATATGTATTTAGAAAGCATATCTAAGTTTTTTCTTCAAACCACTTGTAAATTGCTAAAGGATCATTATATTAAATTAAAATCCCCAGTTTAACTTGTCAATAATCAAAATAGAATTTATATGGGACCTCCAGTGATAAACCATCCATCGTCCCTTTCTATTATGTACACATAACTTACAAGCATATACACCATAACCTTTTTTTATTTTGAAAGAGAGAGAGGCATATCATAACTAAATATTAAACACGAATGCAAGTATTAAACATTCAACTGTAGTGCATAAAAAATACATTATTACAAGATCTGCTAAAGCCTACAAAAAGCATAGTTGATCAAATAAGTGCAACATTTGAATCAGAATTTTGGACTACACCTCCACATCACACTGCATGTTTCAATATTTGTTCAATTATATTTAGTAACAGTATTTGTTGAAGTAATTCTTCAAATATCATTTTTAGTCTTTAATGGTTTTTTTACAAATTTTACAATAATTGTTATCTAATTTTTTACATCCCCCATTTTTTCAACTTTCAATGGTTTTCGAGCCTCTTCGAGCTATTTTTAATCGAAAATAGCGAATTTTGCTTGGCGGTTTCACTAGATTTCAAATTTATTTGTCTTTCGAATTGAGCGGCTTTGAGTAAATTTTGAATGATTTTTCGCAAATTTTGATGCTACCGAGATGTTAAAATTCGGCTTCGAAATAAAAAGTGAAACCTAGTGGCCCCTAGCTAATAGCGAGACTAACACATCACATTTTTCTAAGAGAGTATAAGCAGCCGTTCTTGTAACACACACCGTATCGTACACACATGGCTCGTGTATTGTATACACACGCGTATATATTTCTATACACACTACTAACATATTAGGGAAAAAAAATCATATTTAATACAAATTTTAACTCGTATTTACAAGATGGTACAATAGTTTTACGTATTTACAAAAAAACCCATCATCTCCGGTTCCTCGTAAACCGGCAAAGCATGACCGTTTCCTGGGGAACCGGCCAAGCCATCTACGGTTCCCCAGGAACCGGCCGTGGCAAAAAAAAATTATTATTTTTCTTTTTTTCTAATTTATAAAACCGAGTTGATTTAAATGCAAATAATTTTCGCTATACAACTCCAAATTCTATGAGATAACTTTCTAAATTTTTCTAAAATTATTTAGATTATGAATATGCAAAATTATTTTAGTTTTAATTATTGTGCAGCAAACGATGTCCAGGTTACGGTCACAAAGCGCAGTTTACGGTTTGGGGAGTATGAAATTTACTATGGTTTGGGGAGTATGAAATTTAACTCTCCCCAAACCATAGTAAATTTCATACTCCCCAAACCGTAAGCTACGCTTCGTGACCGTGATCTAGATATCATTTGCTGTACTATAATCAAAACTAAAATATTTTTGCATATTCATAATCTAAATGATTTTACACAAATTTAGAAAGTTGTCTCATTGAATTTGGAGTTGTATAGCGAAAGTTATTTGCATTTGAATCAACTCAGTTTCAAAAAGAAAAAAAAAAGAAAAAAAATGATTTTTTTTTTTTTTGCCATGGCCGGCTCTTAGGGGGTTGGCCGATTCCTGAGGAACCAGTCATGCTTCGCCGGTTTATGGGGAACCGAAGATGAATGTTTTTTTTTGTAAATACACGAAATTATTATATCATCTTGTAAATACGAGTTAAAACTTGTATTAAATACGATTTTGACCTAACATATTAGAGACACTTAGATCTCACCGAACGTGGCCACACGTTTTTTTCACGTTAACACTGTCTTTATTGCATCAAAGTGGAAGGATACTCGAGTTCAGAAATTCACATCCGCAAGTTATCATGTTCTTGTCGTCCAAAGTGCTTAACATTTATAAGGAATATTAAAATAATTAAAATATAGGATGGTGGTTTAAATTTTAATAGTTTATGACAATCTCAAACCCGAGCAAAATGTTAAGATCTTAAATCATATTTGACGACGATGGTAAGTACATAATATATCACTACGTGCATGTGGAGATTCTCAAAACAAGTAGCTAGTTTGAGACTTTACGGGGCTGTTTGGTTGTTGTATCTCTTCAGTCTGGTCCGTACGAGATCATCCTGGCTGGTTGGAGGTAGGTCAAATTGATGCATGTGAATGTTGTTTTGTTGTCTGCATGAGCTAAACCTGACTATTAAGGGATGAGTTTGGTTGGTTGCATGGCGCGCTGGGGTGGGTGTGGCGGGAGTAATTGGCACGAGCCTGGTCGTGCGAATACATCGAAAATTCTCGTTTCCCGCGGCCTGGCTAGAAGGGGAAAATTGCACAACTCAGGCCAAGCTAGGATGGATGTCCAGGCTGCCAAATAACTCGATTTTGCATAAACAGATGCAAAACTTAATGCATAAAAGCAACCAAATAGCCCCTAGGTAGATAGTTCAGGCTCTAATTAGCTTCGTGCTCGCTACCCTCTCGAGTCTTGAAATACTGACAAAATGGTCCTTAGTACATAAGTAGCGTTTGCTACTGTTGCATTAGTAGTACTACTCCCTCCAATCATAAATAGTTGTTATTTTGAACATCGATACGGTTTTCAACATATAACTTTGATCACTGTTTTTTATTATAATATATTTATAAACTAGATAAAATTATAATATTATGAAAGTACTTCTCAAGACAAGGCTACACATATAATTTTCATGTATCTAATTTAAATATTTAAAAATATATCGATAGTTAAAGTTTCAGAAGTTTTACCATCACTATATCCAAAACGATAACTATTTGTGACCGAAGGGAGTATTAGTTAGTTAAGAATCCAATCCCTATCGCTCTATTTTATCCTGGGTCTACGTGAATATTTTGGGAAAAAATCTATATAACACCTAGGGGTGTAAATGGGTCGGGTAATACCCGACCCGTACCCGTACCCGGATGCAAAATTACCCTAATGGAAAACTATTTTACACTACCCGCCGGGTACGGGTACGGGTAGTACTCGTGTAGGTTAGGTTCGGGTCAGGTCGGGTACGGGATCGGCAATACCCGGCGGGTGCGGGTCGGGTTCGGGTACCCGGATAATTCTCGCAATCGGGTACTATTCGGGTACCTAGATATAATCATGCCGAGCCAATTCATTTGAGCATAACTTTTAAAATATAAGTCCAAATCGAGTGAGACAACTTTCTAAATTCATGTTAAATCATGTACTTTCATATTCTGCAAAAATATTTGAATTTTGTCTATCCATTTAAATTCAAATTTGAATGGTATGTTTGAAACTAGCTACATGCAAATTTTGTGCAAAGTTAATTCAAACTTAGTGGAATAAATTTTGTTACAATCCTTGTCTGATATATTTCTATATTATGCAAAGAATTTTGAATTTAGAGTTAATTTGCATTAATAGTTAAATAAGTAGGTTTTCAATGTAAGAAATAATTAAATAACCATAACTTGTTCAATATATGTTCAAAAATTATGAAACCACTTTTGTTTTGCTCATTAGGCAGTAGAGAACATGATTTTGGGAAAATACTTAGGGTGTAACATGCTACTGTTAATTACCACCTTCTATGTTGCTTTATGTATTGATTTATATTTATTTATAAAATTTTGGCCTCTTGAATTTGAATTTAAATATATATATATATAAATTTATAATCTTAGCTTCTTCAATTTCTAATATAAAATAAAATAATACACATTGAATATGTATTGTGCGCTGTAGTGCCATTGTCGTTGATCAGGAAATGAATCTTTTAACCAATTTGAATTGTTTGGAGATTTTTACTTGGGACTAGTATGCTTGTTAAGAGTTCATTCATCTGTAAGTTATGTAACCTGATCAATTCTCTTCTGAATTGACGGTACAAACTATATGTTCTAGAGTAATTGGACTATGTATGTTTGTTAGACTATACGCCGTTATCTATTATATTATATGATGTACTAGTGTGATGGTTGGATTGTTTTCATCGCATGTTTTGATCTTAGGTATTTCGTGCACTACCCGATGAAGTACCCGTTGTCTGTATTATACCCGTCCGCACACTACTCGTAACCCGATTTCTACCCGTTCGTAGAAAATGCTACCCGTTACCCGTACCCTACCCGATGCATTACTACCGCGTCTGCATTCGCATCTGAGAAAAAAATAATAGGGTAGGGTACGGGATGACCTACTACCCGCCCGAACCCGACCCGTTTACACCCCTAATAACACCTCGATTTTTTACTGAAAATTCATGAAACACTCAAATTATAAGATTGGATATTTGACACCGCAAACTTTACAATCCGGTTCAAATTACAACATATTACGGTTTTGTATAGTGAGATTGCCTACATGCTGCAAATAATGAACGATTTTGCCATACAGAATGGCATGCTGACCTAGCTATGTCAATAGCAGGCGGGCCCACATGGGCTTCTCCCCCGCTGAGCTCTCGACCATTCTCCATGGATATCGACCCCTGAAGCTCCATTCCTCTCTATTTCAATTTAGGGTAGAAGTGATACGGTGGTGGACCAATCTTGCGATAACGAATATGATAACTCGAACCCGTGAACCCTGACGAACATTGGTACCAATCACTATCTCGATACGACAACCTGTAACACGTGAATTCGCCTAACAACATGCTTTGATCCTTGTCTACTTGACCATGCGAAGTAAATGTACGCTTCCTTGCAATCACCCCGAAGAAGTTGTAAGAATAATGATGATAAATTTTAGATTAAATTCCCTGTTCAAATGGGGGCATTGAGCACAAACCATAGAATAAAGAGTATATCATTAATCTGAAAATTCATGGTTCTCTTTACAATGGATGGAGTACACATATAAATAGGGGTGGGGATGTATGAATAGTGCCCCATGAACAGTGCACACTTGCCATATACACTCTCTCATCTAATTGGGAACAACCTCAAAAGTTTGGAAAAATATTATAATTTTGGATACTATCTCTTCTTGCTAAGTCATGATTATCACTTTCTTTTCCTTGCAGATTACTTAAATATCTTCTTCCTTAGTCATGGTCATCTCTTTCCACGCTTGAGGATTACTGCTTTCATTCCTTTCCTTCTTGCTTCTTTCCATTGCATGAGGATGGCCAAAATCTCTCCAATCTTCTCTGTTGCTTCTTTCCTTTTCCCTTGGAGTCTATTCATGAAAGGAGACATGGTACATAAACAGTGCGCGGGGTACAAAACAGTTCACCTAAAATGGTATTTCTATGTGGTTCGTGTGTCCATTTGTGGAATCTTCATACCTAATAGCAAGTAAGCACTCTCTATTAGTTAGTATATAATTCTCATGAAAATATAATGAAGATTGGTTAAGGAAATGATTCACCTGTTAATATTTGATGCTGCTTAGTAATTCTTTCCAGTTAATTAAGATATTATACTAAAAAGGACTGGACGTGTGCATGTGTGCATCATCAATATCTTAATTAACGGGGAAGAATGAAAGGACCAGCCTAATTAGCAGTTTGTAAAGAAGGAATTAGAATAAGATAAATTAGATTTTTAGAGTAAAATCACCGATTAAATTTAACCAAAGACTAATTAGCAGTTTGCAAAGAAGAAATTAGAATTTAAGAGTAAAATCACTGATTAAAGTTAACCAAAGACAAACCTCATTAAGTTATCAAACAAATTGAAATATACATTCGTACATACTTTGAACCATATCAATTTCATAAAGCAATCTATTAATCGAAGAATTAAAATTTTGATAATAATAATAATAATAATAATAATAAACAACGAATGGGAAGTCACAGATAAAACAAACTAATCTCTATTCCTAATCAAAATCCATAATTAATGAAGTTGGATTGTACAAATTAATCATTATAGATTAAGTACAAAGGAATGAGTTACAAAATTCAATAATTCAATGCATTTAGATTGTAAATTTCACAAATAATAAATTGCAAACAAGGTCATTAAAACAAAATAAGCCATATGACTAAATCAAACTAACCAGTAAAAGATTAATATTACAACAGCAATGGATATTAATTACAACTTTTTAATTACAATTACATGAATGAATATTACAGTCCAAATACAAAGAGTACAAGAATAAATTGTAAAGCTTCAATGTCCTCTGATTTCCTTGGCAAGCCTACCATAAAAAAATGAAACATGCATTAGATTGGAGCCAAAGCAATAAATTAAATAAAATAAATTAATTTAGAAATTGCCGTCAGCTAATAAATTTAAAATTATCGCCCAATGAGGTACCCGACATTGCCCGAGGGCCAATTCGGCACCTCTTGCGATTTAATATGCATCATTTGGCAATTAACAAATCTGTTTAAGCTGTAGACACACGTATTTGTAGATATCACCTGGTAGAAAATGTTTTACCCTAAGAAAAATAGTAAAGGGCCACAATCACTAAAGATAAGATCAAGCAAACTGTGCACAGTGGACAAATCAACTTCCTTCCAGAACCGGTCGAACCAGCCCTTCAAACCCCTAGCCAAGGCCAAGCTCAACCAAAGCTAGAGCAAAGCAAAGCAACCAGCAGCAAACCTCCACAAACACAAGCAAACCATCCAAGTTCCAGGAGCCTTGGAGCAAGGAGAGCCAAAGCTTAGGAGTAAGGCGGAGGCCAAGCGCCAGGCAGACACCAGATCAACTAAGGTCTACAAGAGCTAGTCACTCTGCATCCTCTTCTTCAGCACAAACACGCACACAACCGCGATTTATTTCCCTAAAGCCAGGTACTCATCCATTACCATTTTCCCAGGAGAATCTTCATAGCCACAGTAAGTATGGAAATGGAATAGAAATAAAAATGGTAGTAGAGGATTGTAAATGAGGGGGGAAATAGGAACATTGGTCTCATTAAAAGAAATCAATCGGGGTTACGTCATATGTCCCCTTAACTCGCACATACTCCCCTGGCGTATTGCGAGCTGAGGTCATCGTCATAACATCGTCCAACCGGTGGAATCTCTAATTAGCGAATCATCATAGACCAAAAAGAAAATGGCTCATCGGCACAACATGGCATCAAATTTACATCTACCATGTAACTCAATCAGTATCAAAGCCACCATCAGTATGCCATAGCTAGGCATTCAAGAACATTAGAACATAGCCTAGTATCAATTCATCATTTACTAAGCTCACCCACTCCACAATAAGTTCGGTGCAAACATTCTCCATTAATCATCCCAACACATCACTATTTTCGTACTTTCGATCTCAGTGCAAATAAATCATGGTCCCTTAGCATATAGCCCAAGTAATAAATCAATAAGGGCAGAAAATAGGGGAATCGAGAGTAGGTGAGTGCTAGAGCAAATAAATCATTCTTGTGAAGCACAAACCTCACATCCAAATCATGTAGGTTAAGTCAAAGACTAGTAATAACAGAATGAAAAGAAATCGGCCTGAGGAGCTGGTGGAGTCGAACAAACCTCCAAACCGAGAAGAGGTTAGGCAGCCGAAGTGCACGCACACCGTGCACCGGCGGACACCGATGGTGTGTTCAGGAAGGAGAGGCCGGCAGCTGGAGTGGCCTGGAACGGGGAGGGAGAAGGGACCGGAGATGCCGGGTCTGGTTGGCGAGAAGAAGGGGAGGAGTTGGATCGGTAGGGAGGCGGCGGCGAAAGATGGGAGGATGGTGGCTGGCAGTAGCGGGGAAGGCGGTGGTGAAGCCAGATCTGGGGAGTGGAGCCGGATCGGTGGGAGAGGAAGAAGAAGAAGAAGAATGAGGGATAAGGCTCAAGAGGACAAGGCAGACGACCAAAGGGAAAGAAATGAGGAAAAAGAAGAAACAAAAAAGAAAATAAAAGGGAAAAAATAAGAAAAGTGGCAAAACTTGCCTAAAATACGTAAAACTGATTATCTAGTTGCGAAAAATAATCAAAACACAATTCATACATTAAGAAGTGTATAATCGACTATAGAGAATAAACAATCCAAAAATAATAATAGTGAATAAAAAGAAAACAAAAGATAAAAACAAGGACAACATTATTTTTTTAAATTAATAAATTTTTTGACTCAATTCACCCATGCGAACAACTTACCTCTAAGGCGAAATGGTTAAAAATCTATTAAACCAATAATTCCAGTTGATCGACTAATTTACTAAAGCGTGACGGAAGTAAAATTAATAAACCCTAAAATAATAAATCAAGCACATTAGACATTTTAAAACATATAAAAACTTATTTGCCGCTAAATATGGTATTCAGGTAGTTTTGGAATTTAATTCAAATTGGATCGCTAGTCCGCGACTGGGTAAGTAAAGTAAATACTATTAATAGTCACCATAATATTTAACTAGGCAAAACAATACTTTAAATAAGGATTATTGACCAAACTAATTGCAATGCAGATCAATTCATATGGATATATGCAGCGCATTTAGTAGAAATCAAAATAAAAGCTAAGCTAAGTAGAAGACCCTTTGAAAATCTAAACCTTATTATCAGTTATTATAATGAATAAAATTGGATAATCATAGCTAGACCGATGCATTAAACTAAAATACACTAAATTGCAATATGCTAAAATAGAATACACCAACTTCAATTGCTGCAAATTGTAATGATCAGAATTAAAACACACCAAGTTAAAAGGCGGAAAATTAATATATATACCGAATTTAAATAAACAACTTATGTACATCAAATTAAATCAAGTTAAAGAAAAGATAAGAACTGACCGGTGAAAGATAGGAATGAAAAGAAGACGATAAAATATAATAATAACAAGTGTAAGAAATAATCCTAAGAACAAGGATATTACTATTAGGGTAATAATTTAATAAATTGAGGTACATCAAGACCTTCATATCATAATGATGACATGGTAGCTGAAAGTTTGCATAAGGGTAAATAGGTGTACGCGCACAATAAGTAAATAATACTAACAATTTTCCCTTTCAATTAATTAGGTAGATAGCCCTGTGGATCGAGTAAGTTTATGATCAAGTCTTAATAATTAAGAAAATAAAGTTAAGCCAACGAATATAACCTACTATAGTTTAGAAAAGGGTCGGATTCCACGGTTTACTTAATAAATCAACCATAAATCGACTTATCAATGTTCTAATTATTTAAGGAAACAAAATAAACTAAGTCAGAAGGAATGAACTTGATCGAATAAAGAAATTAAAGATTAACTAATCGTAATAATGATCATATTGATTAAAATAGTTAAACCTACCTAGGGTAAACTAAAGTATAATTCCAATCAAATTGGCATCAAACTAAAAGGTAATAAACCAAATCTTTCCAGACTAAAATACCACAAGTTAAAAATATGTTAATTTAAAGAACCTCAAAATGAACTAAGCAGTAAGCATACAACTATTAAATAAAAGTTAAAGAAATTGTTGGATCTCCAAAACATGTGAAAACCTATCAGTTATCTAAGTTATAGTATTTCCTAATTCCAGGGATCAATTTAAATGTGGCAAAAGATCCTCTTTTGTAACTGTGTGACGACATATATTTTCACGAGAATCCAGACACGCTCCCTTGTCCATGTTTTATGAAATGGTTTTGCAAAACATTTGTGAAATTCACAGATGCATGGTAAAAACCTATGTACGTATTAAAATTTAAATCGATGGTTGGATAAACTGCGAGTACAGTTGGAATTGGTATTTTTGACTCAGCCGACAGGTGAAGTCAGGGTGAATTGTTAATTGGTGGGTAGAGGGTTCAAAGGAGTGGGGTAGCCGGTGGGACCCTCTACATAGGGATATAATATAAGGTTAAACCACTTCACTCAGACAATGAGCCGTTCTAAATCGTATCAACCATAGTGTGTGGGAAACAACCAGAAAAGGTTGTCTTATGATGGTGTTTAAATCTCTACATTGGGTAGGTAAGATGTGTTAAACTGGGATTGTTGGAGTCTTAGTGAAGTACATGCGGATAACCGGTGATGGTTTTCCATCGGTACTCAACTGCAGTTGAGTTACCAAGGTGCTATATTTTGAAGTCATTGGATGAGTATCTCTGATTTTTGTGGTAGAGATCAACTAGCTACCCAAATGTCTTAGTACCACTAATTCGCGTTGAAGCACAACTGGTAGTGGCCAGGGACTATGAGTATCTCTGGTTTTTGTGGCGGAGATCAACTGGCTAATCCAGGTCTTAGTGCCATCGAATCAGTATAGCGTACAACTGAAAGGGGCCAGGGTTGGAGAAAAAAAATACCAAAGTAGTGATAAACATTCTGGGTTCTTGATTGCGGTTGAGTTCGCTATGCGGAAAGTGATACAAAACCTGCGCAGGGTATAAAATCATGAATTCATGCCTGTCTCCTGGACTGGAGGCTATGGAGCCTTATACATGAGTGCTAGTAGAAATTTTGCAATTAAGAATTGAACACCAAATTTTCCTAATAATAAAATCAAACGATTTATCGGGGAGCGAGGCCCACGAGCTTACTTTGTTGGTGGAGGGACCAACCGTGACCCCCTTCTCACGTGAGGGATTACTCAAAGGGATGACTCCAGCTGGACTTCAACGAGCGTGGACACGTTAGCTTTACCCCGGTTCGGGCCTCTCAAGAAAGAGATAATAGCCCTACTCCGGCTAGTGTATGTTCTTGCAATGTATCCGAGCGTATGTCTCTTGTCTTACGCCCGTCATCCGTGTTGTGTGTCCTCTCATGATGGGGGACGCTTTTATAGCTTACAAAGGATCGAACTCCATGACCCACACACGCGTTTGGACCTCGTCCAAGCGTGGCAAGTAGTGGATCCTATCTTTCCGCCACGCCCCACGGAAGCGTAGCGGGCTAACGGAAGTTACGCTCGGGTGGTTATTCTCACCGACCCGAGACCCGCGTAAGGTCGGGCCAGATGGCCGCCGAGGCTTTCGGACATCTTACCCGAGCCCGAGCTCGGAATCGTCGAATACGTGGCATTCTAGGTCCCACCCGAGCCCGAATCCCGAGCGGCCGAATGCGAGCCTTCCAGGTTCCGAGTAGACCGCCAGTGTAACGACCTCGTGTGGCGGGAGCGAAGCTTGGTCGTTGGTGGCATCCGAGGTAATTTATGGAAATTACCCCAACCGCCAGCCCCCGAGGTTCAAGTGGGAAAAGGTCTAAGGAAGGCCTTCCTTGGGCCTACCATTCTACGAGCATGTCGGTTCTGCGCGCGACAAGCTGCGCGATCAACGAGCTATTAACCTTCTCGAACGAGCTTGTTGGTTCGCGGCATGACAATGCCCGCGACCAACGAAGCTATTAACCTTCTCCGAACGAAGCTTGTTTCCCACGGTCGCTACGCGTAATGTGTGGCCCTCTCAACGTTCCTTCTCCCTTAAGCCTCAACTGCCTTCCTGGGAACTGCCGTCGCGGGGCCGATTTGATTTCGCCTACGTGTCGTTTCCGGATGGCGAACGCCTCAATCGCCTCTCAGGCCTCTAGGGCTTCCTCGACCATAACGGCGGGAAGTCCTTTTGCTTTCCCATTTCGAGGGGAGTTTTTAAACACTCAAGAGAAAGCCCTTAGACTTACTTGGCCAGTTTGGCGATCATTGCCTCATACCCTCTGCCCTGACGCTCATCCTTCTCCTTGATCATCTTTTCCACCCTCATGGCGAGGTTGGCGCCCAAAGAGCTCGACAGCGCAGTGAGATCCTCCGGAGCGAGGCACGCCGACGCGGCACATGGAGAGTCCCTGGCGCCGAGGAGAGCCTACAATGGGAGGAGGGAGATTGTCTCCACCGAGCTCACGCCATGAGCGGCCCTGACGCCGAAAGTGAGTTCGTCGAGGCCGTACTCGCCTCGCGAGTGCGAGATCGTTCACCTCCACCCCAACTCCATTCTCATCATGGCCATCTTCACCATCTCTGAGAAGGTTCGTGGGCGCCGAGCTCCACTCTCTTCTTCCACTTCTACACCCTTTCTGCTTGCCGCCTAAGACGCCAGCGGGCCGCTTCTACTTTCGCACTGCGACCTACTCCGACCATGCAGTACGAGCTTCACGCTCAAGGACCTGGTGGCTCTGGGCTGACTCTTGGTTCTATTTGAGGAAAGCGGAGGGCGGCACGCTTTCCTACTCGGCCGAGGTCGCCGTCGAGACGCGCCCGCCTGTGGAGCCCGAGGAGGAGAAGATCCTCATGACGATCAACGAGCTCACGTGCACAGGGTCGGCCAGGGGACGTTACCTCGACTCGCCAGTGAACCAGGATATCACCCCTTAGGAGGAGGGAGCATCCCTTCTTCAAGGCCGAGGGGTGGCGGAGACATCACCGGAGTCACGCCAGTCACGTCTATCGCCCCAGGCCTTCTTTTCCGAGCAGAGGATGCCCTTCACGACCTCTCCTTAATTTGGTATGCGCTCACTTGCAGGACTGGGTGGATGCACGAGGGTGTCGAGATGTTCGGCACTAAAGGCAAGGAAATCATTGAGGCCGCCAGATCTCGAACAACGCCCTCATACTTAGGACTGAGGCGGTAAGTCTTTAATTGAGACTTCTTATTTTGTCCGGACAGTTTTGGGGTCTTCCGACCTCATTCGAAGTTCTCTTTCTTTTCCTTTGGCGAGAGAAGGTTGCCCTCGAGGTCGCTGTGGCCCCAGGGGATCGCGATTGGCGGGACAGTCGACCAAGCAAGGTAAGCGCCGCCCCGATCTCCGTCGGCCCACGCCTCCCGCTAGGCGACTGCCAAGAAGCGCCCCGGCCGACGACCGCCACTCCGCCAAAGACCTTGGAGTATGCCGATCGCGCAGGAGGTGAGCGAACTTAGATTGTGGATGGATGAGTACACCCGAGACAATCCAGCCGATGGCTTTCGTTGCGCCCGGCTGCTGGCGCGAAGGAGGCGCGGCAGTTGGCCGATCCGTGTGAAGTCGAATCGGAGGGCGGATCGCGGCCCTTCGTAGCGGAGCTCGCGGTGAGCTCGAGCTCGGCCCAGGACCGCGAGGAGGAGAAGTATGACGAGTGGACCCCACCCCTGGTCCCGAGGTCCCGGGTAAATCGCCTGCTACGCCACCGCCGCCTAACGCCGACCATCTCCGAGGTCGGCAGAGGCCGACCCTGGTCGCCAGGGCCGATAAGGCCCGCGAGACATGGCCGCCTCCCGACCGCACAGGCTCGGCTAGCGGACGCGGCGAGCGAGTCGATCTTCTACTCCTCTTGTTTGTCTCTTTCCCCTCGGCACCACACTAACCCCACATCGTCTATAGTGGGTGTGGCGGTGATCAGTGAGTTATGGGATTTGCCGATGGTCACGATATTCTTGACCTCGTCTTCAGAGAGGAGCTCGCCCTCGCCAAAGAGGCCGTCATGGGCGGCAAGGCCGATGTGGCCGATGGAGTCGCGAGGCCCGGGGCTCCACCGCTGGTGGCGACGACGTCGAGGGGGGAACCAGCTGCCGTGAGCCTCGGGATCCGGAGGTCGTGGTCTCGAAGAGGAGGCACGGAGGAAGATCGCGCCGATGCCCGAGCCGCGATGGAGGGCATCTCTACATCATAGTCGTGAGTCTCGATGGTGATGAGCCAGGCGGCTGAAACTTCCCGCGAGGATTCTTCCGGCGCCCGGCATCATCATCGCGACTCTCCAGGAGATCGCCGAGGTCTCCCCGGGCTCACGACGTCACGTCCTGGCCACGGCGGCGTCAGGACCCCAATCCTGGCGGAGCTCGTCCGACGAGGAAGAGCGGCTACCCCACGGTTGGGGAGACGAGCCCGGCCATCGTAGGTGAGCCAGGCGCTTCCAGCGAAGGGGATCTGCCGCACCGAGGTCGCTCGGTCGAACCGACTCTCCCGGCACGCCCGGTGCCCCGATTGACCCAGCGTTAGGGACGCCGCAGCCTCAAGGGCCGGTGCCGACCGGTGTCCCGGTTGCTCGTGGCCGTAGACGCCGAAGGTGGAGCCCTGGCGCAACTCTGGTCGGGAGGAAGAAGAGCGAGGAGGTGATCTCGCTCTTGAGGTCGTCCTCTCTCAGAGGCGAGGTCGCTCTCAGGCAAAGCTCCTTCGCCCTCGGGGGGCGAGGCTCGGGCTCAAGCCTCGCGCCGATCAAGCGAGAAGGGATCGAGGCGAGATCCTTGCCCGTCAGGGGGAAGAGATGAGCGAGGAGGACCCGCACGAGATGTTCCAAACAGGGCCGGAGGCTCGGCTTGTTAGGTAAGTACTCTGACTCATGTTTTATCAAAAAAAAAAACTCGATCACGACTTGAAATACCTTGTCGCGCCAGGTGCCGGAGTCCACCATGAAGGACTTCCATGCCGCCACCGTCGCCGTTGAAGTTGTCGCGAAGCACCAAAGCAGAAGCGGGCCAAGATCGCGGAGCTCGAGCCGTTCTTAGTGACATCTTCGAGGCCGAGATCCGGCGGAAGGTGGAGGAGTCCGTGCACGAGCTCGGGGCGTCTCGACCGGAGCGAGCGGTGCAAGGTCGGGCCTTGAAGCCGCAGTGGCGACCTTTGCGCGACGGCAAAGCGGCAGAAAGGACAATCGACCACAGAACGGAGGAGTCCAGGCGACTTTCGACTAAGCGGCAAGCGAAGGTCGAAGCTTCGCGCCACGGTGCTCGACCTGAGTCGAGCTTGACGGCTCGCGGACGAGCTCGCGTCGGGCTCTAGAAGCGTGCCAGGCTCTCGTAATTTTCTTTTTCTGTCTTTACGTAAAAACTTAAGGGGAAAACCGCCTTGAGTTGAACATAGAAAGAGCGTTTATCTATCTCTAAACGTTTTTTAAGTTGTTTTGTCCGAGATGATAACGATTTGTTTGGTGTCGTGGTTCCTTGTTCACCATTTTGGCCTTACGCGACTTAGCGATAATCGCATTAGGAGTAGCTACCTCGCGTGAGAGTCGCGAGGTCGTGGCCACTTGGTACCCCTATGGCCGCCTTAGCCGGAGGTCGGAAGCGTACTGAGCGACGACTCGCTGGCGGAGTAGAGTTCTCATGGGACCGTGTGGCTCTTAAGGGTACGGCAGGCCGATGCCGCCACCGCCGACTTGAGCTTCGAACCGCTCGTATGCGGAAGGTGTCTGTGCGAATCTTTGCTTGCGGTGGAGGTCTACCGAAAAAGATGGTCGATCTTCACGAGGAAGGAAGCCCTTGAGGTCGAGCTCTTGTCGTGACGGTGTTTTGCCCTCGATGATCGAGCCGCCGACACTTTGTCCGGCTCGAGCTTAATCGTAGAATTTTTTGCGGAGGTAAAGGAGAAAGAGAGAGAGAAAGACGAGAAGGCGATGTGACAAAATTTATTAAAAGGTAGGCGAGTGTGGTTAGACATGGAACTTACGCAGCTTGGTCGATGTTCCAAGTCCGGCAAGTTCTCGACCATCTTCCATCGAGGATCGGACAGCCGGCGTCTTTGTCAGAGGCGACGTGTAAGGACCTTCCCATCTCGGCGTTAGCTTGTTGGCTTTTGACAGTCTTGGACCGTCGCGAACGAGATCGCCGATGTGCAAAGGTCCTTGGTCGTAACGATGAAGCGGCATGCTGCGGAGAGCTTGCAGGTAGACCGCGGATCGCGGCGAGACCGTTCACGAAGTTGCCTCCGCGGTCGAGGTCGAGAAGGCGCCGCTCCTGGCGTCGATGCTATCGGCTAGGTTCACCCTTGGGGATCCTAGGACAACTTCGCGTAGGAGTAGGGCTTCCGCGCCATATATCTGGTGAAGGGTCTCACCCAGCTTCGGCTCGTCGTGGTGCGGACCGACCAGAGAGGGCGGGAGGTAGCTCATCCACCCAGGCTCGACATGCCGTCGAGGCTCTTAAAGACTCTCTTCTTGATTCCTTGGACGATCTGCGCTTCGCGCGCTTTCGCCGCCCCATTGCCTGTGGGTGGGCCATGGATCGCGAAGCATATCTTGGTCCCGACCTCCTCATAATAAGCCCGAAACACCTCGCTTAGAATCGAAAGTGCCGTTGTCAATGAGGCGACTCAGGCCAAAGCGGGTTACTACATTATTGGAAGAACCTTTAGCCTTTGTCGTGCGAGATGGTTGATATAGGCTCGGCCTCGATCCATTTAGTGAAGGTGTCGATTACGGCAGCAGGTATTTACAACCCCTCCTTCCACTAGAAATGGACCGAGTATGTCGATGCCCCAAGAGAACGGCCGGTTAGTGTGAAGCGGCATGCCTCGTATGCGCATTGGTGGACTTCCAGAGCATGGAATTGGCAAGATCGGCGAGAGTTACCATGGAGCCTGGCCTTTGGCCAGAGCCGTCGGCCAAGAGTAACTTCTTAGGAAGGCTTTGTAAGGTCTGAAGGGCTGAGCTCCACACATTCGTCGTGGATATCCCTAAGAGATATTTGCCTTCCTCTGGGTGATGCATTTGGAGAGGACTCCATGCACCTTTGTGATATAAGAGTCCTTTGACCAATTTGTAGGGAGCGAGCCGCCTTATGAGCCAAGGATTTCTCGGCTTTCCTCCTCGGCGTGTCCCGTGAGCGAGATCTGATGAATGGCGTCATCCAACTCGGCCTGGCCGCGAGGAAGGAGACGGTACCACTGTCTCGCTTGCCTCCTCCTTGAGTGGGTATGGAGGGCTTGTAAAGGTGCTCGAGCGAGCACCCGGCCAGAAGCGGGGAAGGTGGCGAGCAAACCTTCAGATAGATAGTCGGCGTGGCATTGTCCTTCCCGGGAATGTACAGTACCTCGAAGTTTTAAGTACTTCTCCATCTTCCTTACTTCAGCCAGGTAAAGCGCCATTGAGTCATCCGAACAACGTGCACTTTGTTAACCTGGTTGATTACTCACCGCGAAGCGCCTTCAGCGATTAGTCGTTGGACTCAGCGCTTTGCATGCCCGAAGCGGCTAGCAGACTTCAGATTCGGCTGCATTGTTTGTTGCGCCGAAATGTAGTTGGAGGGCGTCGGATCCGGCTTCCCCGAGGGGATTCGAGGACCACTCGACCCAGCAATCGTAAGCTCGAGATCCGTCGAAGTGCATGACCAGCGACCGTGCTCAGGCCTGGTTGGGTTCGGGCTCATGGGAGCAGGTTTGTTCATTCGGCCAGAAGTCCGCTAAAACGAGGACTTGATCGCGGTTCGCCGAAGTCGATCTCGACCGTGAGCTCCATGGCCCATTTCACGATTTATTCGTATGCGTCTCGATTCCCGAGAATTTCTAAGCGGGAAGTTGGTCGGGACTTGGATTTTGTGGGCACGAAGTAGTGTCTTAACTTTTCGAGGCCACGAGGAGGCATAAAAGGAGCTTTCGGACCTCGGTAACGCGCTCCTTTGGTCCGTGCAAGACTTCTCACGGCGTAGTAGATCGGCGGCACCCGTCCGTTCTCTTATGGCCGCGCTCTGCTCGGGTGTGGCGGCGGTGAAATAAGAGAACTCTCCGATCTCGGCGTGGTCAAGACCAGGGGCCTTGACAAATATAGCTTTAATTCTTTGAAGGAGCGATGCGCTTCCTCTGTCCCAAGCGAAACGTCATTGCAGCTCTCGGAGCGCTTGAAGAAAAGCCGCGTTCCCCGAGCGAGATGAAGCGACTTAGAGGCCGCCATCCTTCCGGCCGTGATTGCACCTCCCGCGTACAAGCGGGTGGCGCCGATGTTCTCGATGGCCTCTATCTTCTCGGGGTTAGCTCGATTCAAGTGACCGATCATGTAGCCGAAAGTACTTTTGTTACCTTGACTCGAACACACATTTTCGTGGTTCAACTTTATTCGATGTTTATTGAGGTTATGGAAAGTCTCCTCTAGATCGGATACATGGTCCCAGCCATCTTGCTCTTGACGACTAATTATGTCGTCTACATACACTTGTGTTCCGACCTATTTGGTCCGAGAAGGTTTTGCATGAGGCGCGGAAGGTCGGCTCTCGGCGTTCCTTAGGACCAGAAGGACATGGTCGTGTAGCGTAATGTGCCAAACGGGCGTGATGAAGGAAGTTTTCTCCTGCGTCGGGCGATATGCCGATCCGGTGATAGCCTGAGTAGGCGCCCGGAAAGCTCATCGCCTGGAGTCGGCCAAGGCGTCGACCAACTGGTCTATCAGGTAGCGGGAAATTGTCCTTCGGGCACGCGCATTCGACCGTGTGATCGACACACATCGCGCCACTTGCCCCCTTTTTCATCACGATAGCGGGTTGGCCAACCAATCGGAATGGTCGACCTCCCGTATGAAACCGCTTTGAGGAGCTTGTCGGTTCCTCTCGATGATGGCTTGCTTCTCGGGGAGAAGCGCCTGAAGCCGCAGGCTTTTGTCGCCGACGCTGCTTTGTGCTCGACTGACCTCCCTTGGGACTCGGGCATGTCTGACGGCGGTTCCCAGTGAACGCGGTCCGCACTTCTCCGGAGGAAGGTCACGAGCTCGAGTTCCTATTTAGGGTCCAGGTGGAAGCCCCACGTGTACGACCTTGCTTGGCTCAAGTGCCTGCAGGATGGCCTGTAGTTTCTCCTCCGGCCTGGAGGGTAGCCTGGCCGGGAACTCCCTGGCTCTTGGTCGTCCGCAGGCGCAGCTGCCCGACCATGTCTAGAGCCTTCTCGTCGCAGCCTTAGGCCGCCGGGCTTCCTTGACCGTGATCACGCCACGGGGCCGGGGACCTTCAAGCATTGGTACGTGATGAGTGGCGACCATGAATTTGGCGGCCCGCCGGCCAGGATAGCGTTATGGCGACTGGTCGGTAATTCCACTTGAGCGGATCCGGTTCCGTTCGGAAGTTGCTCGGATTACCCGAACGTTCTTGGCGCAGACGATCTGGCCGAGCGGCGACCGGCGTTCGGCACTATTCAGAACGGGACCACTAAGCTTTTGATCTTGGAGCGAGGGATTTGCATCTCGTCAAGACCTTGGCGATATCGAGGTCCAGGAGCTCCCCTGATCCACAAGGACCCGACCTACCGCGGTGTTGCAGATCGTTGGGTTAACGACCACGGAAGCCTTTGGGGTTTTGTCAACCCCAGGGGCGTCGTCTGGAGAAGTTGATCGGCACCGGACCACTTGAGGTTGCTGGACAGAGGCTTCCCTGAGTGACACGAAGCACCTCACATGGCGACCTCCTTTAGCTCGACGTGACCCATAGCGGCGGGCCTCGAATATCGCAGCGATGTGATTTCTCGGCTCTGGTACTCATGTCCGTGTCTTCCTCTCGGCGGGCTTCTTGCCCTTGACGCGTCTCCTTCCCCGCCTGCAGGAGCGTAGGCATGGGACCCTTGCGCTTTGTAGAATTGCTCCAGGCGGGAGGCCCATGTCCTGCAATTCCGCAGTCGTGCTGTGCCTGGTGGAAGCGGGCAAAAGTAAGCGCTAGCCCGCTTCGCTGGTCGCCGCGGTCTTGGTCGTCCGGTTTGCTCGCGGCTCCAGTTGGCCGGTCGGCCTTTCCTTTCGCGGCCCTTCTCCTTTATACGATTATCGCGAGGTTGGCCGTTGTCGTTCGATAGGCCGCCACCATGTGGGAGAGCGGAGGGTTTTTCTTTTGATTTTTCTCGATCGAGCTCACGCTCTTTGACAGCTTGACGCCTACAGCCCGAGCCGAGGGGCAGCTTTCCCTGATCAGTTCTTCCATTGACGGCCTCGTCTGCGTTAGCTGGCATAATCGGCCATGGAGCGGCTCGTGCTGTGATGTCCGGTGAATTTCGAGGTCCTGAGTGAAGCGTGACGTCTCGGACCGAACTTGAAAGCCCGACGACCGCCATCCGAGATGCTTGGGATGGAATTGCGACTTGCAAATGGGCCCGAGCGCAAGCTGCAGGTCCGCCCGCCTCAGACGACGCCAGGTCGCGCTTCCCCCGGGCGGGCGTAGCGACCTCACGGAAGTTAGCTCGGAGAGTCTTTGCTCAGTGAGCCAAACGGATCGAGTTTTCTTCGGTTGAATAGCCACGTCGGCCCGGCGATCGGATCGTAGGCGGAGAAGTTAGCCATGACCCTTTCATCACCCCGGTAGAATGGCCATGGTGTAGATCGAGAGAAACTTCGTCGGGCGGAGTCCCGTCGAATCTCTCGATGTGACCCGGCTTGAACCTTGTCGGCCAGGTCACACGTCGTAAGCGGCGTTGCGAACGCCGCACCAAAACGATCGTCGGACGGTCACCACGGCGCGGCGGTCGGCGATCAACCAAATGAGCCCAGGTTAGTGGGCCCAGGCGAGAGAATATCTCCTACGCTGTAGGATGGAGAGTGGCTCAAGAGGAATGTTCGGCCAGGATTACGCCGTGGCTCAGATTAGGGTCCCGAGGAGCCCCCGGAATTGCTCGGTGCCTCTCCCGAGTCGCTCGCCACAGTCACTCCAGGCGGCCTCGTAGTGCGTTTGGGGTGGAGGCGCTTCGGACGCCTTGGCGCAAGGCGTTCGAGAATTGCTCGTCCCCTTTCTGGAGAGCTTCCGCCGCCTTTATGTCTGCGGCGATTTCCTCGAGTCGTCGCCGCCACGCGCCCGTAGCTTCTAGGTCGACTGCTCAGAAACTCTCTCGAGGTTGCTGCACCACCGCGGGCCAGGGCTTGAAGGCGTTCCTTCGGCGGAAGCGAGTGAGCGCTCGTTAAATGCGTCGCACGAACTCGAGTCCCGTCGCGTGAAATTCTCACGGACTTCGGCCGGTCTTATCGGTCAAAGCCACCTCGGACTTGCCGGCGTAAGCCTGTGGTCCGATTCAGAAGATACTGGCAGTGCTCCTTGGCCGCCTCGTAGCGTCCAAGACGCGTCGGCTGAGATTTGCTCCGACATTCGATCCTCCTCCGCAACGAAGACGTTACGGATTGGGCCGGATCGCGAGGGGACATCACGGTGTCTCCCCGTGAAGCGGTCCCCTGGTCGAAGCTCGAAAAGGTGCCGGATGTCGAGACCATCATAGACCCGTCATACTCGCTGCGTCCGAGAGAGCGTGGGAGCGAGAATCGCTCCGGTGCGGCGGTTTCAGCGAGAAGCTCGAACGTCGTGATTCCCAAAGTAGCGGCGACATTAGCGGCCCTGCATTGTCGAAGAATCGCGCTTGTCTTCTTCCTCCAACTCCGGGCGCAGGAGGCCACTGGCGATCTTGGGAATTTGTCATCTCTGGGATTCCTCACGAAAGGGAAAGTCGGTCCCCCAGGACGCCCGGTATCGACGATCGGGGGAGCAGGCCTCAGCGAGCTTACTTGTTGGTGGAGGGACCAATCTGTGACTTCTTCACGCGTGAGGGATTACTCAAAGGGATGACTCACGGACTTCAACGAAGCGTGGACACGATTTACCCCGGTTGGGCCTCTCAAGAAAGAGATAATAGCCCTACTCGGCTAGTGTATGTTCTTGCAATGTATCTCGGCGTATGTCTCTTGTCTTACAAACGTCTGTCCGTGTTGTGTGTCCCCCTCATGATGGGGACGCTTTTATAACTTACAAAGGATCGAACTCCATGACCACGCGACGTTTGGACCTGGTCCAAACGTGGCAGCAGTGGATCCTATCTTTCCGCCGCACGCTCCCACGGGAAACGAATTCCGGCTAACGGAAGTTACGCTCGGGTGGTTATTCTCACCGACCCCGAGACCACGTAAGGTCGATGGCCTAAGACTCAGCTCGGACATCTTACCCGAGCCCGAGGCTCGGAATCGACCGAATACGTGGCATTCTAGGTCCCACCCGAGCCCGAACTGAGTGGCCGAATGCGTAGCCTTCTGGTTCTGAGTAGACCGCCCGAGGTAACGACCTCGGTGGCTCGAGGCGGGAAGCCGAAGCTTGGTCGTTGGTGGCATCCGAGGTAATTTATGGAAATTACCCGACCCCCCGACAAAAACCTATTTTGGATAACTGGTTTTGAGGTATGAATTGAGGAATGGAACTGGTGAGAGTTCCAGTTGATAAAATTCATTTTGAATGGAACTGGTGAGAGTTCCGGTTGATAGAATTCATTTTGAATGGAACTGGTGAGGGTTTCGGTTGATAAAACTTATGTTGATAGAATTCATTTTGAATGGAACTGGTGAGGGTTTCGGTTGATAAAACTTATGTTGCTATTAACACTTGCTGAGTACACCTTTGTACTCACCGTTTATAACTCTCCCTTTGCTAGGTATTGGATCTGGTGGACAAACATCTGATTGGGATATGAACTCCAGCGGAGTGCATTAGCTGTTGGCAACTTCTAGGAAATTAGCATTCACGTATTGTATTTTATTGTACGTCGATCGTATGTATAATTAAAGTATTGAACATATAGTCTGTGTGGCAATAGAAGGTAATGAAGTTTCCATTTCAGTATCTAATTATTGTTTCTGTTATAACACTCTGAATTCAGTGTATTAACTAATAAAGTGTCAGATCCGCTTGATGTTTTATTAATTAATATGCCCATATCAGTGTAATTAACTCGAGATTAATGGCAAAGCTATAGTCATTATCTAGGGTTAATTATGTGGGTCATCACAAAGAATTACTAAGCCGCATCAAGAAGCCCTTGTGTGTCATCGTACGTGGCAAAATCACCACTCATCAAGCCATGTGGGCAATACCAGTATGCAAAATAGGGTCAGGGTATTATTTGAACCGAATTGCAAAGTTCGAGGGTCAAATATTTAGTTTTATAGTTTAGGGTATTAAATAGATTTCTGAGCAAAGTTTAGAGTGTTGTATGGACTTTTTCTGGTTATTTTATTGTTAGGGATAAATCAAATTTTGTTCGTAGTGTTATATTGAATAGGTGAAGCTCACATATCTATAAACACATTTAACAACACCTGATAATTACCTAAACTTTTTTTAATAGTTGATTAACCAAACACTAATTTAGTAACTTAGAGTTAAGTAGAAGATGCAAGTAGAGCCTCTAGGGTGTGTTTAGTTGTCTATACCAAGTGGTACATGCATAAGATGATTTTTTTTAAAAAAATCATTTATGTGTATGGTTACTTGAATGGAACCATCACATCTTGAACAAAGTGATACAAATTTAAAGAATATTCCCTCTAGATATTGAATCATTCCATTCACCCAAAATATTGGAACCAAGTAATAAAGGACCATCCTATTCCATTCAACCTCATCCCATCAACCAAACATACGATTCATCAATCCAACAAACTCACACACTCAACAGAAATATATTCCGTGGAGCCGATGTGCAAACTTCTTCTCGTGCATACCTGACGCTGATTGATACCATGTGGATAATCCTGCAATCCAACGCCACGATTTAATTCAGGTGGAAATAAAAACCTGACGTTTATTTCGATGCAAATTTGGTTACTTAATTAAGACTTAATGTCGTAACGTTAAATTACAAAATTATTCATATAGTATCAATTAGCATCAGATATACACAAAAACTCACCTATCAGCTCAACAGAATTTATTTCTGAACTCAACACCCAGCGAGCGCCGACCATCGATTATTCCAAGCACCCCAATTAGTACCTCAGTGGCCTCATCCGTCACACCAAAACCTAATTAGAAGTAAACAACTCCCCGGCCGGCGATAAGCTCGGTCGTAAGCCCCGGACGTCGCTGTCGCCGTGACACAAAACCGCACGCACCGACTTAAGCGAGCCCGCTAAAATTCCAGCGCCTTCCCACCAACTCACCCCGCGCTAATCCCCACCGCGCCACGCACTTAATTCCATCTATTTATAGACCCCACCACTCAGGCAGGCCCAGAAGAGGGGGGGAGAGAGAGAGAGGAGAGAGACCAGCGCAGGAGTCGCAGCGGTAGAGGAGGAGTTGGGCGGATGGAGAGGGACGCCAGCGCCTTCTACCCGCCGCCGCAGCCCGCGGCGGCGCCGGCAGCGACGAAGGGGCCGGCGGGTGCCGGTGGGGCCGGACGCGGGGGAGGGAGGCAGTACCGCGGCGTGCGGATGCGGAAGTGGGGCAAGTGGGTGGCCGAGATCCGCGAGCCCAACAAGCGGTCGCGGATCTGGCTCGGGTCCTACTCCACCGCCGTCGCCGCCGCGCGGGCGTACGACACGGCGGTGTTCTACCTCCGCGGCCGCTCCGCGCGGCTCAACTTCCCCGACCAGCTCGACGGCGCCGCCGCCGCGGCGGGGACCGAGGACCACAAGGAGGGCGGCGCCGCCCTCACCGCCGCCGCCATCCGCAAGAAGGCGGCTGAGGTCGGCGCGCGCGTCGACGCGCAACACTCCGGCGGGGGCGGCGTCGGCGCCCCTCCACCGCTGCCCCCGCGCCGCCGGGCCAAGAACCCGGACCTCAACCGCGAGCCCACCCCTGACACCTCCGACGACGAGTAAACACCGTGCCGATTTTGGCTTCTTCCATCATCTAGTTCTTAGTCCTTAGGGAGCCAAGCGAGGAGTAGCACCTAGCTAAGCTAGCTAGTAGTAGCAGGAATCAAGCAGATAGGGCCAAACGGTTGGATGGGCAGCGACGACGCAAGGTGTTCGGTGAAATGCGGATGAGCTCGGGGATGCCCAATAATGGAACTGCGACGTCGCCGTCAAAGCCGGGGAGGGGTTAGTAAGAAGGGGTCTAGAGCTGCGAGAGCTATGTGGCCGGACGTCGGCGACTGTAGTAGGAGATAAAGACGTGTGTGTATGTGTGGGCATATAGCTAATCAAGATGGGCTATGTCCTTCACATAAGAATGTTTGTAAAGAAAGATACCAGGCAAGCAAGACAAAAAAAAGGCTTCACAAATCTTTCGAAGCATCCCCTCTCCTCCTCCTTGTTTTGTGATAATTCTTACGGCATGGTTGTAATTTGTAAATCAGCTGCATGCTCTTGTAAAAACAGTTGGTTTTGTTGTGGTCTTCGAATCTTGCAGCTTTCTTTTGTTTGGCTCAAAAGAAGCAGCAGCAGCGACGCAATCATGCAAGGAAGGAAGCTGTGGAGTATCTTGCAGCACAGCAATAGACGGCCGGTGGTGCGTCCGGAGGCGTCTATCGGCCCGTGTCGCCCTGTAAAGGCAAGAAAGGGTGAGACCAGCCGAGGCTAGCTGAGGTGACGGCGTCTGTTGCCGGATCGCGACGGCGCACGTTGCGGTGCCGCGCGGGGATTGGCGACGAGGCCGGCGGCGTTGGACTTCGCCTGCCGCCGTGGGAAGCATACCTGTCGCTGGAGTGTGATAGACTGGACTACTCGGTGCGAGGTTGGCCGTGGAGATAGCGTGGACTGAAGACATTAGTACATCGGTCTTATCTGCTAATGATGTGTGTGTCGGTAATTGATTACGCTGCTTGTGAGCCGTCCTGGTTGATTAGAAAATTTTCGTATTTGATATAAGTTTTGGTTTGTATTTATAAAATAATGTAATATTTTCACGTATTTTAAAAAAAACTAATTATACCTGTTTTTTCAAAATTCGGTTTTGAATACCCGAAAATACAAAAACGATCATTACGTATTCGAATTTAAAAAACTGGATTTGACGTATTTTCAAATTTAAAATTCAATACCTGGTTTTTAAAAAACTGGGTATAGCATATCCGGTTTACCAGGTACCGGATAAGCCATTCCCGGTTTTTCAAAAACCGGATAAGCGTTTTTTTCCTTTCCCCCTTATTTTTCAACCGGAGCTGATTCAAATGCAAATAATTTTCGCTAGATAACTCCAAATTCAATGAGACAACTTCCTAAATTTGTGTAAAATCATGTATATTATGAATATGCAAAAATATTTTAGTTTTAATTATTGTGCAGCAAACGATCTCAAATTTACATAGGATATCGCATTACCGTATGTAGATACTAGCAGCTAGTGTTCTTAATTTACATAGGATTCTTCATATGCACCATATTGTGTTCAAATTTAGCATGACTTGGATGCTATGAATTGGATGTAAATTAAGAACACTAGCTGCTAGTATCTACATACGGTAATGTGATATCCTATGTAAATTTGAGATCGTTTGCTGCACAATAATCAAAACTAAAATATTTTTGCATACTCATAATCTACATGATTTTACACAAATTTAAGAAGTTGTCTCGTTGAATTTGGAATTATCTAGCGAAAGTTATTTGCGTTTGAATCAGCTCGAGTTGAAAAATAAGGGGAAATGGCAAAAAATAGCGCATACCCGGTTTTTGGAAAACCGGGTATGGCTTATCCGATACCTTGTAATCCGGGTATGCTATACCCGGTTTTTCAAAAACCGGGTATTGAATTTTAAATTCAAAAATATGCCAAATCCGGTTTTTGAAAATTCGAATACACAATAACCGGTTTTTGGATTTACGGGTATTCAAAGCCAGATTTTGAAAAACAGGGTATGATTGGTTTTTTTTGTAAATACATGAAAGTGTTGTATTGTTTTGTAAATACATGTGAAAATTTGTATCAAATACTAAATTTTCCGGTAGATTACGGTGTAAAACAGAATTCTTGTCCATATTTGAAAGGATCAATTTATTCGTAGATGAATTCAAACTCAACTTTATAATGTTTCTTTTATATATTGGGCATTACTTTATACAGAAAAATCAATCTCATAAAGAGAAAATTTTCCCACTTTTGTGTGTGCTTCTCTGCATCCTTTTATTTTTGTTCGTGCGTTCCTGTTGGCGTGTTGTTGATTGATGCGTGTGAACAACAACGTTTTACAATACGTTATCAATACAACGCTCTATTGTGGCTGATCGTGATCATCGACACTGCTTTGTCTACACTACGTCTATCTACATTGCATCGACGTTCTACGCGTGACCGTCGGTGATCGTCTACCTACATCGAGTTCATCCTGCGAGACGTGATCATCTTGCCGCAAGCCCTACGTAAGTTCGAACTGCGTTCGTCAATCGCTCATGAAATATCAAACTAAATCCTGCAGATTACTTTTGTTACTTAGTTTACTAGTTAATCTAATTTGTCATCGCTTTCAATTGTTCCAGTTCATCGCGAAATTATTGTTCATCACACAAAAAAACAAAAATAAACAAAACTACTCTAGCCCGAAGGCCGAAGCTCTCGGCAACCGTTACAGCCATCACCGCTGCCTTCGGACCCGTCGGCCGTGCTACTTTTTGACATGTTAAATATGTGCTAAAGTTAATTTTTATGTTATTCAAGTAATTATGAAAATTGCTTAACTATTAACAAAAAAAGAAGTGATAATAGCTAGAAAAATCTAGAAAATTATGATGGCACACTGATTATGTCATGTCTCTGGTTTTATTTTTCTTAGAATTATTTCATGTTTCATGTGCTGGAATTTAGTTTTTCTGTTATTCAAGTAATCATGAAAATTACTTAACTATTAACAGGAAATTATGAAAAATGCTAGAAAAATTCTAAAAAAAATTAGATAGCATATTTTGAGGTTCATGCCTTTGGATTAATTTTCTTAGTATGATTCCATCTTAAATTTATATTGAATCCCCCCCCATTATTTAGTGATGCTAAGAATTGCTTATTAGCAAAAAATTATGAAAAATGCTAGAAAATTTTTGGGAAAATTTAGAGAATTATCTACAGAATAAATATAGACCAAACTTTACTGATTTAATGATATGAATGCAATATAATATTTTACAAGTATTAAAATTCATTATTGTTGGCACACAGAATATGTCAGACATCGCAAAAAGGGAGTTTCCTGAGCTTATCTTGGACGGCAGCAATTACCTTACTTGGGCAATGGATGCCAAGATCAACCTGATGGCTCGTGTACTTGGAGCTGCTATTACCCAACCTGAAGCTGGTGCCCCTGGTATTCCCAAACCCGCAAAATGTGTTGCTTTGCATTTCCCAAGGCATCATCTCCATCCGAACCTGAAGGCCGAATACATGATGGAGGAGGACCCACTGACATTGTGAAATTCCCTGAAGGAATGATACAACCAGTAAAGATCCATACTTTTGCCAAAAGCACATTGTGAATAGACCCTCCGACGCTTACAGGACTTCAAAACGGTGGCATCATATAATTCTGCTATGCACAAACTAGTCACAAAATTAACATTTTATAACCATAAAGTTACTGATGATGAAAATATTGATAAAACGTTGTGCACTTTCCATCCCAATATGAGGATACTGCAGCAAAAGTACCATCATGCGAAGTACCAGAAGTACTATGAGCTTATTTATGTTTTGCTGAAGCATAAAAACATGATAAACTCCTGATAAAGAATCATCATGCACTTTCTAATGGAATTCAAGCATTGCCTGAAGCACATGCTAACGCTCAGTAGGATAGGCATAGCTGAGGCTGCAGAAAGGACCAAATGAATGAAGGGAAAAAAATGGAAGAATGGCAGAAACAATAATAGAAAAGGCAAACCCTAGCGGAAAGGTAAAGAAAAGGGTCAAGGAACCATCCAGAAGCAAGGTCGGGCCAATAAGGCTGCTAACCCTCCTTAGCCACGCTTTATGCGTCGGTCATTGGTCGCACCCCAAATCATTTGGTGGAACTTTACATGAAATCCACCAAAAGATTCTAGAAGAATCAAGGAGATAAGGTTGAGACACAATTCATCGCTCAACCAGTTGTTGGGCAAGAAGATGAGAAGAAGGACGATACTATCCCTGATCCGACATCTAAATTCAAAGAGAGCCTGGTCGGATATGGGAACTCACCTATGGATGAAGATGACATTTTTGGTGTTGAACTTGAGGAATTCCAGAAGAATACCAATGTTTCTCAAGAGGAGGAGCATGATTTATATGGAGACATGCATTAGTTTCCCTGTTACTCCCTTTTAGCTTTATTAATCGATGTCATATTTTCCTTAGTGGAGTCTCCTTAAAAGCCTCATTTTATCAGTTTAGTATTTACGCTCTTGAATGAACATTTGGTCTACGCTCCTGTTGAGCGATTATCAGTTGTAACTCAAAGAAGTATCATTTTCCAGAATATTTGCTCATTTATGCTACGTCTGTTATATATTTTTAACATGTTCGTGTTGCAACAATTGAATAGATTAAATTTTTTCCCTTCAATATAGAAAAACGTATAGTCCTATGACAGAGGAGGAAATGTCTCATAAACAGTTGCACCATAGATTCTATTCTTAGAGAGACTAAATATTTTCGGACTTTGACTAAGAAAACTGAAAATATTATGACCATCGTCGGAAGCGAAGCACTCATAGTTGGCACTGAAAGAGCCATTGCAGTTCACCTTATGGACACTCTTATAATAATTAAGAATGCCTTGTTATACACTGAGTCCAGTCGTACTCTGTTAGGTTTTAAAGACATCCGTCTTAATGGTTTCCATATGGATACTGACAATGAGAATGGTATCGAATATCTTCGGATGACTAAGTTTAATGGATGGGTGTAATAAACGTGTGGTTGATAAACTTCCTTCCTTCTCTTCCGAGTTATATTATACATATATAAAATCTAAAGTTTATGTTGTGTTGAAAATTATTCTTAAAGACCCAGAAATATATAAGTTTTGGAATGATCGACTAGGTCATCCTGGGTTAGACCTTATTACCTAAAGGTTAGGGAAGAATCCTTAAATTTCCTGCAGAGAATTCAGGGTGATATCTGTGGACATATTCAGCCCCTATCGGCCCCCCTTCAAATATGTCATGGTATTAATAGATGCTTCTATTAAATGGTCCCATGTCTGTCTCTTATCTACTAGGAACCAAGCTTTTGCAAAATTAATTACCCAAATAATTAAGTTAAGAGCCTCCTTTCCAGAAGAAAGTATCAAGTCTATTCGAATGGACAATGCTGTTGAATTTACCTCAAAAGCAAGTAATGATTATTGAATGGCTCTGTGCATTAATGTAGAGCACTCTGTACCCCCGTGTCCACACTCGAAATGGCCTTGCAGAGTTATTAATTAAGTGAATAAAACTTATTGCTATGCCACTTTTGCAAATTAGTAGGTTACCCACCAGCTGTGGGGGTCACACAGTGCTGCACGTTGTGGCATTAATTCGACTCGGACCAACTGTATATCATTAAATTTCCCCTTTGCAGATAGTGCATAGAAAAGAACTAAGTATTTTTCATCTATGAAAATTTGGATGTACTGTATATGTGCCATTTTCTCCAACACAACGTACCACCATGAGCCATCATCAGAAGTTGGGGATCTATGTATGTTATGAATCTCATAATTAAAACCTTGAGCCCATTACAGGAGATCTGTTCACGACTCGGTACGCTGATTGTATTTTTGATGAGGACAATTTTTCGGCATTAGGGGAGATAAGTACCACATTAAAGAATACCGAAAAATTGATTGGAATGTCACTGGTATCCAGTCCTTAGATCCATGCACTAAAGAAACCGAACTTAAAATTTGGAGGATAATAAATCTACCACAAATAGCAAATAGTCTGCAAGATGCCACCACTGATCATAAGAGAGCGACAAAATCTCATATACCTGAAGTAAATGCACCTGAAAGAGTGGAAATACTCCTGAAGGATATTGAACCCACTCTTGTCCCTCATGGCAAGAAGAGGGGAAGGCGTCCAGTTGCACGGGACTCAATTTCGCGGAGATGTCCGCAAAAACAGAGGACCAATCAAATGAAATCACTACATGTGACAGTGGAAGAAGCATCCTAGAGATAGTAATGTCCGTGAAGTTAACCATCCTGAAGATGATAATCCCAACTTAAATTTGTGCACTCAATCTAACATTGGGAAGTCGAAACACCCAGACTCCATCGTTATAGGAAATCATGAGGAGCTGAAATAAATAAATAAATAAATAAATAAATAAATATCCACCAATTATGTAGATTAAGTAGAATTATATAAAATAAAGACTACAATTATCGACATTTATTTTGCCTCTAAAATTACTAAAACTCTTGAACTGGATCCAGAAATAAATTTCATAGCACAGTGCCAGAAGCGCTCAGATTGGGTCAAATAGAAAGAAGCAATTGGGGCAGTATTGCGCTCATTTAACCAAAGGGAACTTTTTTTATCCTGTTTATCAAACACCTCCTAAAGTGTTCCATGTATGATCAAAATAGGTTTTCATCCGGAAGAGAAATGCAAACAACCACGTGGTGAGATATGAAGTGAGGCTTGTAGCATAAAGGTTCACATTACGATGAAACATAGATTACGTTCCGATATTTAATACCAATGGCAGCAAGCTTAAATTTAACCATGCAATTGATGGATGTAGTGACCGCAAATTTATATGGGTCAATAGATACAGACATTTACATGAGAGTACTTGAAGGAGTCAAAGTTTTGGATCCTAATAATCGCAACATGTATAGCGTCAAACTACATAGATTGCTATACAGATTAAAACAGATGGGAAGAATGTTACAATTGACTTATTCAATTCCTCATGAAGAAGGAATTTTTAAATAATGATGATTGTCCCTGTATGTTCATAAATAAATCCAAGAATGGATTATGTATCATCTCGGTATATGTTGACGATCTGAATATTATCGAAACCACAGAGGAGATAAATGAAGCAAGTGCTTACCTCGTGATGGAGTTTGAGATGAAAGATTTGGGTAAAACCAAATTTATCTTAGGCCTGCAACTTGTGTGTCGAAAAGATTTAATATGGATAAATGTCATCCTTTAAAAACCCCTGTGGCTGTAAGATCCCTTGAAATGGCTAAAGACTCATTTAGACCAAGAATGAAAAATGAGAATGTCTTTGGAACTGAAGTCCCATTCCTAAGTGCTATTGGTGCACTTATGTATCTTGCGAATTGCACAAGGCCTGATATAGCATTCGCAATGAATTTGCAAACAAGACACAGTGCAGCCCTAACCAGAAGGCATTAGGCCAATGTCAAGACTTTACTTAGGTATCTCCAAGGTACTCAAGATCTTGGTCTGTTTTACCAGTAGAACCAAGATTTAACCATGGTGGGATATACATATGCTGGATATTTGTTTAAACCTTATGGTGCCAAATTTTAGACTGGTTTTGTGTTTCTCTGCAGTGGCTCAACCATTTCTTAACGGTCTTTAAGCAGACATTGGAAGCTACTTCTACCAACCATTCAAAGATTGTAGCTTTATATAAAGCTTCACATGAGTGTGTTTGGTTGAGACGTTTAATAAAACATATCTAGAAGACATGTGGTCTGACTACCGTTGGTATCTCCACCACCATCTATGAAAATAATGCTACTTGTGTTGCACAAATGCAAATGGGTTATGTAAAGAGCAATATCACGAAGCATATTGCCCCTAAATATTTTTATCCTTATGAACTCCAAAAGAATGGTGAGGTAAAGATAATGCAAACTAAGTCATGTGAAAATCTAGCAGATTTGTTCTCAAAATCTTTGCCAAAGACTACTTTCCAAAGTTTTATTAATAGTATTGGAATAAGGCGACTTAGAGAGTGAATATATGAACTATGACCGTTTTGCATGATCCTGAAGATCATATTTTATATCCTAAAGATTGTAAGTTGTACAATCTTTAGGACTTTGCCCCATACTTTTGTGCGTGTTTTTATTTATTGGTGGGTGATTCCAAACTCATATCCATAGTGTTTCATTTATATATTGGGCATTGTTTTGTGCAGAAAAATTAATCTAATAAAGAGTGAGAACTTTGCCCCATACTTTTGTGCGTGCTTTTCCGTGTGCTTCTACTTTTGTTCGTGTGTTTTTGTTGGTGTGCTGTTGATTGGTACGGGTGAACGACTGTATGTTACAACATATTTGTGGGTTTTTTTGGGGGGGGAGACCTGGGGTCTGATGTCTGGAGGTCTAGTCCACCAGATGTCGATTGCATTAGCACTACGGAAAAAAAGCTCAAATATACAACATGTTAATCCAAATAGCAAAAATATACATCAAAAAAAAATAATTACAAAAGTGCCAACTGCTCCCGCTGCGCCACGTGGCGGCCGCCACGCCGTACGGCGGCCGCCACACCGTACGGCGGCTGCCACACCCCATGGCGGCAGCCCTGGCTGCCGCCACCCCCCACGGCGGCAGCCAGGTGGCTCCGTCTCGCACTGCCACGTGTCCCGTATGTTTTTGGATTTTTGTTTGATTATTTCTCGTCGATTTTTTTTAGTTTTCGCTGGTTATTCGACCGGATCTCATTGAAATGCAAATAACTTTCGCTATACAACTCGAAATTTTCGCCAAATCATATGGATTAAGAATATGCTTTGGAATTGTATTTGTAAATATTATTTTTGTACACTGTACCGATAATTTTGTAATACAACATGTAAGTAAAAAACTGTAGATATATACAACAAAAAATAAAAATAGGAAAAATACCGACGGTTCCCGCCACGACCTTTTTTATTTTTGTCTCATTATTTCGCCGATTTTTTGGTGTTTTCTCTGGTTATTCGACCGGATCCGATTGAAATGCAAATACCGATAATTGTGTAATAATTGTTTTGTATCTTTGTACCAATATTTGTGTAATAATTTTTTGAGACTTCGTGTAGTTTTGGTCAAAGATGGGCAGATAAATTACTTACGACTACGAATGGTAAACAACAATGGCATATCTGGGACTAAACCTAACATGCCTTAGGAAAGGGAACAACAAGAAGGGCCCTTGTCGTACATTTCTTGAGTGCAGCGAGGATATTTTCCCTTACGCAATCCTTCGGCTCCTGCCGCTCGGCCCTAGCTGCCCTCTCACGCTTTCTCTACTTTTCGGCCTCCTCTCCGCGGCATGGCGCTGCCGTTCGGCCTCCCTGCGTCGCGAGCATCTGTTCCAGGCCGCTTGCGCTTCTCCTGGATCCTGCTCACACCACTGCTGCTCCACCATAGCCCTCCGATTGGTGTACTCCCAATTCCGCATCCTTTCCATCTCGAGAGTTTGTTCCGCGTCGTAGAATCGGATGAACTCGCACAGTGGAGGCTGCAATTGGTCACATCACATGGTGTTAGACACATGCAGGTTCGATGCAACACTAAATGCGAGTATGAATATACCGGGCTTCTCCGCCGCCGCATCCCAGCGTTGGCTCGAGTCATGGTTGCGGCAACTCGATTACCTCATACCGTATGTGTATGAGTTGTCTATGGACTGCCGGAAGCGGCAAGGATCCCCGCATAGGCACATGGGGACCTCCGTGCCGTCGGGGATGGTTTCGACAATGCCGTGCCTTGGGGGCGAGGGAAACTCCATTGGTGTTGCTCGTTTGTTTTGCGGGGGATGGATCTCTTTGTTGTATTGGAGCAGTCGTTCGGTTCATGCAATGCTGGGAAGCCAGGAAGGGGGTTAAATAGCCTGAATTGATAAAGCGACAGACTTGAAGCAAGAACGAATCCGCGAGCATCGGATTCGCTGCGGCTCACTGTGCTTGGAAGGCGACAAATGCATGCGACCTTGTAGCTGGTAGGGAGGTGCCAGTCAGGCTTTGGCAGCTATGCTTTGACATGACGACTAAGGCATTCTCTGCCACGCATGCAGTTGATGACATGATATGTCCTGCAGGCTTTGCCAGCAGTGCTTTGACAGGACGTCTCAGGCCAATGCAACGAAAGTTTGGATGATGACAACTTAAGCATATTCGGCCGGCCGTGAAATATCACGTGTGAGTCCATTTTTTCGGAAGAATGCAGCTGATTTGCTCTTGTGTATACTGACTACGGTATTATGAAAAAATATTGTAATTACACCTTCCGTTGTATGTACTTTCGTATAGTTGAAAAGGGCTAAATATAATAGTCGTGGAAAAATATGACAACTTAAGCATATTCGGCCCGCCGTGAAATATCAAGTGTGAGTCCATTTTTTCGGAAGAATGCAGCTGATTTGCTCTTCTGTATACTGACTACGATATTATGGAAAAATATTCTAATTACACATTCCGTTGTATGTATTTTCGTGTAGTTGAAAATGGCTAATTATAACGCTCGCGAACAAATATGACAACTTAAGCATTTTCGGCCGGCCGTAAAATAACACGTGTGAGTCCATTTTTTCGAAAGAATGCAGCTAGTTTGCTCTTCTGTATACTGACTACGATATTATGGAAAAATATTGTAATTACACATTCCGTTGTATGTATTTTCGTATAGTTGAAAAGGGCTAATTATAACGGTCGCGAACAAATATGACAACTTAAGCATATTCGGCCAGCCGTAAGATATCACGTGAGAGTCCATTTTTTCAGAAGAATGCAGCTGATTTGCTCTTCTGTATACTGACTACGATATTATGGAAAAATATTGTAATTACACCTTCCGTTGTATGTATTTTCGTATAGTTGAAAATGGCTAATTATAACGGTCGCGAACAAATATGACAACTTAAGCATATTCGGCCCGCCGTGAAATATCACGTGTGAGTCCATTTTTTCGGAAGAATGCAGCTGGTTTGCTCTTCTGTATACTGACTACGATATTAAGGAAAAATATTGTAATTACACATTCCGTTGTATGTATTTTCGTATAGTTGAAAATGGCTAATTATAACGGTCGCGAACAAATATGACAACTTAAGCATATTCGGCCGGCCGTAAAATAACACGTGTGAGTCCATTTTTTCGAAAGAATGCAGCTGGTTTGCTCTTCTGTATACTGACTACGATATGATGGAAAAATATTGTAATTACACCTTCCATTGTATGTACTTTCGTATAGTTGAAAATGGCTAATTATAACGGTCGCGAACAAATATGACAACTTAAGCATATTCGGCCGGCCGTAAAATAACACGTGTGAGTCCATTTTTTCGAAAGAATGCAGCTGGTTTGCTCTTCTGTATACTGACTACGATATGATGGAAAAATATTGTAATTACACCTTCCATTGTATGTACTTTCGTATAGTTGAAAAGGGCTAAATATAATAGTCGCGGAAAAATATGACAACTTAAGCATATTCGGCCCGCCGTGAAATATGACGTGTGAGTCCATTTTTTCTGAAGAATGCAGCTGATTTGCTGTTCACTACACGGACTACCGTATTATGGAAAAAAAATGTAATTACATCTTCCGTTTTATGTATTTCCGGCAAGTTCAAAAGGGCTAATTATAATAGTCGCATACAAATATGACAACTTGAGCATATTCGGCAGGCGGTAAAATGTCCCGTTTGAGTCCATTTTTTTCGAAGAATGCAGCTGGATTGCTCTTCACTATACGAACTACCATATTTCGGCTACGGTACTTGGGGATATTGCGGTACTACAATTTAGCTGTAAAGAAAGGTGTAACCGAAATTTATGTGTAAAAATCTGATCCATTGTAAAAAAAACAATAGTAAACATATGTGACGCATACAAAATATGAGATATATTTAATATACTATAATATTGATGCATAAACATGAGAGAGAATAGATAACACAAATGGAACGATTGCATTGCACGACATAGATTAATAAAGTTAACATAATTGACGCATATTGCATGATCTAGTTCGCAATTGCGGACAAAATTATGACAAGGATAACTACATACAGCATCTTCTCTACCCACTTGATATGATCTAAAATGCGCTCCACCTTTAATGTCAGCATGTTAAGCCTCTGCTCTAGCGTTGGGTTCATCCTCTGCTCGAGTGTTTGGTCCATCACCGCTCTCGCCGGAGCATCGGCTGGTGCTGCGGTACTACGACGCTCCATCGATGTATTCAGGGTGTCTGCCCACTGAAAATATTGACATCCTGCAGACTGCATAACGATGTCAACATATTTTCAGACCGTGTAAATAGCTGTGAACTCATAAGAGACTACTCGAAGAAGAGAACAATCATCATAGGCTGGAGAAATCGTAGTACATTCCCACTTACAGAGTAATTAGGGCATTTATAAAACACCCGGCCGTAATTTGACGAAGTGGTGGAGTACAACACATTAGCTTGCACATGGCAATTAGGGCAATCGACCGGCCTAGCATTGGCAAGTGCAATGGCTCTCCGATTCGCTGAGCTAGACGTTTGAGACATGGCCTTCACACAATTGAAGAACGCACAAGTGTAATTAGGAAGAATAGGATATCAGCAAGGTAATGTACAATGTGACTCACCGTACAAAATTTATTTTGTAAATAATACCTCTAAAACACGTAGCCAGAATGAAATACTGGAAAAAAAGAAAGCTAATCTACCAGTTCTCCTCTACGCGCTATGGGGTTTGTAAACTCACTCAAACCTTTATGCACTCTGGGATATTTATAAGCAGGGAGCGAGGGAGGAACGACGCAGCTGGCGGCACATCAGGCTGCAGGCGAGGCCAAGACAGCAATCGCCAGTGGCGGCGTGTGCGGTGTGCTACGGGGGCCTGGTCGTAGAATCGCTGCAGCTGGCAGTGGCTTGGGAGTGGCGACCAGGTGGCGTAACATTAGCGCACGCGGTTTAGGGGACGGGACATGAAAGCGGCACGTGGCACCAGCAAGCTACATAATCCAAAGTCGGCGCTAAATGTCTCAGTGAATGCATTGTCGAAGGCACGCGATTTCCTTCGATTTGGGGTACAGTCGTGCGGCTTTGTTTACTGGTGACAGTCGTGCGACTTACGATACTTAGTGTTATTGCGCAATTATAATTTACATGGAAAGAAAGGTGTATATGAAATATTTTTGCAGTTCATTTGTCATATCGCCTTATTCGACTTTGTCGCATATCAGCTAATATACGAAAGAACGCATGGTTGAATGATCGTTGTTTCGGTGAATATGATCTTACATACATGTAATAAAAAATATGATCCATTCAACGAAAAAATAACTTCGAATAACTTGGTGAACATAACAAAAGCTTCATCATAGTACAAAGCGCATTACGATACAACAGAAACACATAATAGCATTAGAACTTTCCCGAATCGTCACTATCGATGTCAACACCCTCCTCTTCGAAAAACTGCCAACGATCACGTTTGCCGTCATCATCACTATGGTAGTCAGTCGGAAGAACCAACTTAGGGCTTACAGCCTCGTGGTTATCTTCTATGGCGCGGTGAAGGAAGCGATCGTAAGCTTGATGGTCCTCTAGTTGTTCAGGACGTACTCCGTGTCTTTGCGGTAATTCACGTACAGTTAACCTCTTAAGTTCCTGCCCGACGTCCATCCTCTTCTCTACCCTGGCGTAGTCTGTCTTGTCTTGTCGATGTATTCGATCGATCGCCTTGCGAGAATATTGGCATCCCGTAGGCTACACGATAGTATTAACATGCTTATATCAAACTCGAGCAGGAGAGTACTCATGAAAACATGAAGATATCGAAAAATCGTAGAGACGTACAGAGAAATTAGGGCATCTATAATACGCCCGTTCGTTATTTTCTGTAGTGGTGGAGTACCAGGTTTGGGCTTCCACATGACAGTTAGGGCACATTACGCGCCCTGCATTGGCAACCGTTGAGCTCGACCCGTGAGACATGGCTTTGATGAGCGGCATCAAGTCGGTATCTACATGAGGCGAGACACACGGTAAGAATCACAATAAGTAAACATAACCTACCAAGGTGTATAACCGGCCACCAATATTTAAGTCAGATTTACCGATTGCCGCGTTTGTTCGAGTTATTAAGTATACAAAGGATGTGAACTCCTTTGGGGTCCAAGTAGTGATTACGTCCAAAAATAAACACAGTCCTTCGCCAAAGCGAATAATCGTACCACATAAAGACAGTCCATTGGTCATCGGAGGGTCCAGCCCCCCCCGACACAGTTCAACGTTATAGTGCTAGCTCGGCGGAGGGTCCTGACCTCTGTAGAGACTGGAAGTCCCAAAAGACATTTCTCTATGTAGTGCTGGAGTCATCTCGCCAATCCGGTGTCAAACACTTATTTTAAACTTGGCTCAAAAAGTGAATCTAGCGCTGTTTTCTGTTGGAGGACTTAGCCAATTTGGTTGGTTTGCTTGGGGGGTATTTTCGGGAGATAAAAGTGTGGGTTATGTGGTGTGGGTGGCAGCCACTTCATTCCCAAACCGTGAGTTGTTCCCTCTTCTTCCTCCCTCCACCACACAACCGCGAGATGAAAGTTTGCTTGGTCGTGCAGATTTTTTGCTCTCAGTTTTCTGCAAATTCGAGCTACTTAGAGGCCGAATTGGAGTTTACATTTGCTTACGAAGTTGTAGAGGGTGAAATTATCTAGCATCTCCAACTGGAATCAATCCATTTGGACATTCCATTAGAAAGTTATGCCGTGTTTAGTTTCGACTGTCCGAAATGGACGAAATTGGTGAATTGGATATTGAGCAGCGAATTTGAATTAATTGAAGGCCGAATTTGGAAAAAATGTATTTGTTTGCTTATTTTGGATGAATCTGGAGTAAGTTATGCCGGTTTGAAGGAGTCCCAAATTTTAAAAAAACAATAGAAGCTCAAAATCCCCAATTTCGGTTTTTGTCTTCAATACTGCAAATGGGCTCAAAATACCAGCATCGCATATTTTATTGCACGAAATAGGAATATTAGTCAGCACGTAGCAAATATTGTTTTCACACGATGCATGCAAATTACGCCAAAGGTAAAAGGCCTCAGTACAACTAAGTGGCAAAGACAACTTAGTGCCATAATACATTTCATTCCGAGCACAATCTTCCACATATGAAAACATTACATTGAAAGAAAAATAATGCAGACGAACGGGTTGATCAATAACCACCGGTTCAACGGCCTTCTGGGTTAGTGTTCCCCCTTCCTCTTCCTTCGGCGTCCCCCTACCATGACGTTCCTGGTTATCGTAGTCGGACGGTGTGAAATTTTGGGGCCGTTGGGGATACGTAGTCCAGCCGCTGCGGCTTGGACCTAACTGCACCTCGCGTTGCAGCGTCCGAATCGCCTGGGGACCGCGTACGACGAGCCACTGTGGATGCCCCATCCAGCCATCGACTGGTCTGCATGGTACCCTGATGCGCGGAGTACGTCCGGAGGCTGGTGCTCCTGCCAGTTCGATCCACCGGCCTCCTCGGGGTTACTGGGATGCGAATGCAACCCTAGGGATTGCAAACATGTCGTCGCGAGCAAATCTGTGAATGTAGTCCCCGATGCCATAAGGTCATCGTACGCCCTCGACACGTCCTCCCATGTTTGTTGATCTGGACGGGGTACTAAAGACTCCTGCGGCAATGATGGGGACGGTGACATGTTGATGTGTACTCCTCCTTCAACGTTCGCCCCAGCACCTATTTCAACGTAGCCGCCTCCATGGCCCCGGCCGCTCTCATGGCTCGGGACCCGGGACGAAGTCGATGCTCTGGGTTGGTCTTGGCGCCGAGGAGGCACAGGCGTTGCACGTCTATCCATGGACATGCTCCTCATCGTGGGGGCTCGGTGCGGCGGCGCCAAATGCGGTACATCCTCGTAATCACGTTGGGTAGACGGTCTATGGCCACCAACATCTCTGACCGCATTTCTTATGCGGTGGCCCGTGCGTCGAAGAAGGTTCCGTAAAGGATTGCTTGATTGACGTTGATGCGCCTGTGACTGCGTGAGGATCTCGTCCGCCTGGTCATGCATGTACTCCGCCTCACGCCTCTGCAAATTAACACGTATCGAATGTTTAATTGGGTATATCCCTTGTTTTTAATATGTGGTAGGTGTGATCCGTACCAGTGTGTGCATGCGCTCTGCGTACTCCTCAAAGATAGCCATGTTGCACCGGGCATCGCCACACCCCTGTCTAGGAGCACCACCCGTGTGCGAGGTCTGTACCAGTCAAGGTACCCAAGTGTGTCCGTCTCGTGGGCTGCGCCTGATGGGTTCCAGGCGTCCTCAGTGGCCATCGAGTTCCACCTCTCAATATGCCGGCTATTCCGTGCCACCCAGTTGTAGTTGTGGCCCGATGTACTCCTCCTGCGGATCAATCCAACACGTTATTAATGGTTTCCACAAGAAGCATGAAAGTAATGTGACATGTAGCGACATACCCATGGGAGCTTTGAGTCTGTCGGAGGCGGTGGAGGAAAGACTGCCGGTACCCAAATTGGCGTGAACGCGCTCCGAGAGTATGGCTCAACGGCACTCATGCACAGGAGGAAGCATTTCGTCATCCAATAATTAGGCTCCCAGGTACGCAGATTGGAGATATGGCCTCCCGACGCAACCTCCTCCGCGGCCTGGGTGGAAAAGGGATCCCACGTGACTGCGGCCGATGTCGGGAAGTCTAGGTCCCCACGAGACGAGGGTAGGAGCCACGGTGCGATTCTGGGCCCATCGGAGTCCGGCATGCATCCATTTGTAACCCAAGGTTGGCCTTGCGAGTGGATGCACGTTAGCTTCATCGATGGGCCTTTGGGTAGTACCGCTTTGACACTCTTGGTCACGCTATGGGTAGGTACGACCAAGACCACAACTGTAGAAGCAGGGGGCAACCTCCCATTATTGAAGTTGGCTGTGACCGGCGGCAGGCCGCACACATCTCGCGATATGTGTCTGCGAGAACCGCCGAGCCTCACCGTAGAAGTCCGGTCTTGCATCTTCTCGCACTTTGCTCGACTAATTCGAGCGACCCAAACGAGGTGGGGGCAGCGGAATCACCATTTCCGTTTGTAAATAAAATTCCTGCAAGGAGGAAATAGAGGTACACCTCGAAATGCCTATTTATCGACCAGTGGTCCGCGTTTTGAGGACATGGTCCACCTCGAGAGGCTGCCGAGCCATGCGAAAGAGACTCCACGATCACGATTCCCGTAATACGTTGTGCCAAACCTGCATCGAAGAAAATCACATGTTAGGAAATCACGTTAGCTCCTAGATAAGTGTGGTCGGTGTGCTTTCACATTTATTACCTTTCCTCTACATAGTTCTTCCATGCCTCTTTGGAGGGCTTGCGCACTACGAGGGGTTTACCGGAAAGTGGAAGGCCAAATAACATGGCGACATCTTTGAGGGTCACCGTCATCTCGCCGAAGGGGAGGTGGAAAGTATGAGTCTCCGGACGCCATCTGTCGACCAACGCGGTGATAAGGGCCCCGTCCAGTCTAGGCATCGGGGTCCACTGGCCCCTTCCTTCGTAGGCTCCACGCACCATAAATGCGAAAGCTAACAGCCCGTCCGTCCCAGCCGTATATGAACCGAGGGTCCAATGTCTTAATGTTACGGAGCCACGCATGCGGAGAGTGTTAAGCTGCAAGGACAAAGCAACTAAACGTCTCGAGCATAACGAAAGGTACGTACGCTTGCGATACGTTACGACAGTGTAGTAATGACGTTACCGTCTGGCCGGAGGCCCACTTCCGGACCCTGTGGTCGTCATCATACTTCGATCGCAATAGCTCTGGCAACTCCATCACAAGCCTGCATAATCTCCATGGAATGAAACAATGAAATACAAAAAATAACATCAGAAGAAATTAGAAAACCACTTTCCTTACCAAAGAAATTTAGGTTCATAAATTACATAACTGAAATTTCACGAAGAGAATGCAAAATGAAGGTAGTAAGAAGATGTTGCATGTCTAATGCGTATAGTTGAAATATTACATTGGATAACATCACCCTCTGTTTGGGCAGCCTCTACGGTCATGCCCTGTCTGCCTGCAGATGCGACAACGCCGAAGGCCATCGTCTCGCTGAGATGCATCCATGTCACCCTCAAACCGCGCGGAACGCGGTCTACCCGGCGTATCGCGCCTTAGTGTGGGGTACGGGAGCCACGTAGGGGGTTCGGAGGTCTTGTAGTTCGTGCCGATGTTGAACGGTTCGAAATGCCCCGCCCATGTTGCTCTAACGGCATCCATACGGTAGTACGGTGTGACATATTGTGTGCCGTCGTTGTCCCCCATATCACGGCGCAGCGCTAGCACGTCGCGGCAGGATGTGCTCTAGGCGAGGCTTGTTGCATGAGCAGGTCGCCTCATACAGCCGAGCTGGCATCTCTGGTTTGTGTCCCCGCGGAGTATCGAACGGTGCTTGCGCTTGCACTCGACGAGAAAAATGTTCTGCGCAGGGTCCATCATGCGTGCGGTGGAATTGAGCTTTCTGCCTACGACGCTGCAACAAAGCCTCGACACGGGGAGCGAAGGTTGAGCCGCAGTTGTACGCCGCCCTTTGGCGATCAACAAAGTATTTCGCGGTCCTAAAAAATGTCAGCTCAATGATTGGGCAAATGGGTAGGCAACGAGCCCCCCGCAGCACATTGTTGTACGACTCGGCAAAGTTCGTCGTCATGATGGAGTATCTGCAGAAGAGAAGCATACCGCTTAGGTGCAAAATAGTGCTGTCAAATGATGTGGTACCGTACTAGAGAGGGCATTATCTTACCGAGCACCGTTCGTATCGTGCGCCCAGGCCCATCTCTCAGCGGGTTTACGAGCTATCCATTGAGCGAATGTCATCTTGCGCCGTACGGAGACCTCCGAGCCACCAATTACCTGTGTGGCCTCCATGGTCTCTTCCGCCACCAGTTCCTTTGAGCGCTCGTTCAGCTGGTTAAATATCGTATCGAACTTGCGCAGTTGGTTTTGCATGCATAGGGTTTTGAATAGCTTCACCATGTTCTTGTTCCTGCACATGGTGTACAGGTTCGCCCCCAGGTGACGCATGCACCATCTACGCTGGACGTCTCTCCACAGGCAAGGGCAATCTTCATCTTCCGCCATTCTATCGAGGGCGTTCAGCAGCCCTGCATTACGGTCCGATACGACGCACACCCCGGCCCTATCCCGCACCACACGGGTCTTCACCAGGGACAGGAACCGATACCGGTATCGTTGCTTTTCGCTCGACCACGCGAACGCCGGTAGTAGCCGGTTGTTTGCATCGGCGACTATGGCGGTAAGAAGGGTGCCATTATCTTGGCGGATAGAAATGTTCCATCCACGCATATAACAGGGCGGCGATTCTTTGAATGCCGTGATGCATGGACCGAACGCCCAGAACACCCTGAGGAGGTAGTAGTGTTCTGGAGCAGTCGTTCCATCGGGAAGCTGCACGGGTTCAACAGCAATAGCATATTCGGAGCCCGGGTTTGTTGCAGCTATCCGCCTCAGTAGGCGTGGAGCCCAATTGAATGACTCCATAAAACTACCAAACATCATTTTCAAAGCCATCTGCTTTGCTCGCCAAGCCTGTAGGTAGGTTATGGACATCCCTGTCCTGTTCTGCATCTCAGCAATTATGGTTGCGGGCCTGAGACCAAGGTCGGCCTTCAGCACGTCTAACAGGATTTCCGCGATGAATCTTGATTTCACCACGCCGCTTGTGTTCCGAACAAGCGCCTCTGTGCATGTGTGCGGTGTGTACCGCCGTATAATGAAATGGTCCTGATGTTTAGGGCGCTGAGCACGAACATAGTATCCGCACTGCTGCCTTTTCTTACATGTAAGCTCGAAGCAAGTCTTGTCCGAGCGATGCACGCGGTGGTCACGCCGGGTCACCACAGCGTAATTAATGCAGAAGTGCATCGCTTCGTCCTTTGTGGCGAACTCCTGGTCGAGTTCTATGTCGCTATGGTCTTGCCCACGCTTAGAAATATCCTCCAAGCGGGCCAGAACACAGTCGACCGGGTTCAGCAAGTGCAAAAATGCGATTGCTGGCCCCGGGTCCTCATCTTCGTCAGGACCATCACCGTAAGTAGGGTCAGGGTCATCCCCTAGAGCATCCGCATCCACCTCAGGGACGGGCGCATCCGTCTCGCCAGTCCCTGCCAAGCCCCCTTGACCGGGGACTTGCGGCGAGCTCATGGCAATTTCCTCTTCGGGCTCGGGTTGTTCGTCCGCATTGACCCCCATGTCCTCCTCCTGGGCTCGGCTCGTCCCTGCCTCCCCAGCGGGGGTGCGAGGGACCAGCTTCACGTAAACACCTAGTGCGAACCCTTCTGCTCGGCCTTCTCCATGTAGAACCGCCAGGCACTCGTTCTACTGAGCTCGAATAGGTTTGTACACGTAAAGCAAGCTATTTGGCACTACATGGGGCCTAACCCCATCTACCACGAGCTTGTACAATGTACGGTCAACACTAAGAGCGCGTGCAGCCGCTCTTGCTACTGTGCGCAACTCTATCGGTGGATTCTGATTGTCTCTATGTGTGCGCAATCATGCATCTTTGACAAATGGGCCTGCAAATTTGCGGGCTCCCCGTGCCATATATGAAGCGGAATCGCCATCGAGGACTGTAGCATTACATAATTGTAGTCATCAATAATTGCACACACGCACCGCTAACATATTTAAACATATTGGCATTATTCAAATTTTAATTACAAAAGAATAAATGTTATGGTTACGTACAGTTAAAATGTATGCCAACATATAATTATATATATGTTATATAATATACTATCACAAGACATATGCAGTTTATGAAATCCTAAAACCGCATTCCACACTCTTGATATCATGTAAAATACTACTACACATAAAGGCATTGTGTACTTTACATTTCAGGTTCGTACGAACTAAGTAAAACAAATATACGTAGCTAACAAATTAATTGGCTGTTTTTTTGATCTTTTTGTGCGCATGTATTTCTAGGTGATACGATTAATTCGCAATTTTTATGGAATGCGGGGATTTATCTACCAGGTTCGCAATATATGGTGTTCACTCGGAGAAACGCATGCATGCATACATACATTTCATCATAACAACATAATTTTGGTAAAAGTGTGCTAGCAGCATGATATAACGGGAGATGCTTGCCTTGCTCTGAGTTTTCTGGAACGGCGTCGAGGTCAACGTGTGCGGTCTCTGCAGTGTCGGTACCTACACGAAGCAAAAACAACAATACGAAGTCCAATAAGTAATAAGGGAAAATAGCTTACAATGGTGCGGAACTTCGGCCCTCCAATATTTAAGTCGGATTAAGTGGATACTTTGGTTCGAGTTGTAAAGTTCAGAAAGGAGGTCAACTCCTTTTGGGTCCAAGTAGATATTACGTCCAAAAAAGCGATTACCGCCATTAATCATCATGCGAAATAAATACGATTAACGTTCGAGCATAAGCTCGGAGAGGGTCCTGACCTCTGCAGAGACTCCTTCGGTCAAAAAAATTAAGTCGATTAAGCAACAACTTTGGTTCGAGTTATTAGGTTCAGAAAGGAGGTCAACTCCTTTCGGGTCCAAGTAATGATTACGTCCAAAAATAAATACAACAATACGAAGTCGAATAAGTAATAAGGCAAAATGACTTAACACAATCCAGAACTTCGTGCCACCAATATTTAAGTCGGATTAAGCAGCAACTTTGGTTCGAGTAATTAAGTTCAGAAAGGAGGTCAACTCCTTTCGGGTCCAAGTTGTGATTACGTCCAAAAAACACGATCCTATGCTTAAGGTGAAGATCGTGTGAAATCTGACAGGCCGATGGTCATCGGAGGGTCCAGCCCCCCCCAGACAGCACAAGGTTACCTCGGCAGAGGGTCCCAAAATAAGGTTGTTAATTCATGTAATATTCTTACTTACGTAAACATTTTTAGGTGTCACGGTTAATTCACATTCTCCGCACAAAATATCACATAGATTACTGCTACACACATAATGTCATAATAGCATTGTACTAATGTTTCCTAATACCGTCGTAACATTTCACTATAGCATAACACTACACTGTCCTCAACAATAATACATTGCATAAACGAAAATACGGCAATCTAACCTAACAAGTTGGTCACTAAAATCAGACCGACCAAAACATGCTATTATTTATGAAGATTTGTAACTAACCTTCTCCAAGTAGTACAGAAGATCAAAAAAATCGAGCTTTCAACCAATAAATGTTCGTCAAAAATACCTGCAAGATACAAATCATGTATGAAATAAACAAAAATTATTAAACTTTGTGAAAAAATAAACAAACCACACAGTACTAAAGTAGGTCGCCATATATAGGGTGTTAATTGAATGTAACACATGCGTACATACATTTCTTCATAACAACTTAATCTGGCTAACATAGTGGTATGAACATGATTGAAGGAGGTGCTTGCCTTGCTCTGAGTTTTCTCGGTCCACAGACAAATCTGCGTGTGCGCTATCTGCAAGGTCGGTATCTACACGAAGCAAAAACCACAATAAGAAGCGAAATATGTAATAAAGCAAAATAACTTACCAATGTCCAGAAGCCCGCGCCACCTATATTTAAGTCGGATTAAGCGGCTACTTTCGTTCGAGTTGTAAAGTTCAGAAAGGAGCTCAACTCCTTTCGGGTCCAAGTAGTGCTTACGTCCAAAAATAATATGATCCTTCGCTTAAGCGAATAATCGTTGCAGTGGAAGCTCGCCAGAGGGTCCTGACCTCTGGGGATACTCAGACACCCAAAAGATGATTGTTACTTTATGCAAGAATATTTAATTCAACTTTTTACTCCGTTTGAATATTTCTACTAACATAGATATTTCTAGGTGCTACGATTAATTGCTAGTTTATATGGAATGTGGGTATATATCTACCAGATTCAAAATATACGGTGTTTACTTAAATGACTAAAGGAGGTGCTTGCCTTGCTCTGACTTTTCCCGAATAGCGTCGAGGTCGTCGTGTGCACTCTCTACAAAGTCGGTATCTACACGAAGCAAAAACAACAATATGAAGTCAAAGAAGTAGTAAGGGAAAATAAATATCACCAATGGATTCCAACAAACTATAACCACCGACATCTGCACGAAGAAAAAACAACAATACGACAATAATAAGCGAAATAACTAATAGGGTATAGCAACTTACCAATGTCCTGAACTTCGCGCCACCAGTATTTATGTCGGATTAAGCGGCTACTTTTGTTCGAGTTATTAAGTTCAGAAAGGAGGTCAACTCCTTTCGGGTTCACGTAGTGATTACATCAAGAAAATATGAACAATGCGGAATAAATACAGTCCAATGGTCATCGGAGGGTCCAGACCCCCGAGACAGTTCAACGTTCCAGTGGAAGCTCGCCAGAGGGTCCTGACCTCTAGAGATACTTAGAGTCCCAAAAGATGGTTGTTATTTCATGCAAGAATACTTAATTGAACTTTTTGTATGGAATGAGGGGCATATCTACCAGGTTCACAGTATAGGGCATATCTACCAGGTTCACAGTATAGAATACTTAATACAAACATTTGTTCAAAACAACAAAACCTACGAAAAATTGTAGTATGAACATGATTGAAGGAGGTGCTTGCCTTGCTCCGAGTTTTCGGGAACATCGTCGGTACCTACACGAAACAAAAACAACAATATGAAGTCACGTGGCAAGAAGTAGTAAGGCAAAATGATTGAACTTTGCGATAATTTCAAAAAACTATAACCACCGACTAATTAATCTTCTGTTTTCGCGCTCTCGATTTGTTGGCCTTCCCTTCAAGATCCCAGAACATGCACTACAATACAATCTGCTCTCACTCTTCTCTCACACTCTGCTCTACTTTGCTGCAAGGAGAGCGACGCAGCACCTCCATTTATAGGCTCAAAAGTCATTACTGCTACGTTTACATTAATCACGATTTATGTTACGCATAATCATGTCGTTTATTCTTAATTACATTGATTAGAACCAAATTTAGCCGTAAACTGTACTTTATGCTGCATCGGATACGAACTCGATTTGACTTGACGTGATATGTCGTGCTATTTCAACCACCGTTCCCTGTTTCTCCCACATGCATGCTGCTTTCGGTGGCAAAAGCATCCAGGCAATGGCATTAGCAACCAAAAAACGAGTACCAATGCGTCATTTCTCCCACGCGGCAGGGTTACACGCGCGACGCGGCAGGGGGCCGGGGCGACGAGGGGCTGCCGCAGCCGACGCGCGGCAGGGGCCGTGGGTCGGCGACGAGAGGTGGCCACCTGGCCGCCAGATGGGTGGCGAGCCAGGCTCGACGCGCAGGGGGCCGGGCGGGATGGTCGCCACCTGCCGCCGCGCCTCGTGGCGGCAGCCAGGGCCATGTGGGACCGTGGGAGGGGGCTGGCTGCCGCCTTGCCGCCGTCCCTCGTGGCGGCACTGGCCGACGCCGCACGGCCGGCGCCGCCAAGATGGCCACGGTGTTACTTTCGATATTTTTTTTAAATGTTGTATAATTTTGAAATTTCGTATTACATGTTGTATATTTGAGCCATTTTTCCTAGCACTGCTGCATGTCAATATGACTGTAGATCACAGATAGATGGAATAAAACATTACCATAGATCAATATAAATACACCAATAGGATATAGAGATAACTCTTTTGCTTTACTAGATTGATTCTCTTGTACAATAAGATGGTCTATTTATAATAAAAAATATATTTAAGATAGATTTGCATTCGCGTACAAAGAGATGAAGTCCAACCATATCTCAACAACTACGACCAAGTGTTTGATTATATCTCAACAATCGCAACTTTTCAGTTGAAGTGAGATTTGTTTTTGTATCACCGGCCAGGGTTAACAAAATCATTGATTTTCAAACAAAACTCGTGAAAATCGTGTGTATCAAGCCAGCTCGGCTTCATAAACCGGTAGGCAAACCACATCAATTCAAATTCAAATAAAAAATTTGCAAAAAAATTATGCTAAAATTTAGTAAAATTAGTATTAATATCTTTGTGATCTCTAGGATGAATTTTTTTTTTGTAAAAAATCGAATTTAAGGGACATATTTGAGTCAAAACCGAAAATACGAAATTGAAATGGCAATAAAAAAGATAAAATAGTAATAGGCTAGTGCCCACAGCACTGACCCAACTAGCCTGTTCCATCTTGTTAACAAAACACAACAATTTTAATGCTGCAGCTCGTTGTTCCGGCCGTATTATTGCACTAGACCCGTTTCCTTCATCGCAAGGACAAGTTCTTGCAGTGGATGGCCTCGAAGGAATTTCTATCGTCGCGCTTTGTTAATACTGAAGAGGGGAGGTACGTGTACTCATGCCTCTCGAGCTTGGACTGGTGGGACAATCTTCGTTCGGTTGTTAAATCTGTGGAACAATTGTACACCTTCTTGCATTTCGCTGATCAAGACAGGTTTTCTATATCGAGTGAGGTGATACTATGGTATAATATAATACGATAGGAATATGATGGCTTGTTCCATGACTTTCCAGATACTTTTGATCAATACATGAATACCGCTACTAGTCAAACGCCACACAAGCTCTGACCAGGCTAAGACAAGTCTCTGCCAAAAGTCGGCCGCCAGCCCTTCAGACACGACGGCTCGGAGCGACGGTGCGGGGGCAAGTGGCTCCTTCCCAAGGTAGCAGGGAGGCCGTCGAAGTCAAAAGCTCCAGTCTTATCATCCCGTCACGCACAATGAGAGGATACGCTCCCTCTCGAGGCTACGCCAGAACCAACCACTACGACGTCAGCACCTAACAACTCGCAGAGGGTGGGTGCGCTACTGCCAGGCGAAGCAGAAAACCATGCCGCCCGATGTGTCTACCAACCTGGCGTGGCGTGAGCAGACATCGGGAGGACGACCAAAGACCAGGACCCCCGGGCGTAGGATACTCCACCCTTTTTCTTCTCCAAATTCCCATGTAACCTGCCCCCTCCGACTATATAAAGGGAGGTAGGACCCTCCGGAAAGGGCGGGCAAACGAACGGAAGAGAGTTCTTTTCTTTCACGAGTAGAGGTAGTACTCGAGGCCTTTCTTCAAGTCCTCACTTGTAACACCGCAGTCGTCTGCACCCCAAGCAATACTAACCCATCACACGAACTGGAGTATGGACATTCAGCCTGAACCAGTATATTTCTTGGGCTTCCTGAGTCTAACCATTCAAGGAGAGAGAACGCGCGACCCCTATACTAAAAATCGTATTGCCGGTGCCCGAAACACCGACATTATGTTATAAAAAAGTGAACTTTGATGAAATTTTTATGAAACTCACTCTGGAGTATCTTATAATCATTAGAGTATACTCGAAACGATAGAGATGAATAATTTACTTGTTTAAGTGGTTTATGAGAAATAGGGGTACGTGTGTATACATATTAGTTTTCATACACATAATATGTGAGCCATGCATTGGAAAACCAGAAATAAAACCTAACAGAACCAACATGCTTAGACCTAGCCCGGCCACAGACAGACGAACACACGCGGTGATACACTCACACAGGAGTGGCTTGATCTACGCTGGACGCTAAATACTCGAATTTTGACACGAACAGCAAGCTAGGCATGCCGACAAGAGCTAGCTAGTGCTTCCATCATGCATGCATGCTTTGAAACCGCCGAAACTACACGTACGGGGAGATGACAAAAACGATCCGTTCAGGCGCAGTTGATCATTATCCAGTGAGCTTGCGAGCCATACGCAGATGACGCCCAAAAGGAGCAGCGGTAGCGTGTTCAGTTACACGAGTATCTTAAGCCGTTTGACCGACTTTGCAAAGGCCCTGCGAGAAATTCAACGTCGTTTTGTTAAGTCACATAGACATAGTAGTTGATAAAAAATACGCGTTCGCCGGTCTGTGCAGGGGACACGAGAAATAATTAACTTACTCCCATGGCAAGTCTCCAACCAGCAACCAATCTCCATCCCCATCTTCGTAGGTGACCGCGTATGGGTATGGGTCAGGACGGTGGTGGTCGTCCTGGTTCGATTCCTCTGGTGCATCTGCGTTTGATTGGTTTTTTCGTAATAGGATATATTATTAGTTAACGATCGGTAGAAATTAGATCAAACCATCGATTTATTAACGACTTTGACTATTGTACCATCAAATAAAATATAAAAAATACTAGCTAAAATAATTTATCAGATCCAAAAGAATAAAAAGTATATATTGGATTTAGCGTATCGAAAAAGAGCTCCCTAAGAAAAAGACGGGTTGGTTGCAACTTGAAATTAATGGAGCGACGTGTCTGGAACAGTTTGTGTCATCAGCAATTTGGCCAATATATATATTTTAGTGCCCATCCGACCCTCGCAGGTACGTGTATGCAGTGGCCACATCTGCACACCTTGGTTAATAGTGGACGGGAACATGCGGTCAAGCGTGTGGAGGAGCTCCTCGTACGAGCCGTGGAGGGACAAATCGATCTTCCTCCCGATGGCCGCACCTTCCATCTTCACCTTCACGTAGCCGCCGCCGCCGCCGCCGCCTTTCCGCCGGTGCGCGCACTTCACCGGCGGCCACCCCACCAGCTTCTTCCTCCTACATGCATATGAAACACAGCCCAATTAGTCCCACAAAAAGAAAAGGACACTGCACGACATGAGCTATATAGCTACCGATTAGCAAAAACGCACGCGCGCGCGCGCGCGCTCACCTGGTGCTCATTTCCCAATCTCGGTCGTCACCGCCGCCGCGGCCATTGCCGTCGTCGCGCACGAAGAGGGGCAGCGTGGCCTTGGCCCCGAACGCCTCCCCGAACCCCCTCTTCCCGCAGGAGCCCGGTGCGCTGTTGAGCAGGTCGAGCTCCCCCGCCGGTGCCGGCCGCGCGCCCGGCAGCGCAAGCCCGAGCTCCAGCTCCATCACCAACCAATCTAATTCCTTTCCCCTCGTTTCTAAGTGACAACTCACAGCTGTATATTACAGCGGCAAAGCTGCTAGCTTAGTGTGATCGATGCAGACTGGTACTTCTGGAGACACGCAGAGATCGTAAGCATCGAGCCACGAGAGCAATGGCGAGTTGGCGACATCGATCGATGCGTGGCGTAACTATATATACACGCGCGCTCACGCACATGTGGGCATGGGGATCGTCAGATCGGCCTGGGCGGCGACAGTAGTCTGGAGGAATAAACAAGCGGGGGGACAGGGTGTCGGGGTTGGAGGGGACGTAGCCGCGGGCGGGCGGTCCGCCTGCCGCCTAGCGGTGCGGCAGCCGCGGCCTACGTCTCTCTGCGTCGCGCGCCGTACTGCCGACACGGGCCCTTCCGCTGCCGCGGCCGAGGCGGTTTTTGTTTGGTTTCCGCTAATTTTCGGGTGGCCGAAATTTTTTACTCCACTCAGTCGCTTAAAATTGTACAAAACTAAACCCAAAATTACAGGGCTTAATAATACTCTCCTGGTCTGAAAAAACTAACGTTTTAGGCATAGTGGTAATCAAACTTCCGAAATTTTGACTATCGATATATTTTTAAATATTTAAATTGAATACATGAAAATTATATGTGTAGACTTGTCTTGAAGAGTACTTTCATAATATTATAATTTTATTGAGTTTTATAAATATATTATAATAAAAATTAGTGATGAAAGTTGTGTTTTGAAGACCGTATCGATATCCAAAACGTTAGCTTTTTAAGACCAGATGGAGTATACTCCCTCCAGTTTGATAATAGATGTCGTTTTGGACATAATGATGGTCAAACTTCTAAAACTTTGACTATCGATATATTTTTAAATATTTAAATTGGATATATGAAAATTATATGTGTAGACTTGTCTCGAGAAGTATTTTCATAATATTATAATTTTATTGGGTTTTATAAATATATTATAATAAAAATTAGCGATCAAAGTTGTGTTTTAAAGACCGTGTCGATGTTCAAAACGACATTTATTATCAAACTGGAAGGAGTATAATTTTAGTTCTATTTATTTTTGTATTTCCTAGATTTACTATATGTTTTAAAGTTAGAATCTTTTTTTGTTTTTATGTTAGAGTTTTTCTTTGTATTTATTGTATTTTGTAGTGGTGCGGACAGGTAAAACATAGTGGCTATTGAATGTGAATTCTATAGCTCAACATAGTGACTGAGATTAAACAAAATCAATCACGCGCCTAGCGGGAATGTGCTGTAGAGTGTGGAGCGGCGGCCGGTTCTTTGCGCGCGCGCGGTAGCCCGATCGGTCCTGAAGCTACCTACCTTGGGTACTTTTTTAGATAAAGGATCAAAAGCAAATTCTATAATTGCTTCTCCATCCATTCTTGGCGAAGATATCCAACGCCACAACCTCCAACGCCCTGCTGACCGTTCGCATGGTCTCCCTGTTGTTCTCAGACTGCAATAATGCCCAAAACCGGAGCCAGTAAGCACCCCTGAAAGTGGCCTGCATAAAAGAAAAGCAACGTTTGTTTTGAAAGATGAGATCATTTCGAGTGCACCAAATTGCCCATAATATAGCAGCTCCCCCCACAAGAATCAATCGTTTAGCACACTTGTCAATGCCAGTTAACCAATGACCCAGCATATGAGACATGGACTTCGGCGGAGAGAGACCAGTAGCAATATATACAACACGCCAAATAGAGCGTGAATGCTGGCACCGAAAAAAAAGATGCCTTATTGTTTCATTACAATTACAGAAACAGCATTGTTGATCCCCATTCCAATTCCTTTTAGCTAAATTGTCCTTTGTTAAAATAATGCCTTTCTTTAAATACCAAAGGAAGATCTTAATTTTTAAAGGAATTTTCAACTTCCAAATAAACCTACTGATAAAAGGCGTTCCTTGGTTCATCAAGTATCCATACATTGAACGTACCGAGAACTGTTCATTTCTATTTAATCCCCAGATAAAAATGTCCCTACCATCAGTAAGTTGACAACTAGCTATTTTGGCAATTAAAGTATACCATGCCGTCAATTTATCCCCCGAAAGTAATCTTCGAAAATGAATGTTTGGTGGCAATTGAGTCATAACCTTTGCCACAGTACTATGAGGGTGACGAACTATGTTATACAAACTAGGAAATTGAACCTGCAGAGGTGTAGATCCTATCCAAATGTCCTCCCAAAATCTGGTTTGTGAACCATCTCTAATCCGAAATGATCCACATCCCATAAAACCATCTTTAATCTTTAACAACCCTTTCCAAAAATGTGAGTCCCCAGGTTTAATCTTCACTTGGGACAAACATTTGGATCTTAAATATTTATTGATAAGCAAAGTCTGCCAGATCCCATCTTCATTCAACAGCTTAAATAACCATTTACTGAGAAGGCATTTATTCTTGACGTGCAGATTCACAATACCCAGACCTCCTTGATCTTTAGGACGACACAAGATATTCCATTTAGCAAGGTGATATTTTCTCTTATCACTATGACCTTGCCAAAAAAATCTAGATCGATAATAGTCCAACCTCTTTAATACACCCTTAGGTAGTTCAAAAAAAGACATCATGAATATAGGGAGGCTACCGAGGACAGAATCTAAAAGAATAAGTCTGCCCCCATAAGAAAGGTGTTTGGCCTTCCAAGTACTTAGTTTTCGTTTAAATTTATCCTCAATCACACCCCAGTCCGTATTACGGAGCTTGTGAAAGTGCATAGGAATACCTAAGTAACGAAACGGATAAGATCCTATCCCACAGCCAAACAAGTTAGTATATTCTTGTTCATGATGTCTAGCATCACCAAAGCAAAATATTTCACTTTTGTGAAAATTAATTTTGAGTCCCGATAATTGTTCAAATACACACAGTAATAACTTCATATTTTTAGCTTGTTCAATATCATGATCCATGAAAAGGATAGTATCATCAGCATATTGCAGAATCGATAAACCATCCTCAATCAGATGATGTATAACCCCTCGAAATTGCCCACTCTCTTTCGCTCGCTTAATCAAAAGAGCAAGCATATCTGCCACAATATTGAATAAAATAGGAGACATGGGATCACCCTGCCTGAGCCCTTTTTTCGTTTGGAAGTAATGTCCAATATCTTCATTAACTTTAATACCCACACTACCTCCAGTGACAAAATGATCAATCCAGGAGCACCACTGATGACAGAAACCCTTCATGCGAAGAGTTTGCTGGAGAAAAGACCATTTCACCTTATCATAGGCCTTTTCAAAATCAAGTTTTAATATCACTCCATTTAGCTTCTTCGAATTCAATTCATGAATAGTTTCATGTAATATAACTACTCCCTCCATAATATTACGGCCCGGCATAAAAGCCGTTTGAGAAGGTCTAACTACTTTGTTTGCCACCTGCATAATTCTATTAGTAGCAACTTTTGTGAATATTTTGAAGCTCACATTGAGCAAACAGATCGGTCTATATTGTTGTATTTTGGTCGCCTCTTTAATTTTTGGAAGAAGCGTAATTATCCCAAAATTTAGAGTAAATAGGGGTAATCGACCACAAAAGAAATCATGAAACAACGCCAACAGATCATCTTTTATGATATCCCAGAATACCTGATAAAATTCTGCTGGGAAACCGTCAGGTCCGGGCGATTTATTGTGTTCCATTTGAAAATCGCCTCTTTAACCTCATTTTCAAGAAATTTAGCAACGAGGATTTCATTCTCCTCATTTGTTACGTAAGATTCGATTATGAACCTCCACTAAACTGAAAGTATTCTCCTCTGACGGACCAAATAAACCCTTATAATAGTGCGTAATATACTCTATTAATTCAGCAACCCCCACTAATAAACCATCCTCATGATCTAAAATGAAAATTTGTTTTTACGTATGCGCCATTAGCAATTAGATGAAAATATTGGGTATTATCATCTCCTTCCAAAAGGTCCTTTGTCTTAGCTCTCTCATACCACTTGATTTCTTCTTCCCTCAACAAGTGTACCAACCGGTCATGTAGGTAATTTTTTAAGTTTAATTCATAGGATGAGAGAACGTTATGTTCTGCCTTTTTATCCAAATCATCTATTATAGATATAATATGTTGCTTCTCTTTTTTATTATGACCAGCTGTATGTTTGGCCCAGCCTCTTAAGAATTGCCTAAGTGTCCTTATCTTATTCTGCCATTTTTCCATAGCAGTAGTCCCTCTGGTCTCTGATTGCCATTTATTGGCAACACACTCATAGAAACCATCTCTAATCAACCAACCTCGTTCAAATTTGAATAACGGCGGCTGTCTATTATGAGACGACCCCCCAGTATTCAATAGTAAAGGGGTATGATCTGAATTACTTCTATCCCTAGCCTGCACAGTAGTGAGAGGAAATTTATTTTCCCAATCAGTACAGACCAAGATCCTATCTAACTTTTCAAAAGTTGGATCAGCATCACGACTTGCCCAAGTATATTGACGACCAGACAAACTTAACTCTCTAAGCTCTAGCGATTGAATGACCATATTAAAAAGATTAGGCCATTTCTTATTAAAGTTGTCCTTGTTTTTTTCTTGAGACCCCCGCATTATGTTGTAATCTCCACCAATAATATATGGTGATGATTCTTTACTACACATATGAACCATTTCAGATAGAAAAGCTTCTTTATATTCCTCGCTATGCAGGACCATAAACTGCTATTAAAGCCCATTTAAAACCATCGTTTTTATTGCGAAGAGTAAACTTAATATGAAAGTCCCCTTCATCGATCGCTCCAATGTCATACACCGTTAAATCAGCCCCCAAAAGCATCCCCCCTGAACGGCCATGAGGCGGCATACAGTGCCAAATATACTCTTTGCCACCGCATAATTTTTTCAAGGTCTTATCTGGGAAATGATCCCGACCCGTTTCCATCAGAGCAATAAAATCAATTTGCTCTTCTTTTACCATGTCCGCCAAGTACCTATGTTTAGCCAAGTCTCCAAGACCTCTGCTATTCCAGAAAAGACCTTTCATTTGAGACTCAACTTAGATGGTGTTTGAGATTTTTTAAGAATCAACCCCAATCTTGAACTAGTTTTTATTTTGCCTTTTTTCCTGCGAGGTGTAGCAACAAGATCACAACAAATATGATCTAATCCCTCCTCAAACACAGTCTCATCAAGTTCATCACAACTGTGCTTGAGGTGAGTGTCTACAATATCCTCATCCTCCTCAGCCGACTTAATTTTAGGTGAGGCAACTTGACTACTCGAAATGATGTGTTTATTCAATACCCTAAGCCTATCTAATTCAATATTTTTGAGAAGAGTAAAAGCAGCAGAAATATCTCCATGATCACTACCCACAGAAATACCCAATTTTGTCATTCTCACAGAAAATTCAGAATCAGAGATTAACGGGAAAGATGGGCAAGTACCTGGCTCCAAAGAATTCTTTTTATTCACCAGCTTCATTGCTTTCACAAGCATATTAGTATCCCCCATTGACGCTACCCTCGAACTTGTTCGACCTTGCAAAACACAAGGCCTAGAGGAAGGAGACAGCACCATCTTATCCCAGCCCTTAATTTTATCCAGAGCTTGGAGTGATTTGACCATAGCCATATTGGAGATATTCGCACGAATATTGTTCTGCTTACATAACGATTGCAACATTCGGCGAGATAATTCTTGAATTTGCTTACCCATAAGATTCACTTGATCAAAATCATCCCTTATCAAAATGTCAGTATCCTGGTCTTCCACAAAGTGACCATCCTCCTGAGGAAACTCTTTTTCTTGCATAATCTGCAATTCCTCCGCCGACATCACCTGATTTGCATCCCCATCAGATTTGTCGGAGAGAAGACCACCAGCACCCACTCCAGTAACCAAGCCATCATCTGACTGTAATGCAATTGCTGTCAACTTCTCACCCTCATCTGATCTATCTGATTGAAGGCCACCAGCAGCAACATCAGAAATAAAGCCATCATTTGACTTGTCGACAAGGAGCCCTCCTGTACCATCTCCGTTAATACTATCATCCACATCGATCAGATGCACATCTTCGGCCACAAGACTATTGTGAACAATACCAGACAAGCACCCTCCCACCGAAAATACAGCATCCAGATGGTGACCTTCTGATATCTCTGAATGCAACCCGACATCAGGATCAATCCAGTCGAGTCTCTCCGCCTGCTGAACAACTTCTTCGTCTGTTACTCCATTTTCAGGAAGCATAAACAGATTGTCCTTGCTAGGTATAACAGACTTGTGCAATAACTCATCAGCCATTTGATCTACACATTGCAAACCAAAAACCTTGGGAATACCCGAAGCCGACCCCTTCTCAAAACTGTTATTACTGCTGCTAACATTGCCAGACTCTGATGTGCCATTTTTGTCACCAATATCAGCATCATCCATGTTGTAATCAATATTTTTGTTTTGATTACCCGGGTCATCTAAGTCATCCACATCCTCAAACGCATCAGATTCTCCAATTGTGTCCGTGATGACCTGATCAACTTTGAAGAAGATCTCATAGAGTCCATCACCAGCCACAATATCAGCCCCATCCGGAATGCAATTCGCATCAAGCACAGCGACTAACAATCTAACTACACCAGATTTTCTCATCGATCTCATATCCACTCTTTGTGTAGCTCCAAGAATAGAACCAACCGCCCAAAGAGACAAAAAGGATCTAATCTCATAAGGGACCCCATAAACATGAACCCAAACTTTTTGCAGCCTCCGTTTAGGTATAATCTCCATATTCCACTCCTCAAAGGACATCACACCCTCATTATTATCAGTACGGAGACGCTTCATGCTAATCATTCTTTGGAGCTCAACTTGACACGGAAATGGTACAATGTAAGAATTAGGACCATGAACTCTAACCACCCAATCCCAGTTCACCGGAATAGCCCTAGCCAGTTCAGTTCTAACCAAATCCGCCGAAACTGAGCCCTCAACAATAGTGATCAAAGCAGTTACAGAAGCCTTAATAGGCACCTTCACAGCAGATGTATGAGGAATATGAAAAAAGCCCAATCCCTCCCCAGCCAGACCACTAAATGCAGCAGTTAGCTTTGGACCATGCAATAGGGGACAATGCTGAGTAAAATGCTCATCCTCACATATCTCGCAACACAGAACAAACTTTTTCTTCTTCTTCAATGCAGGTTCAAGTTGGGGATCAGTATGTTTACCTGCCGTAATACCAGAGTTCTCCCCCTTCTCAGAAAACAACTTGCACTGGTCATCAGCTAGGGCTTTCCCAGTATTCGCCACCCGGACGACCCCAGCGTTTGTCTCAGGCATAGCACCCCCTCCATGAATTCCACGAGTAAAGAACTCACCCCGGACATATCCTGGACCTCGATCCCGGCCCCCATATCGTCCGCGACCACGGACCTGATGACGTGGGGGACGTCCACCACCGCCGCCGTGACGAGGTTGACCACCCCAATTGCGGGCATGATGGCGATCTCCATTTCCGCGGCGCCGCCGCTCGCTCGCCATCACACCTCGGGCCAGATGAGCGGAGAGCGATTTTGTGGTTGCGAAAAGTAAGGCGTCGATGGAGCCGAAGCAAACCAGGGTTTCTCGTAGACCAGTCAGATACAGTCTGTTGGCCCACCCGTTCAACCAGCCCAGTAGGCAGCCCACCCGACGGCAATTTGGAATTCCGATTAAGCGGATAGTTAGGGCGCGAATAATCTGGGACCTGCGAAAATTCAGGATCTCGGCCATGAACGTGAATGCCAGAACCTCCCACCATTCTGCAACTCGACAATCTGTCATCGATCAAAGGCAGAAGATAATCTCCAAAAGTCCTAGGTATAACTTTCCTTGGTTTCGGTAATGGACCCTTCCAGGCTTGTTTACGATTCCAAGGCCAACACTCGACGACCGGAAATCGAATGCTCTCCAAAATTCACCTTAGGATCAGATCTATAATCACTACTGGAAGGGGCCCCGAATTTGCCAACAAAACGCAGATCATGATTTGAAGGAGCCACATTTGGAGAAGGAGAAGGAATTGACATTACCTCTTACATTTGGAGAATGAGAAATAACGGTGGCTTCTTTAGTGGGTCAGAGATGACCAAGCTCTTCGAGTGATCTCGGAGAAAGTATATGAACTTAACGGTGAGCTATATTGTTGTATCACTCCTGTCTGTACTCTGTAGCAAGCGTAAAGTGTTTCTTGATATGTGTGGATAGAGAGATAAGGAATCCCAACCTATGACATGATAAACCAGGAGATAAGCAAGCAGATAAAGCGAAAAGAAATGGTTATAGCTATGCCCAGACTTGGGTTTTAGCTCTTTGTTTCCAATGCACGGGGTGGAGGATAGTGGAACATATTTTGGCTAACAACTGTGCTGTATTGGTTGCTTTGGGAGCCCCTCCAGACATGCGTGATCTGCGAAGCCACCAAATTGATGATCCTCGGTCTCCATCGGCGAAAGTATGATTCATATCATATCGATATACTTCATCCGTTTCAATGGATATTATTCAATGCTTTTTTTTTGTCAAATCTACCATGATACATAGTAAGGTCGTGTTTAGAAGCAAAGTTTTTAAATACCATGATATTACAAAACCATGGTTTGAAAATTGTTTTGGCATAAATTCTATGGTTTCACATACCACTATTGAAACCATGGTTTCTCTTGGAACTACAAGCTGTTTGGCTACAAAGTATTTTGCATGATGAAGTGATGCCAAAAGCCCAAAACAACACTCTGAGTGGAGTTTTCAATACTCCAAAAATACCATGGTATTGGCAATACCATGGTTTTCCAAATAGAGTTTTTTTGGTTGCTTCCAAACACCTTATTGCCAAAAAATACCATAGTACTATCCAAAACCATAGTTTTGCCTAGAAACTATGAAAATACTTTGTTACCAAACAAAAAGATTGCATTACCCTCTATTAATATATCACTTGTTGCTTTTTAGATGGTATGTTATCTTTGTCTATAGTAGTCACTACTACAGATCTAGCCTTTCAAACCGGTCCATCAGTACCGGTTCATTGGCTATAGGGCTGTAGTGGACTTTCAGTACTGGTTGGTAACCCGAACCGGTATTAATGCCCTTACATTAGTACTGGTTCATAACATGAACCGGAACTGAAGGCACGGGGCATTAGTACCGGTTGGTAATACGAACCGTTACTAATGAGAGTGCATCAATACCGGTTCGTGTTACCAACCGGTACTGATGCCTCCTTTCAGGAAAGTTCAAAAAGAATGCATATTCTATGTATATCAGTACGCGATGGTGGGTGGATTGGTTAGAAGGGTGCGGCTGGAGTCACGAGGTTGCGAGTTTGAGTCCCGCCTCTCCCATATATCCTCAACATATTTTGAAACATTTCTAGTTCCATCAGTACCGGTTGGTGGAACCGGTACTGATGCCCAATGAGCATCAGCCCCGGATGGCCTGTACCGGTTGAAAGCATCTAGGCCCCCTAAAGGCTAGTTTAAATTATTTGTTGGATTTTGGTGCTTGATGATCAACTAAAATAGTGTTAGTAGTGTTTCTTCAGAAAGGATGATCAAGATTAAGGTTCTCTTGTTTCTAGTTCTTTGACTTGGGCGTTGATTCAAGTCTTTTAGCTGTGTCTTTCTAGTTTTCAACCGTACTATAAAGAGGGATTATGCATAAGTTCAAAATCTTGGTTCCTAGGACTTTTCATTAAGACTACTTGGAGCTTAGGTTAAATCTCTTCAGATTCCTCTAAAAAATATCTTGTCATGAGTTCATATCCCTTTCAAGTCAAAGTCTAACTGAACTCATACCGAGAGTTTCCCATTCACAACGGACCAAGTTTTTGGGTCCGGTGCAGATAGGCTTTCTCTTTGAAACTAACTTCAGTGCATAAAGGCTACAATGGACCAAAAATTCCCGTGTACGAAAGACCCCTTTTCTTGGTCCGTAGTAAACTTAAAACTTACTGGTTTTGCTGCTTGTATCCAATTCCTTTCTTGGGTCATGATCAAGAAGTTTGCCTTTACTTATGCACCAAGTTTTTAAGTCTCATGGTAAACGTGCACTTTGATATCTCTCAACGGACCACTTTTACTCAAAGCATGTGTACGACGGACCAACTCTTCTTAGTCCGACGTAAATGCGTTTTTCGCTGATTTGGGTCCGTTGTACGTTGAGCCTCTTGTATACTTTGTCAAACCTTGTCAGATACAATCATTTTGAGTTGTCTTTTCAGTCTGACATTGGCAAACGGCTACTTGTTGCCAATAACGGCTATAACGGCTATTTGCTTCCTGTAGCCTATTTAAACAGATCAGAGGCTCTCCCAAAATAGAACTTTTACATCTCTTTGACATCTAGCATCCCAAAAGCTCAAAAAGCCCTCAAAGAGATCAAGCTCAACTCTGAAAACAAAAACCTACTGTCTTACAGTTCCAAGAAAAGTCTAGTTTCAGTAGTTTCTAGTGAACCAAGAGACAGGGCTTGTGGATAGTCTATTACTCTTGGAACTAGCTGTTCCTAGACGGTTTTCTGGTGGTTGTAGTGCGACCTGTCCAACCGTGATTGTGGAAGGCCACTGTCTTTGTGAGAGGTTTGGACTCACCTCACCGGAGTGGTAAAGAGTCACTTTAGTGACAAAACCAGTTCCTCTGTTGAGAGTCACTGGAGGAGCAACACTTCTGTGGAAGTGCTCCAACGGGGACGTAGGAGATTTATCTCTGAACCTCGGTGAAAAATTCGCTTGTCTCGCTTATGATTGTTTACCTTAGCTCGCTTCTCTATTATACATTACTTGTTCAGTGCTCCTTGGTGCTCAACCTATTACTTACTCATATCCTTCTTTAAACTGCTAAATTGTCTTTAAATTACTTAGTTATTTTTGTTAAATTCTTAAAATTGCCTATTCACGCCCCCTCTAGGCCATACCGAGTCCTTTCAAGTGGTATCGAGCGTGTTTTACCCTGTTCAAGCTTAATCGACTTGGGTAATGGCCGAGGAAATGGGTCTGCCATCAAGTTAGTGTAGGAAGGGTTCTGTTTTCGATGGCACTAACTATGCTTCTTGGAAAATTCGCATGAGGTGTTATCTTGAGGCTGTAGGTTATGACGTTTGGAGAGTTACTGAAAAACCTTTACCTCCACGCGTCATACCTGAGGGACAGTCCTCTTCCTCAGAACCTACTCCTGGGGAAATTAAAAACATGCAATATGATGCTCAGGCTAGAAATGCAATATTCTCCTGTCTTAGCATAGAAGTTTTTGATAGAGTGAGCAACTGTCTCGCTTATGATATTTGGACCACTCTACAAGAAATTCATGAAGGCACCTCTGATGTGAAAGAAGAAAAGTATTTTGTTATTAGAGAAAAGTTCGATCAATTCAAAATGCTTCCTCATGAAAATGCTAACGATATGTTCTCTAGACTTAATCCTATTGTCAATGAACTCAAAGGTCTAGGGACTAAAGTTGATGATGTGGAAGTTTGCAGGAAAATGATAAGAGTTCTGCCTCGTGCCTATCACAGCTTGATCACTTATTTGTCAAACAGTGGAGACCTCAAAAAGCTAACTCCTACTGAATTATTGGGGAAGATCTCTGCTCATGAACTTACTTTGGCTGAAGAAGATGCACCCAAGAAGAAATCTATTGCTCTCAAGGCCAAAGAAAAGATGCAAGAGTCATCCAGTGAAGAAGATGATAATTCAAGCTGTGAAGAGGATGAAGACGTCAAGAAACTGGCACTGCTCATGAGATCGGCCAACAAAATCATGAGGAGGGTAAATGCTAGAGATAGAGGAAAGGGATACACTCAGTTCTCCAAGAAAAACCCTTTCTCAAATATCACCTGTTTTGAGTGCAATGAAAAGGGACACATAGCTGCTCGATGTCCAAACAAGAGCAAGAAGAAGGGCAAGGGCAAGGGCAAAGATGAAGAAACCGAAGAAAATACCTACAACAGTCGCAAAAAGTTTCATCACAGAAAGAAGTTCTCCAAAAAACATTGGAGAAAGGGAAAGAAGGAGGCACATATTGGTGAATGGGTCTCAGATGAAGAAAGTTCAAGTGATGAATCCTCTTCTTCCTCCTCTGATGATGAAGATAGTTCAAGGTCTAAGGGGTTGGCTGGACTGGCTTTGGATGAATCTACTCCACCTTCACCTTCTCTGTCATTTTGTCTTATGGCAAGAGGTGATGAAGACAAGGTAAATGATTCTCCTTCTTATGATGAGCTAGTGGAGATCATTAAAGAGCTTAATGATGCCTTGTGTGCTAAAACTTCTAAGGATAAAGCTCTTAAGAAAACTATTGCCAATTTAAATGATGATAATGACTTGCTTGTCTCTAAGATCAAGATTCTTGAATCTAAGTATGAAGAAGTGCAAGACAAGTTTTACTGTTTGGAGACAAGTCATAATGAGCTCAATGTTGTTCATGATAATCTTACTCTTGCTCATAATGCTCTAGTCATCAATCATGATTTACTCACCGCTGCTCATGACTCTTTGAATGCAACTCATATATTACTTGTTAAGACTCATGATGATTTGCTTGTCAAACACTGTGAACTAGAAATGAGTAAGGAATTAACTATGAGCAAATCAAAGAATGATTCTACTCTTGATAAATCTATTACCTGTGATTTGACTTGTGATGAAATTCCTATTTCTAGCTCTTCCTGCATGCTTAGTGATAATCATAGCAATGCTTTGTGTGCTAAAAGTCTCATGTTGGAAAATCTTGAGTTAAGGTCAAAAATTGCTAAGTTTGACAAAGGCCTTGAAAAATGCTTTCTCGGGAGTGTCACTCTTGATAAAATCCTTGGAGAGCAAAAAGTCACTTTGGGCAAAAGAGGCATTGGATATAAAATAGATAATGTGCCCAAGAAAGATTATTTGCCAAAATCCAAGATAAACTTTGTCAAGAAAGGCACTAAGTGTTACTATCATCATAGATTTGACCACAGTTCAAATGTATGCATGTTTGCAAGCACACCAGAAACAAAGGCAAAGAGAAATTGCATGGTTGATGCTCACTACATGTTGTTTAAAGATTTTAGGGGAAAATGAATGTGAAGTTTGTTGGTCCCTCGAATCTTGATAGAAAGCTTAAAGCTGTTTGGGTGCCCAAATCCTTGCTTGTTAATCCTTTTGGCCCCAAAATTGTTGAAACTAACATCCATGGACCCAAAAGCATTTGGGTACCTAAAATCAAGAAATGATTCTGTTTGTTTAGGTGAACTACAAAAGTGGTGGTCATCATTGGGTAATTGATGTGGATGTACTCAACACATGACCGGCTCATCAAAAATGTTCACCTCAGTTGAAAAGGAAAGTAATTCTAGTCACAAAATCACTTTTGGCGACAATAGCAGGAGAAAGGTAAAGGGAAATGGTAAGATTGCTATCTCTAATGATCATTCAATTGACAATGTGCTTCTTGTTGATTCCCTGAACTTTAATCTCTTATCGGTAGCACAGTTGTGTGATCTTGGATTCCATTGTACTTTCTCTCTTGATGGAGTAACTGTTGTTGACAAAAATGAAAAGCTTATCTTCAAAGGTTTTAGATTTCAAAATCTTTATCTAGTTGATTTCAATTCTAACTCCTCATGCATCTCGACTTGTCTGTTAGCAAAAGCCTCTCTTGGTTGGCTTTGGCATAGACGTCTTGGGCATGTAGGTATGTCAAATCTGAAAAAGCTTTTTAAAAATGAGCTAGTGGTGGGCTTGAAAGATGTAAAATTCGAAAAGGATAGATTATGCGGTGCTTGTCAATTTGGTAAGCAAGTTGCAAACTCTCATCCTACCAAAAATATCATGTCCACCACTAGACCTCTAGAGTCGCGCATATGGATGTGTTTGGCCCAACCTCTTATGCCAGTCTAGGTGGTAACTCATCTTGCTTTAGTCATTGTTGATGACTTCTCTCAGTTCACTTGGGTATTCTTTTACCAAGTAAAAGTGAGGTTGGAAAAATCTTTAAAAATTTTGCAAAAAGGGCCCAAAATGAATTTGATTGCCCCATCAAGAAAATCAGAAGTGACAATGGAACTGAGTTTGTTAATACTAACGTTATTGACTTTTGTGATGAGTTAGGAATAAAACATGAGCTGTCAGCTACATATACTCCTCAACAAAATGGAGTAGTTGAAAGGAAAAACAGAACACTTATCGAAATGGCAAGAACCATGTTGGATGAATATGGAACACCAGATGCTTTTTGGGCTGAAGCCATCAACACAGCATGTCATGCAATCAATCGACTCTACCTACATCGACTTCTCAAGAAAACATCTTACGAGCTGCTGGTAGGAAGAAGACCAAATGTAACTTACTTTCGTGTGTTCGGGTGCAAGGTCTACATTTACAAAAAGAGGACACACTTAGGTAAATTTCAGAAAAGGTGTGACTCAGGTATTATGCTAGGTTATTCTTCTAAATCTAAAGCCTATAGAGTTTTTAATAATTCAACTGGTTTGGTTGAAGAAACCTATGATGTAAAATTCGATGAATCTAATGGCTCACAAGGTGAGCATGAGAATCAAGCTGATGCAGGTGAAGATGCCTTAATTGAGGCCATGAAGAAGATGGAAGTTGGTGAAGTAAAACCTAGAGAGGACAATGATGAAAAACCAACAACTTCCATGATGCCTCAAAATGGATCACTACAAGAAGAAGATGAAAAGAATCAAGAAGGAGTGAATCTGATAAAGAGTCATCATACTATTGCCAAAGATCACCCCGTGGACCAAATTATTGGGGAATTTAGTAAGGGTGTTCAAACTCGATCTAGGCAAGCTTCTTTTTGCGAACATTACTCTTTTGTTTCTTGTGTTGAGCCTAGAACTATAGATGAAGCCTTAGATGATGCTGATTGGATTATTGCCATGGAAGAAGAGCTCAACAATTTCAAGAGAAACAAGGTATGGGACTTGGTGGATCGTCCAAAGGACCACAATGTCATAGGAACAAAGTGGGTGTTGAGAAACAAGCAAGATGAAAATGGAGTTGTCACTCAAACAAAGCAAGATTGGTGGCTCAAGGATTTACTCAAGTAGAAGGATTGGACTATGGAGAAACTTATGCTCCTGTTGCTCGACTTGAAGCTATACGGTTCCTTCTAGCCTTTGCATGTCATTTCAATATAACTTTATTTCAAATGGATGTGAAGAGTGCTTTTCTTAATGGAATCATTGAAGAAACTGTTTTTGTTGAGCAACCTCCTGGTTTTGAAGACTTAAAATATCCAAATCATGTATATAAGTTATCTAAGGCTCTCTATGGACCGAAACAAGCCCCAAGGGCATGGTATGAGAGACTTAGAAACTTTCTACTAGAAAAGAATTTCAAAATTGGGAAAGTTGACCCAACACTCTTTTTAAAAGACTTCAATGGTGCATTAATGATTTGCCAAATCTATGTTGATGATATCATCTTTGGTTGTACTAATCACTCTCTTTGCAAGGAATTCAGTGAACTAATGGCAAAGGAATTCGAGATGTCAATGATAGGGGAACTTACATTCTTCCTTGGATTTCAAATCAAGCAATTAAAAGGGGGGACTTTCATATCACAAGAAAAGTACACCAAAGATCTTCTCAAGCGTTTCAAATTGGATGAATGCAAGCCACTCAAGACACCTATGGCAACAAACACACACCTTGATCAAGATATAGGAGGTAAGCCTGTTGACCAAAAACTTTTCAGATCCATGATAGGTTCTTTACTTTACTTGACAGCATCTAGGCCTGATATCATGTTTAGTGTCTGTATGTGTGCTAGATTTGATCTGCTCCTAAAGAAGTACATCTTAGTGCCGTAAAAGAATTTTCAGATACTTAAAGCTCACTTCAACTATAGGCTTGTGGTACCTAAGGGTGCTTCTTTCAATCTAATTGGCTACTCAGATTCTGATTATGCGGTTGCAAAATAGATCGAAAAAGCACCTCTGGGGGTTGTCACCGCTTGGAAGGTCTTTAGTATCTTGGTGCTCTAAAAGCAAAACTCAGTAGCACTTTCATCGCCGAGGCTGAATATGTGGTCGCCACAGCTTGTTGTGCATGATTTTATTCATCAATCAAACCTTTCTTGATTACGGCATTAAGTTTGAAAATGTACCTCTTCTCTGTGATAATGAAAGTGCAGTGAAAATAGCAAACAATCCGGTCCAAAGACTCACGAACTAAGCATATTGAGATCCGACATCATTTTATCAGAGATCATGTTGTTAAAGGAGACATTATGCTTAGTCATGTGAGAACTGAGGATCAATTGGCTGATATTTTCACCAAACCCTTGGATGAGGCAAGATTTTCAAGTCTGAGAAATGAATTGAATATTATTGATCTTTCCAATGTCGTTTAAGTCATGACTGCTCATTTGTATTGTTTGCTTGTTGATATCTTTTGAATGTCCTTTGAAATCTTTAACATTTAGGGGGAGTCAAGAATGTCCATCGATGCATCTCTTGTTACCCACTTATGTTAACAAAAAATTAGCAGTGCTGATGCAAGTAAATTTTTATTGCTAAAACTTCCGCAAAAATTCTTTCTTTTTTTTTCTCAGAAAATGAAAATAGTTTCTTCCTCAAAGAAATTCACGTTTTTATTAATAAAATATTACAATTACTTAAAAATTATCTAGCCACTCAGCACATGAGTTCTCTTTATCAAAGCTTGAGTTTGCCTATAATCTTGCTTAAAAGAGAGGAACTCATACAAATTAAGAATTCTAAAGTTCTTCCTTTTCCTTTTGCTAGTTCACAACGGACTCAGTTGCAACAGTGAGTTTCTCATCTACGGCAGACCACTTTTGTTCAGGACACATTCACGACAGACTAAGGAAAATCAGTCCGTTGAAAATGTCCTTCTTGCAAAACTGGTCCGACGTAAATAGGAAACTTACTGTTTTTCTCCAAAAATCAGTCCGATGTGCTCTTGCAACTGCTATCTTTTATCCCTTTTCTTTGATTCAAAATTGTTCTTTTGAGAGTTTTGTTTTTTTTTAAAAAAAAATCCTATTCAAAATCTTTTCTAAGCTTAGGACTTATCTTTGCTAATCTCTCTTTGCTTCTGAAACCCATCCTCTGCCTTGAATCCTCTTTCTTGGGTTTCACCAACTAAAGCAGTGTAAGAAAGTTGTCTTCTTACCTGCCAACCACTGTCTTAAAGAGCGAAGCATCTCCTAGAGAAGTTACGGTCTTATAGCAGTAACTTCCCGTTGGTTTCATTCCTGTTTACCTCTCCTTCCACTCAAAAGTACTCAGAAATTACCACTCTCCCCTCTCTACTTCCTCTCCCGAGCAACATTCCTCTCTCCATCGAAGCAAACCCTAACCGGGTGACAGCGACGGTGCTCCAGTGCTCGGAGAAGTGTTTTATGAAAGTGGTAAGCTTTCTCTTCTGCTTTTGTTCAAACCTTAGTCTTAGAAATCTTTCTCTTAAGGTCTTTCTTCTTATCTCTGTAGACTTAGTCTGCAAGGGCCGATTCTTGCGCCGGTCTGAGGTCTGATAGACAGAGTGAGTCCTTTAAGTGTTCGACGAAATGCCTAGGAGAAAAGATACAGATAAAAGAAGTCTGATGGATAGATTGGGTGGGATAATGAAAAAGAAGAAACAAAAAACCTCGAATCCAACTCGGTCTTCATATGGAGCAAGACCTTTAGGAGACACTTGTACCCTGGTGTGTTACAAAGGTCACTACCTCAAAGCCCCTAGAAAAGTCAAGCAACCTACTATGTCCGAGGTGTGTTTGAGTCGACATCGATGATATTGAATATGAGCCAAGTGCTGATTTTAGCTCTGAAGAAGAAAACCTCAGTCCTGAGATTGACATGATAACTGGTAATGAGTTGGCAACTCTTGGAGGGAAAAAGTTGAGATCAATCAGACTTGTAAGTGAAAGAAATTGGTTCCCTTTTGACAAACCCCTCTAGATGAGAAGTTCATTACTCCTCTTCAAAGAAAACATCTTTTTGGGGTATAAGAACAGACATGATGAAAAGGGAAACCAATGTCCGCCCTTAGTAAACATCAATTTGTAGATTGGAATCGATTTGCTCCATAAGCTGGTTCATATCACCTTTTGGATTGTGTCAGTTCCACTCCTGGTTTACTTACAATGGTGTCAGGAAACAATGTCTCATGGAATGAAGATAGAATCCTTGAGTTCTATGCTTCTTTGTTTATAAATAAAAGAAGACATTACATTCTATTCTCTATAGATGGAAAAATCGTAAAAGTGAGATCACCACACTTTGAATCAAGAATTGAGCCGCAGGTCCTCAAGTTAACGTAACAAGGATTCATGACAAAATGTTCCCGCAAAATAGATGGAGACAGATTGGTGATATGCCTGATCTTCAACTCTCTGCACACATCTATAGAGATATCACAGACGAGAACTTCAATGCAAATAGAGTGAACAGTTTGTCTAGTGAAGCCAAGATTCTTCTCTTGATTCTAAGACACACAATATTCCCTAAGTGCAGGTATAAAGAAGGAGTTACACCCGCTTTTGGCTTGGCTGCTGCACCTAATCCTCTCCAAGCAACCCATTGATCTAACATACTATATCTTTGGAGAAATGGAGGAAGCCATTTACAGAAGAATGGGAAGTCCTTTGCCATTCGCTCAAAGAAATAGCTCAAGTATTGATTGCTCAAGGGATGGTTTCTAGGCAAGAGATAAGCAGGTCCTTCAACTGTCATTCCAAAAAATATAAATTACTCAAACTTCCTGCTGAAGTTGCTGCACAAGGGCCAAGGGTACAACCAGCACTAGATGATCCAAGTGATCATGAGGGAGACAGTGATGACGGCCCAGCTCACGATGGAGATGATCAACCTGCTTTCAAGCCATCACGATTGAGATCATCACAGTATTAGTCATCATACTCCAAGATACAATACTCCTAGCTATCATAGCCATCCTCCTGTTACTCAGTCATCACTTCCATTTGTACCTCCACAGCCTGAAAACACTGAAGTTACAGAAATACTTGGAGATAGTTCTCAAAAAACCTTGCAGAATCGGTGAGCAAGATGCAGCAACTCAAGTCTATCTTAGCTCACAATCCTTTCATGAAGAAGATATTGCACACAGTCAAGGTGGACATTTCAATCCTAGTCACATTTCTCCAGTTTCGAGTCATCACAACCTACCTCCAGCAGAACATTCAGCCATGGGTTTTCCTACTCAGCATGATGAAAATGCTGAAGGAGATGAACTTGGAGAAATTGATAAACTGCGAGAACTTGCTGCTGCTTCAAGGTTTGTACAAGATCAGGAATTCAGACCAGCAGCACATGATCATGAAGCAGGAGGTTCTGGAGTTCCTCACAATTTTTCAGTACATGAAAATATAGAAGAAAATCCTGATATTGGACAACATCATGCTTGGAATAATCAACCGAATGGTTCAATATCTTTGAGACTCGATACAACTCAGACCTGAAGGCTGCCCAAGAAAGATTTGCTGAAGAACAAAGGTTAGCTGCCTTGAGGCACATTGAGCATATGGCTGCACTTCAGCAATATCATGATCAGGTTCACCAAACTCATGAGCTGATGAAAAAGATATATCAAGAACAGAGCATAATCAAGGATGAGAATTCCAAAAATGTTGATATGCTCAAGAAAAATCAATGGGATCTCAGAACATGGCTCACTCAAGTAAACACCAATCAAAACCTGCTCAAAGACAGGCTGTATGACATCAATAACAAGCTGAATACTCAAGAGACTAAATTTCATCGTTTCGCTGACTTTTCGGAGCGTATGTTCAAAACCAATGATGATTCAATCCATGAGGTGGAACACACTCTTCGAGGATATATTGATCACTTTGATACCTCAATGACAACTTTGGTATCAAGTCAGGAACAGCTTGGTGATATCATCTTTGATCAGACAAATCCAATCATTGACTCAGTTCATGAGCTTCAAGAGGATTTCCAGAACTGGACAGTTGAGTCTCAGCCAGGTGATCCAGATTATCCAAGTTGGCATGATCAAGCTATGACTTCAGCAGAACAACACTCAGAGCAAGTTGCTCCAGCTCAGTCTTCTCCAGGGCACAAGTTGTCACCAAAGAGCTTCAACTCGCTCGAAGGACCTTTTCCAGGCGCAAGAAGTGATCTTCTTTTTGGAGATTTGATGCCAAAGGGGGAGAAACAAGACTAGAAAAACTCTTTAGAGTAATTCTTAGAGTAGGTCTAGAAAATCTATCTCTTTGTTTGCTGGTATGTTGGTCTGAATATATTTGTGCCTATTCTAATCTGCTCTTTCACGATAAGTATTATTGCTGTTCTTTCTCTTTACTTATCTTTCTGAGAGCAGTTCTTTTTAAGCCTATGCACATCTTCAGGGGGAGTACATTCTATCAAATTTATGCTTTCGTTCTGTCAGACTAACATTCTTTTGCAGAAGAAGAAAAGTTTTTACATCTGAAGTAAATAGAGTTGTCATCAATCACCAAAAAGGGGGAGATTGAAAGCATCTAGGCCCCCTAAAGGCTAGTTTAAATTATTTGTTGGATTTTGGTGCTTGATGATCAACTAAAATAGTGTTAGTAGTGTTTCTTCAGAAAGGATGATCAAGATTAAGGTTCTCTTGTTTCTAGTTCTTTGACTTGGGCGTTGATTCAAGTCTTTTAGCTGTGTCTTTCTAGTTTTCAACCGTACTATAAAGAGGGATTATGCATAAGTTCAAAATCTTGGTTCCTAGGACTTTTCATTAAGACTACTTGGAGCTTAGGTTAAATCTCTTCAGATTCCTCTAAAAAATATCTTGTCTTGAGTTCATATCCCTTTCAAGTCAAAGTCTAACTGAACTCATACCGAGAGTTTCCCATTCACAACGGACCAAGTTTTTGGGTCCGGTGCAGATAGGCTTTCTCTTTGAAACTAACTTCAGTGCATAAAGGCTACAACGGACCAAAAATTCCCGTGTACGAAAGACCCCTTTTCTTGGTCCGTAGTAAACTTAAAACTTACTGGTTTTGCTGCTTGTATCCAATTCCTTTCTTGGGTCATGATCAGTAAGTTTGCCTTTTACGACAGACCAAGTTTTTAAGTCTGTTGCAAACGTGCACTTTGATATCTCTCAACGGACCACTTTTACTCAAAGCATGTGTACGACGGACCAACTCTTCTTAGTCCGACGTAAATGCGTTTTTCGCTGATTTGGGTCCGTTGTACGTTGAGCCTCTTGTATACTTTGTCAAACCTTGTCAGATACAATCATTTTGAGTTGTCTTTTCAGTCTGACATTGGCAAACGGCTACTTGTTGCCAATAACGGCTATAACGGCTATTTGCTTCCTGTAGCCTATTTAAACAGATCAGAGGCTCTCCCAAAATAGAACTTTTACATCTCTTTGACATCTAGCATCCCAAAAGCTCAAAAAGCCCTCAAAGAGATCAAGCTCAACTCTGAAAACAAAAACCTCTTTGTCTTACAGTTCCAAGAAAAGTCTAGTTTCAGTAGTTTCTAGTGAACCAAGAGACAGGGCTTGTGGATAGTCTATTACTCTTGGAACTAGCTGTTCCTAGACGGTTTTCTGGTGGTTGTAGTGCGACCTGTCCAACCGTGATTGTGGAAGGCCACTGTCTTTGTGAGAGGTTTGGACTCACCTCACCGGAGTGGTAAAGAGTCACTTTAGTGACAAAACCAGTTCCTCTGTTGAGAGTCACTGGAGGAGCAACACTTCTGTGGAAGTGCTCCAACGGGGACGTAGGAGATTTATCTCTGAACCTCGGTGAAAAATTCGCTTGTCTCTGCTTATGATTGTTTACCTTAGCTCGTTTCTCTATTATCTGTTACTTGTTCAGTGCTCCTTGTTGCTCAACCTATTACTTACTCATATCCTTCTTTAAACTGCTAAATTGTCTTTAAATTACTTAGTTATTTTTGTTAAATTCTTAAAATTGCCTATTCACCCCCCCCCTCTAGGCCATACCGATCCTTTCACCGGTTCAAAAACCGGTACTGATAGCAGTTACAAACCGGTACTGATGGCTAGATCTATAGCAGTGAGTAAATGATCCTAGCAATAACTAAAAGGGAAGGATATATAAGAAAAAGATTGTAGAAATTCATTTCGAAACCGTTGGATGACGTGTATTTAGAAATAAAATTTTAAAGCTAGAATTATATATCTCTAAGAACGAGTGAGCACAACATTTCAATAAGAATCATACATCACAGTATTTGAATCATACACCACAGTATTTGAATCATACACCACAGTACTACAGTAGACAGGTCAGCTATTAGCGGATGTTCACACATGTGTAAATATCGGGGGATCACGTGATTAGAGTATACAGGTCAATGTATAAGTAGTAGCCTGTTACTGATCGCCTTGTGTGTAGAACCAAGCGTATAGATTTACTAAGACCAACCTAAGTTTGAATGGATCCCGTGTGGGTGTTTCTTGTGATGGGCTCCTCCTGGACCTCCTCCCATGCACTGCCTGCCACCAAGTCAAAGGCAAACCACAAACCACTGCTCCTCCAACCACTCCGTGCTCATGGTTCACAATATCATCGATAATCTTTGAAAAATTATGATTATCCATTGTATCGAGCAGTACAAACCACTCGGTAAAATAGTAGAATTTAAATTCAAAAAATTGAAGAAAAATTTATCAAAAAATTATGTTTGAAGTCTAATATTTCTGGAAAGCCTTGTGTGAGGTTCTGAGACAAAGATAATGATGATGTAAATTTTCCAGATGATGATCAAATATTTGTATTTTTTTTAAATTTTAATAGTGCTACTGTCTTTATATATACTTTTCTGTTTTTTTATTTTTGAGTGGCACAAAATGAAGTTTAATATTTCTGAACATTTTACCGGATGATCCTTGGGAACTCTTATTAAAATTTAAGAGCATGATAAATATTGTAAATTTTTATAAAAATTTGACAGTATCTATGTTCCCGTTTATTAGTTACTATTTTTATTTTCTATACGCACAAAATGAATTAAAAATTATTAAAATTTCTCTGATGTGTTTTCTAGATTAATTGGGATTTATTATGATTTTATATATTTTTTCTAATTTTTCTTGATTTTTTTTATTTTCCTTGAGTGTGCAGAAAAATCAAATAAAATCTTCCGAAAATAAAAAATGGTCAATTTTTGATTTTTTTTTTCCCGACGAAGTTTGATCATTGATTTCAAAATATTTAAATTCAAACTCATTCGATTTCTACCGATTTTTTCAATAATAGAAAATAAAAAATCATTCAAAAATTGAAATTTTGATATTTAAACCCTGTCCGTGCTTCGCCCTCTCCGATCAATGTGATTGTGTGAAACTCCCTTGCCCACTGCGTGGATCTCTGCATGGGTGCCGATCCTTTCCCATGCCTCCGTGCGCTGCCTGCCGGCCGCTCTATTCTAGGCTTCTTTACTCTCATCGGTTAAATATACATCGTATTTTTTCTTAGACAAAATTTTGAAAATCTCGGTCCGATAAAAAAAATTCAAAATACTACAGTATCCTGAAAATCTAGGCAAGATCTCGGAAATCCCCGTCCAAAAAACTAGATTTAAATTTTTCTTTTTTTATTTTAGTCGAAATTTCAAGATTTTGTCAGGAATTTAGATTTCAATTCCTTCTACGATTCATCAAAAATCAAGATTTGAAACCTTGGTATGCTTAGTGAGAATTTTGTCCACCAAGTTGCACTTTCTATCTTTCACCTGCGTAGAAGTTGGACACGTATGTTCGTTGGAAATTTTTGTATTTGATACAAGATGTGAAATCGTGTGCTGAAAAATTGGGTTAGAATTGAATTTGCAAAATGTGTCGTTTCAAATAATTAATCGATATGCTTGTGGTAGCATGGTAATTATTTTTGCTTGATGCAATGCGCTCGTGTGAGTGGTTGCATGGACTGATCTTGAGTCAAGTTGGAAGAACTTGTGCTCGGAAAATTGTTTTGTGTGTGTTCACGTGCAGGTGTTGCTTGAGGTTGAACGTGGTCGATGACGAGGATCGGAACTAGGTTCTGGGATGAATCGAAGTTCAAATGATCGGGGATGTCATGCGAGGCGTTCAGACTAGAGAACAGTGCACGTGAGAGAGAGAGAGTCACGCGGCAATGCAGTGGCCCGTGACGTGCATGCGAGATTTTTGAGTTGTATGCATATATTGGGCCATGTGTTATTGGACCAAATAAATATGCATGTGTTTAATTAGAGATGAAAGGTTAGGAAGTTTAGTTCGGTTGTCACTTGCGTAAGAAGTCCTTCATGGACACGGTCGTGTGAAAGCTGCCGGCCAGCGCGTTGCTCGTAGACTCGGACGCGGTGTCCGGCCTCCGGTCATGAGGATGTGCCCTACTCGGATACGGCGTCAGTGCAAGATAAAAGGACAGACCAGCCGCACAGAACAATACACCGAGGCGAGGCAGAGCAACACCAAAAATAAAAGCAAGGCTTCGGCGTGTACACGGGAAGAAAAAGAAGTCGCCGCTGCGGGACTCGGCGTCCTGAAGCTTAAGGGCCTGTTTGGCAACATGGTTTTTTCATAGTTTCTAGACAAAACCATGGTTTTAGAGGAAAACTCTGTTTTAGAAATCAAGGGGTGTTTGGTAACCCTTCAAAAAACTCTGTTTTAAAAACCATGGTTTTTTCTCTGTTTTGGAAACTTAGGTCTTGGGCAAAATTTTCAGAGCGCTAGCGTCAAAACAACTCGCGTACCACCCTCCTCGTCACCTCTCCCGCGAAACTATTCGGTGGCCGCTGCCTTCTAGTCACAAATTCCCCATTCGCACAGAAGAGAAGCCACCGCCGGCCCGATTCGATGTCGCCGCCACCTACCGCCGTGGAGGCGAATCGCCGTGAGAAAGGTACGTCGTTGCTCCTCCCTTCCCTGCCACGGTCTTCTTCTCCACCACCCCTCCATGCATGGTCCATCATTGCCGCGCTGTCCTGCCTCGCCTCGGCGCTGTCCTGCCGCGGCGCGCCGGTGCGCTGCCCCCGCCTCGAGGCCCATCCACTTGGCCCACCCCTCGAGAACCCGCCTCGGCACACGTGCGCCTCTTCGGCGTCGTCCGCCTGCTCGGCTACCTGTGCCTTCTCGATGTCGACGGGAATCGGCCGTGGACACGCAAGAACTCAACGCCGCCGACGCCCTGGACTCGTAGCCCTCCTCCACCGCCACAGCCCCCGCGACGAGCCTGCGGCAGTGCCGGGACGCGAGGAAGTTGGCCCCATGCACCTTGGCGTCGCACGCCGCACAGAGGAACACCGCGTCAGCCTCACAGTGCACGGCCGTGGGGGCACGTTTAAGTGAGAAATCCTCTTCTGCTAGTCAGAAAACTTCTGCTAGTTTAGCATGTTGTTCTATCAATTTCTGCTAGTTTTTCTCACAAAGGAGTCTTGAGCTTTATGATTCTTTTGATCCCAGCGTAGTACCATGAATATCTCCAGAATGTGAATGAACTTTTCCAAACATTAAACCATATGGCCTCTTAACCGAGATGAGCAGACTCTATTCTTTAGCATTCCGAACTAAGGGCCCAATGTGAATTCGTCTGCAATGTTCTTGCATTTCCAACAATCCATAGAGAAATGACAGGGACAAATGAATTCGTCTGCAATGTTCTAGCTTCATCATGAATTTTTTTGTTTTCTATCTCAGGGACAAATGACAGGGCATCATGGAGTGAATCACAAACTAGATTTTTTGTGAGCATCCTCAAAGAGTACAATTCACCAAGATATCGTGCTCAAAATGGTTGGACCAAAGAAGCTTGGAATAGCATGGTACAACGTCTCAATGAGAAATTTTTATCAGCAAATTTTATGGTGTCGCAACTGAAGGACAAAGAACAAAGGATAAAGAAGGATTACAATCAAGTGAAGCTTATCTTGTCAAAGAGTGGATTTGGTTGGGATAATGATCTAAAGATGGCTACTACGATTGATGAGAAATGGGATGAGCTACCAAAGGAATTACGAAAATGGAAGAATAAGTCCTTCCCCTACTATGATGACATGCATGGGATTTATGATGGTATGATCGTTCAACTATGTGTTTAAATTAAACATACACATATTTCTCATTTGTAAACTATATTTGTGTTGAATTGATAGGTAAAATCGCTGAAGGGAAACACTGTAGGCGATCTTCGGAGAAGTTATATAAATCTGAACTCAACTTTTTGGAAGAGGATTATGGACAGATGAGTACACCTAGCCCAACCATACCTTCTTTGCAAGATTTTCTTCATGAAGTTATTGACTTGAACACTCAAAGTGGATTTAGCTACGATGTCACTCAAAGTCAATATAGAGCAATGGCTGAAGAACAAACTGCTAAGGAGGCACATGTTGCTAGTCAAGCAAAAGCTTCTATGGAGGCACAAGTTGCTAGTGATGACATGCTTAGGAGGCAAAAAATACAAAGTGAAACACCTGTTGTAGCTGTTTCAAAAAAACGTAAAAGAAACGACACTTCAATGGATGAGTTGCTTGCTTTGCGAAAACAAGAGTTAGAGGCTTATAAGGAGCTTACGGAGAAACAGATTCAAGTAAAGCTTAGACAAATAGAGAAGAATGATCCCTCAAATGATCCATACAGCATGGCAAATTGTATAGGTAAATTGAAAACTCTATCCCTTCCTCAAGCTGAGCTGCTTAAAGCAATCAATTTTTTGAAAGGAGATAGAGATGCAAGAGAAATATTCATGTGTTGTGATGATGTGGCCCTTGCGAATGCTTACATCAAGGGGTCAATCTCCAACTAATATCAGGTTTGTACTTCACTTGGGTGGCCATCATTTTTTAATATCACTCTTTATTCTTATTTTGCTATATATTTTATAATATGTTTTATATTTGTTTCAGGTGGTTCAAGCTGATAATGGACCTTATGTCGCGTTTTCTGGGGTATGAAAATGGGTATACTCATAGTGCTGTTTGTCCTAGAGCCATTGCAAGTGTGGATGTTCAATATGTCTTTTTGTATCCTCCTTTTGTCTTTCTGGATGGGTTCAGGTACGTCCTGTTGGCGTGCATGAAACAAATTATTGTGCAAGGCCAAAATACTCTTTCATGAGTGGACAAGAGTTTAGTTCATAATAGTAGTATTTTGACTAGTAGTGCTTTCATTATTTTTGGGTCATTGGACATGATCTGTGCACTTCCATTCTTAAAACATGAGCAACATAATCATTCCACATAGCCTGTGCAATTTGGTTCCTTCTCAAATTTCCTGCACGTCGACGTTCATTCAGAGATAGCACATCATCTTCGTATTCCTCATCTCCATCTGGCACATCCACTATCTCAGATGGATCAATTTGCATATTGTTTTGATTAAGCCATTGATCAGAACCATCATTTTGTTTGATGAAGTTGTGGAGAACACAAGAAGCAAGAACAATATCTCTCTGTGCATCGATTGGGTAGTAAGATGCACATTTCAGTATAGGAAAACGCATTTTTAGAACACCGATAATGCGTTCAACATGGTTACGGAGTTGTGCATGTCTTAAATTGAATAATTCCTTTGCATTACTTGGTCTTTGATTACTCCTTCCTTGCTCTTGCAAATGATATCGAACATTACGGTATGGAGCAATGAAATTTGGAGTGTTAGCATATCCTGCATCCACTAAATAAAATTTACCAGCAGGAACATAAAAACCATGAGCTAATGCATCCTGTAGTACACGAGCATCTGAAGCCGATCCTTCCCATCCTGCAGTGACATGCACAAATTGACAATTGAAGTCACATGCAACCATTACATTCTCGTGACAAACTACCCTTTACATTACGATATGGATCTTGCAAATTCAAGAAATTGTAATAGGCACATGAGTTCCATCAATCGCCCGATATGATCCTAAAAATATATATATATTTATGTTACTGACAGCATTACACAATGCAAAAAAAATGGCGTACACATTATTAAAAATTACCTTGAAGTATGGCATGAACTTGGGGTTGCTAGAGATCTTGAATGGAGTGTTGATTGGAGGCAGTTGAATTATTCTCGATGATAATGAAACAAGAGCTTCAAGAACAATATTGAAGTACCGACTAATAGTCTCACCACTATGTTGAAATCGCTCTTGGATAGAACAATTACTTGCATTTGTTGAAAGGCAAAATAGAAACATAGCTACTTGTTCTTCAACTGAAACTTCTTTACTATTTGTAAGAAGATTGTTGCCACGAAGAACCTTTACGAGCTGAAGGAAAATATCCTTTTCCATGCGAAGTTCTCGCCTACATCGTACCTCATGACCTTGGAGAATTTCTTCAACATGCTTCTTTCCGGAAAGGATTGATGTGTGCACAGGTGTGCGCTCATGAGAATAATTTCTTCTAACCAGCCACTGGTTGATGATCTCCATCTCTTCATCGTCTCTTCGCTTTCTACTAAAGAAGTTTCTCCACATCCTTTTTTGTTTTGTAAGTCTGGGTGCTCAAATGGAGCAGCATGTCCATATATATAGACATGGTTGTGGAGAAAAAAATGTAGCATGGTTGTGGAGAAAAAAAATGCAGCATGGTTGTGGAGAAAAAATGCAGCACGTAAAAAAAATGCACAGTTGTAGTTAGTGTAGAGAGAGTACACATCTTGTAGTTAGCCCCTTCACAAAAATGCATGGCTTGACCGGTGAGTAGAGAGATGAAGCATCCAGACACTGTGCCATGCAACAAAAACTTTGAAAATGTCAACCAAAAACTTTGTAGCCAAACAGTTGGGAGTTCCAAGAAAAACCATGGTTTCAATGGGGTTTGGTAAAACCATGGTTTTTATGTCATGACAATTCCTAAACCATAGTTTTGCAAAACCATGGTTTTACAAAACCTTGTTGCCAAACAGGCCCTAAGCTGTGCGCGTGGAATTGGAGTTCGGCGACCTGCCAAAACTATGGTTTTACAAAACCTTGTTGCCAAACAGGCCCTAAGCTGTGCGCGTGGAATTGGAGTTCGGCGACAGCAGGCAGGAGCTGATTCCTTGTCTCGCAGTGCAACGTGCAAGGAGAGAAACAAAGTGACGTGCTCATCATTGGTGCTAAAATATAGTACTCTGTTTCCTGTCCATACATGCCAATATTATATACTAACTTTGTGATTGAATGCATGCTACCTTTTCTAGTTGCATTGTTCTGTGCTTAGTAAGTTTCTGCTCCATGCGTGCTTATATGGTTTTGAACTGCTAGACTAGTGCATAGCTGGTTAGAAAGTGTGTTATAATCTAGCATGCAAGATTGGTTAAAGATCATTTAATTTATAAGTTAAATCTATTTTTCTATTCATAATCTTAGACTAATTATTCTAGATTGTTTCATACCATTTGATTAATATTTCACTAATTTTCAGAATTAACAAAAAAACTTTGATTTAGCTTCCGCACAATCATTCACCCCCCCTCTGATTGCTATATTAGTATACATCGATCCTACACAAGATTTGACCCGTATTCACAGAGCGATACAACACTTTTGCGTATTTAAATAAAACCCACTCATATCCGGAATTTAAAATTTCGGAATTTCAAATCCTGGTTTATATTTTCTCAGAATTTCAAATCCTGGTTTTCGGCGTATACGGAATTTGAAATCTCGGTTTTGGGGTATACTAGCCATATCCGGTTTTTAAAATTCCGGGTATACTATACCCGATATTTGATAAACCGGGTATGGGTGGCAACCGTACAATGATTTGGATCGATGATAAACCAACATAGAGTACCAGATTTGAAATTCCGGGAAAATGTAAATCGGAATTTGAAATTTCGGATATTTAAAAATGGAAATTCAAATTTTGAGTATGAGTGGTTCTTTTGTTAATACACAAAAGTATTATATTATTTTATAAATACGGATCAAATTTTATACTCCCTCCGTTTCTTTTTATAAGGCGTATTTGGTTTCGTTAGGACAAGACTTTGACCAACGATTACTTCATTAATACATTATTTATGCAATACAAAATCATAATTATATATAAGTACTTTTGAATACAAATCTGCTAATATCAATTTTATGTCATAAAAATTATATGCTAATAGAGTAATTATTGGTCAAAGCCTTATCCTAACGAAACCAAATACGCCTTATAAAAAGAAACGGAGGAAGTATTAAATACAAAAATTTCCTATGTTCGTCTAGTTTCCTTTTTATCCGACGACACCAAGAGACAGGTTTACATTGAGCGAACCCTTCGTCAAAAGTAATTTGGGCGTTAGAGCATCTCCAAAAGACACCCTACGCAGCTCTCTATCTGTATTTTTTGACGAGTGACCCAACCTTCCTCCTCCAACAGCGTCGCCAGCCTTCTCCCCAAAATTTGCGAGCGGAGAGAGAATCCCCAAATTTAGCGATTCTCTCTCCGCTCGCTATCCGGCCAAGGCTGTTGGGCAGCCTCATTCGCGCGAGCACAGGACATTGCCCTCCTTCTCCCTGGCGTCCTCGCCACTCCGCCACTCTGGCAGTCACGGCCGCCACCGATCGCCGGCGACTCAACCATGGGCGGCGGCGGCGCTGGAGCTCGCGAGACCCACCGCTCGACGGAGCCACGCCAACGCGTGTGGGCCCTCGCTCGAACTCCTCCTCGGCGCTGGCCCGCGTCCTTCGCCTCACTGCGGCGGCGACAAGGCCGTCTGGATCACGGAAGCGCGCCCCGACACCGCGCAGGTTCTCATAACTTATTGGCGGCGTCAAATAGCGAAGCAGCTCGAAGCGCCGCCCGGGGCAGAGCACCGCCACAAGACTCGCCAAGGCAAGCGTGTTGGCGGCGGAGAGGGTGGCGGTGGCACCCGAGACGATCCAGGCAGCGGGATGGGGACGCTGAGGAGTGGGGATGATGCCGGCGACAAGGACTTGAAGCGGATGAAGACCAAGTTTGAGGAGCTTTGCGATGAAGACAAGATCTTAGTGTTCTTCAAGAGGTTAACGAGTGGAACCAGGAGCTAGAAGCGAGATGCGCGAGCCGAGAAGCGGACGGCGAAGGGGAAGTCGATGGTTGCAACAGTGCGCGCGGTATCTCAGCCCCTTGTTCGAGTTCTGCAGGAAGAAGGTAAGAACACTTCTGATTTTTTTTTTATCAGTGGGTTGCTTAAATTGTGTGTTGTTAGTTTGATTGCTTTTCAACTTAAAGTAATTGTGCGGAAAAAAAAAACTACTAACTAATAGAGAGACTGGGTGAATTATGATTTGAAATGAAGCTTGTGGCAACATGATTTACCTGCGAAATTCAGGATGAGTGCAATTTTAGGACTGTAAGTTGGATTAGAAAGAAGCAATGGCAAAGATTACATCCAAAGATGTGTAAAAACTCTCTCAATTTATTTTTGGTTCTATCTTGGAAGGTAGTTGGGAGCTTAAAAACAAGCTAGTAGCAAGAATTTGTAGGGTGGAGAAAGATAATGACCCTACAAACATTGCCTTAATTTTGTTGAGCAAAATGACCTACCTCTGATCACTTGTTGAATGCAATGAAACAATTTTTACGATAGAGATATAAATGGTGAACTAATGTCTGTGTAGTAACACGGGCTTCACATTCTCAGAATCGCAGCTTTGTGATATGTAAGTGGTCAACTAATGTTTGTGCAGTAACAACGGCTTCACATTCTGTAACTACGATTTGTAGACGTAAAGTGGTCAACTAATGTTTGTCGCAAAGAACATAGGCTACATGTTGTAATCATAGCGGTTGTGACAAGATGACATCAAATACACCTGTTTGTATTTGCATAATTTTCAACTAGCATTTGAGTTCTATCTATTTCAATAGGATTTTGTAATTATGCAAAGGGTATTGTTGCATGAGATCCGATGAAGGTTATGATGATTCATTGCCGCCATTCTTGATAGATTGGTAGGTAGCGCAAGATGATAATGTCATCTTCTGTGATTCTTAGACGACATCTAATGATCTAACTTGGAATGTTTGGTGCTCTTGTATAAATCTATGATGCAATCGACACGCCTGATACGTCGACCGACACAACATCGATCTGAGGATTCTCCATTTTTCCAAAAATGGCGACACAGTGACATGGCTATATATATATTTAAATAATAATATACAAATGTATTATTTTCCATTTTTCTACATACTTGTCGAACTGTTATAATGTAAGGTGTAAACTAGGAATATGTACCTCAGTCTTTGCAACTTCACTTCTAAGCTGAGCAATACCGTCACGTTAGAACATCTTGCAACCACCATTAGTGATTTTCAGCAAGTACGCTTTGACTCTAGAGAAGCTACTAGTGCCAATATATTTACAATACTTGCATCCTTATTTTACATCATACCACCCTGCTTGCGCTAAATTCTGCTGAACGTTCTACAAAATTCTGGTTTCTGGTCGTGGATTCAGCTTCAATATAACTATTTATTGACTCCCAGGGATTTAAGTTTCTCATCATACCACCACTGCGCTTAAATTCGATGCTTAAATCGGAGTATTGTTTTAAGTATTCCAACTTTAAGTTCAATGTTCTTTGCTTATGTTATGTCGACCTTTCACGATTGCAGATTACTTGGCAATTCGACACCAATTATTGTTTATATATGTGTTTAGGTTCTTCGATGACATCCGTCAATCATTGCTCGATTATTGTTGAATCTTGCATGAAGCGTGATTATTTAGCAAAGAATGGACCTATACATCAAGCTGGCTATTGGCAATGCACCGTAGCCTATTGGAGTCACTATGGTTGGTATCCACGCAGCTCTGCCGAGAAAAGATCTACGAATAGTGTGGCCCACATTATGAATGATGAGACCACTTTCGCAAATACCTTCGATCGATCAGAGGCTTATGACCCTTTGCTAACCCGGCGTTATCCTGTTGCCCTCCAAATCGGTGGAGTTCAACGACTGCAAATGGGAGTGACTGCGCAGGCCCTGCTATCGTGAGAGGAAGGATCCAGGCAATGCCCTTTCGAGGAAAGGCTTAGGCTCATGCCAAGATCAAAAGAGTGATGCTTCAATGCACAAGCTTGGATCACAAATAGAGCGCTTTGAGATCTATGTGGATGCTTCAACGCGACAAGCTTGGATCACAAATAGATCGTTTGAGATCTATGTGTAATATGAACGCCAAGTTTTCTTGCTTTTCTTTCATTTTTGTAATCGATGCAATGAAGAATCATGCATGTTAATCGATTGGTAAACAATCTATATTATCTATTAGTGAGGTTTCATGAAATCGGATTAGCGCAAAAAAATCATTTTAACCATTCTGCAGTGCATTACAAATGTGTGTCGACAAAACAATATTGGATTCACAAGTCCTAGTTACGTCACACGATTTAAGCGATCTAAGAGTTAAGTTACTTGAGGATCTCTGAAAAGAAGAGATCTCGATGTTCATGTTATGCATCCTAGCTCATTTGATAGATCGATTCCGGCAGATTCCCTTCGTGACCAAGAAGTTGCGGCGTTATCGTTACAATAAATTTGAATTTTAAATTCCTGCATTGGAAGATAGCCTCGAATTTACGAATTAAAAATAGCCGAGACGTTGTCGTTACAATATATTCAATTTTAAATTCCCGCATTGAAATATAGCCGCTTCGAATTTACCCGTTGAAAATAGGCGTTCGCCGTGGTGGTTACAATAAATTCCAAATTTTAAATTCACCTTGAAAGATAGCCGTTCGAATTTACCCGTTAAAAAATAGTCGTTCTGGCGTTATCGTTACAATAAATTCTGAATTTTAAATCGCATTGAAATATAGCCCGCTCGAATTTATCAGTTGAAAAAAACCGCTGCGTGTGGTGGTTACAAATTTGTTATGGCGGTTATGGAATATGATTAAAATATAGGGGAGAGAAAATAGAGAGTGTGATATAGAGAGTGCTGTTGGAGAGGAAGGAGATATAGAGAGTCAAATTTTTGGAGAACTCTCCAAATATGGCTTTTGGAGAGTGAAATTTGGAGAGTGCTGTTGGAGATGCTCTTAGGTTTCCACTAGAAAAGGTAATAGCTGTCGTCTGATATGACCGTAAGTACATGTGAGCCGTACTTTTTTCCTCAAGTATCAGTTTCCGTGTACTTACCCCGGTGGACAGACACGACACGACGATAGCGGTGGCTCTCGACATACTACCGCGAAATATGATGGCTCCTGATTTAGGCACTAGATTAAGTGCCTTGGCGTCGTTGGCGATGCCCAGGCCCAGCAGCATCACATCGAAGCTTAATTTCTTAAGCAGGTAAAGGAGCACACCAACAATGTTAGCTTCCTCCGTAAACCAAGCTAGCTTGTTGCATCGTCTAATATGCAGACGCGTGTATCTACCCATACTTTAGAGAACCGTGCAGATCAAAGATTAGTTTTTTTTTTAGGACTGATTTGGGCCAGCTCTGAACCTGGTCCATTGAACTCTGCTCGCGAACGAGTGATTCAGAGTTTTTGAAGTGGGTGTGTGGTTCAGAGTTTTGACCACCGAACACACGCAAGTACAATGAATTCTCGCAAAGATCGGTCGACCTGTCTGACAGGACAGGAAGAAAAGCACGCAGGCTCTCTGAAAGTCTGAAACCACGTGTCCTTTCGAAGCCGGAAGCACGTGCCTTAGTAGCAGTCTGTACGGTCAAGACTGGACGCTCCCAATGCAGTTTCGCAGCTAGCCTCCGTGCACTGCACCGGATCTCGAGCTGCAAAGAACCGTCCAGCGCTCGTGACAAGTGTCGACTCGCCCGTGCTCCGTTCGGCAGTTGTTTAAGCGCGGCCACAACCTATTCGCAGAGCACGAGATGCTCGTCCCGTTCATGGACGGGCCTGTTTGGTTGCCTGCACCCGCGGAGCATGGCTCACGCGAGCCAGGCCCGCGGGAAACGGCTGTGCACGGTGTATCTGTGCGTGCATTCGTTGAGTGCTAAACTGGTCTTCGTTGCATGCGTTGAGCCAGGTCGCGTACATGCGATACAGGCAACTAAACACGATCTCGTGTACGGTCAATGCATGCATCAAACCAGGCCGCGCGCATGCAGGCTACCAAACAGGCCAGATCATACGCACAGCTCGGTCCAGGCTCTATGCCCTCGCATAAAATACTGAGTCGTTTTTTTTTAATTACTTGTACGCATCGGAATTCTTGTGCAGTAGTAGTAGTATTTTTATTATTATCGTACTCATGCTTGATCGATGCGTGTACCGGCATGTCCCCCCGGCATGGCGGATCTCCCGGCCAGCCTGCTGCTTGTCGCCTAGACTCCGGCCTTGTCCGTGCCTTGACGCTCCGTGACGTCATACGTGCCACTACTATGTCTTTTCCCGAACATATCTCGTGCAACGTTTATCTTATTTTCCTCTCCGGCGGCACGAATCTCGATGGCGACCACAGTGACGTCGCATCATCTACGCGCCATCAACATCCGACAGGTGGACCCGTAGCTTTTTTTTATTCGAATGGAACCGGGGCTCAGGCCTGAGGTGGATATTTTTTTTTTGGTTGGTGTCAGTCGTCATGCATGAGATATGTTCACTGTTTAGCGTCTCTTTTTCTTTCTTTCTCTTTTTTTTTTAAAAAAATAGTTTTGTTCTAAAATTTTCTTTTCTAAAACTAGCCTCGTTCTCTGCCGTGAAAGGATCAAGAATCAACAGCTGTTACTTGTCACACTAAAGGATCACGAGAGACCTAGATACCATGGACAGGAGGCACAGCAAACGGATGACTCGAAAATCGGCGCCGACCGAGCAAGTACTTGCTGCGGACCGGAGGCGCCAGTGAGCGGTGGCACCAACGCAGCGCGCGGCGCTGGCAATTCACGGGGAAAGAAGCCCCGATCGAGCGCGAGCCACGCGTGCGCGTTTGCAAATCGAGCTGGCGGCGTGCATGTCGCAGGCTAGCTCGCTCGGCCGACGGCAGAATCAGCGCGCGCTGCGAGCCTGCGAGTTCGGGCGCCCGCCTCGTGCACGCGCGTGCCGAGCGCCGCTGCCTCTGTGGTCTGGTTGATGAGTTGCCCACCGAGCAAAGATGCGCCTGATGGTCTGGTTGATGAGTTGCCCACCGAGAAAAGATGCGCCTGACGGGAAAGATCCAAGACAAAAAAAAAAAGGTTCCGTGCTGGAGTGGAGATGCGGGGTATCGATCCCCGTACCTCTCGCATGCTAAGCGAGCGCTCTACCATCTGAGCTACATCCCCTTTCTTGCTTGTTTATAATGATAGGGGCCTATCTAAGGTTAAGCGTACTAAACGGCGGCGCGTTGGACGCAATTAGGCAAACAGAAGCACAGGGTGAGAAACGCACGTCGCCGCATGCGGCGATGCCATGCCATGCCTGCGTGGCCCACTCCTTCATGGGCTCTCATACCAGCCTCTCGTCGAAACCGCACGGGCTCCGAAAAAGCCCATACCTTAGGATGGTTTGATCGCATCTCACTCTCGGCCTTTCTCCCAGTTCAACCGGCTCCCTGCACGTTGGGCCTTTGCCCCCCCCCCCCCCGGTACATTTTTCCCCTGTCCGATTTCCACACAGGATGCGGCTTCGGTTGATCAGTTCAGATGCCAATAAGAGATTACTTCATATGATTATGGGCATGTTGTTCAAGCTGAATCATCCGCTCAAAAAAAAAAAAAAAAAAACGAATCAATACTGCACCACTGCTTCAAAAATCTCCGATCGGTGATTTAAACAATTAGGCAGGAGTACTACCTTCGGCCCCCTTAAAAAAAAGAAAAGAAAAGAAGTACCACATCCAGGACATGTTTACCTTACTTATTGATCGTCAAGAAACGCACACTCACTTGTGAATTTAATGCACCAACCAATTCAACTTGGTGAGCAATGAGCGATCTGCTCATACGCAAAACAAACACCATGTGTCTCGCTCATCTCTTCTTTTGATGTTCTAAGCCTCGTACTATACCAAAACAAAAGACATGAATTACGTTATTGCCTCCCCTCTTATAAAGAGAAAAGCTTCCCCAGCCCTCTCCTCTGAGTAATTGTTATTTCTGACGCAGTTCTTAGCAGAAACACATCATTCGAGACTGAAGAGCGGCAGGGATAAAAGTCCCTTCCCGTTGGCGGCCGTATGGCCGTGTGTCCATAGAACACGGGGGAGGGGAGTGTAGCACGGGGGAACAAACGCGGTTTGGGCCGCACGACAAGCGTGTCAACACCACCGAAAAAAGCTCGTCAGGGTTTAAATTAAAATTACTTTAATTACGATAGTTAATTGATACAAAATTAAAATATTTTGATTTTGAGTGAAAAAAATTAATGAAGCTGGGCTCAATAATTGCTCGTTAACTCTAGTTTAAATTAACCATTTAAATAATAAATAAAACAATTTTACATCAAACTATATTAATTTTTTAAAAAGCACAATAATAATTTGTTGAACTCAATAGTCAGAAGTAAGGCCAAACAGCCGGTAGTAGCAGCGTAGTGTGGACCAATGAAATCTCATAGAGATTTCGTGAAATCTCGGATCTCGGACCCTCCGAGTTTTATAATCCCGACGAAATTAAGAAAACACTAAAAAATTTGAAGTGTTATAGTAACTTAAAATCTCGGTGAGATCTCGCTATATTTGACCGAAATTTTGGTTTTTTGAGCAAAATTTGATTGGAGTTTGAACGGATTGGATTCTTCACGTCATTTTTTATGTTGGACTAAAATTTTAATTTTTTTTATGATTTTTGGACTAATTTTCGTTCAATTAAAAATCACCGGTAAATCTCGCTGAGATCTCAGAAATTTCGATAAAAAAAGAACCAGATTTGAATTTTGCTTTTTGGATTTTGATTCGCCGAGATCTCGGTAAATCTACGCGAGATCTCAGAAATTTCGGTAAAAAAAACCGGATTTGAATATTACTTTTTAGATTTTGTTTGGAATAACCATATCTCACCGAAATTTTGGATTTCGAATGGTACCAGATAAAATCCTAGAACGAATTTTGAAATAATGTGAACTGCAGAGAGAATCGGGGAAAAAAAAAAAGGTTGACAAGAGGTCAGGGTCTAGGAGAGAGGAACAGGGATCCGGTGCCATCACCGAAAGCGCAGCTGCGAGGCTGTTCTCCACTGTTACGTCTCGTCTCTCTCTTCCCCACGTCTTCCTCTCCTCTAGTAACAAGTCCTCCTCCCCCACCCCACTACTCCTCCCTCCCCTCTCAACAACTCGTCCTCCTCCGCGCCCCATTCCCACAGGAAGCGGAGGCCACCGGCGCACGGGCTCCAATGCACCCCAAGCTCTCGCGGGTCGCCCACAGGCTCCTCTGCTGCGGCAGGGCCGCCTCCGGGGAGGATTTGTAAGTGGCACGCTTCCCTGGCCGCCTGGGCCGCGTTGCTTCTCTTCTCCCCCTTTCGCTTTCTTGGGCTTGGGGGGTCGGTGCGGGTGCGCCGAATTCGGCGTGAGCCGCGAGATTGTTGTGCGCGTTTGGCGTTCGCTCTTAGCCAGGGTGGCAATTTCGCCGTGTCCGCTTGCTCGGTTCTTGGGTGGTTTTGATTGGATGATACAGGATGCCGTCTTGAGCGCCCCGGGTCAAGAAATTTTGTTAGATACTGAGAGGATGGTGCCAAAAGGTGGCCGCTTGGTGCTCAATTTGACGGGAAAAGGGGGGCATCTTGGTTCGATTTGGGAATCGGTTTGTACAAGCTGCAAAAATAGTGGGGATTTGGGTGCTACAATTTACAATTTTGGGCGATAATCTCCTGTTGGGCCTTGGGGACGGTCTAAATGTGTTATGTTACTTTGCTATTGGAGGATGCATCTGTCTTTTCTAAGCTTTCTTCTCTCTTTGTGCTGTTAATCTTTTCAGAAATGGTGCCACAGACTGAAGGAAGTGTATTATGCTTAGATGCAGACATAGTATGAATTAGCGTGTTGGCTTTGTATTGATTCATAGATCCTAGCATGCCTGGTTGATTTTCTATTATTGGATTAGGCAAAGTTGTTTTAGGAGCAGAAGTGATTTTCTGTTTCTATACTTGGAAAGTTGAAAAGTTCATTGGTGGTAGCAGCACATCATGTATTCCATGGCTTTGGTTTGTCAGGACCAAGGAGGGGAGCGGATCACTGAGGTGGGTATTCTCGTTGAGGGAGCTTCAGTCAGCGACAAACAGCTTCAATTACGATAACAAGATCGGAGAAGGGCCGCTCGGGAGTGTCTATTGGGGACAAGTTTGGGATGGCTCTCAGGTTTCTTCTCTTTACATCTCGATCCATTTGATATATTTCCCACATTGAGAATTAAAATTTCAAGTTTCAACAATGGCTTTTAGGCTTCTTGCTTTGTAGTTGGTCCAGTCAATCATTATTTTGCACCGTTGGACAAATCCTATTGCTAGTTGTCTCACTAAACAACCTAGCAACTACCTGCTGTAATTTTTTATTTTGTTCTGGGACATTGATCTTTGATTGCATTAGCGGTAGGAAGGATATATTTTCATATGCGGGTCAACTTATACAAAAGTTTGAATATGAACTGGCTACAGGTTTACAAATCTGTATGTTGTAAATACAAAGTATATATTTCCGCACATGCCTTGTCATGGCTGCAACTATGTGACATGTCTTTTAAAAAAAAATGATAAACTGTCAACCTACCTATTAGCATATATTCCATGGTACCTTATTGCCATCCTTTTATTGTTGGTTCCGCTTTACAGCAAATATTATTAATTAATTGGTATTTTGCTAATCTTTTTGGATGCAGATTGCTGTTAAGAAGTTAAAAAATGCAAAAAGGGGGACAGAAATGGAATTTGCTTCAGAAGTTGAGAATTTGGGAAGAGTAAGACACAAAAACCTCCTTAGTTTACGTGGGTATTGTGCTGATGGACCTGAACGCATTCTGGTGTATGACTATATGCCAAACTCAAATCTTTATGCACATCTCCATGGAACACATTCTGCGGAGTGCCTTCTTGACTGGCGGAGGAGAACGTTTATTGCCATCGGTGCTGCTCGGGCTCTCGCGTTAGTAAACATCCTCATCATCTTTGTTAGCATAGCATAGGTAATTCATATTTTTTTCCCTTTCGGTAAGCAATATGACATATGCACTTCCTCACAGGTATCTTCACCACCATGCGACACCTCAGATAATCCATGGGAGCATCAAGACCACCAATGTGCTACTAGACACAGATTTCCAGGCACACGTTGGTGACTTTGGCCTTGTAAGGCTCATTCCAGATGGAATGGACAATGACAAGATAATCAGTGAAAACCAACGAGGTTATCTTGCTCCTGAGTACATTATGTTTGGCAAACCTACAGTAGGTTGTGATGTCTATAGTTTTGGCATAATACTATTGGAGCTTACTAGTGGGAGAAAGTCAATAGAAAGATCAGGCTCTGTTAAAATGTATGGGATTCGAAACTGGGTGCTCCCATTGGCAAAGGAGGGCAGATATGATGAAATTGCAGACTCAAAACTCAATGACAAGTATTCTGAATCTGAATTAAAAAGAGTGGTGCTGATTGGGCTAGCATGCACGCACCGAGAACCTGAAAAGAGACCGACAATGCTTGAAGTTGTGTCCTTGCTGAAAGGTGAATCGAAAGAGATGCTTTCGAGGCTTGGAAATGACGAGTTGTTCAGGCCAGATTCGACGGTGAGTTCCCATGGAATGCCGACTCCAGAGGGGAGCTCGGACTGTGTGCCTAAGAATGACCAAGAGTTTGTTGGGGCATGATGGAGGCAATGGTAGAATGGATATTTTGTGGGATTGGTCTGCTTGGTTTGACATGAATGAAATGTACAGGCATTGTTATTTATGAAGTTTGCAACCCCCCCGACCCAAACCCAAAATCCATTTCAGAGAGAGAGAGGATGAGGGAGAGAAATGAGATGGCTGTTATACATGGTGCTTTTTTTTGTGTGCACTGGATAGAAGATTCATATACTTCCCAGATGTTTGGGTATGTTTGATCATGTTGTCCACATTAATTCTTCTAGAATATTTCCGCTTTTGGTTGCGTATATTTGAATGCAGATATCTAGATGATCGAATTGTGTTTGTATTATCTCTTGTGACTGGAACTTCCGGTTTTGTCCTATTTCCTGTTATCAGCTTGTGTCCCAAGACTCCCAACCTCCCTAAGACACTTAACATGCTCTGACAAAAATATCCGGCCGCTAGAAAAAGGAAGCCGAACACCCCGCTGTGTTGCTCTTGCAGCCATTGCCATTTGCACGAGGACCTCGCCGACTACACATAATTAAACCGCTAAACGAGAATCCCACTGGGGAGGGAAAAAAGGATCGGCAGCCAGCCATAACACCATTTTTAAAAGAAACGCACCAAAACGCGCGTACCGCGTTTTCGCTTTATATGGAATTTCAAACGACAACGCAAGCGTTCGTGCGTTGGTTGAAAAGCTTCTCATTCTATGTCCAACCATGCTGGCCCAGCCAACAAGACTAGTCTCTTCTCTACTATATAAAGTGAGAGTTTCTTCCCACGTCACATTAATTGTCATGCTTAATTGCCCTACTTAATTGCCCTACGCAAGAAACGAAGCGTTGCTTTAATTAGCCAGCTTTTGCAAGAAACGAAGCGTTAAAGATAGATGTTTGATCTTATGAAATAGTATTTTTTTTTATTTTTTAATCTTTATTTTTCGTTATTAATTTTGTTTTTCGTAGAAACGCATGGGCATATAACTAGTTAATATTTATTTGGATACGACTAGTTTTGAGGGTTGTTAAGTTATAATCGCACTCTTTATCTGTTTGTTGAGATATAATCGAACTCTTGGTCATGTTTAGATATATATTGTAACATTCTCAATTTCGGTCTTCTGCCAAAAGCTAATTTAAATTAATTAAATTCAAATTTTGGTTTTTCTTCGGCGTTCTAATTAACCTGGCATCCTTGTCCTTCCGAAATTAGAGTTCAATCCTTCTTTGTCCACAAAGTCAAAATTCTAAATTCCGGTCCTTACTCGAATTTCCACCCGAGTTCCAATATGCTCCAAAAATCTCGAAACTTATTGCATTAGGTTCCAAATATTCTATAATATTTTTGATAATTTTTCAAAGATTTATAGAGCTCCGTTGCTATTTTATCTTTCACGCCCTTCCTCGAAACACTATTCAAATTCAGTATATTTGTTCCGGAATTATCTAAATTCCAAAATTCACCCAAAATCAGTGAAACCAATTTTATTTGGTTCCAAATATTCCCTAGTATTTTTAGGAATTTTTTCGGGATTTTTAGACACTTTTTTTTGCTATTTTATCTCATGAGTAATTGATTCTACACTATTTATCGACCAATAGGGAGCCACCACGTGTTTGGCACCGTAGCGTCATCTTCTTCCCACTATCAATCTGTTCAGTGGAGAGCTCCAGACATCCGTTAATGGCGCACGAAATTCAATCCTCCATAACTTCTCCATTACTCCACCAAATTTAGTGATTTCGGTTGCGTTTGAAAAGTGTGGTCGTAAGGATTCCATTCCCCACCATTAATCGATCCAAATTCAACCGGAAACGGCTCAATCGAGTGAAAACCGAAATTCACTTAATTGTCCATAACTCGGCCATTACTCCACGAAACGGGAGATTCCACATCTCAAATCTTCGTCTTAGCATCCTCTTTCCCATGCCCACTTCCTCTCACAGCCTCCCCATTCCAATCTTCCGGAATATCGAAGAAACCGACGCCGAACGCCGTTCGTCGATGTCACCGTAGCAACTTTTGTTTCGGTGAGGCTTTCGCAATTCCGTTCGTGTCATCGTGTGCGCGTCGTCGCCACGATCAAAAGCCCTCAACCAATTTCGGTTTTCGTTGCAGGACGACGACGAATTTCGCAGTTGAAGTTTCCGTTTGGAGCGTCATTCATCGTCGATTTCTCCCAATCCGGCGATCCCCTCAGAAATACGGCAACATCCCTAGGTTCATATCGTCGCGTTCTACGTGATGCTTCCTTTTGTTTTGCAAAAATCCATCGATTTCATGTTGTCCCCAAATTGGATGTCCGTTGGCTGTTTCCGTCATCGGTTACTATTCTGGCCATAACTCCGGCGAGCGTTTCCCGGTGATCCGTTGGTCCGATCATCTTATAAATTGAACCACAGAATCCTGCCCTTATTCCCCACACAACCCAATTGGAGTTTCTCCCATCCAACATACGGATCTCCTTGTAGAAGCTGTTCTTTTCGAAATCCGGCGAACTTTCGGCGAGCTCTCCCGGTCACTCCCGATCTCCATTCGGCCTCAAATTTTTACTGGAGACCCTCTCGGTGTCCTCTACCTCCAGTAAAATCTTATTTTTAAATTGATTGCCAGAGCTCCACCGGCAGCCATTTCTTCTCCAAGTCCGGCGGGAGGTTCGAAACGCTCGTTCTCTTTCGTCGTAACTCCGAATCGAGTGATTCAAATTCCTAAATTCATATAAAATCACTTTCTATCTGGCAATTTTTATTATAATTTTTTGATTTGATTTGATTTATTTTATTTATTTGTCGTTCCGTTTTGCGCGTACCCGAAGAACTGGCCGGAGCCGTCGACGCCGTCGCCGAACCCCAGGATTGTGAGACTTCCGCTGCGATCGAAGGCAAGTCTCCTGGACGCAAGTTGTTCCCATGTTTTACAAATGTTTTACAATGATTTACAACTTGCATTGCTATCTTTATACATGTTATATGAAATATAAATGGATAGTTATTCCGAGTTTCCTGTCACCTCCTTGTTATTGATATTCATGTTTACTTGAAACCCTAGGATATTGTCTTATATCATATTTAAATTATATTGTGACATATGATGCTTAGAACGCTAGATGTGCTTAGTTGCAAAATTGATTAAAATGTCCATGGGTGGGATTTCATCGAAACTATGGTTTAAAGCATGTTCTGAGAATTATAGCAATGTATTTGCTACTATTTTTGCAAAATAAAAATAAAATAAAAAATGGTTTGGACTTGGGCGGAATGGAATGTTGAGCGAGTGCGGATGGAGCACTAGTTTTCATTGTGTAAGTACCGCCCCAAGTCAATTAAGGATTGCCGCTTATGACTGTCCATTCTAAGCATAACCGTACAACCACAAGTCCATAATGGGTACGACCTGGCTAAATAATTACTAGAAGTCTAATTTAGACTCACCAGATGGTGGAATGTGGGTGCCGGATGGAGGCAAGTCGTACTTCCCACACGGCGCAAAGAGGGGGCTTCTGTACTGGGTAGATGGAACCCTAACAACGGTGAAACCTCAACGGGTGGGTCGGGTTAGATGGATACATTGTAAAGGCCTTGTCATGATCTCTCTGCCGACACACCAAAGGAAGTGTGTTAATCCGGAGGCAAAAAGAGAAGATCATATCTTGTGGGTAAAGCTGTACACCTCTGTAGAGTGTAAAACTATTTGAATAGCCATGCCTACGGTCAAGGGCAAAGCAAAGAATGCTTTCATACTGGTAGATTTGGTTTTGGATTTTAAAATAACTGATGTCTTGTTTTGGGATTCGGGAGTGGTTAGAACTCTTGGATGTTATTTTGGCGAATTGAGCCAATCAGGTAGTTGGAACCTGTTTTGATCATGACGGATGGAGTCATGAGTTGTATTACCTTAATCTTTTAAAACTGAGCGGATAGAGCCAGTATACCAATGATGGTGGATAGAACCTTCGCTACAGTATTAAATAATTTCAATTGTTAAAATAATTGCTAAAATATGCTATGTGAAAATTATTAATAAGTATAGTTTGATGAAACTTGGTTTTGTGCAAAATAACCCTAATAAACCTTACTTAGGAAGCCCTACATGTTGCATAATTTTCCAGACTTGCTGAGTACATTTGTACTCATGTGCTACACAAAATTTTGTCATCAGAAAACTTCTAAGATGCAGCCGAAGACGGTGAGTTCTATGCCGAGGAGTTCGTTGAAGATCACCAAGATAACTAAGCGCACGCTCCTTGTCGTCGCCTATGGAGTCTTTTGGGTTTTATCTTTTTGTTGTTTCTTTCTATTGCTGTGAACTCTGGTCATGTGACCGCAAGATGTAATAAATAGCCATGTGGCTGGTACTTTATATTTATGCTATTATTTCATTCCGTTTGGTAATGATTCATCACTGTGAACTGTGTGTGCTAGCGTTGATCTGGGACTAGCACGTAAATACACAGGAGATTCCGGGTAGCCGATCTGGGGTCTCACATATATGTACTTTTGTTTTTGGTGGGCACATTTCGAAACTATCTTTGAAGGGTTATAAGTATAAATATAGCAACATTTTGTATAAGAGAAACAATTTACCATCAATAAAGAGAAACGAGTTGATCTTCCTATATCCTGTGTTCATCTATTGCGATTGTTCTTCATCTATTCTTAATTGACATTGGGATTGATCTACGACAATCGTTTTTGTTTTATAACACATTGTCAGCACCGAAGCTTTCCAATGCCGAACAAGAGGACGCCCAAAGTCGTCGAACACTGGCTTGTTGCCGGTCGTCGCCACCCGCGCCGCGTCCTCGCCAGCCTGCCACTATGTCCCCACCATCATGCCATTGCCTGAAGTCGTTGTCGCTGTCGCGCCACCCGCCGCCACTTGGCCCATCGCTCCCACCGCCCCCGCAAATCTTTGGCTGCCACCCTAGTGCATGCACGCGCCTGCACGCGCTCATTGTCACCACTCCGTGCTTCGCCATGCCTGCAGCAGCGCGAGAGAGGTGGGCAGCTAGGGTTAAAAACCCTAGCTGCCCATCGCCTGACCGAACGGGGCGAGTGGCGTATGGGTCAGCCCACACTGGTACGTGGTGGTGTGCCGACTCCATGAGCGTCCCATAGCCGATGAGACCCGCAGGCCATTACGAGCAGTATGACCCGAAGACCAAAATATCTTTGGGTTGCGCATTTTGAGTTTTAACCTATGAAGTTCAGTTAAATTATAAAATTATATTTCCGCTATGGTGATTTACTTTTCGGACTTAGAAGTTTCTAGTAATCCCGAAAAATAGTTAATAAATTCTAAAAATTAAATTTTAGGTATATGGGCTTCCATAAATATGTTGAACCTTAGACTTAGCACACACTGGAAGCTTCATATCTCTTGGTTTATTTTTTCTAGCATAATTCCATGATTTATATATGCTGAATTCATTTTCTGTTATTAGGTAATTCTGAAAATTGTTTGATAATTAGTAGAAATTATTGATTCAATAGTGAGCATGCAATATATTAATTTTATTAGCAATAAAATTCATTTTTGCATGAATATAACATATGATATGTTGGACATCATAAAGAGATAATTTGCTTTGCCTAGAATGGCAGCAATTATCAGACCTAGGCAATTGATGCCAACATTAACCTGAGGCATTGATCTGTTAGACCTGCTATTACCCAGCCTAAAACTAGTGCCCTTGCTTTCCCGAGGCCACCAAGTGTGTGGCTCTGCACTTCCTAAGGCACAATCTCTATGAGGACCTGAAGGCTGATTATTCGATGGAGAAAGATCCATTGGCATCATAGAATTCTCTAAAGGAATGATATGGCCTGGAAAGATCTGTTCAGCTGCCAGAAGCACAGTCCTACACGTCCAGGACTATAAAACCGTGACAATATACAACTCCGCCATGCGCAAGCTTATCTCAAAATCACGTTTCTGTAATCATAAAATTGTTGATACTAAAATGATAGACAAGACATTGTGCACATTCCACCCCAACATAAGGATACTGTATAAACAGTATTACCATGCCAAATACCCAAAGTATTATGAGCTTATCTACACTTTGCTAGAAGCAAAGAAGCATGATGGACTCCTGATGAAGAATCATCATATTTTCCCAATAGAACACAGGAAATGCCCGAAGTGCACGCCAATGCTCAACAGGCTAGCAATAGTCATGTTCGCAGAAAAGACCAAATGCATAAAGGGGGAAATGGAAGAATGGCAGAATATAGAATGTAAAGGTAAAGGACCAGTGAGGTAAAGGTAAAGCGAAAGGCATAAGGGCAAGACCCAGTGGAGAGGTAAAGATAAAGGGTTAGTGAGCATTTAGAAGCGAGACTCGGCCAACAAGGCCGCTTGCCCTGCACAAACCTACTTTACATGTGGATGCACTGGCCATTGGCCTGGCAACTACCGCACCCCGAAGCATTTGGTAGACTTTTACATTCAATCAGCTAAAAAAGTCAAAAAGACCTAGGGTAACAAAGTTGAGGCACACTTCACCATTCAACCCATTGTTGACATGAACACCGAGAAGTATGATGATATGGTTCTTGATCCTAATGAGCTTGAGGAGGCCCAAATCGACACCAATGACTTATATAGAGACCCAAATTAATCTCCTAAATACTCTTTTGTTTTGCTAGTCGATGTTACATATTCCTTATGAGTCCCCTAATCAGTTTTAGTTTAGTTCCTGAATGAACATTAGTCTGCATCCTATTGAGCAATTATCATTTAAAGGTAAATAAATTATTATTTCTTAGTATAATTAATTCAATTATTGTGTTATGCGTGTTCTATATTTTGCAACATATAATCCAATGGCGGAGGAGAAAATCTATCCTGTAGACAATTACACCACAAATTCAATTCTTAGGGAAACTAAATATTTACAAACTTTGACTAAAAAAATTGAAAATATTATGACCATTGTCGAAAATGATTCCCTCATTGTTGGCACCCGAAGAGCCATCGTAGTTCTCCCTATGGATACTCGTATAATAATAAATGATGCTATGTTGTACCTTAAGTCCAGTTGTACTCTATTAAGTTTCAAAGACATTCGTCTGAATGGTTTTCATATGGAGACAAAATGAGGATGGTACAGAATACCTACTCATGATAAAGTTTAATGGGTGCCATAAATATATAGTGGAAAAACTTCATTCCTTCTCCTAAGGATTATATTATAGATACATAAAACATAAAGTTTATATTGTGATGAAGACAATACTTGAAAACCTATAAACATTTAAGATCAGGTATGATCAACTGGGCCATCCTGGGTTAAATATGATGAAAAAAAAATCATCAACGGCCTTGTTGTGGTTGCAATCCAAACAATAAAAAGGTGTGTGGTCCCCATATCGAGCCCCTACAGAGGGGGTTCATTCAAAGACTATAAGAGGTAGGGGACAAGTGAGAAGAAATGAGATTACTTTTTCGTCGAAAAAATAGCCTGCTATACAACCTTTGGGTTAGGGGCTATTTATAGGGCCCCTGCCAGCCAAAGGTGAACTCATAATCATGCCCCTACAAAGCTCCTAGGTTGCTAGGGTCTTACAGTATTTTCCCCTGTGCCAGCTAGACCGTATGTGTTAGGATGCCATTCTCAAGTATTCTTCCCCTAAGGGTAGTTGGCCCTTCGGCATACCCCCTCGGTTGGCCCACATGACACCGCTCGAAGGCATGGATGTGGCCCTCTGGGGGTCTACCGAACCCTCCATCTTGAGCCCCGAAGGCTTCACTGCAGTTGCTTGACCCTTTGTCCCCTTGCTGAAGGCCTCTGTCACCTAACCCTTCATTGAGGTGCTAGAGGGGGATGTTTTTTTTATCTAAGGTTCTTCATTGGGTTATAGGGGGTGATGGACTTCCCCCACCCTATTGACTGAACACCCCTAAAGTGTTTTCCGTATGATCAAAGTAGGTTTTCATTCAGAAGAGAAATAAAAATAACCAGGTGATGAGACATAAAGCGAGGCTTGTAGCATAACGATTCATGCAGAGACCCGACATTGATTACGATCAAATTAACTCTACTGTAATGAGTGGAATAACATTATGATATTTAATATCAATGACATCTAGCTTGAACTTATCAATGCAATTGATGAATATAATCAGTGGCAGAGGTAGCTCCTAGGTAGGGCGAGCACCTACTCGGGTTCACCGACATCGCATAGTGGACCTTTGGTCATCACCGGTGCTCCGAGGAAGCCGTCGGTCCCGGACTCCTCCTAGACAAACCGACATCAAGAGTGGGCCACCGTCACACGCCAATGGGTCAAAGTGCCAAATCCCAAAAACCAATTAATACTAGATATGAAATCCCCACCCTAAATCTTTTAAATCCTCGGTCTTGCTCCCGCGATCCCATCGGTCTCTCTCCCAAATCACCAACCCATGTGGCAATCCTGTACTTGTGGTGGCTTAGAGCGGAGGCGGTTGGATGGGATCGTCGAGGAGGCAGAGCAGGCTGTAGGCACACCGTGCAGTCACGCGGGTGCGTAAGCCGTATGAGCAGGTGGTGCCTGGGATTGGGAGCCTTGCTATTGTCGAATTGGCGCGTGGAGGCAACTGGCTGCTGGCGCCAGATGGCTGTTGGTTGGAAGACCGGGTTGCTAGTATATGATTGCCGTACTGTTAAAAGGGGTCAAGTCCTATAGCTTGAGTCTCATCATGTGTTGATGAACTTAATCTAGTTTGCTCTAGCTCATTCTCTTATGTTGGTTTTTGCATGGAGCTAAGCATTTGCATGTGTTGCAAATGAGAGAAGCTCATGCATTTGGTTTTATTGGTTCTTGTACATTGAGTCGATATTTGCGATGTGTGTTGCAAATAGTTGAAGATCATGCACTTGCTTTTATTGAATGTGTCTTTGCACGGAGCTTTGATTTGCATGTGTTGCAAATGGAAAAAGCTCATGCTTGTTGTTTAAAAACTAAGTTTGCAAATGTGTTTTGCAACTTGAGCTCAAGATCATTAATCTTTGGAGCATGTGAGTAGAGTTTGCGAATGTGTTTTGCAAATGTCTAAGAATCATGTGTTGATCCACACATGGCTCAAAGATATGATCTTGATTGTTCTTTATTGCTTAGTGGTGTTTGCAAAAGTGTTTTGCAAAAACGTTAAGGCTCATGCAAGAACTAGTCTTAGCATGTGACTAAAATTTACGAATACGTTTTGCAAATTGGTAGAGATCATGTGTGATCATCACATGGCTATGCTTGAGTTCATGCATGATTCTTTGTGATTTGAATTGCATGTTTTTTCATTTACAAATGTGTTTTGCAAACGAGATTGATATTTATGCAATTCTTATGTTGCAAGTGACTAGTACTGGCAAATGTGTTTTGTTACCTAGTGTGATCATGCGTTGATCCTCACTTGGCTCAAGAGTGGATGTTGTTAATTAAAGTGATCTCATCTACATGATTTATATTTGCAAATGTATTTTGCAAAATTTTGGAGTTCATGCATCTTGATCTTGGAGCATGTGATGAATAATTTGTAAATGTGTTTTTCAAATTAGTGTGATCATGTGTTGATCACCACATGTCTCAAAAGTTGAATCTTGACTTGAATTGGTTTGATTTTTATGAAAATCAAGTTTTTATCTAAAAAATCGGCACTACCAGAGGTGTGGTCGGTACTACCGGAGGAGCGGTACTACCGCCCCTTAGGGCCGGTAGTTATTTTCTAGAGCGGTTGTTTTTCATAGTTGTCTAAGGCTGGCACTACTCGAGGTAGGGGCCGATACTACTACTCGGGCGGTAGTACTGCTACTACATGGGCAGTAGTATCGGAGTTCACGTGCAATGGCTAGTTTTGAGTCGTTATTTGACCGTTGGAGTAGAGGTCGGTTCTACCGGCCCTACATGGGCGGTAGAACCGAAAATGCTGAGTTTTTACAGAATCCCCCCAAACGGTTAGTTTCTTTATGGAGACTATAAAAGGGAACATTGGGTTGGTATTTAGAGTTGATGCTCTTGCTGCTGAGTTTGTTGATAACTTTAGAGGAGTTGTGCATCTGTTGCACTCTCTCTTGAGTTTTTGAGTTAGGGTGAATCACTCCACACAATTGTGCATGTGTTGCAAATTGTGAGTGAAGAGTGAACCTTTTAATTTGCATGTATTGCAATTAAAAGTGGATTGAGGTCCTCGTGTACGTGTTGCACTTGGATAGGAGTCTTATGCATGTGTTGTACTTGGTGATCATCATTGTGCATGTGTTGCACGTGGTGAGGTTCAAGCTAGGAGATTTGATCCATTACTCTTGGTGTTTGCCGACATCTAGACATTAGCGGTGACCTTTTCAAGGAGATTGTGAGAAGGCCCGTCAAAGTGTGAAGGTTGGAGCTCGCTTACCTAGAGTGGAAAAGAGCTACCACTAGTGGATTCAAGGTGGATGCTCATTTTGTGGAGCTGGCCCAATTTGTTTGGGCTTACCTCAATGTGGATTAGGGGAGTCCGGCAAGTCTTCGAACACCACGGTAAAAGGTGTTGTGTCTTATTGTGGTGTGCATTCTATTCCTTATTTACATTCAAGCAATTCACATTCATATAATTAAATTGATTGATTGATTGTCTTTAGGATTGCAAATCTTTATTAGAGACTTAGTTTGCTGGTGCACTTAGTAAGCCTAGTTGATTTAGGCTTTAATTGTCAAAACCTTAGATTTATGTTTCCGCAATTAATTTAGGTTTTCACATAGGCGATCATTAGAGCTTAGTTAGCGAAAAAAATTTAAAACCACCTATTCACCCCCCTCCAGACTGCATCCTCGTCCTTATAACTGCCCACTCCAGAAGCCCCTCTTGCATCGTGCAGAAGACTAACCATCCCCACATCCCCCAGTGGCACAACTATCAATGAGATATCACTAAATGAACAGCCAGGTCTGTCCCATACTAGACTTGTGAAAGCATGGTTGTGCTTTACATTCAGTAGCTCACAGACCGGTCCTTAATTGACTAGGTGAGCTTTCAACTAACCCAAAGACCACAAGTCCAACCATTATCGCCCAGTCTAAATCATGTTTTCATTTTCTTTTGAACAATATAACTTTTCATGCATTCCATGATACACGATACCAAGGAATAACTTTATTTCAACATAAATCTTTTTTTAGCTTAAATTCCCATAAAGGCCTATTTTCATATCTAAGCATGTATAAGCATCTTTTAAAGCATTTGATAATGATCATATACAAGTATTCCTTAAGGTTTCAATGGCATTCATATTCAAATTCAAATGTGGTTTAAACAAATTGGTCATAACTAACAACTAAAGCTGGAATTTAAATTACAATATTAAAATTAAGCATGTAGTAGTTTAAATCAAATATAATATAAAATTCTAGGATCAACATGATAAAAGGGTGTAACTTGCCTGGATCTAAGGGTAGGTGATCAAGATCGTTGGTAGCAAGTCCTTTCGACTCTCTGAAAACTATACGTTAAAAATCAACTCAATTCAAATAAAATCAAAATAAAATACAAAACTAGTATAAATAGGTATATTATAATTTTATATGAATTTATCAAGAAAAATGAGGCCAATCGGACTTAGAATGAAGGAGATTGGACATTTTGAATCTCACATAAAATACTGAAATTCCAAAAATTGATCTCTCACTAGACTTGGAGAAGAAATGGTTGCCGAGGGTGCTCCGCTAGGAATTTTAAAAACATGATTTTATTTGATGTAAAGGACACCAAGAAAAAGTTCTAGTAAAAATTTGAGGCCAAATGGAGGTGAGGAGAGCTCACCGAATGTTCGCTAGAGTTCAAACATAACGACTTGTGCAAGGAGATCCGGAGGGTGGATTGCAAAACCTCAAAGCTGAGGATGCGAGGAAAGAGAGAAAAACCTGGGGATCAATTTATAGGGCCATTGAACCAGCGAATCATTAGGAAACTCTTGACGAAGTTATGGCCAGAATAGTAACCGAGTTCGTCAGAGTTAAATGATGAAACATGTGGATTTTTAATGCAGGTTGGACAATTTTGGGTTTACTCTAGCTGACGGGTGGGCCAGAGGGAAGTGGATTGGGTCGATTGAATGTGAATAGTACCGATATAATTAATTTTCGTAAGCATTTATTTTTCTATCAGATCAGGTCATGACTCTATATGGGTTATAGTGGATCGGTTAACCAAAATTGCACATTTCATTCCTGTGAAAACAACCTACAAATGAGATAAACTTGTAGAGTTGTATATGTCAAGGATTGTGTGTTTGGATGGGTGCCAAAGAAGATTATTTCAAATTGAGACACTCATTTCACCTCAAATTGGCAAAAGTTACAAGAGGTATTGGGTACGAACATGGATTTTAGCACAGCTTATCACCCTTAGACTGATGAACGGACTGAGCGAGTAAATCAAATACTTAAAGATATGTTGAGAGCTTGTGTGTTATCCAATACGATAAGTTGGGACCAAAGTTTACCATATGCGTAATTTTCATATAATAATAGTTATCAAGTAAGCTTACAAATATCACCGTTTGAAGCCTTGTATGGAAGGAAGTGTAGAACACCTCTCTACTGGAATGAAATAAGGGATCACCAAGTCTTCGGTCTTGACATTTTGCAAAAGGCTGAAGAACAAGTTCGGATGATCCAAAGAAGATTGAGAATAGCGTAGTCCAGGCAAAAAATTCAAGCTGTATTTAATGGTGAATTTTATTTAAATTTTTGAGCTTGTTTGCTCTTTGGTTTTGTATTTATTTGGTATGTTCTCTCGATTCGCGTAGACACTAAAGCGCCAGGAGTGTACAAGAGAGACGAGGCAACTCAAAACCACAATATAGACCAGGAGCAAGAGTTTGTCTAAGGCAAACTGTGCTTTGGTCATGTTGATCCAACATTTTTAAAACTTTTATATTGTTTTAAATTATTGTATGTCTACGTTATACAATGTAATTTACTTCGATCTTAAGGTTTAGTTAAAATTCAAATTTGTTATGATCTCTTTGGCATTAATCATTGAGTACCTTTTGTTGCCCTAGATGATATAATCTATGTTATTTAAGAATAATTAACATGGTAGCATAATACGGTAGAATTGCTTAATCTAGCTTAAACGCTTTGGTGTTATGTCATTATTGGGTATTACTTCAAAACCTGATTTAAATTCATTTGTGAAGTTATGGCAATAGGCGAATGGTAAGTCAAGTGGCTGCAGGAAGCATGAGACCTTGTAAAGTAATTGTTTCGTCCTAGTCAATTAAGGACCGAGGCGCGTGTTATTTCAAACTAAGACTACCATGCAACCACATGTCTATATAGGCCCCTAAAGAAGTTTTGGATGATTAATGACTAACGATTAAAGGGACTAATGCGTTCAATGAGTTTGTGAACAGGTAAAATTCCCAAAGAGAGATCATCTACAAAGTATGGATACCCTAAAAAATAAACGATAATGAAAACAATGTCATTTCAATGTAATTTATTGAGTCATATGATTGCCGTACTATTAAGAGGGGTGCCTAGTAGTTGATCGAGAGTTAATCTCCTTGCTCAAATGAATGCTAGCTAGTTTATTTGAGAGAACCGAAATCACTACACTGACTTCGGAACAATTCTCTTTAAGTTAGGTCGGACATTCCGATGTAAGGTCGGAAGTTCCGATGACCCAGAAGTTTCGAAGCTCAGTTGGGCCTGAGTCTGAAGCACTTAATGCACATCGGACATTCCGATATTTGGGTTCGGATATTCCGATTAGTGTATAGTCTTTAAAAGGGTACTCTCTGGATTCTTCGGAATGTCCGATATTTTCAATCGGAAGTTCCGATGCGCATAAGTTCTTAAAAAGGGTGCTCTCTGGAACCTTCGGAAGTTCCGATATTTGAATCGGAAGTTCCGATGTGGACTTAGAAAATTGGTTGAGATAATCTCTTCAAAGTGGTTCTCTGGAAGCTTCGGAAGTTCCGATCGTGAAATCGGAAGTTTCGATGCATAGTTTTTCGACCGTTAGACACTTCTGATTTCTGGACGGTTAGACATATCGAAAGTTCCGATGTTGGTATCAGAGGTTCCGATGTGTGGATGAGTGCGGGTATAACGGTTAGTTCTTGTCCAAATCTATAAATAGCTACCACTACCTCCTTTGAGAGGTTACACACTTGCTTGGGCTGAACTTGTGAACTTGAAGAGCACATCTTAGAGCATTCTTGAGTCATCCTCTTTGATCTTAGTGATCATCTAGAGAGTGAGGAAGAGAAGTGAGTTCTAGTACTAGAGCAAAAGCGAAATTCATTCATCCTGAGCATTAGAGAGCATCTCCAAGATTACACTACTTTGCATTTGTTACTCTTGGAGGTTGAATGACTCTTAGACGGCTAGGCGTTTCTCACGAGCCCTCGAAGAGTGTGGGACACCGTGAGAAGTTTGTAAATGTTGATTTCACCTCCGAAAGGGAAGAAATCAAAAGGAGAACCAAATCTCAAGTGTGACCGAGTTTTGGGAGGAAAGGGTTGAAAAAGACCCGGCTCTTTGTGAGCTTCCTCAACGAAGACGTAGGATCCCCTCAAGGATCCGAATTCCGGGAACTAATTTCGTTGTCCCCTTTGTTTGTTTTACTTTTGTTCTTTGTGAATCTATTCCTCTCATTCTAGTTTAGCTTAGATTATTTGTCTTATCTTACTTTCAATCGAAGTAGAAGTGATTTGGGGTTTGCTAGATTTAGGCCCTGTTTGGTACGGTTCCGGATTCTAGTAGAAACGAAAACGATTCCAGATTCTTGGTATCGGAACGTTTCAAGTAGAATCAGAATCATTGTCTGGAAACCGTTTGGCTAGTTGCCTGGATTCTGTGAATCAGGGCGGAACGGGGTTAAAGGCGATTCAGCCCCGGTGTGAAAAAGGAAGAAACGTTCCGAGGAGAATCGTTTCGAGCTTTAGCCCGTTTGGCTGGTTCCAAGTTGCCAAACGGGACCTTAGTTGCTCTTCCACGAATTTAAATACTGATCGGACATTCTGATACTATACCAGAAGTTCCGATCCAATCGGAAGTTCCGATATTCTATCGGAAACTCCGATACCTTTTCCGCTGCGACTAATTTCGTTTGAAATTTTAATTAGCCTATTCACCCTCCTCTAGGCAATTATCACATCTTTTCAGTGTATAATTATGATATTTTACTTATGTTACATATGTGTACACTAGTGTAATCTTAAAATAATACATAATATAGAAGGTCCGAATTTACATATTTAGGCCCCGTTTGGTACGGTTCCAGATTCTAGTAGAAACAGAAACGGTTCTAGATTCTTGATAGAAACGTTTCAGGAAGAATCAAAATCACTTTCTGCAAACCGTTTGGTACAGTTCCAGATTCTAGTAGAAACTAGTGAAACGGGGTTGAGGGTGATTCAACCACGGTGTGAAAAAAGAAAAAACGTTCCGAGGAGAATCGTTCCGAGTTTTATCTCGTTTGGCTGGGTTTCTAGGATTACAGTAGAAACAATTTCTGCCTAGCCACAACGGGGCCTTAGACTCAACACAATGCTTAGCACTAATCCTCAAATGCCCAACTAATCCTCAAATGGACTAAAAAAGGATTGGGAAGTAGTGAAATCAGCGTGGTGAGATTAGATCCCAAATGCCCAACTAATCCTCAAATGGACTAAAATACCACCGCCCGCTCCCGGATCCACCCGGCCGTCGTCGTCGTCGTCGTCTTCCTCCTCCGCTCCGCTCCTTACCCCCGCCGCGCGAAGACGAGATCCCTCGCTGCTGCCTCGCCCTGGATTCCGTCGAGAAAATCGTCGAGGACTTCGCCATGGACCTCGCCATCAACCCCTTCTCCTCCGGCACCCGCCTCCGGTCAGCCTTGGATCGCACCCAACCCCCCTCGCTCCCCTCAGATCCGTGCGTTGTGTAATTGAGACGCGTGTGACGCTGCTGCAGGGACATGATACGGGCGATACGCGCGTGCAAGACGGCGGCGGAGGAGCGGGCGGTGGTGCGGCGGGAGTGCGCGGCGATACGGGCGGCCATCAGCGAGGGCGACCAGGACTACCGGCACCGGAACATGGCCAAGCTCATGTTCATCCACATGCTCGGCTACCCCACCCACTTCGGCCAGATGGAGTGCCTCAAGCTCATCGCCGCCGCGGGGTTCCCGGAAAAGCGCATCGGATACCTCGGACTCATGCTGCTGCTCGACGAGCGGCAGGAGGTCCTCATGCTCGTCACCAACTCCCTCAAGCAGTATCCGGCCTATGCTTATGCTCTGCGTTTGTCGCTGCTGTTCTGCGCTGTTATTTATTTTGATAATGCTATACCAAGCTTTGAGTAATCTGTAGTACTTAACGTGGGCAGAGATCTTAACCACTCGAACCAGTTCATTGTGGGGCTTGCGCTCTGTGCCGTGGGGAACATTTGTTCCGCTGAAATGGCGCGCGATCTGGCACCTGAGGTAGAGGGGCTGTTGCAAAGTAGGGAGCCGAATACGAAGAAGAAGGTACACGTTTTGACATGATAATTTACTCCCAATTCACTATGCAAGTATTTCCATTCCAGGAGTCCCTTTCTTCTGCTTCTACAGATAAAAGACCTACTGTTTAGGTGCTTCAAATGTTGCAATGATCATTTCATCATTTACCCTAGACACCAAAACTATGTTTCAGTAGTAATTGGCAAAACTCGATAAGCGTAATGATAGCATATACTCTGGGTACTATAGTATCGATAAATTTGCACTTGAACAACCATTCTTTGATTTTGAGGTGTTCTTATGATTTTATGGATAGTTCGATACCATCATTATTTCAAAGCTTAAATGCTGAGCATTAGGTGCTCGTTTTTTTTTTTTTGGTTAGCTGTGAAATATGTATTGTGGAGAAGTATTATTGATTGTATAACTCTTACTGTTTGTAGGCTGCTTTGTGCTCTATAAGAATTGTAAGAAAAGTTCCAGATTTGTCAGAGAATTTCATGGGTTCTGCTGCATCATTACTGAAGGAAAAACATCATGGGGTTCTGATATCTGCTGTTCAGCTCTGCACAGAACTCTGTAAAGCCAGCAAAGATGCACTGGAGTACTTGAGAAAGGTACAGTACATTTTAGGAGCAGTGAATTTTTCTTGGAGAATGCTGTACATATATTTTGTTTGTATTCTCGAAGTTGAACTATAACTACTAATAAATATTCGCTACCTCTTTCATGTTAACATATACTGTTTCAGCTACTTCTATTCCATATTAACTTACGTGTGTGAAGCTTGATCGTTCTTGTTTTCATATATGATATATGCCCTCGAGAGAAACTTTGTTAAAAGAATTTCAAATTGTAACCCTTAGTTTAAACTGGTTCAGCCTTTTACCCATGGGCCTCTTGATTTATAGTTGCTGCCAACCATGTTTTCTGGAATCCCACATTTCTGTGTTCAGACTCTAGAGCAATTTTTGATCATGAATAGGTTGAACATTTGTTCTAAAAAAATATTGAAACATGCCATCCCAAGTGTCCAAATGGTTTATTTGAAAACCGTATTTTTCCTATTGTCATGTTTGAAGATATCTGGTTTTGTTGATTTAGTTGTGCTGCACCATTCTTTGCTTGCCTCATTGGGTTGTCTACGATGTTTGAACTCTCAGGCATGCATCTGTAGGCACATACAGTAATATTTTGGGAATATACCAACAGCGCTTGCTACATTTTCTTGCACCCATCTGGTTTAGCCTGTGTGCTGTGTGATAGCCTCATTTATAGGTGTCAGCAAAGAATGCAGCAGCAGCAGCACAGTCCTTAATTTCCTATGATTGACTAGGAAGAGGAGATGTAATGTGTAACAGATGCTGGAAGCACAGAGGTAGGCTGTAACAGTCTTTCTTGCTAGATGGGAAGCTATTCCAAAAGAAACATTGGAATCAGTACTGTAGAATTTCCAAATTCATCAATGACTTTGCAGTTGAAACTGACAGCCTCTGGCCAAAACCCTTCTTATTTAGCGTCCTTTATATTCCATATTGGGGAAGCATTAACCTCAGTCCCAATCCCTGCTCCTTTAGACCATTTATTTGGTGATGCGTTGACACAATAATGTCATTTAAAAACATGCCATAATAGTGACCATTGTTTTTATGTAAAACTTGTTTCCCTTGTTGCGTTCATTGAAAGAAGCAAAAATTTTCTTCTGTTCTGCCTCATAGCTGTATTCATCAACATTGTTATTACCATAACTGCAAGATCATTGCAAACTTTTGTATTCATTTGCTTTTGCAGAACTGCCTTGAAGGTTTGGTCCGAATACTTAGAGATGTCTCCAATAGTTCATATGCTCCTGAATATGACATTGCTGGCATTACGGATCCATTCTTGCATGTCCGAGTGCTTAAACTCATGCGGGTGTTGGGTCAAGGAGATGCAGATTGCAGTGAGTATGTGAATGATATTCTTGCCCAGGTGATTTGTGCATCTTTTGTTTTACATGCAAAGCTAAAATTGTCCATGCAAAGCATATGCTCTCATCAATTTCGAGAACCAGATTCTTGATTATTACAAGTGTACATATTGCAATATTATTCAGGTTCTGTAAAGCAAAAATGAGTTCCCTTCAGTGGCACTAGTCCTAGTAATTTATAAGTTTTTAAATGTATTGTAAATATTGTTCCATTTAGGTCTAGTTTGGGGCACTATTACACTTGAATTTTAAAACCTGTGTGACACAAATGTTTTTCTCTTTGTTGAGGTACTTTTTTAGTAACATGTTTTTTTGTTATTTGCACTTGCGCTTTTGTGTATCTTATCGTGGATAATTAACACTTCTATTGCATTTCCAGGTTGCAACTAAAACCGAGTCAAATAAGAATGCCGGAAATGCTATTTTGTATGAATGTGTTGAGACCATAATGGGCATCGAAGCTACTAGTGGTTTACATGTGCTGGCAATCAATATTTTGGGTAGATTCTTGTCCAACCGTGATAACAACATTAGGTAAAAAGTTACTCTTTCTCTTGGACAATTGATATGGCAAACCTCTTGCCTTTGTTGAAAAGGGGTTAAAATAGATTTTCTCTCTCTGTTGAGTAAGTTTGTCTATTCTGACTTGTTACTGCAGTATATGAGGATTGTTCTACTACTACTTATGGGTGACTAACTGACTATAAATTACTATCCTTGAACAACAAGAATGGATGGGATACTTGTATGATTGACTTGTTTTTTTACTAGTAAAATGTGCTTCCATATATGATAAATAGAATACTTACTGTGCACACTCTGTTTTCAGATATGTTGCTCTGAATATGCTACTGAAGGCCATGGCGGTAGATACACAAGCAGTGCAGAGGCACAGGGCAACGATATTAGAGTGTGTCAAGGTATCCAAGTATACAATTATCCAGTATAATGGGCCCTGGGTTTATTCTCATTCTTATGGGGAAGTAAACAAAATGCTCATGCATGTATAAGTGTACAACTTTGAGATAATCTTCACCTACTATAGTTTCCTGAGAAAATGGTTTGTTCTTTTCTGCATTTCTTGAGAAAATAATTAAACACAACTAGTGACAAATGCAGATTCTCTTACTTTCCTGTATTTCTCTCCTAGTTAGGGTCAATTCATGAAGAAAATTATCTCCTTTTTTCTGCTTTGTATTCCTTCCTCTCCTTCAGGGGCGGAACTGCATTGAGTTACCCGGTGTCACAGGACACCGGGTCAAAACAAAAATTAGTGTATGTTAGTTTATATATAAAAAAAATTATTGTATGTTAGTCTATATATATAATATATGTGAACCCCCTTGATCTAAATCTTGTGACACCGGGAGCTAAATAACAAGCAAATGGTAAAAATAATAAGTTGTTATCACATATATAATGAAGTGGTGAACCCCGATGATTTTGTCTCTAGTTCCGCCCCTGCTCTCCTTAAGTGATATGTGAAACAAGAGAAAAATGACTATACCTTATTCTTCTCCTTTCTCACCTTTTCCCCCCATTAGGGCTTGTCCACTTGATTGGATCCATGGGGATTAGGCCCAATCCCTTCGGGTGGACAGGGAAATTGAACTAAAATCCCTGCTAATCTGAAGGGATTGGGTCCGATCTAAGCCTATCCAAACAAGCCCTTAGAGAAGTTATTGATCCCTGAGCAAGTGATTGTGTATACTGTATATTTTCTTTCATGCAATGAAAAAGCTACCTTAAAATACTTTTGACTTTCTATTGCAGTTTGCCCTGGTTATGGGTTGTGCTATTCCCCTGTTACTTGTGACAAGATTCCTAGCTCCTTTTATTTTGCACTTAAAAATTGGCAATCACATATGCACTTTCAGGATGCAGATGTCTCTATTCGCAAAAGGGCCCTTGAACTTGTTTACCTACTTGTCAATGATGCAAACGTAAAGCCTTTAACTAAGGAGCTTGTTGATTACCTAGAAGTAAGTGATCAGGACTTCAAGGAAGACCTCACAGCTAAGATATGCTCAATAGTTGAAAAGTAAGTCTACTCACGATTAATTCTGAATGAGGCATTTCCCCCTGTTATAGCTGACTTATGATTCATGGCATTTTTCTTTTATTCATCATCTCAACTGGCTTTTGGAAGAACATCTGATTTGCATGTTTCATAGTTGCTCCAAAGGTTCCTGTATCCTGTATAATTGACAAACAAAGGATGTTCAGGTGCAATAAATGGTGCAATTTTCCTTATGGTACATTATTTTTTTCTCCTCCCAAATGGAGAAAAAGGAAATAGAAATAAGGGGAAACGATTTGGTTAACAACAAGGGACGATTTGCTTAGGCCTTTTCTTGTCATGGACTCATGTCCTCTTTCTTACCCATCAGAATGAGGCAAAAGGATCTAAGCATGTTTTTGTCAGGATCGTATCATCATGTCAACTTAATTCTCTGGATGCTATTAGAATATACTATAAAATAGCATTTTCAATATATTCTTTTCCATTGTGTTATTTAACATGCTGTAACATCAGTGTTTCAGTTTACAACATTCTTCTGTGTTGTCCCTTGAGTCTTGACACATAACTGCTGCGTGGCTTTGTCTTTTGCTGCATTTCCATGCTTTTTCTTCCTTTTGACGATCACATGAAGCTGCTACTAACTCCTTTACCTCCCTAGTCTCTACTACTGCTTAACCGCACCACATGTGAATTATCAACTTATTTTTAGATCCATATATGTAATACGCCGGCCCGTTAATGTGAAGGCCTATGTGAAGCGGTAGTGGGATTAGTCCCACACTCCCACTTTGCTCGCATAAAGTGAGTTGTAGTAGTATATAATACATGTTGGGTCCAAATATAGCACATCCGGGTTAACCTTTTTACACAAAGTAAGGACGAAAGTGTAAACGGAGTGCTATGTGAGCATGGATCCGCCCTATAGGTGGGCTGGGCTTTGAGCAAATTTAGGTCAGGGTGTTACAATATGCGTGCTTGATGCGATGTTTACAATTTTGCACTGGCTTTCAATATGTTTGTCTCCAGTTGTCTGTTGATTTACGGGATATTAATAGCTTGGGATTTCTAATAGGTTTTCCCAAGATAAGCTATGGTACTTAGACCAGATGTTCAAGGTTTTATCTCTGGTATGTAGAGAAGCACAACTATGAGACATTTTTCTTTGGCTTTGGCCAATAAAGATATAAATTTATGTGACACCCTTGTATTTCCACAGGCTGGGAATTATGTGAAGGACGATGTATGGCATGCTCTTATAGTTCTAGTAAGCAATGCATCTGATCTTCAAGGATACTCAGTCAGATTATTATACAAGGCATTGCAAGCATGTGGTGAACAGGTATGTAGAAACAGTTAATATTCTTTGTAATGTATGTCATTGAATTGCATCTTATCTGATGCCATTGCATCTCTTCTACATTGAGTTGTTTAGGAATGTTTAGTTAGGGTAGCTGTTTGGTGCATTGGTGAATATGGTGAAATGCTGGTCAACAATATTAGCATGCTGGAAGTGGAGGAACCAATCACGGTGAGTTGTAAATTCTTGCCGGACATCCTCATTTGCTGATACACTTTGTCCCAAGAAGTCACTATGCAATGGAAATTCATTTTGTGGCATTACATATTCTTGTTACATTCTTCAAGCAAACAACATCCATTGTGTTTGAACTGCTCCAAACTGAGTCCATATATAATGCTGATAAGTGATAACTCTTGAATCTACTAAAATTTTCCTTACATTATCCTCCCTAAGCTCCCTTATGATCACCTTGCAATTACCAATATTGGCTGTAATGATTGTCACCAAGAAAAGCTACATGATCATTCATTTAGTCACATGTCTGCATACTTGGTTCACTGCAGAATTTTGGGTTTATAAAGTGTGTCAGTTCATTGGTTCTATGCTCTTCCAGAGCATGTTGATATCTCTCTCTATGATTCCATTTAGTAGCATTGCTCTTCCATTTTAGTATTGTCAAACGGCTTGGTCAATTCCTGGACATGTTCAGGTAACAGAATCTGATGTCGTGGATGCTGTAGAGCTCGCTCTTAAACGCTATTCTGCAGATGTTACAACACGAGCTATGTGTCTTGTTGCTCTTTTGAAGCTTTCCTCCCGATTTCCACCAACTTCAGAGTAAGTTATCATTCAACTTGACCTTGTATGTTGTTGGATAACCTACAAAATGACTCAAATGTGCATTGCTTTTTAGCAAGAACTAGCAGAGTTTGATTATTTCAGTTGTACTGATATCATGGGGTTCTGATTGACCTGAGGGCTGAGGCTTGTTGTAAACCAGACCAACTATGGTTGCATGATCATCGTATTCTAATTTTCATCTCTATACTTGCGCATGAACTATCTGTGCTTACTGATTATACAAGCATTCTGTGAGGAAAAGCAATTTGACGGCAAAAAAAAAAAGAGTTATTAAGTTGAAAATGTTGTAATAACAGATCATTAGCTCCCATTTTTCAACTTTTTTTTGTTTAATAATCATGGGTCAGTGAATTTTGTATGACCTGGTTTCTTTTCATGGACTCATTGAATAAAAACTAAGTGTCGATGAGCTATTACCATACTTCGATATGCTATTCATTCTTCATTTAACTTTACCTTTGGTTACAAGCATACAATGTTAGAATTGGAGCATCAACTTTTCTCCTAATGGAAACTAAGGCTAATATGTTAGCTATTTGTTTCAAATTTATGTTCATATTACCTTTTTTGTATGCCTTAAAACTATTATTTTTTTCATTTAATCATTTTTTTTTTGCAGTTTTGTGTTATCTTTTGCATGGTCTTTTTTTATTTCATCACCCTCTGTTGTTATTGTGTTGCTAGGAGGCTAAAAGAAATAGTTGCGCAGAATAAAGGGAATACTGTGCTTGAATTACAGCAAAGATCTATCGAATTCAGCTCCATTATACAAAGACATCAGTCTATAAAGTGGGTGGCAGCTTTTATCCCTTATTGTGTAGACTTTCTTTAATACCATAATTTTTGTAAAAATACATTAACCTTGAAAATGCTGGTGTATGTGCAGATCATCTTTGCTTGAGCGGATGCCTGTATTGGATGAAGCTAGTTATTTGTTGAAGAGAGCTGCTTCTACACAAGCAACTGTTTCACTTTCATCAGCTAAATCTGCTCCAGCAGTCACACCTGGAGACTCACTTAAGCTTCCAAATGGTGTATCTAAACTACCAGCAGCTCCTTTAGCTGATTTGCTTGATTTAAGTTCTGATGATGCTCCAGCAACTACTTCTGCCCCTACTACAGCACCGAATGATTTTCTACAGGATCTTTTGGGCATTGGCTTGACTGATTCATCTACTGCAGGTTTTGACTCTTTACTATTTTCCCTTCATATAGATTCATTTCTGTTGCTTCTATGTTAGCACAAACGAAGTAAGTGATGCCTTATCACCTATTCATCTGTTTAGTGTAATAGTGCTTCTGGGTATGCATTCACATTTCATATTTATCGAGGTTAGTAACGCATACTTTTCACCTGTTTAGTGTTTGGGATGGCTTAAGATTATGGCAGTTATGTGCTTGTTTAAACTCTCCTAAACTGACCCTTGTATTAATTCCTTAATTATACTGTTTGTGGTGCACTGTTAGTTTGAGTCTATTTTATGAGTTTGCTTCTGGTTTATGTTAAGGTGGATCCCCATCTCCAAGCACAGATATTCTGATGGATCTTCTATCTATTGGTACATCTCCCGTACAAAATGGCCCACCACTAACATCAAATTTTAGCCCTCCTGGCCAAGGTAAAAGTAACTGTGATGATAATATTTACATCTTTTCCCCCGGTTTGTCATCCATGCTTAACTATTTAACACCATGCAGCAGAGAATCAACCTGCTCCTGTTTCACCTCAAGTTGTGGATCTCCTCGATGGTTTGTCCTCAAGCACACTTCTTCCTGGTCAGCTCCTATCACTTGATTATATAGCACCATGCAGCATTCCTAATCATTACGAAATTCACTGTTGCTGTACTTGTTTGCTTCCCAGACGAGAATACAGCTTACCCATCAATCACAGCTTTCCAGAGTGCAACTTTGAAGATTACCTTCAATTTTAAAAAACAGGCTGGAAAACCTCAGGAGACTACAATCCATGCTACCTTTACAAATTTGACATCTACTACATTCGCAGATTTTGTCTTTCAGGCAGCTGTACCAAAGGTAGTCATTTGAACTGTTGTTTTTTGTGATTACTTCTGATACTCATATTCCTTTTCCAGCAATGGAATTCTTCATAAATATTTAAGGCTTAAGAACCAACTAGTTCGTCTGGTTTATTTTCTATGGCAAATCTATAATTATTTAACTCGAATGTTATTGGGTCAAAAACATCTATGTAACTGGTCACTTTTTTACCTTTTGTTTTTGCTGATAGAGTTTGAATACTAGGTGTTTCATCTTAAGAGAGTACTTTAATCTCTACTCGAGCATCATTATGATGGCTGATATGCAGCTCAGTTTTCTTTTGGGTCCTTTCAAGATCATTAGTTAAAATGGGTGTAAAATATTGTTTGCAAATGGCAAGGGAGTGACAGGGTGCTTTTAGTTTGGGTATTTGCTTTGATATTGATATCAAACATGGTTGCAGTTTGGGAGTAACAGTTTGCATCATCATGATGGTTATAGTTTTGTTGTAATGGTTATAGAACTTAAAATTACTACTTTATTTCTCTGTTCAAATCTGCATTTCAGTTCATCCAGCTGCGTTTGAACCCTGCTAGCAGCGGCAATCTTCCGTCTGGTGGAAATGGTTCAGTTACACAAAGCCTCAGTGTTACTAATAACCAACATGGACAGGTATTTAAATATATGTGCCCTTCGGAAGGTATTCTGACAATTTTCTGGTTTTATTTGGCTACTGGTATTTGATGAGCTCGAAAGAGCATATGTAACCATTAACTCACCTTTTGCATGGTCCTGCTAAATTATTATAAATCAAGAGCTCATCCATGTTTGCCAAGGCTACCTGCTTTTGGCATGCCTCCTCCTGCTTATCTGTTACACTTTTTCCTTCGTGTAATTGATACGTCTAGTTTAGGTATATTTCAGCTCTTCAAGCTAGGACGATCCTTTTTTGGAAATCTACTGATTAAAGTTCCATCTTACATGTATCAAATAATGAAAACAAAAAATATTCAAAATGAAAAATATAGTACTACTAGGTGTAGCGTGCTGTATTGATGTGAATAACCAAGGTGGTTCATTTGCTGATTCGCACAACCACCATGGGTAGTTCTCGGTTTGGAATATACTTCTATTTCTGTATTATATTATGATCCATAAGTATCTTGCCCTGTTTGTTGGGGAAAAAAGTAGTACCTCACCTCCTAGTTATATTTGATATACATCAAGGCTGGGTAAAAATCTATTCCTCTCTGATGTGCAAATCAGTTCTATCTTCTATGTTGGTGTCTCTGGAATTAGTTTTGTTTTCTGTACACAGTCCAATGCTCTATACAATGACAGGCAAGCAGTCAATTCATTACTAAAGGTTGCCATAGTCAGCCCTACCATCTTTCCATATAGATGATGGTTTAATACACAAACAGGGTCCTTAAAACATGAGTATTCTTTTCTAAAGATCGCTTATGTTGCAAGTTCACGGTTCTGCTCTGTTTTGTTTCCATTTTGAGATTTGATATTGAATTTTTACTTCACAGAAACCACTTGCGATGCGTATCCGGATGTCTTACAAAGTGAACAGTGAGGACAGGCTGGAACAAGGGCAAATCAACAATTTTCCTGCTGGATTGTAGTGCCACCTGTGTCTATAATGTTGTGATAACTCTTTCAAAGTGCTGCAGGCAAAGGCGAGTTTTCCTTTTCTTCACCATTCCTTTCCCTTTTGTTTGCCTATTAGTGAGTTATGTACACTAGTAGTTGGTTTTGTCCATTCATTCTTTCTTTATATTGTATAGTAGCTGGCAGCTATTAATGATATATCTGCAGTTTTGCGAAAATGTATTCATATGTTGGTGTATATCCCACTTGAGGATAACCAAAATTTTCAGCCTCCCCCTAATTTCAGGCAGCAAAGGAATATGTTGTATCATGCTATTCTTCAATGTAATTATTTGTTTTTGTTTAATCGATCTCACAGCCTCCAACAGGCTTATTATGCTGACAGTTTAATCTTTTGTTGGAACATTACGCAATTATGCGCACAGTTCAGGCTTACTTTTTGCACAAAACTTGCAAACCCTTTTAAATTCAACACCTGGTCGTGGTTTATTTGGTGCCCAATTGCACATTACACAATTATTCAGGTGCAGTTTATCATTTACATCTTGACAAACTATTTAGAATAAGAACGTTGTTAACTATGTACAGATTAACTTGGTCCTGATTTGATGCCCCTCAAGTTTCTCTGGATTCTGGATAAAAATGATCTGGTAAGCACTCGAGCTTTTTCTGGGTACATCCTGTGAAAGTTGACGCCCTATCCATGACCATCCATCAGAGTCAGCATCTGACTGATTGCACACTGCGGCGTGGTATCATCAGCACCATTCCAGAATAGTGGGTTCCACTGCTCCAGTGGTAACAGCGTTCAAATGCCTTCGCCTAATGTATGTTAGTGTGCGTTAGTGTTTGGTTGGTTGCTGATGCTAGGAAACAATTAGTCCTTTCCGTCCAAAATAGATATCATTTTAGCACGATAATTTTGCTTTGCAAACACTTGTGCTTTGTTTTTTACACAACATTTTATTAATTTTGGACCAGAGGAAGTACAGGACGATCAATCACTTGCACTTTCATTATTGGGGTAGAATTGGCTTTTCATAACAAGGACTAACAAAAACATGAAAAAAGCATATTGAATGCACAGTGTGATAACAAGGGATCCTGCCATCACATTGAAGATTAGAACCAGGTTTAACTTTTCATAAAAAACTGCTCGGTTTTTGCGAAATTTGCACATACCGCGCCGGTTTGGAAAGAAATACCGCTTGGTTTAGCGGTCAATTTCAAATTTAAATTCAGAAAAATTATTTTTGCAAAATTCGTGCGTACTGCGCCGGTTTGGAAAGAAATCTTGGTTTACTGGTTAAGTTTAAATTTAAATTCAAATAATTCAATTTTTTTTAAAAAAAAATTATCCAAAATCTTTCTAAAATTAGTATTAATAGTTTTATGACCCCTGCTGTGAATTTTTTTTTTTTTTTTTGAAAAAATGAAGTTTGGAGACGTTTTTGAGTCATTCAAAATATAGAAATTAAAAAAATAGAAGTATTTTTAGTAGCAATATTTGTTCAAGTATGTCAAGTAGTAATATTTAGTAGCAATATTTACTTCAACATATTATAGTAGCAATATTTGTTCAATTATATTTAGTAGCAATATTTGTTTAATTATATTTAGTAGTAATATTTTTGAAGTATATTGAGTAGCATGGACGATACCCGAAAATGATACTGTTTGTTCAAGTAGCGATATTTGTATGTACAAAAATTATCTTGATATAGTATACTTTAATATGTTAATGTTATCCAACATTGAAAAACTTACTTCTCGTCGTATGCATTCATGAACCGCCAAAACTTCTTGTTTCATTACTATTTTCTTACATTTTAAATTTACATTGAATTTTATTCTTACCCATCTATTACTATTTGACGTGTCTATTAATAACCTAATATGGCTATATTCGTAAATGATTCAATTATATTGATTGAATTCCCTTATGGATGGCCGATTTTTAAATGATAATGCTGATTTAACGTTAAAGTGTTCTTGTTCGAACGGAACACAAAACATCTTATATTTCATAAAGTATAGCAAGCTTAAGCTAATCTTTTTGTTGAGTATAACCAGCATAACAAAATCAGTAGTACATTAAATATATAGGCAACCATTTCATGTTCCTATACTGAAACTTAATTCAGAAAGTTAAACATCTCGGCTCTCAAGCTCAAGCTAAACAGAAACATAGGATAATGTCGCTTAGCACATCATAGTACGACCAGGACAAAAAAAATCAATTAATGTTGTTGCCCGAAAAATAATGCTAATGCTAAAGATTATGATTTGTTTGGTGAATTGGATGCTTTGCAAGATTGCAACAGTTTTTCCCTTTTTTCAACTGTTAACGGTTTTTCGTGAGAAATCTCTCGAAATTCAAGCCTTTTCGAGCGGTTTTCGTCCAAAATCGCTCGGCGGTGACCATATTTTAAATACGTTTGACTTTCCAAACATTTTGGTTTTCAATGAATTTTGAACAATTTTTCACGAATTTTAATACCATCGGGTTATTGAAATCCGAGCTCCAAATGATATTGTTAACCCTAATTAGAACTCCCACCGTTCCGCAAATAAGTCCAAAGCTCATCGTACATACAGACAAATGAAATATAATAAAATTTATTGTCACAGATCATGGATATCCTTATTAAACAATACTATAATAACTATAGCTTTAATCTCTACAATGGTATATTTTGGGATGATACTTCCCAAAAATATGAAGTTCTATATTTCGCGACGGAGGAAGTATTATTGTTTATGTAATAGTAGATACAGACCCAACCACACTTGGTCAGCTTGTCAGATACAGCTGCAGTTGCAACGATTTAAGCCGCGGAGACTAAGGCTTTGTTTGGAATGATTACAGCTTTTCTGAGAAATTGTATGGTTGAACGGTTAGATTGAATAGGTTTGGTGTTTAGCAGCTTTGCTTTTAGATAGGTTGGCCACTGTTGTGAGTTGGGAAATGTCTAAAATATCCTTTAAGTAAATGACGGCTTGTTTGATACAGTTTGAAGGGCATATAAGCGGATTTTATTTATTTATTTGCACGTGATCCACAAATGTAAATCTAAATGAAATGTAGTACATTAATAATGACCAAGTATTATATTAAAAAATGTTACATGCTTGCCTAATAGTAAATAAAAATATTATGTATATGTAGTCCTTCCTTTAATCTTTAAGCATATCCGTTCACATGAAATGATCTCAAAACATAGTTTGAACTATAGTTATGGTACCAAAGCCGCTACAATAGTGTCATGCACATTGGCCATGTTAACATCATCACTAGTGGTCGCAACATCATGTGCATTGAAGAAACTAGAGAAAGCACAATAATGACAATTTTCAATAGAATCATCCACAACTAACAAAATTGGAATGGTTTCAGATGTTGAATGCTGATGTAAACAAGATTATCATGATGGATCTACTATATTTTCAATTGGGACATACATGGTCGTACAACTGGAAACCAAACAAAAAAGATCACATTGGTTGGCATTTTGAAAGGATGCTTTGCTAACTAAAATGCCATGGATCCATCATCAATCAACATCCTATGCATCTCACTTCCCAACTAGACAACTATCTAGCAAATTAGCAATATATCCAGCTACTACTAGCAGGGTCAACCATATCGTTTCGACTGTATTTTTCGTCCACCCAGCGGTAGCAAAATTCTTGAAATTTCGAACGAAATTCGAGAAAAATCGAAGGGTTTTGAAAGTCAAACTAATTTGAAAACTGATCAAATAGATGAGCAAAATTTGAACGAAAAGGTCGAATTTCGTTCGAAAATATGATTGCTTTTCTCTCGAAAATCGGCAACAACGAAAAGGTCGAATTTCTCTCGAAAAGCAGCGAATTTCTCTCGAAAAGATGATTGCTTTTCTAGAAAATCGCTACAGGTGAAAATTTGAGAAAAAAATTTTAAAAAAAGAGGAAAAAATTGCAAAAAATATTTTAAGATAATTGCAAGTTGTCACATATCAATACAAGTGCCAAAATAGGCATTCACACAGGGTTCAACTTTCCGAACGAAATTCGCGAAAATTCGCGAATTTCGTTCCTACCGCTCGCATGCAAAATGGAAAACCGGTTTGAATTTCGCTCAAATTCAAATTTAAATTCAAAAAATTTGAAAAATTTATCCAAAATTTATCCATAATTAGTATTAATAGCCTTATGACCTCTGATGTGAATATTATTTTAAAAAAATGAAGTTTGAAGACGTTTTTCAGCCATTCAATTTATTTAGTAGCAATATTTGTTGAAGTATATTTAGTATAAATATTTGTTGAAGTATATTTAGTTGTCAAAATCTCCATTTTAACTTGTTAACAATCAATATAGAATTATATAAGACCTCTAGTGATAAACCGTTTATCATTTTTTTTCTATTATTTTGAGAAAGAGTCATATCATAACTAAATATTCAATATGAATACAAGTATTAAACAATCAACTGTAGTGCATAAAAAATAAATGAAAATACATTGTTACAGGATCTGCTACAGCTTACAAAAATCATAGTTGATCAAATAAGTGCAACATTTGAATCAGAATTTTAGATTACACCTCCTCAACACACTGCATGTTTCAATATTTATTCAATTATATTTAGTAGCAATATTTGTTGAAGTAATTCTTCAAATATTATTTTTGGCCTTTAATGGCCTTTTCCAAATTTTACAACAATTTTTTTTACAATTTTTCCATATTTTTTCTTTATTTCCCCCATTTTTCCAACCCATGTTTTGAGTCTTTCGAGCTTAATTTGAGTCTTTTCGAGCGGTTTTCGACCCCAGCGGTTTTTCAAGCTTTTCGAGCGAATTTCGCTCGGAGGTTTCGAGACTTTTCGACTAGATTTCAAATTCATTTGACTTTCGAACCAAGCGGTTTTTCACGAATTTCGATTCGAATTTCGCGAATTTCGATACCGCCCGGATGTCGAAATTTGGCTTCGAAACGGAAAGTGAAACCCTGCATTCACATAATCACATACAAATACCATTCACATAATTGGATCACTTACTAATATCGTTTAAAGATCGGTCATCTGTAAGGAAATCAATCAATATAATTAGATCACTTACTAGTATAGCCATATCATGTTATTGATAGACACATCAAATAATTAGATGGGTAAGGATAAAATTCAATGTAAATTAAAATGTAAGAAAATAGTAATGAAACGAGAAGTTTTGGTAATTCATGCATGCATACAGTGAGAAGTAAACTTTTCACTGTTAGATAACATTAACATATTAAAATATATTATAGAAAGATATTTTTTTTGCATACAAATATCACTACTTGAGCAGATAATATCATTTTCGGGTGTCATCCATTGCTACTAAATGTACTTCAACAAATATTGCTACTAAATATAATTGAATAAATATTGGTAATAAATATACTTCAACAAATATTGCTACTAAATATAATTGAACAAATATTGCTACTAAATATACTTCAATAAATATTGCTACTTGACATAATTGAACAAATATTGCTACTTGTCATACTTTAACAAATATTGCTACTTGATATAATTGAACAAATATTGTTACTAAAATATGTTCAAGTAAATATTGCTACTAAAAATACTTCTAGTTTTTTTTTTTTTGCCTTTTCTATTATCTACATTTTGAATGGCTCAAAAACGTCTCTAACTTCATTTTTTTCAAAAAATATTCACACTAGAGATCATAAGGCTATTAATACTAATTATAGAAAACTTTTGGATAAATTTTGTCAAAATTTTTATTTTTAAATTTTTATTTGAATTTAACCGAAAAATCGAACGAAATTCTTTTTCGAGGGTGAGTGAAATGAACGAAATTCGTTCGAATTTAGTCGAAAAGACGAACCCAAACTACTAGTATTACTACAACTACTCCCGCTGTAGCAACAGTAGTTGGTTAGATATGATTTTTTCTATTATCATATACTACCAATTAGGGTTGTAAAAAAACTCGAGCTCGGCTCAGTCCAGACTCGATTCGAGCTTGATCTCGAGCTCATGATTTTCACCGAGCCGAGTTCGGATAACTCGCGAGCATACTCAAGTTTGGACCGAGCTTACCAGGTTTATCGAGTTTACTCGAGCTTATCATGTTTACCAACCCTACTATCAATGTAAGGCACCGTAAAATTATTAAAAAAGAAGAAGAAGAGAAGGTACTAGTCATATCGTGCGTTTGTCGTGGGGAATTTGGGCTTGTGACGTTAATTTAGAATTGGAGTACAAGAAAACAATTACTGTGACCTGTGCATCTCATGTCACGCCCGTGCTAATTTCGCAAGCATCTAAAGAGGCACTTAGCAGATAAGCATTCAGCGCGTGTGATGATCCAGCGCGCCTCTGGCAGCCGGTAGCCCGGTTGGTTAATCGGGCCGATTCTCGCAAGCTCTCGTGCGCGCTCGCTCGCCCACGCTGACCTGACCGTGGCAATTGGCTGGGCTCGGACTTTTTGAAAAAGTCTAAAACTTCTTGTAACTACAACGGTAAACCAGCCTAGAAATGATCACTCATCTAGTCATCTAGCCATCTCCTTCATTTTTTTTTTCCAAAAATGGTTCTCTCGATTTTTTCTTCAAAACTAGCTACATCCTGTGCTACAGTACCACAAAAATGATTGTTTCGCAGTGTAGTACCATGAGAAGTACTATCCCGTGCTACGGTACTACGTAAACTCTGCCTCCTATGCCTGCCGAGCGTGGCAATTAGCCTTCCACGGCTCTATGGTGTGGAAGGTGCCGGGTGTCGGCCCCTAAACCTTCCGCGGTGGAGAAGGGGACTAATTTTGCAAAAAAAATCAAAAAAGGGTCATTTCTTGAAAAAAATAGTGAAGTGGAGGCAAGATGAGTGAATAGTTCACCGGTCTAAGTGTGTTTTTTTTGTTGCTTTTATAAGTTGAAAATAATTTGTCACTCAACTTCAAAAAAAATACTCACCAATATCATTCGTATATATTAACTAGCCTTATAAGGGCTAGAATTGGAGGCCAACCGGAAGGCCACGTCACCCCTTTGTAATTTGCAAAAAACACCCTTCCTTTTCATTAAATTACGAATAGGTCCTTCCAAATTACAGATAGGTCCTTCGTGATTTTTTGTGGGAGCAAGAAAATTGTTTCTAAATTGCGTTCAGGTCCCTAGTTTGTTACTTTATGGAAAACCCCTCCGCTAAATACAAATCTCGAAATAGCCATTTTCTAATTTTTCGGGATAGCGAACAGATCCAAAAAAAAACAGGTCCTCGTTTCTTACGTCCAGGTCCTTTCTCCGTATTTCCCAGAAAAAATGTTTTCGTCAGCAGAAATTTGTGTACAACTCTATCTCTAGACTTTTTTCTCCAACTCGATTTTTTTCTCCAACTCGATCTCTGATCTCTAGATTTCTTTCCCCAACTCGATCTCTAATATTTTTCGAAACATGTATTATTACTCGGTGAACGCTTAGAGTGTTAAACTCGACAAACGAAGGTTAACATCTCGAATATTTTTCGGAACATGTATTACCCGGTTAACGTATAGGGTGTTAAACTCGATATTTATAGTTTTTTTTGCAACTCGATCTCTATTATTTTTCAAAACATGTATTATTACCCGATGAACGTATATGGTGTTAAACTCGGCGTCTATAATTTTTTTTGCAACTCGAAATCTAATATTTTTCGAGACGATCTCTAATATTTCCCATAACATGTATTATTACCCGGTTAACACATAGGGTGTTAAACTCGGCATCTTTTTTTTTTTTTTTGCAACTCGATCTCTAATATTTTCCAAAACATGTATCATTGCCCGGTGAACGCATAGGGTGTTAAACTCGGCGTCTAATCTTTAGACTTTTTCCCCCAACTCAATCACTAATGTTTTTCGAAGCATGTATTATTACTTGGTGAACGCATAGAGTGTTAAACTCGAAAAGAGAATATTGGCTTCTCTTATATTTTTCGGAACATGTATTACCCGGTTAACACATAGAGTGTTAAACTCGGCGTCTATAATTTTTTTGCAACTCGATCTCTTATATTTTCTAAAACATGTATTATTACCTGGTGAACGCATAGGGTGTTAAACTCAGCATCTATAATTTTTTTGGCAACTCGAAATCTAATATTGTCCAGAACGATCCCGGTGAACGCATAGGGTGTTAAACTCGGCATCTAAATTTTTTTTTGCAACTCAATCTCTAATATTTTCCAAAAACATGTATTATTACACGTTGAACGCATAGGGTGTTAAACTCGACGTCTATAGTTTTTTTTACAACTCGAAATCTAATATTTTTCGGAACATATATTATTCCTTTTTTTTCCAAAAAAGCCCGTTGTTTCGCAGATTCGTCGACGGTTCTTACCTAGCGTATTTTTTCCCCAAAAAAACCCAAGCGAACAAAAAAACGCCTGGATATTCCTGCCTTTTTTCAGAAATAAAAATTTGGATCAAATTTCGCACGGCACGACGGAGAGCGCAAATCTTACTAGTATATAAAAAAAACTTCTTATTTCTCCTTCCCCCTCCAACTCGTCACGTGCCTCGTCTCCCGCAGCCAAGGTTCAAATTTTTGTTTTCGGATGAATTCTCGTCACCCATCGAAATCCGAAATTTTGTTGAGATCTCGTTATTTCGGACAAAATTCGAATGAAAAACAAAAACCAAATTTTGAATCTGGTTTTTTTTCCACCAAGATTTTCGAGATCTCGATGGAAAAACCAAAAATTTGGTTGTTTTAACTGAGATCAGATCCATTTAAAACGTTGTAAAAAGTATGCAAAATTCGTTAATTTTTTTTTAATTTTTTGTGTAAGCTTCTGACATATTATTAATGTTTTCATGAAAATTGTTGATGATGATCAAGCTTGAAATTTTTTTTAAAAATTCATATAGTGCAAAGTACTGTAAAATGGTATCCTAAGGTTAGAAAAAAAGGAATTTTTTTTTGAAAAAATCATGAAAGAATTTCTCACTCACAAAAGCAATTTGGATTAGAGAGAATTTCTTGTTCTATATATCAATCCAACAAAAGAATCAAAAGGAACTTTTGGACTAAGAGATTGAAAACCAATGTAGCAGCACCAAGAAAATGTGGGGGAAATATAACTAGCATTGATCACGATAATGAAAAATGAAATCGCTTATGTAAGAAAGAGCATTTATAATTTATTTATGAGTAATATATGAGTAGTTCACAGGTTTCAGTGCATGTAAAATTGTGAGCATGCTATGTTATTTGCTTGTTAGGCAATTTATAATATCAAAATCTTCTTGCTCCCATAATACCGCACACACATTGCTCGTTGTAAAGTTCTACAGAAAGTATAGCTATAGAAGCTTTTGCCATGCCCTATGAATGCGAAGCTGAGATGGCTAGGTCAATGGTTTAATCTCAATTGAATGACCAGCCCGCTATTTGGCTGGTGATTTGTTCAAAAGACTTAACAATTTTAATCTTATGGTGGTCAAAAATCGTCATAAAATTTTGAAATGTTGATTACATGGAAAACAACACGAAGAAGTCAATCCGGTCAAATTTTGGTCAAATTTCGGTAAAAAAACCGAGATCTCGATCAAATTCACCGAAATTTCAGGTTACCGTAGTATTTTGAATTTTTTAATTTGACTGGGATTATGAAACAACACGAAGAATTCAATCCGGTCAAATTTTGGACAAATTTCGGTGAAAAAAAATCGAGATCTCAGTTAAACTTACCGAAATTTCAGGTTACCGTAGTATTTTGAATTTTTTTTTAATTTTACTAGGATTATGGACTCGGGGCCGGCTAGGGTTTGCGCCGCCCTTTCTCGACGGCGATAGCCGCTAGGAGCCGGCGACCACATCTCCAAGCGTCGCCATCCTTCCCGTCGCACCTCCATCCTCCCCGGCGCCTCACCTGCGCCTCCGTCGTCCATGCCTCCAGGCCGCCGCCATCGAATCCTCCAGGCCACCGACGCCGTCGTCCTTCTTCCCCTCGGCCTACGCTCAGCTGTCATCTCCTCGCCCGGTGTCGCCGTACTCCTCACCGGTGCAACGCCGCCGTCCTCGACTCCCGCCAACGCCGCCGTCCTCGACTCCTCCCCCGGGCCGCCACCCACCACTCCTCCCCTGGGCCGCCGTAATCGATTCCTCCCCCTAAGCCGCCGTAATCGATTCTTCCCCAGGCAGCAGATCTGAAGGTAGCATCTCCAATTTAATTTGTTGTGTTTGATGATATCGTTTCTCATAGTTACAAAGACAAATTTCTGTATTTTTTTTACTTATATGGGAGCCCCCAGATCTGTTCTATTGTACTTACTTGGAAATTTTACGTTCCAAATATGTACGAATGCACTTGGACCTGAAGCTAGCGTGGGCACAGGGGGGTTGATCTTGAACCATAGACCTACTTATCACTAAAGTCCAATGTGAACCTTGCGCACCTCTTCAATGCTAATTCGTTTTTATGCATATTCTTGGCTATTTTTATTCGTCATTTAGGTCCAATTTCCAGTGTTGTATCTTGATTTTTTGTTGATGTACCAGCTAAAGTAGGTCATGTTCTTAATAGCAATGGTGTTAATAAAATAACTTATTTAATTTCTGTTTTGGATGAGATAAAAAGAATCCTAAACCATATCCTAGTAATGGAAAGCAGAATAAAACTTTTCTGAGGCTATTGTTATTGCAATAGTAACCTGAACATTGCGGCTGACAAGATACCTTCATAAAACAAGACATAAAAGAAAATCTTGGTTTCCTATTTTTCATAAAACATTGCAGCTGGAAAACCTGAACATTTTTTTGAATTGTCTTTGTACCAAGATATTCTAAGAGCGGGTTATTGCTCAGGTCCTGTAGGTACTTGGTACTTCATTTCCTATTTTTCCTATGTTTAATGTTACCCAGTGCTACTGCTGCTGACAACAGTAGTTTGATTACTTTACTTTTCTTTTGAGTTATATAATTTTATCTAGAGGCTTCTCAACAATCATCTCCATGCTAACTATATATAATCAGTATACTACTTGGTTTGCCATCGTGTTGAATATTGAAGTAATTTCACTATATATAGTTTCTCAAAGACCTTATGTGTGACCACTGCAATATAAAAAAATCCAGATCTGGTTCCAGAAGTTTTCCATCTATGACTGAGCACAACTCATATGCTGCAGCTTCATTGATCATATACCAGCAATCCTTAAGTTTGAAGATTGGTTGTAGGTGTTTGTGCACTCTTATTTTCTTTTGGAGACAAATGATAACAATAGAAGTAAGTTGAATGAATCATCTGTCAGGATAACGTGTTGGAAATTATAACGAAAGGAAATTAAGTTTTAGTTATATTGGAAATTTTCTTACCTACCGCCACCTGCTCAGCTCCTCCCGCAGATCTCTCCTCGCTGCTCTCCTCCCGAGTCCTGACACCCCCGCTATCCGCCGCTGGCCCTGATCCTGCAGGTTAGTTGAATCTTTATGTATTCGCTCCACGGATCATGATTGAGTTCTTGCTTTGCTTCTCAACACTCGCTCACCATGTGTTCGATGGAATAGCTGTGAGGTTTAAGCATGTGTGGTGGTCCTTGTTTGGGCCGATTTGAGACTGTGGTTTGATTGATACTAATCCAGTAGTGAGTTGCTGGCTTGCTGCTAGTTGTCTGGCTGGTTTGAGTATTTATGAGTGCTGGTTTAGAAGCTTGTTGCTAAAATTTGCGGTTATTTTTTGTGCAAAAGTTATGGAAGCTTCTTCTTACCTGAAAAGAGCAGTACGAATTTAAGCAGGTGAAAAAGTGTGTTATGCCGCCTTCATAATCTTGTTCCATGGATGGATAAGGAGAGCTACCATTCCTGAGGTGCTTTGAATGTTATCTTGTTCTCAACACCGTCCTTCAGAAAAAAAAAAGGTTCTGTCTTTCCCCCTTTTTCCATCATGTGTGTCAGCAAGTAGGAAATTGACAGACACTTCAATGTTTGAAGTTGGAACCCTGGATAGAAAGAAAAGTTGCAGACTTGCAATAGATTTTGAACCTCAATGTATCTCATCTTTGGGTCACTTTAGGAAATTGTGCATTCAAGTCAATTAAAATCTAGGATGCAAATCCTAAAGGCAATCATTTCCTGTTCCGTTTTCTTTACACTAATCTCCTAGTCTCTGCAAGATTCACTTCTGTAAGGCATTCTATTTGGTAGCTTCAGTTCTCATCATAGAGATCTTTCATGGTCTCAGAGACTGAGATGCTTCCTGTTTTCCACATAAAAAAGTCCGAGTTTTTCCCAGAATTTTAATTGGGGACATGTATGATTCATGTTCATATAACCCTTAGCACATAACTTTTCTTTCTTCAAACGTGTGGAGCATCAATTGTTGCCTGATGTCTGTTCTTTTTCCCCCAGTGTATATCTCACTTTATTCTGCACTAGTGTTATGTTATGTATCTCGTATGCAAATTCTGATGGCAAACATTTGCTTTTTTTTTCTTGACCTATTCAAGGAAGTATGAAACCTTGTGTCTTCCTGTATGCAGCTTTGGTATTGTTTGCTTGAACCTTCGTCAAATGCTTTACTCACTTATCACTTACTCACCTTTGGTGGTAAGATCTAGATTCATAAACTGTGGCATATAAATCAATCTCTTAATGAAAAAAATAAGCATGTGGGTGACAGGTTGTTAGGCATGTAAAGAACTTCTAAGTGCGGTAACTTTTGTTGTGCTGACATCAGCAAATCTTCTGACACTTTGCAAGGTACCGATCGGTTCTGTTTTATTTTGTTGGTCTAGGATCCAAAGATGGAGAAGAAGCCTGATGAGATAGTTACAACTGGTGTTCTGGCAAGTCTGCAGAATTTTCTACGCAAATGCCTCAGAGCTGTCCTCTCATTTGGCCCAATGCCTAAGCACATCGCGTTTATAATGGACGGTAACCGTAGATATGCTAAATTCAGAAGTATCAAAGAAGGCACTGGTTACAGGGTGGGCTTCTCCGCTCTAATTGCAAGCCTTCTCTACTGCTATGAAATGGGCGTGAAGTATATTACGGTGTATGCATTCAGTATCGATAATTTCAAGCGAGACCCAAGTGAGGTGCAGTCTTTGATGGAGTTAATGGAGGAAAAGATCAACGAACTATTGGAAAACAGAAATGTCATCAACAAGGTTAACTGTAAGATAAACTTCTGGGGGAACTTGGACCTGTTAAGCGAACCGGTGAAGTTAGCAGCTCAGAAGCTGATGGCAAGCACCGCTGAAAACACAGGGTTGGTCTTCTCTGTTTGCATGCCATACAACTCCACTTCTGAGATTGTCAATGCTGTCAATGAGATCTGTGCAGAAAGGAGGGATATGATACAGAGAGAGCATGCTGGGAACTGCAATGGTCATGCTGCAAATAATAGTGTGCATACAGAGATTTCGGTTTCCGATTTGGATTGCCGTATGTACAGCGCTGGCTGCCCAGATCCTGACATTGTGATCCGGACTTCAGGTGAGACTCGGCTGAGCAATTTCCTCCTGTGGCAGACGACTTTTAGCCATTTGCAGAATCCAGACCCTCTATGGCCCGAGTTCTCTTTTAGGCACCTTGTTTGGGCCATATTACAGTACCAGAGAGTATACCCTTATCTAGAGCAAAGCAGAAAGATGGCTAAGAAGCAGCTGTGAATGCTGTGTTATCATCTTATTTTGGAAACTTGGAAGGAGATACCAAGAAGGTTATAGCTATAAAGGAGATTCCTCTTATTCTTCGAATATAAAGTGCCATAAGGAATTATATATAAGGCCTCCATTTTTTTTACAAAATAATTACAATGGGTTCCATGTGTATATTGTATTAATACTATTATCAGTGGTTAATACGCACATTTACAAAATTAAAATCACATCTAACATAATGTATTACATATAATGGCGGAAATATTTATACAATATGACTTGTAAGGTCAATCAAAGTACAGCGAAAGAATTCAAAAATCATGTAGTGTGTCACATAACTCTCAGGTGACTGACAAGGTATAACCATTAGAAAGCTTGTTATAACCAAAGCTCGTTAATAGATTTCCTGTATTCTACGTAAAGAAAATATCGTCGAGATTTTCTTGTTCCTTCACCTAAAAACTACAAAATTAGCAAGGTTGATTATATTGTGTACTCAACAAGATTTGAAGTGTTTGCTAACTTAGAATATATGCAGGCTGTAACAACAGGATGGCTATCAGCTTTATTTTGCATAAAGCCAGTTTGCATTGTAAATACTGAATAGTAGATTGAAAATGAAATTTAGTAAAAGCAATTTAACAGGAATATAAAATAATAAGTAAGCATAAATGTAACAACTCACAGTTCGTCTTAAGCAATAATTCGACTATTCCTTGCCAACACATGGCACAACAACTGAAAATAATCTTGCTAACACATGGCAAAGTATTGATCCTCTGTAGGGTAAACTTTCCAATCCAATTTTACAATTTCATTTCATTTTTATAAAAATATCATAATAATCTAACAGTGTTGGCACACTAAGACTCCTGTGACTGCGGGTACGGCTTTCAAAAAGATTTTTACTTTGCAGAGATGTACAGCTTTACCCACAAGATATATCATCTCTTTTTGTAATACATAGTTAACACACTTTCTTTTGTATGCCACAAAGAGTCCATAACATAACTGTTTACATTATTTAGCCGTAATTTTGCACCAGCTCGGTGTAGGGTCGAGGATGCCGACTAGAGGGAGGTGAATAAACGGTTTTAAAAATTATCTACAACACGCTCTAATCAACCTTATGTCAAAACTTTAACAAATAAATACGGAAGCAATAAACTTTAACAATTAAAACCTAAATCTTCTAGGCTCACTAAGTGCAATAACTAATTAAGTCTCTAACAATGATTTGCAAAACTAAAAATAATCAAGCAATCAATTATAATACAATGAATATAAATCAGCACAAGAGAGCAAATCAAATAAGTGACATAAGATATATCCCGTGGTCTTGGAGACTTGTCGGTCTTTCCTAATCCAGGCTAAGGCAAGCCCAAACACGATGGAGCGGTAGTACCGGTCCCCACGGGCGGTACTGCCGGCCTCAAGCTACCTTCGGAGATACCTCCCAAGAAAATAATTACCGATGGATTAGGGTCGGTACTACCGCACATTCGGTAGTACTGCCCTTGAGCCTCGGTAGTGCCGGTCAAGAGATGGGCACACAAACACGCCCACTGAAAAATAACTACCACTCCACTGGCGTAGTACTGCCGACCTCCAGTAGTATTGGCATGATGCCGCATTTCCAACAGTACCAGCCATATCATTGCAGTAGTGTCGTCCACAGCGAGAAAATCAGATTTTGCACAAAAACTTTTTGCCAAAACCACAATGATTTATTCTTTAAGCCATATGATAATCAACACATGATTAAATCAATTTGCCAACTATACTTGCAAACCCTATTCACATGCTCCAAAGAATCATATTTAAATTCCAACTTTATTTGCAAAACATATTTGCAAATAAGCCAAGAGTCTATAAGATTAATCCAATTAGCCATGAGGTGACCAACACGAGGTCACGGCACCTTGCAAAATACAATTGCAAATACCCACTTCACATGCTCTAAGATTTTAATCTCATAAACATCCCGTCTATTTACAAAATGCATGTGCAAATAGCAATTGCACCGTTTAAGGGCAACTTGCATGAACTCTCTTTATTTGCAACACTACAAATCTATTAGTTCCATGCAAAAACCAACTAAACCAAAATGCATAAGCTATTTCCTTTTTGCGACACATGCAAATCCATAGCTTTATGCAAAATTCAAATAAACTCAAATGCTTGAACTCTCTATTTACAACACATGCAAATATTAGCTCCATGCATTTCGTAAACTAAACTCAAGTGCATGAGATCTCTATTTATAACATATGCAAATCTCTAACTCCTTGCAACCATCAAAACCCAAATTGCTTGAGCTCTCTCCTTTTGTAACACATGCAAAACTTAGCTCCAAGCAATATCAAATCAAATTGATTCAAATGAGAAGCAAGCATGACCTTTTGAGCTGAGTGAACCGGATTGAGTTCATCAACACATTATGAAGCTCAAGCAAAGACTCGATCCCTCTTAATAGTATGGCGATCTAAACTAGACATCATATCTAGTTATACCTTGTCGCACACGATCCCCTTTGGGGCTTTAATGATCTTCAATCATTTTCTTCTCTCCCGGGATCGTTACCCATCTTCTCTTCTTGTTCAACAACTCATGATGAACCATTTCTAGCTCTTCTCTTTGCTTCAGAATCTGTTCTTGATGCCCATCAATACATGACTGCATCTTTGTCCCGTTTCTTCATCAACATTGGACTTAACCTACTCACAACTTATGGAAGGTTGTTAGTCCAACAAACATGGTTGCCTCAATCATCATCGCACTCCATTATCACATAATGGATGCATCCAAGATCAAGTGAGCACAACCTTAATCAATTTGAATAAAGCCTTGCAGAATGTCAAAATGAGAAAGAGAGTAGGTGGTGGTCCTCCAAGATGCTACGAGTGTGCTGATCTCAATTACATGCATTCAAATTGTCATAAATTTACATGTAAAGCATCAAAAGAGGAGGACAATGACAAAATAAAAGAAAAGACAAGAGAAGCTTCCCCGCGTGCTTCACATCAACAAGCTGTCAAGCGAATTTTCATGTATCTCCATGGTACTCAAGATTTTGGCATTTGGCCTTCTGCTTTCTCATGCATTAGTTTAAGAGCATTTTCTGATGCTGATTTTGGATGATGTAGAATTGATAGAAAAAGTACATCTAGTTCATGTCACTTCTCGGGTAGTTCTTTTATTGCGTGGTCATCTAGAAAACAATCTTCTGTTACACAATCAACTGTTGAATCTGAATATGTGGCTGCTACTAGTTGTTGTTCTCAAATTCTTTGGATAGCAGCTACACTTAAAGATTATGGGGTTAATTTGTATGGTGTTCCTCTTTTATGTGATAACACTGGTGCAATACATTGCTAAGAACCATGTGCAACATTCTGGGACAAAACATATTGAGATCAGATTTCACTTTCTTAGAGATCATATAGAAAAGGGAAATATTGTGCTTCATCATGTGGATACTGAACATCAATTGGCATACATTTTCATAAAACATTTACCTTCTTCATGTTTTGCTTTTATTCGGGGAGAACTTGGGGTGGTTCACCCAATTAGTTTATTTTGAGAGGGAGTGTGTAAAAACTTTGTAATATTTTGTAACATATTTTTTTGTGTATTTATTAAATAAAAAAAGAAATATAATAAAAAAATTAATGAGCATTATATTTGATACACATGTTATTTGAAGCCATGTTTATGCTACAAGGTCTTTGCAACTTTATGTTTATGCATATATGATGTAGTTTATGACCTGACTATTTAATAGGAACGATAACTTAAATTAAATCTTGTCACGGTTGAACTTTCTTGGCTATCTTGATCCTGCTTAAAAAATGCCAAATATTATATTTATCAAAGTTAAAGTGTTAAAGCTCAAAGAGTGATTGTTGGTAAATGCAAGATTAAGGTTATGTACTATCGCACTTCTTCTTTACAAGACTGCTTATCATTGCACTTTGATATGAACTTAGAAGAGGTTGTGCATGACCGAAATCATGAAACCTTAAGCTAATTGCTTGGCATGGTTGAAAAGTAAGGCTGATGGTACATATAATTCCTTGCAATTGTTATTGTTGCAGTCAATAAATCAGTTTTTCTTTACAAAAAGGCATAAATAATTTGCACAAAATTTCCAGGTTTTGAGATAGTTGAGGAAGGAAGATCATGCCATGCAAAAAAATTGTTAATAGTACTTCATTTCTAGCTATGCTTACTCTACATTGTCTATGTGTAGATTTGAGGGTGCAAGTATTTTTGATAGCATGGCACAAAACGTCCGGGCTAGAGAACGGTGAACGTAAAGACTAGTGAGTCACGTGAGTGCGGCAGGTAGGCCGTACGCGTGCAATTGTAATCGTTTGAGATAGTTTGCATGTATTGAACTATATTGGGCCAAGTGAACATGCATGCGAACTCTTGTAGGGTTTACTTCTTATAAAAAGAAGGAGTTGTCTCCTGTTTATTTGAAGTTTTTTTAGGGTTAAGTGTTGTACTTTTTTTGTTAGGAGTATTGTAACCAGACTAGCCAGAAGAAATAAAAATCAGGTTTTTCTCCTTTCGCTAAGCTGTATAAAACAAAGAAAGAAGAGGAAGTCCTCCAGCGGCTCGGTTTTGACGACAGAACGGGCGAGCGCAGCGAAGATTTTTTCTCGTAGCTATAGTGATTTCAAAACTGCTACAGTACTCTCGAAGCTACAATAATGTATAGTGCTGCTACAGTACATCACGCTTTGCTATTCGTTCGGATCTCTGTTTTCCGTTTTTCTCACCCGATTTTCGGTTTAGTAGATTGATTCATTGATTATCTTGATTCTTTGAGTTTCTTCTTGATTTGATCCATCCAAAAATTTTCTAGGGCATTAATTTAGTGTTCCTCAAAGTTTTGTTGGTTAATCTTTTTGTAGATTTTGTTTAATCACGAAACTAAGGTTTAATCAATTCTCGTCATTATTGATATAATCAATTTGTGAAGCTTATATCTTTTGATCCATAGGTCTGATCGAGTTGATTATTTTTTTGTTAGATTAGTATTGGAATCTAGTTTCTTCTGTTCATTTTTAGGTCAATCCGATGGCTGGATCTTCGGAAATTCGTGATTTACCGAACGCATCTACTCTATTTTTGTTGAATACGAAGCAATGATTTGATTCTGGATTTGGGTGAATTTTTAGTAGATCAAAAATTTGATTTTAGCTTTCGCACAATCATTTACCCTCCCTCTGATTGCTATATAGTATATATCGATCATACAGCCTCTGGTGTCAGCAATAAGAGGTCATTACAGTACATATACTGCCCTTTGTTGATATATTTTTCTGTTTACGGACAAAGCATTGGCTGACACTAAAGAAAAACACTCGATTTCCGCAGATTTCCGCCCTCAAGACTCGAACAACAGCCCCCCACCGGCGCCACATTCAGCACGGCAGGATGAAAAGCGAAGAGGAGTGGTTGCAGGCATTGCAGCCCTTTGCATGGCTGCCGCGGTGATTTCTTCGTCTGTCATTTACCTCCGGCGGAAATGGATTCCACTTGCGAAGTATCCAAAGACATGATGAGTTCAAATGTGTATTACTGGTTGTTCATCCTGTTTTCTTAGCATGTGAATGAGCCTCTGTGTACGGTATGTGCGTTGAGCTTGGTTGCGACATGGACGCCTGTGCAGGAAAAGGTGCTGCATAGCGTGAGGAGGAAGACAACGACATTGATGTACAGCTCGGTTTGTGGTCAGGATCTTTAGGTCTGTAGTTTTGTTTCTCACCCATCGGTTGTAACCAGTGAAATTATCTGAAAACTTTTCTGCAAATGCTGCACGCATGTTTGTTTATTCATTAGTCAAACTCATTTTTAATTTCCTATTGCCGCGGTCCTGTTGAATGGCTATTACATCTTTAATGCTTGATGTTCTGCGGTGGTTTAAACCGAGATTTTCAGACTGGAAATCTAGAACCTGAAAACTTTCGCCTGGATTTTGGACTGTCAGCTACGATATTTGGAAACTGGATTTTTTTTCCAACTTTGAACCGTAAAGTTTCCTCACGACTTGGACAATGGACGTGGATGCCCACAGGGTAAGTTTCCATGTTCAGCAAAATAACACTTCTGTTCTCCTATTTTGCATTCAACTAATAAGGACATGAAAGGTATGTACAATACAAGATGTTATATATGAGTGCTTAACGAGAAAGAATGTAGCCACGCTACGTCATCACTTGCCTATGTAAAAATCATTTCCTCTAATACAAGTATCTCTTTGTAGGTGCTTAGATGGTTGTATTATCAATTAATTAGACATAGTTATACGTATAAGCATCTGTTAAGCATCAGTGCCTAGCATGGATGCTATAAAATAATAACAAAAAATAGTTTTTTCTTTGCAAATCATCTTTAAAAGAATCCGCATTGTACATGATCTAAGGATATAAGTAAGGGTGCAATCAGAGCGGATACGGACGAATATAGCTCATCTCATATCATATTCTATTTTTTTCTTCTCAAAATCGGAGTCGGACACTAATAATACCGAATACGAATACGGATTGTCTCGGACACAAATACGGAACAAATATAGGTCGAGCCAAATGGGGATACTCTTGGTCATGGATATATAGTCGGATATCACGCAAAAACATAACCCATATGTGTCGCACATAAAAGGATAAATCATCCGTGTTATATCTCCAAAATGCAACTCATTAGGAGTTCAACAAGCAAATTTGACTACAACAATTATATTCAAAAGTATTTTTTTAAGCTCCTTGTATTCAAATATATTTTACTAATTTTTTATGAATTATTCTGAGTTCTTTTGCTATTTTTCTTGGCTTATTTGGATCTCATGTATTTTCTAAAAATAAAAAAAAATTGTTTTAATATTGAAAAAACCTCGTGAGCCGATTTCTCTCTCTGGCTCACTCTAGGCAAGTGAGAAGCTAGCTCTGTACTCATGGGTCCATGGCCTCATGGGCTTACATATTAGGCTAATGGGCTAAGGCATGAATCATGAGCTTAGAGTTTACCAGATATTCGAGATATGTTTGCCGGATTCTATTCGATTAAATTTCTTCATAGCTTTGAATCTAACATATACTTCTATTACAAATCCGATATCATATCCGATTTCAATTTTCGAATACAACAAAACTTGCCAGATGCTAATTTTCTTTTCTGAATTCGCTCCAAACTAGTTCGGTCGATCGGATGGAAAATATCCAACCCAATTGCACACCTGATACAGAAGCGCTTCAAATACTCCCTCGAAACAAAAGCCACTTTTTTTAACACATTTGTATGTGCCTGATTTGCAGCTATCTACTAATCGCTTTAAGATTTCTTAAACTTAGTTTTCAGAGAGTACTAAAGCACCATTCGGAGTATTATTCCCCCCTTATATGTTTAGCTTGAAATATAAAAATTTGAGATAAATTCACATCTAGCACTTTTATAATTTTTCCTCTCCCCTGTCCGATTTGGCAATAATTCGTTTACATCGTTATCAGAGAGAGAGAGAGACAAAGATTCGTTTCCATTCCTAAATTAAAATAAAACCCAACAAACAACTGCACAAAATTATCACTTTTCTAATTTCGTGTGTATTTAAAAAAAAATTAACCCTTTTTAAATATAATTGTAAAAATAGTCCTATTTTTAACTGTAGAAACACCAAAAGATGATATGTATCACCTTTCATACTCCCCTACTGCGAAAGATCACCGGAGACTCGAACCGCGGTAGCACCCCTTCCGCTCTACTCAGCTGTCTTTCAAGGCCACAACAGTATATGCTGCACAACTCTTATGATCGCGCACTGACCCTCTCCGAATATTGTATTATTATCTTCTATATTATTCAAATATGATAGAAAAGAGGTGTTGTGTATCATGCCTTTCATGGTAAAGAAGGGGACTAAGGTCCTGTTTGGTAGAGCTCTAGTTTTACCGGATTCGTGGATCTGATGGAGCTGGATATTCCTAGCTCTACTAAATCCGTGAAGTTAGAGCTATGGATATTTTAAAAGTGTTTAGATGGATCATCTTATTTATATTTTAGAACAAAAATATAAATTTATTTTATTTTATTTTAGCCTACAAGATTTAGATCTAAGATAAGATGAAGATCAATTATTAGAGTTCTAAATAGGGATGTGATCGGATCGGATACGGTCGAATATCGTCCTATTCATATCCGTATCCGTATTTTTTATCGAATACGAATTATACAGGATAATATCGGTTACGAATACGGATCGAATACGGATCGGAATCAACATGGATACGAATAATATTAGTCGGATATTTTAAAATCCAATTTCAGTTTTTTTTTCCAAAATCGGTCCAAATTTAAATTCAAAATTCCAAAAGAAATATATTTGTATGTCTTTTTTTTGCCTTTTTATCCCTAGCTTGTCATACATGTGACTCTGTGAGTAACAATGTACCTCATTGCAATAATTGAACCAAATGATTTGCAGCTGGCATATGCTGCTGGATCCTAAGTAGCCCTCCTGAAACGCCACTTGCCAATTTCTGTACCACCTTTACCCAAATATCTCCAAATTAACATCTAGCACACATGAACACATTATATCTTGTCATCCAATGCACACGATCTACAAAGCTTGAAACATATTAAATTGTTAATGTATTATTCTGAAACGTGTTATTCGGATAATATCCGTATGTCATATTCGGATATTATCCGAACAAAAACTCGGATATTGCGTATCCATTGAATAATCAGTGTTCCATATCCGTATCCGTATCCATGTAAATTATCTGTATCCATATCCTTATCCGAGAAATCAACTGAATATCTGTAAAACTATCCAAATCATCATCCAAATCAATTCGGTCGGTCGGTCGGAAAATATCCGTACCAATTACATCCCTAGTTCTAAATCTACATACGTTTGTGGAGGGGCCATATTCTCTTCTTGCATCACAAGTAGATCGCTGGTTAACCTCACCCGAGTCACCGACCTCCCCGCTTCTCCCAAATCCCCAATCTAACAAAAGAACTCCCCAATCTCTCGCCGCCGCCGCGATGTCTCGCCGCTACGACAGCCGCACCACGATATTCTCACCGGAGGGCCGGCTCTACCAGGTGGAGTACGCGATGGAGGCTATCGGCAACGCCGGGTCGGCCCTCGGCGTCCTGGCGGCCGACGGCGTGGTCCTCGTCGGCGAGAAGAAGGTCACCTCCAAGCTCCTCCACACCTCCCGCTCTGCGGAGAAGATGTACAAGATCGACTCCCACCTCGCATGCGCCGTCGCCGGGATCATGTCCGACGCCAACATCCTCCTCAACACCGCCCGCCTCCACGCCCAGCGCTACGCCCTCGCGTACCAGGAGCCCATCCCCGTCGAGCAGCTCGTCCAGTCCCTCTGCGACACCAAGCAGGGATACACCCAGTTCGGCGGCCTCCGCCCCTTCGGCGTCTCCTTCCTCTTCGCTGGGTGGGACAAGAACCACGGATTCCAGCTCTATATGAGCGACCCATCGGGGAACTACGGTGGCTGGAAGGCCGCCGCCGTTGGGGCCAACAGCCAGGCCGCTCAATCCATGCTCAAGCAAGACTACCGCGACGGCATGACCCGCGAGGAGGCCGTCGCCCTCGCTCTCAAGGTCCTGAGCAAGACCATGGATTCAACCAGCTTGACTGCCGAGAAGCTGGAGCTAGCTGAGGTGTTCCTGCAGCCTGGTACAGGGGAGGTGCAGTACGAGGTGTGCTCCCCTGAGGCCCTGGGGAAGCTCCTCGCCAAATCCGGGCTCACGCAGCCGGCACCGGAGGCGTGATTTGCTGGTTTGCTGCATATGTTGATGCCTATGATCTTAGATGATTTAATCAGTTATCCTTGTGTTGTCTAAACTAAACTATTCGGCAATTATTTGTTTCAACTTTACATCGAACATGCTTGATCAGGTTATGCTTCATCGATAACAATGGATTGCCTTAAATTTGTTGGAAATTGCTATTTTGTCCGCTATGCTCGATTGTTGTTGTTATTAGGGTGTATGGGAAACAAGGGCATAGGGGAAACTTAAGTTGAGATCTTTGTATTTTACCATGTTTTCATAAAGTGTGCTTAGTGAATCAACTCAAATTGTAAGTTGATTTTGGTGTTTGGGATTACCTACAGGGCTTCTTTTTATAAAGTTAAGCATCTTGTATAAATTCATTTTTTCAATTAACCATGTAGTTTACTGATGGAAAAGGTGGTAATTGTGTACGGAACATTGTTTAAGATTGTAGGTTCTAACCTTGGTTGGTACAGGTTTTCTTGTTGCTTTTGGGTAATTCAAGATGACCATAGTAACAATGATCAGTTAGGAACAAAACATGTGGTAAGTATGAGAGGCATTCTATTAGGAGCTTACCTTATGCTGCCTTCTCTCTCTATTTTTCTGGCAGAGTTGCCTTCAACAATAAGACATGAGTCTTTGGGCGAAGGATGAACTTGAGAGCATTTTTGGATGATTTAGTCACTATTAGTGTATCTTGGCCCAAATGTTGGCAGGTACCTGTTATGATTGGAATTTTCTTGATTTCTCTTATGCACTGGACTAGTTTGTTCTGTTCTGTTTAACAACTTGGGAGGATGACATGCTGCCATGCAGTCTTAACTATGGTGCATTTCTATTAGTTCTAAGGATTTTTTTTTATCTGAGCATGGTTATTTCTGTTGGAGTTAAACTGAATTTTGAATCTTGATCTGGTTCAGCACTTTAAATTTAGTCAAACATTCTATAGGTTATATCCAACAAAGAACTACAGATCTAGTTCATTTTAGAAAATTTGTGCTGGTTCTCCTTTCTCCAATGTTCTAGTGCTTTTATTCATCTAGAAAAAATGATAATGAACTGTAGTTGTGAATTTGTATACTTTATACTTAGGTGAGCAACTCAATACTGTGAGCCTGTAACTTTCCCATTTAGCCTAAAACTATCATTCCTCTTTTGAGGTTGTAGATTTTGTGCTGTCTAGTATTTCAAGTCCCCAATGTAAACAACACTTTGTTAGAATATGATTTTGTGAAGTCGAGAAATTGACTATGTTCAGAGAAAGGGTGTCACTTATGATGATCATTTGAGTTGGCTGGAGATATACTGGAGGTTTGCCCTTAGCATGATTGGTAGGATGGGGCTTCTTATTTGGTTGTGGTAGTACCTTTAAATCAGGTTTCTGAACAATTTTAAACACACTTTGAGGCATACCTGTTCTTTGAAATACCGTGAGTGCATACTATTCTGCTATTGCCGTTGTAGATCCCATCCTTGTTCATGGTTTGACGCGTGCCGCAATTATGTTTTGGAGATTATAAATGTTGGCATGAGGTATGCTTTGTGTGTAATGTACTTGCCGTTGTAGAATGCTAATAAGTTTGTGCTGAAGTACCATCTTGCCTTCTACTTCTCCATCATGGTTTCCTCTATGTTACCTTGCCGTGTTCATTGGCATGCTTCATGCCCAGACTCGTTGACAAATTATTATTAATTAGACTGCTGGAGTGCTGGGCTTTTAGACAGTTTCTCCAACTTGCTTTGTGTTTTGGAGTGCCAGGTCCAGTGTATGTTCTTTGGCTGTTGCTAACATGCGGCGGATTCTCCCATCACCAAGGCCTGAAAATTCTAGGGCTTGGAAAGATAGATTTTGGTCGGGGTGCTGTGGCCTGTGGTCATGAGATGATTTAGGATGCCCAAACATGTTTTCTGCCCGGTGTTCTTCCACTCCATGGCATTTTTCTTACGAGTGGCATGCAATTGTGAGTTTGTGACAAATGATATATATCGTCGATGCGTGTTTTCACATACATCTTTTGTTCCTTGGAATTATCACAAAGTTTGCCAATACGACGGTTGCCTACAGACCCGACAGAAGTGAATCACGCGATACTGGATGATACTGTGCAACTGTAGAAGAGAATTCCTGACTTATATCTTGTGTTGTCGATGTGGAAACTTAGGATGGTGTCCAGCCGTGATCCGGTGATCGCATTGCTAAACAGCTATCCATGTGGACTCGCGTTGCGCGGATTAAGGATTTCTTCGAATTGTTTCGTTTTGTGTAGCAGCTGCGATTTCCGGCGTCGACTGCTTACCCGGAAACGCATGTACATTGTATAGACAGCTACTGTTTATAAGAGTTTTTATGTTACCTATTTGCTGATGTGGATGAAAGAGAAAGAAGCGTCTATATATTTGTAGTTGACTGTAGTGCAGGAACCAAGGTGATTGTGTGTAGAGATGAGTTGTCTATAAAGAAAATGATTGCCCGTATCATTGTATAGTTGTCTTTAAGGTTATCAACTTGCTATAAATAGCAGCTATCTTTAATATTGGTACATGCCCTGATTTTGTTAGAAGCAAGCACAAGCAGGAGACATTGCCCGACCAACAGCAGCACAGCACGAGATCAATCCGCCGCTGCCGTCGAGAAACCGCTTCCTGCGGCACATCGCAACGCATGCTGTCACCGCGCTCGGCACGCGGCGTTTCCCAGCGTCGTCTGCTCCAAACTCCACAACTCCGCCCGCAAAGCAAACGGCCAGGGGTGAAAACAGGTCAGATACGGGTGGATATTGTTCTTTCTATATCCTAACCCATAATTTTTTTTCGGATTCGGAACCGGATATGGGCTAACCGGATACAGATACAAATCTGGGTTAATCGGGATCGGATACGGGACGGATATGTGACGGATTCGAGTCGGAAATTGATAAAAATATACGGATAATGCATGTATATATAGAGTAATATATTTTGAATTAAACCGTATGGGTACATGACCATAGTAGCAAGTTATATATATCAATCACATCCAATATACGTCATATAAAGAATATGCTACTTTAGGATTAATAGAATCAACTAATTATCAATATAAATGGGCTCTCTATGGGAAAAAAAAAATGTAATGAAATGGGCTCTCTAAGGAAAAAATGAGATAATGGGCTCTATATATGACAACGAAGTAATAGCTATTCTAGAATCTCTGAAAAAGTAGAGGCATTACTTTTTAGGCAAACAAGTGGTCATTAGAACAGACCAACAAAGTGTGAAATACATTACTACATAGAAATTGGTACAGTGGATACAGCATAAATTGATGCTCAAGTTGCTAGAATTTGACTATAGGATCGAATACAATAAAGGAAAAGAAAACCTTGCAGCTCATGCATTATCTCGGAAGGAACAAAGTCAAAATGAAGAAAATGGATGTTGGGCTGTAACTTTGATTGTTCCAGAATGGATACAAGACATCAAGGATAGTTATGTTGATGATGAACAAACCACCAAAATCACAGAGGAAATTCAAAAGAGCAGTGAACAAAACTGTCAGTATAAGCTGGAATCAGGCTTGATTAAGTACAAGTGCAGGCTTTATGTGGGGGATCAAACAGATCTAAGGCAGAAGTTAATGAAGAATTTCCATGGCTCAGCATTTGGAGGACACTCAGGAATAAGAGCTACATATCATAGAACCAAAAAGCTATTTGCCAAGATTAAAGCGAATGGTTGAAAAATATGTCAAGGAATGCCCAATCTGTCCAGTTACAAAAGTAGAACATATACATATACCAGGGTTGTTAAAGCCTTTGGAAATCCCAGATATGGCATGGACATAGATTTCAATGGATTTTATTGAAGGGTTACCCAATTCTAAAGGGAAAGAAGTAATCTTGGTTGTAGTGGACCGAATGATGAAATATGCTCACTTCATGGCTCTAGCTCATCCATATACGGTACAAGATGTAGTACAAGTCTTCATGGATAATGTTTTCAAGTTACATGGCATGCCTACAAACATTGTGTCAGATCGAGACAGAGTGTTCACAAGCAAAATGTTTCAGGGGGTATTTAAAACACTCAGAATCTCCTTAAGATTTAGTACTACTTATCATCCACGAACCGACGGTCAGACTGAACAGATAAATCAATGTTTGGAGGTATATTTGAGGTGTATGGTCTTCCAAGAACCAAAGAAATGACTTAAGTGGCTGACAATGGCTGAATGGTGGTATAATACCACATATCATACTTCATGGAAGATGACTCCCATCCAAGCATTATATGGTTATTATCCTCCATAGCTTGCTGAGATGTTGGTGCCCTGCAATGTTTCAGAGGAAGCCCTGCAATGTTTCAGAGGAAGCCAAAGCCACCCTAGAAAAAAGGGAAGACATGTTGAAGAAGTTAGGGGAGAATCTGCACAATGCACAGAATAGAATCAAGAAATTTGCTGATAAACTAAGATCAGAAAGACACTTTAAGGTGGGGGGATATGGTATATCTTCGAATGCAACCCTACCAACAAAACGCTTGTGGCTTGAGAGGATCTTGGAAACTCCGATCCAAATATTATGGACCCTTTATAATGATGGAAAAAATTGGAACAGTGGCTTATAAACTTCAACTTCCTTCAGATGCAACCATTCATCCGGTTTTTCATGTCAGTCAACTCAAGCAACATTTGGAAAGTCATTCTGTTCCATTACCTGGCTTACCTCTAGTGGATGCAGAAGGAAGAATCAAGACTATGCCAATTGCCATCTTGAACTGAAGAATTGTGCCCAGGAAAGGGGTCGCGGTAGCACAATGGTTGATACACTGGCTCAACCTAGCTGAAGCTAATTGTGACGACGGGGACTGCATCCAGTGAGGCGGCAAAACAGGGTTCGGCCTCTGCGTTAGGAAGGAGCACTTCTTCAGAGTATAAGCGTCCCGGACGGTGAACAGTGTAGCGAGTAACCTTCCAGAAGAGAGTTGTTGGAGTGGGTCCCAGTTGTAAGCCATAGGAAGCTTCCTTTAAATAGTTGGATACAGTTGTAAAAGACATTGAGAAAAATATATGCAAACTCTACGCAACTTCTACCTCCTTTTCCTTCTCTGTTCTTCCTGTTCTTTCCATTCCCCTTTCTGTTATTCTTGCCTACAATATCCACTTCTCTGATTGTTCGATCCTGGTTGAGAGAGGGACGTAACATCTGGTATCAGAGCTAGCAAGAGGATTCTCGTTCATTTGGGAACCGTAAAATTCCGGAAGGAGGGTTGGGAAATCTGTGTTTCCACGATTCCCGTAAAATCCCCAAATTCGGGTTGGTTCTACTGACGAGGATCATCATGGCTCCATCCAAACCGACGCCACAGACACGTTTCCTCCTGGAAGCGATGGTCAAAGTTTCGACGCAGAATGAAGAGAGATGGGAACTTGTGAAGGAAAACATCGAACAGCTCTTTGCGAAGATGGGAGCTCTGGAGAAATCACAGCAGCAGATCTCGGCCCAGGTTGAACTATCCGCCAAAGTTGCAGAGAATCATACACATGAACAACAAATGATGGCAAAGCAGTTGGAGGCGACAGCCCAAGCGGTCGCTAGAATCACTCTAGAGACAAGGACAGGGCTGAGTGTGGAGCAAATTAGGGAGTCAAGTTCATCAGCGGACAAACGGAAGTTGATGATGACTCCAGCGCCCGGGGGAGGGGTTTGGGCTAATTCTCAACCACCCTTGTTGCCAAACCCAGGAGGGGTGCATTCCAGTGGAGCAACGGAAGGACGGGCCAACACGTCAAACTGGGCGTCTCAGTTATCAGGCAATCAGGTGGCAGTAGTTCGTAGTCCTCTACCGAAATTAGCATTTCCTCGCTTTGATGGAGACAATCCCAGGATTTGGAGAGATAAATGCACTGATTACTTTTGTATGTTCAATATACCTGAGGCTTTGTGGGTAGTCTCTGCTACTTTGCATATGGAACGGAAAGCAACCATGTGGTTGCAGGCTTACAAATTGAAGCAGGAATTAGGTAACTGGGAACAATTCATGGTTGCAGTTGAGAAACAATTTGGTGCTTATGATCATCGGAAGTCTTTGGAAAAGATTCAAGAGCTCAAGCAGACTGAGTCGGTTAGGGATTATCAGAGGAAGTTTGAAGAGGCTATGTGTCAAGTATCGATGTACAATCCCCACTATGATGAAGAGTTTTTCGTTTCTCAGTTCATTAAAGGTTTGAAGGAGGAATTAAGAGTGCCAGTTCAGTCCCAGGTGCCGGATTCGGCTGAACGGGCAGCAGTACTGGCCAGGGTTCAGCAGGATATACAAGACCGGGTCAAGAATAGCAAGGTCAAGTGGTACCAGATTGAAGCGAGGTCAGGATCTCAGGAGTTAGTAGGAGTGAAAACTGAACAAACAAGAAATGTTCCCAAACTGGGACTGGGAGAATTGTGGAAGGCACGCCAACTTTGAGAGTATCGCAAGTCCAATGGTCTTTGTTACCAATGTGGGGAGAAATATGAGGCCGGTCATCATCTCAAATGCAAGAGTAGGAACCAAGCTCAAGTACATGCTTTGGAGGTTGAAGAACCGAAAGAATGGTTGTCGGATGAGGTATTGGATGCATTGGAAATGGCTGATTTGGGACAGGAGGAGCTCGGTCAGATGTCTCTTAATGCCATTACGGGAAAGGACGAAATGGAAACGATCAGACTGCGAGCTTTGGTTCGGAACCAAGCTATGTTAATCCCTGTTGACTCTGGCAGCACACACAGCTTTGTGAACACTAAGTTCTTATCCAGAGTGCCACATAAATCAATCAGAATCAAGCCAATTGCAGTCCGAGTGGCGAATGGAGAGGTCATTCACTGTGATCAAATGGTACCTGTAATGGTGTGGTGGAGCCAGGGCCATACATTTAGTACTTGTCGGCGTATTAAACGCTGGGGTACCCACGCAGCCGCATTAAGTACTCACGCCCAGAGGACAGGTGGCGTTCGGGCCACTCCTCATGACCAAAGAAAGGTGCTCGCCAAGAGGACCGGTGGCGTTCAGGCCACTCCTCGGGGCGACAGCGAAGGTGCTCGCCAGGGGCAGTGGCGTCAGCCACTCCGACCAGCCAAGGTGCTCGCCCAGGGGACAGGTGGCGTTCAGGCCACTCCTCAGGGCGACCAGCCAAGGTGCTCGCCCAGGGGACAGGTGGCGTTCAGGCCACTCCTCAGGACGACCAGCAAAGGTGCTCGCCAAGAGGACAGGTGGCGTTCAGGCCACTCCTCGATGCGACAAGAAAGGTGCTCGCCCAGGGGACAGGTGGCGTTCAGGCCACTCCTCAGGACGACCAGCAAAGGTGCTCGCCAAGAGGACAGGTGGCGTTCAGGCCACTCCTCGGGGCGTAGTTCCCAAGAAGCAACCCCGCAATCTGTGCTACAGGGCGAAGGGTCAAGGATATTTAATGCGAGACGTGCGCATTAAATGCAGGATGTGTAGGCAGTGGTATGGCGGCGTGTCTTCCCCAGGCGCGCATTAATGATGGGTGGCCCCGAATCGACATCCCCTCTCTGGCGAACTGCAGGGGTGACAGACAGGCGGGACCCAAGGCGAAGTCTAAGTCGGCTAGGACAGGCATTAAATGTGATGTAAGAGAGTGTGACGGGTGCATTAAATGCACTGTAGCAGCGTGTCAGACGCTTGCTTTACGCAAGCTTGTAAGCCCCATGCGCCCCAGCCAGCCCGAGTATAAAAGGGAGCTAGGGTGCATGGGAGAAGGGTGGTTGTTGATCCTTGGTTGGCAGAACCTCAGAGGGTCTTCTTCCCCAGCCTTGTAAGAACTCTGAAAGCAGAAGAAACCACCAAGCAGGACTAGGGTTATTACTCCTTTGGAGGGTCCGAACCTGGGTAAACTCGACCGTTTTCTTGCTTGCTCCCAGCATCCCGTTCTTCCTGTCTTTGGAGCGGTTGCCACAAAAGCCCCCAGTCCGAATCTCTCAAGCACCCAATCCTAGGGTGCCTGTTGGCCAGTAAGCCGACAGTGGCGCGCCAGGTAGGGGCTTAGTGGTTAGATCGTTCCGTTCTTCCATTCCTTTTTGAGGAGTTTGTAAGAATCCAAAGATCATCCGGTATGGCGGAATCTCATCGCCAGCGTAGCGCCCTCCCCGAGGAAAGCAGCGCCCGAAGCCGATCTCGGCTCCCGGTAAGGGAGTCGGGTCACTGTCCTTCATGGCGGGAGGGGCGCGAGCCGCATCCAAGCCCGGAGTTCAGTCCAACTGGCGCTTGCAGCTTGGGGAAGATACCCCAATGCAAAGCCTTCATGCGGCCCGCTGCTCTCGGATCATCCTCCGGTCCAACCGACGGGCGACACCTCAGCCACCCTTGGCTCCAGGACATTGCCCGCCTAGTAGACTCACCAAAGAAAGAAGTTGTCGTGGGCATTTCAAATGGGGCTTCCGCCCTCCGCCAAGGAGTTCGTATGGTGGATGCACAAGCTTCGATCGCTCTTTGGCGACCTCTCCTACCGCAGAGCCGGGATAAAGGGAAGGGAGTCTTGGCCGCAGCCCCTCGCAACAGGGGACGTGCACAAGCTTCAGATCTTCCCGCGGTACTCCCATGCCGGAGGAGAACCGCGGGGATCTAAGGGCACGCCTCAATGAGGGGCGGCTCCAGCGGGGAGACGATCTGCGTCAAGTTCTCCGGAGGCGTCATCCGCAACGACGCGCCGAACCCCGCCGGCCGGGTCACCGGAAGGGAGCTTCTTCCGACTGCGGGAGAGTGTAGACTCGCACTCCTCGACCCTTCTCAGGGTCGGGGCTGGTGGGCGACACTACTCCCCATATAATGTTGGGTGCCAGCGCTTTTCTCCGTCACGCCAATCGGCGTGGCAGAGATTTCGCCCCGCGCCATCGAGAAGTATGACGGCACCACCAACCCCAAGAATTCCCGCAGATTTATACGACGGTGGTGCGTACGCCGGGGTCGAGATAGAGTTATGGCCAACTACTTCCGATGTCGCCGACAGTTCGCCCGCCTCGGTCGCCGAACCTTCCTCGAGGTTCGGCACGCTCGTGGGAGGAATCAGGCGACATTTTTGTCGCTAACTTTCAGGGCTCCTACGCCAACCGGGTGTGGAGGACGACCTCCACGCTTTGGAGCAGAAGGAGGGGGAGTCCCTGAGGGGGTTCATTCGGCGGTTTAGCCATTGCCGCAACACGATCCCCCGGATCTCCGAGCAGTCGGTTATTATTGCGTTCCGGAGGGGGGTTAGGGATCAGAAGATGCGGGAGAAGATGGCTACCCGCGATCAGCCGCTACCACTTCCGAGCTCTTCTCTCGGCTCACAAGTGTGCCCGGCGTGAGGCTCGGAAGGTGCAGCAGGCCTCAAACCCCGACGAAGCCGAGCGTCGAAGTCCTCCGACCGTAAAAAGAAGAAGCGCAAGGAGGCCGCCGCCGAGAGGTTTTGGTGGCCGATCCGAAGCCAAGCCTCGGGCGCGACGATCGAGCGAAGAAGAGATCGCCGACCAGCCGAGACAATCGCAGGGACCGCCGTTCTCCCCGCCGTGAAGACGATAGGGGCAAGCCATATCGCCTCATCCACCGCACAAATGGGCACGACTTGGAAGATTGCCAGGTTGTGTCCAAGTTGGTGGAGAAGCGGCTCAAGAAGCGCCGCTAAAAGGATCGCGAAGATGATGACGATTTAAGATGACACCCCACCGCTTTCCAACAAGCCGAGCACACGGTGGCTTATATTCATGGGGGTTCGGCCACCTACTCTTCCAACTCGCAGTACAAGCGAGAGCTGAGACAGGTGTGTGCCACCATGCCAGAGCCCGGGACGAGTCGGCTGCTGAAGTGGTCGGATCAATCGATCACTTTCAGCCGGGCCGACCACCCGGCGAACACTTCAGGCCCAAACCATCTCCCGATCGTGGTCGCCCCTACGGTCAGGAATGCGAAGCTTGGGCGAGTACTCGTTGACGGAGGAAGTGCCATCAACCTGCTGTAGGGTCGGCGTATCAAGCACTCCAAATACCTTATGAAGAATCACGCTACCAAGACCGCTTTTTTATGGAATTGCCCGGGATGGGCCTAATGCCCTGGGACAAGTCCAGCTGCCCGTCACGCTCGGAAGCGCCGAAAACTTCCGGACGGAACTCATCAACTTCGAGGTCGCCGACTTCGACCTCCCTTACAATGCCCTCGCTTGGCCGCCGCCGCTAGTCAAGTTCATGGCGATTACGCATCATGCTTATTTGTCGATGAAGATCCTCGGCCGAGGGCCCGATTGTGGTAAAGGTGGACAAGCTCAAGCCTTGCGCCAAGAAGCAAGTGCAAGACTTACCGGAGCCGCTGCTCGGCGCTGCGGCACGAAGACCCTCGAGCGCCCCGGCCAAGGCCCGCTTCACCCACCCCTCGGGTGAAGTGAAGGTGGTCCCCGTGGGTGAGGAAGGCTCGGGCAAGGTCAGAGAATCGGCGCTGATCTCGGCGCCAAATAGGAAGACGCGCTCGTCACCTTCCTCCTGGTCTAATCTAGATGTGTTCGCCTCGGGAACCATCTCAAATGACCGGGTCCCTAGGAGGTGATCGAGCACCGATTGGCAACGCTACTCGAGCGCACTCCCCCGGCAGAAGGTCCGAGGCAAAGCGCCAGAGCGACAAGAGGCCATTCGGGAAGAAGTGGAGAAGCTATTGCAAGCCGGAGTTGTGCGGGAAGCCGCCTACCCCGAGTGGTCGCTAACCCGTGCACTCGTGAAGAAGTCCAATGGGAAGTGGCGAATGTGTATAGACTTCACCGACCTCAATAAAGCCTCGCCCTAAGGACCCTTACCTCCGCCAAGGATTGACCTCGTTGTCGATTCTACGGCAGGGTGTGAAGCTCTATGTTTCCTAGACGCCTACTCAGGATATCATCAGATTAGAATGGCGCAGGAAGACGAAGAAACGACGGCCTTTGTAACCCCTTTTGGTGTATACTGTTATTGCTCGAATGCCCTTCGGGTTGAAGAATGCCGGATCTACCTACCAAATGAGCCATGCATATTGTATTCAAGTCACAAATTGGGAAGAACCTGGAGGTATATGTTGATGACTTGGTGATAAAAGCTAAGGCGATGGGTTGGTTGAAGATCCGGAGGAAACTTTCTCCCACCTCCCAGACTACCGCTAAAGTCGAATCCCGAGAAGTGCGTGTTCGGGTGTCATCCGAAAGTCGCTTGGCTTCCTGGTCTCCACCGGATCAAGCCAACCTGCATAAGATTGAAGCAATAGAACGAATGAAGCCACTGTCCGGCTCAAGCGGCTTGCTTAGTCGGGTCGCCTGGCCTCCCTCGGCCGGTTCATAGCCCTACTGGGAGAAAAGTCTCCCATTGTTCAAGCCGATGAAGAAGACTAATTCCTTCGAGTGGACTCCGGAAGCCCAGCAGTATTTGAAGATCTCAAGAAGTATCTCTCTTCGCCCCGTGTCTGGTCGCCCCGAGCCTGGTGAGCCGCTTCTCCTTTATGTAGCGGCAAGCCCTCGGCGGTGAGTGCAGCACTAGTAGCAGAGCGAGAGGGCGTGGGCAGCCGGTCTATTATGTGAGCAAGGTGTCGCATGATGTCGAAACTAGGTATCCCCAGGCCCGTAAAATGGTGTATCTTTGGCCGGGTGGCATCAAGAAAGTCGCGACATTATTTCCAAGGAAGGGAGATCACCGTGGTCTCCTCGTATCCTCTCAAGGGAGATCCTTCACAATCGTGAAGTCAAGGTCGATCGCTAAGTGGTCTGTCGAGCCGGGGAATTTGGCTTCAAATTTGCCCCCCGCGATCGCTATCAAGAGTCAAAGATCAAGGACTTCATTGTTGAATGGACTCCGCAGATGGGGAAGATAAGGAAGTCCTCGTGCCCACGCCTTTGACGCTCTTCTTCGATGGATCCTTCAGCTCGGCGCGGGGCTGGGTTCCTCCCGGTCTCCCGACCGGGACCCTCAAATATATAGTCGCCCGACTTTAAAGCCACCAACAATGTTGCGGAATACGAAGGATTGCCGGTTCGAGCTCGCCGCAGCCATCGGCATACTGGCGCCTACAGATTAAAGGCGATTCTTTGTCGGTCATCAATCGTGCAAGGAAGGACTTCACCGCCTCGATCCCGTCATGGCAGCTTACTCGCGGAGATTAGAAAGATGGAGAGACACTTCAAGGGCTAGGGTATACGCACATACCCGCCGCGACAATTATTTAGTGACGAGCTCGCCACCGCCTCGACAAGAGCCCCTGCTCGGCCGGAGTCTTTGAAGAAAGGCTTACGCGATCGCCCATCTCACTTCGCCTCTGGTGGGGAGGATGGTGATGCCGCTTCAGCCCTCACCGGATGGGAAGGCGACGCCGCTTATCGCAACCCCCGCTTCCGGTGGGGACGATGGTGGCGCCGCTTCACCCACGCTGCAGAGGAAAAGTGGCACCGGCGGAAACGCTGGCAAGCGGAGTACCCGGACGATCACTGCGTGGTCGCCGTGCTTGACCGGAAGGCACATGGATGGACCCGATCCTGGCCTACCTGCGGGATCAAGTATGCCCCGACGATGATGCGCCACCGAGAAGATAGCGCGAAGGCCAAGCGCTACACCCTGGTAGATGGGGACCTGTATCACGGGGTGGAAACGGAGTTCTTCCGAAGTGCATCACTCGGGAAGAGGGAAGCATTTTGCTTTCGATATCCATGGAGGCGCAGCGGAGCCATTTTTCCGCCGGAACCTGGTGGGAAAAGCTTTCCGCCACGGGTTCTATTGGCCAACCGCCTCCAGGATGCTTGCGTAGCCGGTGAGGAGATGCGAGGCGTGCGATTCCACGCCAAGCAAATCCACCAACCAGCCCAAGCTCGCAAACCATCCCGCCTCATGGCCCTTCGCGTCCTGGGGCCGGATATCCTGGTCCGTTCTCGCGGGCCACAGGAGGCTACACTCATCTGCTCGCCGCCATTGACAAGTTCACCAAGTGGGTGGAAGTCGGCCGTGAGAACCATTACCGCAGCTCGCGGTCAAGTTCATGCGAGGGATCTTCGCCGCTTCGGGTCGCCAACCGTATCATCACCGATAATGGCTCCCAGTTTACGGCGCCGCTCGGACTTTTGGCGAAGAAATGGGCACGGTTCTGCTTGCCTCGCTGCCCATCCAAGAAGCAACGGCCAAGTTGAGCGAGCCAATGCACCGGTGCCGAAGGGCCTCAAGACTCGGGCGTTTGATCGGCTTCACCAGCGTGGCTCACGGTGGGTTGAAGAACTCCGGCTGATCTTGTGGTCACTCCGACCACTCCCACCGGCTACGGAGAGACTCCATTCTTTCTCGTTTACTGAGCAGAGGCTGTCCTCCTTCGAATTGACATTTGGGTCGCCAAGGCCACAAGGCTTCAAGGAAGAAGATCAGAAGAGATGCGCCAAGACGACGCCAATCTCCTGGAAGAAGCCCGGATCGTGCGGCCTGCTGCGCCGCGGTATCAGCAAAGCCTCGGGAGGTACCACGCCACCCGGTCGGTGAGAGAACATCGGCGTGGGCGACTGGTCTTGCGAAGATTCGGGCCGCAGTCGGGTTGCACAAACTGCCTCCCTGGGAGGGCCCCTTTAAGGTGGTCTCGATCTCGACCGGGGCGGTCAGTTGGCCATCGAGGGCGGGAGGAATCGCGAACTCACGTAATATAGAGAACTGCGCAAGTTCTACCCTTGAACGGTTGTAAGTTTCGTGTTTTGTTCCTCGTCTTGGCCGAATCATGCTCGTGGCCGCTCGACCACTGGGAACACCGTTGTTCAGAAATTAAGTATTAAGTTCTGTTATTTCTAGCAGTTACTTCATGCCTTTCCGGTTGTGTTTTATGGCAAAGTGTTCGGGCGATCACTCTAGTCCGCTCAGTCCTGCGAGCGCCCAGTGGCAAAGGCGGGACCACTATGTAAGTGCGGCGAACAGGATTGGGCAATTGGGCGGCTGGTTTGAACTCAGCTCCCGACACGGTCATGACACTCCGGGTGTCCCCGTGGGGGCTGGCGATTTAAGCATGCTATCAAAAGCCTACGCCCCGTCACGCCTTACATCAGATCCGCTTCGCGAGGCCACAAGGGTACGTGTTGTCTGGCAGGATCGTAAGGCAACGAAAAGAATCGCCGGACACAAGGGATACTTTACTCCTTCTTTTTTCCTTCTAAGCCTTAAGCCGCAAGAGCACTCAAGTTAATCCGGCGGTCAAGAAGGTGGAAGGCTAAGAAGACAAGTTAAACATTGCTGAATAAGTCTAAAAAGTGTCATGTCTATTCCATGAAAGTGCTTTACAAAAGTTGTTGCAGCCGCCAAGTTAAAAGGGCAAAAGGGGAGAAGGGTCTAGGTTATCCTATCCTTCTTCCTCCTCGCCCGCCATCGCGGCCGCCGCAGTGGTCTTCCCGCGAGGGGCCCGACGCCCAAAGCTGCTGCCACCTCTTCTCGCTGGCCCTCCAACAGCAGGTTGGCCATCTCCACCGAGCAAATGACGAGGTCAAGAAATGCCGCACTCGCGCCTCCGCTCCGCCTGCCTCCTTCAACCCTCGGACGGCACGAGGATCAAAGTTGGCGCCCTTGGACGCGCAAAGACGCTAAACGTAACTTCGCAGCAGCAGCCGCCATCGCGCCCCTCCGGGTGGACCGGCCGCCAGGGCGGCGAAGCCGGGCGGTGAAGTCCGCAATCCGACCGAGGCGTATGGCGAGTGCGACGGCCTCGCTCCAGCGGGCGCTTGCTGCACCAACCCAGCTGAGCGAGGCTGTCCTCCATCCGGTCAAAGGCGTACCTCAAGATCTGCAGAGTGTCACCTCGGATCGATGCGGTGTGTCCGCCGCGCCGAGCTCTTCCATGAGCTCGGCAGCCGCGAGCGCCCTCGCTCCCGCTTCCCCACCGCCTCCGCCTCGCTTTCCATCCGGTCATAGATCAGCCACGCTCGCCGGAGGCGCTAATCTCGATGGCGGCGTCGGCGGCCGTTGCCTGGCCGGCGAAAGGCGGTGGTGTGGGAGTAGAGCTGCCCAAGGGCGGCCAAGAAGTGCATCTGCGTCCGCCGAAGGAACGGAGTCCGCGGGAGGATCCGAGTGGGTCAGGCCGCCAGCCCGGGTCGGCCGTGATGCCGATCGCCGGCTTCTTCTTGTCTCGGGCGGATCACCGCCGCTCCGCTCGCTACCTCACTTCGGCCGCCGACCACAGGAGCGGCCGGGGTCTGCAGCCGGTGCCCTGGAACAAGCAAAAGCAAGCAAAGGTAAGGCTCGGGCCAAGGTTAAAAAGTTTTACCGTCTTCTTTTGTATGTTTCAAGGATTCAGTACTGGCCGAGGCCTCGAAACCGAGGCACTCCGAGTGAGAACCGGCCCCTCGAGGCACCGCGCCTCGGTGGTGGCGAGGATGTCGCCGGTGGGTCCGCCATCGGCGATCTGGGCGGTCGGCCGCTAGCGGTGCCGGTGGCGGCGGCGATGTCGCCGGTGGTCCGCCATCGCGTTGGCCGGGCGTGGTCGGCCGCTAGCGGTGCCGGTGGCGGCGGCGATGTCGCCGGTGGGTCCGCCATCGCGCGATCGGGCGGTCGGCCACTAGCGGTGCCGTGGCGGCGGAGGACGCCGCGCCGTGGGTCCGCCATCGCGCGCCGGGCGGGTCACCGCCGGCGGTTGCGGTGGCGACGAGGTCGCCGCGCCGGTGGTCCATTGGCAGCGCCGGCGATCAGCCGCCGGCGTGGCGGTGGCGACGAGGCCGCCAGACCGGCCGGTCCGCCGGTAGCGCCGGCGGGTCACCGCCGGCGGTGGCGGTGGCGATGGAGGAAGGCGCGCCGGCTGGTCGGGCTGCCGACGGCGCCAAATAACTGGCTTGCAAAAGTGATGGCGGAGGCGTAAGCGCCGCGACCGTTGATGAAGAGCCCCGCACCGGTGAGGAAGTCCTCAGAGGGCGGGGCCATGAAGATCCGGGGCCGCCGACGAGCCGGCCCCGATAGCCGTGGTCGGCCGGACGCCCAGCGGGGCGATGTCGTCGGCAGGCGCTTTGTTCCTCCCTGGTCGCCACCGTAGGAGTGCCGCGGATTATCAGGGCCCTTGATGGACGATGATGGGCGCCCCATGGCGTCCATCTTGGGCATCGCCTTGACGATCCCCGCCGATCCAGAGGTCGCATGTCGCAGAGTGGAAGCGCAGCCTGGGAAGGGCGGAACGCCGCCGATCGCCCACCGCCCCATCCAGGAAGCGATCTGCGCGGCGTCCAGCTTTCCCACGGCTGACACAGCAAGAGGAAGAAGAAGGCGACGTTAAAAAAAAAAAAAGAAAGAATGATGATGAAGAAGGAAGGCGTAAGAGCTTACCTCCTGGAACTCCCGAGTCCCGCCCACGCCCCAGGTAGTGCCAAGGCTGGGCGGTGCCGGCTGGCAAGAAACTAATCCTCCGGGACAAGAAGTCCCGGAGAACCATGCCTCCGGCCACGCTATCCAGGTAGATCAACCCGAGCCAACATTACAAGTAGCTCGGGCGTGTCGGCGACGGAGATACCCAATCGATTTGCCGCTCGCTCGGTGGGAAGCCCCAGGCTTCAATGCCGTTGTCATCTTCAACGTACAACCATTCGTGGCGCCACATTTTCCGGTGGATCGGTTCTCCATTGGAATGTAGCGCGCAGCCCCCGCCTCTAAGTCGCAGATGGCAGCACCGGAGATGCTGGAGCCCTGGCTGACGCGGAGCGAGAAGAAGTAGCGGAAAAGGAGAAGATTGGGCATTACCCCTATAAACATCTCACAGAAGTGGGCGAAGACGGAGAGGAGCACAATGGAGTTAGGAGGAAGGTGAATGTTGTGAATGTCGTAGAAGTTGAGGACGGCGATATAGAAGTCCGAGATGGGCGGGACCAAGCCCGCCATCATCGCCCAGACGAAGAAGATGACTTCCCCGGGCTGGGCGTGGGGAGCGACGATCCGGCCGCATCTGAGAGCGTCGCGAGCGATCACCTTGGAGCATTTAGCGGCGGCGTTCTCTTCCACGGTTGAAGGAGGGAGAACAGGAGTCGGAGAGGCCATCAGAATCAACTAAGGAAGAAGGGAAGCCAAGGCAGGAAGGAGCAGAGGCGAAAGCTTAAAACGGGGACTCGCCTCGCTGCCTGGCTTATTTATAAGAATTCAAGGAAGAGCCTGGCGGAAAAAGTCGAAGAGACGCTGATTCGGATCTTGGAAAACCAAAGCATTTTTCAAGGAAGTGGGCACGCCCCACGAAGCCTCGAAACGGCTGCAGATTCATCTCGGGCCGGAAAAAGAGGCAAGTTTTTAAAAGACATGGCGTCGTGGGCATTTATGGGCCCCACCCGAGATTGAACCGCTCGACGAAGAAAAGAAAAGAATAAAGACACTTCGGTGGGCCCGGGAGCTCTTGTCGGCAGATTAAACGCTGGGTACCCACGCACCAAGATTAAGTACTCACGCCCAGAGGGCGAGTGGCGTTCGGGCCACTCCTCAGGCGACCAAAGAAAGGTGCTCGCCAAGAGGACCGGTGGCTCGAGCCACTCCTCGAGGCGACCAGCGAAGGTGCTCGCCAGGGGACAGTGGCGTTGAGCCACTCCTCAGGCGACCACCAAGGTGCTCGCCAGGGGCAGTGGCGTTCAGCCACTCCTCAGGGCGACGGCCAAGGTGCTCGCCAGGGGACAGTGGCGTTGAGCCACTCCTCAGGCGACGGCAAGGTGCTCGCCAGGGGCAGTGGCGTTGAGCCACTCCTCAGGGCGACCAGCAAAGGTGCTCGCCAGGGACAGTGGCGTTGAGCCACTCCTCCGACGACCAGCAAAGGTGCTCGCCAAGAGGACAGTGGCGTTGAGCCACTCCTCGGCGTAGTCCCCAAGAAGCAACCCCGCAACTGTACTGCAGGCGAAGGGTCAAGGATATTTAATGCGAGACGTGCGCATTAAATGCAGGATGTGTAGGCAGTGGTATGGCGGCGTGTCTTCCCCAGGCGCGCATTAATGATGGGTGGCCCCGAATCGACATCCCCTCTCTCCTGGCGGAGCCTGCAGGGGTGACAGACAGGCGGGACCCAAGGCGAAGTCTAAGTCGGCTAGGACAGGCAGTAAATGTGATGTAAGAGAGTGTGACGGGTGCATTAAATGCACCAGAGCAACAGGTCGACGCTTGCTTTACGCAAGCTTGTAAGCCCCATGCGCCCCAGCCAGCCCGAGTATAAAAGGGAGCTAGGGTGCATGGGAGAAGGGTGGTTGTTGATCCTTGGTTGGCAGAACCTCAGAGGGTCTTCTTCCCCAGCCTTGTAAGAACTCTGAAAGCAGAAGAAACCACCAAGCAGGACTAGGGTTATTACTCCTTTGGAGGGTCCGAACCTGGGTAAACTCGACCGTTTTCTTGCTTGCTCCCAGCATCCCGTTCTTCCTGTCTTTGGAGCGGTTGCCACAAAAGCCCCCAGTCCGAATCTCTCAAGCACCCAATCCTAGGGTGCCTGTTGGCCAGTAAGCCGACAGTACTGACTTACAACTATTGGAAAGTGGGGCTTATGACGTTATTCTCGGCATGGATTGGCTGAGAAAACATAGCCCAATGAAGTGTCATTGGAAGGATAAAACAATCGAGTTTGAACATGGTGGCAAACCCATTCGGCTGCAAGGAGTGCAATCTGTTGTACATCATGAATTGCAAGAGCTACCCGCGGAACAATATTTCAAATGGCAAAAAGGCAATGTAGTTTGGGCAGTGGTTCTTGTAGAAGAACAAACCGAAGAACAACACTCAGAAGAGTATCCTATTATTACAGCTGTGCTTCAACAGTTTGAAGAAGTGTTTGGAGAACCAAAAGGTATCCCTCCTATGCGAGAATATGATCACTCCGTCTCCTTGATACCGTCTGCTACTCCTGTCAATTCCAGACTGTATCGATATTCTCCTTTGCATAAAAATGAGATTGAGCGCCAGGTGGAGGAAATGTTGAATGTTGGAATCATCAAACGGAGTACGAGTCCTTTCGCTTCTCCCGTGTTACTCGTGCAAAAGAAGGATGGTTCGTGGCGCTTTTGTGTTGATTATCGCCGTTCGAATGAGTTCACTATTAAAAACAAATTTCCTATGCCCGTTATCGATGAATTGTTGGATGAATTCGGTGGTACAAAGTATTTTTCCAAATTAGATCTTCGGGCAGGATACCATCAGATTCGAATGAAAGAGGAGGATGAGAAGAAGACGGCTTTCAAAACTCATCACGGGCACTACCAATTTAGGGTGATGCCGTTTGGTCTTACTAACGCACCTGCAACCTTTCAGTGTGTTATGAATACTATTTTCAGCCCCTACTTGCATAAATTTGCATTGGTGTTTATTGACGACATTCGGATATATAGCCCGGATCTAGCAACACATGCAGAACACTTGCGGCTGGTTTTGCAGCAATTGAAGAACCATCAATTTTTAGTTAAACGATCTAAGTGTTCGTTTGCTAAGAAGCAGTTGGAATATTTGGGTCACATCATCTCCGACCAAGGAGTGGCAACTGACCCCCAAAAGACTCAAGCGATGGTTCATTGGCCACATCCAACTTCAGTGACAAAACTCAGGGCGTTCTTGGGGCTAATTGGGTATTACCGCAAATTTGTGAAGCAGTATGGTGTGATTGCTAAACCATTGACCAATTTATTGAAGAAGAAAGCATTTGTATGGGATACATTAGCCGAAGAAACCTTTATGAAGTTGAAGCAAGCAATGGCAACAACTCCAGTATTAGCTTTGCCGGATTTTAGTAGACCTTTTATTGTGGAGACAGATGCTTGTGATGGTGGCATTGGAGTGGTCTTAATGCAGGATGAGCATCCTATAGCATTTTTGAGCAAAGCACTTGGGGCTGTTCATCGACATCTATCTATATATGAGAAGGAATTCTTGGCATTGATCATGGCAGTGGAAAGGTGGCGGTCTTATTTGCAAAGGGGTGAGTTCACCATCATGACGGATCACCGCAGTTTAAGCTATTTGGAGGAACAACAGTTGCAGTCCGACCTCCAACGAGAATGTGGCAGCAGATGATCTCTCACGCATTGGACATCTCATGGCCTTGCAGACAATCTCAGAAGTTCGGCCGGTCTGGCTCCAGGAGGTGCTAAACTCCTACGCCACTGATAGTGCTGCACAAGATAAGTTGACACAACTTGCTCTTCACAGTCCGGATGATCAGGGCTATGAACTGGTGGATGGTCTGATCCGCAACAAAGGACGTATATGGATTGGTCATAACTCTGCCTTACAGACTAAAATGGTGGATGCTTTTCATACGAGCGCCATGGGGGGACATTCAAGTATACAGGGTACCTACCATCGGTTGAAGCGGCTGTTCTGTTGGGAGGGCATGAAGCAAACAGTCGACGGTTTTGTCAAACAATGTCTCGTCTGCCAACAGGCCAAAGGAGAACACATGAAGTCGGCAGGTTTATTGCAACCTCTTCCTATCCCTTCTAGGGCGTGGCAGGACATAACCATGTACTTCATAGAGGGTTTGCCGAAATCCGAAGGATATAACGTAATTATGGTGGTAGTGGATCGATTTTCGAAGTATGCTCATTTCATACCTTTGAAGAATCCGTTTACTGCACATAAGGTAGCTTAGGTCCTGTTAGATCAAGTAATCAAACTGCATGGAGTTCCTAATTCAATCGTCTCTGATCAGGACAAGGTTTTCACAAGCAAATTTTGGAAAGAATTGTTCCAAGCTATTAGGGACAAAACTGCAGCTAAGTACCGCTTACCACCCGCAAACGGATGGTCAAAGTGAAAGAGTAAATCAGTGTGTCGAGATGTATCTTCGCTGTGCAGTCAATGATTCTCCTTCATCGTGGAAAAGCTGGTTGGCAACTGCAGAATTTTGGTATAATACTAATTTTCATTCATCCTTAGGTTGTTCTCCGTTCAAGATATTGTATGGCCATGAACCAAATTATGGGACATTACCAAGGACGCTGGTCTGTGAGCAGTCCTCAGTGGAAGAGATGTTGAAAGAACAGCAGAATCATATGGAGCTAGTCAAACAACATTTACTGAGAGCTCAAAACTGTATGAAGTTACAAGCGGATAAACATTGGCACAATAGAGAATTTCAAGTGGGTGAACAAGTGTTACTCAAATTGCAACCATATGCTCAACATTCAGTTGTCAATCGCCCTTATACTAAATTAGCTTTCAAGTTCTTTGGTCCTTATTCAGTTTTGTAGAAGATTGGAGTGACAGCCTACAAGTTGGACCTCCCAGTCGAAGCCCAGATTCATCATGTGTTTGATATCTCAAAATTGAAACCTTTCACTCCAGACTATACACCATTGTTTACTACGTTGCCGCGCATTGCAGAGCTGGATATGGGCACGCCCGAGCCGGAAGCAATTCTAGAGCGCTGCCTGGTGAAAAAGGGTAATCTGGCAGTGCCTCAGGGATTGGTGAAATGGTCCAATGTCCCGGTGGAGGTAGCCACTTGGGAAGATCTTCAGGTGCTGGAGAAGCGGTTTCCAACTTCAATGGCTTGGGCACAAGCCCATTCTGTAGGGCGGGGAGATGTGACGACGGTGACCGAGTCCAGCGAGGCGGCAGAACAGGGCTTAGCTGCTGCGTATGGAAGGAGTACTTCTTCAGAGTCTAAGCGTCCCGGATGGTGAACAGTAAAGCGAGAATCCTTCCAGAAGAGAGTTGTTGGAGTGGGTCCCGGTTGTAAGCGATAGGAAGCTTCCCTTATATAGCCGGATATAGTTGTAAAAAAACATTAAGAAAAAGATATGCAAAACATACGCAACTTCTATCTCCTTTACCTGCTCCGTTCTTCCTGTTCTTCTATGCCCCATTCTGTTATTCTTTGCTACAATACCCACTTCTCTGATTGTTCAATCCTGGTTGAGAGAGGGACGTAACACTGATGCAACTAAGGAGGATGTCACCTTTATACAAAATACCTTCCCAGATTTTCAGTCTTGAGGACAAGACATGGCTCGTGAAGGGGGAATTGTCAGAGCCGAAAGAACTCTGAAGATAACGAGCAGGGAAGAAGTCGGCGCTGATTGTATCGCTTCACCGATTCCACTTGAAAAGCAATCAATGGTGTAGATGCATAAGAGATGGGTAGGAACCAAATCGAATGGCTATCTGATTGCTACAGCAATTACCGGCAAAGCTGTAATTACTATTTGTGTTGTCGCTAGCCTATTTTGTTCTCTGTCGAAACCTGCTACCGTAGCTGGTGAAAGCTCACTAACCATGAGGTGAAATCGAAGGAACTTTGTAAGGTTTTACGTCCGGATTGAATGGAAAATGGAATCAGTTTTGTTAGGATAAACCTTAGCTCGCTCTCTCTCTCTCTCTCTCTCTCTCTCTCTCTCTCTCTCTCGTTCATCTGTTCTTGTTGGATTTTATTCAGAGTTTCGTTCGGATTCTCTCGGGGTCTTGACAGAGCCGCCATGCACATTCTCGAATCGCATGCAAGCCTCCAGACATGAGAGCAAAGATAATCGCTCGGCCAGACATAAAGAACGCTCCTCGGATGATCTCAGAAAAATTTACAGAAAATCAATATTATGTGTAGGACATTCCAAGTATAAAAATTAGCCTTGAAATTACTGCGGCACGAAATTTTGATATTCAAGTTTCTGGTACAAAATGACCAATTGCAGATAAAATGTAGCATCACACACAGCTAACTTAGACATAACGACCAATTGCATTAGGTGAAGACAGTATGTAGCCAAAAGCAGGTTAAGTAATATCCACCAAAAATGAACATTTACCTATGGACTCAAAATCCTTTCTTCCATAGAATGCTGTATCTGGTCTTAGACAAGTCAAAACCAGGTACACAATTCGTTAAGATTCCCAGGTATGCTTCATAACAGAAGTAGCAAGTGGTATACTGGAAGGATGTTATTTGACGGGATCTACATTTAAGGATGAATGAGAGCTCCTAATCGACTGTATCTACACTCAGATGAAAACCCGTAGTTCCCATTCACACCATGTTCATGTACCGTTGCTTCTACCTTTCTACTGAATAGTCTGTGATTCATATTCAAAACCAAAACAACACTACTGGTCTTGAAAGCAGCTAATTGACAAGCCAATCAGGAATTTCGAAGAATAATTCGGGCACCTCCATCTGCAGAGCACGAAGGGCCAATCGACGAGCAGCAGTATTGGATCCTTCTGAAATCTCAGATATGCGATGTGGAACTTGTCTCAGTATTGCCTTCAGCGCTTTTAGTTCTGGATGTTGAAGTACATATCTGAGCAGCTGGAATAAATGGGACTCCAGAACAACAGCAGTTGGTTGATAGAACTGAGCAATTTTGATCGCTTCACAACAAGCAGCTGCAAAAACAAAAGCTGGCACCATGCTCGGTACCGGAAAACATGATGCACTGACGAATTGCCCCTCGGCGCCCGTAATCAACACCCCTGCGAAGCCTTTAGTGCAATCGGATGCAATCAAAGAAGCAACGCTCAACCTCAGGATCCTCTCCTCTTGCTGGATTATTTCTGAAGCGGGTCTCTTTCCTTTGCTATCTGCTGTGGACATCACTGCAAAATGACACAAACTTTTGTGCATATGTAGCTTCCAACTGGAAACGAGAAACAGTAAAAGAAACTAACTTTGTACACTCTGCATCAGTTCCTGTGGAACGAAATGTTCTGATCCAGGTTGGCACAGAGGTAGCTCCTGTGGAGAAACAGTATTCTGCACCACCTCCTGTGGAGCGAATTGCTCAGGTCCAGGTGGGCGCACAGACACTACTCCAACTTCCGGTGCTGGAGCTACATCAGAGAAAGATATGTCAAGCAAAACATTAGATAAAGCACATCTGTCAATGGAAATATCGCTGCAATATAACCGATTTCATCTCCTAATTGAAATATCCTTGCACAAGTGAGAATATCGCAAGAGAAAACTAAAGAATAATGAGTCGCTATTGAGCTCTTCTCTGATATACAAAAAAGAGAGACTCTCACTCCAGTGGAAGACAAGGTAGACATGATGTCATATTTGAATGCGAGTAACTGTGCTTTTGTTTGTCAATAACTGGACCAGAAATAATTTCCCAAGGTTCCTTTGCATAGGAGAACATGAGTGGGATTCCTTCTTTGTTATAGCAGCTTTTATGTTATTCTAAGTGAATATAATACAGAGAAAGGGGCTTGCCACAAAATATCAAGGAGCAACATCACACAAGTGAAAACAAGTTAGGCAACAAGTATGTAGGGAAAAAAAAGGAAGTGCTACTACCACTATTAGAATTTGCCTGCAAGAACATTGGAGCAGGAAACCCTATATTAGAAGCAGATGTTTGATTAAGCATTGCAGCATATCTGGGGTGATAATTGCTCACTGCACACATATAGCATGATAATTAGTGAAGCGCAGTTAACTGAAAAATTGCAGGGTAAACAAACATTAATCATTAGTTCATTACTAACCATCATTCGAATTTGCTAGAAATGGAAAAGGCGTTGCAGCAGGGATCTCTGAGTTAGGCGCTGATGGTTGATTAAGCATTGCAGCATGTGCAAGAGGATCATTGACCACTGCACACATGTGACATGATGATTAGTGGAAAAACGCAGTTCAGATAGAAGCAAAGTACATAATTTAACTGCTCACCATTACTACCAGTGCCAGATACGTGGCTTGTCAACATTCTTCCAGAATATGAACTTGAATCGAACGGAGTCATATATGAACCTGACATTCTTCTAGGATATGCACTTGAATCCAATGGATTCATATATGAACTTGGCATTCTTCCAGCATATGAACTTGAATCGTATGGATTCATATAATGACCTGCAGAAGAATGACAGATCACCTACCACAGTAATACAGGTATTCGACCCTGGAATGTTGTTCAGAAATGACATAGAGCATGAATATCAAAGTGTCTTAGATATGTTGTTCGTGAGACATGATTCACAAAACAATATATTTCAATCAGATCAGTGTGACACTTTATATTCTGTATTCGCATCTCTTTTTGATGAAGTACAAATGTAAATGATAGATACATGATGAAGAGTGGTATACAGAACCCTGGCAACAAATATATCTACCATAAGCATATGTTGACTGTAGAATACACTGCGAACTAAGGAAACTATCTTAACTTCAGTATCTATTAGCAAATGTTTGTTCTATTTTAGAAAACAAAATTGAAGTACTTCAGTTCACATGAGCTAAAGATATAACGACTAACCTGAAAGATTTTGTAGCCAAAATCTATATGAATCGGGCATTTTTAATCTCGGATAAATAGGGGTTGTAGATAACATTTATCAAATGCATACATTCACAACATGTATAATCTAGTGGGTTGAAGGTAATCTTGAGACAAATATGTAGGGTAAGAAAACAGGAAGCATTTACTAACCATCATTAGGATTTGCCTGCAACGGAGTAGAAGTTGCAGCAGGAATCCTTAAGCTAGTAGCAGATCCTTGATTAAGCATCGCAGAATGCCCAAGCACTGCACACATGTGACTTGATGATTAGCAGAAAGACTGTATGTATCAGGCGTTTTTAATATGAGATAAATGAGGGTTGTAGACAAAATTGATCAGATAGAATTATGCATTTGCAACATATACAATATAGCGAGTTGAAGGGTATCTTGAGAAAAATGGCAATAAGCAAAGGCCAAAAAGTGCATCCATGAGTCATAGTAGAACAAATCAGCAGGTAAACGAATGTTCAAGAAAGTGCTCAACAACATTAACAGAGGATCTGTGTTAGAGAGAGAGAGAGAGGGGGGGGGGGGGATCTTTTGAGGTCTAAACCTGGATTTGAAGTAATATTGGTCAGATTACCAACCATCCGAGGCATAGCAAGGCTAAAAATAAGCAAAAGTGCAAAACACATTAGATAATTCGTATGCAAAGCAAGGTGCACATAATAGCATATTCAGCTAGTTGAAATGGCATGCCTAACTAACTTGTAAGAAGCAAATATGGAAACTACCTTTTATGAAATAGAAGGCGGTGAATGTAACTAGTGTTTTATAAGGGGATAGCCGTCTTCCCCTCCTTCTTCCCACAGATTTTCTATTATTAGGTTGTAACTACTGTTTAGATTTCTACCGAATGGAGCTATGAAAACAACTATATATCTAGTCTTCTAGATTTCTACCAAATGTAACAATAGAAACGGCTATTTATCTAGCCTTTGCAGACACACCATGGACATTAAGTTTAGCATAATTTATAATTCCGTCAAGCAAATGTTAACAAATTGATCCTGCGTATAAGCTGATTTAGAAAAACAAAGCTCCTCTAGAGTGCAAAATCTAGAGAAGTCAAATACCAGCCAAGGGTTTCAAATGCTGTTACCAGAAAAATTCCAGATCCAACCGGGTTGCCGGTTATCCATTGATTTTAGCAAACTTTTGTTCCTTTTACTGTTTTATTTCTGTTTCCTCAAGTTTCTACATTTTTTAAGTCCTCTCTGGCCATAGTGCCATACCACACAAGGGACATTGGTTGTGCACAGAACTTGCTTAATTTCTGTTGGGTCTCAGGAATCATCTAACCACGTGCTTATTCTTTTAAAAGAAGGAACTAATCACGTGCCTATTCATTGCCACATTGAAAACTAAGCTTAGGATTAGACATTCCCGACCAAGATTTAACCGAATATACAACAGTTGCACTAGGAATGAGAACCAGATCCCGGTACTTCAGTTTTCAGCATTAATCATAATTTCCCAATGTGAGTCGTGACTGTGATTTGCCAGCTTCAGAAACTTGCATGAAAAGAATTACATAAAAGATCTTGTCGGAGAACAAGAAACTAAACCAAATCTTTTAGGCCAAGAATAGCATTAGAAAGACATTAACAGAATCATTCGTTCCAGTAGCAACAATTCTTCTTCACAGCATACTAAACCAAATCTTTCACTCCAACAGCAAAAAAATATGCACAAGAGACTAAAACAAATCAACGAAGTGCTTGAGCACGTAATAACCCATTCCAACAGCAACAATTCTGTTCACCATACTAAACGAAATCGTTCATTCCACCGGCAAGAAATCTGCACATGACGAGACCAGAAGGAATTAACCAAACGTTTGAGCACGTAAAATACTAGAACCAAAAACTTAAAGATTTGTAAGACCACCTCATAGCGTACAAACATCAAACAGATTGCGGGCTGCACAGCAAGATTGCGGCATGAACAAGAACATGATGAGTCTCTAAGAGGAAATTTCGAGTACGAACCTGCAATCTCGCGCCAGCTCCCGCGCATAATCCGCCCACACCTGATGCATGTACAGTCCCATGTGTTCGCGGCCTCGTCCCCTGGAGGAAGCGAAAGAAGCGTCGCAAGAATCAGAGCAAGAATGGGATCAATTAACTATGCGAGTTGACGGTGCCAAGAAACGCACGTTATGACATACGGCAGGAAAGACTTGACCAACTGCTTGATCATGTTGCAGCGCTTGTCACCGGCTGCTCCGGGGAAGGAGTTGATGTAATTCACGAGGTCCTCCGATCTGACATTAATGTAGAGCTCGTAGACGAGGTCCGGGTCGATATATCGGGTGCCGTCGCCGGAGCCGGAGGAGGCCATCTGCAATCGAGAGGCGAGTACTTACTAAGGGAAGGGAGTATAGCAGTAATGGCGGGTGAGCAAAAAGAGGAAGGAGCGGGCGATGGCGGTGGTCGATGGCGTTAGGAGAGGAGGAGTAGGAGGCGGTGGTGGGTGGCCGAGCAAGCCAAGGAGGAGGAGGCGCGCGCCGCTGCCGCCTCTTGTCTTCTTGCCCCTTCCTTCTAGGAAATAAAAGAAATAGAAAGACCGAGACGGCGTGTGCCCGAGCGAAATGTATTTATGGAGCGGAGGTGTTGTGCGTGCCGTCTGCCGTGGTGGTGGTGGTGTGGAGTTTGCCGTGTTAGACAACCTCGCTATCGAATAGTCTGGGGTTGCCTAATAGATCTAAAGTGGAGAACAAAGAGAGAGGGCGAGAGACACAATATGAGGAGGAACCGGATTTGCTTTATTATTCTGTATGCTTGTGTACAATGGGGTGACCCCCTGCCTCCTATATATAGCGGTTCTGCTTAGAGATAAGGAAGAGTCCATATAGGATACGAAACCAGTTTCCTAACACTCCCCCTTGGACTCTTCACTGCGAGATGCATATGCCTCATTAAAACTCCATAAAAACCCAGTGGGAAAAATAATTGGAGAAAGAGTACATAGCACACGCTTGCTGTGTTGCACGGATTGCCTCATCAAAAACTAAGTAAGAAAACTTCAATGAAAAACTTACTTAAGGAAAAGAGTACAATCCACCCAAACTTCAATGTTAATCTTCAAGATTCACGTTGGGTACTCAAACTTCATGTTCAAGATTTATGTAGGAGTATGTGAAAATTCTCCCCCTGAAATCTGCACTTCTCTAAGCCTCATCATCCCGATTCCTCTAACACATCTTCCAAAGGAAGATGCCGGGAGTGACTTAGTGAATAAATCTGCGAGATTTTCACACGACTTAGTACGCAGTATTTTTATCTCGTTCATCTTATGCAATTCATGAGCATAAAAGAACTTGGGGCTGATATGCTTTGTGAGGTTACTTTTCACATATCCCATTTGCACTTGAGCAACACAAGCTGCATTATTTTCATAGATAATGGTGGGGGTTTGTTCCATGTTCAAACCACATGACTTCTGGATGTGGTGAACCATTCTTCGAAGCCATGCACATTCTCGAGAGGCTTCATACAAGGCAATTATTTCTGAGTGGTTTGTCGACGTCGAGACAAGAGTCTGCTTTGATGACTTCCACGAAATTGCTGTTCCACCGCAAAGGAAAATATACCCGGTTTGTGACTTTCCAGTATGCGGGTCCGATAGATACCCAGCATCGGCATAGCCCACCAAATTCAATTCATTTTTCTTTCCATAGAACAAACCGAGATCTTTGCTTCCTTGGAGGTAACGAAAGACGTCCTTAACCCCTTTCCAATGCCTTTTGGTGGGTTCTGCACTGTACCGTGCTAGCAAATTCACGGCGAACGCAATGTCCGGCCTAGTGCTATTCGCAAGGTACATGACTGCTCCAATTGCACTCAAATATGGGAATTCTGCTCCCAGGACTTCCTCCCCCTCTTCTCTAGGCCTGTATGGGTCTAGGTCTGCTTGGAGTGACCTTCCGACCATTGGGGTCTTTGCGGGGTATGCCTTTTCAAAGCCAAATCTCTCCAACACTTTCTGCGTGTAGGATGCTTGGTGTACCAAAATTCCGCCTTGGACATGTTCAAGCTGCAAGCCTAAACAGAACTTGGTTTTACCCAAGTCCTTCATTTCAAACTCAGATTTCAAGTATGTGCATGCTTCTTCAATTTCCTCATCCGTCCCAATGATGTTCAAGTCATCTACATAGACGGAGATTATACAAAATCCATTCGTGGATCGTTGTATAAATACACATGGACAATCTTCGTTGTTCGTGTAGCCTTTCTTGCAGAGAAAGTCACTCAAACGATTGTACCACATTCTTCCTGATCGCTTGATCCATACAGTGATTTCTCCAATTACACACTGTATAGGTTTCTGTTTGCTCTGTCTTGGTTCGGGATAGGGATACCTTCCGGTACTTTCATGTATATCTCCGAATCCAAGTTTCCATACAAATATGCTGTGACAACATCCATTAGCTTCATTCTCAACTTCAAGTTGACTGCCATTGAGATCAAGTATCTAAAGGTAATTCCGCCCATGACTGGAGAATAGGTTTCTTCATAATCAACCCCAGGACGTTGAGTGAAACCTTGAGCGACAAGCCTTGCCTTGTACCTTACAACTTCATTGTTTTCATTTCTCTTCCGAACAAAAACCCATTTGTGACCCACGGGGTTTATATGGGGAGGCGTGCGGCATACAGGCCCAAACACCTCTCTTTTGTTCAGAGAGACTAACTCTGCAGTGATTGCCTTCTTCCAATCTTCCCAATCGAGCCTTTTCTTGCACTCTGCGAGAGATGCAGGCTCAGGATCATGATTAATGATCGTGGCAATCTTCTTTGCAAAGTATGCATCGACATTGGCTGTTACTCTATTCATCGATTCTCCCGTTATTACAAAGTTTATGGCCATTTCATCATGGGGTGCTTCATGCACTTCTACTTGCTCTTCATTGCTATTTCCCATTCCAGGAGCAAGTTCCTTTAGTTTTTCTCCGCCAATGTGTGCGCACACATTATTTCCGGCGGCTTCTTCCAATGGAAGGTTCAGATCTGGAATTGCCTTTTCCACAGGCTTCTTTCCAGTGCCAGGTCTCAACTGGCTCCCCTTCTTGCTTTGGGGCACTTTTGTGATTGGCTGTGGTAAGTCCTCTTGCCCAGTTTTCCCAGACGTCTCGGTACTTTGGGTTTGAGAAGCCAGATTTGTCGTTCTTTTTCTTTGAGGCCTCTGAACAGGATGAGGGATACCTTCTGCTTTTCTTTGGTATTTTCACCCTCTCTGGTGCATTTTCTTTGGTACATGCGACTTAACCACGCTCTTGAGATCACAAAAATGATCAGTAGTTCATTTGCTAAATTACGCAAATCAATTATCTTCTGGACTTCTTGATTTGCTTCATTAGTGCGAGGGTCATGCGTGGGGATCGGTGGAATGCCATATTATTTCCGGCATTTTTCATCCAATTGTTGATTCTCTCCCCTAATGACGGAAAGCGGTCCTCGTCAAAAATACTGATCGGCCGAATCAGTGTATGCAAGTCTCGATCATGGGTTCCAAATACACGATTATGGATGCACTCTCATAACCAACGTATATCCAGACTTGCGGAGAGGGCCCATTGCAGTCCATTGTGGGGGTGGTATAGGTACATATACCATACAACCAAATTTTCTAAGATGGGAAATCTTCGGATGACCCCTTGCATTAATTGCATTGGTGAATGGATGTTGTAGGCCGATGGTCTATAATTGATGAGTCTTCTGCGTCGCAGATGCATGTCCCCAACAAGTGTTGGGCAAGTTACAACTCTGCAAGAGCGGTCCGGCAATGAACTTAATCCTCTTTATTAGTGCTTCACTAGTCCATTTTGCGTATGGACATGCGATGCATGAGTGCTCAACAGCTTATTCGATCATTTGTGCAATAATCATCAAATGCCTTGGAAGTAAATTCCCCGGCATTGTCCATTCGAATGGACTTCACGCGATGATCAGGAAAAGCATTCTTAATTCTGATGATCTGCGAGATCAGCTTTGCGAATGCATGATTCCTTGTTGACAGCAAACATGTATGCGACCATTTCGAGGAAGCATCAATGAGCACCATAAAGTATCGAAACGGCCCCGACAAGGGCTGAATCGGACCGCAAATATCCCCCTGAATGCGTTCCAGGAATGCAGGGATTTCATGTTGCACTTTCATAACAGAGGGTTTAGTTATTAATTTCCCGGTGGCACATGCATGGCACACAATATCTTCATGATTCGGGAAATTTTTAACATTAATGCCATGACCTTGTGAGTTGTTAACTATGTTTCTCATCAATCTAAGACCAGGATGACCTAATCTACAATGCCATAAAGAAAATAATTCAGAGTTTCTAAAGACAGTCTTCAAAGAAGTATACACTGCGTGTGCATTGATTCTCGTGTAGTACAGCCCAGATTCATATGAGGGACATTTTTCTAGTACCATTTTCCCATACTCCGCGTGCTTCACAATGCACAAGTGTTCTTTGCCATTTTCTTCATTGGTTTCTATGTGAAACCCATTGGCGCGGATATCTTTGAAACTTAAGAGAGTGCGAGTTGATTCAGGGTACAAGAGGGCTTCTTCAATTACCAAAGTTGTACCCATTGGCAATATAATTGTGGCTCTTCCTGAGCCTATTATATGCGTATCGCTTCCTGCGATTGTCGTAATCCTTCGGCGTTCTTCGTGATAAATGTGGAAGTATTTTGACTCTCTTAAGATGGTATTTGTTGTGCCACTATCAACAATGCATATTTCCTCCATTGGGCGCTACACGATTTCTAGAAGAAAAGAAATATAATTCTGATCAGACAGTGGCAAAGTAATATAAACATTGCTTGCAAATAAAAAATACTGGAATAAATAATAAATTGCAATTCTATTCATGAGAAAATGTATGCTCTTCGAGAGCTTACTATTCATTATGCAATTTGATGTCTACGTGAGATAATTCTGACCATTCAGGTCAGTTCTTCAAAACTCACGTTTGACAATGCCAGACCTTTTCATATTCACAAGGTTCTTCCATTAGATTACTGCGTGCAATCTAATAGGAAGTGGCTGCCAGATGCATAATTAAATTCTCATGAGTTTCCAGTAAACTAAAAGAAAGCAATAATTGCGAAATTCATAAATACAAGATAAATGCAGTATTCATAAGTACAAAATTCGTAAATGCGATATTCATAAATGCAGGATTCATAATTGCAAGATTCATAAGTATAAGGTTTCATAAAAACAGAATTCATAAATATTCAGAAATACAACTACGTGCATGTAGGTGATCGGCTTCGTGCAAACGATCAGATTCATATGCATGATCGACTTCGTGCGATCTGCTTTAAAAGCTCGATCGGCTTCGTGCGATCGTTTTAGCGCGGCTTTATGCGCGTGGTGCATTCAGTTCCATGCGCGTCGGCCTTCCTGGCGCGACAGTGGCCGCTTCGTGCGGCGTGCTTGAATTTCATAATAAATTATATGAAAGCAATAAATACAATGCATGGAACAGAATAATAATTGCACAATTCATAAATTCAGAATAAACAATAATTGCACAATTCATAAATTCATAAATACGGAAAATAAATTCTCAGGAATTTCCGATATTCTAAATAGGACAATTATTGCAAAAAATCATGCAAAAATTCATACATTATTCATAAATGCTGCAAGATAATGCTAGAAAATTAAAAATCAGATCCAAAATAAATTTCTGGAATTTTCTAGCTATTTTTCATAATTTTCTAGCAATTTTCAGGATTTCTAGAATTTTTTTATCACTTTCCTGAATTACTAATCAATTTAGGAAAAGGAAAAACAGGAAAACAGAATAAAAGGATCCCCTCTCCCGTGACTTGTCCGGTTATAAGCCGGATTGGAATTCGGCTCTTCGGGTCCGATTGGGTTCACTGCCGATTGAATGAAAAAGAGTAAAGTCCATGCAACGTTTGGACTTCATGTCCACGTCTTGTCCAAGCCGGTGTTAATTCCATGGACTTCCTGTCCAGATCAATCAAGCGGATTTGGGCGCTTGGTCTAGCCGGCAAGGTCCCGTCGCTGCGGCCTCGGGTGCGGTAGGTAGCCGGAGCAACCTCGGGCGCTGCAGACGCCCTCGGCGCGGCAGACAGCTTCGGCTCGGCGGGGGGGGCCTCGGTGCGGTCGGCTGGTTCAACACCGGTAGCTGCAGGGCAGGGGCATGGTCAGCCGCTTCAAGGGGCAGCACCGGGAGCCTGGCGAGGGCCTGCGACGCCGAAGCCAAGCCAGTGGTGGAGCCGAGCGAGCGGCGTCAGCTCGCAAAACGAGGCGCCGGCGAGGCGCAGAGGAACATGTTTTTGAGCTCGTTATTCTTTTTATTTAGCACGAGCATTGGTTGCTGTTTTTGAGCGCCTGCTGGGCGACATCTTCAAGCATCGGCAGCACAAACAGGCGCCAAGCCAGATGGTGGGCCCGATCTGCTTCAGTTCTTTGAATCGGACTTCAAGTCCTCATTTGGACTTCGTGTCCTGATTGCCGACTGGAAACGCGGGGCCAGGTGACGTCTTGGGGGCAGCGGCTGTTTCGACGCGGGCAAGTCGGTCCGGCAAAGAAGCTTTACGCGGCGTGCCGCGCGGGCGACGGCCAGTGAGCGGCGAGGCGCTGCGGAGTGGGTGCCGGCCGTGGCCTGCAAGGACAAAAGGATGCGGCGCTGGCTGATGGCTTTGGTCTGCGCGCAAAAACCAAACCATCACGGGGCGGGGAAGCTACGGCCGAGGCTGCTTGCCAGGGCCAATCTGGTGGCGCGCTTTGGGTAGCTGCCGGCGGTTGCTAGTTTCGAGCTGGAGAAGGTTCAGCCGGTGGCCGTGCGAGCCGTCTTGGCGGCAACGAATGACCAGTCTTGGAAGTTCGACCGCTTACGCCGTGGCCGAGGCGAGCAGCAACGGCTTGGCGCTTCTTGGCCAGGGCCGGGTCGGCTGCGTACATGGCTGGAGTTCGACTTGCGGCTTCATGCCGCTGGGGCTGGTGCTTCATTGCTGAAAGATTGGTTTCATGCTATTGTAGTTTCGATGGCAGTAGATTGTGTACCATGGATGCATACAGATCTTCATTGTAGCTTCGTGCCATGATCTGTAAAATCCATCGCGTACCCGCAGCTTCGTGCCACGTAGATGCTAGATTAGATGCAAAATAGATTCAATACGAGCGATTAGATTCAATCTCCCGTTGCTCACCTTTCTCACCTTTCAATCAATTCTCCGGTAGAGGATCGTGCTGATAACGTGTTAGACAACCTCGCTATCGAATAGTCCGGGGTTGCCTAATAGATCTAAAGTGGAGAACAAAGAGAGAGGGCGAGAGACAAAATATGAGGAGGAACCGGATTTGCTTTATTATTCTGTATGCTTGTGTACAATGGGGTGACCCCCTGCCTCCTATATATAGCGGTTCTGCTTAGAGATAAGGAAGAGTCCATATAGGATACGAAACCAGTTTCCTAACATGCCGAAGTGTTCGTTTTGTAGCCCCTAAACTGCTTTATATATATATATATATATATATATATATATATATATATATATATATATATATATATAGGAAGCCTTTTCTGTACTCTTGGGAGTATATACTCTCACCTCCAGTATACCATTTAAATGAATGTGTTATACTCATTTATCACTTTTAATATACTTCAATAATAATTCTAATATACTACAATGCGACATTGTTGAAAAAAATTCATCGGAGGCCTTTATTTTTTGTTCTATACCCTTTTATATAGGTAAAAAGAGTATATAAACAAATTATGTTACAAAGGGTGGACTTTGATGAAATTTTTCGTGGAACTCACTTTGGGGTATCTTATTATCAGTATTAGAGTATATTCAAAAGGATAAAGAAGTATAACCACATCATTTAAGTAGTATATTGAGAGTGGGAGTACATACACCCAGGAGTACGAAACCATTTTCCTATATATATATATATATATATATATATATATATAGGCAGCATATTTGGTGCAAACTCCCTCTACCGTGAAAACCACGTGTAAAATTTTTAAAAAATTCTCAAAAAATTATCATACATAGGTAGGGGTGGCAACGGGGGCATTCCCCGCCGGGGAGTGCCTCCCCATCCCCGTCCCCGCGACATGAAATTTTCCCCGTCCCCGTCCCCGTTCCCCGTCTCGGGGGAGAAAATCCCCCCGTCCCCATCCCCATTCGGGTATCGGGGCCCCGTCGGGGACCCATCCCCGCGAAAAGTTCACACAAGAGAAGAGCTCTTATAACCATTTTAACTCTAAAATTATATCAACAGGCAAGGAAAAAAAGAATGCATGCATTCATTGAAAATTATGTTGTCCCGTTTATGAAAATGTGATTATGATGGGCTAGAGAATATGTTTGCAATCTAACAACTAAATTGGACTAAACTAAATTCGGGTCCCATGAAAGAAATTCAGTCCGTCCCCGCCATCCCCGATGGGGGAATCATTTTCCCTGTTTCCATCCCCGCGGGGGACGATTTCTTCCCATACCCGTCCCCTAATAGAGGAATTCCCCGCCGGGGATCGGGGAACGGGTCCCCATTGCCACCCCTATACATAGGGGAGGTGTGCTTCTACAACCCTGTAAAATTTGAAGACAAAACTCAATTGCATTTGAAAGATATAAAAAAGACAAATTGCAAAATGAATAGTGCTAAACAGTAGGGGTGGCAATGGGGACCCGTTCGATCCCCAAGGGGAATTCTCTATTGGGGGACAGTATGGAAGAAATCGTCTCATGGGATGGAAACAGGAAAATGATTCCCCATCGGGATGGCTGGACGGGACGGGGAATTTCTTTTCCTCATGGGGAATTGGGGGACCCGAATTTAGTTTAGTCCAATTTAGTTGTTAGATTGCAAACATATTCTCTAGCCCATCATAATCACATTTTCATAAACGGGACAACATAATTTTCAATGAATGCATGCATTCTTTTTTTCCTTGCCTGTTGATATAATTTTAGAGTTAAAATGGTTATAAGAGCTCTTCTCTTGTGTGAACTTTTCGCTGGGATGGGTCCCCGACGGGGCCCCGATACCCGAATGGGGATGGGGACGGGGGATTTTCTCCCCCGAGAGGGGGAACGGGGACGGGGACAGGGAAAATTTCATGTCGCGGGGACGGGGATGGGGAGGCACTCCCCGGCGGGGAATGCCCCCGTTGCCACCCCTACTAAACAGTGAAAAAACACTATTCATACTGAATTTGCACCAAATATGCTGCTATATATATATATATATATATAGGAAAATGGTTGTATACTCTTGGGAGTATGTACTCCCACCCTCAATATACTGCATAAATGATGTTATTATACTTCTTTATCCTTTTGAGTATACTGTAATACTAATTATAAGATACTCCAAAGTGAGTTTCACGAAAAATTTCGTCAAAACCCACACTTTATAGCATAATTTGTTTATATACTCTTTTTATACATGAAAAACGGTATATAGCAAGAAATAAATGGTTCCGATGAATTTTTTTCAACAATGTCGCATTTTAGTATCTTAGAATTATTATTAGAGTATACTGAAAGTGATAAAAGAGTATAACACATTCGTTTAAGTGGTATACTAGATGTGGGAGTACGTACTCCCAAGAGTACGAAAAAGGCTTCCTATATATATACACCTGGGACATCATGGTGCATGGGCACCATGATCCAAAACGGGTATTTTCCATATGTATTTGTATGCGAATTTTTTTGAAATTTTTAGGATGTTGAGTTCAACCGTTTACTAACTAGTTCAAACAAGTTTGAACTGAAATTCAAACTAAAGTTTTCTTTTTTGATGATAGTTTGATTGTAGATATGTGTTAATCATACATATAAATCTGCAAAGTATGTAATCTAAATTCGTTCAAATCTTCAAATTTGAGTATATTTTTTCAAAGGTATATGTTTCATTTGAATTTTTTATAGATGGGTATATACCTTAAAACTGAAAGTTTTGAAAAATATATCCGAACTTGGCTTGAATTAACGCATTTAAAATCATGGTGCCCAGGCACTATGGTGTCCCATCCCGTCATCATATATATATAATTGGCTAAATTGTTTTTTTATATATAAAATTGGCTTCTTCTGTAGAAATTATGAAATTGATACTCTCGGTGAGGTTGGAAGGCGCAGGAGGCAGTTTCCTTTTGAGCAACTGTAGCTGGAAAGGTTGCTGTCGGGTCAATGCTACGCCTGACAGTGATGTCCGGTCGAGCTCGATACCTCCTTCCGAGTTGCGAGAGCGTTGCAGCGATGTGGGCCCTACCTGCCGCGGTCAGCTTGTCTGCATCGCTCTTGCCTGCCTTCCGAGCAACCAGATTGTAGCAGGTGACTTGTCACCTTTCGAGCAACCAGATTGTAGTTGGTGACACACGTTATCTGCCGGATCTTCAACGCTTTGATATGGAACCAAAAATAAAATCTCTCCCTATAGGAGCTTTTTGAAAAAAAAAAAAAGAAAAAAAAAAGTTGTCTACAAAAGAAGGAGAAAAAGAAGAAGAAGAAGTTTGCATGCTGCGGACAAATGGAGCAGCGAAATGGGCGTGGACAGACAAGGGGGCTCAGCTGGACCGTGACTGTTGCACGGGAAACACGCTTTGAAATGGGCGTGTTGAGTTTGGTGAATTGGGATTCGGGATCGAGGAGGACGAACGGTGCCGGACCATAGTCAGCCTAGCCGACTACTTCATCGTGGCCCAAATGGGGCTGTCTGCTCTGCTTTGCTTCATTACTCATACAAACCCTATCGATGTATGCTAAATTTTTGTCCTACTAAAATTTGGTTATAGAATATGTCAGCCTAAATTTTGATCAAACTTTGGTAACAAAATAAACTAAAGATAACCTGAATTTTGATGTGCATAAGCTTAGAACCAAAACTGGCCCTAGTCTTATATTAGTAGCTAGCTACTACTCCTAGTACTTTTCTGGCGTATGCCCCTTATAAGTGTATGGTTGCTTGATACGTGTCTCTCTTACTTGGTTTTTTTACGTTCTCTACGGCATGCCACCCCATGTATACACTAAAATACTTGTAGAGGTAAATCAGTCTCAAACTGACAAGCGGTATTTGTAATTTTCCAAAAAAAAGAAAAGAAAAGAAAACCTGAGTTAGTGGCTGCTAGCTAGGGGTAGAAACGGATCAAATAGGAATCAAACAGTGGTGAAATCACATTCATATTTATATTTTTTGTAAAAGAATTAAAATATGCATAAATACATATACGAATCGAATTTGGTCAGATCCAGATATTCTCAGAAGTTATGTGATGCGAAGGTATTAATATCGCTTTATTCTAACGTATCGAATTTGGTCAGATCCAGATATTCCAGCATGCATGCACTTGCCGTGGCCGGCAAAGGCTTCAGTGCTACCGCATCTAATATACTCCCCTGTTTCAAAATATAAGACATATTTTGAGCGTACACAAAAACTGCAAAAGAGAAAATATGATAAATAATTGTAAAGAAAAAGAAGAAGAAGAAAAAAACATCAATAAATTTATATGCACACCTTATAATACGAAACAAGAGGAAGAAAATTATATGTCTTATAAAACGAAACGGAGGAGTATCTACCAGCTCCTACGTACCCAATTGCGCCGTTACATGTGGCAGCCAACTAGCGACAGATCCAGTGGATTATATCGACCTCATGAGTGTAATTATACCACCTGCTTGGGAAAATTGTACACTCACTTCGACTAATTGTTAATCCTTAACGAGGATTTAAAGTAATCTTTCTACTAAAAAATCTGAAGAAAAAAAAAACCTTAGTAACGTCACAAACATCATCGAAACTATTTTGCTAGATATCCTCAATTTCGTATTCAACTACATGCATTGTAACACACTAATGGTTACAAATGCTGGTAAATAGTACTACCTAGTAATCTAGTATGATATAGATAGAATTTCAAATCAAATATGGAAGGACTCTATCCACTTTTTTCGAAATTTATAGCAGGAGCTCTACCGATTCATTTAGGAGGAAGAAGACTTTTTGTACAGATAACCAAAGGAGGGAACCACTAAAGGCCTCGCCAACGTAAAAGAGAAACTATGCTACAACATTAGAGTATCTCCAGCAAGGGCCCCTAAAATAGGGTCCCTATTTTGGATTTAGGGACTCCCCCTATTTTTTGGGGCCCTGTTTTCAGAGCACAAGTTCAGCAACAGCCCCTATTTTACTTTTTCTCCTATTTTGACATAACCGCTATGTATAATCTTCATTTGACACCACTAAAATTCAATCAAAAACATTTGTAATACATAAACATAAGCATACATTTACAATTTAAAAACATGATATTTCAAATTTAAATTTAAAATTTTCAAAACATGATAAATAGATAAATAGAAACTCCGAACAATGAATCAAACTACGAAGTGCTGTGAATTGCCCACAAATGCTCAATAAGATCATCCCGAAGCCTCTCATGTATTTCTCTATCTTCAATAATAGGGGAAGTACTCGTGTCCCAGGGAATTGGGGCTGAGGAGGCAAATTTAGGAGCCTCTTAATTTTAGGCTCCCTGAGAATTGGGGCTGAGGAGGCAAATTTAGGGGCCTCCTAATTTTAGGGGCTTGAATTGAGGCCCTGCTGGATCTGTTTTTTTTTTTTTTTACTACGCTCCCTATTTTAAGATTTAAGGGCTGGTTTAGGGGCTTTACTGGAGATGCTCTTATAGATTACAGCAGTTAGGGATATGAGCGGTATAGTTGACAGGGAAAGTTCCTCAGCCGGTTGACGTCATGGTGACGGCAAAGGAGGTCAGGTCGCGTAGAGTTGCTGCAAGAACTGTCTGGACGGAGGAACAAGTTCCTTGGAAGATACGAGCATTACGCTCCTTCTAAATGTTCCAGAGCCCAAAAATTAGAAAACCATTTAAAGCTCGCCGTGCCTCCTTAGGTATAGTTGATTGTGCTCTTTGCCACCAATCAGTGACCGAAAGCTGGGAATCGCTGAACAAGGTGGTCAATCGTGGAAGGCCGTGCTTATAGAGGAGCAGGAACCAAAACAGTCTCGCAAAGGCACAGTTGATCAGGAGGTGTTTTGCTGTCTCCGTTCGTGAGCTGCAAAAGCAACAAAGGGGATTATGCGGCCAACCTCTGCGAGCTAAATTGTCCGCTGTTAGGATACTGTTTCTAAGTAGTAACCACACGAAAACTTGCATATATTTTCAGTCCTCGCTTTCCAAGCTGCGCCAGTGCGTCACCGCGCGTGGCCCGTCTGCCAACCTGCGCGCGGTGGAGCGCGCCTTCGGCAAGGTCTCCGCCGTGGCGCGGCGGGTCCGGGAGGCGAGGAGATGCATGGTGGAACTGGACCGCGGCGGCGTCTGAGGCGCTGGCTGTTCGGATGCACCGCACCGCTGCAGCGTATCCGTATCGATATAAGCCAATGAAGATGTTACTAAATATAGCAGGTTCATGCCGAAAAGTGGTGCAACGTTGCAACTCATGTACTCTTCTTGCTCATCCATGATGAACCATCGTCCAGTCTATTAGCTTGATTTTCTTCTCGCTGTTATTAATCTCTTATTTTCTTCCAGAGTTTAGGGTTTGTTTGATGAAAAATACTTATGTAGATTGTAACATCTCTTCCTAATTTTTAACAAGTTGACCGTTGAAAATGATGCCCGTAGCCATAGATGTGTTATTTTCAGTGAACACCTGATGATCAAACAAGAGCAAATACAAAACCATCAGAGGCTATTGCATAAGCAATGGTGATGGTACACATCAATAACATTAACGGTAGTACGTATATACATCTGCAGTAGCCCAATTATTTCGATCGTACAAGACAAGCCTAAGGCGAGATTCAGCGATGAAGGCAAGCCCACCCAGTATAGAAATGTTAACTCAACATATTACATCAAGCACTCCCTTTCAGTTATTGAACTCCAATGATCAGACGGTTGTATAATGTTGTTGTCTTGGTTAAAAATAGATAAGTGTGACGTTGGACGCATCTAGCTTCCGCATGCCAAGCACTCTTCCCGATTGTTCAAGGAACAAACGACTTGCGCCATTTTAGCTTCAACATCCTCTTCCACTGTAGGCTTGGTGTTACTATCCTGCACATGAAGTGTGTTTTTCATGGTGAGTTGTGTTTGAGCAGGCTGACTGGGAAAAAGCGTAAAACAAACATGGAAATATGGAATCAAGGGACAGAACACGCACTCCATTCTCCTTCAGAAGGGTAGTATCCACTGTAAACTTGATTGCGTCAGCCGCTGCTCGCGTTCTTAGATAATACATCCCAGTTTTCAGGCCCTGACAACAACCAATATTAGAGCGAAACTTGTTGGAGGAAGAAGCATTGCAACGACGATGCTTCCTCGCAGTACCACGATTAAAGACTGAATATGAACTGCTTAATGTTCAAGAAAAATGCTTCAAAATAGCTCGAGGCTAATTACCTTGGACCAAGCATGGAAATGCAGCGAAGTTAGCTTCCCAAAGTTTGGTTGTTCCATGTGGACATTAAGGCTCTGGCTCTGATCAATATAGCATCCACGATCAACAGCCATGTCAACTAGAGTTTTCTGCTTGATCTCCCAAACCGTTCTGACACAATAATTGAGTATAAACTTTTAGATACATCAACAGTATCTACATCCAGTAGAGTATAATAGTAGGAGGATGAACTACATACTTGTAAATTGCTTTAAGATCATCTGGGATTTCTGTCATCTTTTGCACAGAACCATCTTCATATATTATGTTATTTTTTAGAGTGGGAGTCCAAATACCCATTTCAGTCAAATCATGGAGAAGATGCTTGTTAACCACAACAAACTCCCCACTGGAAGAAATATTAAACAAATCAATCATATGCAACATTAATTCAGAGCATGAGCACTATGAGTGTAGTTACAAACCTTAGAACCCGCCGACTGTATATGTTAGATGTGTAGGGTTCAAAGCACTCATTGTTGCCAAGAATCTGACTAGTGGAAGCAGTGGGCATTGGAGCAACAAGAAGAGAGTTTCTCAATCCAACTTTAGAAATACTCTCCCTTAGAGCTGACCAGTTCCATCTGTTAGATGGCACCACATTCCACATGTCAGGTTGAAGAATACCCTACGAATTTAGTCAGTATGGTCAATGAACAGAAATTTGAGAAGTACACCAAGAAATAAATTAGCAAACATTAGACAGTATCAGCAATAAAAAAGGGAACATTTGTAAATAAAAACCTTGCTGACAGGGCATCCTTCATATGTTTCATAAGGACCTTCTTTAGAAGCAAGTTCAGCAGAAGCTTTTAAAGCATGATAGTAAATAGTTTCAAAAATATCCCTATTCAACTGCTGAGCCTGAAAAAGATATTCCATTTGTTACATATCAGCTAAGTTCAGAAAGAAACAGGTGCCAGCAATGAACTGGGAAAAGGTACCTCTGGTGAATCAAATGGCATGCCAAGCAATATGAAAGTATCTGCCAAGCCTTGAACACCTATGCCAATTGGCCTGTGCCGCATATTTGATCTCTTTGCGGTTTCAACAGGGTAATAATTAATATCAATTATTTTGTTGAGATTGTATGTGACAGTTGAAGTAACCTGGTAAAATCAACAATATATCAGAACATGCCCTGACATAGGCCAGGATTGAGGATCTAAAATAAGTAGGATATGAGCAAACCTCAGCTAACTTGTCAAAGTCAAAATATCTATTTTTCGAATCACTGCTACCCACAAGCTTAGATGGATGGGACTCTATAGGGACACCCTGCAACAGAAGTTTATAATAAGCATGTAAAAATACAACTGGCATGATTGAATTCAGACAAAGCACTGACAAGATATACCTTTTCCCTTACAAAACGTGGTAAAGCAATAGATGATAGGTTGCAGACAGCAGTTTCAGTTGGACTTGTGAACTCAATTATCTCAGTGCACAAGTTTGAAGATTTGATTGTGCCCAGATTCTGCTGGTTACTTTTCCTATTGCATGTATCCTGCACACAGTTAAGAAAGTTAGAAACATCCTTGGAACCTGATCTTTACCAGTAGCAAAAATTGGAGAAGGAGCCATGAGTCCATAAGCAAGTACTCATATTTGTTTTGCTATCAAATGTACCTTGTAAAGCATATATGGTGTACCAGTTTCTATCTGTGCTTTCAAAATGTCAAACCAGAGGGTCTGTGCTGGAACTACTTTCTTTGCCTTGCCCTGAAACCAGAAAGCTAGGTTACTGAAGTCTGTTACCATTTCAATATATTTCATATCTAAAATACGATTTGCAGCTTACTTCTCTCTCATATTTCTTGTACAAATTCTCGAACGCATCACCCCAGCAATCAGCCAAACCTGGAGCTTCATTAGGACAAAACAATGACCATTCTTCATTACTTTGGACTCTTTGCATGAATAGATCAGGGACCCACAGTGCATAGAAAAGATCCCTTGCACGATGCTCCTCCTGTTAAGTTGTCATTAACAATAACAAGCCTTTTAGAGTTTTTTCAGGCTAAGCATTTTAGAAGTTAGAAGAAATGGAACATGCTTCTAACATATATAGCACATACGCTTATTCTGTGATCACAGTAAGCAGGCAAAATATTGAAAAACTTCTACATTGTGGAGAAATGCAGAGAAATATACTGCTATCCACTACTTTCATGTAAGCGAAACTAGGACTTGAAAAGCCATATATAAGGTATGACACCCATTACAGGTAAGGAACCAATTTCAGGCGCAGGAATCAGGCTGATGTAAACCCTCATTTAAATCAGTTTGTTATCAGAGAGTATAGAAGTTTGGACTGTTACAGTTGTTCTAAGCAAAAAAAAAAAGAGTTGAATATTGTTTGGTTTAGATCTTACCTTCCCATGGTTTTTCCTCAGATCGAGGAACTCAAAAATATCAGCATGCCAAGGCTCCAAGTATACAGCAAATGCACCTAGTTTTTAGGAGATTGTAAGAATTTATGGAGACTACGGAATCAAAAAAAATTTAAAAAAATGATGACAGAGCCTACCCTTTCTCTTGCCTCCACCCTGATCAACATAACGAGCAGTATCATTGAAAACACGTAACATAGGAACAATCCCATTGGAGGCCCCATTTGTCCCACGAATATAACTACCAGTAGCTCGGATATTGTGAATTGAGACACCAATTCCTCCAGCAGATTTGCTTATGACAGCACATTCCTTCAGAGTATCATAGATTCCTTCAATGCTGTCATCTTTCATGCAAATAAGGAAGCAGCTACTTAACTGCATCATAGAGAAAGAAACAGTAAGCAAACAATCTCACAATCCAAATTTGGGATTTTCTGGTGGCAAAATGCACAGTACTTGGGGCCTTGGAGTGCCGGCATTGAAAAGGGTTGGCGAGGCATGAGTAAACCAGCGCTGGGACATCAGATGGTACGTTCTGATGGCAGATTCAACGTCATCCTTGTGTATCCCCACTGAAACCCTCATTAACATGTGCTGCGGCCTTTCGACGACCTTCCCACCAAGCTTCAAGAGGTAAGACCTCTCCAGAGTCTTGAAACCAAAGTAGTCATACTCAAAGTCCCTATCGTAAATTATCTCACTATCCAAGCGAGCAGCATTCTGAAATCAAATGTCACAACATTAGACGCCGCGGAGCGCGCAGCGCACATCAAGGAGCATACAGAGCAAAGCAGGCACATTGGAATAGATCAGTAATACTATGAAGAGTAAATACTCCAATGGAACAGTAAATTTAACCACAAGAAGAAGGCCAACAACAGTTATCTACAGAGGATTCCTGTCGGAAACACGTCACGGCTGATCAGCATCTCACCTTCATGATGATTTCATATACATCGTCAGCAATCAGAGGAGCCATCAGCCCAGATCTCTCGTTGCAGTGCCCATGCATGTCCTTAATCCTGCACCCACAACAACCGCATCACCGCACAATTCACAACCCAGTCCATGAATCCAACCGAACTAATTATAGCAATAGGCAGCCATAGCTTACGTCTCCGAGAAGGACTTTTTGGTGTTCTTGTGCAGGTTCGACACCGCAATCCGCGCCGCAAGCTTCACGACAGGAAACCATATGTCAGGAGCGAACGCCGAAAGGGGAAAGAAACCAATCGGACGTGTTGCAATGTTTCGTCTGTGGCATTTTTGCGGTTGTTACCGAGGCGTAGTCGGGGTGCGAGGCGGTCATGGCAGCGGCGGTCTCGGCGGCGAGCTCGTCGAGCTGGCTGGTGGTGACGCCCTTGTACACCCCCACGCAGACCTTCTGCGCGACGAGCACGGGGTCGCAGTGCTCCTGGCTGAGCCCGTAGCTGAGCTTCTTGAGCCGCGCGGTGATCTTGTCGAAGTGCACCGTCTCCTGCCGCCCGTCCCTCTTCACCACGTACATCCTCGCCGCCGCCGCCGCCGCAGGTGAGGCCTTTCGCCGAACAGGTGGTGCGCGCGCTGCTCCGAGGATTGGTTGGATGAGAGAGGGGCGCGGATGGATGGATGCGGTAGGGTTTGGGGTGCTCGAGCGCGGCGATTTAAATGCCTTCCAGGCGAGAGGGGAGCAATAATTAAGCGCGCGCGCGCGAGAGAGAGAAATGGAGGGATTTTTATGCGTTTCTTCGAGAAAATGTTTGGATTTTGGAGCTGGGCTTCGCGCGGAGCCGTTTCCCGCGCGGTTTTGGCGTCGGCGGGGAGGCGCGCGCCCCGGACGTGTGAGCTACCGCTGCCCACACACCGCACCCGTCACCGACGTGTGGGCTCGGTCGCTCGTTCAGCTCAAATGGTCCCACCTGTCAGTCAGACTGCCGCACGGTGAGGTGTCACGCGGAGATTGGCGGCGCGCGCGTGAGGAGGGGAAGGCGGGAACCGGGGAGCGTGCCGTGCAAGCCTTCGCGGGCCCTGAGCTCGCGAACAGGAACGGGCCGCTGATTTTGAGACGGCGGCGTGGACTTTTGTGGAACGTACGATTATTGGCTGGTCGCGTCGTCGCTCGTTTTGCGTACGGACTCTCGGTGTTTCTTCCGGGAGAAGATGCTGCTGTGATGCGATGAGATATCACTTCAGTATATCACGATGTACATGCTCGAGTCCTTCGCTTTCCTGGACCGTTCACAGATAGTATTCTTTACAACTCTAGTCCTCTTTCGAATAAATTGATAAAAATAACTCTTTACTCAATCCTTAAAGACGTAACACGTATCACCTACCACACCTAGATAACTTGGTAACTTTTCGAAAATATGCAAAGTGCGGGGAGCTCGGTAGCAAGGTTACAAATCTCGTTTTTTAACAAAATTTCGAAGGTGTCTGAAATCAGAAATCTCGGTGAGATTTCGGAAATTCAAATCAAATTCGGACGGAATCTAAAATTCAAATTTGAAATTCGTTTTTTTTTTCAACCGGAAAATCCGAAATTTCGGCCGAAATCACCAAGATTTCGACCCGGTTTGAGCCGACCAAAAAATGGTCAAAAAAATCTGAAATTTTTATGGATGATCTTCAACCTAAATCCAATCATATCCGGTGAAAAAAAATAAAAATCCGGTAAAAAAAATATACAAATATTGGCCGAAATCGCCGAGATCTCAGCGAAATTTGAATGTGCACTGTAGCATTTGAATTTTTTTAAATAACCGGTATTTTGAATCTCGGAGGGGTCCAAACTCCGAAATCTCGGCCGAGATTTCGGATTTCGGCCCGAAATTTGAATCCATGCTCGGTAGTGTGCTGGACCGAGCGGGTAAGCTCCTTTCAAGCTGAGGCCTGAGGGAGTACGGTAGCAAGGTGGGCTTGGCAGTGTTACCGTGATCGGGCGGCCTGCTGCGGGCATGAAAATGCAATCGATCTTCTTCGGTGTGGCAGGTGACATGTATCATCTGTCAGGTCTTTTACGGTCGAACAGAGGATAATTTTCTAAATTTATTTAGAGGAAGATCATATTTACAAAAAATAAAATTGTGAAATAGTAGAAAATATAAGGCTTCAGGATGCTTCGGTGTTCGACAGTTGAGGAGATCTTGAGCGCCGTCCGAGTTTGAAATTCCAATGGAAGTGTGTAGGGGAAGGAAGCGAACTTAGATGCAGTACCACGGGTCCACGGCAACTGCCTTTTCAAATTTCAAAGATCCTGGAGCAAACGTTGAGATGCAGTACCAAGGCAACCTAGACACTAGATGAGGGGTAATTCCTTATATATTTTAGGATGTAGTTCAGATTTAAATTAGATCCTAAAATTTTTCAATAAAATACCCTTAATTCAAACACCCCTTAATATATTTTGGTTTGGTTCTGCAACCTCCTTTTCTGATAGAGGGTTTGGGTATAAATTTTAGGGCATGTTTGCAACAAGGGAATTCGATAGGATTCCTGCAGGAAGTGCACTATTTCATGTAAAATTTCTGCAATTTTTGTGTAAAATTCTTGCGTTCCAAACAGGCACGAGAGAACAGAGATGGCAGGGTCCGAAATCTGATGGGTACTTACTCCATTAGGGACCAGGTATGAACCATTTTTCATACCCCGCGTGTTTATTAACGAGTAAAAGTTACTACCCAGCGAGTAGAGCTGATATATACGGGTCCCGTTTTGCTATTACCTGTACCCGTTCAACCGTGTGTCTGGTCCACTAGTGATTTGTCCCAATTCTACAGCCCAGTCGGTCAGCCCATCAAAATCTCTGAACCCTAACTGCCTTACAAGATATGTCGTACAAGGCCCAATTGTGCACTATAGTATAATGTTTAATTTTTAATACGAATATCCATTTTATTTTCATTGAATTGCCTTATAAGATATGCTGTTGCGGCCTGCATGGGGCATTGTCCATAATACGGGTGCGGGTTACCGTCGGGTCCCTATTACCCGTACGGGTACGGGTAAATTTTATACCCGCGTGCAGGTATGGATATCGTGACGGGTGCGTACGGGTAAATTTTATACCCGCGTGCGGGTATGGATATCGTGGCGGGTGAATTTTACAAGGTGGTATACCCAGTGGGTACAGACCCATTGAGCCTTTATCACCATGCCACACGCGTTATGCACGTTGTCAGTGCCGTACGTTGGGCTTGCGTTCCCTGGACCAATAGATTGGATAGCCAAGGGCCCTGTGCGCTCTGTTTGGGCCTGGTATCCTCCCCGTCTATCAGCCATTGGGCTTTCCGCTTTGAAAAGCCTAACAGCCTACCGAAGCCCACAGTAAGTCGTTGACGAATTCGATTGACATATATAGCAGCCCAAGACCAACACAGACAGTAGCTTAGTTTTCTCAACAACAACAAAAAGCTAGCACATGTTGTTAATTAAACTACACTTGGTCGAAGAAAAGAAGTGCACACAGTACGCGAACACTGGACAACTTTTAGATGCAAATTGTAGAGAGGGACACACACACACTGCTTGCACTTGATCAGCTGATCCCGCCTAGCCACTAGCACTGTAGCACACACCTACGAGGCTACGACTGGAGTGTCAGACGCACTGGATTATCATATCATGCATGCATTAAGCGTACAGGTAGCCATGGCTAATTAGGCTAGCAGCAGTGTAAGATCGTAGTGGCCTTGACTAACTAGCTAGGCGTAGAGCGGCGGGCACTTGAACCCGGGGGGTGGGTGCTTGCCGCAGGTGATGAGCAGCTCGAGCGCGACGGGGAGGTAGATGTTGATGTTGAGGAGGCGCGCTCGGATGGTGGTGCACAGGCACAGCGCCGCGTCCAGGTCCGCCACCCCCTGCACCAGCGGGCAGCACTTGGACCGCGCCTCCCGCCCGATCACCAGGTGGATTAGCCCCCCCAGCACGTCCACGCACGCGTTCAGCTTCAGCGCGTCGATCGGGCACGTCTTACCCGCCGGCGGCGGCACGTACGGCGGTGAAGGCGGCGTCGGTGGCACGTACGGCGGCGTCGGCGGGACGTACGGTGGAGTCGGCGGCACGTACGGCGGCGGAAACGGAGTCGGCGGGACGTACGGTGGAGTCGGCGGGGTGTACGGCGGCGGAAACGGAGTCGGCGGGGCGTACGGTGGAGTCGGTGGCACGTAGGGCGGAAACGGGGTTGGAGGGATGTAGGGCGGTGGCCGTGGCGTCGGCGGGACGTAGGGTGGGTGGCACGGCGGGCATTTGATCGGGGGGTTGTGGTGGTGGTGCTTGGGCGGCTTGCCGTGGAAAGGTGGGTAGTGGCCTGTTCCGGGGGGAGGTTTACTGCTGGGCGGCGGGTACGACGGGCCGCCCCCGTGGCCGGGCGCCTGCGGCGGGCAGTACCATGCGTACGAGCTTGGGAGGACGACAAGGAGGAGGGAAAGGCAAGTCAGGGTACTGGCCATGGCTTGTGCTTCTCTGGAGTCTGGACCTTAACAGTGGTCGCTGGCTTGACGGGGTTGCTGCCTTTTATAGAGGAACGTACACGGCCGGTTAAGTTTTTAGTATTGGTAGAATGTATCTCTTAGTATCTCTACCCTTTAATATATAATTTAATATATATCGATATTAGCTTAATGTATAGCTTAATATATACTCCGTATCTTGAAAGTATGATTAAAAAAAAGTATGTACTGTACGTAATAGGTACCATACACACACAGGCAAATAGTTGAACCAATCTGCACTGTAAACGCATTACTAATATCATGGATGAGTCGGGCCTAATTTTCGTTGCTTAATTAACGCAGCTCTATTTCGAGCGGATATATGGAGCACTGCGTGCCACGTAGATGGATGCATGGGTGGGCGCGCGGCAGGTGTTGGACGCGAGCCCGGCCGCGGGCGACCACCTGGCGCCGGCGAGAGGACGCGCGCGCAAGAGGCCGCATCGCGGGGCTCACGGGGCGGCGCAAGCTTGCGCCGAGGCGTCGCTTCTAGTTCTGGCTAGCTACGTGCATGCACGCACGGTAGGAGACGATGAGCCCGAGACGACGCCGCGCGCGGGGGAGGAGACTGAGGTTGTTGTCCCCTGAGAAACGTAGGCCATGCCCGCCCGTGACCTGCTACGGCTTGGAGCCTTCCTTTCCAGCCGTCGGCATGCATGCGTTCGCCTGGACGGCCGGATCGACTTCGCCATGCCACCTTATCGATCGGGATCATACATATGCCATCGTGATCTCTAGCCAATTCTTAGGCTAGCGCGGAGGAATCGGAGACCAACCACGTCACCGAATTCACGTGGAGGCTCTCTGAAAAATAGAAATTATGTCTAGATTCAGCTACTGTTTTTTTTTTAAAACAATTCTATAATTTTTGCATATTTATGAACGGATCATCTACCATTTTTTTTACAAAAAAGACCACGTAGTTACACAAATTCACCCATGGGCCAGGGCTCATACGCAGCACAGTTTTTAAAAAAAAACTGAAAAAAACCAAAATTACATTGAGATATTCCTATTGTTTTTTTTGCAACAAAAAATCCAGACCAAATTTCGCACGCTGCATGATCCTACCTGGTCATCATCCAACCCGTGTGGCTTGCAACAGAATGGAGGAAATGACCTCATGCAAGCTGGTGGTTTTTTTAGCATCTCTTGTGGGAATATATGTTCAGTATACCCCTACCTAAGTTCCTAGACGAGCCGCGTGTTGTTCAGCTTGATGAAATTTTACCACAAAAACGGAATTTGTGAACTCATTGTTAAAATTGCTTTAATAATATTATTGTTACCTTTTATCTCTCTCTCTCTCTCTCTCTATATATATATATATATATATACTAATTAATGCAGGCTCCTTTAGAAGCCGTACATTAACTCTAAGAGGTAAAAAGCTTAAAATTTTCACATTAATTTGAAAATAAACAATAGCTAAAAATTCCTTCATTAATCGGAGAAAAAGAAACTCAAAGAGTTCATATTTATCTGGTAAGCATTACTCACACACATTCTTAACAGTAAAAAAAATGGAAATTAGAATTTATGGCATGTACGCATGTCCCGTAATCTCCATTCTAAGAGGTAAAAATGGATGCACGTGTTGATGACCAGTAATCTCCATGCGCAGACAAGAGGTAAAAATGGATGCACGTGTTGATGACCAGTAGTCTCCATGCGCAGACAAGAGCTAGCTACGTACGCATGTCCCGTCGTGACGATGTTTGCGCGATGAAAGCCATACGGGACCTCTCGTCTTTAGAGCTAGACTCTTTCAATCCCAAGCTACACTCGTGCTGATATAATTGTGTGTTTGGTTGGAGAGTGAGGTGGAATGGAATGGTTATATCCTAGATTTCAAGGTTGGAATGGTTTCATCCCAGATTTCAGAGATGGAATGGTTCCATCCCAGATTCTCAGACAGGGCCCACTGTCACTCTCACATTCCAAGTGGGATGGCTGCGTTCCATAAAATTTGTAGAACTTGGCCGTCCCGAATCTAGAGAGAATATTCTCTTTTCTGGAACCGAGCTATCCTCAGCTCTCCAACAAAACACTAGACTTGGTGGGATGGGATGGTTCCATCCACTCCATACCACTAACCAAACACACAATAAATCAACCACCCCTTTTCTAGGAACCTAGGTTGGCTTGCTGTGTGGACTGCATCGGTAGCAAGCCAAAATCAGCAGCTAGACAATGGAGGAGTACAAGTTCAGGGAAGTACAAGAGTCGCAATCTGAAACAAAACAAGCATGCATGTTCCATTCGGACTTGCCTTGCTCTCGTGTTGCCGTGTTGGGTTTCCTGGGATTTGGAAGGCGAAGTGGGAAAAAAAAAGGATGTATTATACACTGTTGAAGAAGACACCTATGAAATATGGGAAATTTTCGTATTTAGCACATGTTTGAACCCGTAATTACAAAATGATACAACTTTTTGGCGTATTTACAGAAAACACACCCATGGCCGGTTCCTGGGGTACCAACGAAGCCATGGCCGGTTCCTGGCGTACCAACGAAGCCATGGCCGGTTCCTGGGGTACCAATGAAGCCTTGGCCGGTTTCTGGTACCCCAATGAAGCCCTTGGCCGGTTCCTGGGACCCCATTCAAGCCTTGGCCGGTTCCCCACATTCCATACAAGCAATAAGCAATTAAAAAATTGAAATTGAAAGTGCAGAAAGGAAATGTCCTCGATATCCGAAAACATGACCGTTTATACGTGGAAAAAATCGTATTTGATACAACTTATAACTCGTATTTACGGAAAAAATATTCATCTCGGTTCGGTATACAAGAGATATATCTCCAAGATACCAGGAACCGACCAAGACTTGACCGACGAACTAAGAACCTGGCCAAAGCGCCAATGCCAAATTAGTAATCAGATCGCCCCTTGCGTTCAATTTTTCTCGAACTAGCCATGCATGCTTCGCTTTTCGGATGTGGCCCCCTGGCAAGGTCTTTGCGGCGGAGGACGCGTTTGCTACAGGGACCTGCTGACGCGGTGCACTGCAGTCGCTGCGACTCGCCGTGGCGCTGCAGGTCCCCCTCCACGTCGCCTGGCCCACGCGGCACGCCGACTTGCGACCGCAATCGTATTTTTGTTTTTGCTTGTCATTATTTGCCGTTTAATTTTTAAAATCGATCGGATAGTAAGTTTCGATGTACAACTTCAAATTAAAGGAAAAAATCGTATTTGAGGGCACCGAGTTTGCCGGTTTTGGATATTTACAATATGATATAACAGCTTTCGGTTAGTTTTTTTGTATCTTTTGGTTTAAAAAATGATATATTAGTTTCACGTTGTAAAAAAGTTGATGAATTATCTGAAAAATCGCTTCAAGAAACCAAACTTTTGAAAATTTTGATGTTCAAACTGGAATTTCTGGTTACCCTATAATTGTATGGCATACCCAAAACCCCAAAACATTGGTTAAGGATTTTTTTTTCATTTTTTGTGGTTTTTTTTTCTCGATCTTTCAACCTGAGTGATTCAAATGGAAATGACCGATTTAGTTATATTTCTCTCTGTAAAATTTAGAAATCGCTTCTTGATTCAAATGCAAATAACCGCTCCATATCGCATGATTGAAATGCATATAACCTGAGTGATTGAAATGCAAATAACCGTTACATATCGCTCCATATGATAGTTGAGAGATTACGGAAACAAACATCGGAGATTCTGAGATGGGCGGCAATAATGGCTTAAAGTTGAACATGCCTTAGGTAAACGAAACTACCGAGTGCAGGGGCCCTTCAGTACACTCATCGAGTGCAGGGGATATTTATGCGTAACCCATCGGTGCACGCTTGCCACGCCCTAGCCGCCCTCTCGCGCTTCCTCTCACGCTCGGCCTCGCTCTGACAAAGCGCTGCCCGTTCGGCCTTCCTTTTTGCGCATTTCTTCATGATGTTTCATGCGCTTCTCCTCCTCATCCCGCTCACGCCACTTCTGCTCTACCATAGCTCTACGATGCGAGTATTCCCAATTCCGCATCCTCTCCATCTCGTGAGTTCGCTCGCGTCAGAGAATTTGATGAACTCGCACAATGGAGGCTGCGATTGGTGACGCAGATGGTATTACAAGATTAAGGTTTGCACGGTTTGATGTAACATCAAATGCGAGTACGAACTTACCGGGCTTTTCCGTCGCATCCGCGTCTCAGATTGGCTCGGAGTCGTAGTTGCGCAGCTCCAGACCTCATACCGTAGGTGTACGAGTTGTCTAAAGACTTTTGGAACCGGCAAGGATCTCCGATAGGCACATGGGGACTGCGTGCCTTCGGGATGTCTTCGAGAAGGCCGTGCCTTGGGGCGAGGGGTACTCCATTGGCACCGGGTTGGTCGGGCGGACTTGTGCTCGTCTTCCTCCGGTTGTCCCAAGCTTGCTTGCCTGGTTGTTGTGATTATTAGCATGCTACCACTGGGGCTTAAATAGCCAGCCATACGAGAGAGTGGCGGACTTAAGAGAAGTTGAAATCCGCGAGCATCGGATTCCTCTGTAAGTTTGAATGTCCACAACTTTACATAGGGTGTGCAGCTTGTGATACCTATCACCCCTTTGCCAAAGCTAACCGACTTGACACCACACCGGCAAAGCCGCTTAGGTCAGTCCAACTCACGCTTTCCATCCTGGAGAATCGTTCTTCCTTGTAATGTTTGGTGTGCAACAAATTTGATGACAAATAATAAAGAAGTCGACATTCATATTAAAAGGACAATAGGGAGAACAACTACAACAAGATGTCTTGTGAACAAGAACTAACATACAATAGGGAGAACAACGTCAACGATGGTGTAGACCTGAGAAAGAAGTGATCGTTCCGCCTATCTTCAGAGAGTGCGAATGATCTTGTGATAATTTCTACATATTAGCCAACAAGTTCTACATATTACATCACCGGTACATCACTAATACATTAAGGTTGAAATACTCTTGCCACCAGCGATAAAGCTTTAGAACTTTCCGGAATCATCACTATCATAGTACTCAACACCCTCTTCTTCGAAAAACTGCCAACGGTCACGTTTGCCGTCGTCTGGGTCTACATCTTCGACGTCCTCTTCTGTGGCAACCTGCTGACGGTTGCGAGCTATGGCTTGAAGGTCCCCTTGTTCTGGCTGTGGGGGGTCTGATTGCAATAACTCGTTCGACTGTATGGCAACCATTTCGAGGCTACTAGCTATTGCTTCGATGTCAGTCACGAAGCTGTTGAATTCGTTGGCACATGAACTTGTGCCAGGAGTAAAGTTATCTTTTGCAATTTTATTTAGATCTGCGGCGATACCATCTATTTCTTTTATGGTCCAGGCCAAGCCTTTCTTGATCCGCTCCGGATCCTTGTCCATCTACACATTGGTAGCAATTATATTTCAGCCTAAAAGAGTAGGAATCAAGCATAACTGAAATTTACCTCGAACGAAAACATAAAAAATAAATAGATGGAATCAAAGCCCCCAAGAACCAATTAATATCCCTTGTACTTCACTGACCCAACAACACAACAATGGAGCTTCGCGTACAAAATAAGTTTCGTAAATAATACCTGTGAAACACGAAGCGGAATCAAATATTGCAAAAAAAGAAAGCTAAACCACTAGTTCTACTCTACGCGTCGTGGGTTTCTGACGAGTACCCGTACCATGGGTACCCCCATCAGCCCGGAAGCACGAACGGGCTGACCTATCACGACGGAAGTCCGGCACCACCGAAAGGTACTTGGGCCGCAAAGAACGAGCCCCGACAGGCGGGCCGACTCTGACGGTCGGCGGACTGGTTCCAAGCGGTCGGCACACGCCGCCTAATATCAGCTCAAGCCCGCCCACGCACAAGTCGCAGGCCCACGCCCGATGTCGTAGCCTTGTGCGCAGCGTCCTCGACATCCGTGCAGGGTGGCGGCTCCTTCCCAAGGTTGTCGGAAGAGCCACCGAAGAAGTCAAACCCCGCCGTCGCTGGCACACCGCAGGAGTACGCCACTCCGAGGCCTAAGCAAAGTCAAGCGCCATTAAAGTCACCAAGGCCGACAAGAGCACCACGCAACACGCCACCTCGACAGATACGCAAGATCAGACGCCACAGAGCCACCAACCCCACCTCGACAGGCGGGGTTGGCCGGGACAAACAGAAACCAGACCTCAAGACATGCAGACCCCTCTCCTCGTAGTCTTCACAACTCCGTGTAAACCGCCTCCTCCGTCTATATAAGGAGAGGCGGGGCCCGAGAGGAGGGGCGCGAGAAAAGGGAAAAGCAGTCTCAAGGTAGCCCCGACTCCTAGCGAAAACCTCAAGGGGATCGGACTGAGCCGTCCGCCTCTGTACACCCCTGTCCGTCTCCAAAAGATCAATACATTCACACCGCACGAACTGGAGTAGGGACATTCGGCCCGAACCAGTATACATCTTCTGACTCCACGAGTCGACCATTCGGGGAGAGGGAGCGCGCGACCCCATCCGACCATAAATTCGTATTGCCGGTGCACGAAACACCGACAGTTTCCTCAACTCACTCGTAGCTTGATGAACTCGAAACAATGGCTCACGATTGCCTGATAGAAATACATGCGGCCTTGTAATTTATAGCGAGGGCGCGAGGGAGAAACGAGCCAGCTGGCGCAACATCAGCGCGCGGAGCGAGGGGCCGAAAGAGGCAAGCGGCACGTGGGAGCATTTGCTGTGTGCGGTGGGGGGCCAGGTTGTAATTTTTGGCACGAATACTGCAGATTTACTCTTAGATATATGGAGTACCATATTCTGGAAAAACATTTTATTTAAACCTTTCTTTGCTACAAAAATATGCTGGCGCAATAACCCTAAGTTTAATTGTCAACGTTAACTTTTAAGCCTTTTCGGCAGCCCGTAAAATTTCACGTTTAAATGTAATTTTTGCCACGAATACTGCAGATTTACTCTTAGATATATGGAGTACCATATTATGGGAAAATAATTTATTTACACCTTTCTTTGCTACGAAAATATGCTGGCGCAATAACCCTAAGTTTTATTGTCAACCTTAACTTTAAAGCCTTTTAAGTGAATTTGTAAAATATGACGTTTAAATGTAATTTTTGCACGAATCTTGGAGATTTGCTCTTTGATATATGGAGTACCATATTCTGGATAAAAATTTTATTTACACCTTTCTTTGGTACAAAAATATGATGGCGCAATAACCTAAGTTTTATTGTCAACGTTAACTTTTAAGCCTTTTCGACCAGTAAAATATCACGTATAAATGTAATTTTTGCCACGAATACTGCAGATTTACTCTTAGATATATGGAGTACCATATTCTGGAAAAACATTTTATTTACACCTTTCTTTGGTACAAAAATATGCTGGCGCAATAACCCTAAGTTTAATTGTCAACGTTAACTTTTAAGCCTTTCGACCAGTAAAATTTCACGTTTAAATGTAATTTTTGCCACGAATACTGCAGATTTACTCTTAGATATATGGAGTACCATATTATGGGAAAATAATTTATTTACACCTTTCTTTGCTACGAAAATATGCTGGCGCAATAACCCTAAGTTTTATTGTCAACCTTAACTTTAAAGCCTTTTAGTAATTTGTAAAATATGACGTTTAAATGTAATTTTTTGCACGAATACTGCAGATTTGCTCTTTGATATATGGAGTACCATATTCTGGATAAAAATTTTATTTACACCTTTCTTTGGTACAAAAATATGATGGCGCAATAACCCTAAGTTTTATTGTCAACGTTAACTTTTAAGCCTTTTCGGCAGCCCGTAAAATATCACGTATAAATGTAATTTTTGCCACGAATACTGCAGATTTACTCTTAGATATATGGAGTACCATATTCTGGAAAAACATTTTATTTACACCTTTCTTTGGTACAAAAATATGCTGGCGCAATAACCCTAAGTTTAATTGTCAACGTTAACTTTTAAGCCTTTTCGGCAGCCCGTAAAATATCACGTATAAATGTAATTTTTGGCACGAATACTGCAGATTTACTCTTAGATATATGGAGTACCATATTCTGGAAAAACATTTTATTTAAACCTTTCTTTGCTACAAAAATATGCTGGCGCAATAACCCTAAGTTTAATTGTCAACGTTAACTTTTAAGCCTTTTCGGCAGCACGTAAAATTTCACGTTTAAATGTAAATTTTGCCAAGAATACTGCGGATTTACTCTTACATATATGGAGTACCATATTCTGGGAAAATTTCACGTTTAAAAGTAAATCTACAAGTCTCGCACAGCCTAAGATCGGTACTTCCCAATACCGATACTACGAGTGTAGCCCAGCTTCCCGTGGCGGTATTTAGGCGGGAAACTGGCATGCCCGGCCCAGTCCAACCTATGTGGCATTGCGTGAGCCAGTACGTTTCGTATCACGTACCGATGCTGTTTCACCCACCAAAAGCCGAAAGCGTCGCGATGGAGGGAATCTACCGCGAGGCATCGCTTGTCGCAGCGTGTGGGCCTGGCTATAGCTTAGCTGCAGCTGGAAGTGGGCAACAGCTGGCGGCACATTAGCGTGCGAGGCGAGGGGCCTGGACAGGAAAGCTACACGTGGCAGCATCGGATTCCTTTGCATCTGTGCCTATGCATATGCATCTGACTTTCTATTGGTAGAGAGGTGCCGGTCCAGGCTTTGGCGGCTATGCTTCGACGAGACGACTCGGGCGATCTGTACCACACATGCATTTGACATGATATTTGGACAGGTTATGATGACCATGCTTACGACATGATATGTCTGCCGGTATCCACGGTCCGGTCGAATTCGATTATAGCGGCTAAGTTTCGCATCAATTAAGTTTTAGCTTGTTAAGGTCAACTCGGCTTGATTAATGTCCTAAACAGAGCAGAGTGGGAGCAACAAGGATGAGAGAGCGTTGCCCGGACCAGTGCTCATTATTATATAGACGAAGCGGTGATTACTTTTGTGTTGATTAAATTACACTAAGCGAGTCATTTCTTATTCATTTGTACTTAAGCTAGTCATTAACTAATTAAATCACAAGAGGACATTGAAACTTTCGGTGCATATGACCACATGCAGCCAAGCTTTCACTGTAGTCCCTTGAAATCCGGATGCTTTACTTTGCAGGTGGTCACATGCGCCCGGACGATTTCCTTTGCATTTGGCAGATGCTGTCCAGATACTGTCGGTCTGCATGTCTTTGGGCAAGCGATCTGCGTCGCCAAGTGGCGGAAGCAGGTGGTTTCCGCCACACCACGCGGAGGAAGCCACACCACGGGGCGGAAGCGGGTGGTTTCCACCGTATGGCATGGAGGAAGCCACGTGGTGTGGCGGAAGCTTGGCTTCCTCCATGCCGTGTGGCGAAGCCGCTTCATCTGGCGGAAACGAGTGCTATTCAAGGTATTTCGATTTAATGAAGGTTATTTCCTCAATTTCTATTTAAGTGTTGGTTATTTAATCAATTTTTCCCAATTTTTTGGGGAACTAGCCATGCATGCTTCGTTTTTTCGGATGTGGCCCCCTGGCAAGGTCTTTGCGGCGGAGGGCGTTTGCTCTGAGGGACTGCAGCAGAGGTCTTGTGCGCTGCAGTCGCCTCTGGTCGCAGAGTCCCCTCCACTTCAAATAGAAAATCTGCTACATTCGCCCCAAAAATAACTTCGGACATGCTTTTCTACGGGCGCCCAAAATCCTTCATCGTTAGGGTTCAAGGCGACTATAATACTTACGGTAATTCGGGGTTGAGTATTTGTATGCAAACAGAGTTGTAATGGCGAGATATTTTTACAGGACATGGTAGTCCGTATACCAAATAGAAAATCTGCTACATTCGCCCCAAAAAATAACCCGGACATGCTTTTCCACGGGCGCCCAAAATCCTTCATCGTTAGGGTTCGCGCGACTATAATACTTACTGTAATTCGGGGTTGAGAATTTGTATGCAAACAGAGTTGTAATGGCGAGATATTTTACAGGACATGGTAGTCCGTATACCAAATAGAAAATCGCTACATTCGCCCCAAAAAATAACCCGGACATGCTTTTCTACGGGCGCCCAAAATCCTTCATCGTTAGGGTTTGTGCGGCGCATATAATACTTAGGCTTATTGGGCGTTCGAACTTATATGCGAAGAGGGTTGTGGCGAGATATTAGATGCAACGAAAGGTGTCCATGAGATATTTCTTCCGGATATGGTAGTCCATATATCGATGAGCACGCCCGCTCCGTCGGACCCAACAAATAGCCGAACTTTATTTTGCAATCCCCTATTTATATCCGAATACATTTGGAAAGATACATATTGTCTTACAAAGAATTCGGTAATTACACATCTGAACTGCCAATATGGACAGCTTTATGAGCGAGAGAAACTCTAGTTCAAACAGAATACTTATTTTATTAAGATGGTTGTACCACAAATGCATAAAAGCACTACATAGTCCGTCACACACAATTATTGATCGTTGCAGCGTGAACAAAAGAAGGGTGCTACCGCCCGGACTAAGTACTCCTCGCTACTATCGCGAATCGCACTGCAGCCTGTGAAGGTCTGGCTCCCCAGCCGCCAACAAGTGCTGAACGCTTTTGATCGCTCAACACGCCGCACGGACTTCCGTGCGATTACTCTGGCGGCGGACCTCGGCGACGCTTGACCCTCGCGGCGCCTGGGGTCGAGCCTCTACGTGGAAGGTCCTCTGGCCGGGCGGCGGTGGTGGTGCCGTCCGCTGCGCCTCGCACACGCCTGGTGGAGATGGAGCGGCTCCACGCCGCAAGTCCTTGGTGAACGATCTCGACCTCGCCGCAGCAAGATCCTGTAAGTGTCTGAAGCTCACAAGAAATGTGGACATACGCCTTGTCCTGCGCGCCGGATGAGCCCACCCATGTGCACAATGGTGGGTCGACTCAATCGTAAGCTCCGGAACCGGTTGTGACTCCTCCCACCTCATGGGAGGAAAGAGCCGTGCGAGTGTCCTCCAACTGTAGCGGTAGCTCTCGCCGAAGTGAAGGAGAGCTCGCTGGCCGCATCCTGCAGAGCATCATCGAGCTTTAGCCGCTCCACTGTGAAGTACCGGTTGCGGTCATTCCACTGAGGACCCTTGGCGAAGATGAGCAATCTCACTGTCCAAAAGTTCTGGCTAAAGCGGGCCACGGAAACGCAGCGGTACTCCGGACGACGAGTGTAGCCCAGCTCCTGGAGCATCAAAGATAGCTCCTCACAAAATCCTCCCTCCGTCATGGCAAACGAGGTGAAGACAGGCATCTACAAAATTTTGAAGCAAGACAAGGTCAGTAAAACATTTTAGATATAATACAGCGGAAGAACAAGATACTACGACAGAATACGTAGAAGTGAAGAAGCTTATAAGTGCGTAAATATGTCTTACGAAAAATTGAATCGTTAAGGCTTTGCCGTTCTAACTAGGTCACGTCCTACGGTATTAACTTTCACAGGTCATGTTAGAGCAATTATTCCAACAGTAGAAATTAATTCGAAGTGTACTGAAGGTTGTAGCCACCAACATCATGCAATACGGGAAATGGACAGCACTTTGTCCAATTTGCACGCATCTTTAGTACGTACAATTAGTAAATACATGAGACGGAGGCCCTACATGAAGTTATTTTACATTATTGACGGCCCCGCGGCGGCGTCGGCTTGCCTTCTCATGAATTCCTCGGTATCATGACGCAAGTGGGACTGTGTTCCTCGATCCTGCGGCTGTGATGGCCTCGCCTACTCGGACACAGGCGGTCCTCGACATCTTCGTCTGGGGAGGTGCACCCGACGCAAAGGTATATTGTCGCGAGTCCTGGTGGGAATAGTTGTACCATGCATCTGGATTGGTCGTTTGTAGTGGACCCGCATGCAGTATGTTTGCAACCGGTTGCGGTTGCGAGATGCCCGGCTGCCCCCCTAGTAGAGCAGTAAAGGTAGTATGTCCTAACATCAACTCGAGGTCGAAAGCACCAGGCTCGCTCCACTGTTGTGGTTGACTGTAGTCCGTCGCGTAGGAGGGCGAAATATGGCACTTCCGGCGCAGGCGGTGGGGCCGACGTGCCAGGTATGTCGTCCCATGGTGACCACGGTTCTGCTTGGCCAGACGTAACAATCTGCTCCTGCTCCCCTTGTTCCCAACGATTAATTGGGACTTCAACACGGGGGCTAGGATGATGGCGCGCTGACTGGCTTCCCACATGGGACGTGGACGCACGCGTCTTTGGGGCGCCCTCTCGCCGCCACTTGAGGGACGGATGCCGACGGACCGCCTAGCGTGTGAGGTATGAGTTGGATCCATGCGAGGAGAGCCGTAGTTGCGTGGCTGTCGTGCAGAGCCTCCAAGCCCACGCATCGCCGAGAGTAATCTGGCCCCCTGAGACGCGAAGTAACGTCTCATTTGATTGGCTGCCGACGTCGAGCCAGAGGACCCCGGAGGGTGGGACGCCAGTTCATCGCCATGGGCAATTATTTGCGATGCCTCCCGAGTCTGCGTTGCAGTATGTAGTTATTAGGAATTTGAATATGAAAGTTATGATAAATATTACTACTACGATGGGTGCACCAGAGTCTGCGCATGTCGCGACTTTTCTTCTGGGTACGCCATGGCGCGTGGTTCGATCTCCTGGCTAAGCAACGTGGCACGCGTGCGGCCGCGGTACCATGCAAGGTAGCTGTCGTACTCATCGGGGTCGTACGGCCCAATGGGATCGACCACCTCCTGCAATGCTGACTCGACCCATCGCGTGATGTGAGTACCGTGGACTGCGGTCCAATCGACTGCTCCCGCACTACCCATAGCGCTTCTCCTGTAATGGTCAATGCATTGTAAAGGCAAATGTTTGACGAAGATGACAATAATGACACACATGAAATACGTACCCGTGCGACCTCCCAGCATCCTGCGGTGGTGGAACCGGGATTATCTGCCGCCACCCGAACTGTCGTTTGACGCGTTCGGGCGAATAGACCTCCACCGCGTTCATGTACACGATTTAAGCATGTCGTCATCCAAAATGACATGTCCACCAGGCAGCAACCAGATATGAGCCCTTGGGTGGCAATTTAAATCGGCTCGTTGCGGCGTCCATGGATCCCAAGTCACATTGTCAGCGGTTAGTAGGTCCATATCTGCTACCACCCGCCTGTAGCTCGCCTGGTCATCAAGCGGCGACCATCTTAGCCGTGCGTGCATCCAACGATAACCCATAGTGGGGCGAGAGGGTTCTGGCATGTCATGGCCCACCTCGATGGGGTAGTACCTTCTACCGATTGTAGGCCTAGATATCGGAAGGTACTCCCAACTCCACATCTGGAGCAATTGCACGCACCCAGTAATTGTGCCCCTAGCAGTATGTCGTACGCATGCTTCGCACAACCCACGGTACGTGTCAGCTAGGACCGCGGATGCCCAGCTGTATGTCGTCATATCCTCTAGATTTGCGGCCAACTCACGAGCTATCCAAACTATATGCGGGGAGATGGTGTCACTGTTCGTGGTCGTGAACATCAAACCACCAAGCAAGCAATACAGATAAACTTCGTAATGTCGTTCTATGGTAGCTTCGTCTGCATCCTGTGGGCATGGTTGGTACTCTTGTAATGCGTGTAGCCAGCTCGTTGACACTCCGGTATCCTTACTTGTGTACGGCACCCCAAACCTGCAGGTACTCCGGATTAATGAGGTACATCGTATCGTTATCATTTTAGACATTACTTAACAAATAATCTCCATGTACCTGGCCGTCACGTACTGCTGCCACAGGCCTCTTCTGGGCCGGGATAGCACCACAGGTTGGCCCCTAATGGGGAGGCCGGTGAGCATGGCTACGTCTCTTAGAGTGATAGTCATCTCACCGAATGGAAAGTGAAATGTGTGCGTCTCCGGCCGCCACCGATCGATCAAACCAGTAAGAAGTGCCCGATCGAGGCCTGGCATCGGCGTGGTCATGCCCCCTACCATCGTAGCTCCGTCCATGAGAAGCGCGAAGGGTAGTAGACCTGCACGGGCGAGTGGAATATGGAACCGGCCGTCCAACTTCGGTATTTTGTGCAACGACCGGCAGGACAGAGCGGGCAACTGAAATGTGCACGCAATTAAGGTTAGAGGCATCGCAAATATTGCACCACATGTAACATACAATTGTGTCGCACCTCATGTCTGAACAAATCGCCTCGACGGTGTTTCGCATCAACCAACTCACTGAGTAGCTCTGGAAGTGCAATGCCCGCCATAGCCTGCAATGTCAACGCGCGGTAATAGGAATACACGCCGAGTACGCAACGCTACGTACCAAATATGAAGGAAGGGACGCACTACAAAGTACACAATTAGAAAGTACACATCGAGTACATAATACGAAAGTACGCACTACTTAGTACACAATGTCAAATTATGCCTTTGCTAATTAAATCTGCGTGGATTGGGGCACCTCTGCGGTCGTGTCCAGGTTGTTTGCATAATGAGCACTTTCGCAATCCATCTACCGCATCGGCCGCATCCATGTCACCTTGCATTCGGTGCTCCTTGGCCTTCACGGCTCTGTGCGTCTACTCACGGGGTACGGTTTCCAGGTGGGGCCCTCGAAGAGCTTGTAGTTCGCTCCAACTGTGAACGAACTCATCTTTGGACGCCAAGTGCTCTTCAAAGCATGCACGGTGTAGTATGGTGAGATGAATCGTGATGCATCGTTCCCACCCATGTCGCGACATGCGGCCAACACATGGGAGCACGGGATGTGATGCGGCCGGCTTGTTGCACGTCGCGGTAGCCTCCTCCGCCCCAATTGGCACCGCCGCACAAAGTGTCCCCGCGAGATACCCAGTTGGTATTTGCGCTTGCGCTTGCACATCACCTCGAATTTATTCGTGCCTGGAGTCATAAATCCTAGTGCGGTGGAAGTGTGCCTTTTGTCTTCTCGATTGGAGGATCTTCTCCACTCTTGGTGCGTCACGTAGTGACATACGCCTCGTGGCGTTCCGCGATCACGAAGTAATCACCGCCGGTAAAAGGTGAGCTCAACGATTGAACACAACGGAAGGCCGCGAACACCCTTCAAGACGTTGTTGAAAGCCTCCGCTATATTCGTGGTCATGACGTTGTACCTAAAATGGTTTATGTTAGCTTCAACGAGAATTCACGTAAACACCGCGGTAATTACCATGAACTCTTGGTTTGTCCGTACCTCGCTCCGTTAGGTGTCGTGGAGTAGCGCCCACCGCTCGGCTGGCTTCCCCGCAATCCACTGGCTGAAGGTGGGCCGCGTGCGACTAACCAAAGTCTGGCCTGCCACCACTTGAGAGCGTAGTTGTTGTTCCTGTGATTGGGCGTCTTCCATCATCTTCCGTGTGGTGTCGTTCAGCTGCGTCCATATCGTGTTGAACTTGTGAGGTTGGTTTTGAAGGCACATGGCTTTGAACCTCTTCACCATCGCCTTGTTCTTGTAGCTTGAATACAAGTTCGCACCTAGGTGTCGCATGCACCATCTCCTCTCCACATCAGGCCAGTTCACCGAGGAGCTTGTTCTGTCGTGCATGACATCCAACGCGTGGAGAAGGCCTTTGTTGCGGTCGGACACAACGCATAAGCGCGCTCCCTCGTACTCCACGACCCGGCTCTTAAGCAGTGCCAAGAACCACGACCAACTATCGTTGTTCTCACTCTCCACGAGAGCGAACGCCAATGGGATGATCACGGTTATTTGCATCTGCAGCGAGTGCGATTAGCGGCGTCCCACGGAACTTCCCACTCAAGAATGTACCGTCGGCGCAAATAAGCGGTCTGCCGATGCCTAAAAGCTTCGATGCATTGTCCAAAGCGACGAGAATAGCCTGACGAGGTACCGCTCGTCAGGGCTCAAAGACCCGTCCTCCATCCTTACATGCTCATCCCCGGCGAATCGAGTGCCTGGGTTTGTCATGGCTATCTTACGTAATAATCTAGGAGCAAAGTTGAAGGACTCCTCGAAGCCCCAAAAGCATCTTCAATGCCTTCTGTTTTGCTCGCCAGTTGTGTGCTATACGTGATCACCATCCCGTGTTTTGTTTGCATCTCCTCCATAATTACACGGGGGTCATCGCGATGTTGGTTCCAACGATGTTCACTATGTTCTGCGCTACGACTTCGCGTTCATTAAATCGCTCATGTTCCTTATGGATTCCTCGGTGCATGTATGAGGAATATATACACGAACCTTAAAGTAATCCTGGTGCTTTGGTTCTTGAACTCGTACAAAGAAGGGACAATGGGGTACTTTTTGCACTTAACCTCGTACGGTGCGATCCGACCAGATTCTGAGTGTGCTCCCGTCTTGTCATGACGGCGTGCGTGCTTAGGAAGTGAATTGCCTCCTGCTTGTTATGGAAACGTTGCTCAACTCGAATGTCATTATGGGTGTGCGCCCAGTGACGCGATATTCTTGTAATCCACAAGGGTACAATCCAGCAGACCAATGGCTCGAAAGTATTGTATAGCGAGTCTTTGGGTCATCATCGTCCGCCGCTCCTTCATCCCCGCTACCGCCACCTTCACCAACCTCCGCCGCATCAACTTGTTCTTCGCCATCGTCCGCCGCTCCTTCATCCCCGCTAACGCCACCTTCACCAACCTCCGCCGCATCAACTTGTTCTTCGCCATGCCCCGAGGTCCACCCCTCCACAGTTGGTGGATCCTGTGGTGGATCCTGTGGCCCATGTGACAAATCATGGTCTACTGCTTCAGAAGTAGACCCGAACTCCTCGGATTGGTGTCGTGCAAATACCTCTACATACACTCCTAACTCGAAATTCTCTTCGTTAAACTGCGGGCATACAAATCCCATGAACTATTATTTCTCAGCTGGAAGAGTGTGTACACAACCATAGGGCTATTTGGAACGTATCGTGGACGAACCCCTTCTAGACGAACCCTCTGCGTATCACGGTTCACACGTAGTACGGCAACAACATGTGATTTTAGCTGGCCCAATCCACTCGGGATGGCTATTGTGCTGTCTACGTGCATGCAGTTGTCCATGGTCACCACTCTACCGTGCAAAACAGAGGGCCGTTCTCCATGATATATTTTCAAAAATGTGTCCATCTGTTGCACAAATATTAAACCTTTTAGTCATTACAATTTTAATCCAGGCAATTTTAATCAAATTTGCACCAAATTTACCGCACCAGTTCATCGATTCTACATGTCCCGCACAGCCTAACATTGTTACTTCCCGATACTCTTTCAAATGAGATGTTTTTCTTGTTTTTCTCTTTTCTTTTCTCTTCTTTCTTTCCTCTTGTTCTTTCTCATGAATTACGGCATTACGGTGTACTTTAAGTGCGTCATGGCTCCCGATATGAGCTACCGTATAAAAGCTAATTGGTGCACCCTAAGTTTTTTTACGAATTCATGCTCTTTACTGACCTACTAGGAATAACAAAAGTGGCTTCATAATTTTCAATGGTTAACTAATCACGTTAACGTTATACCAGATTGATTATGTCTTACGCGTAACACCTAATTAATTACGAACTACTCAAATTATCTACAAATTCAAATCCCTTTTCCCAACTCGCTTATCATATTATTCTAGGATTTATAAATTTTACCTTCACATTTTTAAGCTAATTGGTGCACCCTAAGTTCTTTTACGAATTCATGTTCTTTACTGCCGACTACGAATAACAAAGGTGGCGTCATAATTTCGAATGGTGAAATAATCATGTTATACCAGATTGATTATTTCTTACGCTTAACACCTAATTAATTACAAACTACAAAGATTATGTACAAATTCAAATTCCAGATTGATTATTCTTAGGATTTATAAATTTTACCTTGACATTTTTATATGATCAACCGGCTGCGATGATTATTCTTAACCCATTTTAATTATCCTGACCGATTCTACAAGTCTCGCACAGCCTAAGATCGGTACTTCCCAATACTCTTTCAAATGGAATGCTTTTCTTGTTTTTCTCTTTTCTTTTCTCTTTTTTTCTTCCTCTTGTTCTTTCTCATGAATTACGGCATTACGGTATACTTTAACTGCGTCAAGGCTCCCAACATGAGCTACCGTATAAAAGCTAATTGGTACACCATAAGTTTTTTTACGAACTCATGTTCTTCACTACCTACTAGGTTATTACATCCTGAAATTGCCTAAATTGATTGAATTGATCGATCGGCTGCACTCCGCATTTTTAACCCATATCTAATTTTCAATACTGTATCATAATTTTTCAGCATGAAATAAACAGGTTATATCGAATTTATTGCTTCCTATGTTGAACAACAACTAAATTAGAAATTACTAAAAATTAACTATAAATTCAAATTTATTTGATCAACTACATTATAGTATTGTTTTAGTATTTATAAATTTTACTTTTGGATTTTTAAGGCTTTACTCAATTTTATATCATTAATTTTACTTTTTATTCCATTTTAATATTATTACGTATGTACAGGTTTCGAGGTGTTACGATTAATTCCTAAATTCTTCGGGTACATGAACATAAACTGAGAAATGGAACATTTGTACATGTCTAACCCAATCTTGAAGCTACCAACGATGTCATGTCAAATTTTAATGGAATGTGGGGAATATATCTACAAAGTTTACGAAAATTAACGCATGCATACATACATTTCTTCAGAACAACTGGATCTAAGTAAAATAATGGGAACAACATGATCGATAGAGGTGCTTACCTTGCTCGGAGTTTTCTACAACGGAGTTGAGGTCGACGAGTGCGTTCTCTACAACTTCAGTATCTACACGAAGCAAAAACAGGAGAAAGAAGTAAAAGAAGTAATAATGCAAAATAACTTACCAAGGTCCAGAAGTTCGGCGCACCAATTTTTAAGTCATATTAAGCAGCTACGTTGGTTCGAGTTATTATGTTCAGAAAGGAGGTTAACTCCTTCCGGGTCCAAGTGGTGATTACGTCCAAAAAAAACAGTCCTTCGCTCGAAGCGAATAATGTTGATTAACGTTGACAATAAAACTTAGGGTTATTATGGCAGCATATTTTTGTAGCAAAGCAAGGTGTAAATAAAATATTTTCCCAGAATATGGTACTCCATATATCGAAGAGCAAATCTGCAGTCTCCTTGTCAAAAATTACAATTAAACGTGTTATTTTACGGGCTACCGAAAAGGCTTAAAAGTTAACATTGACAATAAAACTTAGGGTTATTGCGGCAGCATATTTTTGTACCAAAGAAAGGTGTAAATAAAATATTTTCGCAGAATATGGTACTCCATATATTGAAGAGCAAATCTGCAGTATTCGTGCCAGAAATTACATTTAAACGTGATATTTTACGGGCTGAAAAGGCTTAAAAGTTAACGTTCACAATAAAACTTAGGGTTATTGCGGCAAAGATATTTTTGTAGCAAAGTAAGGTGTAAATAAAATATTTTCCCAGAATATGGTACTCCATATATCGAAGAGCAAATCTGCGATCTTCGTGCCAAAAATTACATTTAAACGTGATATTTTACGGGCTGCCGAAAAGGCTTAAAAGTTAACGTTGACAATAAAACTTAGGGGTATTGCGGCAGCATATTTTTGTAGCAAAGTAAGGTGTAAATAAAATATTTTCCCAGAATATGGTACTCCATATATCGAAGAGCACATCTGCCGTCTTCGTGCCAAAAATTACATTTAAACGTGATATTTTACGGGCTGCCGAAAAGGCTTAAAAGTTAACGTTGACAATAAAACTTAGGGGTATTGCGGCAGCATATTTTTGTAGCAAAGTAAGGTGTAAATAAAATATTTTCCCAGAATATGGTACTCCATATATCGAAGAGCACATCTGCAGTCTTCGTGCCAAAAATTACATTTAAACGTGATATTTTACGGGCTGCCGAAAAGGCTTAAAAGTTAACGTTCACAATAAAACTTAGGGGTATTGCGGCAGCATATTTTTGTAGCAAAGTAAGGTGTAAATAAAATATTTTCCCAGAATATGGTACTCCATATATCGAAGAGCACATCTGCGATCTTCGTGCCAAAATTACATTTAAACGTGATATTTTACTGGCTCAGAAAAGGCTTAAAAGTTAACGTTGACAATAAAACTTAGGGGTATTGCGGCAGCATATTTTTGTAGCAAAGTAAGGTGTAAATAAAATATTTTCCCAGAATATGGTACTCCATATATCGAAGAGCAAATCTGCGATCTTCGTGCCAAAAATTACATTTAAGCGTGATATTTTACTGCTGCGAAAAAGGCTTAAAAGTTAACGTTGACAATAAAACTTAGGGGTATTGCGGCAGCATATTTTTGTAGCAAAGTAAGGTGTAAATAAAATATTTTCCCAGAATATGGTACTCCATATATCGAAGAGCACATCTGCGATCTTCGTGCCAAAAATTACATTTAAGCGTGATATTTTACTGGCGCTAAAAGGCTTAAAAGTTAACGTTCACAATAAAACTTAGGGGTATTGCGGCAGCATATTTTTGTAGCAAAGTAAGGTGTAAATAAAATATTTTCCCAGAATATGGTACTCCATATATCGAAGAGCACATCTGCGATCTTCGTGCCAAAAATTACATTTAAACGTGATATTTTACGAGTGTAGAAAAGGCTTAAAAGTTAACGTTGACAATAAAACTTAGGGGTATTGCGGCAGCATATTTTTGTAGCAAAGTAAGGTGTAAATAAAATATTTTCCCAGAATATGGTACTCCATATATCGAAGAGCACATCTGCGATCTTCGTGCCAAAAATTACATTTAAACGTGATATTTCACGAGTTTGCGAAAAGGCTTAAAAGTTAACGTTCACAATAAAACTTAGGGGTATTGCGGCAGCATATTACGGCATTACGGTATACTTTAACTTTGTCATGGCTCCCGATATGACCTACCGAACAAAAGCTAATTGGTACACCGTAAGTTTTTTTACGAATACATGTTATTTACTTCCCTCTTGAGAATAACAAAATTGGCTTCATAATTTTTAATGGTTAAATAATCAGGTTATAGCACATTAATTATTTCTTACGTTTAACAACTAATAAATTACAAACTACTACAATTATCTACAAATTCATATTCCTTTTCCACATCGCTTAATCATATTATTATAGGATTTACAAATTTTCCTTCACATTTTAAAGGTTTCACTCGATTTTATATAGTCGCGCTTTATTAAATTTATTCACCACCTACGATCAATATTTTAGCCCATTTTTATTATCTGACCGATTCTCCAAGTCCGACACGACCTACATAATCTAAGTAAAATAATGGGAACAACATGATCGAAGGAGGTGCTTACCTTGCTCTGATTGCTCGAACGGAGTCGAGGTCAGCAGCTGCGGTGTCTACAACGGCGGTATCTACACAAAGCAAAAACATCGATGAAGCGAAGGATGTAATAAGGCAAAAAATAACTTACCAAGGTTCAACGGTTCGGCGCACCAATTTTTAAGTCAGATTAAGCAACTACATTTGGTTCGACTTATTAAGTTGAGAAAGGAGGTCAACTCCTTTCGGGTCCAAGTAGTGATTACGTCCAAAAATAAAAACAGTCCTTCGCTTCTGCGAATAACTTACCAAGGTCCAGAAGTTCGGCGCACCAATTTTTTAGTCGGATTAAGCAGCTACGTTCGTTCGAGTTATTGTGTTCAGAAAGGGGGTCAACTCCTTTCGGGTCCAAGTGGTGATTACGTCCAAAAATAAAAACAGTCCTTCCCTTCTGCGAATATTCGTCCTAAATAAAAATAGTCCTACCCTCAAGCAAATTATCGTCTGAAATTAAAACATTCAATGGTGATCAGAGGGTTTAGCCCTCCGAGATAGTTTTACATGTTAGGATTACTTCGTAAATTGTTATGGTCCACGAACAAGAACCGATAAAAGAACATTAATAGATGTCTAACCCAATCTTCAAGCTATCAAGGATGTTATCTATCATTTTTGCTTAATGCGAGGATATTTGTCCCAAGTTCACAATATAGGATGCTTCTTGAAATTAACGCATGCATACATCGAGTTGTTTAAACAACCTAATCTAAGTAAAATGATGTGAACATAACCTAAGTAAAATAATAGGAACAACATGATCCAAGGAGGTGCTTACCGTGCTCGGAGTTTTCTACAACGGAGACAAGGTCGACGGGTCCGGTCTCTACAACATCGGTTTCTACACGAAGGAAAAACATCAGTAAGAATCAAAAGATTAAGCAACTACATTCAGATAGATCCAGAGGTTCGGCGCACCAATTTTTAAGTCAGATTAAACAGCTACATTTGGTTCAAGTTATTAAATTGAGAAAGGAGGTCAACTCCTTTCGTGTCCAAGTAGAGATTACGTCCAAAAATAAAAACAGTCCTTCGCTTCTGCGAATAATCGTTCGAAGTAAATAGAGTCCAACGTTCTAACGAAAGCTCGGCAGAGGGTCCTGACCTCTGGAGAGACTATAATCCTAATAGAAGGTTGTTATTCTATGCAAGAATAGTTCATTTAACTTTTCATTCCATTTCAATATTCTTACAGATGAAGACATTTTTAGGAGTTACGATTATTTACGCAAATTGTTATGGCATGCAAATGATATATCTACCAAGTTTGCAATATACGATCGCATAAATAAAAGTATCATTAATTATGCATAGCATTAAACTTTAGTAATGTGCACCTCGATTGCCGCGACAACAAGTTTACGATGAATATCAATTACGCCTTCGGTTGTCTTAGAATCGTGATTTCCTCACGAAGAACCAAAATAGAAGGTCAATTAATAGTTAAGCTATGGATAACCGTAAAATACAACTTCACGCAATAACTAGAGAATGGAACTTCGGCGTAGTTGGAGTAGCGAGATAATGGAATGTCACTAGCTCACTTTGGAACTTCACACTCGATGAAACTTCACGCTCGCCAGGGAGAAACTTCACGCTCGCCAGGGAGAAACTTCACTCGCTAATCACTTGTGAACGTCGTTTTCCCATTCCCTCGATCCTCTTTATATAGCCAGGAAGTTTTCATTTGCGTTAATCACGGAGATTCACAGTGACTCCGTCGCCGTTGTGCAGTTGGTGAGCCGAAAGCAGCAAATGGCCGGTTGCATGCTTGGCAAAGAGACTCGATGCAGAGTAGTAGGCTCACTTTGGAGATGCATGCATGTGAGACTAGGCTTTGGCTGGTTGCATGGATGGGAGAGGATGCTTTGGCCGGTTGCCCACTAGCCGTTCATGGCCCCCCTAGCAATCGATCGCACGCACGTTGGCCTGCCGGCTCCCAGCGCCGTGGTCCTTGGCCGGTCCCTCAATTCCCATCCAAGTGTTGGCCGGTCCCTCAGCTCCCATCCAAGGCCATCACCGGTTCCTCAATTACCATTCAAGGCTTGGCCGGTCCCTCATCTCCCATCCAAGGCCATCACCGGTTCCTGGAGCTCCATAGATCATCGATGGTATACCAGCAACCGGCCAAGACTGGGTTTTCTGCAAATATCGAAAACAGTTGTATCATATTGTAAATACAAAGTTAAAGTTGTGCTAAATACGATTTTTTCCATGAAATATGGATACAGAAGAGAGGTATTTACAATTGGAAAATTAGAGAGTTATTACTATCATTATGAGGTACCACCAAATTACTCTTAAACTTTTGTTACTTCTTAGTACTAACTCACTAGATAGCTTAGTATCTCCAAGGATGGTAAGAAGTCCCGAAAAATTACGGTGAGATGATGTGAGCATCTGTACCTCCCCTACTAGCCCTCATCCAAGTATCAAACACAAAGCATGCAGGATCAGAAGGGCAACCATTTGTTCCATCAAGACTACTACTGGGCATGGGTACACACCACCAATCAATCTCATATTCATTGATCTCATCGACTCCCATCAGAAATCAACTTATTTTTACATATTGCAATCAGATACATCGTTATTTCGCTTGTGCAATAAGCCAAACAGAGTGAGTGATCTAAGCGACATCGGGGGGTGTCACACATCTCCAGGTATTGGTGATGAACATCAAAACTAGTTTTGCTATACAATTAAAAACAAGAACATTCATCCGGCAATGCCAAGAATCATGAAAATGCCGCTTCTGTTGCAATGTAACCGGTCATTACCCTCGTGCCTTCCCTGTCATGAAAAAAACAATTGCAGTTAGCTTCATTAACTAGTGCAAAGATTTCCTCTTTTCAATTACTCCTCATGAGTTCTTGACTATTTTTAAAAATAAAATAAAAATAGTCGCCTTGATGCTTCCAATCCACTATGACCAAAAAAAAAGATACTTCGTTCTTGCTTGTCAACTGTTATCTTTGGGTTTTTTTTTGGCAGTTCAAAACCAAATTAGGGTGACTCGGTGATTATGAGTTCTTTGTTCATATGTTACTCACCGCGCTGAGACGGTCGAGGCCTGTATGATGCAGTGGCCATGTCATCTAGGTCCTGCAATGGGGTCAGATGCTTGATAACTTCATCCATCGACGGACGAGACTTACTATCACGACTAAGGCAGTGGTGGCAGATCTGAGCAACCTTTTGCACCCCTTTGATAGAATAGTTTAGCCCCAAGCGAGGATCTACGACGTGATAGAGCCTTCGCCGATCACTTAGACCTGGCCTTGCCCATGCGACTAGGTTCTGCTCCCCGGTAGGCCGCTTCTTGTCCATTGATCTTCTACCAGTTAACATCTCGAGTAACACAACTCCAAAGCTATAGACATCACTCTTAGATGTCAAATGCCCTGAAAAGTGTATTTGACATGAGCTATGGAACTTGGCATGTTCTGTTGCTAAAAGAAAGAACCATAAACTGATGCTTGGCACTACAATTTTTCTTTCTTCTTTTAGTTATTAGGCAGTCAATATAGATCCTGTAGAAAGTAACCTGCTGGAATGCATACAGTAGTAACGTTTATTTAGAAATGTAAACAGAAACAATTAATACCAAAGTACCAAACAAGTTCCAGATATTCGCGTTTTTATGGTTACACACAAATTCAGGACCATCGAATCATGCTACGAAAGCAGGTATCAGTAGTTCAGTACCAATACCAATACTGCATGCATGAAGAAGAGTGCTCTAAACCACCGGCTTTCGTATATTACTATACCCAAAACAAAACGATATAATAGCATATAACAGAAACACAATAGGCATACATTACCACCATTAAGCATTTATCACTTTAGTATAATTATCAGTTGCTTTAGCTATTGCGATAGCAATAAGTTTCAGCATTCATATCTAGGTAATGCAGTGTATTAAGAACAAAGCATAATACAGAATTCCAAAAAGAAGAAGAAATGGGGGATGAACTACAGTAGGTGAAATGTCAGAGGCAGAACATATGAGAATGAACTATAGGTTGATTGAAATTTTATGCCTTTAAAGAAAATCCTAAGCCATCATAATATTCAATTTTGTAATAAAATAAATATAAATTATTGAGTTCTGAAAAGATTAATCAAGCCAATGTCATATAATCAGAAACCAAGTTGATATTATCACAGCTTAAAGGCTCAGAGAAACATTGTAAAGTACCAACTAGTGACTACATGTCATAGAAATTTTTATCCAAGTAGCTACAGAAACCAAAACTTTCTGCTCGATACCTGTCATTACATACTCAGGTGCAGCATAACCATAGGTGCCAACAACCCGAGTAGAGACATGAGTTTTATCACCTTGAGGACCAGCTTTTGCTAACCCAAAATCTGAAAGTTTTGCATTATAATCCTGCAGAAGCAGAACTCCACCTTTATTAAAGTAACATGCAACATATAAATATGCGATGAAATTGCCGAGATATTACCGAATCAAGAAGAATGTTCGATGTCTTAAAATCCCTGTAAATAACTGGTTTTGGACCTCCATGGAGGAAGGCTAGACCTTTAGCAGCACCAAGAGCAATCTTCATTCTGCAGGACCAAGGTAGGGGAAGAGCCCCTTCAAGATTAAAAATAGTAAGACGACAGGAGCATAAGAGGGGGGAGGGGGGGAATAATCTAAGACCTTACAAATCAAGAAACTTGACAAGAAAGTATAAACAGTCAAATTGGTTAGGCAGGGATGACCAGATGACCCAATAGATAGGTACAATAGGAGAAACTCTATAGAGATCATCGGTGATGTAATGATTTGTATCAAAGGTCCTAGTTTTCAACAACAGTTAGTAATTGAATGGACCATAGTTATCAAGGCGTCGCCTAATCGGTCGGAGGAGGTCGCCTGGGCCAGTGGCCACCTCGCCTGGAGCAAGTTAGGCGCCCTCCCAGGCGTCCAGGCGAGGGGAACTGTTGGCAATGGCGATGAAGTTGAGGTTCAGGTAGCTTCATCTAGGGCTCCCGTCCAAGTCCTTCTCCAACAGCTAGTTCCGGAGCTGCTTCAATTTCAAGCTCCGGGACGGATGCTAAAAGAAAGGCTTCTGCGACCTTTTTCAAGCCACCAACAAAGAGTTCTAAAACAATCCCCCAAATGTACTTGAAGACACAGGAAGAAGTTGTGAAGGAAAGACACAAGAAGGGGGCTTCTCAAATCAGTATCGAGCAAAGCATGAGACCAAAGGAAGATAGGAAGAAGACAAACAGGTATGTAGCCAAGTTTTTCTATGATAATGGCATTCCATTCAACGTTGCAAACTCAAGAAGCTATGAGGAGATGGTTGAGGCCATTGCACAGTTAGACCTGGCTACAAGCCTCCTAGTTACCATGAGTTAAGGGTGCCATATCTTGAGAAAGCAAAAATACAAATTGGTGAGTTAAGGAAGAAGCAAGAGTTGGCTTGGAAGAATTTTGGCTGCTCATTGACGTTATATGGATGGACAGACAAGAGGGGTCGTCACTTAATTAATTTCCTTATCAATTGCCCAAAGTGGACTTTCTTCTTGGAGAGTGTGGATGCATCTAGTGAGTCGCATGATGTAGTGTTGCTGGCGGGTTTACTTGAGAAGAGAATTGAAGAGATCGGCGAGGACAAAATTGTGCAAGTTGTCACAGACAATGGGGCTAACTACAAGGCGGCGGGAAGGATTCTTATGGAGAGGTTTCCCAGACTATATTGGACGCCATGTGCTGCCCACTGCTTGGATCTTATGTTAGAGGATATTGGCAAAATGAAGGAGTTTAGGAAGTGCCTTGCCCAAGCAAAGCATGTCACAATCTTCATTTATAGGCATGTGAGACTTCTTGCTACAATGAGGGATGCGACGAGTGCTAAGGATCTTGTGAGACATGCGACTACTCGGTTTGCCACCTCTTTCCTCACTTTGCAGAGCATCGAGACGCTTTGAGGAAGCTCTTTGTTAGTGACGATTGGAATAGAGCCAAATTGTCTGAGACAGAAACTGGGAAGGATGTAGCGATGATTGTCCTTGCTATGCCATTTTAGAATTCAGTGGAAGATTGCATAAGAGCGTCGCAACCCCTCCTAATTGTCATGAGGTTTGTTGATGGTGATGAAAAGCCCGCAATGTGGGAACTATCCATAGCTATGGATATGGCTAAGAACAAAATCAAGGATTCTTTCCCAACTACAAACAAGGAAAGATTGCTCAAGAAAGTGTTGGCCATTGTTGACAATTGGTGGGAATGTCAAATGGAGCAAAAGCTACATGGGGCTGCTTTGTTTTTGAATCCATCTAGGTTCTTTGACATCTTAGAGAAGGATGAAGATTATGCAACTCACCTACGCATGACATTTAATTTAGTGATTGCAAAGATGTGTCATGGTGATATGGACTTGCTAAGCAGTGTTGATGTCTTAGTTCATGACTATGAGCAGACTCGTGGTAGCTTTAACAAATGAGCTAGCAATCATGCAACGAAAAATAAAGAAACCTCGTAAGTCATACTATCCTGAGTGTATTCAATAATCAATATGACAGTTGACCTTTCTAACATAAACCTTCATATTTGGCTTTAATTGATTGGTGGAAAGCATATGGTGGCCATGCTTTGCCTCTCCAAAAGATTGCAAAGCGGATTGTTGGTCTTTACTGTTCCTCCTCCGATTGCGTGCGCAATTGGAGTGCATTTGAGTTTGTAAGTATTTCAAACCTATAAGATATAGCTTAACCATTCTTATTACATATCAAACGTAACACTTTACCATTCTTCTTACTTTAGATTCATACCAAAAAAAGGAACCAGTTGGAGCATCAGAGGTTGAATGACTTGGTCTACATTCAATACAACACAAAGATCGCATATAGGTTTCAAAGACTTCGTGAAGAAAGTGGTTCTAATCCTTTGATCCTAGAAAAATTTCAATGGGAGAATGAATGGACCAATAAAGACGCAGAACAAATGCATGCCAGTGAGAATGAACTTTTATGGGATCATGTTGATGAAGTTGTTGGTGCATCATTCTCTCTTCGGGGTCACAACCTTCCTAGGATAGCTCGTGGAGATGAAGTTCAAGTTTACGCTAGGCGTGGAGTTGCTACATCTACCCCCCATGAGCTAAGCTCCGACGAAGAAGAAGAGGATGTTGTGTACGATGATTAGAATGTTGAAGGTGACTTCACGCAAGCACCGCAAATTCCTTCTCAAGAGAGCGGTGAAGAAAATATTGAGGAGAGGCATAGTTTGGAGTTGGATGATGAATGAAATTGTTACTATTTCACTCTTTGTGATGTGGCCTTTTACTTTTGTTGTGAATTATGAACTTTGATACTTTGTTGTGCTATTTGGAATTAGTTGTATGTTTTGTTGTTCTATTTGGAACTATTTGTGCCTTTCTATTTGGAACTACTTATTTGCTTGCTTGTCATCTCTAATTTCCTTTCATATGAGGTATATTTCAACACCTCCACCTAATTGTTTGCATTATGCAAAACATTACAATGGTTATCAATGTTATAGCAAATATTGTGACTTTGTAAGTTTGCATCAAACTTAATTGTTTGTTGTTTCCTTATCTTATGTTGCCAGGTTCTGCATTGGTGTTGCTGCAACTTCTGCCAGGTCAGGAGATATGTGCCGCTTTCGTCTTGATGAGGTAAGCATTGAAGATTACACATTTCTACATCTTCATACTCTCATGGATAGAACATATGTGCATTGAAGATTACACATTTTTTGCTTCATATTCTACTTAATTCCATGTCATATAAGATTTTATTTATTATTTTCATCGTCTAATCATCGCCTAGGCGGGCAGGCAGTCCAAGCTCGCCGCGCCTAGCCGGACCACCTGACAACTATGGAATGGACAGCACCTGAATAAGTAGAGAGGTCAAGTCTTAGGGTTCAACAACAGGGATTCTAAAACTTTATAGCTATAACTATTGTGAAGTTTGTACTGTAAAAAATAATTCAGCATATCACTTGGAGATAAAACAGATAGACATCCAAAGGGCTTCAGACTATTTTTGCCCATTTTGGGAAAAGCTATTTATATCTTTAAAAAGAATTTCAATATGTTTAAATTCGGCAAGAAAGGTTCCCCAAGCTATGAGAATATCTACATGCTCAGTATTCATTTTCTTATGAAATGAATGGTTATGCTAATACATTGGCACAAGAAAGTACACATATATGGCCCTCATGAATTAAAAGTATGATGTCAGACTCATTTATTTTAAATGAAATTTTCCGATTTTCAGGAGTAAATATAGAATATAGTAACACTAAATCTAAAAACAATAACATTAAAATACTAACGCATGTAGTTGATTGCTTACTTCTGAAAAGATGATTTTCAAGACTTCCTCGAGCCATGAACTCGTATACAAGCAGCCTTTGATCATCCTCGATACAATACCCGATCAGCTTAACAAGGTGTTTGTGATGCAATTGTCCCAGAAAGTCCACTTCTGCCTGCAAATATGAATTTGTTGGAAGTTACAATTCCAACTAAAGAAAGAAAATTATGAGGCATGCAAAATGCTTACCACCCATTCTCTATGACCTTGAAGAGCATCTGGCTTCAAACTTTTGACAGCTACAGTAAGACCAGTGCCGGGTTTTGCAGGAGCTGTGCTGTTCGGCTCAATCCACCCCTTGAAAACATACCCAAACCCACCCTCTCCAAGAATACTGTCTGGCCTAAAGTTAACGGTGGCAGATTTCAACTCTTGGAAAGTAAATTGAAGTAGCTTAGGTGGTGTTTTCTTTTCAGTTGTTGAATTAACACCATTTTCATCAAGGTTTGTCTGAAAATGATCAGCAAGATCTCGATTGCTAGCGTTTAGATATCTTGTCTCCGCTGCTACAGAGAGAAAAAAAATGCTTGAGCATTTCACCCAAAAACTGGAAATTTACCAACACAAACTACTAAGTAGATATCATGGCTATACCCTCCAAAATGCACTTTGAGAATACTGTTCCCAAATTAAGCTTGAAAGTATATAAGCTAAGATGGAACATATTTACCAAGGCCAAAATTTATTACCTCTTGGGCTCCCCCACATATAAAAAATGGTCAACCAAGTAGATAGACATTGACCCAAGAGTATTATATACAAGGCAGATAATCCAAAATGGTTATTCTCAGCTTTTAATATAGGACAAAACCCATCCAGTTGACTTGGAGAGTATATTTCTTATATTATCCAGGTTAATCATCCGCTGTGTCACTGTCAGTCAATATGATCAGCACTAACAGCAGAAAGCAACACAATTATACGTATTTTGCTCCTGAACAAAAGGATCAAAGGCTTGCTTTATGCTTCTGTCGTATTTGCCATATGTTCTTCTTCAGTTATTGCACAAGGATAAGAAATTCTCATTTGACCATTGAAATGTATCGTGATGAATTGCATAACACAATTGGCATTAAAATACGAGGAGCAAAAACCATTGATCTGAAGCGGATTTCACATAAAACATAACTTTTCTTTGTCCAAACATAAAACATACCATTCCTCTTTTTGTAGAACATAAATCATATATATGGCACAAGTTGTTTAAGATTACGACAATCGTGTCTACTGTAACTTAATGAAATAAGCGAGGTTCAAACCACTAGGTTTCCCAGGTGCCCCTTTGTCAGCTCGGTACCAAAGAAACACATTCCAATTCCATGTAGAAGGTCCATGCCACCCACCTCTAAGGAAAAAAGAAAGAAGTAAATGCCACCCAATGTTGTGTTAGAAATCAGTGCCTTATCACCATGAATGGCTTATTGTGACAAGCTGGCGACTACATTGCATGCTTTGACATTACTAGTAAGGACATGAATGCGATACGTCTACTGATAAACAACATAAGAGCACTCTACTACTATTTGGTCTGAATTTCTGTTGCAAGGTTGAAACTTTATTCCCAATTTCCATTTCACCTTTTAATATTTCCATGTCAGTTACATCATGACAATACTAAGCAAAACCATCCGATCAAACACACAACAGATCAGTCTCCAATGAACACGAAACGAATCCAACAAATAATCCTGGGAAACACTCCGCTCACTAACGAACAAACAAGCGAAATCTTTCCCAGAACTGAACAAAAGGGATCCCAATCCCACCAACCAACCAAAAACCAAACCAAGCGTTAAAAAAAACAGGTGAGAAAATAACAAGAAACCACCTGCGTCGTGGACGTGGCTGCCCTTGGCCGCGCCGCCACCGGCCTCGGCGCCGGCCGCGGCCGGCGGGCGGAAGCAGGCCCCCCTGACGCCGCGCGCGACGGCGGCCCAGCACCCACAGCCGCCGCGCTCCGCCCGGTGCTGGGGAGGAGGCATCTTCTCCCTGTTCCTCGCTCTGCTTCTTGCGGCACTACTCTCCTACCACTACTACATCCATCCACACGACCGGTTCCTCGCTCTGCTTTTCTTTCGCCCTCCTCCCCGTCGCCGTCCAAACCCCCCAATAGATAAGTACGCGCGGTGCGGTTGCGCAAAAGCGAAAGCGAAAGGGAGAGAGAGAGAGAGAGAAAGGCGACGCCTGGTGCGTGGTGGGACTCGGGAGTACACAAGTCGGAGAAGCAAGACAGCGCGGGAGAATGAAATGCGCGGGTGGGTGGGTGGGAACGGAGTGGGGTGGCCGGGTCGGTGGGCCGTCACCACGGCCACCACCAGCACTGGCACTACCAGCGCAATGGATCGCCGTCGTCGCCGTCATCATGACGGCGATGGCCCGTAGCGGCAGATGCGGCCAAGGGGGGAAAGGGGCTTTTGCGCCGATCTTTTCGCCGCTGCCGCCCGCCCGCCCGCCTCACCCGCTGCATCCGCTTTAGCCGTGTGGTCTCTCTCACTGCCTGCCTGCCTGAGCTGCGCGGGCGGAAATGGAGGTTGGCTAGCCAACAATGGCCGTATCTCGCATCTACCGTCCTGTGAGCTTCCTTTTACCAGGGGATCGATTCGATTCCCTCCATGGGGTGGGAAGTGGGAACCAGGTTAACCAAACCGAAACTGAAAAAACCGATGGAAAACCGAAATTGGAAATTCGAAAGTATCGAGCCAAAAATCGCTGGAAAATCGTTAGAAACCGAAGAGTTTCAAAACCGAGCATTTGAACAAAAAACATTCAAAACAAATTTAAAAAAAACGAAAATCATTCGGTTTTCTCGAAAACCCATCGGTTTTCTCGAAAAACCGATCGGTTTGCTCGAAAAACCGATCGGCGAGTTGAACGTTTTGGGCGATCGGTTTTTTGAGCGGTTTTCGTCGGTTTCTTCGAAAAACCGCTCGGTTTTCACCGGTTTTCGATCGGTTTACATCGCATAAATTTTTTCAAATTTTTTGATTTTTTTGAATTATTTTTTTAATTGAACCGGTTTACCGACCGGTTTAGGATTTCGAACCAGCTCGATACGGTCGAAAACCGCGATTTTCGAACGGTTTTCGTCGGTTTTGTGAACCCTGGTGGGAACCTACACAACACAGACTGCAGCCTCAAATGCGTTAAAACAAGGAATCTTTGGCTCGGCCCTTTTGCACAGTAAAATTGCAAATATATTCCCTTTTCACACCGTGTTTAGAAGGGGTACGCGATACCTATCACATTTTTGTAGGTGATATCTTGCCGACTTCGCGGTAGCACAGTCCATCACAATAGGCAAAGAGCTGTCACGTAACCTAAGCTCGGCAGCACGCTTTCTGTACCGCAACACCTTGATTAATTAAGTGACTAATGGACTAACCGTCAAGAAATTGATTAATTAAGTGATTAAGGGACTAATAGGCAAGGAATTTGTACCAAGGAAGGCATGCTCGGTAGGGGGGCCGCTGAGCTACTGGTTCGTGGTAAGTGCTGCTGAGCTTGGGGTACACGGGCAACATCGGTGAGGTGCTACAGTATGAGAGCGCGGCAAGTGACACGTGTCACCTACCGTTGCTTTCGCAATGAGAAAGGTGGCTAGATTTTCAATTTTATTCGGACAGAGGCTAATATATGAAAAAAAAAATAACAATGTGCAATGGGGCTAATGAAACTAAAGCTTCTAAAACAAGAGCTCTTTGACGGTACACTATATTTAATATGGATTGCCCACTCTTTTCAATTAAATGGATCATATTAGCTAGTATGTATTTATAATTCCTCTTATAATAGAATAGTAGTAGTAATTAATATCCTCAATAAATCAATGAATATATTTAATTTCTACTATTCACTATATACTTATCAGTGTAATGCACTGTAAAAATCCTCTGAAACAAAAGGCGAGGCTTCGTTAATTCTTGAATCTCGACATTTGGGTCTAAGGTTCCCACGAATACGATTAAGATATAAGTAGGATTGTTTTCGTGTCATGGGATCAGGATCGCAGGGTCAGATATAAAGGTATTAAGATCACTTGCGATTGTGCCTCAAAAATCATAATTTTAAAGATCGTAAGGTCTAACTATGTTCCTATGTACAATAACTCAATATATTGATCGTAATGCTAATAACTTAGCTTTGGTCCCTCGTAAGAAGTGATAAAACTTCAAAAGAAGGTAGCAATAATTAGATAATGTAATTATATTTGACTACTGCAAATAAAATTCTACTCACATTGTTAGTTTTGGACCCTTACTGGGCCAACCGCCTGCCTGTTGCTCCTTTCCGCCCTTGCTTAATTAGTTACAAGCTAACCAAGATATTCACCTTTTTAAATTTTTGATACTTTTGATACTAACTCAATATATACTTCGATTTGATACATTTTGACACTAACTTAATATATACTTCGATACATTCTAAGGATGATAAAAAGTCTCAAACCTTTGAGGTAGTCTTTTTTTCTAAGGAACTAAAAAGGCTAGTTCCTGGAGAGGCTGAAGCTGGAAAAAGGGTTAGTTGGAGGAGCTTACGCTTTAAGCTGAAGCTTCGGCCAAGCATGATCCTTCGAACGGGTAGAAAAGACAACAGCAAAAGCAAGCCATCCAGCATTCAGATAATCACATTTACTATTCCTGGGGAAGAAAAGGTGCAAAAGGAGGGATAAAAAAAATAGGAGGCAAAAGAGAAACTTTTCTTCTACAATAACGAAAGAGCAAAAGAGACGACCGATTTAGTTACACGCCAAACCGCTATTAGTGGCAACCACTATAACCAAGCAAACACCACTACTCCCAAAGCAATGGAAGCATATACATACACATAAGATGATCAATATGATCTGCTCAAAAGAAAAGGGAAAGAGATGATCACTTTGATATGATGCGGTCAAGCGCGCCTAACGCCAAGGCTGCTCTAGTAGGCCTTGAACAACTCTCTTCTCCATGCTGATGAAATTTCCAGTGCTAACCATCTCCAAGCTAGCCGGCCATGGACGACTCCCGAGCGAGGTCTCCATCTCTTCCGGATTGCGCTGCGCCCACGGGGGCTGCATGACCTTCCTCAGCCTGTCTAGCTTCTCTGCGACATCTTTCATCGCCGGCCGCCGCTTCTCGCCAGTCATCTCCGGGCACTGCATGCTTCGCAAGCTCCGTGGTCTACTCAAGCAGCTCAGCATTCCCATCACTCGATGTGATCATCTATCACGTCCAGCAGTCTGTCCTCCTTCGCAGCGCACAAGAAGCTCAGCGAAAGGCTCCTATCGTTTTCAGGCCCTTCAAGGTTGAATGCCTTCTCGCCGGTGATCAGCTCTAGGAGAGCAACGCCGAAGCTGTACGCATCACTCTTATCCGGCAGCTGGCACCTTTGCGGCATAGTTCTCATCAAGAAGTATGTTGGGGGATTTGAAATCACCGTGAAGGATAGGAGGCGACGCCCAGGAATGTAGGTAATATAATGCCTGATGGGCAGATTCATGGACAATCCGTAGTCGAGGTAGGAAGCGTATGTTGTGGCAGCCATTAATTGCTGCCATGGATGAAGTGCAACAGTGTGCCGTTGGAGATGAATTCGTAAACTAGCATTGGGGCCTCCACTTCGAGGCAGTAGCCTAGGAGCTTGACGATGTTCTTATGGTTGATCTGGGAAAAGATCAGCACCTCCTTGCCAAACTCTTCTGCTGCTGCTTGTCAGTCATCGACATGCACCAGCACCCACTACTACAGAATGGTACATCACTATCGCTTCATCTGTATCGGTTCCTAACTTGTGATGGAAAAACCGATTGTGATATGTATGCGTAACCAATCATTTTTAGAAACGTGGTCAACAGTGTCGGTTCTAGCTTAGAACTGATAGTGATGAGGGGCACTCATCGATTAGTCGGTTCTAGGCCGAACCGATCGTGATGAGGGTGCCCCTCATCACGATCGGTTCGGCCTAGAACCGACTAATCGATGATGGTATGTTAATAGTATCGGTTACGGGCTAGAACCGACATCGATGAGGAGCACCCTCATCGCTGTCGGTTCTAATCTAGAACCGACAATCGATGATGGTATGTTAATAGTGTCGGTTTTGGGCAAGAACCGACATCGATGAGGTGCACCCTCATCACAAATGGTTCTCGACAAGAACCGACATTGATGATCAGCGTGTCAACGGTGTTGGTTACGGGCTAGAACCGACACTAATGACCAAAATCAGTGTCTAAATTCAAATTCACATAACTTTCACGTTTTAAATCCAAAAATTATGAAATAAATTTCTAAATTCATGTTTCATCCCGTAGATTCGAAATATGCAAAAAATACTCTATGTTTGACCTCTGTTTAAAATTCAGATTTGAATTTAAAGATTAGGTTAAAACATGCATGCTATTTTGTAGAATTTAAACAAATGAACTCCAAACTTAATGAAACAGATTTTGTTGGAATTATGAGGTTATAAGTAACTCAAAGCTGTAAAAATATTTAAGTTAGAACCAACACAGATAAGGAGATGTGTATGTTTGGTAACTTTTGACTCGTAACTCCGATCGAGGTGTTCTTTGGCTCGTTAGAAAGATAATGAAAAATAGTATCCGAAAATGATAAGTGCGAGAAAATTAGATGGTTAGATCTTGAACTTTTGGGCGAGTGCATGTGTGCGAGAAAATCAGAATTCCAAAAAAACATCGTTTAGGGCCTCAAAACGGCCTCCGAAGTTTTGTAGCCGTTTCGGTCTCTTTTTTTTGTCTTTTCGTATGCTCCAAACCGTATTCTTCGTGATCATAGATAATATATATATATATATATATGCTCAACCCGTATTTGGAGTATGAGAATACTAAAATCGATGTTCGGGTGCTCTGTGAGGTTAAAGGGAATGGGACGCGTTATATTTCAGATGTGATCATACTAACACTATAGTACCAGACCATATACAAACTTTGAAGTTAAGCGTGCTTGGGCGAGAGTAGTGCTGGGATGGGTGACCTCTCGGGAATTGCCTGTATTGTGTTAAAATCGGCGATAGAGAGGACCTGGGAAGTCCACGTGCTGTGTTAAAACCATCATATGACACATCTGTGTCGGTTCCCAACTTGTGTCGGTTCTAGTTGGTAATTTGTGTCGGTTCTAGTTGGGAACCGACTGTGATGACCCCTCATCTGTGTCGGTTCTAGTTGGGAACCGACTGAGATGACCCCTCATCTGTGTCGGTTCTAGATAGGAACCGACTGTAATAATAGATTATTACTGTCGGGTGAGAACCGACTGTGATAGAGCCTGTTTATCACTGTCGTTGGACTTTGTATCGCTATCAAAACCGATAGTGATGACGAAAAAGAACCGATTGTGATGTCCTATTCTGTAGTAGTGACCGTTTGATCGCGATAGGATGGCTGCTGACGAGTACCCATGGCATGGGTACCCCCATCAGCCCGGAAACACGAGCAGTGACAATCATGGCGGAGGCCCAAAGACTTGGGCCACGGAGAAAAGACCAGACTGTGCGGGGCCGACCCTGGGCGGTCGGCGCCCTCCGACCTCGGGAGGTCGGCGGGACCCGACCGCCTAGTAATAAAGCGCCTGACGACAAGCTCCACACGCAGCGCACGAGCGCCAGGGGCCACGCCTGTCGAGGTCGCCTTATGCGCGGCGTCCCTCGACATCCGTGTCGGGGTAGGCGGCTCCTTCCCAAGACTGTCGAGGAGCCACCAAGAAGTCAAGCCTCGCCCCATCGCTGGCACACCGCAGAGGAGCGCGCCACTCCGAGGCCAAGGCAAGGTCAAAGCGCCATTAAAGCCACCGAGGCCGACAGAGCACCACGCGACACGCCACCTGCATAAAGACTACGCAAGATCAGACGCCACAGAACCACCAACCTCGCCAGACGGCAGGGGTTTGTCGGACAAGACAGAACCAGGCGTCAAGACGTGCAGGCCCTTTCCTCGTAGTTTTCACAACTCCGTGTAACCTGCCTCCTCCGTCTATATAAGGAGAGGCAGACTCCGAGAGGGAGGGGCGCGGAGAAAAGCAGTCTTCTAGGTAGCCTCGACTCCTAGCGAAAACATCAAGGGATCGGACACCGACCGTCCGCCTCGCTTGTACACCCTTGTCCATCTCCCAAAGATCAATACATCCACACCGCACGAATCGAGTAGGGACATTCGGCCCGAACCAAGATACATCTTCTCGACTCCTTGAGTCGACCATTCGGGAGAGGGAGCGCGACCCATCCGACCATAAATTCGTATTGCGGTGCACGAAACACCGGCAAGCGGTTAGCGCGCTGTAGGGGCTCTCGCGGCGTCTTCACCGACATCCTCATCTTCGGTTCCCATTCTCCTCCTCGATGGCTTCCTCCCACAACGATTCGCCGATGTCGAGGGATCGATCCGCTTTGCCGCTCGATTTCATCGCTACTACGGCTGGGGAGCTTGTCCTCGTTCTCGCCGCTGCCTGGACCGGACGCCCTCAAGCCTGGATGCGATTGCGACGTCCTCAAGAACCTCGGCCTCGAGGCCTCACAAGAAGCCGCTGCGGCGTCTGGGCTACTGGCACTACCCGGCAACATTGCCTACGGATCGCGGCGGCGGCGACTCCACCTCCACGAAGCTCTCAACTTCGTGGCCATGGCCGTTACGCGGCTTCCCTCCACGACCTACTAGCGGATTCCTCCACCACGGCTCGGCTCCGATAAGGAGTACCCCCCTCGCAGGGCGTACCCCCGTGAGTGCAACATGACGGGTGCGGCGGAGCCATCCTCCACCCCCGGGACTCTCCTCCCACACGACGAGGCGCGGCGGGAGGAATCCCGGCGGGAAGACGACGCACAGCACCTAACGCTTCACGACCTTCGGCGGCCAGCGAGGAGTTAGAAGCTCGAAGGCCGAGCTCGACAAGCTCCAGCCGAATCGAGCACCGTCACCCTAACCCACCACCCGTCTCGGCGCGCGCCGTGTGCGTCAGTGCATCGACAATTGGCCGAGAAGTGAACGACCTTCCGTTCTTCCCTCACGCCAACCAGAACATTGCCGCGGCGGCAATGCTGCTCCGAGGGCTGCCTGAGCCAACGGAACCTGAAGCCAAGGCCACCTATCAGAACCTCCGGATCGGTAGAGCGTCTTTGTCGCTCAAAGACGCCCAAGGTTCTGGCTCCGGCGAGGCGCCACTTCGGGCCACTGGCCACTCCCTCACGGGTCGACGGAGCCCACCAAGACGGCCCCGCCCACGAACTCCCAGGCATCATACACCCGGTGCGCCATCGCTGGGGACAAGTATGATCTCCGCACCACCTCGAGGCGCGAAGGAGAGCTACCGACGCAAGAAGACCCTCGCAAGTCGCCGAGAAGCGGCGACGCAACCATCCCGACTCCAGGATTCGACGGTCTTGGGCGCGCGTTCACCCGCCGCATCCGCAACGCCGACTTCGGCCGATTCCGGCTCCGACCAACATAACCAAGTACACGGGGCTACCAACCCCAATACCGGTTAGAAGACTATCGGCTCGCTGTCGAAATGGGGAGCGACGGACGACTCCTTCGTTATCCAAGACCTCCCCATCTATCTTGCGGACTCGGCTCGAGCATGGCTCGAGTACTGCTCACAGATACCATCGGCACTGGGCCGACTGACGAACCTCTTCGTCGGAAATTTCGTGGCACATACAAACGCCCGGCAACTCCTGGGATCTCAAGAGCTGCAAGCGGCAATGGGAGACCCTCCGGGACTACATCCGCCGCTTCTCCCAGCAGTGCAACGAGCTCCCCGACATCCGCGACGCCGACGTCGTCGGGGCGTTCATCTACGGCACCACGTGCGAGGCCCTGGTCCACAAGTTGGGCTGTGCGAAGCCCCGGACCACCAAGGAGCTCCTCGACATCACCACCAACCATGCCTCCGGCGAGGAGGCCGTGGGAGCCATCTTTGAAAGAAAGACGGCCCACAAGACAGCCAGCCTCGGAGCCGGCGCCTCCGACCGCCCGACAAAAGGAAGCGGAAGGGGAAGGTGGTCACGAAGGCCGAATGGTCGCTGCCGACCGACCGCTAAACAAAGAGCTCGGCAGGCGCCGACCGATTCGAGAAATTGATGGATAGTTCGTGCGAACCACGACTATCCCGTCAAACACAAGTATCGGAGGCTGCGAAGTCTGGGCGATTTCTCTCGAAAACCCCACGACATCACGGGGTAAGGAAGAAGCGCGACCCGTCGGCAGCCGGGGCAAAAGTGATGAGCCGGTCGACGAGTTCCCACAACTCGACGGCTGCCTCATGATCTTCGGGGGGGCGGAGTGCTACGCCGACAAGCGACGGTTGAAGCTTGCCCACCGGGAGGTCCACACGGCTACCCCCGCCGTGCCCACCTACTGAGGTGGTCGGAATGCCCGATCGCCTTCGACCGGACCGACCACCCCGACCACATCCCGCACCGGACGCTTATCCGCTCGCCGTCGACCCCATCGTGGGGACGGCGCTGACCAAGGTGCTCATGGGCGGCGGCGGCGATCTCAACATCATGTATGTTGAGACCCTGGATGCCCTGGGTCCTCGCCCGCCCTCCGGCCGAGCAAGGCGCCCTTCCACGGCGTCGTACTGTGCCAACAGGCCCACCCCTCGGCAGGTCGGCTGCCCATCACCTTTGGGAGCAGGACAACTTCCGCGACCGAGCCTCACTTTCGAGGTTGTGGACTTCCCCGGCTCCTACCACGCCATTCTGGGACGACCATGCTACGCGAAGTTCATGGCGGTCCCCAATTACACCTACCTCAAGCTGAAGATGCCAGGGCCGCAAGGTGTCATCACCGTGGCCACATCTTTCCAGCTCGCCTACAACTGCGAGCGAAGCAGCTGCGAGCTGGCCTCAGCAGTCGTCGCTTCCGCCGAGCTCGCCCAGCTCCAGGAGAAGGTCTCCGGATCCGCCCCCGACTCCAGCAAGTCGGGGCCTAGCTCTTTCAAGTCCGCGGAGGACACGAAGGAGGTCGCTGTTGATCCCGAAGATCCCGCCAAGACCGTGCGGATCGGGGCCGCCCTCACCACCAAATAGGAAGGCGCGCTCGTCGACTTCCTCCAAGCAAACCGAGACGTCTTCGCTTGGAGACCCTCGGACATGCCAGGAGTCCCGAAGGAGGTCGCCGAGCACTCCCTGAACATTCGACCGGGATCCAGACCGATCGCCCAGCGCCTCCGCCGTTTCGACGAAGAGAAGCGACGGGCCATTGGGGAAGAGATCGCCAAACTTTTGGCCGCCGGTTTTATAAGGGAGGTGCGTCACCCCGAGTGGCTCGCCAATCCCGTCCTTGTAAAGAAAAAGTCGGGGCAATGGAGAATGTGTGTTGACTACACGAGCCTCAACAAGGCCTATCCGAAAGATCCATTCCCATTACCTCGCATCGACCAGGTCGTGGACTCCACCGCCGGGTGCGAGTCCCTCTCTTTTTTGGATGCCTACTCGGGCTATCACCAGATTGCGATGAAGGAGTCCGATCAGCTCGCGACCTCCTTCATCACCCGTGACGGCCATCGTCTTTGTTACGTCACGATGCCTTTTGGTCTGAAAAACGCAGGCGCCACGTACCAGCGGTGTATGCAGGCATGTTTCTCAGACCAAATTGGCCGTAACATCGAGGCCTACGTCGACGACATCGTTGTCAAAACCAGGAAGACCGATGACCTCATCGCCGACCTAGAAGAGACTTTTGCGAACCTCCGACGGTTTCGCATAAAGCTCAACCCCGAGAAATGCGTCTTCGGGGTCCCAAAGGGCAAGTTGCTGGGATTCATCGTCTCCGAGCGCGGCATCGAAGCCAACCGTGACAAGATCTCCGCTATCGCAAGGATGGGGCCAATCAACGATCTGAAAGGAGTTCAAAGGCTGATGGGATGCCTCGCGGCACTAAGTCGCCAGATCCGCCTCGAACGCGGATGCCACTCTACAAGCTGATGAAGAAGTCCGACCGCTTTTCCTGGACCGACGAAGCTCAGGAAGCCTTCAGTCGACTAAAGGCCTTTCTGACCTCACCTCCGGTCCTGGTCGCCCCGGAGCCACAGGAACCTTTGCTCCTCTACATCGCCGCCACGACTCAGGTCGTCAGCACGGCACTGGTTGTGGAGCGAGCGGAGGAAGGCCGCGTTCTCAAGGTGCAGAGGCTGGTCTACTTCGTCAGCGAGGTGCTCTCCGAAACAAAGGTCCGATATCCTCAGATACAGAAGCTACTGTACTCGGTGCTCATCACCAAGAGGAAGCTTGCCCATTACTTCGATCGACACCCCATCTCCGTGGTAACCTCCTCACCACTCGGAGAAGTCGTCCACAACCGCGACATAGAACCGGAAGGATCGCCAAATGGGCTCTCGAGCTCAACGGCCTCGACATATCGTGACGTCCCCAGGACGGCGATCAAGTCCTGTGTCTTGGCGGACTTTGTCGCCGAGTGGACCGAGGCGCAAGTCCTGCGGCGGCCGAGGACCCGAGTAATCGACGATGTACTTCGATGGGTCTTACACCAAGAACGGGCCGGCGCTGGGTCGTCATCATCTCCCCACTCGGCAACAAACTCCCAGACGCCATACGACTACTCTTCGACGCCACCAACAATGTCGCCGAGCACGAAGCCCTCGTCAATGGCCTTCGGATCGCGCCGACACTGGCGCCACGACGGCTCAACGTTCACGGGCGACTCCAAGCTGGTCGTCGACCAAGTGATGAAAGCCACCGAGCCCCGTGACGCTCGGATGGCCGCTTACTGCCTGGAGGTCCGCAAGCTCGAGGAGAAGTTCAAGGGTTTCGAGCTCCATCATAGCTACCGACGCTTCTAGCGGTGAAGCCGACTCCTCGCCAACCTTGCCTCCGGAAGGGGCCGGTTCCTGGAATCTTCGTCTCCGACCTCAAGACCCTTCAATCCGGTTGGAACCGAGTGCTGAGGGCGCCGCCGACCCCCCAAAGGCGGGCGGCCCCACTGATCTTCGGTCAGATGCCCCCCCGCCTGGGTCGGAATTGGGCATCCTGAGCATCGAAACCGATCGAGGCGACCGCTTGTCGATCGATTGACAAGCGGGTCGCTCCCGCCGATACCAGAGGCTCGGCGCCTCGCTTCGGCGGGCTAAGTCATTCGCCCCGATCGAGGGCGCCCTCTACAAGAGGAGCCCGTCCGAATCCTTCAAAAGTGCGTCCGACCGACCAAGGGAAGCACCTTCTGCTGGACATCCACGACGGGTGTGCGGGCACCATGCAGCGCCATGTCCCTGGTAGGAAAGGCCTTCCGACAAGGTTTTTATCGCCGACCAGAGCAGATGCGACCCAAATCGTCCGCACTGCGAAGGATGCCAATTCTTCGCCAGCAGACGCATCTTCCTCGCGCAAGTCCTGCAGACGATCCCCATCACGTGGCCCTTCGCGGTTTGGGGGCTCGACCTGGTCGGACCCTTCAAAAAGGCGCCCGGGGGCTTCACTCACTTACTTGTCGCCGTAGACAAGTTCACAAAGTGGATTGAAGCAAAGCCATTGGCAAAGATCACATCGGCGCAGGCAGCAAGTTTCTTCCGCGACATTGTCTACCGCTTCGGGGTGCCCAACTCCATCATCACCGACAACGGGACGCAGTTCACAGGAAAGGAGTTCCTCGAGTTCTGCAACGATTTCAACATCCGAGTCGACTGGGCAGCAGTCGCGCATCCCCGGGCCAACGGCCAGGCCGAGCGAGCCAACGGCATGATCCTCCAAGGACTCAAGCCGCGAATCTTCACCGATCAAGAAATTCGCGGGACGGTGGGCCGCCGAGCTACCGCCCGTTCTTTGGAGTCTACGAACCACACCAACCCGGTCGACCGGGTTCACGCCTTTTTTCTTAGTGTTCGGAGCGGAGGCTGTGCTCCCGACCGACCTTGAGTACGGTGCGCCAAGGGTGCAGAACTACAACAGCACACGGGGGACCAAGGAGCAGCAGGATGACCTCGACCAACTCGACGAGGCTCGGGATGTCGCGGTCTTGCGGTCGGCTAAATATCAGCAAGGCGTCGCTACCACCGACGGTCCGCGGCCGCTTCGCTCAAGTCGGCGACTTAGTGCTACGCCAAGTCCAATCCGCGAAGAACAGGCACAAGCTCTCCCCGCCCTGGGAGGGCCCTTTCACCATCGCGGAAGTCCTCCGACCTGGCACTTTCCGCCTCAAGGACACCGAAGGAAATCTCGTGACCAACGCGTGGAACATAGAGAAGCTGAGAAAGTTCTATTCTTAGTCAATCTCTCCCCCCTCTTTGTTACCACTCGAAAAACACTTGAGCAAAGGGAAGCCGTAACTCTCGGACCACCAACCAAGTGCTTTCCCTTTTTTCCATCTTTTTGCCTGCCGCAAGTACTGCGACCTACGCCCCGAAAGCGAAGGTCCCGAAGCAGTACTCTGCGCATTGCAAAAACCGCTGACACAAGAACAACCGACCTACGGTTGGACGGGTCATTTCGGCGGCAAACACGCAAGAAATTCCGCCTCCAACCTACGCTGGATCCGCTGCGATCCCAAAGGACTACGGATATGGGCGAATCATAAGCGCAAAAAGTCCTCAAAGAAGAAAGAAGAAACGGGAAGCGAAGCAGCACTTTATTTATCTATGGAGGAACATCAGCCCAAACCCGAAAGGAACCACTCGCCAAGGCCCCTTTACTCGGCAAAGGCGCGATACTCCTCCTGGTGTGCGCCCAGCCAGCCGACCGACGCGTGACGTCGCTCAGTCACCGCCCGGATCAGCGGCGCCCTCACCTCCCACAGCCGGGGAATGCCCGCGACAAGGATGCCGACTCGCCGCGCATCCCCACGCACGGCTTCGGCCTCGACCTCCGCCACCACCCGCAGCCAGGCTTGCTCGTCGCCCACCTCCTCTCGAAGTTGTGTGTAGCGGTCCGCCATAGCACGCGAACCAAGTTCGTTTGGCGGCAGTCTTGGCGAAGTAACAAGCACTATGGCGCCTCTCCTTTTATAACCTGCGGCACGGAAGACGAAGCACCCCAAGTCGCCAAAACAGTGCAGGAGAAGCAGAAGACGAAGCGCCTTGGGGTCACGCAACGACGCAGAATACAAAGCACCCAGCGTCAGTTCCGAAATCGGCACGATCCCCCAGGCGAGTTAAATCCACCCTTATCCTCGAAAGTATAAAGTTCCTCTTCGAAAAAAATCGCACACCCGCCATGAGCTCAAGCGGCGCGTGGCGACTGCACCCTCAGTCCCCACGCACCACTCGGGGGCTGCCCTGTGACCTCAGGGGTCGGCGACCCAAATCGATAACCGGTTACCACTCCGACCGAGCTCCCCTCATGGTAACCTCCTCAAAACCAAAATGCTACGGCCCACGCCCCTGCGGCTACGGTTTCGAAGTAGCACTTTGCGCAAAAAGGAGGCTACCTGAGCGAAGGGCCGAGCGGCGGTCGGACGGAGCCTTTCGATATAGATCGGCGAGCCGATCGATCAAACAAATCTCGTGGCAACCTCCTCGAGCCGAATGCTACAACCTAAGCCCCAACGGCTACGGCTCCCAAGTAGCATTCAACGCAAAAAGGAAGCCGCCCGAGCATAAGATAGTTTGATCGACCAGGGTCGCTAACCCAAGCGGTACTCCGACCGACCGAGCTATCTACCTCGGGACTTGTTCCCTCTAGCCCAAAAAGTACTACGGCCTACGCCTCCGCGGCTACGGCTTCGAAGTAGCACTCTGCGGGGGGGAAACGAGTCCTCCGAGCAAGAGACGCCAGGGACGGTCGGAGCACCTCCGCTCGGGTCAGCGATCTAACCTACCAAGCGCAAGCTTCGCAAAGAGGGCGGTCCGACCTAGGCACCCCTCCGCAAAGCTATCGCTCGAGATAGCTCGTCCTATCCCGTGATCTCTCTGGACGGGATTGAAGCAACACCTACGCTCTCGGGCACTTCGCTGGCCCTGCAGCTATGGTCGTAAGATTGCCCAATTTCATAGAAAAAGCACGGGATAGACGAGCAAAATAACTTAAAGCAACCCGACACTTCGAACTCAGTCAGGGTAATCATGTTCATTACATACATTGCCAAAAAAGCAAAAAGAAGGAAAACTAATCTTCCTCCCCCTTCCGACGGAGGATTTCGCGCGGCGAGATTCGGCCGGCAATCTCTTGGGCGCACGGATCGACCCGGGCCATGAACGCGTCGACCTCTTCGTCGCTTTGGCCAACAAAGAACGCCGCCTCCGACCGCCTCAAGGTCGACGCCGTCATAATAAGAGACGGTGTTGACCAGGGCCGAGGAAGCGCTGGCACCGCCGCTTCCCGCACCGACGCCTCGACGCGCTCCAGGATCCATCCAAGCATGGCGGGGATGGCGCTGGGGCCCGGAGTAAGCCCGAACAGCCGGTCACAGGCGGCCTGGACGCCCACATGGAGGACCGTCAGCTGGGCCGTCGTATCGGCCGCATCCCTCTCCGCCAGCCGCTTGTCCAAAAGGGCCGAGTCGCGCGACTCGACCGCGCCGCGTCTCGTCCTCCACCGCCACCCTTCGCGACTCCCAGCACGTCGCTAAGGCTTTTTCGCAGATCTGCAGGACGAAACGACGCCGGGGACGCCGTGGTGACTCCGGAAGAACGAACTACTCACCACCACGGAAGCTTCCTTGGCGCGAAGTTCCTCCTCGACCTTGGCACGCGCTTCCCGGTCGGCCGTAGCACGGTCGGCAAGCTCCTTCACCGTCACGAGCTCCCCCCGAGCGAGATCCCGCTCGGCGCGAAGCTGGTCGGCCTCCCTGCGGACCGACTCGCATTCCTCCCGATAGAGGGCGGCCTCCGCCCGGGCGGATACTGCCGCACTGTCTGCAGAAGTCTTGGCCGCTTCCGCATCCGCCAGGGACGACCTGGCCCTCTCTCCCTCGGTGGCCAACGACTCCGCAAGTCGCTGAGCCTCCCGCAAGGCTTCGGTAACCTCCCCCAGCCGCTGACCCGCCGAGGCAGCCCTTCCTTGCTCGGCGGCAAGCGCCCTCCGAGCGTCGAGCAGCTCTTTCCCTACGGCACTCCCCCGGCCGTGCAAGTGCCGGAGGAACATTGACTTGTCCACCGCCGGATGTCAAGCGCTGCGACACCCGCCGTCGATCTCCATTTCCCGGTCAAGAGACGCACGAGAGACAAATCCCCGTCAGACTTACCGATCTGGCCGAACGGGACTCCTGAGCGATGGACTTCCTCGCCTTGGACGCGGCGTCGACAACGAGGGTAAGGTCGGCGTGGATCCTTCCCATCTCCTCCTCCGTAACGCCCCAATCCGCTGCGTTACGCTGCTGCCCGTAACGAACGCGGGACCCCGGCCGGTCTAAGTCAAGACGGCGATCGGCGAATCGCTTCGACTTGGTTTCCCGCCACGGAACGCTGTGGCGGCCGCGCTTCTTCGGCGACACTCGGATGAAATCGGCGGCGGCGGCGGGCGGCGGCGGATCTGCCCCGCCGGCGTAACGCCAAGAAACCCGATGCTTCCGGCGACGGCTCGCGCTGACCTCCACGGCCGGCAACACGGAAGGCAGGTCAGCAGACTTCACCGGTCATCGACGGCAGACGGGCGGCATGCCCGACGCCGCTTCGCTTCGGCCGTGATGGCAGCCGCTCAGATCGTCCCCTCTGGCGGCGTCCCTCGCTGACGGCCCTACTGCGGGAGCGATCTCGACGATCTCGCTCCCGACAACCACCCACGCCCACGGACAGACCGGAGGGGGCGATTCTCACCGCCGGTAGGACTCGGCGCCCTCCAGCCAAGGTGAGGCCTAACGATGGCTGATCGGCCAGAATTGCGAAGAAGTCAAGACCGGAGGAATTGGCGTAAGTCACTTACCGGAGGAGCGAACAACCGGCACTGACGTGCCCTCTTTCTGGACCCCTGCGAGGAGGCGACAGGATCTGCGCTCGCAGGATAAACCTCGCGCTCGCGGTTTCTTCCGAGGAGCAGCGATCGCCGGCCCCGCTGATCGAACCCACGTCGCGGCCGCTGAATCGCCTCCGGCAACTTCTCCTCCTCGCCGGCAACGACTCCTCGTCACCCTCACTCGAGGTCTCCTCCGAGGTCTCCTCCGAGACCTTCGCCACGCGCTGCCCGGCCGCGCGCTCTTTCTCTCTTCCGCGTCTGGTGGCCTCTTTTTTCGCTAGCGGGCGGCGTCCTTCTCCTTTTCGAGGCGCGGCCGCCTCAACTCCTTTTCCCCGGCAGCAAGGGACGGAGATCGATCCACCAAGCCCTCGCGAGAACACGCTCGGATGAGGGACGAGGGGCGTAACAAAACAAAAGCAACAGAGCCACCGGACGTACCAAGCCGGAGGATTTCAAGGCCGAGAACGGCGCGAGCGCCGCTCGCCCGGCTCGGTATCTCCCGCGATGGAGATCATGGACACGCTGCGCGAGGATCTCCGACGGAGGGAGCTCCGCCCGACGACCTTGCGTGGCCTGGTCGGCCCAATGTACTCAAACATGGGACGCAACCGGTCCTTGAGGGGTCGGATGCGCCTCTCCATGAACGTGCTGAGGACCACCTTGCCTGTCAGGCCCCGCCGCTTCAGGTCCGCGAGCTTTTCAAGGATCGTGTCCACCTTCTTCCGGTCCTTCGCCTCAGGACCCCAGCCCAACAAGGATGCGGCGTTGGTAAATTCCCACTGAAGGGAGGGGCACTGTTGTCGAGGTTCCGGACGTAGAACCACTCGCTATGCCACCCCCGGTTAGACGTCGGCAGCTTCGAATCGACGTAGGACGGCTTGCGATGGTTGCGCAGTTGGATCATCAGAGCTCCGAGGAGGCCGGTGGTGTCCGGTGACGACCTCGCGAAGAAGAAGTGGCGCCAGAGCCCCCAATGGGGTTTAATCCCCAGGAAGGCCTCACACAGCGTCATGAAAACCGCAATATGGAGGACTCCATTCGGGTTCAGGTGATGAACTCCCCCCCCCGTAATAGTGCAGCAACCCCCGGACGAACGGGTGGAGTGGAAGTCCGAAGCCCCGTTCGTAGAAGGACGCCAGCGAGACTATCTCGCCGTCCTCAAGTTCGGGGACCTCGGTCCCGGCCGTGAACTCGCCCTAGGACTCGGGCGCGGAGGAAGGAACTCCTTCCTCTCCGCATCGAGATAGCGACCGCGCGCCGAGTGCGGGTCGCGACATCTCCAAATGCGCGAAGAGAGCAGGAACGACGCGCGAAGCAGGAAGCTCCTCTTCTTCCCTCGTGTTCTTTCTTCCCTTTTCCTTTTGCGAAGCGCGAACAGAGGGCTTGGCGTCTACCACGCCACCCACTCCTTCCTTTATAGGCGCCAGCGGGAATGGACGCGCCTCGCGCCAAATCGATGCCTCTCACGCAAATCAACGCGGCATCGCCCGTCCGCTGCCGCCGCCGTCACCCTGAACGTGCCGCAGTCCATTTAAATCCCATCGCGCATTAATCGCTCGACAGACGGCCGCCTCGCGCCGCGCCAAGACAAAGATCGCGGCCTCGCCCGATTACGATGGGCCAGGGCGCCATGCCGAAAGGTATGCAACGGCCCATCGCCGCCCGCCTCGGAGGGCAAGCCGCTCGTAGGCTCGCACGAGACCCAGACTGCGGCCGTGGGTTACGAAGGCCGAATCCAAATTAGCCGAACGAAAGCCGCCCAAAGACGTAAAAAGAGCGAGGGCAAGCCGCAGTGAGCCCCAGAGGGCCTCCAGATAGGTCGGCGACGACCCAATCACCGAGACTTCGCGTCCGAGACCATACCTCACACTCTCCCGCTGAACTCATCGATGAGTAGCGGCCACCGCGCCCGGTCGGCGACGACCCGGCGATCCGACACGGGATCGAGTAAGGAAAGGTTTTTATGGAACGCCCCGGTAGTCGACGCCCACGGGAGCTACGCCCGCTTGAAACGAACCCCTCAAGGGGATCGCCAAGGTTCCACTCGGATTACCCGATAGTAGCTCGCACGAGCACGGGCGCTCAAACCGACGGTATGCAACGTCGTTACCACCGACTCGAGGACCCACGCACACCGTGGCCTCGGCCAGAGTCCGACCAGGTAAACCCCGACCGGCTCCACGACGCTCGGGGCTCGGGTTACACTCCACCGGGTGCGCTCGCGCCACAAGACCGGCTCTTTGGCGGCACGACCGACAAGCGGCGGCCCGACCAAAGGCGTCGCCGACCTCAGGGTCCGCGCCACTTTTCGGCCGGGTAAACCCCGACCGGCTCACGACCGCTCGGGGCGGGTTACACTCCACCGGTGCGCTCGCCAAGACCGGGCTCTTTGGGCGGGCACGACCGACGAATGGCGGCCCCGACCAAAGGCGTCGCCGACCTCAGGGTCCGCGGCCACTTTTCGACCGGGTAAACCCCCGACCGGCTCCCTGACCCGCTCGGGGCTCTGGTTACACTCCACCGGTGCGCCACAAGACCGGCTCTTTGATCGCACGACCGACAAGCGCGCCCGACCAAAGGCGTCGCCGACCAGTGGTCCGCGGCCACTTTTCGATCGGGTAAACCCCGACCGGCTCGACCCGCTCGGGGCTCTGGTTACACTCCACCGGTGCGCCACAAGACCGGGCTCTTTGATCGGCACGACCGACAAGCGGCCCGACCAAAGGCGTCGCCGACCTCAGGGTCCGCGGCCACTTTTCGACCGGGTAAACCCCCGATCGGCTCCCTGACCCGCTCGGGGGCTACACCCACCGGGTGCGCCACAAGACCGGGCTCTTTGGCGGCACGACCGACAAGCGGCGGCCCGACCAAAGCGTCGCCGCGACCTCGGTCCGCGGCCACTTTTCGGCCGGGTAAACCCCGACCGGCTCCTCGACCCGCTCGGGGCTCGGTTACACTCCACCGGGTGCGCTCGCCACAAGACCGGCTCTTTGGCGAGCACGACCGACAAGCGGCGGCCCGACCAAAGGCGTCGCCGACCTCAGGGTCCGCGCCACTTTTCGATCGGGTAAACCCCGACCGGCTCTCCAACCCGCTCAGGGCTCGGGTTATCGACGAGTACCCATGGCATGGGTACCCCATCAGCCGGAAACACGAACGGCCGACAATCGGCGGAGGCCCAAAGACTAGGGCCACGGAGAAAAGACCCCGACTGCGGGAGGCCGACTCGACGGCCGGTCGGCGCCCGACCTCGGGAGGCTCGGCGGACCGACCGCTTAGTAATAAAGCGCACGAACAGCAAGCTCCACACGCCTGACGAGCCAGGCCCACGCCCGATGTCGAGGTCGCCTTATGCGCAGGCGTCCCTCGACATCCGTATCGGGGTAGGCGGCTCCTTCCCAAGACTGCCGAGGAGCCACCAAGAAGTCAAGCCTCGCCCCATCGCTCGGCACACCGCAGAGAGTGCGCCACTCCGAGGCCAAGGCAAGGTCAAAGCGCCATTAAAGCCACCGAGGCCGACAGAGCACCACGCGACACGCCACCTGCATAAAGACTACGCAAGATCAGACGCCAGAACCACCAACCCCGCCGGACGGCAGGGTTTGGTCGGACAAGACAGAACCAGACGCCAAGACGCGTGTGCCCCTTTCCTCGTAGTTTTCACAACTCCGTGTAACTCCGCCTCCTCCGTCTATATAAGGAGAGGCAGACCCGAGAGGAGGGGCGCGGAGAAAAGCCTTCTAGGTAGCCTCGACTCCCTAGCGAAAACATCAAGGGGATCGGACAGCCGACCGTCCGCCTCGCTTGTACACCCCTTGTCCATCTCCCAAAGATCAATACATCCACACCGCACGAACTGGAGTAGGGACATTCGGCCCGAACCAGTATACATCTTCTGACTCCTTGAGTCGACCATTCGGGGAGAGGGAGCGCGCGACCCCATCCGACCATAAATTCGTATTGCCGGTGCACGAAACACCGACAGCTGCCCTTGAGCATGCCCTGTAGACGGTGCCCTTGATATTTATATGCACGCCAAATAATAAAGATATACTTGTAATACGGACCTTGGCATCCATTAAGAAGGTAAGGATTGCCGTGGTAGCCTTCAGTGCACGTTTAAAGAAGTCATCAAGACATGTACAGAAACGATTGAAGTCTCTCAGGAAATTGAAAAACTTCGGAGTGATAGCTTTGGATTATATCCAAACAGTTAAGAACCTGGTAAACCCGTTTACAAAGGGTTTATCACGTAATGTGATAGACAATGCATCGAAGGAGTTGGGTTTGAGGCCCACGTGGATCATACCATAGTTGTAACCCAACCTATGTGATTCGAGATCCCGTGAATTAGGATCTGGGAAGAACAAATTATTGGTTGACTGAAGGAGAGTATTTTTTTTTAATCCACTCCACTGAAGATGCAATACTCTCTGAATCTGTAAGGCAGGTTGGCTATTGCCTTAATGTGTTCCATTGGCTTTAATTAGCAAAGATGTTGTCCTATAGAGCAGTCTTGAAAGAACATACCTATACCAGCCTGACTGTTGATCGCAATCTATGAGACTTGGGTAATCTCTAGTAAGCTCATGAAGAGGACAAGGAGTATGACTAATATGCTCCACCTGAGGGGTAGCCTATCGGCAGTCAAATATCAATCATGACTTTAAGTGAAACTTTTTCGCATAAAACTTACAATTCAAGGCTCTGTCCATTGTTCAAGTTGTGAATGAGTGTAGCTTGGAGCTCTAGATGGATGTTCAACCTTAACAGGTCTCCATCGAAACACTAGTATATCAAACAGTATTGAGAAGAGGCAAATCTTTGCGGGACTTTGAGATCTGGTGGGGGATTATTGGAATATATGGGCTAAGCCCATGAATAGTTGAGATTTGAGAATAATTCCAAATAAATTTCAAATGCCCACCATATAGAGAAGGTGTAAAACTCTTTAGTACCACATTGTTAGTTGAAGTAGAGCAACAGCAGTTGTTCGCTCTATATAACACGGGCTTCCGTTTGAGAAAGATATATAACAAAAAAACAAGTTTTGCCTCCTTCTCTCTACCGCGTCGCCACCGATAGGTTGCTCTATTCTGCTGCTCCAGGGTGCACTAGTCATCGGTAGAGCAGGTCTCCAAAATCCATCGCCCTTGAGATCCTGCACTGGAGAGGGTGAATAAGGTTTTTGGGAAGCGCTACGTGCGACTGCTCGCAATCTACTTTCTCTTTGTTCGTGTTCGTGATCGGTCTCGTCTACTACACCGCCGCAACGGGGTCCTCTGCTTCATTCCACGCCTCCTGTTCTATTCAAGAAAACCAGTACATTTCAATGTATTCGCTATTTTCAATCTTGTTGCTACTTGAAATGACCCTAAAAAAATTCAAAACAAATTTTGAATTTGGATCTTATTGCAATTGATTTGGTTTTCTTTTGGATTTAAATTGATTTACTTTTGGGCCAAGTTTCCTTGTTCGTGGGCCTCCGGCCTGCTCCCCGCGTAGCTTTGCCGGCCATCGCAAGACACCAGCCCACTTCGGGCTGCGTGGTCGCCGCCTCGCCCGCCACGCCCATGCCGCCGCCGGCCACAAGACGCCGCTCGCCACCGTCTGCGTTTCACGCCGCGACGCCCCGCGCCCCACGCCACCCGCACGTCGCCGCCGCCGCACCCGCGAGATCGCCCTCTCTCTCTCCTTCCGCGCCGGCTATAAAAGCCGCGCAAGGCCCCTGCCCTCCTCGCCCCGCTCCCCTCCGCCGATGAGGCCTCTCCCCTCCCCTCTTTCCTCTCCGGCCCCGGTTGGCCGCCACCGCGCCCCGGCTCTGTCACCGCCGTAAGACCCAGAAACACCCCAAGTACATTTCCCAAACCATTTTGTGCCACTGAGTCCAAAAATGCCCTCCGCTCCACAATCCGGAGTCCCCAAAATTCCCGAAATGCCAGAAAATGCCCTCTGTTCTCTCCTGGCCCGGTTTCGGTTTCCGTTTTTGTTTTCATTTTCATTTCGTTTTTCGTTCATTTATGTCGCTCATCCTTTTCATGCTAGATCCGACCGTTGAGCAGTTCGAGGAGCATCGACAGGAGCCAAGTACGACTCCACCGACTTCAAGTTAGACAATTTTGCCGCCGAGCAAGGCAAGCCGCACTCCATTGATCATGTTGAACCCAATCATGCCTGTTATAATTAGTATTATTTTCTATCGTATTTATTTTACTGTATATTGAATTATTGAAACTCGTTATTTTAGAATGACATGATACCTAGATGATGCTGAATTGCCCTTTTAGCCTCCTTGAAATGTTGAACCCTATTAATCCTTGTTAACCCTATATGATTAAACTATTGCCATGTTAGTTAGTTATTATAAATCCTGATAAGTTAGTTCAAATGCTTTTAAAAATGGAAATAAAATGTTGTCGCGTTGTTGGCTCGAAGTTTGTGAAAAGTGCTACAGTTAGGGGGACAATATTGGACTAACCACAGGGTGGAATTGAGTCCGATCCCCGGCTGATGATTAAGCCTTCGTTTGTCTGGTGGCCGGTACCGTGAGTACCGGAATGGGTTTGTGAAATGTTTTAAGGCTTAATCTCTGGCAAAATAAGGTTAACAACCCTCTTGAGCAAAGTAATTAACTAAAGTTCCCACTCAACCACAAGTCGGACTGGTCAATGATCTGTTTTCGACATAACTCAGTAAATTGGTCATTCCTGGAAAATTTTAAATTAAGTTGGTGGACTATTCTCGATGGAGAATAGGGATCGGCCTTCCCGACAGGGAAGTATACTGAAGGGGTGGAACGGAAATGAACCGTGGTGTCATTCTCCGCTTCTCACAACGGTAGGTACTCATTAGAACAGTGTATTCTAAATGCAGCGTTCAGGCCTATCGGTTAATAACTTTATCCAGGAATGATTCAACAAAAGGTTGTGATGATCTCAACCCGGCCGCATGCATTTAAGTTGCATGTTAAACTCGAGTTGGCATTAACGGTCGTTGATATCTTATGGGTAAAGCTGAGCACCTCTGCAGAGTTAATCATGATGATAATCGATTACGCCATACTTCCGGTAAATGAAGTTAAGTTTGAACTGGGGTGATTACCCGTAACCTAGCTCAAGTAATTACTTTGGAATTTGGAGATTTTGGTAAATGATGTCGAGTTTGTGGAAACAACCCCCCCTACTACTTATTTTATGGTTTGTGTTTCAAATGTAAAATCCTGTTAGAAATAAAACTGCATCCATAATACTTAAACATGTTCCTTCTAGTTGTTAATCCCTTGCACATAGAATTCAGTATTTTACGTGCGATTTGTTGAGTACTCCCGTACTCACCCTTGCAAACCCCTGACCCCTTTCAGAGTTTGAAGAAGTTGGAGCGTATCAGGAATACGTAGATGGCGATTTGGTCTGGTTTTGAGGTCTTAGTCTTTTGCTCAGGCCTACCTTTGCGGTGTCTTGGTTGTATTATATTCGGGCCCAGCTGCGCCCTCTTTTGTAAAAACTTGACCGTTATGCCTTATATTCAATAAAAATAATTGGAGTAAATTCTTGTCTGGCAATGAATGCTTGGTTCTCGATAGCTAATCATTCTGGGTAGCTGTTGTGGTATTTAAATGAGCCACCTGAAAAAGGTGGTCTGTTACACTACGTTTTTCAGTATATCAGAAGGATATAAGTGTAGGCTTTGCAATCAGTTTCTATTTATGAATTATCCACTATTCGATTTATACTGAAATTGCTTATTTATCTAGCATAATGCTGGTAGACTGAGGCATCACGACGACGGTAAGATGGGGTACCACAACTTCTTGGTCAGCGCAGAGGCATACGATGGAGCCGGGAGGATGGCCTCTTGGACGCCGGCCTCGGCTCCCTGGCGGCGGCCGCGAAGAGTAGCAGCAACATGGCCGGAGTCTGCATGGCGCGCAGCTCCAGTGTCTGGAATGATACTTAGGTTGGGCAGCTAGGCCGGGTTATCTTCAAGTACGGTCAAACGCTGACATCACATAACACTTGGGGTTCTTGAGATGACAGGGACCATTGAGTTGTTATTGTCGTGTAGTATTAACTAGATAGATTTCACGCGCTACGCTGCGTGTGGCCATTTTTTATGTTGTGACACAAGGGATGATATTTCATAGCTATTAGTGGACTAAGTACAAAGAAATCTTATAGGAAGACATGATGAATACCACATTTCATAACTTACAAAAACTAAGATGAAAAGCGTAAGAATTTGGATTAGCAATATATTCTTGTCTAGATTGGGCGTGTAATGAGAAAGTAACAAATATAAGCTAATGAGAACGTGACTAAATGGGATGACAGACTTGCAACGTGAATACCAGTGTTCATCGAAAAGGGAATTTTGCAAAACAAAGTAGACTTGTAATCTTGAGGGTACCTTGAGTATTTCACAGAGCTGTGGAGCCGCTGTAGCATAAGCGCCACCTACGGACAAGAAACAAAACATACTTTTGTAAGGAAAACATGATCGTAAAAATTCATCACCATGTTCCTACTTCCATGTATTTGATTCTTTTCAAGTGACTCACGTGGCAACGATTTACAATATATTTTGTCATACTAATTTCAAGCTACCAATGATAAGACATTATCACTTGGACACGGACACGGTCATCAGAATCTGACTCGGATTACAGCTGTCTGATTCCCCAAAAAAATTTGGACACAGGAAATGCTAGTTAAAATCGGACATGGGTGTCAAAATCCGACTCGGATTTGAGGTGCCCAACTCGGCATAAATTTTTGGACATGAGTGCCCGAGTAGCAATGGATAAAAGGCAGATCACAACATAACTAAGTGGAAAAATAATATAGCTAATCCAAGATCAAATAAATTGACTAATAGTATGGAAGTTGCTAGCCATGCCCTAGTGATTAGGCAAGAACCAAGCTACAATAATTAGTAAAATAAGAAACCAGTGTCGCAAAAATTTATGCTAAAGAGAAATCAGTAATGGTGACCCAACATCTAGGCAGTGATCCTACATATGTAAGGAATTCCAAAAATTCTAAACTATCAACCTGAAATCCGAGGCCCTGAATCCTGCCGCTGCGTTCCCATCCTCAGATGCCTTGCCATTAGCACAATGCTAATACCAGAAGACTACACACAATGGAAAGAGGATCAGCACTTTAAATTGCAGAGGGGTTTACACAGCAATCTCCTGTAGTGTAGAGTGTAGTCTGCCCGTTAGTCGCTAGAGCAAAGTAGAAATCTGGAATAGAGAAATCACTTTAGGCTACATTTGGTTCTTCATTTTCATAAGTCGATAGGCGCTAATCAAAGAATATGGCAGCCAAGAAATGCTGCACTTGTCAGAGTTCATGTTTTATTTAACCAATATAGTATTTTTTCCCAAACTATAGTCTAGTATAACATATGTATGTAGACTTTGCCTAATGCAAATGTCATTAGATGAGAGAAAATAAGGATATATGAGAGAAGCCATAATGAAAAATTCAGGCATATAGCTGGTTATTAATGCCAATCGCTCTATCAAGGCCTACAACATACTACACAAATTAAGCTCCCAATAGATTTAAAGAACCTAAAAATTTCCTTTGTGTTGTCACTATTTTTCACAGACTTAGATGGTGATATATATGCTCTAAAGCACATGCACAACAAATAATATCTGTTGGTTTAAGATTCACGGTAGCTATCAATAGAAAATCATGACCAGCAGAAAATAACCCCATGGTTGTCAATATGACAACCTCAATGAAAATATGTTGTTCATTAATTCTTAATCCAAAGGAAAGCTGCATGATTCAACGCGACACAAACTTGAGGTAAAATATCCTAACACTAACATAGGAATAGGTACTTACCTGTTCCAAGACTAATTATGAGCGCACTTTCATTTTTGTCATTCAAACATAACCTCATGTGTATATCCATCTCTTAAAGAAATTGTAGAGGATGAAATGTGTTCTTCACACTGGAATCCAGAGAATTACCTCCATGTGCAGCAAGAAATTAACCAATAATTTCATAAGCCTTGGCTAGCATGCATTTGGCCATTAACCTACCAAAGAGAATCATAAGCATATCTAACTTGTAGGTAGCTGTTAGCTCGGAACATGTCATGAATTCCTAATTATTTTTTTATGTGCACATACACACAAAAAATAGACCATGGTGGCAAATGGGATTTCAAGGACAGAAGTAACTACCTAAAAGGTGTGACACTAACAATGCTAAGAAGAAGAAGAACGACAGCCTTGAGTTTCAGGAATAGGGAAAATTATATATATATAATATATATATATATATATCTACTATTATAAAGCAACAGTTGGTGGCAGTGGTGAGTTCTACCCATGTTATTAATTGCCCTGCTTAATTGCCCTACTTAATTGCCCTGCTTAATTGCCCTACGCAAAAAACGAAGCGTTGCTTTAATTAGCCAGCTTTCGCAAGAAACGAAGCGTTAAAAATAGATGTTTGATCTTGTGAAATAATTTTTTTATTTTTTAATCTTTATTTTTCGTTATCAATTTTGTTTTTCGTAGCAATGCATGGGCATGTAACTAGTATATATATATATATCACATGAGAATATGTTACAAATAATTATAAATAGCTTTCAAAATTTACCTTCTCACATGTGTCGTCAAGTAGGTAACTCTTCTCATATTAAATATTTCAAGCTCTAGAGAAAAGAAATAAAATTTGAAGTTAGCATTGAGGATCTAAAATCATTGACATTAGGTAAATTGAGAATCACACCAAAGTTTGACAAGTTGCTAACATCAAAAGCACATATTCCATGTATCTGAATGAAATGCACATCTTTGGTGCTACCTGCATAAAGAAAGAGGCTAGTAATACAATGAGAAGGGATCCTTAGCACAGCTACTGTGAGAATATCAATTCAACAAGATACCCAACAACGGCATTTGCATCAAACAATTTTAGTACGATCAAATATACAAAAAATGCCAAAACTATCTCTTAGAATTGTTTACATCTTGCAAATCACATAAATTTATTATCTTTAGCCAATAGACGCATTTCATTAAACACCTTGCTGATTACATTGGATAGGCATTAATCCACTGCATGTTTTAGATTAGTCCTCTTATCATCTTCCCTTTGTCATGAAATCAAAAGCACACAACATTGATTTTGTAAAGGAAAAAGTGATCGCCGACAAAATAAATCAGAAGTGGAAAGGAGGAAGATCAGCAGAGCATGTGCTCGATTTGTAGTGGATTGAGATGAAGTTGAGGTACCTTAGCACGAGAAGATGCGGAGCCGCACTGCTCTACCCTACCTGTACAGTAAGTTGAGGTACTTGAGCGCGAGGAGATGAAATGCATCTATGGGCTGGAGGGAGAGAAGCTGAGGAACTCATCAAAGAGGACGAGAAAACCACGATTCATGAGGCCTGATCAAAGTGCATCCAGGGAGGAGAGGCCTGAGGCGGGAGAGAGGAGCAGGCCAAGGCTGAGAGAGAGAGAGAGAGAGAGAGAGAGAGAGAGAGAGAGAGAGCCATGTCCTTGACCTGGAGGAGGCTGACCTCACCGAGGTAGGCGATGCAAGGCGTGCACTAGCGAAGACCCCCATCTCGGTGGAGCGCCCCTTCCCGAAGCTTCTAGTGTGGCGGCTGGTCATTCCACGGTGGACATACCGGGAGCTGAGGGCGAGCCTTCGTTAGATAGTCGGATCAATAGAAGAAGTGAGGCACTGAGCAGGCGATGGTGGGCGGGAGAAGGATGCGAGGAAGCCAACGAAGATGGGGGGGGTTTGGTGCTCCTCGAGTGCTCCACGAGGCCGGACCCCACCACCCTTTATCGGCCAATCGATAGAAGAAGGGAGGCGCGGAGGAGGCGATGGCAGGCGGCCGAAGGAGGCAAGGAAGCCAGCGAAGGCCGGGAGGCTCAGGTGCTCCTCGAGGGCTCCGCGAGGCCGGATCTCACTGCCCTTTTATCGGCCGATTGATAGAAGAAGCGAGGCGCGGAGGAGGCGATGGTAGGCGGGCGAAGGCTGGGAGGGCCCAGGCTCCTCGAGGGCTCCGGCCGGATCCCACAGCCCTTTATCGGCCATTGACGGGGCAGACGAAGCACAAACGACGACGTGGATCAAGGACTGGAACGCGTGGGCGGACGGATGGAAACAACCGAGAAGATTGACGGCCCAAGAAACGGGGACTCGTACGCAAATACAAAAGACGAAGGGGTTTTCTCCGTGATAAGGAATGACGTGGCGCATGCCAGGGCTCGCGGATTGCACGCCTTGTAGGATAGTTAATATTAATATTAGTTCCTAGTTGGAAGGTGTTTCTTCCGAAGGGAGGTAATGGCTTGTGAGATCGAGTGGGGTCATAATGAAATATAAAAACCGGGGACCTATTTATTATATTTTTGGATTTCACCGCTATCCCGAAAAAGTAGAAAAGGGCTCGCTCGCGATTTGCATTTAACGGGAGGCTCTTTTTGTAAAGTAACGAGCGAGGGACCTAAACGCGATTAAAAAAGTTTTTCCTTCCCTCACAAAAAATTACAAAGGATCTTTTCGTAAATTTACAGGGTCCTATCCGTAATTTGAAGAAACGGAAGGTTTTTTCTTTTTGCAAAAGCGTGTGGCGCCACGTGGGGGGGGGTCCTCCGGCCGGGAATCCTCCGATCTTTATTATTGGAAGTATGTGGGTTCTTTTCGCCATGGTTAATCGATCAGTTTGCTATTGTTTTGGCAAGGGTGCCGGGTATGTCTCGGCATCTCTAAAAAAAATGTGTGCCTTTAGATAGCAACATACCACCAATAGAATTAGGGGCGAAAGCAAAGCGTGTTACTCGGTGTCACAGAACACCGGGTCAAATTTTTTTAGCATATATCAGTTCATATATAGTATACATGAACCCCTTAATTCAGTTCTTATGACACCGGGAGGTAAATAACAGATTACATGGTGAAGTAGTGAACCCTGATCATTTTACCTCTAGTTCCGCCCCTGAATAGAATGTAATTTGGTCTATGTCTTGCTTTTTAAGATGTGGGGTGACTTAAAGCCTTTACTTCTAGCAGTAACAACACAGCTTCCTAGCCCAAGAGGTCAAAACCGAACTGTTGGGTGCTTGGATTTATAAGCACAGGCGACTAACAGACTCCTTTCTACTAGTGTAGTATTGCTTAATAAGAGATCCGCGAGTAAAGATAAATTGAGATGGATTAGAAGCTAATCGGCTAGTGGTGAAGCCATCACCGGCCTACCTCCCTGCATAGATGTGGTCACTCCCTTTCCTTAGCTTCGCTTGCTTGCTCTAACTGTATTCCTTGAGAGTTTTTACCATCAGTGAAAAGTACCATCATGAACTAAGTATATTTTCACCAAGTTACTTATGAAGTAGTACTTTCATCCTTTAATTTTTTAGTGTCTATTGATGCTAGCTCAATAGATAGTTTGGTACATGTATAGTGTTACTTACGGGCAGGCAGATGCTAACACTATGCTTATCTAGCCCCTATGTACCTTTTTTATTTTTATTTTTATTTTTATTGCAAATCTAGCCCCCAACGTAGTTACAAAAATGGACCCCTATCGTGGAAGGCGCGACAGGAGACACTTGTCCCCCTGCCGCACCTGGAGAGAGCAGGAGGTGGCCGAGCCACGGCAGCACAGGGGAGTGCGGGAGCAAGGTATGGACCACTACGTCAGGGCTCCTTCCACGCTATCGGGGCACGAAAGTGCTCCTTCCATACTATTCGTGCCGTCAGGGGAGCAAGTGACGCGTAGAGCGGCAAGTGGCTCGGGCTGTCAGGCGGGCGAGTGGCGTGAGGCAGGAGGAGGCACGCCAAGCGGCATAGAGGCATGGGGCCGGCACGACGGATGGCGCGGACGCTCAACACGACACCGCGTATAAAAGCTCACCTCTCATACGCATGTTAATTTTTAAAAAACCTATACATATAATTTTCACAAAATTTACATGATAAAAATAGTTTACACTGGGTACATGCTCTAAGAAAAAAGATCAATCATTCCAAACAAGACGTTAAGTTATACCTAAAAGTTCACGATTATTTGGTGGTGTATCGGTTAACCTTCAAACAAATTGTTAGTAGAGATGTGCTTTTATGTTTTTCTTTTTAAAGTTGCATACAGGGGCGAAGCTAGCCCAAGTCTATCCCTTGGGCCAGACCACATTTTCTTGAACTAATCTATAGATTTACTGATTTTTTAACATATTTTTGTATAGATTTATTGTGGCAGACCTCAGGCCCAGGCCCCGATGGCCCGAGGCCTGTCTCTGCCTCTGATTGCACAAATATTAAAGTATGAATAAATGGTAGATGATGATTACTTATGTCTTCACTTAGGTTTGACGGTCACATCACATGAATTAAAGCCTACCAACTTGATACACGGTTGCCTACATTACGCCTGGTGCTCACTGGTGTGCCTGCGTAGCGAGTGTTCACTCTTGTAATCTATACAACAACAATTAGTTTGGTTTAGGTAGGTTTAAGAAGTTTACGAGCCATCCGTGCCTATTCAACGAAACACGTTCAATTCCTCCCAAAGTTGCCGGTTCAGCGCTCAGCACTGCAGCAGTAGTTGAAGTTTGTTAATTGTGTCCTCGTCGAATAATTAGTCATCAGAGACAATTAGGTTAGTGCTTTTGGAGAGGTTTTGATGCGGATTTGACAAACATTCGTTATAAGAACAGGTCGTACAAAGTAAGTAATCCGATTATCCTAAGATCCATGGAACCTGACAACTTACACTTCTACATGTTTGTCCTTGTGCCTGCGTACGTCGTGTTTTATGACAGTATGCTTGCGACAAGTGCAGTGCTGTTTCATTTCATTTCATACAGGCGTCAATTATAAGCCGATCTCACTTTTGAAGTGACCAGTAATAACTCACTACTAATGCTTTTACACGTGGGCTGGTAGTTTAATCTGAAATATAAGATGTCCTGGGTCATATTCTTCTTGAGCAGTGTTTCTATGCTTTTCCTTTCGATACAAGTTGCACTCAATGATACAGGCCAGAAGACATGGGAGTAACTAAAGAGCAGTCTCTACTTGACAAAACAAAATCTGAAGGCTGGATAAATCCAGTAAAGCTGTCAGTTTTCTATTCAGATAAGCAATACCGCAAAGTTGTACTGAATCACAAATTTGGAAATACAAAAGCTGGTAACCAACTCAAGGGTTACGATCTTCTGCAGAACGGAGTCCAGGGATACGACAGTAGCAACAGTCGACGTCTTGTAAGGACTTCAGTTATGGGTTGGCTGCTGTTGAGTAAGTGGATGGCCTTGAGCCTGCTGCTGCCCTGCTGACGCTGGTTGTTGGGATGAACTTGCTTGTGACTGTGCTGGTGGCACTAGCATCGGCTGATAAGGTGGATACTGCGGTGGGTACGGCATGCGAGGTGGAGGCATGTAACCGCCATACGGTGGGTAGTATGGTGGGTACTGACCATGGTAGTATGGCGGGGGCACAGGATTGCTCTGTCCTGAGCTGCTTGATGGTTGACCTTGCCCTGCCTGTTGTGGCCCTGGTTTGCCTTCGCCCTCCTGTGACTTGACCAGAGCACCCATCCTCTGGGGGTCCATTGAAGGGTACATCGTCCGCTCTGCCGCTGGTGGTGCTGGGATGTTGAAGTAGTATGATGTTGGTGCCGCTTGCTGTTGGCCCTCTATCCCAGGAGGTTGAGGCGGGTCGCTGCTCTGCTGTTGAGATATAACAGCCCTAGGGAGCATTCCTCCATGGGTAACATGCCCTTGCTTCACAGCCTCATCCTCCTCTGGCTTTGGTGCTTGAGGCTTGCCCCACATGAGCTTCAGGCGCACACCCTTTATAACTAGCTTGTTAGCAAGCTCCTCTGCAGCTTTCTCAGCACCTTCTCTTGTTGTGTATGTCACAAATGCACAAGCACGTTGGAGTACCATCCTGATGGATTCAATCTCACCATGCGCATAAAACTGATCCCTCAAATCCTGCTCGGTGATTCGGCTATCAAGGCCACCAATGTAGAGGGTCCTTATACTCTCATCATCTGGTGGTGTCAGGGATGGCATCTCACCTGCCTTACTCAAAAGTTTCAGAGCAACTGGATCATTAACTCTGCAAAGAGTGAGAACAGACTGTCAGAAACCAAGGTAGAGGAAAGAGTACACATAGAAGATTAAGTAAAATGGATTCACCCAAGCGTTTGCAACAAGGAATAAATCAGTCCAATTCATGAACTTGATTTATGGAATATCAGTGCTTGGTATAACTACAACTCAATTAGGTTAAGAAACCATGTTTAACAAAACTGTTGCAAACTCTGTTTTTCACTTAGTTTTGAATGGTTTTATGGCCAAAATAGATGAAAATATCTGAAGATTTCCTTCACTTCATACATCCATATACATTAGAATTGTAATTCATACTCAAAGGTACAAATATTAATCCCACAGATGCTGGTTTCCATCCTCTGAAACCACAAAGGGATTTAATTTTGGCAGCACCATCTTGAAGTCAAAATAAAACAAAAAATTACAGGTCTAAACAATATAGATAGAAGGCTAATATGCTCCTTTGGATATGTCAGCTAAAATCCAAGACTACCACAGTCAAAGCATTGCATGATATGTAACCATCAGATGGTTCTTGCCAGACACTCCAAATGGACTTTAAGAACACATGAATTGGCAACATACTGATATGAAGTATTAAGGTTAAATGAAATGTAACAAATCCTTTAGACTCCATAATGTAACAACTGGCAAGTGCTGAAATATATTCAAGATTTCAAGGAGATTCAATATCAGAAAACACGGTAAAACAACATGGTTGTCAATGTCTAAAAGCTAGTCCCAGGTTCATATGCACATGCTCACATATGATGATCATTAATAATTACCTCTGAATGTGATGTAATAAGAACTAAAAGCACTTAACTCATAATTTTGTATGCGTAACCACAACCACATACCCGTAGTAACGATCCTTGATGTTCTGCTGAGATAACTCCCCAGTTTCAGGCATCTCATGTCGATATGGACACTCAGCACCTCTTGTACATTCACCACGCACATAGAAACTGCAAACGTGAGCTCGGTTCCTCTTGTAATATGGTGATGTCCTCTGAAGCTTCAGAATGGTGTCGTTTGGGCGGGCCTTCCCGTAGGAAGACTCATAATCTATGCCAGCTCTGGCCTACATTTATATAAGCATGAAGCCATGAACTCACATTAGAAACAACTACACATAAATTAGAGAGACATGAACAAGAGTAAGTTGATCATGGACGATATATGCAGAGAATCCATGTAGAAGGCTGATAATTGTACAACTAAAAAAAACTATATTTTGATATCAATATCTTTAAGTGCATCAATATAAATTTTTTTTTACTATATTATGGTAGGCATATAGCCCATTGATTTCTTTACTGTGATATGCTATCATAAAAATATTGGATAGACATGCTCACTCCAGTAAAAAATGAAAATAGACTATAAGGATAATTAGTAGCTAGTTATGAGCATTATCAAATTTACTTAACGATGACAACAACATTAAGTGCTGAAAAACAAAACATACCTTGCGATCATGCTCTTCTGCGAAGTACTCGCGGTTCACATCACTCCTTGGAATTGCATCATTCGAATTGACCGCAAGTGCTGTATCCCGAACCTGAACTGGTAGACCATATTCAAGATCAAGCAGGCAGACCTGGCAGACATTTTTCAGCTTGCAACATGTCTGGCAGATCTCTGTCTTCTTGTACCTTGCATCCCGACCAGGTCGCCAACGGAAGACAGTAAAAGGACGTGCACATATTTTGCACTCTTTGTCATATTCTGCCCTTAACTGCCAAGACAAACAAGAAAACCACTAAATATTGTGCCTACATGAAGAACTGAAACAAATTAAATGTGAAAAGAAAGAGCATCTGATTACAATAATAAAAGTTTGACCGTAAAGGTATTCCCATCCATGTCTCTTTGCATGGATCCCCGCACCATACACTTTATTCTTCTTGAAAACGTTCTTCTATTAAAGCCAGCTATCTTAACTTACTTGAATCTAATTCTCCTACTGTATTAATATGACAGATCACAAAACCACACAACAAATGAGGCCAAGCAGCTCGATTCACCCAGAGTAATCACAGAACCATCAATGATCAAAGCATCTTTTCTTCGAAATGTTTCTTAGCAAAATGTTTAGAACGAAACAGCTACAACAACACACGTATTGCAATGCATGCCACCGGAACAGACACCTAACGTTGTCTCCGATCTACTCCCAGAACACAAATAACAATCGCGCCAAACAGATCACCACGGTACACGGCGAACATCGAATCGCGCCGCCGCCACCACACCAACCAACCAAACAAGCGCACGAATCAATCAGATAAGATAGGGTTAGGGTTTGGGGCACGATACAGTACCATGCGCACGTAAGGGTTGTCGCCGAGGCAGGACTCACAGATGATGGGGAAGTCCGACCGTTCCCACCCGTCCGCCTGCGCGTCCCGCAGCAGCCGGTGCGCCATCTCCGCCGCCGCCTCCTCCGCCTCCGCCGCCGCCGAGAGGCCGAGAGAGAGAGAAGCGTCCGCACGGAACGAGACCTCGAATAGACGACGGCGCTATCGGGCTTGGCCTCCTCGGTTTCGCTAGGCCATCTCTCTTTAGTGGGCTTTAGTGGCCCACGCCTCATGTGCGCATTCCACGTGGGCTCAGCCCACCAGTAGATGCCCAGTTAAAAAATCAAGCCGCCAAACGACAAACAGCCCAGCCTTGAGCTCAGCCGAAAGCTGCTTTTCGTAAAAGCTACCGCCGTACCAATCATTAGGCGGCCGGCAGAGAGCATCGAGCTGCGAGGAGATGGACGGCGGCGGGAGGACGACGGAGGCGATAGCCGGGGAGCTCGAGAGGCTACGGGCGGAGAGGGAGGAGCTCGATAGCCGCATACGGCTGCTGGAGTCGCAGCTCGAGACGACTTCCGCCGCTCCGCCTCCTCTCGCGGAACGGAGCAAGGCGGTTCAGGTAGGAGACGGCGGGCGCGGCGGCGGCGCTTGCCAGAACCGCCGTGGCAGCGGGTTTACGCCGGCTGATGGGCTCCCGGCCGACATGATCTATCGGTACAGCCGCCACCTCCTTCTCCCCGATTTCGGAGTCGAAGGTTAGCCAGTTCAGTGGTGCACTATCATCGGCTCAGCTCGGTGGATCATCTCATACTTTGTTGACTATGTCGCAGGCCAGCGCAAGCTATCCCAGTCATCGATTTTGGTGGTCGGCGCTGGAGGATTGGGCTCGCCGGTGGCATTGTATCTAGCAGCCTGTGGTGTTGGTAATGTTACTGTCTGCTGCTGAAGCTGTGTTTAGTAACTTAGTTTTTAGTTTCATGGGGGAAGCAGTTAGATTATTATGAACTTATAAGTTGCTCTTTAGGCAAGGTGCTTCACCTTGTTGAGACTAACGATTCCTTTGGGTTGTATATAAGTACGCCTGATGCTGAAATTGGATGAATTGCTGCGTTGTGGTTCCCTGACTTTCTTGCAGTCACTAACACATTGGTTGCTTATAACCTGCTATCTTCCTAGGTTGCTTGGGTATTGTTGACGGTGATGATGTTGAACTTAACAACCTTCATCGACAGGTACAAATAATTTACAATGTGTTATGTCCCTTGCATCTCCTGTTCTCTAATTTTTATATTCTTCTCCCTTCTGAATTATCTAGGCGATGTGTTATTTTGATCGACAGTAGTGAGCAAAATATTTGCATTCACTCGTTGGCTAGCAAATTCATAGTCACTTGGGGAGTTTTGATTGATAAATGTGAAATTATTTCTAGCATAATTGCCAAATAAAATTGGTTATTTGAATCTTTAATAGTCAAGTGGCATATCATCACTCATATTAAATCTTTTTGTCTTGAATGCTCTCTTAGATAATCCACAAAGAAGAATATGTTGGACGACCAAAAGTGAAGTCAGCGGCTGATACTTGCCGCGCGTAAGATACTGCCCTATCAACAGATTCTCTATATACATGTTTCTCCTTTCAAAAAGTGTTTATGCTGCAAAGAATTTTTTCTGTCATATTAGAGGCTACTGTTGAACTAATTTCACATATATTATTTAAAAATCAGGATTAATTCCTCTATTAAGGTGGTAGAACATCATCATACTTTGAAGCCAGGAAATGCTTTGGGGATTGTGAGAAAGTATCCTTTTGGGTTCTGAGATGTTTAGCAGAAAAAAAAACACACTGTCTTTTTAAAAATTCAATGCTCTTGTTTTCAGAACTAAACTACCACAGATATGATATAGTTGTTGATGCAACTGACAATCTTCCTACTCGGTACATGATCAGCGATTGTTGTGTACTGTTAAACAAGGTAACCATTTTTGTTTTTGTTACCAATGATAATGTTGTGTCGGCTTATTAGTTATAAAGCTTTTCCCTTAGGTTGTTAGGCTATTATGCATTAGCTGGTAACATCGATAGCTTTCTGTTGATTTCACTTGCATTGGTTTTCATTGATCAAATACTGAGATATATTACTTCTTGCAGCCTCTTATATCTGGCGCAGCATTAGGTTTAGAAGGACAGGTAAAGTTTTTTCTTGCAAAATATGTTGTGTTCTTGTGTTTTACCTTAGTCATTTTTTATTCATTCATTGGCTTCTCTAGCAGTTGACTGTTTATCATCATAACGGAAGTCCGTGCTACCGATGCCTTTTTCCAAATCCACCACCAGTGGCAGCCTGTCAGAGATGCTCAGACAGTGGTGTTCTTGGGGTTGGTAAGTGATGTTGTAACTGATGCTTCTTGGCCATAAGGCCCATAACAAATACCCCACAGAAAGTGAAATATGAACATCTGGAGCTGCCGACAATCTGGCTCAAAGAGGTTGGCCTTGCACTCCGGTTTGTTGTCTTTGTGGTTCAGGGGAAGACGAGGCCTTGCATCTCATGGTAACCTGCCCCTTTGCAAAGCAAACGTGGTCTGCTTTGTTCAGAAAACTGCAGCTGTTGCCTTTGCTGAGCCAGATTTCAGGGACTGCTGTGTCAATCTCTGACTGGTGGCAAAATCTTTTAAGAGATTTTCCAAAGGGTCGGCGCAGGATCTTGGCTGGAAGTATCATTTTTGCGTTTTGGAACATCTGGAAAGAGAGAAATGCGCGCATCTTCAATAGTTGCTACTCGCCGGTGTCTGATGTTGTTCAGAAAACTCTTAGTGACATTACAAATTTCAATTTAGCGGCGAGGTCCGCCCGGCAGTTTTAGACTCCCGGGCGGTTAGGGTTTTCGTTGTGTAGTAGGGTGTTGTCTTTTTCTTTTTTCTAAACTTGTTTTTCTTTGTTTGAGACTTTGTTTCTTTCCCTAACTTAATAAATTTGGCAGAGCTCCTGCCTTTCCTTCAAAAAAAGAAAAAGTGAAATATGAACAAGTATATTCATTGTGAAATTTGTTCTGGGGCATACACAAAGTTCTTGCTGTTGTATCCTAGGTTTTACCTCCAAGCTGAATTCTAAAAGTATGAATAAGTTGCTCAAATACTATGCAATTTGAATTTTGGTGTTCCCCCACAGCCCAGCCTAACTGTTGAGTGACTACAGCTTTTGGTTGGTTGACTACAGCAATGTTTCTGCTCCAGATAGAGCATCCATTCACCACTGTGTGTGTAAAAAAATGTTGGTATTAAATAGGATAGTCATATATCATTATATGTTATATAGGCTTCATATCTTGGTTCCATCATTTTGTATAATTAGTTTCGTATTGGTGGACTAACTACACTTTGTTTGCTAGTTCCCGGAGTGATCGGTTGCCTACAAGCTCTAGAGGCTGTAAAGGTTGCAACTGATGTTGGTGAACCCCTATGTGGAAGAATGCTACTCTTTGATGCACTAGCTGCTCGTATTAGAACTGTATGTCGCTTCACTTTGTACATTTGTTGTGTTATGCATGATGGCAACAATGATGCTTTGTTTTCCCCATGCTGTACTGTACACAGTGGTATGTTTGCTAATTGAACTACCTATTTCACAAATTAGTCATTTTAATGAGAAAATATACATTTCCATTTGAGTAATTGGTGATATGTATATTGTACTTAATGTGCATTTTGCACGATGAACTTGCTGTCCATTCCTCATAGTACTTGCAAATTTTGTCATGATTGAATACGATAGGGTATATATTTGCAGCTGTTGCAGCGCAGTCAATGGGCACAAGTGCCATATGCTGGCTACTCCAATTTGCATGTTCCTTTCTTATCTTTTATTATAGAAGCAGACTACTAGCTGGAAATATAATATGTCAATTGAGGTAGCCATATAGAGAATCATGTTCACTGACTCCAGTCATGAAAACGGTATTTGAAATAATGTAATGTTTCTGTGGTGTATGTTGTAACAATACATATTATATTGTTGACATTTTGTGCTAGAAGCTAGGCCTGTCTTAGTTTATATTTTTTTTGCTTTAAACCAATGTATAACTTAGAACGACTGGATTTCTTGGAACATAGTAGTTTAAGGATGACCCACTTGCGTGTGACCTATCAGTGATGTGGATTATGACCATTAAGGTAATTTTGGTTGACCTTTGCAAGTCATAACCATTGCCTTGCAGGAGAGACTTCAAACCTGTTTATAATTTGCTTATACATTTTGGCATGCCCTGCTCCCCGATGTCCTTTCTTCCAGTCTCTTCAGAGTTCATTGTCAAGTCTACATATTTCTGCAGGTTAAGATTCGAGGAAGCTCGCCAGATTGCACCATTTGTGGAGAAAATTCAGTTTTCACACAAGAAGATTTTCAGACGTTTGATTATGAGAACTTTACGCAGTCCCCAATGTCTGATAAGGTATGCTTTTCCCTTTTTTTCCCTTTTTTTTGTCTGATTTTGATTTACTTCCAATAACTTAAGACGGCTTTAGATCATTGACTTCATTATTTGTTGTTTGCATGACTTAGAATTTTCTGTAAACCAAGGGAGATCTGAATTGCAAAATTGGTCTGTCTTAATCTGTTCACATGCAAGTTTGAATGCTAAAAAGGACTGGACTTTAATGATATGCTGTGGCGACCCGCATAATTAGTCCAGAGTAATAACAGTAGCACTGTCATTACACCGAGTTAATTACATGAATCTCAACATAGTAGCTAACAAAATATCGGGCTCACCAGGCACTTTATCAGATACTATACCGTGTTCAGAGTGTTGCAACAGAACAATAATTAGAGACTGATATGGAAATATATTACATTCCAAGCCACACAGGGCTATATGTCCAGTACATGATTATACACTGGATCCAAGTACAAAAAATATATTACAACGATCTCATCACCCTGAGGACCGTCCAAAATGAGAATCCTGTCTACCTAACCCTCTAGTCCTCCTAGTCGTAGTAGTAGTAGTAAGCGTCCTCCTAGTTGTAGTAGTAGTAGTAAGCGTCCTCCTGAAGCCCTGGTTCCTGTGTATCACCTTGAACCCAAGCCTCGTCGGTGGCTCCATAGGACCCACCTTCTAAGCAAGGGGGGATTTAAGCAAGAGTGAGTACTGGGGTACTCAGCAAGCAATAATAACAATGTATGACATGATTTTTTTCTCTCTCAATTTTTTTCCCCTCTGAAGCTCACCTCCCTCAACTTCAGGTTTTTAATAAAAAAAATAGATTGTTAGTTTTAAAGGTTGGTCATTTTAATTTAGGAAATTGACTACTGGCACTTGTATATGAGACAGATTTAACTTCCGTAGCCTCCACTTTAGGAGATAGGTATGAATTCATGATTTTGACCATGCGCAGGTTTTGTATCACTTCACCCAGTGACCCCTATAAGAGAGGGCTTTAATATAGCACCACCTTTTGGTGAACCCCCATGGACATACCGACATATTCCAAAGGGGTGCTCTAAAATAATTTTACCCAATGTGGAGATCCAAAACTTTAATAGGACAATCTTTTCTGACCGATTTCACACACTATGGTTGATACTGTAATTACGGCTCATTGTCTAAGTGTAGTTTGTTTGTCCTTATATATTAGCTTATGTAGAGGGTCCCACCGGCGAACAGACCTTTCTCATCGACACCCTCTACCCACCATAATAATTGTACACCATATCTTACTTCCAATTCCTCAACTCAACCAACTTATCAGTTTTACAAAACCATCTGCTCATCACTTTCACATTCATTCAATTATCCAAGCCACAATTCCACAACCAAACCATACTCCATCGTGTCCAATTTCACATTTTTAATTTAAGCATATACTTTTCAATGCATGAATGATAGGATATTGTACTGAAATCATTTAAAGATATTTAATGAAAATTGATGAAATGAAATTTGCCTGGTATAAAATTGAAAGGCACGGCCTCGCTCGAATTTTGGGGTAGGTGGTCTGGCAGATTCGGTTCAGGTCCTGACAATAAAATGTATTAACTACGACAATAAATCTACAGTTAACTTTTGTGGTGTCCAATCTTTTCGGGGACACTACAGATAATTACATGGGTGTTGCCCCTTTAGCTAAACTACCCTATTTGGACCCCGATAATTATTATTGTACTAGCATTACAATCAACAACTTTAATTAATACAATATTGGCAATTTTAAAGATTAATTACCTAATTAATTTTGGCTAGTCGAATTATTTTCAAAATTTCTTACGATTATAAAACGACCAACTTAATCTAACGTGTTTAGCAATGGGGATCAAATTTGCTAACTTTTCCCTCTTTTTCTCCTCCTCCGCTCTTCTCTGGCCGAAGCCTCTGCCCATCGGTCTCTCCTCACTCTCCTCTCTGGGACCGCCTCCCTCTGGCCTCCTTGCCGCGCCGGTCATCGGCCGCCGCCACCGGCTCCCCTGCCTCTCTCCCTCTCTTTCCCCCCTCCCCCCTACTTCTTGCAACGGCATGCCAGCATGACCACTCGACCACGTGCCTCCACTGGCACCGCCGGGCCCCAACCGCCGCCTCTACTCTCTCCAACCTCTCCCCCTCCTCCGGTTGCTCCATTCCTCTATTTCCCTCTCTCCACTTCTCCTTCTCTTCCTCTCTCTTCTCTGCCCTAATGGCCGAATCCACCTCCATGGCCGAGGCCCCCTCCTTCTCTTCACCCCCTACTGGCCCTAGCACGTTCGGCTAGCCGACCTCCTCCTCTACTGCCGGCCCTTGGCCGACGACTTGGTTTAAACCCCGATCTATCGGCTACTCAACCCGATATACCCATCAAGCAACTACAAGGTAGTACTATTGCTGCTAGTAGGGCTACTCTATGTCTGTGCATCTGAGGTTGGGTTTGAGGATGCAGTTGCTGGTGTCGAGGTACTGGTGGTTCTCTTGCTTGGGGGATCATCTCCTCCTTGCTGTGGTTTGGCTCCTCTTCTTAGACTCCTGGTTCGTCCGGCTGCTTGGGGATTCCCCTTCTTGGTTGGCTTGAGATCCTCCTGGCTTGGGGCCCCTCCTTACTCCGATTCTTAGGGCTCCTCCTTCGATTTGTCTTCAATTTTGGTGGCTGGCTCTCTGTGGTGATGCTCCCCTTGCTCTCGGTTTGGCTGAGAAAAGAGGAGTGGTTCGGTGCTTTGGCTGAGGGGAAGGGAGATGTACTGCCTTTGCTCCCTTCGGTAATAATGAAGGCATGGCCACCCTTGCCCTGCCTCGATCGACGTGATTGCCCAAGAGAGACGCATTCCAAGCTGGCTGACCGGTCAAAGCTACCAAGTTCCCCCTCTTGAAATTTTTACTGAGTTACCGGGGGTTGGCTTTACTATGCGGCTTCAAAATCTACGGATACCTGCAATCCGAACAGGTAAGTTAGGATTGCCGAGTGATGAACCTGATCTAGCGAGAGGTGTCGACCTGGCCCCAACGGGTGTAGTATCTCAGTGATCGATACCTCGCCTGCGGGTCTGACGGCATTGGGGGTTGGCTTTACCATGCGGCTTCAAAATCTACGGATACCTGCAATCCGAACAGGTAAGTTAGGATTACCGAGTGATGAACCTGATCTAGCGAGAGGTGTCGACCTGGCCCCAACGGGTGTAGTATCTCAGTGATCGATACCTCGCCTGCGGGTCTGACGGCAATCCTCAATGTAAAACTATTCGTTCTAATCGCATTTTTACTTTTTTATAAATAAAATATGTTGGTTAATGTACTAATTACTGTCTAATACTCTTAACTATTTAATTAATATTCTAGGTTGTTTCACATGCTTACCATTTAGCCGGTCATTTAAAAAATGTACCTCACAATATAAATTAACTATCTTTACTAATATATAAATACAAGTTGGTGGGGTTGTCTGTCCTCCCTCTCTAAGAAATGCACCGCGCCGACATATGGCCACGGACCACGACACTTTCTCTCGATTTCTCGCGAATAAAAAGGAAACTTACCACATCTCTCTCTTTTCGCCCACACCCGTTCCCCTCAGTCGGGTCATTCCTCACTTCTCCCACCCCATGGTAACTCAAGACTGCAAATTTATTTTGTAAACACATGACATGATTTGATTATTTGGTTCAAAAATGTATTTTCATTGCAACGCACGGGCACTTGACTAGTAGTATATATAAATACGAGTTGGTGGTGGTCGTCCGTCCTCCCTCTCCTCCTCTCTAAGAAAAGCATCGCGCTAACATATGGGCATGGGATAAAAAGAAAACCAACCGCATCTCCCTTGTTCCGCTCACACACACTTCCCCTGGCCAGGCCATTACTGTGGCGACCCGCATAATTATCCCAGGGTAATAACAATAACACTGTCATTACGCCAGGCTAATCACGCAATTCTTGGCATAGTAACTAACAAAATATTGGGCGATCCGACACTTTATCAGTTACTATACCATGTTCAGAGTGTTGCAACAAAATAATAATTAGAGACTGAAATGGAAATATATTACATTCCAAAGCCACGCAGGGCTACATGTCCAGTACAATAATTTTACAATGGATCCAAGTACAACAAAAAATATAATACAACTTCCTAGCTACCCCAACGATCGTCCATAACTGGTAGACGGTTTTCCAAGACCTCTACTCTTCCTGGTGGTAGTAGTTGTCCTTCGATATATCCTGGTCTTGCGTATCACCATCACCCGATGCCTCGTAGGTGGATCCATAACACTCACCTTCTAAGCAAAGGGAGCTTTAAGCAAGAGTGAATACAGGTGTACTCAGCAAGCATTAATAACAAATGCATGACATGAATTTTCCTCTCAATTTTCCATTGAAGCATCAAAAAGTTCTATATATATATATAACTTATGTAGAGGACCCCCCGGCCTTTTCACCTTCTCATCGGCGTCCTCTACCCACCACAATAGAATATAACTTTACGCCATAATGAAAACAGTATTAAGCTTTTGATACCAACAACACCGACTTTCACAAGTCGAGAACAGAACTGATCACTTCCTCATCTTAAACCACTTTCACTTTTCAACTTAGTTACTTTGCTTCGAATCCAACTGATCACAATTTAAGTTTTTGCAATTTATATATATAGAACTTTTTGATGCATGAGTGATACAGATAATTATATTGAAATCAATTTTAAAGACACTTTAATGGAATTTGATCAAGGAAAGCTTGCCTGGAATAATACTGATAGGTACGCCCTCGCTCGTATACAGGAGCGGTTGGTCTGACGGGTTCTGTTCTGGACCTGACAAGGACCAAGTATTAAATCTACAGACTTGCCCAAAGCAACCCCTTTTTAATCTAAACCCACCAACTTACCCATAGCATTAATATTTTAGCAGCAAGTAATACAACCATTTCACTTAATTCCAGTTTTAACCATTTATACAGATTTTTGTGATTAGTTCGCAGCTTTTAGAAATTGAAATACCATTTTTTTCCTACGATTCAAATACAGTCCTTTTAGCCTACGCAGATGCACGAAAGAATCAGATTACTTATTTTTCCTATTTTTCTTCTCTTCTTTTCTTTTCTCTTCTTTTCTTTTCTCTTCTTTCCTTTTCTTTTTCTTTTCTCTCCTTCTTTTCTCTTTTCTTCTTCTCCTTCTTTTTCCTGCTGTTCTTATTTCCTCTCTGTTCTCCTCCTGGCCGAAGGCCCTTCGACTTCTCCTCCCTCGGTCTCATCGCTGCCTCCCGCTCTCTCTCATTCCCCCTCTTCCTTGACGGCCGGCCCCGAAGCCTCTCGGCCGCTTTCTCCGCCAAATCGACTCCTCCTCTGCCATGGCTAGCGCCATGGCCGGCCCTCCCTCGCTCTCTTTCGCCATACTGCCTCCTGCACTGTAGTCTCCTCCCGGCCTCCTTCTGGCTTCCCTATCGCTTTCCTTCGGTGCTGTGGCCGGCCAAGGCGTAGCGCCGCCACGCAACTCCACCCGCCGGTTTCCCCTCTCCTTTCCCCCTCTAATCTTTCCTCTACTCCTCCTCTACTCCCCTCTGTACTTTAAAGAATATGAGAACAGACATTACACGATCTAGTTGATTGCCTCATTTTACCGGTTGTTTTACCTTTGATTCGCATCTAAGGTTACTGATAAGAACAGATACTACTTGGTCTGCTTGATTTACGCATTCTACTCGTTGCCTTCGGTTTTGCTTGCAAGTTTTGGGGTCAATGATGCTCGAGTTCTAGCGGGACGGCAAGAACACGTTCTTGCAACCCTAGAATCTCTACTGAGACGATGGGCTACTTGATCTATTCAGTGTGCACTAGAGGAGTGGTTTTGCATCGCTACTACTACTATGGGAATGGTCGTGCACCGAAAAGGTTTGAGGATTCTTGTAGGGAGGATGTTGGTGCCGTTTCTTAGGGGTGTTCCTCCTTACTCCTGCCTTGCAGACTCCTTCCGGCTCTTGTTCTCTCACTGCTTCTTGGGGGTCTCCTTGTTCAGTTCATCTTGTGGACCTCCTTGCTCCTTGCTCCTTGCTCCTTGATCAGCCCAAGTGGACCTTGGGGATCCTCCTGCCGGCTTCATCTTGTGGGTCTCTTCCTCCTGGCACGGACCTTCACCTCCTCGCTTCCTTGCACCTTTCAGGCTCCTTGGTCCCTCGATCTCTCTCTCGACCAAATGTGGGTGTGCTTGTGTGTTCTGCCGGGAACCGAGGAGGAAGCGAATGCTTGCTTGCTTAAGAAGGAGCAGGGGAAAGGGTGAGATCGCACCGTAGCCATGTCTCACACCCGCTACCTTGGTTGTCAGGCTTGGTTGAGAATTGCTCTCACGTGGTCAGTGAGCCGGTTACGAGCCGGGCGGGGTCGCTAAGCACTGGGTTGGAATGGTCAAGGTTACCATGCTACCTCCTCTTCAGGCTCTTTCGATTCTTGCAAGGGATGGCTAATATTTGGGTTTCTAAATACTACGGACACCCGCAGTCCGAACAGGTAAGTCGCGGTTGCCGAATGATGAACCGATCTAGCGAGAGGTACCGATTCGGTCCCTACGGGTCTGGTATCTCGGTGATCAATACCTTCGCCTGCGGGTCTAACGGCAATCCTCTTCTATTTCTATTCGCTCTATTCACATTTTTAACTCTTTTGCAATTAGCTTACTTAATTACTATTCTAATTACTTGATTGCACTATTATTTGCTTAGTTGATTTTCTAGGTTATTACAAATAGGTTTTTGGTTTTCTTTAAGGGTTGGATATTTTAATTCAAAAAGTGACTACTAACACTCGTATATGAGGCAGACTTATCTCCCGTAGCCTCCAATCCAGGAGGCAGGCATGAATTCATGATTTTAGACCTGTCGGAGGTAGAAACTGTCGGAGCTATCGACCTTGTTAATCAGAAGGCATCGTCTAAGAGATCAATTTGGTGGCAATTTCAAGCCTGCCTTTTCATTGGTTTTCTGCGGTATATATAGGGATGAAGCCTTACAATAGATAAAATCAAATAACTAAAGAAGGAAACAAAATAACTAGAGTAGGAAACAACTAATCTGCTCCCTTAACTAAGGAGATAAAATCAAAACAAAATAACTAGTGAAGGAAACAACTAATCTGCTGCCTTAATTAAGGAGATAAAATCAAATCTGCTGCCTTATCCTTGCTGCGCAAGATGAACCTGCGCCCCCTGCAGTGGCTGCACCACCTGGGCCGCAGGTGCTGCTGTGGTGGCGGCCCGGTCCGTCGTGCGAGCCCGCTTCCTCTTCCGGTAGAAGACGTTATCGAGGCCGTCAAGGCCCAAGACAGACATAACCATAGTGCAATCCTTTTCCTTGGAGTTCAGTCTCAAACTGTCCTGAAATTCGGTGCCAAAGTGTGTCCTTCCACCTCTCTCAGGTTAAAGGTTAGAGGTCTCATACTGCATGGGTTGCTAAAAAGAAAAAGGAAAGAGAGGAGATTGGATCTATCTTGCTACATGCATATATTTCTTTCGACAGTACGCATTTCGAGACTACCTATCATATAATGGTTAATACCATTGTTTTCTATGCGATACTGCCGTCGTTGCCTTGAATTCCTTGTGAGTTGATACAGTGAATGATATGAAATTTATGTTGCTCCACTTACTGTTACGATTAATGCAGTCAGCACCTGGTCTGAACATACTTCCAGAGAGTGCCCGGATCACTTGCAGAGATTACAAAAGGCTGATTGATAATGGTGAACCTCATGTATTGTTGGATGTACGACCTGCGCATCAGTTCCAAATAACTTCAATTTCTCAATCTCTCAATATCCCGCTCACCATGTTGGAGGAGAAGCTTCCTATGCTCGAAACCTCACTGAAGGAAACAAAGGATGCAAACGCGGCAGATAGACAGCCTTCCTTGTATGTCGTATGCAGAAGAGGCAATAAGTCGCAGGTAGCCGTCCAGCTTCTCCACAAGAAGGGCTTCCTTTCAGCGAAAGATATAATTGGCGGCTTGCAGTCGTGGGCACTGGATGTTGATCCTGATTTCCCCGTTTATTAGTGAAAAATGGATGTAGAAACTGGCCCGTACACCCGACTCTTCATGTTCAAGTTTCAATGTTCTTGACATGAGACTTGGGGGGTTGGGGTGAGTTTGGGGATTATTTAGTATTTTTGTTGTCCTCGTCAGAAGATACGCTTGGGTTATTTGAGCCATCTTGTAAACTTGTAAGAGGTTGAATTGTTACATCTTAGGGTAAACTAAACATGAACATGATCACAAAAGAATAATGCGGAAGATGAGTCATTAGACACTAATCCGGAGAGGAAGAAGAAGCCATTAATTTTTTGTTGGTGTTCTCGAATGTCGGTGAAGAAGATGGGCATCGAGATCAACTTGGTGATGGTAGGGCCTTCGGTAGCCTCAACGCCAGCCCTAGATCGGATGAGTGTGTCGGGGATAGCCAAACTCAAGATAAAAAAACTCTTATCTTTGAGTGCCAACCTCTCCTTTCTTTTATCTAGCGCTAGCTATCAGGACCAAAACCAAATTTCTATTGGAGAGCTACCGATCAGAACGTGTCATGGTGGGCCTAGCTCCAAATTTTGGTCTTTTAGCTTCAAAACCGGAGATCACAACCAACATTCTTCCACTTGATCGAAGGCTAATAAAATAAATCCATACTCAATAGAACAACACACCAAGATAAAGTATTATAGCAGTTAATAAAGGCACCGCTGAAACCTAGTATCTATAATGCATCATTATATCTTGATAGGATAATTACTTATTTTTAATGGGAGTTCGTTTTGTTCTTATGGTCCTAATTTCCAGAATCAAAATCTTTACAATAAACCCATGCCGGTAACATGCTCTCGAAAGAGACTGGGTGGTAAGCTTTTAGTAAGTGAATCCGTAAGCATAGACTTAATACTTATATGCTTGACATCATTTGTTTGATCATGGATTCTATCGTTCAAAACATGATACTTAATGTCAATGTGTTTGGCAGCACCACTTAACTTGTTGTTACTCAAATAGAAAATTGCGGTCATATTGTCGCAGTATATAGGAAGTGGTTTAGATATGCTGTCCACCACTCTTAATCCCGGGATAAAGTTCTTTAGCCATACAGCCTGTCCAATATCCTCATAACATGCCAGAAACTCACTCTGCATCGTTGATGATGCTGTAAGGGATTTTCCACGAAATGGCTCCTTTCGCAAGTGTGAAGATATAACATGATGTGGATTTCTTAGTATCAACACAACCTGCAAAGTCAGCGTGTGAATAACCCACAACCTCAAGGGTATTTGACTTCTTATATGTGAGCATGAAATACTTAGTGCCCTGCATATAACGCAAAGCTTTTTTAACAGTTTTCGAGTGGTCTAGCCCTGGATTTGATTGATATCTGCCAAGCATCCCGATTATGAATGCTAAATCAGGGCGAGTACAAAGTTGAGCATACATAATACTTCCGATAGCTGAAGCATAAGGAATCCCTTGAAAAGGTTAGAAGATTGCCTAGAGGGGGGGTGAATAGGCTAATTTTAAATTAAAACAATTTAATGCAGCGGAAACCGGTCGGATATTCTGAGTTAATATCGGAACTTCCGAAAACTTCGGAACTTCCGTAATTACTTCGGACTATCCGATTAGTACTTGACTGAAAGAGTCAAGTAGAAAGAGCAATACGACAACTAGCTCTAGACAACTAAAATTGCACTAAAGAAAATCAATAAGATTAATCAAGCAGCTAGAGACAAGAGAGAACACAATAGTTTGATTCCCGGAGTTCGGATCCTTGAGGGGATCTTACGTCTCCGTTGAGGAGGTTCCAAAGAGCCCGGGTCTTTTCCAACCCTTTCCTCCCAAACCTCGGTCGCACTTGAGGCTTGGTTCCACTATTTGGTTCCTTCCCTTTCGGAGGCGGAGCCGGCCTTCACAAACTTCTCATGGCGTCCCACAATCGTTGGGGGCTCGTGAGCGACGCCTAGCCGTCTAGGAGTCCTTCAACCTCCAAGAGTAATGAATGCACTTGATTCTTGATCTTGGAGTGATTCTCTATTTGCTCAAGATGAATGAACGCTTAGCTCTAGCCACACAACCACACTCAACCAATCCTTACTCACTAGATGATCCCTAAGATCACGAAGGAGGATGGCTCAAGATTGCTCTAGAAAGTGCTCAAGAAGCTCAAGAGATCAGCCCAAGCAAGTGTGTAACCAGCAAAAGGAGTGGGAGAGGGGTATATATAGTTTTGGTTCAAAACTAGCCGTTACTCCCAAGACACCCACATCGGAACTTTCAACCAAACTTGAACTTAGAAGAGTGCAAACTACCAGAACTTGGAAAGCTTCCAACGGTCGAAAACTACGGACATCGGAATGTCCGATCACAACTTCGGAACATCCGATGTCACCTGAGAGGGAACCAAGCTAAACAACACTAAGTCCTCATCGGAATGTCCGAAAATAGACATCGGAATATCCGAACAAAACAGAGAGTTCCCAAACAGGGAAAACAACCACTTCGGAACTTCCGAATAGGCAACTTCGGAACTTCCGAATAGGCAACTTCGGAACTTCCGAACTAGACAGAGAGCACCTTTACACAAGACAGAACACATCGGAACTTCCGATACCTACAATCGGAACATCCGAAGCTAACAGAGAGCTCCCAATCTAAAACTCAACAGGTATCGGAACATCCGATACAATACATCGGAAAGTCCGAACCTAACAGAACACAACGGACTGAAGCACAACTACACTTCGGAACTTCTGAACCATCGGAATGTCCGATACAACATCGGAACATCCGACTTGAACTAAAACACAAACTTCATTCCGAAGCGAGAGAGGACACTACTAACTCTTGAGAGACTAGACAAAATTCATCTTGAGCAAGAAGACCATCTCTAAATCAATTTCAATGCATCCCTCTTAATAGTACGGCACTCCTATGACTTCAACAGATCGAAAATTACAAACTGAGATGCCGTTTTTCTTACTTTACGAGCTTGAGGATACCCAATTTCATAGATGATCTCTTCTCGAACCTTTTACCTGTTCATGAACTAGTTGACCACATTAGATTCTTGAATCGTTTGTCATTAATCACCCAAAACATTTTTAGGGGGCCTAGATTGTGGCGACCCGCATGATTAACAAAGGGTAATTAACAACCACTGTGTCATCACCCTAAGCTAATTACGCGGAGTCTCAGCATAGTGGTCAACAAAATAGCGGGAGTACCGTTGTTTTGTCGACTACTACGCTGTGTTCAGAATGTTGCAGCAGAACAATAATTAGAGACTGGATGAGCTTATTATATTACAATCCAGAAGCCACACTGGGCTATGAGTTCAATAATTTACATAGAGGTCCATACACCACCAAAATTATATTACAACTCCAAAGTACCCTGCGAACCGCCATCTATCAGACGACGGCCTCCTAGTGACTCTACTACTCCTGGTAGTAGTCGCAGACACTAGGGTAGTCGTCGTCCGCCGGTAAGTCCTGGTCCTGCGGATCACCCTCGCTCCAGGCCTCGGTGGCCGATCCATATAGTTCACCTTCTAATCAAGGGATATATAAGCAAGAGTGAGTACAGAGTACTCAGCAAGGAATAATAGAATGCAATATATGAGTTTTTCCTTTCTTTTCCAAATCCAACTTACCTCCTCCCGAAATCTGATTTTTAATTAGAAATAGGTTTTTGGTTTTCTTTAAGAGTTGGCAATTTTAATTAAAAGAACTACTAACACTTGTTATGAGATAGACTTAGCTTCCGTAGCCTCCAATCCAGGAGACAGGCATGAATTCATGATTTTAGACCCTGCGCAGGTTTGTATCACTTTACCCATAGAGACCTCCAAGGAGAGGCTCCAGAACGTTTATCACTAATCCAGTAGTTGTGATCTTCACCCTGTTACTCGAGTGGGGGATCCTCTTAAGGCCATCCCACTACACTCATGACTAACGCTTGTACCCCAACATATGTGGCGATTTTCCTGGCTTCAAATATAGCGCCATCATGGGCAACTAAGTCGCCACTTAGTCCCATCTCGCACGGTCTCTCCGGGTCTTCCCAGAACCCGGATTTGGTGCCCTAGTAACTATCTAACCACCGTTGCAAAGATCACAATACTCTCTTAGGACAACCTTTTACATTTGTTTGCACACTCTATGGTTGACACTGAGATACGGCTCATTTTTCAAGTATTAGTTGGTTAAACTTATATGTTACTTATGTAGAGGACCCCCCGGCCTATGTCACCTTCTCATCGGCATCCTCTACCCACCATATTAACTCAACACAGTAATTAAAATAAGCACAGGCCAACTGCTCCATCAGCTGTCCTGGCCAACACATTTTTCCATAAAAACCAATTCATTCCCAACTTTCCTTTCTTCTCCACACCAGATCCACAACCATTTTCATCCTCCAATTCCAAGTTTATAATTCCAATTTAAATATATAAGTTTAGTAATGCATGGATGGTATTGTAATGATATGGAAACTCATTAAAAGCATTTTAAGGAAAGTTTTCCCAAAGGATGCTTGCCTGGAGTAGTACTGATCAGTACGTCCTCGCACGAATATGGGAGATGATGGTCTGACTGATTCTGGTCGAGTCCTGACAGATGACCAAGGCATTAATTCGATGACACTGCCCAAACTCCCTTCCTAATCTATCCCATTAATTTACCCATAATATTAAGACTTTAGCAATCAAGTAGTACAGCAATTCCATTAATTCCAGATTTCACCATTTACAGATTTTAGTTATTATCTCGGGCTTTTAGAAATTAAAATACCATTTTTCCTACGATTCAGATACGGGCATTTTAGCCTACGCAATTGCACGAAAGAACAGATTATGCATTTTCCTATTTTCTTCTCTTTTTCTTTCCTTTTCTTTTTCTTTTCTCTTCTTTTCTTTTTCTCTTCTCTTTCTTTTCTCCTTTTCTCTCTGTTCTTCTTTTCTCTCCTGCCTGGCCGAAGGCCTCTTCGGTTTCTTCGCTCTGGGTCTCATCGCCTCCTCTGGGACCGAGCTCCTCAGCTCGATCTCCCCACCGCCGCCGCTCTCCCCTGCGGTTTCTTCGCTCTGGGTCTCATCGCCTCTACTCTCAGCTCCTCTCCAGTACTTCGACCGGCTGGCGCAAGCGCCGCCGTCGCCTCTACTGCTGCGCCGACTGGCGCAACGCTCCGCCGTCGCCTCCTCTGCCATGGCCGACGCCATGGCCGGCCCTCCTCTCTACTGCTACTCTCCCTTCTACTCTCTCCTCTACTGCAGATAAGAACATGTTACTACTTGATCTATTTGCTTACTACCTTTACTGGTTCTTTTACGTTCGATTTGGCATTTCCAGTTGATGATAAGAACAGAATACTACTACTTCATCTGGTTTTCGTTTTCTACTCAAGATTTCGCATCTAGAGTTTAAACAGTAAGAACAGATACTACTTGGTTTTGGTGGTTCTTGCGCTCTACTTGTTGCCGTCGGTTTTGGTTGCAAGTTTTTACGGTCAATGATGTGGAGTTCTTAGTGGGACGGCAGATTAGTCTAGCAACCCTAGAACTCACTACTGAGACTACCGGTTACGATCCATTCAATGCACTAAAGGAGTAGCTTGCTACTGGGAGTGGTCGTGCACCTGAGGATTGTTGGCTCGGTTTTTGGTTGAAGGAAGGAGATGGTGGTGCTGCCGTTCGGTTCTTGCTGATCTTGGGGACCCTTCGTGGTTCAGTTCGTCTTCTGGCTCCTTGTTCGGTTCAGCGATCTTGGGGTCCTTCGTGTTCTGGGCTTGTGGTTCTCCTCCTCCGGCTTGTGGTTCTCCTTGCTCCACCGGGTTCTTGGGGACCTCCGGCTTCGGCTCCTTGCTGCCGGTTTGCTTCTTGCTCCTTCGTCTTGCTCTCTTGCGCTCTCTCTGGACTGGATGTGTTTGCTTACCCTGGTGCTTGGTTTCGGCTGGGAGCTGAGGAAGGAATAAGGCTTGCTATAAAGGGGAAGGAAAGGGACGGGTGGCGCTGAGCCCTCCCTTGCTGCCACGAGTGCGGTGGCTGCGCAAAAGAGCCGCATGGCCGCAAGTCGGTGGGAAAAGAATACTTTCTTCTTTGGGTGTTCCCTTGGGCAGTGCATGGCTTTGAAAGGTGTGATCACTGGGTAATGCAGTGGTTCAGAGGTTATATACTGAGGGAAAAGCTGCTACGGATACCCGCAATCCGTACAGGTAAGTACAGATTGCCGAGTGATGAATCGGTCTAGCGAGGGATACCGATACGGCCCCTACGGGTCTGGCATGTCGGAGAACAATACCTCGCCTGCGGGTCTGACGGCAATCTCTTTTCTAACTCTACTCGGTCTAATCGTATTTTAAATTCTTTTTCAATCAATTACTCTAAATTAGCAGATTAATTAGTTGTTAACATTACTTAGCAGCTTGATTAATTAGCGCTAACACTAGTGGTTACTCCCTCTAATTACCCGGGGCACTTCATAGATGCACTTTTAATCTCCCCCTTTTTGGTGATTGATGACAACACGATTAAAGACAAAATTTATAAAGTATGTGAGAGAATAAATATAGACGGAACTCCCCCTCAAATTGTGCATTGAGAATGGATCTGAGAACAAATGCACTTTTCGAGAGAAGAGAATATGAGAGAGCTCCCCCTATATCCTTGCATATGAGATTAACACACAATTGACAGGATAAGCAATATGAGTAATTTAAGTAATTAATCAACCAATCAAGTCAACGGAAATCTCCAAGCAACAACGATAAAGAGAGTAAACACGATAAACATTCAACAACGAAGTTTTAAACTAACAAATTCAACCAAGTCCACTGACACCAAGACTCAACAAAGGATAGATAACGGATAGATAACGGGAAATTTGTCTTGCGACTGCATCTCTCCCCCTTTGGCATCAAGCACCACAAAGGGTAGATGAGAGAGGTAAGGAAGGACTAATCAGACTCGTCTGACGCAGCTCCATCAGGACTCGGACTGCCGTCGTCATCTTCGGACTCCTCCGACGCATCGGCGCCGAGCAAAGGGGTCCTCGATCTCTTCCTCACCGCCCTCGTCCTCTGAACACTCCAGATTGAGATGCCTTTGGATGTCCTTGAGTCGCTTGGTATTCTTCTTCTGCTTTTCTGAGTTGCTCTTGCAAAGAACAAATATCGACTTCAAAGCCCGCAGAATGGGTGAAGAAGATCCGCTAGGAGCGGTCGAAGGAGTAGTAGCAGAGGAGGCGATCCTCTGGTGGAAGCCACAGTGGCTCGCCGAGATGGGGCCTTGATTGCCACGACTTGAAGTGCCACATGCTTCCCATCACACTCAAATTCTTTGCCCGATCACTTGTTCAATCAAATGCATGATAAATGGAGCATATCCACGGCTCATACAGGCTCTGTCCAATGAGTCTGATCTCATTCCAGATGAAGTCAAAAACATCAAAGGGCCTCTGACCATCTTGCATTCTGCTCAGAAGGTTCCTTGTGTATGATAGGACATGAGATGCATCTCCCTCCTTTGGAGCTAGAGTCTTCCTGAACAACCTGTTGAGAATAGCAAAGAAAGGCTTCATCCCCTTGGTGTCACCTGGCTCGAACTCTGCATTCTCCTCATACAAGAAATTCAGATTTGATGCACCAAGAGAGACCTCATTGTGGATCTGATCTCTGTCCCTGGAGTCTGCTTCTGTGAAATCAAGTAACCTGGCAATCGAACATATGTAGTTTCATACCAAGTTCCTCAGTCATCCAATGGAGAGTAGAGACTCGATCCTCGGAGACATACATTGTAGCATAGAATCGAGCTATGATCTCTATGTTCCAATCATGCTGAAAAGCCATGATTCTTTTGGTGCCAGTTCTTTCACAAGCTGCAATAACTTCATTGAATATGGCATCATCTGCTGCTGCCATATACTCCCAATCAACACATTGCATTTGGATAACAGGATTCTTTCTAGGATAAATGACTGAAGCATAAAAGTCCTGCTGAAAGAATGTCCAGAAACGAGAGTCAGAGGAAAACTTGTCGTTCCTCTTGGGGTTCTCCTCACGTGCCCTTCGGACTTGTCTTTGCCTTCCCTTTGTAGTTCATCGGCTTCCTCTGCAATCTAGGGTTCCTCTCAGGCGGTCTCAATCTCGGCATGTCTCTAGGCCGAGACCGACGCACCAAAGAATTCCCTTGCCTTTTCTAGAGGGTAGCGGTGCTCCACGAGGCACATTGATTTGTCTGAGCACTGAGCGGCAGGTTCACTAATCGAAATACCAGGTTGAGATCCTCTTTTGAAGCTCGCTTTGTTCTTGCCCGATTGGAGTTTTGCGCTGATCGAAAGTGGCCTTAGCCGGATCCTGAGGAGGCTGATCACCCTGACTTGGGTCCATTTGAGAAAGCTGACAAGGAACAGATTGATAAGATAAAAGAAACTAGAGAGAACACTGGTTTTAGTGCTGTACCGTCAACATCGGACATTCCGATTTCATATCGGAAATTCCGACATTACATCGGACATTCCGAAGATGAATATCGGAAGTTCCGATATTTTCGGTATAACCCTAAAACTAGGATTCCAACCAGTTCAACCACAGGAAAAGAATGAAATTTGAGATCTGGGCGAAGGAAGACTACAACAACAAGTCTACCCAAAAGATTTGATCAACAGATCCAAGGAACGCGGAAGGACAAAAAGAGGTTCTAGGGTTTACCTTGGAATTGAAAAACAAAATTATGTAATGGTGAAGATCTTCCAATTCGAGGTGCACCCTTCCTTGTGGTAGATCGGAGTTTCCGAATGGTTGAAGACTCCGAAGACGACAAGGGATGAAAAGTGGAGAAACGTACGGAGGCAAGAGAATAAAGAAATGAGGTGAAGGGGCCAACCGAACGGTCCTTTTCAAGAGTTTACACACACTTCGGAAGTTCCGATCTGAGGTTCGGAAGTTCCGAAGAGTTCAAGTTTCCAGCGAACCAAAAGTTGAGCAGGATTCGGATATTCCGATATAAATATCGGATGTTCCGAAGAGTTCAAAAACACAGAATTCGGATATTCCGATGACGCGATCGGAAATTCCGAAGAGTTGATTTTTCCAGCTGACAAGGAGAAAAGATAGAATTCCTGAGATTTGAGGAATCCAGACTTTGAGCTAGTGAACTTGGCAGTCATCCTACTTGTGATTAGAGAACATAGCAACAACCAAAGCAATGATCACAAGTGGAATGACCGAAGATGCAAATACCATGAAGACTTTTTCAAAGACAGATAATTAACTTTGCAAACATTTTACTTTGAGAACTTTGTGAGAAGTAGCAATCAAATGCGAGCAAGATGTCAAGTCACATTCCGATAGTCTAGGACATTTAACTCACTTCTCAACTCGCAAAACCGTTTCTCATCAAGAGGTTTGGTGAAGATATTGGCCAATTGTTTCTCGGTTCTCACATAGGTAATGTCAATGTCTCCTTTTAGTGAGTGATCCCTAAGAAAGTGGTGTCGGATGTCTATATGCTTGGTCCGAGAGTGTTGAACAGGATTGTTGGCTATTTTGATCGTACTCTCATTGTCACATAAGAGTGGTACCTTTTCCATACAAAAACCAAAATCCTTCAAGGTTTGCCTCATCCATAATAATTGTGCACAACAACTTCCTGCGGCAATGTATTCGGCTTCGGCGGTGGATAGAGCCACTGAATTTTGTTTCTTTGAGGACCAAGACACTAGTGATCTACCTAGAAATTGACAAGTCCCCGAAGTACTTTTTCTATCCACTTTGCAACCCGCATAATCAGCATCCGAATAACCAATCAAATCGAATTTTGATCCTTTAGGATACCAAAGCCCTAAATTTGGTGTATGAACTAGATATCTAAGAATTCTTTTCACAGCTACTAGGTGACACTCTTTCGGAGCGGCTTGAAATCTTGCACACATGCAAACACTGAGCATAATATCTGGCCTAGATGCACAAAGATAAAGCAATGAACCTATCATGGATCGATATACCTTTTGATCCACAGGATTACCTTCCTCATTTAGACTAAGATGTCCATTTGTAGCCATGGGTGTATGAATGGGCTTGGCGCTCTCCATGTCAAACTTCTTGAGCATGTCCTTGATGTACTTTGTTTGACACAAGAATGTCCCTTCCTTGAGTTGTTTGATTTGAAATCCGAGGAAGAACTTTAACTCACCCATCATTGACATCTCAAACCTTTTTGTCATTAACCTCTTTGAATTCCTCACAAAAGCTTTTATTAGTAGAACCAAATATAATGTCATCGACATATATTTGGCACACAAATAGATCATTATCAACATATTTTGTGAAGAGAGTAGGATCGACTTTGCCAATTTCGAAACCCTTTCTTATAAGAAAGTCCTTAAGGCATTCATACCATGCTCTAGGTGCTTGCTTAAGCCCATAGAGCGCCTTATGGAGTTTGTAGACATGAGAAGGGTTCTTATGATCCTCCATTCCCGGCGGTTGCTCAACGTAGACCAATTCGGCGATTGAACCATTTAGGAATGCACTCTTGACGTCCATTTGATAAAGCTTGAAATCATGGTGAGTAGCAAATGCAACTAATATACGAATTGATTCTAATCTAGCAACTGGAGCATAAGTCTCACCAAAATCCAAACCTTCAATTTGAGTGAATCCTTGAGCTACCAACCGAGCTTTATTTCTTGTGACACCTCCGTTCTCGTCTTGATTGTTGCGGAAAACCCATTTGGTTCCAATCACGTTTTGATTAGGCCTTTCCACTAGTGACCATACCTTGTTTCTAACAAAGTTGTTAAGCTTTTCATGCATAGCCATTATCCAATCTGGATCTCTTAGTGCATCTTCAACCTTCAAAGGTTCCAAAGTAGACACAAAGGAGTAAAATTCACAAAAATTAGCTACTCTAGAGCGTGTAGTTACCCCCTTTTGAATATCACCAAGGATGTTATCGACGGGGTGATCTCTTTGGATGCTTTGATGCACTCTTGGATGTGGTACTTGAGATGTTTGTTGAATTGGCTCGTCATCTTCAATTTGATCATCCTCCAAGAGTTTGCTTGGACTATATTTAGGATTGTCTTGATTTTGATTTGAGGTAGGAGGCTCCACTTGTGTAGATGAATTTTCTTGGTGCTCCTTTTCTTGCGGCCTTACTTCACCTATAGCCATCTTCTTGATTGCAAGGCTTGGCAATTCCTCATTATCTAGCACATTTAAATCAACTTGCTCCACTTGAGAGCCGTTAGATTCATCAAATGTCACGTCTCTCGCTATTTCAACACAACCCGAGGTTTTGTTGAAAACACGATAAGCGTAGGCATTTGATCCATATCTTAGCAAGAAACCTTCATCGATCTTAGGAGCAAATTTAGAGTTCTTGGGTTTCTTGTTAAGAATGAAACATTTACTACCGAAAACTCTAAAATATGAAACATTCGCTTTGTTACCGGTAAGAAGTTCGTATGCCGTCTTCTTCAAGATCTTGTGGAGATATAATCGGTTGATAGCATGGCACGCGGTGTTGACGGCTTCCGCCCAAAAGTGATCGGAGATCTTGTACTCAAATCAAGCATTGTCCTTGCCATCTCAATCAACGTCCGATTCTTCCTTTCTACCACTCCATTTTGTTGAGGAGAATATGGAGCGGAGAATTCGTGCTTTATTCCTTCTTCATCAAGGAATTCTTCGATTTGAGTATTCTTGAATTCACTTCCATTATCGCTTCGAATCTTCTTGATCTTCAACTCGAATTCATTTTGGGCTCTTCTTGCAAACTTCTTGATTATCCCTTGAGTTTCACTTTTCTCTTGCAAAAAGAATACCCACGTGAAGCGAGAAAAATCATCAACAATAACTAAACCATACTTGTTACCTCCGATGCTTATATAAGCAACGGGTCCGAAGAGGTCCATGTGTAGAAGCTCCAATGGTTTTGTCGACGTCATGATGTTCTTCGCGGGATGACGCGCTCCAACTTGCTTTCCGGCTTGACAAGCGCTACAAATCCTATTTTTCTCAAACTCAACATTCATTAGTCCAATGATGTGATCACCTTTTAGAAGCTTGTCGAGGTTCCTCATGCCAACATGAGCTAGCTTGGCCGATGCCACAACCAACCCATGCTAGACTTTGCCATTAAGCATGTTTGAAGTTTAGCGCTATTTGAGTTGAAATCAACCAAATAGAGCTTACCCTTCAAATATCCTTTAAAAGCAATTGAGGAGTCGTCTCTTCTAAAGACGGTCACATCCACATTAGTAAATAGACAATTATAACCCATTTCGCAAAGTTGCGACACGGATAGCAAATTGTAGTTTAAAGATTTAACTAGAAGAACATTTGATATTGAATGATCATTAGAAATAGCAATTTTACCTAATCCCATTACCTCACCTTTACCATTATCACCAAACACAATATTTTCATATTGTGACCCTTTTTCATCAAAAGATGAAAACATTTTCTTTTCTCCGGTCATGTGGTTTGTGCAACCACTATCAAGCACCCAACTTGATCCACCGGAGATATAGTCCTACGAAAACACATCAAGTCTTGTTTTTAGGTACTCAAATCTTTTTGGGTCCTTGCATGTTAGTAATCAATACTTTCGGTACCCACACCTTCTTTTTGCTCACATCATTAGAGTGGTGGGCACCGATATAATGAGCAATCACTTTACCACGATGATTTCTCTTCAATATATAAGAAGCAAAGTGAATGGAATGAGATGTATGACATTGAGGATGCTTCTTTGATTCTTGCCCGGTTTTGATGACTTGTGTGGTGGTCAATGGTTGTTTGTCATTTCCTTTGACAAACTTGATGCATTCCTTACCTTTTACCACCACACGGTCATTTCCTTTACACTCGTACTTATCATTCTTTGTTTTTGTTGCCTCGACCATTTATAGTCTTATATAGGGCATCCTTGGATTGGTAAGTCTTCATGCAACCGTATCTTACCAAGGCACTTAATCTCTCGTTTTCGCTTTTTAATACTTGCACAAATTGAGAGTTAGTAGTACAAGCATTAATATCAACATTATAGCATCGAGAGCAACCATTGCTAGTGGAAGGAATAGAAGCCATTGAAGAATTAACAATTGGAGAATTAAGATCATTAAGAGATTCAATTTGCACTTCAAGAGCTTGAAGATTGTTTTCTAGACTTATGACATTCTCTTGAAGTGACTCATTTGAACCCTTAAGTAATGTTATTGAATTATTAGCCAAATTAAGCTTTTTGGTTAACAATTCAATTGTCTCCTTTTCTTTTGTAAGGACCTTCTCGAGCAAGATTTTTCTTCTTTTCACAAATTAGCAACTCTTCTTGCTTCTCGAGAGTTTCCTCTTGGCTATCTATTCTTTTCAATAGTTTATGGATCTTATCAATAGCCGTTTGCTTAAATCACAAAATAGAGCATCATCATCATCATTGTCATCACTATCCAATTCACTATCACTACTCGGAGGTTTTGACTTAGTCATTACCTTCCGCCTTTTGCCATGAGACAAGCGGGTGTGTAAACGGTGTCGGTGTCGCTCATGTTGCCGAAGAGTGATTTTGTTGAAGAAGCGGCTTCAATGGCAACGGTAGCGACTCCTTCATCATCGGTGTCAGAGTCGGAGTCGTTTGAATCCCATTCTTCACCAATATGAGCTCGCTTGAGTACTTCTTGTAAGTTTTGTTCTTCTTGTGCGGCTCATTCTTCTTGGGCTCATTGGGATTGTTTTTCTTCTTCGGACAATCGGCGATGAAGTGTCCAACTTCACCGCACTCATAGCAAGCCCTCTTCACGTTTCTTCTTCTCCTTGACTTGTCATTGAAGTTCTTCTTGTATTTGCTTGACCCGTCATACTTAAGGAATTTCTTGAATTTTCTCACAAACAACGCCAAGTCTTCCTCATCTTCGCTTTCATCTTCCTCACCATCACTAGATGTTGATTCTTCCTTTTTGCTTGCCTTCAAAGCTATCTGCTTTGGTCTTGAGCTCGAGCTTTGCTTGGCAAGGTTCTTCACTTCTTTTGCTTCTTCCTCCATGAGTTCATGTGAAAGAATTCTTCCGAGCACGTCATTTGGAGTGAGCCTTTTGAAATCTTTTCGCTCTCGTATAAGGGTTACGAGAGTAGAGTTCCTTGGGGCAAAGGCTCTCAACATCCTTTTTACCACGACGTGGTCCGTCATATCCTTGCTTCCAAGCCCTCTTATCTTGTTTACGAGGATCATCAAGCGGTCATACATTTGTTGCGAGTCTCATCATCATTCATAACAAATCTCCCAACTTGCCTTCTAGCAATTCAATCTTTGACTCCTTACACTTGATGTACCCTCATGTGCTACTTGGAGTGTGTCCCATATCTCTTTGGCTTCTTCCAAGCCATCCACTTTGTTGAATTCCTCGGGACTCAATGCTCCAAGCAACACGCTATGCGGCTTGAGCATTGCGGTGGATGTTTTGCTCTTGTTCGGCGTGAGCTCCATATCGTCTTCCCGGCATATCTAAACCTGTGCAAACAATCTTCCAAACACTAGGATGGAGTGACATCAAATGCATTTTCATCTTGTGCCTCCAAGCGGAATAGTACGTGCCATCAAAGAAAGGAGCACGCCTGAGGGCAAGTTGATATCTGAATCACGAAGAGGAAGTATTTAATTTTTCATAATTGAATGGAATTTGAGCTCCCTGAGTAGATGTAGAGGTAGCTTCCTCTTTGCTCTTGCCGGGAGTTCCATCTCCGGTTCTCGGACTATTTTACTCGTCCGTCACGACAACCTTCAACCCGGTGTTGGCCATCACGTTCCTTCAAGCGGTTAAGCCTTCGAGAAGGTTTGGCTCTGATACCAATTGAAAAGGTTAGAAGATTGCCTAGAGGGGGGTGAATAGGCTAATTTTAAATTAAAACAATTTAATGTAGCGAAAACCGGTCGGATATTCCGAGTTAATATCGGAACTTCCGAAAACTTCGGAACTTCCGTAATTACTTCGGACTATCCGATTAGTACTTGACTGAAAGAGTCAAGTAGAAAGAGCAATACGACAACTAGCTCTAGACAACTAAAATTGCACTAAAGAAAATCAATAAGATTAATCAAGCAGCTAGAGACAAGAGAGAACACAATAGTTTGATTCCCGGAGTTCGGATCCTTGAGGGGATCTTACGTCTCCGTTGAGGAGGCTCCAAAGAGCCCGGGTCTTTTCCAACCCTTTCCTCCCAAACCTCGGTCGCACTTGAGGCTTGGTTCCACTATTTGGTTCCTTCCCTTTCGGAGGCGGAGCCGGCCTTCACAAACTTCTCACGGCGTCCCACAATCGTTGGGGGCTCGTGAGCGACGCCTAGCCATCTAGGAGTCCTTCAACCTCCAAGAGTAATGAATGCACTTGATTCTTGATCTTGGAGTGATTCTCTATTTGCTCAAGATGAATGAACGCTTAGCTCTAGCCACACAACCACACTCAACCAATCCTTACTCACTAGATGATCCCTAAGATCACGAAGGAGGATGGCTCAAGATTGCTCTAGAAAGTGCTCAAGAAGCTCAAGAGATCAGCCCAAGCAAGTGTGTAACCAGCAAAAGGAGTGGGAGAGGGGTATATATAGTTTTGGTTCAAAACTAGCCGTTACCCCCGCACACAGCCCCACATCGGAACTTTCGAACCAAACTTCGGAACTTCCGAAGAGTGCAAACTACCAGAACTTGGAAAGCTTCCAACGGTCGAAAACTACGGACATCGGAATGTCAGATCACAACTTCGGAACATCCGATGTCACCTGAGAGGGAACCAAGCTAAACAACACTAAGTCCTCATCGGAATGTCCGAAAATAGACATCGGAATATCCGAACAAAACAGAGAGTTCCCAAACAGGGAAAACAACCACTTCGGAACTTCCGAATAGGCAACTTCGGAACTTCCGAACTAGACAGAGAGCACCTTTACACAAGACAGAACACATCGGAACTTCCGATACCTACAATCGGAACATCCGAAGCTAACAGAGAGCTCCCAATCTAAAACTCAACAGGTATCGGAACATCCGATACAATACATCGGAAAGTCCGAACCTAACAGAACACAACGGACTGAAGCACAACTACACTTCGGAACTTCTGAACCATCGGAATGTCCGATACAACATCGGAACATCCGACTTGAACTAAAACACAAACTTCATTCCGAAGCGAGAGAGGACACTACTAACTCTTGAGAGACTAGACAAAATTCATCTTGAGCAAGAAGACCATCTCTAAATCAATTTCAATGCATCCCTCTTAATAGTACGGCACTCCTATGACTTCAACAGATCGAAAATTACAAACTGAGATGCCGTTTTTCTTACTCTACGAGCTTGAGGATACCCAATTTCATAGATGATCTCTTCTCGAACCTTTTACCTGTTCATGAACTAGTTGACCACATTAGATTCTTGAATCGTTTGTCATTAATCACCCAAAACATTTTTAGGGGGCCTAGATGCACTTTCATCCCTTTCATCTGATCAATTTCTAATTGATTTATTAGACATTGGAATGTTCCAAACTTATCGCCTTTAACAATAGGAGCAGGCATGGCAGAGTAATTATGCATATTATATCTCTTAAGCACTCTGTCAATGTATGCCATTTGCGATAGGTCTAATACTCCCTTGGACCTATATCAGTGAATCTCAATGCCCAAAACATAAGAGACATCGTCAAGATCCTTCATGTCAAAACTAGTGGAATGAAATCTCTTGGTCTCATACAGCACATCCTTGTCGTTGCTAACCAACAAGATATCATATAAAGTACTAAGATAGTAAATTTGCTCCCTTGGTCTTGACATGTATGTATGTATGTATGTATGTATGTATGTATGTATGTATGTATGTAGCATGCATGCATGCATGCAATTGTCCACTTCATTTTCTTTGAAACCAAATTTTATTATGGTCTCATCAAACTTAAGGTACCATTGTATAGACGCTTGTTTTAGTCCATAGATGAATTTCTTAAGTCGACATCCCATATGTTCCTTGCCTTCCATGACAAACCTTCCGATTGAGACATATAAACATTCCCATGTAAGTCACCATTAAGGAATGTAGTTTTAACATCCATCTGATGTAGCTTTAAATCATAATGAGCAACAAGCGCCATGACAATTCTTAGTGAATCTTTCTTTGAGATGAGAGAGATAGTATCAACATAATCAATCCCCCTTCTTTGTGTAAACTCTTTTGCTACAAGCTTTGCCTTAAATCTTTCAACATTTTCTTTAAAGTCATGCTTAGTTTTGTAAACCCATTTACAACCTACTGTTTTGACTCTATCAGGAATTTCTACCAGATCCCAGACTTCATTAATGCTCATAGACTTTATTTCATCCTGCATGACCTCAAGCCACTTGGGTAAATCCTTAATTATCATGGCATCCTTAAATGAGGTGGGATCGTCGACCTTCCCTATGCCATTTACATTTTCACTCGTGTATACAACATAGTCATTCGGGATGACAGATCTTCTGTCCCGCTGTGATCTTCTTAGTGGTTCATTAGTTATCACATGGAGCTATATCCTAGAATCCTGAGGTGGGGGCTCAACTCCAGAAATCTCAATTGTAGGTACAACTGTATGAGGTACAGGAATGACAGTCTCTTGAATTATTGGTAATAGTACATAAGTACAAATCTCCTCAAGATCCATTTTCCAGTCTCTAAGCTCCCGTTGATTTCATCATTCTCTAAGAATACAATATGTCGGGTTTCTACAAATTTAGCGATACGATCTAGACAATAAAATCAATATCGCTTAGATCTTTCAGGATATCCAATAAAATGACAACTAACTGTCTTAAAATCTAATTCCCAATATGTAGATTAAAGACTTTAGTTTCAGCAGGATAACCTTACACACGTAAGTATCTTAAGCTCGGTTTCCTCCTAGTCCATAATTTATAAGGTGCCTTGAACCCTGATTTACTAGGAACCCAATTAAGAATATGTGTGGATGTCTTTAATGCTTCAATCCACAAACCAATTAATAAACTGAAGTAACTCATCATACTACACACCATTTCTATAAGGGTGCGATTGTGTCTTTCAGCTACTCCATTTTGCTGAGGTCACCAGCTGTTGAATATTAGGCTATTATGCCATTTTTTTAAAAAGAAACTTAGCAAATGGACAAGGAATTTATCCATAAGGAGCATGTCTCCTATAATATTCTCCTCCACGATCTGGTATTACCACATTAATCTTTAGTTTATGTTGATTTTCTACTCTAGCCTTAAATATTTTGAACTTATCGAGTGATTCAGATCGATCACGAATAGGAAAAACATAATCATAACGGGAGAAGTCGTTAGTGAATGTGATAAAGGAGTCATACCCATCCACTGATGTTACAGAAAAGGGTCCACATATGTCAGTGTAGTTTAATTCTAAGATTTATGTGCTTCGTATGACTCCTTTCTTAATTTGTTTTACATATTTCCCCTTAGTAAAATCAATACGGCGGTCTCAGTCTTAGAAGTCTAACGGGTGGAGTATCTCTTCCTTAATGAGATGTTCCAACTCCCATTCGAAATGTGACCTAAGCGACAATGCCACAATTTCGATGAAGTCTTATCATCTAAACTTCTCTTTCGCTTATCGGTGGCATCGCACACATTCATTAACACAGGAAATTCAGATAGAGAGAACATATAGAGTTTGTCTCGTTGAGTCGCAAGACCAACATTATTATAATTAAAACTTACAATGCACTTATTGTTCCCAAAAAAATACAAATGAATCTGTCGGGGACTGAGATACCCTGTCCGGTCAATGGCATGGTCAACGGACCCCAGCTCGAACTCGACCTGATGAGCCAAGCTCGGGCCCGAGCTTGTGACTCCGGTGTCCGGACAGCACTCGCCCGACCTTGAGCAGGGAACCGGAGGCCGTCACATGACCAAGACCTGGAGCTCGGGGAGGCCGGGTCAGCGGCTTGCTGTTATTGAGATCCATAAAGGCAAGACGTGGCCATGAACCCTGGGGAGCAGTTGAGATCCGGTTGGAGCGAACGTGGGTCCACCCTTTTCTGAAAACTACTCCTGACCGTTCCCTAGTAATGGGAGAAGGGACTTTGTAATCCCCACATAAATACGTAGGGAGACCTTGGATAGGGCACGACGAAAAGACACCTGCTTGTACTTACTACTCACACGTAATCAATTCCTCCGCCCCTAGGGCAAGACTGGAGTAGAGCTATTACCCAGCTCGGGGGCTCGAACCAGTATAATCCTCGGTGTCATTCGCCTCATTCTTCCATAGATCCTAGCAACAACAGTGACGACCTCCCGAGGGGCGAAACTACCTTTCGGGTCCCAGCTCACATACCCCCACAGACTTCATCTCTGCAGTCAGGCGATCCCGATCGTCGACAGAATCTATCACCATCTAATAGAGAAACTGAAATAAGATTCCTCCTCATGGTAGGAACATAAACAACATTATTCAAATGAAGAATGAAGTCACTATCTAATGCTAATGGTAGTGTGCCAACTGCTTCAACTTCAGCCTCCCTTCCATTTGCAACTCTAAGGCTTTGCTCCCCCTTTCTTAGTGTCCTCACGGTAAGAAATTCCTGCAATGAATTAGAAATATGCACAGTGACACCATAATCAATCCACCAGGTATTAGGGTGAAATCAGCATAAATGGATTCATCAATAATAGAAATTATGTCGTTACCTTTCTTAGTGAGCCACTTCGTGAAGCCTACACAATCCTTCTGAATGTGTTCACTGTTTTTACAAAAGCAACAGATGGGCCCATCAGAAGAAGCAGAGTTAGGTGCAGCAGGAGCCTTCTCCTTTGGCTTTGATTTGCTTGATTCAACCTTAGGAGAGAAATGTAGCTTCTTCTTAGACTTAGAATCCCATTGGAACTTTCTTTTGCCATGACTAACATGATAAACATGGTCTTTTCTCTCGGTATTTATCCTCTCCTCCTTCTGGACACACATGGCGATCAACCCGCTCATGGTCCAATGTTCCTTCTGAGTGTTCAAGTTAATCTTAAATGCATTATACTCAGAAGGAAGGTCATAATGAAATAGACCAAGAAGCCATCAGAAATACCATGTCCATGCCCTTAAGCTTAGCAGCTATATCTGTCATCATCATGATATGTTCACGAACGCTGTTGGAGCCATCATACTTAGTTATGAGCATTTTCATAATCAAAGTAATGGCATATACTTTTGAGGAGCCCTTAAATTGCTCCTCGACTGAGGCCAAGTACTACTTAGCGTTGTCAGATCCAGGGATTGCTCCCCTTATTTCAACATATATTATGCTTTTCATAATCATTAGGGACGTGCGGTTAGACCGCTCCCACTTCTTCGCTGTTAAGTCATAGAGTTTCTTTTTCTCAGTGAAACTCTTATCATTAGCGGTAGGAGCTATGGGAGCGTCCTCACGTAAAGCATAGTCCAAATCCATGACTCCAAGGACAATTAAAATTCTCTTTTCAAGAGGAAAAATTTGTCTCAGTTAGCTGCTCAATGCCGTTTAAGTAAGTGGCAACATTAGTGTTGTTCAAGGTTGAATCAAAACAAAATGTAATCAATAAATATTAGAGAAAATAAATGTCTTGCATGAAAATAAATGTGTAGTAAGCCTCTGCTCTCAATTGTACTTGTGTTGCACCTTGTGAGTAAGGAAAGAAGGTCTCTAGTTGCATGTGTTGCATCTAGAGATGGGTTGAGTACCCTTATGCATGTGTTGCATTTGGTGAGGATCAAGCAAGAGACTTGACCTATTACTCTTGGTGTTTGTCGACAACTATACGACGTGGAGGCGTCGTGGTCCGGTGATCTTCTCAAGAAGGTTTGAGAAGGCCCGGCAAATTGTGAAGGTTGAAGCTCACCTACCTAGAGGGAGAAAAGGCTACCACTAGTGGAATTGAGGTGCTTAGATTAATTCGTGGAGCCGGTCCAATTTGTTTGGGCTTACCTCAACGTGGATTAGGGGAGACCGGCACGTCTCCGAATACCATGATAAAAAGATTGTGTGTCAATCTCTTGGTTTGCTTTATATTGCTATTTACATTATTGCAATTTACATTCATAAAATTAAATTGCTTGATTATCTATTTAGGATTGCATACCTTGATCTAAACCTAGATTGTTGGTACACTTAGTTGAGACTAAATGATTTAGGGTTTAATTGAAAAAAAACATTTTGATTTATGCTTTCGCATATAAATTAAGCTTTGGCCAAAGTATTTTTAAGAGATAATTTTTAAAATCACCTATTCACCCCCTCTAGTCAACATCCTAGATCTTTCAGAGGCCAGCACTACCGCTCTTTGCATGGCGGTAGTGCTGATTTTGTTGAATTTTTTCTATCTTGTCCCCAACGACTAGTTTCTTTGAGGGGCTATTTAAGAGACCGAATGGGGAGGGTTTTGATGCTGCTCTTGCACCCATTTTAGGCATATATTTGAGAGCAAAACCTCTAGAGCTCACAGAGCCATGTTTGACTAATTTGAGAAGCATTTGAGCTAGAGTTTCTTATTTGACGACTCTTGGTGTTCCACTTGCTTTCTCTTGAACCATTGCAAGCCTTTCCTTTCAATTGTGCATGTGTTGCACCTTGGAGCAAGGAGAGAAGAACTCTAGGTGCATGTGTTGCATCTAGAGAAGGATTGAGTATTCTTGTACATGCGTTGCACTTGGTAAGGATCAAACAAGAGGCTTGACTTATTAATCTTGGTGTTTCTTGGTGCAAGCCTATTAATCTTGGTTCAAGCCTTTCCTTTCAATTATGCATGCGTTGCACCTTGGAGCAAGGAGAGAAGAGCTCTATGTGCATGTGTTGCATCTAGAGAAGGATTGAGTATTCTTGTACATGCATTGCACTTGGTAAGGATCAAACAAGAGGCTTGACCTATTAATCTTGGTGTTTCTAACACCTAAATAGTGTGGAGGGATCGTGGTCTGGTGATCTTCTCAAGAAGATTGTCATAAGGCCCGGTAAGTTGTGAAGGTTGGAGCTCATTTACCTGAAGGGGAAAAGAGCTACCGCTAGTGGAATCGAAGTGCTTGGCTTAATTCGTAGAGCCGGTCCAATTGGTTTGGGCTTACCTCAGCGTAGATTAGGGGAGACCGACAAGTCTCTGAATACTACGGTAAAAAGTTTGTATGTCAATTGTAGTTTGCTTTCTATTGCTTATTTACATTTTTGTAATTTACATTCATATAATTAAATTGCTTGCTTGTCAACCTAGAATTGCAAATCTTGTTCATAGGCTTAGGTTGTTGGTGCACTTAGTTGAGACTAATCAATTTAGGCTTTAATTGGACAAAACTGTTTTGATTTATGATTCCGCATATAAACTAAGTTTTGGCTAACGAGTTTTTAAGAGATAATTTTTAAAACCGCCTATTCACCCCCCTCTAGTCGGCATCCTCAATCTTACACCCGACAAGCCCAGACACAGCCCATTGCCACGTCGTGCCACATCCTTGCAGTGTCGGCCCAGGCCTAGTCCATTTGGACTATTTCAAATGAAAGGAAAGGAGCCGAGGATATGTAGGGTATCTACTGGTGTGGTTGCGAGGACGGATGTAGCTTGGTCGAAAGCTAGGAAGATGCTAGCGTTGGGGAAGAAGCATGCATGGTGACTGGGGAGGGTGACAACATGGTACGGGGAGATTGGATTTGGCGGTGGCATGGCTGAAGACCGCTAAATCCGGCATCAAGGCGGTGAGGATCGACGTGCCATCACCATCTTCTTCCTCTCTGGTTGTCGTCGTCTTCTTCCTCGGGACGGCAGGTGAAGTTGGTGGTGCGGTGCTTTTCGGCCCGGCGGTGTGACCTTACCGAGAAGGACCTTTAAACTTTCTCCTGCTGTCTTGAGAAGAATGAATGCAATCTAACAGCAATCCACAAGCGACAGAGTACAATCTCTGGACCTGCAAATTGTTGAATACCACAGAATTCCTTGGCTAATTATGGTTACCAACAAGCGACAGGGTACAATCTCTGGACCTGCAAATTGTTGAATACTACCACAGAATTCCTTGGCTAATTATGGTTACCAACAACGCCGCAAATAACTCGTGTCCACTCTTCGGTTAGAGCCTTCACGAGAGATACCGATGTGATTTCGATGGTAAGCTTGATGGATATCCTTCCCTGACATTTTCTTTCGCCACCTTGAGACGGAGTGCCAACTTTACTGTGACAATGAGTTGCATGCCCAAAAGACTAGTTTTGCCTTCTCTCTCTTTCTTTTTTCTTCCGGTTTTTGTATTTCGCAGTTAGAGCAGCTATTCAGGATGAGCTGGATGGGTTTTTGCGTGCAGGTTAACAAACCTTGCACGCTTCTTGCATGCTGTTTTTGACTTTCAAACCAGCTAAAATCTGCTAGACTTACTCTGCTCCTACCCCCATGAGATTTACCACATGTATAACTTTCAGAACATTTTGTTTTATTTTGGTCTGTTAAGTGATTTTTTTATAATTTTGTATTTCTTTTAATAAACTTTTTTCATAAAATTAGCGAATATTGTCCATGGTCCTCTATACCTATAATAGATTAGAATAGGAAACTAAAAGTTGTTTAGTTGGGTCTAATGAAAATTGGACGAAAACTAAAATTGCCACGGTGATAGGTAATATACATTGAATCATATGCAAAAGAAGATGTATGTTATGTACTTACTAAACTAGAAATGTAGAGCCTCCACTAAATATGATCTTTTTTGTAAGCTTCAGTTCCGTTTTTGCATTCAGGAGATCTACCCTTTTTTTTCTTCTTCGAAAGGTTGTATAAATAGGTTCTTAGCATAATTGTACACCGCATCTTAAAATTAGAGCTTCAGTCTTTCGACTACTCGATTATAGCCAATAGTACATAGCCATGATTTCTCTGCAATATAAACTAAAGTAAAAAAAAGGTTGGGTATAAGTTATTACATCAAAATCATTCATTACAAACGCAAAAGTTTATTTTCTATAGGGCTCGTAGAAAAATTGTACAAATTGAACGTGTCTGGTATTAGTAAGGGTACATATATTTATCTGTTTTGCATACATTTCTGAAGAGAAAGGAGACATGCATTATTGAAAGACACCCGGAAGCCAGTGTTACAACAGACTAGCAGACCTCCAAACCAAAACTAACAATAGCGAAAGATGCTTCTATGCATCTTTTTTTTAAAAAAAAAATTAGCAAAATAATATTATAATTTTACTAAATGTTTTAAATATATTATAATAAAAATTAGCGATCAAAATTGAGTTTTAAAAATCATATCGATATTTAAAATAATACTAACCAGAAAACACTCGCATACAATGGACATATAACCCCTATTATAGGGGAAGGGATTGCCGGCCGCTCGGCCGGCCACGTCATGGCGTGGTGACTTTGCAAAAAAGTCCTCTCATTTTCTGTAAATTACGGATTGGTTTCCGAAAAATTACAAAAAGGTCCTTTGCGATTATTTGTGAGAGCAAGAAAATCGTTTTCAATTTGCGTTTAGGTCCCTCGGTTAGTTACTTTACGGAAAAGCCCTCCGCTAAATACAAATCTTGACCGAGCCCTTTTCTAATTTTTCAGAATAGCGATCAGGTCCAAAAATATAACAAATAGGTCCCCGCAACTTACGTCCAGGTCCTTTCTCCGTTTTGCTCGAAAAAAATATTTTCGTCAACAGAAATATGTGTACATCTCTATCTTTAGTTTTTTTTCCCAACCTGATCTCTAATATCTAGACTTTTTTCACAACCCGATCTCTAATATTTCTCGGAACATGTGTTATTACTCGATCAATGCATAGAGCGTTAAACTCGACGAAATAAGGTTGGCAGCTCTAATATTTTTCGGAACATGTATTACCCGTTGAACGCATAGGGTGTTAAACTCGGCATCTATAAATTTTTTTACAACTCGAAATCTAATATTTTCTGGAACGATGTCTAAGATTTTCCAAAACATGTATTATTAGCCGGCGAACGCATATGGTGTTAAACTCGGTGTCTATAGTTTTTTTGTCAACTCGAAATCTAATATTTTTTGAAAAATATATTATTCATTTTTTTTTTTGGCCAAATGCCCGTTGTTGCACAAATTCGTCGACGGTTCCTGCCTAGCGTATTTTTTTAAAAAAAAAGCAAACGAACAAAAAAACGCTTAGATCTTTCTACCATTTTTCAGATAAAAAACTTGAATCAAATTTCGCACGGCGCGACAACGCTCGCAATGTTACCTAGTATTCCTTAGTCAAGAATAAGAACAAGACACACAGGGTGAGGGTACTGTGCCCCTTGCAAAAATATCATCCGTGCTAGCCTATGCCTTCTAGAGAGCTCCTTTGTAGCCTAATCCCCTCCCGTCGCCGTCATCCCGTTTCCGGACCGTGCTTGGCGTCTAGAACCTCATTTCGCCGCACGTCACAAGAGAGAGAGAGGAAGAGAGAGAGACAGAGAGAGCAGCAGTGTTGCCCTTCTCCCCTCCACACGTTTGTTTTGCTCTCCTTCCGATCCGCAGCAGCAGCAGCAGCCGCCGACACAGGTCCTTCCCCATCCCCCCGCCCCCTCGCTCCCCGCTCCGACCCTCCCCGATCCTCGCCGCCTCGATCCTTACCCCGCTCCCGGTGGCTGCTCTGCTCCCGCTCCGCTTAGAGCGCGGCGCTTGCTTCTCCTCGCGAGGTGCGTGCCTGTGATCTTTTGCGCCTTTTGTGTGGGTGTGTGCTCGTGCGTGTGGTCTGAGTGGTTGGCTGGTGCGTGCTGCAGGGAGCGGCGATGGCGGCGAGCGCGCGGGGCGGCGCCGCGGCGGCGGCGCGCGTGGTGGATGATCATGACGGCGGGGCGTCGGACGGCGAGATGGACGTGGAGGTGGCCAGCGAGCACCAACCCCGCGACGCCGACCGGAGGGACGGCGAGGGTGACGACGAGTACGCGCTGGTCGGTACGACGTTCCTTGGTGGTGGTTGCTGTGGTTGCTTCCGAGTCCGGAAATCTGAGCCGACGCGTGATGGTTCCGTTTAGGCTCTCGATAAATTATCTAAGTTTTTCGTTCTCTTTATTGTCCTGCGAAATCGAGCATGTGACTGCTTAGGGATTAGTGGGTAGCCTGTCGCATGAGTGTCGGAGCGAGCTCTTTAAAATTGCTTCATGGACCCAGGCTGATCTTCACTCCACTCCCAATTTCTGATGGCAAGCGAAAGTTGGTAGTGTCGAGTCTCAGGCTTAGTTTTCCGGCGTGGTGGAAGTGCTACTGCTAGGGTGAGCCACGTGGTAAAGCACATGTGGTAAAGTGGTTAAAAACAAGCGGTTGATTGTTTTCTTACGACAAAGTAGAAAAGGCTAACTTGTCGAGGTGGAGGATGATTACTTACCCCTTTCTTTGTTTTAAAATTTATGCAATTTGTATCATAGTTATTTAAAGTATAAATGAAGGGCAGATGGTGATTACTTACCGAGCAGTGCTTTTATGCTTTCCGTATCAATATAAGTCGCACAAATGTTAAAGCAAACGAAAGGGTAAGTAATCATTATCTATCCTTCATTTATGTTTTAATTTTTGTGCAATTTTTAAAAAGAAAAGCATAGAAACATCTCTCTTACTTACCCTTTACTTGCTTCAAGATTTGTGCAACTTGTATATGATGGTGATGCATAGAAGGCTAGAAGCCTAACTTGCCATCTACAGAACAACTATATTATGAAAAGCGGGTAATCTACTTATTCAAAACGCATGTTGATCGCAGGGGGAGCTTTAGTCCATTGATATAATCAAATACTCTAAGTGCATAGGGCTACTTTTAGTTCCTGGCTAGGTTACGTGGCTGGATTTTCTGCATTTAGTCATTGGCTGCTCAATTCATTATGATAAGAGGAGACTTGATGTCAACGGTGCTTATGGAGCAGATTAGTTTTGCCCAATCATGCAGCCCTAGATTGCTCCTACCCAGTTGTACTTATCTTCAGCCCATAATGACTTGGCATACCGTTTTCTCTGTTAGGTCGTTTTCATACCAGGGATATAGTGCATAATTTTCTACGCCCATCTTGGCCTGGCATTGCAGATGCATTGTTTCAGTGATGTTTGAATTGGCTAATACCATTGAACCTGAAACATGGTTTTCTAATAGGATGACAATAGGACTGATGTCTTGTCCTTATTAATCAGAGTTGGGCCAATTTACCTGTTGTATTAATTGCACAGTCTGCTGGGGCCATGTTTGACACATGCATAAGAACTGTTTAGTGCTTATGCGGCTCTACATGAGTTTATCAATGAAAAATATTTTTTTTGGAATTATTTGTGTTGTTTCTCTGCTCTTTTCCATATTTTGAAACCTAAATAGAATACATGTTGAATTTGCTTCAAATCTTAAGATTGTTCGGATCTACTTGTTCATTAAGTGGTCTGTTTCTTTTTTTAGTTGAAGTCTATTGATAATTGGCTATTTTCTACAGCTCACTAGGATAACCGACACATCAGCAGCTGAAGCAAGGGCAGGAAAGGATATACAAGGCATACCATGGGAGAGGTTACAAATAACCAGGCAGGATTACAGAAAAGCTAGGTTGGAACAGTACAAAAACTATGAAAATTTCCCTCAATCCAGAGAGCTCATGGATAAGGTCTTAACTCTTAAGTACCATGAAGTTGTATTTGTCAGTGTTTGGTTTTTTGTTATAGATGATCAAATTTCCTAAAATATTTTTTTATATAATTTTTTTAGTTGTGCAAGCAAGTGGAGAAGAGCAGCAAGTATTATGAATTTCAGTACAACACTAGATTAGTGAAACCATCAATTCTTCATTTTCAGGTGAGTTACATTCTGTCTTCCATTTGATGCAGGATTTGTAGTACTAAGTATACATTTTTTTCATGAGCAAAAGTTACCATGGATAAGCTATTTTCCTTCTTTCTTGTTAGCACTTATTGTGCTTTCTTCACGAAGGTGTTGCACTTCATTTAATTGTTTGAGTATCTTCTATGTCTTATTTGTATACATATTAGTAAGAAGTTTGGAAATGAAAACTTAGTTCCATTTTTTAGTGGGAGCACTCTTTCAAGGATGACACTAAAATGGTTTTATTTTAGAATGGTATTAAAATACTGCAAATGAAATGTTGTAGCTTTCACATGAAACTGTTAAAAGAATGTAATGTTGTCAGGTATAACCCTGAAAATGAAAAATAAAGGTTATGGTGGTTTATATAAAGTGCTGTTTTAGCTATGGCTTGATATAAGTAATCAGCGATGTAAACTTAATATATTTGTCTTCATTGCATTACTGCCAGCTTCATTCTCCACTATAGAGGCCAGTTGAGTGTATCATGTCATATGATTCCCAAGGCTGCTCCATACTGACTACCCGTTTCTTTCTGTAGCTTAGGAATTTATTATGGGCAACTTCGAAGCATGATGTCTATTTCATGTCAAATGTCACAGTAGGCCACTGGTCATCATTATCTCACAGTTTGTCAGAGGTTCTCGATTTCTCAGGGCACGTTGCTCCAGCACAGGTTTTCTTCTTTTTAATTTCCTGCTTGCAACCTTTTGATTAAATATTCACATTTTTCTCAGTAATACTTTTACTCCCAAGTTCTCGATGTAAGACCAACAATGCAAGTCATATGAGTTAATTTGTTGGTTACCCAGAAACATCCTGGCAGCTTACTAGAAGGGTTCACTGGGGTTCAAGTTAGCACACTTGCAGTGAATGAGGGTTTATTGGTTGCTGGCGGTTTTCAAGGAGAACTAGTTTGCAAGGTAAGATGTTAGCCATTGTTAGTGTACTGTAACTTTCACTCAAACTACCTGTACCTGCTGCATTTTTTCTCTCAGTTTTATCCTATTCATGTTCCGTATTTCATATAGTTGAAGTTATACAATGGTTGATGGAAGATAAAAGTGAAAACATCCTTAGTCTCCTTTTCTTCTTCATCTGAGATGTAATTTATGAACATCAGGCTTTCTTTAATTTTTCTTCAATGAAATCCCTGATTTAAAATAAAGGGTAAATCATGAATAGCAGTCTTACATGCTTAGCATTTCTCTGTCTTGGTACAGGTTTTGGGAGACCGTGATGTTAAGTTCTGTACGCGGACTACTTTAAGCGACAATGCTATCACAAATGCCATAGATATACACAGATCCACAAGGTAAAAAACTAACTTGTAAACATCTCTCTGAAGATATACATTTTGTTGTGGAAATCTAAAGGCCTAACAAATTACCCATGTAGTGGAAGCTTGCGCACTACGGTATCCAATAATGACTGTGGGATTCGTGAATTTGACATGGAAAGATTTCAGCTCTTGAATCACTTCCGTTATAACTGGCCAGTGAATGTAAGTTCTATCTCTTCAAGATCCACACAAAGATTTCTGGTTCTTTCACCCTTGTTTGAAATGTTCCCCTCCCTTTGCTCTCTCCCATAATGGCAGCACACATCTGTGAGCCCAGATAGGAAACTTTTGGCAGTAGTTGGAGATGATCGGGAAGCTCTTCTTGTTGATTCACGAAATGGGAAGGTATTTGGCTAGTACATGTTTGTCCTCAGCAATTGTCTTTTAGGGATCTCTGTTATTGTTATTATATCAATGCAATTCTGTCGTTGTATACTAATAAAGTGAGATTTAACACCTTAATTATATTTATGACTATATTGAAAAGGCATCTTGGTGCACTTTTCTCACCCCTCTTCTTTTCCTGCTGTGGAGAAGGATCGGAAGGCATCAGACCTAGTCTCTCCACGCATAGGGCATTAAGTCCTTCATTTTACCTTTATCTTTATAAGACTTTTCTGGCCCTTGGTTTTTGTCAAAATTACACATCATCAAACATACTGTGCCATGGCAAGGCCTAGTTTGGACTTTGGAGACATTGCAATCATGTTTGTCATCTGGACAGTAACATCAGCATTGGATATTTGTTCTGTGCAGGTAACCTCTACCCTGGTCGGCCATCTGGACTATTCATTCGCTTCGGCATGGCACCCTGACGGCCGCACCTTCGCGACTGGGAACCAGGACAAGACCTGCCGCGTCTGGGATGTCCGAAACCTCTCAACCTCCCTCTCGGTCCTGAGGGGCAACATCGGGGCGATCCGGTGCATACGCTACTCCTCGGACGGCCGGTTCATGCTCTTCACGGAGCCCGCCGACTTCGTGCACGTCTACGACACTGCCTCGGGCTACAGGAAGCGGCAGGAGATTGACTTCTTCGGCGAGATCTGCGGGTTCTCGCTCAGCCCGGATGACGAGTCGTTGTTCGTGGGAGTGTGCGACCGCGTCTACGCGAGCTTGCTGCACTACAGAATGATCCATGCGTTCGAATACATGGACTCCAGCATGTGAAGAAACAAACTTGGTGTTAAGTTGGGTGCGTTGGCTTTTAGCCTGTGTAGGCCACTGGCTTCGGTGATGATTCTAGTGTACGGTTCAGGGAATGTATCTGCCTGTTCAAGTGCGCAAGTCCAATTTGAGTCTGCCTTGTGTATAGTTTAGTTAGCTAGTAAATCGTGGTATCAGGGACAAATAATGTCTCAGAACATATAGCTGGAGTAATTTGTGTTTCGAATGGTTAGATCCATGTCTTTACTAATATATAAATACGAGTTGGTGGTGGCCGTTCGTTCTTTTTCGTCTCTCTAGAAAAAACAGCATGTTAATATATAGGTCGTAGGATAAAAAAGAACTCAATGGTATCTTTCTTTTTATGTCTATATCCGCTCGATGGACAATGGTATCTTTCTTTTTTCATCTATATTCGCTCTCTTGGCCGGTCATTACCTATTTTTCACTTTATAGTAATTTAAGAGTATAATTTGTTTTTTTAACATGTACTATGATTTTACTATATAGTTAAGAAATTTTGTTTTCGTTGCAACGTGCAAATACTTGACTAGTGCAAATATGATATGTAACGGACCGCCTTTTTAGGGGTATAACCGTACGCTTCGACAGCTATCCAGGATGATTAGCTGTCGGGAACCAAGCATATTATTGCCAGGCAAAGAGTTAACTCCAAGTATTTTTATTGAATATAGAGCCTAACGGCCGAGGTTTTTACAAAAGAGGGCGCAGCAGGGCCCGAATAACTTACAAGCAAAACATCTCACAGGCAGGTCTGAGCAAAAGACTAAGACCACAAACCAACTCAAATCGCCATCTATGAAATCCTGAAACGCTCCAGCTTCTTCAAACTCTGAAAGGGTCGGGGTTTGCAAGGGTGAGTACGGGAGTACTCAACAAGTCGTACGGGAGATTACTGAATACTATATGCGAGGGATTAACCAATGGATGGCATAGGTTTTAGGTATCTGGATGCAATTTATTTTCCAACTCATTTTACATTTGAAACACAAACCAATAAAGTAGTAATAATTTGGGGTTTAAAGGGTTAACCACAACCACTTTAACAAATTCCATTAATTCCAAACAATAACTTGAGCTTGGTTATGAGTACCACCCCAATTCAAACTTAACTTCATTAACCGGAAGTACGGCGTATTCAAATACCATTATGATTAACTCTGCAGAGGTGCTCAGCTTTACCCACAAGATATCAACGACCGTTAATGCCAAGCGCTAACAGACATGCAACTTAAATGCATGCGGCCGGGTCGATATCATCACAGCACTTCGTTAATCATTCATGTCGTTTAGTTGTTAACCGATAGGCCTATGCTATCTTGGACCTGGTTATTCCAAGTATAGCACCTACCGTTGTGAGAAGCAGGAATGACACTAGGGACTGTTCCTGTTCCACCCCTCCGGTATACTTCCCTGCCAGGAAGGCCGGTCCCTATTCTCCAAGAGAATAGTAGCCACCAAAAATGAATCCAATTTTAGGTTCAGGAATGATTAATTTATTGAACTGTGTCGGAGACAAGTCTACTGACTAGTCCGACCTGTGGTTGAGCGGGAACTTAAGTTATTTACTTTGCTCAAGGGGTTTATTATCCTTACATTGCCAAAGATCAAGCCTTCAATCCACATACCCATTCTGGTATCCCATACTACCGGCCACTAGACAAACCAAGGCATTAATCATCAGCCGGGAATCGGAGTTACATCCACTCCGGGATTTATCCGATTTTGTCCCCCAAACTGTAGCACTTTTACAAACATCTGAGTCCGAGATTCGGCAGCATTTTCTTTCCAACCTTTAAAAGCATTTGACTATCTAGCCTGGACTAATAATAATTAACTTGTCACGGCAATAGTAGTCATCTAGGGTTACAAGGGATTAAATAAGGTTCAATATTTTTCAAGGAAGTTTCATGAGCAATTCGGCATTATCTAGGTATCATGTTATTCTAAAATACTGTTTTCAATAATTCAACATACAGTAAAATAATGCAATAGAAAATAATTAATTACTATATCATGGCATGATTCGGATCAACATGATCAGAGGTGTACGGCTTGCCTTGCTCGGCAGCGGGGTTGGCTGAACTGTAGTCGAAGTAGTCGTTCTGTGCTCCTATCGGGTCCGGCTCCTGCTCCGGGGACTGCGGCTGCTCCTGGAACTGGTCAACTACCGGATCTAGCGCGAAAAGGACGAACGAAAATAAATAAACGGAAAACGAAAACTGAAAATGAAAACCGGAACCGGGCCGAGAGAGAGAGAACGGAGGGCAATTTGGTCATTTTGGAATTTTGGGGACTCCGGATTTAGGAACGGATGGCATTTTTGGACTCAGTGGCGCGAAACGGTTCGGAATATGTATTTGGTGGGTCTTTGGGATCTCTGGAATTTTTCGGGATTTTTCTGGATTTTAAAACGGAATTTTCGGATTTTAATAATTAAATTAAAATCTGAAAAATTGGGAAACGGCTGAAACAGTAACGGGCTGAAACGGGCGCGACCCATTTGGCCGCTACGATCCGAGGCAAGGCGTCTGGGCGGAGAGGTTCGCTAGGCCGCCACACAAATGGCGGGCGAAGCGGCCTGGCTGGCCCACTGGCCAGCCGACGCCAGCGGCCGACAAGCGGACTTGCGGTGCGAGCCGCATGACAGTGGGCCGGATGGCAGAGGCGCGAGAGCGGCTAGGAGTTAGGCAGAGCGGTCGTGGCGACGCGGCGGCTGCCGGGGACGGGGAAGATGAGGGCGGGGAGGGTGGAGCTCACCGGCGAAGGGCAAGGCGGGGCGAGGAGAATGAGCTCGGGGCGGGGCCTTATATAGCTAAGGCGGGGAGACCGTCGAGTGGCGGCGGCGGCGGCTCAGCCAGCGGCGCGTCTGGCGGCAAGCGTCAGTGCGGAGTCAAGCGGAAGCGGCGATGGCGGCGGGAAGCGACGCAGAGCGAAGCGAAGCGGCGGCGGCGGCGGGCGGTGGCGGCCATTGGGCGAAAGGATGGCGAGCATTAATGAGACAATCGGCCCAAAACAAAACAAAATTCAAAACCAAAAATTCAAATCAAACCGAAAATCCAAATGAAATTCAAATAAAATCCAAACACAAATTCAAATTCGTTTTGAATTTTGTGGTCATTTCATGATATCTCGCAGCCAATTTTTGGGTTGGCATTGGGCGCGCTCATCAGGGGTTTGCAAATACTTATATCCAGTTCTCCACCGAATGGCTGCTCGACATAGTACAACGAAGTAATCATTTTATAGTTACTTTGGGACGTATCAAATGAAAACTATCTTTGTGAGATCTCTTCTCGATCGGGATCCATGTGGTATTCCGATCGGGAATGGGTCTCCTAAAGGTAGTTTTCATTTGATACGTCCCCAAAATAACCATAAAATGATTACTCCGATCGACGTACGATCCTGGCCAGGAATGAACCTTGTAAACAAGCCCGAGTGATGGTGTTCGCCCCGCCAGTCTGGCTTCAAGCTAGCGTTTTTCAAAAAAATTCCTTATTATGTGTAGTGGACACGTATGCATATGTGTGTAGAGTATGTGTAGGATGTAAAGTACGTATGTGTCTCTTGTACCCTTAAAAAATAAGAACTACCTTTGAAACAATAGAATGTGAACTTTGGTAAGAATTTTGTGAGAAAATTCTAATACAAATTATATACATTTTTATACTTTAATATTTATACAATTCTTAAAAAGTGATACATTGAAGCACCTGCTCTGACATATCATCTTTGGATCAGGGTTCACATTATCGACGATAATCGCGCGAAAATCGCGATAATCGCCCTTATCGACGCGGGGCGAAATGGTTTACCGATCGGTAAACCGAGAAAATTCAAAAAATTCAAAAATTCAAAAAAATTTATATGACGCAAATATCGCGATTATCGAGACATATCGAGCAATTATCGCCAAATATCGTCGAAAATCGCTACAAAAGTCGACCGCACAAAAAAGTTCAACATGGCTGTCGATTTTCCACCGATAATCGTCGATTTTCCATGATTTTTGATTTTTTTTTTCAAAAAAAAATCTGATTTTTGAATTTATGCGGTTTTCGACCGATTTTCGGCTCGATTTTTGCGATTATCAAATTTTACGGTTCATCCAAAAATCGCGGTATCGATAACGTGAACCCTGCTTTGGACAAAGGTTTCAAATTTCGATCTAGGATCGTATCTCGGAGGTGACCGAAATCCTAAATTCTGGCGAGATCTCGAAATTTCAGATGAATTCAGAACGAAATCCAAAAAGAAAATTTAAAATCCGCCTTTTTTGTACCTGGATCTCGGCTAAAAAAACTTAAAATCCGGTCAAAATACCTTATGTTCACATTACATACGGTTTTAGCCAAAAACGATTTTTTTGTCAAAACGGTCTTTGTTTAAAACCGTTTGTGATGTGTATTTTTGAAAAGTTTCAATATTTTTCATTTTGCTGGGATTTGAAATCTCGTCTCAAACCGAAATCCAAAATCTCGATCGAGATTTCCGAAATTTCGCATGAATTTTGAACCTCATCTGTGGAAGCTAACGTTGACAACGGCCTTGGAAAAGCGGCGAGACTCTTCCGAGGTTCTGCGCCAATTGGACGGTCAAGATTATAGTTTGCATTTTTCATATTTTATTTGTACTTTCTACCTAAGTAGTTGCTACTATGTTACAGTACGAGAGATCTCAAGCGTTGTTTTCTCCTCCAACGGTCAACCGAGTCCCTGCTCGTTAGTCGTTGCTAGCGGTCTCATCCTTCCCCTCTCCGCGCCGCGTCATCCTCGGCGGACAAAAATCTCCCATCACTCCACCGCAACTGCGGCGAGCTCCCTCCAATTCCGAGCTGCGCAATGGCCGCCGCGCCGGTGGCCTCCCCCTTCCCCGCGCTCCCCTCCTCCTCCATTAAGACCACCGCGCGCTGTCGCCACGACCGCCCGCTCCCACCACCAGCCGCTACGTCCCGCGAGCCGCGCTGCGGGGGTGGGGCGTTCTGGCCGCGGCCGATGCTGGGGAGAGGCGGCGGCGGGATGAGGATAAGGCGGAGGCTGACGTGGAGGAGGCGGAGAGGCTGCGGAAGGAGGGGGTGAAACGCAAGATCGCCTCCCGGAAGGCGCTCTCCGTCATCCTCCGGCGCGAGGCCACCAAGGCTGTCCTCGACAAGCGCAAGCCCGGCAGGGGCACCGGCCGCCTCCTCCCCCGCACCGTCCTCGAGGCCCTCCACAAGCGCATTGCCGCCCTCCGCTGGAACTCCGCCCTCAAGGTCCTCCCCCCTCTCACCTCACCCTAGCCACAGCCTCCATTGCAGTTGCAGCATAGGCGATAGGACCTCCCTTTAATCTTGCTGTGTCCATTGCCGCCCAGGTGTTCGAGTTAATGCGGGACTAGGTGTGGTACAAGCCTCACATCGGCAGATACATCAAGCTCTTCAGCAGTGGCGGACTCTGAACGAAAATATAGGAGGTGCTAATGGGTTAAGCCAATGGTCTGTAAAAAGCTAGCACTACCTTTAGGTAAGTTGATCCAGCTAAAATTTTATGAATTGCGTCACACTAAATACAAAAACCTCCAAGCAATAGGTGGCAAGCCCTTGCAATCTTGCGCACCTTTATATCCCATATGGATGCCTCATCTCTTGAGTTGGAGCGTCATGTTTTTTTTTCTATATTCAAGCCTTACAAAATTGTACTATAGATGTTAATTATATTCATAAGCATTTCATCAAACAACTTCGGACATGCTACTTAGGAATTTTAAGATAGCTAACAAAGAAAGCAAACTAGCATACTTTAATATTAAATTACAACAAAATAACATCAAATAGGAAGACAAAAATCGCATTAATTCACAATAAAACGAGAAAACATTGATATAACATTAGTACGGGTGGCCAACTGTAGGGGGCTGGAGCCCACCTTGCCCACCCCATTGGGTTCGCCACTGCTCATCACCACACTTGGCAAGTGCAAGCAGCTGGAGAAGGCGCACGAGCTCTTCCAGGCCATGCTCAACGAAGGCTACGCCCCCAACCACCAGTCATACATGGCCCTTGTCTCTGCGTACAGCAGGAGTGGCCTCTTCGACAAGGTGTTTTCCTTGCTTGATGGCCCGATGTCTAGATCTACTCCATTCTCAACAAGTCCTGCTTGCACGCCTATGATTTTGAGAAGGTGAAGCATTTGTTGGCAGATATGGCGCAAGGGCGTATCCGCCCCAACAGCGTGACTTATAATACGTGGATTGATGTTTATGGGAAGGCAGGAAGGTATTTGACACTAAGAACCTATGCTCAGTGTTACCTGGACAAGGACATGGGAATCGGAATCCGACTCGGACTCGCTTGTCCGATTCAGAAGACTTGAAAAAAATATGATTCAAGGATTTGACTACTATATATTAATATAATACTAAAAATAATGAATATATTTATTTTCTATTGTAATTAATACTAATAAATACTAAAATAGCTTCTCATCACTGAAGTTGGAGGGTCTAATGCACAAAAGATTCATATTCAGCACAGAAGATCCACCTCTTTCCTTAATATGGCTGCCTGATGTGTTAGCTTGTCACATGTGAGAATGAAAAGCAGTAAACAAAACAAAGGTAACACTTTTCCCTTCCAAACCCATGTAAGGATGTTCCCCATCCCTAACATCTTCCTCTCAATTATTTCTTCCCTTCTTCTATTCTTCCTCCCTCCATCAAAGCCATGGCACAGAAGGAGAACAACCATTCTTTCTTTAGTCTTCCTCTAGCTTTGCTTTTCCTAGCCATGGTCATGAACAAGGGATATCGAGCCAATGTAGTTTTTCCCATCCAGCCTCTTCCTCCTTCACCTAGGACACTACTAAGGGTGTCCAATACGTGTCAACGAGTATCCAACACACGTCGACACGGGGATACGCATCGACACGGCAAAAAGTTTCGGACTCAAGTGACCAGGTAACACTGGTACTTACAACATCCCAAGGATAAAGTAACGCCTGTAAAGGATGTGAGCAAGTTTTCGCGATCGAAGAAAACTGAACAAGAGAGGAACACAAAGAAGGCCTTGAAGAACAGTTAATTTTTTTTCAAAAAAATGGAACAATAAATGCTTGTGGCATTAATCACATTTTGCCTTGCTGTTGTGACCTGATGTATCGATTGTGATTGTGCATCTGTACATGACGTGTACTATTGACTTATGCAAAGATGGATAGAAACTGGATCTGTTACCAAAACTACATGCTGTAGTGTTGTGCATTTTAATTCTAGGAAATGACTCTTACGTGATTATTTGGTATGTCACCTAACATTGTTGCTACCATTGTCCCGCAAAAAAAGAGAACGTCCACCTAACATATGGACCAAGGAATTGTTCTGAAAGGAGATTCTCCTTGGCCTTTATTCAACAAGGGCTTCAAAGGTTATGGAGTCAAATATGATTTGTGGAAGCTGTCATTCTCTTCGTTTAAATAACTGCTCAAATACTTTGCATGATATCTTAAAAAAATCAATTGCTTGATATTTTTGGTTTTCAGTGTTTTATAACTAGCAGTCTAGGATAGTTGTTCTGTTAATAAAGTTCTAGATCTATTAATCAAAAAACAAACCAATAGTTTTATGGAGTCCCTTTTATTGTACATGATCTAATGCTTTCTTTTTTCATGTAGTTTGGTTCGACACATGTGAGCCAATCAACAGCCCCAGGAAGAGTTGTTCATAGCTTGTCAGACTTGGGAATTTCAAATTCATAGATGTGACAGTCGTACATGAATTTGTACAGCAAGCTGCTTCTTATTTAACTATATTGCGTGCTTTACCCTGTTGTTTTTAAGTCTAGTGATAGCAGACACTAGAAATCTATAGTAGAAGTTCAAAGCCAGTTACAAGTAAAAAAGAAAATCAAATTATAGCCTTGTAGTAACTCAGAAGTGACTGCAGAGGTTCTTTATTTTGAAGGATCAACTAACACGCAAATTGTGTGTTGCTTTGGGCCTGATGTCTACTCTCGGTGTTTTTTTTCCATACTTTAGCAATGGCTGAAAAAGCTTGTTGGCTTGTATATTTCTTGCAAAATATATTAATATCCAGTCATGGTTAAGCTTCAACCAATTTCACCTGTCCAAAATTTTATCTTGATACTCAGATCTTGTGGTGGTGTATAAACATTCATTATTCAGTGCTGTTCTGGTCTGGGATCTGTGCATGTGAGCCATCCCAAGCAAAGCAACTGGCAGTGAACAACCTGATCAGGGTGTCTGTTTATGCTACTATTTTCTGGTCGTTATCTGATGGTATGTCTAAATTTTGATCCAAGTTAGTAGTATCTGTAAGAAAGTAGAAGCCATGAAACCATCTGTAAGAAAGTAGAAGCCATGAAACCTTTCTTGTTTTCTGATTTTTCTGATGTACTCTGAACTTTGCCATTTTCAGGGAGTTTCTTTTGTTCCAAAACCAGTGTGATTTTGGCAGTTTGGCACTGAACTGTAGTAGCTTATTTTCAACAACTTTTGTTGCTACTGCTTGGGCCCTGCTGCTTTGTAAGACTGTGAACACCAAAATCTTCCAGCTTTCACAAAGAAAGTGGTACTATGTACATGAACTGTATTTCAGTTATGCCAATCTCTTGGTTTGTCGGTGGCGATGCAGCCGGAGCAATTGCAACCGTGCCGGGCCAAACACAGCCAAGTGCTAGCTAAAATGCACAAGAGCTGATCTAATCATCCACAGTATCGTGGTATTTGGTACAGTGGGCAAATATCTAATGCCATTATGCCACCACAAGTCCACACCACATGAATCGCAGAAAATTTCAAAAAATAGAGGTAGAAGGTACCATCATGATCTGCAGTTGAGGTAAATTAAACTGACTCGATTTCTCAGTCCTAACAGATGGAATAAAATAATCCATTTGAAAAGTCACTCATATAGAAAAGAGAGGAGAGATGACTTTATTTACTACAATGTGATTTTCTTGTTTCCTTGGTTGGATTAAAAGACTAAAACATGCTATAGCTACATATTTTTGGAGATAATTTATTACAAGAGGACAATATCTGTTCCGTGGCATAGCCATGTACATCCAACTCACATGACACATCTGCACATGCTCATTTTGATACAAGACCAGCCAATAGACACACACAAGGAAAAAAAAAAGAGCTGAGAATCAAACCCTCACGATCTTCACTGTTAGTGTAGTATAGGTCCTCTAGTGGCAGTGGCAGATGTAGTATAGGAACATAGATGTACAGATGTACATCCAAATTTTTTAGTAAAAAAATCAGTATATAGCAGGTATATTAGATGTATATATTAGTAAGTGGGCTCAAAAATATGTATTTTAACCTCTAAGTTTATTCCAGCTTGTCTCACCCACTCTCTCTCCCAATTTTCTATGCGCAGCCTAGTCGTCAATGTCTAGTCTTCCTCCATTCTTCAAGTTCAACACCCAACTCCCCTTCTATTCCTCACACTGCCACATGCTCTCTCGCTCTCTCTGTGGCGGTGGCGCAGGTGGCAAGTGGCAACCCGACAATGATGAGCGAGGGCTATGGGGTAGACATAAGCTGGTAGGAAGCAAGGTAGTGAACGAGCATCGAGCAGCCATCGGAAATGGCGAACGGGCAGAGGCGGCAAGGCAAACAGCGACGTAAGGAGTGGTGCACGACAGGGTAGCCATGGCCCCTTGTTGCCACGGCAAGCACTAACTTGGGGATGAAGGGTGCGCCATCTGTGACACCAGGCAGGTCAGGGCGGCGGTGTCCGTCGGGGCAAGGAGCAGTGTGCAGCGTGTTGCATGGCAAACCTATGTCACGGTGTGCATCAAGTTGGAGATGGAAGGTGAGCAACTAAATTAGCGCGTGGCCAACCTAATGACTCGTAGAAGAGGACACAATTGAGTGCAGTGCAGGTGAACGCAAAGGCAAAGCAAGCGTCGATCCTTTCTTTCTTCCCAGCGTTTACCGGTCAGTCAGTCCAGTGCGTTGTAATCTTCCCTGGTTCCCCCTCTAGATTGCAGTGAAAAACACCTAGACCTGTATTGCGATTTGAGTTCCAGGCCAAGATTTTTATTATGTTTCCCTTCGTTTTTTCATGTGATTCTTATTTGGGATTTGAGGGATTAAAAAAAATGGAGTGGTTTTTCGTTTTGTGGAGGGAACACTAACCTGGTAAGAATAGCTCTCGTGCAATGTGTGTACTTGACTAAAGGGCTTATTTGACCTTGCCCAAATCTCTCCGGAAAGCCAGCTTATTTTGGGTTCCAATTTATTATAAGCAAATAAGCCCGTTCCACTGGCTTCCACTTTTTAGTAGCTTTTTTATGGAGGGGGACTTGCTCATTATTTTAGCTTACAAGCCTATGCGCTAAAAATAAAAATAAGCTAGGAGAGGTGCTTCTGTGCTCTTCTTTTTAAAGTTACACAAATATTAAAGCATTGATGAAGGGTAGATGAGGATTACTCACCCATCGCTTGCTTTAAGATTTGTGCAACTTGATTGGGAGGAAAAGCATAGAAGCATTGCTCGTTAGGTATTTAGGCTAAAGACAAACACACCCTAAACTAGTTAAATTCTAATTTAGTATGCTGAGATGCCTGCAACCATTTTGAAGGACAAGTGGTTTAGCTATTGCTCCCTAATAAGGATAACCCTAATCATTATACGAATCACACTGTAGCAGCTCCAGTCCTTGCCTGTAACAAACAAGAAAAGTAGTGTACAAATGAGCATCGCATGTTTCTAGAATTTAAAATCCCAGAAAAAGCATGTATAACATTTTAAAAAGAAAAGAAAAAGAAAAAACAGCACTAGTCACAATTTAATCCTCTGCCCTGATACACAGGCAACTACGCTTGCCAAAAAAAAAAAAAATTCGGACAAGGATGTTTCAGACTACGATACACCTACTAGGCTACCTACTATGCCATCTGTCTGCGTCTGATCTCTGTGTTATTTATCTCAGGACGAAGACGAACAAGTCAGCAGAATAAAACAACTCACTGGCTGCGTAAACTTACTTGGAACGACTCGTTCTTGTGAACACAGAATTGTCAAATCCTCTCAGAAAGGACTGGATACTGCATTGCGTAAGCTTCAGGTCCGATGAGCAGTACGTGGTCGCTGGGGGGGCACCATCCCTGAACATGGGGTCACTGTACTGATGTTGTTTTCCGGCGTTTATTGCAGTCCCAAACGTCGCTTAATTTGTTGTTTGCTCGAACAAGCCACCAGTCTATTCTAGTAGTAGTAGTAGTGCTTTAAGTTTTAATTGCTGTGGTTTTGTGTGCTTCCTGGTCATACCCCCAGTGCAACAACAAGGGAGCATTCATCTGAATGTGCCGTTATTGTTGTCGTCGTCGTCGTCCTCGTCGTCGTCGCACTGTTTCCTTGGGCAGAAGTTACCAATCTAGTTTAGCTGTAACCTAGGCCGTGGGATAACTGTCTTACGGCTAGGAAGGCCCGGAGTTTTTTTTTTTTTTTTTTTTTTACTGCAAGTGATGTGAACTTGGGGCGACGAGTTTGACTAGCTACAGGCAAATCATTACCAGTTTCCCTCTCAGTCATGTTCGCAGATTCTTACAAGTAATTCTATGACACGCTCCGTCCGATCATCTAAGGCCGGTCACATTTTCTACCGTCCGATATCAAACAAGCAGACGACGTTCCATACCCCAGGGGCTCAAAACAGAAAGGAAAAGGGGAAAAACCAATCGAGTGGACGCAAAAACGCATCGACCGATCTGAACCGTCCATTTCCCGGGGAAAAATAACCCTAGGCTGCATGCTCGTCACTCGTGGGTAGAGGTGAGCATCGTGTCGGATCGGGTCTAACCGGCACGGGTTTATCATGGTTTGGGTCTGAATCGTGTCATGCCAGCTCGGCTCGTCCTCGGTGAGTCCAAGCACGGCCTATTTGCACTTCGTGCTTGCTTCGTACCGTACCAGTCCTGGACCGGCCCATTTGCACTATTACGATGAGAGGAAAAAACCCAGAGACGCACAGAGCTAAGCAATCGACACAAACATTATGGGAAAAGGGAGTAAAATTTATTCAATATTGAACATGTACAGATTTACTGTCTCGTTAAAAACCTTACACCCTGGTGTGGGATACCCCGGTAAGGAAGAGTACAATAACTACGTATATATACATTAATACATAGACTACCCGAGACTGAGATTGTCAAAATCGGGTACAGCATCCGTAATCTCCAGATCCTCGAGCTGATGTTGTGTCATATTTTCTGCATACTCCCAGTTTTTAGACATATAATTGCCTCAACCATCTCACATATGAGAGACAATCTCTTCGGCTCAATTACTCTGCCCATCAAACTAAAAGTGGCTTCTGACGAGATAGTAGACACCAAAATAGTAAATATGTCCCGTGCAAAATGGGATAGCACGGGGTAAATACGTTATTTATTCTTCCACCACAAGAGCAAGTTGAGTTGATTTTCCTCGTCCATATCAAGGTCGGTCTTCATAAAAGGTTTGTCGAGGTAGTGGTTGATCTCTACTCATGGATTCCATGTCAACCTGCTCGGCGATGGGGAAGACAAGACGGACGTCTTGCCTTTCAGCTTCTTCCATATGTTTGAAACAGTCGAACTGCCTCGTGCTTGTTGTGTTATTGAAGTAGATCTTCTTGCTTCACTTCTGATGCTAAACTTGTCATAATATTTGTCGAAAACTCTGGAAAAACTCGTTATAAACATGAGTATAGGCCTTGGAGAATTGCATCATCTATTCCGTGAAAGGCACCCCGCAAGTCAGATAATTTTCTCCGAGAATCCAAAATAGTAGCAAAACAGTAAAGATTTGGAATAGTTTGAAAATATTTTAAAAAAAAATTGTTCCATTGATTCTATAATGGCATATAAAAATATAATTATCTCTATTTTCTTTAAAAGCATTAGCAATAGTCCAAAGCCACTCGATGACTAAGAAAAAAATTGGGTAGTACACACCAGATAAATCTTTAATTGTATTGTAAAAAGTTTCTTAAAATTTACGAAAATAACCAGTAGTTTGCCAATCCACTTCAGTAACCAACGGCTCACCATTATTACAGTTGACGAAGACAGTGATAATATGCTCGTAGTCCTTGTACCGCTCCAACATAATATACGTCGAGTTCCATCTAACATTCATACCAAAGTTGAATCTTCTTGGTTCCTTATTGTTGGCCATGCAGTATTATGAGAATTGTGCAAACCTTACAGACGAATTTGAAACAAACTGGATAGCTTTGTGTATGTTATCCAAACTAGTTTTCATTACAATCAAATCTATATGCACAATGAGATTAATAATGTGGTATACATATCTTTGGTGGAGTACAAAACCTCCAACATAAGTCTCCAGATGCGGTGAAAGATAATCCATAGCTGTCGTGTTAGCTAATGCATTATCAATAGTGATTGAAATAATTCTACTTTCTATTTTAAAATCGGTATTAATCTCAGGTACATGATTAGCGATAGACTCTCCCGTGTGTGATTCAAAAATTGGCCTAAACCTTATAACTCTTTTGTTTAGTACGTAGTTGATGTCTAAGTAATGCGCAACAACACTAATATAGGCTGCTCTTTGATGCGTGAAAATCCATATATCTAATGTTAAGGCAAAGAAAAAACTAGCTGCCATGAAAGTCTGTTTTAACATTTCTAATTTATTTGTAATATTTTATAAATGTCATATGTAGTTGTTCCTATACTAAGATATTGGTATTGTGGGCAAAAATCACGTTGCATCGTTTCAAAATTAGAGCCCTCGCCCATTCTAAGTGGAAGATCCTCCGTGACTATGTACCATGTAATTTCGTCTCTAGCTACATCGGTGTTATATACTCACGTACTTAGTGAACCGTCGGTGTTGAAGTTGAGCTACGTCTGGGCACCTTCGCTCAACCTCCGTCCTACCAATATCTTCAAGCATGTCTCTGTGTGTCTTTTTCGGATGACCTGTTCCACCACATGCACGTGCAGACATTTTAGCTTAACAGTATTTGCAAATAGCACATACTACCTCACATCCGTCCATAATTTTGACAGTTATGTCCATGTGTTGCCAGCACCATACCCGTCGAGTGCCAGATATGGACGCTCGTCCTGATTGCATCGATATAGTGGCATCCGAGCTCAGTGCCGATACCAATGCCCGTCCCAGATACGTTGATGATGCGGCATTGGGGCTCGATGCATCCAGAATGTACGAGACATCCTCGATGTTGTGCGTACCGTCCAGATAATGGCCATCCATACCATAGTCTTCCATGCTGTGGGAGAATTGGTGCGGCATCGACCTCTTAATCCCAACGAAAGGGACTTAGAGAGCGAGGGCGTGCTCTCCTACTCTTGCGAAATATTTTTGTTTCGTGGGAGAAGAGCAAAAAGGGAGAGCGAATGGGATGTTGTAGAATATGCTGAACAAATGAGAGCGCGTGCGATGTTATGAGAAAAAACAGAGAGAGCAAGCAGGATGTTGCAGAATGAGAGCGTTCGAGCTGATTTTATAGTGATTAAAGAGCAAATGACTGTTCAAATAATCGTTCAAAATTTGAAATGCAGGCATTGTCGCACGGGAATCCCTCTCTTTACGTCATGTCACATCACTTTACATCACGTCGTGTCGCTTTACGTCGCATCGATGTTGCTCTTATCGTTCGGTGAACATTGCGGGAGAGCGAATATGAAAATCTCACACAGGATGGAATCATGTCACGTCTTTCAATGCATCACGTTGTAGTCTTCGCTGTCTGGAATCGTGCACAGGAGAGCAAAATATGAAAATCGTGCGTGGGAGTTCACGTCATAGTTCTCTTTTCTTTTTGCTTTTCACATGCCCTGCTGGCTGCCTCCAATCCTCAGTTCCTCACCTCAAATTTTCACGCTTGGCTCGATCTCCCACTCCTCGGTATTTGCCTCCCCTCGACTCCCGCACCCGGCTACTCCCGTCCCGAGGCCTCTCCTTCACCTGCGCCTCTCCCTCACTCACCCGCCGCCTCCCATCCCCTCCCTCCCTCACTCGCCACCTCCCTCCCCCCCTACATTTCGGTCGTCGACTCCTCCTCGTGCGTCGTCAACCCCTCCCTGCGCCCCTCCCTCTCCCTTACCCGCCACCTCCAGTCCGCTCCCCTCTCCACGCCCCTCCCTCTCCCTCCCCGTCGCGACCAGCCCCTCCCTCCTCTATCCTCCTCCACCGCGGCGCGGCGCAGCGCACGATGCTGCTTGGTTGCTGCCGAGGCAACCCGGCAGGCGCGCGAGGCGGCAACCACGACCCTTCGGCCAAACGCCCGTGCCAGGCCATGTCCAGCTCTTGGGCCTAGCACGGTCTACGCTACAATTTCAGACCGACACGGTACAATCCACTGCATACCAAGCCAGACTTCGAACCATATCATACCCACCCACCGTGACTAGGACCGGCCCACTAAAACACGACCAAGTACCCACTTCTACCCCTGGGCATTAGCCCGGTAGCCTACGGTCTGTAAGCCAAACACGGCAAACCCAACCGTCGAAGGCCGCAGGTACGGAGTCTGAGCTACCGTTGGGCAGGCGGGCAGCAGGCACGCGCGCATGGTCGTTGGCACAGACAGGTTACACAGATTGGCCGTGGTGCGAGGCCAGGCGGACAATGCCGTTGGCTGGTGCGCCACTGGCCGAACGCCTGCTTTAAAAAAAAAACGGCTCCTGCGTGCGAATCATGCAGGCCCCGCCCGTCCGTCCGTCCGGTTTATTTATGGCCGACCTCACGCGTCATTCGGTGGCACCAACGCGCTTCCATTCCACCGCATCGCCATCGCGTCCCCTCTTTTTAAATACCCTTGCGTTTAATATATAGGGCGTATGTCCTGCACTCCCGCTGCTTCAGAACGACGCGAGCTACAGATGGGCCCGTGGGGTTATTCAAATTCTGCAGAAGCCCTTCGTGCGAGGGGCGTGTATGAAAAATATGGAAACATGTTCTTTTTTGTTTTATTTTCTCACAAGCGCTCTCAGTTCCCGCTCCGACCTTGGGTTTAAAACGGTGGGAGTTGGACCATCACGCCCTCTATCCTCGTCTCACTCTCTGGTTGGCGCTCTTTCTCCTTGTCGAGCCCAAGTTGATTAAACATATGGTTTTTAGCTGAGAGTGCCAGCTGCTGGCACCGGATCCATCGTCCTTGAGCCCGTCGGTGCCGGATCCACTGTTGCCAAGGTTGGCACCACCGGATTTACCCTCCCTCGATGAGTAAGGAAGATGCATCCACTCTCCTCCTTCTACAGTGGGCTCTGGATGGATTCGAGGCGATGCGACGATGGGGAGGAGGTGGCGACACGGCGGGCAAGCCACGACAATCGGCAAGGGAGGTCGGGCCAAACCGTCTTCCTCGCCTCAGGGGCGGCGGCGATACTTGTCTTGTATAGCGAAGAGGGCGAGGAGAGCGGGAGTGAGAGAGAGATAGGTGAGCAAGTCGATCAGTAGCAGTTGTTGCGATAGCGGGAGGGGGAAGCAGAAATGGGGAATAGACGTGGGGGGTTGGCTGTACGCGCAGACCGGATCGGCTCGTGGGGAGGTAGCCAGGTAGGCGCGAGGTGATTTTATCTGATTTTTCAAGGAGTGTGTACACACTGGAGGATTGAAACAATCGTCCAACGGAGAGGAGTAAACCCCTTCTTTTATTATTTAAGACAATTTACATGCTCTAAGCTATCTCTAGTCCTGTTTATATGGCAACATATCTATTGTAAATTTATTTTAAGGTGTTATCTATGCAATACTCGATGTGAACTATATGATCTAAACTCAACACACAAGATGGAAGTGGGATCAACTCCCATCACTTGAGACTCTTTTTTTTCAAAAATCCCATAAACTTTCCAACCATCTTACAAAAACATCTTAAGTGGTTGGTGTCTTGCCCTTATCTTGTGCTGCCTTAAGTCCAGATCTGATGGTTCACGTCAAAAACTGCATACATAACATTTTAAGATGAATTTACACCGGATATGTTACCTATCCATAGACATCATGTATTACGGAACAAACCGTGCGAAACAGAACAAACCGTACGTGCTGTTCAAAATTTTCAGGTTGAGATGTGTAATATTTGTATGTTCAGGGGCTTGAGTGTAACTTGCCATTCATCTACACCACCCACGATGTACCAGGTCGCACCATCGCCAACTGCCTGTCCGCACGACCGCACCTCACCTCCTCACTCATCTTCTTTCTTCTTCCAGAGTCGTCGTCTCCTCATAAATTAACTACTTCGTCTTTCCAGATCGCACATTCACACACACTCGCACACAAACACAAGCACGCAAAGCCAGCCTCCGTCCATGGCGCCTCTCCTCCTGCTCTTCCTCTTCGGTGGCCTCTGCGCCCTCTTCTCCCTCGCCTCCTCACGGACCAACAAGAAGTGCGACGACGACGGCCACGGCGCCGAGGAAGCCAAGAGCTACGGGGAGCAAGAAGAAGGGGCCAAGAGGAAGCAAAAGGGGAAGGGCCAGCCGGACACAGAGGCGGGCCTGGGGATCGTGTTCTCGACGTTTGACCACGACGGCGACGGGTTCATCACTGCCGGGGAGCTGGAGGAATCGCTGAAGCGGCTCGGCATCGCCGTGTCCGCCGCCGAGGTCGCGGCCATGGTGGCGCGCGTCGACGCCAACAGCGACGGGCTCATCGACATCCACGAGTTCCGCGAGCTCTACGACTCCATCCCGAAGAAGAGGAAGCAGCAGCTCCCATCGCCGGAGGAGGACACGGGCGCGGAAGAAGCCGAGGAAGAAGAGGAGGAGGAGGAGGAGAGGGACCTGAGGGAGGCGTTCGACGTGTTCGACGGCAACAAGGACGGGCTCATCTCGGCCGAGGAGCTCGGCACCGTGCTTGGCTCGCTCGGCCTGCACCGGCCTGGCGGCCGGCCGGCCGTGGCCGAGTGCCGCGACATGATACGCCTCGTCGACAGCGATGGTGACGGCATGGTCAGCTTCGAGGAGTTCAAGCGCATGATGACCGTCGTTAAGGCATAGCTCCTCTTCCTCCTCCTCAAAGATCACACACGAACCCAAAACGGATCAAAAAAACAAAAATTTGGAGCGGTTTCCTGAAGGCAAAAGTAACGTTGATTTGTTCTTGGATTGGAAGAGACGACGGAGAGATCGAAGAAGCAATCGGTTAACGGCAAGGGCGCGTGCTTATTTATCCGGCTTTAAAAGCTGAATCTGCTTCTTGCTCAGTGTTTCTACCCTGTTCTTGATTACCACAGCTTCTTTCGTCTTTCTTCTCTTCCTTGTTTGTAGTCTAATTAATTCCGTACTTTTTTTGTCAAAAAAAAACTTGTACTTTTGACGACTGACAAGTACTCTACCAAGTATGCATGTAAATATTAGTTCTTGCTCGCTGTCTGGTTAATTCTGGGATGAATGCAAGTCTCAATGGATAAGAGTTGTCAATGTGGTGTTTTTCTTTGAGAATTGCTTGCTGGTTTGCAATTCTATGTGCCATTTTTCTGGGATCAAAATCTGAAAATTTTAAACCGTGGACAGTTGGATTATAGACTTCCAGGATTCTAAAGTTCGCTTCTTCATGAAGAAAGACAGAGAGATTTCCTGTCTGTACAAGGTATGGTATTTAACTCTGTTTTTAAGGTCATAATACTGAATTCTATGGACTTATATGACATAAAGGTTCATATGTGTTCTTTGGATATGTGTTCCTTGAAAGCTTTAATGGGCAGAAATTTGATGCGGTATTTAGCATGCTATTTTTTCCTGGTGGTCAGTCTCGGGGAAGAACCAATTTCTAAGGTCTAACTCAAAAAAAATGAAAGTAACAATCCCGAGGAGCAGACTTCTCCTTTGTTTTTCTCTGCAGAAAGCTTTGATCCATGAATGCCCCAACAAAATGCCAAAATTTTTGTGTGAACATCTTGTGAAAAAACAACCCATTACTTGTCTACTACTACTACCTAGTATGAAATTATCAATACGCTGCGTGATGTTCTGCAAACATGTGAAGCAACTATCGTCCGTCTGAATCTTGTAAGCTGCTCACGCTACCCTTCCAATATGAGAAAGAGTAAACCTAAGACTACCCGCAAGAAACTGACGACATTATTATTTTCAGAGAGAGCCTCACCTTGTTTCGTTCTGATATTAGACCCGTTAGAAGCGGCCCCAAGTCAATGAAATGACATTTCAAGGCGACACTGAAGATGTTTTACTTTTCAGATCTCTATCACGGTTTAAGAATTTCATGTTTGGATTGGTTCTAGGGCCTGCAATATTATATATACAATCTATGAATCCATCCGTGTAAGAAAATGTCAAAGACATGAGCAAGCGATTCTTTACTTTGGTGTCCATGTGGAGCGGCCAAATCTACACCAGGGATGGCGCAAGTGGAGGCATAGTGTTCCATTGTTTTTCGTGGTTGACACTAAACGGATTGGTGTAATCATCCAGGGTTTTTAAGTTGAACCTACGCACGATCTCAACCTAATTCCTACTTAAACTTACTGTGACGCTCGAACAGTTGCAGAAGTTAAGCTATAAAAACATACTCCTTACGTTCCCGAATACGTGTCATTCAACCTTTTAAATTTTGTTTCTAAATACATATCGTTCTATCATTTCATGGTAGTTTTTCACCATCCCCCCCTCCTATAATCCTCCACTTTAGCTATTTTCAACGTCATTTTACTATCAGTGAAGAACGGACGGAGTACCATTCCACCGTTCAAGTTTTGTTTCTAAATGCATACCATTCTGCAATTTTGTGGTGGGCATTTTACCATTCTTTTCCTCCTATAACCCTCCACTCTAGCTATTTCCAATATCATTTTACTATCATTGGCTACAGTAAAACATACCGTCCAAATATATAATGAAGAGAGGTAATACAGTCTTTTGTAGATGTGACTTCATAGAAATGAAAAAAAAAACCATATTAACACTCGTCGAAGAACGGACGGAGTATCTATCTAGGTACTTCCATAGCTACCCTTGTGCAATAGCACTTCGCGACGGAGGGAACAATATGTATAGTTGATTCGTCGTTAACCCGCTTAGGGTCACCGGACTTTGTGGGACGATGATAATTGCGAGTTTCTTTGAGTAATTAGTCGGCGGCAAGCATCACCGCATCAGCAGCGCAAGCCTGCAGAAGAAGAAAAAAAAAAACAGCATCCACATCAAGATTCGCGGCGGCCGAGCAACGCAGAAGCAAGCAAAGCATGTGCCCGGCACCAATCGCGAAACCGACGGTGGAAGATGGAAAGATCGAGTAGGAGGAGCGTGTATATCGATTAAAACGAGACGGAATATGGTTCGTTCGATCCCATCTTGCCACATCAAGGGAAGAAGAAGAAAAAAAAGAGTAGCCTTTTCCGCGGGGAATCTAGACGGGGTGCGTAGCTCTGCAAATGAACGGAGGCGATCAGCACAGCTGGGTGAAGGAGGAGGAAGAATAACAAAAGGAAGGGGATTGATCTTTTCCCCGAGCAAAGGAGAGAGAGAGAGAAAGACTTGAGAAGTGCTTCTATATATTTTTTTTAGTATAAGTTGTACAAATCTTGAAACAAGCGAAGGGGTAAGTAATCATCATCTACCTTTCATTCATGCTTTAATAGTTGTACAACTTTTAAAAGAAAGAGCATAGAAACACCTCTCAAATGACTTTGCCATCCTACGTAAAGAAGATAGCTGTCCTGCGTAGTATGGTGGAATCTATGTTGTTTACCATGCACCTCTGAACAAAAACAAAAAAAAATCATCGGAAAAATCAGAGAGGGCAAGTGGGCAGCACTAGATGATGCATGAATTAATCTTATCTACACACGGCTATCTTGGAACATCAATCTTTACGATTATAGAAGAATTGGTGATGGTGGCTCATCTGCGACCGCACCACCAACTCCTCCTCTTCTCAGGTCCAGCCTATAGGTATATAGAAACTTGCTAACGTTTCAACAAACTGTGCACGAAATATAGAGCGAAAGTTGCTATTTTCCTAACGAGTTGGCTGATGTTAGTTGTATGGAATAATATATCAGGAGTTTATTAAAATTTACATGCACGTTGCTGATCAAGGACCAACATAGAGGATAAAAATAGCAAAGTCTCAATTCAAGTGACATTTGTTGTTTAAGAAATCATAGTTGCATTGCACTAAAAAAATCAAATATTTATATGTACCATCATGTGAGCATAGCTTTTTCATGAAAACAAAGAAGCTATGATCTTTCTACGGAAATTCTTGTGAAACAGAACCGCATTATGAAACCTATTGTTTAAAAATCGTTACACATAACATCTGCAAGTCTAAACTTACCATCCTCTTACATAAAACATACGATAGAAAATGTTTATCAGTGTATAACCATTAACAAGACTTTGGATATTATTACAAAGCATGAAACACTCTCCAACATTCATCAGAAAGTGATGATAGAGGTTTCATTGCTTTGGTGGTTTCATTCACCATATTGTGTCCTCTTCCGCATCTCAAAAAACTCTTTAACAAAAAAAATATCTCTCCAGAAATAAATTGGTTTTTTTTGTTCTTATATCAACAACCTCTTCACTTTCCTCAGCAATTTAACTAGACGTGGAGGCGAAATTAATACCTACACCGCAACCGCAGTGTACGAGTGAACCCAACCCATTTACGCCAACTTACCAGCGATACTACTACTTATTTTGTGGAGTGGCATTATTAATGGGCCAAATGACACTTGCGCGAGCCTATGGCATTAGGCCCAAACAACTAGTAAACTACTAGCCTTAGCCTGAACTTATCCGGCCCACTTGTCTAAGCGACTTCCGCTCGCATTCCAAATAACCGCGAGGCTACAAAAGCCCTGACCCTCGCCTAGGGTTTCCTTGCCTCTCCCCCACGACCGCCGCCGCTCCTCCGCGCCCTCGCCGTCGAAGCTGCTGCCGTCGCCGACATGGGTAACGTCCTCCTCCTCCCGAAACCCCTCTCACTCCTGTCGTGGATTTCTTCTGTATTGACGGGGTCTTCGTGTTGCTTGTGGGTGGATGGCGCGCAGGTAAGGTGCACGGATCGCTGGCTCGCGCCGGGAAGGTTCGCGGCCAGACGCCCAAGGTGGCGAAGCAGGACAAGAAGAAGAAGCCCCGCGGCCGCGCGCACAAGAGGATGCAGTACAACCGCCGCTTCGTCACCGCCGTCGTCGGCTTCGGCAAGAAGCGCGGGCCCAACTCCTCCGAGAAGTAGGCGCGCCGCCGTCGCCTCAACCTGGTTCCCTTTCGTTCTTGATATGCCTACGATCTTCTTGGCAGTAGTAGTTTCGTTAAGTATTATGCAATGAAAGGAAGAACCTTTTGTGATAGTATGTGTTCGCTGTTCGTGTGATGGATCATGGATGGGATCGAACTGAAGTGTTGAAGTATGCCTGCTTCGTTTAGTTGAGAATTTGAGATATGATAATATGAGTTCATGGCTTAGAATTGATCATGGTTGCATGTTTTGGCTGTCTTTGTGGAAAATATGCAAATTTCCTGGTTTGGTTCTATGTAGTTCGTCGGTTCATGTCTGTCTGACATTGTTGGGTTTGTATCTATACTAGTCATTGCGAACTTTAGATTGGCACATTTGTTTAGAGTAGTAATGGTCATCATTTGATCAGACATGTCCAGTGTTTGTGCATGATGTTCTGCAATGGCTGCAGTACGCATTTTGTTTGTGCACTTGATTGCGGTAATGGTGAAATAGGCCGGTTATTCCATTGATGGGAGCAATGAATTCTAGTTCTAGAAAGCAGAAGCCGTCCCTGGCAGTTTATCATTGTGAAAAGAATGCATTGTGATTTGAAGTGTATGGTCAGTGAAAGATTAATGTGTTGTTTTGGATAGGTATTCTTTTTAGTTTGATGGAATGATATTTGCAAGATTTGTTTGATTGAGAATTAGATGGCATGCTTTAAGTAAGGTGAAAAATGCATCTCATCCTTGATCTGTTAACATCTGTAGGTAGCAGCGCTTTTGTTTCTTCGATAGTGTAGGATGCAAATCTCTGTCGCTTAGCAGCGCTTTTGTTTCTTTGGGTTGATGTTGTTGATCATCTCTGAATATTGGCTGGAATGCTAGTCCTGAAAATTTTGGGTGTTGCTGCACATGTTCTCCCAAGATATTAGATATCTAGAACTTATTGACCATATATCATCTTTGTTCGGTAAGCGGTCTGGCTGGAAATCAAGTCAGGCCGCCCGAGCGGAACATGACGAGCATTTATTCCAGACTTAGTGTTTGTTCACTCTAGAACTTGTTGCTAGAATGCTTGATGTGATCATACACTGCTCTTCTGGCTGGAATGCTTCATGCCCTTTTGTCCTATTGAATTCTGATCTCGATGAACTCTCCGCATTCCATTCCCCACTCAACTGTATCGATGTAATGATATATGCTCCCGAAGCTTTGTTTGGTTGTAAAGTGGATTGCAAGACTGAAGTGAAAATTGATCTAACAATTGAACCCACCCGCCGCCATTATCTCTTGCACTAAACCATACACCTAATCACTGATCTAACATGTGTGGTGTTCTGTTTGCGCACCAGTTACTGTGTAGGATGCAAAATATCTGCTGTTCATAACTCTGCCACCAAAAATTAGTTCGGGCGACCTTGTTAAACGCAATTCAACTATTGCCGTTCTTCCCCTTGACAATTGAGAGCTTATTGACCATCCCTCTGTAAGGAGCTGTGCCTTGTGCTGCAGCTCTTCTCTGTAAGCTAGAATCTGGGCCCCAGCTTGAATTAGGGCCAATTTTTTTTTTTGCTGTCTGAGCCTGAGAGGAGATCGCTGCCTACATGTGCCTGGTAATTTCCGTGTCAATTTTGCAGCAGCAGGTTGCCGGCACGGCAGAGGTCTCGTTTCGTTCCTATCGCAGCGATCGACAGCACACAACTTTACGGAATGCATTCTTTGCTAGCACACGCTCTTCCTGCAGTTCACAACAAGAGTCTAGGCAGGAAATCGGCCTTCAGCAGCTGGTTACTATCTCAGAAGCCGGTGGCGGTAGACAGCCACGGCTTGCGGCTCTCGTTTTGTTCGTACCGCTGCTAAGTGCTAACGAAAGCCCGCTGCAGATTCGTCGGCGGTTGCACCCTTGCACGAGATTTTATGCAGCTGCATCGTTACACAGCTCTCAATCGGTGGCCGAATGAATCGGCCCTGGCATAATAGTAATGGTGCTCGTGCGGCACAGTTCACCTCCCATCCATCCGGGAAGGTGTTCCTCCGTGGCATGTTCGCCTGTTGTACGCAGGTGAAAGACCACGGGGCCTGCGAATGAATCGCCGTATAGTATTTCTTCCGATCCGGGCATGGCATGCGGCGCATGTAGGGGGGCGAAATCCACCTCTACGCCCACGCGCGCACGCTTTACACCGCATCGCAGACGCTCGGCAGCGGTAGGGCTAACACAGAGCGACAGAGGGCCCCGCGCTGCGTCAATGCCCGACCACGGGGCCAGTCGACGACATTTTATTCTTGGTTAGCCGCCGTTGGGTTGGGCCGCTTCTTATTTAAAACGAGGACCATAGGATATAAGAAGGCAAAACTTATTCTACCTTTTTACTAGATTGATTATTTCGTACAAACAAATGCCATATTTATAGTAGAAGTCTATTAGAGATAGACTCTGACTCACCCACAACGAGATAGATTGCAAACGTATTTGAACAACTCGGACTAGGAGTCCAACTGTATCTCAACACTCGCACTTGCATGGATACCGCGTAATGCATATATCTCATCAAAAAATTCTCCCAAAAACCCAATAGAAAAAAAATGCACGGAGAAAAGAGTACATTGCACTCGCACATTGTATTGCACTAGTCTCATTAAAAACCCTCATATGAGAAAACTTTAGGAAAACCCACCGAGGGGAAAAAAAAGTATAACTAATAATGTTCTATATTTAAAGTAGTATCTTTAGGATCATGCAAAAGATCATAGTTCAGAGAATTACTCGACCTGAACTCTGCCTAACTCTAAATTATCTCATTCCAATGCTATGAATATATTTTTGGAAACTAGATGTTGGCAAAGAGTTAGTGAATAAATCTACTAGATTTTCACATAATTTAGTTTGCAGTATCTTTACCTCATCATTTTTCTGGAGTTCATGAAGATAGAAAAGTTTAGGGGCAATATGATTGATAATATTGATTTTAACATAACCTATTTGCATTTGTGCAACACAAACAGAATTATCTTCAAAGATAATTGTAGGGATATCGACGATATTAATACCACATGACTTCTGGATATGGCTAATTACACATCTCTACAAAATCAACTCATGTGAGGCTTCATGTAATGCTATAATCTCTGAATTGTTGGTAGAAGTAGCTACCAATATATGCTTAAAAATCGCAATGAACCGACTGCACTACCGCAGAGAAACACCAACCCAGTCCGAGATTTGGCACTGTGGGATCAGATGGATAGCCAACATCCGTATATCCCACCATGGCTAGGTCTTCGTCCTTTTGGTAAAACAAACTAAGATCTTGTGTACATTGGAGATATCTGAGTAATGTCTTGACATCAGCACAATGTCTTCCGGCTGGAGTTGCACAGTTGTGAGTTCTTGCTCCATTAGATTGATTTTTGTGGTTAATGATAAAGCTAAATATAAGACTAACTCTTTTGATTGAGTATGATATTGGTTAGTCCCATTTTGATGAAAGGATGAAAATCTCGAAGATATGTACCAGATGTCATATTATTATATCTTGGTGCATTCTTTGGGTAAATGACAAATCTAAATGTGAGACTAACTCCTTTGTTGAGTATGATTTTTTTATTAGTCTCATTTGGATTAAAATAGAAATCTCGAAGGTATGCATTCGATGTCATATTATTATATCTCATTGCATTCTTCGGATTCAAAATATTAGGTGAACTCAATAAAGTTGAAACTTGAATATGTGCATATTATCTCCAATTCATATGTATGTGTATGCACATATTTAAGGGAAATTCATAATATTGGGATTCAAAATATTGTGTTAACTCCATGAAGTTTCAACTTTGATGTGTGCATATTGGTTCCTACACACACACACACACACACACACACACACACACACACATTTAGGGGGAGTTCAATCTATCTTTACTTTGAAACGCATCCCTGAGTACATGAAGTGTTTGTAGTTGTAATATACTCATGTTGATTTCATTCTATATTTTGATGTTTCACTAGTATTGATCACTTTCTCTGTCCCACTCATATTGAGGATCTTTATTTTGAAACACATCATTTGAGTATATGAAGCTTGTGTAGTTGTAATATACTCATATTGATTTAAATTCAATTAATTTATAATTGGGTTGTCATTAATCACGAAAAAGTAGATTAAAGTATTAATGGTATGCCTTGGTGATTAGTGACAACAGGATGTGTTATATCGAACATCTTTATCTTGAGACACATCCATTGAGTATATGAAATTATTGTAGTTATAATATACTCATAATGATTTAAATTTAATTATTTGCAATTGGGTTGTCGTCAATCACTAAAGAGAAAGATTAAAGGATCTTGGCCCTCCATTATGTGTTAATGGTGTGCTTTGGTGATTAGTGACAACGAATATGTTGGACTAATATTTTCTATGAGTTGATAAAGTAGGTTAAGTTAAAAGACGATGAAGACTCTAGATAACATCATGTATTAATAGTCATCAAGTTAAAGACTCGAGATGAAGTTTCTGTACCCCTTCTTCTTCTTCTTCTTCTTCTTCTTCTTCTTCTTCTTCTTCTCTCTCCCCATTATTGCCCGGCCAAGCTTCAACATGCTGCGATTTTGTCAACCAATTTCTCCCTATTTCATGCGCAACTAAATCCACTATTTTTCGTATAGCCTTATTCCCAGCTGTTCCCCTTAATTTTCGCGCCTATTTCCCGTGTTGGCCACCACGATTGTGCCGTCGGTTGCATGACCATCGAGCCCTTCTGTCGGCCCATAAAGCAAGCCCAAGCTCCCCATCTCTCCCCTCATCTCATTTTGGCTAGAGGCCTGCGAGTTCAATTCTCATTTGTTCCGCTATGGCCTGTTCGGGTGCATACAGAGCAATGTGGATGCTCGAATTTATTTTTATTTAATATTCATTTAAATCTTTTTTTTAAATAATCAACGGAATTCCTTTTTTTTGTGAAAATAGGCATCTGTTGCTCTAACATGGGGCGATCGTCCCATATTGGAGCGATAGATACCTGGATGCAAAAAATGTAATTATGAAAATGGACACATGAAGGACTATATTTGTCAATTTTTTTTTTTTTTTTTTTGCATCTAGATACCTATCGCACCATATTGGGGCGATGTATGTCTACTTTCGTAACAAATTCATTCTGTTGATTATTTTCGAAAAAAAAAGATTTAAAAAGTATTATATGAAGAAAAAAAATTTGCGGGCGCTCGGCAGCGGTCAGGCCGGCACGACGGAGCCAGCACAGCGTTGACTGCCAGCGATTGGCTTGCCGACGGTATTTTTTTTTAGTCGAGGGCCGTCGGAGTGTTAACTGCTGATAAGGTTGCTTCGCTTAGTGTGGTCTCCTCCAACCATCCTATGAGGCCCAGTCTAGGAGCACAATTTGTAGGAAAGCTTCCATGTACACACGTTTGTATTATAATGGATGAAATGGAGAGACCAATACTGGTGATTTTTTAGTGGCCATAACCCCCCCTGATTCGAGGGCATGCACGCTGGACGGTTCAAAAGACGCGCCCCCGGCTCCTCGATGGCTGTCAAGCAGGAAGGCTGGCTCATACAGGCGCCTCTGTATCTCAATTCCCCTCGATACAAGCAGGAGACGATACGTATCATCTGTCGCGGTATAGAACCACAGTAAATTCATCCATCCATCATGTTATGAAAACGTACGGCAGATTCACCCGCTACGGTAGAGAGTACAGTAGATGATTGCTACGGTCGAAAATAAAAATGGCGAAGCTTCGGCAAGCAGCCGAACGGGCGGTGGTCGTGGACTCGTGGTGGGACACGGCCTGCCTCCTCGATGGCTGGCTAGCGTCCAAGATTCGTTGCACGGGCGGTAGCCCCGGTGTGTGGTTGGACGGCCTGAGCGCAACTCCGCCTGCGTGCTCCGGCCGTCCACGGTCGATCCACCCCCCACTCCTGCTGTCAGCTGATGGCCCGTGTTTGTTGCCAGATCACATCGCGAGCGGATGCCGGGGGGGCACGCGCGCGCGGCCACGCGAACGATCCATGCTGCATTGCTGCCGCGGTGCCGCGCAGCGAAAGACCAGCTGGTCTTCCGTGACCAGGCTGCTCTCAGCGGCTGTCTCTGCGATGTAATCACCGTGCCGACTCATAAACCGTCCGAAATCGCTTGAAAACTGCGAGTGTTGAACCGGTTCGGCTTTCGAATCAAATCCAATTAAATTTTAATTTTTAAAAATTTAAAAATTTATCCCCCGAACACCTCCCCGCCGACTCCGACAAGGTCCGCCCGCAGCCAATCAGTTTATCATTATATGCCTACTTTACAACTTCATATTGTCTAAAATATAGCAAAGGTCATACCAGAATTTTTTCATATTTTCTTCGTATATTTTTTATTATATATTTCTAACATTTTTCTTGGTTTTTTTTGTTTTACCGGGTTTTTACGAGTTATATTATCCACCATTTTCTGCATTTCCCCCCCAATTTTTCATATATTTTTTCAATTTTAAAGCAGTCTACCGATTTTCGCAGCAAATCATTCAAAAATCATCAAAAACGATCGATTTTCAACAATTTCCACCGGTGTTTTGACCGCTAGATTCAAATTCGAAATTCATTTAATATCTAGCGATTTTCGATGAAAATCGATGCCGACCTCTTTCTAATTTTCCACTTTATTTCGATATTGCAAACCCTGCTCACGGTGCTGCTCTTTTTTTCAAGCCCTTTTACGTAGAAAAATATTGGAGGGTATGTTAATGGTACGGTATGGTCTATGGTGACCCTTGGCTCTTGGATCCGCCCCCTGATTGGTCTAGCGGTCTGCTACTCAACTGGTTCCTTCAAGCAAGTGGCCACCTACCTTCAACCAAGCCTATGTGGTGCCAGCCTTGAAGTAAAATTCAAGTGATCAAGCAGTAAACGAAGCAAGTGATCAAGCACCAAAGTATCATCGAGGCAGCAATTTCCCTTCATTTCATTCACTCCCCTATTCCCTTCCTTTATTTTTTACCATCTCCAGCAGCATCCCCTTAAGGGAATTTGTGAACGGATTGGAGAGAAAATCCCTTTCTATCCAGATTCTCTCTCTAAATCCCGTCCGAAGGGAATTGCGAAGGGAATCCACTGAAGCACTTGAGATCTGTTCGTGAAGGGATTTGGGAGCCGAAGGAAAGCTGGCGGAGATAGTCTAAGTCTCCATGGTCCATGCTGTTCCGTAGAGAACGGTCTGACATTCTGACAGGTTAATTTGCTTCCGAGCAACGTCAAACTGACTGACCAAGAAGCTAGGCCGGCCGGCCTTGGAATGAAAACTTTAGCCGTCCGTGGTCAGAGCCTCAGAGGACACGCATGTCCCCCGGGCAGCGCGCAGGCAGCCGTCTGATCCGGGCGTGGGAGAGAATCACGGCCCTCCGATCCGCGCGCCTCCTTCCCGATCGAGGCCTGTCAGCTCTGATCGGCTCTGCCACCGTTCTGCCACCGCATGCACGCACAGGCCAGCCTCGAAAGGGAGGAGATGAGAGAGAGAGAGAGAGAGAGAGAGAGAGAGAGAGAGAGAGAGAGAGAGAGAGAGAGAGAGAGAGCATGTCAGAAACCCGAAAGAAACATCGAACTTGCAGATATATATATAAGCCGAGCTCGATCATCGTAGATATAGTAGCTACTCGCTACTACGTACCCCAAGCAACTGTACTACTGCAGTCTTCATGTCTGCATCTTGTTGTTCCATTCCATCGCAGCTGGTCAAGTGAACTGACTTAGACAACTAAGAGGAAAGGAAATTAACCTTTCTTAAGCACATCGCAGTGCATGCATGCATGGATTGACTAGTAGATTGATCATGTTGGAGTTACTAAAGTAGTAGTAGCAGCAGCAGCAGCATTGGTGGTGTTAGCCCAACATCTTCTCTTGTCCTTCCGAGTTTTGAGACTGAGACTGCTTGATTACGAGCCCCAAGGAGAGTGTACAACATGATCAGTGTCATGCAAAAATTCAAGTTAAAAAACACCGTGTACGAGGAGGGGGAAAAGACAAATTTTCGTGAACAATAGCTTTTCTTATTTATTTTTCTTTTTAGAGAATTTCTTTCATTCCATGCATCCCCTCGATATAAATTGGACTAATATTTAAGCAAATGAAATAGCAAATAATCACTATCAACCTTTCATTCATGCCATAATATCCGTGTAATTTTTAAAAAGAGGTGCATAAAACCATCTCTCTTTTTGTTATTTTGGATTTCTTTTTCTCCGAAATTTTTCTTTTTATTTCTCAATGTGTAGATTGATTTTTTTTTTTTTGCATAATACTAGGTGATATCATATCTATCCGGCCAAAATATTTTAGAATTATTTACGACTATTTGCAGCATTTTCCGAATCGGAAGTGGTACCGACTACCGACTACCGAGAAGCATCGCAAGACCGGAAGCACAGGAAATGTTCTCGGGCCAAGAGATTGCAGGCACGCAGACAGGCCTCTGTTCATGGCAGATCGGTTTGACCTTGGCGTCGAGAGCGCGCATGCATCGCTATTTGCTAGCCTTCTTCCCCCCACTTTCTATGCCGACAGACGGACCAGGTTAACCCAGTGTCAAACACCACATTTTCAACCATCACCCTCTTCGTTTCGCTGCCAGAATTTGCGTCGATCTAGTAGTAAGTACTCCGGTGTAGAGGTGGGCGTCGTGCCGTGCCGTGCCGGTCCGGTCCGGGTCCATCGTGTTTCGGACCGAAACCGTGCAGTGTTGTGAGTGCCACAACGGCCCATCGTGCCCACCGTGCCGGGCGAGCCCAAGCCCGGCCCATTTTTACTATTGTGACGAACAAAGAAATAAAACAAATCACTACTACTAAACTACCTATTTTAATTACATAAGAGACTAATCACATCAACAAAATACCAAACATAAATGCAATGCTTGAAGATGCCCTGAATCAACAATATCTGCCAAATTTTAGGCCTTAATCCGTGATTTCGTGCCCGTTCGTGCCGTGCCGTGCCGCCCGTTTCCCGGGCTCGGCACGGCCCGTGCTACAGTTACGTGCCGGTCCGGCCCGGCACGGAACCGTGCCGTGCCATGCCGTGCTTTGCACCGTGCCATCCCATCGTGCTTCGGGCCGGCCCAAGTGCCCACCTCTACTTCGGTGGTAATTGTTATCCAAAACGCGCAGTTTTTTCCCTGTCTAAATAGATGGACACTTTCACTTTCAATGCCAGGATCCGAGCCAATCTAGGGGTAGTCTAGTCAGTGCTCAAAACGCATGTTTTGCTTTGTCCAGAGTTTCGGGGTGGATCGTATACCTTCGCTTCCACTACCACCAGAATCTGCGCCAATCTGAGAGGTAAGCGATGCTAACAAACAACTTTTTATGTTGAAAAAAAGAGAGTAGTAGAGAGTATCAAGATTGTTGCCTGCGTATTTTAAGCGATCAAATCAAATAGGATCTCCAAAGACCCCATGCAAATCTTGCTTTAGGATTGCTCTACCAAATATTGGCACATTATCACCGGCGAACTGTACCCCACTTAATTGCTGCTCGCTTGTCTGTGGGTTAAGTTGCGCTTAAACTGCCAGAAAAAAGCAGGAAAGCTCCATCTTTCCACTGCTTTCAGCACAGTCCCTAGCATGTTTTGTGCACCGACCTCAAAACCACCAACCGAAAGAAAACAAAAGGATTGAGCATTTTTTCTAAGCAGCCAGTGGCACATTTGCTCCAAGTGTCAAATAAAGTATTTGGTCCCTGTCTCCCCTCTGATTTACAACCTCCCTTGGATTGATGAGCTTGAAAAGTCTCATTCTTCCAGGAGGAGGGGGGGGGGGGTAGTGTTCAGGCTCTATATTCTTCTTGGGATTGGGTCCTTACCACCCCATGCTGCCCTCCTCTTCCCCTTCTCCTCCTCATCCTGCTGGTATAAATATCCCTCAAGTCTCCCTCTTCTTCCTCAACCCCATTATATGCTCCTCTGAAGCCTAGAAGAAACACCTGCTAGCTTCTTACAATTTCATTCAGTGATTCACAGTCTTCAGCTTCTCCAGTATATGAGCTACAAGAAGTGAAGAACCATTAGCTTCTTTCCCTTTCTATAAATGGTTGGTTAATTAATTGCATGTTTGTGGTCGTGCACACATCAAGAAAGAGATGGCCCTCTCTGCGGTCTTCCACAGCTTTCTTGAACTGCATCTGCAATGGGTAGTAGCACTCTTCTGGCTTCTACTTGCAATGGTGCAGTTCAATAAAGCTGTGGGAAATTGCAGAGAGAGACCAATTGGGAAGCTTGCATGGTGGAGCATTCTTCAACTTCAGGTTGTAGATGGATGGTGCCTAGAGAGAATTATACATCATGAGAAGGTATATATACACAGATACATATGGATATCTCTCTATTATGCCACTAGATTTAGTTTCTATACTTCAACCTCTTACTATGTCCTGTTTGTTCCCGTTGTTTGTCAATTAACTACGGTTGAGCTAGTTTCTTCCATTTCTCCATGTTGCCTTTTTAATTGCTATTTTCTCAATAAATTGATGAGACTTTTTATCATAGGTACCAGAATTGTCTCTAAGTTGACACAATGAATTCCTTCTGACTAATGCACTAGAATTCTGTAAGCTTCCATGTACCACATTACTATACTGTATTCTCTTAATTGCATTCTTGTTAATTTCCTTTTTTTATCATGACAATATGTTATACACTTATGCTTTGGATGATGCATAAACTAGTTAAATTAGCTAGCTAGCTTTCTTGAAATTACCTGCTGCCTTCACATATTTTTCAAAACCACAATATTTGCAGTAGTACTATCCGATTTTCCCTATTTTCTATTGTTATTTCTTTACGTCAGTAAATGTGTTTGCAAGTAGAAAAAGAAAGAAAAAGGAAATCAGCTTTCTGAAAACAAAACTGATGGTCATGCTGGCCTTGTGAAACTTGAAAGATGTTCCTGAGGGGTGCAATGGGTGGATCTTTTGGTGGTGAAAGAAAAAGATGCTGCCGAAGAGCATGAAACCTCAAATCATACCAGTACTTGTTTCAGTCTTGTACGGCTCCACCTTTATGCCTGGTGGGCAAGCAAGGTTTAACGTGGAGGCACGAATACGCTATCCGTGAGGTTAGTTCCATATTATTTATCTAAAACGAATTATTGTAGTATATAATATTTGTTAGGTTCAAATATATCATCTCTGAATTAATCCTTTTACACGAAGCGAGAACAAAAATATAAACGATGTGCTATGTATGTGTTGGTCCATCCTATGGATGGGCTAAACATTGAGCGAATTTTGGATCAAAGTATTACATATGGTATCAGAGCATCAACCTTAGTTGCACGGACGCGTGTTGGATAGGGGGCTTAGGCATATAGCGTATGACGTGGGCTCGGAGTGGACACACGGCATAGTATATGCGCCGGCAATGGACGCACGGACATGTACCGAAGGGTGATTCTGGATGTTTACCGTGTATACAGTGTGTTGACGAAGGCGTTTACCTCGGTTCGTTAATATCAAGGCCCATGTAGAACAATAGTGGGATTAGTCCCATATTGTTTGTCTAAAATGAGTTGTAGTATATAATATCTATTAGGTCCAAATATAGCAGCTCTGTTTACAAGAAGCGATAATAAAAATGTAAATAAGGTGCTATATGTGTGCGAATCCATTTCATAGGTGGGTTGAGCATACGAGCGAATTTTAGATAAAGGTGCATACAAGGCCACTAATGGAACTTGCATGTATTCCGGGAGATGCCATTGCCATGGCTTCACCTCACTCCAACAACGGGAGAGGTCAAGGAAGTTTCCTTAAATAGTCATGCACTGCGTGCCCTTGCCATTGATTGTTCTTTTCACTGCCCCTGTGTGCTGTGGTTTGCGTGTGGTCTTGAGCAACACTGACATGGCTCCTTACCCCTGAACAGTCTGCATTCTGAACCAGAAGATATGATGTCGTGGGAGACGCATGTGTCTGCGATCTGGTTCAGTGTGGATGAATCTTGTCACCCTGAAGTACTGTAGCCATTCACAGAAAGATGGTACAGAAATTGACAAGTGACGTTTCAAGATGACTATTTAGGATTCAGCAGCATATGCAAGCTGCAAATCATTTGGTTTAATTATTGCAGTAATATATAGAGGGGGGAATGTGTAGTCAGTTTGACGCAGACATGGTGCGCTGTCTTTACGTGAGGGCCCCTGTCTCCCGTGCGTGTACAGATTAGCATTTCGTTTCTTGTAGTGATTGCTAATTTAGCCTAAACATGGCTTCAAAAAATGAAAAGTCTGAACATAGTATGCATCCTTTCATGTGGTATTAGGACCCATGTAGAGAAGCAGGTAGCGATATTGCACTGCCAAGTTGGCACTTATGTTCGTGCTATTGGTGGAAGTAAAAGTGAGAGCATTGGTTTACTGCTGAAGTTGGCAGCACACTGAAGTGTATTAATATAGTGAAGGAGTTAGCATATACTGACGTTAATGTGCTATGATGATTATTTGTATCCATGATTATATAACACATACTCTCCTGAAAGGCTGAAAGAAAACTCTAACACCATGCATGAAGTTAGTTGCCCATTCCATTCTCTTAACTCCCTGATTAACTTCATGATTTGTTCAGTTTTCCGAGATGCAACTAGCATTGTTACATTTATTACTGTTCGAAATGTATGCGAATATATATGGTAACTACAATACATTATACTAGCCGTGTACAGAATAAATCATGAATCTCATCGCCTATCCTGCCTGAATTGACGAACTAATCAGCATGATTCCCCATTCCGAGCGTAAATTATGCAGACAGCGTATCTGCATCAGCTAACCCACAGGCCACATCTCATCACATATATTAGTTCTGTATATACACTAATTAATCTCTATTCCTTCCGATTATACATTCTTGAGCCACACCTCCAAACTCCTTGCTGAAAATAACCACAATGTTCCAAACTTACAACAAATTGGTGTGCACAAAAGTACATTCAGATCTTTACCACTCACGCTTGCCCAGCAGGCCACCAGTGGGATTGTGGGAACAACTTCCATCACATCAATGGCATAAAGGCCACCGACCATACATGTGTTCAGCCACCAGCTAGTTTTTGTAGGAAGATTTGCGCAGCTGATTGAGCGGCGCGTGAACAAATGACAAGAACGGATGCTAAAATAAGATTTCCTCCCGTCACAAGCAGCATAGTTTTCTGGTGAAACCCTAACGTTCCTTCTGTCCCTACGCCATGTCCCTACGCCATTGCCATGTCACAGCTGCCTGGCAGTGAAACTTACTGCGAGAGTGAGAAAAAAAAAAAAAAAACTGCCACGCTACACGAAGAAACTGGAAGGTAAAAGCGAGTAAAAGTGAAACCAACCTCTGACTGACGAACGAACCAACCAATTAACCCAGCTGACAGATCCACTCGAGCTGCCGCGCTGCATGTGGGGCCGGCCGACCTCGGTGCAGGTGGTGGACCGGGAGTCAGCCACTGAGCCCAGCGTCGTCGTCGTCGCCGCGATAGCGCAAGCATGCAGCCTGTGTCCTGGCTGGTGGGGCCCTTGACCGGCCGCTGGCTGATGATGGACGGGGCATAAAAGCTTTCGTACAGTGTGTTGAGGTGGGGATGAAAGCTGCCAACAGCCGCTGCCTGTGTGGGCTGGGCAGGCAGGCATGGACGGATGGGCGATCGAGCAGCTGCAAAAGCAGAGCTTGACAGACAGGGCATGGAAGGAGCTGACCAATCGCCTGAAAGCATGCGTCAGCCTTCCAGATTGCGTCTGGCTATGCATGGCCCTCTACTGTTTGTTTCTACCCAGGTATGCAGCAGATCAGATGCATGTACTTAATCCGCCAAGCCAAGCGTGATTACTTGCGGAGTGACTAAGCTTGACTACCCAGTTGAAAGGACAGGAGCAGCAGAGGTATATATTGCAATCTTTTTTTTAGGTACGGTGGGCACCCCGACACGGTATGGTGAGATGAGTCATGCTCGGATTGGCACAACTCATGGGCGGCACGTCGGCGCGGCCGGCATAGGGCACGCGGCAGGAGGTGAGGCGCAGGGGTGAGGGAAGGAGAGGGGTGGCCAGGGTAGGATGGAGGGGTGGGGGAGGTACTTGGTCATGCCGTCGTGGTTGTCGTCGCACCGGCGTAGCCGTCACCATGACGCCATGGCCTCGGGTGTGCCCGCCGAGCGCCATGACCACGTCGTGATCGTCTCACCTCGTCGACGTGGCCGCTTCGCCTATGGTCGCCGCTTCCTCCTTGCGTCGTCGTCTCCTTGGCCGCTCATGTTGTCGTTGTGGCCGCCTTGCCTCTGTGCGCCATCGCCATGGCTGCCTTGGACGTGCAGCCCGCGTGCGCTACCGCCTCCCCTTCGTGCGCCGTCGTCGTGGCTGCCTCGCCTCCGTGGCTCACTTGAGGTCGCCCGATGTGATCGAATGTGGGGGAGTTGGAGGGGAGGGAGGCGAGGCGAGGGTGCGGTGGTGAGGAAGAAGGGAGGTGAGGTGGGGGCTAGGGAGGGGGGCGAGGCGACGGCATGATGGGAAGGGAGGGAGGCGGTGACGCGGTGGGGAGATCGAGGGGGCAGCAGGATGGAGAGAGAGAGTGCGAGAACGGAGGGGTCGGCCAGTCTAAACGGGGTGCAGAGCTAAGGGGGGATGGTGGGGGGGTCAAGGCGATGACGTAGCGAGAAGCCGAAGGGGGGCGAAGGAAGCAAAGAATAGATGGTTGGCTGGGGTGGTGAGTGAGAGTGGGGGGAGGCCGGGATGATGATGAGACCGGTCAAAAAAAAAAGGAAAAGGAAAAATAGGTGGAAAAAGAAAAGAAAAATGGGATTGAGAGAGAGATGAGGCTGAAAGGGATGTGCGCGAGAGTGAGAGAGAGGTAACAAGCGCGAGAGCGAGATGAGAGAGATTGAGAAAGATGAGTGAAAGAAAGGGAGAGCTGAGAGAGGAAGTAATGGGGGAGAGAGAGCGCTAAGAAAGATTGACAAAGACAGGTGAGAGAGATTGAGAAAGATGTGTGGGTGTGTGCGCGCGTGCGTGTGTGAGTGAGTGAGTGAGAGAGAGGCGGGGAGAGAGAGAGAGAGCAGAGGGAGATTGAAATATACGGGCGAGAGAGGGAGATATATTGAGAGAAAGGGGCAAAAGAGGTTCAAGAATGAATAAAATTTAGTTTCTTCTTCCTTAATATTTGTATTCATTGCTTTAGCCCTATGTGTCTCTGGCTCATTTCCTCTCATCGCAATATTGCAGATGGGCCTGGGCCTAGGCCTGGGTCGACAAGACACGAAGCAGTCACGCAACGCAAATGGGCTGTGTCTAGACGAACCGGGTCGGCATAGTACGGTATGGTGGGCACAATGGACCGTCACGATTCAAACATGAAACATGATGAATTTGTGCTGGCCTTACCCAGCAAGGCATAACTTCCACCTCTACGAAGATTGGAGATAGGAGAAGAAGGCTGGAACAACTCATGAATTCTAGTTCGGAGCAGGACACGAGGGTTTCGGCGTATGCGAGCACGGGCACACCCGGCCGGCCGGGGCCGGATCAGCGGCGCGCCGTACGTGCGCCACGCGAACGAACCGGACAGGAACGGCCGCCGGCCCGCCACTACCACCGGCTAGCTGCTGCCGAGCGAGGCGCCGGTGGCGCGGCTGCGGGGGATGCGCCCTGACAAACCGAAAGCCCGGCAAGGGGGGCGCAATGGATGAGAAACGGGCTTCATGATCTGATCCTGGGCCATGGTTTATTATTGGGCTCAAACCGCGATCATTCCAGGACGGAGCGTCGTCGCAGCTGATTCTTTCCAGAGCATGACCAAAAGCACAGCACATCTGACGGTAAAAAATCGATTGGATCCTAAAAGAATTTTGTGTGACGATGTATAGAAACTCCGCGGAATAAAACCAAAGCCTATACTTTGCATTGGGACAACATCTGACATAGAGGGGATAGAACAACCAATCAATCAGCTCGTTCTATTTTTACTTTACTTTTCGTCAACTAGGAATAGTTCCTTATATTTGTGATATTTCCTCTATAATTCGTCTGATGTCATCGACTTATACCAATCCAGATTCGCCTTTTCTCTAATCTTGTTGCGCATCGCTTTTTTTTTTAATAGAAAAACATATTTTTATCCTTCATCTAATCAACTCAATTGGACTGTTTAGATCTATCAGTTACCTTTGATTTAATCTGCTTGAATAGCTGTTTAGATCTAACTATCATTAAAAGATTAATTGGTCATCTAATCAAGTCAATTGAACTGTTTAGATCTATCAATTACCTTCGATTTTATCTGCTTAAATAGCTGTTTAGATCTAACTATCATTAAAAGATTAATCGGCTTAGCGGCTGATTAAATTACCTCTCTTTCTTGCCGATTGCAGGATCAAATCGGCTGGCACTCTCGCACCCAAATTAAACCCGACATTTACATGTATTGGTGCCGATTAACCCTCGTCACATTTTTTGATTCTGATTCTAGTTCTTATAGTAAAAAATGTGAATTGTACTTAAGAAAAGCACAAGACTTGATGTGAGAGTTGCAGCCAAGGGGTTTTGGCAAAATCATCCCTTCCATTACCTTCTATTATATCCCCAAGCAATCTCCTCCAGTGCCACCATTCCCATCCTACGACCATCCCGCCTCCACTGCTGCGGCCTCGATCCGGAGGAGGCCAGGGAGAGGGATGCATTGGATGGTCGGACGACGGCGGTGATCCAACAACTTGCGGCGGCGCCGGCGCCGGCTGTGCTAGGAAGGAGACTGGACGAGCAGAGATCTTGCGCTGGTCGCCCTGTTCTTGGATTGGCACTCGCCCATGGCTAAGAAGGTCTCGCATTAACATGACTACACGAGCACAGATCATGCGGCGTCCATAATAATGTGTTTATAGCCTATAGGATTTCATGGAATAATTGATGTAGTACATCTCTGCGTCAGGTCAAGGTCCACATGAAAAGTAGCTTTCTGCAATGCCAGCCTAACATGACAGATGACACTGCATGTCCCAGTCAGTCTCACTACCTCAACCCTGCCATCTCTGAATTTTACGCTGACATGCGTGGCCCATCAGATAAAATTAAACATGATGACAACGTGCATATAAGAAAATTTAGGCCAAACCAACAAGGCATAATCAAGGCAACAACCATAGTGCAGTACAACGGGGGCACGCTCACATAGTAGCATTCTCCTGATCTGGACTGAATGGATGGCTGCATCCTTCAATCTCCGAAGCAGCTGTGAAAAAAAAGCTGAAAATATCTATAGCGAAGATTGTATTTAGTGTTTGGACTCTGTTCAGCTCAATGCTGCGACTACTATCAGTATAGATGAATTAACTCAAACGGCATCACCGTGCATTCCTTCCTTCATTGGAATCAAGAATCAGATGACGAGCACTATCATATCAAATCCCACCCCACTCCAATCCCTACTACGAACGTGCTACTAACACCCATCAGAGTGGACAAAAATCATAATTAATGGACTTACAGTTTCACATTGTGAATTTCTGATGCTACCACACTACAACTCAACAACAATCTTGTGAACCCTTTCCTTGGGCATGGTCTCCAGCTGAAGAATCACCAGAGCAGAGGAGGAATCGTAGGAGAACTCCGCTTGAGCTGAACCCAGCATGCATTTCCTTGGCCTGACTGAAGAGTAGACGCCGAATCTACCGCATCCTCTAACTTCCATGCAGACCAATCCGACAGCCTCGGAGCTTATGTTGTGCAAGTCTGTCAAGGTGGAACTCGAGCCATTTTGGGGGGACTTCGCACCGTCGAGAAGATGGTAGGTGAGGCCTTCCACCGCCGCCCCGCTGTTGAACATGTCGACGAGGCCGATCGGCGCGAACCTGAATCCGGGTGCCAAATCCTGAAATCACATGACCCATCAATCAGTCCAAAGATGCCAATTTTGTACTGTACTGAAGTTTGGATCAGATCGGACATAGCAAAAAAAAGTGGTTGATGCAATGTGCGGACCTTGATCGGCGACACGGTGAGGATACCATGTTCCAGGACCTTTAGGGAGATGGGCAATGCCGCACCATGCGGGAGGACTACAAGGTCACCACAAGCATGACGGTACACCGCGCAATCACCATTCCATTCGGGGTCTGTCGCTGCGTCGGAGATAAGATGGACGTCGCTGCCCTTGACGCCGCAAGTCAGGGCCTCGGCGCCGGTGTGGTGGAAGATGTTCTTCTTCTCCACAGAGCTCCAGGCCGCGCCCTGGCAGTTGTACACGCCGAGGACGCCAGTGAACTTGTTCATGTTCCAAATCTTCAGCAAGCTACAGAAGCCAAGCCACAGCGTAGCATCATCAGAAACATGCTCAAACAGCATTTGCACTACGAACAAATCAAGAACTCAGAAAAGGGGATTGAGCTTACCTGACGCCATCACGTGCCGGATCGGTGAACAAGCAGTCCTTGGTCGGCCGGCCAGGCAGCCGTGCGCGAAGCACGGAGCCGTCGGGCAAGACCATCTTCTTCAGCAGCTCAAAGTTGTGCTTTCCAGGGGCATCACTGCAAAGTCATCAGTCATCACCAAGAACACAACTCAGCTACTTGTTTCGGCAGACACAGACATCACAATTGCTCAGGAGACTGAAGACTGAACCGAGGTTGGAATGAATTGAAAAACCTGACATAGACGGGGCCGCCGCTGATTGCCCGGGCCGAGCCGTGGTAGTCGCCTGCCGGGTGGAGTGTGTGGAACATGTCCCAATCCGGGAGCATGAACTCCCCAAGGAACACGCTGTTGTACGCCACCGCGGCGATGTGGATCGTGTGTGACACGGGGTCCCTCGGAAAGAAATCATCCGATGCTCTCACCACTGCCGTCTGCTTGGAACTGCAAATTTAACGCATATCACAATCAAATTTCTCTAAAAATTCGAATCTATTTAATGGAAGCGTAGAAAGGGATGAATCGAGATGTGCACCAGTAGAGGGTGTCCGTGTTGTGGCACATGCAGTCGATGATGCCGTTCTCTGGGAAGTTCTTGGCGATGGAGGCGTCGAGCGCCTGGTGGTACTGCCTAGTGAGCTGCACGCGGCCGCCGTGGCCGGCGCCGAGCGTCTCGAGGATGCACTGCACGTCCACCTTGACGCCGTCGACACCGGCGGCGGCGAGGTACGCGTGGAGCTCGTCGTAGAAGCGGTACACGGCGCGCGGGTGCACGAGGCCGAGCCCCTGCGTGGTGAGCACGTCGGTCTCCATGCCGGGCTCGTTCTCGACGACCCCCGGCGAAATCTTGGGGAACTGCATGTTGGAGTGGTAGTCCTCCATCCCGGCGACGCCCGGCCGGACGCCGCCCCAATAGCCGGTGATGGCGTGCCAGACGTACACGTACTTGAGCCCGTACTTCTCCTTCACCGCGCGCACCACCGTCTTGATGCCGGCGGCGGGATCCTCGTCGTTCTGGAACTTGTTGTTCTCCTTGATGCCGGTGAGCCGGGGCAGGCGCGGTGGCTTGTCCTTCGCGTCGGCGGCCTCGTCTGCGGGGTCTGCGGGGTTCGATTGGTCGGTGCCGACAGACTGCCAGCCGTCGTCGATGATGACGAACTTGGGGGGCGCGCCGCCGGCGGTGAGGCTGCGGAGCCCGGCCTCGACGCCGTCCTGGGTGACGTCTTGGTAGAAGGCGTCCCAGGTGCACCACCCGAAGTAGTCGACGATGCCGGGGAGCTTCTTCTCGGCGCGGAGCCGGAATGTCTTGAGACAGGACTTGGCCGCGGAGACGGCGCCGGCGATGGCGGCGAACGGGTCGGCCTCCGCGGCTCCCACGAAGAGCACGCGCTCGAACGAATGCGCTCGCGTGTCGGCGTCGCCGCTCTCGATGCAGAGCTCAAGCTCGTCTTGAGCGCCGCCCCGGAGGCTGGCCCGGAACGCGCTCTCAACGAGCGGGAGGAAGACGACATACGCGTCGTCACCGCCATCCACGGCATTGGACTCCACCAGCAGGAACTGCGTCTCGTGCGGGACGTCACCCCCCTTCTCCCCCATCCTCTGCGCCATCCACCACAGCTTGAACCGGAAGCACGCCATGAACCGCACGTCCCTGCGCACCCATCAAATCCACCAATCCCAGAAAGCCAAATCAATGCCGAGACGAACCAATCATTGATGGACGAACAAGATCGGATCTTTCTTGCGTTCTCAAATCCCTAAGATCGAATCGAACTTTTACCTTAGGGTGCCGAGGGAGACGACGTGGCGGGAGGCCGGCTCGGAGAAGTCGGCGCCGAGGAAGACCCCATCGACCGGGCCCTCCGCCGCCGCGCACGACGCCACCACCGCGTCCGGCACGCCGGACAGCACCGTCCGCCCGTGAACTGTCAGCGCGCCGCCGGTGACCTGGACGGACGACGTGATCGTCATCTCCTCTCCCTCTCCCTCCCTCGCCCTCTGTTGGGGTGACGATAGGCTGCTCAACGGCGACGATGACGACCCCTTGGTAGCCGCAAGAGTCCTAAACAAACACCTGCTGTGGAATATTCCACACAGAGCAGAGCAACCACAAAAACAAGAAGGCAATTAGGAATAGTCCACACAGAACAGAGCAACCACAAGAACAAGAAGGCAAGGACAATTAAAACAACTCCTCATGGAAACAACGGGACTGCAACAACAACAATAAGAACACGAGAGGATGAGATTGTAGGTAACCTGGGAGGATTGGGAGGAGAAGGGCTGAGGCGCAGGGGTGATGAAAAGTGTGGCACGGATGCGAGGGGGAATGGGCGGGAACGGCGGGTATATATACGCGGGATGGGAGAGGGAGAGGGAGAGGGGAAGGAGGAGCTGGGGGAGGATGAGGACGCGGCGGGCCTGCAGCTGGAGCTCATCAGCTTCCGCGCCATCACGGAAATTGGCGATTGGCTGTTAAATCTGCTGTGTTATGGATGTGATTGGAATTTTATTCGGTAGTTGGGTGCGTGGCTGGGCGCTGGGGTAGAGAGCAGAGCACGGAAGCATCGGTGATTGGTGTATTCAGCTGCGTACTTTTTTCCCGTGTTACTCCGAATGAAATGGCAAACAGAGGTGTTCTACGTTTTTCATGAATGAAGTGGAGAGGGGGTAGCGGCGAAAGGGAATGAAATGTCCTAAATCAAATGGTTCAGACGATTTTGCGGAACAAGAATACTCCACAAAGTATGATCATTTCGTCCAGGATTAAACGGTTCCATCTCTTCACCCAAACATAGGGACACCTCAAAAAATTGGATGAGATTATCCCATCCACCCTTCATCCTATGAACCAAATGTTGGCGGATTACACCGCGCGAACGGGATTTCACCCTCAGTTCTTAGTTCGAGCACCCAAAGAGGATATGCCGGAAAACGAAAGTGAAGATCCCCCTTCTTCGACGCTCTCCCCTTTCTTTTATAGGGAAGAAAGGGAGGGATAGCTCCAAACACATGCAACGACGGGGCTTTTCCCGACCGGCCCTGATAGGGGTTGGCAGGTCTTTTTAAAGTCGCCTTATAAGCTTGAGCCTCCACCCGTCCCCTGACCAAGGGTCATATGGTCATTACATGGTGTTTTTATACATCCTTTACACTTCTGTCCTTTTGTCATGTTCCCTTTTCGAGGGTTCTAAAGGAATTATACGTGCCTGAATGCTCCAGATCAGCTCGACACTAACGGGCGTCCTTCTGAGAGTTTCGGCAGGGTGGCAGGCCCGGCTGGACCTCTTTGTCAGCCACGTCCAAGGGTGCAGCGAGGGGGGCCTCCTTCGTGGCTTCCCCTTGCCGCTTCGGCCCGCTTTTCCAGCTGGCATCTCTCAGCTTCGACGAACCTCGCGAAAAGGGTCGTTCCTTCCCTTCGCCTGCTTGTGCGCCGAGCCTGACTCATGTTTCGCATTGTTGTCTTCGCTCGCTGCACCTCGAACTGGGGAAAAGGGCATGAAGTTGGCAGGGCTATGGACTTTGCTCCGCCTACCGAAAGGGTTAGATGTATTAGGTCTACGACACCAAATACTACCTTAGGATCATCTGAGGCTCTCATGTACCAACCCAATCAAGCTAGTAGCAAAGAGAAATGCTTGTGTTTTTCTTTGAGGGGGGGCTAGCCAACGGTAATGGTATACCTGAGTTTCAATAGTTTCAGTCATTGGTTTCATGAGTTCCGGTGTTTAGCTTCATGAGTTTCATGTTTTTTCAGTTTTTAGTGTTAACTTTCATGAGTTTAAGTGTAAAAGTTCACGAGTTTCACGAGTTTCAGTGCTATACCGTTTCACGAGTTTTAGTGCTATACCGTTCCAACGATATACCGTAGAATAGTTTTTCTGTTTTTTTTTTTTTTTGAAAAGTTACATAAATATTAAAGTATAATAAAAGATAGATAGTGATTACTTACCCATTCGTTTGTTTCTATTTGTACAGCTTATATTGGGAGAAAATACATAGAAACATTGCTCGGTAGTAAATTATGAATGTTAACACATTCTTTACCCCTCTTTGAGATGATTTGGTATGGGGTTAAGATGGTCATTAGACAACTGCGTCCTGGGTGTGAGGCGACGGGAGAAAGTTGACCTCGTCTATGACCATATGAGGATATGTAGGTGTGTTTGGTTGCATATACTAAATGGTACATGTATGAAATGTTCAAGAAAAAAGTCATCTATGCGTTTGGCTACTTGAATGGAACCATCCCATTCTGGACCAAGTGATACAAATTTTTAGAATATTCTCTCTAGATGTTGAATCATTCCATTCACCCAAAATAATGGAATCAAACGGTACAGAATCATCGCATTCCATTCAACCTCATCCATCAACCAAACGCATCCTAAGGCCATCTCAGCTTACCCTTAACCTGTATAGATCAACTTTGTCCTATGTGGAAGAATGAGAAAAGAGGAGAAAGAAGAGATAGTTATTGCACAACATTTATATATAACCTGTAGAGATAGTTATTGTACAAATTGATTTTATTGCTTACTCTAGATAATATAGATGAAAAATAGAATAAATAGTGAGTTTTATTATTGTGCTCGCTTTGAAGGAGTGGTCGTCGCATGATTTTCTGCGGCATAAGCAAATGTTGATGCCGTTCCTTGAGCCAAACGGTTGAGAATTGGGATTAAATCAATACTCTCCTTTGTTTCGCAATATCTACCCAGTATATTGGGAATTGCTACTAGGTGATATTTGTCCGTTGAGAGAACCGAGAGATGTTTAGGTGGTCGAAACATGTTTAGGGGGTGCTTGGATTAGGGGTATTTCATTGGAATGTTTTAGGATTTAGTTCAAATTTGAACTAAATCCCAAAACCTCCCAAGAAATTACCACTCATCTAAGCAGGGCCTTATTCTATTATGATATAGATAGAATACAAGGTCTAAGTATGAAAATATTCTATCTAATTGTGGACAAATCCGAATCTATGTACATTGGATTTATTATATATCGGGCATGCCTTTGTACAGAAAAATCAATCTAATAAAGAGAGAGAACTTTGCCTCTATTTTATGTGTATTTCAGTTCTTTATTCTTATGATTTTGTTGGCGTATTGTTGATTGATCGCGGGTGAAAGACTATGTTTTACAACATGTTATCAGCACCAAGCTCTACAAGGCTGAAGCCCTAGATCAATCTATAAGCAGTGTATGTCATTCTATGCTCTTTACAAGTATATCAATTTTGTTTTCTTGATACTAATCATGGATTAATCAAATCCAGCCAAAAAAAATGAAAATCCGGTAAAAAAAACATCGAGATTTTGACCGAAAGCACCGAGATCTCGCCAAGATTTGAGTGGGTAATGTAGCATTTTGAATTCTTTAAAAAAAATTTACCCGGTCGAGATTTGGGAGGGGGGGGTCTAAAATCCGAAATCTCACCGAATTTGGATCCATGCACAGGAATGATGCGACTAAGAGATCTGGCTATTTTTTTTTTCCTTAGTGAGTTTTTTTTGAAGTTTTCTCTAATAAAGGTTTTTAATGAAGCTGCTAGTGTAACACGGAGTGCGAGTACAATGTACTATTTTTTTTCATCTTTTTTCCATTGGGTTATTGGGAGGAGTTTTTAACGAGACATATGAATTATGTGGTATTAGATTAAGAGGAAGTGTTATGATATAGATAAAATACCAATCCAAGTATAGAAGGGCTATATTTATTGGTGGGCGAATGCAAATTTATCTACATTGACTTTGTTATATATTGGACATCCGCTTGTATAGAAAATTCAATATAATAAAGAGAGATAATTTTACCCCTATTATGTGTGTACTCATGTTCTTGTTTTTATGATTTCATTGACGTGCTAATAAACAACTACGTTTTACAACATATTTAATAGAGAGGTAAGCGTGGCCCAATGCAATTACTCCCTCCGGTTTGATAATACCTGTCGTTTTGGACATAGGGATGGTCAAACTTCCAAAACTTTGACTAACAATATATTTTTAAATATTTAAATTGGATACATAAAAATTATATGCGTAGACTTGTCTCGAGAAGTACTTTCATAATATTATAATCTTGTTGGGTTTTATAAATATATTATAATAAAAATTAGCGGTCAAAATTGTGTTTTGAAGACCGTGTCGATGTCCAAAACGACAGATATTATCAGACCGGAGGGAGTAACAATTAAACATATTTAAGAGGTAAGCGTGGCCCAATACAATTAACAATTTTCTAGTTCTTGTGCCTCCGCAGTGTGCACGCACGCAGAGTGACGAAGCGGCGAAAAGGCAGCAGCGGACATGTACCGTTACGATGATAAGCCGGAGGACGATGAACGGCCTAGGATCCATCTGCCCACGCGAGCGACGCGAGGAACCGGACCACACGTCACGACGAGATGAAGCGGGGAGCCGAGCTGGGGGACCGCGACGCGAGGCCGACGGGCGAGGCGCGGACCGTGATGAGGCCGAGGCTGACACGGCTGATCCACGCCAACCCAGAGCCGCGGATAGAGAGCGGAGCCCCCGTGCTGCAGTGCCGTGCCGATTGGCTTGACTACGCGGACGTGAGCTGCCGCGCCAATCGACCCAGCGCGGCAACAACCAAACCAGTCAGCCGTCAGCCCGTCCCCGCTATTGGCGTTGACGGGTTCGTAACGCCATGTTCCCTACTTCCTCCATCGTATTATACAAGGTGAAACCCTACCAAAGACTAAGAAAAAGGTTAATGCTTGCATGCGTATGAGAGATAGAAGAGAAGCCAGGAGCCGAGAAGGCGCCACGCCCTATATTCTGGGACTTAGAAAAAAACGATTGTGCCTTATATATTGGGATGGAGGAAGTATTATTTAGGTCCTGTTGAGAGGGTTTAAGTCAACTTCAACTTCGGAAAAGCTAGCAAGTCATCCAAACAACTCAATTTTTAAGCGGCTTTTGATATGATTTAGAAGTTATATATAAAAGTTGAAAGCTGGATTTGACATGCTTTTGTAGCTTGTTGCTGAGAAAAATTAGCTATTTGTTAAACGGTCTCTTATAAAAAGCTACATCTACTTTTCAATACAAAAAGTCAAAAAGCAGTTTTTAAAAAAGCCACGGCTCCCCAAACATAGTGGTGTACGCGACTTAAAAATAAAGGGTAGGTTAGCGCGACGTTATTATTGAGCTGGCCATAGTAAAAATATATTTGAATGCCATGTATAATTTAAACGGGTACATAAATCGATAGGTAGCAAAGTTAAATTAGCAAACAATTAAAGATAATGTCTTCATAATGGATGGTCCATTCTAAAAGCTCAAAAATATATACAAGATGCAATCTTAATAACAAAATTAATTAAATTAGTAATGCATATAATAGCATGAATAGTAAAAGGATACTAATGCATATAAGCTAAGGGTTTGATAAGCGGAGCCGGTGCTCCAGCCACTCGTGCCCCCTTGGTAGATCCGCCACTGCATGCTATACCATGGGTAACCTTGCTAATTTTTATTTTGAGTAGTGATTATACACACTATTCTTTTAATATAAATATATAAATATTAAAGTAAACGAATTCACGAGTTTATTAACTTTTCGTTCATACTTTAATATATATATATATATGTATATGTAATTTTTAAATAATGATGCATATGCTTGCTAGCTTGCCCTCCCATAAAAACCCGATGCACTTTAGACTATCTCCAACAGCTTCCCTTTAGCCTCCAAATCCCTTCGCGAACAGATCCCAAGTGCTCCAGCGGATTCCCTTCGCGATTCCCGTCGGACGGGAAATGGAGAGAGAATCTGTCTACAAAGGGATTCTCTCTCCATTCCCTTCACAAATTCATTCGAGGGGAAGCTACTGAAGTCTGGAGATGGTAGGAAATAAAGGGAGTAAATATGTGGAAATGAATAGGGAAGGGAATGGAATGAAGGGAAATTACTGGAGATGGTCAAGGCTGTCTGATCACCGTGCGAAGCGACCTTGCCTTGTGTTCCATCACGCGAGAAGACAGCTACCACTGTGCCCAAGAAACCTGCCAGGTATCGCGTTTGGCTGCCAAGTCCAGTTTTCTTGCTTGCTTGCACGACATAGCACAGTTGTTTTTGCCTTGCACGATTTCGCAGGCTGGCCTTAGTTTCCCTGGTTATTTTTAGAATTTTAGCCCCTTCCCCGTGCCACATTGGCACCAATCATGAACCATGCCGGGCCGGCCGGTTTTCTTTTCCTTCTTTCTTTATACATATCTGCATCGTTGAAGAAAATCTGGCACATCAGCTTGGCGGCTTCTAGTACGCTACCTATCGCGTGCCAAAAACTGCAGGGAGCGAGACGTCTCAAAGATACGACGTTAATAATGCGATCTAATATGGTTTTTCCAGAGAAGGAAGCATGCGTGCGTGACGTCGGATAGGGGGATCCGATCTTGGTGAGCGACCTGCACACGAGCTGGGTGCCTGGGTCCCTGTAGCCAGCCAAGATGGAGATGATGATGTCCTTGTCCTTGCGCTTCTCTTGCGTGTGTTTGGTTGGAGAGTGAGGTGGAATGGAACCATCCCATCCCACCAAGTCTAGTGTTTGGTTGGAGAGCTAAGGATGATTTGGTTCCAAAAAAGAGAATATTCTCTCTAGATTCGGGACGGCCAGGTTCTAAAAATTTCCTGGAACGCAACCATCCCACTTGGAATGTGAGAGTGACAGTGGGCCCTGTCTGAGAATCTGAGATGGAACCATTCCATTCCATTCCACCTCACTCTCCAACCAAACATTACCGATTCTCGTCTACAGAGCTACCGATGATTGCTCATCAGGGTAAAAAGAAGATGTTACCAATTTACCATCGGTGCTGCTATGTGCTTCAGTTCTACGTATAAGTTCATCGTTGATTCCGGCACACGGTTCGAGGCTCTCTGCCTTAACTAACTCAAGCTTTTGGTTGGATTGATTGGTGTATGAAAGCCAATAGAACCATCCTAATTAGCCAGTTTTTCTGTTGCTGTCTTAGTATCTTCTCTCTGGCAAACACAAAAAAGAGGAGAAAAACCCGGCTCAATCAGAACACACATAATGCTGAGCTGGAATGTGTATGCAGCACAAAGTACTAAAACGAAGAGCAAGTGGTTGCTCCGTGATAGCTCCATCTGCGGCCAGAACCAAAAGATGTTCAGAAAAGCTCGTCCTGATCAGAATTCAGAACACAACTAGCGTACGAAACAAACAGCTTAAAACCTGCAGTCAGACGTGCACAGCCGCTGTAAGACTATCTGCAGCGTACATGCTACTTACTTGGAGGGAATTTTAAGGAAAAAAACTCGGCGATGCCGACCTCGAACCGAAAGATCGAGATAGACAGATTTTTCCTGTATGAAAATGAGATCTTCCCAATTCTGTTTTGTCTGTTGCAACGCCCGTGACTGGATCAGTGTAGGGCGCACCTGAAGACAAGCTTATAGGTCATGCTGTTGCTGTGATATGGTATCTCGGACAAATGTCCAATTAACAATGGATACAGTACAGTAGGGTCAATCAGTGTTCTGGTGATGCTATTGCTGTTGTACATTACACTGCACTGCTGGTATCGGCATTGGCTTCAACTGGTCAAAATGACTAGCCAAAGTTTGGCCAACTAGATGAGCACCTTTGTAGCAAGATATGCGTCTAGTATACGCTAATCTAGCACTGTTTTTCCCTGAGGGAATATGCCAGTTTAACTAGGAATGGAATCTTTGCTTATATGCTGAAAGGATTCGACTAGTTAACACGTCGCAAATGAAGAATTAAGGTAAAATGATCTGGATTTCGAGAATTAGCGGTCGTAGTTATTCCAGAGTAAACATCATCAATTCCTTAAATAAATCAATTGACAAAGATATTTCGTTGACAAAATGTCATACACATATTCATGCAACACTGTCTATACAAATGCCAAATACAACAAAGGGGATGTCATACAACTGTATACAACACAATATACTCGAGTATCAAATTACATCCAAAAAGGATAATTACAAGAATATTCTAATGACTAATCAACTAAGTCCCTCGTGACCTTCAGCTGCAATCCCTGCAAAAGATTAGTCATCCATATAATCGTGCACAACCGAAAAGCAATGGAAGCAAAAACTTAATAAGGTTTAGTGTGTGCCGTCAGACCCAACGCAAATAGGAAACGTCATTGAGATACCTGACCGTCTGGGGCCGGTCAGCACCTCTCACGAATTAGGTTTCATCGTTCGGCATATACAAACCTGGTAGAACTGCGGGTAACCGTAGCCAACAATAATTAGTGCCAAAAATATCATGCACAATGATGGATAAGCGCCAGCTTGGTCAAAAAGGGATGGAATTGGAACCAACCTCCCCCAGCACATTCATTCCCCCTCACATACACAACCAAGAACGCGGCCAGAGCAAGGTCCAGGGGCAAGAACCAAGAGCCACAACCGAGCACTCCATGTAACATCCTCGATTTCGATCTGCTGCTAAAATTTAATTTAAATTAATTAAATTCAAGATTTGGATTTTCCTTGGTGTTTAATTTAACCTGGCATCCCTATCCGTCCGAAATTAGAACTCAATTCTCCTTCGTCCGAAAAATCGAATTTCCGGATTCCCGTCAGTACCCGAAATTCCACCTGAGTTCGAAAATGCTCCAAAAATCCCGAACCCTATTGTATTAGGTTCTAAATATTCTAGAAACATTTTGGGATTTTTCCCAAGATTTTTGGAAGCTCTCTGGTATTTTATCTCGCGCGGCTTTCGTTAAATGCCCGTTATTCGCCCCAGAATATTCTAAACTACAAATTTCATCCAAATTTCATGAAACCAATTTTATTGGGTTCCAAATATTCCATAATGGTTCTAGGAATTTTTCGGGATTTTTAGCCCATTTTTGCTAATTCTTCTCTCGCGCGATTCTTTCACTTAACTCCGGCCAATCGAAAAGTGACACGTGGCACTACTGTTCATTGTCTTCAACCTCACGTTAGAAACATTACAGAGAGTGAGTTTCCAATTCTATGCATGGCAAGGTGATCTTCAAATCCCCAAATCTTCCCCTTTAATGCTCCAAATCAATCATGGCCGGATTTGTTGGATTCGTGACGGCAAGACCTTTCCATCCCACACGATCTTCAGCCCTAAATCTCGCCGGATTTTGAATAGTAACGCAAAAAACGAAATCCACCATTATGGCAATAACTCGGCCGTTTCAACTCCGTTTTGCACGATTCCACCTCCATTTACTTCGTGTTGGAGTCCTCTTCCCGGTGGTAGCACCCTCCCATTGCCTTCCCTCACCAATCGTCCGCGAGATCGAGAAAACCGGTGACCACCGTTGTTCTTCGCGTTCATCGTCGTATCTTCCTTTCCGGTGAACCAAATTCGCTTCCGCTTGATCCATTGTGTGCGTATGGACGTCGTGCTTATAACCCCTTAATCAATTTTAGGTTTCATCAAGTTTTGACGTCGAATTTCGCGGTTGAACCTCGACTGCCGAACCGCCGTTCGTCGCCAAATTCGTCGTCTCCGGTGAGCTATTGTTCAATTCCTTGCAATCTTGAGTTCCTCTAGATGTCCTCTAGTTAATCCATCCTTCAAATTTAGCAACGTTTTGTTCAAATGTTCTTGAAATTTTGTTTTTTCGGAATTTTGGGCTTGCTCTGCTTGTTGCCCTGCCCGTGCCCATGCGCGCCGGCCGGCCGGCCGGCTCACCGCTGTCGCACCCCCTCCGTGAAGCTCGCCGGCTCCTCGCCGCCCTCCGTGGCCGTGCGCCGCCATCGCCGCTCGCTTCAGCGTAGGTTGGTCATTCGGCCCGACCGGCCGTCGGATCCATCAGCATCATCGCGCGCCTAGCTAGGCCCTCGCCCAGCCCCGCCTTGGCCCGATGACGCCGCCCGCCGTGCACCTCTGGCCGCGCCGGTCCGCCGGTCCTTCCCTTGCCGGTTCCCATGGAGCCTTGGGCTCCTCTGTTTCTTGGCTCTATAATCCAATGGAGAAGAAGCCTTTAGAGGATGAAAGCTAGGCCCCACATGGAAGAGACTTAGGAAAAGTCAGAAATTTGGAAAAAAAAAGATTCCGCGGAATATTCCCAATTTTCCATTTTCCAGATTTTCCAAACTTCGGAGGCTCATAACTTTTCCGTTCAAATTCCTAAATTCATCTAAAATCGAGATCTACCTACCAGTGTAACTTTTATAATTTTTAGATTTTATTTATTTTACAATTATTTATTTTGTGTACCGTTTTGCGCGTAGCCGAGGATCCCGCCGAGTCCGCCGATCCCGCCGCCGGACTTCAAGACTTCGACGTCCCCGCTGCAACTGAAGGCAAGTACCTTGATGCATTTTGATCCCATGTTTGCAAATGATTTACAATGTTTTATCACATGCATTGCTATCTTTATCATCGTATGTCAAATATAGATACTACTTATTCCGAATTGTGATCACCGCCTTGATTATGGTTATCCATGTTCATTTGTAACCCTAGGACACTTTGCTATGTCATTCCTAGTTTATATTATGACATTCGTTGAATAGTACGGTAGAATTACTTAGGTTCGAAATTGATGAAAATGACCCATGGGTGGGATTATATCAAAATTATGATTTAAGATGTGATTTAAGAATTTTGGTGAAACATTTGGTACTATTTTTGTAAAATAAAAATAAAAAGATAAAGGATTTGGACTTGGGCAGAGTGGAATGTCGGGTGGGTGCGGATTGAGCACTAGTTTCCAATGTGCAAGTACGCCCCAAGTCAACTAAGGACCGACGCTTATGACTGTCCATTCTGAGCATAATCGTACTACCACATGTCTATAATGGTACGACCTGGCTGAATAATTTGTAGAAACCTAACTTAGACTCGCCAGTTGGTGGAATGTGGGCGCCAGATGGAGGCGAGTTGTATTTTCCCACACGGCGCAAGAAGGGGCTTCTGTACTGGGTAGAGGGAACCCTAACAGCGGTGAAACCTCAGCGGGTGGGTCGAGTTAGGCGTATACATTGTAAAGGCCTTGTCATGATCTCTCTGCCGGCACACCAAAGGAAGTGTGTTAATCCGAAGGCACCAAGAGAAAATCATGTCTTGTGGGTAAAGTTGTACACTTCTGCAGAGTTAAAACTATTCGAATAGCCGTGCCTACGGTCAAGGGAAAAGCAAAGAATGCTTTCATATTGGTAGACTTTGGTTTTGGTTTTGGATTTGAAAATAAATGATGTTTTGGGATTCTGGAGTGGTTAGAACTCTCGGAAGTTTCGTTGGCATATTGAGCCAACCAGGTAGATGGAACTTGTTTTATTTCATGACGGATAGAGTCATGTGTGGATAACCTTGATCTTTTAAAAAGTGTGGCGGATAGAGCCTTTATACTCGTGATGGTGGATAGAACCTTCACTAGAACATTATATAATTCAATTGTTAAAATACTTGTGGAAATGTGCTTTGTGGAAATTATTACTATGTATGGTTTGATGAAACTTGGCTTTATGCAAAAGAATCATATTAAGCCTTCCTTGGAAAGCCCTACATATGCATACTTTCCCAAACTTGCTGAGTACTTTTGTATTCACATGCTACACAAAATGTTGTCATCAGAAAATTATCAGGATGCCGTTGAAGACGGTGAGTTCTACGCCGAGGAGTTCGATGAGGACCGCCAGGACAACTAAGCGCGTTTCTAGTTGTCGCCTGTGGTGTTAGTTGGGTTTCGCTACTTGTCGTTTTGTTTCCACTGTCGTGAACTCTGGTCATGTCACCGAGTGATGTAATAAGTAGCCATGTGGCTAATACTTTGTGTTTATTTTAATATTTCGTTATGTTCGGCAATGATATTTCACTGTTGACTGTGTGTACTAGCTACTGATCTGGGACTAGTATAGAAATACACAGGAGATTTCGGATAGTCGATCCGGGGTCTCACACTCCCCCAGCCCTGATTCAATTCCTTCACACACACCATACCAAAGCACAGCTAGGAGCAAAGCCACCACCACCAAGCCAAACCGAGAGCAAGGCCAGGAGGGGAAAGTCAGGAGCCCGGCAAGGAGCACCACTAGGAAGCAAGAAGGCAAGCAAGTAAACCAATATGAGGCCAAGAACAGGAGGCCAGAAGTTAGGAGGGAGCCAAACGTCCAAGAGGAGGAGGAGCAAGGCTCGGTCAAGAACAAGAGCAAGGAACTCAAGCGCACAGCCACCACAATAGCATCCTCACCATCCCCACACCATTTTCAACACCAAATCTTCGTGCTAAGGAACCATCCTTTAGCCTCAAACCCAACCATAGAATGATCTCAATAGAAGCAACATAGACAATAGTAATTGTAGACGTGCTAATGGTCTCAACGGGTATAGCAGCCTAGGGGGTGGCGTCTTGCATGCCCGATAACCCCTTCATAATCCCTGGCTTACAGGAGGTCATGGGTATGGTCGCGACACCGCCAAACCCTAGCATGTTCACCCCATAATCATCATCACAACATACTAGTTAAGCAAGTAAGGAAATCAAACTAATGTCTCATTAATAAGCAAGCATTAGGAAAAACGGGAAATGGGTAGTGTTAGCATAACTGGAGGAGGCCAGCCGATGGCCCGAGACTGTGAGGGGGCATGCGGCCAGAGCTCGGGGTGGCATGGGGTCAAAGTCGTCCCAAGCCAGAGGGAAAGGAGGCGACCGGAGCCAGAGGCGGAGCCCAGGTGACACGAGTGGAACCGGGGTGGGGAAGGGGATCGACAGCGAGGTTTCCCAAAGGCTGGCGACAGTTCAAGCCAGGGTGGCTGGGGCCGATGCTGGCCAATGGAGGCTGCAGGAGGAATCTGGGCACCAATGCATGCATGCGTGAGGGAGGGGGCTCGGCAGTAGGGCCGAGCAGTGGGCGCCGACAGCCGAAGGACGTGGGCTAGGCGACAGCGGGCGCAGCTGAGCTCGATTGCGAGGCCAAGCCGAGGGGGGAGTAGATCTGGGGGGACGAAGAAGAAGAGAAGAGAGGAGAAGGAAGTGAGAAAAGACATAGGGGAGTTCGGCCAAATAGGAAAAAAGAGAGAGGGAAAAAAGAAAAGAGGGAAGAAGGAGAAAAAGTAAAAGAAAAAAAGGAGAAAGAGAGAAAGAGGAGAAGGAAAAGGGGAAAAGGAAAATGAGGAAAGAAGAGAAAAGAAAATAACAATAATAGCGATAATCATAATAAAAATAATAGCGAAATAACAATTAAGGTAAACTAGAAATCAATGCTGGCATTAGAAAAGTAAATAAAATTAGAAGAAGAAAAATTAGAACTGATAAAGAAGTAATGAGCTAATTAATCTTAGCAACCGTCGTACATCTCGGAATAGGAAATTAATACATCTATTAGAGGGAATCATGGTTCAAAATTTTAATAAGCCGGGCAGATTAAAATACGCCAAATTAAAATCCACTGCATACATGTGCATTTCTAACAATAAATCAGAGGAAAGTTGGACACTATAAACCACGCAATAAATTAACAACCGTCTGAATTGTAATATCTCAAAATTGCAGGAAGCAAATTAAACCAATTGGGCGATTATTTTTAAACACCGAGTGAGGATGAATATTGCTACCATTATTCAGGCAAGTTTCATTGATCATATAATTTTTAATCAAATGTATTTGGTCATATGTGCTATCAATGATGCATTGGAAAACTCTTTTAAGAAAACTGTAAATCGGATGTGGTTGGTATAAGTTTAAGCTTTATTAGTTTTGATGATTGGTTTATTATTAATGTTTAATCATTGTTTAATGATAAATCTATTCTTAATGAGACTAACGTTGTTTATTGAGCTTATTGTTAATAATATCATATTTAGATGGAAAACCAAGATATGCACTTGTATTGATGTTCAATATTTTAATGCATACTTAGTATTAAAGTTGAAGTATAAATTCCTCCATTATATTAACCTCAAAATGTGTATCATGTCTTTCAATCCATATATTACATGGATGGACATATCTAGGGGGAGTTCATACTCTAACTTGATGTTTTATTGTGTTGATTTATTTCTTATTGCCACATATAAAGGATCAAGACATTGAAACATAATCCTTGAGTATATTTTATTATTGCTAAGTTGTAGTGTACTCATGGTATCTTAGGATAAATTCCAATGCAATCAACATAGAATATGCACATATTAATTTAAAGTCAATTATTTATATGCACATATACATGTGGAGTTAATATATACTCATATCAATTACATATATACATGTGGAGTTAATATATGGATTATTGTATTGATCATTTACATATATTCCACATATTATGGATCAATACTAACCATCAAATGAGTATATGAAAATTTGTGTAGTTAATATATACTCATATCAATTTAAATGAAAATTTAAATTGAGGTCAATTGTCTTTTAATCATCAAAAAATATTTCATCATATGTTGATGGTGTTCCTTTGACCGATTAGAGGATAATTGATAGTTCTTGAGTATAACGAAGCATTAGTTGCATCGGTGTACTCAAGACATAACTATTTCATTCAAATTGATTAGTGTTGTGCTCAATCGATCTTAGAGGCATCTATTATCTGTTAATTAAGTGCAATAGATAATTGAGTCAACAATGTATTTTGGACTAATATTTTCAATGAGTTTGAAATAGATTTAGTCCAAATGTGTTGAGATGATGAATTGAGACAAGGACGCATCATAAGTTGATGGGCGTTAGGAGGAGATCCCGAAGAAAAGAAAAGAAAAAGTTCATTATGAAGGGATGAACGAGAACAAGGGTTACGATCCTGGGAGAGAAGATGATTGAAGATCTTAAAGCCCAAAAGGGGATCGCTCGCGTGCGGCAAGGTACAACTAGATAGGCTAAGGACGTTTTCTATTCTTTGAGTCTAGTTTTAGTGCCGTACTATTGAGAGGGGTTGAGTACTTTGCTTTAGCTTTATCATGTGTTGATGAACTCAATCCGTCCACTCGAGCTCAATCTTCTTATTTTGATGTTGCATGGAGATAACCATTTGGCATGTGCTGCGAATTGGTGAAGCTCATGCATTAGTTTTTGCATAATGCTTTGATTTGCATGTGTTGCAAATGGGAGAAACTTATGCATTGGTTTTTCACATGGAGCTTTGATTTGCATGTATTGCAAATAGGAGAAGCTCATGTGTTGGTTTTTGCATGAAGTTCACATTTGCATGTGTTGCAAATGTTGGAGTTCATACTTTGTTCTTCAATTAAAATCTTATTTAAAGTAGTATTGCTTGGTGCTAAGTTTTGCATGTGTTGCAAAAGGAGAGAGCTCAAGCGATTTGATTTTGTTGGTGCATACAGCTGATTTGTATGTGTTGCAAATAGAGAGCTCATGCACATTGAGTTTTATTCGTTGCTTGCTTGGAGGTAGATATTTGCATGTATTGCAAATAGAGAGCTCAAGCATTTGAGTTTGATTTGGTTGTTGCATAAATCTATAGATTTGCATGTGTTGCAAAAAAGGAGATAACTTATACACTTTGGCTTAGTTGGTTGCATAGAGCTAGAGATTTGTATGTGTTGCAAATAGAGATGGCATGCACTTGTTGATTTGGAGTTTGCTTAGAGCTTAGGTTTTTGCTTTGTGTTGCAAAAAGATAATGCTCAAGCATAAATAGTTTATTTGGTATTTGTAAATGTGTTTTTGCAAAGGAACGGGAGGTCATGGTTTCGATCCTAGAGAGCATGTGAAGAGGGCGTTTACAATCTCGGTTTGCAATGTACCGTGATCTCGTGTTGATCACCTCATAGCTAAGAGGATCGAATTCATAAGTTCTTGGTTTATTTGCAAATGTATTTTTGTAAATAAATTGGAGTTTAATTGTGATTCTTTGGAGCATGTGAATTGAGTTTGCAAATGTGTTTTGCAAAGTGGTGTGATCATGTGTTGATCATCACATGGCTCAAAGAATTAATCTTTGAAAAGTTTGGAGAAATGATTTTGTTGAAAATCTTGTTTTCTCTGTATTGTCGGCAGTGTCGTAGTTGTAAGGGCGGTAGTACCACTAGGACGGTGCTACCGTACCCAAGGGGCGGTAGTATCTGAGGAGCGATACTACTGACCCCTGAAGGCAGGTAGTTATTTTCCAAAAGGGGCTCTCTGGATGGTTTTTCTGAGGTCAACACTACCACTTGTGTAGGCTGGTACTACCGGGATTTTGGTGTCGGTACCTATTTTCCAGAGAAGGTGCTCTCGAGGCTGAGTTGAGGCTGGCAGTACCGCCCATGGGGCTGGTACTGCTGGAGGAGTGGTACTACCGTGCGTTTTCTTGTGGTGGTACCTGGGCCACTGTGCAACGGCTAGTTCGACCATTGCACTGAGGTCGGTGCTACTGGGCTTTTGCCACTAGTAGTACCAGGTTTTGTTGATTTTCCCAATTGTTCCCCAATGGCTAGTTTTTATGTTGGAGGGCCATAAAAGGATGCCATGGACTGGCATTTGGGGTTGCTGCTCTTATGGAGTGTTTGTGGGAGTTATGTGCATGTGTTGCCCCCTCTAAATTGGTTTTTGACCTAAGAGTGGGTCCTAATTGCATGTGTTGCAATTAGGAGTGGGTTGAGAGCCTCATTGTGCATGTGTTGCATTTGAGGAGGATCCTAATGCATGTGTTGCACTTAGGAGATCACCGGAGCACATGTGTTGCTCTAGGAGAAGTTCAAGTGAAAGGCTTGGCTTATTACTCTTGGTGGTTGCTATCACCTAGATGGCGTAAGGGATGTCATGTGCAGGAGCTCTCAACGGAGATTGTGAGAAGCCTTGGTAAAGTTTGTGAAGGCCAGAGCATGCCTTATCCGGAGGGGAAAAGTTGTTACCACTAGTGGAATCGAGGAGGATGCTCGAGTGCGGAGCCGGTCCAAAGAGTTGGGCTTGCCTCAACGTGGATTATGTGATACCGGTAAATCTCCGAGACCACGGGAAAAAGTAACTTGTCTCTTTTACTTTGAAGCATTAACTTTATTGTATTATTATCAATTGCTTGCTGTATTTAGAATTGCTTATTCTTGTTTGCCTGATTAGTATAACACTTCTTGCTTATAGACAAAATTAGTTAGTGCACTAGTGGGCCTAGTTGTTTTAGGCATTAATTGTTAAAACCTTAGTTATTCGCTTTCGCATATTGTTTAGGTTTTGACATAGGGGTAATTAGAGCGTATCTCGTTAGAGAAGATTTTTTATAAATGCCTATTCACCCCCTATAGTCGTTTCCTCAACCAAACAGTTGGGAAAGTTGAATTGGTTATGAAAAGGTGATGTGTATGCGGATATATGAGATGACAATTAGGAGTGCTGACGATGTGCATTGAAGTCGGGGTGCCGTTAGAATTGGAAATACCACCGATGTGCATTGAAGTCGGGGTATTGTACTACGTTGTTAGTCGGAGTACAACACTATGGTGTGCATTAAAGTTGGGGTGCAATTGGTGTTGTATATATGAGAAGTGTTAGTAGCATGTTTGATAATTAGAAACTGGACATGCACATTTTTATAATAAAACCCTATTTTCTGAGGATGTATTTGAGGAAGGATTCATGAGATGATTTTGGAGAAAACTCATATAATGCATTTTGTTATTAATGCATGTTGAGTACTTTTGTACTAACTATTGCTTAACTCCCCCTTGCTTAGAACATTGCTTCGGTGGTCAAGCGACTTGTTTGGACATGGATCCCAAGGGTGCCTACGATGCAGGGGGTGAGGGTCACCCGTAGAATCAGATATAGAATGATGTAGGCTACCAAGAGGGTTAGGATGTTGAGTAGATCATACACCAACTTTTGTTGGATCTTGGTTAATTAGTGCTTTCTATTATATTTTTGTTGTACTTGGACTCTATGTATAAGTCTCTATTTGAGTCTCTAATTGTTGTTCGTTTGCACTCTAATATGGTGTATTAACTGATAAAACATCGGGTGCGCTCGATGTTTTGATTAGTTGATATGCCAAGATTCATGTAATTATCCCAGGGTAATAGCGGCATCATTGTCGTTACCCTAGGCTAATTATGAGGGTTACCACATATGCCGTCTCCATTTTCAGCTATTAATCTTCCCGGTTGCAGGCATACAATTGGCTCTCGTGCCCTTAACGACATTTTTCTACCGAGTGGCAAACATGTAATGCCCTAAAATTTACAATTTTGCCATTATTTATTTATTTATTTATTTATTTATGATTCTTTGAGATTTTTTAGAATTTATAAATACCTTTTTGCTATTTTTGGTTTTACAAAAATAATTTATTTGAGAAAATAAAGACAAAGTTATACTACAAATAATTTAAAGTATTTTTTGGTATTTTTAAACTATATTTAGTATTTATTTAAAACCATTTGTATATCTAGGAATATTTTAAATTCAAAAACATTTTTTTTTATAAAAAACTCTTTATCTTTTGGGTCGAACCCTCTTGGCTGGCTCATTTCTATCCACACGGCCCAACCGTTTTCCCCACCCGGCCCACCTCACCGGCCTACCGGACCCACTGGCCTGAATGCCCCCCTCCCTACCTCACTGACAGGTGGGCACGAGGCCCCACCTGTCAGGCGCTTCTCCTTCCTCCCGCCCGGCTCCCCCTCTCTCCATTTTTTGGCCGGGAGAAGCTTTAAAAATCCCACCTTTCTCATGCCCGATCTCATCCCCACTTCAGGTGCAACCGTGCTCCCTTACCCCACACACCTCACCCCGCTATTGCGCCCCTTCTCTCCTCCTATTTCTCACCGAAATCCTGCACCAACCGCCACCAATTTCACGCTGAGCGCCACCACTCCGAGCCCCCCTCACGCTATAAATAGCCCCCCTCGGCTCCCCATTCTCCACCACACCTCACTCCACTCCTCTCCTCTCCCTCGCTCAAGCATCCGAGCCACCGCTATTTCCCCACCCCACCCGCCGCCATTGCTCCAATGCCAATCCTCCCCACAGCCACGTCACAAGGTGCGCAGTGCCCCCAGAAGCTTTTCCCCTCCGTCAATTTGGCTGGAGGAGCTCTCTATCGCTGGCATTCCACCGTTTCCCCTCATCAGCCGTCGAGCCCTCTTCGCCCCCGCCACTGTCGCCAAATTTTGTTGCCGTCGAGCCCTCTTCACCTGCTTCGCCGCACATGCGTTGTCGCTATGTGCGGCACCACCTCGGTCGGGAATCGCTGCCACACCGTCGGTTGAGCCGCACGCCTGCACATGAGTTAGTAGTCGATGACCTTGAGGAGCAACTCGTTGAGCCAGGAAAGTTGCACCTCCTTGATCACGTTGATCCCAATTTTTAAAATTGTATTTTGAATTTAAATTACTGCATGCATAATTTTTAATTATAATTTATGTCCTAGTTTTAAATTAATAGTTATGTCCATAATTGTTAAACCACCATTGAAACTTGAATCCCTATGCCATTGGAACCTTAAAAAAATATTATTTATTATGTGATAATACTTAGATTTGCTTATACATACTTAGAACTGAAATTAGGATATTTTGATTTTTTTTTTTTGCCAAAATAAGATTATCTTAAAATGAAAAGTCATGATATTGATATTCTATGGAAATGGTATGGTTAAAATGAAAATATGGTTTTGACTGGGCGAGAATGGTTAAACTGGTGATTGTTGGGTTGTCGAAAGCTCGCCTAGTCAGTTAAGGACCGGTCATAATAGTACTACCATAAGTTTGATATGAGACAGGCCTGACTATCCATTTTGTGACATTCCACAATAGTTATGCCATTGTGTTGAATGTGGGGATGATTACTCCACCACATGACGCAAGAGGGGGTTTCTGGACTGGGCGGTTTTAATCCTACTAGCGGTGGAACCTTAGCAAGCGTAATTACTTGGGATGAAACCGTATAGGGGTCTTGTCGTAATTTTCTCTGCCACACACCAAAGAAAATGTGTAGTTTGGCAAAAGAAGATAATCATGTCTTGTGGGTAAAAGATGTACAGCCTATGCTGAGTGTAAAACTAATCGATTAGCCATGTCCACGGTCATGGGCAGGCCGAGCTGGCATTTCACAGATTATAATTTGGTATTTTAAAATTGATCTTTCGGAAAAATGATATTAGGAAAGAGTGAGTCCATTATAGAAGAATATTGGGTTAGCTCCAGGAGTGATTCATGAGTTGAAACATATTTAAAAATGTTTTTTTAAATTATACAATTAAAAAATTAATTAGAATATTTATAAAATTATTGATTTATGCTAAAATCAACCTTACAACATCCCTTTGACACCTTTACATTAATATTGCATTTTTAGTGTAACTTGCAGATTACTTTTGTATTCATCATTGCTTACTCTGTTGATTCATAGTAGGAGTTTTATGTCAATGGTGAGGACCAGGAGGACTAGACCGCTTCCCTAGTCGATTGCTTATGGTAATTTTATTGGGCTTTATTATTGTTCTTTATTTTTTCACTACTTTATTTATTTGCTTATTTACTTATTGGCCTACGTGCTATTTATTTTGTAATTATGTATATTGATGATAATAAAGCACGCTTGATATGCCGTGATTTCATTTCTACTGTATGTACTAGCTTTTCCTAGATTAGTACATGATATACAGAGAATTTTAGAAGTGTTTTTCTGAGTCCGACCAAAAAAGTTCCAAAGAACTCCAGGGAAGAGCAAGATTCACTCCGATAAAATTTGACCTGTATTTACAATAATGAGCGCCCTGCTTTGCCAATGGATTGCAAGTCTTCCTGAGTTCCTTAGATCTGGCAATGAGTGAGAGTGATCCCCCAGCTTTTTGAGCATTTGTCAGTCTGTGGCTTCAGCTTGAGACTTCAACTTTCTTACTTGAGCAAGATGGAGTATGTCTCACCAACATTGGCCGAAACACTTGGAAACTCTTGTCTTGTACAAGCAACATGGACATATGCATATATGATAAACCAAACAAGTCACATCCCTGAAATCAACAGACAGCCTGGAGAAGTTCGGTTATGTTATATCTTTACCCCTTTATAATTCACCAGTTAATTTTTTCTACATGCACACACTATTCAGCCCCACAGAGGATACCTTTTCTTTGTTCACCCTAACACGTGCACCCAGAAATCCCCCTTCCTCATAATCAAGCGCTAAGATGTTTTATCCCCCTTCCTCATCAAATCTGATGGACCAAATCATCCGGTTCATCCAATTCCTAATCTCCCGTGTGGCCCCCGATCCCCCGCATGGCCCCCAAATCGTGCGTCGCCCCTAATCGCGCCTAAACCTCACTCGCTCCGCCGCCGGGGGCTCTCCATCGAAGGCTCCGTCTCGCACGCGCGCTCCCGCGGTCCCGCCTGGACTCCCTAGCCGAGAGCTCGGCGCGGCCTGGCTCCCCCTCCGACGCCGCCGGCATCTCCGAGGGCCTCAGGTCGCTCTACTCCAGCATGAATTCCGCGACCTTCCTCGGCTTCGTGGTCGCGCGGCGGAAGGAGGTGGACGCATTGCGTGCTGAGCTGCCCGATGCGCTCAAGCGCTGCGTCGATCCGGCGAGGTTCGTGATGGACGCGATCTCGGAGGTGATTCCCGTGGACAAGCGGGCGGTGAGGTCGCCCACCGATATTGGAGGCGGTGGTGCCGGCGCTGGCCGATCCGGACCCGGACATCGGGGCGGTGCGCCCGATGGTGCCGCATGCGGCGCGCGACAGGGCGCGCGGGATGGCGGCGGAGTGGAAACAAACAACACCTAGCCCAAACCCCTCCCACGGCCACACGCCCTACACGGCTCCATCCCCCTTCCGCCCCTCCCGCTTCTCTCCCACCACCTCGTCACACCACCGCCGCCGCATCACCCATCCCCATCCCTGCTCCATTACACCCCGCCTCACCAAACCCTAGACACTGCAAACCCCTCCTCCTCACAACCCTAGGATTTGCGCGACCCTCCCCGCAAGCGGCCGCCCCGGCGGAACCCTAAAACCAGGCGGGGGAACGCGCCTCGCCGGAGCAGCCCAGCCGGTGGCCCGGCGGTACCAAGGGGGAGGATAACCCGAAGAGGGGGAGGTCGAATAGAAGGAGGGCAGCAAGATGAGGATCATGATAAAGGGCGGCGTGTGGAAGAACACGGAGGACGAGATCCTCAAGGCGGCCGTGATGAAGTACGGCAAGAACCAGTGGGCGCGCATCTCGTCGCTCCTCGTCCGCAAGTCCGCCAAGCAGTGCAAGATCAGAATTATATTTTAATCAAATCTATGATTTTTGTTGTGCTTGTGAAATCAATGCGACATGCGAAAAGTTTTGTGTTTACGCATGCATGTTTGGTGATATACTTATGCTATTAAGCCTTTCTTCTGCTTAATGCATTCCCCAATTCATTTGTTATAACTTAGCTCTCGATGTTATTGTTGAATCTGTGTGATCGACATGTCCTCACAGATTCTTAGAAATGCTGTTAGTAAAATATACAATCGGATCAGTGACCTTCAGAAGGACATTCAAACACTCAGGAAAAGTCTTCAAGTTGCTAAAGAGGTTAGCGCAAAATCCATCAGAGAGTTGGAGGAGGCTAAATCAACACTTGAGATTGTAGAGGGACAACCTGTGCCATCTGAAAAACCAGGTAGGCTGCAGAAGTAACTACTGAAGAATCATTAGAAGCAAAGGAGGCCCTTCTTGCTCGGGGGATTGACGAAAGCAAGGCACACTATTTGCTTTTGTTATTGTATTTATTGTTCATTTGATTTTTGTGTGCTCTTGTATATCATTTGATATAGATATTTATAATCTTTCAACATTTCATGGTACTTGCTTTGCTACCATAAAGTTCAGCATCCTTTCACACCAACTTACCCATTATCTGTCCATGTGGTTTTACAGGAATTGCTTAGGTTACTATTCAAGAGCTTTGTTGATGTGCTCATTGAACGTTTGCGACCTGTTTCTGCTGATGGAGAGGTTCCTAATCTACGTGCTGGAGATTCGAATGTAAATTTTTCAGCCGGTGATCCTGAAGCGACAACTATGGAGATAGACAATGAAAATGGAGCAGATAACAATAGGTCAGTTTGTTATTCAGTTTGCAGTACTGTGTTTGTCACTTAAGTCTTGCAAAAGAGCAAAATTCAGAGTCAACAGAGATTGCTGGAGACCAGTTAAAACAAACTTCTTTTCAACTGGTTCCTAGATGAATTAACACCTGCTGGTCAGGATCTTGCAACAGCTTATTGGTGTTCAGTACAATGGGCGTTCAGCTTGCATGCTACCCTAAAATTTATGGTTCAGTGAAAATTCCGCTCCATGTATCACTGACATGTGAGCCGATGCCCCATTTGTCACAGTGGGTGGCATTTCACCGAACCAAAAAATTTCGCAGTGGCATTGAACTAAAATTCCCATGGTAAAATGCGTGTATTTGTCAAGCTACAGGGCGATCTGAATCTATGGATTTATAGAAGCCTTTGAAATCACGTTTCATTGTGAAGAAATGGGACTCTTTTAACTTTGCTTGGATTGAATTTTGTGGATGTGTCTGAATTGTTGTGAAACCGAATAATTTTGATGTAGTGCTGTTTATTTGTTTGGATTACCAGCAAGACATGAATCCTGCTGCCTGTCCTGGCCATGGCATCCTTATGGTGTCTCATGTAGGCTGTGGTACTTGGTCTAGGCACCTGTCTGTTGAGATTGGCCAGTTCACAACAGCACAGGATGTTTGGAAGAGATGCTTTGTTGATCCCTGTTCAGTTGTACATATGGCACGCTTCTGCATTCCCGATAGCCAAACTTGGAATATGATACCGTTATCTGTTCTCTTCAGCTCAACGATGGATGAATCTGATCCTAGAGATGGGAATAAAATTCTTCTCCTATCTTCTTGCTGGGGCAGGTTTGTTACACTTCAAGTTTCCATTTTACCAATACACTACTTATGTATACATGCGTGTCCACATTCGTAACCAGTTTAAACATGGTGCTAACGAATCATCAATAGGCATTTCAAGTACTGACAGATTTTCTCCCAATCCTAAAAAGTTGTCAAAGGATATTATGGTTTTTTGTTTACTACGGGTTTGTCAGCATAATCTAAAATGAGAAATATCCTTTTGCTTTCTTGTGATGTCCTGCTGTCATATTACTTTTGAGAGGATTTCCTACAAAAGTATCTGACTTAGGTTGATAGTGACTATCTTAGATTGATTACCAATTGATCGGTGCATGAGTGATTGTGATACGCTCTTCTTGTTGCTGTTTTATAGCTTGTGCAAGTATCTAATGGTAGCTTCTGTGAGAGCCTCAGTTTTTGTCCAATGAGCACGGGTGAAAACTCTAATCAAGGTGCCCAGTAGCTTGCAATTCCCCTCGTACTGCATGATCAAATAAACAGCTTGTTGACTCAGTTTGCACTGATCCTTTCTTTTCCTGGTGTTGACATAGGCTTGGGATCATGCTGTTGGAGTAATTTGTGTGCAAGAAGCTGGAGGTCAGGTATATACCTCGCTTGCTAAGACAAAACTCCACGAAATGTTCATTTTGTTCCATCAATTTGCCGTTATAACCATGGTGATTTTGTAACTTGTAAACTGACAGATCAGTGACTGGAGTGGGAAACCGTTGGATCTTGCAGCTGACCTAACGGGGCGCAGAATCATCTACCCTTCGGGTGGTGTTCTCGTGACAAACAGTGCTCTGCATGACAAGATTGTCGAAATGATGCCAGCAAATTACAAATAGTTGCAACGTCGCATAGTTCCACACACCAGCACAATTTTTCTTGCAACGTTTTACCTCGCCGACAATCAAATTGTATCCCATTGTATCCCATTGTTCTTTTCCACTCGAAAAGTTGCAACTTCGTTGGCACACGGCCACCGACATGTGTTCCAAAAACGTCGCGTGGTGGGATTGGTTGGCTTCGCGTAGGGCATGTTTCATCCAGTGCTGAAATTTTCCTCCGGTGTTGAAAACTTCATTGCATATCTAAAATTGTATCCCATTGTTCTTTTCCACTCGAAAAGTTGCAACTTCGTTGGCACAAGGCCCCGACATGTGTTCCAAAAACAGAAGACATGTAACTTCTTATAAAATTACACGTAACAAGTTTCTTTGTCTATATAGATGTAACTATGTGTCCTTTTGTAGAGACATCACAGGATATTTTGTAATCAATTTCATGCGCTCTTAGGATGGTATAAAATTACCATCAATTTGCACTGTGAGTACTATTATTTATTTATTATACTTTGTCTTACTGGAGCACAAATAATATTTTCTGATGATGGTCCATAATAATGCATGTATATGATAGAAAGCTGTTGAGGGCTAAGTTTCTCATGAGCCTATTGAACTACAATGAGAATGAATCGAAAGACAACATTCTTGAAGTTATACGGGAAATCTTTAAGCGTATCAGGAATTAGATGGTTTTTAATGATAAACAGCTGCTATGTTACCTTATGCACTTGCTTACGTAATCAACGATATAATAAATCTTTGTATCTTTCTTTTGTGCACATCTTACAACACTTGATTACCAAAACATATAACACATTTTGCTTATTTGAATTGTATTACCAAATATCGCTGTAGCGTTAACACGGGCAATATAGTAGTATATATATAAATACTAGTTTGGTTATGTGAGTTGGTGTTTTATACACAGAAGCCCCATTTGGAACACGGGAATTTCGGGGCTATTTGGCTGCCTTCTCTCGCGAGTCTGGCCCGTTTGACTTAGCCAGGCTGATGGGATACGGGATACACAGATGTAAAGACGGTGTTTGGTTGAGTGTTTAGTAGGCATATATTTTGAAATTTAAATATTTTAAAATTTATATAGCAAGTGTGGTCTAATTTTGTTCGAAAAAATGTCAAGAACCTATTTTTGAAATCGATTCGGTAATCGGAGATGCTAATCAAAAGATATATAAAAAAAGGAAACTTACATACCCACGTGGCACCTTATGCATGGTTTGCTATTGTGGCTGACGGTGACCGCTTGCGCAGAACACGAGGCTGCATCCAGAGATATGCCCATTTTCTACGTATCTCCAGAGCCAGACTGCATGGAGAATCTTGTATCCAGAGAGCTAGGCTCAAAACTAGATGCAGACAATCAAACACAAGAAAAAAACAAGATTCTGTATCTGTAGATGCAAATTTCTGTGCATACAAACAACCAAACATCCCCTTTCACAAAGAAACAGTTCATGAATTCCTGTAAGTCGGGAAGACTTCATGTGTTCCAAACGGTGCTTGAATGGTATTTGATGAAATTGTACTATCATTGACTCATTAGAGCATCTCCAAGAGGGGCCTTAAATATGGTCCTAATTTGAATTATAGGGCTTTTGGGAAAAAGATTAACTTCAGCAAGGGTCTTAAATTGTTAAAATTTAGCAAATTGTTTTAGGGCCCCTAGGAGAGTAGCTATATTTAGCAACTCTGTGAGTGAGCCCTATCTTCATTGGATTTTAGGGCCTAATTGCTGAAGTGAATATTTCGTTGGAGCCCTAAATCTAATTAGTTGGGGTCCTAAATTAAAATTTAAAGCTCATTTTTAGAGCTCTCTTGGAGATGCTCTGGGCTACCTCAAATCTTCATCCTCCCTACGTATAGTCGTATACCCAAAACAATGACATGCCATTTGCATCACCGTTCACGTGATATTGAGTAACAAGAATTCGCTTCATCTTCTTGTTAAGGTCAACGGAACGACTGTGACCTCCCAAATGACCCAAAGGGCACGACCGCCAAAATCACGAAAAATTAGTCAATTTTTACATCCATCGTATTGAACCGACTCGACATATAAAACGACCAGTTTACTGATTAAATTAAAAAAATTCAAAATAATTTATGCGATACAAAACTGATAGATTTTTGATCAAAATTGATCAATTTTCGATCGAGACCATACGATTTTTGGTAAAAATTGATTGGTTTTTGATTTTTTTTTGAATTTTTTCTAAAAATTTTAAATTCTTAATTCTTCTATTTCTGATGATTTTAAAGCAATTTTTCATAGATATTTTTTATTTTCAAATTTCAATTTCCCAACTGTTTTTTCTGTTAACGCTGCCCCACAGCTGTCACTTGGCCACTCCCCCAGATTTATAGCGCGAACGCCGTCGCTTCCCTTGGCGCCAAAAAAGAGAGAAAAAAGCTAGGTCTCCACCTCCGCCTCCATGGGGCCGCCGCAGTCGTCCGTGGAGCGGCAGGTGGCCGAGATCGCGGCCGAGCCCGACCGCGCTGCCGCGTACGCGCGCCTCCTCCACCTGCAGCGCGGCTGCGCCGATGACCCCTCTTCCGCCGCCGACCTCGCCGCCGCCTCCCCCTCCGCCATCCTCCCGTTCCTCATCCGCGACGCTGCTGCTGATGACGAGGCCGTCGCCGCCTCGGCCCTCAAGTGCCTCGGCTTCGCACTCTACCACCCCGTCCTCGTCTCCACCATCTCAGGTAGTGGTCTGGTGCTTCCCCTTATCCGCATCTCGTCTGTTAAATCCGCAGTTTTGGTTGGGCTGAGTTTGGGTTAGCGAAGAAGTCAAGGTGGAGCCTATTCGATTCTGCATGATTCATGCACAATCTTAGATTTACACCGTGTGATTTAGGCTATCCAGAATTTTGAGTATAGGTGGTCCAACTTAGCATAAATTTTTTAATACCGTACAAGTGCAGACTTTAGTCAGTAGTCAGTGTACTGCACATAATTTGCGAAGCACAATTAAAACTCAGTTTCTTAACTCTGAAATTAAAGTACTTGCCCTTCACAAAGAGCTATAAAAATTACTAGTCGAGAGTAGCAGAAACAGAAGCTACATGCATAATTTTCTCATGACAAAAGATGCTCACAAACCAATCGATTAATTAGTAGATGCCTACTACTACAAAAAAAATGGCTTAATGCCAACAGTAAGCAACATAGCTGCTACTTCAAAAGATTAACAGAACAACAGCCCAATCGATAGATAATATACCATTATGACCAACTAGCAATTTATGAACTAGTATAAGAACGACAAAATCTAACACATACAGGTCACGAACGGGAACAGAACTACTAAACTAGTTCTAGCGGAAGCTGAAGACCCTCGCGTAGAAGCTGTCGTGGCGAGGCCGCTTCTCCATGTTTCCGACTGTCGAGGATCGCGCAGGCGACAACAAGATGCAGCACGACGCAACGCGAGGGAGCGGAAACGACACCATTCATTGGAAGACGCGAGAGGACGAGAAGTGAGAGTCGAACCGTTAACCAACGCCGTTCACTGGGCCTTGGGCTGAGGATTTTTTGGACCACCCTCTGGATACACCACTAGATTTAGCTAGCCTCCCAAAGTTGTATGCGTGCAACACTTGTAGACAAGTGTACAGATACGTACAAGGAAGCTGATTAATTTGATGACTGTATGCATGCACCATGGTTGTTAAGGCGACAAAGCGAGGTGAGGCACCAGCCCACCGCCTGGACGTTTAGGCGAGGATTAGGCAAAGATCAGCATTATCAGTATATCACATTATCACCGATACATATATAACATATATAGCTTGTATGGATGCAAATAAATTGTATGACAAGATGTCAATTAAGTAGAGAAGCAAATACGAGTCTTAAACAAGTAGATAGCAATATTACTACCAATAGCTAATATTGTTTAGAAGGACAAATCATGCATAGTCACCACAACTCCACAAGTTCATAAGAAAATCATAGTCACAATCACCAAAACAAGCAACCTCAAACATCCAGTTCTAATTCTAAACCATTCAAATCCTCGTTTGATCCATCTCCACCAATCTCATTCTCATGAGGACTAGGTGGAACCCCATAATCATCATCACATTCTCATCGTCGTTCAGAATAGGCTCAACTTCATGTTCATCATCTTCATTGTCCAAGCCAAGCTCTTCAACAACCTTTGATGTAGAACCACTTCCATGACGACGTGAGTAGGGGATGATTCCTTCATGCGCTCTCCTAGGAACATTACGACCCTCAAAGTTGTGTGATGCATCTATGGCGTCATCAACATGAGACCATAAAAGATCCTCTCCACTGTGAACTTGTTGGGCATTTGTATCAACCTATTCATTGTCCCATTGAAACTCATCTAGGAACAAAGGGTTATAATTGGTTCATTCTTCACGGCGCATTTTAAATCTATTGGCAATTTTCTGGTTGTATTGAACATACACCAAATCATTCAGCGGTGTTCTAATTGGTTCCTATTCTTGGTATGGATCTACAAATAAGAGAGGTAAACAAGGATAATTTTAGATGATTCAAAACTAAATTAAAATCTAAAGCATTGATTAGTTACTTACAAACTCAAATATGCTCCAATTGCGCTCACACCCCGAGGACGAACAACAAAGACCTAAGATGCGCTTTGTTATCAAGCCCCCAAATGTAATCCACCAATCAACTAAAATTTGAGACATAGTAAATTAGTAATCAATCCCTATGTTAGAATCTTAAAAGCTTAAGAAGAGATAGCGGCGTGATGCATAGCAGCGGCGGCTGGCGCAGAGGACAACGGCGAAGGTGACGCAGAGGCACAGAGCAGAGCCTGCGGGGGAGAAGGCGGAGGATTGGGTTGTGAACACTGTTATTAAGGCGCCGCCTTGGCATCCAGTTGGCCGCTGGAGCTCGCCTCGCCTGAACCGGAGATCCCCCGCTGCCACTGAGGAAGGGGACGAGGCGCAGGGGGAGACGGCGCGCAGGGGGAGACGGCGCGCAGGGGAGGCGACGACGGCCGGAGACGAGGTAGCGGCGGCTGGAGACAAGACGAGGCGCAGGGGAGGCGGCGACGGCTGGAGAGGCGGCGCAGGGGAAGGCGGCGGCGGCGGGACCGCTGGAGACGAGGAGGCGCAGGGGAGGCGGCGGCTGGAGAGTGGAGACGAGGCGCAGGGGTAGGGTTAGGGGTTGGGAGGCACGGGGCTAGGCTGGGCTGGCTAAGTTGGGCTGGCCAAGTGGGCCAAAAAGGATTTCAAGAAGAAAAGAGGAATATACTAGGTAATATAATGATATTAATGGAGGTTTTTTTGGTCGCCTAATCTTTGCCTAGGCGCCTAGGCGTCCAGGTGCCCTCGCCGGGGCGCCGTGATAACCATGGCTGTGGATCTTACCGATCTGCAGCTGCCGGTGGTGGAGGTGACGGAGATGGTGGCAGCGCCGTGGCCGAGCTCTCCCTCTCCACGCGCAAACTCAGCCCGACTTGTCCCCAACTCCCCATCAACTGTGCCCTTATCCCTTTCAACCCAGCACCAGTCGCCTCGCCCGACGTCGCTCGGTGCCTCCTTTCCCTAGCCAGGCGAGGTGAGCGGCCATGGCGTGTGGGCTTCGGCGCCTGGATGCCTAGGCGGCGCCTTAACAACCATGGCATGCACGCAGCTGTCGCATCATTCCTTTTTTAGACACACTGATTTATTGGAAAGTCATTAGTTAACATACTGGATATGGTGAACCGGTTATGACTTAGTAACCTGCTGTAGCAGGTCACACATGCATAAGATCAAAAGAAATCTTCATCCATAGATGGTCAGGATTTAGAGTCTCTCTTACCTCTAAGAGGGCAAGATGGTATACCATAAAAGACCTCAAATCATTATCCATTGCCATCCCTTACCAGCTTATTGTCCCTCTCAACTTATTCGATGTGCTCATAGTCATACCTGCCCATGATACTGTTTGTTGGTTTGAAGGACAGTGATAATATTTATTTATTTTTGTCTCCTGCAGGACAGATGGCCCAATTGGTATTGGATAGTTTGGTGCAGCTGATCATGGCTACTAGGATGAAGGTTGATTGCGCTTACTATTCTTCTGTTTTTAAGTGTTTCTGTTGTTCAATTTTAGTCTGGAGAATTCGTCTACATTCTTTCGGTAATTTGGTTCCTATATTCTCCTTTTTAATTTGCTATTACAGGCTATTTGTAATCTGGGAGTCTGGTGCATTTCTGTTCAACAATTGGAGGCTTTGATTATAGAGGATAGAGTAACTCCCTTGCTAACTGCTATTGTTTATGCCCTTGACAATCCATTTGGCTCTCTGTCTACAACATTTGAGGCCGCTCAGGTTATTCTGCACACTTAAACTGTGCTCTATTTCATTACTTCCCATTGGTTTGGTGAGCACAGTAATTAATCTGAGCATATGATTCCTGCATTATCACAGTTGTTTAGGAATTATGTCATAGTAACAGAAACAAAATAATTCTTGTAAATGATTTCTTTGCAGCATGATGTGATGTCAGTGGCCAAATAATCAACATCTTTCGCAGTTTTCTAATTGATAGAAGTTGACCTCAAACCCTGCAAAAATCATATAAATTGTAACATCTATATAACTTTCCCTCCTGGACTAAAGATTGCTAGCCTACTATTAATAGATGCATTATCTCTCTTTTCTTGTGAAATTTAAGGTAAATTTATTATTTTGTATTCACATATACTCTTGCAGTGGCAACAGTGTTGCTTAAGAAATATGTCCATTTACAATATCTCCGCCATCATTAGAGGTCATTACTCATATATCTCATTTTTTCTCAGTATAGTAGGACAATAAATTGCTCACAGATTGCCTCATTAGCTTTTTTCCATGTCGGCTTCACGCCAATTAGACAATCGTCTAAGTTGGAGGATTTTACTTGTTTTAATATGAGCACTTTTGGCCTGAGTATAAAGCATACACTTGATCCTCCTTTTTGACTTGCTATGTATTACCTGCTAATACTACGTGAACTTATACCGCTTTTGAAAACTCCTACTGAAGGCTACCATGAAACTTGCTAATCAAAATCCGGAAAGAATGAGGTACCTATCAAGCATATGGGTTCCACCGATATACCAAAGACTCTTAAGTGCTGACAAGCCAGAAAGGGATATGGCGGAAAGATGCCTCACTAAAGTTTCATCCGTTATTTTGCCACCCCAGTCTCCTCTTTCTAAGGTAAATGAAAAATCGCTCCTATTGTGAATGTCTCATGAGCTGGTTCTAATTGGTGACATATTATTGTCCTAGTTGTCACACATTACAGTACCCAGATTGTGTATTTGGTAGCCATAAGCCCATAAGTGAGATCGCACATAACTTATTTGCCACCAATCACTTAGCATATTGACTTCGAAATTATTTTACGAGCAGTGAGTTGGTACTGATATGCCTTGGAAGCTTCATAGACAAACAAAAACCAACATTGGCCTACCTGTGTATTACTGAAATGACCTGCAGTTCTATTTTGTATGAAATGATTATAGAAGCCAAAGCACAGTGAAAGTTATTAACAGTTTAATTTAGGCCAATGTATATCTGGCACATGAGAACAACGCTTCACTGTTACATTAATGTTTGGGTGGCATTTGACATGTGAATATTTACATAATTTTTGTGATCCCTAGAGTTGTCTCATTAAATGATTTAGTGCTATCTCCCTGCAACTTGGCATGTTGCAATGTTGCTTGAGTTATTTACCAACCACTTGTCGTACCATTTTACTTGGTAGTGTAATTTATTTTGCAGTCCTCTATGTATCGACAGCTTCTCAATCTAGTTTTACTCTGATGCTTTCTGTGTAGGCAGTAGCTTCAGACCTTGAGCAAAAGCTACTCTCTCGTATGATGAATATGCTTGATGATCCTTTAAAGAAAGTTCAAGCAGTGAAGTCATGGGGTTGGTTCATATCCTTACTTGGCTCAAGTGCAGTGAGTGCTAGACCTCTACTTAATAAAATCCTTAAGGTCCCTGAGAAGATGGTCATTGATCCTGATCCACAAGTTCAGATTGCCACAATAGTGAGTTAAAATATTTTTTATGCAGTACAATTGTTTTCTAGTAAGTCAAAATTCATTCGATTATAATATGATACTATTGTCTCTACAGGGTACCTGGAGAAATTTGGTGGATGCATTTTTTGCACCTCAGGATTCAGAGACTACGGATCAAGAGAAAATGGTTTCTTCCATTGAACCCAGAGCACATGCAAGTGCTCAGCTGAAAAAGATAAGGCTAATTATGATGCCTTTATGTCGAGTTCTGTCGAGAAGTCGTAATATTGCTTTGAGTTCTTCTTGTTTGAGCACATGGCATTACCTTCTATATAAACTTGGTGATTTGATAAACCATCTATCTATTCTTGAGGCTGCTTTTGTGCCGGTACTCAAAATAGTTTTCTCCATTGGACTTGATAATGCAAACAAGCCACTCTGGTCATTTTGCATCAATCTGTTTCATGATTTTATTTCAGAAAAAAATAGACATATGGCCTCACCTGGAGAGTATTTTTGCGTTCCACTGAATCAGAACTTGCTATCCCAATCTTGTATGCATCTGAAGGCCTTAATGGATGTTCAGCATATCAAATGGTTACCATGGGATGTTACTTCCTTTGATTTTCAGTTGGAGATCCTTGGCTCAATTGTGAATCCAGAGCTACTTCAGAACATTACTCTTGAAATGGCGGTGACTGTTTTGGATTCTGCAGCACAGATTTTCAGGTTGCTTCTACAGGGAGTTCGAGTTGACAGTAAAGCAAACTTTACTTATAACAACATCCAGATATGCATTACTAAAGCATGCCAGTTTGTAAAGAAGGTGTTTCTGGATCTTGTAGGAAAGCAAAACGGTGACAGTTGCGCAGTGCTAGTGCAATTTGGTTTTCAGTTTATGAAAGTTACAGTGGAGGAATTGGATCATTCATTGTTGACTTCTGGAAAGTATGAGATATGCTTAGACATCGAACACATAAAGGAGATGCAATATGCAGAATGCAGTCCAAAGGTATCTTGTCCAGCAATCAGGCCACTTTCTTACATGGAGATGGTTTCTCCAGCAGTTTACATGGCTGCAGTATCTCTGTCAATGGTAGCTCAGTTTACAGGAGAGCTGTCACATGGACATGCTGATCAATTAGCTTTAATTTTATGTTCATCCGATTTCCCGGAGAATTTTCATGCTGCTGTTGCTTTTTTGTATACGCAGATCTTGCGTCCAGTAGATAATAGACTAATAATAAAATGGTTGATGGTGTGGAATAGAATTGCAAAGCGCTTGAATGAGCAAATTATCCCTTATTTGAAACTTAGCTGTGGAGCAAGTGGCCGTGATGTACTCTATCAGTTCTTCTGTTATCCATTTTTTGCTTTCCTATCCTCTGGGAGGATATCTACTCTTTGGAATGCTCAAAATAGTTCCGAGTCATACCTTCCTGTGACACAAGACCTAGAGGTGGGACTGGCACTGGTTATTGAGGTTTATAGATCCCTTTGTGCAAACTCCAATTGTGGTTCAGAGGCTGCCTACAAGGCTTTCCTAGAGCACTTTTATGACTATTTGGTTACTACAATTGATGAAAACATGTCTTCATTCCAATCCAATCTTGAGTATTGCTCAGGGAAGAAATTTAAAAATATTGCTATCCTTTCTGCTGTTGGCGAAGTAGTTATTGGACTATTAGAGAATGCCCGAATTTTGAATCATGCTAACCATGAGTTGAAAGAAACAAGTGAAGCGTCTGCTGGATACGGACAACCTAACCTTTTCCTGAGTTGCTTGAAGCTTGTTAACAGGTATGTTGAATCGCATTTCTAGATGAAACATACGTAATATGTCCTGCCTAAAATTAGAAAATTGGAAACTATGGCGATGATTTCAAGCTGTTTCAATAATCTCCAACCATTTCATGATATATGCAGGTTTATGAGGTTGTCACGTTTTGGTTTCAAAGCAAATCCAACTGAAAAGCACCAAGTCACAAGCAGGTAAGTAACAGGATTTACAATAATTGCAATCTTGTAGGTTAATTTCAATGGCAGTAAACTGCTTTTGGTTCTTTTTTGTAATGTATCTCATTCTTTTCTTTTCCTTTGGTTATGCTTCAGGTTTTTTTCATCTTTGTCTAATTTTGTTGGGCATCTTATATCGAAGAAAGACATTCTTCTACTCTTTGAGGTTTGTGGCATCTTTCCTGTACAAACTACATGCGTAGTTGTTCATGCATCTAAGCGCGTCAACTTCATCTTTGTTATTTGTCAAAATAATAATAAAAACTTCATCTTTGTTATAATACAAGCACATAGAGTTTATGCTAACTGCATGAAAATCATCATCTCGTCCTTGCAGATTATTGGGGATCAGCTTACTGAATGGCTCTCTTTATCTGGCACAGTGTACTCTGAAATTCAACAAGGAGAAACCATTGATCAGCTTGAGAAACTTTGGCTCAAGACTGTCGGCTGCCTGAAGATGAGCCAGCTCATCAGTGATGGTTCCTTTCTTCAAAAGCAGCGTCTGCTCTTCCAAGCGGCAGTTGATCACCCACATTACCTCATTTCAGTTGCAACTGCTTCAATTTGGAGAGCATTAAGATCTGGCAACACAAGCTTGCAGCACTCTGGGTGCTCAGTATCCAAGTTGGACGAGTTATTGATGGATAGAAGGGTGGGCCTTGATGGCTCCAGCGACGCTGACAGAGCCATTGCACTCGAAGAAGTCGACATTTCTAGGAAGTTTGCTTTGCCAACGTCGGAGAAAAGAATTATCACATCAAATCCAACTGAGCACACCGATAGGAATGGTGAATCTCTCAAGGTGTCTGTGGGTCTGGGGAAGACGAGGCTGAAGATTATGAAGTACTCAACTAAGCCGAAGGAGCTTGGCAAAAATAAGGCTCATCGTGGCGGTTTCAGCTCCAAGGCTGATACTGGTGCACTCTCACCGCACCATGTAGAAAGTAGAGTGTGTAGGAAACCAGAATTAATACTGGAAATGCTTAAGAGAAAGAGATAATACCGTGCTAGCCGAATTGTCCGTGTAATAGTCATTTGTTATACAATAATATCTACATGTAATTAATCTGCGCCATTGTAATCTTGTCCTACTAAAATAAGCGGTGTAGATTTTTTCTCTCTCTCGACTAACAAGACAATTTATTGGATATTTTAATGCATTATGTGGAAATTTCTAGATCTTAAATGGTGTGAATTGTAGCCATCCTAGGTCATCCGATGCTATGGACTTTAAACTACTGCATTATCAAATAGACCCATGACTTCATTTCCTCGATCCAAAGTCTTTGTCCGAGAATGTACTGCGCATCCATCAGGCATGAATCAATTTAGCATAACTTAGATGTGTTTGGTTCGTGGGATGAGGTTGAATGAGATATGATGATTTTGTATCATCTGGTTCCGTTATTTTGGGTGAATGAGATGGTTCAGCATCTAGAGAGAATATTCCTCAAATTTGTATCGGCTCTGGCAGGGGCGGATACAGGCCCCGGGCTGCCCGTGCTGCAGCCCGGGGCCTAGTACCGAAAGCCCATTAAATTTTTTTAAAAAGCTACTGAAAAATAGTTAAAAATAGAGATTTAATTTAAGATTAGTTGGTCTAGCCCGGGGCTTGGGCCTGGACTGGCTCCGCCCCTGGGCTCTGGCAATCACTAGTAGAAGAAAGGAAGTCTTGCACAGAAAACAGCACAGAGGAAAGCTGGACTCGAAAAACTGAAGCAACACCAAAAACAAGAAGAGAGAACACAAACCTAGCGACAGAGCCACACAGACATATCACTGAACAACAGGCAAGCCGAACGACTAGACAACAACAAACATACGGCCAAACAGCAAGCATTATGATCCTAGTAATCCGTTTTTGCTCTTGCAAAAACTAAACTTCTGGCTTATGCTTCCTCCCGGATGGATGCAGTAGAAAACCTGTTACACTGTTGGCCGTGTACTTTTGGTCGCCATCTTGCATTTTCAACGTCATCAACTTACTTCTGCAAGGCCATATCATATGCAGGCGCCTGAAGCGCATGAGGAGCAGCTCTTGGGCGCAACTGCACGAAGCTATTAAGCGAGACCACCGTACATATTTCTACCGGCTTGACTCGTGCACGGTTTGATCGGCTCATGGGCTGGCAGCCTGCTGGACGTCTGTCAACATAAGCATGCATCTGTGTACTAGTAGTTGCATTGCATATACGTATGTAATCAACTCGTGAGATAGCCGAAATTTTCGTATTTGATACAAGATTTAACCTGTTTTGTACAACACTTTCGCGTATTTACAAAAAACTCACTCATACCCGGATTTTGAAATTCCAATTATGCATACCCAGAATTTTAAATTCCGGGTATGACGTATTCGGTTTGCCAGATCTCGGTTATTGCATTTTTGCCTCATACCCGGAATTTGAAAAACCGGGTATGAGTTTTTCTTTTTTTTCTTTTTGCTTATTTGCACGGTTTTGACTAAAAAACAAACAAACCTCATACCCAGTTTTTGAAAAACCTGGTATGTTTTTTTTTCTTTTTTGTTTATTTGTACGGTTTTGACTAACAAAAAAAAACCATACCCGATTTTTGAAAATCCGGGTATGAGTTTTTCTTTCTTATTTGCACGATTTTGACTAACAAAAAAACAAATCCTATACCCGATTTTTGAAAAACTGGGTACGAGTTTTTCTTTTTCTTTTTGCTTATTTACACGGTTTTGACTAAAAAAAATTGTCGGTGTTTCGAGCACCGGCCAATGAATTTGTATAGGTAAGAGGGGGGGTGCACGCTCCCTCTCCTCGACGGCTTACTCGGTGAGTTAAGATGTATAATCGTTCTGGCTGAACGCCCCTACTCCAAAATGCCGGTGGGTTTGATTGTATTGATTCCTTGGTTGTCCGTCGCCTACAGCCGCCGCTTCCCTCCTTTATATAGGCGTAGAGGGAGGTTACCGCTGCTTGAAAAAGAGAAAAAGATCAGGTTTTAGTCGCTCGCAAGTGGCTGGGCGATGGATCGGCCGCCGGCCTCTTGCCCTCGGCCGCCGCCACAGAGTTGCCGCTGGCCGCCGTAGTAAATGCGAGAGTTGGGGACTTGTGCCGCTGGCCATCGTTACTGGCCAAGATTTAATGCGATCGACACGCTAATAAAGGTCGCCGCTTCGTGGATTTCACGACTTGGTCATGGCTACGCCGCCAAACGCGGGGCCTTGGGCCCCGACGCTCGTTCGCCCACGCGCTCTTTCTGCCGGGGTACCCATGGCCTGGTACTCGCCAAGAGTCTCGAGCCCTGGGCAGCCTGAGAGGTGCCCTGGGTCTTGTTTCCGTGCCATGATGCCGTGATTCGGCTTGGTCTCGATCAGACCCGACAAGGAAGGCCACCCGCGGTGGGTGTAGTTCGAGCCCCCCGGAAATGCTGGTTGGAGAGCAGGTCGTGGGTTTTCGCCGGGTTTGGTCGGGAAGAGCCTTCGACCGGGCTGCGCCAAGACCCGCTGGTGTAGTCCAGCCCTCAGCCGGGGCTCCGAGAGCAGTGGGGTTTCGCTTTGCTTGGTCGTTGCTTTATAGACGGAGGTCCGATCGCAAAGGTATATCTCAGCCTGGTCGCGCCGCCAGCGCTACCGTCGGACGCTCGGCGAACATGGCGCCGGTCGCGGCCGCCAGCGCATGGCCGACGCTCGGGCGGCACGTGGCGTGAGCGTGGCCGGTCGCCTGGGCGGGCACGCGGGCGCCGGTCGCGGTTTTCGGCGCTGGCAGCGGGCGACCGCTCGGCGAGCACGTGGCGCCGTTAAGCGCTGCAGCCGGGCTGGTCGCTTCGGGCGAGCACGTGGCGCCCGGTTGGGCGTGGTACGGCCGGTCGCTGGGCGGACACGTGGCGCCGGGTCGAAGCCGCCGGGCGCGCTAGTGGGTCGGTCGCTCGGGCGGACACGTGGCGCTCGTCGAAGCGCCGCGCCGCAGCTGGCTGGGTCCGGGCGCTGATGGTCGCCGCCGGGCGCTGGGGTCGCTCGCTAACACTGGCGCCGGTCGTGCCGCCAGCGCAGCTGGTCGGACGCTCGGGCGAGCATCGTGGCGCCGTCGAAGCCGCCGTTAGCCGGCCGGGTCGCTCGGCGACACGTGGCGCCGGTCGCGGCTTTTCGGCGCTGGCCGGGATCGTCTGGCGAACACGTGGTGCGCTGGGTCCCGCCCTCTTTACGCCCGTCCGGGTGGGGACCAGAGGGGGTGGTGAGAAACGCGCTGTTTTCGCTGGCTGAGCGCCGCCTCGGGCTACTAAGCGAGTGATCCGGAACTCGAGGCCCTCGCGGCGGGTCCCTAGCGACAATCCCGGCACGGGCGTCCGACCACCGGGGCGATCCATAAAGAATCTTTCCTTACTCGATCTCAGACGGACCTTGGATCGCTCGTTGATCCAAGGCGCACTGGCCGCCACGCCGACGGTTCCATGGAGAGCGGAGGTGTGATCCTGACGTGAGTTAAGGCGATTGGGTCGCCCGCCGACCCAACTAGGGGCTCGGGGCTCGCCTTTGTCCTCACCTTCTTGCCCATTTTTTGCAGTGGTGGATATCGCCGCCGCCTCTGCCTTAGGACCACAGGGGCCTGCATTGGCCTGGGTGTGTATCACAAAAGTTAGAGAGTTGGGAAATCGAGAGAACGCTTCAACCGTGAGGTCGTTTCCCGACCGATCGTGGGTCGACCCGCTTGGGCACTTCCTTTTCTTCGCCAAGCACTACTGAGAATCAGAATGGCCGGGCGAGGGTCGAGTACTTTTTGGCCTAAAGTTTGGCCGCCTTGGGAGGACCCGACGATTGGTTGTGACAACCCGACCCGACTTTGTAGCCTCGAGCGGGGCCGGCGGTTTGTTTGTTACCGCCGCCGCCACTTGAAGGAGTAATAACGAGTGTGCAAGAAGAAGGTACTCACTTATCTTTCTTTATGACTGGCAGGTTTTTTGTTCAACGCGGGAATCAAGCGGTAAGCTGTTCTCGCTGCCGCTTGCTTCGGCTGCGCTTTCACGCCATCGCCTTCTTCAAAGGGCGCTGGGCCATGAATGTCGGCGGTATCCTTGCCGTCATTGCTTTGACGCTTATAAATAGGCGGGAGGTGGGCGCTGATTCTTATTCGGGCCGACGCTGAGACGAATCGCCGACTTGCTTTATGGTCGCCGCTCTCATTCCCCGTCGGTGATGAGAACTCGCCATCGATGAGATCGATCGACTCCCTTCAACGAGGCGAGGATGAGGAGGAGTTGGGCGATTTAGCCGCCGCCTTGTAAGGCGGTTCTGGCCGACGACGGGATTGACCGGGAGCTGTTGAGCGGAGGCGAGTGAGGAGGAGCGATGAGCTGGCGCCGGCGATGCCGCGGCCGCTGGCCGAGGGAACCGCCACGCGAAAGTGCCTGAGCAATTGGGGGAGCGGGCGCCGCCTCCCTCGCGCTCCTTCTCCTTCCGGAGCCTGAGTCGACCGCGACATTTGTAGGGCCTCAAGCTGACGATCAGCGGGCCGACGCCTGATCGTGGTTAAGCCGTGATTTTCTCCGACGGCGGTCCTCTCGGTGATTTCCAAGCTCCCCGAACCATAGAGGTCACACAGTGGGGCGAAGGGTCGCCGCTTGAGGTGCGCCCGGCGGATCGGGCTCTCCCGCTGGTTTCGGGCGACCCGGCTATTTTTTGCCGTGGCGTCGGCAAAAATTGGCGCTGAAGCCGGGTTGTGGTTTGGAGAGGGACGATAAGTCCGGAGATCAACTTGCCGGGCGCATGAAGACCATGTATTTTTCGCTATTTTTTTCTGGCTTGTTGTCGTAAGAAATGCCGTGGTCATGGTTCTGGGTCTCAGGGGACCAACCGACCGTTGATCGACATGTTCCAAATATTCGAAAAAAAGTAGGAAAACATGGTTTTAGCGCGAAGCGTTAGTTCCTCTGGCACCGTAGACACCATCTCCGTTTCGCTTTTTTCCTCAGCGAGATACCACTTCGCAAATCAGAGCCGGGGCGAGGCCGTGGTGTTCGGCCTAAAAAAAAGAAGACCGAACGACGGTGAATGACAATGGCGTTGAACGGATGTCGCACCGAGTGGAAAAATGCTACGCCACGCCCTAAAAAAAAGGTGAACATGGTAATGAACGAGGTAGAAAAAGGGCTAAGGGTAGAATCGCCTTTAGCTTTTCAATGTTCCAAAGTGCGTTGACAAGATGTTGCCATCGGATCCTTGAGTCGGTGCTGTGTCAAGGACCTCTACTATGTTGAAAGGGCTCCTCCTGGCGTGCGAGAGCTTGTGCTTGCCTTTGTTGGACCGACTCCGGGCGCAGAACTGTGTCGCCAGGTTGAACGCCGCCTCTAACCTTGCTGTCGGTGGGTAGCGCCGCAGTGTCGCCGGGTATTTGGTCGAAGCGAACGACGGCGACATCTCGCTTCATCGGTGCTGGCCGACATGCCTTGCCGACTCGAGCCCCGGTCTCGCGAAGGCCTCGAACCTCGGGGCGCCGCACCAAGTTTCTTGGTAAGATGGCTTTCGCCCAATGCCAGAAGAACGGGCGTGAACCTCGGCCGACCGGGTCGGGTGGTCCGTAAGCTCCAAAGCACGGAGGTACTTTCGGCCGCTTCAACGCCCCGCTGCATTTCTTCGACGAAGATTCGCGCTTGAGCCTCTTGAGGATCATGCCGCTCGCTCGATTTGGGCCGTTGTTCGCGGGTGGGCGACGGCCGCCCAATCCACGCCGGGATGTCGAAGCTGCCGCAGAGCTCGAAACTCCTTTCCCGTGAATCGCCCGCTAGCCGGTGATGACGGGAGTTCGACCCAAACCGTAGATCGATATTGCGGATGAAGTCCGCCTCAGGCAAGTGATTGTTGTGATCGGCTTGGCTTCTATCCACTTGGTGAACTTGTCTATCGCAACCAACAAAGTGGGTGAAGCCCCGGCGCTTGAAGGGCCCGACCAGATCGAGTCCTCAAACGGCGGGGCCATGTGATAGGATCGCTTTTGAGGGCTTGCGCCGAGGTGAGTTTGCCGAGCGAAGAATTGGCACCCTTCGTGACGTCCTGGATGATTTGCTCGAGTCGCCACGCTGCCGGCCAAGAGAAACCCCGCTTAAGGCTTTCCCGACTGTGCCGTGGACTCCAACAGAAACAGGTCCGCAAACCCCGTGCGGATGTCGCGAGTAGCTCTTCCTTGGCCTACCGACACACTCGAGGATCCCGAGGCTCCTTCAGAGAGGTCGCGTCGATCAAGATGAGCGATTTTGCCCGACGAGCGAGGCTGCCGGCTCCTGGCCGGGTCGCCGGGAGGGAACCGCCAATACCGATCGGACGAAGGGATTCCTCCAATCTGTCGGGTCATCGTGACGCTTGTAAATCGGCCGACCACCAGCCTTTGTCGTCGCCACCGATCGTCGGCGATCGGTCCGATGGATGCTTGGTGTAGGTCGAGGGACGGTAAAATTCCTCGATCGCCTCTCACGAGGCGAGGCCAGCCAGGTGATCGCCTCTCCGTTGTTCCGGCTCAGAAGGCGATGGAGCTCAAATCCTTTGAACTTTTGCTCCGGCCATGCACTTCTCGAATAAAGAGGGTCGCCATCCGATCGTCGCGAGGTTCTCGCAGCCTTCATGACTTGATCGACGTACCGCTTTTGAGTCGCCATGCACGCATAACCACAGAGCCCGAGGTCGCGGGCGACGTGAGACCAAGAACGCAGGGCTCATACTCGGCGACGCTTGTTGGTTGCGCCGGTTAAAAGCAGCTTCTGATAACGCATCAAGCTTGTTCCCGAAAGTGGTGAAAGAATGACGACTCGCCCCGGCCTGCTTTGGTGAAGGACCCGTCGGCACATCGCCCAAGCATCGTGGTCTTCGAGCGAGTGGGCCTGGCTTCGGCCCACTCGGCGACGGTCGGCTAGACTTGAGATTTTATGGCAACCGAGGGACATAGGATACGCCATGCCCGCTGGAGCTCGAGTGCCCACTTGGTAATTTTCCTCGAGGCGCCGCTGGCTGTGGATGACCTCGCCGAGTGGTAGGGAAGTTACCACGAAACGCAGCCGGGTTGGAAGTAGTGTACCAGCCTTTCCTTTTCGTGATCGAATCATGAGAGCATCTTCTCGACCGCGTACCGTGCCTTGACTCGAGAGTACTTCGCTAATGAAGTAGACCTGATGATGTTGGCGCGTATATTCGAGCCATGCCCGGCCGAGTCCGCCAAGTAGATGGGGAGGTATCGATGACAAAAGGTCGTCTGTCGCCTTCGCCGGCATGCGAGCTTGCATCTTCCAACCACACATCGGGTTTGTAGCCTCAAGGCATTTGGCTATGTTGACCGGCGCCGGACCGGCAGGAACTTCGCCGCGACTCCTCGACAGAACCTGCGGGCCGGCCATCGGCTCGGCTCGCGGTCACGCCACGCTGAGCTGGTTTACGACGCACGACGGTCGGGTCGCTCGCTCTTCGCTTGAGGGTGTGGTGCGAAGGCCGCGCTTTCGCCCCCAAACGCTGGCGCACCGGTGCGCAAGCCTGGGGTTGTCTGGAAGGCGACGCCGCTCTTTGTTTCGCCCGACGGCTCGGCCGGGCGTTGCGCTACAAGGGCATCCAAGAGGCGCCAACGCTGGCGTATCCGCGGGCATACGCTGAGCCGCGGCCGCCGCTTCCACCAGGCCCTGGAGGTTCTCGTGGGTAGCCTTGGCCGCGGATCGCCTGGTTTCTGAATGCCGCGAGCAAAGCATTAAGCCGCCGCGGGCGATGTTTTTGGCCATGGGGGAAAAACGATGAATCGCCCGCCCCCTCTAGCTACCGGTGGTGGACTGGCGCGGCGCGAAGCGCGCTGGCCGGGCGCAGTGAGCAGTGGCAGCATCGCCCAGGTCGGCCTGGAGCTTGTCGAGCCGCCTGAGTTTCCAGCCTGCCGCTGGGTCGGGCGCGAAAGCACGGTGATCCTCCTCGTGTTGGCGGAGAGTCTTCTGGGCGCGGGTCGGGTAGCAGCGCCGCTGTGTCGGGTCGCGCAGAGCGTGGACCGTTTCTATCTCTTCCTCCGCCAGAGCCGTGGCTCCGGAGGAGTTGTCCGAGCGTGGTCGCCGGGCACGCGGGTCGACCATTGCCATCGGAAGCGCGAGGTCGCGGGCGCGCGACCGCCATCGCCGATGCCTCCGCAAGACGCTTGGGGTGATGGGAGATTTCGCGCAGCCGGCTCGGTCCGCTGGGACTCGAGCCGAGGTCTCAAGGCGTGAGGGCGCCAGGTCCTGGTGGACACTTGGCGCCGAGTATGGCGGGACGACCATATTCCGTCCCGGGCCGTGGCGGTGACGGTCGGCAGGAGCCGAACGGATCGACGCTTATCGCATGGCGATGTCGGAGAAAGAAAGGGAACCGCCAGGAAGCTAAGCGGAAAATGGCGTAACGCTGCACAAAGCCCCTTACCTGGCGCGCTAACCGCTTGTTTCGAGCACCGCCAATGAATTTGTATGGTAAGAGGGGGTGCACGCTCCTCTCCTCGACGCTTACGCAAAGAGCACAAGATGTATACCGGTTCGGGCCGAACGTCCCTACTCCAGTTCAGGTGGGTTTGATTGTATTGATTCCTTGGTTGTCCGTCGCCTTACACGCCGCTTCCTCCCCTTTATATAGGCGAGGAGTGAGGTTGGCATCGTTGCTTGAAAAAGAGAAAAAGATCAGGTTTTAGTCGCTCGCAAGTGGCGGGCGATGGATCGGCCACGGCCTCTCTTGCCTCCGCCCGGCCAGAGTTGCCGCGCCGCCGTAGTAAATGCGAGAGTTGGGGACTTGTGCCAAGTTGATCGCATTACGGCCAAAGATTTAATGCGCATCGACACGCAATAAAGGTCAGTCGCTTCTTCAGGGATTTCACGACTTGGTCATGGCTACTGCGCCGCCACCGTGGCCTTGGGCCCCGATCGCTCAGCCTGAAATACCCACGCTCTTCGGTCACGGGGTACCCATGGCCTGGGTACTCGTCAAAAATATTCTATATCCTGTTTTTCAAAAACCAGCTATGGGGCAAAAATGCAATATCCAAGATTTGGCAAACCGAATATGCCATACTCGGAATTTGAAATTCCAGGTATGCATAACCGGAATTTTAAATTCCGGGTATGAGTGGGTTTTTTGTAAATACACGAAAGTGTTGTATCGTTTTGTGAATATGGGTCAAATCTTGTATCAAATACGAAAAATTCCGTGAGATAGCTATTGGCATGTGTGCATGTATACACTAGACATCAATTGATTCTAGCCCATGTGTATGTGCGTATACATACCTCGAATTTGTGTAACCGCGGGGTTGCGTAACAACGGGGTCATCTGTGCCGAGGATCTGTTCATGAATATGTGACAATGTAATCTGATATGTACTGTCCGAAGTATGAGAAAAACTAATAGAAGTGTGTTGTTCATATTAGATGGATTAAAATCATTGTCTTGGATAGTATGAAGTTGGTATAAGTAAATCGGTACATAAGTGATTTATCGTGAACAGAAAGAATAGATCATATGGTTTGCAAACATATTGTGCATTGACATAGCGTGAGTTGCACCAGGACCATCCACAAAATTTTTAAAATGTTATAACATGGTTTGAACCTTTTTTCATTCGGTTGAATTTGTCGGTCAGTCTTCAGTAGCACTGTCAGAATTTTTTAAAATTCCTCAAGATTGATTATCATATGAAAATTTTATAAGAGTATTATGGATGTGTCAAGACTATCCACAAAAATCTCAATATTTTTTAACGTGATTTGAACCATTTTTCATTCAGTTGAGATTTGTCGGTCAATCTTTAGTAGCACTGTCCGGATTTTTGAAAATTTATCAAGATTGATCATCATCTAAAATTTTTATGAAAATATTATGGATGTGTCAGGACCATCTATTTTTTTTTCAAAAGTTGGTTTGTACTATTTTCTATCCGGTTGAAATATGCCGGCCAACCTTTTATCAGGATAGTAGAACTGCTATATTTTTTAGAAATTTCTTAGGCTTTATCATTGGGAATATTAGTGATGTGTTAGGACTATTAAAAAAAAATTCAAATTTTTTGGTGTTATTTGAACCATTTTTATTCAGTTAAATTTTATCAAGATTTCGGTAATTTTGGATACAATTTTAGTTTTTTTAAGAAATTTCGGTTAAAAAAATTCCGTATTTAAATTTTATTTAGATTTTGCTAAAATTTTAGATTTGGAAGGTAAAGACGTGAATCCGAAACAGATTTGGAAACTTGCGCTCTATACAACCCCGGAGAAGCCAAGACCAACAGCAGAGAGAGAGAGAGAGAGAGAGAGAGGACTCGCGGTTGATCGCCTCCTTTGTGTCGACAGGCTACTTTCCCACCCGACGCGAGCGAGCGAAGCAACCGGAACCCTAAGCGGATGTCGTCATCCGCTGCCCCGGCGGCGGCGGCGGCGATGGCCGTGGACGACGCGGAGGACGACCAGCTCGCCTCCATGTCCACGGATGACATCGTCCGGGCCTCCCGCCTCCTTGACAACGAGATCCGCGTCCTCAAGGCAAGTCGTGCACTCCTAACCCTAGATCCCCCTCGAGGTGTACCTCCACGGGAGCGAGGGATCTCGCGGGATTTCGAATTTGAATGGTGTTAGGGTTTTGGTTGGGTCCAGGTCTGATTGGTTTTTTTTTGTCGACACGCAGGAAGAGCTGCAGCGGACGAACCTGGAGCTGGAGTCGTTCAAGGAGAAAATTAAGGAGAACCAGGAGAAGATTAAGCTCAACAAGCAGCTTCCCTATCTGGTCGGCAACATCGTTGAGGTAGAGATATGTCCATCTTGTAGGGTCCGCTTTTTCTTATCTTTTATTTTCCTTCTAGATTGTTAGATCGCATTTATTGGTGTGTTTAGCCGTCTATTAGGTTAATCTGAGATCATGGGAAGTGAACAAGTGAAAAAGGTGAAATTTTCTTGTGCGTTACTGGTGCTTTAGTGTGGCACGGTTTGGTATAACCATAAGCTTCACAATACAAGTAGAACTGCTTCTGATATCCTTTATTCTGATTCTACTCAATATTATTTTGTAATTTATCTTAGCTTCTTGTGTGCAGAAAGGCCGTAATTCTTTGTAAGAAATAACTTGTTCCTTTTGTTCTCTTATAACTTTGCTTCTATTATTTTCTGATTGATTCCTTCCATTTGCTAGGAGGTAGTTCGTCTTTGCAGTAGTAATGCTTTAATTATTAAGACTTTGATCAGTAACAACTGATCTGGTTAGGACTACTCACATTCAATAATGTTGGAACTTAAGTACTGGTTTACTTCATCGCCTCTTAACTATGAGGACTTTCAAGGTGCAAACTGAGTTTTTCTTGAGCAGATTAACATAAACTTGCATAAGCTAGTTAACCTCTGATAGTTTTGTAGAGAATATGACCTATGGTGCAGTCAAGTATTTCAAATATTAAAAAATAATGCACTCCTGTTTGACTTAGAATACATTAGGGTGCATTTTAGATTTCTAGTAGCTGAAGCATGCAAATGCTACTGCACTCCCTCTTGCTTAGACAATGTGATAGCTTAGTGTTATTTCTAGAAATTGCTGTTTCCCTGTGCTTTAAGCATTTGATTGGGATATTTATGTAGCCTTTTATTTTGGAATAATTTGTGTATGGTCTACTCATGTGGTTTGTATTTTTCTAATCTCTTTTAGATTTTGGAAATGAATCCTGAGGATGAAGCTGAGGAGGATGGTGCCAACATTGATTTAGACTCGCAAAGGAAAGGAAAATGTGTTGTTCTGAAGACCTCCACCAGACAAGTAAGAAACTTATTTGTCTTTTCATTTGATTCCTAGCTTTTACATCATATGAATCAACTGCTTCTTTTGTTCACCAAATAGTTAAGTTTGATTACACAATGAAAAGCATCTAACATATTAGGCATTGCCACGTTGGCAGTTGAAGTCAGCTTTATGTTGGAATGGAATAGTTTGGGTGCAAAGATGGTGTCAAAGGAATGTAATTCCAAAGCACAATTTGTTGAAGCAAGTTTAATTGGTTAAGTCTTGCAAAAATAAAAAGTTCTATACAGCAATTGTATGTTTATCCAGCAAGAAGAGTGTGCTCTCAATCAATGTCTTTGGTTTAGTGCAATAGTGTCTGCTTTGCATGTGTGGGATTGTGAATCTCTTACTGACTCAACTGTTAAACTTCCACAAATCTGCATGGATCATGTTTTATATTCGTACTTAAAAGTAATGAACCAATTTGTGAACTGCATTTTCCAAATCTTAAGCATGATTTTAAGTTCAAGAAAATAAGAAATCAAACTCATCGTGCAAAAAATTTTCTTTGTTTATATCTTGATTGCAGACTATATTCCTCCCTGTGGTTGGGCTAGTTGACCCTGACAAGCTCAAGCCTGGTGATTTGGTTGGAGTCAACAAAGATAGCTACCTTATACTAGATACACTGCCTTCAGAGTATGATTCACGGGTAAAGGCTATGGAGGTGGATGAAAAACCCACTGAAGATTACAATGATATTGGTGGTCTTGAAAAGCAGGTATGTTACTGAATAAATGTTGGAAGTTTTTGAGTTTCTTACCTGGTAAATGACAAGTTTATAACCAAATTGTTGTTTTTTTAGGGAATGTTAGCATAATTTGCATCATCATACAACAATAATGTAATGCTTCTGTGCTAATTTGCTTTTCTGTTATCTCTTATCCTTTGCATCTTATGCTATTGATGTAGATTCAAGAGCTTGTGGAGGCAATTGTGTTGCCCATGACGCACAAAGATCGGTTCCAAAAGTTGGGTGTTCGTCCCCCAAAAGGAGTTCTTTTATATGGACCACCAGGAACTGGGAAGACATTAATGGCTCGTGCATGTGCTGCGCAAACCAATGCAACGTTCCTGAAATTGGCGGGCCCCCAACTCGTCCAAGTAATTATTTCACTTGAGAAGCTCCATTGTGTATCATTGTGTGGTTTCTTTTTGTATGACCGTGCTAATACTGACAACTTCTTGTTCCTGTTTGTTCATTCCTGGAGTTATCTCTACAATAGCAATACATGTCTTCATTGTGTCTTCCATATGGTTGCATTTCTATGTGCGCATGAATGATTATTTTCTTGTTTTGAGTTGTCACTTTACAAAATGTGCAAGCCCATTGCTGGCATGCTTTTTAATTATTGTGTTGATCTAAAAGAGTTTGTTGGGGATAGCTATGGTGCATACAACTTTTTTACAGAAAGTTTTTGCACATTTTATTCCCACAACATTCTTTCCATTCCCCACCACACCTCTTGCAGGGTGATTAGTGAATGGTGGGAAAAGTGTATATAAAGTGCATAAAACACATACACATCTACCGTAGTCACACTCAAGTTTATTTACTGCATAAAAGATCTTGGAAAACCAAATTTTCTAAATGGAAGAGCATCCTCTCTCTTGTGAAGCGTCAGTTTTTTCAGCATAACATGTTTCTTGTAATGTAGCTGTCTGATTCCTAGAGCAAAACTTTTCTAATGTTAAGATTCTCACAAACTAATTCTTAAATGTCTCAAATCTCAATCCCTTCTGGACATAGATACAAATGTGTGTTGTGTATATGCTAGCATATATGTTCCTGAATCTCTTAGTAAGCAACTAAGCATCTTTTCCATATAATAATATAATGTTGTTATTGTACCGGCCAGTGATTTTCATCTTTCTGTCATTCAAGAGTTTTAATTCGTTAGTTTTTGTGTTGAAGTTTTGTCAGTTCTATGATGATTTTGATGTTTTGATTCAGGGGTTTGGCTATCATCTATTGCCTCATTATTTTCTTCATTGTATTCATTGCATGTATTGAAACAAAAGTTACATGGTTTAGCATTGGTTAGTGGTATGGTAAAATGTCAATTTGATTGTATTGCCATTTGATCCGTTAAAGAATCACAAATGAAATGTTGCCTTGTCATGTATGTCTATTTTATTTATTCTGTAGTTTTCTTGGATATAGTTTCTAGTAGAGGCATAATGCTATTCTTGTGGGCTTGTTCAGATGTTCATTGGTGATGGAGCAAAGCTTGTGCGGGATGCTTTTCAGCTTGCGAAAGAGAAAGCTCCTTGCATCATTTTTATTGACGAGATTGATGCAATTGGGACCAAGAGGTTTGACAGGTACGTCTTGTATGATGATTGTACCCCGTGCTTGGTCTTTATTCTTGCATTATTTTAGGCTGATGGTTTTACTGCGATGAAGACATGCTAATTTTTTTTTGCATAAGACTAGAATTCTCGTCGGCCTTTTAATCTAGTATAAACAAAACATTCTTATTGGAAAATGGAAATATACATTTCTGCTGTATGGTGACAACAAGTTTGCTTCATTTCATGACAGTGAAGTTAGTGGTGATAGAGAAGTTCAGCGGACTATGCTGGAATTGCTGAATCAACTGGATGGATTTAGCAGCGATGAGAGAATAAAGGTTAGGATGTGTTAATAATTGTTTCTTCATTGCATGCTGCTGTACATCACCTGATTGTTCCCGCCCTGATGGTTTGGTTGAGCTTTTCAATTTGTTGATCTAATTCAAGAATGGATGGTGTTGCCTTGCAAATGGAGAAGCCAAATTCATGCTTATGTTGCTTTTACGAACACCATGTACAACCATTGGCAATTACATTTTTAAATGGTTGCACTAGATATACTTAAGCATTCGTTGCGTTGCCATAATTTTATTGAGCTTCTGAAATTTCATATATCAGTAACTTTTTGGTAGCAATATTTTGAATCTATTTTAGAAGTTAGTTTATCAGTATTTTTTAATAATCTCATCTGCTTGATGGTGTATTATTGGTTAATTTGCAGGTCATAGCTGCAACAAACCGTGCAGACATCCTTGATCCTGCACTGATGAGGTCTGGTCGTTTGGACCGAAAGATCGAGTTTCCTCATCCTTCCGAAGAAGCGAGAGCTAGAATCTTGCAAGTAGGTTTCCAGAACTTGTGTCTACTTTGCCAAAGGCTGTTCGTCTGTTTGCTTTACTCAGCGAATCATGGTTTAACTAATGTGTTGTGTATGGTGTTATGCAGATTCACTCGAGAAAAATGAATGTAAATCCAGATGTGAATTTTGAAGAGTTGGCTCGCTCAACAGATGATTTTAATGGAGCGCAGCTGAAGGCTGTTTGTGTAGAAGCTGGTATGCTCGCGCTACGGCGAGATGCTACAGAGGTGTGGCTTCCTGTTCAATCTCGTAATTCCATGATATGTGCTTGTTATGGTTATGGAGCACCACAATAATCCATAGCTGGAATACTGCAATACTGGCAAAAGTAAAATAAATGAGCGGTATGCTAGTTATTACTTATCAGGGTGCAGCCTGACCAGCCTTCAGTGAGGAAAGATACAAAAATGTTTGGTTTCCAATCTCAATTTTTTTTAGATACTAGCCATGTTGCTTTGCCGGTTTTCAAACATTCCTTCATTCTAGAACCTTTTGAACTGGTGGTTTGGACCAGACCGTTAGTATTGTTTAGTGGTGATAGGTGGACTAAGTAAAGCTAAAATGGGAATATTTGCAAAATTGGCTAGAAGGGCTCTTAAGTTAAACGCTGCCTACTCAATGTCAACTGCCCAAGTCTACCTATCGTGTGTGTTCTTGTGGTAACACACTAGTTTTGTGTTTTTGCGTATCACTCAAGTAGCATTCTGCTTCCGGCCTTGTGTTGCTTTGTCCTTGCAAAGTATATCATGGTTTATGGTTTCTGCTCACAGGAAATAGTTTTTACAAGGCAAATTTCTGTGATGATCCTTGCACGTAACCCAAACTAGAATCCAGACTTACATTTAGTAGTTTTTAATAGGCAATATTTCCACAGCATGTTGAGTTTCTTTCTGGCAGTTCATCACAGGATCGTTGTGCTCTACTTTTCATTCTTAGATGAGCTTTATGTTGATTATTGTTGATCACCGTTCGTGGTTTCTGACCTTGATGGTTTCTTGCGCAGGTGACGCATGAGGATTTCAATGAAGGGATTATCCAAGTACAGGCCAAGAAAAAGTCGAGCTTAAACTACTACGCTTAATAAATTATGCTAGAAATTCTGAGGACCCTGTAGTTGTTTGGATAATCTAAGATATGGTTTTACGTTTGATTTGAGATGTAAGTTTTAACACTGTCAGATCTTTACATCAGCATCTTACTTGACGAAACAACAATGTTTGCTTATTTACCATGGATGTTGGACGAGAAATGAATTCATTGATACAAGGGGCACACACGTTGTCTTATCTTTGACACCACGAGTGTATGCATGGACGGATGAACGAAGCGACTAGACGGCACAGCCATGTGCAAGTTTATTTATTTTTCCCTGTGTGGATGCAATGTAGAAATCTAGAAATTCTGAAGAAGCAATTTGCCCCATGGAATGTGAGATTGCTGAGAAAGCGATCCTTTGGTTTAAATATCCTTAGGTTTAAGAATGCCATCCTGTGCAGGAATTTTAGAGGAATGGGTTTACATGGGTAATGGCCTGATGCTGCGGCTTCTATTGTGGTTACGCATGCTAACAGTCATGATCGCCATGGACTGAAGACACCAAACATGTTCAAATTATACGTGCTACAGGTCAGATAATCATCAACATCACTTGCGAGACTTGTGAAATGAAATGCATCATATGTTCATACGCATATAGTAGCAGTGTAGTATACATATTACATGTCATGAATCGTGTAGCTAATTTAACGCAGGCATGTGAACTCAAACATGCATTGCAGTGAAACATGCACGGACATGTAATGGGAGTAGATCGATTCATCGCCTCTTATTGCAATGTTGATAGTTCATACAAACAAACTTGCGAAATTAAGACTGAACAAATACCAAGATAAAACACCAACATGAAATGAGAACACATAGATGTTTGATATTGCAATGTTCAGAGAAACGAAGCTGTCGACTTCCAACACTACTACTTGACCAGTTGAGCCACGTTGTCTTCTACGAGGTTTCCATCTTCCGGGGGCCAAACCACACCAACTAGTACATGCTGCCCATCCATTGCTGAGGAAGAGAAGCTCCATGACCAGCAGCCACGAAGCTCCCTGCCCCTTCCGTCGGAGCAGCAGCAGCTGAAACCATCGCCTGTTCACTCCATGCCTGACTGGCCTGAGGGCGGTGCAGCAAAGGCGGCTGAAAAAGAGAAGCTCCATGGCCAGCAGCCACGAAGCTCCCTGCCCCTTCCGTCGGAGCAGCAGCAGCTGAAACCATCGCCTGTTCACTCCATGCCTGACTGGCCTGAGGGCGGTGCAGCAAAGGCGGCTGAGGAAGAGAAGCTTCATGGCCAGCAGCCACGAAGCTCCCTGCCCCTTCCATCGGAGGAGCAGCGGCGGCGGCGGCAAGAGCAGAAACCATCACCTGCTCACCCCTTGCCTGACTCGCCTGAGGACGATACAGCACAGGCGACCAGATCCTCGCAAGATCCTCCAAGAAGGAAGGGTTTGGAGGCAGGCCAAGGCGCGGGTCGTAGTTGACGCCGGCGAAGGCGAACGCCCGCGAGGCGAACTCAGGGTTCATCATCCAGCGGTTGCCGTCCTCGCCCACGACACTGCGGCGCTGCCTCTCGGCGGTGGCGTCTTTCCTCTCCATCTTCTGGAAGTACTTCTGCGCGTGGCTGGAGATTTGGACCGGAGACCTGGTGGTGACGAGGTGCTTGGACATGCTCTTCCATTTGCCGCGCCCGAAGACGCGCAGCCCTTGGAGAAACAGGCTGCAATACCCAATTAACATGAAGAAGTGATCAGCTTGTTGATCAAAAGAGAAACAGATTCTTTTCTTTTATGTTAATTTTTTTTGAAGCTAGTAGCTGGTTATGAATAGGAAGTAATGCTCACCCAAGCAAGCCAAAAAAAAAGAACTTAGGAGATGAAATGATTGGATAATTAATATTTTTGGTGAATTTTCATCTATAGGGATCTGTACAAAATCCTAGTTATTTCAACAACACATGTTTGTTAATTAATTATGAAAAACTCAAACCTATACGGGTAAATATTAATTTCATAACAACCATAATTGTCTTATATATAACCATGACCAAATAATTAAACGTGCTATCCTACTATAAACAATCGGTTCTTGGCAACAAAAAAAAGAAAGACGGCACTACCAGTTACCCCAAGGGTTTTGATAAGTTTCATCCGGATGTTTTCTTAGTAACCATCATCCAAATTCTGGACCATTGGATTTGCTTTCAGATCGATGCACACACCCCCTGAATTAGAGGTGGGTTGATCCTACGGATGTGTGTTTTGATCGTACGGTCCAAAGTTTGGATGATTTTTAGAACAAAAACATCCGGTTGATGCTATACACTCCTTATTACCAATCGGGGCCATCGTAGACTCTCGTGGAAAGAAGCCTAATATGAATATGAATATAATTTATTCATATAATTTTAATGGAGCACCATACCCACCTATTGTTTAAGGTTGAGAAGAAAAAAACAAGGTTGAGAGGGCACAAAAAATGAGAAAAAGATCATACGATAAAGGAATAGGTATATCCATGAAAGCGAAAAATACAAAAAAAAAAAAAACTAAACCTCCTGATTTCTTAATTAATACTTGACTGCATGCTTAATCACTATACATGAAAGACGCGTCACGCATCTCCAAAACAATGCAGAGCAAACAAACAAGAGGTGCATGTATACTTTTCCTTTTTTTAAGTTGCACAAATATTGAAGCATGAATGAAAGTATACGGTGATTACTTAATTATCCATTCGTTTGCTTTAAGATTTGTGCAATTTATATTAGACGGCAAAGCAAAAGCACTCCTCAACCAACAAATAAAAAACCTAATTAAGGTGAAGGATAGCGCGTATGTATATAAAGAACCTGTGTTCCTGTGCTGTCCATGGCATCCCCTTTTGCGGCACCACCGGCCGACGAATAATATTGGCTTGGTTCTCCAGCACCTCCACCTCTTTCTCCACGACCACCGGCACCTCCAGCGTCTCCACCTCTGCCTCCTCCGTCCCATTCTCCTGAACCACCACCGGTGCCTCCTGCGTGTCCATCCCTGCGTCCACTACTTCATCCTCCTCAACCACCACCGGTGGTGGTGCCTCCTGTGTTTCCGTCGCCATCTCCATCTCCTCTAATGGATAGTCAAACAACAAACCCTCGGCATCGGCCATGGCTTCCTCCTCCGAAACCCCAAAGCTGTCACTCACGAGGGTGCTCTTAGGATCAACAACGTTGTGCATGTCGCTGGTGGCGCCATCCCGGCTCTTCTCTTGGCCCTGCACCATACGACCCTCCATGACGAGATCAACGTACAAGCCTGTTACCTCTTGTACGGTCTTCCGAGGGAACAGTTTATGGAGATTCTCCGTGACACAGTTGTGCTGCTTCGCGTTCGGCGCCTCATCCCCGTCATCATCGTTGCTGCTGCTGTTGCGGTGGCGGTTGCCATTGAGACTGGCGATGAGTGACCTAGCTTCTTCTACCTCAGAGATGGTCCATTCCACAGCCACTCTTGAATCCATGGGAGCTTTGAATACCACACAGAGAGCTAATATTACGGAGAGGGTTGATATGGGAGAGCGAGGAGTAGGGTCAGGTATTTATAGGCTGTGTGGCGCATCCATTTGCCTCGACTGATTAATTGTAAACCATAAGTGCTAGCGATATACTCCTATATAGCGTATCTTTAATGATAATATATATGGAAGATATCACCTATTTGATATTCATATCTAGACATATAAATTGCCGAGATGTAGAAATGGCATAAACATTTCTCATCAATGTGGTGCCACTCGATCGCTAGATCGCTAATTCAACGATAGAGATCTTAAGGGCTACCCTCAGTGTTTCACGAAAGATGCTAGAAGCTTCTCTCGTACCCGCTCATCCAGTCACAAAAGATATACTTAATAAAACTATACTTTTTCGATAGTTCCTTTGATACAAAGCTATACATACTATTTTCACGTGTTCAATCTAAATATTGAAAAAGATATCGATACCCAAAGTTTAGAAAGTTTGATTGTTTGCACCCAAAATGACATTCTTTTGTGCCTGAAGGCAGTATATGCAAAGGCAGTACCAGGGGGTGCCGGGGTATGCCCTAACACCCCAAAATTTTTAAAATTTGTATAAAATTACCTTTTTGATTTGTCAAATTTGTTTATTGAATTAGTTCCAATTTTGATGGTTTAGGATTTTTAAGACCTTAGAACTATTTATATTGTGTTTTAACAAATTTCAAATATATGTGTTGGATTTATGATGTTATGAAATAATTGTAAAAGACTACAGTGTTGTACTGTGAAGTGTGCACCTCTAACGAAAAATTTCTAGTTCCGCCACTGAGTATAGTATATGTTAATATAATTGCCACTGAAAACATAGTCTAATGGTCTGAGAAGCCTTTACCGGCAAATAAATGCCATTTCTGCCACCCCACAGTAGGGAATCCGACCCCATATATAGTAGAAGCAGGAGATACTTCACGTTAGGGCTAGATGATCCATAATTAAAAGACCTACAGTTAACCCTGCAGCTTATAGTTTAATTTCAAGAGATTTGATGCAGATGAGTTGGGATGGTTCCATCGTTACATGGGCATGCCATGCTCTATATATGCTCCTCTTCTGAACATGTTATATCTAGAATACCCCTAATTAAGAATCTGGCTGAATTAAATCAGTCTTCGTAAATAGTACAAGCTTCTTTTGTAAGGAAAATAAGTATCTCTACTATTAATTAAACACCCTATGTTACATATATAAATGATCCATGAATGCTGTGAAGTAGAGTATATCTTTTTCTCAAGATATTGTAATTTGTACGCATTAATTTGGCTTACTGCATATATGAGCCAACGCTGTAGATGGACGGTTCAGCATTAATGCATTCTGACCTGCAGCAGTCCATGCATGGTTGACCTAGTTTTTTTTTTTTTTTAAAAAAAACAATTATAGATAATCCACCAATGACGATGTGCATCTTTTCTCAATATTTTCCATGTCTTAAAAATAATAAAGATTTTCTATGGAACACTTAATTATATGCACGATAGCCATAAGTTATTAAACTTGGAGACTTAGGGCCTGTTTGTTGTAGAAAGCAGTTTTTAAAATCTAGATTGTTAAAAGCTAGAGGTTGAAAAGCTGATGGCTGTTTGGCAACCCAGATTATAGTATGTTTGGATTGCTGTTTCTGCGTGGCAAAAGTCTGTTGTACCATCGACCTGTTTTGTTGCCTTATTTTCATGTTTTCGCGCTTGTATCTTATTTATAAAATGCTGGAAATGCATAATTACATAGCAAAAAATATATCATTCCTACAAGCTTGAACTCTTGTCCATACAAAATATTTTCATACACATAAACTACTCTCTCATATCAAACAAAGCATTGGCAAGGTTATCACGAAAGACATTCATATTCCATCTTCATCTCCTAATTCACCATTGCCACCACTCTCCTGAGATGCAGGTGCTTCGGGCATTGGCATATAGTTTTCATCTTGATCACACATGTCGAAATCTTCATCACTCATAGCACTATCTCGAATGAAGTTATGAAGAGTCATACATGCAAGTATTATTATTGTTTGCTTTAGCATAGGATAACTTGGTAAGTCCAATAAAATTCTCCACTTCATCTTCAAGACATCAAACGAGCGCTCAATCACATTGTGAAGAGATGAATGCAAATGGTTGAATACCTCCTTCTTTCCACTAGGATGTGGGCCTTGACGAAACTCTGGTAAATGGTACTTTGTCCCTTTGTATGGAGCTAGAAAACCCACTCTATTAGGATAGCCCGAGTCAACAAGATAAAATTTTCCTAAGAGAAATAGCTTTGATAAATAAACAACATATATGGTACAAAGGGAATATGTGAATATACCATGTGGAGGAAATGGGAACTTATCTGCATATTTATTTAAAGCCTCATTGAACACCCTCATGTCATGTACTGATCCGGGCCATCCCGCAACCACAAAAGTGAACCTCATGTCAAAGTCACATATTGCCAACACATTTTGAGTGGAGTATTCATGGCGTCTGACATGTTGAACCAACTTTGCTAAAGGCACAACAACGGGTATATGAGTCCCATCTATTGCACCTATGCATTTATTGAAATGTGGTGCAAAACGAGCGCCTTGAACTCTTGGATGCACCATCGTAAATTCTGGGTCCTTTGGTTTGATAAGATCATTTGAGATAAGGTAAATACTATCCAATACTTCATTGAATTTCCTACTAATTGTTTCTTTGGATCTCTCAAACCGGTTTTTAACTTGCCTAAATGGCTGAGGAGCACCAATAATCCATAAAAACATGCCTAAAGCTTCAATAGAACTCATCTTGATACTTGACTCCAAGCCATAAGATGACACCAACAAGTTATGTAGCCTATTAAAAAGTGGTGGTCTCATCTTAAACATGTCGTAGCAAGATGATGAAACATTAAGGGTATTCATAACCCAATCATGACCGGAAACAACAGGTTGCCTTCTGTTAGACTTGTTCAAAAAAGTATCAACATAATACATACCAAATGCTAATATTATTGATCAATATTGTTCAATCATATTAAGTTGTTTTCTTGCAACCTTGTGAGACCCCGAATCGGCTATCCGGAACCTCCTGTGTATTTCTGTACTAGTCCCAGATCAGTTGCTAGTACACACAGTCAGACAGTGATGAATCATTACCGAACAGTACGAAATAAAATAATAAACATTAAGTATCAGCCACATGGCTATTTATTACATCATAAGGTCACATTACCCGAGTTCACGGCAGCGGAAATAAAACAATGAGTAACAAAATCCAAATAACACCACAGGCGACGACTAGGAACGCACGCTCAGTTATCTTGGCGACCTTCATCAAACTCCTCGGCATAGAACTCTCCATCTTCAATTGCATCCTGGTAGTTTTCTGAAGACAACATTTGCGTAGCATGTGAGTACAAAAGTACTCAGCAAGTCTGGGAAAGTATGCACATATAGGGCTTTCCAAGGAAGGCTTATTATGGTTCTTTTGCATAAAGCTAAGTTTCATCAAACCATATGACGAGTGCACATACCATGGGTACCCCCATCAGCCCGGAACCACGAACGGGCTGACCTCCTTAAAAGCCCAGTTTTGGCGAAAGGCCCATGGGCCGCAAAGAGTGGGTCTGGCCCCTGTTTGGAACCAGCCCCGAGCGGTCGGCTGCCTCCAACCCCTTAGGTCGGAGGGCGCGGTCGGTCGGCTCCACCAGCGATCGAGTGGTCAAGACCCGCGATGACGTCAGTGCCAATCGCCACAGATACAACGCCCTCTCGACGTCTGCAGACGGGTAGGCGGTCCCTTCCCGAGGATGTCAGAGGACGTGCCAAGAAGTCAAGTCCCGGTCCCATCGTCACTGACACACCACGGAGGAGAGCGCCCCCTCCCGAGGCCAAGCTGAGGTCAAATACAATTAACTGCCGAAGCTGACGTTCGTACAGAGCAGTGCGTCACCCCGTTAGCCCGGCCGAAGACCCCCTGCTGCAGGACTACCAACCAGCATGGGGATAGTCGGAGCCCGGTTGGACGACAAGACGGAAGACCAGACTCCAAGGCGTACAGTACCCCTTCCTTTTTCTCTCCAAACTCCAATGTAACCTGCCGCCTCCGGGTATATAAGGAGAAGCAGGGCTCCGGGGGGAGGGGCGATCAATCAAGCAGGAAAGCAAAAACCAATCGAGCACAAGGGAGATCGATCTTTCGAACCCCTGTCTCGTCTGTAACCCTTGGTTCATCTCACGGAAATAATACATCCCAACGGCACGAACTGGAGTAGGGACATTCGGCCCGAACCAGTATAAACCCCTGTCTTCCTGAGTCAACCATTCGAGGAGAGGGAGCGCGCGACCCCCACTAACCAAAAATTCATATTGCCGGTGCACGAAACGCCGACACCATACTTAATAATAATTTTCATAAAGCGCATTTTAACAATTATTTTAGCAATTGAAGTATTTAATAGTCTAGTGAAGGTTCTATCCACCCTCACCAGTATAAAGGCTCTATCCTCCACATCTTAAAAGATTATAGTAATCCAATTCATGACTCTATCCGTCATGATCAAAACAGGCTCCATCTACCTGGTTGGCTCAATCCGCCAATTGAACATCCGAGAGTTCTAACCACTCCCGAACCCCAAAACAAAACCTTATTTATTTTCAAAACCAAAACCAAACTCTACCAGTATGAAAGCATTCTTCGCTTTGCCTTTGACCGTAGGCACGGCTATTCGAATAGTTTTAACTCTGCAGAGGTGTACAACTTTACCCACAAGACATGATCTTCTCTTAATGCCTCCGGATTAACACACTTCCTTTGGTATGCCGGCAGAGAGATCATGACAAGGCCTTTACAATGTATACACCTAACCCGATCCACCCGCTGAGGTTTCACCGCTGTTAGGGTTCCCTCTACCCAGTACAGAAACCCCCTCTTGCGCCGTGTGGGAAAAACGACTCGCCTCCATCTGGCGCCCACATTCCACCAACTGATGAGTCTAAGTTAGGTTTCTACAAATTATTTAGCCAGGTCGTACCCATTATAGACATGTGGTTGTACGGTTATGCTTAGAATGGACAGTCATAAGCGTCGGTCCTTAATTGACTTGGGGCGGTACTTGCACAATAAAAACTAGTGCTCCATCCGCACCCGCCCGACATTCCATTCCGCCCAAGTCCAAATCATTTTTCATTTTATTTTTATTTTATAAAACAGTAGCAAATATTTTGCTACAATTTCCAAATCACACTTTAAATCATAATTTTGATATAATCCCACCTGTGGGTCATTTAATCAATTTTTGCACTAAGTACAACTACCGTTCTAATCAACAAGGGTCACAATATTGATTAGGCATGATATAGCAAAGTGTCCTAGGGTTACAAGTAAACATGGATATCAACAATCAAGGAGATGATAGCAATTCGGAATAACTAACAGTCTATACTTGACATACGGTTATAAAGATAGCAATGCATGGTATAAAACATTATAAAACATTTGCAAACATGGGATCGAAATGTGTCAAGGAGACTTGCCTTCATGCGCATCAAAGGTCTCGGAACCTTGAAGTTTGGCGGCGGGGTCGGTGGGATTCTCGGCTACGCGCAAAACGGTACAACGAATAAATAACAATAAAATAAATAAAATCCAAAAATTATAAAAATTATACTGGCAAGTAGATCTTGAATTTAAATGAATTTAGGAATTTGAACGGAGTGAATCGGAGTTCGAACGGAAAAGATATGAGCGTTCGAAGTCGAATTGGAAAGAAAATCCCAGGAAAAAGAAAAAGTTACTGTAGCTACGGTAAATCGCGAATTTGGCATCCAGAACAGAGCTCGCTGAACCTAGGGTTTGAATATGGGGAACTTACAATGGAAGGGGTGGCAAGATGGAAGAAGGTAAGCCCCAGAAAGGTCTCGACGATGCGAATCCAATGGTGGTGTCGGATCTTGAAAAGGATTACCGGAGACGACGAATTTGATGACGAACGGCGGTTCGACCGTAGCGATTCAAACTCAAAATTCAGATTCAAACTTTGAGGAAACCTGAAATTGATTGAGGGGTTATGATCTTGACATCCATACGCACACAATGGATCAAACGGAATCGAGTTTGACTCACCGGAGCGAGAGATAGGATGGCAAATGCGAAGAATGACGGTGGAGGTCGTCGGTTTTCGCAATCTTCTGGGCAAAAGAAGAGTGATAGCACCAGGAAGAGGACTCCACCACGAAGCTTTGAGAGGTGGAACCGTGCGAATTGGAGTTGAAACGGCCGAGTTATTGCCATTTAAGCCATTTTCGGTTTTTGCTTAATTGTTCAAATTCCGACGAGATTTAGGGCTAATGAATGTGGGGAATGGAAACTCCTCGCCGTTACCTTTTCAACGAACCCGATCATGTAAGATTTGGTGCATTATTGCGAGAGTTATGATTGTTTAAAGCTTGAATACCATGTATGGAAGGAGATAGACTTTCTCTGGTTTCTTCCATCGTGAGGAGGTTGAAGATGAACAGTGCACGCACACGTGTCACCTTCCGGTTGGTCGGAGTAAGTGAAAGACAATCGCGCGCAAGAAAAATAGCAAAAATAGTCTAAAAATCTCGGGAAAATTTCCAAAAAATATTAGGGAATATTTGGAACTCAATAAAATTGGTTTCATGGAATTTGGATGAAATTTAGAATTTAGAATATTTCGGGACAATAAAAGGGTATTTGACAAAACGCCGTGAGCGATAAAATACCAGAGAGTTTCCAAAAATCTTGGGGAAATTCCCAAAAAAAATTTGGAATATTTGGAACCTAATGCAATAGGTTTCGTGATTTTTGGAGCATTTTGGAACTCGGGTGGAATTTCAGGTACGGACCGGAATCCGGAAATTCGATTTTTCGTACGAAGGAAGAATGAACTCCAATTTTGGAAGGATAGAGATGCCAGGGTAATCTAAACACCGAGGAAAATCCAAATTTTGAATTTAATTTGTTTAAATTAGATTTTGACAGAAGACCGAAATTGGGGATGTTACAAACCTCAAATGCTTCATCCTCATCGTCACTTTCGGATGATTCCATCTACAAATAAATTCTGTACAATGCAAGCCAAATAATTATATAAACAAGGAACAAGGAACAAATTGAAGAAATGAAATATTATATAACCATGTTTCAAGCGAAATGTGCAACCAAATTATTACATAGCCATTGTTCTAGCGAAATGTGCAACCAAATTATTACAAATTGTTCAAACAAATTGTTTAAGCAAAATAAATTAACACAACAAAATATATAAAACTAATAATAGCCTTCCTTCTTGCACCACAACTTCAACCAAGCAAGCCTCCCTTCCTTGGTCGTTAAGGTGCGGAACACATCACGATATTCAGCTTTGACAAAAAGTTGGCTAGCCATGAAATGCTCCACACTCCCTTCTGTTGCCCCGGAATCCACTACTAAGGACATCACTTCCTTAATGACCTCAAACCTCATATCACCTTGCATAACCTTATTGGCTACAGAACTATTGGATTGCATAGTATCCCACATGGCCTTCATAATCTTAACCATAGGATTCTTTACTTTCTTGTTTGGGCTTGTTTGCTTGGTACTACTACCTCGCTTCAATGGATTGCTACAATTTGACATGTGGTCCTCTCGATCAATTTCTTCATCCCCCTTTCTGATTCCTTCTCCAGGAACACAAGAAGAAGAACCATCCACTGCAGTAAGATCAAACATGATTTGAAGATTCTCAAGACACTCTGGTGGACCATTCTTAAGCTTCCTCCTTTCTGCATGATTTTGAAAAAATTACATAGCCATTGTTACTTGTAATGTAAATGTATATGCAAATGATTGGCATCAATTTGTTAAATAGTACCTTTGTGTTATCTTTCCAATAATTCTCACTTGTTGTCACTGTTCCTTTAGCACTGTCCCATCCCAGTCCATTGTCTTTGTTAAGCCTTAGCCAGAAGTTGTATAAACCCTTAAGTGCATCCCACCTGTTTTTCAATTGGGTTCTAGAATGTTGTAAACCTGTCCTTAACAAGTACTTCTCAGCTATGTTCTTATAGCCTCTAGTTGTCATAACTCCAATGTGCCTATTCCCATCAACTATTTCCTCAACACAAATTTTACAGAACGTTGCATTGTTGCAAGAATTCCAATCTGCTTTGTCAAACTCATCCATCTATTGCATACAAAAAATTTATTGACAAATGAGCACACATATATGTAACCTGGAAATAGACCAGAAAAGTTTCTACACTCTATAGGATTAAAAACATTAAATTCGATTAGTACCTCCATTCATATTTTCGGCGTTCTGTTATATGTATTTTTGCAAGAATTTTTTTGCTAGTGAAGCAACATCAATGATTGATTGTTTTGTGCAGTGATTGCCTAAGAAATTATATGCTTAATGGAATTGTATCATGATGATTCATGAGTTCTATCTTTTTTTTGTCATTTTTTGTCACTCAGAAAGTAGGTGCTGATATGCCAACCTGACAAGATATAGATTGATTATCAGGTTGGAGAGGTGAATGATTTTCTTCCATTTCAGCAGCACATAACAGAAGCGGCTAAGTTTTGCCAGTGCATACAAGGTACTACACACATATATACTGCCCCCTATTCCTAAAATGCAAAAACAGCAGCACATTAAATCCTCAAGAACCCAATAGGGTACACAAATTTAGTTGATGCATCACAGGCAGATCCACACATAAGCATACATTGGTTAAGTCACAATTAAAATAAATAGGGCCATACCATATAAGAGACACTATATACACATACTTTTTATCACAATCTACCTAGGACCACTGCACACACATACTTCGTATCACAATCTACCTAGGACCTCCCTTCTGAATATTGTCCTCCTCAATCACATAAGAACAGTATTAATCAACAAACTAAAATTAAGGAGCATAGCTGAAGCTAAGAATTGATGCAATACTCAGGTTAGGGCGTGATGATCATGGCATAAACCAATTCAAATCGTTCTCTACATAGACATGAATGTATTCTTCTTATGCTCGCAATACATACATCATCACTAAATAACTTAACCACATGCATACAAATCGACAAATATTCATAACAGAAGCGGCTAAGTTTTGCGTGTCAAATCCTATTTCAAGTTTTTTTTTTGAAAGAGCCTTCAAATTAAACTAAAGTTACATAACAAGGTTTAATTTACTAGTACCTAGTGATGAAGCTTTCCAATAAAGATTTTGTAATTAGGTAAGTTTTCTAATAAAGATTTTGAAATTAGTTTGATTTCAACTTTTGATGGAATGGAAGCATCACCATTTCATGGGTGGCTACTGTTAAAATGCTGCTATCAATTCATAAAGCTGAATTATACTTGTGAGCCAGCAAGTCTTTTTCACTGTCCCAAAAAGAATGTTGCCACAGTAGTTTCAGCATTGCAGTTCGGAGGAGAACCAACAGCTTTACATTGAACTTATGTACTGTAAATTGATTTATGATATATAATCCAACTGAAATTTTGTACTGATGTTGAGGACATGTTCATTGCTCATATCTCGGCAATGGATGGCCTGGTAAAGTTTTCATATGCAACCATCTAAATATCTCAGCAATGGATGACCTGGTAATGTTCATTACTGTAATGCAGTTCATTGGATTCATTGGATTATTACCTCTGAATCGGTGCCGCATTGGGGATGGAGGGCGTCGCGCCGTCGGGGAAGGAGGGCACCGCGCCGAGGATCGAGGGTGCCGCGCCTGGCCGCAGGGGAAAGAGGGCATTGCGTCGGGCCAGCGCGCCGAGAACGGAGGGTGCCGCTCCGCCGGGGAAGGACGCCATCACCGCACCGCCGGGGAAGGAGGGCGACGCGTCGCCGGGGAGGTCCTCCATGTCGGCTAGGGTTAGAGATTTTTTGTTTGGCTCGGGCGTGAAGGAGTCAGGACTCGCGTGAACAGTGGGGCAATGGTGGGTAATTTGATTGTAATTGGATGGATATTATGGTCTTTTGCAAAAAAAATGCTGAGGAAAGCTCCTCCAGAGTGGATTGTGGGATTGCTACAATCTGACTTCCAGATTGTTACAATACAAATTAAAAGTTTCCTGTTTGTTGACTTCCCAGATTTTAAAAGCGGCTTTCTACAATCTCCAGCCGAAACAAATAGACCCTTATGAATTAAGTTACCAAACATGCATATATAAATGTAAACACAATATGGTGGCATACATGGTAGCCATGAATTTGGGAATATGAAATGAAGGCACCAAACATGTATTATTACAGTAAGAGCTTTTTCATTGTACCCTAGCTTGGGGCTCTTCTACAACTACAAATTTAAATCTAACCACTGATTCACTAGGCGACAAATTACACATGGTAATTCCATTTTAATTCAAAATTATTTATAAAGGTAATATAGATGAACTTTATAAATCTTAAAGTTATCCTATCTAAACCAACACAGCTTAATTTGACATGTTCTCGAGACCCAAGTCTTAGCACCATTGCCTCTACATCTCATCCTTGCCTTTCATCCTTATATATTCGGGTCATTAGATGCATGTCTAGAATTTATGGCCCTATTTGATAGAGCTCCAGATTCCAGCTTTACCCCAGAGCTGAAACTTGTAGACTGAAATAAAGTGACTTAAGTTTATAATTTTATTCTAAAATGTAAACAAAATGACACACCTAAACACTCTTAATATACCCACAACTCTAGCTCCACAAATTTGGTGAAGCTAGGAATAGCCAGTTCAACCAACTCCAAGAATTTGGTGAAGTTGAAGTTTTGCCAAACACCCCCTATATAGCAGCAGTAGCTTTGGTGCATATTGAGCATGTGATTAAGTTCGATCCCAATAGATCAAATAGAACAATCATGTATACGCACGCAATATGCTTAAAAGAACAAAAGATCAAACAAAATATTTACTCTTTAAAAAAGTACAAGCAGAGAGAAAGCTTTGAACACCAGCACAGATTATCGCTAAACTAGGAAATCGATCGCAACAATTGCATCAAATTTGAGAAATTATAAATCAAATGCTATCAATTAAGCTTCGCAAATTGAGAATGCATCTATGCTCATAATGTAATGTTCATGTACAATCATAATGCATAGATCTGCGAAATAAAAGGTTACAAAATTTAATAGGGGAATTACACAATTATTGACTCCCCCAACACAAACTACTTGAGCCGCACTGTCTTCAACAAGGTTGCCATCTTTTGGAGGCTAAAGCTAAACCAAACCATGCATCCAATGCATGTTGTTCATCCATTGTTTAGCAGGAAGATAGGCTCATGTTGACCATCAAGCACAAAGTTCCCTACTGTCAGACCTTGGAAAAACAATTCTGAATTTCTCTGTTTATTCTGTACTAGTCCAGAAAAAACTAGTATACATAGCAAAATGATAACATAGCATATCCAACACAAAGTTTTATTTATTTGATTATCAAAGTTTACAGTATAAATGGCGTGCAAGCCAATATAAAATAACACAGCGAAAGTAAAATAAACCTTAGTATAATCCAGAAAATTTGCCACAGGTAATCGACTAGGGACACAGCCTAGTCCAACTGGTCCTCACCATCATGGAACTCCTCCTCTGAAGCAGCAGATTAAGTAAGGGTGAGTACAAACGTACTCAGCAAATCACACCGAAATATGCAATATAATGTATAGGCAATAAAGGAAGGTTATATGGTTCATGTAAGCATAAAGCAACAATTTTCTAAATATTCTAAATAATTTCAAATTGCAAAATTTTAAAGAAACTTGAATTTATACATTTTCAACTCAGGAATCACTCCTGGAATTCTCCAATTTTTACCCCTGATAGACTCTTTCCATCCCAACTACATTTTTATAAACTCAAATTTTAAACTTAACAAATTCTAGTCTGTGAATGGCTTGCTCGACGTGCCCATCACCTTATCGTTTCGACGATTTTCGGATGAACAGTAAAATTCGATAATCGCAAAAATCGAGCCGAAAATCGGGCGAAAATCGAAAAAATCGGACAAATTCAAAAACCAAAATTTTTGAATTTTTTTCAAAAATCATGGAAAATCAACGATTATCGATGGAAAATCGACAACTATGTTGATTTTTTTGCGTGGTTGGCTTTTGTAGCGATTTTCGACGAAAATCGATTAATTTCCACCGATTTTCGACCGGTTTTTGACACGTAAAATTTTTTGAATTCTTGATTTTTTTTTTTGAGCCAAACCGATTTATCGACCGGTTTTTGAGATCGAACCTCAGCACTACGGGCGAAAATCGCGAAAATCGCACGAAAATCGTCGATTTTGTAAACCCTGGGTCCGGTCCGTGATCTTGGCCATGTTTCTACTTTGCTGTCGATTCTCTTCCACAGTCCATGTCAATCCATCTACCAATTGACCTCCTACGAGTTACGACTAATGTGAGGCCATGACGATCCAACCTGACACCATCGTTCGGGTGGGATTTCTCGAATATCCTCGTTGATTGGTAAACACGCGCATCACATTCTCACGTCGGGCTTTGCAGTTCCATGGCTTCGGCTTACTGGGCTCCTGCACTGCGCATGACTGCCGACGCTGGGCTACCGGTGCGGCGGCGCCTAGCACCGCAGTGACGCCCGCCGCACGGCACAGGAGTGGAGGGGTGAGATGGCACAGGCAGAGACAAGTTTCAAAATCTCGTCGAAATTCGGCGAAATTTTGGATTTCGGGTCCCTTCGAATTTTATAATTCCGGTGAAATTAAAAAACCCTAAAAAAAATTTAAAGTGCTACAGTGCATTAATATCTCGCCGATATTTCGGTGAAGTTGACCAAAATCTTGGTAAAATTGACCGAGATTTGTATAAAAGTTGACCGAATTTAACCGTAATTGATCAGATTTGACCGGATTGAATTCTTCACGTCATTTCCCATGTGGGACAGTCGGTAGATCATAATTTCCGCGAAGTTGAAAAAACCCTAAAAAATTGAAAGTATGATAGTACCGGATAATTTCGCCAAGATTTCAGAATTTTGTACGAAATTTCGTTTAAATCAACCGAAATCTCGGAAATTTCGGTTAAAAAAACCGGACTCAAATTTTGCTTTTCGAATTTCGTTCGGATTTTGTCCGAAAAAACGAGATCTCGGCGAAAAATCGGATTTCGGTGAGCGACGAGATTCTACCCTAAACCGAAATTTTGAACCCTGGGCAGAGACGTGTGCGGCGCAGACAAAACGAGATAGAGGTTCTGGCTTTCGAGGGACGCACAGGCCGTGGCTGACATGCTACGGATTCGCCGTAAATCTCTTCGCGAATCATGAATCAAATATGTCACCATCTACCAATTTTGAACTGATGTAGAGTACAAAATTTATTTGAGCAGTGTTTTATGCTTTTCCTTTCAATACAAGTTGCACAAATTTTAAAGCAAACGAATGGGTAAGTAATCACTATCTATCATTCATTCCTGCTTTAATACTTGTACAAATTTAAAAAAGAAAAGCGAAGCACCTCTAAATTTATATTCGTAGCAAAAATTGAAGGAAAAGGCAATGAATGGTAAACTCGAATCCTGTACCGTGACAACTCGGATCAACTGCATTTCTGATATGTACCCAAAGTGTGGGTGGGAGAGCGGCACCATGGCGGCGCCAACACGTGCGTCGCGTAGGAGGAAGATGGCGCGGCGCGGGCGTGCTTAGGAGGGCGACAAGGCAGGCCAGCATCCGCCGTGCGTTTCCCCTGGATGATCAGAGCGATCCTGCTCGAGAAACAACACGTTTTAAGACGAACAATCTCCACATACCGTATATGATATGTTAACTAGTAGTGTAGTACAGGTAAGCTGAGCTCATGTACATCCGCAAGAACAGTACTATCTACAGAATAAACACAACATGAATACCGAGTTCTTTCAGAGCTACACATACTACAGACATGTTTAGTTCATATACTAAACTTACTATGCTTTGTTGTAGTTTTTTTTTGGGGGGGCCAAATTTGGTTAAAATTAGATCATCAAAATTGAAGCCACACTTTGGCCAGTAAAATAAAGTTTGCTATACTTTTTTGAGCCAATGACGCGTGAGACCTGAATGGCAAGAAAGAATCTTGTCACAAGTGTGGCTATAAATCAAACATATGTCTAACTCGATGTGTGGCAAATTATGATAATGTTTGGCTATGAACCAAACAGCCCTGTATTAAATCTAGAACTTTTCCTGTTTCTCATGGCATCCACGTCATTTTACACTGGTGTGTTTACTACACGCGTGTCCACATTAACGCTTTGAAAACCTTGTTGATACGACTTAAATAAATTGTCCCTGTAGCTCTCCTGCTAAGGTGCCGTAACACAGCGGTAGCACTCAACGACGCTAACAGCAGGTTGTGCGCTTGACATGTGGCATCGGTAGCACTCAACGACGCTGACGACAGGTTGTGCGCTTGAGATGTGGCGTCCGCATGTGATGGCACGTCTCCATAGCGTGTTTTTGTGCAAAGCTCCTCAGCAAACTCCAAAATTACATCCAAGCCCTCGAAAAAAACTGGATATTGATTTTTTTTTCATGTTTTCCTTGCATAAAGGTCCCCGAGTATTCAAAAATTGCATTCAAACCCTCAAAAAATCTGAAAAAGACCCTGTAACTTCCAAAATTTGCTTTTAGCGTGTGGTTTTTTTTTGCGAAAAGCCACCAAACCTTTCTAAAATTACATATTAGTCTATTTGTTTCGCTGAAAGCCCCTCAAAACTTCGCATGATTTTTACCGCTGTGTGTGTAGCGGCTGACGCGGCCGGCGCAGCGCCCACGCATCTAGTTAGCCATAAACCACATGGTCCGCACTCCGCAGCATGCAGGCGCATGCTGCTGCAGTGACAGTGAAGAGCACTGAAGACTGAACACTGATATTGTTATTAGGTTCGTATGGCCGTACAAATTCCAACAGGCAGGTTTATGGGGGCAAAGATTACACATCCTTTCATAGAGTGTTCACAATAAACACAGCACAATTACATGATAAATAGCAAGCTTCCTTCTCTACACAAAAAAACCAATTGCAATGGCATTGCAACAGTTGCTCCCCTGGAGGGAAACAAGCCAAATACAAGCAAACCATAACAATGGATGCGCAGATCATACCTTATCGGATACAAGTTGGTAATGTGAAGCCATGGCACACGAAGACGAGCACAACGTATATGATTACCAGGAGTATGAATATCAATGCGGCCCTGCAAAACAAAAAGGGGAAAGCTATGTTTATTGCAGATGAAGGGCTCAAACAGCAGTCGAAGTAAACAAAACATCATACTACGAGTTTGCCAACATAGAGAGAATTTTGTAATCTGTTGGTTAAGGTATATACACCCTTCATATATATTCAAAATTCAGAAGGGTAAGCTGTGTCAGAACGCTGCTTGGCATAAAAAAATCAAGAAACAGATTAAAACTATGCTTGGAATTCATAGAGTACAATTTCCAAAGTTTGCTTCAGCCAGAGGATAATCTATGTTTGAGTCATTGTTGCTCAGACTACTATTGACAGAACTAACGACAAGTACATGGATGCAAAATTATGCATAACTAAAAAAATCATAATTGATAACCTAAAGCCAGTATCTATTGCACACAGCACACAATATGCCATACCCATACATTTGCATTCAAATCCACTACATGAAAATGTTGGAAAGCAAGCCTGCTTAGTGCATTATTTTTGACATAATATTACAACTCTCAATAATTATAGATTGAGGTGAATACATATCAAGGAACACAATTAGGATAGTTTCATGGTGGATATAAAAATTCAGTGTAAAGAAGTTCATGAACTAAACCAATCGTACTCATGGAAGCAAACAGAAAAGGAAACAACAAGGTACACGCTAAAATGTGGTATCAAACAATTCTTAGTAGGAAGATTGCATACGTGAGTTTAACATTTCTCCACCAAACAGTGTTTCTGAAACGGCGAGCTTGTCGTTTAAATCGAACTGTATTTCCTTGCATATTTGAAGTCTTGTCAACCAGCAGTTCCAAACGATCGCCCCTTTCAAGGACTTTATCAATATTATCAATCATAACACTACGGACCTGCAAGAGAATAATAAACAGTAAATATCATTTTGGATACTAGTTCAATTACTCCATGCATGAATCCATTATCACTCCACTTTCAGTTTACAAGATCGGAAAACACAGCATGTGCTTATTTTTATGTTGAGGATGAAATGCTTTGCAGGACTGCGCTCCAGAAAATACATGTGAATCGGCAGGTTTTGGATGCAAGTCATGTTGACACGAGAACAACTGGAATAAAAAAGGTGAATACTTGATTGATTTCGCCTCTCATGCGGTTTATTCTGTCTGCATTAGGTTCATTTGAATAGTAGTCCATTTGTTGGCTCAGGACCCTTGAGAACTCATCATTCATCGCATAAGCAAGGGCTGTCAGTGCAGCACGACCAAATGCCTTCACAAATCTTCCATGAATATCCTCAAGGAACGCAAAGGGGATTCTCCCTGCAATAAAACGAACCTAATAAGTCGTTGTTAAGCAGTTCACATCACAAAGAGAGGCACAACAAGCCACGCCGAGACAAAATCCTAGGGTGACCTTCAGTTGATACTTAATGTTGAAGACGTGGTTTGCGCAAACAGAAAGCGCGCTCTAAAGCTTAAGACGCGACTTAGAAAACTGTCAAGGCACACACTGTAGAACAAATTTGGCCTTGGTTTCAGCAAATCGCTCTGGGCAGGAGCTAGGCTGTTTAGCCTTAGCTCTGGTTTACTGGCTGAAGTACTACTATGCTAGCACTTTGGCAGCATCAAAAGCTTTTGATCCCAAAGTCAACAGCTGCAAAGCTAGGCCAGCCGGTCCAAAAGCTCAACTCGTCCACTACAATCTATTGTCAGATGACAATTGGCTAGCTCAAACTCAATCCGACTGCATCTCCCCGGTTTGTCCCGATCTACCAATCCCCTGAGGCCACCCTGTGAGCAGCAACGGACATCGGAGAAGCACATACTGACAAACGCCCCCATTAACTCCTCCGGATCTCCAAGATTCCGCCCGCCTATGGAGCCCGAACCCCAACCTAGGTCAAAAACTCCCCCCTCCGATCGCTTCAAGAAACGCATCGCACACGCGCGCGCGCGCACACACACACAGAGGAGGAGGAGGAGGAGGAGGAATAGGAGCAATAAGGGGAGGGAATAGGGAGGGTGGTGGTGTTCTTACGTCCGGCGGCGTCGTCGGCCATGCAGAGCGCGGTGATGCCGTCGGTGCGCTTAGCGTGGAAGACGTAGCGGTCCTGGGTGTAGGAGACGTGGCTGTCAGCGCCGCCGTCGGGGAGGCGCTCGAGGACCTGCCGCGCGACGGCGCCGGCGTTGGTCGCCGCCGCGCTGTGCTCCGCCAGCACCACCGTGCCCCGCGCCACCAGCGCGTACAGGATCGCCATCCCCCTCCTCGGTCCTCGTTCCCCTCCGCCGCGTGGACGACTCCTCCTCCGGGCCGGGGGGCAAGGAGAAGGCCAGTACAATAGGAGGACGGCTGCGGAAAAGGGTAGGGGGAAAAAAGTAAAAGGGTCGGGGTATGATCTGGCATACACAGGTTGGGCTGTAGCAACTGGGTGGCGAGATAACTATCGTTGTTTAATTGGCGGTGGGGCCCGCCTCGGCCGTTTTGATCTTGAGCCGAGCTGAGCTGTTGTGTTTGGGCCCGGCTGGCTGGTTTGGGTTGGTTGCCTTTGGGCGGGGCTAGATCCGTAATTTCGTTCGGAAGAAGGGTATATAAAAAAAATACGTGCAACAGGATCAAATAGCCAAAGCTTCCCGCGTGGCTGCGGTGGACGCTTGATCGTTTCGTTCCCGGCCGTCCCAACGATGCTACGCCACCACCAATGCATTTCAGGAACCACGACAGAAAAAAGAGAGACATGTTTTGGATTAAATTTTGAGAAATTTTACGAATTATACTGCTATTATATAGTGGGTAGTAGGAGATTTTTACTACTCTATTACCGGATGAAGTGTAAATAAATTCTATTTAATCTGATCCATTGAATCGAAAAGAATGAACAGTTCATATTGTATTTAGTGTACTCTAAAAGAGCTATAAATTTTAGCTATAGATAAATTTACAAACATTTAAGCTAAAATGGGTATATTTCCCTCGTATTTTTTTAATACTATACTTTATTATATCGTATAAATTATAACACAAATTAGTTGTCACAAATTAGTTGCCGAATTTATATTTTAGGCACCGTGTCCATATTCACAACATCATGATTATAAGTATAAATCAAAATACTATAGTATCTATTTTAGCCTAGTGTATTGCCAGCAAGTTGCATTTAAGAACTGGATGGACCAATGAAATAACCTGGTAATTAACCATGCATAAGAGCTAATTAAATTAAAATAACATGTTTAATTAAACTAACTCATAAAACTGAATCGCATAATTCAATTGTTACACTTACCCTCACGATTGAATACAATGAATAAATTGCAAGATTCCATAATTCATTGCATTTTAGATCACGAATTTCATAAATAATTAATTGCAAATGAGGTCATTACAATAAAATAAATCACATAATTATATATATATATATATATATATATATATATATATATATATATATATATATATATATATATATATATATAGGAAAAATACTTTTTACTCCCGGGAGTAATTACTCCCATCTCTGAAATACCACCCAAACGAATTTGAAATACTCCTTTATCACTTTGGATACACTTATATACTAATTATAAGATATTTCAATGAGATCCACATGGAAAAATTGCAAGGAAGTACATAGTTTTTAGCCTATTTTGCAAATACCTTTATATACGCACATAAAAAGGAGTATGTCTAAAAAGTGTACATACCACCTCTGAAAAAATATAAATACCACCTAGATGGTCTTATATACTTATATATTACACGTACATACCCTCCGTTGCGCGAGATATTCCCTGTATTGTGAGATATACATAGGCGCACGCACGTTACAAATGCTGGTCGGCGGTGAACGAGTTCCTGGGGCCCAAGGAGCATGTGCCGGCTCGCGGAGCACGCCCTGGAGGGGTACGACCGCAACACGTAGGACATGAAGCGCGTCGCACTCCAGCGATCCCCGCACCGCACCTCGACGCCGCGCGGCTCGTCGCGCCGCCGTGCGGACCTCCTCAGCTCGTGCGCACGCGCCGTGATGCCGTCCAATGTCCCAAGTTAATTTGCAATTAGGCCACCACAATGGCCAGTTGGCCACACATGCAACATACGGCATGGAGCACACATTTTCCACAGTAGGGGGGGCCAGTAAGCCACATATCCCATCATAATTTTCATATGTTACAGCATGTGAGATGTGATTATAGACTCAAGATACATATAGAGATATATGCACACAATGTGATGATAATATATTGGTAAATATCTTATCCTGGGATCACTGGCACCACCTGAAGGTCGTCATTTACAAACCAGGTGAAGGCCCAAGGGTAGGGAAACAAAGAAAAATAGGAGGACAAACAGCCCAGAGATCGCAAAGATCTCTGTTACTAACTGTCAAGTATCTCAAACTCTGAATCTTCGATGGCATCCCATGATTCCTTCTTCGACAGCGATGCAGGCTGGGTAGGTTGTGGAGGCCGGTGGCCATAGTGAGTAGAAGAGGCAGGTTTTCTTCTTACTGAGTCCCGTCGGACAGAGGAACTAGCATATGGGAGATTCCTGCGATCTGGCAGAAGCGAATCCATGTATTTGTCCATGACAACAACATTGGCACTGTCAACGTCGCTCAGCTCCTCGCTGCTAAGGTATCTTTTACCTTCTCTAAACGATTCTACATCAGAAGGAATTTCGGACCACTGATCCATGCTTTGCTCAGATTTCGACTTTGCAAACACCCACTGGTCAATGCTTTGCTCAGATCTTGTTTTCGTCAAAGCACGACCATCTGAAGATTGATAACCCTCGTGAATGCTCTTCTCACTTTCTATCTCACAGACATGGGGCGCAGAATCTGACTCTATCTCGTTGATGTGATGCACAGAACCTGTCACATTCTGGTTATCTTCCTGCAAGTATAATTTGGTAAGACTAACAAGCAATACACTTAGCATATCCATAACAGACAGCTCAGTGTATTATTAATGTTTCTGTAAAAAAGTGCTTAAGCCTCAAAATTGTAGGGACCATATTCAGCGCTTCAGTCTAACCTTAGGGCAAATATGGGTAGGATAAATCACACGAACATGTAACTACAATCAGATCAGAAATATTCGTCTATGCAAATGTTTTTTGCTGCCCAAAGACCCAAACTAGAAGCTTAATTATATAGATGGCAACAAGCTCACCGGATATGCCAAGCAATACAAAGATTTGCTACATATTTTGACTTTTGAACTCACAAAGATGATTACCAAGTATATAGAATGAGGCGGTGATATCCCTAGTTCAAAAAGAAGACCATGACTTGTGAAAGAGTACGTCTAGTAATTTAGGCTTATTTAGAAGTTGGAGATTTCTGTAATAACAATAAAAGGGTATGTCTAGTATTTAGACTTCTTTAAAAGTAGGGTTTTCCATAATAACAACGATAGAAGAATATGTCTAGTACATATAAATAAAAAAGGAAAATAGAACTAGGCTAAACATGCTTCTAGTTCTATTTGCTTGCAGGCCATGCTGCAATAACATCTTAGTTCAAAACAAGAAACTGATGAAATCAAAACTAGCATACAAAATCTGCTCTACCATGGAAAGTATATTATAGATATCAATGCATAGAAAACGTATGTCCTAACAAACCTCTGAATTATGCTCATTTAGGTTCAACTCAAGCAGCCTAAAGTATATCTTCCAGAATATATCTTCATCCATGTAAGAAGGGCAGAGCCTAGCTCGTAGAGATGCTAAATCAGGGACAAGTTTTTCAATGGCTTCCACATGTTCTCTTTGGATATCAGAGATTGTATAATCTGCAAACAGTAAAAAACACAAAATAATGACCATAGCACAGCAAAACAATAGCCGCAAATGATTCTTACAAGGGGGAGCTAAAGAAAACAACTCACGGTAATAGTAAACCTACATTCAAGATTTCAAAAATTACGATATGATCCGTTCAAACTTAAGTGATCCTAAGGAGGAGAAAAGGCAAGCATGGCTAGAACTTGAACCAGCAGATAGCACAGCACAAACAAGATATGTTTATTATCTGTAATTATAACAATTCACTAAATGCTACTTGCTGTATGAATTTGAACATTCCCTGTTATAGCTATAAACATTAAACCATTCTTCAATTCTACAATAATGCATCTAATTTATATAAAGTCTTAACTATAATAATGAGAAGTTAACCCCTTACGACCTGTATTCCCTTGTGCTATTCTTCTCACTCTGCATTCTTTGTATTAACGACCCTGTGTGTTCTTAAATGAGTAAGTGATTTTCTTCAAATTTAGCTGAGGCAACATAAACGATTTCCTTCTATTCACCCATAGTCATCAAAATCTGACACAAAGAATGCAGACATTCTGATTATTCTAAGCAATCATGGATAGCATACGGATCAAAACAAAACCATGAGAGCTTTGAGGAACCTGTAATCAATAGCATTAAAAACAAACTGTCTACACCTAAGCATAGTACATCATAAGAGTTTATTCAGTATGTTCCGGCTCATCCCAAGCACTTCAAAAGTTCAGTCCTTTAGCAAAACCTAAGCAACAAAAAGTGCTACCACACTCCCAGCCGTAAATAAACTTGAGATTCCCACTTGGCTTCAATCCATGCTTCTCATTGCATTCTTTACTTCACGACATCCACTGGAAAACTACTACACCCCGAAACCGACATAAACAACAAAAATATGAGTTAACTTGAAATATGAAGCCAAAACAATCATACCACCTCAATCGTTTATACTTTGCTCTTTCTCTGATCCGCTCCATTGACGCACTACTATCCCATCACACATAGCACTGAACTTCTGCCTAGGGGTGAAAATGGGTCGGGTAATACCCGACCCATATCCGTACCCGGCAAAATTCTACCCGAAAATTTGGATACGGATACGGGTATTTTTTTGTCGGGTCGGATACGGGTAATTACCCGGATAATTTTCTTTCGGATACGGGACAGCCGATACCCGGTAAATACCCGGATTTTCGGGTCGGATACGGGTACCCGGATAATTTTTAAAATCAGGTACCCGGATACAGGACAGCAGTAATTCACATTTTTGGAGGTCTTCCCGTGCTCGAAAAATTTTGTGGTCTACATGAAAGTTGTAGAGAATTTTGAGGAGCATCTTTTTCATATTGATAAGTTTTTCATTTGAGCAACGAAAAAAATCATAGAAAATCGAGAAGGGTAACAGAGAAATTCATGTTTAAGACGGATCAACTTTTACAGCATGCAGTAATTCATATTTTTAGAGGTCTTCCCATGCTCGAAAAATTATATGGTCTACATGAAAGTTGTAGAGAATTTTGAGACACATCTTTTTCATGTTGACAAGTTTTTCATTTGAGCAACAAAAAAAATCATATATGTGGTGCTATATATATTTATGGACTGCTATATGAAGATGTCCTGTGTTGTATACTTGTCAATTTTCATGTGCTAGTGCTATGTTATATGGTTTATGCCCTTTGACACGTTAGTTCGACTGTATGTTTTGTATTATTTGTGTCGGTATATACTTTGGTTGGATTATTTTTATCATAAATTTTAATGCTACACAATTCACATACTATCCGACTAATTACCCGATATCCATATTATGCCCGTCCGTATACTATCCGGTACCCGTTTTCTACCATTTTATAGATACCCATTACCCGTATCCGTATCCGTACCCAATTTTAACTATCCGTATCCGATCCGTATTCGAGTAAAAATAATTAGGGTAGGATACGGGATCACCTACTATCCGACCGTATCCGACCCGTTTTCATCCCTGCTTCTGCCTCCCTAGTCCTAGTAACCTAGTTTAATTCATGAATTAGTTACCTTCCATCTCAATTTGACTTAAATCACATCTCTAAACCCCACAACTCTAAAATCAGCAACCTTTGCACTCATCTCCACTTAACCAACGTTGACACCACAAATCCACTCCAAGACACCCGCAATTTATGGAAAATAGCTACTGATATTTGCACAATTCGCAACGATCACATCAGAATTCAGAAAAGAGCATTACTCTCGTCGAGCGCGAGCGCGAGCACGGGGAAGTCAATCCACGCCTCGGGCCGCGCCGCAAGTGCGCGCGCTGCTCCCCCGACGTCATCTGCGACACTAGCATCAGAGGGCGGCGGGGAAGAAGTCTGCGGAGACTCCCCGGCAGCGGCGGAGGCGGGGAGTGGCAGGTGCTGCGGGTGGTCGGGGAGGGCCCGGCGGGAGAAGCCGCCGCGGAGGGAGCCGCCGATCTCGGCGAGGTCGGCGAGGATGCCGGCGAGGAGGGAGGGGGAGGGCGGCGTGGCGGGGCGCGGGGAGGGGGAGCGCCGGCGGCGCCGGCGCCGGCGGGTGGGTGTCGCAGGCGGGGAGTCAGTCTGCGCGGGGCCGAGGAGAGGGTGGAGGAAGCAGGCGATGTCGAGCAGGTGGCGCCCCAGCTCCGACAGGTCATCGCGGACGCCGCGCAGCCCGCGCGCCATCCGGCCGCCGCTCCGCTAGGGTTCCGTCCGGCTCAGCACGCGCGGTGCGGGGTGGTGGTGGCTGCGGCCGCCCGGTTCGCTTTCGCCTTTGCTTGCGGGGTTGGTTGTTTTGTTTGCTTGGCTCGCTAGGATGGGGGGTGGGGTGTCGCGGGAGGCAATGATTGGGACTCGGGGGAGGAGGGAGGCTTCCGTCTCGCCGGCCGTCTCGCTTCCCGTGCCGTGCGGCTCTCGGGTTCGGCCCGCCCGGGTGCTGGTTCGGTGGGTGCGACGCGGCCGATGCCGACGCCGGGTTGCTTTCGCGCGCCGTCGAAGCCAACGGTAGGTAACTTGGGTTCGTGTCGTGCGTGCCGGCGCGGCCGGGTGCGGCGTGGGCACAGGTGGGATGGCTGTCAAGCGGCGTGGCGACACCGCGGAAGCAAGCTGGTTTTGAGATTCTGTTTCCCTTATGCTCCTGGTGGTTGTACACTTGTACATGCAGGTGGACAGACATTCGTACGGAAGCCTCGTCTTGTACATTTTTTATTCATCACTTTTGGTCTTTTCTCTGAATCGAAACTTACAAATATAATTTTATTCTCGACAATAGAAGCACTAACAATTGACTTGTGTTACCTAACATATTCGCTACCTCGGTAGGTATCTACCGAGTTTAAATGCCACGACAGGTATTTGCAGAGTGCTAGAGTTTGAACACCACAGTACTCTGTGCTGTTGATCTTGGGTGCCATGGTAGCTTGTTTCCCACCCTAGGTGCGTTGCCAACGACCTATAGAGGTAGATAACATGTATCGTCTGAGGCAAAGCTTCCGTACATCCTGTTAAACGGTGAAGTATCATGAAGCGTTTGCTATAGTAGCCCCTAGGTGTTTTTATTTTCTATAAAACTAGCCTCTGTACGACAAAATTTTAAAAACCACCCCTTTCCTCATCGCAAAGGACCCCGTCGCAGTCTGGCAACGCGAGAGTTGGCTGGTTCCACGGCAACACGACCGCGGAAGCTTGGTAGTCCTGACCAGCTTCCACGCTCGCCTATGTTATCCGCAGAGCCAATAACCTCCCACGGTACCAGACCGCGGTAAATAGCACCTATCAAATCTTCCATGGTAAGAGAAAGATGGCCATTTTATGAATTTTCTTCGCAAGGAGGCTAGTTTCGAAAAGAAATAAGAAAAGACGCATTCAAGCGTCCTCAACACCGCACATACCATGATACCAGCACGAGCTCCGCTACGACCAACAAGCACGATCAGACGGTGCAGATTCACACCGTTGGCCGATCGAACGGCTCCCGCGCGCACATACCAGTACCACAATGGGACGGATGATCACACTACAAAGAATTGTCGCATTATTATCTGTCGTATCCAATATCCATGAATAATCCAATCCCAACGTAGTATCCCTCCCTCCCTCTCACCTGCACACGAAAGACGCCATATACAGTACGCAAGCACCTAGCCCCGATCGAACGACAGGGCAGCGCTGCACGGATCACCACCTATACCCTCGTCCTCGACGACTACAACTCGGGATCCCTTTCTTCTACCTTGCGCTACGAACCATCGGTCACAATGGCAGCAAGGACAAACAGAGGACAAAGCAAAAGGAACGTGGAAAGAATCACAAGACCACCGGGCATGCACGGCGCCTAGATCAGCCCTGTGTACGCATTGCCCGGCCAGGCGTGGAGGGGCATCCCGGCGCCGTAAGGGTGGGCCCCGGCGGGCGCGAACGGGCCCCCGAATGGGTTTGCTGGGGCTTGGATCTGGTGGACCTGAGGGCCGGCCATCATCATCTGCTGCTGCAGCATGAAGGCTTGCTGCTGCTGCTGCTGGTGTTGGGCCATGGCAGCCATCTGCACCGTGTGGGGCGCCGCGAACCCGTTCGAGGTGTAGAACGGATCGCGCATTAGCGGCTGGTGCATCGTTGGGGCGGCGGCGGCCGGGGTGACCTCCCAGGGGTTGTAGCTCGTGGGCTGGCTCGCTCGCCGGTTCGCGTCGTCGTATAGGCTGTCGAGGGTGAGCAAGTCCAGTCCACCAGCCTGCAAGGATGACCAGCAAGGCCATGAGCGAACGATGATCAGCAAGCCATAGTAATAACGTTAGTGTCGACGACGAATCCATCTGAAAAATGCTGCTTATCGAGAATTCAAGTGTTGAGCACCGTACCAGCTTTTTGCCTGAAGCAATGGCAGTTTCGTTTGAGCTGGGTGCGGTGACAAGGGCCAGTTCCCAGCCCGTGACTCCATTTTCGGCAACGAATGGAGCAGCTTTAGGCGCATCATCTGCCACAGTAAGCAAGAGTTCATGCCCTTCGCTTGAACAGCTTCAAGTGGTGAAAAAAAGTGCCAGATTTTCGTTCGCAAGGAATTTACCTACTGGAACAATTGCCAGTGCTAAAGCATTCTTCTCATCTAGCTCAGCTGCAACGGGGTTCGTTTCGTTCAGACCCTAACAAGAATACAAGATAAAGTATTAGCAGGAGGATACATGACTAGTGACTGCTTGTGAATAGCACAGAATGTTACCAGCAAATCCGTCGGTTCAGCTACAGGTGCTTCCTCTTTTACTGGTTCTGGTTCTGGTTCTGGCTCCGGTTCTTGCTCTGGTTCGGGTTCTGGAGCGGGAGGAGGTGAAGTTGGCTTTTCTTCTTCCTCTGGCTCTTTTTTGTATTCTATTGCCAGTACGGCCTAAAAACAAATAAAATGTGCTCAGAGCAAACTCAATGAGGAACAAAAGTTAAAACTAAATGAACAAGATGGTTAAACGAAATCCGGACAGATTCCATGAAACACAACTAACTAGCAATCCCTGATAACAGCAGTACACAAACAATGCATAGTTAGTTTGCTAGAACTGGTTTTGAACTACATTCATGGTCTTCTTGACTGTGGGCATTCTAATATTTCAATGAAGATGTCTTATTTGAGCTCTAAACATCACTATGCATAACCGAGTACAGGTTTTAACAGTTTGCAAACCTTTTCTTTCGTTGCAGGAGCATCCCTCACATATTCCTCCATAGTTTGTACGAACGATGCTGGGGGCTGCAGAAGTTATCAATAGAATGCTGTCAGTAGCTTACTAGCTTAGATAACAAATATCAATGAATTGCAAATAAAATATTTACCGAACCTGTTCAATTTTTAAGAACTTCTCACCACGCCCAACGTGTATAGTTTTACACACTTCAAAAAATTCTGATAGTCTTTCAGCCTGGGAAACGGAAATTTAAAAAGATGATAACCCAGAAATATCAGTCAGCTTGCATTTCCTAGCAACAGAAAAGGGATAACAATTTACCTGGTTAGTTGCTCTTTTGTATATATCAAGTGCCCTAATAGCATCATTTCTTTGCATCTCAAAGAACTGCAATAGGGAATAAGGTGTAAGTGTAAGTTGGATGAGCAAAATAAACAAATATAGCTAGTGATTTGCAGGTTTAGAAACTTATCCTAAGTGGTAAGCACAAGCAAGTTCACCTTGTCAACAAGATTGATCGTCCCATCACTGATGGCGGTGTAGATCTTAATACTCTCTAAAGCAACCTTCCAGTAACATAAAACAAAGTAAATGGATGCCAAACCACTCATATACTGCTTAAAAATGAAAGAAGCATGTGACCTCAGAAGAAGGAAGGAAGCGGGCATGGTACTTACCATTGAAAGTGCGTGCTGGATTATAATATTGTAAGATGACGCCCCTTGTGGCTACAAAAATTGCAGTAACTCACATTTAACATGTCAATGACATCACATGAAGACAGAAACTGGTGAAATTGAAAACATGGTGGTAGGCAAAAAGGCCAATTACCTGGCAAGCAAGAAGCCGAAAAAGAAGTTGCTGCAGTGGTGGCAGATGATCAAGCAAATTAACAGTATCAAGATCCCGAGTCCTCTGCAGAGATGGAACTGTTCATAAACTACAGTTGGCACTTTAATATCTCATGCTAACTAACTTCAATTCCATAAAAAAAGAAAAGAAAAATCAAAACTACTAAGTTAGCTGGATGCAAGAAATGTTCCAGGAGAAAAAAAAAGGAAATATGAACAGAGCTGATAAAAGATTACCAAGGATCTCATGAAGTACAACAGTATGAAATCACACGGTTTCCTTACCGCGGCGGCGGCGGCACAATCACAAAGTTCAATTAAGTTGCTCAAAGTAACATGGGTGGCAATTCTTACACTCAGACTCAGATGTGAAATTAAATTGCTGTAAAATAACTGTAACACAATCATTTTCTGTGGTAGCATATGTTGCATGTGGTGTAAATAAACGAATTTGACTTTGGGGCATATGCATCCATAGGGCCTAAAGTGTGTATATGGTGCCATTCAACACTATATTAGGCAGTAACATTTTTTGTCTAGTAACAATCCAAACACATGTAACATGTTCGACGTGATTATATGGACTGAAACAAAATTTAAAATGAAAATTTAAGAGCATTGGATTACATACAGGAGGATCTGTCTCCACATCATACTTCAGCACTCGGAAGCATTCAAGTCTCTCTTCTAAATACAAAGCATAAGTACGTATCCATGCAGAATAATCCCAAGCTGAACGAACAAGTTGAGAGCAAATAATCATGATAAATTCTAAATTAGAATTTCTAATACAAGTGAAAGCACTAGGATGAAACTAGCAACTAGTACCTCCAGCACTAGAATCATCCTTAAAGTAGGCCATGTTTAGCATATGGGATCTAGATCTGCCATAATTAATAAGCTCTTCACGAAAAGTAGGATCAACTTCACGAAGGGCACGATGTATGACAACTAATGTCTTGAGTGCAACCTGAGAGATAAATAATCAAGGAAAGAACGTTCATAAGTTCTTCATAACTTCCAACACGCATGGAAAGCATTATCAATAAAAGAAGTAAAAGGAAATCATTCACAATTGAGATGAAAGCTTAAGTAGTGTTGTGGCAAACTATTAATCCTTCTAATCATATAAATATTTGACAATATGACTCTTCAAATGCATATAGACTCCATAATGCCATTCAAAATCAATAAGTTGTTTTTAAAAAAAGGATCCATTCCTGAATTTGAAACTAAATTTGGAAAAGTTTGTTGTCATTTTACATGATGAAAGCACAATAAATTTCCAGCATTCTAGACCTAATCATCAATTGTGATATGTAATTTATATCAGAAAGTTGTGCATCTCCTTTTCATAAGGTCAAAAAAATGTAGTAATCAACAGAAAAAGGACTAGACTTGTACACCCATGAGAGTTGCAGACGAAGAAGAAACAGTAACAACGGAACTAATGACCTAAGATGTTTATAGTTCAGCAAATTGTATAGAAAGTGTACATGCTTTTATAATTAACTTAACATCGCCTAGATGCTTCTTATAGAAAAGATTGTGTGTAGTTCATAGAGAAAATACACACAGGATTGAAACATAGCTATGCAGGAGTCATAAACAAAGAATGAAAGAATGTATGCTGTCAGAGAATGTCATCGACAAAGCAACTAGGTTGATGTACAAATTTAAGTGTATAATTTTTAGCACACTTCCATGAACAACAAAGAACCACAAACTTTAAGAAGGTTCCTGGGACAAAAAGAGAACCACTAAATTCTAACCAGAATTGCATTAGAAAACAAAGATAAAACATTGTTTTTGACTTTAATACTATAATAAATGGGGGGAAATCCATACCGCCCAGTTGCGTGTCTTGGAAAGACGTCTGGCAAGGGCATGAATGCAGTAAGCTACATCTGCCCGTGGCCTTGTAGCAGAAATGGAATGAAATATTTCTGCAAACCAATAATTATGTGAATCATGGCAGTAACAAAAGATGATGAGACAAGTATTAACAATCTGAAAGAAAATTACTGCGAAGCCAATACAATGCCAGATTTCCACCAACAAAAGTTCATAGTGTTTAAAAATAGTTTATTCTGACATAAGTTCAGTCGGATTTGCAGTAGTGCTGCAAATTTCGAAAAATTATGAGACAAGTCAAAGGATGCAGCGCTAGGTTTTGCACTTGTATTTCCGCTAGGAGACAGGATAAACCACCACCTCTTATGTACTTTTCCTTTGATGGACGCTCAACATGGTTAGTGGCTTTCACAATTGCAACGTCCAAATCCTATTGGAGAGCAGTAGACAGTGATAAGTCCGTAGCAAGTGAAGAAAATAACAGTAAAGGTCTGAACATGAAAACTTCCAAATATCATTCAGACGAGCCACAAAAATGTTTTGACCTTATAATCGCTGTTCACTTTTGCCAAGCTCACAGTTGTTGTGTCCTTGAGAGCACCAAGGTACTTCCTGAGGCTCTGCTGAGTGCCACCACCCGCCATCCTCCTCGACTCACAGCTGATATACTAGTTGACCTGATTGAGCAGCAATTAACCAGATATGAGATATCGACTGGATTTAAACCGAAATGCTATGCCTCACAAGCTGAAACATGCAGAACATCTCCTGAATCTTAATCCACCCAATCAAATCTACAGTTGAAACCCACGATAAAAGAGATAACTAACTGCAAGGTAACAGTTGGATGATCGATGCATGAGAGGTGCTTCTATGCATTTCCTCTCAGTACAGGTTTCACAAATCTTGAAACAAGCAAAGATGTAAAACTGCCGTACTGCGCATCATTAGAAGAATCCTTGCAATCAACCAAAACACCGAAACATTTGCAAAGGAGGGATCTCCCATGTATCAAATTAAGACAAATATGATCTCCCGCATTGCACACGCAACCGCATACACTGAAACATGCAGAAGATCAAATCGACAGGGATCGAAGGAGTTCCTAAATTCATTAAAGCAAAAGTATGAAAGATCTGTACAACGATGGATCCAAATGAGCTTCACCCGAAAAAGATTGGATCCAAATGAGCTGCAAACAGAGGTGGACGAAACAGACGAACAAACAGCACCAAAATCTCTGACGCACCCAAATGGATACATTCGGCAGGATAAACGGAAATAGGATCGCACAGTGAGCTTTCGTAATATACCGAACTCTTCCACGGATCAATTGAGTTAAAATGGTGAGAGAAAAAAAATGCTCAAGACCATCAATCGTACCAAGTCCAGCAAGACACTACTCACCTACAGAAGAAAATCACAAGAACATCTACAGAACAAAGTATAGCTGTTGTGATTGCAAAAGGCTATTAAGACTAAGATAGATCGCTTCAAGCCTTGGCCAATTTTGGACGAAACAACCACAACAAAGAAAAGAAATGGATCAAAAGAGCAAAAAACGGGTTCCCTAAATTGAATGTGACAAGGCAAGAATCACGTCCGGATTCTCCGGGAAAGCACCGAAAGCTCAAAACTAAAGAAGGAAACAAATTCAGACTTTTAATCCAAGCAATGGATAATTCAGCGTCTACCAAGAACTCCATCAGCAATCACCAGCAAACAATAGTTCCTGGGACTGAAGCATACAAAACTAGCTCTTGAAGTGATCCTAATTCGATCCCAAAGCGCACCCAGCACACTCACCGAATCCCCACGAGGTTGGATCCAATTGAGCAACCACGAATCAAGAAACGACCAGAGAGCAGCAAGCAACCCTTAGGAGTACAAAAACGCCAAGAGTAAAATTCAAAGTGACCTCGGGCAAGCAAGCAAGCAAACAGACAAACAATACCGCCTTCACGACACCCCATAAAAAGAAAGCTTTAGCCGCCAGAATCACCAAAAGCAGCGTTCTTGCCACAACACAACATCCCAAGCAAGACAAAGAAAAAGAAAGTCTTATCTACAACGGTAGACCTGCTCAACGACAAACCAAATGAGCTCCGACTGAGCTGCAGGGAAGAAGAAGAGGAAGAAGAAGAACGCAGCACCCACCTCCGCACAGCAAAAATATCCGGAAGAAAGAACCAGGATGAGGGGTCAGGGGGGCGGAAAGGGAGAGCCTTTGCTGCACGGAGGCGATAGGAGCACGAGGATGTGGACCGAGCTCTTGGCCAGGAGAGGAGGAGGAGGAGAAGAGGAGGAGGCGGAGGAGGGGCGGTCGCTTTAGCAGCCCGGCCAACCCGGAACGGAACCACCACCCGGTGGCCGGACAGGGACGCGATACCAATTAAACAAAGCGAGCCGCTGGCGCCGCACAGCACACTGGCACAGCCACAGGCAGATCAGCGTACAAGCTTAGCTGCTTTAATTATCGGCGCCCAGGTTAACTAGTAGCGCACATTAGCTTGCCACCCGCCCCCCTTTGCGTTGTTTAAGTGCTTGATTAATTCCAATCCTCCCCTTCTTTGCACCGCCCTCTTATTTTATTCTCTTACCCTCGTCGGTGGAGAGGAATACTTGTGGAATTTAATTCGATTATTATTGGGGTTTTCCTAAAAGGGGATAATGATTAGCACTCTGTCCTTCCCTCCTATTTATTACGAAAAAGCTACGTTGTGTATTTGTGTTTGTGTCCGTTTAGAACGAGCAAATTGAACACTTTTTTTTGTTGTCGTAAAATTCCTTTGTTTCAAACAAGATCTTAAATATACATCTCTGCTATTCAAAACTATAGATACTTCATACTTATACATAAAATGCTTAGCTTTCTGAAACAGAAATGCCATCGGTAAATCGATCTTTTTTAATACTTTCTCTCTTATAAATCTTACTTCTTATGCTTAGGTAAGTATCGACGGATGGAGTAACATGCTATAGTTTTCTCTCTCTCTCTACTTCTACTTAACTATTTCGAAAGAGACTGAGTGGCTGTAATATGCTATTTAATATAGGTATATATCGTCATTCCTTACTAAATTTTTCTTAGATTTAATGTTTTTTTATCTCTACTATTATAAAACAAAGAAGCGAATGGTGAGTTCTACCCACGCCATTAATTGCTCGCTTAATTGCTCTACTTAATTGTCTCCGTTTAATTGCCTCTACGAAAAACGGTCTTTAATTAAATTTTCGCAAAGAAACGAAGCGTTAAAGATAGATGTTTGATCTTGTGAAATAATTTTTTTATTTTTTAATCTTTATTTTTCGTTATCAATTTTGTTTTTCGTAGCAATGCACGGGCATGTAACTAGTATATATATACAGTGGGGTTACGGGCAAATACATTGAGACCAGGGAGCAGCTTATTAAACAAGTCGTATGCCAGTACGATTAGAAGGAGAAACCGGTGGTGCAAGCGGGACAACGAATATGGAAGTGACAGGGGGATTAGGCTGGCCAGGTAATTTATTCCAGGGTGTATATCGTGTACGGATATGGAATACTTTATTGGTAGTCTACCGTAGCCGTCAGTCGAGGGAGTGGCATAATAATTGGGGGGGTTGGATTGTGGGTGCTGAGTAGGACAACGGGCGGTCTTGCCTCTTTTTTTACACGTAAGTGCTCCACGTTTCGCCATTTCGGTACACGCACATGTACGGTCTTTTGTACTACAGTGCTACGGCAGAGTTGCACATAAGCCCTCGATGCTACGGGAAAAAAATGAGAAATTTTACGGTGTATTGCACTGGTAGTATATATAATATGTATGTGTTTCTACTAATGTAGTATCGGAGGAAGTATAAATAAGTACTAGTTAATCTGATTCATTTGATCGAAAAGAATGCACGATCCGTATTGAATCTAATGTACCGCGAAATAGCTTGAAAAAAAAAATCCTGAATTTGCACTTGCGCACACATTACTCGCTGGTGTAACCATGAAGCTCAGAAAGCGTACGGCATAGCTGCTGATATTTCCCACTCCAGAACATCACTTTTAACTTGGATAGGAAGGAAGGAATACATTTTTTTTCTCTGCAACTTTCCCTCTGCACCTGATCACACATATGCCATGCTTCCAGCTAGCACAACGACGACGACCCTTCTCTCCGCTCTCACCGAGCAACACGCTCCAAACAGCTCCGGTAAACAGACTTCGCCCGCAAATGGTTTCTGCGTTTTTTTGTTATTCCTGCGTTTTTCTTGCAGATGATCTCAAGGTGCCGAATGTTTGTAACAGAAAAAAAAAAAAAAGGCAGGGTCTAGAGCGCGAAAACACGCACCTTTACCTAACTCCAGTTGTCCCTTGCGCCTGTAATCTGCGCGTGAGTTGGCGAGATGATCAACCGAATAAACAAACGGGAGGCTAGGCTAGCTACCACGGCGAGTTGAAAACGATCGAGATGGGATCATGGGAGGGAGAGAGGTTTGTTGAGTAGAATGTGGAGGGAGGAGGAAGCCGCGGAGAAAGAGAGAGAAAAAGGGATCAGGCAGGACGTACACTAAAGTCGGAGTTTGGTTTGGTGAAGCATCGATCCACATCCCTCTCGGATCTTCAGACAAGTGAAAGCAGCTGTTCCTTGTCTCTCTCCCTCGGTAACTCTGAATTGCACTTTGATGAGAGCTGAAGGTCTGCCGATCGGTGGTCGCCATGCAGTGTACTGTGGGTGCAGCATTTCCTCTTTGATGAAGTGTCAGATTGTTGAATTGCCGGTCAAAACAATGCACACGCCAGGACGCCAGGTTGTGTTCTTTCCACATCCCTGTTGTATTTCAAGGACGCACTATAAACCTACCCAATCATCCAGCTCAAGTCAAGAATCTAGAAGAACAGCCTGATTAATTACGACTGTGTTCAAAACCAGAAACTCTGGGTCAACGCCATTGATTCACAGTGCGACCCAATACTGTTCACGGGTTTTTGATTTTCTTTTACTTTTCGGATTTTAAAAAATCCGAAAATCCCAGAAATCCCAAGAAAATTCCAAAAGTAGCCAAAATATACTATCTCGACCGTTTCAAGCCATTGAGTCCAAATACAGCCTCCGTGTCACCGATTGAAGCTCCTAAAATTCTAAAAATGCCCAAATCACCCTCAAACCGTCCTCTGCCCCTTTTCCGTTTTTCGTTTTGATTTCGTTTTCATTTTTCGTTTACTTATCATTTTCGTTTTCCGCGCTAGATCCGCCGTTTGCGCAGCAGTTGGAGCCCGAGCAGATCCAGGAGTCAGAGCTGGACCCGAGCAGAGACGTGTACGACTACGTCGACTACGACCTAGCCGATCCCGTCACGCAGCAAGGCAAGCCGCACACCTTTGAACATATTGAACCCAAATTGCCATGATAATATTGCAGTATTTAATTTCTATCGCATTACTTTAATTGTATGTTGAAATACCGAAAATCGCTAGTTTAGAATGACATGCAACTTAGCTAAACCCAGTTTCACGATTAGCCTCCTTGACATTGTTGAACCATATTAAACCTTGAATAACCTTAGTTAATGAGCATACATGCCACAATAATTATTAATTATATTAGTTTCACTCAAAATCTTTAAATGAGAAATGAATTCTGGCGAGCAGTTGGCTCGAAGTATTTAAAAATGTGCTACGGTCAGGGTGACAGTATTGGATTAACCATGAGGTGGATGTGAGTCTGATCCCCGACCGATGACGTAAGCCATGTGTGGTTTGGTGGCTGGTACACGCAGGTACCAGATTGGTTGGTGGATGTGGTAAGGTTTGGTCTTTGGCAACATAACGTTAAACCCCCTTGAGCAAAGTAAATAACTTAAGTTTTCGCTCAATCACAAGTTAGGACCGGTCAGTTCAGTTGAATCGTTTCCCAACATAGCTCAGTACATTGTCTATCCCCTGGGAATACTTACATTGCATGGTGGTACCATTCTCAGAAGGAGAATGGGGAGCAATCATTCCCAGCAGGGGAATGATTGGTGGGTTTGGTGGGACGGGAATGAGGTGTCATTTGCCGGTTCTCACAACGATAGGTTACCCGCTCAGTATTGGAACGCGACTCTTGCGTTAGCCAGTGGGGAGGGGGATGTTCAATCAAAAAGCTGTGATGGTCTCGACCCAGCCGCATGCATTTAAGTTGCATGTAATTCGAATATGGAATTAACAGTCGTAGACATCTTGTGGGTAAAGCTGAGCAGCTTTGCAGAGTCAAATAAAATGGTATTCGAATACGTCGTGCTTCCGATTAATGAAGCTAAGTTTAATTGGGATGAGTCCTGTAACCAAGCTAAAATAGACTTTAGAAGTTTTAAGAATGTGGCTTAATGGTGACAACTTTGTGAACCCCCCCTCTTTACTATTATTTATGGTTTGTGTTTCGAATGTAAAATTGAACTTGCAAATAAAACTGCATCCACATACTTATGCCTTGAGCCTACCTTTGTTAATCACTTGCATGTAGTATTCAGTAATTTTCCGTGCGACTTGTTGAGTACAGTTGTGTACTCACCCTTGCTTAACCCAACCCTTTCAGAGATACAAGAAGCTGGAGTCTACCAAGAAGTCGTAAATGGTGGATTGGTTTTGTTTTAAGGTCTTAGTCTAATCATCCTAGTTAACTGTTGGGGGGTATTTAAACGTGTCACCTGAAAAGGCGATCCGTTACAAGTGGCATCAAAACCGTGGCTTGACCATAGATTAAGACCTTAGGTTAGCTTAGAAAAAATCTTTACAAAAAAAACTAAAAAGCTAGAGTAAGAGCTGTGCCAAATAGGGCTATTATTAGGATGTACGGTAGGCATATTGCCCTTGCCATGTGGCATTGGTACTGTAGTTTCTACAGTTTAAGCTACAGTATGTTTATTTTTAAAAAAGAAACTAACATCTTCCTGTTAACATTAGGTTACACTATTTTTTAAAAGAAATTTTCCTATCTTTGTTAAAATTCATGATTCGTCCGCAGCAACACACATGATTCTAACTAACTAGTTACCTGTACCTATGTATAGGATCGGTTGCGGTAGCTAGAGATGAAAGAACACATCACAAAACCTTGCTAGGCCGATCTGACCAGCAAAGAACTAGCGATCTGATTGTTCTCTTATTGATAGACCAAAATCAGCAGGATTTTAATGTCAACTTCATCCAACTTTTGATTTACATGTTCAAATCACACCAAATTTGAAACACAACTCTCTAGGTGTAAGTTCAAGCTTCATTAGTTTTGATGATTGATTTTAGATTAATGCTTAATCATTATTTAATGACAAATCTATTTATTATGAGACTAACATATCTATTGAGCTTAATTCTTTTGTCTCAAATTTAGATGAAAAATGGAAAATCAAAGGTATGCATTGTCGAAGCTCAAGACCCGAGGGTCCCTAGATTGAGCTTATGAATATAATTCGGGTTGCCTTTTGTCTATAAAACAAAGATTGAAATGAGTAGAAAATGGGATTGCTTCTTTATTGAGTCATGAATGATTTACAGAATACAGACTTAGATGAAAAATTAAGAACACTAATGCTTAATCTTAATTAGCTTCTCTAATCTCCCTCCTCCTCTTTGAATGCTTGCGGAAGCCTCTTATAGCGTCGAAGGAATGACAGTTTATCGTCTTTTAAGAGATGTTTTTCCGCAAAAAGGTGTCTTCTCGTCAAAATATGTTTTTTTTAATAAACAGACGTCTCTTTATAGAGAGTAACTTTCAAATGTCCGTCTATACCTGTCAAAGATATCGTCTCCCGCACGTAAGCCTTATGCGGAGGTAACCTCTTCCCCAACCCCAACTAGGTCGGGGTGTAAATTTATCCACATCCGACATGTACGCTGGTTGGGGTTATCCGACCAACGTGTATCTATCAGCGTGTTGAATAGACGATGACAGCGGTTGGTGCGAGCGTGGAGAATAGAGAAGGTGGAACACGAATACACGATGTAGGGGTGGGTAAAGGCAATCTGCTCGTGGAGGGGAGATCATGAGGGTGGGAGGAACCGTTCAATTTAAAGAGAGTAAATTTCTTCTTTTATTAATTTAGATTTAGGCTCTACTTGATAGAGCTTCAAATCTTAGCTCTGCCTCAGATCTGATATTTGTAGGCTAAAATAAAGTGAATTAAGTTTATATTATTATTATTTAAAATGTAAACAAGATGACCAACCTAAAAACTCTTATGCCCAACTCTATAAATTTGATGAAATTAGAAATATCCATCTCTAGAGCTCTATCAAATAAGATCTTAGTGGTCAAATATCTGAGCCTCTCTAAGAAAAAAAAAAGGGTTCGTAATACGACTGGGCTGGGCCAAAGGCAAGGCTACTCGTATGGTGTCCCCGTAGGTGTCCATATTTCTGGTCTCGTCAGCCCACAAAAGCCCAGCCCAACACCGGCTCTATCCTATGTACCGAGCCCTAGGTATGGAACCATCGAGAAGCCACTGCATCGGCGTGAGGTGATCGCAGCCGGAGCAACCACGAGAAGGAAGGAGGGGAAGGCGAAGCGGCGAGGATGGGGAAGACGCCGGTGCGGATGAAGGCGGTGGTGTACGCGCTGTCTCCGTTCCAGCAGAAGGTGATGCCGGGGCTGTGGAAGGACATCACCACCAAGATCCACCACAAGGTGTCGGAGAACTGGATCTCCGCCACGCTCCTCCTCACCCCCGTCATCGGCACCTACGAGTACGCACCGCTCCCGCCCGCTCGCCCCTCCCCTCCCTTCCTTCTCCCCATCTTCTCTTGTATTGCGCAGATCTGATCGAATCTAGTGTTATTCGCTTGTGGCTTCGCTTGGCTGCATGATCTGTTTAGGGTTTGATCGGTTCCGCATATTATTAGATTCGATTGCGTGGTAAAGGTCTAGGTTTGATTACGACGCGGGCTGTTTATTCTGTTTCGGCTCCAGTTCATTAGAATTAGTAGGCAGATTTGGTGTGCTTTACCATTGGTCGTAGCGATTCTGATGGTTTCCTCAAGGCGTCGAGCTATCAGATAAGTTTGGCAGGATTTTGGCACTAAAAACAATGTCAAGGGGAATTTAGGCGCAGTTGATTCGATGTGAATTGTTCGTACCGCGAGATGGCATATGTAGCGTGAGTCTTTTCTTCACCACGGCATCACTGTTTCAGTCGAACCATCAACTATTTGGTCTTTGATGGGTTTTGATGCGAGGTAATAATATGGGCAGATAATGCTTGTGTTCCACCGGGTTGTTTAGTTGATGTGCATCAAATTCTAATGATCTTAATTAGAAGGTTACATGGATTGGAACCAGATTTAATTGAATATTGTTGCCAAGCTGAATGTTTGGGGCCCTTCTAGCGAATGGTAGTCTTCTCTGATAAGTCTTTTGTGAGGTTCTTGGATTGTCTCTATGACATTGTAGGTTTGAATTTGCTAACTAGCTTAAGTGTATGAATAATTAAATTATTTCTGGATTTAGTTGGTCTTGTTAAACATCACAACTTCCAATCTGGATTTTCCAGAAATTTAATTTTAGGTGATCTTGTTAGACTGCACAATTTCCAACCTGCTTGGCAATAAAAACTCATTTTGAGGTGTTTTTTTTTGCACCTAGCTACTTTTTTTGGGGAAACCGTCCTAATCTGATGCACTATTATGTTTGGATTATTCTTGAGCCTATGCAATCAAGCAAAGCCAGGCGAAGCGTTGACTAGCTCTAGTATACTAAGGATACGTCTCAGGATGCCTTTGCAACTCTTGATAATTCTCCTATAAAGTAGCATGCGTTTTTGGGCTTGGTAGTGCTAAAGTCAGAAACCTTTCTCTGCCTTACTTTGTAGACATGCTTGTCTTCATAATACCAGGACACACCCTCACCTCAGAATGTGAATTAGCGACAATACTGAGCCTTCATTGATATAATCCTGACATGCATGAGTTCTGATAGTAATGTTGGCAGCAAAATTATCCTCTTACAAATTCAGTGTGTATAAACTGGAAAGAAAATAATATTTTCTGTGTGGTTAATGCATCAGGTAGGGAATGAACTAGAGTTAGTGTTGCACTGTTGCCCTATGGTTGCTTGAAGAAATATAGGGGCTGTTTTGGGCTTGAAATGCGGCTTAACAGCCAAGCCCGGTGGAAGCCAAGCAAAAAGCCACAATCGTGTTTGAGGTGCTTTGAGGGCTTCGACATGGCTTCCTCCTCCCGATGGCCGCCTCGCCTTGCCTCCTGTGCGCTGCCCGTTCGCCGCCTCTCGGTCGCGCAACCGCTCGCCCTTCTCCCGATCCAGCCCGACCGAGCTCGGCCCCGCCGTCTCCACCCCGACGTCGCCTCACCGCCCCCGCGTCACCTCCCCGCTCGGCCGCCGCTGTGTTTTGCTCGGTTGCCCCCCAAAAGCTACAGCTGCTTTACAACGCAGCAAGTTAAAAACAGCTTTTCAGCCCAGCTGCAGTCCCCCCTCCCTCCAAATAGGCCCATAATTTACCAAATGCAGTTTGAACAATTAAACTTCCTCTTTTTCAACAAGTGTCACATTTCAAGCAATTGAACATCCTTTTTTTAATACATGGGTTACTCATTTCAAACATTTGACACGCTTGATACCTGATATGTTTTGATGTGGCTATGCAGATATGCGATGTACTACAAGGAACAGGAGAAGCTATCCCACAGATACTAAATGTGAGGCCCAGCAGTTCTAATTTTTATGATGTTCTATAATTCTCCAAGAATGATATAACATTTTTTGGTTCAGTTCCTAGTTCTTGTACTCCTCATATGCAATATGTATGACTTGCAAACATATTTTGAGGCTTGCTACATATGGTGGCATTTTCTGTCACTGAAGTGATTGTTAAATAAAGCAAATTAACTGGATGTTTCACATATGTTTTTCACGGCTTAGGTCGGTTTACCAGATGTTTCACCTGTGCTTGTTTGCTTTAGCATTGATGTAAAACAATACATCTGCAATCGTCTTGGAAGAGTTATTTTCCTTGTTTCAGGAAATACTTGTTTGCTTATGTGTGGGCTAATGTCTGTACCTTCCTGCGCACAAGAAGTGAAATATGATGTGTTATGTGATTCTATATCCATCATGTTTTCAAGTCTCACTCCATACTGTGAGGTTCATTTTCGTCTATCCTTTAATAGGTTTGTCAATCACGATTTTTCTTTCAAGGTTATATGCCATGCTGATATACCTAATACGTGCGTCCTGTCAAGCAGTGTACGCCGATCGAAAGGCATGTCGAAGGCGTCAATCCATTGTGTTCGTGCAAATCGTCCCGAAAACGCTGACAGCCCGCTGGTGGCGGAATTTGAATTTTTTTTTGCTTTGGGCGTGCATTCTATAGGTGTGTATATACACGTATAAATCTATAGTCTTAGTACAACGCTTTGTATTATAAGTCTAACACATTTGAAATTTGTTAAAAGTACAATACAAATATGTTAAAAATATAATACAAATAGTTTTAAGATCTTAAAAATCAAAAACTATAAAAATCAAAAATAATTTAACCAATAAATTTGTTTCATTGAAGAGGTAATTTTGTAGTGTCTTTCGAAATTTTGTAGTGCTCCTGCCGGCCGCTGTCTCTTGAGTCTTGACTCGTTCACGTCTTCCATGGGGAACCGTGCGTCCTGGCATCCACCTCCAGCGCACGGACGCAGCAAGGTGGACAGGAAACCGGGATAGTTGCTAGTGCAACTCAACATGCAAGGCAGACACTAGACTGAGTGTGAGCCTATCGATTGCTTAATTAGATATTCGCATGTTTATCAGTTGCTCGTCGTGTTGATCACAACTCTCTTTAAAGTATAGTATGAGCTTCATCATTTTTAGCTAGCTAAGTAAACATGTGCTGCCCGTTTTTACCTAGATGGTCATGTTTGGTCAGGCTCTGGCTTGTAACTTTCGGGCTCCAAGAGATTGATTGCTTTACAAGAATCTAGCTCCATAAGAATTTGCTCACTTTCAGGCTTCGTCGAGCCAGTGAAGCTACCCTGGTTAGACCATCTCCAACCGTGTCCCTTCCCCTCTCCCTTTCTCTCCACGAAGGGATTCCCATTCCCTTCAGCGCTTCAACGGATTCTCTTCAGCATTCCCTGCGTGAAGAGATTCTCTCTCCCATTCCCACTAGCAAGGGATTCTCTCTCCTTTTCCTATACAATTCTCTTTAAAGTGAATGTGTTGGAGATGAAGAGAAATAAAAGGAATGAGAATGAGGAAAGGGAACAGGGAAGGGAATATGGTTGGAGATGATCTTATCTCCGTCCTCCAAGTACAAATTGGACTCAATGATTAGAGTCCAAAGGGTTTGGCCTGTCGACTGTGGCTTCTTTCCAGAAGCCAGGAGCCACAAAACAAGCAATAAACATGGAACTGATGATATTGTTGTCGTAGGGGCGGCCACCACCCCTTGTGGTCTAGCGAAGGGACCTCCCTCATCGAGAAGACGAAGAGAGGCTTAAGGCTAATGAAAACTTCGGCAGAGTCGAAGGGGCAAACAACCCCCTCGAGCGATCCAAAAGGAGAATCATCTTGGGGAGGACGCTAGGGCAAGACAATATCACAACGCCTAACCGACGAAAAATCAAGCCAGTTAGAAACCTTAAATCGGTTCAATTCAAAAAATTCGAAAAAATTTATGTGACGTAAGCCGGTCGAAAATCGGTGAAAATCACTCGATTTTCGACAAACAATCGCTCAAAATTCATCCGTCTAAAAAGTTCAACTCACCGGTCAGTTTTTCGACAAAACCAATCGATTTCCTTTTAAAAAAAAAATAAATCAAAAGCTTGGTTTCGAAACTGTTCGATTTTTGACGATTTTCACGGCAAGCTGGTATCGCCGGGACCTTGATTTTTAATTCGAAAATGATTTGGTTAACTTTGGCCTATAGACTAGCTAGCAGAAAGGAAAAAATCCGTAGAACCTAACTAGGACCGGAAAAAAGCTCATTTGTAGGGCTCGTTGGCTCGATTCAAAATTGCTCCAATTACACTCGTTTTTTGGTTAATCATTGAATGAATTAATTTTGAATGAAATTGGTTTTTGCTCTGGCTAGGCTCGGCTCGTTGGCTCGACTCTAAAAATACTTCCAAATTGTAAATAAAATTATATTAAATCAAACTGTGTCAATTTCGAAAAAAGCTCAAAAAAACGACGATTTGGTTCGATTTCCACCCATAAACCTAACACCTTAAGAGCCTTGTATATATATTATTGTAATATCACATCACTGCCATAAGAGCCCCGGGCTCCTGGTCTGTAAGAGAGAGCTTTTTGAAGAAAAAAAGACCACCATCATCGTTCATAATACTATCTCTATTATGTGGGGGAGAATTGAAGCCCTCTCATGCATCCACCTCACCCCCATGCCATTTTGCAAAAAAATCCCTCCCTTTTTTCTAAATTACGGATAGGTCCCTATAAATTACAAAGAGGTCCTTTTGCGATTTTTTGTGAGTATTAGAAAAACGTTTCTAAATTGCGTTTAGGTCCCTGATTTGTTACTTTATGGAAAAGCCCCTTGCTAAATAAAAATCTCGAACAAGTCTTTTTCTAATTTTTCATAATAACGATTAGGTCCAAAAATATAGCAAACAGGTCCCCGGCCCTTACGTCCAGGTCATTTCTCCGTTTTTCCCAGAGAAAATATTTTCGTCAACAGAAATGTGTGCAGCTCTATTCTAGATTTTTTTTTCAACTCGATCTCTAATCTCTAGATTTTTTCCCCAGCTCGATCTCTAATATTTTTCGAAACGTGTATTATTACTCAATGAACGCATAGAGTACTAAACTCAATAAAAGAAGGTTGACATCTCTAATATTTTTCGGAGCATGTATTATTACCCGGTTAACACATAGAGTATTAAACTCGACAAAAGAAGGTTAGCCGGGTGATGATAAAGTGTTAAGCAAATTCATCAAAAGACATAGCCAGATTTGATATACACGTAAATAAAAAGCACACACCAATCTGTTCTCTTAGCAATCTTCGTTTACTTTTAAACCACCTAACAGAACGGCGCGGCAGAATGCGCCACATTCCCTAGTAATCTTGGTTCCTGCGCATTTCTGGTACCCGGACATACCTCCTCAGTTGGTGTGATCATGAGAACCACTTTTTTTTTACTACTTGGCCTGTAGCCACAACAATAATGTTTTTTGGCCATGATAGTGTTCGCTGGCTTCTACGCTTACGGAGTCATAGGGAGGAATCCCGTGTCGTGAACTTCAGACTTGAGACCTAATACTTATGTTCTGCGTCTGCAGCAGATTCTGCGCGCCTCCAACACTTGGACCGCCGAAAGCGGCGGTGGCCCGGCAGGGCGGCAGGACTCGTCCGCCGGTGTCGCGAACGCGCCATAAATCGATACTTCCCGTGGCAGAGTCGCGCCGACCCCTACGATCGACGCTGCGGGGAAGACAAGGATGGCGAACGTCTCCGTCGATCTTTGCGACGGTAGCGGTCCGGCGCCCCACAGGTGGCGGCGGGACCTCACCGGTCTCACCAGACATCTTGGCGCGGCGGAAGCGCGCCAATGAGCTTCCTCTGCATTGTCGGGCCAAGAACGGCCCCAACGCTCCCCCCTACCTGGCGCGCCGTTTGGCAGAGTTTTGTATCCCAGCTTTATCTTAGATTTGAAACTTGTAGGCTAAAATAAGTGAATTAAGTTTATATGGTTATTCTAAAATGTAAATAAGATGATCCACCTAAACACTTTTAATATACTCACAGTTCCAGCTCCATAAATCTAGTGGAGCTAGGAATATCTAGCTCCACTATATCCACAAATCTAATAGAGATGAAGCTCTGCCAAACAGGACCTTGCACAAAGCACCACTATTTTGGAGCTGAATCGCACTCTGGCTTCTACAGAAATCAGACCCTGTTTGGCATAGCTCCAGATTCTAACTCCACCTCAGAGTTGAAACTTATAGACTGAAATAAAATGACTTAAGTTTATAAGTTTATTCTAAAATGTAAATAAGATGATCCATCTAAACACTTTTAATATACTCATAGCTCTAGCTCTACAGATCTGATAAAATTATGACTACCCAACTCCACCAGCTCTACAAAATTGGTGAAACTGAAGTCCCAAACAACCCCTCATTTTCACTTAAGCTAGCTTCGAACTTCCAAGCCTAGAAGCTGGGGTTCAGCCAACTGAACTTCTGAACTCGGCCCAGTTCTGTGCAAGCTGCGGGCCATGATTGGCCTCCCTTTCGATCTTTTCTTTTCTTCTCTCTCTCTTCAAAATTCCTAAATAGATGTGTTTTATTTTGTCGTCTAAGTTTATATAACATATTTTTAATCGTATTGTTAATAAATATAAAGTGTATTTTATATTTTAATACAAAAATAAGTACGATGCTTTCTTTATGCTGTAATAAATATCTAAATTTACTTAGTATGTATTGAATATAGTATATATAGATAATAATTAGAGGTAGTTTAATTATTTTTAATATCCTTTTTTTATCTATATATATAAATACGTTCAATAAATTTAGACGGATGAAGTACTGAACTTACCCTTCTGCGGCCCATGATTGGATGCAGGGTTAATAATATTGAAATTGTGACAATCGCTCGAAATTTAAAAACCGAAAATATTGAGCCAAAAATGGTCGAAAATTGTAGTTTCAAAATCAAATTTTTTGAAAAAAATAAAAAAAAATCGACGATTTTCATGGGAAATTGATAAATTAGTTGAATTTTTTTGAGCGATTTTCGTCCATTTTTGATTAATTTACATCGTATAATTTTTTTAAAATTTTAAATTTTTTTTAATTAGATCATTTATCGAACGGTTTTAGAAGTTGGACCGATACTCACAGAAATGGAGCCATTCTGTTGACTTTTTGAACCCTGTGATTGCCCCCTTCAATTTTTTCCTCATTGATTAATACGGATTTAGATCCTTTGTCTTTGTAAGTCTGACAGAGTAAAGAAATCTGAGGAGAAAAAAAAAATAAAATTGCTACAGTATTCGAGATTTTGGTAAGTTTTATTGAAATTTTGGACATTTTGATTGAAATTCATATTTTAAAACTAGATTTTAAATCTCGCAGATATTTTCGAAAACACTGTAGCAATTCGTTTTTTTCTTCAAATTCCTTTATTCTGCCATGTCATAACAAAGGCACAGCATCTGAATCCGATTAATACACGCCGCAGTGTGCAACAAAGCTTCCCATTAACGGCAGGTAGGCGGCGAGTCCAGGATCGGAGATCGCCATGGAGACGCTGGCCAGCGCCATGCGGCGGGAGAACCGCCGCTTCAAGCCCCCGTCCTCCTCCGCCTCCTCCTCGGGCAGGGCGCCGCTTGTCATGGTCTTCCTCTCCTGCCTCGCGTGGCTCTACATCGCCGGCCGGTACGCAGCCACCCGTTCAGATCCCAACCGCCCCCCGTTTCTTTGCTCCGTCGAGTCCCCTGATCGTTTGTCGATTGGGGCGCAGGTTATGGCAGGACGCGCAGACCCGGATGGTCCTGTCCAGCCTCCTCGAGAAGAACACCGGCAATGTGCGGATCTCTCCTTTTCCCCCTCAGCATATCTCTCGTTTTTCTTGATATGCGCTGACATGGGCGCCTAATTGCAGCTCCCAAAAGTGCTCTCGGTGGATGACAAGCTGAGGAATCTTGGATGCACGTAATTTCTTGGTTCTCTACTGAGGATTTTTGGTTTGGCTTTGTTGGTTCTGGTTTTCTTGATTTGGAATGGGTCGCTTGGTGGCAGTGAGATCGGGAGGAAGATAGCTGAGGCCGAGATGGACCTTACGAAGGCGAAGAGCGAGGGTTACTTGTGGGGGAATGGGACTGGTACTAGGGATTCCGAAAAGAAGAAGCTTCTTGCCGTCATTGGAGTTTATACTGGTTTTGGGTCTCGGCTCAAGAGGAACATCTTCCGTGGCTCGTGGATGCCAAGAGGTTTGCTCGTCTTGTTCTTTTGTTTTCCAGTTCTCACTGACAAAAAAATAAGACTGATTGGGATCGGTAACTGCACTAATTTGAGACTGCAAATTAAAGTAATTAGTGAATGGTCTAAATTGTTGAATGCAAACTATGGTTCTAACTTAGTTTCTCTAACTAAAATTGCTGAATGTAAAGTAGGATCCCCTTCAACTGATATGATAACTCTATTCTTCTACCTCGGTGTAAATTGCAGGTGATGCTTTGAAGAAGCTTGAGGAAAAGGGTGTGGTTATTCGTTTTGTTATTGGTCGGAGGTTTTCTTCTGGATCCAGACTTTTGAGCTATAGCATCTCTAAGTTCTTAGTTTAGAATTTGACTTTGTTATTCTCATGCAGTCATGGTTTTTTTTTGCTATTAAGTTTTCCTTTTCTTTTTTGTGCATTTTTTTCCTGCTGAAATGTATTGTTTGGACCCTGCAGTGCAAATCGTGGTGATAGCTTGGACCGTAATATTGATGATGAAAATCGCCGGATGAAGGATTTCTTGATTCTTGTAAGGTTCTGCTAATACCTAATATTATAACTATTTTCAATTGTCCTTCACAATCTGTAGTACCTGCACAAGACTTTTGCCATTGGCCATTGCTTGCTTGCTGGCATGGAAGACTATGTTGCATCCTTGAAATCTTATACATTTCTTTTATTAATGTACCTGTAATAACACAGACGACCTATGTTAATTATCATATTTTCCTGTTTCATCTAAATGTGGTTTTGAATATGTGACATAAATTCATATAGCTTGAGAAGATCTCAAAAACATTTTATGATGTTCATTTGTCAAACAAATTAATGTGACTTGTAAATAATACCATGTATTTGTGGATAACAGAATGTTTGAATTTAAATAATCAACAAATGACCATTCAGGAAAGTCACGAGGAAGCTGCAGAGGAGTTACCTAGCAAAGTTAAGTTTTTCTTCAGCGCGGCAATTGAAGCTTGGGATGCAGAGTTCTATGTCAAAGTTGACGATAACATTAATCTTGACTTGGGTAACTTGTTTTTTCATTTTTTCTGAAATCGTTATACCTATTGTTGATTTCAGCATATATTTTTTTACTCCTTGCAATTGTCCATTAGCTGGGTTAATCGAGATGCTTGAAGGCCGTCAAGGTAATCAAGGACTGTACATGGGTTGCATGAAATCAGGAGGTGTCGTAAGTGAAGAGTACGTGCTTTCCTTCCCATCATCATTCGGTGTTTATTATTTGGACAACACGTCTGGCATCTCTTAAACTCCAACTAAACCAGCCATTCATAATTGGAAGTAGCTTCTACTTTTTGGGGTTAATTTAGCAGTGATTCTTACATGTTGACATCCTTCCTGAGTTTTGGAAATGTAGTGGAGTGTATTGAGTACCTGAAGAATTTTCTCCTATTCACGAACCATGTTATGGTGACAAACTTTTGAGTTCAGTTTCATTAATTAACTTATGATTTCAAGGAATAACTAATACCTAAGGTGCTACCGTTCCATGAACTTGAGAAAATATGTGCGTCGTACACTATTAATTTCATTGCTTCATTGTTATATTGAGGGATAATATTGCATTTTGAATTTTGGATTGCTTTGCCCCCTTTGTTAATCAATCATTAAAGCAATTCTGATGTAAACTTTATTTGCAGGGGCCAACAGTGGTATGAACCCGAATGGTGGAAATTTGGAGATTCAAAATCGTGAGTAAACTGACATATTCATACTCTGTATTCTTGTTTCCTTGGACTAGTTAGAGCTCTTTTCTGGAGTTCGTACCATGTTCTTGCCATTTGGCAAAGTGCCTAGTTGTGTCTTATACTCTTATTACTCCCTCTAGTCACAAATATATGTCGTTTTGGATATTGGCACGGTCCCCAAAATGTAACTTTGACCACTGATTTCTATTGTAATGTAGTTATAACAGCCAATAAAATTATAATATTATGAAAATACTTTTCGAGGCAAATCTATACATATGTTTTCATGTATTAATCTGAATATTTAAAAAGATATCGATAGCCAAAAATCTGGAAGTTTGACTGCACGAATTCGAAAACGATATGTATTTGTGATTGGAGGGAGTACTTTATTAGCATCATGCTGGGTGACTTATAATAACTTTGTGCCTGGAGTAAGTGACTAAAGATGATGTGGATGTTGATAAGAAAACATCTGACCTCATTTTGTTCCAGAGAATCTGGGTGACTGAGTCTAATGCTAGCATTCAGACCAAAAGCTAGTCAACCTCCTGATACCCTGGGCAGATGAAGTAGTGCTAAAAGAGCTCATATGCTACATATTATGTTAGATCACCACAATGTTTTTTTTATTGATCTGGAACAAGGAACAGGAGGCAACACTCATAAAATTTTTCCTTTAATTTCTGTTTCAACCATTGATGTAAACCTAATAATGAAACTTTGGGGATACTTGTGTCATACTCATTGTCAGGACCCTGTGATCTGTGTTGCTTGGCAGACAATTTAACCAGAAGTTTGTTTAGTGCTAATAACAGGAGCTCCTCCACTCAGATCAAGTTGCCCTGTGTTCTGTGGACTATAAACCTGGCCAATCTTACGAAATCCATTCTGGTTCATGTTTAAACTTAATAGACCTATAAGAAACATAAGTTAAATTACATTTTGCACCCCCTGCACTTGTAAGATGTAATTGCTGATATTTAGTGATATTCTTTGGTTTTTGTTTGGTGAAGGGACATTCTTAGCATTTATGTACCTTTTCTGGATGATACTGTATGAGAAAAAGAAATTTGTGCTTTTTTTCACTATGTTTCATTTTCTAGCTTATTGGTGTTGATTTTCATTGACTTGTGATTTTTAATTCTCAGGTATTTTCGCCATGCTTCTGGTTCTTTGTTGATCCTCTCAAACAATTTGGCCCGCTACATCAACATAAACAGGTAATTGGTTTGTATCTATCTGTTTCATGTTAAGCCATGGTAAGCTAAACCAACTTTGAGCAACAGCAACCAAGTTCCTCAGAGCAATGTCAATGTGTGACATCCCTTGATGGCCTGATTTTTTGAATTTGCTCCATGTGATATGTATTACTTGGATTGCTGCAAATTGAATGTTGCAATTAAGTTGAATCTTTCTTGGTGTCTTGAAAGATAAGTTAGTTTACTTGTTGGGGTTTACTCTCTTATATCTAATTTCCAAGACACTCCATGGTAATCTGTGCGTGGCCATGTGCAAATTCCATCACTAATGGTAACTTTAGCATTTTAGCCAAATAATTACTCCCTCCAGTCACAAAAGAATGTTATTTTGGATATCAACACGGTCACCAAAACGCAACTTTAACCACTAATTTCTACTCCCTCCACACTTAAATAAATATCATTATAGGTTCTTGCACTTCCACCAATGCAAATCTACAAAAGATTGCATTAATCTTCTTTATTATATCTTTGAGCCGCGCCGGGGGGGGGGGTATAGAAGGAAAAAAATGGTAAAAAATCAACTTGAAATTGTAGAATGATATGTATTTAGAAACAAAATTTGAAAGCTAGAATGATGTATCCAGGAACGGAGGGAGTATTGTAGTGGATTTATAAAACCTAAAAAAATTATACTTTTATGAAAGTTCTTTTCGAGACAAATCTATACATACCATTTTTATGTGTTCAATCTAAATATTAAAAAAGATATCGATAGCCAAATTTTAGAAAGTTTGGCTGCATAAACCCAAAACGACATTCTTTTGTGACTGAGGGAGTATCACTGGATATCTTATAGGGTTAAATGCATTTATTGTATTTGAGAAGTACCATTCATTGAAATGCTATTACTGCCTGACGAAAGAATTCATGTGCCATCTATCGGTTGATCTTGAAGAAATAAGAATGCTGTCTAGTTCCCTCGTCAAAAGCAGTGTTACTCAGACACCCTTGTCTAAAAAAACTTGCCGAATCGGACACCCCAAATCCGAGTCCAAGTAACACTGGTCAAACGTAGAGCAATTGATATTTCTAGTAAAAAATGTACTGCCAAAATTTTTTAGGAACAAAATGTTTCATTCTGGTCTTCTATCTCTGCAATCCAGGTTTGTCATAACCGAAGGTTTTTATTCGAATACAACTTTTCTATTCAACATGCAGTGTGTCGCTGCAGAGCTATGCCCATGATGACATATCAGTAGGTTCATGGATGATGGGACTGAATGCAACTTATGTTGATGACGACCGTTTATGCTGCAGCAGTTCTAGACGAGGTAGAAGCTCATCTTTAAAACAATTTATCTGCTTTGGGCAATTTAGATGGCCTTTTTTTTCTTTGCTAATGCTATATTTCTACTGTCCTTATCCAGAGAAAGTATGTTCCAATGCATGAGTTACGCGGAAGGACTGGTTCTGACGAAGAGATGGTATTGTTGGTATATCTGCCATTTTTGCATACACTGAGCAGCCTTTGTGAATGAAAAAAGATACTATCAGATAAAACATCGTCTTGACCAGGTCATAAAAGCTAGCTTACTGAAATTCCTTGTTAACGAGTCCATTCTTTGACTTATTTCTTGGAAGGGAGCAGCTAGTATAGAGTTTTTACTGTGTAGTAAGTTTTAAGTAAGTTTCAACGATGCAACAAGTTCCATCAAAGTTTCGAGTTTAAAAGAATCGAAGTTTTAAGAAGATTTCAACATGACTTTTGAGTATATTTCAAAAGTTCCACAAGTTCGAACAAATTTCAAAAGGTTTCGAGGAAGTTTAATAAATTCAAGCAAAATTGTCATCCTTGTTTCACATCAAGTTTCACCAAGTTTCAGATAGTTTCAATGCAATTTTAGAGTGCTTGAATGGGTCTAAAAACATGAAACTTGTTTGAAAAGTGAGTTTCTTATAAGTTTCAAGTTTAAAAAGTTGTAGTTTCAAGAAAATTTCAGTAGATTTTTTTTTTTGTAGAATTCAACGACATTCACAAAAAATTTAAAAAGTTGTAGTTTCATAAAGGTTTCGAACAAATTTCCACAAGTTTGAACAAATTTTCACAAAAAATTTCCACAAGTTCGAACAAATTTTTCAATGCAATTTTCAATAGATGATTTTTGAACAAGGTTCTCAAAAAATTGAACAAGTTTTAGTAGATTTTGAGGAAGTTTCAAAAATTCAAGCAGAAGTTTTGTCCTTGTGTCATCAAGTTTCACTAGGTTTTAGACAGTATCAAAAAGGTTTCAAAGAGATTCAGTGTATTTTCGGAGCGTTTTACTGAGTTTCAGAATATAAAACATCATTGAAAATTGTTTCGGCAAGAGATTCAAAAATAAACCTCGAAGTTTCGGTGAGTCGACAAAGATTGTAAGAAAATTTCATAAGTTGCAAGGGAGTTTCAGCGTGAAAAATACAAATTTAAAACCCTGTAACTTGTGTTTCACAAGAGATTCAAGAAAAATCTCTAGCAAAACTTAAACATGAATTCTAAAAGAGAGATGCTTCTATGCTTTCCCTCTTAATACAAGTTGCACAAATCTTAAAGCAAACGAAAGGGTAAGTAATTCTCATCTACCCTTCATTCGTGCTTTAATATTTGTGCAACTTTAAAAAGGAAGAGCATAGAAGCACCTCTCATTCTAAAATGTGAAATTTGGTGTTTCATAAGAGTTTCAAAGAGGCTAACGAAACTTTCAAATACATATAGGCAAGTTTCAAAAAGAAAAAACATCGAAATTCAAATGGTTTTCAAAGAAAAGTAATCGAAACATGGGAGCAGGGTTCCACTTTTTGGTAGCTCAAAAACCGAACGAAAACCGAAATTCGAAAATAGGTATAAACCACTCGAAAATCGTTCGAAATTCTCTCTAAACCAAATGGTTCGAAAGTCAAACGAATTGGAAATTTGGTCAAAACATTGAGAGAATTTTGCGATTTTTGAACAAAATTCGTTCGAAAATGCTCGAATTTCGAGCAGTTTTTGGTGAACACCGGCCACAGTTGAAAAAACATAAAAAAAATCTTATTAATTCCATTTAATCTATAAAACACTTGAGAGAAATTTCACCAGTTTTTGAATTCATTTAGTGCTTTTCCAAAAATAAAAATAGCAATTAATAAAAAGGAACAGATACACTGTTAGATTTTTATAAAAATTTACATGACTGATCGTACTCTGTAATTTTAATGTCATAATAACTAGTGCTCAAAGATCATGTAGTAAAATTTTCATAAATATTATACTTAATTTAGTGTCCCTAAAAAAATAAAAAATATAAGATTATATACAAATACAATAGCACTATCAGAATTTTTAAAAAATACACACGTTTGATAAAAATATGAAAATTTTACAGCATCATTAAAACTTCCTCAGGACCTCACAAAAATTTTTCAATAAAGTTTGACACATTTTTTATTTTTCTTTTAATTTTTTAATTTTTAATTTAAATATAAACGGTAAATCAAATACAGTTTCTTTTAAAACAGTAACAGCAAGGTCGAATTTCACGAAATTTGACGAAAAGTGGGAGTACTCATCTAAAGTACGTAGCAATACTCGTTGGGGCGCTTGTCGGCCATGCGCCGCTCGCCGTCTGTCGCGCTCGCCTACATTCGCTCGCCGTCGGCGGCCACCGTGCTCGCTTACCGCCGCAGCCATGTGCCCTACCCGCTCACTAGCTGTTGTACTAGCTCATGTGTGAGTACTCTTCTATAGTTCTATGGCAGCCTAAGTTTTGTTTCCTTACTCCGCATCGAGGGCATCAGAGGGTGTGGACGTGAGGAAATCTGATGGTTTATGAAATACCCCAAATTTTTCAAAATAGGTTTGAATTAGACTTTATTTGCATTTTATAATTTTTCTGATTTTTTGGATTTTTATTTGGATTTATTTGATTATATTACGGGTTTTTGCCGTTTTCGGAAAATTTCAGCGCTGGTGCGCTTTCCTCTCTCGGCCTTTGCGCCTTCCGCTCTCGCCTCGCCTCGCTCGGCCGCTGCTTCGCTTGGCGCCCACGCATAAACCCGCCTCACTGTGCATCTTTCTCAGTGAGCCTCGCAAGCGTGGCGCTGGCGTCACATCGTCGCCGCCGCCCTAGCCCCATAGGGCACTCCACCCCTCGCCGCCTAGCGCCGCCTCGAGTCCGCTGGCCAGGCTCTGCCGCCACCGTCTTCGCCGCAATCATTTGGCCCAAGACCTCGCGCCTCCCCGCCGGCTATTTAAGCCCGAATCGGCCGCCATTTATGGCTCCCCAAGCTCGCCATACCCTCCTCTCTCATTTCCCCTCTCTCTCCAGCTCACCCGTGCACTCCAGTGCCCTCCCCAAGAACTTCTCCCTCCTCTCCGGCCAAACGCTGGCCGCCACGCTGTTGCCGGCTTCCTTCCGTGACTCAGCGCCTAGAACCAGTGGTAACCCCTTCCCTTCTCCCCAAGTCCCGTGCTCTTCCGTGTTCGAGTCGCCTCGCTCTTCTCTTCCCCTCTCTGGCGCCAGCTCACTTCGGTTCGCTCGCCGCCACTTTTCCCCGCTTACGAAGCAGCCCCACCTATCAGCCCCGCCACCAACCCCTCCCGTCGGCCGACCAACCGGCCCACCCGTCCACCCTCCTCTCTCCTCCCCGGCCACCGCCCGCTTTGTCGGTGATCTGGCCGTCAGAAAACAGGGCCGCCAGTTGGCCTCTCTCCTCGCACGAGCCAAAGGTCGGTTTTAGCGCGGCCCAAATGAACAGTGCCCTTTTCCATTTTCTATTCGGATTTTCATTTCTAAAATTCATTTTTAAATCATTTTAATATCCAAAAATGCCCCAAAAATACCCAAAAAGCCCAGAAAATCCCAAAAAGCCCAAAAATGCATATTCCAAACCCTTTCGAGCCACTGAGTTCAAAAATGACCTCCGTTTTGCCAAATCACAAGTGACAGCAGCCTTAGAAACCGTCAACTGCCGCTTCACCGACCGCCACCACAAAGAATAGGGGATACTGCAAGGCAGAGCACCCGCTAGAAGCGAGGGGAGCTCCAACCCGAACAACTCCAGAAACTTCCAAGGCAGGATCAACCACATGTCAGCTGAGGATGCTGCAGCCGCCACCGAAGTGATTATCGGTAAATTTCGAGTCCAATCTCAGATAGCTTTGATATTATTTGATCCTGGAGCAACGCACTCTTTTATTTCAATGGCTTTTGCATGCAAGCATGGTTTTCCGTATTCACCGTTATAAAACCCTTGTGCGTTTCAAACGCCGGGCATTAGATTAATGGCTCGATATAAGAGCGAGAAGTTAGAAATAGTACTCCAAGGAGTTAAGTTTACAGCTGAGCTGTTGCTATTAGAGATAAACGGATTGGACGTCATCCTGGGAATGGATTGGATGTCCAAACATAAAGCAATATTGGATTGTGAAAAGAAGTTGGTAACAGTTATCAACAATGAAGGGCAATGGGTAACTGTAAGGACCAACCCCGATCTAGAAAAGGGCAAAGGAAGAAGCCTTAATGCCATAACCCCAACCATAGACCAAGTACCCATTGTTCGGGAATACCCAGACGTTTTCCCAGAAGAATTACCAGGAAGACCCCCAGACAGAAACATAGAGTTAACCATAGAACTGGCACCAGGAACAGTACCAGTCACCAAGCGCCAATACCCAATGTCGGCAATGGAATTAAGAGAACTCAAGAAGCAACTGGACGAATTATTAGAGAAGGAATTTATCCGATCAAGCATATCACCATGGTCCTTTCCAGTCCTATTTGTCCCTAAGAAAGATGGAGGCGTAAGACTCTGCGTGGATTACAGAGCGCTGAACGCCGCAACCATAAAGAATAAGTATCCCTTACCTCGGATTGATGACTTATTCGATCAACTCAAAGGAGCTAAGATTTTCTCAAAAATAGACTTAAGGACCGGATACTATCAGTTGAAAGTCAGAGAACAAGATAGGGAAAAGACAACGTTTACCACCCGATACGGACTGTACGAGTTCACAGTGGTCCCATTCGGACTCACAAACGCCCCAGCTTATTTTATGAACTTGATGAATCAAGTGTGTATGGACTATCTAGACCGATTCATCATAGTGTTTCTAGATGACATACTGGTTTACTCAAAAATGGAAGAAGAACATCAAGAACATCTACATCTGATTCTAGGGAGACTCAGGGAACATCAATTGTATGCCAAGTTCTCCAAATGTGACTTTTGGATGAAAGAAATTGCATTTCTGGGACACATCATCACCGAAGAAGGAGTGAAAGTGGATCCAACAAAGATAGAAGCAGTGATGGAATGGAAGCAACCCACGACAGTAAGGGAAATTAGAAGTTTCCTAGGACTAGCTGGATATTATCGAAGGTTTATTGAAGGTTTTTCCAAAATTTTCAAACCACTAACCCAGCTTCTCAAAAAGGATAAGCCTTATCGGTGGACAGAAGAATGTGAGAAGAGTTTCCAGACCTTGAAGGCAAAATTAACCTCAGCCCCAGTACTTGTACTTCCTGACCCAAGCAGGGAATTTCAAATTTACTGCGACGCATCAAAGCAAGGATTAGGCTGTGTTCTGATGCAAGACGGAAAAGTAATTGCTTATGCTTCTCGACAATTAAGACCACATGAAGAGAACTACCCAACTCACGACATTGAATTAGCTTCAGTAGTGCATGCACTTAAGATCTGGAGGCATTATCTATTGGGAAATCACTGCGACGTATTCACCGATCACAAAAGCTTGAAGTATGTGTTTACTCAATCAAACCTGAATATCAGACAAAGAAGATGGTTAGAACTAATCAATGACTTCGACTTAGAGATACAATACCACCCCGAAAAGGCTAACGTGGTAGCAGACGCGCTAAGTAGGAAGTCTTGTCACCACATAGCCATGACAACAGACATCTCACAACAGCTACAATTTGAAATGGAACGTCTGAACCTACAGATAGTGGAGAAAGGATTTTTAGCCTCCATTACAATTCAGTCAGACCTACTCAGTCAAATCAAAACCGCCCAGCAAGAAGATGAAGAAATCCAGCGATATCGCAAAGAAGTGAATATAACCGGACCTTCGGCATTCTCAGAAGATGGACAAGGCATATTACGATTCCGTGATCGTGTATGTGTTCCCAATAATAAAGATATAAGAGGATTGATTTTGACAGAAGCTCACTCATCTCAACTCACCATACACCCAGGCAGTACAAAGATGTACAATGATTTAAAGAATGAATATTGGTGGAAAGGCATGAAGAAAGAGATAGCCGAACACGTACTGTGTTGTGACGTATGCCGAAAGGTTAAGATCGATCATCAGAAAACAGCTGGAATGTTACAACCCCTACCGATCCCTGAATGAAAGTGGGATGAAATCGGAATGGACTTTATTACAGGACTACCCAAAGCACAACAAGGATTTGATTCTGTATGGGTAATAATTGACAGATTGACTAAAGTAGCACATTTCATACCAGTCAAGCAGACCTATGGCAAGGATAAGCTAGCAGAGCTATACCTAACACAGATAGTTAGATTACATGGGATTCCCAAAAAGATTGTGTCAGACCGAGGAGCCCAATTCACCTCAAAATTCTGGAAGAGTCTACATGAAGCCATGGGAACAGACCTGAACTTGATCTGACAAAGATATCACCCACGCAGATGGATGCCAGACGAAAGAGTCAACCAGATACTGGAAGATATGTTGAGAGCCTGTGCCCTGACATACGGAGCATCTTGGGTCACTTGTTTACCATTTGCAGAATTTTCTTACAATAACAGTTATCAGGCCAGTTTACAAATGGCACCATTTGAAGCACTTTATGGAAGAAAATGTAGGACCCCACTAAACTGGACTGAGGTGGGAGAAAATCAATTATTAGGGCCACAGATTGTACATGATGCAGAAGTCCATGTCAGGATCATCAGAGAAAACTTGAAGATAGCACAAGGACGACAAAAGAACTATGCAGACATTAGACGAAAAGACATCAGTTACCAAGATGGAGATTTTGTCTATTTGAAAGTAACACCATTCAAGCCCGTGCATAGGTTTCAGATTAAGGGAAAATTGGCACCAAGATATGTTGGGCCATACAAGATCATAAGCCGAATTGGAGAAGTAGCCTACAAACTACAGTTAAGTCCTGAATTGTCACGAGTACACAACGTATTTCATGTGTCACAATTAAGGAAGTGTCTTCGGCAACCCACGGAACAAGTGCCGTTAGAAGAGATCGACCTACAGAATGATCTGACCTATACAAAGGAACCAGTCAGGATTATTGAGACAGTTGAAAGGAAATTTCGAAACAAAGATGTCAAAGTCTGCCGGGTATTATGGAAAAATCACACGCTCACAGAAACCACGTGGGAAAAGGAGTCGGAATTGCAGCAGAATTTTCCCAACCTCTTTCCCCAGGCGGAATGAATCTCGGGGACGAGATTTATTTTAAGGGGGGTAGGTTGAAATACCCCAAATTTTTCAAAATAGGTTTGAATTAGACTTTATTTGCATTTTATAATTTTTCTGATTTTTTGGATTTTTATTTGGATTTATTTGATTATATTACGGGTTTTTGCCGTTTTCGGAAAATTTCAGCGCTGGTGCGCTTTCCTCTCTCAGCCTTTGCGCCTTCCGCTCTCCTCGCGCCGCCTCGCTCGCCGCCTCAAGCGCGCGCTACAGCGCGTGCGACGCCGCTTCGCGCGCCCACGCAAACCCGCCTCCGCACTGCATCTTCCCACCTGCGTGAGCCACCGCCATGGCAGTGCGCCAGCGCCACGCCACACATCGCCGCCACCGCCCTAGCCCCATAGGGCACTCCACCCCTCGCCGCCTAGCGCCGCCCCGAGTCCCGCGCCGTGCGCCAGGCTCTGCCGCCACCGTCTTCGCCGCAATCATTTGGCCCAAGACCTCGCGCCTCCCCGCCGGCTATTTAAGCCCGAATCGGCCGCCATTTATGGCTCCCCAAGCTCGCCGCAACCTCCTCTCTCTATTCCCCTCTCTCAGCCTCTCCTGCACTCCAAAGGTTCTCCCCAAGAACTTCTCCCTCCTCTCCGGCCAAACGCCGCCGCCGGCCCGTTCCGCCGCCGCTCGGCTTCCCGTGAGCCGCGCCCTAGAACCAGGGTAACCCCCTTCCCCTTCTCCCCCAAGTCCCGTGCCCTTCCGTGCTCCGAGTCGCCCTGCCCCCTTCTCCTTCCCCGCCTCCGGCGCCCGCTCCGCTCGGTTCCGCCGCCGCTCGCCCCTTTTCCCCCCGCTGACGAAGTTGCCCCGCCACCAACCCCTCCCCCGTCGCTGACCAACCGGGCCCACCCGTCAGCCCCCTCCTCTCTCCCTCCCCGCCGCCACCCGGCCCGCACTTTGTCAAAGGCCTGTCAGAAAACTGCCGCCCGATGGCCTCTCCTCGTCTTGCTACGAGCCGGCCGGTCGGCTTTTAGCGGCCCAAATGAACAGTGCCCTTTTCCATTTTCTATTCAGATTTTCATTTCTAAAATTCATTTTTAAATCATTTTAATATCCAAAAATGCCCCAAAAATACCCAAAAAGCCCAGAAAATCCCAAAAAACCCAAAAATGCATATTCCGAACCCTTTCGAGCCATTGAGTTCAAAAATGACCTCCGTTTCGCCAAACTAAGTTTCCAAAATTCCGAAAACACCCCTCCAACCCATTTCCGGTTATTTTCTCTCTCGGTTTTCTCTTTTCTTTTCTTTTCTCTTCTTTCCTTTTGTATTATTTATTGTTTATCTTATGATGTTTTTTTACGCTAGAGCCGACGTCCGAGCAGTACCAACTCCCGGAAAAGACACAGGAGCAGGAGCAGTACTTGGAACAGGAGCCGGACCAGCGTGAAGCCGAATACGACTACACCAACTCTAAACTAGGGAACCCCTCCGCCTCGCAAGGCAAGCCATACTCCATTGATCATGTTGAACCTAATGTTTCCTAGAATAATTCATAGTTATTTTCTACCGCATTATTTCCGAACTATATGTTGAAATATCACAAAGTTGGTATGTTTGAATGACATGATAGCTAGTTAATGCCAAAAAGGCTCATGGAACTTCCTTGAAAAATATTGAACCCCAATAATCCTTTGTAACCCTAGAAAATTGCTATTGTCAGTATTTGGCTAGATATTTCTAGTATAGTTAATTAGTTCATTTTTTAAGAAAACATGAAATGTTGATGGTATGTTGGTTTGGAATGTTTATGAAACGTTGCGGTCTGGGGGACAGTATTGGGCTAATCACCGCGTGGGTGTTATTCTGATCCCCGGCCGAGGACTATTACCAAGGTATGAATGGATGGTGGTACGTTGGATACCAGGGGCTGTGGAACGTAATGGTTTGGTCTATGACGAAGTAAGGACTTACAACCTTGGGCAAAGTAAATAACTTAAGAAATCGTTCAACCACAGGTTGGGCCGGTCAACTTCGTTGGCTTGACTCAACGTAGCTCGGTACATTGTACTTTCCCCGGAATACCTATAGGAGCAGGGTTACCTTCCCGGTATGGGAGATGGTCCGCGGTTATGGGGGTGGAACGGGAATGTGCACAAGAAAAGTGTGGCATTTCGGGTTCACAACGGTAGGTGTCCACAGTAAGTGGGATCGCGAACTCCACTCTGGCCAGTGGGGACCCCGGGTTAATGTGGACCGAAACTCTACCGGATAGGGGCTAAAGGGGAAAGATCCAACGAAAAGCTATGATAACCTCGATCCGGCCGCATGCATAAAAGTTGCATGTTAATCGCGTGGCATTAACGATCGTGGAATCTTGTGGGTAAAGCTGAACACCTCTGCAGAGTGTATTAAATGGTATTCGAATACGTCGTGCTTCCGGTAAATGAAGCTGAGTTAAAATGGGGTGAATCCCGAACCTAAGCTCAAGTAGTTTTTAATTAACAAGTATGGAAGTGGATAACTTTGGAAACCCCCCCTATTCATATTATTATGGTTTGTGTTTTAAAATGAAATGTCAAATATTACGAAAACTTGCATACACCAAATGAGACATACAACTATTTCTTGTTATCCTTCGCATGTGGTATTTAGGTTTCACTATGTGGCTTGTTGAGTACGTTGTAGTACTCACTCTTGCTTAATTAACCCATTTTAGAGTATCAAGATGCTGGAGAGTTCCAAGAAGTCGTAGATGGCGACACTGTGTGGTTTTAGTCTCGATCTTCGCTCAAACTGCCTGTGGAGTGCTTTTGTGATGTAAACACTATAATTTGTGCTTGCCGCGCTATTGTAAACTCTGGTCGTTAGGCTTACTTTACTTAAAACTGTTGCATTTTGATGTTAACCTGGTGATGTACATTTGGTTCCCTACGGTTAATCTTCCTGGGTAGCCGTAGTGGTAATTAAGCGGCCTCCCTGAAAAGGGCGGTCCGTCACAGTTTATAAGTGACATCAACATTTTAATCCTACGGTTGAATTCTATCCTGTTGGATAGGATTTGGACTGTATATACCGTAGGATAGGTTTTTTCTGTTCTTGAAACCGAGCCTCCACACTTAAATTAGCATAGCCTGATATTTTACCTTGTTATTAAGCACTTACTGAATCTTGCTTCTAGTGTTTACTATGTAGCATGGTTCACAAAACAGATCGTATTAAGCCGGTTCAAAACTCTAAACCGGTCGGTAAATTGATTAAATTTAAAAAAGTTTTAAAAAATTTATACGACGTAAACCGGTCAAAAATAGTCCGCCAATCAAAATCAGTTGGTCGGTTTTTAGCGAAAATCGATCGACTTTTATAAAAACGGATCGATTTTTGATTTTTTTTTAAAAAACTTTTTCTAAAGAAGTTTGATATCGAAACCCTTCGGTTTTTAACGACGTTTGTTCGATTTTTACGATAAACCGCTGTCTTTGGACCTTCGATTTTCAACTTTGATAGTACTGGGAGCCTGGGACCAATACAGAAGGTGAAATAAAGGAAAACTGAATCATTGGACCGATGTTCTTCGTCACTACATGGGTATCGCAAAGAAATCTTCCTTGCTTCAATTGCCTCATTTGCCATGTCAACCATCAACCCAGAACCCAGCAGGATATTAATGCGAGAGTTGCGCTCGAAAGGGAAACAAAATAAAATGTCCCCTTCAAGTACTTGACACGCCATTGCCGTCGCTGGAATATCTTAGCCGTGCTGGCAAAACCCAATATTCTATCGTTTTTCTCTACTTCCGTGCCACTCGTATATCCATAGCACAGATCACGGCAGATTGCAATCGCCCGGCAATAATTAAGTCTTTGCCACCCGTCTCTCGCTTTCTGCCACCGGTGAAGGTGTATCAGAATCAGATCGTATCCTTGGTTGCCATCTGAGAGCTCCAGCTCCACACATCAGCAGTCGTAGAAACTTGGCGGCAACGATCTACATCAACCACATGTTTCGTTACAAGAAGGGAGATATGCATTGCTGTTTTCACTCGATTATTGCTATTTTCATTCGATTATAGATGAAAGATAGATAGTAATTACTAACCCATTTATTTACTTCAAAATTTATACAACTTGTATCGGAAGAGCGATACATAGAAGCACTAGTATTACAAAAAACCGATATAAAATTAAAATCTACATGTGATCCGGCGCGCGATCTCAATAATTCATAGCCGAATAAATATAACTAATCTTACTATATACTTCCCTCGTTCCTGAATAGATGTTATTCTAGGTTCTTGCACTTTCACTAAGGTATATCTACCAAGGACTGCATTACCCCTCTTTATTACATCTTTGAATAATGTTTTACTCTAGTCTATAGTAGTAAATGACATTGAAAACATAAAAAATGAGAGGGGTATAGAAGGAAAAAAATAGTAAAAAAGCCACCTTGAAATTGTATATTGATATGTATTTAGGAACAAAATTTGAAAACTAGAATGATATATATTTGGGAACGAAAGGAGTAGACTGTAGAGTGGTATGAAAATCTTGCTAAGTAGGGTGGCCTAACAAAATAGATTAACCTCAAACTAAAAAAAATTAAAGGACGCACTCCTAGCATGCTACATATCATCTTCTCCATCCACCTTCACCTTTCACTTTTCCCTACTCACTCCCCCACCTTCCTTCCTTCCTTCCTCTCTAACACAAAAATTTTAAATAAAAAAATAAAAAGTTTCAACTTGAAAAATCAACTCAAAATCTTTAACTCGAAAAATTTCAACCCGAAAAATTCCAAACCAGAATGTTTAACTTGGAAAGTTTAGACTCGGAAAATTTCAAACAAAAAAGTTTGAAATGAGAAGGTTTCCACTGGAAAAAAAATTAAATCGGAAAATTTCAACTCAAAAAAACTTAAATAAAAAATTCTCAAATCGAAAAGTTTCAACTCTAAAAACTTTCAATTTTAAAACTTTTTATTTGAAAACTTTCGATTTTAAAAACTTTCGGTTCGAAAATTCTTAATTAAAAACTTTCAAAAGTGGTTAAAAATAATTTCTATTAAAAACTCGAGGGAAAATTATGAAAAAAAAAATAAGTTTGAGAGGTAAGAAAATTGAGGAGGAAAGGGGATAAAGAAAATAACGCCAAGTATGGCGACCAAAGATACATTGAAGGGGAATAAAATTGAGAGAAATAAGAAAGAAGATAATACCACTTACCACAATAATAAAAACGGCATCTCGCAAAACAAAAATAAAAAAACATGAACACATGCAAGTAGGGATGAAAACTGATTTTAAGCGGTCGGTAATGATCGTTTCGCTTCCGCTTCCACATTTTTACCTAGAATCTTAAACGAATCTAAACCCCAAAACGGATACGGACATGGATAGTGACGGAAACGAAATCGGAACGGAACGGAACGGATACGGAAACGAAAGCGAAAAATTCCACAAGAACATAGTAGAGAATTACAATATACATGACCACAAGAACAATATAGCCCATTCCACCTCTAAGGTGGACACAAGAATAGTGCTATGTTCACTGATATCACTAGAAAATTTTTCTCAAGTTTGTCAGCTAATAGCACATTATTTGTCTTCCATATCAGATCATCATGTCCTCATCCATATAATTATCATTGATATCCTATTGCTCCACCAACTACAAAGGTTTAGCACCCTAAAATTTGTATATTATTATTCGATGTTCATTTATGATTTTTTGAGATTTATCTTGGATTTTCTGGAGTTTATAAATACTATTTTGCATTTTTTAGATTTATAAAACTAATTTATTTATAAAAAAATTATGCTGAAAATAATTTTTCTAGGTTCAAAATATTCCAAAGTATTTTTGAGAATTTTTGTGGAATTTTTGAACTCTATTTAGTATTTTATATAAAACCATTTGTATTTATGAAATTATTTTAATTCGAAAATAAATATAAGCACTCTTCTCATAAATGGGCCAAGCCCATTTCTCTTTCCGCCCGCTTCGCTTTTAGTTTCGGTTTCACTTATACGGAATTTCCGTTCCGCTTCCGCTTCAGCGAATTGGCTCTCCTGCTTCCGACAAAAATTTCCGCTTCCGCTTCGCACCGACATTTTCCGCTTCCGCTTCCGAAAAGAGCTTCCGCTTCGCTTTTCTTCGAACGGTCTGAACTTTCCGCTCCGCTTTCACCCCTACATGCAAGGCACCTCATCACATGGCGGCCAGATTAAATTAGAGTGGTGGCTAAACTAAACATTTCAACTACTACTGAAAGCTAAATTCGTACATAAATAACAATTTAACAAGTGAAACAAAGTAGAAGTTTATAAGATACTCACATAAATGAAGTTGCTAGGCACACTAGCTACGAGTTGGATTTGGAGGCAATAGGCAAGCACATTCTACCGGTTTCCATCCTTTAAAAACAGTCCATAATTGCTTCATCATCAATAGATTTGAATATTGTTTTCTTGGTGTAGCACACCATTAAGTCATTGAGCCAATCATCGGAGACTTTGTTGCGCAAATCAGTCTTGATAACCTTCATTGCCGAAAAATCCTTTCAATGAAGCGATTGACACGGAAGTATCGGTGTTAGTTCAATAAGACGATAGACCAATGAAAATGTTTTATGCTTTCCAAGTTGAACCATCTTTTCTGGTAGCATGGCAACATCATTGCATTCATGAAATTCCACACTTCTCTTGACATTGAGAATATAGATTTGCAATTCGATTCTCAATAATATGCAATCACCAAAAGAGAAATCATCAGCATAAATATCTGCAAGTCGCATTAGCTTGTCCACATCGAACTTGGAGAATGAGTTTGTTGGATCAAGGGAACACATGCATAGCAATAGCTCAGTAGAAACTTCATTAAAGCGATGATTAAGTTCTAACTTAATGACATCCATAGCCGCATAAAAGATTAGGGTTGGAGACCGACGCAGGCTGCAGGGGGTAATGAGCTTCGGGCCGCGTTGGAGCAGGGGCGCACGCCCCAGTGCGCCCCATTGCTAGCTACGCCTCTGCCTACTGTACACCATCGCTTCACAAGGAAGCGTCGGACCTAGCCTATATGAGGTCGTGGGAAGACGCCAAATCGACCAGCTCACTAGTTTGGACGTAGCACATCACGTGACATGATGTAAGCAGCGTGAGCTAGCAAAGAAGCAACCCTACTCTTACAAGCATACCCCCCCCCCCCATCTACCGTATACCTCACCTCGAGATTCGCACCGTATGGAAGAAGGGATGTGTATTCCTTGCTTTCTTGCGTTCGGAAAACACCGTATATCAATCTTCCCGCGGGCCCCACGCTGGATGGTAGTACAACACACGTGGTATATTATAATCGGTTGTTGGGGAGTGAGCTCTCTCTCTCCTCTTTCGATGCACTGTAAAGCTATTCGTAATTTTAAACTTGACAGCAGGTGGATGGTCGGGAGTGAACTCTTTCTTAAGGAGAGATAATTTGGTCAAAAATGCTACGGCAAACTCGCATTACAGACGGTTTTTAATTGAAACTGTATGAGGTATTTTTAATCAGATTTTAAGTTTTTTGGGGCAAAATTTCAGTCCAAAAAACCTGGATTAAAAATTTACTTTTTAAATTTCGTTCGAAATTTTAAAATCTCACCGAGATTTCGGACACCTCCAAGATACATCTCGGTCTACTAACATGTGTATCGCCCCTCTCACCTACATGTTATAGGATGCAATGCTTGGTCCCGAGATGTTCCCTATTTTGATGAGTAGGAAAGACATATATGAAACCGTATTTCTTATTTTACTGGTATACTCGCACGAATCTCAAGATGTAGTTGGAATACCTAGACGACAGATCAGGTGGGAGGAGATGCTAGCGGGAGGAGAGAATCCGTCTACATGTGAGCTAGCTCCCCTCTATAAGTAGGGAGTGTATAGACATCTCTAGATGTTTTTGTTTTAAATAACATTTAAATTTTCGACCGTACAATTAAAAATTCAACTGTTATATCAAATTATAGGATCGGATATAATCGATACTTCTAAATCTAAATAATAATGCAATACTCCCAGATTTAAGTGATTTGAGCAAACAAAAACATCTAGATGATTTTTATCAAATCCCCTATAAGTAATGCACCGTAGCAGCACCCTCAAGTAGATGCAAAAGTGAAATAAGTCCAAAAGGTAATTTGTACGAGCCCACAAAAAGTCTACAAGCGTGTCAGAGCTCGGTATCAGCATGGTGCATCGGGCTCAGGGGCAGCTGGTGCAAGAGTTGGCGGCCGCCGATGGCGGTCTCTCGGCGCCGCCGAGCCGCTACGTGCTGCGGCAGGAGGCCCGTCCCACCGGCGGCGTCACGCAGGCGGCAGACCTGGCCATCCCCGCCGTGGACGTGAGCCGGCTGGCCGAGCCCGGCGACGTCGAGGAGGCCGGCAAGCTCCGGTCGGCGCTCCAGTCCTGGGGCCTCTTCGTGGTACGCTTCGCGCTCCATGCATACATACAGATTGTTTTAGGCTTGACTTTTAAGCACGAGCAACAACATCTTAACGTCTCAACTCTTCAGGTGACCGGCCATGGCATGCCGGAGGCGTTCCTGGACGAGGTCCTGGACGCGACGAGGGAGTTCTTCCACCTCCCGGTGGAGGAGAAGCAGAAGTGCAGCAACGTGGTCGACGGCGACAAGTTCCAGCCCGAAGGCTACGGCATCGACCGCGTCGACACCGACGAGCAGATCCTCGACTGGTGCGACCGCCTGTACCTGCAAGTCCAGCCGGAGGACGAGAGGCGGCTCCAGTTCTGGCCAACTCACCCGCCCTCTCTCAGGGAGCTTCTGCATGAGTACACCCTGAAGAGCGAGCAGGTGGCGAAGCATGTGCTGAGGGCCATGGCGAAGGTCCTGGGCTTCAAGGAGGAGTTCTTCGTCGACCAGGTCGGCGAGAGGATCGCGACGTACGCGAGGTTCACCTACTACCCTCCCTGCCCACGGCCGGACCTCGTCTACGGGCTCAAGCCTCACACCGACAACTCCGTCGTCACCGTCCTCCTCCTCGACAAGGACGTCAGCGGCCTCCAGGTGCTCAAGGACGGCAACTGGGTCGACGTGCCCGTGCTCGGTCACGACCTGCTGGTCGTCGTCGGCGAGGAGATGGAGGTATACATATGTACCGGACTGCGAATGTCGTAGCCTAGTCTTGTGATCCTGAAACTGCTTATCGCCTGTACGAGCGCAGATCATGAGCAATGCGGTGTTCAAGGCGCCGATACACCGGGTGGTGACGAGCGAGAAGGAGAGGATGTCGCTGGTGCTGTTCTACCAGCCGGAGCCGCACAGGGATCTGGAGCCGTCCGAGGAGCTGGTCGACGAGAAGCGGCCGGCGCTGTACAGGAAGCTCAAGGCCAAGACCTTCGCCGACAGCTTCTGGGACGCGTTTGCGCTGGGTGAACGGACCATCGACTTCCTCAAGATGAAGGTGGAGCAGGAGACGAGCGCTTGAAGCCTCCACGAACAAGAACTGCATGTGGTTTGGGTGCATCCGTGCACGGAAGATTCTACCATCCTACCTTCTACATATAAATCACATGTGTTGCCACTACGCTTGAGTCAGTGTAAGTGTTGTGTCAGTGCCATGAGCAACGTATCCGCGTTGTTCTTCTCTCGTTTCCCGTTGCGTCGGAGTAGTAATGACAGCAAGAGTTGGTGTACTCCCAGCAAGCTGAATGGAGACGATGAAGTGAAATAAATTCAGAAAACAAAAGTTGTAGCAGCTCGGCTGATGGCATACTGTAGGATAGGGATGGCAACGGTGGACGGGGAAATCTCCACCCGCGGAGGGCATATTAGAGAAAATGTTACCCCCGTAAAGATCGAGATATTTCAGCCAGCCAACTGCTGTCGCTCCGTTTAGGACAGGGATGCTTGGCAGTCCAACTTAAGCAGTCTCCATAGACACAGCCGTTCGATCGAGCAATCGAATGGCCTAGTTAGATCGTCTACAAATGTTTGCTACAATAACTGCTACAATACTTTTCTATGGTACTTTCTGCAACAGTACTCCGTAGTCGATCTGAGCCGTTGGTTTTCGATCCAACGACTCACGCAACTACTTAAGTTGCAGTTATAATAACCATTGCATGGGATCCCTGTCCCTCCGTTTATGATTGCGCTAACGTAAGTCTGTGCCCCTATCGAGCTTGCCTACATTCGCTCACCGTCCGCAGCCACCATGCTCACTTACTGCTGCAGCTATTTCCTTCCTTCGCATCGAGGGAATCAAAGGGATTTTTTTTAAATAATAATATTTTAATAAAAAATTACAGAAATAATACACCATTTAAAAAAATAGCAAAGCTACCCGTCTGTTGCCAATTGAAATAGCGACAGAGTCTGTCGCCATTTTAAACTACGACAGACGCTCTGTCACCATTTCAATTGGTAATAGAGAGGCAAATTCGAATGAACACTCTCTGTCGCCAATTGAACTGGCGACAGAGACACAGTAGGGGAAAGGGGGTGAGAGAGGAAAGAGGAGAGGAAGAAGAAAATGATTTTTTTTAATAATAATATTTTAATGAAAATTTACCAAGCTAACTACTTACACAGTTAATCAATCTGGTCGCTAAATCGTGAATCTAAAAAAGTATTGCTATTTGTCGGGGATTGGATAATTCCCCTAATTACCATAATGCCACGACGGCCGAGCTCGTCCCGACCTCGGGCACCTCGGAGGTTGTTCCCGAGGATGACCCAAGGATGGTCGAGCACCGCTGCTCGGCTTGCCCGTTCGGTGCGAGCTCCTTGCCCGTTCGGTATGAGCTCCTTCCCCGTTCGATGCGAGCTTCATGCCCGTTCGGTGCGAGCTCCTTGCTCGGTTAATGCCCAAGCACGTTGCTCGGGTGAACTTGCTCAGGTCGGAGTCAAATGAGCTCGGCCCAAGCTCGAGCTCCGCCGCGTGGTCGGGGGGTTGCGACTAACGGTTACGGCGATAATCGCGCCACCACGAAGGACCGTTGCGCTCATGACTCGGATGTGGCGTAAATGTAGGATTCGGTTACGACCATGTCGGACACGGTCAAACGTGCATGGCGTGGGTCAGAATCGACACGATACCCTTTGTAAACTATAAATACCCCAAATATTGGAGGAGAGGAGAGACGGTTAATACATATACAATACACACTACTGGAGTAGGGTCATTATCTCGATCATGAGAGGCCCGAACCAGGATAAAATCCTTGTGTTTCTGTCTGCTCTAATTGACCGCCTCCCACGTCTTCGATGCTACACCTTCGGTAGAAAGGGGTTTTGGTTGATCCCATTCAACAAGTAAGCTCGGCGAGGGCTGCTCCCCAATCGTCCGACAAATGGCGCCGTCCGTGGGGATCGACTGATTCTTTGACAAAGGAATACCGAAGGCTTCATCTTCCACATCCGACGACCGATACTACACAATTTATGATGATGTGAGATATGTGAAAAGAGTTATTTACCTCAAACAAAGCGTGCTTAGCAGAATTGTTTGTTTTTGCGCCGAGCAAGTTCTTCGCCGGAGCAAGTTTCATCCTTTTGCCCGAAAGGCTTTTCGCTCGGATCTCAGGCAGTAAATTTTAGCTCGGACGCTGTGTTTTTCACATCGGGCGGGCATTGCGCCGAATTGATCTTGTTATATCTTGAAATTGCTCTTATCCTCGAGCATGTTTTTCGCTCGGGATCGTTTCGTGTTCCGCGCCGAGCACGCACTTCGCTCGGGCGCGAGTCACTTCCTCCGAGCACGCACTTCGCTCGCGGACGGATTGTTTTCCTACCCGAGCACGTACTTCGCTCGGGCGAGAGTGTCTGTCTTCCTCCGAGCATGTTCTTCGCCGAGGATTGTTTGTTTTCCGCGCCGAGCACGCATTTCGCCGGGCGCGAGTGTCTTCCTCCGAGCATGTTTTTCGCTCGAGGATCGCTTTGTTTTCCGCCGAGCACGCATTTCGCCGGGCGCGAGTGTCTTCCTCGAGCATGTTTTTCGCCGGGACTGCTTTGTTTTCCGCCCGAGCACGCATTTCGCTCGGGCGCGAGTGTTCATCTTCCTCCGAGCATGTTCTTCGCCGGATCTGTTTGTTTTCCGCCCGAGCACGTATTTCGCCGGGCGCGAGTGTCTGTCTTCCTCCGAGCATGTTCTTCGCTCGGATCGCTTGTTTTCCGCGCCGAGCACGCATTTCGCCGCGCGAGTGTCTTCCTCCGAGCATGTTCTTCGCTCGGATCGCTTGTTTTCCGCGCCGAGCACGCATTTCGCCGGGCGCGAGTGTCTTCCTCCGAGCATGTTCTTCGCCGGGATCGCTTTGTTTTCCGCCCGAGCACGCATTTCGCCGGGCGCGAGTGTCTCTGTCTTCCTCCGAGCATGTTTTTCGCTCGGATCGCTTTGTTTTCCGCGCCGAGCACGAACTTCGCCGGCGCGAGTGTCTTCCTCCGAGCATGTTTTTCGCTTCGGTGATCGTTTCGCTTTTCCGCGCCGAGCACGCATTTCGCCGGGCGCGAGTGTCTTCCTCCGAGCATGTTTTTCGCCGGGACTCTTCCTGTTCGCGGGCACGAGCCGCGGCTCGGCGCGAAGTCTCTTCCTTCGAGCACGCGCGTTACGCTCGGAGACGGTTGGTATTCGCGCCGAACACGCCTGCGTGTTTGAGCACAGTCCTTCCAGCTTTAGTTTCCCTGGATGTCCGGTCCATGTCCAGGATGCGGCAGCTCGAGCCTGGCTCGTCTGTCGATTCCTCGAGCATTAGACCCATGCTCGGATGTGGCTATGTGAGTCCGCTGCAATCCGCTAGTAGCCTAGGCGTCCGATCCATGCCTAGTTCCCACGTGCATCCGATCCATGCATGGGATGCGGCAAAGATGTGTTTGTTCACGACCGCTAGTTACCTTTATCCTAGGCGTCGATCCATGCCTAGTTCCCTGTATCCGATCTATGCATGGGATGTGGCGGCATGTGTTTGTTCACAGATGCTAGTTATCTTTATGTTAGGCATTTGATCCATGCCTAGTTTCCTGGCATCGATCCATACTCGTGACGAGGTTCGACCGCGTTTTATTTTCTCGTTTCGGTGCAGCTCGTGCCGACCTTTTTCCCGAGCATGGTTCGCTTCGTGATGTGATAGTGTGAGCCTGCCTCATCTATCAATTCCTTTTCCTGGTAATTGCGTGCCCGGATGATGAGGTAAGTGCTTCACCATCAAGAATTCAATCCCTCCTTGGACTTCTCGCCTCAAGAAGATGACCCATCTCACTTGAGCCTCGGGGACTAGCTGTCGGGGATTGGATAATTCCCTAATTACCATAATGCCACGACGTCGAAGCTCGTCTCGACCTCGGGCACCTCGGAGGTTGTTCCCGAGGATGACCCAAGGATGGTCGAGCACCGCCGCTCGGCTTGCCCGCTCGGTCGCGAGCTCCTTGCCCGTTCGAGACGAGCTCCTTCCCCGCTCGATGCGAGCTTCATGCCCGCTCACGCGAGCTCCTTGCTCGGTTAATGCCCAAGCACGTTGCTCGGGTGAACTTGCTCGGTCGAGTCAAATGAGCTCGGCCCAAGCTCGAGCTCCGTCGCGTGGTCGGAGGGTTGCGACTAACTGATTCTGGCGATAATCGCGCCACCACGAAGGACCGTTGCGCCATGACTCGGGACGTGGCGTAAATGTAGGATTCGATTTACGACCATGCCTGCACGGTCAAGCGTGCATGGCGTGGGTCAGAATCGACACGATACCCTTGTAAACTATAAATACCCCCAAATATTGGAGGGAGAGGAGAGACGAAGTTAATACATATACAATACACACTACGCTGGAGTAGGGTCATTATCTCGATCATGAGAGGCCTGAACCAGGATAAAATCCTTGTGTTTCATGCATTTCTAATTGACCGTCTCCCACGTCTTCGATGCTACACCTTCGGTAGAAAGGGGTTTTGGTTGATCCCCCATTCAACAAGTAAGCTCGGCGGGGGCCTGCTCCCCAATCGTCGACACTATTCTACACAGCTAACTACTTACAGAAATAATTAATTTGGTCGCTAAATCATGCATCTAAAAAGAGTCTTACTATTTTACACAGCTAACTACTTACACAGCTAATTAATCTGATCGCTAAATAATGTATCTAAAAAATTATTACTATTCTACACATCTAATTAATCTAGTCGCTAAGTCGTCTATCTAAATAACAAGTGCTACTCTACATTGCTAATTACTTACAATATAATTAATCTACTCACTAAATTCTAATTCAAATGAACAAATAATTACCTGTAGAAATCACGACTTCTTCCTCATCTCCCTTCTTCCTCTTCTTCCCTTCCTCCTCGTCCCCTCCCTCTTCCTCCTCTCCTAGAGGTGGGCGTCGTGCTGTGCCGTGCCAGCCCGGGCCAGGCCCATCGTGCTTCGGGTTGGAACAGTGCCGTGCCACGACGGCCCATCGTGCCCACCGTGCCGGGCCGTGCCAGCCCAACTCGCCTTTGGCGAGCCCAGGCCCAGCCCATTTGCGCTTCATACCTGCTTCGTGCCGTGCCGACCCAAGCCCGACCCATTTTCACTATTGTGACGAGCAAAGAAAAAAAACATATCACTACTACTAAACTACCTATTTTAATTACATAAGAGACTAATCACATCAACAAAATGTCAAACATAAATGCAATGCTTGAAAATACCGTGAATCAATAATATCTACCAACTTTTAAGTCTTAATCCGTGATTTCGTGCCCGTTCGTGCCGTGCCGGCACGAGCCCGAACCAAACGATCGTGCCGGGTCGTGCCGCCCATCGTGCCCGGTTCTCAGGCCTGACATGGCCCGTGCTACAGTTGCGTGCCGACCGGCCCAGCACGGAACCATGCCGTGTCGGGCTTTGCAACGGGCCATCTCGTCGTGCTTCGGGCCAGCCCAAAAGAGCCCGGCCCAAGTGCTCACCTTTATCCTCTCCTTCTTCTCCTTTCTCGTGCTCGCACGCGTGGTTGCCTCTTTCTTTTTCGCTCAGCTTCGGCAAATGGCAGCGCCAAGCGACGCGTTTAGTGTAAAAACCTCTTTGTCGCCATTTCAATTGCCAATATAGAGGCGACTTTACGGTTTTGCCCTCTGTCGTCATTTCAAATGGCAACAGAGAGGCGTTGTTTCTAATGTTACCCTCTGTCGCCATTTGAAATGGCGACAGAGGGGCAATTTTGTTATTTTTTAAAATGGTATATTATTTCTGTCAATTTATATTAAAATAATATTATTTGAAAAAAAATCGGGATCAGAGCATGTGGACGAGAGCAGTTAAGAATGAGTTGCAGCAAATAGATTAGACTGAAGAAATATGATGGTTTATAAGTGACATCAACACTTTAATCCTACGGTTGAATTCTATCCTGTTGGATAGGATTTGAACTGTATACCGTAGGGTAGTTTTTTTTTCTGTTCTTGAAACCGAGCCTCCAGTGTTTACTATGTAGCAAAGTTCACAAAACAGATAAAAATCGGTCGCTTTTCGTGGAAATTGACCGTATCGAGCCGGTTCAAAATTCTAAACCAGTCGGTAAACTAATAAAAAAAAATTCAGAAAAATTTATGCGACATGAATCGGTCAAAAACCGCTCAAAAAAATCATTCCTGAATTCTCTCGTTTTTCTCCACTTGCGTGTCACTTGTATCTCCATTGCACAGATCACGGCAGATTGCAATCGCCCAGCAATAATTAAGCCTTTGGCAACCGATGATCGTTTCTCTCGCTTTCTGCCACCGGTGAAGGTGTATCAGATCGTATCCTTGGTTCCAACACTTGCCATCCGAGAGCTCCAGCTCCACACATCGGCAGTCGTAGAAACTTGGCTGCAACGATCTACACCAACCACATGTTTCATTACAAGAAGGGAGATATGCGTTACTGTTTTCATTAGATCATAAAAGGAAAGATAGATAGTAATTTCTAATCTATTTATTTGCTTCAAGATTTATACAACTTGTACCGGGAGAGTGATACATAGATGCACTAGAATTACAAAAAACTGATATAAATAGATGTCATTCCAGGTTCAAAAACAGAATAAAATTTAAAATCTACACGTGATCCGGCACGGGCACTCAATAATACAACTAATCTTACTATATACTCCATCTGTTCCTGAATACATGTCATTCCAGGTTCTTACACTTCCACTAAGGCATATTTACCAAAGACTGTATTACCCCTTTTTATTACATCTTTAAATAGTGTCTTGCTCTAGTCCATAGTAGTAATTAACATTGAAAATGTGAAAAGGAGAGGGGTATAGAAGAAAAAAGAGAGTAAAAGGCCATATTGAAATTGTATAGTGATATGTATTTAAGAACAAAATTTGAAAACTAGAACGACATGTATTCAAGAACGGAGCGAGTAGTAGACTATAGAGTGGTCTGAAAATTCCTGCTAAGTAAGGTGGCCTAACAAAATAGAGTATAACTAGTTTGAGATTATCTTCAACCTAAAAAATCGAAGGACACACTCCTAGAATGCTACATGTCATCTTCGCCATCCGCCTTCACCTTTTGCTTTTCCCTACTCACTTCCCCACCTTCCTTCCTTCATGCATTCCTCTCTAACACAAAAAAAATTCAAATTAAAAAAATAGAAAGTTTCAACCAAAAAAATTAAATCAAAATATTTAACTCGAAAATTTTCAACTCAGAAAGTTTCAACCCAAAAAATTTCAAATCAGAATGTTTTAACTTAGAAAGTTTAAACTAAAAAAATTTCAAATAAAAAGTTCGAAATAAGAAGGTTTCAACTTGAAAAAAAATTAAATCAGAAAATTTCAACTCGAAAAGTTTCAACTCTAAAAATTTTCAATTCAAAATTTTTTTGTTTGAAGTGCCCGGATCAAGCCTATATGAGGATCGTGGGAAGACACCAAATCGATCAGCTCACTAGTTTGGACGTAGCTCATCACGTGACATGTAAGTAGTGTGAGCTAGCAAAGAAGCAACCCTACTCTTACAAGCATATCTTCCCACCACCCCATTTACCCATTTATTTGCTTCAAGATTTATACAACTTTGTACCGAGAGAGTGATACATAGAAACACTAGTATTACAAAAAACTGATATAAATTTAAAATCTACACGTGATCCGGCGCGGGCACTCAACAATTCATAACTGAATAAATACAACTAATCTTACTATATGCTCTCTCTGTTCTTGAATATATGCCATTCTAGGTTCTTGCACTTCCACTAAGGCATATCTACCAAAGGCTGCATTACTCCTCTTCATTACATCTCTGAATAGTGTCTTACTCTTGTCCATGGTAGTAAATGACAATGAAAATAAGAAAAAAAGAGAGAGGGGTATAGAAGGAAAAAAATAGTAAAAAGCCACATTGAAATTGTATAGTGCCATGTATTTAGGAATAAAATTTGAAAACTAGAAAGACATGTATTCAGGAACGGAGGGAGTAGACTGTAGAGTGGTCTGAAAAATCCTGCTAAGTAGGGTGGCCTAACAAAATAGAGTATAACTAGTTTGAGATTACCCTTAAACTAAAAAATTGAAGGACACACTCCTAGGATGCTACATGTCATTTTCTCCATCCACCTTCACCTTTCACTTTTCTGTACTCACTTCCCCACATTCCTTCCTTCCTCTCAAACACCAAAAATTTAAATTAAAAAAAATAGGAAGTTTCAACTAGAAAAATCAACTCAAAATCTTTAACTCGAAAAATTTCAAATCAGAATGTTTTAACTTGAAAAGTTTAAACTCGAAAAATTTCAGATAAAAAATTTTGAAATGAGAAGGTTTCAACTTGAAAAAAGTTAAATTAGAAATTTTCAACTCGGGAAGTTTCAACATAAAAAAATTTGAATAAAAAAAATTCTCAAATTAGAAAGTTTCAACTCAAAAAATTTCAAATCCAAAAACTTTTTGTTTGAAAACTTTTGATTCAAAAAACTTTTGGTTCGAAAAGTCCTAAGTAAAAACTTCCAAAAGTGGTTAAAAAATAATTTATATTAAAAATTTGAGTCAAAATTTTTAAAAACAAAAAACTATTTTGAGTTTGAGAGGTAAGAAAATTGAGAAGAAAAGGGGATAAAGGGAATAACGCCAAATATTGCGACCAGAGATACTTTAAAGGGGAAGAAAAGTGAGAGAAATAAAAAGATAATACCACTTATCCCAATAAAACATGACGTCTCGCAAAAAAAAAAAGCACGTAAAAGGCACCTACTACATACACATCATCGCTTCACAAGGAAGCGCCCGGATCAAGCCTATATGAATATCGTGGGAAGACACCAAATCGATCAGCTCACTAGTTTGGAATTTTTTACTATTTTAGAATTACAAATAAAAAAAATCAAACAATCAGGCTTGTTGGAGAGCATTTCACGCCCTCCTTCCCAAGTGCCTTTTCCATGAAGCGCTTGTACAGGGTAGTACGCACTTTGCGAGCATATCCCGTGTGCTGAGGGGGACCCTCCTTAGACCTCGTGGGGCCCTAGAAGGGGACATCGAAGGAAGTTTACCTTGTATCCCGCGAAGTACTGTGGGAGGTCCCTTCATACCTCGCGGGAGTGCTACGGGAGGTCTCCTCGCGTCCCGCGGGAGGTCTACGCCCTCCCCAGGGGCTTACCCCACGGGAGATCTCCTCACCTCCCACGGGAGACTCACGCCCTCCCCGAGGGCTTACCCCGCGGGAGGTCCCCTCACAAGGGGCTTGGGTGGGGTCACCATGTCCCCTGTGGGGCCCCAAAGTCAGAGGTCTACTCCCTCAAGACGGTGACGTGGGATCCACTACCTCTTCACCGGAATGACCAGGATGCATCCCCGCTTAGGTTACTTCAGTAGGGGTAGAATGGTATCTTTATGTAACAGGCCGAGTGCCTATAAAACCTCACTGTAACCCCCTCATGTAGCTTGAGCTTTCATTGAATACAAGACCAAAAAACTGGGGTGTCCCTCGGGTAGTCTGGACAAGTAGATGTCCATCTACTCACTTCGGGGAACACACCGACAGGAGTAGGGCGCCGACTTGAGCGCCTGAACCTGTATAAAACCTCGCGTCACACTCATTCTCTCGTGGACAATGACCCGTGAAACGGCCGACGTCCGTCCTCATTCCCATGTCTCGTTTTCAAACCTACGACAGGGCTAAAGCAATAAAAAATTTACTAGTTTGGACGTAGCGCATCACGTGACATGTAAGCAGCGTGAGCTAGCAAAAAGAAGCAACCCTACTCTTACAAGCATATCCTCCCACCACCCCATCTACCGTATACCTCACCTCGAGATTCGCACCGTGTGGAAGAAGGGATGTGTATTCCTTGCTTTCTTGCATTCGGAAAACACCGTATAGTATCAATCTTCCCGCGGGCCCCACGCTGGATGGTAGTACTACACACGTGGTACATTACAATCGGTTGTTGGGGGAATGAACTCGTTTCTTAAGGTAACGAAGATGATGTCTTTGGAATGTCCGCACCCCTCTCCAAGGCTCCAAATGGCAAAACGCCACCAAAATGTCCTCGCTCTCAATCCAAATGTGCCGGCGGCGGACGGAGTGGCGGGAGAGGAGATGCTGCCAGAGAGAGAGAGTCACAAGAGCGAGAGGGGAATAATAGGGACTAGTAAGGTTCAAGATTCGGCTGAAAATTTGGAAACCTTGTTCGAGATTTTGAATTTTGGTCAGGGACGAGATTTTAAATTCCGGTGAAATAAAAATATTTGAAAATTTTCAAAAATGCTATAGCAAATTCGCATCACAGACAGTTTTTAGCTAAAACCATCTGAGACCGTTTCATAGAGGTATTTTAGCTTCTGGCCGAGATCTCAGAAATCCTGGTAAAAAAAATTCAGATTTGAAATTTGTTTTTTGAATTTCGTCCGAAATTTTAAAATCTCGGCGGGATTTCGAATTTCGATCGCCTCCAAAATACCATCCGAAACCGGACAACGATGGCGCGGGACCACACACATCTCGGTCTACTAACATGTGTATCGCCCCTCTCACCTACATGTTATAGGACACAATGCTTGGTCCCGAGATGTTCCCTATTTTGATGAGTAGGGAAAACAAATATGAAACCGTATTTCTTATTTTACTGGTATACTCGCACGAATCTCAAGATGTAGTTCGAATACCTGGACGACAGATCAGGTGGGAGGAGATGCTAGCGGGAGCAGAGAATCCGTCTACGTGTGAGCTAGCTCCCCTCTATAAGTAATTTTGGACCGTAGAATTAAAAATTCAATTGTTATATCAAATTATAGGATCGGATGTAATCTATACTTCCAAATCTCAGCAATGATCCAATGCTCCTAGATTTGAGTGATTTCAGGAAACAAAAATATCTAGATGATGTTTATCGTATCCCCTATAAGTAATGCACCGTAGCAGCACCCTCAGCCTCAAGTAGACGCACAAGTTAAGTCCAATAGATAATTTGTACGAGCCCACAACAAGTCCACAAGCGTGTCAGTGCTCGGTATCAGCATGGTGCATCGGGCTCAGGGGCAGCTGGTGCAAGAGTTGGCGGCCGCCGATGGCGGTCTGTCGGCGCTGCCGAGCCGCTACGTGCTGCGGGAGGAGGCCCGTCCCACCGGCGGCGTCGCGCAGGTGGCAGACCTGGCCATCCCCGCCGTGGACGTGAGCAGGCTGGCCGAGCCCGGCGACGTCGAGGAGACCGGCAAGCTCCGGTCGGCGCTCCAGTCCTGGGGCCTCTTCGTGGTACGCTTCGCGCGCCATGCATACAGATTGTTTTAGGCTTGACTTTTAAGCACGAGCAACAACATGTCAACGTCTCAACTCTTCAGGTGACCGGCCATGGCATGCCGGAGGCGTTCCTGGACGAGATCCTCGACGCGACGAGGGAGTTCTTCCACCTCCCGGTGGAGGAGAAGCAGAAGTGCAGCAACGTGTTCGACGACGACAAGTACCAGCCCGAAGGCTACGGCATCGACCGCGTCGACACCGACGAGCAGATCCTCGACTGGTGCGACCGCCTGTACCTGCAAGTCCAGCCGGAGGACGAGAGGCGGCTCCAGTTCTGGCCAAGCCACCCGCCCTCTCTCAGGGAGCTTCTGCATGAGTACACCCTGAAGAGCGAGCAGGTGGCCAAGCATGTGCTGAGGGCCATGGCGAAGGTCCTGGGCTTCAAGGAGGAGTTCTTCGTCGACCAGGTCGGCGAGAGGATCGCGACGTACGCGAGGTTCACCTACTACCCTCCCTGCCCACGGCCGGACCTCGTCTACGGGCTCAAGCCCCACACCGACAACTCTGTCGTCACCGTCCTCCTACTCGACAAGGACGTCAGCGGCCTCCAGGTGCTCAAGGACGGCAACTGGGTCGACGTGCCGGTGCTCGGTCACGACCTGCTGGTCGTCGTCGGCGAGGAGATGGAGGTATACATAATTACATATACGTACATATGTACCGGACTGCGAATGTCGTAGTCTAGTCTTGTGATCCTGAAACTGCTTATCGCCTGTACGAGCGCAGATCATGAGCAATGCGGTGTTCAAGGCGCCGATACACCGGGTGGTGACGAGCGAGAAGGAGAGGATGTCGCTGGTGCTGTTCTACCAGCAGGAGCCGCACAGGGATCTGGAGCCGTCCGAGGAGCTGGTCGACGAGAAGCGGCCGGCGCTGTACAGGAAGCTCAAGGCCAAGACCTTCGCCGACGGCTTCTGGGACGCGTTTGCGCTGGGTGAACGGACCATCGACTTCCTCAAGATGAAGGTGGAGCAGGAGACGAGCGCTTGAAGCCTCCACGAACAAGAACTGCATGCGCCATGCGGTTTGGGTGCATCCGTGCACGGAAGATTCTACCATCCTACCTTCTACATATAAATCACGTGTTGCCACTACGCTTGAGTCAGTGTAAGTGTTGTGTCAGTGCCATGAACAGCGTATCCGCGTTGTTCTTCTCTCGTTTCCCGTTGCGTCGTCGTAATAACAGTAAGAGTTGCAGTACGTACGTCAAGCAAGCTGAATGGAAGTGATGAAGTGAAATAAATTCAGAAAACAACACTAGTAGTAGCTCGGCTGATGGCGTACTGTATTGTAGGATGTCAAAAGCACTCCATTATTGATGTGCAGCTGCAACTTGCCTGTCAGTTCACAAACACGATACACACACAATAATCAATCACCGAGCATTGGACCAGCTGACGGACGCGTCGTCAAGATCGAGATATTTCAGCCAACCAAACTCATGAATGATAGAGTGGTCTTTAATCTAGACTTAGTCGTGACCACTAAATAATACAGAAATAAACATTAGAATTAACCCGGATTAGAAGATGACACCATTAGAGATTATTCGGTGATGTTCTTGATGCGTCGGTGAAGAAGAAGCAGTGAGTGTTGGAATAGGACACCCAGAAATCTTGAAACAATTTTCTCTTCTTTATTTCTCGTTTGTTGGTTTGCTTCCTGCTTATAAAATTCATGACTACCCATATATTTATACCCAAACTACAGCCCTAAGAAACGGAATAGGATTCAACAATCCTAATAGAAAAATGACACTTTCCTTGTAGTATCCAGGCTCCTCTCTTGTTTACAAGATTAGTTTCAACATTCACCCCCTTAATCTTATAACATCTAATTTCCGAACTTGTTGAGGCAATCAGTCACAACTATAATTTGCCCAACTTTTATTCGACACACGACGATGAATGCTTCTCCAAGTAGTTCCGCCTTCCTCTTATTAGCCATATCACCGGTGACGCACCTCGCCGGCAATCATGACCTTTTGACGCAGCTCCAATTGTCTTTTTACTGTTGACGATAACACAGACTCGCATTAGAACTTACCTGCAAGAGAAAACTTAGACACACCTACAAAAACGCTCATCCACCACACATGCATCATGTACAGACTATTCCTTGATGGACTCGACTTTGGACGGCAAACACATCTTCTCAACGTCTCGGAGTCAACATCATGTTGCAAGCAAACTCAACTTTGACTTGCCTTGCATACACAGATGATCACCATTGCCATCTTGTCACATCAGTTATCGACGACGCTCGTAAATAGCATGTATCAGGGAGACATCTCCTCCACCCTTTCGCAACCACATCTTCATGTCGCCTCTTCCCGCTTGTGACGAAACTTTGATGGCACGAAGACTCGAATTGGCCGCCTGCTTCCTTTGGTGCCGCCCACGCTGGCCGAGGCACACGTCTCCCGACGTCGGCTCGTCGAGGAGACCGCATACACGCCATCCGCACCGCCGGGTGGCGCACGTCGCCCGGCCGAAGGCCCGGCCTCCGCCACGGCGGAGGGAGGGCCGCAACAGAACCCACAAACGGCGCCAGCTGTCGACGATTGGGGAACCGACCCCTACCGAGCTTACTTGTTGAATGAGGGATCAACCAATGCCCTTTCGCCCGTGAAGGATTGGTGTCCGAAGGATGCTCGCGCAATGGAAGACACACGGGTTATCCTGGTTCGAGCCTCTCGTGTGGAGATAATAGCCCTACTCCAGTGGTATTGAGTATTGACGTGTATACGATCAAAAGCTTGCCTATGCCTCCTCGACGAGCCGGCGCCGGGAGACGCGCGCCCCGGCCAACGTGTGGCGTGGCGGCGGCGGCTGCCGGACCAGCGGTAACAGATTAATCTAAAACCTTAAGCTATGATACCAATTGTTGAAACAGGACACCCGAGGGGCGGCACCCAAGAAAGCAGGTGGCCAACCGGGCGGCCAATTCGAGTCTTCGTGCCATCAAAGTTGAGTCCGAGACATTGAAGAGGTGTGTTCGCCGTCCTAAGTCGAGTCCGGGACGTTGAAGAGGTGTGTTCGCCGTCCAAACTCATATCCGTCGAAGATGAGTCTAAGACGTAGAAGAGATTCGTTCACCGTTTTGAATTATGTAAGTTGAGTACGGATGTGTTGAAGAATGTGTTCTCCATCCTATGTCGAATAAAATCGTAGATGAGACCGATTGCCTCGACAAGTTAGAGTTGTGTTTGGAATTAGATGTTATAAGATTAGGGGGTGAATGTTGGAACTAATCTTGTAATTAGGAAAGTTGAGTCTGTCTGAACAGGGGTTGTCCAAGTTATAGACAAGTCTGGCTTGGTTGCCGTGTTCCAATAAGAGTCCGAGGAGACAGGGGTGTTCTAGTAGCCTATATATGCAGAGACTTTGTACCTATTTTACAAGCAAGAGAAAAGCAAAAAGTAATAAATAGACTCTTGCTCTAAAGATTTTTTGGGCATCTTGTTCCAACAGTGAGGAAGATGATCACCGTGAACCTCACGGTGATGGCGGTAGCCTTCGTTAGCCCGTGCGCAAAACCCTAGATCGGAAGGCGATTTCGAGAGAGTAGTAGCTTAAGAACAGAAATCAATCTCTTAAGTTCTAGCTTCTCTTCTCTTGTTTTTCTTGCGCTGGCTAACGGGACCAACACCAATATATTTGGTACGCTCCCGATTAAAGCGCATGTGGTGGCTTAGATCTGAAATTTTCGGAATTAGTTAGCCTACTTGAGATCACCACTAGCATTCTCCCACTTGATCGAAAGGCTAATAACATAAGTCCACACTCAACAGAACAACACACCAATATAAAGTATTACAGCAGTTAATACAGTCACCGCTGAAACCCTAGTATCTATAGTGCACAATTCTATCTCAATGGAATAATTACTTATTCTTAATGGGAGTTGATTCGTCCTTATGGTCCTTATTTCCAGAATCAGAGGCTTTCTAATAAACCAATGCCGACAACATGCTCTCGAAAGAGATTGGGTGGTAAGCCTTTAGTAAGCGGATCCGCAAGCATAGACTTAGTACTTATATGCTTGATATCAATTGTCTGATCCTGGATTCTATCTTTCACAACATGATACTTAATGTCAATGTGTTTGGCAGCACCACTTGACTTGTTGTTACTCGAATAGAAAACTGCGGCCTTATTATCGCAATATACTGTTAGTGGTTTAGATATACTCCCAACCACTCTTATTCCAGGAATAAAATTCTTAAGCCATACCACCTGCCTGGTAGCCTCATAACATGCCACAAACTCAGCTTGAATCGTTGATGATGTAGTAAGTGATTGTTTGGAGCTTTTTTCACAAAATGGCTCCTCTCGCAAGTGTGAAGATATAACCTTTTGTGGATTTCTTAGTATCTACACAACCTACAAAGTTAGCATCTGAATAACCCACAACCTCAATGTCATTAGACTTCTTATATGTCAGCATGTAGTGCTTAGTGCCTTGCAAATAACATAAGACTTTTTTTAATGGCTTTGCAGTGGTCCAACCATGGATTTGATTGATATCTGCCAAGCATCCTGGTTACGAATGCTAAATCAGGGCGAGTACAAACTTAAGCGTTCATGATGCTTTCGACAGTTAAAGCGTAAGGAATCTCCTTCATCTGATTAGTTTCTAATTGATTCCTTGGACATTGGAATGTTCCAAACTTATCGCCCTTTACGATAGGAGCAAGCGTGAAAAAGCAGTTATGCATATTATATCTCTTAAGCACTTTGTCAATATATGCCTTTTGGGATAGGCCTAATATCCCTTTGGACCTATCTCGGTGAATTTCAATGCCCAGAACATAAGAGGCATCACCAAGATCCTTCATGTCAAAATTAGCGGAAATAAATCTTTTAGTCTCATACAGCATATCCTTATCGCTACTAGCCAACAAGATATCATCCACATAAAGTACTAAGATAGTGAATTTGCTCCCCTTAATCTTAATGTATATGCAATTGTCCACTTCATTTTCTTCGAAACTGAAATTTCTTATGGTCTCATTGAACTTAAGGTATCATTGTCTAGACGCCTGCTTTAGTCCATAGATGGATTTCTTAAGTCTGCATCCCATATGTTCCTTGCCTTCCATGACAAAACCTTTCGGTTGAGCCATGTAAACATCCTCATGCAAGTCACCATTAAGGAACACAATTTTAACACCCATCTGATGTAGCTCTAAATCATAATGAGCAACAAGTGTCATGACAATTCTTAGCGAATCTTTCTTTGAGACGGGAGAGAAAGTATCTATATAATCAATCCCCTCTCTTTGTGTAAACCCTGTTGCTACAAGATTTTTGACATTTCCCTTAGAGTCATGCTTAGTTTTGTAGACCCATCTACAGCCTACTGTTTTGACTCCATCAGAAATTTTTACTAGATCCCAGACATCATTAATGCTCATAAACTTTATTTCATCCTGCATGGCCTCAAGCCACTTGTAGGATCATCTACCTTCCCTATGTCACATACATCTTCATTCATGTATACAACATAATCATTAGGGATGGCTGATCTTCTTTCCCGCTGTGATCTCCTTAGTGGTTCATTAGTTATCACAGGAGGCTGTTGAGGCTCATCATTAGGTGTTGTACTCTTAATACCTGAATTCTCAGGTGGGGGCTCAACTCCAGGATCCTCAACTGGAGGTATAACTATATGAGGTACATGAATAATAGTCTCTTGGATTATCGGTAATGGTACATAAGTCCGATCCTCCTCGAGATCTATTTTCCTAGCCTTTGAGCTCCCACTGATTTCATCATTCTCTAAGAATACAGCATGACAGGTTTCCACAAATTTAGTAATATGATCTGGACAATAGAATCGATATCCCTTAGATCTTTCAGGATATCCAATAAAATGGCAATTTATTGTCTTAGGATCTAATTTCCCAATATATGGATTAAAGATTTTAGCTTCCGCAGGACAACCCCACACGTAAATATTTAAACTCGGTTTCCTGCCGATCCATAATTCATAAGGGGTTTTAGGGACTGATTTACTGGGAACTCGATTAAGTATGTGTGCGGCTGTCTTTAATGCTTCCATCCACAAACTAGTTGGTAAACTAGACTAACTCATCATGCTACGCACCATATCCATAAGGGTGCGGTTGCGTCTTTCAGCTACTCCATTTTGCTGAGGTTCACCAGGTGTGGAATATTGGGCTACTGTGCCATTTTCCGAAAGAAACTTAGCGAATGGACCAGGAATTTGTCCATAAGGAGCATGTCTCCCATAATATTCTCCTCCACGATTTGATCTCACTACCTTAACTTTTAAGTTGTGCTGATTTTCAACTCCAGCCTTAAATATTTTGATCTTATCAAGTGATTCAAATCGATCGCGATTGGGGAAATATAACCATAATAGGAGAAATCATAAGTGAATGTGATAAAGGAGTTGTACCCATCTACTGAAGTTACAGGAAAAGGTCCACATATGTCAGTGTGGATTAATTCTAAGATTCCTGTGCTTCGTGTGGCTCCTTTCTTAATTTGTTTTACATATTTCCCCTTAATGCAATCAATACAATGATCTGAGTCAGAGAAGTTTAGAGGGTGGAGCATCTCTTCCTTAATGAGACGTTCCATTCCCCCTTCGAAATGTGACCTAAACGATAGTGCCATAATTTTGATGAAGTCTCATCACTTAGACTTCTCTTTCGCTTATTGGTGGCATGACACACATTCATTGATACATGAGATTTGGAGAGATGAAGCATATATAGTTTGTCTCGTCGAATCGCGAGACCAATATTATTAGAATTAAAGCTTACAATGCATTTATTGTTCCCAAAGATACATAAACAATATTATTCAAAAGAAGAGTGAAGCACTATCTAATACTAATGATAGTGTGCCACCGGCTTCAACTTCAGCCTCCTTTCCATTAACGACTCTAAGGCTTCGCTCCCCCTTTCTTACCGTCCTCACGGTAAGGAATCCCTGCAATGAATTAGAAATGTGCACAGTGGCACCTGAGTTAATCCACCAAGTATTAGGGGAATCATTTGCATAAAGGGATTCATCTACAAAGAAAATTTCATCATTACCCTTTTTAGCAAGCCATTTCATAAAGCCACACAGTCCTTCTGAATGTTCCCACTGGATTTGGAGAATCGACAAATGGGCCCATCAGAAGAAGAAGAGTTATGTGCAATAGGGGCCTTCTCCTTTGGTTTTGACTTGTTTGTTTCAGCCTCGGGAGAGAAATGCAGCTTCTTTTTAGACTTATAGTCCCCTTGGAGCTTTCTTTTGCCATGACCGACATGAAAAATATGGTCTTTTCTTTCGGCTTTATCCTCCCCTCCTGTACACACATTGCGATCAGCTCGCTCATGGTCCACTGTTCCTTCTGAGTGTTGTAATTGATTTTAAAAACGCTATACTCAGAAGGAAGGGAGGTCATAATGAAGTGGACTAAAAATCATCAGAAATAGCCATATCCATGCCCTTAAGTTTGGCAGCCATATCAGTCATCATCATGATATGCTCACGAACGTTGATGGAGCCATATGTGAGCATCTTCATGATTAAAGTACTGCTTAGTGTTGTCGAATTTAGGGATTGCTCCCCTTATTCCAACAGATATGGTGCTCTTCATAATCATTAAGGACATGCGGTTGGAACGCTCCCACTTTTCCGCTGTTAAGTCATAGAGTTTCTTTTTCTCAGCGAAACTTTCATCATCAGCGGAAGGAGCTATGGGAGCGTCCTCACGTAATGCATAGTCTAAAATCCATGACTCAAAGGACAATCTGAATTCTTTCCTTCCAAGAGGGAAAGTTTGTCCCAGTTAGCTGCTCAGTGTTGTTCATAGCTGAATCAAAGAAATAGAATGTAATCAATAAACATTAGAGAAAATAAATGTCTTGCATGAATTAACCCTACGTTGGTCTGATTAATAACATGTTAATGACAGAAAAATTAATAGTTCTAACTCGCATCACCGTTGGGCAGAAACGAAAAAGAACTAAAATTATCTTATGGGTGATACATGTTCAAAAACAACTTTGGTCAGTATATGACCATGGTCATGACATAATCCCAATTTTCAAACATTAAATAATGGTCTCTAATCAAAATTTTCCCGTTGGTTTCATTTTAATTAGAGACAAAACTCATACACAATCATGAAATTAACTATCACAGTTGTCGGCGTACTAGCCAACAGGCACCTCCGAGATGGGTGCTTATGAGGTTCCGACGGGGGGCTTTCGGGGCAATCGCCTCGGAAGGGAAGGCGGTGACGATCCGGGCACCGGGAGGCTCAGACTAACGGGGGGACGCAAAGAGTTTTTTACCCAGGTTCAGGCGCTCCGAAGAGTAATAGCCCTAGTCCTGCCTTTCTTGGTATTGCTTGTGTTCTTGCTGGAGAGGATGAAAACCTACTCACCATGAGTCGAACCGAACCCCTTCTCCCATGTACCCCGGCTCCCTTTTATACTCGGGCTGACGGGGGCGCATGGGAGGCTTACACTGCAAGCCCTCATCATTACACTGGCATGGGCTTATTTAATGCACACGCCGCTATTCTTACATCCATTAATGTCTGCTGTATCTATCATAGTCCTGCCTTGGGCCCCATGTCCACCAACGCCGCCCGTTCTGTCACGGGGTGAGGTGTAGTTGTGACGTCTCCCAAAGCTATGATGCGCCTGGGGAAGGCGCGCCGCCACGCTGCAGCTCCCATGCTTCCACATTAAATGCGCACGATTCGCATTTAATGTCCCTGATCTCGACAGGACTATCCCGGGGATGGTGCGCCAGTGGCCTAGCTTGCACGCCGCGTGTCCGCCGGGGCGATCACCTTGCTGGTCGCCCAGCGGCCTGGCCTGTACGCCACGTGTCCGCTGGGGCGACCACCTTGCTAGTCGCCCAGCGGCCTGGCCTGTACGCCATGTGTCCGCTGGGGCGACCACCTTGCTAGTCGCCCAGCGGCCTGGCCTGTACGCCATGTGTCCGCTGGGGCGACCACCTTGCTAGTCGCCCAGCGGCCTGGCCTGTACGCCATGTGTCCGCTGGGACGACCACCGTATGGGTTTTTTCTCTTGCCGTGGCAATGGGCTCAAGCACGCCCTGGCTGCCACTTGATTCCTTTTTTAGCGCGGGGGAGCGGGTACCTTGGTGTAGAATTGAAAGGGCCGGGATGTCGGCCTAGAGGGGGGGTGAATAGGCGATTACAAAATTATACCCAATTTAAATTAATCTATCAGAGATAATGCGGAAGCAAAGGGTACAATTAAGTTTTGCAATTTAAACAATTCAGCCCGAGACAGGTAACCCGGAGACTCCGGATATATTATCCGGATACTCCGGTATATCCGGATACTCCGGATTAATATACCGGATACTCCGGACAACTCGGATAGTCCGAACTAAATACCGGACTCTCCGGATTGACTGGTTCGGCCAGAATAGAGCACACGCAATAAAATTAAGCACGACTTCGATTCTAGTGATACAAATTACTCTACTGCAACAGAGCAAGTATACAAGCAAGAATAGATGCGGTAGAAGCAATCTAATCAATCTAAGCACAAGAATCGAAGACAAATTAAACAAGTGAGTAAAAGAGGAAACCGAAGGAAACACGAAGATTTGTTCCCGAAGTTCGGATCCTTGAGGGGATCCTACGTCTCCGTTGAGGCGGCTCGGTCACACTTGAGCCGGGGTCTCTTTCAACCCTTGTCCTCCCGGTGTTGCACTTGGCACTCGACGACGGCCGGTCACCCAAGACTCGGAGTCTCTTTCAACTCGCTAGCCGCTCGTCGTTGCACCTTGCATACGCCGGCTTCACTTCTTTGATTCCTTTCCTCGCGGAGGCGGAATCCGGCCTTCACAAACTTCCCACGGCGCACCACACCAAGTCGGTGGCTCGTAGGCGACCTCCTAGCCGTCTAGGAGTCCTCAATCTCCAAGAGTAACAAATACTCTCGAAGAACTCACTTAGAATCAACCTCAAGTGCTCAACAACTCAAATCACACTTAACCCTAGCACTACCCACTCTCACACCCAACCCTTCACTCAAAAGGGGATCACTAAGATCTTAGGATTAGAGGGGCTTTGGGGGCTCAAGATCACCAAGAAAACACCTCAATACACCCAGCAAAACATCCCCCAACGGCTCCTTTGAAGTGGGCAAGAAGGGGGCTTTAAATAGAGGAACCCCAAAAACTAGCCGTTTGGACCGAACTGGTCAACCCGGAGACTCCGGACATTTAACCCGGACACTCCGGATCATCCGGATACTCCGGATTGTCCGGATACTCCGGATCATCCGGAGTCTCCGGACATTTAACCCGGAGTCTCCGGATCTCCCAGGCAGCACGCAGCAGCCGGACGAAAACGGGCATAACTTTTGACTCCGGACTCCGATTTCGACGAATTCGGACTTTTCGGAAAGCTAAGAACGAGGGCTACACAACTAACAAGGTCTCACTACCCAAATCCCAAAGGGTCAAATCAGATATCACAAAGAATCCAAGAGAGACCTACAACCCTCACTTTCTGGTACCACCAACACTTCTAACCCTCACACCAACCCACCTACACTTAGGTGAACAAAGTGTGACTTGGGTTTCTCAACCTTAGACAAGGATAGACCACTTTTGAGCACTTGAGACTTATCTAAGTGGTTTCAACGATTGCATCCCTCTTAATAGTACGGCAATCCTTAGACTCAAATTTAACACAAAATCTAAGTCTTACACTAAGCTTACATGCCGACTTCTTGGATGCACGGTGCATGATGACGCTTCCACAAAGATTGATGACGCCCTTCGTCTTGTCAACCTCGACGCGATTCACCTCATGAGACTCTCGTCTTCTCCGACCTTGACCTCGATCATCACCAAGACGATCCTCACGCCAAGTCGTTCTTGACTTAGTCCTCAGCTCTTGGTGACACCGCCGTCTTATTTGACTTTGACTCGATTGTCATCCTTCAAACCATCTTGGTCATCATACACACGACTTTGGGACCTAACTCTTATCAAAGCACTCAAAGCAAACATATTAGTCCCACAAGCTTAAAAGATATATTGAATAGATTGATAATAACAAGTGTTTCATATCAAGAAGCACAATATGAATGGAAACACTTGACAATAGAAATATTCTCTGCTAAGTGCATTATGATGAATATATGATTGATCTAACTGCACTAGAGAGATAATTGCCAATATGAAGAATCAATTAAATCATGGCAAGGACCACAGACTTTGCTTAAATGAAGCACATGATAGAATATACACGAATTGCACATGTGCAAACAATATTTGGAATGAGAGTAAATAATGTGATCCAATTCTAGATTAAACTTCACTAAGAGAGGTGCATTAGAAGATACACAACTAAGACATGAATGCACCAAGTCAATATGAAGCAATGAAGTTTAACTCTAGTTAACACAAGCATATTAAAAACAAAGCACATAATGAACTCAAATGAATATATATATGCACAAGCAATTATGACATGAATCAATGTGCACATATGAAATCAACAAGTTACTTAGAGTTCAATATGCATTTGCTAAAGAGGAATGCAATGACAAATATGGAAGGAATACCGAGATTGCATACCTCATTTTTGCTTAACCATCCCAATTGATTTTCCTCTAAAATAGATGAGACTAATATTCAACTAGGCAATAAACATGTTAGTCTCATAACAATATAAACATATTAGAGGTTTGTCATTTGTTAAGCACTAAGTTAAGCATTTGTACAATTACATTGATTGACATTACATGCGTTTGTCATTAATCGTTTATCATTAATCACCAAAACAACATAAGTGCCTAGATGCACTTTCAAGAATACGCCGACAGTAGCCCCCGGGCCCACCTAGGAGCGCTTTTCGGTCTTCTGCTCTTCTTCTTCTTTTTCTTTAATTGGCGGCTTGAGAACTGCTCCGGCTCCTGGGTGGGACCCTTCAAAGGTCCGCGCGCCTTGCAAAAAAGATCTTCCGACTTCTCCGATTCCCGAGCGGTTTGCGCGGTTACATCCTCCTTGTAACCGCCGCACGTTCCTTGGGATGCGCCCCATTTATGAGGCTCTTAAACTTCCTCTTTTTCGAATCGCCGCGCCTTTTCGGTTTTCCCGCCGGTTCGCCTTCCGCGGCCTTATAAAAGGCCGATCGAAGGGGGAGCGGTTCTTCCCCCTTTCAACTTTCCACATTCCACATCTTTTCAATGTTTCAAGCTTCCTTGCTTCATCCCCTTTGCGGTTGCGCTTCGAAATCTCTATCCTCCCGATGGCTCCGGTGCTTCCTTCTTCGATCATTGAGGAGGAGAGAGCCGCTAGGTTCTCCCAGAACATCACCGGGGGCGCCCTTCGCCTCCGCGCCGGGACTGTCGAGCCCCACTGTCGGCCTGGGGAAGTGGTTTTCTTCGGGTGGCAGCTCCTTGCCGGCCTACTTCCGCCGGTTTCTGACTTTTATCTTTCTGTTCTCAACTTCTATGCCATTCACCACATTCACCTTCCTCCCAACTCTGTTATCCTCCTTTCTGCCTTTGCTCACTTCTGCGAGATGTTCGTGGGAGTGCTGCCCAACCTTCTTCTTTTTCGCTACTTCTACACCCTTCGTGCCGCGGGCGGTACTCACTTGATTCCGGGAGCTGTCCACTGCGGCCGTGGCGGCGGCGTTGCGCTATATCCCATTGGACTGTCGGTCCAACTGGAGGGATTGGCGCGCAGAGTGGCTGTACGTCGAGGATGACAGCGGCATTGAAGTGCTGGATCTTCCGCCCGGCCCGGCGGTGAGCAACCCCAACTGGGGGGCTCCAGTGAGCGATGCGCCCGAGCTCGAGCGATGCCGCTGGCCGATCGGTATGGACGGGCGGCCTGACGGGGCCATGGTGATCCGGGATTTTATTACCCGAGGTCGTGGTCCCTCGCGCGCTGGCCCGCCACTGGGCAAGATACATGGGCGTGGGCGATGGGACCCGAGTATCCGGAGGTAACTCGCTCCGCTCTGTGTCATCCCTTGCTACTGTTTTTCTTTTGTGAACTCGATTCTTCTGGCGTTTCTTTCCTCCTGTGATTTCTTTTCCTTCTCGTGCCGACAGCCGCCGGGAATTTGGCTGATGACGTGATCGACCGGTAGATGCTGCAACTGGGCTTATCCGGCCCTGTTCCGCCGTTTCCGGCGGGCGCGGTCCCACTTTGCCGGCTGTCCCCGGGAAGCGCGGCAATAATCCGCGTCCCGCCTCGATGGACGCCATGGGCTCGCCCGTCGTGTCACGCCATGATCCCTTAACGATCAGGTATCATCCTACAGCAGGCGATCAGGGGAGGGGCGACCGAGCGAGGCGCAGGCGCCCGGATGATGACGACGGCTCCGCCCATCCTTCCCAGAGACCCCGCCTCCTGGGCCCGGCCGGGGCGGGGACTTCCACGTCGGCCGCGGGGGCTGCTTCGGCTGCGGCAACGGGTTCCTCCGTGGTGGCGGGGGGCTCGTCAACCGGCGGGGGGTCGTCCACCCTTGTCCCTGCCGGGGGTGCGGCGCTGGACCCTCCGCTGCCGATCCCTTTGGTGCCGCCACCGCCACCAGTAGCGGTGGTCCTTCCTCCGCCTCCGCCGCCAGCAGTGGCGGATCTACCTCCGCCTCCGTTGGCCGCGGCGGATCTGCCCCCGCCTCGCGGGGTTGGTCTCATTAAAGCGTGCCAGCTTCCCAAGGCAGCGCCAGGTACTCCTGGAGATGCAAAAATAAAACTTTCGTTAGGATTAATCCTACCGTTATTTCCTCTTTTGTCCAGGGTTCTCGCTCCGGTACCCCATTGCTCGCGCCGGGGCGACCAAGGCGCCATGGCTGTCGAGGCTGCGCTACGGGTCGCCGAGCCCCAGGGTCGAGGCCGGCGGGCGCATCTCGAGGTAGCCGCCGCGCGGCGCCAGTCGGGGCAAGGCCCATTCGGCCCGTCCCTACCCTGAACTTCCCATCGCCTCCGTTCCTCGGCGGACGCCGATGCCTCTGGCGGCCCTCGGCGAGCTCTACTCGGCCACGAGCAATCGCCTGGTGACGAGGAGCGGTTGACGGAGGCGGGAGCGAAATCAACCGCCTCCGCGGAGTGGCGGACTACGATCGGGAGGCGGGGCTGGAGGCTGCGATTGCGGAGGGAGCGGAGCGGCGGGAGCAAAGCACCGGCCAGCGCCGTCTCCGCGAGCCGAGGAGGAGAGAGGCGGCCGGACTCGATCGGAGGTGGAGACTGCGGATGCAGCGTCACGCCGATCGGACGGTGGCGGCCTCGCTCCATTGGGGCCGAGCAACCGGGTCGCGAGAGGAGAGGCCACGGCATTACGCCTTTTGCCTCTGCCGCATCGCGGACTTCCTCACGCGCCTTCTGCCGCCCTTTCGGCTCGGTCCGCCCAGAGGCGCGCGATCGCAGCGGCTACGGCCAAATGCGTCTTTGGCTTACGCCCGCCGTGACGCCAACTTCAATCCGGCGGATTCTTTGTCAAGTGGAGGGTGATCAAGCGCGGAGGAAGCGAGTTCACGAAGCCTCCGAGCGAGTTGCCGCCAGCTAGCGATGGAGAACCCAGATGGAGGCGATGGCGGAGGACGTGGCGCCAGTCTTTGGGCGTGGCCCCTCATCTTTGAAGATGCGGTAGCCGAGGAGGCGGCAGATGACCGGAGGACCCTCGGCGCCCCTCGCAGCGCTTTTCTTCCTTTTTTTATCGGTGGTGACCTTGCCTGCAAAACTTTAGGCCACTGCCATTTCGAACGAAGTAGTAATGTAAAATTTCCGGCCAGGTTGCTTAAGAACTCGCTTTTGCCGTAAATTTTTTTTTTTTTCGGTTCCACGCGAACGAGCACACAATTGCTTAAAGACTTCAAGTCTTGCGCCGCGGGACCTCGGCCCTCAAACCCTTTGCCTTAGCAAAATTTACCTCCCAGGTAGCCTCTAGGGAACGAACACTTAGTGAGTCGTGACAGGACCTTGGGCTTTTGGCAACGGTGTTCGAGGCGCCGACCCCCACGGGGACACCCGGAGTGTCATGGCCGTGCTGGGGGTCGTGCTGAACCAGCCGCCCAACCGCCCAGTTCTGCACGCCGCTCTCACTTAGCGATTCCGTCTTTACTACTGGGCATTTGCAAGGCGGCAGGGCACCAGGGGCGAGTGCCTTGCCACGCCAAAGATGGCAAAAGACCGAAGAGAGGGCAGAAAGAACTAATACTTCAGATAAAGAAAGCGAATATTTAACTTTAAACATAAGGTCTCCCCCGACCCACGGCGGAGAGGAAGACATACTCCGGCCGGTCGGGGGACAGACCCTAGGACTTACAACCGATCAGGGGTAGAACTTGCGCAGATTTTCTATGTTTTGGGAGTTTGCTAGCTCTTCACCGTCTTCAGTGGCCAGCCTGACCGCCCCGGGGCGAGAGACTGAGACCACTTTGAAGGGTCCCTCCCACTGGGGAGACAGTTTATGCGACCCGGCATGCGACTGAATTCTTCGCAAGACCAGGTCGCTCGCCGCGATGTTCTCTCATTGACCGGGAGGCGTGGTACCGCTGAGACTTTGTTGGTATCTTGCGCACGCAAAGCCGCTCGATCTCGCGCCTCTTCCAGAGGTTGACGCCGTCCCGCAGACCCTCCCGCTCCTCTTCGTGAATGCCGCGACGCGGGTGATCCCAGCTCGATTCGTAAGGGAGAATACGCGCCAGAGACCAGGAAGAAAGGAGTTTCCTGAGTCCCGGCTAGGAGTGGTCCGTGACCACAACACAGCCGGAGTTCTTCGGTCCACCGGGCGCCACGCTTGTGGAGTCGGCCGAACGCCCGGTCTTGAGGCCCTTCAACACCAGCTGGCCCGCTCGACTGGCCGTTGTTTTGGGGGCGGGCCATCGAGGCAAAGCGGACTTTGGTGCCCATCTCTTCACGTAAATCCAAGAAGGTCGCACAGAACTGCGGCACCGTTGTCGGTGATAATGCGGTTGGCGACCCCAAAGCGCGAAGATCCCTTGTATGAACTTGATCCGCACCGTTGTGGCGGTGATGGATCTCACCGCCTCGGCTTCCACCTACTTGGTGAACTTGTCGACGGCGATTTAACAGTGGGTGTAGCCCTCGTGGCGCGCGAACGGGCTCAGGATATCCAGCCCCTGCATCGCGAAGGGCCAAGAGAGCGGGATAGTTTGCAGGCCTGGCTGGTTGGTGGATTCTGCTTGGCGTGGAGCGGCACGCTTTGCATCTCCTCACCACCGCAAGCATCCCGAGGGCGGTTGGCCAATAGAACCCTTGACGGAAAGCCTTTCCCGCCATCGCTCGTCCGACATATGGCTCCCGCGACACGCCTCCGTGGATATCGGAGAAACAAGCTGCTCCCCTCTTCCCGAGTGATGCACTTGAGAAGAATTCCGTTTTACCCGGCGGTATAGATCCTCGCCCACCAGGGTATAGCACTTGGCCTTTCGTGCTACCTTCTTCGCCGACGCATCATCGTCGGGGCATTCTTGATCCCTCGTAGGCCAGGATCGGATCCATCCATGTGCCTTCCGGTCAAGCACGGTGACCACGAGGTGGCCGTCCGGTACTCCGCTTGGCTGCGTTTCACGGAGCCACTTTCCCTCCAAGAGCGAGGCGAGCGGCATCACCACCGCCCCCGCCGGAAATGGGGGCTGCGATGGGCGGTCGCGGAAGCCTTTCTTCAAAGACCCCGACCGCACAGAGATCCGGTTGAGGCGAGCCGGGCGAGCCTGCTCGAGATGGTTGTCGCGCTTGGGGATGTGAGTATACCCCAACCCTTGAAGTGCCTTTCCAACTTCCTCGACCTCCGCCAGTACGCCGCCATGACGGGTCAGACAGAGAAATCTTTCCTTGCACGATTGGCGACCGCCAGGAGTCGCCTTTACTTGCAGCGCCAGACGCCGACGGCCATGCGGCGTTCGCAGCCCACCAAAGAAGCCCTCGTACTCGGCGATGTTGTTGGTGGCCTTGAAGTCGAGGACGACTACGCATTTGAGGAGGTCCCGGTCGGAGAGACCGTAAGAACCCAGCCCCGCGCCTTCAAGCCTGAAAGGACCCGTCGAACAAGAGCGTCCAGGGGGAGGACGCGGGGACCTCATCGGCTTTGGGTTCGGCTGGAGTCCACTCGACGACGAAGTCTGCCAGCCTTTGACTCTTTATCGCAGTACGAGGAGCGAACTTGACACCGAACTCCCCCAGCTCGACGGACCACTTTGTGATGCGGCCCTCGCTTCTCGGTTGTGGAGGATTTCACGCAAAGGATATGAGGAGACTCATCGTGATCTCCTCCCTTGAAAATAGTGCCGCAACTTTCTCGACGCTACCACCACAAAGATAGACCATCTTACGAGCCTGAGGGTACCTTGTTTCTGCCGTCGTGTAGCATTTTGCTGATGTAGTAAACCGGCCGTTGGACACCTTCCCGTTCGCCACCAAAGGTCGCGCTATTTACGTAAGGGCTAGCCGCCACATACACCAGAACGGCTCGCCCGGCTCAGAGCGACCAAAGACTGGGGGAAGAGAGGTACTTCTTGAGATCTTCAAATGCTCGTTGGGCTTAGGGTCCATTCAAATGAGTTGGTCTTCTTCAATAGCTTGAACAATGGCAAACTTTTTCCCGAGCCGATATGAATCGGCCCAGGAGGCTAGCCACCATCAAGCATTGCGATTGCTTGAGCCGGGTGGGCGGCTGCATCCGCCGATTGCTTCTATCTTTTCCTGATTGACTTCGATTCCACTACCGAGACCAGAAACCGAGCAGCTTTTCCAGATGAAACACCGAACACACACTTCTCGGGATTCAACTTGACAAGAGCTTCTAAGGCGAGAGAAGATCTCTTCTAGATCCTGAATGAGCTCATCAGCTTTTTTTGTTTTTACCACCAGATCATCAACATACACTTCCAGATTCCTCCTACTTGGGGCCGAAACACTATATGCATGGCCCGCTGGTAGGTGGCGCCAGCGTTCTTCAGCCCGAAAGGCATTCTGATATAACAGTACACACCGAGGGGAGTCACAAAAGCAGTCTTTTCTTCATCTTCTTGCGCCATGTCGATCCGGGTGGTAGCCGGAGTAGGCGTCGAGGAAGCACAGAGCTTCGCACCCCGCCGTGGAGTCGACGACGATGTCTATCCGCGGCAAGGGGTACGGGTCCTTGGGGCAGGCTTTGTTGAGGTCAGTAAAGTCGATGCACATTCGCCACCTCCCGTTGGACTTCTTCACAAGCACGGGGTTGGCCAGCCACTCTGGGTAGGTGGCCTCCCGCACGATCTTAGCAGACAAAAGCTTTTCCACTTCATCCCGAATGGCATCCTGTCGCCAGCGCCCGCCACGGATCTTTTGCGAACCGGTGCGCTCCAGTGAGCGTTGTTAATCGGTGCTCGATCACCTCCTGGGACCCGGTCATTTCGAAGGTTCCCGTGCGAACACATCCAGGTTAGACCGGAGGAAGGTGACGAGCGTCTTCCTATTTGGCGCTGAGGTCAGTGCCAATCTTGACGACCTTGCCCGAGCCATCCTCGCCCACGGGGACCGCCTTTGCCTCACCCAAGGGTCTGGGCGGAGCACGGGTCTTGGCCGAGGGGGAGGCCGGATTGTCGTCCTTGTCGCGTGCCGAGCAGGTGGTGCCGGCCAGATCCTGCAGCTGCTTGCTGAGGCGCAGGCTTCGATCTATCCACCTTCACAGTAATTGGACCCCCAGGCCCTGGGATCTTCACTAGCATGTAGGCGTAATGGGCCACTGCCATGAACTTGACCAGGGCCGGGCGGCCGAGCAAGGCGTTGTAGGGGAGGTCGAAATCAGCGACCTCGAAATTCACCAGCTCGGTCCGGAAGTTCTCCGAACTTCCGAACGTACCGGCGGCCGGACTTGCCCCAGTGGGTAAGAGGCCTACCCCGGGCAACTCCGTAAAATAAATGGGCGGACGAAGTTCCTCAGACGGGATTTGGAGCGCTGCACGCTCCGACAGATAGCAGGTTGATGGCACCGCCTCCATCAACTAGGACCCGCCCGACTTTGCGTTGCGGACCGTGGGAGACACCACGATCGGGAGATGGCCAGGGCCGAGGTGTTCTCGGGTGGTCACCTACTGAAAGTGATCGATCGCCCGACCACTTCAACGGCCGACTCGCCCCAGAGGATGACGTTGTGGCACACACTGCCTCGAGATCTCGCTTATGCTGCGAGTTCGATGAGCAAGTGGCGGAGCCACCGTGTATGAACGCCACAGTGCGCTCTGCCTGTTGGAAGGCTAACGGAGCTGCATCTTCGTCGTCTTCGTCTTCGTGGTCTTTCTCACGGCGCTTCTTGAGCCGCCTGTCGACCAACTTGGACACAACCTGGCAGTCCTCCAAGTCGTGTCCGCTTGTTCGATGGATGGGGCAATAGGGCTTGCCACCATCGTTCTCGCGGCGGGGCGAGCGACGGTCCCTGCGGTCGCCACGCCCGCCCCGGCGCTCATCTCGTCGGTCTGGTAAATCACGGCCGGGACTTGAGCTCGGCTCGGCGACCAAGACCTCCCTAGCGGTTGCCTCCCGCCGCTTTTTCTTTTCTTCTTGCGGTCGGAGGACTTCGAGGCGCCAAAGATCGCCGAGTCGAGGGTCTTGTCGCGCACTTCCGAAGCTGGCCGCTCGGGCGCACTTGTGCGCCAGGGAGAACAACTCAGGCGTGGTTGAGATGACGGCGTGGCCATCTTTTCCCGCATCTTACGGTCTCGGACCCTCCCGGAAAGCAATAATCACCGATTGCTCGGAAATCCGGGATCGTGTTGCGGCGATGGCTGAACCGCCGGATGAACTCTCTCGAGGACTCCTCTTCGCTCCAGAGCGTGGAGATCGTCCTCCACGCCTGGTTGAACGTAAGAGCCCTGAAAGTTGGCAACAAAAATGTCGCACAGCTCCTCCCACGAGTGTACAGAGCCTCGCGGGAGGTTAAGCAGCCAAGACCGGGCAGAGCCCGTCAGCGATGTTGGGAGGTAGTTGGCCATTACTTTCTCGGATCCTCCCGCCGCACGCACCACCGTGGTGTAGATCTGCAGGAACTCCTCCGGGTTGGTGGTACCATCATATTTCTCGAAGGAGGCGGGGCGGAACCTCTCCGGCCATGCAGCTTGTCGAAGGCGGAGAGAGAACGCCTGGCATCCGACGTTATGCGAGGCGGCGTCGTTCGCGGCCCCTCGATCCTGAGGAGAGGATGAGGAGTGCGACCGCTCTCTCGCCAGAGTCCGAGGGAGGAGCCCCTGTCTTGCACCCCATGGCGCTCGCGAAGGACACGACGCAGTCACCGTCATGGCCCGACGTTGCCTCGTCAAGGCGCGATCGAAGGTCTTCGCGTTTCCCCCTGGACTCGGGGACCGTGGGAAGAAGCGAGTCACGTGCCCATCCCCTGCTACGAGGGGGTTGCAACCAGACTCCCTTCCTTGCCCCGGCCCTGGTGCCGGAGAAATTGTCGTGTGGCGGTGGAAAGCCGTGGCGTCGGTTCTTGTGAGCTCCTCGTCGCCTCATGCCGGAAGCCCCGGCTGGTCGCCGCTTCAACTTGTTGCCGAGCGGCATCCACCAGTGGACGATATCCCGCAGCCACGGAGTGGCCGGGTGTCATCCCCAGGTCACCGGAGGATGATCGAGGAGGCCGGGCCGCTGAAGGCTTGGGCGGGTGTCGTCCCCAGCCGCTAAGCGCCGTTAGACAGTGGCCCTCGGGCGCGGAGCCAAGTGCACCGCTCGCGGCGGAGGGGCCGGGTGGCCCGGCCCCTCTCCGAACATTGGGACCCGGCTCACGGCGCCCCTTACCTCGGGCGGTGCTGCGCTTGGAATGCGATTCCGCCATGCATAAGCGCCTCCTCCTCGAGCTCCGAATCGAGAGTGAAAAGAGAGGGCAATCTAACCACCAATAGCTCCCTACTGGCGCGCCACTGGCACAGATTAGCCAACAGGCACCTCCGAGATGGGTGCTTATGAGGTTCCGACGGGGGGCTTTCGGGGCAATCGCCTCGGAAGGGAAGGCGGTGACGATCCGGGCACCGGGAGGCTCAGACTAACGGGGGGACGCAAAGAGTTTTTTACCCAGGTTCAGGCCCTCCGAAGAGTAATAGCCCTAGTCCTGCCTTTCTTGGTATTGCTTGTGTTCTTGCTGGAGAGGATGAAAACCTACTCACCATGAGTCGAACCGAACCCCTTCTCCCATGCACCCCGGCTCCCTTTTATACTCGGGCTGACGGGGGCGCATGGGAGGCTTACACTGCAAGCCATCATCATTACACTGGCATGGGCTTATTTAATGCACACGCCGCTGTTCTTACATCCATTAATGTCTGCTGTATCTATCATAGTCCTGCCTTGGGCCCCATGTCCACCAACGCCGCCCGTTCTGTCACGGGGTGAGGTGTAGTTGTGACGTCTCCCAAAGCTATGATGCGCCTGGGGAAGGCGCGCCGCCACGCTGCAGCTCCCATGCTTCCACATTAAATGCGCACGATTCGCATTTAATGTCCCTGATCTCGACAGGACTATCCCGGGGATGGTGCGCCAGTGGCCTAGCTTGCACGCCGCGTGTCCGCCGGGGCGATCACCTTGCTGGTCGCCCAGCGGCCTGGCCTGTACGCCACGTGTCCGCTGGGGCGACCACCTTGCTAGTCGCCCAGCGGCCTGGCCTGTACGCCATGTGTCCGCTGGGGCGACCACCTTGCTAGTCGCCCAGCGGCCTGGCCTGTATGCCATGTGTCCGCTGGGACGACCACTGTATGGGTTTTTTCTCTTGCCGTGGCAATGGGCTCAAGCACGCCCTGGCTGCCACTTGATTCCTTTTTTAGCGCGGGGGAGCGGGTACCTTGGTGTAGAATACGCCGACAACAGTAATTAACTTACTCAAAAAATTAATCATAATAATAATGCCCAGGAAATAAACATTAACCAATAATTGAACAACGATTATTGCTGAATTAAATAAGACATAATATAGCAGATATTGAAAAAACAACAATTATCATTAAGCAATAAAGACTCAAAACAGTAAAGACCCTTGGCCTAGTTGGAAAAAAATAGCCCACATGGCCATGCAGTCCAGCCGAAACAGCAATTGGCCTAAACATGCTCTCAGCCCAGTAGAGGCCCAGCCGTGGCGAGGGGCAACTGTTGATCACGATGGACGGCCGAGATTGCTCGAGCCCGAAACAAAACGCGCCTGAACCAGAAAACCCTAACCCTAACTTCATTTCTCCCTCCCGATCCGAAAACTCCGCTGCGGTGACCATGGGCGACGCGACGGCGCGGAGAGTGCCATGGAGAAGCGATGCCATGGCTAGGCAACATGTCAGCGTGCGCAAGAGCTAATGCCGCACACGGCTCCAGCGAGACGCACGGGGCAACGGCGACGGCTACGACCATGCGAAAGTAAGCCCTAAATCCCTCTTTAGATCTTTAGGTTTGCTTTTGGATTTGGGAATTAAGTTTTCGGGATTTGGGGAATTTTGGGTTCAAATCCGTTGGGAATTTGGGGCTAGGGTTCAGATTTGAATCATCCCCTCCTTCTAAAATGCTAAATGGATACTAATTAACCCTAATTCATGCCAAAAGAAGACTAAACCGAGCCAAAAGATGATGCCATTGGAGATTGCTCGGTGATGTTCTTGATGCATCAGTGAATAAGAAGCAGTGAGGAAGATGATCACCGTGAACCTCACGGAGATGGCGATAACCTTCGTTAGCCCTTGCACAAAACCCTAGATCGAAAGGGGATTTCGAGAGAGTAGTAGCTCAAGAACAGAAATCAATCTCTTAAGTTCCAACCTCTCTTCTCTTGTTTTTCTTGCGCGGCAAGAACCCATGCAAAATCCCCTCGAGTTCCCCGGAGCTAGGGTCCGAAACGGATCGGATACGAGTGGATATTGTTTGTCCCATATCATAACCCATATTTTTTTTCGGATCCGAATATGAATATGGATTATTCCGGGTACAAATATGGGACCAATACGGACCGTGTTCGGATCGGGAACGGATAAATATTCGGATATATCGTATAGTATATGTTAAAAATAACATATATGAATAGCGTGCGATCTATATTTCCATTCAAAACTAACACCAACTTCAGCAAATCTCAAGTTTCAACAAAGTTTAATACAACCCAAAGTTCAATAGCAAAGCAAAGTTCGGTACATTCCACAATCTAACACCAACTTTAGTAAAGCTCAAATTTCAACAAAGTTTAATAGCATAGCAAAGTTCAGTATATTCCACAATCAAAGAACTAAAGCGACAGGTTCAGTAGCAACGTTTAGTACATCTCATGCGTACAACATGGGTTCAATAGCAAAGTTCAGTACATTCCACAGTCATATCCAACACACACTGTAGAAGCATCGACACCAGCGGGTCTGGTACCGAAACAACAATTTGTGGCAAAAGGGCAGATGGCACCAATACGTGTCCAAGATCAACGAATCGCCCATTCTCCAGCCATCCCATTATGATTGGAGTGCAGGCTGCTAATGTTGAGACTAGCGCATGGTAAGCTACTCCTTAGCATGCGGTGGAGAAGAAAACTGTGAATTCTGCCGGCAGTGTTTAAGAGGCACGGCAAAAAAAGCAACAGGTATTTTTGCTACTCTTATATGCAAAAAAAAATATAAATAAATACTAACTAATTTGATACAATGGATCAAAAATAATGACCCACCTATACTAAATTTAGCGTATCGACGAGCTCAAAAAATCTGAACACAAATACTAGAAGAAATGCAATCGGTTGATTCCATTTGAAGCAATGGTACACTGTTAACCCTTGAAGCACAGCCGGCAGCTGCTGCAAACCATGCAGGCCACCAGCTCCATGGTCACACTGTGCTCTATAAACCTTTTTACAGTCCTTTGTGATAGTGACACTAGCAATTTTAACTGAAGTTGGAACATGCACGATTTAGGCAAATCTGGTGGTGACATTGAACGGTTTCAATTGATTCAATTGAAAGGTTTATAGAGCACAGTGTGACCATGGAGCTGGTGGACCTGCATGCTTTGCAGCAGCTGTATATATATGTATGTATGTATGTATGTATGTATGTATGTATACATATACATATAAACTATGCAAGCCATGCACATACCGAGACATCAAACAAGCCATTTCTTCCAGCTAGATCAATAGAGCATATCCTATTCTCTCAAGGCTAAGCTAGATCAGCTGGTTGGAATGGATAACACAATGAGCCTCTTAAGTAGCACAACTTACTAAATCCAACACAATTTTTTTTTGTCTCTACCTTAACCCAGAGCCTGCATTGTTGCACATATGAACAAGCTTCTATCACAAATACTAACACACTTTGTCTCTACTGCATTGTTTTATTGAACTAGGACCGCCACAGTTATTTACCAAGGAAACAACAGTAGAGAAGGAAGCTAACTTTGGTGATACTGATAAAGTGAAAATTTCTGAGAAACAAAGGTGTGGACTGGAATGTTTCTATATTGACAAGAAATTACAGCATTACCTAAAATATGACTTGCCATATTTATGCTAAACTACAATACTTCCTCTTCGCTAGTATCTGCTTCTCCATTTTACAAATTATAATGGCAATTAAAAATCTGAAATCAAGATATGCGAATGCTAGATACAAATTGTATATACCTGCATCATGGTTAAATTAACAGCAATGTTCTCTACAACCTCTAGATCTCCAACGATAGATGCAATCTTATTCATGGAACCTGAAAATTGCAAAATAAATTACATTAGTCAAACATTGAGTAGATAATACTCCATGATCAATGATACTACAAAATGATAAACTATTTATCATCTTTTCTAGATGAAGCTATCCAATCTCTAGTACATACCAATGCTTCTACCATCTCAGGATCAAGACGGCTACGAAATGGATCAACGATATGACCACTGGCAATAAATGTTGATTTTGAAGCCACGATTGATACTTGCATAGCCAAAACATCACGTGCAAGCCTTGAGAAAATAGGATATGCAATTTGTTGATTTTTCCACCAAGCCAAGATATCAAATTGATTAGTTTTATCAAGCTTTAGCGGTGGGTCAACCATGTACTTATCTAACTAATCTACTTCCGCTTGATTAGGTCCATAACTTTCATATAAGAATTTTTGCAGTTCATCATCATTGTCATCATCAAACTCTTGGCTCTCCATAGTTGTCCCAGTACAAGCAGTACTCTTCGAAGCACTAGGTGTAGAAGCATATGTTTCATACACCTGCCTTAACACCTTGTTGAATATAGCAAGTTCATGTGCATATAGCGTAGAACAATATATCTTGTTGAAAAAATATTCCACAACTTTTTTCTTATACATAGGATTAAGAATAGAGACCACAGCTAGTGCCATGTTAGACTTCTTCCAATACTTTTCAAACCTTACTTTTATGGCCTTACCCATTGAACTAATAGTAATATCAGTACTACCACACCAACTATCAATCAACAGCTTAATCTCACAAAAAAATTTATAGAACAAATTTGCTGTTGGATACAAAGTACCTGATAATAACTCAGTGATGTCATGGAATTTCTTCAAGCATTTGCATAGAGTTAGTGCATTTTTCCATTCTTCATCTAATGGTGCAATAGTACTCTCATATCTGTTGCCATCCAACCACAAAAGCCTCTCAAAAGCCTCCTTATAATATAAGCATTCCTAAGCTTTCCACCTTGTGGTAACATCCAATGAGAGACCTTTAATCTTTATCCAAGTTACATTCAGATGCACACTTTTGAAACTCTTCCCATTGCAATGGTGGGCTCTTCACGACTAGTACAAAAGAATGAATGTTTTGAACTGCAGAAGCAATTTGCTGCAAACCATCTCTAGCAACAAGATTCAATATGTGAAGTCGCTCACTCTATTTTAGAATGCGTGTAGCGAAACTTTGTAAAACTTGATCATCTACATGTTAAAACGGATTCGATATCGGATCGAGCGGATATTTCCTGTCCTGTTTCCACCCCTACCCAGAGCAAAATTTTTACTATGCTAGTGTTCTAGCCCTCTAGACATTTATTTTTCTAAAACTAGCCTCATGCAAAAATAGCTTCCCTTCCCACTGCGAAGGGCCTGGCAGTGACACGTGTTATCTGTCGTGGTCTGGTGCCTCGGAAAGGCGTGGCTACACGGGCAAGCACAGTAGTCGACTGAACCCACCAAGCTACCATGGAAGGGGCGAGTAGAATCTTCCTTCTATGAAATGGGAGAGCGGGAGCTTCTTTCTGCGCACGCATACCACAAAAGCACGTGGCACCTCATGCTCGTGGCCACACAGAGGCAGACGCGCTAGCGCTCGCACCCAAACGGGCCCACGCGGTAGGCCACGTTCATGCTTGTGAAAAGGCGTGCCCACACGCCAGCGAGCGCCACGAGCACTTGCCCACTCCACCTATTGTCCGCTCACCCACTGCCCGCGTGGCCCACACATGCTGCCGCCTACCCGCCTCGACGCGCATGCCGTCGCCTCGCCATGGGCACCCGTGTGGCGCGCTTTCGCTACCGCGCTGGCCATCTTCCACGGTATCAGACCGCGGCAGGTGACACATATCACCTGTCGGGTCTTCCGCGATGGGAAGGGATGCTATTTGTTGAAATATTTTGTTTTGTATGGGGCTAGTTTTAGAGAAAAAAATGTCCAAGAAGGCTAACTCAGTAAACACTTCCTAGAGCTGATGCAGAAGATCCTTTGTTCAGCCTCTGGTCTGCTGCGTCCGTTAGGCAAGGTTTCAAATTTTATTTTTTGTATATAGCTCGGATCCCTCCAAAATCTAGTAATTTCAAATAAAATCCAAACAAAATCCAACACCAAATTTGAAATCCGGTTATTTTCCAATCGAGAAATTCGAGACCGAAATTACTGGAATTTCGTTCAAATTCAAATGCCTAAAAAATGGTAAAAAAAACATGTCAAAAATTTTTGAAATTTTTTTGTGGATGGTCTTGACCCCAATTCCAATCAAATATGGCCAATAAAAATCAAAATCCAGTAAAAAAAAGTCCGAGATTTCGGCCGAAATCATCGAGATCTCGTCGAGATTCGAATAGTTACTGTAGCATTTTAACTTGTTTTTCAAATAAATTTATCCGGGCGAGATTTAGGATCTCGAAAAGATCTGAAATCCGAAATCTTATTCGAGATTTCTAAAATTTCGCCGGAATTTAGATCTTGAAGTGAGGTGCGAATGCGACCAGCCGGGCCCTGTGAAAGAAAGAACACTTGCTCCCGGTCTCCTGGAGATGGGCAGCTTGCCCAAGTTTCTGTCATGCGATAGGCCTACGGCCTGGACGGGCCAGATAAGGCCACGCGCTCCTAAACCCGAAAAATTATGAAAAGTCGCTCGCTCTATTTTAGAATGCGTGTAGCGAAACTTTGTAAAACTTGATCATCCACATGTTAAAACTTATCTAAATATTAACACCCTTACTCCGGAAGGAATTGGAGCCCAGCCGGCCACCCCACGTGGCAGCCTGGTTTTTTGCGAAAAACCCTCCCGATTTCTTCGAAATTACGGCTGGGTCCTTGTGCGCTTTTATGTGAGAGGAAAATATTTTTTCAGGTTCGCGTTTAGGTCCCTGGTTTACCATTTTACATGGAGGACCTCCCGTTAAGTACGAATCGCGAACGAGTTCTTTTCTAATTTTTCAGAATAGCGAATAGGTCTAAAATTATAACAAATAGGTCCTCACGCTTTACGTTCGGGTCCTTTCTCCGTTTTGTCCGAAAAAATGTTTTCGTGGTTCGTTTTTTCTCCAGAGCATGCGAAAAATATTTTCGATGGCCGTTTTTCCAAAAAAAATAAATGGAAAACCGTTTCCTTTCTCCGTTTTGCCCGGAAAATATTTTCGTGATCCGTTTTTCCTACGGAGCATGGGGAAAATGTTTTCGGTGGCTATTCCCTCCCCCCAAAAAAAAGGGAGACCGTTTCCTTTCTCCGTTTTGTCCGAAAAAAAATGTTTTCGTGATCCGTTTTCCCTCCGGAGCATGGGGGAAATATTTTCGGTGGCTATTTCCCAAAAAAAAATGTGAGACCATTTTCTTTTTCCGTTTTGCCCGAAAAAATATTTTCGTGATCCGTTTTTTCTCCGGAGCATGGGAAAAATGTTTTCGTTGGCCGTTTTTCCAAAACAAAAATATGGAAAACCGTTCCCTTTCTACGTTTTGCCCGAAAAAAATGTTTTCATGATCCGTTTTTCCTCCGGAGCATGGGGATTTCCCCTCAAAAAAATGGGAAGCCGTTTTCTTTCTCCGTTTTGCCTGAATTTTTTTTTTTCGTGATTCGTTTTTTCTCCGGAGCATGGAAAAAATATTTTCATTGGCCGTTTCCCCCCAAAAAATGTAAATTCGTTTTTCGTCCGTCTTTTCTCCGTTTTTTCTCGCTTTTCCTCATTTTTCACGGGAAAATAAGTGCATAGGGTGTTAAACTCGGCATCTAAAATTCCTTTTGCGACTCGATCTCTAATATTTTTTAAGACATGTATTATTGCCCGTTGATCGCATAAAGTGTTAAACTCGGCGTCTATATCTTTTTTTGTAGTTTGGGATCTGATATTTCTCGGAACATGTGTTATCCCCCCCCCCCCAAAAAAAAGCCGTTATTTCACTGGTTCGTCGACGGTTCTTACCTAGCGTCTTTTTTTCAAGAAATACCCAAGCGAAGACAAAAAAAACTCGGAGATTCCTGCCTTTTTTTAGAGATAAAAACTTGGATCAAATTTCGCACGACGCGGCGGAGCGCGCAGCTCCCACTAGTTGTCCATATGAGACTACGTAGACTAGATTTTCCGTTGAAAGTTATTTCGTAATAATTACTAATTTATTTGTACCAACAAAAAGTTGCAGCCAATCGTTAAACAGTGGCTAGTCCAACTGATACGTCATCTATATCTTATGAACAATGACCACGGTTTGAATCATACTAATTATACATTAGGATGGTTTATTGGTGATTTTATTTTCTGATTTTAATTATGTGACCTCGCGGTTACAACATGTACAACGCAAGTGATTAGAGAGGTGTTTAGAAATGAAAAACCGATTTTTCTTATGACATAGGATAGATAAGGCGCTTGCTTTGAGACATCGATCCTTAACAGGTGTTTATGCATATAACTATATGCGACTAATAGATAATATAACATCTAACCATCCATAAAAACAGATACTTGTATGGGAGGAAAGTGTATAGGTATCATCCGGATGTTTTTGTCTTAGCTATCATCCAAATTTTAGACCGTTGGATACCCACCCGGATATCACCAGGCCGTTAGATCAAATCATGAGATCGGATGTGATCGATACTCCCAAATCTCAACAATGATCCGATGGTCCTAGAGTTGGATGATTTCAACAATAAAAACATCCGGATGATGTTTATCAAAACCCAATAACTTTTGCATAAGCGATTGATGATACAAATATATTATCTCGTTAAACACTCATATATAATTATTTTACATTGTACGTGCCCTTACGGAGCCTTAATAAGGCTAACTCTGGTATCCAAGTACGCCTTTCCGGGGACGTGCTGACGAGCGACAAGGAGAAGAGGTGCTCAACATGCAACAGCTAGCTCACAGGCGGCCGCAGCGACGCCGCAACCCGCGACCTCTATAATTGGCCGGCCGCCGGATGCAGACGACGCGCCGGTGACCAGCTCGATCACTGCCTTATCTGATAAGATGAGACCAGCAAACGAAGGCGGCAGGCTGACGCACGCCAGCATGTAGGAAGCTTGTCCGTTCGCATGCGCAATTGCGCATCTTGTCTTGGTATACAACGTACAGCACAACAATTCAGCAGCCAACTCGTCAAAATCGTCGCCGTGCTAGCTTGTGCGTGACCCGGGTTAATTATCGGCGCGACCGACGTTGTTGATGAAGGCACGCGGAAGGGAAGAGGAGGCTGCACGGCAAAGAAATAACGTACCCTTGGGATCCTTTTTATTTATTTATTTGTTAAGATAATATAGATCCTGCTTGGTTCCTGTACACTGTTGTCAGGGTTTATCATAATTTTTCTTTTGCCTAAACTCGTCTAGGATCACATGCATCACCAAAATTGAAGTCATACATTGGGTTACAAAAGAGAATCCGGCCACACTTTTGCCTCTAGCTTGGTGCTGCGCCGGAGAAAAAAAATAGTAAGCCGCGCGTGCATGCTCTGAAAGCCAGAAGAGCCGATTCTAGGAGGAAAAAAAAAAAAAAAAAAAAAGCCGGCCAGTAGAATCAGTTCGGCTCAGTAACTCTTCGGATCTTGTTTATTTCCTCGGATTTGTTCTTGGCTCAATGACGTAAGAGTATGCGTAATAGTAGACACTATTGCTGTTTATACATTTTTTTTATAGAGTGCTGCTAGCCCACGCTATACCGTTGGAATGCATTCCAACGGTATAGCAGTTTCACCTGATTTCAGTAGGTTTCATAGGTTTCATATATAAGTCTCATTAGGTTTCACGGATAAGTTTCATAAAATTTCACGAATAAAGTTTCATAAATAAGTTTCATTGGGTTTTACGGATAAATTTCATGATATTTCATAGATAAGTTTCATTAGGTTTCACGGACAAGTTTAATAATGTTTCACATATATGTTTAACTAGTTATATGCCCGTGCGTTGCTACGAAAAACAAAATTGATAACCAAAAATAAAGATTAAAAAATAAAAAATTACAATTTCATAAGAGAAAACATCTATCTTTAACGCTTCATTTGTTGCAAAAGCTGGCTAATTAAAGCAACGCTTCGTTTCTTGCGTAGGGCAATTAAGCAGGGCAATTAAGTAGAGCAATTAAGCAAGGCAATTAATGCATCGCTTCGTTTCTTGCGTAGGGCAATTAATGTGACGTGGGAAGAAACTCTCACTTTATATAGTAAAGATTAGGTTTTACATATAAGTTTCATCAGGTTTCACGGATAAGTTTCATGATGTTTCACGGATAATTTCATTAGGTCTTACATATAAGTTTCTTCAGGTTTCACGGATAAATTGCTATTTCATGGATAAGTTTCGTTAGGTTTCAAGATAAGTTTCATTAGGTTTCAAGATAAGTTTCATTAGGTTTCACAGATAAGTTTTGTGATGTTTCACGGATAAGTTTCACGATGTTTTACGGTTAAGTTTCATTAGTTTTCACATATACGTTCCATTAGGTTTCACAGATAAGTTTCATGGTGTTTCACGGATAAATTTTATTAGGTTTCACGGATAAGTTTCATGATATTTCACATATAAGTTTCGTTAGGTTTCACGGATAAGTTTTATCAGGTTTCACGGATAAATTTCATTAGGTTTCAAGATAAGTTTCATTAGGTTTCACAGATAAATTTCATTAGGTTTCATAGATAATTTTCGGGCCGTGCTGGCCCAAGCATAGTCCAGAGATCGTGTCGTACCGTGCTGCGCGGCTTGGTTCTAGCATTCATACCGTGCCGCCCCGGCCCAATTTTCTTTCAGCTCGTGCCATGCTTGAGTAGTGCCATGCCTGCTGGGCCGTGGGCTAGCCCGGAAAACCACGGCCCGACTCACAGGACTGTCGCTGTGTCATTTGGTTCAAAATTACCATTTTTCCACATCCTCTTTACTTTGTTGATCTTTGTGGCTAATGCTGCTGCTAACTACTACTAAAATTGTAGCATAAAACGCATAGTATCATCATGAGTACTGAAAAGTATTTAACTAGTTAGCAAATTGGAGGTAGATGAACCAGATGCAACGTACCTGTACTATGCCGTTAGAAAGATGGAAACGGTATACCGTTTCTCAGTATTTTTTTATATCGTCTAAAGATAAAAATAAAGACTTTTTATACAATAGATGGTATTTTATGGTTGTCCCTATTAGATTCTACAATATTTTAATTATAGTATGGAAAAATATTTATTATAGACAATAATTCATATAAATAGTATTTATGCTGTTTATATGATATCTTCTCACGAAAATACAGCTATATTTTCTTTCTCTGTCTGACGGTTACTCATACCACAGGTACCCCAAGCAGCCCGAGTAAGCAGTTGGGCCGCTTCGAGCCCTGCGCTGGGCAGCAAAGGGGTCCCGCCCCCCGATCGGGACTCGGACGCGCTCCGACCCACCTTATCGGAGTCCCCGCCAGGTCCCGAGGTCTCGACCTGTGACTCAGAGGAGATCGTCTCCACCAGCGACCCGGCATCGTGGCCCGTTGGAGTTGGCCGCCTACCCGCGGCAAGGTCGAGGTAGTGGTTCCTTCCAAAGGCAGCAGAGGAGCCGACGAAGTCAAGCTCCGGTCCCATCCGCCTGACGCATAACCAGAGGACGCGCCCTCTGGCGGGGGACACCGAAGTCAAAGTACCACTGCGTCAGCACCCCTCGGCAAACAAAGCAGTACGTCACTCCCCCAACCTGTCCTGGAACCGACTCCCTCGACTAGTCTATCTGCCCGACGTGGAGGACGTGAGGGCCGGTCGGGCGACAAGACCCAAAAACGGACTTCGAGACATGAGAGACCCTATCCCTTTTTTCTCTCCAAACTCCCATGTAACATGTCTCTTTTCCGTCTATATAAAGAGAGGCAGGACCCTAAGTGGAGTGGGATGGTTTTTTCTTCCAATCGATCAAGTTAGGGATTGGCCGAACGTCGAAGAGCATTTTCCCGCTTGTATTACCCCACGTCAATTTGCTCCCAGAAACAGTAAAAACCCGCAGCACGAACTGGAGTAGGGACTTTCAGCCCGAACCAGTATAAACCCTTGGCTTCTTGAGTCGACCATTCGGGGAGAGGGAGCGCGCGACCCCCAATAACTAAAAATTCGTATTGCCGGTGCACGAAACACCGACACTGTCTTTCATACTAATAAAAAGACATACTAATAAAAATCTTATATGATAAAATACTAGTTACATGCCTGTGCGTTGCTACGAAAAACAAAATTGATAACGAAAAATAAAGATTAAAAAATAAAAAAAAAATATTTCACAAGATCAAACATCTATCTTTAACGCTTCGTTTCTTGCGAAAACTGACTAATTAAAGCAACACTTCGTTTCTTGCGTAGGGCAATTAAGCATGGCAATTAAGCGGCAATTAATGATGTGGGAAGAACGGACCACTGCCACCAAGTGCTGCTTTAGAATAGTAGAGATATAAATAACTAATATCGTATGGTTGTGCGTGCCCTAAGCGAAATTGAAAGCCAGGTCTCTGTGTCGATCCCGGATTGCATTGCGGCCGGATTTACCTTGCCGATTCGACAGATTGGCTGGGTTAAGCAGCCGTGTCTCTCAGGGCATCTTGTTCGCCGTCCGCTTGCCTCGGAGGATCCCTTAATTCAGATTCTTCCATCGTTCAGTGTGCTGCATGTACTCGCTGTCAAAGCAAGAGGTAAGCCCGTCTTCCACGCCGCCGGGCGCTGCTCACCGACGGCCCGCCAAGTGGTGCCAACGAGTCCTCTCTAGCATCCCTCTCTTATTTTGCATTCACCTACGCATACCAACGAAAAGGCACCCAAAATTTTACAAAATCACAGATTTCTCCAATTTTTCCTGAGAAGGACCCCGAAAGTGTATTCTTTTGCGAAAATGAGCCCAAAAAAAGAAATAAGTTCATTTTTTCCCCTAGAAAGCCCTCGAAACTTTTTAAATTTTATTAGTGCCTTTTTTGCAAAAAAAAAGAAAAAGAAAAAAAAACAAGAGCTCTCCAAAATTACACATTGTCTCTTTTTTGCAGGAAGCCGTCTAAAAATTTTGCGTTGAGACATATTAGTCTGTTTTTTTTTGTCGGAGGCTTTCGGAACTTCTGGATTTTTTTAGCGCGTACCTTTTTGGAACATCCAAAAAAAAAATTAGCGCGTACCTTTTTCTAAACAGCCGCCTAAAATTCCTTAAAATGACACATTAGTCCCGGAAGCTCTTCAAAAAAATACATATTGGCTCTCTATTTTTGAGAAGCCATCCGAAAAAATGCGCAAGGACATATTAGTTCATTTTTTTTCAGGACACCTCCAGAACATCTAAAATTTGTTTTTAGCGCGTAGTTTATGACGAGCAGCCGATTGAAACTTTGCAAAATTACATATTAGTCTTTTTTTTAACAGCCCCAGAAACTCCGTACGATTTCAGGACACCGGTTGGAGAAATATTGTTCCATGGAACTAATGGTAGGATTAACACCGGTTTGAGAAATATTGTTCCATGGAACTAATGGAAGGATTAGCACCGGTTTAAGGAACTTGCAGACAAGCGTCTTTCCATCTCTATCCCAAAATGATTCCAAATGTGCGGATTTCCTCTTTATTTTTGAAGGCTCAACAGTCTACATTTCAAAAGACACGATTCACCTTTCACTTATAAATCAACATAACACTAAAAATTTGGATTTGAGGTGTCGCTCGAGAGGGTCAGAGTGAGAGAATAAGTTAAGGCATGGCCACATTTTTTTTTAGATAGATGGTCATAGCCGCATGGGTTGGGAGTAGAGGTGGGCATCGTGCCGTGCCGGTCCGGTCCGGTACGGACTCATCGTGCTTCGTGTCTAAACTGTGCCGGGCTGGGACGACCCGTCGTGCCTACCGTGCCGTGCAGTGTCGGCCTGGCTCGCCTAGCCGGTCCAGGCCTGGCCCATTTACACTATTGCGACAAGAGGAAAGGAGACGGAGACACATGATGCCCAGTCTCTTTCAGTTCTCTCTCGCTCGTTGCTCTCTCTCTCTCTCTCTCTCTCTCTCTCTCTCTCTCTCTCGTCCATCTCTCTCAATCTCTCTCGTCTGTTGCTTCCTCTCGACCGTTTCTCTCAACCTCTCTCTCGCATGTTGCCTCCCTCTGTCTCGCTCATTGGTCGACGAGAGAACGAGAGATGGTTATCTGTAGAAAGCCCAATAGTACTTTTTCTCTCCAAAGATATTATGGGTGCGCGGGGACACGGTGGTCGCGAGAGGGTGCGCTACGCGGTGGTCGTGTGAGACGAGTGGCCACGAGGCCCACAACGGCCAAGGCGGCGTGAGCCATGCGGGCTACGGGCGAGGAGTCTCGCCGGCACGGTGTCAGAAGCGTGCGCGTGGACCACAACGTCTGGAGCGAGCGGCGGAGGCTGCGACCTGCAGGATGCCGGGATGGGCCGTATATATATATATATAAGGTATTTTTCAGTGCGATATTGTTAAAAAGATTCATGGAACCCTTTATTTTTTGTTATATACCTTTTTCTATAGGTAATAGAAGTATATAAACAAATTGTGCTAAAAAGGATGGATTTTGATGAAAATTTTGGTGGAACTCACTTTAAAGTATGTTATAATCAGTATTAGAGTATACTCAAAAGGATAAAGAGTATAACACTATCATTTAAACAGTATACTAAGAGTAGAAGTACGTACTGATCTTAGGGCAACATTAGAGTATACTCAAAAGAATAAAGAGTATAACAATATCATTTAAACAGTATACTAAGAGTAGAAGCACGTACTCCTTGGTATAAAATCATTATATATATTGTTATAATATATATAATATATATATATATATATATATATATATATATATATATATATATATATAAATACTGGCCAAAATATTTTTGGGTGTATATGTACACCCATGACCCAATGTGGGTCCGTCCTGCATCTTATCTACCTATATATTAGCACAACTAGTTACATGCCCGTGCGTTGCTATGAAAAACAAAATTGATAACGAAAAATAAAGATTAAAAAATAAAAAAAAATTATTTCACAAGATCAAACATCTATCTTTAACGCTTCGTTTCTTGCGAAAGCTGACTAATTAAAGCAACGCTTCATTTGTTGCGTAGGGCAATTAAGTAGGGCAATTAAGCAGGGCAATTAAGCGGCAATTAATGACGTGGGAAGAACGGACCACTGCCACCAAGTGCTGCTTTAGAATAGTAGAGACTATTGAGTAGAAACTATTGAGTAGAAAGCCATTTGTCACTTTATATATAGTAGAGAGTAGAGATAGAGATATGTATATGACGCTTAGTTTCTTGTTCCCTGGCACTATTGAATTTTTTTTTCAAAATGTTCCCTGGCGGGAACTGGTTGCGTCTTGCTGTTTTAATGTGAAAGCTGGCTAATTAAGCTGGGCAATTTACCAAGGCTAAGCTTTGTTTCTTGCGTCAATTACCAAGGCAATTAAGTGTGTTTCTTTCATTTCAAAATGACTGGAGAGCGGGAAGGTAGAATGCACGCTAAGCTTTGTTTCTTGCGTCAATTACCAAGGCAATTAAGTGTGTTTGTTTCATTTCAAAATGACTGGAGAGCGAGAAGGTAGAATGCACCACTGCCACCAACTGGTGATTTAGAATAGTAGAGATAATTCAGCAAACAACCGGATGCCCATCCTCTGCATTCGTTGAAAACTGTGTACTGCTCTACTTTTTTTTCCTTCTATTTTTGACGCGCTCTCAAATAAAATTCAGCAACCAGTCAACCACCTCCGCGGGACATCTAGCTACTACTACTAGTAGTCACATGTTTAACTCGGCGAGTGGATACCCAAGGGACAAACGAGCGGCAAAAGATCACACAACGGAAGGTGCGGCATGGAAGCCAGGGGAGAAACAAAAGCGAGGCCGGTGGCGCTCGTGCAGGAGCTTGCCCGCCTCGGTGCGGCCGACGTGCCGGCCCGGTACGTCGCGCGTGGACGGTCACACGACCGCTCGCCGGTCGAGGCCGCCGCTCCGATCCCCGTCATCGACCTTGCCAGCCTGTTCCGGCCGGACGGCGGTGCCGACGACGAGGCGGAGAGGCTCCGGCGTGCGCTGGAGTCGTGGGGCCTCTTCCTGGTAAATATATATATGTACACATATATATACATCTGATAGCAGATGCCATTTAGAGCATGCTATTTCACCTGGTCTGTGATGTCGTGCAGGTTGCTAACCATGGCATAGAGGCCGCTCTAATGGACGACGTGATGGACGCGTCGAGAGGATTTTTCCGGCAACCGCTCCAAGAGAAGCAGAGGTATACCAACCTGATAGACGGCGAGCATTTCCAGCTTGAAGGATATGGAAACGACCGGGTGAGGTCTGAGGACCAGATCCTGGACTGGTCCGATCGCCTCTACCTCAAAGTGGAGCCCGAAGAGGAGAGAAATCTTGCCCTTTGGCCCGCACACCCCAAAACCTTCAGGTTATCTTGCAAAGATGCTGATGTTGCAAAATTGCTTGGAAGAAGCATTTCATCAAGTATAAGTAGGCTGCCCACCTCTGTTCATTACGTCTTTTGCACGTAGTTACGATACATGATTCGTCCGAGTCACGGTACGGGATTCGAGTTCACGGTTTGATCGCCTTCTAATATTTCAGCGTGAACATAAATCCCATACCCTAAATCGATTTGTATTCGACGAGATTCGTCGGAGCCTACGACGACTTCCGTAGCTATGCTTTTGCATGAACTAGTTAGGGCAACGAAAACTTTGACATAACATCGGGGTCAGAAGTCTTAGACTTCAAGATCCAACTAGTTGCACTACTGAAGAAAAAAAAACAATCTGATAGTTTTGAGGGGTCCACTGGCGAGAACAAAAGGATCCTAACCCAGGGACAGATTAGAACCAGGATCATATCAGTCTGAGTCAGACTGGCCACTGGGCTAGACATGAGGGGAGTGTTGAAGTCAGGTAGATTGATTTCCATAGCTTATACTTTCTGTGTGAACTGATTCGCACATGAAAAGTCAACTGGATTTAGCCTTAAAAATGTTTTTTTTTAAACCAGCAAAATGCTGTGCATATATTAGAAGGAGGATTACAAGTTTATGCTACAGGTGAGAGGATGACACTGTTTACAATAGAGAAAAACCTGGGAGGTCACCCAATAGTACAGAACAAGTTTGCCCTTATAGTTAGCCCTTTTAAGCGTTTTGCTCCAGCAAGCTCTCAAAGCTTTGCCTCTTCCTTGATGAGGGTTAGGATCTCGCGGTGCGTCAGTATTTTGTTTTGAAAAACACGTATATTTCTTTCCTTCCACCATTGCCAAGTTACGAGGATGATCACTATGCTTACAGCCTTGGTGAGTGTCAAGAGAGGGGACACTCGTTTGGGCCACCAATCCTCAATTGTCAACGTCGGTTCCCAATTTGTTGGATCAAGTATCGGCAAGTGCAGCCATTGTGCTATCTCGGTCCAAGTTTGGCGGACTGTCGGGCAATCAGTGAATAGGTGTGTAACAGTTTCAAGGTTTCTGTTGCACATTTGGCAAAAATAATTGTTTGGCCACCCTCGCCCATGCCCTCCAAATCAGCCTTAAAAATGTTAGTAATGTTAAATTCGAGATTGGAATGCATCTTACGACACCTAAAGAAAGTCAATTTCTATGGACTCAACGGAGATGTCTTTATTGTGCCTTACAAATATACTCCATAATTGCCTGATTATGCAACATATCAAAGCACCGTATTTGCACTCCCAAATAGAGCCTCTTATCATGCACGCAAATCTGTACTTTATGCATGCAGGGATGTTCTGCATGAGTTCACCATAAAATGCGGCGGAGTAAAGGACTCTCTCCTCCGAGCAATGGCGAAGCTTCTGGAGCTTAATGGGGATTACTTCAGTAACCAATTTGGCGATAATGCCGACACCCATGCTAGATTCAGCTACTACCCAAAGTGTCCGACGCCCAAGCAAGTCTTCGGCATCAAGCCTCACTCTGATGGAGCCGTTCTTACGGTTCTCATGGTCGATCACAATGTTGGTGGACTGCAAGTTCTCAGAGATGGCGTCTGGTACGATGTCCCAGCCCGCCCTCACACCTTGCTGATCAACATAGGCGACACGATGGAGGTAAGTGCTTTCGTGTCTGCCACAAACACTTGTTTATGTGAAGTGTGGAAGAGTTTGTCTTTTCTCGTCGGCCTAATTTTTTGGATGAACTAGTAGGTATGTGTACAGCTCAATATATATAGTATCAGAGTTGAGATGTATTGAGTTCAAGATCCGGTCGGTGCAATTAGAAAAAAAATTACAATCCATTTCTATTCCACAACTTAAGTATGACAGTCTACACGTAACGAGAGCTTAAACTTTAATTTAGATGAATTAGTTGGTGCATACAACTTATTAGTGTTCTGCATGTTGATGAAACTTGATTGTGATTGAGGCAACCGCTGTATTAAACTTTTTTTTGTTGACGCAGATAATGAGCAATGGGGTATTCACGAGCCCTGTGCATAGGGTTGTGACCAGTGCTGAGAAAGAGAGGCTATCGGTGGCCCTGTTCTACTCTGTTGATCCTGAGAAAGAAATCGAGCCAGCAACTGAACTGATTGACAAAAATAGGCCGGCAATGTACAGGAAGGTGAAAATCAAGGACTACGCTGTTGGGTTCTACGAACATTTTTCTGAAGGGACAAGAGTCATTGACACATTGAAGATCTAAGGGCATATCTGTTGCAGCTCCATATTCTTATTTTCCACTTTCTACTCCTCCTGATTATCTAAGAATATACTTCTCTGAGAATCTGGAGCTGCCTTAATAAAGTGTTTGGCTAATAGGTTAGTTTCAGAAACTGTAAGAGATAGGATCGGAGACAAATAAACCTCCCCTCGTTGTAACACTTTAATTATATTTATGTACCACACTTTAATTATATAAATGATGCGAGCATCATTCTTGTGATGGCTCGAATAATCTATTGGCCCGACTTGCTAAGCTATTCATGAGCATCGTTCTTGGGTTGGATCTATGCGATGGGGTGACCGGAGGGGAAGACAACGCCAGATCTGTGCGAGGTGGTGGCCGGAGGAGTTGGCCAGGGATCTGCGTGGGGGAATTAGTTAGAGGAGGTTGCTTGTGGCTGCTCAGGGCGGGTACACGGATAGAGGCCATTGGCAGCCATGAGGTGGAGGCGGCGGGAGGTCAGGATGCATGCCGGTGGTAGGGAAGGGGGAGGCAGCGACGAATTTGGTTGGGGAGGTGGTTGCTTGGTGTGGAGGAGGGGTGGGGATGCACCGAGCGAACCATTTCCAGGGGTTTCAGGGGTCGGTAGATCGTGTGTATCTCAGTATGCAGAGGCCGAAAGATTAATATATTCTTTTATTATCTAAAAAAATGTCTAGAGGTCGGGGTGGGGAGGATTGAGGGGTAGTTGGATGGCATTTTGCAGGTAATTATTTCCAACTTCAAGGGATACTTCAGTTTTAGGTGTGTTGGCTTCTCACGAGAATCCATCTAAGGGCCTGTTTGGGAGAGCTCCACTCCAAAAAAATCAGCTCCACTCCACCAACTTCACCATAGAGTAGCTCCATTATAAAGTTGAAGTAGGGAAAGGAGGTGTTTGGTTTGCAGATTAGATCTAGCTTCAAGAATAGATGGGTTTGATGTGGATACCCATTTGTGCCCTTGGATGTTGAATGGAGGTGGGTAATTACCTCATATGTGTAACTAGTGGCAAAGGTGGGTAATTACCTATGAACTTCACGAGTGGGTATAAAACAGTGTTTCTTGGAGTACCCCTTGAGGAGCTCCACAAAAACCATGAAGCAGCCCCCTAGATTCACATTTTTAGGCCAGGAGTTACGTGTGGCGAGGTGTTTGGCTACACGAAGTTGGAGTGGAGCAGAAAATTGAGGAGCAGAGCTCTCCCAAACAGGCCCTAAGATTGCTTCTCCTTGATAGTTCATTTTCAATTCTACTCCTCGTGAGAATCATAATCCAGTCATTTTGAGAAAGCTGAGTATTTGGCGCAGCTACACAAGATCTGAACTAAAAGTTGAGAGGAGGAGCTATCCCAAACAGACTCTAAGTGTGGTATCCTAGCTTTGATACAAAGTATGGTAGCATATTTAAAATCAAAGTGCACTTCTTTTTTAACTAAAATAATGAGTAATTATTTTTACAATTACAAAAAATACGCATGTGTGCACACACCACCACATGTCTAAAAAAAAGGAGGCTGATGAGAAAACCGTGACCTCACAAAATTCCTACAAAACACACTCACGCATGCATAAATATGAGCACTAAGATTTGAACCCTGATGAGTGGAGTAGTACACCTGCAACTCTATTGTTCCACTAAGAAGTGGTTAAAAAATGTTCTGCTTTTTGGAGCTTGTCCACTCTCTCTCTCGGATCATAAATATATTCTCTCTCTTAAAGCCCGTGGAATTGGAGGCCAGCTAGCCATGCCACATCACCAAATTCATGAGGAGGTCCTCAGGAAAAAAGAAAATTACGTCTAGGTCCTTCCACCATTTTTTTTGCAAAACATAGTAAATATTAATGTAGATGTGACCAAAATTAACACATAATACATGAACTACAACGATTTAGTAGAAAAACGTAAGGTCCAAGCCTGGTCCAATCTGGTCTAGATCTGATCCAAATAGCTATAAATCCAAAATGAAACCAATTCATTTGCAGTTTTGGCATGGCATGGCTTGGCAAATTTGGCCTCAAACCAAACAGCCCCTAGGGTCTCTTCTCCAATTGTTTCTCTCCTTGACCATCCTTCTTCCAATTTTTTTTTTCTGCTAAGTAGCTGGCCTATTCTTTGATGATGACTGTGTGTTGATTGTGAGCAAGACAAGTTGCTGCATAGTGCAAGTCAAGACTTACTCCAGGTTATAATTGAGCAGAAGCAAGGAAAGAATTATCCAAGAACACCAATGGCTGACGAGACATGGAGGGTGCCAACGGTAGTGCAAGAGCTGGCGGCCGGCGTCGAGGAGCCGCCGAGCCGGTACGTGCTGCCGGAGCAAGACCTTGCCGGGGGCCTGCTGCTCGCGGGCGAGATGCCAGAGCCCATCCCTGTCATTGATCTCAGCCGGCTGTCCGCCGCCGACGAGGCCGACAAGCTCCGGGCGGCTCTGCAGAGCTGGGGGCTCTTCCTGGTCAGCTTCTTACACCTAATTTCTGTTATAATCCATGGAATCACGGAGTACTTGCTCTTTTGAGAGGTGCGGCAGCCAACGTGTGTATCCAGGTTACTAACCATGGATTAGAAGCCTCTCTGATGGATGCCGTGATGAACGCATCAAGGGAATTCTTTCGCCAGCCGATCGAAGAGAAGCAAAAATGCAGCAACTTGATAGACGGCAAGAACTTCCAGGTGGAAGGCTATGGAAACGACCGGGTGATGACCCAAGATCAGGTACTGGACTGGTCCGATCGGCTGCATCTCAGAGTGGAGCCAGAGGATGAGAGAAATCTTGCTCATTGGCCCAATCACCCTGAATCTTTCAGGTCACCTACTCACCTTCCAGTGTTCTACTTTTCATCCATATTTTTTTTATCTGAGTTCGAATACAAATACGAATAGGGGAGAAATTGTAAATTAGACGGGAAAATCTATACCGTATTTGCATTCTGTCGAATACAGACATATAATACGGATAATTCATATCTGTTTGACACCCCTAGCGTGACATTAGTCGGCCAAAATTGGTTTTGACTGAACCGTTCTAGAACCTTTCTGCAGGGATGTTCTGCATCAGTACGCATCAAGAACCAAGATAATAAGAGACGATGTCTTTCGGGCAATGGCCAAGCTTCTGGAGCTTGACGAGGATTACTTCATCGACCAAATTACAGACAAGGCTCGCACATTTGCTAGATTCAACTACTACCCTCCCTGTCCGAGGCCTGATCTTGTCTTTGGCATCAGGCCTCACTCCGATGGCGGTGTTCTTACGATTCTTCTCGTCGACAAAGATGTTGGTGGCCTGCAAGTTCAGAGAGATGGCAAGTGGTACACTGTCCCAACTAGTCCTCACACACTGCTGATTAACTTAGGAGACTGCATGGAGGTAGGCATCTACAAATCCAAGCTTACTTCCTGTCTTGAATCTGCTGTGATGCTGATGCATATCCAAGTTCCTGAATCCTGGTGCTTAATTTGACTGTAAAATTTTGACACAGATAATGAACAACGGGATCTTCAGGAGCCCAGTGCACAGGGTTGTGACTAATGCCGAGAAAGAGAGGATCTCAGTGGCCGTGTTCTATACCGTGGATGCTGAGCAAATGCTTGAGCCAGCGCCTGGTTTACTGGATGAGAAGCGACCGGCAAGATACATGAAGCTGAAGGCCAAGGATTTCTCAGTTGGGCTCTTCGAACATTTTTCTCGCGGAACGAGATATATCGACTCTCTGAAGATTTAAGGTAGTAGCTACCGTGGCCACGAAGAATAAAATAATTTTACGGTGTATTATACCGGTAGTATACAGTAGATAGCAGAGATCAAGTCTATCTATTAATTTATTAAGGGTATTTTTATTGTTATACTACCGGAGTAAGTATAAATAAATAATAACTAATTTGATGCATCATACATTAGATCGAAGAGAATAAAATGTTCATATTAAATTTACTGTGCTGCTGAATTTATTGTACCTTAAAAGAGCTAGATGAACCAAGAGTGTTTTACTGTGATCGTGGATTTTACCTATCACCTTCGTAAAGTAATTTAGGGTAGGTTTGGTTGTCTGTACCAAGTGGTACATTTATAAGATGGTTCAAGAAAAAAATCATCCATACGTTTGATTGCTTGAATGGAACCATCCCATCAGGATTAAGTGATACAAATTTGAGGAATATTCCCTCTAGATGCTGAACCATCTCATTCACCAAAATAATGAAACCAAGTAATATAGGATTATCCCATCCTATGCAATCTCATCCCATCAACCGAACACACCCTAGTGTGGGCCTGGCTGAATCTTGTGGGTCCCATCCGCAGTCTCTGTTTCCCCGCTCCAGCCACGGAACCACCTCCTCGTATCGCCAGGCTCCTCACCGCCGGGTGGTGGGAATCCCGATGCAACAGACGCGGGCGGCTGTTGCGGCGGCGCCAGCGACCCCGGCATTTCGGTAACCCTGCTCCTTGGTCGGGAATGGTGGCAGGCCATGTCGTCGCGCTCATCGTTCTGTTCGCCCATCGCCTTCGACGGCCGCGGCCCCAAATCGCCTTCGATCTTGGGTGTTTTTTCGTTAGTAACTATTCCCCTTGCTATGAATGCATTAGGTAGTGCAGATACGGTGTTTGCACAAATGGTTGTAGATGTGTCCTCACTCCTCAGTTTTGTTTTCTGGAAAGCTCGAGATTATAATCAGATACTGATATTTGGATCATTGTGAATTTTCATACGTCACTATTGAATTGGATTTGGGCACACTTAGCTATCTGTTCGCGCTAAAAACGTGAAGTAAGGTTCTTAGCCTCAAACACACAAGACAAACGCCGGGTTTGCAGAGCGTGCCAGTCAATTTGATCTGAAATTGACAAGGTAGAATTTGTAAATCAATCAAAGCAAATAACACAACAATTATCGGCTTAACGCTAGTCGGCTGAAAACCGATTAGGGGATAACTAGATCAACCAGTCACGGCTAATCCGGATACAAGGTGAAATCGGCTTTGAGAAGGCGATGCGCAGCAAAACAAAGCAGATCGAACCTGGGTGAAATCGACTAAAAACCAACAATCAGCGATGCGCAACTTTGTTGATTCCGTCGACTTGCAGAAGGGGTGTTTGTAAACCTAAAAGCGATGTAAAATACTGTAAAAAGTAGATGTGTTGGATTGGATTGAGATTGATTGATTTCATCGCCCGCTGTCTACCCCTTTTATAGTATTCCGGCCGATCCGAGTTGTACATGGATACGCCATTAATCCGTATCGGTTTATGATCCGATTTTCTTTCCTTGTTAGAAACGGATTTTCCTTCCGATTCGTTCACCGGTTTCTTTCTATACGAACGCTTCTATCCGATTCAGACTGATTTCAATATATGCCGAATTTTGATGCAAACACTATCCAAAAAGTTCTGTAACATGAAGATGTAGGAACTATTTGATATAACTCAGATTGCAGCCCATCTTCTATGGTTTCAGCATACTGCCCACCGCCTACTGATGATATTTGATATTCGCCGAATTTTTTTCTTATCTTCGTGTTACGAATTAATAACAAATTATTTGTTGGATAGAACAGAAAGAAATTTGAAGTGTGTTTTTTCGAACTAAAAAGTTGAAGTATCGCTCAATCAGAATAGCTTAATTCTCATGTTGCTGCAGCATGCATGTTTCCAGCCGACCAAACTAGAAACCAAATATTCAAACAAAATTATAGTGTTTTCCTGTTTTTCAGTTGCCATGCCAAGCAAGACCTTAGAGCACAAGTCCAGGGTCTCTATTTTGGATTTAGGAACTCCCTCTATTTTTGGGGCCCTCTTTTCAGAGCACAAGTCCAGCAACAGCCCCTAAATCTCAGCCCCTATTTTACTTTTTCTCCTATTTTAACATATCCGCTATGTATAATCTTCATTTGACACCACTAAAATTCAATCAAAAATATTTGTAATACATAAAACATAAGCATATTAACATTTACAATTTAAAAACATAATATTTAAATTTAAAATTTAAAATTTTCAAAACATGATAAAATTTTCGAAGCCTCTCATGTATTCCCCTATCTTCAATAATAGGGGTTGTACCCGTGTCCCTGGGAATTGGAGCTGAGGAGGCAAATTTAGGAGTCTCCTAATTTTAGGGGCTTGAGTTGGGCCCCCCTGGGATTTGGGGCTGAGAGCATCTCCAAGAGAGAGCCCTAAAAATGAGCCTTAAATTTTAATTTAGGATCCCAACTAATTAGATTTAGGGCTCCAACGAAATATTCACTCCAGCAATTAGGCCTAAAATCCAACAAAGATAGGGCTCAATCACAGAGTTGCTAAATATAGCTACTCTCTTAGAGGCCCTAAAACAATTTGCTAAATTTTAACAATTTAGGGCTCTTCTTGGAGTTAATCTTTTCCCTAAAAACCCTATAATTCAAGTTAGGACCATATTTAGGGCCTCTCTTGGAGATGCTCTGAGGAGGCAAATTTAGGGGCCTCCTAGTTTTAGGGGCTTGAGTTGGGGTCCTGCTGGATCTATTTTTTTTACTACACTCTCTATTTTAAGGTTTAGGGGCTGGTTTAGGGGCTCTGCTGGAGATGCTTTTAATTGCTTCCAACTTCTAGGCTGCTTTTAGGTAACACTCGATGGCTCCACGGCGCCCAATTTCCTGGCGATGCAAGGTGGATCTGGGTTTGGGTACTCGTGGATGACGGGAAGATCAATGGCTCTCGCCAATAGGGACCTGTATGTAATTACATTAAACATGAGGGCTTTTCCACAAAAGTTCTTGGATTTTGTTCGCTACTGGGATGTTAATATTAACCCTGAGTAGTAATTAGCTATCGAACGTACGCACCGGGGAAAACCAATGAAAAAACACGCACCCACCCCGCGCGCCACACGCCAAAAACCGCCGGCCCACACACCGCTCCGGCGCGCGTGCCGTCTCCAGGCTCGCACCTGATCGGCGGCTCCGGGCCTCACGTCATGGGAGAGAGCAGGCGCGTACTGCGGTGCGGCCTACTCGGTTAATGTGATCTGGAACGCTGCCGAGCGAACGTGTGCTGCCGCGCGCGGAGGCGCGGAATATGCCCCGTGTGTATGCTAGTGTAGTGCCACGCTGTTGTGTGGCACATGTCGAGATATTCCGAGCTGGTCCGTGTCCTTGACTAGCCTACGTACGGCGATGTAGTTTACTTTCCTTTGCAAATGTGAATAAGGGAAAGAAACAGCCATGACGTGGATAGAATCTTAGTATAAGTACAGAAGGAATTTATTTATCGGTGGACGAATCCAAATCTATCTCCTGTTGGTTTTGCTATATATTAGCTACTTCTTTGTATAGAGAGAATCAATCTATCTCCTGTTGGTGTTATATGTTCTTGTTCGTGTGATTTTGTGTTGATGTCCCAGCCGGACGACGTGGATCGCCTGCGACTTTTTCTTACAAAGAAAAAGGAATGTGCAGCAGCAACGGCTGCATGTTCACAAAATCTAGGAAGTCCACGCTGAGAACTGGCCATCCGATTTACCGTGCTCGATTGATCACTCTCCAGTCGCCGGTAGTAGCCCGGTACAAATTAAGAACATGCGAGGCATGAAGCAAATACATAGGATATCGAGGTGAACCAAATCGTGGAACTTGCTACAGCCTTCATGACATATATATTGGGATTAATTATACTTAAGGTCGGTAGACGGCCTCACTTGATTAGTTACACTACTACAGATCAGACCATCAATCCCGGTTAACAACGGTCATCGATCTGGGTTTTAAACCGGTACCACCATCCGGATCGATGCTCATTGGGCATCGATGCGGTTCCACCAACCGGTACTGATAGAACTAGAAATATTTCTAAATATATCGAGAATGTATAAGAGAAACGGGACTCGAACCCGCAACCTCGTGACACCAGCCTCACCCTTCTAACCAACCCACCCACCATATACATAGAATATGCATTCTTTTTGAACTTTCCTGAAACGAGGAATCAGTACATGTTCGTAACCGACCGATCTTGATGCACTCATCGATCTGACGGTTGGTAACACGAACCGATCGATGCCATCACATAATGCAGGTTGGTAACACGAACGTCGATCGATGCCGTACCGCCGATGCAGGTTCGTGTCACGAACGGTACTAATGTGAGGGCATCGATGCGGTTCGTGTTACTAACGATCTTAAAGCCTACTACAGCCCTGTAGCTAATGAACCGGTATTGATGTCATTATCAGTACCGGTTCAAATACAATCGGTACTGATGGGTCGGTATGGAAGGCCAGATCTGTAGTAGTGTTATACTTAAGGAACTAGCATGTGCTGATGTGCACTCTTGTGCCTGAGGGCTACCATATATCCTAGCTAAACGCAAGTGGGTTGGCTGGTCAGATCGCAAAAGATGCGTACATACGGCCTTATAGTAGCTTAAGGGAATACGTGACACGTCAACAATAGGAATTTTTCGTATTTGATACAAGATTTGATCCGTGTTTACAAAACGATACAACATTTTCGTGTATTTACAAAAAATCCCACTCAAATTCCAGGTATGGTGTATTCGATTTTCCAGATCTAGGGTATTACATATTTACCCCATACCCGTTTTTTTTTTATAAATCCATGGCCGCACGCACGCATTCACGCGCGGCACATTGCCAAATGGAACCGCAAGGCCGGGAAGGCCTTAGTGTATTTAACCTCACCGCAATTTTTTTTGCCATGTTTGATTTTGTTATGAACAAAATTATAAATATAGTCTCTTTCTCAATCGTGAAAGCTCCAGAAAACGACACATGCAACCTACTATCATCCTCTACCATAGTAGTCACTGGCGCCACAGCGACTCCGTCTACCACAACAGCTCCCTCGGCGGGTAGCCAAGCTCGGGCACCACAGTACCCATGCGTGTCCTGCTGAGTTAGGGTATCATGGTAGCTCACCTAGTTTTCTTTGAAAGGTGATCAAAGATAAAAACCGGGGGGGGGGGGGGTAGGCTCCAAGGCTGTTTGTACCCCTTTTTCCCTGCACCAACTCCAATCATATGCCGTCTCGGCTGATTAGGTAGCACGCCCTGTCAATACACGCGAGTTATACTACTGGTTGATGCTGGTATCCCAACCTACTGGTTGTCGGTCGGTCTTCTATACAAGTATCTTGTGATTTCACGGCTTGCTGTTGAGATTTTGCCCATGTCGTGGCAACCTGGTGTGACGAGACCTTGGGCACGAGAATGATGCATGTGTGTGTACTGCAAGCGTGTGACAGGGATCATGCAGCTGTATATGTATTTCTAGTGGTTTAAGGCCTTTCAGGATGGGAGGAGTTGATTGTTTGATGGAACACTGGACTTGATTTGGTGCTGGACCATATGAGATCTCTCCTTGATTGCACAATGAGCTTGTTGAAGCATGTGCGTAGTATGTTTTGAGTTTTTAGCTCCTACGGTACTAATTGGATGTCGTTTCAAACACCGACGGTGTCTCTAATGTTCATCACATCTATTTTACTTAACCGCACCGTCGATTTTCTAGCTATATGTTGCTAGCAATAAGAGAACGTGACATCATAAAAGTGATTTATGACTAATCTAAACGTTTTTCTTCTCCTGTATATTACTGCTTAAGTTTGAAGAGCAGTAAAACTATGCACATTCTAAATATGTTCATTCTACCTGAGGAAGTAACAATTTAGGTGTCAGTGACCACATGTATCTTCAGCCTTCACATCCTACACACGTACGGTTGTTTTTCTTTTACTCCACCAGAAAAGAAGCAGCAGTGTGCTCATAATTAAGAAACCATAAAATGTCACCGATTGATGTCTTACCTTCTACAAGATCGGAGGTCTCACACCCATAAGGGCATAAAGTTGGTTCAGTTAAAAGGAATTAATGTGCTTCTTCTGAACAGTACTCTAGCTAACGGAGCTAGCTTGCAGTTCTCAGGAGGGGGATCGAGGACGAGGACCAATTAACCAGCTCCTCAAATAACCTGCAAATCTGTAACGCAGGAGGACATGCATATATGGTTGCGGTTACGTGCAACCACTGAATTATAGAGCAGCAACAGCGAACCGGTAGGATAGGAGATCCCTGTCAAGCGTTGGAGTGTACTGAACTGCCCAGCTATAAGAGAAAGGTCTCCTTAAACTAACCAGGCAGGTAGTGAGGTTTACCCCGTAACTTCCAAAAAAAAATGCTGCTATTCGGATACATACATGGCTTTTGGGAAAGAAACAAAAGCGAATTAATCAAAGTATTTTTTTTATGCTAGCTAGCATCGAGTCCGTTCATATCAGTAACTGAAGAAGTTACCACTCCATAGCTTAGCCTCTCTCTCTCTCTCTCTCTTAACCTCGATAGACAGCATTCCTCCAGCTTTCCTCCAGCTGTAGAGATACTCTAATGGCCTATTTGGTTGGTTGCATCTGGAGAGATTTGGTTCTGGAGATGCAACTGAGGTCTGTTTGGTTGGCTTCTCAGGTCACTGGACCAGGTTGTACGGATGCAACATATGGAGCCAGGCCCGCTGAAACGAAATTTTTGGGCGTTTCCAGCGGGCCTGGCTCCGTAGATGCAACTCATGCAGCGTGGATGCAACGCGCTTCCTCCGCTCGCAACTCAGATCTGAGGAGGGTTTCTCCACGCCACCGCTCGCACGGGGTCCTCCGCTCACCCTCCACGCCGTCGTGCGCTCCTCAGATCTGAGGGCTTCTCCCGCACGCCCTCCACGCCGCCGCGCGCGCCTCTAGCCGTCTCCGACCCCCGCACGTCTCTGCCCTCTAGCTGTCTCTGATCCCCCCGCACGTCTCCGCCATCCAACCGGTCGTCTTCGCCCCCGGTCTCCCGCGTCTTCGGTCTCCGGCGTGGGCTGCTTGATAGCATTTGTCTCTACTCTTACCTGATCGTATAATATCAAGTGGAGATGCAAATGTCTATCTGGATGAGCAGGCTTTAGTCAGAATTTCGTTTAAATTTGAACTCAAATCTCCTCATTCAAAAAGCACGTATATAGGAAAATGGTTCCATACTCTGGGAGTACGCACTCTCACTCTCAATATACTACATAAATGATATTGTTATACTTTTTTATCTGTTTGAGTATACTCTAATACTAATTATAAGATACTCCAAAGTGAATTTCACAAAAAAATTTATCAAAATCCACCATTTATAACATAATTTGTTTATATACTCTTTTTTACACATGGAAAAGAGTATATAACAAAAAAATAAATGGCTCCCATGAATTTTTTTCATTCATGCCGTATTGGAGTATCTTAGAATTATTATTAGAGTATACTGAAAGTGATAAAGGAAGTACGTGTGTGTGTATATATATATAATTAAATACATCTGGACAGAGAGATTACAAAAGAACAACCTCCAAACATTGTTCATTTCAATTACTTCTGTACGTTAGTGTCAAAGTTTAAATGGTCGACAACAAGCATTCTTGGACGTCATCTAATTGACTACTAGGGGAGTAACAGTCAGGGTTTACAAAATCGTTTTGAGGTTGAAAATCGAACTCTGCCCGGCACCGATTTTTCGCGAAAATCGGTCGAAAATCGTCAAAAACCGAAGTGTTTCGAAACCTAGAGTTTGAACAAAAAATTTCAAAAAAGAATTAAAAAAAGACAAAAATCGCTCGGTTTTTCTCGAAAACCGGTCGGTTTTCTCGAAAAACCGCTCGGTTTTCTCGAAAAATCGATCGGCGAGGTGAGCCTTTTGAGCGATCGATTTTTGGAGCGGTTTTCATCGGTTTTCTCGAAAAATCGATCGGTTTTCACCGGTTTTCGACCGATTTTCACCGCATAAATTTTTTCAATTTTTTCAAATTTATTTTTTAATTGAACCGGTTTACCGACCGGTTTAGGATTTCGAACCGGCTCGGCACGGTCGAAAACCGCGAATTTCGACCGGTTTTCGACGGTTTTGTGAACCCTGGTAACAGTACACACGCATAAACAGATCATGTACACAAGTAGAAACGGATGATCATAGTCTCACTGCACTTACATTTGTACAACACCTATATATCTATCGATAGATAGAACAAGGGATTTAGATATTGACATGTATATGCAAAACGTATATACATCTGTAGCGCAAATATATATTTGTTCTCATATGTAAATCCCACTGCAAATAGGGAATCACATGATGATCCAAAATACAGTGCAGAACAATATTTACCATGCCAATTTCTATATTTTTCCCCATTTGTTTTCACAGATAAATAGAGAAACCTCCAAATTGATAAACACATCACTACAGATGTGGCAAGAACATGGAGGGTGCGGGTGGCGAACTCGACGCCGATGGTGGACTTGGACTCCACACGGTGCACCATGGCAGACCACCACCGTCGCGGATCCTACACCCTACATAGCCGAAGGGAGGAAAGAGATGGAAGGTAGGCGATGAGGAGGTCGCCAGGGAGGAGTTCGTCTAGGAGGAGGATGCCAGGGGATTAGGGTTTGAGAGAGGCGAAACGCGTTGAGAGGCAAGGTCTGCGTGACTATTGGTATGTTTATATAGTGCTCTCAGTTCATATCATAGACGATTTTAGTTTAAAACCATCTGTGATAGCTATAGTAGTCATCACTGATGGTTTTATACTAAAATCAACTGCGATATTGCTGTATATCATTGGTGATTAAGGAGTATCATCTATGATGATGTCACTGACAAATTCACTATAGAACTGTCAATGATGTTCCTCATCATAGATGGGTTTTTAAAACCATATGTGATGAGGTGTCTAATATAAGCTTTTTGCTGTAGTAGTGAATTCCTCTTTCATCTCCATCCCCACCGGGAATTACACGAGACGGGGCCTAAAAATACCTAAATTTGAACAAGAATGAGAAAGTTTCATAAGTAAATTTGTTATACAAGATGTGATAAAATAATACTAAATAAGGTATATACGATAGACTATACAACAATATACAATGCTAAGGACTAAATTCATATGTTTTAGATATGTAGGCATACCAATCTACATACATTACAATGAAACCGATTATTAACGACAACAGATGTGGTCGCTAAAAATCATTAATGACCACATAATTGTGGTTGTTAGCCATCATTAATAGCATTAACAACCACATAAAATTTTCCATTGTTAAAGAAATAACGACGGGATAGTGTACCAACGTTAATTAGGAAGAAACAACAGCCATTTTTTTAGTTTTAACGACCATTTTTTGGTCATTGCTAACAGTGTAGTAGCCATCATTAGAACATTAACGACCATTTTATAGCATTAACATCATCTTTTCTCATATAAAAGACATGTGACAATCACAGAAGCAACAGTAAGAGCATCCCCAATGGAGACATGTCAGCAGGCTATAAGGAGTCTGTCGACGATTGGAGAACGGGCTCCCGTCGAGCTTACTTGTTGAATGGGGGATCAACAGAGCCCCGTCGTACGGATCGAAGAGGGCGTTCGAGCGATGCGAGGTCGGGAGAAGAAGAAGAAGAGGGGGACACGGTGTTTTATCCTGGTTCGGGCCTCTCACCGTCGAGATAATAGCCCTACTCCAGTGTATTGTGTTCTATCTTGGTGTCCCTCCCCTGTTACAGATCGTCAGGGGGGTTTAAATACTACGAGTAGAGGTACATAGAAGGTAACTACCTCCTGGGATTGCGTCGCGCAATCGTACTTACCATCTACTGCCCTTGATCCGGGCGTTATTTGAATTTCGGGTATGATTTCCCTTGATCTCCTGGTGATTAGTTGCCACCTTCCTTCCTCGTGGCATTGGCTGGGCACTCCGACCAAAACACCCGAGCAGGTCGTGGCCTCTACGAGCATGCTTGCTCGTGGGGTGTTTGGTGCTTCGCGAGCGAAGGTGCAAATGCGCATGCTTTCGGAGGAGAAGGGGATGCTCGTTCGTTCTCCCGAGCATCTTCTTCTAGTGTTGCTTGGTCGGCGGGTTTAGCTTTTCACTGAAGTACCGTGGTCTTTTGCCGGATAGCCAATCCTCGACGCCTAGCCCCGAGGTTCAAGTGGGGAACCCTCGAGCTTCCTTGAGCCTAAGAAGACTTGAGGGGATTGAATTTCCTTTGGTCGTGGCTCACGACCATTTTTCGTCGGGAGGCGAACTTCTTTACCCGCCACAGGCTTGCTCGCGTGGGCGCGTCGTTGGTTGTTCTGCGGTTCCTTCTCCGAGAAGCCTCCTTGTATGATGCAGCTTTCTGAAAGCGCGCTTTCTCGGCCAGTGTCGCTACGTGATAGGCGGCGATTTTAACCTGCCCCTTCGTTGTCTTTTAACCCTTTCTACCGGGAGAGGTCGGAGTTACATTGTCTCTTTGCTCGTCTTCGCCAAAAATCTTCCAAGAGCCCTAGCGCCCAAGAACCCTTTTCGTTCCCTTTCTTCTTCGGCCATGGCGCGTTCAAGGTTAGCGGATGACCGAAGGAGGCTCCAGTGCTCGCGGACGAGGGGTACGTCGACCCAAGCTCGGTCGAGTGCCGGGATGATGCGGCGCCGGCGCGCGGGAGACGGAGATCGTCTCCTGCGAGTTGTACGCCATCAACGGGCTTCTGCCCGAGAGCGACTTCCTCGCCTCCGTGCTCGCTTCTGCGGTGCGAGATCTCTCATCTCCACCCCAACTCTATCCTTTCTCTCGCAATCTTCTCCCATCTTTGCGAGGCTTACGCGGTGTAATGCCCACGGCTAGCCTCTTCTTTCACTTCTATTCCCCTTCCGCCGTGGGATGGCTCACGTGATGCGTTTACCTTCGCCTCGGCCCAACCGACCATACGAGTACCCCTTCGTTGCTCTGAAGGACTCGGTGTCGGGTTGGGCCGACCTGGTTCTACCGGAAGAAGGCGGAGGGGTCCCAGATTGGTCTATCTTGGGAGGACGCTCCGCCATCGAGACGGGCGCGCCGCCTGGTGCAACTGAGGAAGAGCGGGTGCTCGGACGATCGGTGAGCTTGCCCAGATGGGGCTCATCGGTCGGATATCGCCGGGACTTCACCTTCAACCGGTGTCCCCTAAGGCGCCGCGAGCATCCCTTCTTCGAGGTGACCGGGTGGCACGACTTCACCCGCGAGGACAACGCAGTATGTTCTGGACCTCTTTCCGAGCCGCTTTGCTACGGTGATCGGTGCTATGCATATATATATATATCTTTTGTCTTAGTCTTCGGTTATGACGCAGACTCAGGACGGATCGGTTGATTTGAGAGGTCGCCGAGATGTTCGGCGCCCCGAAGGAGAAGGAGCTGACGCCCAATCGTCAGGTCCCCAAGAACATTTTTGACCGTGGCGACGCGGTAAGTACATCTTTCTGCTTCCGCCCGGGGGCATGTTTTCCGAGCTCATTCCTCCCGATTTCTGTTTGCAGGAGAAGGTCGCCCTTGAGCTTGCGGTGTCGAGCGCTGCAGCGCTGCCGCAAGCCAGCACCCCGGCCAGGGGTTCCCGCAAGAGGGCGGCGGGTCGAGGCCGCCAAGTATCCGCCTCGCCTCCCCGCGCCAAGCGGTCGAGGCGCCGAAGCCGACCAGGACCCCCACGCCGCACCTTGAGTACGCCGACCGCCAGGAGGTAAGCGAACTTCGAATCTGGTTCGATGACTTCAAACGGAGGAGGCCGGAGCTGATGAGCCGACTGGAACAGCTCGCCGAGCAGGCGAGGAAGGCCGAGGAGGAGGCCAGGTCTCTCCCGACCAAGGAGCGGCTGGAGAGGCAGATCAAGGCCCTCCAGGACCAGCTCACTCGGGTGGTCGATGCCCCCGAGGAGGAGGAAGAAGGGGAGGACACTTATGCTCTGGTCAGAAGGAGCAGGAGGTCGACCTCTCAGACCGCCTCGACGCTGGAAGAGGTCGACATGGACGACGTCGACCCAGCGATGGCACGTGCCAGCGACGCTGCGGAGGAGCGCGTCGTGGTCGTGGCCGAGGCCCGCGGCCCGAAGCGAGGGGGCCGAGGAGGATGGCGCCGCTCGCCGGGCAGAAGGTAAGCTCTTACTTCATTCTCTTATTCTGCTCTTGTCTTGCGATTTTTCTTCGGGCTAACCCCACCCCGTTTGGTGTGGGCGTGATAGCTCGGATGTCGTTTTTGGACTTCCGCCAGATGGCTGAGGAGATTATCAACTCTGTAGTGGACGCCGAGCTCGACCGCGTCGTCGACCGAGTGATGGCCGAGACGGGGGAGGAGCCGGCGCCAGCTACGGACTCAGTGGAGCCCGAGCTTCCCTCGGCGGGACCCGTGCTTTCTTCAGCGGACGCGGAACCTATTCCAGCCGCGGAGGAGCAGGAGCCGCAGGGGACTGAGGACCAAGACGCCTTGGCCTTGGTCCCTTGCGAAGAGACGACTGCGGGCGAGGCTCAGGCGCCGAGCCCCGAGGAAGGGAGCTTAGTCGCTGCCGACCAGCAGCCCTTGGCCGTGAGCCAAGGAGAGGAGGAGGTCGTCCCCGACCTAACTCCTTCGGCCTTGGGGCACCAGCGCCCCCGCCACGGAGGTGCAAGGGGCGGAGGTGATCGCCCTTGATCAAACGCCTCGGCCATGAGCATCGGCCGCCTCCGACTATGGAGGGACAAGAGGCGGAGGTGATCGCCCTTGATCCGATGCCTCGGCCGCAGAGCATTGGTCGCCTCGCCGCAGAGGGACAAGAGGCGGAGGTGGTCGTTGGCGACCAAGCGCCTCGGCCATGAGCAAGGAGTGGCGGCTTCGTGGTTAGCGTCTGACCCGAGCGCGGTGTGACCGAGGAAGGCGGCCACGAGCCGCTTGTTGTGGAAGAGGACCACCTCGGGCGACCCGGTTGGTCAAAGGTGGTGACGCCGTTGCTCTCCGAGAGCACCGGGTGCTCAGGAGGAGCAAGACCGGCCACGGCCCGGATGACTTGGTCAATCCCTTCTTTCGGCCGGGCGCGACCGACCGCCACGGACAGGACAAGTCGGTCACCGGCTCTTACTGGTAAGTTTCATGTTCCTTCTTTTTCCTGTGATCGATCTTCCGGGAGTCCGCTCACTTTTTCCTTCTCTTTTCTCTTTCTCGCCCAAGTTTGCCGCGAAGGCTATGGAGGATATCGACGCTACCTCGGTCTCCGCAGAAGAGTATCGGGTCGTATCACCGCGAGCAAGACGCCAAGATCGCCGATCTTGAGCGCCGGGTCTCCGAGGTGCGCGAGGCCGACTGAAGCGGTGGAATTGGCGAGGAGCCTCATCGCCGGGGCTCGGATCAGCTCCTCCAGAGCGAGGCGGCGAAGAGCAACAGAGCGTATGCGCCGAGCTTGACGAGGAGTGAAGCTTCAGCAGACCTTCGCCGAGCTCGGGAGCGCGAGGAAGCCCAGCTCAAGGAGGCGCAGCGCCTCGGGAAAGTGCGATCAAGGTCGCGCATGACAGCGGAAGGTCCTGACCTAGAGGCGGAGGTCGACTCCTTAAGGGCAGGCTCGCCGCCCTCCAGGCCGAGCGTAGGACTTAGCTCCTCTTTTATTTTTAGCTCGTGTGCACCTCGTAAAAAACAACGCCGGGTTAAATGAGCAAACTCGCAGTGTTTGGTCCTTGCCTGCTTTTTCTTGAGTTAGCCTTCAACATATGCCCATATGATCCAGGTTCTGCGAGAAAAGGAAACAAGTTCTGCATAGAGCATATAGCATAGATACGAGCCAAGGATCCTTGATAAGAAGGGACGGAACGTTCCTATCATACGGAGCCCCCCTGCCATGGACAAAGGTCGTGCCCTCACTGTTGCGAGCACGAGTTTGTTCATGGGGGAATTTAAGGGTCGCTTTGGTCGTGACGATTTTTTTTTTTTTTTTTTGAATGACTTAGATAGATCGGTTGTGTTGAGAGAAGTGTGAGCACAGGGCAGACGAGCTTTAAACCAACACTACGTAGAGCCACCATACCCGCATGGTCACTGAACCGGGCTTAGAGTGTATGCTCGCACCCGACCACGCATACAGTGAAGAGCTACTGTGGAAAGTGAACGTTTGGGCGAGCATCCGGCCGGGGGCCAAGGGAAATGGTGCGCTCATACTTGTCGGATAAGTTAAATCTGCGAGTCTTTGGTAGACGACGATGCTCGTTCGACAAAGCGAGGTGAAAACACGAGAAAGAGGAAAGTGATTTATTTGAAAGAACGCAAGGGGCGCGAGATAGGAGTACTCGTCTAAACGTAGAATTTACGCAGTTGATCGATGTTCCAGTCTTTGGTGAGCTCCGACCATCCGGCATCGCGAGGCGAACAGCCGGGCGTCTTGTAGACATGACCGTGTAGGGTCCCTCCCATCTTGGGGTCGACTTGTTGGCCTTCGACAGTCTTGAACTCTTCGTAAGACCATGTCGCCAACTTGTAGGGCCCTAGGTCTGGACTGTCTTGGCTGCATGCCTACGAAGAGCCTCAGAGGTAAGTCGCAGACCGAGCAACGCCTGCTCGCGTGTCGCTCGACGAGGTCCAGGTCGACGAGGCGCTCAACCTCTTGATCGATGGAATCGATCGATTTGCACTCTCGGGGAACCCAGACGATCTCGGCAGGTATAATGGCTTCCGCACCGTAGACGAGTTGGAAAGCGTCGCCTCGTGGCTCGACTTGTCGTGGTGCGGACAGACCAAAGAACGGCGGGAAGCTCCTCCACCCACCGCCGCTTGTCTTTGGTTGAGGGTCTTAAAGACCCTCTTTTATACTGGACTAGTGACCATTTGCTCGCTCGGCCGCTCCGTTACTCGTGGATGTGCCACGAAGCGAAAGCAGACCTTGGTCCCGACCTCCTCGCGATAACTTTGGAACAGTTCACTAGTGAACTGGGTCCCGTGAAATCTGTGATAAGACGGTTGGGTATCGAACCGAGTTACCACATTGCTGCGGAGGAATCTCTTGGCCGCCTGGGCCGAGATGGTCGAGACGGGCTCGGCCTCTATCCACTTAGTGAAAGTGTCAATGGCCACGAGCAAATACTTGCAGCCTTTCTGACCTCGGGGAAAGGGTCCAAGGACGTCGAGACCCCAGGTCGAGAATGGCCACGAAAGCGGTATGGTTTGTAGGGCGTACGCTGGTTGACGGAATTTGCGAGCATGGAACTGGCATGCTCGGCAGGTCGTTACGATTGACCGTGCGTCCGTCAAGGCCGTAGGCCAGTAGTAACCCAATCGGAAGGCCTTGCTCACAAGCGTTACGAAGACGAATGAGCTCCGCACATCCCTTCGTGGATATCACGAAGAAGGTATTGGCCTTCCTCCCGGGAGACGATCTGGAAAGGATTCCTACGCGCCTTTCCGGTATAGGTCGCCTTCGATCGATCTGTCTTGAGAAGATCGCCTTGTTAGCCGGAACGCTCGGCTTCTTCCTCGCAAAGTCCCATGCGCAAGGTATTGGATGAATGGCGTCATCCAATTTGGCGCTTTGCTCGAGGAATGAGACCCTACCGCCGGTCTCTGGTGCCTCCTCTTGAGGGAATGGAGGGCTTATGTAGGTGCTCGACAAGCACCACGAGCGGTGGTTTGAGAGGAACCGACCTTAGACATTTGGTCGGCCAGGGAATTATCCTTCCTGGGGATGTAGATTACTTGAAATTCTTGAAGTATTTCTCCATCTTCCTTACTTCGCCAGGCTGGCGCCATTGAGGTATCGGAACACCGATACTCCTTGTTGACTGGTTCACGACCAACCGTGAATCGCCCTTCACGGTGAGCCGTTGGACTCCTAGCGATTTACATGCTCAAGTCCGGCCAAGAGGCCTTCGTACTTCGCCGCGTTGTTAGTCGGCGAAATGTAGTTGGATGGCGATCTTGTGTTTGTTCTCCATCCGGGAGACCAAGATGACGCCTTGACCCGAGCGCTCGTATGCTCGGGATCCGTCAAAATACAAGGTCCAGGAGTTTCCCCTCGAATCATTGGTCCTTGGCCGGTGGTGCCGAGCCGACCATACGCCACGAAATGAGCCAAGACTTGTGATTTTATCGCCGTGCGGCCGAGAACATCGGCTCGAACTCGGCGAGCTCCATTGCCCACTTGGCTATGCGACCACCGGGCGTCTGATTTTTCAGGATCTCCTGAGTGGGAAGCCGGTCGGCACCACGATCTTGTGCGCTTGGAAGTAGTGACGCAACTTCCTCGGAGGCCATCGGCAATGAGTACTGAGTTTCGGACCTCGGGTAACGCTCCTTTGGTCCATGAAGTACTTTCACGACGTAATAAATAGGTCGCTGGTACCATCTCTCTCATCGCCAACACCGAGCTTACCGCTTGCGGTTGCCGCCAGGTATAATAGCAATTCTTCCTGCCGTGGGTGTGACGAGGGCGGGCGGTTGGGAGAGGTACTGCTTTAGCTCTTTGAACGCGCGATCGGCTTCCTCCGTCCACGTGAAGCCATCATGCTTGCGGAGGGCTTTAAAGAAAGGTAGTCCTCGCTCACGGTAGGAGACGAACCGCTTAAGGCGGCCATTCTTCGGTCGAGCTTGTACTTCCTTTACGCATGTGGGCGACCTCATGTTCTCGATGGCCGATCTTCTCGGTTAGCCCCAACGCCATTTGGCCCGACCATATAGCCGAGCACCTTGCCGGCCTTTACGCCAGAATACGCATTTCTCTGGATTTAGCTTTATTCGATGCTTATTGAGGTTACAAAAAGTTTCTTCCAAGTCAAAGAACGTGACCCAAGTACTCTTGCTTTTGACAACTATGTCGCCGACATAGACCTCCAAATTTCGACCTATTTGGTCTGTGAAAGTCTTCGCATGAGGCGTTGAAAGGTTGCTCCCGCATTTCTCAGCATCGAAAGACATGGTCGTATAGCGTAAGGTACCGAGCAGGGTGATGAAGGAAGTCTTCTCCTCGTCTTCGCGCGACAGTGATTCGATGATAGCTGAATAGGCGTCTAGGAAGCTCATGGTTCGTGACCTCGCCGTCGCGCCCACCAATTGGTCTATGCGAGGCAACGGTAGTTGTCTTTTGGGCACGCTGCGTTCAAACCCGTGTGGTCGGCGCACATGCGCCACTTGCCTCCTTTCTTCTGACTAATCTGGATTGGCCACCACTGAGTGCTCGATCTCTCCGATGAAGCTAGCTTTTAGGAGTTTATCAAGTTCCTCCGGATGATTGCCTGCTTTTCCGGAAAAGCGTCTAAGCTTCGTCTCTCATCGGTTTTTTATCGGTGAACCGCTGCTTTGTGCTCGACCACCTCCTTGGGACCCGGGCATGTCGGATGGTTCCCAGGCGAACACATCCGACCTTGCCCGGAGAAAGGTGACGAGCTCGAGTTCCTATTTGGGATCTAAGGAAGATCCCAAATGAATGACCTTGGCCGGTTCCGACTCGTTGAGCGGAACAGCCTTGGTCTCTCCTCCAGGCTGGAGGGCAAGTTTAGGCCGGGAATGCTTCGGCTCTTGGTCGGGACCGCGAGTGGGTAACTGGCCGACCATATCTAAGGCTCTTTCGTCGCAATTGAGTGCGGACTTGTGGTTCCCTTTGATGGTTATAACTCCGCTCGGTCCGGGAATCTTCCCAAGTCGACACGCTGCGTGGTGAGAGGCGGCCATGAACTTGGCCAAGGCCGGCCTGCCGAGGATGGCGTTGTAGGCCGACTCAAAGTCCACTACCTCGAAGGTGATTAGCTCCGTTCTGAAGTTACTTGGGCCGCCAAAACTTACGGGCAGGACGACCTGCCCCAGAGGTTTGATCGAGGTGCCCGGGACTATCCCGAAGAAGGGCACGGCCACACTCTTGATTTTGGATCGAGGAATCTGCATCTCGTCCAAAACCTTGGCTGAAATAAGGTCCAAAGAGCTCCTGAGTCTATGAGGACCCGACCGATTTACGGTATTGCGATGGTGGGGTTCACGACCATCGGAAGCCTCTGGGTTTGGTCATTCCAAGGGGACGATCGTCCTTGGAGAAGGTCGAGGATACCTCAGACCATTTTAGGCTGCTGACCGGAGGCTTACCACTGGGTAACATGGTGCACTTCCCTTGTGGCCTCCTTTAAGTCCGGCGGACTTGTAGGCGAGGAGCCCCAAGATGACCGCTATGTGATTCCTTGGTTCTTGGTATTCCATGTCATCCTCACTTTCCTCGGCGGGCTGTTTTCCTTTGTCATTTTCACCTCGCTCTGAAGCGTTGGCATGGGACCCTGCCGCCAGAAATCGCTTCCAGCGGTAGGTCCACGTCCGGCAATTCCGTGAGGTCGTGCCTGCGGCGCTGGTGAAGCGGATGAGAGGTCGCCCCGTCGGTCCGCTTGGTCGCCTCGTCGGTCCGCTTGGTCGCCTCGTCCTCGAGGCCTGTGTGGTTGTCCTCTTCCCCGAGCGTTAAGCCCCCGGCGCTGCGGCGGGGTTGCTCGGGGTTGTTGTTGTTCCACCGCGGCTACCATGGCTGGCGAGGGTCGCTTTCTTCTTTTTCTTGATCTTCTTGTCTACAGAATTCGAGCCCTTTTTGCTAGCTGAGGTCTCTAGGCCAGGTTGAGGCGGCAGCTTCCCTTCGTCCAGCATCTTCTTCCATTGGACGGCTTCATCTGCGTTGGCGTATCGATCGGCCATTCGGAAGAGCTCGTTCGCCGTTAGATCCGGATGGATCTCCAGGTCCTGCGTGAAGCGCACGTCTCGTACCCCGAACTTGAAAGCCCGGACGACCGCCTCGTCCGATATGTTCGGGATCGAAGTTCGGACTGGATAAACCTCTGACGAATTATCGCGAGGGTTTCCACTGTCCGTCTGTATCAAAGCGCTCGAGGTCGCGCTCCTTCCGAGGCGGATGTGACTCGGAAATTTGCTCTGAGCGCGCGAAGCCGCCTCAGGACCGTATGGAGCTTTCCTTCGATTAAAAAGCCACGTCTGGCGGCTCGTCGAAACCGTCGGCGGAGTAATTTGCCATCACCCCCTCCTCGCCTCCGGCAGCAAGGATGGCGGTGGTATATATTGAGAGAAATTCGTCCGGGTTCTGGGTCCCGTTGAACCTTTCGATATGGCCGGGCTTGAATCTGTTCGGCCATGCGACGTTCCGGAGGGAGCTCGTGAAGGCCTGGCAACCAAGCTCGGATTTCGCGGTGAAATCCTCGGTCATAGCGGCCTCCACGCTGGTCTTCCACCCAACGCCCGTCGGCCGAGTCGGGAGAAAACCTCATGCGCGACGTCAGGCCGACGACCGCTTGGTCGTGGAGCGCTCAGAGTGCTCGTAATCTGGGCGATTATACGGATATCGCCCCGGTCGCTCTGCGGATCGCTCGGGCCTTTCCGGATCAGGTTAGCGATCTGGGGCGATCTCCGAGCATGGCTCCGAGATTCACCTGCGGCGAGCGCACGGGGAGCGTTGTGATGGTCCCGGAAACACTCCGGCATCCCGCCACGAGGAGGATCCGAGACTTTTAGCTCGGCAAGCAAGCCTTTCCAAATCTTCGGCTACGACCACCGCCCACGGCCTCTAAGTCCGCTGTTTCGGAAACTACGCAGTCACGCACGCATCGCCGCCAAGGCTCAGAATCGCTCTCGCTTTCCGGTGAATCCGGTGGCGAAGCTTTGGCGACGCTCGGCGCGATCGGAGTTCGGTACCCACGAGAGTTCCTTTCCGTGGAAGCGCGCCCCCCCTTTGCCTGGTGGCGAATGCTCGCGAGGGTCTTTCCCAAGGACGCCTCCAGGTGGAGTCTGGCCGCCTCGTAGGGGTCGTGCTTGGCGGCGTCCGAGGATCCTTCTCCGGGCTCCGCACGGCTTCCGGCCACGTTGACCCGACGAGAGCGGGATGAGAGCGATGGGGACATCATTGTATCCCTTGAGATGCGATCTCTGGCCGAGCTCTAGGTCGTCCGGTATGTCCAGCCGTCAGAGAGCTCATCGCAGATCATCCTCGGGTCCCCGAGGGTAATGTCTGGGGATGGAGGCCTTGCCCTCGCATTCCCGCGTGCCCGGAAGGGCTCTCAGATTCGGTGTGACCGATAGGATCGGTCACCCTGGCCACGTTGTCGGCGGCGTAGTACACGTCGTCATCTTCAACGTGGTCGAAAACACAAAGGTCCCGAGTGTCTCCCGAGTTCGGCATCCTCGAGGATCTTGATCCGCACGGGAATCAAACTGTCGTCCCCACGGACGGCGCCAGCTGTCGACGATTGGAGAACGGGCTCCCGTCGAGCTTACTTGTTGAATGGGGGATCAACAGAGCCCCGTCGTACGGATCGAAGAGGGCGTTCGAGCGATGCGAGGTCGGGAGAAGAAGAAGAAGAGGGGGACACGGTGTTTTATCCTGGTTCGGGCCTCTCACCGTCGAGATAATAGCCCTACTCCAGTGTATTGTGTTCTATCTTGGTGTCCCTCCCATTCTGCATCGTGGGGGTTTAAATACTACGACTAGAGGTACATAGAAGGTAACTACCTCCTGGGATTGCGGCGCAATCGTGATTTACCATCTAACGCCTTGATCCAGGCGTTATTTGAATTTCTGTATGATTTCCTTGATCTCGGTGATTAGTTGCCACCTTCCTTCCTCGTGGCATTGACCGGCACTCCGACCAAAACACCCGAAAGGTCGTGGCCTCTACGAGCATGCTTGCTCGTGTGGGTGTTTGGTGCTTCTGCGAGCGAAGGTGCAAATGCGCATGCTCGGAGGAGAAGGGGGGATGCTCGTTTCGTTCTCCCGAGCATCTTCTTCTAGTGTTGCTTGGTCGGCGGGTTTAGCTTTTCACGGGGGGTACCGTGGTCTTTTGCCAGATAGCCAATCCCCGACAGAGTCCATCTCATCTTTTTGCTTATGTGGAGGAGAGAAGTAGAGGAGAGAGACAAGAGCTGGCTCTTAACTAAGAGCCAGGCTATAGTGTTTTCCAAGAAAAATAAAAGACAATTACATGTGGACCCACATTTAATGTTAGAGAATATGTTATAGCCAACTCATTGGAGAGCTTGTCTTTAAGCTAGCTATAAGTGACATGGAGCTTTCTTATAGCCAGTAGTTGGCTCTACCATTGGACATGCCCTAAGGAACACGTACCATGGTAGCATAGTTGCGCAATAGAAACTCGACGGGTCATCCACGGTGCAGTAAAAGCTCGCATGCGTATGGTAGGATGGCTGATTAATTAAGTGCCTTAATTAAGTTATTAAATAACTAAAGTGATTAATCTAATTAAGAGTGGGTTGATGGTCACAAACCCGGCCGAAGAATAGGAGCTCGGTAGGAAAGCTACTAGTTACATGCCCGTGCATTGCTACGAAAAACAAAATTGATAACGAAAAATAAAAATAAAAAAATAAAAAAATTATTTCACAATATCAAACATATATCTTTAACGATTCGTTTCTTGCGAAAGCTGGCTAATTAAAGCAACGCTTCGTTTTTTGCGTAAGACAATTAAGCAGGGCAATTAAGTAGGGCAATTAAGCAGAGCAATTAATGACGTGAGTAAAACGCACCACTGCCACCAACTGTTGCTATATAGTAGAGAAACTGTACCACGGAAGCAGGCAAATGTTTCGAAGGCTTTCGAAAATTCCAGCCCACCCTGCCCGCGAAATTACAACGAAGTGACCACACACAAGCGCGCATTCTTACACTTTACCCCCTTCGTATCCCTCACAATCGCGATCCGCCCCGTTTCTCTCTCCTCGCATCGCGCACAGGAGAGTGTGCCGAGCGAGACGCGTCACACCTCCCACCATCTCCCAGTCCGCCGCTATATAAAGCGCACGCCTCCCGAGCACAGAGGAGAGTGTGCCGAGCGAGACGCGTCACTCCTTCCACCGCCTCCCAGTCCCCCGCCGCCTCTCGCTTGCGTCCGCTCCCACGTAGGGTTAGGGTTTTGGCCGCCGCCGACGAGCGCGCGCCATGGCGATCATCTCGGCGCTCGCCACCGAGGTGTTCATCCCCCTCGCTGCCGTGGTCGGCATCGCCTTCGCCGTCGTGCAGTGGGTGCTCGTCTCGCGGGTGAAGCTCTCGCCGGCCGCGGCCGCGTCAGGCGGCAGCAAGAACGGCGGGTACGGGGACTACCTCATCGAGGAGGAGGAGGGCCTCAACGACCACAACGTCGTTGTCAAATGCGCCGAGATCCAGAACGCCATCTCCGAAGGTGAGCGCGGGGGGTTCTCTCTCAGATCCGGGGGGCGTCGCTTGGTTCGTTTAGATCCGCGCGTTTCGTGGCCGTTTTGGCCGATAAAGACGCGGCTTCCGCGCGTTTTTTGCGGGGATAAGGCTAACCTTTTTGTACTTTAGATAGTAGAATTTTGTCCAAAGGTGGGATCTTTCAGGGTTGAGTGGTTCGTGTTTCGGTTGTCCGTTCCTTCCATTGGTTGTTTCTAATGCTGATCTGATGGGAAACTTCCAAATTTTAGGGCATTGAGCTCCTCGAATATTTTTGCACTTTATGGAACTGAATTGATGTTAAAAATTGGAGTTTTTGCGCAATGGAAGCCAAATCCTTGCTTTGGAGCTTTTGGTTCCTTGGGTGGGGTGGGGGAGGGGGGGGGGGTTGCCAAATAATACTGCTTTCCTCCAAACCATGTACTTTTGCGATATTTTAGTCACTCCTGGCTTCTTCTAAATCTTTACTTTTTCGAGTGGGGGCTCTTGCGTTACTGTTGTTTGTTACTAGATTTTGGTTTGTGCGACCCGGAGTGGGGTGGGGCTCGCAAATCTTTTCCTCCCCACTTCAACTTGTAAATATGAAAATTGATTTTAGATGCTTGTGGTTAGTGCTAAATTGTGGCTTCAATAAAGTGTTCTTTTAATGCTGCAAGCGGTGCTCTTGCCCTGTGTCGGCGCTGTAGTAAAGATGTAGCTTTCGGTGGACATATTCTGGTAGAGCATGCTTTATCTTTCTGTAGGTCATAGCTTGGCAGTGGAAGGTGCGTGATGGATCTGTCAAACGTAGCAGGTTGAACACGTCGTCATTTGGCTGACTTGAGCTTACCTTAATTAATATAACTGGACTCCAATGTCCTGGTGCTAGGTAGATCTTTACCTGAAACGCTTGGTTCTTGGATAACGATGTCGGCTATGTGTCACCGATGTGTCATTTATCCCTAGACTTGTGAGCTTGCCATCTTGATCAGTATGGGTGGCCTAATTATCATCGGATACGTGTCCCATCTGTGGGGGTTTGTTTGATTATGTGTCACCAATCTTGACCTGATCCCTTTTTTCTTTGATTGGGATGGGGACACATGAAGAGCTATTTCTGGAAATATCTGCTAGGATTTGGGCATCGGATTTGTTACATTTTCCTAGATGTAAAACAGCAGTTGGTGGGGTTAACATTTGGTTGTTAAATGTGTCAGTCTGAAGGTTTACCTATGTATTTCATTATTTAGTGAGGTCAAAAGATAAAACTGGACAGAATGTAATAGTGTTCAGTCTCATGTGTGTGGTTTGAAAAAATAAGTTATTATCATCATAGTTTGTATGTGAATTGCAATCTAATATGTGCATTATGTAATGTAATAAAACACTTCTGCTACTGAATCCTATTGAGTTTGATCATATGATTTATATGTAACAATTGACTTTCTTCTATGAGCAGGAGCAACATCATTTCTTTTCACTGAGTACCAATATGTTGGTATTTTCATGTCAATCTTTGCTGTCGTGATCTTCCTCTTCCTTGGTTCGGTTGAGGGATTCAGCACAAAGAGCCAGCCCTGCACCTATAGCAAAGACAAGTACTGCAAGCCAGCTCTTTTCAATGCGCTCTTTAGCACCGCGTCCTTCTTGCTTGGAGCGATCACCTCTTTGGTGTCTGGTTTCCTTGGAATGAAGATCGCCACATATGCCAATGCCAGAACTACCCTGGAAGCAAGGAAGGGTGTTGGGAAGGCATTTATCACTGCTTTCCGCTCTGGTGCAGTTATGGGATTTTTGCTGGCATCAAGTGGTCTTGTGGTGCTTTACATTGCCATTAATGTATTCAAGTTGTATTACGGTGATGACTGGGAGGGTCTTTTCGAGTCCATCACTGGTTATGGTCTTGGTGGGTCTTCCATGGCTCTCTTCGGAAGAGTTGGTGGAGGTATTTACACAAAGGCTGCTGATGTGGGTGCTGATCTTGTTGGCAAAGTTGAAAGGAACATTCCTGAAGATGATCCTAGGAATCCAGCTGTGAGTTTTCTTCTTTGTTTTGAGCTAACAGTTTTAGGGAAATTAGCAGGCAATCCTAGAAATTATATGATGACTGTTATGGTTCGTGGCACTTCCTTCGCTGATCTCAATTCTTGTTTGCAGGTGATTGCCGACAACGTAGGTGACAATGTTGGTGATATCGCTGGAATGGGATCAGATCTCTTTGGGTCATACGCAGAATCTTCCTGTGCTGCTTTAGTTGTTGCATCTATCTCATCTTTCGGAATTAACCATGATTTCACTGGGATGTGCTACCCACTGCTTGTGAGCTCTGTCGGCATCATCGTCTGCTTGATCACCACACTATTTGCAACTGATTTCTTTGAGATAAAGGCTGTGAAAGAAATTGAACCTGCTCTAAAGAAGCAGCTCATCATCTCCACTGCTTTAATGACTGTCGGTATTGCGATAATCAGCTGGTTGGCCCTTCCAGCTAAGTTCACAATCTTCAATTTCGGTACTCAGAAGGAAGTGACCAACTGGTAAGTTATTTGTCATTCTTTGTTATTCGTTTGTGAAATGTTTTCTGATTAAATTTCCATGACTCCTTAGGGGCTTGTTCTTCTGTGTTGCAATTGGTCTGTGGGCTGGTCTGATTATTGGTTTTGTGACAGAATACTACACTAGCAATGCGTACAGGTAAGAAACCTACTAGTTTCTAATTATGTCTCTCTTTCATCACTTCTATGTTACATTGTTTTTAACCCTTACATGTTTCCTCTTTGTGGCAGCCCTGTGCAAGATGTTGCAGATTCCTGCAGAACTGGTGCTGCAACTAACGTCATATTCGGTCTTGCTCTAGGATACAAGTCAGTTATTATCCCAATTTTCGCTATTGCTGTCAGCATCTATGTCAGTTTCTCTATTGCTGCAATGTACGGCATAGCAGTAGCTGCTCTTGGCATGCTCAGCACAATAGCAACTGGCCTTGCTATTGATGCTTATGGTCCCATTAGTGACAATGCTGGTGGAATTGCTGAGATGGCCGGTATGAGCCACAGAATCCGTGAGAGAACTGATGCTCTTGATGCTGCTGGCAACACAACTGCTGCTATTGGAAAGGTAAAATTGCGCAATGTACATTTATTAGTTAAAATTATTTACTTCACTGTACTTTGTTGTTGTTGATTTTTGGCACTGCAGGTAAGTTAAGCATTCGTAATACATGAGCTATTAGATTAGTAGGCGTTTGGGCATTCGGATTTTGTGGTTTATTAGAGAAAAGCCATTGTATTTGTTGGTAACTCAACCATCCATATTCTTCTGTAGGGTTTTGCCATTGGGTCAGCTGCTTTGGTTTCCCTGGCGCTTTTTGGCGCCTTTGTCAGCAGAGCGGGGGTGGAGGTCGTCGATGTCCTGTCTCCAAAGGTCTTCATTGGTTTGATTGTTGGAGCCATGCTTCCGTACTGGTTCTCCGCCATGACCATGAAGAGTGTTGGAAGCGCTGCTCTCAAAATGGTCGAGGAGGTTCGCAGGCAGTTCAACACCATTCCCGGGCTGATGGAGGGAACCGCCAAGCCCGACTATGCTACCTGTGTCAAGATCTCTACCGATGCTTCCATCAAGGCGATGATCCCTCCTGGTGCTCTGGTCATGCTCACACCCCTCATTGTTGGGACCCTCTTCGGTGTGGAGACTCTCTCCGGCGTGCTGGCTGGTGCTCTTGTTTCTGGAGTACAGGTATCATCCATCACCTCCTTTTTTCCTGCCCTTGTGTACTCGGTGAATCCATAAGTTCCAAGGGATTTATGTATCTCCTCTTCAACAGATTGCCATCTCTGCTTCCAACACTGGTGGTGCATGGGATAACGCAAAGAAGTACATCGAGGTAAATGTCCTCAAACAAGTCCCTCCTGATCGATCACGATTGATGGGTCAGCACCCATCGTGTAACCTGTTCGTCAACTTCCTCCTCGCTCGCTTCAGGCTGGTGCCAGCGACCACGCGAGGTCCCTGGGCCCCAAGGGATCGGACTGCCACAAGGCCGCCGTGATTGGTGACACCATTGGAGACCCCCTCAAGGACACGTCGGGCCCGTCGCTCAACATCCTCATCAAGCTCATGGCCGTCGAATCCCTCGTGTTCGCGCCCTTCTTCGCCGCGCACGGAGGCCTGCTGTTCAAGTACCTCTAAGCAACGTACCAGCGGCAACAGAACCACGATCTACGGACGTCACCAATAACTCCCCCCCAGTTCGTACGCTGTGCGCTGCCTGTTTTTGTTGTTGTTTTTTTCTTTCTTTTGGCCACACGTCGTTTCAGGATTGCTGTGTTTGTCTTTTCGTTGGCATCTTCTCTTGGATTGGATGCGTTACCCTAGTCTTACGGCTTGTAGCTCCACGTAGAAGGACACCAGATGCCCGCCCTGATCTCTGGTATGTGACCGGCAAATTTTCCTCGTCCCATGACGACGACGATAATATCGTACTCTTTGAACAATGATATGCTTGTTGCGTGTGTCTGTCGCGTGTGGTGTGATGCCAGCAGTAGCAAACTGGAGTAATTGATATCGACGGAGATCACTGCCAAACACCGACTCCTCGTCCTCTTAATTGAGGTTGTTGATTAAAGCACTGCAGTTAATATTTGCTGCAATTCAACTTACCGCTTGTGGATTATCACCAGATTTCGGTGACACGTCCCATCAGTTGATCTCTGTGTGCCTTTTCACTATTTTTTTTTTTTTTCATCCAAACAAGAGTTTTAAACCCTAAGGGGAATGGGGAAATGCGCTTTCCCTGTCCTCTTTTTTCACCATATATCAATTTCTTTTCCAACCTTTTACAATTAAAAAAGAACACAATCACAAGCTTTTCAGCCTTGCAGCTTACTTCATCTTGGGATGGAGAACGCTTAGCGACCCATCCTTCACTCGCTTCAACTTTCCTATAGCAATCACAACAAAAATCACACCAAAACCAATCCTGGCCTAATCTAACTACAGGCAGGGGCAAAGAAATTGGGGATGCGAGCGAACACAATGGAGTAAGGAGCCACAGCTATGGGCTCTGCTGCATCCACATTGACAGGCTCCAGTCTAGGGATGTTTCCATTTGCGTCAGTAACCAAGGGCCTGCCATTTAGCATCATGACTTGGCTCTGCAAGTTGCCATGTTTGGGAGTGAGATGGTACTCCTCTCTCATGGCTCCAGCTGCCTCGACAAAACCAGGGATGTGCTTGATCTTTCTGCCATTCTTCTTTAGAGTGTGTGCATGGGCACCTTCACTTGTCACAGACACTTTGGTTCTGGTGTTGCCACTGAGGTTGATCAGCAGTAGAGTTATTCCTGGCTGAGCATACAAGGAAACGATGGGCATAGATGCGATTAGCAGATGAGGTTATACCATTATGCTAATGAAAAGGTATTGGCTTATCTAAATTGCTTACAGAATCTCTTGCACATTGCGCATAAGCGCGGATCATGTTGGTGCCGCTGAATGTTGTAGCTAGAACTTTGGTTCCCATGAGGCGATGCCATAGTAGAGCGCTGCGGCAAAACAAAGTGGAAAGAAAGAGACATCATGAGATCGACATATTCCATACTTCGATTCTGCAAGATTATATGCAGTGGAACCAGTTCTTAGCTTAGCCATTAGGTAGCTACTCGGTTCCAGTTGGGATAAATTCTGCTCGTTTAGGACAGAGGGTGGTTGTTTGCCAGAGGCATCAAATCTTGTTTGCACTCTTAACAGGGAAGTTATTCATTATAAAGTGCTTTTACCTGCTTGTTAAGGCTTCAAGAGGATCAGGTATATTTACCTGTAATAGTCGGGATTTGGCTGGAATGTTATCGTGTTCAGCAGGCCATAGTTCCCACCAATCAGACTCTGTCTGCAGTAACTCTTCGTGTCGTACTTTGCCGACATCCCAAGTTGATCCAAGAACCTGTAAACCGCGACCCAGTAAGAAAAACCTCATTGAGAACAGTTACAGGATTTAACACTCGAGAAGTTCTTAGCTTACCAGAAACTGAACACAAATGCGTCGGTGACAAGGTGGTGGCCGCTGTTGTAAGCCCCTCCAGCCTCGCCAACCCATGCGACAGCCGATGTCCCTGCGGATTTCAGTATCCCCTGAAGATTTCTGAATGTGTTTGCCATTCCATCGAGGTAAGATGGATTGAGGATCTTTTCAATCAGATGTGTGTCCACTCCTGCGACGATCAATGTTCGACACAAATTTTCAGTTTCCAGTTCACGCATCAAATTGTTGCCGGGTCCTATCGAGCGTACCTGGCCCCAAATTGTAGATGTGGTGTGTGATCACGTTCAGTAGATTTGGCCTGGTTTTGACAATAAGCTCGGTAAACCACGCCGCATCAAAGAAGCCTCCAGGAGCAAGCACCAGTGGCTTTGATGGATTGCCTCGGTATGTGCTGTCGACTACTGATTTGAGGTTGATCACGTCTGCAGCATATTGGTCAGCCCCAACTCGAGCTCCAACTCCACTGCCGCTCAGTTCATTCCCTGCAAGGAGAGCATGCAAATTCCCAAGTTCATCATCTGATTGAATTGCACGGGGAAGTTCTTATTTGGTATGCTTGGTGATCTGAATATAACTATACTTAATAAGCAAGACTAAGGAAGGGACTATCAGAACATACCAAGCTCCCATCCATGAATTTTATAGCCCTTGGTCGCGGTGTAACGAATCAGTGAAGCTGCATTGGTGTAATCCCATGGCCCTCCCAAGGACCCATCCGGCAAATGAACCCGGCCGTTCAGAGCGTTCAGGCCGAACACAATCCTCGCACTGCAATTGGGTGGGCATCATCAGATTCTCACAACCCAAATAATTCAGAGGAAAATGCAAACTTTTCCGCTCCAGAGACTGAAATTTACCCGGATTTTTGGAAGAAGGCGTTGAGCTCATCCCACCTACGCAGGGGCAGGCAGCCCTGCGTGAAGCCGTGCATCTCCGACGTGTTCTTGACGAACGGCGTGCACGGCCGCCGGGCGTCGCCGGTGCCGTAGACCACCTTGTCCTGCAGCGAGCCGCCCAGCCGGAGCTTCAGCGGCGAGAACGCTGGACAAAAAAAAATTCACCGCATTGGTAAAGATGAGCTACTGCTACACAGGCAGGCGTGCCATGGCACTAAACCCTCTAACAAACGGCAGCTCGTCGCCTACCTCTGACGGCATTGAGCAAGATTTTGTTGGAAAGATCCTGAGCGAAAGCAAAAAAAAAAAGAAGAAGCGTTAATTCTCCTCGTTCTTGGGTCACTGGAGAAAATTTGCGAGACGGAGCAAGGATTGCGGGGGGGAGGAGAAGATGGTCACCAGGTTGAGCAGGGAGGCGCGGCCCCAGCTGCAGGTGCCGTAGTCGCACTTGTCTGGCGGCCACCAGTCCAGCGTCGCACACACGAAGTCCTCGTCCGTCGCCGCAATGGCGTACCGCCCCTCCACGGCGACGACCGCCGCCTCCCCTCCGCCGCCGATCCCGCCGGCCGCCGCGCCCAGGCACAAGGACGCCAAGAACCAGAGGCTCCCAAGAAGACGCCCCAGCCGCAACCCGGCCGCGTCCATGCCGAGCAGAGCAGAGCAAGAAACAACAGGGCAGAAGGCAATGCCTCTACTGTAGCAGCGGTGTAGCCTAGCCTAGTCCCCCAATCAAAGTGCAGGCGGGGCAATGGCGCGCTGTGCTGGCCACCTACGCCATGGCTAAATACTAAATGGCAAGAGGCCAGGACAAGGCATGGAGGGAGAGGAGGAGGAGGAGGAGGATAAGTGGGGTGGTGAGGGCGCGCCGCGCTTGGTCCCTTGATGGTCCGGTGGGGAGAGCTAGCTCACATTCTGACAATAACGCTGTGGAGTACAGGATACTTCACTGTTCGATTTGATCCGTGCTGTTCTCCTCCTCTCCTTTTTTTAACCACCGTCTTCTTGAGCTGCCGCTCCATGGACGACGCGGTAAGCTCTTCGGTTTGGTGCTGTTTGGTCGCAGCGCGGTGAGGTTTTGCCTCAGGTAGGAGAGAGGGCGAGGTTAATTTTTTACTGTAGCAGTGCTGGAAAAGTAGGGGTGGGTGGTGCGGGACAAAGCCAGCAGTAATAAAAAGTTGGGAACTCGTTATATCTGACTGAAAGTTCCTAATTAGCTCTAGAAATCCACCATGCTGTTCAGTCTGCATTGCATGCATGATGCATCTTTTATCCTTGGCATTTCTAATTTCTGGAGAGAAATCGACAAAGGAGAATTTGCTTTAATTCGCTCAAGAGAAATTTTACGGTGTATTATATTGATAGTATATAGTATAGTAGAAATCACATCTAACCGTTCATTTGTTAAGGGTGTTTCTACTACTCTACTACCAGATGAAGTATAAATAAACTCTATTTAATCTGATCTATTGTATCAAAAAGAATGAACGATTTATATTCAATTTAATGTATAGTAAAAAAGCTCTAGAAATAAAGGTGTGTAAATTACAATGCAAATTAGGGGTTGCATGGGATGGGAGCAAGCCGTACCTATACCTTGAGGCTTAGACAAAAGCCCTATTTTTTCTAGGAAAACTAGCAAATTTACCCGCGCAATTGCGCCGCTAGATATTATGATATGATCATATTTGATAATATAATTGTGTATTTTTTATATAACTCTAATATCTATATAGATTAATATGCATCATTATAATCTAGTCCCACCAAAATAAGTGGTGGAGATCTTTGGACTCTTTCTTTTAAACTAAACCGTTATCGTATAGAATCCAATTTCTAATTTTTTAGCTATTTGTGTAATGTAAATTATACAAACTCTTTCTTTTAATCTAGACTGTTATAATCTAGATCCTGTATTGTGCAATATACAAACTCTTTTTTTTTAATCTAGACCGTTATAATCTAGACCCACCACGATTAATGGTGTAGATCTTTCTTTTTTCCTCTGATTAATGTGGGAATTTCTTTCTTTTAATCTAGACCGTTATAATTTGAACCCACCATGATCAATTGTGTAGATCTTTCTTTTTTCCTCGATTAATGTGAAAATTTCTAGCTTTAAGAGCGAACGTGATGTTTTTATTTCCTTTACTTTAATATTACTAGTTATATGCACGTGCGTTGCTACGAAAAACAAAATTGATAACGAAAAATAAAGATTAAAAAATAAAAAAATACTATTTCATAAGATCAAACATCTATGTTTAACGCTTCGTTTCTTGCAAAAGCTGGCTAATTAAAGCAACGATTCGTTTCTTGCGTAGGGCAATTAAGCAGGGCAATTAAGTAGGGCAATTAAACAGGGCAATTAATGTGACGTGGGAAGAAACTCTCACTTTATATAGTAGAGATAATAGATAGTCAGGAGTTGAAGCATTCACCGGAGAAAAGACGGTGGAGACCTGGATTTAAACTCGGGTGGGCGAGACACAATGGCACCAATTACCATTCGACCACATGCCATACCCCTAAACCCCACAATCATAGAGCAGAGTTTTGAGAAAATTTGCTGAACACTCTGGTTTGCATACATGAGAGCACTTGGCATGTGTAGTCCAGGGGTGTGTTGAGGTATGTGTTGCAAATAATGCAGAAAAAGTAGACACAATTTTTACGTGAAAAACAATTTCGAAAAAAGCCACAGGCGTACAATGGCTATATCACTACATGAGAAGATGTTTGTAATGAAACTCTTGCTTTTTCTATGGATTACATGAACATATTTACAGTGGTACATATCAGACTCTGTGTAAGAGTAAATTTGAGATGAAGTAGGAAACGAATTCGTATCACACTCAAACTTAACAGTATGCCAAGCACATTGAGCTCAGATCCGATCGCACCTAATTTAGACTACGTTTTGAAATGAAGGATTCCAATGGAAAATTTGAAGGAAATATGTCGATTCCTGCAAAATGTATGTGTTTCAAACGGGACCTAAGGTCTGACTGAATAAACAGGTAATTCTGTCCCATTATTCAAACGAAACAGTCCCCTTTAACTATAGTCTACAAAACAAGCTGGCACTCAAGATATTTTTCGCAGCAAGCCGGCCGTGGCCTGTGAGTTTTTTTGTTGCTTTGGGTTGAGAAAAAGATACCACGAAGCTGTCATTCTGACGAGAGCACCACCACATTTAAAATGGGCGCACACTATCATTTAAAGTTTTTTTTAGTACAAGACGGACGCACACTACACTTAGATATTACATACGTGCGTATTCCTTAAACACGACAAAAAATTAATCGGAGCCTCTACAACCACCAAAACACTAGAACATGTTGTCCCACCTAACGCGAACGCATATGCATCTATTATTGTGACGAGAGGCACTGGATTCGGTTCAAATTAAGAATCAATCCCGGGCATGCGTGCCGCTCCATGGCAGCCACAACCACTTAGCTACGGCTCAGTTCTTGTCGTTCAAGGTTGGATGAGAGCTAGGGCAAGCTGTAGCACATGGTCCCTCTCCTCTCTCTCTCTCTCTCTCTCTCTCTCTCTCTCTCTCTCTCTCTCTCTCTCTCTCTCTCTCTCTCCCTGCCATCCCCAATCGCCCATCCAAAAACGACCTCTAGGATTGCCTTCATGGACCTCTACAGCTTTGCTTTCCTTGTGGGCGCGAAATGGCTCCTAATAATGGGCGAGGGCGACAAGGGCTTGGTTGGCTATCGATCGATGGGGCTAGCGGAGAAGGGACATGGGGTTCACAGTCACACAATGAATTGAGCACCTCTTGAATTGCTGAGCACCAAAGGTAAAATCTCCTGGTCTGAACAAACAAGATTTTTTGCTCAATCCTGCCCTGTACCGTCGCTTCTATTGATACCTGACTGTATAATTAAACTTGCCACTCAAAAAATTTGTGTTTAAAGGCTATCTGTCAGTGTAGGGCGCCTTCTTGTCGATTTCCACCGGAAAGCAAAAATTTGTGTTTGATTAATTGTGATGAGACGAGAAGCAATTCTGAGCTTACAAAACAAATGCGCATATATTATCATCCAAGTTAGATAGACCAAATCTAGTTGGTATGACCACCCTGTTGCGCAGTTGTATCAAAAGGCGATTGCTAGGGTTTCCAAGTACTCCTCTCTGATCTTTTGGGTGATACATATAAGACTTGTTTAGCTAATTAGTTGGTGAAGCAAGTGGAACCAGGAGGAACAGACCAACAATGACGTGCAAACTACTACACCGGTTAGCCCTCCAGATACCACATAAAGTAGTGAATTTTAATAATAATAATAATAACTTACATAGGAGAAAGCAGGTCCAATGTGGACTGATCAAGTATTTTTGCCTCTGACACTGCATTTTGTTTTTAGAAAAAATGCTGAATTTGTATACCGGAAAGAAGCAATTATCATGTCCTTTCAGGCTACAAGTGTGTGTTGCAGTTGTTCGTACCATGCAAATGGTTTTGTAACATTGATTTCATCAGGTGACAATGATAGATCGACAGACACAAAAGCCGAATGAGAAATGGTCATGTGCTTGAAATAGCATCACAAACTGGCATATAGTTAAGTTAATTGGGTCACCAACATCTCAATTATTGATCTTTTCAAGATGTTTATTTCAGATAAAACAAAAAACACAACTCGGTTTAAGGACTGTGGCAGCTCATAATTCTTGAAACTTCGAAGTTTCTTGTAAACATATTTGAACAATGGATACATGTCCCCCCCCCCCCCCCTTATGTAAGAAGTCTCTGCTGGCTAAGATACTATCATCTCTCTCTCTTTCTCTTTACCATTGAGAAATTTTACAGTGCATTATCCTAGTAGTATATAATGTGTAGTAAAAATCGCATATAACCGTTGATCTGTTAAGAGTGTTTTTACTACTCTACTACCAGATAAAGTATAAATAGACTCTAGTTAATCTGATACATTGAATCGAAAAGAATGAACGATTCATATTCAATTTAATCCACGGTAAAAAAACTCTTACCATTGCATCCTTCCAGTAAGAGAGAGGCCTTTGCCGGCTAAGGTATAAGCAACAGCAGGTCGAGGCAATGGTCGTCTCCCAAGAAACAGGTTGTATTTGGGACAATGCGCATGGCCTGTTCCAATGCAACGCCGGTAAGTAAGGCCAGTACTTCCTTCTGGTTGCCTCCCTAATTTGTCTCGCATGTTGGCACCCTAATTTGTCTCGCATTTTTGGTACATATGATGGTGGGTTTTTTGTGTTACTGGTAGGCAGCTTCCAAGAGGATAACACCGACGATGGCTTGTTCTTGGTTGATCGGCTCCAAAGCATTGTTATGCTTGGCAGATTGATGGGCATATGGTTTTTTTTTGTTTTGTTTTGTTTTCTAGCTACGGTCATGTACCGAGAACTTTTCCTTCTGGCATAGCTGGTCTCCACTGCTTTTTGATTGAGTAATAACTACTCTCTTTAAAGAGAAGGAATCCGGAGGATCTCATCCATGCCACATCATCGACTTCGCGAGGAGTTTCTTTGAAAAATCCGAAATTATGTCCAGATATTTTGCCAGTTTTTTTTTGCGAAAAGACCTCGTAGTTACGCAAATTCACACCCGAGTCCGGATCAAGCCTTTTTGCAAACAAATCCTTGCGTTTCCAAAAAAATTTTGTCGGACCTGGTTAGGCCTGTTTTGCAAAAAAAGACCCTATGATTCTACAAATTCATATACAAGTCCGGACCGAACCCTTTTGCAAAAACAACCTCATAGTATCAAAAAATTGCGTTGATGTTGTTCTTGTCATCGAAGCACTCTATCGAAATTCACCCGACGCAGTGAAGCGTGTGGGTCTACCTAGTTCAAATTAAACATAACCGAACAGACGTGTCGTCAGCACCACACAAATCATATCCGGAACTACCGCAGTTCAAAGAGCGGTACTACCGGAGGTCGGTAGTACCGCACAAATCAATCGATAGTTATTTTATAGAAAGAGGTGTTTTGGACGATTTGCTTGGTTTTGAAGGTTTGTACTACCAGAACTCGATAGTACCACACAAAATAGTACTGGTACTCATTTTACAGAGAGGAACTGTTTTTGAGCCAATCTCTCTTCAACAGTCGGTACTACCGCAAGTAGAACGTTGGTAGTAACGAATTTTTTGTAACGGCTATTACCTACCGCATTTAATGTTCTGATCTGATCGTTGGCAGAGGAGCGTTACTACCAGGATTTGTACGATGGTAGTACCGCAAATGCTGAATTTGTAGAGATTTCTTCCCAACTGTTATATTTGTTGGTGGGGGCTATAAATACCCCCACACCTGCATTTAAAGAGCTTCTTGGTGACTCATTGAATACATTTGAGCTCTAGTAACTATCTTTTCTCCCTTAAGCATTAAATTCACTCTTTGAGATAGTTAGGATCATTCAAGTATGATTTTAATTGTTTGAGCCAACTAGACACCTGATTTAACCTCAAGCAAGTGTCATGACTTCATTCTCTTGGAGGTTGCCGCCCCCTAGACATTTTGGGGGTATGAAACCGGTGATCTTCTCAAAGAAAAATTGTGAGAAAGCCTAGTTAGTTGTGAAGGTAAGGAGCTCGCCTATCCGGAGCGAGGAAAAACTACCACGAGTGATCAAGGAAAAACTGGATCAAATTTGCGCAAGGAGCCGGCTTTAGTTGGTCAAACTTATCTCAACATGGATTAGGTGAGACCGGCAAGTCTCCGAGACCATGAGATAAATTCTTTGTGGCAACCTATCCTGTAGTTTGCTTTCTTTTACTTGTGCAATTTACTTTCCTAGTATACTTAGTAATTGATTTTTGCTCTGGGATTGTATAGTTTGTTTAGACTTAGGTTGTTGGTGCACTCAGATAAACTTAGAGCTTTATGCCTTATTTGTTAAATTTCTCATTTCTAGTTCTACTTATTTAAATTATTGCAATTAGAGTCGAGAATTTTTCCTATTCAACCCCTTTTAATCGGTTATCTTTGATCCTACAAGCATGCTACAATAGTGATCACTTCCAAACAGGCAGTATTTATAATTTTAAAAACCTCCTATTCACCCCCTCTAATTTTCATCTCAGAAAGATGACAGTCAGATGCATTCATTTCACTTCAACTAATTTCGTTGATAGAAAAAGAAACTACTACCGGTTGGAGCTTAAGAAACAAGCATATAATGGTAATCGCTAGCTTCGACAAGACGCGATGAGTTAGTCCAATTGTCTCAAGCAGACGCATGCGCACACATAAATGTGAAAGGTAGTGCGGTACCAAAGAAAGACAATTATGAGGACTGATGGAAATGATTGTAAGGAGATACTGCATGCACTGAAAGATTTACCATTCAAGTAATCCTCAAATCCAAAATCATCCAAGGAACCTGTCAACACCTCATATCCTAGCATGGATGATGGCAAAGCGCCTGGAGGCCTTTGGAAACTAACGAAACAGAATTCCATCATTAACACATACTTAGCATTAGCCTAAACGGTCAGTAAGTGCTAACCACCTAAAAACACATTCAGAAAATAAGGTTGTGTTCGCGCAAAAAACGTGAAGGAGGGTTTTCGGCCCCGAACACACAAGACAAACGCCGGGTTTGCAGAGCGTGCCAGTCAATTTGACCTGAAATTGACAAGGTAGAATTTGTAATTTGATCAAAGCCGATAAACAAGGATCTATCGGCTTTTCGCTAGTCGGCTAGAACCGATTAGGAGATAGCTAGATCAATCGGTTACGATCGATCAGGATACAAGGTAAAAATCGGCTTCGGGAAGGCGATGCGCAACAAAACGAAGCAGATCAAACCTGGGTGAAATCGGCAAAAATCAACAATCGGCGATGCGCAACTATGTTGATTCCGTCGACTTGCAGAGAGATCTATGGAACTAAAGCAACGTAAAAGACAAGCTTGTAAAAAGTAAATGTGTGTGGTTGAATTGATTGATCCCCTCTTTTCGCTTGACGTCTACCCCTTTTTATAACACACTTGGCCGATCCGAGTTGTATATGGATACAATGCGTTTACCCGTATCGGCCTCCGGTCTGATTTCCTTTCCTTTTTAGAAACGGATAACTTTTCCGATTCGTTTACCGATTTCTTTCCATACGTACATTTTCTTTCCGTCTCAGATCGATTCCAATACGTGCCGAATTTTGGTGCAAACAGGTTGGAGATTGAAGACTAGTACAGAGTGTTTCTAAATAGAACCATTTAAATGCAAACACCAAAGGTGTAAACTTCAGTCTCTTTTGTGTTTTGAGTATTTCTGCTTGCCTGTGTGAGAATTACTATAAGAAACATTTTTTTTTTCAAAAAAAAAAAAGGAAGCGTTTCTCATTATTAGAAAACACTACAAAGTACAAACTGAGTTGAGTTCACAAAGTTAAAAACGAAAACAGAACAACAACATCAGATTGCAGACCACGCTGCGACATCTGGAAACACCACACAACTCACTCTTAACTTGACCTTTCTTAACTACCACCATATTACCAAAAAAAGATCTTACTACGGCCTGGCTACTCCTAATGCAACCACCTAGCTTTGTGTCATCCAGCAATTGCTCCAGTCCAAGAAACATATCTGGATGTTGCAGTCAAAGTTTCTGCGAATTGCAAATAACGACTTGGACTTATGAGTAATCAATTCTGAGAACACTAGCGCATCATATGCCATGTTAGACATCTAGACAATCCTCTTTCTTCATGTCTGAAGCTTGAAGGTGCTTTTGACACACTGACTGTGCTGCTTATGGCATCAAACAAATGAAAACCCTCGTACACCAGTTTTGGCTGGTTTCTTGTGAGACTAGGGAGACTTGGCGTATTTCTTGAATGTTGTATTCCTATCTTTTAGATAGAACATTGCAAAGCAATGTATCAACATACAGTTATATTGCAAAAATCAGTCAAAATTGCCATCAATCGCTCAAAAAGAGGTCCGTGAGTCCGTAACTCGGCCCAAATTCTGGTTTTTGGCCATGCTGGTATCACAATTCATTGTCCAAATTCCCAGATTTCACATAAATCCATTCGTTAATTTAGACAACACCGATAGCTAGACAGTACCACCACACTCTTAAAGCATTTATCCTAGCTTGGCCCTGATTCCCAATATACTCTGAAGGGTTCTGCGATCACCTAGAGAGGATCTGCGCGTCGAGGTCCTTCCCGATGTTAAATGCGGAGCCGTAGATGGCCTCGTTCCCGAACCTCTTCTTCTCCTCCCAGAACTTGGCCCCCCTGCAGGCGGAAAATTTCGTATTTGATACAACTTTTGATCTGTACTTACAAAACGATACAATATTTTCGCGTATTTATAAAAAAACTAGTTACATCCGGAATCTGAAAATCCGGTTTTGAATACCCGGTTTTCCAAAAACCGGATATAGCGTATTCGGATATTTAAAAACCGGTTATTGCATATATAGCGTATTCGATTTTCAAAAACCGGTTATTGCATATTTTTGAATTAAAAAATCAATACTGGTTTTTGGAAAATACCGGATAAGCCATACCCGGTGTTCTAAAAACCAGGTATGCACAATTTACCAATTATTACAAATTACGTCCAAATTTAAATATTTCTACATATTTGAAAAGCTTATGACCTAAGGATCGCAATGAAGTTGGTTTCATTCCATTTGGAGCTGGTTTGCAAAAATTTCATTTTTTACCATTTCTGAAAAATTTGAGATCGTTTGCTGCACAGTAATCAAAACTAAATTATTTTTGCATATTCATAATCTACATGATTTTACACAAATTTAAGAAGTTGTCTCATTGAATTTGGAGTTGTCTAGCGAAAGTTATTTGCATTTAAATCAGCTCTGGTTGAAAAATTAGGAAAAAAAAGCAACAAAAAAAATTGCGCATACCCGATTTTTGGAAAACCAGGAATGGCTTATCCGGTACCTGGTAAACCTGGTATGCTATACCCAATTCTCCAAAAACTAAGTATTGATTTTTTAATTCGAAAATACGCAATAACCAGTTTTTGAAAATCCAAATACGCTATATCCGGTTTTTGGAAAACCAGGTATTCAAAATTGAAATTTCAGATTCCGAATATGGCTGGGTTTTTTATAAGTACATACAAATATTATATCGTTTTATAAATACAGATCAAAAGTTGTATCAAAATTTTCCCCTGCATGCAGTCGAATTAGTTCTTTTTAACTTCAGCTTACTGCTTTCTGCAGTTGCAGCTGGGAAAAGAATCCAATCGCGAGAAGCAAGCGGATCGGAGTGTTGTGATTTCGGTATGGGTTGGCTGGCTGACGGCCCAAAATTTGTCGCGGCGGACGTGTTGGCGTTGCGTCGACGCACGGCACAGGGCCCAAAACGGTGCAAAAAAGGTGCTCCTCCAGTCCACCCACAATACAAAACGCGGCCGTACGTGTGAAGGCTGCGAGCACGCCGGCCGGTGGGCGAGGCGCACCGGCAGAGTGAGTGGGGCGTCTGTCTCGAGCCTGAGCTTGGCTCCTTCGTTCGCGACAAATCACAGCCTCCCTCCCGTTCCCGTCTGAGACGGTGAGGACAGCGGATAGTAACGTACCAAACGGCGGCCACCGCAACGATCACGCACGGCACAACATGGCCGGCCGGCTACATCCCAAACCGGGCATCTTCACATGCAAATCCGCCGTTACCTCGCGATGCCCTCCAAGCACCTCCCCACAATCACGCTCACGTACTGCCAGCGTACGCACGCGCGTCGCTCCGCAAGTCCAAATCACAACGCCGTGCGCGCGCGCCCGCTACTAAAACCTCGCCTCGTGCCGTCGCGCGCGCTAGCTCCTCACCGCGCGCGCCACACCCTAGCCCGTCCAGCGTACGCGCGCGCGCGCGCGTGCACCGTCGCCTGCTGCCGCGAGCGCGCGGCATGGACTGGTACGCGTGGCTCAGCAAGGCGGGGCTCGACCCGGACCTGGCCTACGAGTACGCGCTCCTCTTCGAGCGCAACGAGCTCGGCGCCGCCGACGTCCGACACCTCGACCACGGCTTCCTCGCCAGCATGGGCGTCACCGTCGCCAAGCACCGCCTCGAGATCCTCAAGCTCGCCAGGAAGGAGTCCTCTAGGGCGGCCGCCATCACCGTCCTGCCGTGGCGCGCCACCAGGATGCTCGCCGCGGCCGTGCAACGGTCAGCGCAGTCGCTGGTCGGGTACATCCGCTCGGTGGCGCGCAGGGACAGGGCGGCCGTCGCCGTCGCGCCTCGCCCGCTGCGGCCGCTGTGCCACCGTGGCGGCGGGAGGGGAGCGGCGCAGTGGAAGTGGAGCGCGTCGTCCGTGGCTAGGCGGGGCAGGAAGCTGGGTTTCATGAAGCACGACAGCAGGCCGATGCTCACGAACCGACGCGCCAAGAGGGACGGCGCCACGACGGACAAGGCCGCGGCAGCGGCGGCGATAGCGGGTTGCTTCGCGGGGCCGGAAACGTGCAGCAGCTACAACGACGCCGACGAGGATGAGGAGGAGGAGATGCCGTGGGAGTCCATGTTCCAGGATCTGAAGCCCACTTAGGCGAGCGAGCGCTAGCTGCATGCGTCGGTGTACATGCCGACATGCCGTGCATGCTGTGTGTGTGAGAGAGAAGAAGAAGAAGACAACTACACGAGGTACGTACATCCATGGACCATGGTGGGCTACTACTACGTTTGTTACTGTATATGTGCGCGCGAAAGAGCAAGAGCTTGTGCGTGTGTGTTTTACCAGTTACCACTGTTCTAATTAACTTATGGGTTTGGCGTTGAAGATACGATAGCATTTTCATCTTAATGGAGCTCGGCCGGTGCATGCATTTTGCGTGCAGTGCCCACATACAACCATGCATTGGTCCATCCATTTGCTTCAGTCTTATCTTGATTTTCAAGTTAGGATTCAATGACGGATAGCTTCAGCTTGACTTCTCCCTCCGAGAGCCAAAACTATTCCAAACGGCTGACTTCTCTACAGCCAAAAATGACCGATTAATTTCTCCACAGCCGAAAGCCGAAAGCCAAGAGCTTATTTATACTAAAGAAGCTAAAAGTCGAAGGCTGATTTAGGATAGCTTCTTATAGCTTCGATGAGTTAGAGTTCTGACTTTAATTACCACTAGAGTTGAAGAAAATTACTCTCCTTTTACTAAGTATAAAATCCAAAAACCTCACCCCTCTCACACCTATTCCCAACCTGCACCCCTCATTAGGCTACCAAACACCAAATCTCTTCAAATTTCAAATTATTCAACCGCATAACTTTCTTCAACCATACAAATTTCAAAAAGCTACTTATTAGAAAAGCTACGGTCATACCGAACAAGCCTTATGCCCAATATGCATGTACACTGTAGCACTTGTTACGTAGTACTCCTACATGATATGAGTTGTACAGACAATAGTGTTTTCAAGGAGGAGTAAATGCAGCTGTGAACGGCAGAAGCTAACTGAGCCATGACAAATCGTGTACAGAGCATGCAGCACACTGCACACATGTTCACATGCAAAACAAAACAAGCTGGGGGTGATGCCAAAATCAAGGATGGTTTTAGATCTGGACGATGTGGCAGTGTGCTGATTGTCTTTTTTTTAGAAGAAAGGTACTGACGGTCTGTTCTTAATACAAGAAAGTAACACGACGTTTTCTGAAGAGATATAGATCTGTCGGCGTCAGCGCATGCAGTTTAGCTGGCCAACCCTGCTTAAATCTGAACTACTGCCCATTGAAATTAGTTTCCAGTAAGCTAGCTGACGTGGCGCTGGCCTTAGTCTGTTAGTCAGGAGGATTCTTGTTCCCTGCCTACCGTTTCCCCTAGTCCTAGCTAGACCATACAAACTTACAGGCAACGAAAACCAACACTCGACAGTGATATGAGACTAATTGGTATGTGTAAAGATGTTAACCTGTAGGTCAATTTCGCGTGGTACATGGGCTGAAATGTTCCACATAGTTTGGATTCAGACTTCATCAGACTTGAGATAAGGATGCCCGAGGTAAGGTTTAGGAAAGGCTTTTATGGCGTACGAGTTTGGTTCATGGCTAATGAATAACATGCCAATGTATTGAGTTTGAGTATGATGCGAATTAGTATCCCACTGACCTACTCTATCTAATGTATCTGTTTGCACCAAAATTCGGCATGTATTAAAAAGCAGTGCGATACAAGAATTCGTGCGAAGAGATTGGTAGGTGAATCAGAAGGAAATTCCGTATCTAACAAGGAAACCGGATCAGAGGCCGATACGGATTAACAACGTATCCATGTACAACTCGGATCGGCCGGACGTGTTATAAAAAGTGGTGAACGTCGAGCAAGAAATCAATCAATCCAACACAACATCTACTTTTTACAAGCCCTTTTTACATCGTCTTTTAGCTTCATAGACCTCCTTACAAGTCGACGGAATCAACATAGCTGCGCATCGCCGATTGTTGGTTTTAGCCGATTTGACCAGGTTCGATCTGCTTTGTTTTGTCGCAGACGCCTTCTCAAAGCCGATTTTACCTTGTATCCGGATTAACCGTAACTGGTTGATCTAGTTATCTCCTAATCGGTCTTCAGCCGACTAGCGTTAAGCCGATAATCTTTGCTTATCGGTTTTGATCAAATTACAAATTCTACCTTGTCAATTTCAGGTCAAATTGACTGGCACGCTCTGCAAACCCGGTGTTTGTCTCGTGTGTTCGAGGCTAAGGATCCTGCTTCACATTTTTAGCGCGAACAGTATCACTATAAATAAAACCCTGTAGCCTAGGACAAAAGCAAGAGCTTCATTGTAAATATTTTCTCATATGGTGATCGCCTTTATGCGTCCGTGGTTTTTTCTCGCAAGGATTTTTCATGTAAAAATCATGTCTCTGTTCCCTATTTTCTTTGTATTATTTGCAACAAGTGGTATCAGAGCACAAATCCGGCGTCCCATCTCGGCGATTCATCGTTCTCGTCGAAACCGATCGGAGTTGTTCGTCGCGCTAATATCAGTTAGGTTTAGGGTTTGGATCGCACAAAAGTGGAACACAAGATTTACGTAGAAATCCTTGCGGAAAAAAACCACGAGAGACAAAGATGTGCTATTTTGGTTCAATGTACATGTACACAGGGGTTGACTTTATATAGCCAAAAGAGTCATAATTGTAGAAGACTTGGACTAACAACTTGTTTGGATATAACAAAAAGATATGGTAAGTTGATATATTTGAATTATCTCCAACAAGCCTCCCCTTAACTCAAAATCCATAATGAAATTGTCTCCGAAAAACCCCACAGGGTAATTGAGTATTGAAAGTCCAAAGGACAGTGCGAATATGAAAGGCTGGAATAGTCAATCCAAACACTTCTTACGAAAAAAATTTTAAGCAAACTACCAGTAGGTTGAGAGAAAGACTGAAAAAATCAAACCAACACAGCTATAACAAAGCAGATGAAGAATCAGGGTCTTCAATTCATAACCTCAATAAAGTCTGAGTCTGTGCAACTGACCTCCTGAATAAATGCTCAATCAAATGGCATAAGCCAAAATATCACCTGTGGCACTTAATAAATAGCGAAGAACTAATCTAATGGAATTGACATGCTCCATCTTGAAAGTGCATCTAGGCCCCTAAATTGGTTTTGGTTAATTAATGACAAACGATTAAAAGGACTAATGTCTTCAATGAGCTTGTGAACAGGTAAAAGATTAAATGTGAGATCTTCTACATGCGAAGGACACCCTCAAACGAATTCAAGCGAGTAAAACGGCTTTGTAATCTTATTCTTTCTATGCTTTGTGTCGTAGGAATGCCGTACTATTAAGAGGGATGCATCGTAGATGATCTAGGGTAGTCTCTATGCTCAGATGAATGTTACTTTAAATCTTATTGAGACCCTAAGTCATCGCGCATGCACCGGAATGTGTTTTTATCTAAGTTCAAGTCGGACATTCCGATATTACATCGGAAGTTCCGATGTGACCGGACATTCCGATGTGCATGCTTGCTTCAGTCCGATGCGTAGAAGATGTATCGGAAGTTCCGATGTATATATCGGACAGTCCGATATGGACTTAGAAGCATTTTGTCAAGGGCTTTTCTGGGAACATCGGAAGTTCCGATGTTGACATCGGAAGTTCCGATGCATCTTGTTTGACAGTTGAAGTGCGCTCGAGTTCTGATTATTTGTACATATCGGACATTCCGATGTTGATATCGGAAGTTCCGATATGCAAATTGAGTGGGTGTATAACGGCTAGTTTTTGCAAGAAACTATAAATACCCCACCCCTCTCTCATTTGAGGGTTACACACTCTATTTGGCAGAACTTTAGTGCACCTTGAGCCCTCTCTAGTCTACTTTTGAGCCCTCCTCTTTGATCTTAGGGATCATCCAAGGAGTGAGGACTAGAAGTGAGATTTGGAGCTAGAGTGAAAAGCAAGTGTCTTTCATCTTGAGCATTAGAGTGTTCCTCCAAGATCAATCAACGTGCATTTGTTACTCTTGGAGGTTGAAGGACTCCTAGATGGCTAGGCGTCGATCACGAGCTCCCAAGGATTGTGGGTCGCCGTGAGAAGTTTGTGAAGGCCGGCTCCGCCTCTGAAAGGAAAGGAACCAATAGTGGAACCAAGCCTGAAGTGTGACCGAGGTTTGGGAGGAAAGGGTTGGAAAAGACCCGGCTCTTTGGAGCCTCCTCAACAAAGACGTAGGATTCCCTCAAGAATCCGAACTCCGGGATCAATTCCGTGTCTTCTTTTTCATTTTGCTTTAGCTTGTCTCCTTATTGTTTTTGATCCAACCTTCTTATACTGTCTCTCAAGATTATTACTTTCAGTTGTTAATTGTCCGGGTCAAAAGTCGATCGGACATTCCGAACTGGTATCGGAAGTTCCGATCCAACACCGGAAGTTCCGATACTCTTTCCGCTGCGACAAATTTAGTTTAAATTTTAAACTGCCTATTCACCCCCCCTCTAGGCAACTTTCTCATCTTTTCACATCTGGAACAATAAATTTAGCAACAAAAAAAACACTCATTGAAAGAGCAAATTGCACGTTTAGTCATCACGTACGAAAAACTAACTACTGAAATTCCATGACATAGTCGAAACTGCTAAAAAAATGTCAATACGAAGAAAGATTCTCGTGCCATCAATGGAGTATAACTTGCAATAGACCCTCATATCGAGCAAAGACAACAAAACAACATTGTAGTATCCATGCAGAAACAAACTCCTTTTTGCAGTTCAAACCTTCATCTTGAATGGATATTGGAGCAAAACCTTCACTAGTAAAACTCCAAAAAGTATAATGCTACCAACAGGGTGCATAAAATTTCAAAATAATGTTGCTAAAACCTTCATGATGGTCAACATATCCAAACGGTGAATAAAACACCAAATTAACAGTGACGAAACACCAAAGTAGCGGTGATGAAACACCATATCAATTATCTCCTCAACTGACATTTTTTCCCTCCAAAGTAGACGATGAAACGCCAAAGAAACCCATGATGAAACGTCGAATAAACAACCAATGATTAGCAGACGATGAAACATCAAAGAAAATGGTCAATGATTAATCCTGCATGAAATACAATGAAATTTGCCAATAATATGTATAAAAGTCTGAATTGCAATGATGAAATTCTCCAATAATATGCATAAAGCCTAAATAGTGATGAAATCCGCCAATGATAGGCATAACAGCCTGAAACTGGAGACGAGAAGCCGAAGCTGAAAAACCGAAGCTACTAAGAAGCCGAAGCCAATGGAACCCATCCGGAATCAAATCCAACTTTGAGATTTGTTTGAGGTTCGGACTGACAAAAACCAATCGAGTCTTTTTTTTTCATGGGTAGTCTCGGTCATAGGTGAAGAAGGCACAAGTGACTGAAAGTGCTTGGTCGGGAGGTAGGAGGAGGTGGGGTGCCGTGGAGGGCTGGTTGGAGGGCCGATGTGGGCCCCAGAGGTGGGTGTGCAGAGCACCTGAAGGCGGGTGGCTGGAGGGGGCCAACCTGAGGTGGGCTGATTGAATGTGAGGACACACGGCGGAGGCAGGCAACCGAACACTAGAGAGACGGTGGATGAACCTGGCCATCGGCCAAATGCAGGAGCGACCGAGGCGGGAGTGGCCAGCAGCGGCGAACAAGCGAAGCAGCTGTGAAGCCTAGAGGCAGGGCTGGTTGGTGCGCCCGGAGCGGCACGATGGTCGCGGGAGCCAATGCGGCAAGCTACCACGGAGCTCGGAGGCGAGGCTGACCGGTGTGACCGTAGAGCGCAGATGGAGGTCGGGGCGGAGGTTGGACGCTGTGGGCTGAATGGTGGAGAGCGCACCGATAGCTTGGAGGTAGTAGTCCGAGGTGGGTTGGTGCGCGTGGCTAGCACGAAGGTGGTTGGTTGGGCGCGAAGGCGGTGTTTGGCAGTGTAGGCCGGTGACTAAGGGCGTGTGACCGCCACAGATCGGAGTGGAGGCCGCGGCACGGAGACGGAGCTACGACGATCGAAGGCGGGCGTCTGCCAGGACGGCCGGCGTGAAGGCGGGCCCGACGAGTGCTGCGTGGGCTGGGGGAGCCAGAAGGAGGCAGTGGCGCTCGAGCATCAACGAAGTTGAAGAGATGTGGGATTGGTGGCCCACACGGAAGCCAAGGAGATGACGCGTGTCAACTAAGAGGACGGTGGCCGCTCGAGGAGCCGGGCGACGAGGAGCTGGTCGGCTGCTTGATAGGGCAGGAGGCCAAAGTGGATGTGAGGCACATGGTGTTGCTGTGCGGGTGCTGCCCCAGGAGTCTCCTTCTCCCGGGGCAGTGGTTTAGATCAAAACCTTAGGTTTAGGGTTTGGATCGCATACGCACAAATCGCACAAAAGTGGAATACAAGATTTACGTGAAAACCCTTGCGAGAAAAAAACCACAGAAGACAAAGATGCACTATTTTGGTTTAATGTACATGTACACAGTGGTTGGCTTTATATAGCCAAAAGAGTCCTAGTTGTAGAAGACTTAGACTAATAACTTATTTGGATATAACCAAAAGATATGGTAAGTTAAGATATTTTAGTTATCTCGGACAATATTCGAGCCGGACTAGATGCCTGTTCTAGCGAGGACTAGTCGAACCAGCGGCTGCAAACGGTAGTCGCAGATTCATCTCCAGTGGTGGCACAACAAATCAGAGAAGCCACGTCCTAAGCAACAGCAGCAGGAGACGCTCTGTGCGGCGATAGAAAAGGGGGCCTTGGTCTGCAACGGCAATCAACGAAAGAAAAGAAAAAACACAGGTGGGCGCAAGTTCCACATGGTAGATCGCGACTCGCAAGCAATGCGTACAGGACGGAAGAACGAAGCAAGGCGTCACAAAGGGCAGCGTCCCACATGACATAGAGAGTCATGCGGCTATAAAGCAATGGCAGTACAAGGCACTAATGTCTCCTGGTAGACTGCAAAGAAAGAGGCAAAGGCATCTCGCAGTATAGCTCGCAAGGCAACAAGAGACCCCTCCCGCACCAGTACTGTAGCAAGAAGTACACCGGCTACTATAGCAAAAAGAGGCTCTGTGTTGCGCAAGAACAGAAGAAAGCACATAGGCTACTCATCCTATAGCACCTTGAAGTTCTGTAGCTACAGTACTCTGTGGTATTAATTCCGCGTGGCAAGTTTAAAGTATGATGTTCTACTTATGGATTGAGACATAAGATTTTCTCTTTGGTAAGTCAAGATGCGAGTTGTTCTTGCATAGTTTGATTTGGATGATGCTCTTTTGGGATTGACAAGATGCCAACAGTATGGACCCTTGAGGAGAAGAAACACAAAGATCGTAAGGCCTTATCTCAGATTCATCTTCATCTATCAAATAATATTCCGCATGAGGTTTTGAAGGAGAAGACCACCACCGCATTATGATTGAAGCTAGAGCAGATTTGCATAACCAAAGATCTGACCAGTAAGATGCATTTGAAGCAGAAGCTTTATTCACACAAGATGGCGGAAAGGCGGGTCGTTATTGAACCACCTAATAGTATTCAAAGAAGTAGTCTTGGATCTCAAGTACATGAAGGTAAAATATAATGATGAAGATTTAGGTCTTATTATTTTATGCTTGTTGTCTAGTTCATACTCTACATTTGAAGATACAATTCTATATAGCCGAGATACTCTTACACTTAATGAAGTGTATGAAGCACTATATGTGAAAGAAAAGATGGAACTCATGGTTACGAATGAAAATTCAAGTTCTCATGTAGAAGGCCTGATTGTCCGTGGGAGACAACAGGAGAGGAGTTCAAACGGCAAATCAAAAGGCAAAAGCCCGAAAAGAAATCACAAAGGCAAATCAAAATCCAAAGGAAGGTATAAGTCATGCAAGTATTGCAAGAAATATGGACACGATATATCTGAATGCTGTTGGGTAAAGAAAAAAGAGAAAAGGAATAACAATTTCAAAATGGATCAACAAGAGGATGAAGCTAAAGCCACCATTGTTACTAAGAAAGATTTTGATGATGATGTTCTCGTTGCCTTTGTTGGTGATTCCAAAACTGGCGGCGAGTGGATTCTTGATTCAGCTTGCACTTTCCACATGAGCCCGAACCACGAGTGGTTCATTGACTATGAAGTTGTGCCAAGTGGATCCATGTTGATGGGTGATAATACACTATGCAAGATTGCAGGTATTGGTTATGTACAGATCAAGATGTTTGATGACATTGTCAGAACTTTATCGGATGTTCGACACATCCCAAATTTAAAGAGAAGTCTTATCTCGTCAAGTACTCTTTATGCTAAAGGGTACAAATATTCAGACAGAGGTGGAGTTCTGAAGGTCTCCAAAGGTTCTCTTGCTGTGATGAAGGGTGATATGAAGGCTGCCAACGTATATCATATGCGAGGCACTATAATTTTAGGTAATGCTGCTATTCCATCAAACAAATCATCTGATTCTGATACTACTAATCTTCGGCATATGCATCTAGGGCGTATGAGTGAAATTGACATGATGGAGTTATGCAAAAGTGGTCTTCTTGACGATCAAAGCATCAACAAGTTAAAGTTTTGTGAACACTATATCTTCGGTAAGCAAAAGAGGGTGAAATTCAGTACTGCAACTCACTTTGCAAAAGGCATATTGGATTATGTTCACTCTGATTTGTGGGGAGAATCCCACGATCTCTCGCTTGAGGTGCTAGCTACATGTTGATTATCATTGTTGATTACTTAAGAAAAGTTTAACCATATTTCGTAAATCATATATCAGATGTGTGCACGACATTCAAGGAGTGGAAGATTATGATTGAAAAATAAACTGGTAAGCATGTAAAGAAGCTTCGTACTGACAATGGCTTGAAGTTCTGTTCTAAAGAATTTAAAACTTTATGCAGATCAAAAGGTATTGTGAGACATTAAACTATTCCTTATACTACTCAACAAAATGGTGTGACCGAACGCATAAACAGAACTATCATGAAGAAGGTGTTGCATGTTATCTAACTCCGGCTTATCTAAGAGTTATTGGGCTGAAGCCACTTCTACTGTTTGTTATTTAATCAATTGGTCACCAAACTTGGCAATTGATAAGAAGACTCCAATTGAGGTATGGTTTGGTTCTCTAGCAGATTATTCAATTTTGAAAATATTTGGCTGTCCTACTTATGTTCATGCTAATAATGATAAATTGGAGCCTAGAGAAGTTAAGTGCATTTTTTTTGTTATAAGTTTGGTGTGAAAGGGTATAAATTGTGAAATCTTGAAACTAGAAAGGTGGTTATTAGCAGAAATATTATTTTTGATGAATCTGCTATGTTGCATGATAAATGATCTATTAATGTTCCCGCTGAGGAGTAGCAGAAATCTAGCGTGTAGGTGGAGCATATTATTGATTTAGAATCTACATCAGAAGCCAAAAAGGAAAACATATAGGATGTTCCTATTATTACACAACCAACACAATATTCTATTGTAGCTGATAGGCCTAAGAGAAATATTCAAGCACACAAGAGGTTGATTGAAGAAGCCAATATTGTGGCTTATTGTTTGAATGTGGTAGAAGAAATTGAAGGCACTGCTGAACCTTCAACTTATTCAGATGCTATCTCTTCTGGTGATTCAAAAAGATGGATGGCTGCCATGCATGATGAGATGCAATCTCTTGAGAAAAATGACACTTGGGAGTTGATCAAAATTACCAATTGAGAAGAAGACTATACGCTACAAATGGATCTTTAAAAAGAAAGAAGACGTATTTTCAACCGAAGAGGTTAGGTATAAGGCAAGACTTGTTGCTAAAGGATATAGCCAAATTCCAGGTATTAATTTCATAGATGTCTTTCCCCAGTTGTGAAGCATCATGAGCAGTACTAGGAGGGGTGCCAGGTATGCCCTGGCACCCCCCAAAATTTTGAAAAGTGGTATAATATCATCTCTTCAATGGACAAAATTTATTGAATGAATTTGTTTCGATTTTGGTTATTTATGATTTTTAAGACCTTATAACTATTTATATTATGCTTTTAGAAAATTTCAAATATACGTGTTGGATTTATGATATTACGAAATAATTGTAAAAGGCTAGAGAGTTATATGTGTGAAGTGTGCACCCCAACAAAAAATTCTAGTTCCGCCACTGTGAAGCATAATTCTATTCACACTTTACTCAGTATCGTAGCTATGCATAATTATGAACTTGAACAATTGGACGTGAAAACTGCGTTCTTACATGGGTAATTAGAAGAATATATTTATATGAAGTAGCCAGAAGGTTTCATCATTCTGGGAAAGGAGAATTTTGCTTACAAATTAAAGAAATCTCTTTGTGGTTTGAAGCAATCACATAGACATTGGTATAAGAGATTTGACTCCTTTATGATCTCTCAGAGTTTTAAGAGATCAGATTATGATAATTGTGTCTATTTAAAGATTGTTAACGGTTTAGCTATTTATTTGCTCCTATATGTTGATGATATGCTGATTGCTGCAAAAGACAAGGCAAAAATTTTAAAATTGAAGGCATAATTAAGCACTGAATTTGAGATGAAGAATCTAGGTGCAGCAAAGAAGATTCTTGGTATGAAAAATTATACCTAAGTCAGAAAGGGTATATTGATAAAGTCCTTCTCGTTTCAACATGCATAACGTGCCAAACAGATGAGTACTCTATTAGTTGCACATTTCAGATTATCTTCAGCATCATGCCCACAATTAGATGATGAAATTGGGTACATGTCTAGGGTTCCATATGTCAGTGCAGTTAGTTCACTTATGTATGCCATGGCATGTTCTCGCCCTGACTTATCTCAATCATTGAGTGTTGTTAGTAGATACATAGCTAATCCTGGCAAAGGGCATTATAAAATAGTACAGTGGATTTTCAGATATTTGCGGGGCACTTCTAATGCTTGTTTACAGTTTGGAAAACTAGAGATGGACTAGTGGGTTATGTAGATTCAGATTTTGTTGGAGATTTGGATAAGGGAAGATCTCTTATTGGTTATGTATTCACTATTGGAGGGTGTATCGTTAGCTGAAAAGCAAGTCTGCAAGCTACCATTGCCTTTTCTACTACATAAGCTGAGTATATGGCTATTTCTGAAGCTTGCAAAAAAGCCGTTTTGCTGAGATGTTTGTTTACTAAGCTTTGTGGAAGTACATCTTGCACTACAATATTCTGTGACAGTTAGAGTGCTATTTACCTTACAAAAGTTCAGATGTTCCACAAGAGAACAAAGCACATTGATGTCATATATCATTATATTCAAGGTATCATTGCTCAAGGTAACATTAAAGTCAGCAAGACAAGTACACATTATAATCCAGCAGATATATTGACAAAGCTAGTTCCAACTGCTAAGTTGAGCTTTGCTTAGACTTAGTTGGTATCACTCAGCAGTTCTTTGGGGAAAAAAAATTGTTTCGAGGAGAGTCACATTATATTTTGGTTACAAAAGGAATTCGTCTCAAGATGAAAATTGTTAAGTTTGAGTATGATACGAATTGATTTCCTATTTTATCTCTAATATATCATTATAAATATAACCCTGTAGCTTAGGACAAAAGCAAGAGCTTTATTGTAAACATCTCCTCGTATAGTGATCGCCTTCGTGCGTCATGGTTTTTTTCCACAAGAGTTTTTCACATAATAATTCGTGCCTCCTGTTTCCTATTTTCTACGCATTATTTGCAGCACAATGTGTGCCAAAATGTGGGGTTACTACAAATTGTCAACGATTTAGCTGCTCGCTAATTGGCTAACTTTTGACCGAAATTAATTAGAATGCCAATGCGGAGGGAACCTTAAAAAAAAAAATATCTTGACAGCAAACCAATCAGATGCTATATTTGGGACCAGGTTTTCCAAATTTTGGCAATCATAGGATTCAATTGCATGCTCATCGGTTAACCAGGTTACACGTCCTGAGACAAGCTAAGCTATGCTGAGCCGACCATGCCACTGAAACAATGGCTGTGGAGATGCTCACTTACATGCCAATTGCATGCTCGGTTAACCAGGTTACTCGTTCCTCTTAGTAAACTCTGCAAAACCATTGTGTAATTTTCATTCCTGAGTATCAAAGCACTGGGAAGGTCATCATTCAACATGGTTGGTTTTCTCAAAACATGAAAAACATCGAGACAGCACACAATTTTGGTACCATAAGAACCTTATATAATTTACTATTATACAGTAGTAGTAATTTCAATTATTACATCCTTAGATTCTTGCTTCAGCCCATTAACCTAGTACTAGCAGAACAAGCATCTGATACTAGCAACATAACAAAAAGCATCCCTCTCATTCCTCGATATAGACCGAGCTATTCAGGAGTCACAGACCCATAATAACAACATAGAGCATAAAAGTAAAGGGGTGTGCTCATACTTTCAAGTATAATAGATTGCGGGATAAGCAAGTTCTTCGTCCTCATACTACATTAAAGTAAACCAAGCAATTCTGGAAACCCGATCGCTTTCCGTCAATGTGCAGAGCTCCTGGGCTGGCTGAAGGATCCACCTGCATAGAGCATCTGATATACAGGTCGAATTCTCACAGTCAGAACTATGCTCAGCAATGTACCCAAGCTAGCCATGCCAGCTAAAACACAAAATGTAAGTCTGAAACAATTAGGGCCATGGCATGCAATGTCAGAGTCCATCGTTGTGGCATGCTGTTTCTCCACTTCACTATCGTAAACATACCCTGCAAGACTATTAAACAAGAGTGCGCCAAGTGGATTCCCCAACGAGATGAAATTAAATATCTTTCCAAAATGCTTCAACCCAAACAGCTCCGATGAAGTCGACACCATCACCGAGAATTGGACACCAAAACATATGCCAAGTAAAGCAACAGAGACAAGAAGTGTGGCATGGCGACCCAATGCAAAGAGCAGGTATGTAAATATCATCACCACTTGGGCGCAAGTAATCAATACTGTCCGTGGAACTGTCCTCGTCCTGCAAAAGAAGCTTGGTAAAGTAAGTACAGAATGGCCATATCAAAATTGAAATTTAAATGAAGGCATTTCAACCATACATCCAAACAAGAAAGTTGTTGGTAAAATATTTATAAACAGCTGGGTCTGAGGACCTTCCCTACTGATTATGTTCTAAAAATGAGAATATTGTCAACTCATTATTTATTGGCTAACAATTTGAAACTGAATGGAGGCCTTCAATAATTCGATCAGGGAAACAGTTGAGTCATAATATATGGCAGGTATAACCTTTTTTGTTTTTTAAAGAACCATCGGTAAGCTAGCTACCAGGTATTTCACGGTAGGCCAAAATCTCCATAAAATTGACAGAACTATATAAGCCAACTGGTGCTTGGACTGGTAGGTGAAGGATCCATTTTATAACTTTATTAAACTACTCATTCGAAAGAACAATGCAATTAAGTAAAACAACTTATTCCTTTACCTGACAAGGTACTCAGAAACAGCACCACCTCCTAAACGGCCAAAAAAGTTGCAGAAACTGAAGAGAGAGAGCAAGATAGTTGTGTCGACAGCACCTGCTGCAATTCCAACTTGTGCTAGATTATTGAGAACAGTGACTCCAGATCCAACCCCAATAAAATACACTACAAAGAGAAGCCAAAAATCTGCCTTCAGCAGGGCTTCACGAAACCTGAAATCCTCTCCCCTTTTTGGTCCTCTCCTCTTCTGCTTTACAGCTCCTTCACCCTCAGCTAAGAGAATATCGATATCTGTGGCATCATGATCTTCTAGATTACCAAGGTTTGATCCTGAGGAAAAAGGCAGAAATGGTTCTGTACAATCGTGATCAGTGGTAGGAGAGCCGTCTGATGAATCCAATGGGCCTTTTCTTCGGTTACTTGGGAACAATGTCATTTTCAAGGGTATTGCAAGTGGCGCCAAAAGGAGAATGATCATAATCGCAAGCAGAGAATAGTTCAAAGCATCAGCAAGAGTTACGACATGATCTAATATCGTGGCCGCAACAAGGTAAACCCCAAGAAGGACACTTGCGATTTGTGTGAACAGAAAATGGACTTGCTCTGAAGAATTCTCCACCAGAGAGGGTTCACAAGGCCGAACAAAGTACATCGTCAGAAGGCAGACAGTAGGAACTCCCAGAGTTAGAAAAAGCAAAAGGTTTGCGGATGAACCATGAAGTACTCCAGTGTATATTTCAGTGTAGACAGCAGCGCTTAAGCCAGAGTACCCTTTAAGAATGCCAGCAACAGCACCTCTGCTGAGTGGGAAGTTCCTCATGTTGGTTACCAAAACGGCAGTCCCCAACCATGCACCACCATTTGCAGCAAGGCATAACGCAAACCAAATCTGTAATATGGCAGTACGATTACTAAGTCAATTTACAATATCCGATAAAAGTAAATATTGCTACCAAAAGGAGCTAGCAAAGATTACTAAGAAAACCTGCCCCCACCCAGATCCCGGGGGTTAGAATCGACAAGTACAAAAAGCACGAACTAGATCAAAACGAAAAGAGGAACAAGAGACACAGATTTAACATAGAAAACCCTTACGGGAAAAACCACGGGCACCGGCCAGCAAAATCTCACTATTTCCTTAAGTATTACAAAATTTAAGGAATTACAATCTCTTTTATCCATTTTCTGCGGCTTACAAGAAGGTATATATGGTGGCGACTTAAGATCCTACTCAAAAATAAATCCATAACGATACGTACCGCGGGGGACTCTGGCCCCCACACCCCCCCAAGCGTCCCCGACGGAGCGACTTGATGGGCTAGTCTGGACTCCGCTCGGGCCCAAGCGTCCCTGACGGAGCGACTTGACTCGGCCTTTTGAATTTTGATCATATATCAACACCGGGGAAAAGTAAAACTCCTCAATACGTGCATATTGTCGGCAAATGAAGCCAAAGGCTGCATTTTTTTTTAACCCAAAATGTGATCAAAACTTGTTTGCTAGCGTTGGGTATGTCAATCTCCTTCCGCTGTTTCCTTTTGTTTTCTGCGATCTTAGAAAGGGACATTTGTTTACCGGGAACAGGTTCCTCTCTTATCTTACTTCAGGAGATGCCACCTAGAACCAAGCCAAAGTGACCACTTGGCACAAAAGAATGCCTTTCCCCTAAAATTACACTATGATACAGTAGAGCAATTAAAGTCCTATTCCACAACCTAATTCTAATGTGTATCGCAACTTTTTAACAAAAAGGGATCTTAAACAAATTGGCCTGAGAACTGATCAGGAAAGCAAGAGAATCGATGCGGAGAGCTCACTAGCCAGTAGGGCAGCGCCGGCGCGGCGCCGGAGACGGTGAGCCAGGCGGTGCCGTACCCGACGAGGCACGCGGCGGCGCCTATGAGGAGCAGCAGCGCGGGGTGGAGCCGGTTGCAGAGGACCCCCGGGAGCAGCCCGAGGCTATCCCCAACGTCGCAGGCGACCCCGAGCAGCAAGAGGCGGCGCTGGTCGGCGCCGAGCACGACCTTGAGCGCGTGCGAGTAGAGCGCGAAGGTGGAGCTGGCGCCCCCCGCCACCTGCACCCACACCGCCGCCCCCAGCCCCACCCACGGTGGCCGGCTCCCCGCCTTCACCGCCGCCCCCCGCATCTCAACCACTCCGCGCGCCCAATCTGCTGCGGCGGGATCTGACGCTGGTACTGTAGGGAAAAGGGAAGGAAGCTCTGCGGGGTCGCGAGTTTGTGAGAGATTGCCTCGCTAGTTAAGGGGTGGTGGGTGGGACGTTTAGTTCGGGGTTTAGGAGTTAGGACAGCGTACGTGGCCGTGCAAGGAAGGAGGAAGATGCCGGAAGGGAAGCGTAAAAAAGGCAAGGATTCGATGACGACGGTCTGTAGCATCGGCCGGCTGGGCAACGTGCCGACGAAAAAAAATCAATGACGAAGAAAACAATCTGGCGCATATAATCTCTACTATTCTAAGGCGTATCTGATGGTATAGATGGCGGTATGCATAATGTAGCTCCACATCATCTACAGACAAAGACTAAAAATAATTCATCTGATAGATCGTCTATAGAGTTGTATCGTAGTGGTTTCTCATTTAATTAACAGATCGTCTATACATCTGATACCTAAATGTAAAGTTGTCTATATGTTCGTCTATTAAATAGTAGGCAATGATCTCCTTCTTCTCTCTCCTCCACATCATTTAAAATCCTACGTGTCATCTCTTATAGACAGCTAAATATAACCATTGTACATGCCCTAAAGCAGCACTTGGTGGCAGTGGTCTGTTCTTCACATGTCATTAATTACCGTTTAATTGCCCTGCTTAATTGCTCTACGCAAGAAACGAAGCGTTGCTTTAATTAGCTTGACTTCGCAAGAAAGCGGCGTTAAAGATAGATGTTTGATTTTGTGAAATAATTTTTTTTTAATCTTTATTTTTCGTTATCAATTTTGTTTTTCGTAGCAACGCACGGGCATGTAACTAGTATACCTTAACTCTTAAGCTGGAAGAGATTCCACGAGCCTAACGTGCCACGTCATTAAATTCGCGAAAAACACCCAACGAATTCCCAATTATGTTTATTCTTGATGCCATTTCTGGAGTCGCACGCAAACATTATGGCAAATACTAAATTCTTTTCGCAATATCAGTCCAACCTTACGTTTCGGTTCGGTTCTCGAATGCCATGCCAGAACAAATTTCTGTTCCATTCGAGAATTTCCATTGGTTTTTAACTTTGAGATGCAGCGTATGGTGATGACAAACTCGTCGAATTAACCAGCGCCAGCCGTGTTCGTAAAACATATAGATTGGGACTCTCCTTCGTTAAACAATACAAATTTCACTGGAAAACAGTAAACCTGCCCGTAAACGCTGACACTTTTGGTGAATCAGAGAGAAGCCACTCCACTACCGTATTGTTCTTGCTTGCCGGGCGACCCTACCGCCCACCTGGCCCCACCTGTCCGCCACGAAACCAGCACAAGCAGAATCACATCAGTTGTATTAGCGTCAGGGGAGAACGGAAGCTTCGTCAGAATGAAATTGCAAATAAGAGAGCGTGACAAGTAACATATATCAATAGCTTTCACGATAAAAAAAATTTATCTCTACTATAAAGCAACAGTTGGTGGCAGTGGTGAGTTCTACCCACGTCATTAATTGCCCTGCTTAATTGCCCTACTTAATTGCCCTGCTTAATTGCCCTACGTAAAAAACGAAGCGTTGCTTTAATTAGCCGCCGCAAGAAAGCAGCGTTAAAGATAGATGTTTGATCTTGTGAAATAATTTTTTTATTTTTTAATCTTTATTTTTCGTTATCAATTTTGTTTTTCGTAGCAATGCACGGGCATGTAACTAGTAAATTTAATTCGGTGGAAACTAAACACACACAGAAATGTGTAAGTGGAACGGTGGAGGGCTTCTGTAGACTGCAAGTACAAAAATAAACAACCCCTTGAAACGCTTGAACAAATCCAAATTCCAAATCCCCTACATTACGAAAATACAACACCGACTAAAGCGGAAGTTGGTCGCCACCATCGCGTTGGACTCCTCCCCATCCCTCCCGGCCCCCTGCCCTCGCCGGAGAGCCCGCCACAGCCACAGCCGCCGCCACTTCCAGAGGAGGCCATGGCGGGGAGGTATGATCGCAACCCCTTCTAGGAGGATGACGGCAACCCCTTCACGGTGAGTTTAGTACTAGTTCATATGGTCTATTCGTAGTACAAAAGGGTACTTACAAAGAGTTTAAAACATGATTTTCGCGGTTTCGTGACAAGGTCCAAAAAACGCTACAGCAGTTATCATGGAAGCTATATTTCACCGTGTTTCCAGTATTAAAAAATTAAATATGTACATAATATAAATCACCTTTAAACAAATTATTAAACCATGGTACTTTAGAAGGTATTAATATTTTTATTATAATAACAATAATATGACTCAAGTCCGGAATCAACAAATATGCTAATACATATCAAAGATCATGAATGATAACTATATCGTAATGTTCTTAACAACAGGTACTTAATCACTAAAAAATATAAATGTTGAATTATTAAAAAAAGGGCGAGATGAGGTCTTTCAATAGATTTTCTCATAGTTCAGGTTCATGAGAGATGCATTTGAGCATTCTAGTAATATTGAATTTCAAAATAGACTCAATGTTTTGATCAATGGATACTTATGTAGAATAGCGGGGCTATTGCTAACTATAAGCTATGGCATAGCGAAGCTATATAGTACTTGTAGCTAATATAGCGGAACATTAGCCTATAGCTTCGCGTTTAGAGTCCAAAATAACTATAGTGTGCTATTTAGAACACTAGCACTTACTGATCGCTTATATTTTCTCTCTTGTTAGATTAATATAAGAATTTCTATCTATTTTCTCTTTTTTTTGAATTAATATCTATTTTCTCTTTTTTCGAATTAATGCGATAATTTCTAGCATTTTTACCTCTTACGATTAATGTAGAGACTTAGAGGAGAACCTCCAATTAGTATAGATATATAGATTTGTAACTATGTCCGAGTACATGCTCCAAATATTTTGTCTTGGATCAGAAAGATGCTTAGATGGATACCTAACCTTCTCAAATTATCTAAACATCTGTAACAATAGTTGTTTTCATTGGAGATTGTGGCTGTTGTACAGATGGTTAGTATTCGATGTCTCTCTAAGCGTCTTTCTAATCCCCTCTGCTTGCACATGGGCTTTTGGCGGGCCTAGCCGGCGCGGCGGTCGATGGAAGATTCGTACGGGTGATGGGCTGACCGAGCAATGTAACGATGAAGCGCGAATGTGAGTGAGATGGACAGAAGTAAATTAAGGAGTCGAAAGAGTCCCTACTCCCTACTTAGCCAATCTTAACTATTATAAGAATGAGTCGGTGGTGATGGTGAGTCTGCCAGGCTGTTCTTGGACCATAACAGTAAGGGCCCAAGGCCCAGTAGGTGAGTCACTATTGCCTTGCTAACCTATAGTTATAAATCTGCAGTACAACTCAATATAGATGATTTGATTTATTTACTAGCTTACAAAGATATATTTTGCTTGATATGTGTGTTACAGAAAATTGATTTATTGTATGGTTTAGAATCCTGCATTATAATTATGTATTATTCTCTTTTGAAATTCCGTTGTAACGTACGGGCATCTTACTAGTTAATATTAATACTACGGTAGAGGACGGGCTGTAGCCCAGTTGGTTCAGGAGCAGGATGGCGCATACATACATACATACACGTTTAGTGGAACATGACATATATACATGTATATATGAGTTATGTACGTCTTGTACCGTTAAAAAAAATTAATACTATGGTACCTACATGGAAGTAACCAGTACTCGATTTTAGTGCCAATGAGATCCACCAACTAGTGAGCTCTGGCTAATGATTGTGAAAGATCGAGCGCAACCAGTTGGTGCAAACTAATATAAAAACCTATTTTTCTTCTATTTTTATTAATTATGGAAATTAATAAAATAATGATTAAATTCAAAGAATCAAGCAAACTAAAAAGCAATTATACGTAAACTTAAAAAACAACAATTAGTAGATCGGAATACATGCTGATTTATTCCTAACATTAGGAATGCAGAACACATACAATGATCCCTTTATATAAAACACAATTCTCAAATATTCTCTTAAATTTAGATCGGAATCCATACTCATCGATTTATTCCTAAAATTAGGAATACGAAACACGTACAATGATCCCTTTACATAAAACACAATCCTTAAATATTCTTTTAAATTTTACTCTTTTTTTCTTCTTCTTATCTTTTTTTCCTTCTTGTTTTCTCTGTTTTTCATGTGCAGCCAGGAACTTCTGCTGCCGCCAGCTTGAAGCACCTGCTGATGCTATCGGGCCGGCGTCAAATAATTTCAAAACAATTTTTGGTTCGTTTTAGTTTGGTACGGATTAATTGACCAACTGTATAGCAATTAACAAAGACAAGGTAAATATTCAGCTTGCATCAGGGGCGGATCCAGGCTCCGGGCAGAGTAGGCTGTAGCCCGGGGCCTGGTACCGAAAGCCTACTAAAATTTTACGAAAAATCATTAAAAAATCATTGAAAACAGATATTTAATCTAAGATCAGCTGGTCCAGCCCGGGGTTTGGGTCTGGACTAGCTCCGCCCCTGGCTTGCATAATTCTACAACCTGTGCATGCGATCTCCTAAGCGCGAAAACGATAGTTCCCTCTGATCATAAAAGAGTGATATTTTGAGCATTAACATAGTACTCAAAACACAACTTAGATCACTAATTTCTATTGTAATATATTTATAAACCCCAATAAAATGGTAACATTATGAAAATATTTATCGAGATGAATCTACATATGTTGTTTTCATGTGTTCAATCTAAATACTCAGAGAAATTTTGATTGCTAAAGTTTAGGACATTTGACCTCATGTATCCCAAAACGTCGTTCTTTTGTCTAGAGGGAGTATAAACAAGATGAGAGCTTAGCTTATTAGCTCATCAACAAATTTGATTAAAAAAACCAGTACCATCATTTGCATACAGTTTCTTCAATACATGTTTGTATCTTCCTACATGATCCTCTTCATAATTATTTTTTGCTCACCTCGATCTGTGGCCACTCGCCAATTGAGAAGTTAAACCTTATTATAAGGAGATGTGCTTCTATACTTTTTTTAAAAAAAAAAACTTGTATAAATATTAAACCATAAATAAATAGTATATAGTGATTACTTACCTCTTCGTTTACTTTAAAATCTGTACAAATTATATCGGAAGAACAAGCATAGAAGCACTGCTCTACTATAACTTCGAATAACTTCTTCCTCCACACTAGCCAGCCTATCCCCCATTCATAAACCTTAAACTAACATTTTTCACGATCTTAAATTATCTCATGCAATCTTCTAAACATCTTCAATAACTCGATGGCATCAAAGAAGCATGGCTCGTGGGGAAGGGAAGACAACTCGTTGGACTACATTATCGGAGTGTCAAATGTCAGTAGACAGGGATGGGAATTGGTAGGAGCTGGCAATCGACAGGGGAAGCAGAAGAGAACCGGTCCCTGCAGTAAATGGGTACTAGGATCGCAGTGGATGTAACTCGGATTTTATTGCAAAGCTGGAATTGTCTCGACTGTTGATGTGTGAGTAGATCGTCCGCATGTATTCTCTCAGTATTTCAATCTTCAGTTGAACCGAATTGGTGAATGGAACTCAGTAGCAACTAAGCGTCACCAATGCGAAGCACCAAGCAGGGGCGGTCCAACTCCCCCGTCCAATACCTTCTGCTGGCTGTCGGATGAGGATCTGACGGTCAGGAACAGATCTAGTACAAAATTTTGTTATTTCTGTATACCTGCATGTAAATTCGAATTTTTTTTAAAAAATATTAATATTATCTAATATACATCATATTCAATATATTATTTTTATATTTTTTAGCTTAATATTTTTTATTTAAAAAGTGTTCTAAAGTATAAACTGAACCAAAAATTTTCATAAAAAAAATAAGAAAATAATATATGTTCAATCTGGTGTGTATTAGATAATATTAATATTTTTTTTAAAAAAAATTCCGAATTTATACGCAGTATACAAAAATAACAAAATTCCGCACTAGATCTGTTTCTAGCCGTCGGATCCTCGTCCGGCGGCCAAGGGCATTGGACGGGGGACCGCCCCTGCTCGGTGCGAAGCAATGCTCCATGCTGGACACTGTGACGCTATGATCATTGCAAATGGCCGTCTTCAATATGTTACACGGATAAAGCAGCTAATTTCGTGCCCACATGCAGCTAGACAAGGAACTAAATTCAACTGCCAGCACGCCTGATTCACGCTTCATGTATCGTGATTGGAAAACACTCAAGTGGCCAAGATTCTTCAGCATCGCGATCGATCTGTAATGGAGCGGTCCAAGATGGAACCAGATCCATGTCCTTTCCAGTCTGGTCTGTGCAGAGCAGAGACCACATTTAATCCCAATCCCATGCACGACGCACGGATCGATCGGCCTGATCTGATGGCTATTTTATGAACGCATCATCTGTTCATGATCACTAGCAGCATCGCTGTGCGTACGTATCACTATCCTTGGCCGGTAGCTAGTACTACCGAAGTTGGTACAAGAACTAGCTGGTTCCTGTCATCTTGTGTGCGAGGCTCGTCGGAAGTTGGGAAACTTGAGAGTTCTTATGTGCTACTGTTCATTCGTAGTGTTCAGAGGCTAACTGTGGCGCCAAGTGCCAAGTTGCCGATGAGAGTGTATAGGTATCATCCGGATATTTTTGTTTTAGCTAACATTTAAATTTTGGACCTTTGGATATCTTACCCAGATATCACCCGGCCGTTAGATCAAATCATAGGATCGGATGTAATCGATACTCCCGAATCTCAACAATGATCCGATGATCCTAGATTTGGATGATTTCAGCAATAAAAACATACCGATGATGTTTACCAAATCCCCTGTGTAAATTGCTACGTAGGCGAACGGGGACACTGAAAAGGCAATCTGATCGGCATGTCTGCAACTCTGGCTGTCCCCCCTGCGGAGGGAAAGAAAAAGGAAAACATGTGAAAAACGAAGGTCGAGACATGGCTATGGCTATGAGCCTATGAATGGAGATCAAGCGAGAGGACAGCCATCGACATTTCAAACCAAAAAGACTCCAGAAATTGGGACATCGACCAAACTGTTCTTCTAATTTCCACGTTCTTATCGGGATCTCTTGTACTACTATTGCCACCAACTTTACTTTATCCGTTCATTTTTTAAACTGAATTGACTCATCCTATATTGGTCACTAGTATATATTGCTGCCATTGATCAGATTACCAAGCAACGACCGGCTGCACTTACGTGGTAGCAGTAGTGTTCGCGAAAGGCAGCAGTAACGTGGGAGCTGCATAGAACTAGCAATGGCCGCATCCGATCATCGGGCCAGCGGCAACCGGCACGGCACGCCGATGGTGTTCGACGAGCTCCGGTGGGTGGTACAGATCCGGCACTCCCTCCAGGAGGACGCCGACGACGACGACAACGGCATCCCGGTGTCCGTGTTCAACGTGCCCAAGCAGCTGCAGGTGCGCAAGCCGGAGGCCTACGTCCCACAGTTCATCGCCCTCGGCCCCTACCACCACTGGAGCCCGGAGCTGTACGAGATGGAGCGCTACAAGCTCGCCGCCGCCCGCCGCGCGCAGAAGCACCTCTGCGCCGGCCTCAAGGTCGACCACCTCGTCGACCAGTTCGCGCGCCTCGAGCGCAAGGTCCGCGCGTACTACCACCGGTACCTCGACTTCAGCGGCGAGACGCTGGCGTGGATGATGGTCGTGGACGGCGCCTTCCTGCTGGAGTTCCTGCAGATTTACTCCGCCGCCGAGCCCGGGGGGGAGGACGGCGGCAAGGCGCTGCGGAGGGTGTCGTCGAGGATGGCGCACCTCGTCGACTTCGCCGGGAGGAAGTCGGCGCACAACCTCATCCTCCGCGACATGCTCATGCTCGAGAACCAGATCCCGCTCTTCCTCCTCCGCAAGATCCTCGAGCCGCAGTGCGCGTCGGCGGACGAGGCCGGCGAGCTGCTCGCGAGGATGGTGACCGGGTTCATGAAGGAACTCTGCCCCTTCAAGATGATGGACAACTTCCCGGCGATCGACGTCGCCAAGCACGCGCACCTGCTCGAGCTGCTCTACTACCTGCTCGTGCCGAAGCCGGTGGAGGACTCGGTGACGGAGGCCGACGCCAACGGCCGCGATGAGAACTACGACATCGAGGAGCAGCCGACGGACGGCGGCGGCGAGGGCGAGCAGAAGCCGTCCGCGGGCTGCGAGTATGTGAAGCAGCTGTTCGCCGCCGTGTGGGGCATCATGTCGGGGCTCAAGAGTGGCCCGCTGCACTACGTGACGAAGCCGATCGCGTTCGCGGTCAAGGCGCCGTGGAAGATGCTCACCGTCTTGCCGGGGTTCTCGGCGATGAAGCACCCGGTGGAGTCCTTCTTCATGTCCGGCGACGGGAGCTCCCACGGCCGAGACCGGACGTCCACGGGCGGCCACATGAGCCGGCCGCCGCTGATCGAGGAGATCATGGTGCCCTCGGTGTCCGAGCTGGTCAACGCCGGCGTCCAGTTCGCCCCGACCAACGGCGACTTGTCCACCGTGGCCTTCGACTCCAAGACGGTGACCTTCCACCTCCCAGTGGTGACCCTCGACTGCAACACGGAGGTGATGCTCCGGAACCTGGTGGCCTACGAGGCGTCGGCCGCGTCCGGCCCACTAGTCCTCGCCCGGTACACGGAGCTGATGAACGGCATCATCGACACCGACGAGGACGTGGCGCTGCTGCGGCAGCGCGGGGTGTTGCTGAACCGGATGAAGAGCGACGAGGAGGTGGCGAAGCTGTGGAACGGCATGAGCCGGTCGGTGCGGCTGACCAGGGTGGCAGCCATGGACAGGGCCATCGAGGACGTGAACCGCTACTACAACGGGCGGTGGCGCGTCAAGGCGAAGCGGTTCATGCGCAAGTACGTCTTCAGCTCGTGGCAGCTGCTCACCTTCCTCGCCGCCATCATGATGCTGCTGCTCACCACGCTGCAGGCCTTCTGCTCCGTGTACACCTGCTCGCGGTGGTTCGGCGCCGTCACCGTCACCAAGGCGGACTAGCGCCTTTCTTGATCCCAAATTTGCATGCGTTTGGTTTGGTTTGGTTTGGCACCAAGTACAGTTTTTGGATACTTTTGCTGGGCATTTTAATTTGGGAGTGGTTTTGAGACATAATTTATACTTTTACGTGCGTACCATCGGTTTGACAAAATGCTGCTGATGATATTTCATTCGCTGCTTGGAATAAATTTTTGAGCAGAACTATTGGACGGTATACCGTTCCAACGGTTTAGCCCGGAACTTATGAAACTTGTGAAACTCGTGATCGGTTTCATGTGTTTCAGTGTTTAGTTTCATGAGTTTCAGGTTTTATCAGTTTTTAGTGTTAAGTTTCATGAGTTTCAGTGTAAAAAATCACAAGTTTCATGCGTTTCATTGCTATACCGTTTAGACGGTATACCGTCCGATAGTTTTTCTGTAAATTTTTTTTACTACCATTGTATATATATATGATCCTAGCTGTTGCATGGTATCGATTCGAGGCAATGTGGTAACTAGCTAGGGTAGATTCAGCTTCTACGGGATATCCGTACAAATAACAATAATTTACACGAATGCAACGAGCGCAAATAAATTTTAGAAAATTAATTATGTGCAAATACAAAGGATTAAGGTACCAATACAATTCAAGCGTTAAAACCGTGGGAAGTATGGTCTTTTTGCCATCATTTCAAGGTTTTGGCAGTCAACCTCTTACCAAAGGTTTCCCTCAGCCAACCCTAGATTCTCAAAGAAACGAGTAGAGTCTAAAAAAAAAAAAAAAAAATCAAAATATAGGGCTCTACCAAACATGCCCATATACTTTACCATTCCGAAGATTTTTTTTATGAAAATTAATGGGGCAAAATACCTTCACCTATTCTCTTTAATTTGCTTGTTTTTTTGACATCAACAAGGTCTTCAATATACAAACATATTTGACCACTACATTTTCTAAATGTTTGTAAAAATGATAAGAAAAATGTAACAATCTAAAAGTGCTTTTGATGTTAAATCTACTAATTATATCATCACATGCTAGAGAGGTAGCTAGCTAAAGATGATCAATCTTTTAAAAAAAATATATAGAAAAAAAAAGTGACTCGTGCAGAAGTTGTAAATGGATCTGATCAACTTGAGCCAGCAGGCAGTGGCCTACGTAGTGCTTGCTCATAGCGCGCGTGAAACATGCTAGATTTCCAAGTTCTCCAAGACTCCAACCATGCATGCAAGTATGCAACTCATCAAAATAGCCCAAATTAAATGTCAAATCAGACAGAAAGAAAGTCAACAAAGATGAACAGAAAAAATGAACCTGCAGTCTCACGACCACATCCAATTGGATAACGTTTTACAAGAAATGATCGATTTGAAATTTACAACAACAACAGAAACCAAAGAATCTTTGGTTGCTAGCAATTCATCATGACATGGACATTTGATCGAAAAAGAGTTGCAGCTAAGCTAGCTATCCCTTGTGCCCCCACACGACATTAGAGCTTACCGAATTAACATAATTTCCGCATGCTCCACATTGCATAACTTAAGAGAGGAGATGATGATCCTCATCAAATTGTCCACTCTGTAAAGTAGCAACAGCAAATTCACTAATTCCTGCTCAAAAGGTGCATGCATATTAATCAAGTGCAGTAACGCAGCTGGCGCTGCTAAAAAAACACAGCATCCTAATCGACAGCAAAGAATTGACATCCACTCTAACAGTCTAACACTGTTCACTTTACATCCTCTTAGAGGCTGTTTGGTTGCCTGCACGTATAGATATTTGCATCTATAAATTCAGAATCTTGCTTTTTTTCTTATGTTTGGTTGGCTGCATCTAGTTTTGAGCCTAACTCTCTGGATGCAAGATTTTCCATGCAGCCTGGCTCTGGAGATACGGAGAAAACAGGCGTATCTCTGGATACAGCGCATGACAGCCTCGTGTTCTGCGCAAGGGGGCACTGTCAGCCACAATAGCAAACCATGTATACGGTGCCACGTGGGTATATAAGTTTCCTTTTTTCTTTATATCTTTTGATTAGCATCTCCGATTACCGAACCGATTTCAAAAATGGATTCGTGACATTTTTTTGAACAAAATTAGACCACACTTACTATATAAATTTCAAAATACCTGCATACTAAACACTCAACTAAACACCGTCTCTATATCTGTGTATCCCGTATCCCATCAGACTGGCATAGTCGAACGGGATAGGCTCGTGAGAGAAGGCAACCAAACAGCCTCTTAACTATTAAAATGAACCCCTTGCCCTAAACACCCCCGGTTTAGCTAACATAGCATCTAGGTTGGCAAGTTTTTTTTTTGAAAGATTAGTAGTTCTGCCTTTCATTCAAAAGAGATAGAAAATGAGCTCTTTTACAGTTGATTATATTTGTAGTATATTATGGTAGTATAAATTAGATCTAACCATTGATTTGGTGAGGTATTATGGACTTTTACAAATAAAAATATTACATTTTAAAAGGGTATTAACGTAATTTTAGCGAGTCGTCGAGGTCCTCCGACGCACGATGCACTGACGGAGGGACGGCTTCCGGTGAGGATGAAAAAATGGGCTTCGAGTGGGTGAAAAAATTCATTTACCGTTTTACCCATCCGCTGTATTGAAATTTTTTACCATTCTACCCCTCCTCACATTCTACTATACATACTACACATGGTAGTATAACTTGATCTAATCTATTTTTAACCTTTGAATTAAAAGCAATGAACGGTCCATTTTCATTGTTGTGCACCGTAAAAGAACTCTAGAAAATAACCCAATCGTTTTACAACCAGCTAGTGACATCAATGAACACAGGAAAACCAGACAGGGAGCTTTGAACGCTTAGGCCAATGAAAAAATTATGTTAAGTAGTACATTCGTATAGCATCTACCTTGGCAAGTTTGTGTTGATATGGCATCCTAATCAACAACAGGAAATAAAATGTAGTAAGTAGTACATTTTGGGTCCCACATGGCATACGCATCTCTGACATGTGATGGCTTAGCATCCTTGTCAACAAATTTTTAAAAAAAATCCTTGCCTTTAATTTCTTCCTCACTGGTGATGTCGACGTGGAAAATGTTAGACAACCTCGCTATCGAATAGTCCGGGGTTGCCTAATAGATCTCAAGTGGAGAATAGACAGAGAGAAAGAGAGACACAATATGAGGAGGAACGGGCCTGCTTTATTATTCTGTATCTGTCGGGGATTGGCTATCTGGCAAAAGACCACGGTACCCCCGTGAAAAGCTAAACCCGCCGACCAAGCGGCACTAAGGGAAGATGCTCGGGAGAACGAAACGAGCATCCCTCCTTCTCCTCCGAGCATACGCGTTTGCGCCTCCGTTCGCGGAAGCACCAAACACACCCCCCACGAGCAAGCATGCTCGTGGAGGCCACGACCTGCTCGGGTGTCTTGGTCGGAGGGCCCAGCGAGCGCTGCGAGGAAGGAAGGAGGCAACCAATCAGCCGGAGATCAAGGGAAATCATACAAGAAATTCAAATAACGCTGGAATCAAGGGCGACATCACGGATATGGATGCATAGCGTGATCCGGGAGGCGCTTACTTTTTTCGCATCTCTAGTCATAGTATTTAAACCCCCTGAAGATCAGTAACAGAGAGGGCACACGAAAGATAGAACACAATACAACTGGAGTAGGGTCATTATCTCGGCGGTGAGAGGCCCGAACCAGGATAAAAACACGCGTCCCCCTTTTTCCTGGCCTCCTTCTCCCGACCTCGCGTCGCTCGAACGCCCTCTTCGATCCGTGCGGCGGGGCTCTCGTGATCCCCATTCAACAAGTAAGCTCGACGGAGCCCGTTTCTCCAATCGTCCGATACCGGGCGCCGTCCGTGGGGACCACGCGGTTTGATTCCGTCGCGGATCAAGATCCTCGAGGATGCCAAACTCGGGAGACACTCGGGACCTTTGTGTCTTTGACCACGTTGAGGATGACGACGTGTACTACGCCGCCGACAACGCGTGCTCAGGGTGACCGATCCTATCGATCACACCGAGTCCGGGAGCCTTTCCTCGGACACGGGAATGCGAGGGCAGATCCTCCATTCCCAGACATTACCCTCGGAGACCCCGAGGATGGCGCAACGAGCTCTCACGATGGCCTGGACATACCAGGCGACCTAGAGCTCGACCAGAGAGACCGCGTCCCAAGGGGATACAATGATGTCCCCATCGCTTCGTCTCGCTCTCGCCGAGTCAACATGGCTGGGAGCCGCGCGAGCCGGAGAGGGATCCTCGACGCCGCCAGGCACGACCACTATGAGGCGGCCAGGCGCCACTTGGAGGCGTCTTTGGGAAAGACGCTTGCGAGCATTCGCCGCCAGGCAAAGGGGAGGTGCGCCTCCACGGAAAGGAACTCTCGCGGTACCGAACTCCCGATCGCACTCGAGCGCCGTCAAAGCTCGCCGCCGTGATTCACGAAACAGGCGGCTACAGGCCTTGGCGGCGGTCGTGCGTGACTTTGCTTGATTTCCCGAGCAAAGTAGACTTAGAGGCCATGGGCAGGGTCGTGGGCCGAAGATTTGGAGAGGCTTGCCGCCGAGCTAAAAGTCTCGGATCCTCCCCATGGCCGGGATGCCCGGAGTGTGTCGGGACCATCACAACGCTTCCGTGCGTTCTCGCGACAGAGATGAATCTCGGAGCCATGCTCGGAGATCGCCCCTGTCGCCGACCCGATCCGAAAGGCCCCGAATCCACAGAGCAACCTCGGGCGATATCTCAGATAATCGCCAGATTGAAGCGCCCGAGCACTCCGCAACCATGCGGTCATCGGCACGACCGACGCATGACGTTTTCTCCGACTTCGGCCAGCGCGACGGGCGTTGGGTGGAAGATCCGCGTGGAGGCTGCCGTGACCGAGGTTTTCGCCGCGAAACCCCGAAGCCGTGCCGGGCCTTCACGAAGCTCCCTCCGGACGTCGCATGGCCAAACAGGTTCAAGCCCGGCCCACGCCGAGAGATTCAACGGGACCCGTAACCGGATGAATTCCTCTCGATATACACTACCGCCATCCTCGCCACGGAGGTGATGAGGGGTAATGGCAAATTACCTTCCGACGGTCCTGGGCGGAGCTGCTCGTCACGTGGCTTTTCAATCAAAAGGAAGGATCCATACGGTCCTGAGGGCAGCTCGGCGCCGCACTCCGAGCGAATTTCGGAGAGTCGCTACATCCGCCGGGAAAAGAGCGCGACACTGGAGCGCTTTGATACAGACGGACGGGGAAACCTCGCGACAATTCGTCGAGAGGTTCATCCAGGTCCGGAACTTCGATCCGAACATATCGGACGAGGTCGCCGTCCGAGCTTTCAAGTTCGGGTACGAGACGCGGCGCTTCACACAGGACCTGGAGATCCACCGGATCTAACAATAACGAGCTCTTCCGAATGGCCGATCGATACGCCAACGCAGATGAAGCCGCCCAATGGAAGAAAATGCTTTGGATGAAGGAAGCTGCCGCCTCGGCTGGCCTAGAGACCTCGGCTAGCAAAAGGGTTCGAATGCAGAGACAAGAAGATCAAGAAGAAGAAGAAAAAGCAACCCTCGCCGGCCATGGTAGCCGCGGTGGAACAACAACAGCCCGGGCAACTTCGGCCCACGGCCAGTGGGCTAATGCTCGGGAAGAGGACAACCCCAGTGCCTCGAGGACGAGGCAGCGACCAAGCGGACCGACGAGGCGACCAAGCGGACCGACGGCGACCTCATCGTCCACTTCACCAGCGACGCAGGCACGACCTACGGAGTTGCCGAACGTGGACCTACCGCCTGGAAGCAGTTTTACAGCGGCAGGGTCCCATGCCGACGCTTCGAGCAGTGGTGAAAACGACAAAGGAAAACAGCCCGCCGAGGAAAGTGAGGATGAAATGGAATATCAAGAACCAAGGAATCACATAGCGGTCATCTTGGGGCTCCTCGCCTACAAGTCCCGCCGGACTTAAAGGAGGCTGCAAGGAAGTGCACCATGTTACCCAGGGTAAGCCCCGGTCTGGCGGTGAAATGGTCGGAGGTATCCTCACATTCTCGAGACGATTGTCCCTTGGGGATGACCAAACCCAGAGGCTTCCGATGGTCGTGAACCCCACCATCGGCAATACTGTCGTCGGTCGGGTCCTCATAGACTCAGGAGCTCTTTGGACCTTATTGCAGCCAAGGTATTGACGAGATGCGATTCCTCGTTCCAAAATCAAGAGTGTGGTTGTGCCCTTCTTCGGGATAGTCCGGGCACCTCGATCAAACCTCCGGGGCAGGTCGTCTTGCCCGTAAGTTTCGGCGGCCCAAGTAACTTCAGAACGGAGCTAATCACCTTCGAGGTGGTAGACTTGAGTCGGCCTACAACGCCATCCTCGGCAGCCGGCCTTGGCCAAGTTCATGGCCGCCTCGCATCACGCGTGTCAGTGCCTAAAGATTCCGGGCCAAACGGAGTCATAACCGTCAAAGGGAACCACAAGTCCGCACTCAATTGCGGCGAAAAGAGCGCTGGATATGGTCGATTGCCGCCGCTTCGCGGCCCCTCGACCAAGAGCCGAAGCATTCTCGGCCTAAACTTGCCCTCCAACCTGGAGGAGAGACCAAGGTCATTCCGCTCAACGAGTCGGAACCGGCCAGGTCGTTCATTTGGGATCTTCCTAGATCCCAAATAGGAACTCGAGCTCGTCACTTTCCTCCGAGCAAGGTCGGATGTGTTCGCCGGGAACCATCCGACATGCCCGGGTCCCAAGGGAGGTGGTCGAGCACAAAGCTAGCGGTTCGACCGACAAAAACCAAGTGAGACAGAAACTTAGACGCTTTTCCCGGAAAAACAAGCAATCATCCGGAGGAACTTGATAAACTCCTAAAAGTCGGCTTCATCAGAGAGATTGAGCACTCCGAGTGGCTAGCCAATCCAGTCTGGTCAGGAAGAAAGGAGGCAAGTGGCGCATGTGCGTCAACCACACGGGTTTGAGCTGGCGTGCCCAAAAGACAACTATCCGTTGCCTCGCATAGACCAATTGGTGGACGCGACGGCGGGTCACGAACCATGAGCTTCCTAGACGCCTATTCAGGCTATCATCGATCGACTGTCGCGCGAAAGACGAGGGAAAGACTTCCTTCATCACCCCGTTCGGTACCTTACGCTGCTCTGACCATGTCTTTCGATTCGAGAAATGCGGGAGCAACCTTTCAACGCCTCATGCGAAGACTTTCACGCAGACCAAATAGGTCGAAATTTGGAGGTATATGTCGGCGATTTACATAGTTGTCAAGAGCAAGAGTACTTCAGGTCACGTTGCTTGACTTAGAAGAAACTTTCAGTAACCTCAATAAGCATCGAATAAAGCTAAATCGAGAAAAATGCGATTCGGGCGTGAAGGCGGCAAGGTGCTCGGCTACATGGTCGGGCCACATGGCGTTGGGGCTAACCAGAGAAGATCGAAGCCATTGAGAACATGAGGTCGCCCACATGCGTAAAGGAAGTACAAGCTCGACCGGGAGGATGGCCGCTTTAAGCGGTTCGTCTCCGGATCGGGAGCGAGGACTACCTTTCTTTAAAGCCCTCCGCAAACATGATGGCTTCACATGGACGGAGGAAGCTGATCAGCTGCGTTCAAAGAGCTAAGCAGTACCTCTCCAAGCCGCCCGTCCTCGTCACACCCACGGCAGGGGAAGAATTGCTATTATACTGGCGGCAACCCGCGCAGCGCGTGAGCTCGGTGTTAGCAAAGAGAAAGAGATGGTACCCGGCGACCTATCTATTACGTCGTGAAGTACTTCATGGACCAAAGGAGCGTTACCCGAGGTCCGAAACTCTTGTACTCATTCTTGATGGCCTCCGGAAGTTGCGTCACTACTTTCAAGCACACAAGATCGTGGTGCCGACCGGCTTCCCACTCAGGGAAATCTGAAAAATCAGGACGCCCGGTGGTCGCATAGCCAAGTGGGCAATGGAACTCGCCGAGTTCGAATTTGGTATTCTCGGCCAAGACGGCGATAAAATCACAAGTCCTGGCTGATTTCGTGGCAGAATGGTCGGCTCGGCACCACCAGCCAGTAGGACCAATGATTCGAGGAAACTCCTGGACCTTGTATTTTGACGGATCCCGAGCATCTGGCGCTCGAAGTGGCGTCATCTTGGTCTCCCGGACGGAGAGCGACTAAGATCGCCATCCAACTACATTTCGCCGCGACTAACAACGCGGCGGAGTACGAAGGCCTTTTGGCGGGACTTGAGCATGCAAATCGCTAGGAGTCCAACGGCTCACCGTGAAGGGCGATTCACGGTTGGTCGTGAACCAGTCAACAAGGGGTATCGGTGTTCGATACCTCAATGGCGCATGCCTGGCGAAGTAAGGAAGATGGAGAAATACTTCAAGAATTTCGGTAATCTACATCCCAGGAAGGATAATTCCTGGCCGACCAAATGTCTAAGGTCGGTTCCTCCCAAAACCGCCGCTTCCGGCGGGTGCTCGTCGAGCACCTACATAAGCCCTCCATTCCTCTCGAAGAGGAGGCACCGAGAGACGGCGGTAGGGTCTCATTCCTCGAGCAAAGCGCCAAATTGGATGACGCCATTCATCCAATACCTTGCGCATGGGACATTGCCCGAGGAAGAAGCCGAGCGTTCGGCTAACAAGGCGATCTTCTCAAGTCTGGTGATCGAAGGCGACCTATATCGGAAAGGCGCATTAGGAATCCTTTCCAAATGCGTCTCCCAGGAAGGAAGGCCAGTACCTTCTTCGTGATATCCACGAAGGAATGTGCGGAGCTCATTCGTCTTTCAGACAGCTTGTGAGCAAAGCCTTCCGATTGGAGTTACTATCGGCCGACGGCCTTGACGGACGCTACGGGTCAATCGTAACGACTGCCGAGCATGCAGTTCCATGCTCGCAAAACCCGATCAACCGGCATATGCCCTACAAACCATACCGCTGCGTGGCCATTCTCGACACGGGGCTCGGCGTCCTTGGACCCTTTCCCGAGGTCGGAAAGGCTGCAAGTATTTGCTCGTGGCCATCGACACTTTCACTAAGTGGATAGAGGCCGAGCCCGTCTCGACCATCTCGGCCCAGCGGCCAAGAGGTTCCTCCGCTGACAACGTGGTAACCGGTTCGGGGTACCCAACCGCCTTATCACAGACAATGGGACCCGATTCACCAGTGAACTGTTCCAAAGTCTTGTGAGGAGGTCGGGACCAAGGTCTGCTTCGCTTCGTGGCACATCCACAGAGTAACGGAGCACCAGAAGCGAGCAAATGGGCAGCTAGTCCAGGGCATAAAAAGAGAGTCTTTAAGACCCTCAACCAAAGACAAGCGGCGGTGGGTGGAGGAGCTTCCCGCCGTTCTTTGGTCTATCCGCACCACGACAAGTCGAGCCACAGGCGAGACGCCTTTCCAACTTCGTCTACGGTGCGGAGGCCATTACGCTGCCGAAATCGTCTTCGGGTTCCCCAAGGGTGCAACTGATCGATTCCGTCGATCAAGAGGTTGAGCGCCTCGTCGACCTGGACCTCGTCGAGCGACACGCGAGCAGGCGTTGCTCGGCCTGCAATTTACCTACAAGCTCTTCGTAGGCATGCAGCCAAAGCGGTCAGACCTAGGGCCCTACAAGTCGGCGACATGGTCTTACGAAGAGTTCAAGACACATCGAAGGCCAACAAAGTGACCCCAAGGTGGGAAGGACCCTACACGGTCATGTCTCTGGCGCGCCCGAGGGCTGTTAAGCCTCGCGATGCCGGATGGTCGAGGAGCTCACCAAAGACTGAACATCGATCAAGCTGCGTAAATTCTACGTTTAGACGAGTACTCTATCTCGCGCCCCTTGCGTTCTTTTCCAATAAATCATTTTCCCTCTTTCTCGAGTTTCGTCCTCGCTTTGTCGAGCGAGCATCAAATGTCGTCTACCAAAGACCTACTGAGACGAACTTATCCAACAAGTATGTGCGCGCCATCTCCCTTGGCCCCGGCCGATGCTCGCCTAATCGTCCACTTTCCACGGTAGCTCTTATTTGTATGCATGGTCGTAGCGCGAGCATCCACTCTAAGCCCGGTTCGGTGACCACTCGGGTATGGTGGCTCTACGTATTGTTGGTTTAAAGCTCAAATGCGCTCTGTGCTCATGATTCACTCAAACACAACCGATCTATTCGAGTAATTCAAAAATCGTTACGACCAAAGCGACCCTTAAAAACTCCCATGAACAAACTCGTGCTCATAGCGGTGAGGACACGACCTTTGTCCATGGCGGGGGCTACGTATGATAAGACGTTCCGTCCCTCCTTACCAAGGATCCTTTGCTCGTGTCTATGATATTTGATCTACGCAGGAACTTATTTTCTTTGCTCGTATCTACGCTCCATGCAGGAACTTGCTTTCTTTCTCGAACCCGGGATCATACGGGCATATCTTTGAAGCGAGTTCAAGCAAAAAAAAAAAAAAAAAAAAGCAGGCAAGGACCAAACTCCTGCGAATATGCTCATTTAATCCAAAAGCGTTGTTTTTTACTGAGGGTTTTACACAAGATAAAAATAAAAAAGAAGAGCTAAGTCCTACGACCGGCCTGGAGGGCAGCGAAGCTCGTCCTTAAGGGAGTCGACCTCCGCCTCTAGGTCCAGGACCTTCCGCTGGGCGCGACCTTCGGCGCGCTTTCCGGAGGCGCCGCGCCTCCTTGAGCTGGAGCTTCCTCGCGCTCAGAGCTCATTTGAAGGTCTGCCGAAGCTTCACCAGCTCTTCGTCAAGCTCGGCGCACTACTGCTCTGAAGTGCTCTTCGCCGTCTCGCTCTGGAAGAGCTGGTCCCGAGCTTGGCCGATGAGGCTCCTCGCCGATTCCAATTGCTCAGTCGGCCTCGCGCACCTCGGAGACCCGGCGCTCAAGATCGGCGATCTTGGCGTCTTGCTCATGATGAATACGACCAGTACTCTTCTGCTGAGACCGAGGTGGCATCGATATCCTCCATAGCCTTCGCGGCAAACTTGAGGCGAGAAGAGAAAGGAGAAGGAAAGAGTGAGCGGACTCCAGGAAGATCGTTCGCGGCGAAAAAGAAGAAACATGGAAACTTACGAGAAGAGCCGGTGACCGGCTTGTCCTGAAGCGGCTGGCGGTCGGTCGCGCCAGCCCGAAAGAAGGGATTGACCAAGTCATCCTGGGCGGCGCGTCAGGTCTTGCTCCTCTGAGCACCGGTGCTCCCAGAGAGCAACGGGCGTCACCACCTTCGATCAACCCGGTCGCCGGCCGATCCTCGCCCACGACAAGCGGCTCGTGGCGCCTTCCCTATGGTCGCCACCGCACGGGTCAGACGCCAACCACGAAGGCCTTTGCCACTCCATGCTCATTGGTGGAGGCGCTTGGTCGTTAGCAACCACCTCCGCCTCTGTTCCTCTTGGCCGGAGGCGACCAATGCTCTCCGACCGAAGGCATTGGATCGAAGCGTCACCTCCGCTTCTTGTCCCTCCATAGTCGGAGGCGACCGATGCTCCGCGGCCGGAGGCGATTGATCAAGTACGATCACCTCCGCCCCTTGCACCTCCGTGGCCGGGGGCGCCTGGTGCCCCGGGACCGAAGGAGTTAGGCCGGGGACGACCTCCTCCTCCTCCTCTCCTTGGCTCATGGCCAGAAGGCATTGGTCGGGAGCGACCAAGCTCCCTTCCCGGGGCTCGGCGCTTGAGCCTCGCATGATCATCTCTTCGCAAGGGGCCAAGGCCAAGGCGTCTTGGTCCTCGGTCCCTCATGCGGCTCCTGCTCCTCCTTGGTAGGATAGGCTCCACGGCCCCGAAGGGAGCGCGAGTCCCGCCGAAGGAAGCTTCGGGCTCCACCGAGTCGAAGCTAGCACCGGCTCCTCCCCGTCTCGGCCATCACCCGGTCGGCGACGCGGTCGAGCTTCGGCGTCCACTGCGGAGTTGATAATCTCCTCGACCATCTGGCGGAAGTCCAAACGACATCCGAGCTATCACGCCCACGCCAAACAGGGGTGGGGTTAGCCGAAGAAAGTCGCAAGACAAGGCGGAATAAGAGAATGAAGAACGACCTTTCGCTGGCGAGCGGCGCCATCCTCCTCGGCCTCCTCGCCGGGCCCACGGCGACACGCCGCGGCGGCCTCGTAGGCCTCGGCCACGACCACTGCTGGCGCTCCTCTGCGGCGTCATTGGCGCGTGCCATCGGCCGGTCGACATCGTCCATGTCGACCTCTTCCAGCGTCGAGGCGGTTTGAGAGGTCGACCTCCTGCTCCTTCTAACCAGAGCATAGGCGGCCTCCTCCTCTTCTTCCTCCTCCTCGGGGCATCAACCACCCAGTGAGCTGGTCTGGAGGGCCTTGATCTGCCTCTCCACCGCTCCTTGGTCGGGAGAGACTGGCATCCTCCTCGGCCTTCCTCGCCTGCTCGGCGAGCTGTTCGATCGGCTCATCGACTCGGCTTCTTCCGTTTGAAGTCATCGAACCAAATGCGGAGTTCGCTTACCTCTGGCGGTCGGCGTACTCAAGGTGCGGGGTAGGGGTCCTGGTCGGCTTCGGCGCCTCGACCGCTTAGCGCGGGAGGCGAGGCGGATGCTCAGCGACCTCGACCCGCCGCCTCTTACGGGAACCCCTGGCGAAAGTCTTGGCTTCTTGGCGCTGCGGCCTTCGACACCGCAAGCTCAAGGGCGACCTTCTCCTGCCAGCAATCGGGAGGAATGAGCTCGGAAAACATGCCCTCGAGCGGAAGTGGGAAAATGTACTTACCGCGTCGCCGCGGTCAAAAATATTCTTGGGGACCTGGCGATTGGGCGTCGGCTCCTTCTCCTTGGCGCCGAACATCTCGGCGACCTATCGTCAACTTGATCCGTCCTCTGAGCTGCGTCACAACGAAGACTAAGACAAAAGGCATATCACGGATGCATAACGCAGTTCACGAAGCAAATGATGCTCGGGAAAGAGGTCCAGGAACATACTGCGTTGTCCTCGCGGGTGAAGTCGTGCCACCCGGTCACCTCGAAGAAGGGATGCTCGCGGCGCCTCGGGGGGACACCGGTTGAAGAGTAAAGTCAGGCGATATCCCGACCAGTGAGCCCCATCTGGGCAAGCTCACCGATCGTCCCGAGCACCCGCTCTTCCTCGGGTTACGCAAGGCGCGCTGCCTCTCGATGGCGGGCGTCCTCCCGATGTAGACCAATCGGGACCCTCCGCCTTCTTACGGTAGAAGCAGAGGTCGGCCCAACCCGACACCGAGTCCTTGAGCAACGAGGGGTACTCGTATGGTCGGTTGGGCGAAGGCGAAGATAAACGCATGGCCGGCGGAACCATCCCGGCCAGTGCGGAAGGGGAATAAAAGTGAAAGAAGAGGCTAGCCGTGGGCATTACACCCACGTAAGCCTCGCAAAGGTGGGAGAAGATTGCGAGGAAAGGATGGAGTTGGGGTGGAGATGAGAGATCTCGCACCCGCAGAAGGCAAGCACGGAGGCGAGGAAGTCGCTCTCGAGGCGACGAAGCCCGTTGATGGCGTACAACTCGCGAGAGGCGATCTCCGTCTCCTTGATGCCGGCGCCGCATCATCCGGGCACTCGACCCGAGCACTGGTCGACGTACCCCTCGTCAGTGAGCACTGGAGCCTCCTTCGGGTCATCTGGCTAACCTTGAAGCAGCGCCATGGCCGAAGAAGGAAGGAGAGCGAAAAGGGTTCTTGGGCGCTAGGGCTCTTGGAAGATTTTTAAGCGAAGACGAGCAAAGAGACGCAATGGGACTCCGACCTCTCCGGTAGAAAGGGTTAAAGGATAGTGAAGAGGCGGGATAAAATCGCCGCCTATCGCGCAACAACACTGGCCGGAAAAAGCGCCGCTTCGAGAAACTACCGCACTGATTCTGAGGAGGCTTCGGAGAAGGAACATGAGAACAACCAAGCAGCCGCGCCCGCGCAGAGCAAGCACGCGGCGGGTAAAGAAGCTCGTCTCCCGACGTAAAATGGTCGTGAGCCACGACCAAAGGAAATTCAATCCCCCCTCAAGTCTTCTTAGGCTCAAGGGGAAGCCCGAGGGTTCCCCACTTGAACCTCGGGGGCTAGCTGTCGGGGATTGGCTATGGCAAAAGACCCACGGTACCCCGTGAAAAGCTAAACCCGCCGACCAAGCGGCACTAAGGGAAGATGCTCGGGAGAACGAAACGAGCATCCCTCCTTCTCCTCCGAGCATACGCGTTTGCGCCTCCGTTCGCGGAAGCACCAAACACACCCCCCACGAGCAAGCATGCTCGTGGAGGCCACGACCTGCTCGGGTGTCTTGGTCGGAGGGCCCGGCCAAGCTGCGAGGAAGGAAGGAAGGAGGCAACCAATCAGCCAGGAGATCAAGGGAAATCATACAGAAATTCAAATAACGCGGGAATCAAGGGCAGCATCACGGATATGGATGCATAGCGTGATCCGAGGCAGATCTTTTTCGCATCTCTAGTCATAGTATTTAAACCCCCCTGAAGATCTGTAACAGGAGAGGGCACACGAAAGATAGAACACAATACACTGGAGTAGGGTCATTATCTCGGCGGTGAGAGGCCCGAACCAGGATAAAAAACACCGCGTCCCCCCTTTTTTCCGGCCTCCTTCTCCCGACCTCGCGTCGCTCGAACGCCCTCTTCGATCCGTGCGACGGGGCTCTGTTGATCCCCCATTCAACAAGTAAGCTCGACGGGAGCCCGTTCTCCAATCGTCGACAGTATCCTTGTGTACAATGGGGTGACCCCCTGCCTCCTATATATAGCGGTTCTGCTTAGAGATAAGGAAGAGTCCATATCGGATACGAATCCGGTTTCCTAACACTCCCCCTTGGACTCTTCACTGCGAGATGCATATGCCTCATTAAAACTCCATAAAAACCCAGTGGGAAAAATAATTGGAGAAAGAGTACATAGCACACGCTTGCTGTGTTGCACGGATTGCCTCATCAAAAACCTTATGTAAGAAAACTTCAATGAAAAACTTACTTAAGGAAAAGAGTACAATCCACCCAAACTTCAATGTTAATCTTCAAGATTTACGTTGGGTACTCAAACTTCATGGTTGAGATTTATGTAGGAGTATGTGAAAAATCTCCCCCTGAAATCTGCACTTCTCTAAGCCTCATCATCCCGATTCCTCTAATACATCTTTCAAAGGAAGATACCGGGAGTGACTTAGTGAATAAATCTGCGAGATTTTCACACGACTTAGTATGCAGTATCTTTATCTCGTTCATCTTATGCATTTCATGAGCATAAAAGAACTTGGGGTTGATATGCTTTGTAAGGTTACTCTTCACATATCCCATTTGTACTTGTGCAACACAAGCTGCATTATCTTCATAGATAATAGTGGGGTTTGTTCCATGTTCGAGACCACATGACTTGGATGTGGTGAACCATTCTTCAAGCCATGCACATTCCCGAGAGGCTTCATACAATGCAATGATTTACGAGTGGTTAGTCGACGCCGAGACAAGAGTCCGCTTAGACGACTTCCAAGAAATTGCCGTTCCACCGCAAAGGAAAACATACCCGATTTGTGACTTGCCGATTAGCGGGTCCGATAGGTACCGGCATCGGCGTAGCCAACTAAATTCAATTCATTGTTTCTTACGTAAAACAAGCCGAGGTCTTTGCTTCCTTGAAGGTAACGGAAGATGTCCTTCACCCCTTTCCAATGCCTTTTGGTGGGTTCTTGCCTTGTCTGCGCTAGCAAATTCACGGCGAACGCAATGTCAGGCCTAGTGCTATTCGCAAGGTACATGGCGCTCCAATTGCACTCAAGTATGGAATTCCGCTCCCAGGACTTCCTCCCCTCTTCTTTAGGCCTGCGGGTCTAGGTGCGCTTGGAGTGACCTTCCACCATTGGGGTCTTTGCGGGTATGCCTTTTCAAAGCCAAATCTCTCCAACACTTTCTGCGTGTAGGATGTTTGGTGTACCAAGATTCCGCCTTGGACATGTTCAAGCTGCAAGCCTAAACAGAACTTGGTTTTACCCAAGTCTTTCATTTCAAACTCAGATTTCAAGTATGTGCATGCTTCTTCAATTTCCTCATCCGTCCCAATGATGTTCAAGTCATCTACATAGACGGAGATTATACAAATTCCATTCGTGGATCGTTGTATAAATACACATGGACAATCTTCGCTGTTCGTGTAGCCTTTCTTGCAGAGAAAGTCACTCAAACGATTGTACCACATTCTTCCTGACTGTTTTAGCCCATACAGTGATTTCTCCAATTTCACACTGTATAGGTTTCTGTTTGCTCTGTCTTGGTTCGGGATAGGGATACCTTAGGTACTTTCATATAAATCTCCGAATCCAAGTTTCCATACAAATATCTTTGTGACAACATCCATTAGCTTCATTTTCAACTTCAAGTTGGCGCCATTGAGATCAAGTATCTAAAGGTAATTCCACCCATGACCGGGGAATAAGTTTCTTCATAATCAACCCCAGGACGTTGAGTGAAACCTTGAGCGACAAGCCTTGCCTTGTACCTTATAACTTCATTGTTTTCATTCCTCTTTCGAACAAAAATCCATTTGTGCCCCACGGGGTTTATATGGGGAGGCGTGCGGCACATGTGCCCAAACGCCTCTCTTTTGTTTAGAGAAACTAACTCTGCGATGATTGCCTTCTTCCAATCTTCCCAATCGAGCCTTTTCTTGCACTCTGCGAGAGAAGCGGCCTCGGGATCATGAATAATGATCGTGGCAATCATCTTTGCAAACTATGCATCGACCTTGGGAGTTGCTCTAGTCATCGATTCTCCCGTTATTACAAAGTTTATGGCCATTTCATCATGGGGTGCTTCGTGCACTTCTACTTGCTCTTCATTGCTATTTCCCATTCCAGGAGCAAGTTCCTTTAGTTTTTCTCCGCCAATGTGTGCGCACACATTATTTCCGGTGGCTTCTTCCAATGGAAGGTTCAGATCTGGAATTGCCTTTTCCACAGGCTTCTTTCCAGTGCCAGGTCTCAACTGGCTCCCCTTCTTGCTTTGGGGCATTTTTGTGATTGGCTATGGTAAGTCCTCTTGCCCGATTTTCCCAGACGTCTCAGGGTACTTTGGGTTTGAGAAGCGGATTTCTGTTCTTTTTCTTTGAGGCCTCCGAGCAGGATGAGGGATACCTTACGCTTTCTTTGGTATTTCCACCCTCTACGGTGCATTTCTTGCTGGTACATGCGACTTAACCACGCTCTTGAGATCACAAAAATGATCAGGCGGTTCATTTGCTAAATTACCGCAAATCGATTGTCTTCTTGACTTCATGATTTGCTTCATTAGTGCGAGGGTCATGCGGGGATCCCAATGGAATGCCATATGATTTCGGCATTTTTCATTCAATGGTTCATTTCCTCCCCCTAATGACGGAAAAGCGATCCTCGTCAAAGATGCAATCAATGAATCAGGGCGATATTCAAATCCCGATTATGGGTTCCAAATACACAGTTATGGATGCACTTTCATAACCAATGTATATCAGACTTGCGGAGAGGACCCTTTCGGTTTCTTTGTGGGGGTGGTATAGGTACATATACCATACATTCAATTCTTGAGTTGACCCAATGCACTAGTTTGCATGGTTGAATGGATGTTGTAGGCCGATTGTCTATAATTGATGAGTCTGCTTTGCATACAGATTTGCGTGTCCCCAACAATTGTTGGACAAGTTACAACTCTGCAAGAAGCTGATGCGGCAATAAACTTAATCCTCTTTATGAGTGCTTGACTAGTCCATTTTGGCGTATGGACATGCGGTACAGAGTGCTCAATAGTTATTCGATTCTTTGTGCAATAATCATCAAATGCCTTGGAAGTAAATTACCGGGCATTGTCCATTTGAATGGACTTCACGCGATGATCGGAAAAACATTCTTAATTACGATGATCTGCGAGATCAGCTTTGCGAATGCATGATTCCTTGTTGACAACAAACATGTATGCGACCATTTCCGTGAAGCATCAATGAGCACCATAAAGGATCAGCGGCCCTAACAATGGCTGAATCGGTCCACAAATATCCCCCTGAATGCGTTCCAGGAATGCAGGATTTCATGTTGCACTTTCATATGAGAGGGTCTAGTTATTACTTTCCGGTGGCACATGCATGGCACACAAAATCTTCGTGATTCGAGAAATTCTTAACATTAATGCCATGACCTTGTGAGTTGTTAACTATATTTCTCATCAATCTAAGACCAGGATAACCTAATCTACAATGCCATAAAGCAAATAATTCAGAGCTTCTAAAGACAGTCTTCAAAGAAGTATACCTTTGCGTGTGCATTGATTTTCGTGTAGTACAACCCAGATTCATATGAGGGACATTTTTCTAGTACCATCTTTCCATATTCCGCGTGCTTCACAATGCACAAGTGTTCTTTGCCATTTTCTTCATTGGTTTCTACGTGAAACCCATTGGCGCGGATATCCTTGAAACTTAAGAGAGTGCGAGTTGATTCAGGGTACAAGAGGGCTTCTTCAATTACCAAAGTTGTACCCATTGGCAATATAATTGTGGCTCTTCCTGAGCCTATTATATGCGTATCGCTTCCTACGATTGTCGTAATCCTTCCAGCGTTCTTCGTGATCGTCTGGACGTATTTCGACTTTCTTAAGATGGTATTTGTTGTGCCACTATCAACAACGCATATCTCCTCTATTTGGGCGCTACACAATTTCTAAATGAAAAGAAATATAATTCTAATCATATAGTGGCAAAGTAATTCAAATATTGCTTTAAAAAATATAGAATACTGGAATAAAGAATAAATTGCAATTCTATTCATGAGAAAAAGTATGCTCTTCGAGAGCTTACTATTCATTATGCAATCTGATGTCTATGTGAGGTAATTCTGACAATTCATGTCAATTCTTCAACAACTCACTTTAGATAATGCCACACCTTTGCACATTCATAAGGTTCTTCCATTAGATTACTAAGTGCAATCTAATAGGAAATGGCTGCTAGATTCAATAAAATGCATAATTTAATTCTCATGAGTTTCAACAAACTAAAAGAAAGCAATAATATCAAGATTCATATATACAAAGATAAATGCAAAATTCATAAGTACAAGATTCATAAGTCACGAATTCATAAATGCAAAATTCATAAGTGCTTGAGATTCATAAATGCAGGATTCATCAATACTGATATTCATAATTGCAAAATTCATATATACACAGATTCATAAATATTCATAAATACGGAAAAAAAAATCCCACATAAATTAAATGCGGTGCAATGCTAATTACAACTTATGTAACTCTCGTTGGTTGGGAGCGAAAATAGGTAACGAATATCTCTGTCAATTCGACTCTTGGCCAGGTCAACCTTTGCCTAGGGCTCACATGAGGAGGGAGCACTTCCCGTTTCCGGGTGCCAATTAAAGAACCAAGCCTCATGTGTGTTTTCCTAGACACCAATTGTCTCATGTCTGTTTATTCATTACCAAAATCAAATCCCAACTACTCAGTTTCTCATAAAATGCCGTATGAAATATTCGGAATTTTCCTAGCACTTTTCATAATTTACGCTAATTTCCAAGCAATTTTCGTAATTCTTGTTCAATGAAACTTTTAATTTTAGCAAATATCAACATGACTAATTCATAAATTCAGAATAAACAATAATTGCACAATTCATAAATTCATAAATACGGAAAATAAATTCTCAGGAATTTCTGATATTCTAAACAAGGCAATAAATTCTGAAATTTTTCTAGCTATTTTTCGAATTTTCTCATAATTTTACGGATTACTATTCAATTTTTCAATTCTTTAATTGATTTTGGAAAAGAAAACAATTAAGAGGAATAAAATAAAGGAAATAAAAACCTGGAGGGCAAAGGACATTTCCTCCTCCGGTTGCCTCATCCGGATTCAATCCGGTTTAATTTCCGTCGGGCAGGTTGGAAAGAGGACTCCAAGTCTGTACTCCTAGGACTTCATGTCCACTTCTTCAAATCGGTTTTATGCCCATGGACTTCATGTCCAACCTAACAGGGGGAAGAGCCATGGCGGCGGCGAGTCTCGGTGGCTCATTGGCGGCGTCGACAAGATCGCGGCCGAGCGGCGGCAACGTAGGCACGCGTCGGCTGCAAGCTCAAATCGCTTCATGCGTTTGGCGCTCTGGCGGCGATTCAGCGGCCGTCGTCTTCAAGCGGCAGGCGCGATGCGCCATGACGGCGGCTATGCAGACCAAGCGGCGAGGCCGAGGCGGCGAGCGTCCGAGCGACCAAGGTCGAGAACGCTTGCCGGCGACAATTTGTTTGGTGCGATCGCGTCTTTGGAGTGGGGGCCGTCGAGGCGCCGTCGGCGGCCGGCATGCCAGGAGTGCGGCGAGCCCGACGGGATGGCTTCAAGCCGGGTCGGTCGGCGGCCGGGCGAGTGCATCTTCAAGCGCGACGGCGGGTTCGCCGAGCGGCGGTCTGGCGGCCGGCCGGTGCCGGCGCTGGCGCTGACGGCGCATGCCGGGCGCGGTGATGCGCAGCGAGATGTGCGCAGCGATCACGGCAGCTGTGACGCCAGGCGCTGCCAGCGGCTACACAACTTTGTGCGGCGCAAAGGTCGCTTCAACTTGATCGGCTGGCGGAGCCATCCGAGTGGCTGACGCCCGTGGCGGCAGTTCTTGATGGCGCGGTAGCAGCCAGCCTTCGAGTGAGGCCGACGCAGCGAACCAGCGGCTTTGGCGGCCGAGCTGCGGGTAACGCAGATAGCGTTCTTGACGCGGTAGCTGCCGACGATAGCACCGCTTGGCGCTGATAGGTGGCCTTCAGCATGGCGGCGCCAAATCGATTTCGAGCCGTGGTTGGAGGAGCTCACGGCAGTATGGCTCCTCTGCGCTTCGTCTTGTGATCGATCTGATCTTTGAAGTGAGGCGCGGCCGGATCGGCAACTTTCGAGGGGCGGCAAATGCGCTTTCGTGCGATGGATCTGGCAGCGCTTCGTGCGCATGCCAGTGATGTATATGCAAAGCAAGCAAGCAAATTCATGTCCACCCGTGTATATGCATGCATGCAAACCATGCAAGCTTGCGTGCTGTGGATCCAGTTCATATGCAAAGCAAACTTGCTTTCTGTGTGCATGGGTATGCGAAGCTATCATTTTCCCATGCATGCATGGCTCGGTGCTTTTCCATGCGAAGCTAGCGAGCAGGCGGCGGCTTCAATACGCACGTAGCGACCGCGGCCGACTTCAATCTGACGCCAGCGGCGACGCCGGCGGCGGGCGGCGGTGCGCTTCATGTCGCGATCTGGCCGGATCGTCATGATAGCGGCAACGCGCTTTGTCGCGACAGTCTGTTTGCCGAGCGTAGCGGCTATGGCCGTGGCGATTTCGACCGAGCCGATGGGGTACTGTAGCTTCATGCTATGTGCCGTAAATTCATTATGTAGCTTCATGCCACCCAATATAGATTAGATACAAAATACAAACGAGCGATTAGATTCAATCCCTCGATTCTTACCGTTCTCACCTTTCAATCTTTCTCCGGTAGAGCTTCGTGCTGATAACGTGTTAGACAACCTCGCTATCGAATAGTCCGGGGTTGCCTAATAGATCTCAAGTGGAGAATAGACAGAGAGAAAGAGAGACACAATATGAGGAGGAACGGGCCTGCTTTATTATTCTGTATCCTTGTGTACAATGGGGTGACCCCCTGCCTCCTATATATAGCGGTTCTGCTTAGAGATAAGGAAGAGTCCATATCGGATACGAATCCGGTTTCCTAACAGAAAAAACCACCCGTGAAACCATCCTCAGGCCAGCCTGCGTTCCAAACAGGACCTAGGGGGGACTTGCTTTAGTTTAGAAAGTTTGGGAAGTAAACTAAACGGTTTTAAAATTTATGGGTGTTTTCTAAACCCTTCTTTTATCTAATTAATGGCTGAGATTGAGAATGATACGGTACCATTACGGTGCAATGTCACCGGATAGGAACTTGTCGATCCCTTGCCTCATTAAGCATCAAGCACTCAAAGATCAAACTGTTAATCATCACTAGCTTACAAAAATATTGAGTTGTCTTTTATTATACACCATCTGACCCGGACATAAAAGTAGAGCTCTTGGCGAGGAAAACTGCAGCATATCCGGCAATGCTCAGCCATACGCGCGCGAGACTGACGCTTGATGACTCGAAGCTGTGCGTGGTGCTGTAATACCCCACCTTGTCAATATGGAGCGATAGTACGATTAGTCCCACATTGCTTGCATAAAGTAAATTGTAGTAGTATATAATGTCTGTTGGATTCAAACATAGCACCTTCGGGTTAACTCTTTTACACGAAGTAAGAACGGAAGTGTCGGGGATTGACTATCTGGCAAAAGACCACGGTACCCCCGTGAAAAGCTAAACCCGCCGACCAAGCAATACTAGAAGAAGATACTCGGGAGAATGAAACGAGCATCCCTCCTTCTCCTCCGAGCATACGCGTCTGCACCTTTACTCGCAGAAACACCAAACACGCCCCCCCCCGCCCACGAGCAAGCGTGCTCGTAGAGGCCACGACCTACTCGGGTGTTTGGTCGGAGGGCCCGGCGAACGCTACGAGGAAGGAAGGAGCCAACCAATCAGCCGAAGATCAAGGGAGATCATACCCGAAATTCAAAACAGCGCGCGAATCAAGGACGGCGGGTCACGGATATGGATACATAGCGTGATCCCAGGAGGTAGTTGCCTTTTTTGGTACCTATAGTCGTATTATTTAAACCCCCCCGGAAGATTTGTAAAGGGAGGGAAAAAAAAGAGATAGAACATAATACACTGGAGTAGGGCTGTTATCCCGGCAGAGGGAGGCCCGAACCAGGATAAACACCGTGTCCCCCTTTTCTTCTTCTCCCGACCTCGCATCACTCGAACGACCTCTTCGATCCGTACGACGGGGCTCTGTTGATCCCCCATTCAACAAGTAAGCTCGACGGGAGCCGTTCTCCAATCGTCGGCGGTGGCGCCGTCCGTGGGGACGGCGGCTTGATTCCCGTGCGAGATAAAGATCCTCGAGGATGCCAAACTCGGGAGACACTCGGGACCTTTGCGTTTTTGACCACGTTGAAGATGACGACGTGTACTACGCCGTCGACAACGTGGCCTATCGGTCACACTGAGTCTGGGAGCCCTTCCCTGGACATGGGAATGCGAGGACAGGGCCTCCATTCCCCAAACATTACCCTCGAGGACCCCGAGGATGACTACGACGGGCTCTACGATGGCCTGGACATACCAGGCATTTACCTAGAGCTCGGCCAGAGAGACTGCATCTCAAGGGGATACAATGATGTCCCCATCGCTTTCATCCCGCCTCGTCGAGTCAACGTGGCCGTGGAGCCGTCGCGGAGCCGGAGAAGGATCTCGACGCCGCCAAGCACGACCACTACTGGCGGCCAGGCTCCACCGAGGCGTCCTTGGGAAAGACCCTCGCGAGCATTCGCCGCCAGGCAAAGGGAGAGTGCGCTTCCACGGAAAGGAACTCGCGGTACCGAACTCCCGATCGCTCGGAGCGCCGTCAAAGCTCACCGCCGCTTGATTCACCGGAAGCGAGGCAGTTCTGAGCCTTGGCGGCGGTCGTGCGTGACTGCTTTGATTTCCCGAGCAAGTAGACTTGGAGGCCGTGGGCGTGGTCGTAGCTGAAGATTTGGAAAGGCTTGCCGCCGAGCTGAAAGTCTCGGATCCTCCCGTGGCCAGGATGCCCGAGTGTTTCAGGGACCATCACAACGCTCCCCCATGCGCTCGCCGCAGGTGAATCTCTGAGCCATGCTCGGAGATCGCCCGGAACCGCTAACCCGATCCGGAAAAGCCGGAGCGATCCGCAGAGCAACCTCGAGCGGTACCTCTATAATCGCCCGGTCTGGCGCTCGAGCGGCTCCACGACCAAGCGGTCGTCAAGACGATCGTCGCATGAGGTCTTCTCCGACTTCGGCCAGCGCGGGCGTTGGGTGGAAGACCCGCGTGGAGGCCGCTGCGACCGAGGATTTCACCGCGAAATCCCGAGCTTCGGTTGCCAGGCCTTCACGAGCTCCCTCCGGAACGTCGCATGGCCGAACAGATTCAAGCCCGGCCACGTCGAAAGATTCAACGGGACCCAGAACCCGGACGAATTTCTCTCCATATATACTACCGCCATCCTCGCCGCCGGAGGCGATGAGGGGGTGATGGCAAATTACCTGCCGACGGTTCTGGACGGAGCCGCTCGTACGTGGCTTTTCAATCAGAAGGAAGGATCCATACGGTCCTGGGGTGTAGGATCGAAGTATATGAATATAGCAATCAGAGGGGGGGTGAATGATTGTGCGGAAGCTAAAACCAAATTCTTGACCTATTAAAAGTTCACCCCAAAACAAAACCAAATAATTGCCTCGTTTTCGACAAAAACAGAATGACAGAGGTTTGGTAAAACGAGAATTCCTGGCGATCCAACCGTCGAAACGATCTGAAATTTTGACACAAGAAACTAGATTCCAATACGAATCAAACCCAAAAAGAATCAGCTCGATCGGACTTACGGATCAAAAGTTATGAGCTTCGCAAGCTTGCTGATCCAGAACTTGACGAGAATCAATCTAATCAAAACTTCAAGATTAAACAAGAACGACAAAAGATTGATCAACTAGACTTTGAGAAACACTAGATCAATACCCTAGAGAGGTTTTTGATGGATCAAATCAAGATAAAACTTAAAGAACAAAAACCAATCTGGAACTAGAACAAGCATGCAAACAAGAACCAAAACAGAAAACACTGTAGCGACGAGGTTACTGTAGCACGCAAAAATCTTGGAAGAATTGATCTTTATTTCTTGTCTAAAATACTCTCATCAAAAGAGTACAAACCCTAAAACCAAGCTCAAAGCTTGATGCGCTCAGCTCTACTTGGTGCCTTTCAACAGGAGACCCCCCACCTATTTAAAGCACCAACCCACAAAGAGTTATGAATACGATTCCTATTCCTAGAAGGAATCTGTATCCAACTCAACTCTACTTGGCCCAACCAGGCCGAGTACAACTCTTGCACGCGTATGGCAACCCTACCATACTCACGTGACTAACACTTTGCACGGCGTATGGCCACCTGCCATACTCACGTGACTAACACTTTGCACGCCGAATGACCTCCTGCCATTCTCACGTGACTAACCATTCTTCATGTGCACCATTCTCTTAGCCCGAACGTCCCGCATGACATCCTTGACCACCAAGACCTCGGTTCCTCCTGAACCTAGTCGAACCTCAGTTCCTCCATGAACCTAGTTCCGGTCCCGTCATCGACCACATTCGTCTTCGAGCAATACCGCACATGAACAAACCTAAAACAAATCCGAGCACAAGTCCACGACTTGACTCAATGTCAATCCATGCAACTACTCACATGAGTATTGCATAAAGTCCACTTCAAAAGAAGCATCATGAAATCATTACAAATTTCAAATTCACATTCAAAATTCAAATCCAAATCGCTTCAAAACCCTAATTGGCGTAAAACGCATTCACGACGGACAAACAAAGTTGGTCCGTTGTATATGAAAAGTTTCTGTTCCAAGAAGCCAACCAAGCGGAAAAACACGTTCACAGCGGACAAACAAAGTTGGTCCGTTGTACATCTAAAAATGGCTTCGGTCATGAGCTCAAAACAAGTTCTAGCGGACCCCGAAGCTTGTCCGCGCAAGCGTGCCACGCTTTCGGTTTCACAAAAGTAAAACCCTAGAAAAAGTCCATTCACGACGGACAAAAAGAATTAGTCCGTTGTACATGTGAAAATCTTGGTTCCAAGAAATTATCCAAACCGAAAAAGCTTGTTCACAGCGGACCAAGAAAAGCTGTCAGTTGTACATGTGAAAATGACTTCGGTCATGGGCTCAAAAACATGTTCTAATGAGACCCAAAAACAACATCTGTCGCGGATGGGAAACTTCTTGTTTCTTGAGAACTTTGTCCGCGCTAATGCGTAACTTATCGCTTTCTTGTCAAATTGTCAAAACACATAAACAAACACATTTTGCAAATTCAAATCTAAGTTAATTTTTCAGTTCAAAGCCAATTTTTCAAAGACATGATTTCACATGGGGGCAGCTCATGCCAGCTCAGAAGTAAATTTCGGAGGCTGTTACATCCGCCGGGAAAGGAGCGCGACTGAGCGCTTTGATACAGCATTTTACGGGGAAACCTCGCGACAATTCGCCCAGAGGTTCATCCAGTCCGGAACTCGATCCCGAACATATCGGACGAAGGCCGCCGTCCGAGCTTTCAAGTTCGAGTGCGGACGGCGCTTCACGCAGGACCTGGAGATCCACCCGGATCTAACGGCGAACGAGCTCTTCCGAATGGCCGATCGATACGCCAACGCAGATGAAGCCGTCCAATGGAAGAAAATCTTTGGATGAAGGGAAGTGCCGCCTCGGCTGGCCTAGAGACCTCGGCCAGCAAAAAGGGTCGAATGCAGTAGACAAGAAGATCAAGAAGAAGAAGAAAAAGCAACCCTCGCCACCATGGTAGCGCGGTGGAACAACAACAACCCCGAGCAACCCAGCTCGCGGCCGGGGTTTAACGCTTCGAGGAAGAGGACAACCACACAGGCCTCGAGAACGAGGCGACCAAGCGGACCGACGGGCGACCTCTCTGTCCACTTCACGGCGCACGGACACGACCTCACGGAATTGCCGAACGTGGACCTCTGCGCCGAGTAGCGATTTCTGGGCAGGGCCCCATGCCGACGCTTCGAGCAGGTGAAAATGGCAAAGGTAAACAGCCCGCGAGGAAAGTGAGGATGACATGGAATACCAAGAACCAAAGAATCACATAGCGGTCATCTTCGGGGGGCTCCTCCGCCTACAAGTCCCGCCGGGACTTAAAGGACGCCGCAAGAGAAGTGCACCATGTTACCCCGGGTAAGCCTCCGGCAAGGTGAAATTAAATGGTCTCAAATATCCTCACCTTCTCCAGGGCGATTGTCCCCTTGGGATGACCAAACCTCAGAGGCTTCCGATGGTCGTGAACCCCACCATCGGCAATACCGTCGCCGGTCGGGTCCTCATAGACTCAGGAGCTCTCTGGACCTTATTTCAGCCAAGGTTTTGGACGAGATGCAGAGTCCTCGTTCCAAAATCAAGAGTGTAGCCGTGCCCTTCTTCGGGAGAGTCCCGGGCACCTCGATCAAACCTCTGGGGCAGGTCGTCCTGCCCGTGAGTTTCGGCGGCCCAAGTAACTTCGTAACGGAGCTAATCACCTTCGAGGTGGTAGACTTGAGTCGGCCTACAACGCCATCCTCGGCGGCCGGCCTTGGCCAAGTTCATGGCCGCCTCGCATCACGCGTGTCGATGCCTGAAGATTCCGGACCGAACGGAGTCATAACCATCAAAGGGAACCACAAGTCCGCACTCAATTGCGATTTAAAGAGCGCTGGATATGGTCGGTCGATTACCCACTCGCGGCCACGACCAAGAGCCGAAGCATTCGGCCTAAACTTGCCCTCCACTGGAGGAGAGACCAAGGCTGTTCCGCTCAACGAGTCGGAACCGGCCCAAGGTCGTTCATTTGGGATCTTCTCTAGATCCCAAATAGGAACTCGAGCTCGTCACCTTCCTCCGGGCAAGGTCGGATGTGTTCGCCTGGGAACCATCCGACATGCCCGGGGTCCCAAGGGAGGTGGTCGAGCACAGGCTATGATTCGACGACAAAACCAAGAAGACGAAACTTAGACGCTTTTCCCCGGAGAAACAGGCAATCATCCGGGAGGAACTCGACAAACTCCTAAAAGCTGGCTTCATCAGAGAGATCGAGCACTCCGAGTGGCTAGCCAATCCAGTTCTGGTCAGGAAGAAAGGAGGCAAGTGGCGCATGTGCGTCGATCACACGGGTTTGAACGCAGCATGCCCAAAAGACAACTATCCGTTGCCTCGCATAGACCAACTGGTGGACGCGACGGCAGGGTCACAGACCATGAGCTTTCTAGACGCCTATTCAGGCTATCATCAGATCAGCCTATCGCGCGAAGACGAGGAAAAGACTTCCTTCATCACCCCATTCGGTACCTTCTGCTATACGACCATGTCTTTCGGTCTGAGAAATGCGGGAGCAACCTTTCAGCGCCTCATGCAGAAAACTTTCACAGACCAAGTAGGTCGAAATTTGGAGGTCTATGTCGACGACATAGTTGTCAAAAGCAAGAGTACTTCGGGTCACGTTGTTGACTTGGAAGAAACTTTCTGTAACCTCAATAAGCATCGAATAAAGCTAAATCCAGAAAAATGCGTGTTCGGCGTGAAGGCTGGCAAGGTGCTCGGCTACATGGTCGGGCCACATGGCGTTGGGGCAAACCCGGAGAAAATCGAAGCCATTGAGAACATGAGGTCGCCCACGTGCGTAAAGGAAGTACAAGCTCTGACCGGAAGAATGGCCGCCTTAAGCCGGTTCATCTCCCGGCTGGGGGAGCGAGGGCTACCTTTCTTTAAAGCCCTCCGCAAGCATGATGGCTTCACGTGGACGGAGGAAGCTGATCGCTCGTTCAAAGAGCTAAAACAGTACATCTCCAAGCCGCCCGTCCTCGTCACACCCACAGCGGGGGAAGAATTACTACTATACCTGGCGGCAACCCCGCAAGCGGTAAGCTCGGTGTTAGCGGTAGAGAGGGATGGTACCAATGACCTATCTATTACGTCAGCGAAGTACTTCATGGACCAAAGGAACGTTACCCCGAAGTCCAGAAACTACTGTACTCATTGCTGATGGCCTCCAGGAAGTTGCGCCACTACTTTCAAGCACACAAGATCGTGGTACCGACCGGCTTCCCACTCATGGAGATCCTGAAAAATCAGACGCCTTGATGGTCGCATAGCCAAGTGGGCAATGGAGCTCGCCGAGTTCGAGCTGGTGTTCTCACCGCATGGCGATAAAATCACAAGTCTTGGCTGATTTCGTGGCGAGAATGGTCGGCTCGGCACCACCAGCCAGCCGGGACCAATGATTCAAGGGAAAACTCCTGGACCTTGTATTTTGATGGATCTGAGCATATGAGCGCTCGGAAATTTGGCGTCGTCTTGGTCTCCCGGATGGAGAGCAACTTCGATGACGCCATCCAACTACATTTCGCCGCGACTAACAACGCGGCAGAGTCTGAAGGCCTTTTGGCGGACTTGAGCATGTAAATCGCTAGGAGTCCAACGGCTCACCGTGAAGGGCGATTCACGGTTGGTCGTGAACCAGGTCAACAAGGAGTATCGGTGTTCGATACCTCAATGGCGCTGCACTGGCGAAGTAAGGAAGATGGAGAAATACTTCAAGAATTTGAAGTAATCTACATCCCAGGAAGGATAATTCCCTGGTGACCAAATGTCTAAGGTCGGTTCCTCTCAAACCACCGCTCGTGGGGGTGCTTGTCGAGCACCTACATAAGCCCTCCATTCCCTCGAAGAGGAGGCACGAGAGACCGGCGGTAGGGTCTCCTTCCTCGAGCAAAGCGCAAATTGGATGACGCCATTCATCCAATACCTTGCGCATGGGACATTGCCCGAGGAAGAAGCCGAGCGTTCAGGCTAATAAGGCGATCTTCTCAATCTGGTCGATCGAGGACGACCTATACCGGAAAAGGCGCATTAGGAATCCTTTCCAGATCGTCTCTCAGGAGGAAGGCCAGTACCTTCTTCGTGATATCCATGAAGGGATGTGCGGAGCTCACTCGTCTTTCAGAACGCTTGTGAGCAAGGCCTTCCGACTAGGGTACTACTGGCCCACGGCCTTGGCGGACGACGGCGGTCGGTCGTAATGACTGCCGAGCATGCCGTTTCATGCTCGAAAAGCCCACAACCAAAGATATGCCCCGCAAACCATACCACTCTCGTGGTCATTCTCGACCTGGGGGCTCGATGTCCTTGGACCCTTCCCCCGAGGTCAGAAAGGCTGCAAGTACTTGCTCGTGGCCATCGACACTTTCACTAAGTGGATAGAGGCCGAGCCCGTCTCAACCATCTCGGCCCAGGCGGCCAAGAGGTTCCTCCGTAGCAATGTGGTAACTCGGTTCGGGATACCCAAATTGCCTCATCACGAGATAATGGGACCCAATTCACGGTGAACTATTCCAAAGTTCTTGCGAAGAGGTCGGGACCAAGGTTCGCTTCGCCTGCGTGGCGCATCCACGAGCAACGGAGCAGCCGAACGAGCAAATGGGCAGCTAGTCCAGGGCATAAAAAAGAGGGTCTTCAAGACCCTCAACCAGCACAAGCAGCAGTGGGTGGATGAGCTTCCCGCCGTTCTTTGGTCTGTCCGCACCACGACGAGTCGAGCCACAGGCGAAACGCCTTTCCAACTCGTCTACGGTGCGGAGGCCATCCTGCCTGCCGAAATCGTGCTAGGTTCCCCAAGGGTGCAACTGATCGATTCCATCGATAAAAAGGTTGAGCTCCTCGTCGACCTGGACCTCGTCGAAGCAACACGCGAACGGGCGTTGCTCCGGTCTGCGGTTTACCTACAGGCTCTTCGTAGGCACGCAGCCAAGACAGTCCGACCTAGGGTCCTACAAGTCGGCGACATGGTCTTACGAAGAGTTCAAGACCTGTCGAAAGCCAACAAGCTGACCCCAAGGTGGGAAGGACCCTACACGGTCGTGTCTACAGCACGCCCGGGGGCTGTTCGCCTCGCGATGCCAGATGGTCGGGAGCTCACCAGCACCTGGAACATCGATCAACTGCGTAAATTCTACGTTTAGACGAGTACTCCTATCTCGCGCCCCTTGCGTTCTTTCCAATAAAACATTTCCCCTCTTTCTCGTGTTTCGTCCTCGCTTTGTCGAACGAGCATCATCGTCTACCAAAGATCGCAGCATTTGAGCTTATCCGACAAGTATGTGCGCACCATTTCCCTTGGCCCCTACGGATGCTCGCCCAATCGTTCACTTTCCACAGTAGCTCTTCGCTGTATGCGTGGTCGGGCGCGAGCATCCACTCTAAGCCCGGTTCAGTGACCACTCGGGTATGGCGGCTCTACGTATTGTTGGTTTAAAGCTCGTCTACTCTGTGCTCACATTTTTTCTCGACACAACCGACCTATTTAAATCATTCAAAAAACTGTCACGACCAAAGCGACCCTTAAATTTTCCCATGAACAAACTCGTGCTCGCAACAGTGAGTACACAACCTTTGTCCATGGCAGGGGCTCCGTATGATAGGAACGTTCCGTCCCTTCTTCCAAGGATCCTTTGCTCGTATCTATGCTATATGCTCTTATGCAGGAACTTGTTTTCTTTTTCTGCAGAACCGGGATCATATAGGCATATGTTGAAGGCGAACTTGAGAAAAACAGGCAAGAACCAAACACCTGCGAGTTTGCTCATCTAACCCGAAAGGTTGTTTTCTTTTTTACAGGATTTACGCGAGCTAAAAATAAAAGAAGAGCTAAGTCCTACGCTCGACCTGAAGGGCAGCAAGTTCCTCCTTAAGGGAGTCGACCTCTACATCCAGGTCCAAAACTTTCCGCCGAGCAGCACGACCTTCAGCCGCGCTGTCCCGAAGGCGCTGCACCTCCTTAAGCTGGGCCTCTTCACGCTCCCGAGCTCGTTGGAGTTCGGCGCAGTCGGGACCTCTGCCGCAACTTCCCAGCTCTTCGAGGTCGGCACACTACATTCCGAAGTGTTCTTCGCCGTCTCGCTCTCAAAGAGCTGGTCCCGGCCCGACGATGAGGCTCTTCGCCGACTCCAGCTCCTTCAGTCGGCCTCGCGCACCTCGGAGACCCGGCCTTCGAGATCGGCGATCTTGGCATCTTGCTCGCGATGGTACGCCCGAACTCCTCTCACTGAGCTGCGGAGGCATCGATGTCCTCCATAGCCTTCGCGACAAACTTGGAGCAAAGGGGAAGGAAAGTCAAGAAGAACCCCTTGAAGATTGCTCGACTCATGTAAAAAGTTGAGAGCAAAACACTTACCGAGAAGAGCGGCTAACGGCTTGTCTTGAAGCTGGCGGCGGTCGGTGGCGCCCGGCTTCGGAAAAGGGATTAACCCACGCAGGGGCCATCACGATCCCGAGCTAGCGCATCACGATCTTGCCCCTCCTGGGCACCCGGTGCTCCTGTGAGGGCAACGACGCTTCCTCGCCCGACCAACCCGGGACGCCCGAGGTTGGTCTTCCTGCCGGCAGGCGGCTCGTAAGCCGCCTTCCTCCCGCCTGGCGGCTGCAGGAGGCTGGGCGCCGACCGCCGCTTAGCCCCTTGCACCTCCGCGGCCGGAAGCAATGAGGGCTCCACGCCGGAGGCGATTGGTCGAGGCGACCACCTCCGCCCGTGATCCACTGGGCCGAGCATTGGTCATCAACGGCCACCTCCTCTTCGTGGTCCGCAGACGGAGGCAGCTGGTCGAGCTCGGCGATCACTTCCGCGGCTGGAAGTGGCTGGGCGATCACGACCGCATCTTCCCCTTGGTCCGCAGTTGGAGGTAGCTGGCTGGCAGTAACCGGCTCCTCCTCTTGGCTCGCGGCCAAGGGCGGTGGGTCGAAAGCCACCACCGCTTGACCACCGGAGCCCGTCGCCTGGGGCTCGCTTGCGCTTACCCCTTCGCAAGGGACCAAGGCCAAGGCTTCTTGGTCCTCAGCCCCCTGCGGCTCCTGCTCCTCCACGGCTGGAATAGGTTCCACGTCCGCTGAAGGAAGCACGGGTCCCACCGAGGGAAGCTCGAACTCCACTGAGTCCGCAGCTGGCGCCGGCTCCTCCCCCGCCTCGGCCATCACTTGGTCGACGACGCGGTCGAGCTCGGCGTCAACTGTAGAGTCGATAATCTCCTCAGCCATCTGACGGAAGTCCAAAAGCAACATCCGAGCTATCACGCCCACACCAAACGGGGTGGGGTTAGCCCGAAGAAAATCGCAAGACAAGAACAGAACAAGAGAATGAAGTGGAAGCTTACCTTCTGCCCGACGAGCAGCGCCATCCTCCTCGGCCTCCTCGCCTAGGGCCATGGGCGACCTGCCCGCGGCAGCCTCGTAGGCCTCGGCCACGACCACGACGCGCTCCTCCGCGGCGTCGCTGGCACGTGCCATCGCCGGGTCGACGTCGTCCATGTCGACCTCTTCCAGCACCGAGGTTGCTTGAGAGGTCGACCTCCTGCTCCTTCGACCCGAGCATAGGTGGCCTCCTCTTCTTCCTCCTCTTGAGGCATCGACCACCCGAATAAGGCCCGGTCTGGAGGGCCTTGATCTGCCTCTCCAGCCGCTCCTTGGTCGGGAGGGACCTGGCCTCCTCCTCGGCCTTCCTCGCCTGCTCGGCGAGCTGTTCTAGTCGGCCCATCAGCTCCGGCCTCCTCTGCTTGAAGTCATCATACCAGGTTCGGAGTTCGCTTACCTCCTGGCGGTCGGCGTACTCAAGGTGCGGCGTGGTGGTCCTGGTCGAAGCTCGGCGCTTCGACCGCCTGGCGCGGGGAGGCGAGGCGGATGCCTGGCGACCTCGACCCGCCGACCTCTTGCGGGAACCCCTGGCCGGGGTGCTGGCTTGCGGCAGCGCTGCGGCGCTCGACACGGCAAGGTCAAGGGCGACCTTCTCCTGCAAACAGAGATCGGGAGAAATAAGCTCGGAAAACATGCCCTCGGGCGGAAGCAGGAAGATGTACTAACCGCGTCACCGCGGTCAAAGACGTTCTTGGGGATCTGACGATTGGGCGTCAGCTCCTTCTCGCCAGGGCACCGAACATCTCGGCGACCCTCTCGTCAACCCAGTCCGTTCTCGGAGCTGCGTCACGACCGAAGATTAAAACAATATACATATATATATATATATAGCACCGATCACCAGAAAGCAGCGATGCTCGGGAAAGAGGTCCAGGAACATACCTGCGTTATCCTCACGGGTGAAGTCATGCCACCCGGTCGCCTCGAAGAAGGGGTGCTCGCGGCGCCTCAGGGGGGACACCCGGTTGAAGGTAAAGTCCCGGGCGATGTCTCGACTAGTGAGCCCCATCTGAGCGAGCTCACTGATCGTCCTGAGCACCCGCTCTTCCTCAAGTTACGCAGGCGGGCGCGCAGTCTCGATGGCGGAGCGTCCTCCCGGTGTAGACTAGCAGGGACCCCTCCGCCTTCTTCTCCGGTAGAACAGAGGTCGGCCCAACCCGACACCGAGTCCTTCAAAGCAACAAGAGGGTACTCGTATGGTCGGTTGGGCCGAGGCGAAGATAAACGCAACCGGTGAGCCATCCCACGGTGCGGAAGGGGGAGTAGAAGTGAAAGAAAAGGCTAGCCGTGGGCACTACACCCACGCACGCCTCACAAAGATGGGAGAAGATTGCGAGAGAAAGGATAGAGTTGGGTCGAGATGAGAGATCTCGCACCCACGTAAGAGCAAGCACGGAGGCGAGGAAGTCGCTCTCGGGCGACGAAGCCCGTTGATGGCGTACAACTCGCAGGAGACGATCTCCGTCTCCGCAGTGCCGGCGCGCGTCGCCCCTGTGCACTCGACCCGAGCCTGGTCGACGTACCCTCATCCGTGAGCACCTGGAGCCTCCTTCGGGTCATCTGGCTGACCTTGAAACGCGCCATGGCCAAAGAAGGAAGGGGAGCGAAAAGGGTTCTTGGGCGCTAGGGCTCTTGGAAGATTTTTTGGCCGGAGACGAGCAAAGAGACACGGTGTAACTCCGACCTCTCCCGGTAGAAAGGGTTAAAAAGACAGTGAAGGGACGGGATAAAAATCGCCGCCTATCACGTGGCGACACCTGGCCAGAAAGCGCCGCTTCCAGAAACCGCCGCATTGCAGGAAGGCTTCTCGAGAAGGAACCGCAGAACAACCAAACGCAGCCGCGCGGAGTAAGCACGCGGCGGGTAAAGAAGCTCGTCTCCCTACGTAAAATGGTCGTGAGCCACGGCAAAAAGAAAGTCAATCCCCCATCAAGTATTCTACGGCTCAAGGGGAAGCCCGAGGTTTCCCCGCTTGAACCTCGGGGCTAGGCGTCGGGGATTGACTATCTCGGCAAAAGACCACGGTACCCCGTGAAAAGCTAAACCCGCCGACCAAGCAATACTAGAAGAAGATGCTCGGAGAATGAAACGAGCATCCCTCCTTCTCCTCCTAGCGTACGCGTCTGCACCTTTACTCGCAGAAGCACCAAACACGCCCCCCCCACGAGCAAGCGTGCTCGTAGAGGCCACGACCTACTCGGGTGTTTGGTCGGAGGGCCCGGCGAACGCTACGAGGAAGGAAGGAGCCAACCAATCACCAAGATCAAGGGAGATCATACAGAAATTCAAAACAGCGCGAATCAAGGACGGCGGGTCACGGATATGGATACATAGCGTGATCCCAGGAGGTAGTTGCCTTTTTTGGTACCTATAGTCGTATTATTTAAACCCCCCCGGAAGATTTGTAAGGGGGGAGGGAAAAAAAAAGAGATAGAACATAATACACTGGAGTAGGGCTGTTATCCCGGCAGAGGGAGGCCCGAACCAGGATAAACACCGTGTCCCCCTTTTCTTCTTCTCCCGACCTCGCATCACTCGAACGACCTCTTCGATCCGTACGACGGGGCTCTGTTGATCCCCCATTCAACAAGTAAGCTCGACGGGAGCCGTTCTCCAATCGTCGACAGGAAGTGTAAGTGAGGTGCTATACATACGTGGGCCCACCCCATGGTGGGCTGGGCCATGAGCGAAGTTTGGGCCAAAGCGTTACAAATGGTATCAGAACATCAATCTTCGTTGCACGGACGTGTGTGGCCCGGAGTAGCCACATGGCATGACTTATGGGCCAGCACTGGACGCATGGCCGTGTACCGGTGTGCTACTGAGGGCATTAGCCCTTTAGAGGGTGAGTGTAATACCCAGCTTGTTGATGTGAAAGCCCATATGGAGTGGTAGTGAGCAGTGGTGGGATTTGTCCCACATTACTTGCATAAAGTGAGTTGTAGCAGTATATAATGCATGTTGGGTTCAAATATAGCACATCTGGGTTAATCCTTTTACAAGAAGCGAGAACGAAAGGCGAAAGTGTAAGTAAGGTGCTATGTATACGTAGACCCGCCCCATGGTAGACCGGGCCATGAGCGACGCAACTACGCATTCTGCAGCACCATCAAGCAGGCCAAATTAGTGAAGTATACTGAGTACTGACTACACAATAATGATACCTCAAGTGAAACTTTGTAAAATCTACAGGTGAAACTTGCAAGCCTACCAATTCATGCAGTTGTAGTTTTTTTTTACTGTAATGTGGTCAGCAAGTTGCAGTTTCTTGATTGAAACTCTGCCAGCAAGTTGCTGTTTGAAATGTTGTCAAGAAGTTAGTACATCAATGGTGTTTCTTCCCCTCTTCAACAGGGGGGAAAAGGAAAAATAAATGAATTACATTTTGGAGCTTGCTATAGCAGTAGCAGGCTGCCTCATCAGGTGTCTAGTCAGCATCTTACTAGTTAATCACGGTTCATCTAAAGAAAGAAGGGGGGAAGAATGAAAAATACAAGAAATATCTGCTCAGTGGTGCGTAGGCTTATGGCCCCTTGGGCCATAGTAATCCTCATGGATCTCAGGCAGCCTGTGGGTGCCTACTCTATCCTTCTCTTCAGAAATGGTTTTCTCCATTTCGCCTAATGGTTCACCATCAGTCTTCACCACTACTCTCTCCCTTGATTTCTGTGATCAAAGAACGCACATTAGTTAGCATCTGCAGAAAGAATCACTGCACAATCTGTGCCAAAACTCCCAAAATGCCAGACCACAACCGCTTACACTGACTATCTGGTCGCTGAATGCCGCACGACTCTCTGCATCCGACCGAATGCCATGAACCGTTGCCACCGCCAGGAGCAGAACCAGGACAGCAGTCGCCAATGGCAGGGAGGACTTCATCTGATCTCTGTGTAAGAATCCTGGAGGAGTTCAGGTACAAGAGCACTTCAACTCAGATGGAATGGAACAGTTAGGAGCTATGGGCTTTGTTGCTTGAACCATTTTGACCCAGAGGATCGTGTGTGTATATATATACACACAGATCCTAGCTTCAGAACACAGCCCTGGCTGGCCCCATGCAGTGATTGGTGTACTCATGTCTGCAATGAAGGGGTTACCTGGAGTACCAATGCAAAAATGTGGCCATGTTTATGTTATCTTTGCCACACTTTAGAGAAGTATGTCTGCCCAAGATCAGGACCATGTTTAGGCCATTGGCCCCTGGATTACGTGCCAATGCCATACTCGAAAGTACAAAATGGGATTAAGAATTTTGTCTAGTACTCCACTTGGTCTCGGGTGTAATATACATCTGCTCCTAGAATGTCGCCGGCATGTCTCTCAAGAAATGTACAGGGGTGCGTATATTTGCTCGCGCATCCCTCCAAAAGTGTACACAGACTAGTTGAATTGGGTTGGTTCACTTCTCAGTGGCATGCGAAAAGGCTGGATTAGTTTATTACTCCTATATACGTACATCCAACACTAGTCAGACGAAAAGGGTCAATGCCTCCGCAAGTTGGCACTGTACTTTCTACTATTTATCGGACATTATTTTGCTCGTCTGTGCTCAGCTTCGTACTACTGTATTTTGGGGCCTGGCAAGTGAGTAACCATGAGATAAGAACCAGGAAAAGATGAATCAATCGGCGACAAATTTCACTCAATGAAGTGTACGTCACAAGATCAAATTACAATTGCGCTGCTAGGCACTGACAGTTTTATTTGAAGAGAAACAGAGGGAAAGGTACGGTAAAGCGAGCCCGGACGCCCACAGATTCTTTCCCAGGCCCTCGCCTAGTCCCAGCCGCTTAGAATTCCTCTCAGTTGAGGGCTCATGTCTGTTGGTTTAATTACCAACAAGAATAACACCAGTGGGTAACATTTCTCAACAATGGGTAACAACTAATCTGCGACAATGGGGTGCCGAGATGACTACATACAATTACAACTCGGCAATACGACATGGTTGGTACCTGATCATCGCAACACGAATGGCTTTATCATTGGCTTCCCAGGAGTATCCTGAGGCTATTAAGCCCCTCTGCCGATATGGTGCGCGCCACCCTGCCGGGCCGGTTCAGCCTGACCTGAGAAGGGGCCTCGAGGTGGAAAGAAACCAACACCGCGGTTAGGTTGTCGGTGGCGCCTCGCCTGGTTGCCTCCCCGACGATCTCCTTGCAGCATAGTTTCACATCGTTGTGCTCTTGGAGACGCTTCCGTGCGAAGTCCACGGCGTTTTGGTTCGAGAAGACGTCCCAGATTCCATCGCTGCCAATTACCAAGAACTCGTCGTCCTCGGTCAGTGTGATCGTCTTGAGTTCTGGTTCGGCGCTCAAGGGACCCCCTGGATCGCCGGCTTCTTTCATGCCTTCAAGATGCCAGTCACCGAGCGCTCTAGTGACCCCTAACAAGCCATTCAGGTAGCCGTCATCCACATAGCCGCCTACCGATTCTATGCGCAGTTTTTCACTGAGGCTGCAAGGCCTGTGGTCCATGGACATTTCGATTGCAGTGCCGCACCGGGAAAGAACTGCCCTGCAATCACCAGCATTAGCGACCAGGAGAGACCTGCACTGGACATGATAATAGTTAGTATTGGTCGTAAGGTTTGTCGACAAATACAGAGAAATTTACTGGCATCAAACAATAGCAAAAGATTTAAGAGCAAGAGATGAGATGACCTCACATGGGAGAAGGTTCACGATTTTATGCTTTTAGAGTTATCTCTAGGGATAAATAAAGATATAAATTTCATATGCTTGTGATGAAGATTTAAAACATGCAGAATCCTCTAGTATACCAAAGTTACAGAACATGCATGGTACTTGATCTACGCAACCCAAAAGTCAAACTGAATAGGCAAAAAAAAAAAAAACTAGAAAGTTGAAAGAATGAATTCCATAGTGTCAGTTGTATATGTCCAAATAAAAAACATCCCTGTTTCCCATTCCATTTTACAATGCCGAATCATGAAGTTTTCTGAGGAAACCAAGTCTATTACAGGTATTATAGCCATGGCACTGTGACATACTCAAATAAATATGCTATTTAAAGGTGGAGAAACACGGTTCTGTGTGTCAGAAAAAGAACCTTCCAAAAATCATTGCTGTAAGTGCTGTTGTGCCGGAAGACAGTGCTCTTTGGTGGGAGCATGTTTCAGAAAACTCACTATCAGTTTGCACAAAGGATCTCCTTACTACTTTCTCAAGCTCCAGAGGAAAATCAGCATCTTCCACAATGACCCTTGGTAAATTATCACGAACAAAATGGGCAGCATCTTTTCCACCATGCCCATCAAAGACCTAATAATTGACATGCAGAAAAACTTACATTACATAAATATATTATTTACATGATTCATACAAATGTGGAACAGCTAAAATGATGAACCAATGTCACTACACTTCCTTAATCCATACTGTTAAATAAAAATTGAAACTCCGCAAGTGTTACAGTAGATTTATTGTACTTAGCACTCTGCTATGTGCAGTTGTGCACAACATTCTGTATGTGAAGTATGTGCAAATTTTTATTGGACATTGGCACTGCAGAATGCAGATCAAGGTTAGTAGACATGGATCCAGGATAGGATTGTGTGGATAGCTTTTGAGGATGCAATTGAACAATTTACCAAGGGAACAAAATTTACTCACATTTTATACAAGTTTGTTAGTACATGAAGTACTCCTGTTATACTTGAACAATTTACCAAGGGAACAAAATTGTATACTTCACAAATAAGCAGGCTAGTTTGGAAATTGGAAAATTTCCATGTAGTTTGTTTATCTTCTGGTATTGCACTGCTTCTATGGTCATATGATAAAGTAGAGCGGTAAACCCCCTCAATGTTCTACTCAGGGGTCCAAATTTCGGCGAGATCTCGGCGAAATCTCGGATTTCGGACCCCTCCGAGATTCAAAATCCCGGAAAATTCAAAAAATTTAAAAAAATTCAAATCTCGGATTTCTCGGCGAGATCTCGGCAATTTCGGGCGAAATCTCGGGCGAGATTTGGTATTTTTTTTGCCGGATTTTGATTTTTTTTGCATTCTATTTGCTTGGGTTTAGGATCAAGATCATCCACAAAAAATTTCAAAAATTTTTAACATGTTTTTAACCATTTTTTGGTCGGTTCAATACTTCGGTTAGGACTTTCCGATTTTTTTAAAATTTTTCAAGATTGATTATCTTCTGAAAATTTTATGGGAATATTATTGATGTATTAGGACCATTCACAAAAATTTTCAAAATTTTCTAAAGTGGTTTGAACTTTTTTAATACATATGAACTTTTCCAGTGCATTGAAACAGCAGAGAGAAATGATATCTGATACTGACATTGATAGTTGGAATCAATCTGTGTATGCCTATGAGAGAGAAGTGGAGTGGAAACAGTGGTACAAAACCCACTTCAAAATTATTGAATGACATATATTGAAAAACAAAATTTAAAACCTAAGATAACATGTATTTATAAATGGGTACAAGATTAACTCACCTATGTATATATGGGTGGGGATTCACATATACATGATCGATTGCTCATATTTATGGCATTGATCTTTTCTTATTAGTCAAAATTCAAAAGCTGCAGGTGGTTTCAAAGAAAGAACCTCCTCGTAATCAGGTGGTTTCAAAGAAAGAATCTCCCTTAATACATAGAAACATATATAAAACTTTTAAAATGACTTGAAGTTCATTTGTTACATTTGAAAAATCAAAAACTGATTTTATATACGGTTTTTATCACGACTTTACCACTGTTAGATTTTTAAAAAATTCCTCATGATTGATCATCATCTCAAATTTTTATGGAAACATTAGTGATGTGTTAGGACTATCCAAAAAAATTTCAAATTTTTTTGACGTGTTTTGAACCATTTTTCAGCCAGTTCAATTTGGCCGAGATTTCGGTGATTTCGGCCGAGATCTCGGTGATTTCAGCCGAGATCTCGGATTTCCCGGTAGAAAAAAAACCGGATTTGAAATTTGGTTTTTGCAATTCGTCCGGATTTTGTCCGAAATTTCCGAATCTCACCGAAATTTCGGATTTCGGAAACCTCCGAGATTTGACTCAAAACGAGATTTGAAACCTTGGTTCTACTACTATATGTATCATGCAGTTCAGATCAAATCTGCCATGAATTTCTCCTTCCTCTATGGGGCATTCTAGTCTCTCTAAAACTGTCAGTTATGCACTACCTGTAAATTTGAATAGAAATTATTTCTCGGTCAAATCAAGAAAAACTAAAAAGTGTAAGCAAGTAATTACCCCATAAAAGGATATAGCTTCATTATCCACTGATGGATAACCAAAGTTTTTAGCTAGGTCAGCTATACACACATGGGTATCTTCCATATATTGACGACTTCCAATATCTGACCAATCCCCTGATCGAATAGTTGGAACAAAATTGCCAAACTTGTTCTGCTTGAAATCAGCAGCTGTTGGGTTCTCGCAAACACTCTCCATCTGTGTGTTCAAAGAAAAGTATTAGAGCATGGTATGAAGATAATGAATGCAATAACAATACATTTGTAACACCCCACCCTTTAGTACCACATTACTAGGAAACGACCCCAGTGAAAAAAAGGTAGCAATGCTTTGCTTTTACTAACTTTTTATGAAAATAGTGCGATAATCCAAACCACACGAGATGAGCAAGCGACTTGACAATAACTGGCATTAGCCAATTTGGGCAGAACATCGTATTATTACTAGTGAACTGTAATACTTAATTCATTATAAATTTCATATTTGAAATGTGCCTGTCATATCTACTTTAGAACTAACACTTTCAATAACTAAAAAATTACTGCCAGAAAGAAATAAAAATAAGTTATAGTAAACCATCACGTTTAACTAATATACGTTCAACTTAGTAGGATCAATAACTGTTGCAAGCAACGAATTGAGTGTTTCTTCTGGGTATCAATGACCAGAATGGGAAAATGTAAGCGATAAGCAAACTAGATACGACCACTTGGGACAACATCACAAGACAAAAAAAAAAAAAGATATAGCTGTTGCTGCCTGCTGATTGAATAAGCAGAACCTACATATAAATAGATAGATCATCCGAAATTACATTCTTCAGCGCTATTCCATGGCATAAATTAATGCTGGCAACCACCATTACCGAGCTAAAAGGACAAGACAACCATGATAGCAACAATTATAATCCAACTATATGACTAGCCATGGATAATAAAAACGTAGCAGTTCCTATAACTGATATAATAACAAGCGCTTCAAAGTTAGTAATCAAATGGGTAACTCCAGGGAAAAAAAAAATGTCCTTCACTGAGAACAGCATTAAAAACACGTTTTTTTTCACTTCAGTCGAGGGAAATCAAGTACCATGTGCAGTTTGCAAGTACTAATTCTTTTTCCTGCTCCAAAGAAACTACTGTTTTTCCGTGCTTGGTGGGTACAACTGTCTGAAATTAGTACCTCACTCCCACATTACATCTCATCACAATGTGAGCAAGCAAAAGATTGGATGCTGCGACTATGTTCAGTACAATTTTAGAGTACTGACGAATAATACAATGCATAGACAAGCAACAACCTGTTATCACTCACCAGAAAACTCCTACCGAACATTACAACTACTATGCAAATTACTTTACTACGTCCTGTTGAATCATTGAAAACATCTTCTGTTCCACACCTTGACTAGCAATAATTAACGAAAAAAATCACCCAGTTTCTTCCGGATTTCAGGGATACACCAGAGGCGTGCGCACAAAGCAAACACAACATGGTTGCTTCCCCCTCAATCCATCCCCCGGTCCATTCCATGATGGAAGAAAACTCAAATGAACCAACAGAAAAGCATCAAACAATTCACAAACACACCGAAAGATTCATCTAAGCCACCAAAAAACTACCCCAAAAATCGAATCTTTCTGCACAGAGAGAGAGAGAGAGAGAGAGAGAGAGAGAGAGAGAGAGAGAGAGAGAGAGAGAGAGAGAGAGAGAGGTCGGCACCCACATGAGGCGAGGGGAACTCGTCGGGTTTCTCGGCCCCGGCGTCTCCAAAATCGAGCCTTTCCGCGTCCTCCAGCTCCTCCACGCACATGGCGGCGCCGGACAGGCCCGCCTCTGGCGTTCTTGGCACGGAGCTAGCACAACTGGTGCTCTGCTGGCAGGAAGAACACAAACACGAGGGCAAAAGGTGGGGGATGGGGGGGCAAAACGAGTTGGGAGTGAGAAGAATAATAGGAGTAGGAGGAGGGGAGAGAGAGAGAGGAATCCGAGGAGGAGAGCAATATGAGGTTTCTTTGGGAATATCTATGGAGAAAAATCCTTGGGAAAAAAGGAAAGTATGGGCCGCGAGGCCAACGGAAGGGAGGGTAGGTTGAGGTGGTTATTTGTTGGAGAACTCGATTTTTTATCCAGCGTGGGGAGCTGCGAGGAGAGAGAGACGGAGCGGGAGTATTTAAGGAGGAAGAAGGGCACGTGGTGCACAAGCGTCAGATCTGACGTGTTTGGGCTTTTGCCCTTTTCGGTGTGGGAATTTGATTTTCTACCTGCCTGTTTAAATGGGTAAATCTTAATGGTATTGGTTGGCTTTAAGCATCCGAGAGATGTTACCATGCACGCGCAGATATTATCATTTTGGATATCCATACATATCTAGAACACAACTTTAGCCACTTATTTTTTATTATAATATAGTTTATAAAATTTAATGAAATTATAATATTATAAAAAAAAGTTAATTTTCATGTATATAATTTAAATATTTAAAAATATATTAACAGTTAAAGTTTCAAAATTTTGACTACTTCTATGTCTAAAACGGTAACTATTTATGACTAGGGGAGTACTCACTTCGTCTAAATTTATAAGACATGTTTTCTTTTAACACATAGACCAAATACATATTAAACATTAATTTGAGTAAATTATCCCTAATTATTATCTCTAAGCATTACATTTGATGCATGCACGAAGAGTAAAGCTATATATTTATTAGGGGTATAAAGAGAATTTTACACTAATTTTATATTGTAACATTCTAGAATTTTGCTTATAAAAATAATTTATTATTAAAATATTAATATGTTATTTTGTTGGCTTTTATGGAATTTACGAGAATAATTCAATTTATTGTATTTTTAAATAATTTTCGTTGAATTTTTAATGCCTTTTCTATTATTGGAAAAATTAAAAGTAATTTAATTAAGAAGATAAATAAAAATTTAAATTGCAAAAAATATTAAGTTAACAAAAACTCTCCAGGAATTTCTGTGAATCTTTTTCCAAATTTTTGAACTATATTTGCTATTTTCTAAAAGCCTTTTCAGTTTATAGTAGTTATTTAAAACAAAAAAATATCTAAATATAAAGTCTAAATAATTTTAGTAAGCTCAAAAGGACCTAATTAAATTCTATGATTATGATTTTTTTCTATAATTTTTGGAGCTTTTCTATTATTTTTCAAAGTTTAAAAGAATTTTTGACATTTAAAAATTAATTAGTGTGTTAAAAATAATAATAATATATTATTATAAATATTTATTTGTGTTTTTATTGCTGAAACCAATGTCTCTTAAAATTCTCGAATTTATGAGAATTAATTTGCTAATTTTACGGATTTAATTTGAATTTTCAATGAAAAATTAATGCTTTCGGAATTAATAAATTAATTACTGTTCATTCAACCCGATCCACTTCTCCGATCTACCCGGAAGCTACAGTGAATATATTTTGCTTCCACTGTAATATTTTATTTGGCATGCGTGCCACCTTTATTATAAACTCGTATTATTAATAATAAATACGATGAATATGTTGTGTTATTATGTACTAGTACATAATACATTGAGGATTTTGGAATTGTTTTTTCGGTGTCTGACATGTATTAAAATGTGAAATACATTTTATATTTATGGACAAAATTTTTCAAAGTACGTTCTATATTTTTGTACGAAGGAAGTAATATTATTTCTACACGTGCGTACTAAGTTTGGTTGTAATAGGTTTATGGACAGGACTGAGTGTGAGGAGTGAATCATAGCAACTATAGCAAAATTTTTATAGCTAACTCAATGCTTATTATTTACTATATAAAAAATTAGGTAGTCTTTCTTTGCATTACTCTTTTAATATAAGTTGTACAAATCTTGAAGCACATGTTAGGGGTAAGTAATCATTATTTACTCTTCATTCATATTTTAATATTTGTAAAAAAAAAATTAAATAGTTATTTATAGAAGCACCTAAAAAAATTTACCATGTTACTTTGGCACATCTAGTCGACATTATTGGGATCTACCTGCTACACACCCTAGGCTCCACCACCGTGTTTCGTCAAGCCCTAACCAAGCTGACGATGTACCTCCACCGACTGTTGGGCCTACAGCCCTACACCTTGTCCACGGCTTTACCTCTAGAATTGTTCACTCATCTAGCTCCCCCTCACTTTTTTTTTTCAAAAATGGCTTTCTCCTAATTTCTTTTTGCAAAAATATCCCTCTTCCCCACCGCGGAAGGCTCAGAGCACCTCCACGATAGGGAACCACGGAAGGCCAAGAAGCCATGCCAACGGACCGCAACAATCGGGTAACGTGGGGAGTGGTTGTGAGCGCGGCACAAGTGCATTTCCGCGGAACGGGGGTGCGGAAGAATGTGTCTCCGCGTAAGGGGAGTGTGGAACTTTGCGAATTCCGCGAAACGGGTGCGGAAGAATATGTTTCCGCGGAAGGGGAGTGTGGAACTTTGCGAATTCCGCAAAACAAGACTGTGGAAAGTACTTTTCACGTGAACAGTCCTTTTCCATAGTACTGTACAATAGAACAGTGTTTCCTGGGATGCCGTAGTATGGGATAGGACTATTTTTGTAAAAAGATTTGGAAGGACACTATTTTTATAAAAAAATAATAAATAAAAGAAGGGGTCAAATGAGTGATCAGCTCCCAGCCTCCCCACCTCTACGTCCAGTCAAGCTTTGTTTGACACGAGTTGCGTGCAATACTGCACTGATTTTTTTTTTTTTTAGAGATTTGTAGGGCGGTGCTTGTTTTTGTTTCGTTAGAGATTTCCTTACGGGTGAAAAAGGAAGATGGGAGGAGATGCTGTACCATCATTACCGCTCATCAATTCCTTAATTACAAGTAGTAAAGTAAAGATCAACGGTAATGCTACAGTTCGGACGTCTGATTTCTACCGCAACATTTTTTTCTACGCATGCAACATTTTTTTTCTACACATGCAACATTTTTCTCCTACGCATGCAACATTTTCATTCGACAAACAGTAAATGTTTCAAAAGTGAAAAAAATGTTGCGAACGTTAAAAATAAATGTTGCAAACAGTAAAAAAAATGTTGCGCGGGCGTCCGAAATTTTTAAAAAAATCAGACGTCCGGCTGCTAGTACTGCCCAAAGATCAATTGCAAGTAGTAAAGATCATCTGGGAGTGATCGGGAAGCAAATTAGCTTCGAGCCCGTCTAGTGGAGAACTTTTACAGACCCTGTTGGTTCAACTCAATTATTTCCTTCCCCCTATTGCACGCACGTTGTCCTTGTCCCTACCGCCCTTAGCGTCGCTATTCCCCAACCTCCTCTGTTCTCCTCTTGTAGCTTCGGTAGGGGTCACCACCACGATTGTCCTTGCCCTTGGATAAGGAGTCGACTCGGGTCAGTTCCACTCGGTCAAACTCGTTACTCGTTATTTTAGAGTATCTCTAAGAGGGATTTTAAATATAGTTTTAATTTGAATTATAGGGTTTTTAGGAAAAAGATTAACTCTAGCAAGGGTCCTAAATTGTTAAAATTTAGCAAATTGTTTTTGGGCCGCTAGGAGAATAGCTATATTTAACAACTCTGTGATTGAGCCTTATCTTCGTTGAGTTTTAGAGCCTAATTGCTGGAGTGAATATTTCGTTGGAGCCTTAAATCTAATTAGTTGGGGTCCTAAATTAAAATTTAAGGCTCATTTTTAGGGCTCTCTCTTGGAGATGCTCTTAACGAGTTTAAATCTCGGCTCGGCTTGACTCGTTAAACTCGCGAGCTGGCTCGTTTAACTCGTTAAACTCGATATTATCATCGGAGAGGAGGATTACTATTGAGACTGCACAGTATGTCATGTGTTATCATCTTCACCTCACACATATACAGCTATACCTGTCGACTAGGATGACTTGTTAAACTCGCGAGTTGGCTCGTTAAACTCGTTATCTAACGAGCTCGAATCACGGTTCAACTCGACTCGTTAAAAAACGAGTTTGAGTCGAATCAAACCGAGTCTACGAGTACTCGTTTAACTCGCGAATTTCGAGTCGGAGGCAGCCATACGAATGGAGTCCATTGGTGACCAGCCTCGGCGTGGGGGGAGGCGGTCACCGCGGTGGATCCCACGAGCTGGCCGGCGAGGGGTGACAAGGGGTTGGCTGGCGCACGAGGAGCTGGGGCCGGAGAAAGCGTCGGCGCGTGCCGGGGGACAAGTGGGCTACGGCCGCAACCGCACGGAAAGAGCCTGCCGTGCACGGCGCTCGCTGCGCTTCTTTCCATCGCAGGATTCAGAGCGAGCATAGCATATTGCTTGCTCAAAGGCAGGAAAAGAATAACAAAAAAAAAAAACCGTGCAGAATATAATGGGGAATGCGAATTGGGGACGGTTCATGTTCAAAGAGCGTTCCTTTTTTGTGATCACCATGACAGCAGAATCGCAGCACGCCAAAGCTTCTGAGCCAATCAGGTTTCGACTCTGCAGACATGGAGTCCATTGATACGGACCCAAGCAATGGATAAGAAGGTAGCCACAAAGCATCACAACCATATTACACAGCTTGCTGCTTTCTTCTACCGGTGCCACACAGAAGTGGCTCCATGACGAATTATTTGCACCTTCACATAGGTTAATCGGTGCTTCGGATCCTTGTAATGAATATAGCCGACCTAACCATCAGGAAGTCACAGAACCTGTCCACAGCTGAAAACAGTGGCCGTCGCCAGCTACTCTTCAAGTAAAGCACGGCCAAGGAAGCCCAGAAACCAATCACGTAGAACGACGCTGAGCAGCCAAACAGTATCAGATCACCAACTTTGTCGTCGTCTTCATGTTCTTCAGGCCGACGGATCAACTGCGTAGCAGAGCAACTCTTCAGCAGTGGCGGGCCACAGAGAGATGGATTGCCCTAGCAGGACGTAGTAAATAGTATTAGTAGAAATCAAGGGTATTTTAGGTTTTTTCTATCTATTCATCAGAGGTATTTTAGAGTTTTTCTAATTTGTTCACAATTTTAGCTTCACCAAATACCTGATGATCTTCAGAAGCTTCTTAACCATTCATCCGCCATTCATCAGGTGACAGAGATGATCAATATCCAATGTGTATCAACAACGGTGAAGAGCTTGTGGAGAAATCTCATGAGTAGACATTTATTTTGCGTCCGGCGATCAATCACTCTGACTCTGAGAGGCCCCCTTCTTCTTTCGGCCGGGGTTTGTCGAATTTTTCGATCGTTCCTTTGGACAGTTGAAGAGCCTGCATGGTTGGTGTATATGGGCAAGGGTAAGCCGTCCGTCCTCCCAAGTCCCAACGGCATCATGCCGGTACACTCCAAGCCGCCGGAATACGTCGCGAGACATCGAGGGCGACGGGGTCCAATGCAGTGGTCCGGAAACGGGATGACAGCGACGGAAGGGGCTAGGCGAGGGGATTAGGCTACAAAGGAGCTTTCTAGAAGGCATAGGCTTGCACCGATGGTATTTTTGCGAGAGGTGTTTCTATGCTTTTTCTCATAATACAAGTTGCATAAATCTTGAAGCAAACGAAGGGGTAAGTAATCCCCATCTACCCTTCATTTATGTTTTAATATTTTTGCATGGGGGCACAGTACCCTCACCCTGTGTGTCTTGTTCCTGTTCTTGACTAAAGAATGTGTCCATCGTATGCGAGTGTTTTCTAGCTAAATAGTCGTTTCAATCACAAATAGTAGTTATTTTGAACATCGACACGGTCTCTAAAACTCAGCTTTGACCACTAATTTCTATTATAATATATTTAAGAATCCAATAAAATTTTAATATTATGAAAATACGTTTCGAAACAAATCTATATACACGAATCCCATCTAAATATTTAAAAAGTCTAATCGCACGTATCTCAAACCGATAATTAAGTTTCTTGAATAGGAGGAATTGGTAAGAGTACAACGTAAACGATACGCACAGGGGCTTTTCAGATTAATGGTCGATGGCAGATTCTACCAACAACTCAGATTGCTTTCGCAGTCTCCATCACATTTTGACATGAATTTCTGGAGCTACGGTAGAGAAGGAAATCCCTTTGATTTAATAATCTGCTGCTGGCCATCAGCAGTGTCCATGCACCAGTGCGTGCGTGTGTAGCCGCAAGATTCAGATGACCATACTTCAACCACTACGATAAATGTCCACCGAGAAGTGGATATATAGCTGTTAGCCAGTGACAGTCATGACTTCACGGTAATCAACTTAAACCTTGCAGATGTTTGGTGACCTCGTTCTGTCGTTATCTTACCTAATCCAGAAAAAACCTTTCGTTGTTCAGCGTATTCGAGAGTGGAAAAAAATTGTGTAGACTTCACAGTTGGTTGCTTACATGGAACGGCTGTTCCAGCCTAGCGTGGTTCTGACTACAGGTGGCTCGAATTAAGCATCTCATGATTTGGTTTTCATAGACCTCTTCTAAGAGCATCCCCAGGAGGGATCCTAAATATGACTATAACTTGAATTATAGAGCTTTTAGGAGAAAAGATCAACTCCAACAAGGACCCTAAATTGTTAAAATTTAGCAAATTATTTTAGGACCCCTGGGCAAGTAGCTATATTTAGCAACTCTGTGATTCGGCCCTATTTAATTAGATGATAGTTAGGTTTTAGGGCCTAATTGCTGGAGTGAACATTTCGTTGGAAGCTCTTTTACGGTACACTAAATTGAATATGAACCGTTCATTCTTTTCGATCCAATGAATCAAATTAACTAGAGTTTACTTATACTACACCTGATAGTAGAGTAGTAGAAACACCTTTAACAAATCAACGGTTAGATTTGATTTCTACTACACATTTTATACTACAAGTATAACCCATAGTAAAATTTCTCTTCTTTGGAGCCTTAAATCTAATTAGTTGGGGTCATATATTGAAGTTTAGGGCTCCTTTTTAGAAATCTCTTTGGAGATGCTCTAAAGGCTCCACAAAAGGGAAGGCATCACACTCAACAAGTAAACTATCTAGGGAACATTTAATTATAGATGTTAAAAAGATGATACTGGATTTGCAAAAATCTTCACCTGCAGAAATCCCTTGTTCTATTCATTACGTGCAATAGCGTCCACAAAGGGGAAATATCCCCCATGCATCATCTTTGTTTTCCTCCCATGTTCACGTCACTGGAAGATTAATAGGCCAAAATAACCATGAGCATTGTGCTGGGAAAATGCTATAATATACCTAAACACTGCGAAACCTAGCTGACAAATGTGAAATGCCCATCAAGTTATGCAACACAGCACCGCGGATCAATGCTCCCTAACGCATATTTTTAGTTGACTCAACAAGACCATCAATGCCAATTTCTCCGTAATTTCCTTTTTGTTTCATTAACACTTTCAGCTAAATTACTAATTCGCCATACTGTTCAGCTTGGAATCTATATACACACACACACAAATGTGTATATATAAAAAACGCAGATCTAAACCCCTGAGGACGGAGACAGTACCTGCTGATGAGTGTCCAAGCTTACAAATTTTGTTTGCGGACTACATCTCAGGTGAGTCAGGGGCAGCCGAAATCCAAAATTTCGATGAGATTTTGAAATTTCAGATGAAATAGAAAAATCAAATTTTAAAACCGGTATTTTGACGGCCGGCAAAATCGAAATTTTGGCTAAAATGACCGAATGTTGGCCCTATTCAACCCCCTATGAAAATTTCAGCCAATATGATCATAATTTGTACATGTATTTTTTTACAAAATTTTCACATGTATTCCTTAGAAAAGGTATTGCAATTCGCCACAAAAATTTTGGTGCTCAATTTGATCCTACCAACATAAAAACCGGTCCAATTTGTGATCATCTTGGCAAAAAAAAAAAAGAATCTTATCGAGAAATCCTGAAAACACTATAGCAATTTGAAATTTTGTTTATCTCGCTGAGGTTTGGAATCTCGGCCCCGACCAAAAACTGAGATTTCCAAAATCTCAAAAAGATTTTGAACCTGTGAGTACCTCAAGGGTGGGCGGAGGACCACGTATGGCGGGGAATGGCACCTGCCATACCTGTTCTGCCTCGTGTATCCTTAGTACTCTTAGCACATGTCCTACCACGTGTATCCTTGGTACATAGAAATAATGATTTCGTCATACCAGAATTTTTTTCCGTCCTTCGCTACTGAGGGTGACACTTTGCCTTCCGAAACTACAGTTTGTCCCCAGCTTGCCTCTAGCTCTATCTCCTTCATGCCTGCACCTCCAAGAAAAGTACCATAAATATCCGAAACATCTTAACTTATTTTAAAATTTATACAATTTATATTGAAAGAATGGTGTATAGAAGGGTGTCGGTGTTTCGTGCACCGGCAATACGAATTTATGGTCGGATGGGGTCGCGCGCTCCCTCTCCCCGAATGGTCGACTCAAGGAGCCAGAAGATGTATACTGGTTCGGGCAGAATGTCCCTACTCCAGTTCGTGCGGTGTGGATGTATTGATCTTTGGGAGATGGACAAGGGGTGTACAAGCGAGGCGGACGGTCGGCTGTCCGATCCCCTTGACGTGTTCGCTAGGGAGTTGAAGCTACCTAGAAGACTGTTTTTCTCTCTTCACCCCCCTCCCTCTCGGGCCCTGCCTCTCCTTATATAGACGGAGGAGGCGAGTTACACGGGAGTTGTGAAAACTACGAGGGAAGGGGCCTGCACGTCTTGATGTCTGGTTCCTGTCTTGTCCGACCGACCCTGCCGTCCCGAGGCAGGTTGGTGGTTCTGCGGGCGTCTGATCTGCGTAGTCTTTGCCTGGGTGGCGTGTTGCGTGGTGCTCTTGTCACCTCGGTGGCTTTAATGGCGCTTGACTTTGCTTTGGCCTCGGAGTGGGCGTACTCCTCTGCGGTGTGCCAGGCGACGGATTCGGGGCTTGACTTCTTCGGTGGCTTTTCCGACAGCCTTGGGAAGGAGCCGCTACCCCAGACGGATGTCGGACGCCGCGCACAAGGCAGCCGCGACATCGGCGTGGCCTCGCTGCTCGCGGCGCAGTGGAGCTTGAGCTTCAATATTAGGCGGCCGGCGATGCCGACCGCCTCGAATCGAGTCCGCCGGCCGTCTGGTCGGCCCCGCCTGGTCGGGCTCGTTGCCCGCGGCCCGAGCATCTTTCGGTGGTGCTGGGCCTCCGCCGTGATAGGTCAGCCTGTTCGTGCTTTCGGCCGATGGGGTACCCATGGTATGGGTACTCGCCAAGAGCCTCGAGCCCCGGAGCGGCCGGAGAGCCGCCGGGGTTTAACTCGCGCGGTAGAGCTGGCCGCCCGGAGGTCGGTGATGCTAGGTCGTCGTGGCTGCCTGGGGCCGTGCCGCCTAGAAAGAGCTCCGGTGCGCGGCGAAGCGCACCCGGCAGTGTAGCCCCGAGCCGGTCGGAGAGCCTGGCTTGGGGTTTACCCGGCCGAAAAGTGGTCGCGGACTGAGGTCGGCGACGCTTTGGTCGGGCCGCCGCTTGTCGGTCGTGCCGCCAAAGAGCCCGGCAAGGCTGAAGACCCGGTGGGTGTAACCCCGAGCCCCCGAGCGGTCGTGGAGCCGGGTCGGGGTTTACCCGGCCGAAAAGTGGCCGCGGACCACGAGGTCGGCGACGCTTTGGTCGGGCCGCCGCTTGTCGGTCGTGTTCACTAAAGAGCCTGTGTGCGCGAGCGCACCCGGTGGGTGTAGCCCCCGAGCCCCGAGCCGGTCGGAAAGTTTGGCCTGGGGTTTACCTTGGCCGGACTCGGGCAGCCACGGCACGTGGGTCCTCAGAGTCGTGAGCTGACGCGTTTACCTTCGGCGGCTTGAACGCCGCGTGCTCGCGGCGAAGCTACTATCGGTAATCCGAGTGGAACCTTGGCGATCCCCTTGAGGGGTTCGTTTCTGCCGCGACGTAGCTCGGCGTGGCGTCCGATCCGGGGGCGTTCCATAAAAACCTTTCCTTACTCGATCCCGTGTCCGATCGCCGGATCGTCCCGCCGACGGAGCGCTACCGCCGCTACTCATCGATGAGTTCGCGGAGAGTGTGAGGTATGGTCTCGGACGCGAGTCACGATGATTGGGTCGTCCGCCGACCCATCTGGAGGCCCTTCGGGGCTCACCGCGACTCGCCGCTCTTTTACGTCTGGGCGGCTGCGTCCGGTGGCCGACTCGGCCTTCGTAACTCCACAAAGACGGCAGTCGCCTCGTGCGAGCCTATAGGCGGCTTGCTCTCCCGAGGTCGGGCGCCCAAAGGGGCCGCTTTGCATACCTTTCCTGGCGCCGCCCATCAGAATCGGCGAGGCCCGCGATCTTGTCGCGCGTGGCGCGAGGCGGCCATCCTGTCGAGCGCACGCGCAGTGGGATTTAAATGGATCGCGCACGTTATCGGGAAACGGGCGAGGCGGCAAAGTGACGGTTTGCGGCGCGTTGATTTGCGTGAGGAGGCGTCGATTTCGCGGAGGCGCGTCTCGTTTCGCCTGGGCGCCTATAAAGGAAGGAGTGGGTGGCGTGGTAGGCGCTAAGCCCTCTGTTCGGCCTTCGCAAAAAGGAAAAGGGAAGAAAGAAAACGAGGGACGAAGAGGAGCTTCCTGCTTCGTCGCGTCGTTCCTCGCTTCTTCGCATTTGGAGATGTCGCCAGCACTCGCACGCGCGGGTCGCTATCTCTGGCCTGAGAGGAAGGAGTTCCTTCTTCCGCTGCCCGAGTCCGGCTGGCGAAGTTCACGGGCCGACCGAGGTCCCCGAAGTTGAGGACGGCGAGATAGTCTCGCTGGCGTCCTTCTACGAACGGGGCTTCGGGCTTCCGCTTCACCCATTCGTCCGGGGGTTGCTGCACTATTACGGGGGAGAAGTTCATCACCTGAATTTGAATGGAGTCCTCCATATTGCGGTCTTCATGACGCTGTGTGAGGCCTTTCTGGGGATTGAACCCCATTTTGGGCTCTGGCGCCACTTCTTCTTCGCGAGGCCGTCACCGGATACCGCCGGCCTCCTCGGAGCTCTGATGATCCAACTGCGCAACCATCGCAAGCCGTTCTACGTCGATTTGAGGCTGCCGACGTCTAACCGGGGGTGGCACAGCGAGTGGTTCTACGTCCGGAACCTCGACAACGGTTCCTCCTTCGGTGGGAATTTACCAACGCCGCATCCTTGTTGGGGCTGGGGTCGTGACACGGCGACCGGAAGAAGGTGGACGCGATCCTTGAAAAGCTCGCGACCTGAAGCGGCGGGGCTCGACAGTGCAAGGTGGTCCTCAAGACGTTCATGGAGAGGCGATCCAACCCCTCAAGGGTCGATTACGCCCCATGTTTGAGTACATTGGGCCGACCGATCTCGCAAGGTCGCTTCGAGCGGAGCTCCTCCGTCGGAGATCCTCGCGCGTGTCCGCAGCCTCCATCGCGGTGACACCGAACCCGGGCGAGGCGCCGCGCCGTTTTCGGCGCAGAATCCGCAGTAACCTGGTACGCCTGGATGGCTCTCGCTCGCTTTTGCTTTGCTCTGCTCCTTCGCCCCCTTACCCGAGCGTGTTCCCGCAGGGGCTCGGTGGACTGATCTCCCGTCCCTTGCTGCCGGGGGAAAAGGAGTTGAGGGCGGCCGCGCGCCTCGAAAAGGAGAAGCAGGACGCCGCCCTGCTAGCGAAAAAAAGGCCACCAAGACGCGGAAGAGGAACGAGCGCGCGGACCGGGCCGCGCGTGGCGAGGAGGTCTCGGAGGAGACCTCGGAAGAGACCTCGAGTGAGGGTGACGAGGAGTCGTTGCCGAGCGAGGGAGAGGAAGTCGCCGGAGGCGTCGCGTCGCGACGCGGGGTCCTGGGGCAGCGGCGCGCTCCTCCGAAGAGACCGCGGGCGCAGGGTTTATCCTGCGAAAGCGCGGGTCCCTGTCGCCTCCTCGCGGGGGTCCGGCAAAGAGGGCACGTCAGGTGCCGGTTGTTCGCTCCTCCCGGTAAGTGACTTGCGCAATTCCTCCGACGCTGTCTTCTTCTGCAATTCCTGACCGAAGCCGTATGCAGAGGCCACACTGGCTGGAGGGCGCTGAGCCCTACTTCGGCGGTGAGGAATCGCCCCCTCCCGGTCCAGTCCGCGGGGCGTGCGGTGGTTCTCGGGAGCGGGGATCGTTCGATGCGCCTCGCGGTAGGGCCTGGCCGTCAGGGGACGCTGCCGAGGGGGACGATCTGGGCGGCTGCCGGATGATCGCTGGCGCGAAGCTTCCGTCGGGCGTGCTTCCGCCCGTCTGCCGACCGAGGCCGGCGGTCCTCGCCTGCCTTCGTCTTTGCCGCCGATGGAGGTCGCGAGCCTGTCGCCGGGAAGCATCGGATTCGCGGCGCTTGCAACGCCGGCAGACGAGATCTACCACCTCGCCGCCGCCGCCGCCGCGCCGGCGTCCGAGTGTCGCCGATGAGCGCCTGACCGCCGCCACAGCGTTCCGTCGGCGGGAAATCAAGTCGAAGCGCCGATCGCCGCTGGCTGACGGCCCGCCCCCGACTGGCCGGGGTCCGCGCTCGTTTCGACGGCGGCAGAACGCGCGGATTGGGACGCTCTGGAGGAGGAGATGGGAAGGATCCACGCCGACCTTACCCTTGTTGTTGACGCCGCGTCCAAGGCGAGGAAGTCCATTGCTCAGGAGTCCCGCTCGGCCAGACTGGTAAGTTTGACGGGGATTTGTCTCTTGTGCATCTTCTTGACCGGGAAATGGAGACTGACCGGGCGGGTACTTGCAGCGCTTGACATCCCGAGCGGTGGATAAGTCAATGTTCCTCCGGCACTTGCACAGCCGGGGGAGTGCCGTAGGGAAAGAGCTGCTCGACGCTCGGAGGGCGCTTGCCGCTGAGCAAGGAAGGGCTGCCTCGGCGGGTCGGGCCGGCCGGGGAGGTCGCTGAAGCCTTGCGGGAGGCTCGGCCGACGTCTTGGAGTCGTTGGCCACCGAGGGAGAGAGGGCTGTCGTCCTTGGCGGATGCGGCGGCCAAGACTTTCGCAGACAAGGCGGCAAGATCCGCCGCGGCGAGGCCGCCCTCTATCGGGAGGAATGCGAGTCGGTCCGCAGGAGGCCGACCAGCCAAGGCTGAAGGGATCTCGCCGGGGAGCTCGTGGACGATGAAGGAGCTTGCCGATCAGGCTACGGCCGACCGAAGCGCGTGCCAAGGTCGAGGAGGAACTTCGCGCCAAGGAGGCTTCGTGGCGGTGAGTAGTTCGTTCTTCCGGAGTCACCACGGCGAGCGCCCTCGACGTCGTTGGCCCCTGCAGATTCGCGAAAAAACCTTAGCGACGCGGCCGAGTCGCGAAGGGTGGCGGTGGAGGCACGAGACGCGTGGCGGTCGAGTCACGCGACTCGCCTTTTGAACAAGCTACCGGGCGGAGAGGATGCGGCCGATACGACGCCCACCGACGGTCCTCCACGTGGGCGAACAGGCCGCCTGCGACCGGCTGTTCGGGCTTACTCCGGGCCCCAGCGCCATCCCCGCCATGCTTGGGTGGATCCCTGAGCGCGTCGAGGCGTCGGTGCGGGAAGCGGCGGTGCTTGGCGCTTCCTCGGCCCTGGTCAACACCGTCTCTTATTACGACGGCGTCGACCTTGAGGCGGTCGGAGCGGCGTCGCCGGCCGAAAGCGACGAAGAGGTCGACGCGTTCATGGCCCGGTCGATCCGTGCGCCCAAGAGATTGCCGGCCGAATCTCGCCGCGCGAAATTCTCCGTCGAAAGGGGGAGGAAGATTAGTTTTCCTTCGCTTGCTTTTTGGCAATGTATGTAATGAACATGATCGCCTAGTCGAGCTCAACGCCGGGCTTTTTAAGTTACTCTGCCCGCCTACCCCGTGTTTCTTTTATGAATTTGGGCAATTTTTCAACCGTAGCTACGGGGCCCACAGGTGCCCCGAGAGCGAGGGCGTTGCACCAGGTTCATGCGAAGAGGACACGGGGAGGGCGAGCCGCCTCGAGCGATTGCTTGGTGAAGGAGGTGTCGGGTCGGACCACCTCCTTCGCTGGCTTGGCGGGTTGAAATCTAACCTAAGTGGGGGTGCTCCGACCGCTCATAGTGTTTCTTGCTCGGAGGGCTTGTTTCCCTCCGCAGAGTGCTACGAAGCCGTGGCAGCGGGGCGAGGCCGTAGCACTTTGAGCCGAGGAAGTAGCCGCGAGGTAGATAGCTCGGTCGGTCGAGTGCGGCTTAGGTTAGCGACCAGCGCTTTTTAAATGATGGTCGGGTTGGGCTAAGCGTAAGTTGTAGCATTCGTCAACCTATATCGAAGGCTCCGTCCGACCGCCGCCCTTCGCTCAGGTAGCCTCCTTTGCACAAAGTGCTACTTCGGAACCGTAGCCGCGGGCGTGGGCCGTAGCATTTTGGTTTTGAGGAGGTTACTTTAAGAGGGGAGCTCGGTCGGAGTGGTAACCGGTTATCGATTTAGGTCGCCGACCCCTGAGGTCATGACCCAGAGTGGTGCGTGGGGATCGAGGGTGGAGTCGCCACGCCACGCTTGAGTTCGTGGCGGGTGTGCGATTTTTTTCAAAAGGAACTTTATGCTTTCGGGATAAGGGCGGATTAACTCGCCTTGAGGACCGCGCCGATTTCGGAGCTGACGCTGGGCGCTTCGTCTTCTGCGCCGTTGCGTGACCCCAAGGCGCTTCGTCTTCTGCTCCTCTCGCACCGCCTTGGCGACTTGGGGCGCTTCGTCTTGCGCGCCGAAGGTTATAAAAGGAGAGGCGCCAAGGTGCCTGTTACTTCGCCAAGGCTGCCACGAAACGAAGTAGCTTCGTGCGCTATGGCGGACCGCTACACACAACCGAGAGGAGGTGGGCGACGAACAAGCCTGGCCGCGGGTGGTGGCGGAGGTCGAGGCCGGTTGCGGCGTGGGGATGCGCGCGAAGTCGGCATCCTTGTCGCTGCATTCCCGGCCGTGGAGGTGAGGGCGCCGCCGATCCGGCGGTGGATCGAGCGACGCCACGCTGGTCGGTTGGCTGGGCGCACACTAGGAGGAGTATCGTGCCTTTGCCGAGTAAAGGGACCTTGGCGAGTGGTTCCTTTTTGGGTCGGGCCGGTGTTCCTCCCGTGAATGAATAAAGTGTTGCTTCGCTTCGCTTTCTTCCTTCTTCTTTGAGGACTTTTTGCGCTTATGATTCGCCCATATTTGTAGTCTTTTGGGATCGCAAATGATCCAAATGAGGTTGGAGGTGGAATTTCTTGCGTTTTTGCCGCCGAGATGACCCGGCCCAACCGTAGGTCGGTTGTTCTTGTGTCGGCCGGTTTTGCACGCGCAGAGTCTTGCCGGGACCTTCGCCGGGCGAGGTCGCGATACTGCGGCAGCAAAAAGATGGAAGAAAGAGGGAAAGCACTTGGTTGGTGGTTCGAGAGTTGCGGCTTCGCTTTGCTCAAGTGTTTTTCGTGGTACAAAAAGAAGAGAGAGGCCGACTATGGATAGAACCTTCTCGCCTTCTCTATGTTCCAGCGTTTGTCACGAGATTCCTTCGGTGTCCTTGAGGCGGAAAGTGCCGGCCTGAGGACTTCCGCGATGGTGAAAGGGCCCTCCCAAGGCGGGAGAGCTTGTGCCTGTCCTTCGCGGATCGGACTTGGCGCGGCACTAAGTCGCCGACTTAACGAGCGGCCGCGACCCGTCGGCCGTGGTAGCGACGCAACGCCTCGCTGATATTTTGCCGATCAGAAGATCGCGACGCCTCGAGCCGTCGAGTCGGCCGAGGTCATCTTGCCGTTCCTCGATTGCCCGCGGCGCTGTTGTAGTTCTGCACCCTTGGTGCGCCAGTACTCAAGGTCGGTCGAGGACAGCCTCCGCTCAACACCAAGAAAAAGGAGTGAACCCGGTCGGCCGGTCGGGCGTGGCCAGAGACTCCAAAGTACGGGCGGTAGCTCGGCGGCCCATCGTCCCGCGAATTCCTTCAGTCGGCTGAAGATTCGCGGCTTGAGTCCTTGGAGGATCATGCCGTTGGCTCGCTCGGCCTGTCCGTTGGCTCGGGGGTGTGCCACTGCCGCCCAGTCGACTCGGATGTTGAAGTTGTCGCAGAACTCGAGGAACTCCTTTCCCGTGAACTGCGTCCCGTTGTCGGTGATGATGGAGTTGGGCACCCCGAACCGGTAGACAATGTCGCGGAAGAAACTTGCCGCCTGCGCCGACGTGATCTTTGCCAATGGCTTTGCTTCAATCCACTTTGTGAACTTATCTACGGCGACAAGCAAGTGAGTGAAGCCCCCGGGCGCCTTTCTGAAGGGTCCGACCAGGTCGAGCCCCCAAACCGCGAAGGGCCATGTGATGGGGATCGTCTGCAGGGCTTGCGCAGGAAGATGCGTCTGCCTGGCGAAGAATTGGCATCCTTTGCAGGTGCGGACAATCTGGGTCGCATCTGCTACGGCGGTCGGCCAGTAGAAACCTTGTCGGAAGGTTTTTCCTACCAGGGATCATGGCGTGCATGGTGCCCGCACACCCGTCGTGGATGTCCTGTAGAAGGTGCTTCCCTTGGTCGGGCGCGCACTTCGAAGGATTCCGGCCGGGCTCCTCTTGTCGCGGGCGCCTTCTATCAGGACGAAAGACTTCGCCCGCCGCGCGAGGCGCCGAGCCTCGGTGGTATCGGCGGGGAGCGACCCGTTTGTCAACCGATCGACAAACGGTCGCCTCCAGTCGGTTTCGATGCTCAGACGCCCAAGTCCGACCCAGTAGTGGGCATCGGCGAAGATCGATGGGGCCGCCCGCTTTAGAAGTCGGCGGCGCGCCTCAAAGACTCGGGTCCAACCGGATCGACGGGCTGCTGAGGTCCAGAACGAAGATTCCAGGGGGAACCGGCCCCTTCCCGGAGGCGAGGTTGGCGAGGGAGTCGGCTTCACCGTTGTAGCGTCGGTAGCTGTGGTGGAGCTCGAAACCCTTGAACTTCTCCTCGAGCTTGCGGACCTCCAGGCAGTAGGCGGCCATCCGAGCGTCACGGGGCTCGGTGGCTTTCATCACTTGGTCGACGACCAGCTTGGAGTCGCCGTGAACGTTGAGCCGTCGTGCGCCCAGGTCAGCGGCGATCCGAAGGCCGTTGACGAGGGCTTCGTACTCGGCGACATTGTTGGTGGCGTCGAAAAGTAGTCGTATGGCATACCGGAGCTTGTTGCCGTGTGGGGAGATGATGACGACCCCCGCGCCGGCCCCGTTCTTGGTGTAAGACCCATCGAAGTACATCGTCCAGTATTCCGGGTCCTCGACCGCGCGAGGACTTGCGCCTCGGTCCACTCGGCGACAAAGTCCGCCAAGACCTGGGACTTGATCGCCGTCCTGGGGACGTACGATATGTCGAGGCCGTTGAGCTCGAGAGCCCATTTGGCGATCCTTCCGGTGGCGTCGCGGTTGTGGACGACTTCTCGGCGGTGAGGAGGTTACCACGGAGATGGGGTGTCGATCAAGTAATGGGCAAGCTTCCTCTTGGTGATGAGCACCGAGTACAAGAATCAGTATCCGAGGATATCGGACCTTTGTTTGGAGAGCACCTCGGCGAAGTAGACCGCCTCTGCACCTTGAGAACGCGGCCTTCCTCCGCTCGCTCCACAACAAGTGCCGCGCTGACGACCTGAGTCGTGGCGGCGATGTAGAGGAGCAAAGGCTCCTGCGGCTCCGGGGCGACCAGGACCGGAGGTGAGGTCAGAAAGACCTTTAGTCGACTAAAGGCTTCCTGAGCTTCGTTGGTCCAGGAAAAATGGTCGGACCTCTTCATCAGCTTGTAGAGTGGCATTCCTCGTTCGCCGAGGCGGGATACGAAGCGACTTAGTGCCGCGAGGCATCCCATCAGCCTTTGAACTCCCTTGGATCGTTGATTGGCCCCATCCTTGCGATAAGCGGAGATCTTATCTCGGTTGGCTTCGATGCCGCGCTGAGACGATGAATCCCGACAACTTGCCCTTGGGGACCCGAAGACGCACTTCGGGGTTGAGCTTTATGCGAAACCGTCGGAGGTTCGCAAAGTCTCCTCCAGGTCGGTGATGAGGTCATCGGCCTTCCTGGTTTTGACAACAATGTCGCCGACGTAGGCCTCGATGTTACGGCCAATTTGGTGCGAAAAACATGCTGCATACATCGAGTAATGCGTGGCGCTGCATTTTTCGAGACCAAAAGGCATCGTGGATTTAATAAAGACGAGCCATACGGGGTGATGAAGGAGGTCGCGAGCTGATCGGACTCCTTCATCGCAATCTGGTGATAGCCCGAGTAGGCATCCAAAAAGGAAAGGGACTCACACCCGGCGGTGGAGTCCACGACTTGGTCGATGCGAGGCAATGGGAATGGATCATTCGGACAGGCCTTGTTGAGGCTCGTGTAGTCAACACACATTCTCCATTGCCCCGACTTTTTCTTTACAAGGACGGGATTGGCGAGCCACTCGGGGTGACGCACCTCCCTTACAAAACCGGCGGCCAAAAGTTTGGCGATCTCTTCCCCAATGGCCCGTCGCTTCTCTTCGTTTAAACGGCAGCGCGGTACTGGCGACCGGTCTAGATCCCGGTCGAATGTTCAGGGAGTGCTCGGCGACCTCCTTCGGGACTCCTGGCATGTCCGAGGGTCTCCAAGCGAAGACGTCTCGGTTTGCTTGGAGGAAGTCGACGAGCGCGCCTTCCTATTTGGTGGTGAGGGCGGCCCGATCCGCACGGTCTTGGCAGGATCTTCGGGATCAACAGCGACCTCCTTCGTGTCCTCCGCGGACTTGAAAGAGCTAGGCCCCGACTTGCTGGAGTCGGGGGCGGATCCGGGGGCCTTCTCCTGGAGCTGGGCGAGCTCGGCGGAAGCGACGACTGCTGAGGCCAGCTCGCAGCTGCTTCGCTCGCAGTTGTAGGCGAGCTGGAAAGATGTGGCCACGGTGATGACACCTTGCGGCCCTGGCATCTTTAGCTTGAGGTAGGTGTAATTGGGGACCGCCATGAACTTCGCGTAGCATGGTCGTCCCAGAATGGCGTGGTAGGAGCCGGGGAAGTCCACAACCTCGAAAGTGAGGCTCTCGGTGCGGAAGTTGTCCGGGCTCCCAAAGGTGACGGGCAGGCCGACTGCTCGAGGGGTGGGCTGTTGGCACAGTGCGACGCCATGGAAGGGCGCCTTGCTCGGCCGGAGGGCGGAGCGAGGGACCCCTAGGGCATCCAGGGTCTCAACATACATGATGTTGAGACTGCTGCCGCCGTCCATGAGCACCTTGGTCAGCGCCCGTCCCCACGATGGGGTCGACGACGAAGGGTAGCATCCGGTGCGGGATGTGGTCGGGTGGTCGGTCGGTCGAAGGCGATCGGGCATTCCGACCACCTCAAGTAGGTGGGCACGGCGGGGGTAGCCGTGTGGACCTCCCGGTGGGCGAGCTTCAACCGTCCCTTGTCGGCGTAGCACTCCGCCCCCCCGAAGATCATGAGGTAGCCGTCGAGTTGTGGGAACTCGTCGACCGGCTCATCGCCCTTTGCCCCGACGTCGGGCGCTGGGTCGCGCTTCTTCCCCTTTCCCCGTGATGTCGTGGGGTTCCCGGAGAGGAAACGCTTCAGGACCTCGCAGTCCCGATACTTGTGTTTGACGGGATAGTCGTGGTTCGGGCACGGACTATCCATCAATCTCTCGAATCGGTCGGGCGTCTGCCGAGCCTGCTGCTTGGCAGGTCGGTCGGCAGCGGCGACCATTCGGCCCCTCGCGACCTCGCTTCCCTTCCGCTTCCTCTTGTCGGAGGCGGTCGGAGGGCGCCGGCCCGAGGCTGGTGTCTTGTGGGCCGTCTTCCTTTGAAGATGGCCCCACGGCCTCCTCGCCGAGGCGTGGTTGGTGGCGATGTCGAGGAGCTCCTTGGTGGTCCGGGTTTCGCACACCCAACTTGTGGACTGCAGCCTCGCCGCGTGGTGCCGTAGATGAACGCCCGACGACGCCGGCGTCGCGGATGTCGGGAGCTCGTTACCTTCTGGGAGAAGCGGCGGATGTAGTCGGAGGGTCTCCCGGCCGCTTGCAGCTCTTGAGATCTCAGAGTTGCGAGGCGTTTATGCGTGCCTGGAAATTTCCGACGAAAGGTTCGTCAGTCGGCCACCGCCGATGGTATCTGTGGCGGTACTCGAGCCATGCTCGAGCTGAGTCCGCAAGATAGATGGGGAGGTACTGGATAACGAAGGAGTCGTCCGTCGCTCCCCCAGCTCGACAGGCGAGCCAATAGTCTTCTAACCAGACACTGGGGTTGGTAGCCCCCGTGTACTTGGCTATGTTGGTCGGAGCCCGGAATCTGACCGGGAAGTCGGCGTTGCGGATAAGGCGGGTGAACGCGCGCGGCCCAGGACCGTCGAATCCTGGGTCGGGATGGTTGCGTCGCCCGCTATCGGCGACTTGCGAGGGTGCTGCCGCGTCGGTAGCTCTCCTTCGCGCCTCGAGGGTGGTGCGGAGATCATACTTGTCCCCCAGGCGATGGCGCACCGGGGTGTATGATGCCTGGGGGAGTTCGTGGGGCGGGGCCGTCTTGGGTGAGCTCCGCCGCCTCGTGAGAGTGGCGAGCGGCCCGAAGTGGCGCCCGTCACGGGAGCTAGAACCTTGGGCGTGAACGACAAGACGCTCTACCGATCCCGGAGGTTCTGGTAGGTGGCCTTGGCTTCAGGCTCCGTTGGCTCAGGCAGCCCTCGGAGCAGCATTGCCGCAGCGGCAATGTTCTGGTTGGCATGAGGGAAGAACGGAAGGTCGTTCGCTTCCTCAGCCAATTGCTGATGCACTGGCCTTGGTAGCGCTGCGGAGGCTGGTGGTGGGCTAGGTCGACGGCGCTCCAGTTCGGCCTGGAGCTTATCGATCTCGGCCTTTCGGGCTTCTAACTCCTCGCGCTGTCGCTGAAGGTCAGCGAAGCGTTGTAGGTGTCTTGTCGTCGTCTTCCGCCGGGATTCCTCCCGCCGCTCGTCGCGGGAGGAGGGTCCCGATGGTAACGGGTGGAGGATGGCTCCGCCGCACCGTCATATTGCACTCGCGGTGTAGGCCCTTCGAGGCACACTCCTTGTCGGAGCTAGAGCCATGGCTGGAGGAGTCCGCCAGCAGGTCGTGGAGGGAAGCCGGCGCGTAACCGGCCATGGCCACGAGTTGGGAGCTCGTGGAGGGTGGAGTCGCCGCTCGCCGCAGTCCGTAGGCAATGTTGCCGGGGGTAGTGCCGGCGCGCGACGGGCCCGCCCGCGCGGCTTGCTGAGGCCTCGAGGCTGAGGTTGCTGAGGACGTCAGCAATCGCATCCAGGCTTGCGGAGGGCGTCCGGTCCCGGACGGCAGCAGGGACGAGGACAAGCTCCCCCGCCGTAGTGACGATGAAATCGAGGGCGCCGAAGCGGATCCAGCCCCTCGACATCGGCGAAACGTAGTGGGAGGAAGCCATCAGGGAGGAGAATGGGAACCCGAAGATGAGGATGTCGGTGAAGACGCGCGAGACCCCCTACCTGGCGCGCCAACTGTCGGTGTTTCGTGCACCGGCAATACGAATTTATGGTCGGATGGGGTCGCGCGCTCCCTCTCCCCGAATGGTCGACTCAAGGAGCCAGAAGATGTATACTGGTTCGGGCAGAATGTCCCTACTCCAGTTCGTGCGGTGTGGATGTATTGATCTTTGGGAGATGGACAAGGGGTGTACAAGCGAGGCGGACGGTCGGCTGTCCGATCCCCTTGACGTGTTCGCTAGGGAGTTGAAGCTACCTAGAAGACTGTTTTTCTCTCTTCACCCCCCTCCCTCTCGGGTCCTGCCTCTCCTTATATAGACGGAGGAGGCGAGTTACACGGGAGTTGTGAAAACTACGAGGGAAGGGGCCTGCACGTCTTGATGTCTGGTTCCTGTCTTGTCCGACCGACCCCTGCTCGTCCCGAGGCAGGGTTGGTGGTTCTGTAGCGTCTGATCTGCGTAGTCTTGTGCAGGTGGCGTGTTGCGTGGTGCTCTTGTCAGCCTCGGTGGCTTTAATGGCGCTTGACTTTGCTTTGGCCTCGGGAGTGGGCGTACTCCTCTGCGGTGTGCCAGGCGACGGGACGGGGGCTTGACTTCTTCGGTGGCTTTTCTGACAGCCTTGGGAAGGAGCCGCCTACCCTGCAGACGGATGTCAGGACGCCGCGCACAAGGCAACCGCGACATCGGGCGTGGGCCCCGCTGCTCGTGGCGCAGTGGAGCTTGAGCTTCAATATTAGGCGGCCGGCGCATGCCGACCGCCCGGAACCGGAGTCCGCCGACCGTCCGGGGTCGGCCCCGCACAGGTCGGGGCTCGTTCCCTGCGGCCCAAGTACCTTTCGGTGGTGTTGGGCCTCCGCCGAGATAGGTCAGCCCGTTCGTGCTTCCGGGCTGATGGGGGTACCCATGGTATGGGTACTCGTCAAAGGGTAACTTTTATCTCAAACTACGTAAAATCAAACCAAAATAGCGTTTAATGCAATCAGACGTGGAGGAATTGGGAGTAGAACAACCATAACACGCACGCACGCATCAATGAAACCCTCGAGACGGATGCGCATGCCCCACGAATACCTAGATTATCTCAAAACACATAGTCAAACCAAAATAACATACTCTTTCTGTAGATTTTTATAAGGTGTTGATGTATTTTAAGATTTTAAGTTTATAAACTTTGATCGATAAGTAGTCTTATATATATATATATATATATATATATATATATATATATATATATAAATATAAAAGACATAGTCAAACCAAAATAACATGATACAAAAGTAATACCATTAGATTCGTATTTAAAAGCATTTTTCTATAGTTATGATTTTATAGCTATGAACACAGTATTATAAAAAATAATGATCAAAGTTCAACTTTGAAGACCACACCAAATCAAATCACACCTTATAAAAATAAACGGAGGAAGTATGATACAACCAAGCATCGAGGAATTGGAAGTAGAACATCCACATGGGCCGTGCACACATACACGAAACCCTAGACCACAACAAACCAGGCCAAATCAAACAAACTACTCCATCTGTTTATGAATACATAGCATTCTAACTTTCAAATTTTGTTCATAAATACATGTTATTCTGCAATTTTGAAATAACTTTTAACTGTTTTTTTGTACACTCCTACCATTCATTATTCCCAATATTATTTATTACCCCCTCCCATTCTTGAATACATGTTATTCTAACTTTCAAATTTTATTTTTAAATACATGCCATTCTATAAATTCAAACAACTTTTAACTTTTTTTCCTTTGCATACCCCTACCATTTATGATTCCCAATATTATTCATTACTCCATCCAAGTTTATAAGGCTTACTTTTTAAATGATCTTGTCCATAAATATAGGACCTATTTCATATTCCAATACAAATTAGTGTGGTGTTTCCTCTATACCTCTAATAAATATTTATCTTTACTCTATATTCTTTACATACATGCATTGAGTATAGTGCTTAGTAATAATAATTAGGGGTAATCTAGTTATTTTAAATGTTTTATTGGTCTATGTGCCAAGAAGAAATACGCCTTACAAACTTGGACGAAGAGAGTATTGTGAAATAGAGTAACACACAACATCTATGAGCAATAAGTGAGCTAATAAAAGATGTTGATCTAATCATTTCTACACATGCCTTGGTTAAAGTGCAAAATCCTAAAATGTTATCTTTTCAAGGACATAGGGAGTACTGTGGAATAGAGTACTCCCTTCGGTCATAAATAGTAGTCGGTTTGAGATGGTCCGATCAAGCTTTTAGAACTTTAGCTATCAATATCTTTTTAAATATTAAGGTTGGATATATGAAAATCTTGAAATGTAATGTTATAATATTATAATTTTATTAGATTTTTTAAATATATTACAATAGAAATTAGTGGTCAAAGTTGAGTTTTGGGGCTTGTGTCGGTGTCCAAAACAACTACTATTTGTGACCAACGGGAGTAATACACATCATCTACGAGCAATAAGTGAGGTAATAAAAAACTAATTTTATTATTTCTACATGTATTTAGAGCGTCATCTATTCAGAAGGGTGGTGGCAGTCGCAGCCGGGTTCGTGCGCATCCGTGCACATTCGTGCACGTGCTAACCAACTATATCACCTCGTAATCGGACGTTAGAGGGAAGCCATGGCCGCACAGGCGCTAGATCGTTGTCCTTACCTAGCTGAAAACGCTCGGGCTTGGTCGAGCCTCGAGCCAGCTCGGCTCGGCTCGTGAGCCAACCTGACGCGTGGGTCTGACTATTTGTTGATCTGTAGTATCCATTTCTATTTGACTATTTAATGATCTGTAGCATGTAGTCATGACTATACATCTTCTGTTATTGGTTTTCTTTTAGTAATATCATTTGACATGTAGTCTTTTAGTAATAGTAATACTAACGTGACGTACATTATTCATATGACCGTCGAGCCTAACGAGCTCGGCTCGTTGGCCAAGCGAGCCACACGTTAGGCTTGGGCTCGGCTCGTTGTTGCGTCGAGCCGAGCCGAGCCAAGCCGGGCCTAGAGCCTCGAGCCTCGAGCTAAAATTCCACCCCTAGCGCTGGATTATCTCAAATCCCACACGAAAACCAACGAATTTTGGGGGAAAACGCTACATTACCTCAAATCCCAGACGAGAACCACCCGATTACAGACACATTCAGTTTCAGGTCCCAGCACACACACATGCGTGAGAATGTGTGCGTATATGCCCCTTCCTCTCCGATGGCCACATCATTCAGTTTCAGGTCCCAGCATTGTTCACGACAAGTTGAACTGATCCGGTTTCTTTCCTTCGTACACCACGCAAAAGAAGCAAGAAAATTTTCTTCAACACCATGCGACAGACAGTGGTAGGCTCATACCTTGTATGGTCCTCTTCTGGTAATCGAACAGTCTATCACTGGTTAATGGTTTGTTATAGATTCGTGCTAAAAAAAATTATTTGTATTCCGCCTTTGCTTTCCGGTGTACACATGTATACTGTCGATTCACAACACACGCCTGACAACCAACCAATCGATATAAATACACGACACAAGTAATGGCCTCAGGTCCTCAACCAGTCAACCTACAGACTCTACAGCTCTTGCTAATCCTCTGCAATTCTGAAGCATCAGCAAAATACAACCTAATATCTTGCACTGATCTTGCTAACTATCTCATCTTTCACTATGCGTGTCAAAAACATGAGGGCGAGCGATATGGAAACAATCAGCATGAAAAATACGCTGTTCCATCCTCTAGTTGAAATATACCCTGTAAGCAAGGGCCCCAAAGCTGCCCCAACAGAGCCAGTGCCGTCAATTATCGCAGAAACTGTAGCCAGTGCTCGTGCGTTTCCCTTGATCACGTCTTGAGTGCCAAGATCAGTCGCAACAGCTGTGGTGATGAGGGAGTATGGGCCATTCACAAAGTAGCCAGCCAGGAACATGAGCCCAATGTTGTGGTGCATGGATATGCTTCCAAATGTCCGGTAAACAATTAGTGCAGGGATGGAAAGCAAAAGAAACAGAGCTGAAGTTATGGCACGGGCGCCTATTGCGTCCGAGAGAAAACCGGCCGAAATCCCTCCTAAAACTCCTCCAATATCAAATACAACCGACAAAATCCCTGAAGCCTTGTGTGACAAGAACTGGCCTGCTACGGCTGCAACATTGAACATATGTTGTTATAGAGTGAGTTAAGTACTCCCTGATGTTTCATTTAAAAGTAAAAAAAATGCTTTGGAAAGCAAAATTTACAGAAATAATGCTTCCAAGAAGTAACTAAATCCTACCAACAGAAGAACTCAGGTGGTTTACACTTTTTAAGCTAGATTGCTTAGCTGTGTCAACTTGTATAGTTCTACCCTATCTCTATCTGGAAAACTAGGTTTGTAAATGGTGCATGCAAATTGGTAGTATTCATTTCAATCAACAATAAAAATGGGTATTCAACATGCAAAGTTTTAGAATCTTATCAGAAACATGTGAGCAAGCTAACACTGCAGCTTATTATCTATAGGGAGATGTTGAGGATATTCTCTAAAGAAACACTGAAGATGCATCAATTCCAAGCATCACATTGTACAAGACCAACGTTTCCTAGAACTATATTTTCTGATTATGCTGATGTTCTCCAACAATTCAATTGATTTCAACCATACTGAGAAAGCAACTAGCTGTCAGGCAACTACTGCCATAAACAAAATTCTTAGGAAGTATATTCAGTAAGAGCTCACGGTAAGAACCTACAATACGAGTAAGTTAAAACTGACCGAGTTACTATCAAATTTCACCAAGTTTATGAAAACCATCATCAAGTAACAAGCTGATACTATACCGTTGCTAATATAACATGAGGTAACAGAATGGTTAAGCACGTACCATTGTGCCGGATATAGAACGGCAACCAGTAGAGGAAGGTATAAGCAACAAGCTTGGAGAAGAAGAGGCAGAATGCATACGGCGCGACACCAGGCAATCTCCATGCCTCCAAGAACCCAATGGCCCTCGGTAATTGAGACCCCATCTCCACCTCTAACTCGTCCTCATCCCCTTCAAGCTCTTTTTTCGCCTCACCAAGAAGTTCCACCTCCTCCCCACCACCCCCATTCATCTCAACCTCCACTGCATCCAGCTCCAACCCAGCATCACTCGGGTGAGCAACCAAGAACACTAGCACCAGGACTCCGAGCGCGGCAATGACAAATGAGGGTACCAAGAACGACCACCCCCACCCGAACTCGAGCACGGCGGCGGCGAGGACCGAGCCGGCGATGTTGCCGACGGAGGTGTGCGAGTTCCACAACCCCATGATGGTCCCACGACTGGAGGCGTGGCCGAACCAGTTTCCCACGACAGCGACGACGCAGGGCCATCCGGCGGACTGGACCACGCCGCTGGCGACCTGGGCGGCCAGGAAGAAGGGGAGGCTGTGGACGTCCAAGAAGTACGCGGCGCCGAGCGCGGCGGACGCGGCCCCGGAGGCGAGCATGGCGGCGGCGAGGAGGCGGCGGAGGTCGGCGCGGTCGGCGAGGTGCCCCGCGGCGAACATGGCGGCGGCGTAGGCGGAGAGGAAGGCGACGTCGAGCTCGCCGAGGCGGTGCTGCCCGCGGGGCCCGGAGAAGGGCGCCCAGTCCGCGGAGAGGACGGCCTTGACGATGCTGGGCGGCTTGCGGGAGGCGTGGAACGCGGCGTACGCGGCGAAGGTGAGCGCCAGCACAGCGTACTGGCGCGACCGGAGGCCCCGCGCCGCGGCGGCGGCATGGCTACCGTGAGGGCCTGCGTGGGAAGCTGGCGGCGCCACGGCTTCCATTGGAGGGGGGATGAAAGCTACGGAGGAGGAGGGGGATTCGAGGGCATGGGAGGCAAGGGGAAGTGAGATCTGGCAGGGAAGGAGAGGAGAAGACCACTGGGGTTTCGGGAGAAGCCAGAACATGGGAATTGACTTTTCTTCCTTCTTGAAACCGGACTTTTCTTTCTAAAAAATAAAAATAGGAAAATAATTTCATTTATGTTGTTAATTGAAAAGCAGCGTTTGATTTGGATTTTAACAACTGCAGCGTATCAGCGTCCAATTGACTGGACATTTGTGTTGAAAGTAGAGTATAATTAAATTCGAGAGTAGAATAGAAAATGATTATATTTTTATTGTATGTGTTTATTTAGAGAGGTGCTTCTATGCTCTTCCTTTTAAAAGTTGCACAACTATTAAAGCATGATTGAACGGTAGATGGTGATTACTTAGCCTTTCGCTTGCTTCAAGATTTGTGCAACTTATACTAGAAGGAAAAGCATAGAAACACTGCTCGTTTATATATGTCTACTAGTTACATGCCCGTGCGTTGCTACGAAAAACAAAATTGATAACGAAAAATAAAGATTAAAAAAAATATTTCACAAGATCAAATATCTATCTTTAACGCTTCGTTTCTTGTGAAAGCTGGCTAATTAAAGCAACGCTTCGTTTCTTGTGTAGGGCAATTAAGCAGGGCAATTAAGTAGGGCAATTAAGCAGAGCAATTAAGCGGCAATTAATGACGTGGGAAGAACGGACCACTGCCACCAAGTGCTGCTTTAGAATAGTAGAGATAAGTTAGTGGGTGGAAGTTGATGGTGTTCAAAAGATACCTATTATTTAAAACACATCCATTACCCAAAAGATATTTATTTTAAGAGTTGGCGGTTAATCGTCAACTTTAACTTCTTAACACTCTCCTGGGGTGAATAACACAACCTTTATGTAATTTAATAAACTCCTCCAAAAATCCTATGGAAAAAATATAAGAAGAAATCCGTTCTCATAATTATATGCCATCTAAAACTCATTTAAAACCCAATGGGGTCAAATTATAGCCATCTAAAACTCATATTTTCACTTTTCTTTATCAAAGTCTAAAAATATTTTGTTTCCCTTAATATTGTATTTGTGGTACCATTATCAATAAGACAGATTTCGTCCCCCATTGGATTGTGCCACCAAATTCTATAATAAAGAGCATAATTATTAACTCAAATATAGAACAAGTACATCAATATATATATTGTATGTCTGCAAATACGATATATGCTTATACAATAGCCATGTTCGTACAGAACTTAGTTAACTGAAAATATACAACAATATTATGTAGAACAATTATGACTGACTATTTACATAAGAGGATAAATAGGAGACTACACGGTGTCTCCAAACTGATCTTGGGAAGTGTATTCAACCAACATATCATCTATTTTTATAAAGTAGTCTTCTTTTAGTTGGACCATCTGATGGTGCTCAACATTCAAAGCAATATCCTCTGATCCCATTTCCAGATCTTTGTCTACTGGTGAAGTGAAGTGAACTTCAACATTGTCCCCTTCAAGCCTCTTGCATTTATCCATAAATTGTTGATATAGTTCAATCAAATGTGGAGCAGTTCGACATTCTTTTGCATAATATCCTTTGCAGCCACATTTATGGCAAAAACCTAATTTTTTCTTAGAAAAACTCTTGTTGATTTTTTCCTTGCCATATCCTTTGCCTTTGAATTTCTGCATTTCATTGGATTGCCACTTTCTCTTTTTCTTATGGTGCCTCTTATGCCCATGGCTACTTCTAGCCCCCTAATTATTAGCATGTGCTTTAGGCACCGCCATTGCCCCTGTAGGGCGAGTACGATGATTTTTCATAAGAATTTCATCATGTTTCTTTGCTTGAAGCAGAGTATAAATCAACTTAGAGTACTTTGTATATATCTTTTGGCGATATTGCTGTTGAAATATACGCATAGAAGGATGGAAAGTGCACAATATTTTATCTATTAGTTTGGCATCACAACTCTGTGTTCACAAACTTTCAGCTTGGAATTTATTTTATGTATTGCTGAAATATACGCTACCACGAACTTGAAGTCATGGAAGCGTATAAGTAACTATTCTCGTTGAGCTTCGGGTAACATGACCGACCTCTGTTAATCATACCTCTCTTTTAAGGAGTTTCACAATTGAAGTGGATCTTCTTCCATCAAGTACTCAGTTTTTAGGTCTAAGTGGAGGTGATGCCGAATAAAATGCAGGGTTGCATATTTTGAGGCTTGTGAAAATTGTGGGTCATTTTGTTGAGGTTCAGTGATGGTTGCACCAATACCTCTACCCATCAAATTTATCTTTAATTAGATCCATCACCCAAGTTAGATAATTGCTGCCATCCAAGACCAGCTTTGCAAACTTCTTTTTGGAAATGTCTACCATGTCCTACAATTTGTTTTTCATGCAATTGTAATTAATTTACTTTTTCAAATAAAAATTATGGCATGAAATTGTTGTAAATTAGTACACAATGGTCAATGTATAAGAATCGCATTTTTTCCAAAAATTCAGGGACTAAAATGCAATTGTCACTTAACTACGATGGCTAAATTTGCGATTTTCCTAAATTTAGAGGGCTAAATTGAAAACTTTATATGATAGACCCATTTAGACTCGGCACTAGGGTTTCCAACCCTAGCACCATGGCCGCCGCCACCCCAACGTCGATGAGAGGCTCATTGACCATAGCGCTCTCTCCGTCTACCTCCACACGCAGGAATCGAAATCCTCGACATCGCCTGGGGGGCACCCCTGTCGCGTCATCAGGTCCACCTCTGGACCCGACTGCTTGGGGCGCGTCGGGGAGCGCCAACACTCCCTCAAGTGCGCCTGGTGCCTCCGCCGCCATGGTGTCGGGCGCCGCCAACACACCGTCGCACGTCGGCTTGGGCGCGTCTGGTGACGCCACCACCTCGTCAAGCGTTGACACTGCGCTAGGTAGGGTCATGGGGGCACGACCGTAGCTGGGTGGCCAACGCCGTTGGGCGAAGGCCCTCGCTGGCCTTAGCCCATGTATCACCACCGCGTTGGCCTCGCCGCAAGCCTCCTGCACGCAGACTAAGGTGGTCACCGCCACGATCTCAGTCGCGTCACCATGCTGTGGGGCACCTCAGCCCCTACGGCTTGGGTTGTACCGAGGAGCACCACGACTCCTTCGGCCACTACGACCAATTATGGTCCGCTAACCATGCCATGATAAGGCAGAGCATGACCTCATTGGCGTCGATCATATCACGCACGCCAATGGCGACGTCTTGGCCAGCGGTGTTGTAGAGCAAGATACGAAGGATCGCCGTTTTCAAGTTCATGATGGAGGTAAGTATGTTTAAGACATCGTCGTTGTTCTGCTCCATTGGACTTACCATGTCCAGGATGTGGTCGGTGATCCTCCCATCTGCCGCCAACCTCTGTTTTCCCATGCTCAATGGCCGCCGTGCCCATAGATTATAGCAGTGCCGATAATGTGTTGAAAGTAGAATAGAAATTGAACTCGAGAATAAAATAGAGAATGATTATATTCTTATTGCACAGGTGTTTACATATTTATACAAGCTAATGGGTGCAAGTTAATGGTGTCCAAAAGACACACATTATCCAAAAAATATCTATTATCTAAAAGACACCCATTCTAAGAGTTGGCATTTAATCGCCCATTTTAACTTCTTAACAATTTGGACTTACCCCAAGCTAAGTAAATAGAGCAACTATATTACCTTTTCAAAAGTAAACATTTGTATTACTCATCAGATTTGATTTATGCATGTCAGCTGCACTTCAAATGGAAAACCAAGTAAATACATGATTTGTTTGTCTTGACTAAAGGACAATCTATGCCTAACTTTCTTTTTTGAAAGATTCCATGCCTGATTCTTCTGAAGCAGAAAAAAAACTCAAATGAAGCCAAGAATCAGGATCAGAACCAGAAGAGGTCAACATACCTCACTCATTTACATTGCAATTTTCGCCTAATGTATACTAGCCAGGGTCATGCACTACACTACGTTGTGCAAAATTTAGTCTAATGGTTATTTATGAAAAGAAAGGTATGAGGATGTAAATGTAATTTTGGTTTTTCTTGAGATTTTTTTCAAAAATATGCTAGCTAGGAGTCATCGGCAAATTTGAGGTACTACGGTTCCTACTAAGGGTCCTCTTTTTGTGGTGCAAAATTTGGTCTGATTGTTACCTCTGAAAAAATGTATGAGGGCCTAAACATAGTTTTGATTTTTCTTGGGATTTTTTTTTTCAAAATTGTGCTAGCTAGGAGTTGTTGGAGAAATTGCAGGAGGACCTACACATAATTTCGGTTTTCTTGTTTTTTTTTTTTAAAAAAAAGGCTGCTAGGAGACGTCGGCAAATTTGCGGAACCGTGAGTTCCCTTTTGTGTAATTTTGGTTTTCTCGATTTTTTTTTAAAAAAAATGGGTTGCTAGGAATCGTCGACGAATTTGTAGAACCGTGGACTCTTTTTTTTGGAAAAAAAACTATGAAGGGATCTAAACGTAATTTTGGTTTTTGGGGTCTGTTTTGCAAAAGAGACAGGAGAAGGATCTAAACGCAATTTCGATTTTTCTAGAGGATATTCTCACGAGGGCATCTGACGTGGCCACCTCCAATCCCTTGACGTATAATATAAGTTATTATTATTATTATTATTATTATTATTATTATTATTATTATTATTATTATTATTATTATTAGTCATACTGCTTGTGTCTCGGTAACCAAAGGAATCATATTGCTGTGCATTAACATGGTTTCAACAAGCAGCGGCTTAACTAGAGAAATTTTGATAGGGGTGCATATTTTACATGTACAACTCTATAGTCTTTACAATAATTTCGTAACATTATAAATCCAACACGTACATTTGAAATTTGCTAAAGTATAATACAAATAGTTCTAAAATCTTAAAAATCACAAACCACTAAAATCGAAACCAATTCTGTCAACAAATTGACCTATTGAAGAGGTAAGTTTATAGCGTTTCTCAAATTTTTTAGAGTGCCGGGGCATACCCAGCACCCCCATGGATCCGCCCTGTTTCTTGCGACAGTGCCAAAATGCGTGCTCGGAAATTCAAGCAGAAACGGATGGAGTCAGTGACCTTGGATAAGCTTGTATTTTCATCCCACTGTCATCCACCCACTTATCCATGCTTGACCAGTGATCAGGCCAACAAAATTGACGAGCCGAATATCAGATTGTAACAAGGTCATCAGCTGCATAAGATTCCCAGTTGGGTATGTTGGCCGTTGCATCATTAACCATTTTCACAAGTGTCACCTGTGGGCAACACAAAATCCATTATATTTTACTGGCTAATGACTATTCCAAGAAAATGGGACAAGATATAGCAAACCGGACTGTGCAAAAGTCTGAAGCAAAGCCAAAACAAATATTCTGTCGCATTTAGATACTTTAACTGACTGGAGAAAAATGAATAGGCAATGTAATAATAAAGCTGTCGCAAGAAACTGACAGCTGTTTCAGATGATAAATACAAAGGATTAGTATCTCTTAATCATAATGGATGCCTTATATTATTCTACCATGACACTGACAAAATGCCTATAACACTGTATTATACTGCATCAGTGATGCTTCAAATTGCAACACCAATGTTTATATCAAGCAACCTTTTTTCCCTATTGTCTTTTATGTAGTGTGGATTGAGCATTGACTAACACAACCAAATACTTCCTAGCAAGACTAGATAACCACGAAGATATTGTTTACCACCAAAAAAAAAAATCAATATAATGTCCACTAGAAAGACAAAGAAAAAGGCCGTCAAACTGTGAAGTTGAGACTAGAAATCTGCAGGCAGAGCTGAACCTACCACACTTTGAGGTACGCCATTTGGAGGTAATGGCAAATTTCTAGGAGGAGGTTTATGCTCATAGGATCTTTTGTCAAACCTCCATTCTCCAACTTTGCCATAAGTCAGTTTACCCTAGCGCACAGAAGAACACGGTTAAAGCACGAAATTTTAAGATGAACCCTGAAATTCCACATCAAAAGGAGAACCATATACCTTCATATCATAATCACACCCATAAGTATAATGTATAATAAATGCATCACCAACCTCCAAGTCCCATGGTGGCTAACACAACAGAATGAAATCATCAGCTCAGAACAGAATTGCACAAGCTCCCTAATATGCATGGTCACATGCTAATATATCAAACACCAAACCTGAATCATAAAATCCTTGCGTAAGATGTTCCCCACTCCATGGAGAGCAGAGGCCACAGCATACGCATACCTGTTTTCCAGAAATAAGAGCACAGAAATATTAACATAAAGAATAGTTAGACATGCACTGCAGTGCTCATTAACTAGCATAAACATCAAGAAGTAGATATGAAGTGCATATAACAAAGCCAGATGAAAAGCTTCGACAAATTGAGGAAATAAGAAACTGATTGGCAGGACTTTACATTTCAAGAACCCAGCCAAAAGCTTTATCTGCTTCAGGATCTTTCTTCATTGCTATTGAAATATTCATCCATGTAGGTGCAATCCTTGAAAGAGATCCCTAGAAAACCAGGGAAATCGTAAATGAATCAGTTCCTTAATTATGGGTAGATGCTCCAAATATTTTCCACAGAAGAAAAATAACCTTCTCAATGATGACAGGAGAATTGCCTATAGGATCAATATTAGTGATTGGCCCTTCATATTCGGGGAAGAATTTACGCAACACATTTTCATATTTTTTGGGCTCAATATAGAAGAAAGGGAAAGCTGCTGCACGACCATCCCTTGATAAGTTTGGGATAGGCTTGACAATAATATGGTCTGGCTCAGCCATCAATATATATCTGCACAAAATATGAAAATGAACTAAAATATTGAATCTGGAGGCAGATTTGTGTCTTATATGAACTCACTGAACTTACTCTTCCTGTATGTCTGACTTCTGGAGCCACTGAACAAATGCCCAGGGCCTATTCAGAACAATGTATCCCTGAGATGTAAGGATGAACTCTGTTAAGAGAAAAATCCAAACAGCATCTTGGGAACACTATACCACATAAAAGCAAATAACCAAGTACAAAAGTAACAACATGTTTTTGGTACTAAGGGTCAGTCACAAACTGTGATATCTCAAATTGTTGATTCATCAGTATACTAGGCATTGCTACAACAAAACCGAACAATAGACAGGATATACCGATATAGCCAAAAAGTGACTATTGCAGTTCACCAATGGGTGCTATGATGAGAGACTTACTGGCTGTCCATAGAATTATTAGCAGCTGGCATCTTACATTGATGGTTCTTAACTTGCTTTGGACGCCATACAATGAAAAGCAGGTATCAGCAGGGCCCAAGCCTGTTTACTCAGTTGAGACGGCAAGCCTTTTCACCACAAGGGATCCAAGTTGCAGTCAGTCTTTCTACCAACTTGGCCCTCACCACTTGCTCATATCCACATGTGCTTGATCCCATATATTTGTACTAGGTGAAGTAGGACAGCTGTTATCTGTACAGAAGTTTTATGGTCCTGTATAATCATGTGGAATTATAAATTGTGTCTAACCTTTTCCAGTGAAGCAGGAGTGCAGGACCTAGGACATCAAATTTGTTACTGGTACTGTGGTGGTGTTATGGAGCTCAAACTTACAGCCAGAGCATGAAAGAGGGGAAAAAACAGTTTATAGATACTTTCAAGAACTTCTATACGAGGTTCTTGTTTTAGAGCTATCCATACATCAACTGGCATCACGAAAAACTGAAATGTGATATGAATGGATCATATATGAGGATGGGCGGATGGACTGCATCGATGAATGAAGCATCAACCAATTTACAAGAATTTGCGTTAAGAAGCACTAACATTTCTCGATTTCACTTAATTTAGCACGAAGAACCCACATTTCTCCAGAATTCCACCCATCCAGTAACAACCAGCAACAAAACAAGGAACAAAGAAGGCACCGAACAACTTGGTAAAATTGCCGTTTCACCTAACAAACAACCGAGCGCAGTACCTGATCCGTCCCTTCGGGAAGCGGGTCGGCGACGAAGGTGGGGATCTCGCCGACGAACTCGTCGGGCTTCCCGGAGTGCAGGATCCTGGTGAACCCGCCCATCTCGGAGCCGCTCGCTCGCTGCGCCTTCTTGAACCAGTAGTACATGACGCGGCACTGCCACGTGTTGTACACGGACCCCGATGCGGTCACGGCGGTGTGGAACGTCCTCCGTCCCCCGCCGCTCCCGACGGCCAGGCGGCGGGAGGCAGTGGCGGTGGGGAAGGAGGCGGAAGGGAGGGGCAGGAAGGAGCGGGAGGAGAGGAGCGAGTTGTAGGTGAGGAACGCCGCGGAGAGGGATATGAGGACGAGCGGCAGGGTGCCGCGGCCGCACGGCGCTGCCATGGCCGCGCGGCGAAGGAACTTGGTTTTTTACGAGTTCGTGAGTCTGTGAGTGGGGAAGGAGAAGAGAGGAGATGACAACGTTGACAAGCCGTGTATTGTGTGTTCTCGTCAAGTGATCCTGTATCCGAAAAGCCTTGAATAGTGCTCCTCGTCAAAATTGGTTTCTGTTCAAACTAAGGGTGTGTTTGTTATGATTTTAGATTCTAGTAGAAACGGAAATGGTTTCAGATTCTTGACAGAGACGTTTTAGATAAGATTATGTGAATTGGGTGGAACGGGGTTGAGATCGATTCGGCCACAGAGTGGAAAAAGAAGAAATAATCCGAGAAGAATCGTTCCGAGCTTTAGCCCGTTTGGTTGAGTTTCTTTCAGAATATAGTAGAAACGGCCCGATTCTAAGTTACCAAATGGAGCCTAAATCTATTTTATTTTCTAAATACGGAAGTAGCGTCAGGTATCTATCATACTCCCTTACCGCAGTAGGTGAACCTGTTGTGGTTCTATACCATGAAAGGTGGCACATGTAGTCACCCACTACTTTCACGATTAAAAAAATACTAGACTTACAATTTCAATTAGATGAAGACCACACATAAGGGTGAAAACGGATCGGATACGGTCAGATATTGCTGTTCCGTATCCTAACCCATATTTTTTTTCCGGATTCGGAATCGGATACGGTAAGACCGAATACGAATACGAATACGAATACGAATATGGATATTTCGGAGTTTCGGATATGGTAATGTCGGAGCGGATACATACCGGATTCGGTTCGGAAACGGATAATACAAACGGATACATACTTGTTGAAACATTTGACAAGCAATAAATTCATATATATTACGTAAATTTGACAACTCACACAACACAAGTATAACAAGGTATCAAATTCATATATAACTTGAACAACTAAGTCCCGCTCGCCCAACAGGCCAACACACTGAATTCATGCGGCGGCGGCGGCTCAAGCACTAGGGTTAGTTTTCGGGTTGGGGAATCGAATGGGGAGGCAAAGACTGAGGCTTGCGGGAATCGAATGGGAAGCCCTTGACTCTTGAGTCTTGACTTGAGTACGGAGTACCCTTGTTTTGTTGATTCGGATATCCGATTACCATATACCGCAGCTATTCGGTCGGATATCCCGTCTACCGTATCCGGTAGCAAGTATCCGGTACCGTATCCGAATCCGATCGGATACGGAATTTTTTTTCCCGGATACGGTTTTTAACGGATTCGGCACCGGATCGGTCGGGATTAACCCGTACCATTTTCACCCCTAACCACACACACACATATATATATAAAGCCTCTTTTTTACTCCCGAGTAGTTACTCCCTATATTGTATCTCACAACGTATGGAGTATCTCGCGCAACAGAGAGTATGTACATGTAGTATGCAAGTATATAAGATCATCTAGGTGGTATTTACAATTTTTCAGAGGTGGTAAACACACTTTTTAGACATACTCATTTTATAAGCGTATATAAAGGTATTTGCAAAATACGCTAAAAACTATGTACTCTTTTTTATATGCATATATGAAGGTATTTGCAAAATACGCTAAAAACTATGTGCTTTCTTGCAATTTTTTTATGTAGATCACATTAAAATATCTTACAATTAGTATATGAGTATACCCAAAATAATAAAAGAGTATTTCAAGTGCGTTTGGGTGGTATTTTAGAGGTGGAAGTAATTACTCCCAGAAAGAATTTTTCATATATACTCCTTTTTATGTCAATATATAAAAGGTATTTATGCTAAAAACTATGTATTCCTTTGCAATTTTTCATGTGGTTCACATTGGAATATATTATAATTAGTATATAAATGTACTCAAAGTGATGTATTTCAAATTCGTTTAGGTGGTATTTCAGATGTGGGAGTAACTACACTTGGGAGTAGAAGATATTTTTCGTATATACATGTAAACTTCGTAGAAACAAAATGTGAAAAGTTTCTAAAAATTCTCATAAGAAATTAATACATAGAAGCATAGTTATTAAGTTGTAAAGTCGAACCACCATGCTAACGACTTGCCGATTAGTCGCGACCAGTCCTAGACTAATCTATTACTGCTTACTCGTTGCTTCTACTACTACCTATCTTGTACCACTACTAGTACTTGCCACTACATGCTACTATTCCTTTTTCCTCCTCCCCTCCCCCTTCCCTTCACCTCTTATCTACGGTGCCTAAGCCGACAGGCTAAGTCGCACGACTAGTCATCGACTTAGATTCCAAGTCGTTCGACTAGGCAACTAGTCAAGTTGTGGTCCTCTAGCCGTACTACTGACCAACTTAGCTACTAATTGTTGATTAGTGGAGACTAATCGGGCGACCCGATAACATTGCATAGAAGACGAGATGTTATATACTTATATAGCACAACAAAAATTCAAGGTTAAAATCAGTTATACTTGCAGGATATGAGAATAAAAAAAGAAAGAAATTCTGCTGGTTTTTTTAAAAAGATTGTGAGTCGTGGTTTTTCACTGTACAGCGCTTAGGTGAGGTTTAGGACGAGAGAGAAGCTGAGGTGTAGTACTAATGATGTTAATATTAAGCCTTAGTTTTTCAATGTTGACATAACATTTCATCTGTATAGATGGTCCCCTCATGATTTTAACTCTAAGCTCCACTACTGAGTGCTAGCTAGGGTTTCAAATTTCGTTTTAGGATTTTATCTCGGCACCCTTCGAAATCCAAAATTTCGACAAGATCACGTTATTTCAGACGAAATCCAAAAAGCAAAATTCAAATCCGATTCTTTTTTATCAAGATTTACGAGATCTCATCGAGATTTACCGAGATATCGGCAAGATTTGCCAAGATCTCAGTGATTTTTAACTAAATGAAAATTGGTCCAATTTTGAAATTTTGGCCTGACATGGAAAACGACATGAAGAATCTAATCCGGTCAAATTTTGCTCAAATTTCGTTTAAAAAACCGAAATTTCGGTCAAATATACCGAGATCTCGCCGAGATTTTAGGTACTGTAGCACTTTGAATTTTTTTAGGGCTTCCTTAATTTCACCGGGATTATAAAACTCGGAGGGGTCGGAGATCCGAGATTTCGCGAGATTTCATTCCATGGTGCAAGCTCCTCCTCCAATCCTCCTCATCTAAATCCTCGTGGGCCAGGACAAGCATCCTTGCCACTAGGGATTACATTATTGAACTGAAGTGGAAAATTGTCCAGCTATCGCCACCAATTTTCATCAAAAATCGATATAAACCGAACGATTTGCAAAGTTAAATTTGTAGAATTCGGTGGTTAAAAAACGGTGAAAAAAAATGAAAACCGACATGTTTAACCAATTTTGGTTGATTTTTAACCGATTTTGTTTGATTTTCTACCTAAATCGGCACACTCAAGAACCAATTTTCAATTTTTCACCGATTTTATTCGATTTTCAGCACACTTAAGAAGAATTAAAAAAACTATCAAAGAAAATTAAAAAAATTGCAAAAACTGTAAAAAAAATTCATAAATTTTTTATAAATCTCAATTAATATATAAAACACCTCAAAGGAATTTTAATAATTTTTAATTCAATTAGTACTTCTAAAAAAACAACAATTAATGACAAGGAATTATAAAACTTTACAAGCATGATCATGCTTTGAAATTTTAATGGTATCATCAACAATGCCCAAGAATCATGCAGTAAAATTTTCAGAAATATTAGACTTCATTTAGTGCTCCTAGAAAATAAAAAACTGAAGAATATACAGAAAGACAAAAAAAAATTTTAAAAAAAATACACAAGTCTAATCATCATTTGAAAAGTTTAGAGCATCATTAACATTACCTCAAGACTTCACATAAAAAATTCAAAAAATATTAGAGTTTATTTATTGCCCCTAGAAAATAAAAAAATAGAAGAGTATATACAAAGACAATAGCACTGTCAGAATTTAAAAAATACACATGTCTGATCATCATCTAAAAATTTTATAGCACCATTAGCATTACCTCAGTACCTCACACAAAAAAATTAGGGAATTTTGAATAATTTTTATTTCAAATTTCTCAAATTTTTTGAATTTGAATTAAACCGGTTTATTGACCGGTTTCAAATCTCAAACCGACTCGATACGATTGAAAATCATGATTTTTAATCGATTTTTGTCTATTTTTCAAACCATCGTTGCCACCTTTGTAGTCCAAATCATGATTTTTAATCGATTTTCGTCTATTTTTCAAACCATCGTTGCCACCTTTGTAGTCCTCCTCCTCATGATCATCATGTGAATCGAATGATGGATCGGTGTCTAGGAAGGCCGGATGCTCCAGTAGGGAGGCCAAGAGCCAAGAAGGCAGACAACTTCTATTAAGAAGGATGCTCTCGTCGCTGAAAAGCAAAGCACATTTGACAACTACAAGTCTTTCCTTAGTGTCGACGATTGGGGAACAGGCCCCACCGAGCTTACTTGTTGATTGAGAGATCAACCTAAGTCCCTTCCTTCGTGAAGGGTTGGCGTCCAGAGAATGCTTGATTTCTCGGATGCGTACAACACTCGGGAAAAAGACGCTCAGGATTATCCTGGTTCAGGCCTCTCACTGGTGAGATAATAGCACTACTCCAGTGTGATGTAATTGCTTGATGCTCTTAACAACGCTTTTGCATGTCTAGTCTTTCCTAAGTACGTTGTTCTCCTCCCCTCTGTATATGCACGGGAGGTATTTATAGATTACAAAAATGTCTAGCCTAATTACAACCAAAATAATGGGTATTTGATTGTACCACGAATTGTACCGATCGTGGTTGTAACCGAAGTCTTGATTTACACCACGCTCCCACCGTGGGTGTAACGGTACCATGTCATGGTGTGATTATCGCTATTCTGGCGTAACTGCCGAACACGTTCTCCCGAACATAAGTCTTGCAGGCGAGCTTAAGCCGGGCGTGTTTGGTCTTGGCCGAGCATGTATGCTCGGGCCTCTAGCACAGATGTTCGAGGCCGAGCGTCGAGCCCGGGCTAATCAGACGGACCGACCAATAATGCTCATGTGTCATCCTCAGGGATACCATCCGAAGGTATACATGGTCGACCAAAAGACCGGCTGCCGGGACACCATGATAATTACAAGAATTATCCAATCGCCGACACTTAGTAAATTTTTTTACATGGCGGATTGAGCGGTACACGAATGTCGAAGAAACACATTTATATACGTAGAGTAGAACACTATGAACATTACATCGTAGCACAAGTAGGAGCGGATCTAGTGGTGTGTTTGGTATGTATCCGCACTCTCAAAAGTTTGAAAAACGTCAAGACATCATTCTTCAGTGTATCAAATTTATTGATTGAATTGATTTCGATTTTGGTGATTTAGGGTCTGTAAGACCTTATACTATTTATATTGTATGTTTAGCGAATTTTTAATATATATCTTGGATTTTTAATCGTGGCTTGTGCAGAGTTTTTTAGATTAAGACTGGCTTACAGTGTTGGATTCATTTTATCATTTGACTCGGGGGTCTCTGTAGTTATCTCACCTCGACCTCGAAGCACTTGCTGACACATATAATAAAATGGCGCGGACAACAGTATTGGTGGGCACTTAGGCCGGGCTTCTTCGTGGCGGCCTGAGGCACGGCGAGCATGGCACGATCCAAACCCGGTTCGGCACGTAAGAGGGTTGTGCCGTGCCGGCCCAACACTATTGCTCGAGCCGTGCCAGGCCCGGGAACCGGGCACAATGGGCGGCCCGGCCTGGCACAACCGTTTGGGCTGGGCCCGTGCCGGCACGGCACGACAGCGGTCCGTCGGCACACCGCTGGCACGCGGCACGATGCCACTGCCCCGGCTCGTGGCAGGGTACGACGCCACTGCGCCAGCCAGCGGCAGAGCACGGCCTTGGCTGGGAGAGGAACGGGGGGGTGAAGGGAGGAGGCAGCGGCGCAGTATAGGCTGGAGGGGAAGGTGGAGGGGCACTAACCTAGTTGCGTTGTCATTTGTGGCCATCCGTGGTCACCGTGCCGAGGAGGGAGGCAGTGGTGGCCCTCTCTCCCTCCAACTCTCTATGTAACTCCCTTTGACTCACTCCCACTATCTCAGTCCCTCTCCCCCTCCGACTCTCCATATAACTCTCTCTTCCCTCTCTCTCCCTCTGAATCTATGTAACTCTCTCCGACTCACTCTCACTCTCACTCTCTTAGTCCCTCTCTCTCCCTCCGACTCTCTATCTAACTCTCTCTCTCTCTCTCAGTCGCTCCCTCTCCCTCTAACTCTATGTAACTCTCTCCGGCTCACTCTCACTCTCGTAGTCTCTCTCTCCTTCCCTTCAACTCTATTTGTCACTCTCACTCTCTTAGTCCCTCTCCTCTGTCGGCACCATGCATAGTTCTCTCCGCTTCTCTGTCCCCATCAACCCCATCGACCACCACAGATGCTCCACCCCTTTCAATCCAACTCCGGTGACCTCATCTGCCGGCGCTCCTTTTCTCTCATCAGAATAGTGCAAATGGGTCGGATCTGGGCTGGCAAGGCACGAAGCAGGCTCGAAGCGCAAATGGGCCATGCCTGGGCTCGACGAAGGCGAGCTGGGCCAGCACGGCACGGCGGGCCGTCACGGCCCAACACAGTTCAGGCACAAAGCACGATGAGCCCGTGCCGGGCCGACCCAGCACGGCCCGACGCCCACCTCTAGAGGACAGTGCACCCAGTATTGTTGATCTGCGGTGTACGTAGATTTGTTGAAATGGATCATCGATCCATCCAACGGTTCTCAGCATCGATCATAGACAAGCACATGATTTTCTGGTATATACTAGTGCCATTCGTATTATGCTGGACCTTGCTGCATGATAATCACGCATTATTAAGGTCGTTCGTGATTTAACTTAAATTTTGCTGTTTGCTCCTACCATAGAATGCGCAACCACATAATGGTTGCCCCTGTAGCATTCCACACCACCTCCCACCGTTAGCTCTCATGCACGCCGCCACCCCCGTCGGCCCCTGCTTCCTGTCGCTCAACCGCACCCCCGTCGGCCCGTTGCTCGCTCACATGCCTGCTGAAATGACCCAAAAATTCAAAATGAATTTATTTGGAGTTAATTCAAATTTTCGGATTCAAATTTGAATTTGGAGATTTGGATTTGCTTTTGTTTGAATTGGAATTTTGATTTGTTTTTCGTTTTTTTGGTTTTGGGCCAAATCTCCCCTGCTTCTTGGGCCGTTCGGCCCATCCCCTTCGGCTTTGCCCGCTTCGGCCGGGACTCCGCCTCGCCGCCTCGCGCGGCGCGCTGCGCTCGCCGCGCCAAGACGCGACGCCTCGCCGCATAGCCGCCCGCCTCGCGCTGGCCTGCGCCGGTCTCCCGACCAGCAACCAGGCTCGCCGCCGCCAAGCGCCGCCAGACGCTTGCCGCCGCTGGCCGTGTCCTTGCCGCCGCCTGCTTCGTCCTCTTCTCTCTCTGGCTATATAAAGCCCGTCGAGCTCCCTTGGCAACCCGCACCACTCCTCGCCTCCTCGCCGGTGAGCCTCCTCTCCTTCCTCCGCTCCGCCGCTGTATGAGGAAGCTCGCCGCCGCCGAAACCCTAGCTCTCCCCTGCCTCGCCCCAAGCCAAGTGGGCCGTGGCCCAACTCCCCAGCCAAAGCCGGCCCAACACTGTGTGAACAGTGTTTTCGATTTTCGGATTTAATAAATCCTTTATTAAATCCGAAAAATCGATTTAAATCCAGAAAAATTCCCAGAAAATTCCCGAAAAATTCCGTGAGCCCCAGAAACCCACCAAATACACTACCCGAACCGTTTCGATCCACTGAGTCCAAAAATGCCCTCCGTTCCTCAATCCGGGGTTCCCAAAATTCCGAATTGCCCAATTCGCCCTTCGTTCTCTCTCTCGGCCCGGTTCCGGTTTTCGGTTTCCGTTTTCGTTTCGGTTTCTTTTTGTTTTTCGTTTCTTTATTGTCGTTCGTTCTTGTCACGCTAGATCCGGACGTTGGACAGTTCCAGGAGCAGACGCAAATCCCGGAGCAGACGTTGGACCCGACAGGAGCTCAGAACGACTACGTCAACGACAGTTCAGTCGATCCGATCGCCGAGCAAGGCAAGCCGTACACCCGTTGATCATGTTGATCCTATCATGCCATGCTATAGTAGTATTTATTTTATATCGCATTATTTTACTGTATGTTGAATTATTGAAAACAGTATTTTAGAATGACATGATACCTAGGTAATGCCGAAATTGCTTGTGAAACCTCCTTGAATATTTTGAACCTTATTACATCCCTTGTAACCCTAGATGTTGGTATTATTAAATAAATTACGGTTATTCCTGTAGTTAGTTCAAATGCTTTGAAAATGGAAATAAAATGCTGCCGAATCTTGGATTCGGATGTTTGTGAAAGTGCTACAGTTTGGGGGACAGAATCGGATAAATCCCGGAGTGGACGTAACTCCGATCCCCGGCTGATGATTGATGCCTTGATTTGACTGATGACCGGTTGAGTGGGATGCCGGAATAAGTGGTGAATGAAGGCTTGATCTTTGGCAGTGAAAGGTTAATGAAACCCCTTGAGCAAAGTAAAGAACTTAGTTCCCGTTCAACCACAGGTCGGACCGGTCGATGGACCCGTATCCGACATAGCTCAGTAGGTTAGTCATTCCTGATATAATAATTGGACTGTTCTAGTGTAACTATTCTCGTGGGAGAATAGGGACCGGCCTTCCCGGCAGGGAAGTATACCGGGGGAGAAGTGGAACAAGAATATTGTGTGGTGTCATTCTTGGTTCTCACAACGGTAGGGCGCCAATGAGGACAAGTAAGTCCAAAATAGCCCTAGGACCTATCGGTTAACAACTAAAGGACAGGAATGATTAAACGAAATGCTGTGATGATCTCGACCCGGCCGCATGCATTTAAGTTGCATGTTTGTTAGCGCTTGGCATTAACGGTCGTTGATATCTTGTGGGTAAAGTTGAACACCTCTGCAGAGTTAATGATGGTATTCGAATACGCCGTACTTCCGGTTAACGAAGTTAAGTTTGAACTGGGGTGATACCCGTAACCAAGCTCAAGTAATTATTTCAAAATTTGGTGAATGTGAGTAAGTGTTGTGTGAACTTGTGGAAAATCCCCCTTTTACTATTATTTGTGGTCTGTGCTTCAAATGTAAAATGAATTGAAAATAAAGCGCATCCAGATACTTAAACCCTAGTTCCTTCCTTTGGAATACCTCTGCATATAGTATTCAGTGGTTCCGTACGACTTGTTGAGTACTCCCGTACTCACCCTTGCAACCCCCGCCCCTTTCAGAGTTTGAAGAAGCTGGAGCGTTCCAGGAAGTCGTAGATGGCGATCTTGTTTGGTTTTGAGGTCTTGGTCTTTTGCTCAGGCCTGCCTGTGCGGTGTTTTGGTAATGTACTTAGGGCCCTGCTGCCGCGCCTCTCTTTGTAAAAACCCCGGCCGTTAGGCCCTATATTGAATAAAAAGAGTTGGATTTGCTTTTGCCTGGCAATTGTACTCTTGTTTTCCAACAGCTTAGTCTTCCTGGTAATCTGTTGTGAGTCTCTGATTCGCCCCTAAAAGGCGGTCCGTCACACTCGCTGGCCGCCGCCCGCTGTCCTCGTAGAGCCCACCGCCCGCGTGTTTCTGGTGCACGGGCACCCGCTGGCTCGTCCCTCGCATCCATCCACCGCCGCCTGCCAGTTGAGGGTGCTAATGAGGTATGCATGTGCCACCGAAAGTAGAGTTTGCATCAGCCCCCACCATTGGGTCCGCCCCCTGCAGCAGGGGCGGATTCAAGTTTCGGGTAGAGTAGACTGTAGCCCAGGGCTTGGTACCGAAAGCCTACTAAAATTCTACGAAAAATTATTGAAAAATCATTGAAAACAGATATTTAATTTAAGATCAGTTGATCCAACCCGAGGCTTGGGCCTAGGCTAGCTCCGCCCCTGCCCTGTAGGTAGGCAGAGTGGGCAAAGGTATACGTACGTAGTAATAGTATGTATACTACCCGACGCCAGCCTCCAAAATATATCTGCATGAGCACTCGATGATGATAAGTTACTTCGAACGATGTTGGCATATCACTGGCAGTCTAGTACCCTAGCTTGCCCAATTGATCAGGCCGAGAGCGTGCATGGGTCGGCGCATGATGGTACAAGGTGGTGGGGCGGCTACATGAGTTGCCCATGGCCAATGAGGCTTGCTTGTCATCACGGGCTAAACACCCTGAAAACCGAAACTATTTTGTGCCACGGCACTTTTGCGTTTTAACCCTTGAAGTTTTGATTAATTATGTAATATTTTACCGCTGTGGAAATTTTGCGAACAAACCTTGAAGTTTTACACAATTATAAGTATTTATCAGGATATTTTTTTTTACATTATGGACAATAATCCTGAAAAATAGTTAACAAATTATGAAATTTTATATTAAATCCAAGAAATTGAATTTTTAGGTATATGACATTCCGTAAATTTGTTGAACCTTACACTTAGCACACATTGAAAGCTTCATATCTCTGGGTTTATTTTTCCTAGCATAATTTCACGTTTATTTTTGCAAAATTTATTTTTTGTTATTTGGTAATTCTAAAAATTGCTTGATAATTAACAAAAAAAAATAGAAAAAAATGCTAGGAAGCTTTTGAAAAATTTTAGATGATTATCTACTGAATAGATATAAACCAAGTTTTACTTATTCAAGAGTGAATATGCAACATATTGATTTTACCATTAGTAAAAATTATTTTTATATAAATATAACATAGGTTATGTTGGACATCGTAAAGAGGTAATTTGTTGAGCTTGCTCTGAATGTCAGTAATTACATGACCTGAGCAATGGATGCTAGGATTAACATGATAGCTCGATCTCTTGGAGCTACTATTACCTAGCCTGAAGCTAGCACCCCTACTCTTCGTAAAGCCGCCAAATGTGCGGCTCTGTACTTCCTGACGCATCATCTCCGTGCACCCTTCTGAGTATTTGATGGAGAAGTACCCACTGGCACTATGAAATCCCCTGAAAGAATGCTATAACAAGAAAGATTCATCCTGCTGCTAGAAGCACGGCCCGAATAAACCCTCCTACGCTTCGAGGACTATAAAACTGTGGCAGCATACAACTCTGCCATACAGAAACTTGTCTTCAAAATACGCTTTTGCAACCAGAAAGTTAAAAATGATGGAATGATAGACAAAATGTTGTCTACCTTTCACCCTAATATGATGATACTGCAGCAACAGTTTCTTCATACCAAATACCAGAAATGTTCTGAGTTTATCTACACTTTGGTAGAAGCAGAGAAGCATGATGAACACCTAATGAAGAATCATAATATTTTTCCAATGGTACACATGCCATGCATGAAGTGTATGTCAATGCTCAACACGCTAGCAATGGCTATAGATACAGAAAAGGCCAAAGGCTTAAAAGGGAAATAGATGAATGATGGAATATATAAAAGAAGAGGCAGGCTCTAGTGGAGAAGTGAAGGTAAAGGACCAAGGAGCATCCAGAAGTAAGACTTAGCCAACAAAGTTGCTTACCCTGCTGTAACGCCCGTACCTTTGCCGCCAAGTTTTCTCCAACGGCGCCGCCGCTTTCCTGGCCTCTCGCTTTCGCGCCACAAGAATCCGCTGGCCAAGGATCTCAGACGGCCGTTCGCCATGGCCGCCTCTCCCTATAAGAACTCCCTGACCCTCTCCTCTCCCGTGCTCTCTCTCTCCTCCTCGCTTCCTCCTTCCGAGCGCCGCGCGCTGCTCCTCCGCTTCCGGCTGCCACCAAGGCCGACGCTTCCGCTTGCCGCCGGCCTCTCCTCGGCTCCGCTTATCGCCGCTTGCCTCCGCGCTCGCTACGGCAGGCCGCTTCTTCCTTCTCGGCCGGCCGGCCGCCGGCTGCCGGCTTCTGCGCATACGCTTTTCTCGCTTCTAGCCGCGCTTCGTGGAGCGAAGCGCAGGCGCTATGCGCTCGAGCCGAGTGGGCCGGCCCACTGTCAGCCGAAGAGAGGGGAAAAGAAAAAAAATGTTTTCAAAACCTTTATGACGTCATGCTGACGTCATAAAGTGATTTTCGTTTTAAAAATAAAAATCCAAAAATTGGAATTAGCTGCTGACGTCAGCATGACGCAGAAATTCCGATTTTCCTTTTTAAAAAATTATTTAAAAAAATTCCGAAAAATCCAGAAAAGCCCTTTTTATTTGTTTTTAAACTTCCGGGAGCCCGTTTTCGCCCATTCGAACTCCGATTGGCTCCGTTCTTCTTCCTAAATTCTTTAGAAATCCCAAACTTTAGTTTAGGGCTAGTTTGAAGTTCAATTTGTGTTTATTTGTATTCTTTTGGATCTTATTTGAATTTGGTTGTTTTTCGCGCGTAGATTACGGAGAGTCCGAGGAGTTCCCGAACGACGATTTCGAGCAGCAACTCGTCGATCCAGGCAAGTCACACTCCCTTGACCATATTGCTCCCAGTTTTATAAACTTGTATGTTGTATTTACAATTATTGCATGCTTATTTATTATAAACATTAATTTCCGACCGAGTTTTAATTGATAGTTAAATCCAATTTTAATATGCGACCTTTGACATTTGAATTCCGATACCCTTGTAACCTTAGTAAAAATATGAATTATGACTATGGTAATAGTTAGACATTGCTTAGCCATGCATAGAACTGAACTTAGGAGATTTTGGGGAATTTTATGCCAAAATGATACCATTGGAAACTTATAGTGATCAATGTTAGTATTAATGTGGAGATTAGTATGGTTAAAATGAAAATGACTTAGACCGGGCGAGAATTGGTTGGAAAGTGGGGAGGTCATGGTTCTGGGTTTGTGGAAAGTCTCGCCTAGTCAATTAAGGACCGGTCTGAGTTTCGCTGAATGTAAAGCCTAACCGTACTACCACGAGTCTGGAATGGGACAGACCTGGCTATCCTTATTAAATCATTTCATGGACAGTCATGCCATATGGTGGTAGTGGTGTGGTGAAAGCGAGATGCTGCCACTCTGGCGCAAGAGGGGGCTTCTGATTAGAGGGAGTCTTTCAGCGGTGAAACCTTAGCGGGCATGACTACATGTATGATTTATTAATGGGGCCTTGTCATATGTTTCTCTGTCGCTCACCAAAGGAAGTGTGTTGACATAAAAGGGAAATATTATGTCTTGTGGGTAAAGTTGTACAACCTCTGCAGAGTGTCAAACTAATCGATTAGCCGCGCCCGCGGTTATGGGCATGCCGAGCAAGCCATTTTCAGACTAGACTTTGGTAAATTGAAATTTGGTTTCCAAAATGATGATTGGATGGAGGGAGTCCATCATGGGAAAAACTTAGCCATTTCCAGGAGAGATTCCTGAGTTAAAATGTATCGATTTAATTTTGGAATAAAGTATGCCTTTTAAATTATTGAAAATGTTATTAAACTGTTGCTTTATGCTTAAACAAACCATATTGCCATCCTTTGAATACCTGTACATTTATATTGCATCTCTAGTGTGATTTGCTGAGTACGTATGTACTCACCCTTGCTTAATTTACCAATTCAGAGGAGGAGTATCACGATGGTGAGGAACAGCTGGACTAGGCCGTGCCCCCAGTCGATTGCCTGTGGCATATTAATTGGGCTCTATCTATTTATCTTTATTTCCGCTGCTTTCATTTATTCGTTTATTTATTCATTGGCCTGCGCGCCATTTCATTTGTAACTTTGAATATTTATCTTTAATAAAGAACGACGGATATGCTATGGTCCCATTTCTACTGTGTGTACTAGCATTTCCTGGACTAGTACATAATACACAGAGGATTTCGGAGGTGTTATTCCGGGGTCCGACACCTGCATAACCATGCTTTATGTGTGAATGCATTAGTCATTGATCGTGCAACTGCCGCACCCTGTTGTGGCTGGCATTGCTTGATCGACCCAGATCATGCTCCCACATGTTGTAAAATGATTCCGCCTACTGTTGACAAATCATGACACACCAATAAAATTGCAAGCACAAACACATGGAGCGCTCTATGTAGGGAGGCAAATTGTTCCCCCTCTTTATTAGATTGATAATCTTTTATGAAGGGGTACCAAATATATAGTCGAAGCCAATAAAAAATAGATTCAGATTTATCCATATCGAGATAAAGTCTAACAATATTTAGATAATTAGGACTAAGACTTACACGTCACTGCCATGGCATATCATCAAACTCGACTTCGAGGGGTTTTGCTTGAGCAATGGGCAGAAGGTGGTGGTTCCTCTTAATCTGCATCTTCGTCATCTTGACATATCCTTGACTCCTTGTAAGTGGTCACCATGGTCACCGTCCTTCTTTTCTTCCCTATGAAATCAGATGGAGATGGATGGTGGTGTCAAACTGTCAATGGCGGCCTAATGGTCCACCGGGGATCGAGGCATGTAACCAAGGAGACTGAACAGCCCGGACAGAAGAAGGATCGATGCTCTTGCCGACTGTTGTCGTTGTCCAGCGGCATGGAGCCTCCTCGTCTTGCCGCTCATCGATCTCCTCCTGCCGCTACGGCTCTTCCTGGAGACGTTGGAGCGCGCACGACTTATCGGAGAGTTCTACTATGATCGTAAGATTGATGCAAATTACGGGAGTAGGCTACGGTTTTCCGGCCGATGCGATGCACCTGGCCGGGAGCTAGGAGAGTTAGGGCGGTTTACAATTAACAGTACAACACCGTGCTTGCCGTCGTCGTTCCATGAATAGCAAGCGATTCGCTGAGGTGCACATCACTGGGCTCACAGCACAACCATCTTGCAACTACGCCCTCGATCAAGTGAAAGAAACATCTGCCAGCTACAAGATCTTTTTTTTGGAGTCACATTTTCACAGAGCGGAATTAAACGTTACATGAATGTCGCGGCAACGCAGAGGTGAAGAGCAACCGTGTGCGCGCCGTTGTACAAGGAGCTTAGTGCGTGTATACATGGAACAATGATACAGAGCAGAGTGTGTCCACGAGACAGCACGGGAGGGATCGAGTTTACTGCTACCACCATGGCGGGGGGCACGGCATCGCCATCGCCTTCGTCTTGTTCGGTAGTGGCGTGTCACGTCCCGTTGCCGCCGTGGATCAGGAGCGTGAGATCGTACAAAATCAATGATCCACTTGGTGCAAAAGAAGGAAGAAGAACGAAGAACTCAAAGGTAGAAGAAGAGGAAAACAGGCAAAGGTAATTGGTTAATTCTTTCCTGTCTCCATACAACCAGCGCTTCCCCTCTTTAATAGTCTCTCTCCCTCTCTTACATGTGGGACCGGCCCAGGTGTGACATTACCGCCCCCTTGAAATTTTGCTTGTCCCCAAGCAAAAGCATGGCTTGACATTGCATCCATATAATTCCGGGGTCCCATTGTCTGTTAGCATACACAGAACTGAAGTTAGTTGGATTTGGTCAGGCAACACTTGGCCGACAGAGCAAGATAATGTGCATGTTGAAAGCTTCAACAAATGTACTTGGTCCTTGGATAAACTCTTCAGGAGGCTTGAGAAGCTCCTGCTCAGTCTCGGTGGTATCCCAATCAATCTGATGCTCGTTTGCAATCTCCTTCAAGACCTTCAACTTAGTTTGTCCAGAAGGCTTCTTAACTGACATTTTCTCAATTAGAAGATTATTGACACATGCATTTGGCACCCGGTAGTCAACATGTATGGCAAATATAGCTTCGACACCATCCAGAACCTGACCTTGTGTAGCATTCTGTGAAATCATGTGCTGAAAAATTGGCTTAGAATTGAATTTGCAAAAATGTGTTTGTTCATGTGTTTTGACAATTTGACAAGAAACAGTAAGTTTCCCATCTACGACGGACCAACTTTCTTGGTCCTTTGTAAACATGTTTTTTTTTTCTCCCATGTACAACGGACCAACTTTTTTGGTCCTTTGTAAACATGCTTTTGACAACCTCATTCTCCCATGTACGACAGACCAACTTTCTTGGTCCTTTGTAAACATGCTTTTGACAACCTCATTCTCCCATGTACGACAGACCAACTTTTTTGGTCCTTTGTAAACATGCTTTTGACAACCTCGTTTTCCCATGTACGACAGACCAACTTTTTTGGTCTGTCGTAAATGTGTTTTTGAAGGTTGTTGTGCCAAACCAAGTTATTGAAAAACAGTAAGTTTTACATGTACGCCGGACCAAATTTTTTGGTCTGTCGTGAATGGGTTTTTGAGCGATTTTGAGATTGAAATTTGAATTTGATTTTGAGATTATGAAATTTGTGATAATTTCATGATACTTCTTTTGAAGTGGACTTTATGCAATGCTCATGTGAGTAGTTGCATGGATTGACATTGAGTCAAGTCGTGGACTTGTGCTCGGATTTGTTTTGTGGTTTGTTCATGTGCAGGTATTGCTCGAAGACGAATGTGGTCGATGACGGGACCGGAACTAGGTTCATGGAAGAACTGAGGTTCGGGACTAGGTTCAGGGAGGAACTGAGGTCTTGGTGGTCAAGAATGTCATGCGGGACGTTCGGGCTAAGAGAATGATGCACATGAAGAATGGTTAGTCACGTGAGAATGGCAGGAGGTCATTCGCGTGCAAAGTGTTAGTCACGTGAGTATGGCAGGTGGCCATACGCGTGCAAAGTGTTAGTCACGTGAGTATGGTAGGGTTGCCATACGCTGGCAGTAAGAGTTGTACTCGGCCAGGTTGGGCCAAGTAGAGTTGTGTTGAATCTGATTCCTTCTAGGAATAGGAATTGTATTCAGAACTCCTTGTGGGTTGGTCCTTTAAATAGGAGGGGTTGTCTCCTGTTGAAGGGCATCCAACCAAGTAGAGCTGAGCGCATCAAGCCTTGAGCTTGGTTTTAGGGTTTGTACTCTTTTGATGAGAGTATTTTAGACAAGAAATAAAGATCAATTCTTCCAAGATTTTTGCGTGCTACAGTAACCACGTCGCTACAGTGTTTTCTGTTTTGGTTCTTGTTTGCATGCTTGTTCTAATTCTAGATTAGTTTTTGATCGTTGAATTTCATCTTGATTTGATCCATCAAAAACCTTTCTAGGGTATTGATCTAGTGTTTCTCAAAGTCTAGTTGATCAATATTTTATCGTTCTTGTTTAATCTTGAAGTTTTGATTAGATTGATTCTCGTCAAGTTCTGGATCAGCAAGCTTGCGAAGCTCATAACTTTTGATCCATAAGTCCGATCGAGCTGATTCTTTTTGGGTTCGATTCGTATTGGAATCTAGTTTCTCGTGTCCAAATTTCAGATCAATCTAACGGTTGGATCTCCGAGAATTAGCATTTTACCAAACCTCTGTCATTCTGTTTTTGTCGAAAACGAGGCAATTATTTGGTTCTGTTTTGGGGTGAACTTTTAATAGATCAAGAATTTGGTTTTAGTTTCCGCACAATCATTCACCCCCCCTCTGATTGCTATATTCGTATACTTCGATCCTACACATTCCCAGGTCCATCCACCACTTCACCAATTTTGTCCCATTTTAGCTCTTTTGAATTCCATGAATAAACAACACCATTGCCACCTTCTCTAACAATAAGTGTCTGACCATCAGAATTTCCTGGAATTTGCAGCGCCTCAACTCCTGGTAGATTCATCAACTTCAGTCCACCAACATTCTTCAATGAGTGCACTAGCACATTATCTCCTATTCTAGAAACACTGTTCTCCCAACACATGGCACACTCTTCAGGAGATTCTTCTACTGAAAAATCATTTGAAAGCTTCCGTTGCAGGTAATGATCCATGGAAAAATCTTTTGGTAAACTGGCAGGAGCAATTAGTGAGCTGCTCAATAGAACATCACTAATACAAGAAGCATGCTCAACAGGTCCATTGGAATCTGACTTTTGACAGGAAGACTTAATGTCCGTAGAATGCACAGGCTTCCCCTTTTCTTCATCCTCCCAGACCACTTCTTTATAATTAGTTCCCTCCTCATAAGCACCAAATTGTTTCTCCACTGCAATCATGAATTGCTCCCAGTTACCTAACTCTTGCTTCAACTTGTACGCTTGCAACCACATGGCTGCCTTCCCTTCCATGTGCAAAGTAGCAGCGATTACCCACAAAGCTTCGGGAATTCTTTACATCCGATAGTAGTCCAAGCACTTATCCTTCCAGATTCGAGGGTTATCTCCTGCAAACTGAGGGAATAACATTTTTGGCAGAGATTGGCGTTGTGCTCCCATATTCTCTCCAACACAACGGCTAGATCCCGTTGGTGAACCATGGTGGCCTTCAACCGAGCATTGGGTATGCACCGCTTCTGGGGTCGGCAACAGCGGCGCCTGCTGACTTGTCCACATGCCAACCCTCGTAGTAGGAGTCATCACCCCTTTCTTCTCTGCATCTGGAACATTCCGGTTCCTTTCCACGGTGATTCGAGCAACCGCTTGGGCAGTCGCCTCCAACTACCGAGCCATCAACAGTTGCTCTCGAGCGTGATTATCGGTGACCTTCGCCGTGATCTCCATCTGAGTCACCATCTGCTGCTGGGTGTTCTCAATCTTCCCTACCTTGGTTTAGAGCTGATCGAGGCTGCGCTTCATCGCCTCCCACCTTTCCTCTGATTGAGGAGCAGCTTGGGCGAGCGAAGACCAAGGAGGCGACGTGACGACGCGGAAGACCGGGAAGGCGGATGGAGAAGGGGAGTGGTGCGGCGGCGCGGAGGAGAGCACGTCCTGCAGCTCGCACTCGTCGATGGTACCGCTGCCGTCACGGTCGACGGCCCGAAACGAGTGCTCCACCTCCGGGTGCATTCACGGCAGGAACGCGAGGGCACCTCCTCCACAACCCCCCATCGGCGGCGGGTAGCGCGAGGCGGGCGTGGGGATCCCCATCGGCGACGGCGCCAAATTGGAGCCGAAGGATGACGGATCGGGAGGCGCGGCGGTAGATCGGTTGCTCTGATACCAATTGTCACGTCCCGTTGCCGCCGTGGATCAGGGGGTGCGAGATCGCACAAAATCAATGATCCACTTGGTGCAAAAGAAGGAAGAAGAACGAAGAACTCAAAGGTAAAAGAAGAGGAAAACAGGCAAAGGTAATTGGTTCATTTCTTTCCTGTCTCCATACAACCAGCGCTTCCCCTCTTTAATAGTCTCTCTCTCCCTCTCTTACATGTGGGACCGGCCCAGGTGTGACATGGCGGCGGCGGCGCCAACGCCGTCCTCAGCCCCAAAGACCGCCTCGGCCTCACCACAGCCTTCTCGCCGCGGTGGTAGGCTCCGCCGTCCGTCGCAACGCCGGCGGCCCATACCTTCACATCACTATCTGCAGCCGCGTTTCATTCGTTAGCTCCTTGCAAATCGCAGTTTGGGGGTGACTACGAGCAGCCAAGCGAACACTCTGCGATACATGACGACGACGACCTGCTGCTTTGAACTGAACAACAAGCAAAAGATTTGGAGCTTGGGAGTGTCGCAATCCTCGTCAACTTCCGCTCTATATATAGGTGCATTACAAGCCGCGCGATCGATCGATGTGATGATCAGATGAGGGTCGAGCCGTCCAAGCCAATCTGGAATCGACCAGATTACTACGAGCTAATTAACTACTACTTCTAGCTGTTTAAGTGCATTGTACTACATTAATTGTAGCTCGTGCAAGGCTATAAAATTGAGACTAGCTAGCTTAACTATGATGTTTGATTCAACGTTTGATTTGGGGATTTCTTAAACTGCTAGTACAACGTTTGATTTGGGGATTTCTTAAACTGCTAGTACACTACACCTCGTGTCGACCTCGAAGTACCACTGACTAGCGAATGCGTATGAGCCATCCAGGGTAGCCTTGGCCTGACTGAGTGGATGCAAGTTAAATTATTTGGTTGCTTGTTTGTGCATCTCATGGGCCTGCATTAGAGAGAAGTCTAATTTCTGTGTTTTCTCCATCCGGTATGAGTGGGTGCAATTGCATCCACCTGGCTAGGATGAGCAGGAAACCAAATATGTGTCTAATAGATACAGTTGCATCCACTCAGGCGATTCATACATCATGCAGACAACCAAACACACATAGAATGGCCCAGACAAATGCATGGAGCACTCATGTTCCTGTTCTGGTGCACACTACTTGTAAGGAGTGGATTAGTAGAAAAGTAGCGTCGATCCAACGGTTGTTAGCACCATACTAGACAAGTGCATGATAGTTTAAGCTTCGACGTTTATAAATAATACTAAGAACTACTCCCTCTGTCCCACAAAGAGTGCATTTCTAGGATTTTTAAGACAGATTAGTGTGCAAGGTAAATGACTAATGTGCCCCTTATTACTCCATACATAAGCATGGTGGTGCTTCGGTTTCCACAAGCACTTAAATGAGCATGCATACACTTACAGCTGGGCCCTACAGACTAAAGATGCATTCTTTGTGGGACAAAATTTGAACACTAAAAATGCACTCTTTGTGAGACAGAGGGAGTAGCTAGCTAATGGCGTTGTCTTGTTATGGTGGACTTTGCTACATGATAATCACGCATTATTTAAGGTCGTTAATTTCGTGATCGAACTTAAATTTGCGTCGGTAAACGGGCTCTTAATAACTCTACAACTCGTCCTAGTTGGCGGATCTCGGGCTGCGTTGTCTGCTCCTGCCAATAGGCCATAGCATGCATGTGCAAGTGCCACCGCACGCAGGCAGCGGTGCGTGTACGGAGACGTACGAGTTGTGTGTGTGCCGGCGACCGTCCACACGAGCGCTAGCTCGATCATGACGTGTTACTGGCTCCAGTGTCCCATCAGCACATCATTCTGATCCTCTGGAGGCATAAAACAAGGATTTTTTTTTTTGTAAACCATTTTAAAAAATTACAAAAATAAAGCACGCTTTAATTTTTCCAAAAAATAACCCACGATTGTTGGACCACCGCACGACTGAACCGGATAGCTCGATGGCCTAGCGACTAGATACCCAATCGTGCGCGATGGTGGCGCAACTGGAGCGTTCACCACGCAGTGAGCGAACAACAGTGAGCAACATCGCCTATCGTGGTACTATTGCGCTTCTGGCTGTCCAGTTGCGGCCACGTGGCGCGATTGTGGGCAATTGAGGATAATTGTAAGCCGATCGACCAATCCATACACCATTTCAACCGGGAAAAGAGAAGAGTGAACCCAGGAGTAACACCTCCTGATTCTCTATGTATAATATATTTATATGCTAGTTCAGAAAAAACTAGCACACACAATAAATAAAGCTGATACCACACCATATCATAAGAACTTTTATTCATTTAATTATCAGAGTTAACAATATAAACGGCTCGCATGCCAACTAAAAATATAGCAGCGGAAAGAAACTGAAAATTCTTTTTTCTAATTTAAATAATACCAAACATATATATTGCTTTATAGAAAATATCAAATAGACTTCAAAAATTCTAAAAATATTCTAAAAATATTTTATAACATTTTGAACATAGGAAAATTATTTCCATCAAGATTTTGGTTTTGTTTATCTCAAATAAATTATTTATGTAAATCTTAAAACAACAAAAATCATTAATTAAATGATAAAAAATCAGAAGTTTTTTTTTATAAAATCCGAATTAAATGCTCAATTAAAGAATTTGCAAATTTCTAGGGTTTTACAAATGGGAACATAATTGGATGAAAATTTTCACTTTTGTTTATTTATTCGCTCCGTTCCATTCTGCATCCGTTTCCATCACTATTTGTTTATAGGTTTTCCTATTTTATTTTCGTTACTAGTAAAAAAAACATGAAAATGGAAATGGAATAGCCATTTACTGACCGTTTTTGTTCCGTTTTCATCCCTAGCCACAGCTTCCTTGATAGTCTATGTGACCCCATCCAGTAAGTACTCCCTCCATTCAAATTTATATGACATATTTTTTAATGGTCTTATTCATAAATATATGATGTATTTTATGTTTCAATGCAAATTAGTATAATATTTCCTTTATATCCCTAATAAATATCTAGATTTACTTAGTATTCTTTACATACATGCAGTAAATATAGTGATTAGTGGTAATAATTAAGGGTAGTCTCATCATTTTCAATATTTTATTGGTCCATATGTGTGATGCCCCCACTATACCCAACCAGGTCAAACACAGCGAAGATCTTCACAGGACAGAGCTGCGGTAGGATCAGTTAAGGGAAACATTGGCATGCGCCAGTAGAATCTTTCACCGTTCAGTAGATTGTACCTTATTCATAGGGCACATATAATGCTTCCTCGAGTCTGACTATTTTGTATACTACACCGCCCACTTATCCAATATAGAACTCTAGTGCCTCCCTCCTGTTGGTCTTCAACTCCACACGTCATGGTCTCAAATTTTTTTGTAGTTGTAGCCCATTATCAGCAGCATCAACAAAACTCATGACATAATGAGATTCTGCCTCTTCCTCATTACAATTATCGACGATTGGGGAGCAGGCCCCCGCCGAGCTTACTTGTTGAATGAGGGATCAACCAAAGCCCCTTTCTACCAAAGGTGTAGCATCGAAGGCGTGGGAGACGGTCCATTAGAACAGACAGAAACACAAGGATTTTATCCTGGTTCGGGCCTCTCATGATCGAGATAATAGCCCTACGTCCAGTCGCCTAGTGGCGTTTTTCTGTATTGGAATGATGGATACAAGTTCACGGATCTTGCAACGGGGTCATCTCGCGCCGCCGTTCACCGGGGGCCCCCTTAAATACAAGGCATATCGGTATATATATGGTAACTGTTTCCTAAGATCGTGCATGTTGCCTTTGGACGTGCCATTAATTCTCGCCACATTCGAATTCTTGGTATAACTTCCATGGATCCTTGGCGAGATAGTCGCCACCTTCCTGTTTTATTGTTTGACCACGTCCTTCGGCAATCTCCGAGCATGCCTTTGGTTTGGATTCGACCATCCCGCATCCTCGCCGAGCATGGTTGTTTGGGCATTTCTTCGAGGCCTATAGCCGATCATGCCTTGCTTCGGTATCGTGGGCAAACTCATGTCCGAGCATGGGAATGCTCGAGACTCGTGCTTGGGTATCACATCCAAGCTGATGGTCGGGAGTTGTTCGGCCGTCGGGGCAGAATGGTCCTTATAGAAATACCAATCCCCGGCAACAATTAACATGGATGGTGATTCACGAGTCTAAAAAAATAACAATGAAGCAAGGCTGAGTACTCTAGTACTCAACAAGCCAAAGAAAATTGATGCATGAATATATATATATATATATATATATCCTCCTGGTCATCAAGCCATGTACTTATATACCTCTGGCCAACGAGCGTTTCTCCAAAGTGGATAAAATTTCCCTCCTTTACCCATTTGTTGAAATAGGTCAAGTTTTAATTTAAAAATCTACTGACAGTAGAGCAACGTGGGATTTTACAACCCGTGTTACGGAAAAACCCACACGACGCACTTCCAAACCCATAGCATCACTTGGCTTATAATGTTAGGCTAATGCGCTACCTTTGGCGCACAACTAAGCCAAGGAAACAGAACCTTTGGCCAACCATATTATGACCTCTGTCTAGTGCCACTGCCTCACCAAAGGTTTGCGGGTCAAGACTCCTCCCTTGACGTCTCGCCCTAGGGTGATTTCTCACACCTATCAATAGTCACATTCTCACCTGTGACAGAGTCAGCTACTTGTTGGTTACTTGGTTAAGCCCATCCCATTGTAGGTCTATGGTCAGCACGGTCTGCGCTGCTTTTGAAGTAAGCATCAGTTTGATTATGTCCTTAAATGATACCCTATGTAGAGGAGTCCTGACTCTCACAACAACCTTTCCTGGGTTGTTCTTCCCTGAACTCATTTACCCACCAAATATCTTCACAACACTACTTGGATTATGGTTTTACCACTGGACCTCCCTGGTCTAGCCTCATTAAAATCATTCACTGGATCTACCTAATCCACTTGACATGTTTTAATTTTTTTAGAAATAAATCTTTTGGTGTGTATGTAAGACTTTTAAAACAACCCAAGCCCACCAAATCAGTTCATAATACATGGTCAAATGGCGACTTGCCTGAGTAAGCTCCATCCAGCTTGCCAGTGTTGAAAAACTTTCCTACGTGCCCTAGACAACTCTTGAGATTGACTGCTTGCAATAATTGAATTTAGTTTTAAGATATTCCTTTGTTATCTCCTAATCGTGATGCAAAGTTCTAATCATGAATGCTCCTAAGTTTGGTGCAAAAACCTCATTTAGGTATTCTGTGCATTTTTCTAAAGTTCAAATTTTTAGTTGCAATTATATTGTATGTTTTAATTATTTATATTAATTAAGGTTATTCTAAGGGTGTATGAGTAAATGCAACAAAGAGTTTAAGAAACTAGAAATCAATTATTAAGAAAAAAAAAAGAGAAAAAGAAAGACTCAAATTTAACACTAAATCTAAGTCTTACACTGAGTTTACATGCTGACTTCTTCCGGAAGCACGGTGCATGATGACGCTTCCACAAAGATTGATGATGCCCTTCGTCTTGTCAACCTCAACGCGCTTCACCTCATGAGACTCTCGTCCTCTCGACCTTGACCTCGATCATTACCCAAACGGTCCTCCCGTCAAGTCGACTCTGACTTAGTCCTCAGCTTTTGGTGACACCGCCGTCTTATTGACTTCGACTCGCTTGTCATCCTTCAAACCACTTGGTCATCATACACACAACTTTGGGACCTAATTCTTACCAAAACACTCAGCAAACATATTAGTCCCAAAAACTCAATAAATATGAATTAGATTTAAATGTGTGTGAGCAAATAAAACACAACAAGTGTTCCATGTAAATAAACATGACACAACTAGGAATACTTGACATATGAAAGATTCTTTATTAAAATATATCAAAATGAATATGCAATTTATCAATATGCACTCAATTAAAATCGATGAAAGAATTTAACCAAAGATATACCAAACTCCACTCTTAAACAATAACCATCTTAGTCTCATATTAACACACAACCTAGAGGATTGGCATGAATTAATTACTTAATAGACTAATGACCTTAACAAGATTGCTATCAATACGCGCTTGTCATTAAACACTAAAGCCATGCATCATAAACATAATCAATAACAATATATGCATGTCAATTAAGCACAAAACATCTTTCATTGATATTAATATGATTGTCATCAAAATATGTTTGTCATTAATCACCAAAATCATTGCAAGAGTCACTTGCACTTTCAATAACCTTCAGTGTGGGATTTCCTTAATTAATGTTATCCTGTGCACCTTGATAACCCTGGATGAACACATGAAAATGTGAAATGGGTTTACTTGTTTATAACTGCACATGTTTAGCCATGCTTTAGATTTGGGATACGAACAAATGGATTATACTGTTTGCTATGATTTTAAACATTGGACATGATGGATATGAATCTTGGATATGTTGTGATAATTGTGGACATTAATATTTTAGTAAAAATGAAGATAGAGTTATGGTTTTGATGCGGACGAGCTATTATCAATTGTTGAAAGTGCATGGATTTGCACGTAGATATGGGGAGATTTCTCGTCCGGGTCGGATTAAGGACTGAACGTAGTGTTCGTTAAATCCAAGAATTATCGTACAACTACAAGTGCTAGTATGGGATAGTCTTAACTTATTAAATTACTTAGAACTAGCTTTGCACATTGATAGTGTCGGGGATTGGCTATCTGGCAAAAGACCACGGTACCCCCGTGAAAAGCTAAAAACCCGCCGACCTCGCGATACTAAAAGAAGATGCTCGGAAGAACGAAACGAGCATCCCTCCTTCTCCTCCTAGCATACGCGTTTGCACCTTTACTCGCAGAAGTACCAAACACGCCCCCCACGAGCAAGCATGCTCGTAGAAGCTACGACCTACTCGGGTGTTTGGTCGGAGGGCCCAGCGAACGCTACGAGGAAGGAAGGAGCCAACCAATCAGCCGGAGATCAAGGGAGATCATACCCGAAATTCAAATAGCGCGAAAATCAAGGACAGCGGGTCACGGATATGGTTACATAGCGTGATCCCAGGAGGTAGTTGCCTTCTTTGTACCTATAGTCGTATTATTTAAACCCCTCTGAAGATCTGTAACAGGGAGGAAAAAAAAGAGATAGAACATAATACACTGGAGTAGGGCTGTTATCCCGGCAGAGGGAGGCCCGAACCAGGATAAACACCGTGTCCCCTTTTTCTTCTTCTCCCGACCTCGCATCGCTCGAACGACCTCTTCGATCCGTACGACGGGGCTCTGTTGATCCCCCATTCAACAAGTAAGCTCGACGGGAGCCGTTCTCCAATCGTCGACAGCTGGCGCCGTCCGTGGGGACGACAGCTTGATTCCCGTGCAGATCAAGATCCTCGAGGATGCCAAACTCGGGAGACACTCGGGACCTTTGCGTTTTTGACCACGTTGAAGATGACGATGTGTACTACGCCGTCGACAACGTGGCCAGGGTGACCGATCCTATCGGTCACACTGAGTCTGGGAGCCCTTCCCCGGACGCGGGAATGCGAGGACAGGGCCTCCGTTCCCCAAACATTACCCTCGAAGACCCCGAGGATGACTACGACGGGCTCTACGATGGCCTGGACATACCAGACGACCTGGAGCTCGACCGAGAGACCGCATCTCAAGGGAATACCATGATGTCCCCATCGCTTTCATCCCGCTCTCGTCGAGTCAACGTAGCCGGGAGCCGTGCGGAGCCCGGAGAGGGATCCTCGGGCCGCCAAGCACGACCACTACGAGGCGGCAGACTCCACCGAGGCGTCCTTGGGAAAGACCTCGTGAGCATCCGCCGCCAGGCAAAGGGGAGGTGCGCTTCCACGGAAAGGAACTCGCGGTACCGAACTCCCGATCGCTCGGGCGCCGTCAAAGCTCACCGCCGCTTGATTCACCGGAAACGGAGCGATTCTGAGCCTTGGCGGCGGTCGTGCGTGACTGCCTTGATTTCCCGAGCAAGTAGACTTGGAGGCCGTGGGCAGGTCGTGGCGAAGATTTGGAAAGGCTTGCCGCCGAGCTGAAAGTCTCGGATCCTCCCCGTGACCGGGATGCCCGGAGTGTTTCCCGGGACCATCACAAATGCTCCCCCATGCGCTCGCACAGAGGTGAGTCTCGGAGCCATGCTCGGAGATCGCACTGCACCGCTTAACCCGATCGGGAAAAGCCGGAGCGATCACAAAGCAACCTCAGAGCGGTACCTCTATAATCGCCAGACATTACGAGCGCTCAACGCTTCCACGACCAAGCGGTCGTCGGCACGACCGTCGCATGAGGTCTTCTCCCGACTCGGCCCGCGCACGGGGCATTGGGCGGAAGACCCGCGTGAAGGCCGCCGTGACCGAGGGTTTCACCGCGAAATCCCGAGCTTCGGTTGCCAGGCCTTCACGAGCTCCCTCGGGGCGTCGCATGGCCGAACAGATTCAAGCCCGGCCACGTCGAAGATTCAACGGGACCGTAACCCGGACAAATTTCTCTCAATATATACTACCGCCATCCTCGCCACGGAGGCGATGAGGGTGATGGCAAATTACCCGGCCGAGTTCTCGACGGAGCCGCCAGACGTGGCTTTTCAATCGAAGGAAGGATCCATACGGTCCTGAGGCGATTCGGCGCCGGCGCTCGAGCAAATTTCGGAGCTGTTACATCCGCCGGGAAAGGAGCGCGACTGGAGCGCTTGATATCTGACAGACGGAAAACCTGCGACAATTCGTCGAGAGGTTCATCCAGGTCGGAACTTCGATCCGAACGTATCGGACGAAGGCTGTCGTCAGAGCTTTCAAGTTCGAGTGCGGACGTGCGCTTCACGCAGGACACGGAGATCCACTGGATCTAACGGCGAACGAAGCTCTTAGAATGGCCGATCAATACGCCAACGCAGATGAAGCCGCCCAATGGAAGAGAATCTTTGGATGAAGGGAAGCTGCCGCCTCGGCTGGCCTAGAGACCTCGGCTAGCAAAAAGGGCTCGAGTGCAGTGAGACAAGAAGATCAAGAAGAAGAAGAAAAAGCAACCCTCGCTTGACCATGGTAGCCGCGGTGGAACAACAACAACCCCGAGCAACCCAGCGGCAGCCACGGGGTTTAACGCTCGAGGAAGAGGACAACCACACAGGCCTCGAGAACGAGGCGACCAAGCGGACCGGCCAGGCGACCTTCATCTGCCTGCTTCACCAGCGCGACGGACACGACCTCACGGAATTGCCGAGCGTGGACCTACCGCTGGAAGCGATTTCTGTGGCAGGGGCCCCATGCCGACGCTTCGAGCAGGTGAAAATGGCAAAGGTAAACAGCCCTCCGAAGAAAGTGATGATGACATGTAATACCAAGAACCAAAGAATCACATAGCGGTCATCTTCGAGGCTCCTCGCCTACAAGTCCCGGGACTTAAAGGACGCCGCAAGAGAAGTGCACCATGTTACCCAGGTAAGCCTCGGTCACGGCGGTGAAATGGTCTGAAATATCTCTCACCTTCTCCAAGGACGATTGTCCCCTTGGGATGACCAAACCCCAGAGGCTTCCGATGGTCGTGAACCCCACCATCAGCAACACCGTCGTCGGTCGGGTCCTCATAGACTCCGGGAGCTCTTTGGACCTTATTTCAGCCAAGGTTTTGGACGAGATGCAGATTCCTCGTTCCAAAATCAAGAGTGTAGCCGTGCCCTTCTTCGGGATAGTCCCGGGCACCTCGATCAAACCTCTGGGGCAGGTCGTCCTGCCCGTGAGTTTCGGCGGCCCGAGTAACGAGCGGAGCTAATCACCTTCGAGGTGGTAGACTTCGAGTCGGCCTACAACGCCATCCTCGGCAGGCGGCCTTGGCCAAGTTCATGGCCGCCTCGCATCACTGTATCGGTGCACGAAGATTCGGACCAAACGGAGTCATAACCGTCAAAGGGAACCACAAGTCCGCACTCAATTGCGGCGAAAGAGCGCTGGATATGGTCGGTCGATTGCCCACTCGCGGCCACGACCAAGAGCCAAGCATTCCGGCCTAAACTTGCCCTCCAACCTGGGAGAGACCAAGGTACATTCCGCTCAACGAGTCGGAACCGGCCAAATCGTTCATTTGGGATCTTCCTTAGATCCCAAATAGGAACTCGAGCTCGTCACCTTCCTCCGGGCAAGGTCGGATGTGTTCGCTGGGAACCATCCGACATGCCCGGGTCCCAAGGGAGGTGGTCGAGCACAAAGCTATGATTCAGACGACAAAAAACGGTGAGACGAAACTTAGACGCTTTTCCGGAGAAGCAGGCAATCATCAGGGAGGAACTTGACAAACTCCTAAAAGGCGGCTTCATCAGAGAAATCGAGCACTCCGAGTGGCTAGCCAATCGATTAGTCGAGGAAGAAAGGAGGCAAGTGGTGCATGTGCGTCGATCACGCAGTGCGAACGCGGCATGCCCAAAGACAACTATCCGATTGCCTCGCATAGATCAATTGGTGGACGCGGCGGCGGTCACGCAGACCATGAGCTTCCTAGACGCCTATTCGGGCTATCATCAGATCAGCTTATCGCGCAAAGACGAGGAAAAGACTTCCTTCATCACCCCGTTCGGTACCTTCTGCTATACGACCATGTCTTTCGGTCTGAGAAATGCGGGAGCAACCTTTCAGCGCCTCATGCAGAAAACTTTCGCAGACCAAGTAGGTCGAAATTTGGAGGTCTATGTCGACGACATTGTTGTCAAAAGCAAGTGTTCTTGGGTCACATTCCGACTTGGAAGAAACTTTACGTAACCTCAATAAGCATCGAATAAAGCTAAATCGAGAAAAATGCGTGTTAGCGTGAAGGTCGCCAAGGTGCTCGGCTACATGGTCGGGCCACATGGCGTTGGGGCAAACCCGGAGAAATCGAAGCCATTGAGAACATGAGGTCGCCCCACGTGCGTAAGGAAGTACAAGCTCTGACCGGGAAGAATGGCGCCCTTAAGCCGGTCATCTCCCGGCTGGGGGAGCGAGGGCTACCTTTCTTTAAAGCCCTCATAAGCACGATGGCTTCACGTGGGCGGAGGAAGGCGATCGCTCGTTCAAAGAGCTAAAGCAGTACATCTCCAAGCCGCCGTCCTCGTCACACCCACTGGCGGGGAAGAATTGCTACTATACCTGGCGGCAACCCGCAAGCGGTGAGCTTCGGTGTTAGCGGTAGAGAGAGATGGTACCCCGACCTATCTATTACGTCGGCGAAGTACTTCATGGACCAAAGGAGCGTTACCCGAGGTACGTAAACCATCTGTACTCGTTGATGGCCTCCAGGAAGTTGCGCCACTACTTTCAAGCACACAAGATCGTGGTGCCGACCGGCTTCCCACTCAGGAGATCTGAAAATCAGACGCCCGGTGGTCGAATAGCCAAGTGGGCAATGGAGCTCGCCGAATTCGAGCCGGTGTTCTCAGCCGCACGGCAATAAAATCACAAGTCTTGGCTGATTTCGTGGCGAGAATGGTCGGCTCGGCACCACCGGCCGGACCAATGATTCAAGGAAAACTCCTGGACCTTGTATTTTGATGGATCCCGAGCATCTGGCGCTCGGGAAGTGGCGTCGTCTTGGTCTCCCGGATGGAGAGCAACTTCAAGACGCCATCCAACTACATTTCGCGCGACTAACAACGCGCCAGTACTGAGCCTCTTGGCGGACTTCGAGCATGTAAATCGCTAGGAGTCCAACGGCTCACCGTGTGAAGGGCGATTCACGGTTGGTCGTGAACCAGTCAACAAGGAGTATCGGTGTTCCGATACCTCAATGGCGCTGTACCTGGCCGAAGTAAGGAAGATGGAGAAATACTTCAAGAATTTCGAAGTAATCTACATCCCCAGGAAGGATAATTCCCTGGCTGACCCAATGTCTAAGGTCGGTTCCTCTCAAACCACCGCTCCGGCGGGGATGCTTGTCGAGCACCTACATAAGCCCTCCATTCCCTCTGAAGAGGAGGCACCAGAGACCGGCGGTAGGGTCTCCTTCCTCGAGCAAAGCGCAAATTGGATGACGCCATTCATCCAATACCTTGCGCATGGGACATTGCCCGAGGAAGAAGCCGAGCGTTCCCGGCTAATAAGGCGATCTTCTCTGGTGATCGAGGGCGACCTATACCGGAAAGGCGCATTAGGAATCCTTTCCAGATCGTCTCTCGGGAGGAAGGCGATACCTTCTTCGTGATATCCATGAAGGGATGTGCGGAGCTCACTCGTCTTCGTAACGGCTTGTGAGCAAGGCCTTCCGACTAGGGTACTACTGGCCCACGGCCTTGGCGGACGCACGGTCAGTCGTAATGACCTGCCGAGCATGCCAGTTTCATGCTCGAAAAGCCCGTCAACCGGCATATGCCCTGCAAACCATACCACTCTCGTGGCCGTTCTCGACCTGGGGGCTCGATGTCCTTGGACCCTTCCCCCGAGGTCAGAAGGGCTGCAAGTACTTGCTCGTGGCCATCGACACTTTCACTAAGTGGATAGAGGCCGAGCCCGTCTCAACCATCTCGGCCCAGGCGGCCAAGAGGTTCCTCCGCAGCAATGTGATAACTCGGTTCGGGATACCCAGCCGTCTCATCACAGATAATGGGACCCAGTTCACCAGTGAACTATTCCAAAGTTACTGCGAAGAGGTCGGGACCAAGGTCTGCTTCGCCTCTGTGGCGCATCCACAGAGCAACGGAGCGGCCGAACGAGCAAATGGGCAGCTAGTCCAGGGCATAAAAAAGAGGGTCTTCAAGACCCTCAACCAAAGACAAGCGGCCGGTGGGTGGATGAGCTTCCCGCCGTTCTTTGGTGCATCGCGCCCACGACGAGTCGAGCCACAGGCGAAACGCCTTTCCAACTCGTCTACGGTGCGGAGGCCATCCTGCCTGCCGAAATCGTGCTAGGTTCCCCAAGGGTGCAACTGATCGATTCCATCGATCAAGAGGTTGAGCGCCTCGTCGACCTGGACCTCGTCGAAGCAACACGCGAACGGGCGCTGCTCCGGTCTGCGGTTTACCCTCTGAGGCTCTTCGTAGGCACGCAGCCAAGACAGTCCGACCTAGGGTCCTACAAGTCGGCGACATGGTCTTACGAAGAGTTCAAGACCTGTCGAAAGCCAACAAGCTGACCCCAAGGTGGGAGGGACCCTACACGGTCGTGTCTACAGCACGCCCGGGGGCTGTTCGCCTCGCGATGCCAGATGGTCGGGAGCTCACCAAAGACTGGAACATCGATCAAGCTGCGTAAATTCTACGTTTAGACGAGTACTCTATCTCGCGCCCCTTGCGTTCTTTCCAATAAAACATTTCCCCTCTTTCGTGTTTCGTCCTCGCTTTGTCGAACGAGCATCGCTGCCTACCAAAGACTGCAGACGAGCTTATCCGACAGTATGTGCGCACCATTTCCCTTGGCCCCGGCGGATGCTCGCCTAATCGTTCACTTTCCGCAGTAGCTCTTCAGTATGCGTGGTCGGTAGCGACATCCACTCTAAGCCCGGTTCTGTGACCACTGGGGTATGGTGGCTCTACGTATTGTTGGTCTAAAGCTCGTCTACTCTGTGCTCACATCTTTTCTCAACACACCGACCTATTTAAATCATTCAAAAAATCGTCACGACCAAAGCGACCCTTAAATCTTCCCATGAACAAACTCGTGCTCGCAACAGTGAGGACACGACCTTTGTCCATGGCGGGGGCTTCAGTATGATAGGAACGTTAGTCCCTTCTTCCAAGGATCCTTTGCTCGTATCTATGCTACATGCTCTATGCAGAACTTGTTTTCTTTGCTCGTATCTATGCTATATGATCTTATGCAGAACTTATTTTCTTTTCAGGCAGGGATCATATAGGCATATGTTGAAGACAAACTTGAGAAAAGCAGGCAAGAACCAAACGCTGCGAGTTTGCTCATTTAACTCAAAGCGTTGTTTTTTTACAGGTGGTTTACACGAGCTAAAAATAAAAGAAGAGCTAAGTCCTACGCTCGACACGAAGGGCGACAAGTTCCTCCTTAAGGGAGTCGACCTCCGCCTCCAGGTCCAAAACTTTCGCCGAGCGGCACGACCTTCACCGCGCTGTCCCGAAGGCGCCGCACCTCCTTGAGTGGGCCTCTTCACGCCCCGAGCTCGTTGGAGTTCGGCGCGCAGTCGGGACCTCCACCAGCCTTCCCCGGCTCCTCTTCGAGGTCGGCACACTGTTCCGAAGTGTTCTTCGCCGACTTCGCTCTCAAAGAGCTGGTCCCGAAGCCCGACAGCGAGGCTCTTCGCCGACTCCAGCTCCTTCAGGTCGGCCTCGCGCACCTCGGAGACCCGACGCCGAGATCGGCGATCTTGGCGTCTGCACGCGATGGTACGCCCAGAACTCCTCATTGGAACTGCGGAGGCATCGATGTCCTCCATAGCCTTCGCGGCAAACTTGGAGCAAAGGGGAAGGAAAGTCAAGAAGAACCCCTAGAAGATTGCTCGACTCATATAAAAAGTTGAGAGCAAAACGCTTACCAGAAGAGCCCGGCTGACCAGCTTGTCTTGAAGCCGCTGGCGGTCGGTGGCGCCAGCTCGGAAAAAGGGATTAACCCACGCAGGGTCATCCTGATCCCGAGCCAGCGCATCCCGATCTTGCCCCTCCTGGGCACCCGGTGCTCCCGGGAGGGCAACGACGTCTTCTCCTTCGACCAACCCCAGGACGCCCTGAGGTTGGTCTTCTGCGTCGACAGGCGGCTCGTGGCCGCCTTCCTCCTGCCCGGCCGCTGCGCTTGGGGACTGGACGCCGACCGCCGCTTCCGCCCCTTGCACCTCCGCGACCGGAGGCAATGGTAGCTCCACGCTCGGAGGCGATTGGTCGAGGACGACCACCTCCGGCCCATCAACGGCCACCTCCTCTTCGTGGTCCGCAGACGGAGGCAGCTGGTCGGGCTCAGCGATCACTTCCGTGGCTGGAAGTGGCTGGGCAATCATGACCGCATCTTCCCCTTGGTCCGCAGTTGGAGGTGGCTGGCTGGCAGTAACCAGCTCCTCCTCTTGGCTCGCGGCCAAGGGCGGTGAGTCGAAAGACGCCACCGCTTGACCACCGGAGCCCGTCGCCTGGGGCTCGCTTGCGCTTACCCCTTCGCAAGGGACCAAGGCCAAGGCTTCTTGGTCCTCAGCCCCCTGCGGCTCCTGCTCCTCCGCGGCTGGGATAGGTTCCACGTCCGCTGAAGGAAGCACGGGTCCCGCCGAAGGAAGCTCGGACTCCACTGAGTCCGCAGCTGGCGCCGGCTCCTCCCCCGCCTCGGCCATCACTTGGTCGACGACGCGGTCGAGCTCGGCATCAAGCTGCGAATCGATAATCTCCTCGACCATCCGACGGAAGTCCAAAAGCAACACAGAGCTATCACGCCCACGCCAAACAGGGTGGGGTTAGTGAAGAAAATCGCAAGACAAGAAACGAGAACAAGAGAATGAAGTGGAAGCTTACCTTCGCCTGACGAGCAAAGCATCCTCCTCGGCCTCCTCGCCTTGGGCCATGGGCGACCTGCCGCGGCGGCCTCGTGAGCCTCGGCCACGACCACGACGCGCTCCTCCGCGGCGTCGCTGGCACGTGCCATCGCCGGGTCGACGTCGTCCATGTCGACCTCTTCCAGCACCGAGGTTGCTTGAGAGGTCGACCTCCTGCTCCTTCTAACCAGAGCATAGGTGTCCTCCTCTTCTTCCTCCTCCTCGGGGGCATCGACCACCCGAGTAAGCTGGTCCTGGAGAGCCTTGATCTGCCTCTCCAGCCGCTCCTTGGTCGGGAGGGACCTGGCCTCCTCCTCGGCCTTCCTCGCCTGCTCGGCGAGCTGTTCCAGTCGGCCCATCAGCTCCGGCCTCCTCTGTTTGAAGTCATCATACCAGATTCGGAGTTCGCTTACCTCCTGGCGGTCGGCGTACTCAAGGTGCGGCGTGGTGGTCCTGGTCGGCTTCGGCGCCGGACCGCTTGGCGCGGGGAGGCGAGGCGGATGCCTGGTGACCTCGACCCGCCAACCTCTTGCGGGAACCCCTGGCCGGGGTGCTGGCTTGCGGCAGCGCTGCAGCGCTCGACACGGCAAGGTCAAGGGCGACCTTCTCACGCAAATGTAAATCGGAGAAATAAGCTCGGAAAAACATGCCCGCGAGCGAAGCGAGAAGAGGTACTAACGCGTCACCGCGGTCAAAGACGTTCTTGGGGATCTGACGATTGGGCGTCAGCTCCTTCTCCTTCGGGGCACCAAACATCTCGGCGACCCTCTCGTCAACCCAGTCCGTCCTCGGAACTACGTCACAACCGAAGATTAGAAAGCAAACGATCACCGTAAAGCGCGATGCTCGGAAAGAGGTCGAGGAACATACTGCGTTGTCCTCACGGGTGAGGTCATGCCACCCGGTCACCTCGAAGAAGGGGTGCTCGCGGCGCCTCAGGGGGGACACCCGGTTGAAGGTAAAGTCCCGAGCGATATCTCGACCAGTGAGCCCCATCTGGGCGAGCTCACTGATCGTCCTGAGCACCCGCTCTTCCTCAGTACCTGGTAGCGGCGCCGTCTCGATGGCGGAGCGCCCTCCCAGTGGAGACCAACTGGGACCCCTCCGCCTTCTTCTGGTAGAACCAGAGGTCGGCCCCACCCGACACCGAGTCCTTCAAAGCAACAAGAGGGCACTCATATGGTCGGTTGGGCCGGAGGCGAAGATAAACGCATAGCCGTGAGCCATCCCGGCCGGTGCGGAAGGGGGAGTAGAAGTGAAAGAAAAGGCTAGCCGTGGGCACTACACCCACGTACGCCTCACAAAGATGGGAGAAGATTGCGAGAGAAAGGATAGAGTTGGGGTGGAGATGAGAGGTCTCGCACCCACAGAAGGCAAGCACGGAGGCGAGGAAGTCGCTTTCGGGCAGACGAAGCCCGTTGATGGCGTACAACTCGCAGGAGACGATCTCCGTCTCCCGCGGTGCCGGCGCCGCATCGCCCCCGGGCACTCGACCCGAGCTTGGGTCGACGTACCCCTCATCCATGAGCGCCTGGAGCCTCCTTCGGGTCATCTGGCTGACCTTGAAGCGCGCCATGGCCAAAGAAGGAAGAGAAGCGAAAAGGGTTCTTGGGCGCTAGGGCTCTTGGAAGGTTTTTTTGGCCGGAGACGAGCAAAGAGACACGGTGTAACTCCAACCTCTCCTGGTAGAAAGGGTTTAAAAAGACAGTGAAGGGACAGGATAAAAATCGCCGCTTATCACGTAGCGACACCTGGCCGGAGAAAGCGCGCGTCCCGAGAAACCGAATCGCTGCGGAAGGCTTCTCGAGAAGGAACCGCAGAACAACCAAACGACGCGCCACGCGCGAGTAAGCACGTGGCGGTAAAGAAGCTCGTCTCCCGACGTAAAATGGTCGTGAGCCACGGCCAAGAGAAATTCAATCCCCCTCAAGTCTTCTTAGGCTCAAGGGGAAGCCCGAGGGTTCCCCGCTTGAACCTCGGAGGCTAGCTGTCGGGGATTGGCTATCTGGCAAAAGACCACGGTACCCCCGTGAAAAGCTAAAACCCGCCGACCTCGCGATACTAAAAGAAGATGCTCGGGAGAACGAAACGAGCATCCCTCCTTCTCCTCCGAGCATACGCGTTTGCACCTTTACTCGCGAAGTACCAAACACGCCCCACGAGCAAGCATGCTCAGAGAAGCTACGACCTACTCGGGTGTTTGGTCGGAGGCCCAAATAACGCTACGAGGAAGGAAGGAGCCAACCAATCAGCCGGAGATCAAGGGAGATCATACCCGAAATTCAAATAGCGCGAAAATCAAGGACAGCGGGTCACGGATATGGTTACATAGCGTGATCCCAGGAGGTAGTTGCCTTCTTTGTACCTATAGTCGTATTATTTAAACCCCCCTGAAGATCTGTAACAGGGGAGAGGAAAAAAGAGATAGAACATAATACACTGGAGTAGGGCTGTTATCCCGGCAGAGGGAGGCCCGAACCAGGATAAACACCGTGTCCCCCTTTTCTTCTTCTCCCGACCTCGCATCGCTCGAACGACCTCTTCGATCCGCACGACGGGGCTCTGTTGATCCCCCATTCAACAAGTAAGCTCGACGGGAGCCGTTCTCCAATCGTCGACAGATAGGTCATAGTAGCACGAGCATCTGGATAGAGGTTGCTAGTAGGGGTGTCCACACAAAAGTGTGGGCCAAACACATACTATACAACAATGTAAGCCTTGATATGGGGAGAAACGGGTGTGGTAGGGACAGACTGCATGTGTTACTATTAGAAAGAAAGAAATGAATTGATTTGTCTTGGGTGTGTGTTTCTGCCGCCATAACAGGGGTTTGTCATCACTGGGTTAGTGCAAAGTTGGGACTAGGTAATGTAACCGTTATGTTATGAACTCTCTACTGCAGCACACCAAAGAAAGTGTGTTAAAAGGCCATGTAAAAAGAAAAGACATATCTTATGGGTAAAGCTGTACACCTTTGCAGAGTGAAAATATTTTTGAAAAGCCGTTCCCGCAGTCATGGGAATCTTAATGCGCCAGCACTAGTTAGATGTTTTCATATTTTCATAAAATTGTTGGATTTGAAAATGGATATCGAAAATGTGTTAAATAGTTATTTCAGATAACTTGCCATGTGTTGGCAAAACTTTGGTTACAGATGATATGCCATGTGTTGGCATTGGACGATATGTTGCTCACGAAGGACTGTAAGTTGATACATTTATTATATTCATACATATTATTTTATATACCTGTTAAATTTCTTTACAAAGTTACGCTTTCAATTTATTGTTCAATATTTACAATTCAAATTAGCTTTATGCAAAATAACCGTAATAACTTTTCTTTGACATAGCTTGCATATATTATAGGTTTTGCAAAATTCTTGCAAGTGTGTAATGTATTTAACTTGCTATCATTGTTGTTTTTGGGTAATGAGACAGAATACCACGAGTATTTATATTTTGATGCATGTTTCGGGGATATCGGCAACAAGTTGATGTGGGATTTACCTTGTCAGCTGCCTAAGGGTTTGATGGGCACACTAGAAGACTTCTGTTTCTTTTCGCTACAATATTACTCTAAATTGTAAGACTACATTGTATAAATAGCTTCTGCTATAATAATAATAATAATAATAATAATAATAATAATAATAATAATAATAATAATAATAATAATAATAATAATAATTGTCGACGATTGGAGAACGGGCTCCCGTCGAGCTTACTTGTTGAAGGTGGGATCAACTGAAGCCCCTTTCTGCCAAAGGTGTAGCATCGAAGACGCGGGAGATGGTCCACTAGAACAGACATAAATACAAGGATTTTATCCTGGTTCAGGCCTCTCACGGTTGAGATAATAGCCCTACGTCCAGTCGCCTAGAGGCGTTTCTCTGTATTGGATTGAAGGATACAAATACATGGATCTCGCCATGGGATGCCCCCCTCCTTGTTGTTGGAGGGGGATTAAATACAAGGTATCGTGGTATATACATGGTAACTGCCTCCTAAAATCATGCTAGTTGCCATTTTGGACGTGTCCTTGATTATCGCCATATTTGAATTCATGGTGTAACTTCCCTGGATCTTTGGCTAAATAACCACCACTTTCCTGTTTTATTGGTTGACCACGTCCTTCGGTGATCTCCGAGCGTCCCTTTGGTCCTGGTTCGACCGCCCCGTAGCCTCGCCGAGCACGTTTGTTCGTGCGCGTCTTTAAAGCTCGTAGCCGAGCACTTTTTGCCAAGACATAGCGGGTATGCCCGTGTTCGAGCATGGGGGTGCTCGGGACCCATCCTTGGATATCGCGTCCGAGGATGTTTATGGTCAGTGAGTGCATGACCGTCGGGGCAGAATAGTCCTTATGAATATCCCAATCCCCGACAATAATAATAATAATAATAATATTGTGTCGGGGATTGGCTATCTGGCAAAAGACCACGGTACCCCCGTGAAAAGCTAAACCCGCCGACCAAGCGGCACTAAGGGAAGATGCTCGGGAGAACGAAACGAGCATCCCTCCTTCTCCTCCGAGCATCTGGCGTTTGCGCCTCCGTTCGCGAAGCACCAAACACACCCCACGAGCAAGCATGCTCGTGGAGGCCACGACTTTCGGGTGTTTTGGTCGGAGGGCTCAATGAGCGCTGTGAGGAAGGAAGGAGGCAACCAATCAGCCAGGAGATCAAGGGAAATCATACAGAAATTCAAATAACGCGGAATCAAGGGCAGCATCACGGATATGGATACATAGCGTGATCCCCTGAGGCGATTACTTTTTCGCATCTCTAGTCATAGTATTTAAACCCCTGAAGATCTCAACAGGAGGGCACCTGAAAGATAGAACACAATACACTGGAGTAGGGTCATTATCTCGGCGGTGAGAGGCCCGAACCAGGATAAAAACACCGGCCCCCCTTTGCTTTTTCGGCCTCCTTCTCCCGACCTCGCGTCGCTCGAGCGCCCTCTTCGATCCGTGCGGCGGGGCTCTGTTGATCCCCATTCAACAAGTAAGCTCGGCGGGAGCCCGTTCTCCAATCGTCGGCGGTGGCGCCGTCCGTGGGGACGGCAGTTTGATTCCGTCGCGGATCAAGATCCTCGAGGATGCCAAACTCGGGAGACACTCGGGACCTTTGTGTCTTCGACCACGTTGAGGATGACGACGTGTACTACGCCGCCGACAACGTGCTCAGGGTGACCGATCCTATCGATCACACCGAGTGCAGGGAGCTTTTCCTCGGACACGGGAATGCGAGGGCAGATCCTCCATTCCCAGACATTACCCTCGGAGACCCCGAGGATGACCGCAACGAGCTCTCACGATGGCCTGGACATACCAGACGACCTAGAGCTCGGCCGAGAGACCAGCGTCCCAAGGGGATACAATGATGTCCCCATCGCTTTTCGTCTCGCTCTCGTCGAGTCAACATGGCTGGGAGCCACGCGAGCAGGAGAGGGATCCTCGGGCGCCGCCAGCACGACCACTATGAGGCGGCGAGGCGCCACTTGGAAGGCGTCTTTGGGAAAGACGCTTGCGAGCATTCGCCGCCAGGCAAAGGGGAGGTGCGCCTCACGAAAGGAACTCGCGGTACCGAACTCCCGATCGCACTCGGAGCGCCGTCAAAGCTCGCCGCCGCTTGATTCACGAAGCGAGCGGCTACTGAGGCCTTGGCGGCGGATGCGTGCGTGACCTGTGATTTCCCGAGCAAGTAGACTTAGAGGCCATGGGCAGGGTCGTGGCCAGAAGATTTGGAGAGGCTTGCCGCCGAGCTAAAAGTCTCGGATCCTCCCATGGCCGGATGCCCGAGTGTTTCCGGGACCATCACAACGCTCCGATGCGTTCGCACAGAGATGAATCTCGGAGCCATGCTCGGAGATCGCCCAGTCGCCGACCCGATCCGGAAAGGCCGGAGCGATCCGCAGAGCAACCTCGGGGCGATATCCGTATAATCGCTCAGATTTAGCGCCTCCGAGCACTCCGCAACCATGCGGTCATCAGACGACCGACGATGAGGTTTTCTCCCGACTCGGCCAGCGCGACGGGGCGTTGGGTGGAAGATCCAGCGTGGAGGCCGCCGTGATCGAGGTTTTCGTCGCGAAACCCCGAAGCCGGCTGCCAGGGCCTTCACGAGCTCCCTCCGGACGTCGCATGGCGAACAGGTTCAAGCCGGCCACGTCGAGAGATTCAACGGGACCCGTAACCGGATGAATTCCTCTCGATATACACTACCGCCATCCTCGCCACGGAGGTGATGAGGGGTAATGGCAAATTACTCGCCGACGGCCCCGACGGAGCTGCTCAGACGTGGCTTTTCAATCAAAAGGAAGGATCCATACGGTCCTGGGGCAGCTCAGCGCCGCACTCCGGCGAATTTCAGAGCTGCTACATCCGCCGGGAAAAGCGCGACCTGAGCGCTTGATCTGACGGACGGGGAAACCTGCGACAATTCGTCCAGAGGTTCATCCAGGTCGGAACTTCGATCTCAACATATCGGACGAGGCCGTCGTCAGAGCTTTCAAGTTCGAGTGCGAGGCGTCGCGCTTCACACAGGACCTGGAGATCCACGGATCTAACGGTAACGAGCTCTTCCGAATGGCCGTCGATACGCCAACGCAGATGAAGCCGCCCAATGGAAGAAAATCTTTGGATGAAGGGAAGTCGCCGCCTCGGCTGGTCTAGAGACCTCGGCTAGCAAAAGGGTTCGACTCAGACAAGAAGATCAAGAAGAAGAAGAAAAAGCAACCCTCGCCCGCCATGGTAGCCGCGATGGAACAACAACGGCCGGGCAACTCGGCCACGGTAGCAGTGGGCCTAATGCTCGGGGAAGAGGACAACCACCAGGCCTCGAGGACGAGGCGACCAAGCGGACCGACGAGGCGACCAAGCGGACCGACGGGGCGACCTCTCATGTCCACTTCACCAGCGACGGCACGACTCCACGGAATTGCGAGCGTGGACCTACCGCTGGAAGCGATTTCTGGCTAGGGGGTCCCATGCCGACGCTTCGAGCAGGTGAAAGCGACAAAGGAAAACAGCCCACGAGGAAAGTGAGGATGAAATGGAATATCAAGAACCAAGGAATCACATAGCGGTCATCTTGGGGCTCCTCGCCTATAAGTCCCGCGGACTTAAAGGAGGCTGCAAGGGAAGTGCACCATGTTACCCAGGGTAAGCCTCCGGTGCGGCAAAGAAATGAAATGGTCGGAGGTATCCTCACATTCTCCAGAGACGATTGTCCCTTGGGGATGACCAAACCCAGAGGCTTCCGATGGTCGTGAACCCCACCATCAAGAATAATCGTTGCGTCGGTCGGGTCCTCATAGACTCGGGAGCTCTTTGGACCTTATTGCAGCCAAGGTATTGGGCGAGATGCAGATTCCTCGTTCCAAAATCAAGAGTGTGGCCGTGCCCTTCTTGGGATAGTCCGGGCACCTCGATCAAACCTGCAGGGCAGGTCGTCTTGCCCGTAAGTTTCGCGGCCCAAGTAACTTCAGAGCGGAGCTAATCACCTTCGAGGTGGTAGACTTGAGTCGGCCTACAACGCCATCCTCGGCAGGCCGGCCTTGGCCAAGTTCATGGCCGCCTCGCATCACGCCAGCGTATCGGTGCCTAAAGATTCCCGCCAAACGGAGTCATAACCGTCAAAGGGAACCACAAGTCCGCACTCAATTGCGGCGAAAGAGCGCTGGATATGGTCGGTCGATTGCCCGCTCGCCCACGACCAAGAGCCAAGCATTCCGGCCTAAACTTGCCCTCCAACCTGGAGGAGAGACCAAGGTCGTTCCGCTCAACGAGTCGGAACCGGCCAAGGTCGTTCATTTGGGATCTTCCTAGATCCCAAATAGGAACTCGAGCTCGTCACTTTCCTCCGAGCAAGGTCGGATGTGTTCGCTGGGAACCATCCGACATGCCCGGGTCCCAAGGGAGGTGGTCGAGCACAGTGCTAAGCGGTTCAGCCGACAAAACCAGTGAGACGAAACTTAGACGCTTTTCCCTAAAAACAAGCAATCATCAGGGAGGAACTTGATAAACTCCTAAAAGTGGCTTCATCGGAGAGATTGAGCACTCCGAGTGGCTAGCCAATCGATCCTGGTCAGAAGAAAGGAGGCAAGTGGCGCATGTGCGCCGACCACACGGGTTTGAACGGCGTGCCCAAAAGACAACTATCCGTTGCCTCGCATAGACCAATTGGTGGACGCGACGGCGGGTCACGAACCATGAGCTTCCTAGACGCCTATTCAGGCTATCATCGAGATCACTGTCGCGAAAGACGAGGAAAGACTTCCTTCATCACCCGTTCGGTACCTTACGCTATACGACCATGTCTTCGGCCTCGAGAAATGCGGGAGCAACCTTTCAACGCCTCATGCGAGAAGACTTTCACACCAAATAGGTCGAAATTTGGAGGTATATGTCGACGACATAGTTGTCAAGAGCAAGAGTACTTCAGGTCACGTTGTCGACTTAGAAGAAACTTTCTGTAACCTCAATAAGCATCGAATAAAGCTAAATCCAGTAAAAATGCGATTCGGCGTGAAGGCCGGCAAGGTGCTCGGCTACATGGCTCGGGCCACATGGCGTTGGGGCTAACCCAGAGAAGATCGAAGCCATTGAGAACATGAGGTCGCCCACATGCGTAAAGGAAGTACAAGCTCGGCCGGGAGGATGGCCGCCTTAAGCCGGTTCGTCTCCCGATCGGGGAGCGAGGACTACCTTTCTTTAAAGCCCTCCGCAAACATGATGGCTTCACATGGACGGAGGAAGGCGATCAGCGCTGCTCAAAGAGCTAAAACAGTACCTCTCCAAGCCGCCCGTCCTCGTCACACCCACGGCAGGGGAAGAATTGCTATTATACTGGCAGCAACCCAGACGCGGTGAGCTCGGTGTTGGCGGTAGAAAGAGATGGTACCCGGCTGACCTATCTATTACGTCGGCCAAGTACTTCATGGACCAAAGGAGCGTTACCGAGGTCCGAAACTCTGTACTCATTCATCGATGGCCTCCGGAAGTTGCGTCACTACTTTCAAGCACACAAGATCGTGGTGCCGACCGGCTTCCCACTCGGGAAATCCTGAAAAATCAGACGCGCGGTGGTCGCATAGCCAAGTGGGCAATGGAACTCGCCGAGTTCGAGCTGGTATTCTCACCGCGACGGCGATAAAATCACAAGTCCTGGCTGATTTCGTGGCGAGAATCGGTCGGCTCGGCACCACCGGCCAATGGGACCAATGATTCGAGGGGAAACTCACGGACATTGTATTTGACGGATCCCGAGCATACGAGCGCTCGGGCTGGCGTCATCTTGGTCTCCCGGACGGAGAGCAGCTACAAGACGCCATCCAACTACATTTCGCTGCGACTAACAACGCGGCGGAGTACGAAGGCCTTTTGGCGGACTCCGGCATGCAAATCGCTAGGAGTCCAACGGCTCATCGTGAAGGGCGATTCACGGTTGGTCGTGAACTGTGTCAACAAGGAGTATCGGTGTTCGATACCTCAATGGCGCCAGACCTGGCCGAAGTAAGGAAGATGGAGAAATACTTCAAGAATTTGAAGTAATCTACATCCCAGGAAGGATAATTCCTGGCCGACCAAATGTCTAAGGTCGGTTCCTCCCAAACCGCCGCTCGGCGGGTGCTCGTCGAGCACCTACATAAGCCCTCCATTCCTCTCAAGAGGAGGCACCAGAGACCGGCGGTAGGGTCTCATTCCTCGAGCAAAGCGCAAATTGGATGACGCCATTCATCCAATACCTTGCGCATGGGACATTGCCCGAGGAAGAAGCCGAGCTGCTCCGGCTAACAAGGCGATCTTCTCAAGACAGATCGATCGAAGGCGACCTATACCAGGAAAGGCGCATTAGGAATCCTTTCCAAATGCGTCTCCCAGAGGAAGGCCGATACCTTCTTCGTGATATCCACGAAGGAATGTGCGGAGCTCATTCGCTCTTCGTAACGCTTGTGAGCAAAGCCTTCCGATTGGGTTACTCTTGGCCGACGGCCTTGACGGACGCGGTCAATCGTAACGACTGCCGAGCATGCCAGTTCCATGCTCGCAAAACCGCCAACCGGCGTATGCCCTACAAACCATACCGCTGCGTGGCCATTCTCGACCTGGGCTCGACGTCCTTGGACCCTTTCCCCGAGGTCGAAGGTCGCAAGTATTTGCTCGTGGCCATCGACACTTTCACTAAGTGGATAGAGGCCGAGCCTGCTCGACCATCTCGCCCAGGCGGCCAAGAGGTTCCTCCGCTGACAACGTGGTAACCCGGTTCGGGATACCCAACCGCCTTATCACAGACAATGGGACCCGATTCACGGTGAACTGTTCCAAAGTTACCGTGAGGAGGTCGGGACCAAGGTCTGCTTTCGCTTCAGGGCACATCCACAGAGTAACGGAGCGGCCGAGCGAGCAAATGGGCAGCTAGTCCAGGGCATAAAAGAGAGTCTTTAAGACCCTCAACCAAAGACAAGCGGCGATGGGTGGAGGAGCTTCCCGCCGTTCTTTGGTCTATCCGCACCACGACAAGTCGAGCCACAAAGTAGACGCCTTTCCAACTTCGTCTACGGTGCGGAGGCCATGCTGCCGAAATCGTCTTTGGGTTCCCCAGCAGTAAATCGATCGATTCCATCGATCAAGAGGTTGAGCGCCTCGTCGACTGGACCTCGCCGGCGACACGCGACGAAGGCGTTGCTCGGTCTGCAATTTACCTACAAGCTCTTCGTAGGCATGCAGCCAAGGCGGTCCGACCTAGGGCCCTACAAGTCGGCGACATGGTCTTACGAAGAGTTCAAGACTGTCGAAGGCCAACAAGCTGACCCCAAGGTGGGAAGGACCCTACACGGTCATGTCTCTGGCGCGCCGGGCTGTTCGCCTCGCGATGCCGGATGGTCGGGAGCTCACCAAAGACTGGAACATCGATCAATCACGTAAATTCTACGTTTAGACGAGTACTCCTATCTCGCGCCCCTTGCGTTCTTTCCAATAAATCATTTTCCCTCTTTCTCGAGTTTCGTCCTCGCTTTGTCGAGCGAGCATCGTCGATCTACCAAAGACTCTGACGAACTTATCCAACGAGTATGTGCACGCCATCTCCCTTGGCCCCGGCCGGATGCTCGCCAATCGTCCACTTTCCACAAGAGCTCTTCATTTGTATGCATGGTCGGGCGCGAGCATCCACTCTAAGCCCTGATTCGGTGACCACTCGAGTATGGTGGCTCTACGTATTGTTGGTTTAAAGCTCGCCCGCTCTGTGCTCACAGCTCACTCAAACACAACCGATCTATTCGAGTAATTCAAAAATCGTTACGACCAAAGCGACCCTTAAAAACTTCCATGAACAAACTCGTGCTCGCATAGCGGTGAGGACACGACCTTTGTCCATGGCGTGGGGCTACGTATGATAAGGAACGTTGGCCCCTCCTTACCAAGGATCCTTTGCTCGTGTCTATGATATTTGATCTACGCAGAACTTGTTTTTTTTGCTCGTATCTACGCTCCATGCAGGAACTTGCTTTCTTTTTCTGCAGAACCGGGATCATACGGGCATATGCTGAAAGCGAGTTCAAGCAAAAAAAAAAAAAAAAAAAAAAACAGGCAAGGACCAAACACCTGCGAATATGCTCATTTAAACCAAAACGTTTTTTTTTTTAAAGGGTTTTAAACAAGATAAAAAAAAAAAAAAAGAGCTAAGTAATAAGACCGGCTGGAGGGCAGCGAGCTCGCCCTTAAGGGAGTCGACCTCCGCCTCTAGGTCCAGACCTTCCGCTGGCCGCGCGACCTTCGGCGCGCTTTCTGAGGCGCTGCGCCTCCTTGAGCTGGGCTTCCTCGCGTTCCCGAGCTCGTGAAGGTCCTGCCGAAGCTTCACGGCTCTTCGTCAAGCTCGGCGCATACGCTCTGAAGTGCTCTTCGCCGATCTCGCTCTGGAAGAGCTGGTCCCAGCCCGGCGATGAGGCTCCTCGCCGATTCCACCGCTTCAGGTCGGCCTCACAAGACTCGAGACTCGACGCTCAAGATCGGCGATCTTGGCGTCTTGCTCATGATGGTACGACCAGTACTCTTCTCACGAGACCGAGGTGGCATCGATATCCTCCATAGCCTTCGCGGCAAACTTGAGGCGTAAAGAGAAAGGAGAAGGGAAAGAGCTGAGCGGACTCCCGGAAGATCGTTCGCAGCAGAAAAGAAGAAACATGGAAACTTACCGTAAGAGCCCTACCGACCAGCCTTGTCTCCGAAGCCGGCTGGCGGTCGGTCGCGCCACGAAAGAAGGGATTGACCAAGTCATCCCGGCCGGCGTCAAGGTCTTGCTCCTCCTGAGCACCGGTGCTCCCAGAGAGCAACGGCGTCACCACCTTCGATCAACCGGTCGCCCGGCGATCCTCGCCCACAAAGAAGCGGCTCGTGGCCGCCTTCCCCATGAGTCGGCCATCGCGCTCGGGTCAGACGCCAACCACGAAGCGCCGCCACTCCATGCTCCGCTACCGAGGCGATTGGTCGTTAGCAACCACCTCCGCCTCTGTTCCTCTTGGCCGGAGGCGACCAATGCTCTCCGGCCGAAGGCATTGGATCGAGGGCGATCACCTCCGCTTCTTGTCCCTCCATAGTCGGAGGCGACCGATGCTCGCGCCGAGGCGATTGATCCATACGATCACCTCCGCCCCTTGCACCTCCGTGGCCGGGGCGCTGGTGCCTCGGGACCAAAGGAGTTAGGCCGGGACGACCTCCTCCTCCTCCTCTCCTTGGCTCATGGCCAAGGGTGTTGGTCGGGAGCGACCAAGCTCCCTTCCCGGCTCGGCGCTTGAGCCTCGCCCAGCTGATCATCTCTTCGCAAGGGGCCAAGGCCAAGGCGTCTTGGTCCTCGCCCCTGCGGCTCCTGCTCCTCCGCGGCCGATAGGCTCCACGGCCGCTGAAGGGAGCGCTGGTCCCGCCGAAGGAAGCTCGGGCTCCACCGAGTCCGAAGCTAGCACCGGCTCCTCGCCTCGGCCATCACCTGGCCGACGACGCGGTCGAAGCTTCGGCGTCCATCGCGGAGTTGATAATCTCCTCACCATCTGGCGGAAGTCCAAAGCGACATCCGAGCTATCACGCCCACGCCAAACAGGTGGGGTTAGCTCAAGAAAGTCGCAAGACAAGAGCGGAATAAGAGAATGAAGAACGTACCTTACGCCGTGGCGGCGCCATCCTCCTCGGCCTCCTCGCTTGGGCCACGGGCGACCTGCTCGCGGCCTCGTAGGCCTCGGCCACGACCACGGGCGCTCCTCTGCGGCGTCGGCTGGCGCGATGCCATCGCCGGTCGACATCGCCCATGTCGACCTCTTCCCGGCGTCGAGCGGTTTGAGAGGTCGACCTCCTGCTCCTTCTAACCAGAGCATAGGCGGCCTCCTCCTCTTCTTCCTCCTCCTCGGGGCATCAACCACCCGAGCGAGCTGGTCCCGAGGGCCTTGATCTGCCTCTCCACCGCTCCTTGGTCGGGAGAGATCCGCATCCTCCTCGGCCTTCCTACTTTGCTCGGCCGGCTGTTCCGATCGGCTCATCGGCTCGGCTTCCTCCGTTTGAAGTCATCGAACCAAATGCGGAGTTAAACACCTCTGGCGGTCGGCGTACTCAAGGTGCGGGTAGGGTCCTGGTCGGCTTCGGCGCCTCGACCGCTGGCGCGGGGAGGCGAGGCGGATGCTCGGCGACCTCGACCCGCGCCTCTTCACGGGAACCCCTGGCGGGAGTCTTGGCTTGCGGCGGTGCTGCGGCGCCGACACCGCAAGCTCAAGGGCGACCTTCTCCGCCAACAGTAAATCGGGAGGAATGAGCTCGAAAACATGCCCTCGAGCGGAAGTGGGAAAATGTACTTACCGCGTCGCCGCGGTCAAAAATATTCTTGGGGACCTGGCGATTGGCGTCGGCTCCTTCTTCTTCGGGCGCCGAACATCTCGGCGACCCTATCGTCAACGATCCGTCCTGAGCTGCGTCACAACCGAAGACTAAGACAAAAGGCATATACGGATGCATAAGCGCGATTCACTGTAGCAAATGATGCTCGGAAAGAGGTCCAGGAACATACTGCGTTGTCCTCGCGGGTGAAGTCGTGCCACCGGTCACCTCGAAGAAGGGATGCTCATGGCGCCAGTGGGGACACCGGTTGAAGAGTAAAGTCCCGGGCGATATCCCGACCGGTGAGCCCCATCTCGGGCAAGCTCACCGATCGCCCCGAGCACCCGCTCTTCCTCGGGTTTGCACGGGCAAGGCGCGCGTCTCGAGGCGGAGCGTCCCTCCGATGTAGACCAATCGGGACCCTCCGCCTTCTTCCGTAGAACCAGAGGTCGGCCCAACCCGACACCGAGTCCTTCAGAGCAACGAGGGGTACTCGTATGGTCGGTTGGGCCGAAGGCGAAGATAAACGCAGCCGGCGGAACCATCCCGGCCGGTGCGGAAGGGGGAATAGAAGTGAAAGAAGAGGCTAGCCGTGGGCATTACACCCACGTAAGCCTCGCAAAGGTGGGAGAAGATTGCGAGGGAAAGGATGGAGTTGGGGTGGAGATGAGAGATCTCGCACCCGCAGAAGGCAAGCACGAGGCGAGGAAGTCGCTCTCGGCGACGAAGCCCGTTGATGGCGTACAACTTCGCAGGAGACGATCTCCGCCTCTCGCGGTGCCGGCCGCATCATCTCGGCACTCGACCGAGCCTGGTCGACGTACCCTCGTCCGTGAGCACTGGAGCCTCCTTCGGGTCATCTGGCTAACCTTGAAACGCGCCATGGCCGAAGAAGGAAGGAGAGCGAAAAGGGTTCTTGGGCGCTAGGGCTCTTGGAAGATTTTTCGCCGAAGACGAGCAAAGAGACGCAATGGGACTCCGACCTCTCCCGGTAGAAAGGGTTAAAAGGATAGTGAAGAGGCGGGATAAAAAATCGCCGCCTATCGCGCAGCAACACCTGGCCGGAAAAAGCGCCGCTTCCCGAGAAACTACCGTACCTTTACAGGGAGGCTTCTCGGAGAAGGAACCGCAGAACAACCAACCGACGCGCCGCAGCAGAGCAAGCACGCGGCGGGTAAAGAAGCCTGCCTCTCGACGTAAAATGGTCGTGGAGCCACGACCAAAGGAAATTCAATCCCCTCAAGTCTTCTTAGGCTCAAGGGGAAGCCCGAGGGTTCCCACTTGAACCTCGGGGGCTAGGTGTCGGGGATTGGCTATCGGCAAAAGACCACGGTACCCAGTGAAAAGCTAAACCCGCGACCAAGCGGCACTAAGGGAAGATGCTCGGGAGAACGAAACGAGCATCCCTCCTTCTCCTCCGAGCATACGCGTTTGCGCCTCCGTTCATGAAGCACCAAACACACCCCCACGAGCAAGCATGCTCGTGGAGGCCACGACCGCTCGGGTGTTTTGGTCGGAGGGCTCAAATTTGTGAGGAAGGAAGGAGGCAACCAATCAGCCGGAGATCAAGGGAAATCATACCCAAATTCAAATAACGCGGGAATCAAGGGCAGCATCACGGATATGGATACATAGCGTGATCCCTGAGGCGATTACTTTTTTCGCATCTCTAGTCATAGTATTTAAACCCCTCAAGATCTCAGAATGAGGAGGGCACACGAAAGATAGAACACAATACACTGGAGTAGGGTCATTATCTCGGCGGTGAGAGGCCCGAACCAGGATAAAAAACACCGCGTCCCCCCTTTGCTTTTTCCGGCCTCCTTCTCCCGACCTCGCGTCGCTCGAACGCCCTCTTCGATCCGTGCGACGGGGCTCTGTTGATCCCCCATTCAACAAGTAAGCTCGACGGGAGCCCGTTCTCCAATCGTCGACATATTGTATATGGTTGTGATCTTAATTTGTAGAAGTTTGTGCTAGCTATTAATCATAGGACTAGTACAATATGTATTTTAAAATATTTATTTTATAATATATTGTATCATGAAAGGATGGTCTCATATTTACTCCGGATATCTATTTCCAAACAGGCTCGTACGAGGATAATGATGAGAAGTGCTTCTATGCCCTTCCTTTTAAAAGTTACATAACTATTAAAGCATGAATGAAGGGTAGGTGGTGATTACTTACCCCTTCGCTTGCTTTAAGACTTATGCAGCTTGTACTAAGTGGAAAAGCATAGAAGCACTACTCGATAATGAATTGAACTAGCTCTCTTTTTTGTAGCTTGACCTAAGTCTGCTAAGGTCCAAAGATACGTAGGCAGTCTGGCCGTGTAGTTGAAAGGGAGGAAATGTCAGAAATAAGGGGGGGGGGGGGGGTGGAGACATGAGACCCAAGAAGGTATGTCTACAAGATAATTGAATAGGATGGGATAATCATGTACCATTTGATTCTATTATTTTAGGTAAATAGAATGGTTCGGTATCTACCGATTTTTTTTCTTAAACCATCTCGTACCTGTACCATATGGTATAATTAAGTAACCAAACACATCCTTATTAGTCCAGGCACCTAGTTAGTTAAAATCTGGGTCTATCCACGTGATACGAGTGGGAAACAGGACTCCTTAATCTAGATTTTTCTCATTCTTCCACTTCGATCAGACGATCATTTGTAGATGTAGCCAACCGGACATTAGCAGAGGCTACCGATCGACCCGCCAAAACAGCCATTTCACCGAAATCGCTGAAATGGCACAACGGAGACCATGCAAACCGGCAAGAAGGGATTCACGACTTTTTCCTACGGATTTCCCGGTTTCCGCTACACAGGTCATCTTCGCTACAGATCGATCCGGCGACACCAGTACACCAATAGCATGGTAATGGCATATATCATGTGCCTTGCTACGTACCCACCGGCCGGCCGGCCACCGCATCCTGCGACGTCGGCGTACGTTGACGGCCCAAGGGAATTGCTATTTGCTAGCTAGGAGGCAGCGTGGGCGCCGGTTGTGTCGACAGCGGCGCGGCAGAATGGGCATGAGCGGGAGGAGCCCTCGAGCCAGGGCAGCGCGCAGCCCCAGTGGAAGCGGTGGCCGCACGGGAGGCTCGCCAGGACGTCGCCGGCGCCGAACTCCTCCAGGCACACCGCGCACTCCGCCTGCTCCGCCGCCTCCCACCGCAGCCGGCCCCACCTCATCAGCCGCCTCACCACGCCCTTCTTCGAGTACACCTCCCGCTGCACGCACAACGACGCCACCGTCGAGTCCCCTCCACCTCCGCCGCCGCCGCCGCCGCTTCCGTTGCCTCTATTCAACTTTATGCTCCCCATGCTGTGATGCCTGCAAACAGTGAACCACTTATTTAATCCCTTGTGTTTTGCGCATCGATCTTACCCGCAAAAACGAATATTTGCATCAACATCAGCATATATACCTCTTGATGGCAGTTTGTCTCTGGTTCCTGAGCTTCTGGTCCAGCCGCTCCTTGGCCTCGCGAGCATTGCTGTCCAGCGTCCACCCGTGTATGAGCTCCATGACGCTACTCCTTTGCTGCAAATTCCCAAGAACTGAACCAATCACTCCATCTTATCCCATCCCATGAACAAGATCACACCAAACAAACAAGCCAGCCCATTAATTCTACTGTACCTTGCCGGAGTTGCCGGAGCCAACAGGGCGAGCACCGTGGCCGGTCGTGTACAGGCAGAACGACGACCGCCTCGTGCCTCCGCCGGCCGCCCCCGCCCCGCCCTGACTGAGCCGGCGCCGCCGCGCGCACTCCACGCCGGGAAGCATCCCAGCCATGATGACCATATACGTACAGCCCCTCGCAGGCAGCTGGCTCTCAGCCGCAAGTTCGTCGCAGCAGCGACGACGAGCAGTACGTGGACCGCCGGGCGCGCGAGCCCACACCTAATAAGGGCTAATTGCGAGTGCGTTTAGGTGCACAGGATCTAGCCGCGGCAGGGAAGGCTATGTGGGCACCGGCCATTTGGGGAAGCAGCAGGGATAAGTGCTCGTCCATCTCCTCTCGCCTCTTCCCTGTCCGGAAGCCACACCTAACTTCGGATTGATACGGGAGTGTGAGCAGCTAGTGGTGGCTTAATTTGCAAGGCTCCTCACACGCTTTAACTGTCCTGCCCTGACGCGCGCCCAACTACCTCATCAGATGCCGCCGGGGATGGGATCATGTGGGCCAGCGGAATGGCGAGAGAATCCACGGATGAGGCGAATTATTGTGGTCTTGATGCAGGCCTGGTCAATCTGACGCGACCACTCATCCACTCTGAAAAACTATCTCGCAGAGTGAAACTGTCCTTGTGACACTCATGGAATGCAGATTTTGACGCGAATTTTGGAGGAAGCTGTGTAGATCCTGTAGAATTTCTGTGCGCATCGTCTAGTCCGTCGTGTTAATCCTTTTGCACTAGCGAGGATGACTGGATAAATCCGAAATGGCCTCTTAAGGGTTCGCGGTGTGCAGTGAAATTAAACATAAGAACAGTGTTCTGAATTTCTGATCAGTCTATATATTAGAGTCTTAGCTGATTGATCAGCTGCATGAGAGGGACCAAGCCACTTTCGCCGAAGCTTCCGGGTAGCAGCGGCAGGACACGCCGTGCCTTCCGCCATTATTCATCAGCTCCAGCTGCCCCCACTCGCCTCACGTCGCTGCTGTCGCCGCTTGTCCAAACCCCGCGGCGTTTTCGGATGGCTGGCAACACAACGAATCCAATACGTACGAGCCAAACGTCCATTCCGTGGACGTGTCTGCTTAACGAAGAGACAAGCAGGACGGTAACTGTTCCGTGATCTCGTAATTACGCGCCCAGTAGAGAGGCCCCGTTTGGTACGCAGAAATTTCACGGTACAGTCCCCACAGTAATCCTGTAAAATCCCTGCGGCCTATCCGGTTGCACGTCCCAGGTCGAGGCGTAATGCCGTTGCGTCTGCTGCTCGTCTCACTTCAGCGGGCGTAAATGGAGTGACGGCGGTAGCACTAGCTCATCCAGGAAAAAATTGATAAAATGCCACCCCTAACAAGTGGTTTCATTGAAAATGTCACTCCACTGTCGTTGACATGTGGGACCATCTATGTCTATGATAGTGAACCAGAGTGGTATTTTAGCGATGCTACTTATTAAAAGTGGCATATATGTCAAATGGGATTCGGCAGGCGCGATGCCATGCGAAGGCGACCACTCGCAGCATCGCACACCATGGCACCTCGCTGCTTTTGCTGCTCGATCTCGTGCTCCTTTCGCCACCTAAACTGCGATTGCGATCTCTTGGATTATTTATTTAAATGCACGTATCGCGATGGTTACTAAGAATGGTATCGTAATCCTACATTTTAATATTTCACAATGGGATCATAATCCTATAGTTTAGTGTGTATTTTTTTTCGGGACACAGGCATGGCCGCGTGCAAGGGAGCACCGTGATAAGCTCGACTGGGTCCAATCGGAGGAACAAACGTAAACTAGCATGGGAGCTCGAAGCAAATCTTCAAGATCTGAATTTATTTAGGCAACGCCTTCAATGCTGAATCAACCGTTTTATTTTTCGCGATTGAACTAGTAAACAGACGACACTAGTGATTTCTCTAAGATTTGGAGACGTGGTAACTGGCAAGGCAGGTACGGTGCAAAGACAGGTACGGTGCAAAGACAGGTGCAGTGCAAAGACAGGTGCATTGAAACATGGTTGTCAGTTCACGTTACTGAAATCACTTTGGAAATTGCCCTAGCACGGTATTGATTTTCGTCGAAAATCGTAAAAAAAACAAGGAGTTTTAAAATCAAACTTTTTGAACAAAAAAAATCATAAATCAAAAATCGGTCGATTCACCCGATAACCGGTGACTTGTTGAATTCTTTTGACGTCCGATTTTTTGAGCGATTATCGACGATATTCATTAAAAATTACTTGATATTCACATATTATCGACCGGTTTACGTCGAATAATATACCAGCTTAATAAACTCAATTATCATGATAATCAACTCGATTATGGCGATAATGTGAACCTGGTTGTCTCCATAAAATCAAGGTCTCAGATCAGATGGTTGCGAATCGTGATATATTTGATCTACTACGATCGTTTTTTCGAGAACACGGGTCTACCATGATCGTGACAGCACAAAAATATTGGGAGATTACTTGTAGCTGTTTCTGGGAGATTAAGAGCAGTGTAACAAAGTGCCACCTCAATTTGCTTCGTTACCAAACTTTGCATGCCTAAACCCAAATGAGATCCTCTGCAGTCAGCCAGTCACTCACTCTGACTTTGGGTCACTGACAAGATGGGACTCACACGTCGTAGGGCCCATGTGCAGTGATCCAAAGTCAGAGAAAGTGACTGCAGAGGATACTCTCCCACCTAAACCGTGGCCAATAGAACATACGTGCTTTGTGCTTACTGTTCGGCCTCTTCTTGTTTTTGGGGAGTGATGCACCTATATGAGCGGTGCTTCTTCTGCTCACAAAGGCACCAGTTATTTCAGTTTATGGATAGCTTCTACTTAAAATAAAAATAAATTTTTTGTCGAATAATATGATTATGGACAGCTTCTCTCACAATCAAAATCACCAAAACAACATAGAATCAAAAGCCGGCAAAAACCCAACTCTCCTCGCTCCCCTCGTGACCTCCACTCGAAGGCCCTGGCGCCCAAGCCGCGCCCCTCCTCCGACCGTCGCCCCGCTCGAGCCGCCCACAGCCCCTCCAGCCACGGGCAGCCGCCACTCCGTCGCCTCTCCTCTCGAGCTCCTCCTCCTCCTCTGCTGGCCCGCCGGAGCTCCTCCTCCTCTGCCGCCGCCTCGTCGGCCTAACCTCCTCCTCCGCCTGCCACCGGCCCGACCTCCTTCTCCGCCCCATCAACAATCAGATTCTCAAGCAGATTGCCGAACCACCAGATTCTTTAGACGACCGCTTCTCCAAACAGCTGGCTATAATTCATAATCTGCACAATCCGAAATTGTCCCGAATGGAGCAAGACTTGCATCACGGTTCTAACAAAAGTACCACCATCGTAACAAGTACAAGGCCCGGTCAATAATCACAGATCCGAACTACGAGCGTAAGGCTGCGGGTGGTCTCGAACTGACATGCGGATAGAAGAACGATGCGGCGAGAATCTAAATCACGAACCTGTTGGTGAGGCCCGTTATATTTTGTCCCCAAACTTAGACCACGGGCCACGACGCGCGCAGTTTGTCCCGAGAAAAATGCTAGCTTACGTGGGCCCATAGCGCCCAACACCCCCCCCCCCCCCAGCTTCCGTTCGGCCCAAGGCAAGGTCGATCACTAGAGCGTGGTGGACAGGCGCGAGCTCCGCTGCTCGCGCCGTTTCGCCCACGGGCGCGCCCCTGCCGCTGTCGCGGGATCGCACGCGCAAAACCCCGTGCGACTGCGACGACCTCCCGGTCTTGCCGTCCATCGGCGACACCGCCGCCCACAGCCGCCCACGGCACGCGCGGCCCATCCGCCTCTCCCGCGCTGCGGCTATATAAGGCTAAAAGCCTCCGCCCGTTCACCGGCCTATGTGAACTGAGCTGCCGGGTTTCCGTGTTGCTTCGCGGAAACGAGAGCTCGCTTTGCCTCAGGCTGCACTGCCGGGTCCCACCGACACGACCGAATTCCCCCCGCGGAGAGCGCCAGAATCAGGCAGGGTCGCCCCTTATCTGAAAAGGAAAAACACCGCTCGCACTCGGCCTTTTCCTGGTCGGCGGCGTCCAAGTCCAAAAGCTAAGCTTCCGGGTTGGGTTTTTTGATCTAGCCGAAAGAGAGGGAAATTGCTAACTTGGCACCTCCAAATCCCTCTTTTCTCTCAAATGTTCTCTTGTTGTGATGAATAGCAGCACTCCCTTCATTTCCCCACTTCTCTTCTCCTTCAAAAGGCCATCTTGTTGTGACAAGTGGCATCGCCTCTTTCATCCCTCTTACTTCTCCGTACTCTTCCCCTTACACTTAAACTAGCTTTTATATTTCAAAATTTACCTTAGGTTTTTAAAAGAACTATTTTTAATTATTTTTGAAAGTTTTTTAATCGAAACATTTCAAACCGAAAGTTTTTGAATTGAATGTTTTTATAGTTAAAACTTTTCAATTGAAAATTTTTTAATTTAATTTTTTTCAAGTTGATTTTTTTATTTAAATTTTTTCCAGTTAAATTTTAAATCAAAGCTTTTTGAACCAAAAATTTTTGAATTGAAATTTTTTTGGAGTTAAGACTTTTTGATATTTTTTTTTTGGGTTGAAAACTTTTTATATAAAACATTTCATGTTGAAACTTTTCGATTTGAAATGTTTTCGAGATGAGACTCTCTAATTGGAGAATTTTTATTTAAAATATTTTGAGTAGAAACTTTCCGATTTGGAATTTTTTATATGAACTTTTTAATTTGAATTTTTCTGAGATAAAACTTTTTTATTTGAAATTTTTTGATTAATTTTTTTTCAAGTTGAAAATTTTGAATTGAATTTTTTTTAGTTTAAACTTCATATTCAAAGGTTTTAAAGTTAAAATGATCTAATTTAAAAATTTCGTGTTAGAGTTGAAGGAAGGGAGGTGTAGTAAGTGAGTATGGAAGGGGAAAAGGCGAAGGTGAATAGAAAGAATAACACATAACATTTTAAGAGGATATTTTTACATTTATTATAATTTGATTACTCTCAAACTAGTCGTATCCAAAAAAGTGGCAGGGTTTCTTGTCTAATGCAGACTTACTAATCTGGCTATTCGTAATATCAACACCCTTATGTGTGGAAGATTTCCAGCCCTCCTAGCCCCCACGTCACCCCCAGCCTCTCTCTCCTCTATTACGCGAAAAGACCCTCCGTTTCTTCAAAATTACGTGTAGGTCCCTGGGCGATTTTCTGTGAGAGGAAAATAAATTTTCCCGGTTCGCGTTTAGGTCCCTCGTTCGGTATTTTATAGAGAGAGCCCCCATTAAATACGAATAGCGAACGAGCCCTTTTCTAATTTTTCAAAATAGCGGATAGGTCCAAAATTATAACAAATAGGTCCCTGTGCTTTACGTTCGGGTCCTTTCTCCGTTTTGCCCGTAAAAAATGTTTTCGTGGTCCGTTTTCCCTCCGGAGCATGGGAAAAATGTTTTCGTTGGCCGTTTTCTCTAAAAAAATTTTCTTTCTCCGTTTTGCTCGGAAAAATGTTTCCGTGATCCGTTTTTCCTCCGGAGCACAGGAAAGATGTTTTCGTTGGCCGTTTTCTCTTAAAAAAAAACTTTCTCCGTTTTGCTCGGAAAAAATGTTTCTGTGATCCGTTTTTCTCCGGCGCATGGGAAAAATGTTTTCGTTTGCCGTTTTCTCTGAAAAAAATATAAAATCCGTTTTTCGTCCATCATTTATCCTTTTTGTTGGAAAAAAAATGTTTTTGTTGTCCGTTTTGTCTCCAGAGCATGCGAAAAATTGTTTTTCGTCGTTTTTCCCGGGAAAAATTGTTCCATAGTCCGTTTTTTCTCCGGAAAAAAACACAAATTCGTTTCACGGTCACGCGCGCGGCGTGCGCCGCGCGTACCTTCCTAGTATTATTGATTCTGGACTGCGGAGAGAGGCCGCCCGACCGAACGATTTGGCGGTGGGTGATGTCGGTCGCTTTGGCGCGTCTCAGAATTCAGCAAACGTCGTCCATTTCCACTTCTCCAGATGGTGCACCAGCTCTCCATCTCTCTTTCTTCAGAACTTAGTCGCTGTCACCGAGATGTATTGCAGATGTAAACAAATACATGCGCTAAACCTACCACAGCCAAGCATCTAAATTTCACGAGGGACCCCATGTGACGGACCGCCTTTTTAGGGGCAGTGCGAAACTCACAACAGTTACCCAGGAAGACTAACTGTTGTAAAACAAGAGTAAATTTGCCTGACAAAAGCAACTTTCAACACTTTTTATTCAATATAGTTGGTCTAACGACCGGTTTTACAAGAGAAGCATCCAAGCTTCTAGACTTACACTACCAAAAGAGAGAAACCACAGGCAGGGCCTGAGCGAAGACAAAGACCTAGAACCAGACTAAATCGCCATCTACGACCTCCTGGTAGGCTCCAGCTTCTTCGAACTCTGAAAGGGCGGGGGGTTTTGCAAGGGTGAGTACAGAGTACTCAACAAGTCGTACGGAATGAGAGGAGCCGCCCAGATCGTCCTCGAGTTGTTGGATGCACGGTTGCTCCCGTCGGATTTGGATTCTAGCAACAGACCACCGGAGGTGATCCTGATGCTAATACCCAAGCCCAAGCGAGCCAACTCGACAAACATCCAAACGACTCGACAACAACCCCGGTATTCCCCCGGTATGCGATCCGAAACTCGCCCAGGATCCCCACATACCGGTTCCCAATGCCGTATCAACATTCAATTCGCACAAAGGGGCATCGAGCCCCAAACCTACTACCAGAGACGCACGAACGCGGAAGCAACAAACACACACGGCACACCTAAGCCCAACAAAAACAACCAACGAAACAACCAAGCGAAAGGTAGACAAAACCATAGCAGAGATAAAAGCGCTGACGGTTTACAAAAGTAAAGCCAACTATCCTATATAACAAAAGTAAAACACCGGAAGTGTCATGCCTCGAACACTCCGGCAAGACGTCGGCCGACCTTTCTACTGCCCCGCCTTGGCCACCGATAGGCAGTAGGGGCAGAACTCACACCCCTCGGAACCCTCACCTGCAAAACCACAAAGCAGAAGCCTGAGTACAAAAGGTACTCGCAAGTCTTACCCATGGTCCATATACGACCGACTCCAAAGGATATGCATTTGGATGTAGCAAGAAACAAGCTGAAAGTAAACTTGCAGAAATGCTCATATTTTGTGGTTTAGTTGCTTAACTACTCAATTCACCCGAGTCTTAAGCGGTTGTTACTGCACCTACTTCTAGCATGAATTGTAATTAACATTAATTAAAGCAAACTCCACCTTTCAAAACAAGGCTCAAGCCCAACGGCGAACCACATGTTCAAGTTATTTACTACGCAGAAGAAGTTCAGATCAAGCTTGCTCATATCCGAGAGCACGGCAATTCGAATCGCTTAATTAACCTCGCAGGAAGCATTGATCGCACGACACTTACCACAAGGGCCTAGTGTCAACCCCTCCCAATCATACCCAATCGCTGAAGCGCCCTCCTGTGGCGAAAACCTAGCACCCTCGAAGCCGCCCCAAGCCCGGCTTGGCGCTCGAGAGTCGGCCCAAGCCTCGCCCTCAACCACGTCCAACCACAGGAAGTTACGGTCCATCGATTCCATATGAGAGAAAGAGTGGCTTACCGTACCATAATCGGGCATGCGACCAACCGGGGTGTGCTCAAACTGATTCCACTTACGATTCGGTCCTTAACTGACACAGACGGGAACTACCACATCGGGTCTCCTTACCCGATGTCCCAACCTTCCCGCCCGGTCTCCAATTTAACCTTTCCTTACTTAACCGTACCCATTTCATTTCATCGTAATTAATGTAATTGATCTCAAGCGGTGGACCAACCACCACTTGGCCCAACCCCGACCTCTAAGCAATTCTAAGCAGTGACTCATTTAATACCATTACTAGTTCCAACGGAAGTGTTCACAATCCAAAGGACGAATGTGCAGCAAATAGGATCTAACCCTAACCCAATTCAATTCCTAATGCGGACTTATTTCACCAATTAATCAGTTTATTCACAAAAATACAATTAACACAGGTTCAAGATGCTTAGGTGCTTGCCTTGATCTTCTGCTTGTGGGTCGACAGCGATTTGCCCCTCGGCAACTCCCTCAACCACGGCCACGTCAGTCGTCGCGGGATCGTTCTCTACACGAGGACAATGCATATTTAAAATGCATGCAATGCATATGAATGAAGTACAACTGAAAAACCCCGAAGAACAACGCAACCGGACAACTCGACTCAATTGGACAGACCAGCCTAACCCGGACAGTCCGGCTAACCCGGACACTCCGGCCATATATACCGGACACTCCGGACTGGGGCGGACACTCCGGACTGGGGTCCGGACACTCCGGCCCAGGCGCATCTCGCCTAACTAACACGAGGGACCGAGGTACCACCAAGCTCTACGGCACCACAAGACCCCGATCTACGACTTTCCTACACGTGGCTAAGCCGGAGAAGCTCCTAACTAGCTTATTCCACGCGAAAAGACACTAATCCAAAGAACCACTAATCAACCCTAATCAACCCTTGGATCGGCATCACTACTACCCGATCTACCACACTAGCACCCACATTTGCCAACCCAAGCTCCACACTAACCCTAGAATCACTATAACCAAAAACCCTAAAGCTCAAGATCTAACTCCAAAACCCCAAATCTAAACCTAAGCTCTAACTCCCACCACTGATGACCCTAGAACCCAAGAAACCTACGAATCAACCCCAAGAGAAAAGCCTACCTCCAAGGAAGATGGGGAGGAACAACGCTGGTAGAGGAAAGAGGACGCTGGCTTGAGGACGAGCTAGAGGATGCCTGGGAGGAGCCACTGAGGTCGCCGGCCGGTGGGAGCTCGCCGAGAGGAGCTAGGGTGGGTGGAGAGTGCATACAGTGGAGGAGCAAAAGGGAGTAGAGTGAAATGAGGTGGGGGCCAAGGAAACAGATTTTTATACAAAACCCCAAGACATACCGGACACTCAGGCCTCTAACCGGAGACTCGGGTTGGGGTCTTCAGTGGAATCAACCGGACACTCGGATGTTTATCCGGATACTCGGATGTCCCAGAGTTCTTGAAGTTTGGGGCCTTGACAAACCCTCCCCTTAAGGGAATCTCGCCGAGATTCGAAACGCAGCGTCTGATTAGGAAGATAACTACAAGGGACAAAGCCGAAGGATCAGCGAGTAATACTCACATGCTTTGGAAGAATTCGGGATACTCGTTCTCCAGACGATCCTCGGACTCCCAAGTGGCTTCATCTTCAGTGTGGTTGCTCCACTGAACCTTATAGAACTTGAGAGTCTTCCTTCGAGTCTTGCGTTCGGCCTCGTCCACAACTCGAATAGGATGCTCTTGGTAAGATAAATCAGGTTCAGGCTGAACTTCGAGGTCATCCACCTCCAGAGATTCAAACGGAGTACGGAGACACTTCTTCAGCTGGGAGACGTGAAACACGTCGTGAACCATTCCGAGCGAAGGAGGAAGCTCTAGCTGATATGCTACTTGGCCGCGCTTTCCAAGGATCTTGAACGGTCCGATGTATCGAGGTGCCAGCTTCCCTTTGACTCCAAACCGACGAGTGCCTCGAAGAGGAGATACCTTCAGATAGACGAAGTCGCCAATATCGAAGGAGAGGGGTCTCCTACGACGGTCGGCATAGCTCTTCTGTCGCGACTGTGCTACCCTCAGGTTCTCCCGAATGGTGCTCACTTTTTCTTCTGCTTCCATGACTAGTTCAGGCCCGAGGAATGAACGCTCGCCACTCTCGGACCAGTTCAAAGGTGCCCGACAGCTACGACCATAGAGTGCTTCGAATGGAGACATCTTGATGCTGGTTTGGTAGCTGTTGTTGTACGCAAACTCGGCGTACGGGAGACACTCTTCCCACTTCTTCCCGTAGGACAAGATACAAGCCCTCAACATATCTTCGAGGATCTGATTGACCCTCTCGGTCTGACCGTCAGTCTGAGGGTGGTATGCTGAACTGTGAAGTAGCTTGGTGCCCAACGCCGCGTGCAGACTCTTCCAGAACTGGGAGACAAATTGTGAGCCCCGGTCTGAAACTATCCGCTTTGGCACTCCATGGAGGCACAGAATCCGGGAAATATACAACTCCGCATACTTTCTGGATTTATAGGTGGTGCGTACGGCTAGGAAGTGTGCGGACTTGGTCAACCGATCGACAATCACCCAGATCGAGTCGTGGCTCGAAGAGGTCAGAGGCAAGCCGGTAATAAAGTCCATGCTGATGTCTTCCCATTTCCAGCTGGGTATGGGTAGAGGCTGAAGAGTACCAGCTGGCTTGAAGTGTTCAGCCTTCACACGCTTACAGACATCGCACTCAGCCACGTAACGAGCAATCTCGCGTTTCATGCGAGTCCACCAGAATTGCCGCTTCAGGTCTTGGTACATTTTGTTGTCGCCGGATGGATTGTGAGCAACGAGTTATGGGCTTCATCAAGGATTGCTCGCTTCAACCCTTGGGTATCCGAACAACTATACCTTGGCCGAACCACAAGGTTCCTTGCTCATCCAGGCGAAACCAGGGGCCTGACGAACTCGAGACTATTGCGAATGTTGGTGACACCGCATCGCCGACTTGTGCTTCCTGAATCTGATCAAGCAACGTGGACTTCAACTCCACATTAGTCAGAAACCTTACGCTACCATTTCCAGGTTGAGCTTCAAACTCAAAGACAAAGGGTGGCACTCCGTGGTGGAAGAGTGAGGCAATGGCATTGTACCTTGCGGCTCAAAGCATCCGCCACCACATTAGCCTTCCCAGGGTGGTAATGGACTTCTAAATTGTAGTCCTTAATCAACTCAAGCCATCTCCGCTGTCTCATATTCAGCTCTGCCTGCGTGAAGATGTACTTGAGACTTTTGTGATCCGTGTAGATGTTGCACTTGTTCCCCAGGAGATAGTGGCGCCAAATCTTTAACGCATGGACCACCGCTGCAAGCTCCAGATCATGGGTGGGGTAGTGCTCCTCATGATGCTTCAACTGCCGAGATGCGTAGGCAACGACTCGGCCTTCTTGCATAAGCACACAACCAAGCCCGATGCCTGACGCATCGCAATATACATCAAAAGGCCTGTGTATATCCGGCTGCGTAAGGACAGGAGCCGTAGTCGAGCGTTGCTTGATTATGCGAAAGGCGCTCTCACGATTCGGCCCGACCATCCGAACTCAACTCCCTTCTTGAGTAGCTCACCATCGGCCGCAATCTTTGAGAAGTCCTGGATGAAACGGGCGGTAATACCTACCAATCCAAGAAAAGCTGCGGATGTCCGTGGCGATCCCGGGCTGCTCCCATTTCAGTACATCCTGTACCTTGCTCGGGTCAATCGCCACGCCTCGCTCGTAAAGGGCGTGTCCCAAGAATGACACTTCCTTCAGCGTAACTCGCATTTGCCGAACTTTGCATACAAAGCGATGCTCCTCGAGCCGCCGAGGACAAGGCGAAGATGTCCGGCATGCTCTTCTTCATTGATCGAGTAAATGAGGATGTCATCGATAAAGATGACGACAAAGGAATCCAGCTCCTCCATAAAGATGGAGTTCATGAGGTACATGAAGTATGCCGTGGCGTTTGTCGATCGAACGACATGACGGTGTACTCATACAGCCCATACCGAGTGGAGAAGGCTTGTCTTCGGGATGTCTTCGGCCCGGATCTTAATCTGATGGTACCCAAGCCTCAAGTCAATCTTAGAGAATACCCGCGCACCAGCAAGCTGATCGAACAGGATATCAATCCGAGGCAGAGGGTACTTGTTCTTGACGGTGACTGCATTCAGGGGACGGTAATCAACGCAGAGGCGCAGAGAACCATCCTTCTTGGTCACAAAGAGAGCCGAGCAACCCCAAGGCGAGGAGCTCGGGCGAATGAAACCCTTGTCCATCAACCCTTTCAGCTGGATCTTCAGCTCAGCCAATTCATTTGGCGGCATCCGGTACGGTCGCTTGGACACTGGAGCAGTCCCTGGCTGGAGCTCAACGACAAACTCGATATCCCGATCAGGTGGCATTCCCGGTAATTCCGCTGGGAACACATCGGGAAACTCCGACACCACGGGAATCGAGTCCAGCTCTTCAACTTCTGTCCCATTTAGCGAACACAAGGTGGCCTTGGTCTCGCTAAGAAGTAGGGTGAGTCGGCCGCCCTTCGGATTTCGGAGTGACAGGGTACGACTACAGCAATTCAAAATAGCCTGCTGTCGTGTCAGCCAACTCATCCCCAGGATGACATCTATTCCCCGAAGGTCTAGAAGCAGCAAGCTAACCGTGAACGAAATCCCCTGAATTTGAACTACGGCCTTCTGAACCATCTGCCTAACCGTGAGCTTCGACCCTGGTGCCTCAATCAGAAAAGAAGTGACACTGCTACTGATCTTCATCTGATGCTGCTCCGCAAACCCCGTGCGGATAAAAGAATGGGAGGCCCCCGAATCAAATAATACCCTAGCCTCATGCCCCTCAACAGGAAACGTACCAGCTAGCACAGCGGAGCCCTCAGGAACCGCCTCGGCGTCGACGAAGGTGACGCTGCCTCGGCTCGACGTAGGTAGTGGCAGTGGTGCTGTCGCGCCCGAAGGTCGTGGAGCGCCGGTGCAGCCGCGACGCTGGAAGGGGCCCCGGATGAAGTGGCCCGCCTGGCAATTGTAGCACCTGACCGACCGACTCGCCGCTGCTCGCTGCCGGTGGCGGAAGCGTGGTCGTGGCCGGAAGCGGCAACCGACGGCCGGGCCGACGCGACCGATCGACGGCTGAGCAGACGGCCTCGGCGGCCGATACGAGACCGCCCGAGTTCACGCTGCAGCCGCCGCCGAGTACGGTGTCGCCCGCTTCCTCTTCTTCTCCTCTGATGAGCCCGCATCTTGAGCTCAACGATGATCGCGCTGCTCACTGTGTCATTGTAGTCGGGCCAAGTCGCAGACGGACACTGCCCCGCATCTTCGCCACACCCCACTCACAAACCGACCTTGCTTCTTACGGTCGTGTCAACCTCCTTCAAGGGCGTCTTGCGAGGTAGTTGAACTCTTGCGAGTAATCAACCACCGACTTGCCGAAATGACGGAGGGTGAGAAATCGCCGCTTCTTCATGTCCATGAGGCCCTTCGGGATGTGGTACGCCAAACGCCTCACGGAACTCAGCCCAAGTAAATCGGTGCCCGGCAGTCGCATCACCCTCAAATTGGCCCACCAAGCACCGGCAGGCCCTCGAGGCTGCTTGTGCCGAAGTGGGCCTTCGAGCTCCCCACGGTCGATAAGAGCAACCGCTCTATCGCGGCGCAGCCAATCGTCGGCCTCAACGGACGGATCGGCAGCCCGTGAGAAGACCGGTGGCTGCGTGTGCAGAAGTCGAGATAGCCGGTGGGCCGACCCGCCCATCACCGCGCCACCCTCGCTGGACCCGATCTGGACCAGATCTCTAGGATCCGATTTGTCGCCTCCTGGTGCTGCTCGGTCCGCAGAATATCCAAGACATTGGGAGGAGGCGGCGGAATAGCACCCTCTCGGCTTGCCGCTCCGCACCTCCATCACCCCCAGAAGTGGAAGCCCCGCGGGTCCGCATTCTGTCGTTAACCAAGACCGACGACAAGAGTTAGACTCCAAACGGAAACGACACACCACACTAACCTAACAACCTCAACTTACTCCCACTCAGACTGCAGCACCCCGCACTGGGGTCCCACAAGTCTGCCACACCCAGAACACAACTTCGATGCAAGGCAGCATGACACATGCACGGCATGAGATGAGATGACATGTACGACTTCTAACGCAACTCACTCTCACCGCTACAATCCAGGGCGGGGACAAATATCACTTTCTATCTAATGCATTAATGACAATCCTAAGCAATCTCCTAACTGGTCGTCGAGTTGGGGTCCGTCTTTGTGCGCCTTGCTCTGATACCAACCCTGAGAGGAGCCGCCCAGATCGTCCTCGAGTTGTTGGATGCACGGTTGCTCCCGTCGGATTTGGATTCTAGCAACAGACCACCGGAGGTGATCCTGATGCTAATACCCAAGCCCAAGCGAGCCAACTCGACAAACATCCAAACGACTCGACAACAACCCCGGTATTCCCCCGGTATGCGATCCGAAACTCGCCCAGGATCCCCACATACCGGTTCCCAATGCCGTATCAACATTCAATTCGCACAAAGGGGCATCGAGCCCCAAACCTACTACCAGAGACGCACGAACGCGGAAGCAACAAAAAACACACGGCACACGGAAGCCCAACAAAAACAACCAACGAAACAACCAAGCGAAAGGTAGACAAAACCATAGCAGAGATAAAAGCGCGACAGTTTACAAAAGTAAAGCCAACTATCCTATATAACAAAAGTAAAACACCCCGGAAGTGTCATGCCCTGAACACTCCCGGGCGCACGAGCGTCGACAGCCTCTACTCGGTGCCCCGCCCGGTCACCGATAGGCGATGAGGGGCTTAACTCACACCCCTCGGAACCCTCACCTGCAAAACCACAAAGCAGAAGCCTGAGTACAAAAGGTACTCGCAAGTCTTACCCATGGTCCATATACGACCGACTCCAAAGGATATGCATTTGGATGTAGCAAGAAACAAGCTGAAAGTAAACTTGCAGAAATGCTCATATTTTGTGGTTTAGTTGCTTAACTACTCAATTCACCCGAGTCTTAAGCGGTTGTTACTGCACCTACTTCTAGCATGAATTGTAATTAACATTAATTAAAGCAAACTCCACCTTTCAAAACAAGGCTCAAGCCCAACGGCGAACCACATGTTCAAGTTATTTACTACGCAGAAGAAGTTCAGATCAAGCTTGCTCATATCCGAGAGCACGGCAATTCGAATCGCTTAATTAACCCTGCAGGGAAGCATTGATCGCACGACACTTACCACAAGGGCCTAGTGTCAACCCCCTCCCAATCATACCCAATCGCTGAAGCGTCCTCCTGTGGCCCGAAAACCTAGCACCCCTCGAAGCTGCCCTAAGCCCGGCTTGGCGCCGAGAGTCGGCCCAAGCCTCGCCCTCAACCACGTCCAACCACAGGAAGTTACGGTCCATCGATTCCATATGAGAGAAAGAGTGGCTTACCGTACCATAATCGGGCATGCGACCAACCGGGGTGTGCTCAAACTGATTCCACTTACGATTCGGTCCTTAATCGACACAGACGGAACTACCACATCGGGTCTCCTTACCCGATGTCCCAACCTTCCCGCCCGGTCTCCAATTTAACCTTTCCTTACTTAACCGTACCCATTTCATTTCATCGTAATTAATGTAATTGATCTCAAGCGGTGGACCAACCACCACTTGGCCCAACCCCGACCTCTAAGCAATTCTAAGCAGTGACTCATTTAATACCATTACTAGTTCCAACGGAAGTGTTCACAATCCAAAGGACGAATGTGCAGCAAATAGGATCTAACCCTAACCCAATTCAATTCCTAATGCGGACTTATTTCACCAATTAATCAGTTTATTCACAAAAATACAATTAACACAGGTTCAAGATGCTTAGGTGCTTGCCTTGATCTTCTGCTTGTGGGTCGACAGCGATTTGCCCCTCGGCAACTCCCTCAACCACGGCCACGCTACCGTCATGGATCGTTCTCTACACGAGGACAATGCATATTTAAAATGCATGCAATGCATATGAATGAAGTACAACTGAAAAACCCCGAAGAACAACGCAACCGGACAACTCGACTCAATTGGACAGACCAGCCTAACCCGGACAGTCCGGCTAACCCGGACACTCCGGCCATATATCTGGACACTCGGATCAAGCGGACACTCGATCGGGTCCGGACACTCGCCCAGCGCATCTCGCCTAACTCAACACGAGGGACCGAGGTACCACCAAGCTCTACGGCACCACAAGACCCGATCTACGACTTTCCTACACGTGGCTAAGCCGGAGAAGCTCCTAACTAGCTTATTCCACGCGAAAAGACACTAATCCAAAGAACCACTAATCAACCCTAATCAACCCTTGGATCGGCATCACTACTACCCGATCTACCACACTAGCACCCACATTTGCCAACCCAAGCTCCACACTAACCCTAGAATCACTATAACCAAAAACCCTAAAGCTCAAGATCTAACTCCAAAACCCCAAATCTAAACCTAAGCTCTAACTCCCACCACTGATGACCCTAGAACCCAAGAAACCTACGAATCAACCCCCAAGAGAAAAGCCTACCTCCAAGGAAGATGGGGGAGGAACAACGCCGGGGTAGAGGAAAGAGGACGCCGGCTTGAGGACGAGCTAGAGGATGCCGGGGAGGAGCCACGGAGGTCGCCGGCCGGTGGGAGCTCGCCGGAGAGGAGCTAGGGTGGGTGGAGAGTGCATACACGGTGGAGGAGCAAAAGGGAGTAGAGTGAAATGAGGTGGGGGCCAAGGAAACAGGATTTTTATACAAAACCCCCGCACATACCGGACACTCCGGCCTCTAACCCGGAGACTCCGGGTTGGGGTCTTCGGTGGAATCAACCCGGACACTCCGGATGTTTATCCGGATACTCCGGATGTCCCAGGAGTTCTTGAAGTTTGGGGCCTTGACACGGAACCACTGAATACTATATGTAGGGTTAATCAAGGGATGGCAGTAGGGTTTAGTATCTGGATGCAGTTTTATTTCACAACTCATTTTACATTTGAAGCACAAATCAATGAATAAGTAATTTGAATTTCACAAGTTTCAACAATACTTAACCAATTCATTCACAAATACCAATACAGTAACTTGAGCTTAGTTACGGGTATCAACCCCGATTCCAACTTAACTTCATTAACCGGAAGTACGGCGTAACCGATTACAATTAAGATTAACTCTGCAGAGCAGCTCAACTTTACCCACAAGATATCTATAACCTTTATGCCAATCGCGAGTTTCATGCAACTTAAAAGCATGTGGCCCAGTTTAGATTATCACGGCATTTCGTTTAATCATTCCTGTCCTTTAGTTGTTTACCGATAGTACCGCTACCTTGGACTCAGGGTCCCCATTAGCGTCACTGCTGTGAGAACCAAGAATGTCACTCTGGACCATTCCCGTTCCACCCCTCCGGTCCATTTCCCTGCCGGGAAGGCCCGGTCCCCATTCTCTCCGGAGAATGGTAGCCACCAAGACAGTCCAATTATTATCTCAGGAATGACTAACTTACTGAGCCATGTCGAAGTATACGAATATAGCAATCAGAGGGGGGGGTGAATGATTGTGCGGAAGCTAAAACCAAATTCTTGATCTATTAAAAGTTCACCCCAAAATAGAACCAAATAATTGCCTCGTTTTCGACAAAAACAGAATGACAGTGGTTCAGTAAAACGCGAATTCCTGGAGATCCAACCGTCGGAACGATCTGAAATTTGGACACAAGAAACTAGATTCCAATACGAATCAAACCCAAAAAGAATCAGCTCGATTGGACTTATGGATCAAAAGTTATGAGCTTCGCAAGCTTGCTGATCCAGAACTTGACGAGAATCAATCTAATCAAAACTTCAAGATTAAACAAGAACGACAAAAGATTGATCAACTAGACTTTGAGAAACACTAGATCAATACCCTAGAGAGGTTTTTGATGGATCAAATCAAGATAAAACTTAAAGAACAAAAAATCAATCTAGAACTAGAACAAGCATGCAAACAAGAACCAAAAAGAGAACGTTGAAGCAATGCGGGAACTAGAAGAATTGATCTTTATTTCTTTTGTCTAAAGTACTCTCATCAAAAGAGTACAAACCCTAAAACCAAGCTCAAGGCTTGATGCGCTTAGCTCTGCTTGGTGCCTTTCAATAGGAGACCCCCCACCTATTTAAAGCACCAACCCACAAGGAGTTCTGAATACGATTCCTATTCCCTAGAAGGACTCTGAATACTACACAACTCTACTTGGCCCAACCAGGCCGAGTACAACTCTTGCACGCGTATGGCAACCCTACCATACTCACGTGACTAACACTTTGCACGCGTATGGCCACCTGCCATACTCACGTGACTAACACTTGCACGCGAATGACCTCCTGCCATTCTCACGTGACTAACCATTCTTCATGTGCACCATTCTCTTAGCCCGAACGTCCCGCATGACATCCTTGACCACCAAGACCTCAGTTCCTCCTGAACCTAGTCCCGAACCTCAGTTCCTCCATGAACCTAGTTCCGGTCCCGTCATCGACCACATTCGTCTTCGAGCAATACCTGCACATGAACAAACCACAAAACAATTCCGAGCACAAGTCCACGACTTGACTCACATCAATCCATGCAACTACTCACATGAGCATTGCATAAAGTCCACTTCAAGCATCATGAAATTCTCACAAATTTCATAATCTCAAAAACAAACCATTTCAAATCTTGCAAAACATCCAAACCGAGCAAAACACGTTTACAACGGACCAAAATCAAAAACCCTAGAAAAAGTCCATTCACGACGGACCAACAAAATCGGTCCGTTGTACAAGTGAAACTCTCGGTTCCAAAAAGAAATCATTCCGGCGAAAACATGTTCACAACGGACCCAAAAACTTTGTCCGTTGTACATGCGAAATCAATCCTCAAAAAGCCATTCACGCATGCACTCCAAAACTTAGTCCGTTGTACATGTGAAACTTATCGTTTCTTGGAAAATTGAGTTTGGCTCAGAATCTCAAAAGCATGTCCACGATGCACTCCAAAACTTGGTCCGTCGTGCATGGGAAAGTGCCAAAACATGTTTACAACAGCACCAACAAAGTTTGTCCGTCGTAGATGGGAAACTTATCGCTTTTCTTTAAGTTTGGTCCGGCGCCAAAGTGAAACTTACTGTTCCTTGTCAGATTGTCAAAACACATGAACAAACACATTTTTGCAAATTCAATTCTAAGTTAATTTTTCAGTTCAAAGCCAATTTTTCAACACATGATTTCACAATCTCCCCCTTGATGAAAACATTGGCAACACCACTTAGAATTGAACATTTGGCATTCACTTTACAAAAGATTTTGAAATCCAAAGGATCAAGGACCAAAAAGAAAACACAGAATTCCCCCTTTGACCAAAATGCAAAACAAAATCTCCCCCTGAGAATGAAAAAGTGTGTGAATGTGCAATGTGCCCAAAAATTTCAAAATTCTCCAAAAACAACTCCCCCTTTTTCTTAAACTTTTCAATGATTCTCAAATTTCTCCCCCTTTGACAATGGATTCATCAAGAGTACAAAAGAGAGAATTTGTTCAAAATTTTTCCTGTAACAATGATTTCACAAGGAGAAACAATGGAGTGCCAAGATAGGAAAAGATGAGCTCATTCGATCATATAACCTTATATATCACATAACATGCAAAATACATGATCTTGATGTGATTTTAGCAAGTTAGGGAATGACATGCATCTCAACCTCAATTTAGTCAACTATAGCCAAGTACTAAGCAAGATCTTAGCAGAAAAAGCAAGGCTTTAAAAATTGAAGCAACTAACAACTTAGGACGAGCAAGTAGTTTCAACTCCAATCTAGTAGACCAATTTAATCTTTAAACAATAAGTTGCATGTGGCATGCTTGAAGCATACTTCTTTTATTTTCTAGGAGTGGCATGCTTGAAGCATACATCTTATCTTTGAGGGAATGGCATGCTTGAAGCATACATCTTATCTTTTTAGGGAAAGCAAGCCTGAAGCACATAACTTGAAGCTTTTGCTTTTAACATCCCCCTTTTTATATTGATTCTCTTTTCTTTTTCCTTTTTATTTGATTGTAAACATGCAAAAGTGATTAAGGGTCTTATGAAAGAGTAAAGTTGAAAACACACTTGCTTCATAGCCCAAATTTGTCAAGAAGATTCAATATCAAGCCTAGAAGAGTGAGATATCACAGAGTATTTAGCTATAGGCAATCACCCAGTGGAATTTCGCAATGTCATTTTTAGTTCAAGTGAGATAATTAGATTATCATATATTAGCTCAATTACATAACATATAAAGAAATATGATAAAGTGAGCTCATTAAGTGAAAGAACTTGGCAAGGAAACTCCCCCTCAAAACAAACCCATTGGATGAACAATCCCAAGTTCTCCCCGAATAAAAGCAAAACGAGAAGAAGACAAGGGTTTTGAAAATGTCTGCCAATTGATGTTCAGTATGCACATGGTGAAGCACAATATTTTATTTTTCAACATGATCTCTAAGAAAGTGAAATCCAATATCAAATGCTCAAGAAAGAGGATTACTCAAGAGGTGGCACGAACCAAATCAATTCAACATCTTCCAAAGTCAACATCAGAATAAGCTCTTAAACTAATGCATAAGGAAGCAAAAAGCCAAATGCCAAAATCTTGAGTACCATGGAGATACCTGAAAATTCACTTGACTGTTTGTTGATGTGAAGCACGTGGGAAGAGTCTCTCATGTAAACCTCCAATTATCTCATCCTCAACAAAGATCATCATCTTTATGAACAAAGACACTCTCCCCTGAACATATGCACTGCACTGCATCATTTGGACTAGTGCCTTTTGCGAAAACAGAAGTGGAAGAAGTATTTCCAAAGGCAACACTTTTAGCATGAAATGCACGAGTGAAGAAGAACCAAAACTTATCACTGAACATATGAAGTGAGCATCCGAAATTCACTAGCCACATGTTCTCCTTCCTCGCGTGAGAAGCCTACATAGAAGCAGAAATTGTCGAGGCCTCGGTACTGGGGTTAGAAATAAGATGTTTAGGAATCCAGTACTGAGACACACGACGCACAACAGTAGGCACAACACGAGCATTCTTATGCACAAAGATAGATGTGTCTTTTCCCGTGTTCTTACCAACAAAAGGTGTTTGCATCACCCTAGGCACATAATGAGAAACAAAGCGTGCCTGTCTGAAACTAGACCTAGCCTTAGTTCTTTCTTTCTTTTGTTGTTTGGCTAGTCTAAAGCAAAAATCTACTAAATGTCCATCTCTACCACAATGAGTGCAAGTGTACTTAACAGGATGTTTGGCTTTAGAAGTAGAAGCATCATTTGCATTCATCATAGTAGAAGATAACACTCCAGCAGATTTGAAGACAATTTTCTTAGGCTCATTTGAAATCTCAAGTTTGTCATTGCAAGGAGCATAAACAACAGAGCGAGGTTTAGTTTCATATGAAGCATGAAGATCAAAACCTAAACCTTTCTTGTTTGAGCTAACCTTAGATTGATCCAAAATCATGTTTAGGTTTTTCTTTCCTTTAGTGAAACGTTCTAATGACTTTTCCAAGTAATCAATTTTTCGAGAAAGAGTTAAACAATTATTACAGTGGAACGCCCACTTTTCCTTTTGCTTATGCATAAGTTGAGCATGAAAGAATCTCATGTGTAAGCAAATCTTCTGTCATTTGAGAAACCCTAGCATTTGCATCATGCAACTTCAATTCTAGTATGGAGCATATAGAACAAGGAGTTGTATCATGTAAATCAATGGTAGAACAACTAGCATGTTTAACAAGTTTCTCATTTTTCTCATTTTCAGCATTAATTTGCTCTAACAAGGTAACATGTTCTTTCCTAAGCAAAGTAAGCTCATTGTAAATTAAGTCACATGATTTGCAAGCATCATCATCAGGAATCAAGGTTTTAAGTCTAGCAATTTCAGCATTCAATGACTCCACAACAAAATCATGTTTCTTAATTTTCTTGTCACGTTTATCAAGCAATTTACCAAGTCGAGCAACAGCAATAGCTAATTCATCGTAAGAAGGATCTACCTCATTGAAGTCGCTGTCATGATCGTCCTCGGTGAAGCTGTTGCTGCTTTTAGCCATGAGACACAACCCCGTCAACTCATGCTTGCTTGGAGTTGCATCATCCTCGCTGCTCTCCGAATCCACATCGCTCAAATTGACTTGTTCAAGAGCGGAAAGAACTCGATGGACAACTTTGCGGTTGATGAAGTTCTTCTTCTTTCTATCACTTGGAGAGAACTTCTTCTTCTCTTTTCTTCTGTCGTTGTCCTTCTCCTCCCTTGATGCTTTACTTGCAAGTTTTGGACAGTTTGGACGAATATGGTCGAGATCACCACACTCATAGCATCTTGGAGGATCACCACCACCTCTCTTTCTCTTTATCACATTTTGCAAAACTTTGTTAAAGCGAGAAGAGAGTAGTGACAAGTCTTCATCGGGAATTGCTCAACTGTTCATCGGTTAGTGAAGACAAGAAAGATAGAGCAAAACTTGAAGCAAAGCACCATTATGAGATATGCTAGATTGAGATGTCAAAGCAATTGATTTATGATCATTCTTTCTAGCAAAACATCTAATTCATGAGTTTTCAACTTAGAATAAAGAACATCTAAAGTAAGTGTACTCATGGTAGTAGATTCTTGTATAGATGTTACTTTCATCTCCCACACCGACATGTCCAAAGCACTAAGCAATTGTCTAGCATTAGCAGCATCATCAAAGCTAACTCCAACAAAGACGCAAATTGCTAAGAATCTTATTAAAACGCAAAGAAGTCATCTACAGATTCACTAGGTTTCATCTCAAAACGCATGTATTCTTTTTTGTAAATATCTTGGCGAACCTCTTTGACAGTGTTAGAACCCTCATGGTAATCACAAAGAGATTTCCATACCTCATATGCGGATCGAAGATGAACCACACGATCAAAGTCGCTGCGTCCCAAGCCTTGGATGATCAAGTTGCGCGCCTTGCTATTTGCTTCAACATGTGTGCGATTGGTGTCGTTGACGTTGTCGTTTGCAGGGACTTCATATGGCTTGTAGACCTTCTCCCAAATTGTGAAGCCCTGTGCTTGGATGAACGCCTCCATCTTGGCCTTCCAAAACTGAAAATCAACACCATCGAACACACATGGTTTTGTCGAATAACAATCCATTGATCTAATCACCGGTTAAGATAGTTTAGAGAAACCTTGCTCTGATACCACTTGTAGGATCGAAGTATACGAATATAGCAATCAGAGGGGGGGTGAATGATTGTGCGGAAGCTAAAACCAAATTCTTGATCTATTAAAAGTTCACCCCAAAATAGAACCAAATAATTGCCTCGTTTTCAACAAAAACAGAATGACAGTGGTTCAGTAAAACGCGAATTCCTGGAGATCCAACCGTCGGAACGATCTGAAATTTGGACACAAGAAACTAGATTCCAATACGAATCAAACCCAAAAAGAATCAGCTCGATCGGACTTATGGATCAAAAGTTATGAGCTTCGCAAGCTTGCTGATCCAGAACTTGACGAGAATCAATCTAATCAAAACTTCAAGATTAAACAAGAACGACAAAAGATTGATCAACTAGACTTTGAGAAACACTAGATCAATACCCTAGAGAGGTTTTTGATGGATCAAATCAAGATAAAACTTAAAGAACAAAAATCAATCTAGAACTAGAACAAGCATGCAAACAAGAACCAAAAAGAGAACGTTGAAGCAATGCGGAACTAGAAGAATTGATCTTTATTTCTTTTGTCTAAAGTACTCTCATCAAAAGAGTACAAACCCTAAAACCAAGCTCAAGGCTTGATGCGCTTAGCTTCGCTTGGTGCCTTTCAATAGGAGACCCCACCTATTTAAAGCACCAACCCACAAGGAGTTACGAATACGATTCCTATTCCCTAGAAGGAATCCGTATCCAACACAACTCTACTTGGCCCAACCAGGCCGAGTACAACTCTTGCACGCGTATGGCAACCCTACCATACTCACGTGACTAACACTTTGCACGCGTATGGCCACCTGCCATACTCACGTGACTAACACTTGCACGCGAATGACCTCCTGCCATTCTCACGTGACTAACCATTCTTCATGTGCACCATTCTCTTAGCCCGAACGTCCCGCATGACATCCTTGACCACCAAGACCTCAGTTCCTCCTGAACCTAGTCCCGAACCTCAGTTCCTCCATGAACCTAGTTCCGGTCCCGTCATCGACCACATTCGTCTTCGAGCAATACCTGCACATGAACAAACCACAAAACAATTCCGAGCACAAGTCCACGACTTGACTCACATCAATCCATGCAACTACTCACATGAGCATTGCATAAAGTCCACTTCAAGCATCATGAAATTCTCACAAATTTCATAATCTCAAAAACAAACCATTTCAAATCTTGCAAAACATCCAAACCGAGCAAAACACGTTTACAACGGACCAAAATCAAAAACCCTAGAAAAAGTCCATTCACGACGGACCAACAAAATCGGTCCGTTGTACAAGTGAAACTCTCGGTTCCAAAAAGAAATCATTCCGGCGAAAACATGTTCACAACGGACCCAAAAACTTTGTCCGTTGTACATGCGAAATCAATCCTCAAAAAGCCATTCACGACAGACCCAAAAACTTAGTCCGTTGTACATGTGAAACTTACTGGTTTCTTGGAAAATTGAGTTTGGCTCAGAATCTCAAAAGCATGTCCACGACAAACCCAAAAACTTGGTCCGTCGTACATGGGAAAGTGCCAAAACATGTTTACAACAGACCAACAAAGTTTGTCCGTCGTAGATGGGAAACTTACTGTTTTCTTTAAGTTTGGTCCGGCGCCAAAGTGAAACTTACTGTTCCTTGTCAGATTGTCAAAACACATGAACAAACACATTTTTGCAAATTCAATTCTAAGTTAATTTTTCAGTTCAAAGCCAATTTTTCAACACATGATTTCACAGTTTCCACAATTCTGACTGGTTCCTCATGATATGTCAAATCTTCCTTCAGGTCTATCCCTTTCAACTGTATTTGCTCTGACGGCTGACGGAGACATTTTCTCAACTGGGACACATGAAAGACATTGTGTACCCTTGATAACTCTGGACTTAACTGCAACTTGTAGGCTACTTCTCCGATTCTGTCGGTCACGGGGTATGGTCCAACATACCTCGGAGCTAACTTCCCTTTTATCTGAAAACGGCGAACAGGCTTGAAGGGTGTCACTTTCAGATAAACGAAGTCTCCAATCTGATAACTTATATCCTTCCTTCTTGTATCTGCATAACTCTTCTGCCGGACTTGGGCTGTTCTCAGATTCTTCCTTATGATCCTCACATGAGCTTCTGCATCATGAACTAGCTGAGGTCCAAAAAGCTGTTTCTTTCCGGTCTCGGTCCAATTCAACGGGGTTCTGCACTTCCTTCCATACAAGGCTTCAAACGGTGACATGTCCAGACTGGCTTGGTAACTGTTATTGTACGAGAACTCCGCAAACGGCAAACACTTGGCCCACGAGGCTCCATATGCTAGAGCGCAGGCTCTCAACATATCCTCCAGTATCTGGTTAACTCTTTCTGTCTGACCATCTGTCTGAGGGTGATAGGCTGTACTGAAATTCAAGTCTGTACCCATAGCTTCATGCAGACTTTTCCAGAACTTAGAGGTGAACTGGGCTCCACGATCTGACACGATCTTCTTAGGGATTCCATGTAATCTGACAATCTGGGTCAGGTACAACTCTGCCAACTTGTCTCTTCCAACAGTCTGCTTTATAGGGATGAAATGGGCTACTTTGGTCAGTCTATCAATGATTACCCAAATGGCATCATATCCTTGCTGAGTTTTGGGCAAACCAGTGACAAAGTCCATCCCAATCTCTTCCCACTTCCATTCTGGCACTGGAAGGGGTTGCAGCAATCCTGCCGTCTTCTGGTGGTCTATCTTGACTTTCCGACACACGTCACAACACACCACGTGTTCGGCTACCTCCTTCTTCATTCCATTCCACCAAGATTCCTTCTTCAAGTCTTGGTACATCTTCAGTCGCCAGGATGTATTGAGAATTGCGACGAGTGAGCCTCTGTCAAAATCAATCCTCTTATATCCTTATCCTTCGGAATGCATATACGATCGCGGAATCGTAGTATGCCTTGCTTGTCTTCCGAGAACTCCGAGGGACTAACTTCCTTCATCAACTTTACGTATTCCAAGATCTCTTCGCCTGCCTGGCCGAGCTGCTTTGATCTGCTTCAGAAGATCTGACTGAATCTCTAGAAAATGCACTGATCCTTCTGGCACTATCTGCAGGTTCAACTCCTGTACTTCTGACTTCAGCTGGGGAGAGATAGTCTCAACTAGAGCTAAGTGGTGGCATGCTTTTCGGCTCAAAGCGTCTGCTACCACGTTAGCTTTCCCTGGATGATAACGGATTTCTAGATCATAATCCTTAATCAACTCCAACCATCTTCTCTGTCTCATGTTCAGATTGGGCTGGGTGAACACGTACTTCAGGCTCTTGTGATCTGAAAACACTTCACAACGGTTCCCCAACAGGTAATGTCTCCAAATCTTCAATGCATGCACTACTGAGGCTAGCTCCAGGTCATGGGTCGGGTAATTCTCCTCATGCGGTCTGAGTTGTCGTGACGCATACGCAACCACTTTTCCTTCTTGCATTAACACACATCCCAATCCTCTCTTCGAAGCGTCGCAGTAAATCTGGAAATCCTTATCCAGATTTGGGAGAGTGAGGACTGGGTCTGAGGTTAATTTGGTCTTCAACTCCTGGAAACTCTTCTCACACTTCTCAGTCCAAACGTAGGGGCTGTCCTTTTTGAGAAGCTGAGTCATCGGTTTGGCTATCTTGGAGAATCCTTCGATGAATCTTCTGTAATATCCTGCCAATCCGAGAAAACTTCTGACTTCTGTCACTGACACAGGCTGTTTCCATTCCAACACTGTTCTGATCTTCTCGGGGTCCATCTTCACGCCATCCTTAGTGATGATGTGTCCTAGGAAAGCGATTTCATCCAACCAGAAATCACACTTAGAGAATTTTGCATAAAGCTGATGTTCTCTAAGCCTTCCCAGAATTAAGTGTAGATGCTTCTTGTGATCTTCTTCGGTCTGGGAGTAAATGAGTATGTCGTCTATGAACACTACGATGAACTTGTCCAAGAACTCCATGCATACTTGGTTCATCAGGTTCATAAAGTAGGCCGGGGCATTTGTGAGTCCAAATGGCACCACGGTGAACTCATATAATCCGTACCGAGTAGCAAATGCTGTCTTCTCTCTGTCTTGTTCTCTGACCTTCAACTGATGGTATCCTGTCCTCAGATCTATCTTCGAAAAGATTTTGGCTCCTTTCAACTGATCGAACAGGTCATCTATCCGGGGTAACGGGTACTTGTTCTTGATTGTTGCATCATTCAGAGCTCTGTAATCTATGCAGAGTCTCTTGCTTCCATCTTTCTTTCTGGCAAATACGACCTGCGCGGACCAAGGTGAGATACTTGGCCGTACAAATCCTTTGTCCAGCAATTCATCCAATTGCTTCTTCAGTTCCTTCAACTCCAAAGGCGACATTGGACGGGATCGCTTATGGATAGGAGCTGTTCCAGGAACTAACTCTATTGCCAGTTCTATGCCTCTGTTCGGAGGTTTCCCTGGTAACTCTTCTGGAAAAACTTCAGGGTACTCCCGAACTACGGGTATGCTGTCTAATCCACGGGCAACTGCATTGATGATGCCTTGACTCCTTTTGATCAACCTCGGGTCATTACGAATCGCTACTTTCGACCATAACCATTCCTGAGTGTCACTGTCTTCTGAGAACAATCTAACTGAGCATGGTGTCTAGATAACCAGTTCATTCCCAATATGACATCTAGACCATCCATCTCTAATAACAACAAAGTTGGCTCAACTCAATCCCTTGGATTTCTATCCTCGACATCGCAATGAATCTTGCCATTAACCGACTTCCAGGGGTGTGGAAAACACAGGGAGAGGGCAAGGGAGAATAGGGCAACCCACTTTTGCAAGCAAAAGCCAAAGAAATGAACGAATGGGTTGCACCAGGATCAAAGAGGGTTAAGGCCAACTTGGTTTGGACGGGAAACTTACCAACGATAACATCTGTGGCTTCAGCTGCCTCTGCTGCTGACACATGGTTGATTCTTCCTTGGGGGTTCCTTGGCGGATTGGGTCCGCGGTTGTTCGAGTATCCTTCTGTCTTAATTGGTGCCTTCAGATAACCTTGATGGGGCGGTTGAGGTTGACGAGGTGCTGACTGTCTGTTGGCGGAAGCTGACGCCTGAGCTTTTGCCACATCACTCGGCAGATCCAGAACTTGACGAGAATCAATCTAATCAAAACTTCAAGATTAAACAAGATCTTCAAAAGATTAATCAACTAGACTTTGAGAAACTCGAAATCAATACCCTAGAACGGTTTTTGATGGATCAAATCAAGATGAAACTCAACGATCAAAAACCAAACTAGAATTAGAACAAGCATGCAAACAAGAACCAAAACAGAAAACACTGTAGCGACGTGGTTACTGTAGCACGCAAAAATCTTGGAAGAATTGATCTTTATTTCTTGTCTAAAATACTCTCATCAAAAGAGTACAAACCCTAAAACCAAGCTCAAGGCTTGATGCGCTCACCGCTTGGTGCCTTTCAACAGAGACCCCACCTATTTAAAGCACCAACCCACAAAGAGTTCTCAATACGATTCCTATTCCCTAGAAGGAACTCAGATTCAACTCAACTCTACTTGGCCCAACCTGGCCGAGTACAACTCTTGCACGCTGTATGGCAACCCTACCATACTCACGTGACTAACACTTTGCACGCGTATGGCCACCGCCATACTCACGTGACTAACACTTTGCACGCGAATGACCTCCTCGCCATTCTCACGTGACTAACCATTCTTCATGTGCACCATTCTCTTAGCCCGAACGCCCCGCATGACATCCTTGACCACCAAGACCTCGCCTCCTCCCGAACCTAGTCCCGAACCTCGGTTCCTCCATGAACCTAGTTCGGTCCCGTCATCGACCACATTCGTCTTCGAGCAATACCGCACATGAACAAACCACAAAACAAATCCGAGCACAAGTCCACGACTTGACTCAATGTCAATCCATGCAACTACTCACATGAGTATTGCATAAAGTCCACTTCAAAAGAAGCATCATGAAATCATTACAAATTTCAAATTCACAATCAAAATTCAAATCCAAATCGCTTCAAAACCCTAATTGAGCGAAAACGATTCACGACGGACAAACAAAGTTGGTCCGTTGTATAAGGAAAAGTTTCTGTTCCAAGAAGCCAACCAAACGCTGAAAAACACGCTCACAACGGACAAACAAAGTTGGTCCGTTGTACATGCAAAATGGCTTTGGTCATGAGCTCAAAACAAGTTCACAACGGACCCCGGAAGCTTGTCCGGCGCAAGAACGTGCACGCCGGTTTCACAAAAGTAAAACCCTAGAAAAAGTCCATTCACGACGGACAAAAAGAATTAGTCCGTTGTACATGTGAAAATCTTGGTTCCAAGAAATTATCCAAACCGAAAAGCTTGTTCACAACGGACCAAGAAAAATCTGTCAGTTGTACATGTGAAAATGACTTCGGTCATGGGCTCAAAAACATGTTCACAATGCACCCAAAAACACCGTCCGTCGCAGATGGGAAACTTCTTCGCTTTCTTGAGAACTTTGTCCGCGCTAATGCGTAATCTTATCAAGCTTTCTTGTCAAATTGTCAAAACACATGAACAAACACATTTTGCAAATTCAAATCTAAGTTAATTTTTCAGTTCAAAGCCAATTTTTCAGCACATGATTTCACAAATTTGAATTTGCATTTGAAATTTCGATTCAATTTCGTTTTTTTTTTGCTTTGGGCCATCCTTTCATCGTGTTTTGGGCCTTCGGCCCGTTTCCCCGCCGGCCTGGCCCGCCTGGCTCGACCGGATCCGTCTCCTCCGGCTACGGCGGCTGCCGCGCCACGCTACGCTGCTCGGTCCCGCCGCCTTGCGCCGCCCCGTGATCCTCGCCATGCCGCCTCAGGCTCGCGCCGCCCGCAGCCACCGCTGCTCCCGCACGTGTCGCCACCCCCGGTCAACCCAACCCACAGGCCTCGCCTTGCCGCCGACGATTCCGGCCACCGATCGCGCCCCCCAGCTATAAAAGCCGCCCCGCCCCTCCACTCCTTCCTTGCCCCGCTCTCTCCGCCTCCGAGGTGAGCCTCCTCCCCACCCCGCGCCTTCTTCCTCCTCCCCGGCCGCCAGAGCTCGCGCCGCCGCCGCTAGGGTTCCCAGGCGGGAAACCCTAGCTCCCGCCCCGTGCGCCTCGGCTTGGGCCGGCCCACCCAAGCCAGCCTCACCCTCACCCGCGCGCTCGTGGGCCGTGTGGCCCAGTACTATTGGCCCACGACCACAGTGCCCTTTTTTTCGGATTTTTAATTAATTAGAAAAATCTGAAAAAATCGATTAAAAACTCCAGAAAAATCCCCAGAAAATCTCCGAAAAATTTTGTGAACCCCAAAAATCCACCAGATACATATTCCGAACTGTTTCGCACCACTGAGTCCAAAAATGCCCTCTGTTCCTAAATCCGGAGTCTCCAAAATTCCGAAATGCCCAAATCGCCCTTCGTTCTCTCTCGGCCCGGTTCCGGTTTCGGTTTTCGTTTTCCGGTTTTCGGTTTCGTTCTGTTTTCCGTTTGTTTATTTCCGTTTGTCCTTTTCGCGCTAGATCCGAACGCTGGACAGTTCTAGGAGCCGCCGCCGTTCCCGGAGCAGGAGCTGGACCTGACAAGAGCCGATTTTGACCGCGTCAACTATAGTTCTCCCGATCCAATCGCCAAGCAAGGCAAGTCGTACACCTTTGATCATGTTGATCCGAATCATGCCATGTTATAGTATTAATTATTTTCTATCGCATTATTTTTACTATATGTTGAATTATTAAAAATCGTTATTTTAGAATGACATGGTACCTAGATAATGCCAAATTTGCTTATAGAACTTCCTTGAAAAATATTGAATCCAAATAAACTCCTTGTAACCCTAGGTAATAATTATTTCTTATTAAGTTAGATATTATGCTAGGTTCAATTGATTTGAGAAAAGTGCTACAGTCTGGGGGATAGAATTGGATTAATCCCGGAGTGGATGAGATTCCAATCCCCGGCTGATGATTGATGCCTTGGTTTGTCTGGTGGCCGGTACTGTGAGTATTGAATTGGGTTTGTGGATGGAAAGGCTTGGTCTTTGGCAGTGTAAGATTAATAACCCCCTTGAGCAAAGTAAACAACTTAAGTAACCGCTCAACCACAGGTCGGACTGGTCAGTAGACCTGTCTCCGACATGGTCAGTAAGTTAATTATTCCTGAACCTAAAATTGGATAATTTCTTGGTGGTACTATTCTCTTGGAGAATAGGGACCGGCCTTCCTTGCAGGGAAGTATACCGGCGGGTGGAACATGAATGCTCCATAGTGTCATTCCTGCTTCTCACAACGGTAGGTGCTATGATTGGAATAACCAGGTCCAGGGTAGCGCAGGCCTATCGGTTAACAATTAAACAACAGGAATGATTAACGAAATGCTGTGATGATCTTGACCCGGCCGCATGCATTTAAGTTGCATGTTTGTTAGCGCTTGGCATTAACGATCGCTGATATCTTGTGGGTAAAGCTGGGCACCTCTGCAGAGATAAACTTGATGGTATTCGAATACGCCGTACTTCCGGTTAATGAAGTTAAGTTTGAACTGGGGTGATACCCGTAACCAAGCTCAAGTAATGTTTTTTGGAATTTGGAGAAGTTGGTTGGTGTTGTTGAACCTTGGAAACCCCTTTACTATTATTTATGGTTTGTGCTTCAAATGTAAAATGATGTTACAAATAAAACTATATCCAGATACTTGAACCCTATGGACTTCCTTTGTGACCCTTGCATATAGTATTCAGAAATTGTCCCGTACGACTTGTTGAGTACTCCCGTACTCACCCTTGCAAAACCCCCTTTCAGAGTTCAAGAAGATGAAGTTCACCAAGGTTTCGTAGATGGCGATTTGAGTTGGTTTTTGAGGTCTTAGTCTTTTGCTCAGGCCCGCCTGTGCGGTGTTTTGCTTGTAAGTTATTCGGGCCTTGCTGCGCCCTCTTTTGTAAAAACCTTGACCGTTAGGCCCTATATTAAATAAAAATGTTTGGAGTTAACTCTTTGCTAGGCAATAATATGCTTGGTTCCCGACAGCTAATCATCCTGGGTAGCTGTCGAGGCGTACGGTTATGCCCCTAAAAAGACGGGCCGTCACACATATAGACCAAAAAGATATTAAAAATTATTAAATTATCTTTAATTATTATCACTAAGCACTATATTTAATGAATGTATATAGAAAATATAAAGTAAAGATGGATATTTATTAGGATGTGTAAAAGGAACACCATACTAATTTTATATTGAAACATGAAATGCATTTTATATTTATAAATAAAATCATTCAAAAAATATATCTTATAAATTTGGACGTACGAAGTATATATGTCCATTTAGTGCACATAGGGTTGTCATTGAGCGCAACTCTTTACTCCAGTGGTTGCCAACATGCATGTATTTGGCATTTTTTTTGGTGAATCATGCTTATATGCAAATTGAAATAGTTGTAGAGGGAACCTATGCGCATAAAATCCACATACTATTATGCCATACAAATGTCGTGAACCTACTGCCACATTTGAGTAAGATGCTCCTCTGTTCAAATTTACAAGGCATATGTATCAAAAAAACGATTGAAAATGCCACTAAGTACTATATTAAATACATGCATTTAAACAATTTAAAGTAAAGATAGATGTTTATTATGGATATAAATGGAACATCACACTAATTTTACGTTGGAATGTGAAATATGCTTTATATTTATGAATAAGATCACTAAAAATATGGATTATAAACTTGAACAGAGGGAGTAACACTATCATCGATGATCACAACATCCCCTGCAATTAACGATCCACAATGCTAAAAGTTGGGTTTCATGGATTTGTGCACATGGTTTTTGTCGGGGATTGAACTATTTGCCATAAAGACCATCTTGCCCCGGCAATCCAAAAGCCACCGACCATACAATACCCTTGGGGGATGCCCGAGGGGAGTGCCCGAGCAACTCAATGCTCGGGCTACGAGCATACGCCTCCACCTGCTGAAGACCGATTGCTCGCCTGCGAGCACGCTGGTCAGGCACGAGCTACCATGCTCGGGTGGATGGTCGAGGGGCTCGGTCAAACCACCAGGAAGGAAAGTGGCAACCAGTCCGCCGTGGATCGGGCGTGGAAGGTATGGATGCATGGCGTAATTACAGGAGGTAGTTACCATGTGAGCGACTTAGGACCTTGTATTTAAACCCTCCTGACCTCTATAAAAGGGAGGGGACAAAAAAGTGTACACAACTTGACACACCTCAAACCATATACACTGGAGTAGGGTTATTATCTCCAGAGCGAGAGGCCCGAACCAGGATAAAACACCGTGTATCTCCCTCATCTGAGCATTGCTCGGACGCAACCACCCTTCCGCTCGAAGGGGCCCCTATTGATCCCTCATTCAACAAGTAAGCTCGGCGGGAGCCCGTTCTCCAATCGTCGGCAGTTTTGTTTTCGCTAATCAGTAACCATTAACAAGTTTGACCAAAACGTTTCTCAACAAGCAAAAGAAAAGCAATCCGATTAAAAAGCTGAGAAATATATAGCCATGTTTGTTTCGATTTATATTTTTTTGGCTTATAGCTTAAAATTAGCCTTTTGGTTTAATGAGCTTATAAGCGGTCTATTGTTAAGCCAAGATAGACTGTTTGGTATACTGGTTTTTTATAGGTTGGATGGTTTAGCTTATTGTTGAAAAGTCTGAAATACCCTTTAGGGTTTTGAGGATGGTGTGTTTTTCTACGGTTTTAAGCACTTAATTTTCGTGCTCGTATTTGTGTGTATCTGTCATCACTGTTATTCTGAATTCCTGACCAAAGCATAAACCATATTGAACCAAGTATAAATTATAGGTTTACCAGTATAAATTAATAACCCTACATTATAGAGAACAACTATCGGTGAATTTAGAGAATATTTCAAATTTTCGGGGTCAAATTTAGAATGTATAAAGTATTTTCCATTTGTTTCATTTGTCAACTTTGCAACTTACAATTTTTCAATACAGATTTTAGAGAACAAGAATTGGAGGTTGTAGGTGTTTAATAGTGATGCACTACAGCAAGTCTGCAACTTCTCTTGCTTGTATATGCCTGCATCAACTGTACTTATGAAGAACTTGAAGAATTTTCATGTAGGGTTCTTTCTGATAATGATCAATGGGCAATGTGGCCCTGTGTAAACAAACTTCTAGTAGCAATTGAAAGCGACCAAATTTCCATGTTTTGATTCCATCTTTTCTAACTATGATTGAGATTGTAAACCCATGCGAATCAAATCCAAATTTTTGTAGTCGGTGCTGCTATAGTATTTGTCGGTGTTTCGTGCACCGGCAATACGAATTTATGGTCGGATGGGGTCGCGCGCTCCCTCTCCCCGAATGGTCGACTCAAGGAGTCAAAAGATGTATACTGGTTCGGGCCGAATGTCCCTACTCCAGTTCGTGCGGTGTGAATGTATTGATCTTTGGGAGACGGACAAGGGGTGTACAGGCGAGGCGGACGGTCGGCTGTCCGATCCCCTTGAGGTTTTCGCTAGGGAGTCGAGGCTACCTAGGAGACTGTTTTCTCTTTTCTCCGCGCCTCCTTCGGCCCCGCCTCTCCTTATATAGACGGAGGAGGCAGTTACACGGGAGTTGGGAAGACTACGAGGAGAGGGGTCTCAGACGCCTTGAGGTTTGGCTTCGTCTTGTCCTGGCCAACCCTCGCCCGTCCCGAGGTAGGGTTGGTGGCTCTGTGGCGCATGCCTTGCGTAGTCCGTCGTGGTGGCGTGTTGCGTGGTGCTCTTGTCGGCCTCGGTGGCTTTAATGGCGCTTGACTTTGCTTTGGCCTCGAGTGGGCGTACTCCTCTGCGGTGTGCCAGCGACGGGGCGGGGCTTGACTTCTTCGGTGGCTCTTCCGACACCCTTGGGAAGGAGCCGCCACCTGGTACGGATGTCGAGGACGCCGCGACAAGGCGGCCGCTCGACATCGGGCGCTGGCCCCGCTGGCTCAGGCGCAGTGGAGCTTGAGCTTCAATATTAGGCGGCCGGCGCGATGCCGACCGCCGGAATCCGAGTCCGCCGACCGTGGTCGGCCCCCGCCTGTCGGGGCTCGTTCCTCGCGCCCAAGTACCTTTCGGTGGTGCCGAGCCTCCGCTGCGTGATAGGTCAGCCCGCTCGTGCTTCCGGCTGATGGGGTACCCATGGTATGGGTACTCGCCAAGAGTTCTCGAGCCCCCGAGCGGGTCAGGGAGCCGGTCGGGGGTTTAACCTGGCGGCGGTAACCGTCGACCCGGAGGTCGGTGATGCTAGGTCGTCGTGGCTGCCTGGGAGCCGTGCCAGCCTAGAAAAGAGCCCGGGTGCGCGCGAGCGCACCCGGTGGGTGTAGCCCCCGAGCCCCCGAGCGGGTCAGGGAGCCGGTCGGGGGTTACCTTGCCGAAAGCGGCCGGACTCGAGGTCGGCGACGCTTTGGTCGGGCCGCTTGTCGGTCATGCCCGCCAAAGAGCCCGGTGCAAGAAGCGCACCGGTGGTGTAGCCCCCGAGCCCCCGAGTGGGTAGGAGTGTCTGTCGTGGGTTTAGCCCGGCCATGCAGTCGTCGACCGAGGTCGGTGGCGTTTAGGTTGGCGCGATCGCTTGGGAGTCGCGCCACTGAAAGAGCCCGGTGCAAGGCGAGCGCACCTGGGTGTAGTTCTGAGCCCCGAGCGGTCGCTGAGCCGGCCGGGTTTACCCGGCCGAAAAGTGGCCGCGGACCCGAGGTCGGCGACGCTTTGGTCGGGTCGCCGCTTGTCGGTCGTGTTCGCCAAAGAGCCCGGCAAGGCGAGCGCACCGGTGGTGTAGTTCGAGCCCCGAGCGGCCTGGGGAGCCGGCCGGTTTATCGGCCGGACTGACAGCCACTGCACGTGGGTCCTCAAGTCGTGAGCGACGCTGCGTTACCTTCGTCGGTTTGAACGCCGTGCTCGTGCGAAGCTACTATCGGGTAATCCGAGTGGAACCTTGGCGATCCCCTTGAGGGGTTCGTTTCCAAGCCGACGTAGCTCGGCATGGGCGTCCGACTACCGGGGCGTTCCATAAAAACCTTTCCTTACTCGATCCGTGTCGATCGCCGGTCGTCCGCCGACCCGAGCGCGGCCGCCGCTACTCATCGATGAGTTCCGCGGAGAGTGTGAGGTATGGTCTCGACGCGAAGTCACAGTTGATTGGGTCGCCCGCCGACCCAACCGAGGCTCTCGGGGCTCACCGCGACTCGCCGCTTTTTTACGTCTCGGGCGGCTTGCTCCACTGGCCGGATTCGGCCTTCAGAACTCCACAAAGACGGTGCCGGCCTCGGTGCGAGCCTATAGGCGCTTGCTCTCCCGAGGCCGGGGCGCCCATGGGCCGCTTGCATACCTTTCCCGGCTGGGCGCCGCCCATCGTGAATCGGCGAGGTTCGCGATGTCAGGCGGCGCGCGGCGCGAGGCGGCCATCCTGTCGGAGCAGTTAATGCGCAATGGGATTTAAATGGACTGCGGCACGTTACCGGGGAAACGGGCGATGCGGCAGGCGGACGGTTTGCGACCGCGTTGATTTGCGTGAGGAGGCGTCGATTTCGGCGCGAGGCGCTGGCTCGTTTCGCCGGGCGCCTATAAAGGAAGGAGTGGGTGGCGTGGTAGGCGCCAAGCCCTCTGTTCGCGCGCTCTGCAAAAAAGAAAAGGGAAGAAAGAAAACGAGGGAAGAAGAGGAGCTTCGCTTCGCCGTCGCTGCTCCTCGCTTCCTCCGCATTTGGAGATGTCGCTGACCCGCACTCGCCGCGCGGGTCGCTATCTCGGCCTGGAGAGGAAGGAGTTCCTTCCTCCGCGGCCCGAGTCCGGCCGGGCGAAGTTCACGGCCGACCGAGGTCCCCGAACTTGAGGATGGCGAGATAGTCTCGCCGGGCGTTCTTCTACGAACGGGGCTTGACTTCCGCTCCACCCGCTCGTCCGGGGTTGCTGCACTATTACGGGGAGAAGTTCACCACCTGAACCCGAATGGAGTCCTCCATATTGGCGGTCTTCATGACGCTGTGGTGAGGCCTTCGGGATTGAACCCCATTTTGGGCTCTGGCGCCACTTCTTCTTCGCGAGAGGCCGCCACCGGACACCGCCGCCTCCTGGGGCTCGATGATCCAATCGCTGCAACCACCGCAAATCGTTCTCACGCCGATTTGAGGCTGCCGACGCCTAACCGGGGTGGCATAGCGAGTGGTTCTACGTCCGGAACCTCGACAACGGTTCTCCTTCAGTGGGAATTTACCAACGCCGCATCCCTCGTTGGGGCTAGGGTCCCGACACGGCGACCGGAAGAAGGTGGACGCGATCCTTGAAAAGCTCGCGGACCTGAAGCGGCGGGCCTCGACAGGCAAGGTGGTCCTCAAGACGTTCATGGAGAGGCGCATCCAACCCCTCAAGGGCCTGCTACGCCCCATGTTTGAGTACATTGGGCCGACCGACTCGCAAGGTCGTCTGAGCGGAGCTCCTCTCCGCCGGAGATCTCGCGGCGTGTCCGCAGCCTCCATCGCGGAGACACCGAACCAGCGGCGAGGCGCTCGCGCCGTTTTCGGCGTAATCCGCAGTAACCTGGCACGCCTCGACGGCCTCGCTCGCTTTTGCTTTGCTCCGCTTCCTTCGCCTCCTTACCCGAGCCGCAGCCCGCAGGGGCTCGGTGGATCGATCTCCCGCCCCTTGCTGCCGGGGAAAAGGAGTTGAGGGCGCCGCGCGCCGAAAAGGAGAAGCAGACGCCGCCGGGCCTAGCGAAAAAAGAGGCCGCCAAGACGCAGAGGAGGAAAGAGCGCGCGGACCGAGCCGCGCGTGGCGAGGTCTCGGAGGAGACCTCGGAAGAGACCTCGAGTGAGGGTGACGAGGAGTCGTTGCCGAGCGAGGGAGAGGAAGTCGCCGGAGGCGATTCTGGCGGCGCGACGCTGGTCCTGGGCCAGCGGGTCGGCGATCGCGGCTCCTCAAGAGACCGCGGGCGCAGGGTTTATCTCGCGGAAGCGGGTCCCTGTCGCCTCCTCGCGGTCCGGCAAAGAGGGCACGTCAGTGCCGGTTGTTCGCTTCCTCCCGTAAGTGACTTGGCGCAATTCCTCCGGTGCCGACTTCTTCGCAATTCCTCGACCGATTTGCAGGGGCCTCACTGGGCTGAGGGCGCCGAGCCCTACTGGCGGTGAGGAACCGCCTCCCGGCCCCGTCATGGGCATGCGGTGGTTGTCGGGAGCGGGATCGTTCGGATGCGCCTCCTCGCGTAGGGCTCCGTCGGCGAGGGGACGCCGCCAGAGGGGACGATCCGCCGCCGCCGGATGCGATCGGCTGGGCGTAAGTTCGGTCGGGCGTGCTTTCCGCCTGCGTTGCCGACCGCTGAGGCCGGCGGAGTTCGCTGCCCCGCTCTGCCGCCGATCGTGGAGGTCGCCGCGAGCCTGCCGGGAAGCATCGGATTCGCGGCATTTGCAACGCCGGCGGACGAGATCTACCACCTCGCCGCCGGCCGCCGCCGCCTTCGGCCGTCCGAGTGTCGCCGATGGGCGACAAACCGACCGCCACAGCGCCTGGTCGGGCGGAAATCAAGTCGGCGGCCGCCGATCGCTGGCTGATTTGGCCCTACCGACTGCCGGGGTCCCGCTCGTTTCCGACGACGACGCAGAACGCGCGGATTGGGACGCTCTGGAGGAGGAGATGGGAAGGATCCACGCCGACCTTACCCTTGTTGTTGACGCCGCGTCCAAGGCGAGGAAGTCCATTGCTCAGGAGTCCCGCTCGGCCAGACTGGTAAGTTTGACGGGGATTTCTCTTGTGCATCTTCTTGACCGGGAAATGGAGACTGACCGGGCGGGTACTTGCAGCGCTTGACATCCCGAGCGGTGGACAAGTCAATGTTCCTCCGGCACTTGCACAGCCGGGGGAGTGCCGTAGGGAAAGAGCTGCTCGACGCTCGGAGGGCGCTTGCCGCTGAGCAAGGAAGGGCTGCCTCGGCGGGTCAGCGGCTGGGGGAGGTCGCCGAAGCCTTGCGGGAGGCTCAGCGACGTGCGGAGTCGTTGGCCACCGAGGGAGAGAGGGCCAGGTCGTCCCTGGCGGATGCCGGTTACCAAGACTTCGGCAGACAAGGCGGCAAAGATCCGCCCGGCGTGAGGCCGCCTCTATCGGGAGGAATGCGAGTCGGTCCGCAGGAGGCCGACCAGCCTGCCGAAGGGATCTCGCCGGGGAGCTCGTGATGATGAAGGAGCTTGCCGATCGTGCTACGGCCGACCGGAAGCGCGTGCCAAGGTCGAGGAGGAACTTCGCGCTAAGGAGGCTTCCGTGGCGGTGAGTAGTTCGTTCTCTTCCGAGTCACCACGGCGAGCGCCCCTCGACAAGTTGTTTTCGCCCCTGGCAGATCTGCGAAAGCCTTACCGACGCTACCGGAGTCGCGAAGGCGGCGGTGGAGGCACAAGACGCGCGGTCGAAGTCACGCGACTCGGCCCTTTTGAACAAACGGCCGGGCGGAGAGGGATGCGGCCGATACGACGCCCACCGACGGCCCTCCACGTGGGCGCCCAGGCCGCTGCGGCCGGGTTCGGGCTTACTCGGCCCAGCGCCATCCCCGCCATGCTTGGGTGGATCTCGAGCGCTGCCGAGGCGTTTGCGGGAAGCGGCGGTGCTTGGCGCTTCCTCGGCCTGGTCAACACCGCCTCTTATTACGACGGGCCGACCTTGAGGCGGTCGGGAGCGGCGTCGCTGGCCGACCGGCGACGAAGAGGTCGACGCTTCATGGCCCGGTCGATCCGCGCGCCCAAGAGATTGCCGGCCGAATCTCGCCGAAAATTCTCCGTCGGAAGGGGAGGAAGATTAGTTTTCCTTCGTTTGCTTTTTGGCAATGTATGTAATGAACAAGACTGCCCTAGTTGAGCTCAAACGCCGGGCTGTTTTAAGTTACTCTGCCGTCTACCCCGTGTTTCTTTTATGAATTTGGGCAATTTTTCAACCGTAGCTACGGGGCCACAGGGTGCCCCGAGAGCGTAGGCGTTGCACCAGGTTCATGCGAAGAGGACACGGGCAGGGCAAGTCGCCTCGAGCGATTGCTTGATGGAGGAGGTGTCGGGTCGGACCACCTCCTTCGCGGCTTGGCGGGTTGAAATCTAACCTAAGTGGGGTGCTCGACCGCTCATAGTGTTTCTTGCTCTGAGGGCTTGTTTCTCCGCAGAGTGCCACTGCCGAAGCCGTGGCGCGGGCGTAGGCCGAGCGCTTTGAGCCGAGGAAGTAGCCGCGAGGTAGATAGCTCGGTCGGTCGGAGTGCGGCTTAGGTTAGCGACCAGCGCTTTTAAATGATGGTCGGGTTGGGCCCTGGGCGTAAGTTGTAGCATTCGCCGATCTATATCGAAGGCTCCGTCCGACCACCGCTCGGCCCTTCGCCAGGTAGCCTCCTTTTGCGCAAAGTGCTACTTGAGCGTAGCGCGGGGCGTGGGCCGTAGCATTTTGGTTTTGAGGAGGTTACTTAAGAGGGGAGCTCGGTCGGAGTGGTAACCGGTTATCGATTTAGGTCGCCGACCCCTGAGGTCACGCAGCCCCCGAGTGGTGCGTGGGGACTGAGGGTGCAGTCGCCATGCGCCGCTTGAGCTCGTGGCGATTCTTTCGAAAAGGAACTTTATGCTTTCGGGGATAAGGGTGGATTAACTCGCCTTGAGGACCGCGCCGATTTCGAGCCGACGCTGGCGTTGCCTTCAAGGCCACAGGCGTGACCCCAAGGCGCTTTCGTTCTTCGCTTCGTGACCGCTGGCGACTAGGGGCGCTTGCCTTCAAGGCCGCTGGTTATAAAAGGAGAGGCGCCAAGGTGCTCGTTATTTCGCCAAGGTCGCCGCCAAACGGTTGCTTTCGGCGCTATGGCGGACCGCTACACACAACTTCGAGAGGAGGTGGGCGACATTTAACAAGCCTGGCTACGGTGGTGGCGGAGGTCGAGGCCGGTTGCGTGGGGATGCGCGGCGAGTCGGCATCCTTGTCGCGAGCATTCCCCATTGTGGAGGTGAGGGCGCGCCGATCCGGGCGGTGGATCGAGCGACGCCACGCCGTCGGCTTGGCTATCGGGCGCACACCAGGAGGAGTATCGTGCCTTTGCCGAGTAAAGGGACCTTGGCGAGTGGTTCCTTTTGGGTCGGGCAGGTGTTCCTCCCGTGAATGAATAAAGTGTTGCTTCGCTTCCGCTTTCTTCCTTCTTCTTTGAGGACTTTTGCGCTTTATGATTCGCCCATATTCGTAGTCTTTGGGATCGCAGCGGATCCAGCGTAGGTTGGAGGTGGAATTTCTTGCGTTTTTGCCGCCGAGATGACCCTTCCAACCGTAGGTTGGTTGTCCTTGTGTCGGCCGGTTTTTGCAATGCAGAGTATCGCCGGGACCTTCGCTGGGCGAGGTCGCGATTTGCGGCAGGCAAAAGATGGAAGAAAGAGGGAAAGCACTTGGTTGTTCGAGAGTTGCGGCTTCGCTTTGCTCAAGTGTTTTTAGCGTGGTACAAAAGAAGAGAGAGACCGACTATGGATAGAACCTTCTCGGCTTCTCTATGTTCCAGCGCTTGTCACGAGATTCCCTTCTGTCCTTGAGGCGGAAAGTGCGGTCGGAGGACCTCCGCGACGGTGAAAGGGCCCTCCCAGGGCGGGGAGATCTTGTGCCTGCCCTTCGCGGACTGGACTTGGCGCAGCACTAAGTCGCGACTTAACGAGCTGGCCATGACCCGCTTGGCCGTGGTAGCGACGAACGCTCGCCGATATTTTGCCGATCAGAAGATCGCGGCGCCTCGAGCTTCGTCGAGTCGGTCGAGGTCATCTTCTTGTTCCTCGATTGCCCGCGGCTTGTTGTAGTTCTCGCACCCTTGGTGCGCCAGACTAAGGTCGGTCGGGAGGACAGCCTCCGCCCGAACACCAAGAAAAAGGAGTGAACCCGGCCGACGGGTCGGCGTGGTTCGCAGACTCCAAAGCACGGCGGTAGCTCGGCGTTCATCGTCCCGCCGAATTTCTTCATCGGTGAAGATTCGCGGCTTGAGTCCTTGGAGGATCATGCCGCTGGCTCGCCGGCTGTCCGTTGGCTCGGGGGTGTGCCACTGCCGCCCAGTCGACTCGGATGTTGAAGTTGTCGCAGAACTCGAGGAACTCCTTTCCCGTGAACTGCGTCCCGTTGTCGGTGATGATGGAGTTGGGCACCCCGAACCGGTAGACAATGTCGCGGAAGAAACTTGCCGCCTGCGCCGATGTGATCTTTGCCAATGGCTTTGCTTCAATCCACTTTGTGAACTTGTCTACGGCGACAAGCAAGTGAGTGAAGCCCCCGGGCGCCTTTCTGAAGGGTCCGACTGTGTCGAGCCCCAAACCGCGAAGGGCCATGTGATGGGGATCGCCTGCAGGGCTTGGCGCAGAAGATGCGTCTGCTGGCGAAGAATTGGCATCCTTCGCAGTGCGGACAACTGGGTCGACCGCTACGGCGGTCGGCCAAGAGAAACCTTGCTCAAGGCTTTTCCTACCAGGGATCGCGGCGCGCATGGTGCCCGTGACACCGTCGTGGATGTCCTGCAGAAGGTGCTTCCTTGGTCGGTCGAACGCACTTCGAAGGATTCCTGACGGGCTCCTCTTGTAGAGGGCGCCGATCAGGATTTAATGACTTAGCCCGCCGAGCGAGGCGCCGAGCCTCGGTGGTATCGGCGGGGAGCGACCCGTTTGTCAATCGATCGACAAACGGTCGCCTCCAGTCGGTTTCGATGCTCAGGACGCCCAAGTCCGACCCAGGCGGGTGGGCATCTGACCGAAGATCAGTGGGGCCGCCCGCCTTTGGGGGGTCGGCGGCGCCCTCAGCACTCGGATCCAACCGGATTGATGGGTCGAGGCTCGGAGACGAAGATTCCAGGGGGAACCGGCCCCTTTCCGGAGGCGAGGTTGGCGAGGGAGTCGGCTTCACCGTTATAGCGTCGGTAGCTATGATGGAGCTCGAAACCCTTGAACTTCTCCTCGAGCTTGCGGACCTCCAGGCAGTAGGTGGCCATCCGAGCGTCACGGGGCTCGGTGGCTTTCATCACTTGGTCTACGAACAGATTGTAGTCGCCGCGAACTTTGATCCGTCAGGCGCCTGTGTCGGGCGGCGATCCGGCGCCGCTGACGAGGGCTTCAGATTTCGGCGACATTGTTGGTGGCGTCGAAGAGTAGTCGTATGGCGTCTCGGAGTTTGTTGCCGAGTGGGGAGATGATGACGACCTCGCCGCCCCGTTCTTGGTGTAAGACCCGTCGAAGTACATCGTCCAGTACTCCGGGTCTTCGACCGCCGCAGGGACTTGCGCCTCGGTCCACTCGGCGACAAAGTCCGCCAAGACTTGGGACTTGATCGCCGCCCTGGGGACGTACGATATGTCGAGGCCGTTGAGCTCGAGAGCCCATTTGGCGATCCTTCCCAGAGCGCCGCGGTTGTGGACGACTTCTCCGAGCGGTGAGGAGGTTACCACGGAGATGGGGTGTCGATCAAGTAATGGGCAAGCTTCCTCTTGGTGATGAGCACCGAGCACAAGAACTTCAGATCTGGGGATATCGGACCTTTGTTTCGAGAGCACCTCGACGAAGTAGACCGGCCTTTGTACCTTGAGAACGCGGCCTTCCTCCGCTCGCTCCACAACAAGTGTCAGCGACGACCGAGTCGTGGCGGCGATGTAGAGGAGCAAAGGCTCCTCGCGGCTCCGGCGACCAGGATCGGAGGTGAGGTCGAAAAACCTTTAGTCGACTAAAGGCTTCCCGAGCTTCGCTGGTCCAGAAAATGGTCGGACTTCTTCATCACCTTGTAGAGTGGCATCCTCGTCACGAGGCGGGATACAAAGCGACTTAGTGCCGCGAGGCATCCCATCACCTTTGAACTCCCTTCAGATCGTTGATTGGCCCCATCCTTGCGATAGCGGAGATCTTATCTCGGTTGGCTTCGATGCGCGCCGGAGACGGTGAATCCCAAAGAACTTGCCCTTGGGGACCCCAAGACGCACTTCTCGGGGTTGAGCTTTATGCGAAACCGCCGGAGGTTCGCAAAGTCTCCTCCAGTCGGTGATGAGGTCATCGGCCTTCCTGGTTTTGACAACGATGTCGCCGACGAGGCTTCGATGTTACGGCCAATTTGGTGCGAAAAACATGCTCGCATACATCGCCGTACGTGGCGCTGCGTTTCGCACCAAAAGGCATCGTGGACGTAATAAAGACGAGCCATACGGGTGATGAAGGAGGTCGCGAGCTGATCGGACTCCTTCATCGCACCGTGATAGCCCGAGTAGGCATCCAAAAGGAAAGGGACTCACACCCGGCGGTGGAGTCACGACCGGTCGATGCGAGGCAATGGGAATGGATCTTTCTGACAGGCCTTGTTGAGGCTCGTAGTCAACGACATTCTCCATTGCCCCGACTTTTTCTTTACAAGGACGGATTGGCGAGCCACTCGGGGTGACGCACCTCCCTTACAAAACCGGGCGCCAAAAGTTTGGCGATCTCTTCCCAATGGCCCGCCGCTTCTCTTCGCCGAAACGGGCGCAGCGCCGGGCGATCGGTCCGATCCGGCCGAATGTTCAGGAGTGCTCGGCGACCTCCTTCGGGACTCTGGCATGTCCGAGGGTCTCCAAGCCGAAGACGCCTCGGTTTGCTTGGAGGAAGTCGACGAGCGCCTTCCTATTTGGTGGTGAGGGCGGCCCCGATCCGCACGGTCTTGGCGGGATCCTCGGGATCAACAAATGACCTCCTTCGTGTCCTCCGCGGACTTGAAAGAGCTAGTCCCCGACTTGCCGGAGTCGGGGCGGATCCGGGCCTTCTCTTGAGCCGGGCGAGCTCGGCAGGCGAGGACCGAGGCCGAGGCTACCGCACCGCTTCGCCATAGCTGTAGGCGAGCTGGAAAGATGTGGCCACGGTGATGACTCCTTGCGGCCCTGGCATCTTCACCTTGAGGTAGGTGTAATTGGGGACCGCCATGAACTTCGCGTAGCATGGTCGCCCTGCACGGCGTGGTAGGAGCCGGAAGTCCACAACCTCGAACGTGAGGCTCTCGCGCGAAGTTGTCCGGGTTCCCAAAGGTGACGGGCAGGCCGACCTGCCCGAGGGGTGGGCCTGTTGGCCTGGCACGACGCCGTGGAAAGGCGCCTTGCTCACGGGAGGGCGGAGCGAGGGACCCTCAGGGCATCCAGTGGTCTCAACATACATGATGTTGAGATCGCTGCCGCCGTCCATGAGGACCTTGGTCAGCGCCGTCCCCACGATGGGGTCGACGACGAAGCGGTAGCGCCCCGGTGCGGGATGTGGTCGGGTGGTCGGTCCGGCCGAAGGCGATCGGGCACTCACCACCTCAGTAGGTGGGCACGGCGGGGTAGCCGTGTGGACCTCTCGGTGGGCGAAGCCAGCCGCCGCTTGTCGGCGTAGCACTCCTCCTCCGAAGATCATGAGGCAACCGTCGAGCTGCGGAACTCGTCGGCCGGCTCATCGCTTTTGCCCCGCTGCCGACGCCGGTCGCGCTTTCTTCCCTTACCCCGCGACGCCGTGGGGTTTCCGAGAGAAACCGCCAGACTTCGCAGCCCCGACATTTGTGCTTGACGGGATAGTCGTGGTTCTGCACGGACTATCCATCAACTTCTCGAATCGGTCTGGCGTCTGGCCGAGCCTCGCTGCTTGGCAGGTCGGTCGGCCGCGGCGATTATTCGACCTTCGCGCCTCGCTTCCCCTTCCGCTTCCTTTTGTCGTATGGCCGAGGGGGCGCCGGCCCGAGGTCGGCTGCCTTGTGGGCCGCCTTCCTTTCGAAGATGGCCCCACGGCCTCCTCGCCGAGGCGTGGTTGGTGGCGATGTCGAGGAGCTCCTTGGTGGTCCGGGCTTCGCGCAGCCCCAACTTGTGGACTGCAGCCTCGCGACGTGGTGCCAGATGAACGCCGACGACGCCGGCGTCGCGGATGTCGGGGAGCTCATTGCACCGCTGGGAGAAGCGGCGGATGTAGTCCCTGAGGGTCTCCCTACCGCCGCTTGCAGCTTTTCAGTCCCAGGAGTTGCCAGGGCGTTTGTATGTGCTCCTGGAAATTTCCGGACTAAAAGGTTCGGCCAGTCGCCCACCGCCGATGGTATCTGGCGGCAGTACTCGAGCCATGCTCGAGCCGAGTCCGCAAGATAGATGGGGAGGTACTTGGATAACGAAGGAGTCGTCTGTCGCTCCCCACCGACAGCGAGCCAGAGTCCTCCAACCGCACATCGGGGTTGGTAGCCCCGTGTACTTGGCTATGTTGGTCTGAGCCGGACCGACCGAAGTCGGCGTATGCGGATGGCGGGTGAACGCGCGCGGCCCAGGACCGTCGAATCCTGGTCGGGATGGTTGCGTCGCCCGCTATCGGCGACTTGCGAGGGTGCCGCCGCGTCGGTAGCTCTTCTTCGCGCCTCGAGGGTGGTGCGGAGATCATACTTGTCCCCCAGGCGATGGCGCACCGGGGTGTATGATGCCTGGGGGAGTTCGTGGGGCGGGGCCGTTTTGGCCGGCTCCGCCGCCTGTGAGGGGGAGGGCCCAGCGACCAAGTGGCGCCTGTCACGGAGCTAGAACCTTGGGCGTGGCTTTGAACGACAAAGACGCTTCTACCGCCTCCGGAGGTTCTCGGTAGGTGGCCTTGGCTTCAGTTCGCTGGCTCAGCAGCCTCGAGCAAAGATTGCCGCAGCCGCAATGTTCGTTGGCGTGAGGGAAGAACGGAAGGCCGTTCGCTTCTCACCCAATTGTCGATGCACTGACGCCTGCGCCGGAGGTCGGGTGGTGGCTAGGCCGACGGCGCTCGATTCGCCTGGAGCTTATCGAGCTCGGCCTTTCGGGCTTCTAACTCCTCGCTACGTCAGGCCTGGAGGTCAGCGCGCCAGAGGTGTTGTGCGTCGTCTTCCGCCGGATTCCTCCCGCCGCGCTTCGTCGCGGGGAGGAGGGTCCCGATGGTAACGGGTGGAGGATGGCTCCGCCGCACTGGCCATATTGCACTTCAGCGGTGTAGGCCCTTCGAGGGGCACACTCTTTGCTCGAGCTAGAGCCGTGGGTGGAGGAATCCGTCTGCCAGGTCGTGGAGGGAAGCTTGCCACAGAATCGGCCATGGCCACGAAGTTGTGAGCTCGTGGAGGGTGGTTCCACCGCCGCCGCAAAGGCGTAAGGCGGTGTCGCCAGAGCAATGCCGCGGCCGTCGGCCCGTCTGCGGCCCATGCGGGGTCCTCGAGGCCGAGGTTGCCGAGGACGCCGCAATCGCATCCAGTCATGGAGGGCGCCCGGCCCCGACGGCAATGGACGAGGACAAGCTCCTCGGCCGTAGTGACGATGAAATCGAGGGCGCCAAGCGGATCCGGCCTCGACATCGGGCGAATCGTAGTGGGAGGAAGCCATCGTGGAGGAGAATGGGAACCGAAGATGAGGATGTCGGTGAAGACGCCGCGAGATCCCCTACCTAGCGCGCCAATCGCCGGTGTTTCGTGCACCTGCAATACGAATTTATGGTCGGATGGGGTCGCGCGCTCCTCTCCTCGAATGGTCGACTCAAGGAGTCGAAGATGTATCTTGGTTCGGGCCGAATGTCCCTACTCCATTCGTGCGGTGTGAATGTATTGATCTTTGGGAGACGGACAAGGGGTGTGCAGCGAGGCGACGGCCTGTCCGATCCCCTTGAGGTTTTCGCTTAGGGAGTCGAGGCTACCTAGAGACTGCTTTCTCTTTTCTCCGCGCCTCCTTCTCGGCCCTCGCCTCCTTATATAGACGAGGAGGCAGGTTACACGGAGTTGGGAAGACTACGAGGAGAGGGGTTTGCACGCCTTGAGGTTTGGCTTCGTCTTGTCCGGCCAACCCCGCCTGGCCCCGAGGTAGGGTTGGTGGCCTGCAGCGTCTGATCTTGCGTAGTGCTATCAGTGGTGGCGTGTTGCGTGGTGCTCTTGTCACCTCGGTGGCTTTAATGGCGCTTGACTTTGCTTTGGCCTCGGAGTGGGCGTACTCCTCATGCAGTGTGCCAGCGACGGACGGGCTTGACTTCTTCGGTGGCTCTTCCGACACCCTTGGGAAGGAGCCGCCTACCCTGGTACGGATGTCGTGGGACGCCGCACAAGGCACCGCCGACATCAAGCGCAGGCCCTCGCTGCTCGTGGCGCAGTGGAGCTTGAGCTTCAATATTAGGCGGCGGCGATGCCGACCGCCTCGAATCGAGTCCGCCGACCGTCCGTGGTCGGCCCCGCATGTCGGCTCGTTCCTCGCGCCCAAGTACCTTTCGGTGGTGCCGGGCCTCCGCCGTGATAGGTCAGCCCGTTCGTGCTTCCGGGCTGATGGGGGTACCCATGGTATGGGTACTCATCAGTATTCTTAACAGTGCTTTGGGATCATCTAATGCCCATTTTAACCATCCTTAATTAACCAATTCTATCTTAAGGCCCTGTGTTCATCCTGGAGCACCTCTTGAAAGAGAAGACAAGTCACCTCCTCGTAACCGCGCCAGATCCGGCAACCTCCTGCCGCACCAGATCCTGCTGCGTCCGCCGCTCCACACTTGGGTCCGGCCGCCTCCCACCACTCCATGCTCAGGTCCGACCGCCTCCTGCCGCTTCTTGCTGTCTCCCGCCGCTCCAGGCTCGTGTTCAACTGTTCCATCCGCGCCATGCCGGATCCATCTGCCTCTTGCCGCAAGCCCGTATCCCACTGGGGAAGGCAGAGGAGGGAGCGAAGCAGAGGGAAGGCGGAAGAGGGATGAGGCCAGGGATGGTTTCGGAGGAGGGAGCCATGTCGCAGGGTGAGAGGGAGGAGGAGGAGAAATGAGGAGACGGGAAGGGATTTTGGAGTTTATATGAGATGGCATTTGGTGGGTGAATATTTTAGAATTTCAATGGTAAATTCTTTTTTTTTCAATCTGTAAAAGTAAAAAAAAAGCCTCTCCTGATTGGCTTTTGGCTTTTACATAGAGGTTTCAGGCTTATTTTTTTGTCCGACTGAAAAGCCTTCTGTTTGTTTTGATTTTGGCTTTCAAGTAGGTGAAAAAGCCTAAACAAACAGAACGTATGAGTCGGTCCAGACCCGTTTAGAATACATGAACTCCACATAATATATGTAAAAATAAAAAGATTTTTCCCCTTTGCCGCTTAACTCTTTTACATGTAAGAGCATCTCCAAGAGAGAGTCCTAAAAATGAGCCTTAAACTTTAATTTAGGATCTCAACTAATTAGATTTATGGCTCCAACGAAATATTCACTCTAGCAATTAGGCCCTAAAACCCAACAAAGATATGGCTTAATCACAGAGTTGCTAAGAGCATCTCCAAGAGGGGCCCTAAATATGGCCATAACTTGAATTATAGGGCTTTTAGAGGAAAAGATCAACTCCAGCAAGGATCCTAAATTGTTAAAATTTATCAAATTGTTTTAGGGCTCATGGGAGAGTAGCTATATTTAGCAACTTTGTGATTGAGCCCTATCTTCATTGAGTTTTAGGGCCTAATTGCTGGAGTGAATATTTCATTGGAGCCCTAAATCTAATTAGTTGGGGTCCTAAATTAAAATTTAAGGCTCATTTTTAGGGCCCTCTCTTGGAGATGCTCTAAATATAGCTACTCTCCTAGGGCCCTAAAATAATTTGCTAAATTTTAACAATTTAGGATCATTGCTGGAGTTAATCTTTCTTCCAAAAGCCCTATAATTCAAATTAAAGTCGTATTTAATTTCCCCTCTTGGAGATGCTCTAAGGTGCAAGATGAAATTTTTTTAGTTAAATCATCCGATTATACAGGAAGTGAAAACATAGTGATGTCACAATGATGTGCTGGCAATGTTGGCACAAACAACAGTACTATTCTCGTATATTATATCCTAATACACGCCGTAATTAGGACATGAACAACAGTCCATCTCTCAATATTATCCTAAGAATTTCAACTCATACAGAGATAATAGTTTATGGCTTGTATAGAAGACATCATATTTTCTTTTCTTACATCCTAGCTCTTTTTCATAGGATTTTATTGATATGGTATAGCTAAAAGACTAAGGTGAATGTGATTAGAGCAAATACTATAGCAAAGTTCACTACAGGTTAATAGTAAGCTAAAAGCTAGTTTTTATAGTAATTGTCTCCAAAGGTTGTCTCAAGATATCGTGCAATAACCATCTCTTCTCTCTTGTACATAAATAATCTACATATATTTTCGTGCAAAGCTGATTAGTAAGTGCAAGCTCTTTTCTTTTTTCTTTTTCTCATTCTTTATATAGAATAAAACTGATGTGTAAGCTGTGATAGCTTTATTGTACTCACGGAGTAGCCGATCACAATAAAATCCGCATGACCATAGCATGTCGGCCCATACAGGATTCCATATATCACTAGGTACTCATTGTACTCTACCAGTACAGTACTCCCGAATTAAGAAGAGTCAACACCAGCGCACAGCGCCACATGGCCATTAAAGCAAAGATAATCCCATACGACGGCCTTTACGTGGGGCCCGCCGTTCAGCCAGCCAGAAAAAACAGCATCCCGGCGATAGATACGCACGCAGCAGAATGAGCCTAACCAGATATTTCCAGATCTAAATCTCCCGGGATTTTAGCTAATGATGATCCAACCGTCCAGTATGGTATCGATGCGCTCCCCTGCCCACTCCCCCCGCTAATTGGAAATAAATTCAGTGGAGACGGGGTGCAAACTTCTCCTTGTACATACCCGACGCCGATTGATGTTACGTGAATAATTCTGCAATCTAGCCCACGTCATTAAGTGAGGATTTTAAACTCACCTCTTCTAATTTCAATGCAATTCTGAGCATTAAATGACAACTTAATGACGTGCGTTGGATTGCAGAATTATTTATGTGGCATCAATTGGGGTATACACAATAAGGAGTTTGCACTTGATCTTCACATAATTTATTTCCCCGCTAATTTTAACACTTGAGGCTTGACCCGCTCCTCGTCCTCCAATCCAATAGTATAAGGAAGGGCGCACCGTTTCCGTTAACCCGACGCACGCACGGAGCAAAACCGCGAGGACTAGACGCGAATCGGAGGAGCAGCTTGGAATTTGTCCCCCACCACCGCCCGTTCCCCACCGCCGATTCCGAAATTTCGTGCCGCCACCACCGCCGCTGGGGCAGTGGAGACTGGGAGTGGGAGGAGGAGAACCCCACCGCGGAAGTCCAACGGCCGCTCCCGCTCCCGCTGTCCTCGGCTGATCCCCTTTCCCTTTCCCTTTCCGTTTGCTGTTCGCGAGCGCCGCACGCGGAGGTCGGGCGAGCCCTAGAAGATGGCGAACCGGAGCGGCGGAGTGGTGGGGGGAGTGGGGGACCCGAGCAGCCCGAGCGCGCGGGCGGGGGAGGAGGAGGCGGGGGGAGGGAAGGTGAAGCTGCTGTGCAGCTTCGGCGGCCGGATCGCGCCGAGGTCGGGGGACGGGGCGCTGCGGTACGTAGGCGGGCAGATGCGGCTCGTCTCCGTGCCTCGCACCGCGTCGTTCGGCGAGCTCATGCGGAAGGTCGAGGCTGTGGACGAGGGCGCCGCCGGGTGCGGCGGCGGCGGCGGGGTGCTCGTTAAGTACCAGCTCCCTGGGGAGGACCTCGACTCGCTCATATCCGTGTCGTGCCCGGAGGACTACGAGAACATGATGGAGGAGTACGAGAAGCTGGTTACTGCCGCGCCCGACGGCTCCGCCAAGATCCGCGTGTTCCTGTTCCCGGCCTCCGGGAACGAGGCGGCGGTGTCTGGCTCCAGCTCGAACCTCGCCGCCGCCGTGGACGATTCGGGGCAGCGCTACATCGACGCCATCAACTGCGTCTCCGCGGAGGCCGTCGCGGCCATGCGCCGGAAGGAGAGCGTCGCCAGCGCTGGGTCCTCGGCGCACAACTCCGAGGCCTCGGAGTATGGCGGCGTCGTAGAAGGCATGTCGCCGCAGGCTCTACCGCCGCCTTCTGTTCCACCTGAATACCTGTATTCAGGTGGAAACCACTACCATAGTGCCTTTCCGGAGTCGCTGGGATTCAGTGCTGTCACAGCGTCAGCTCCGGTGATGGGCATCCCGACGCAAAATCCCATTTTGGTCAGGACAGAGCCACCACCATCGCAGCCGCATCATGTTGTTTCCTATGCTCCATCGCATCAGCCGCCTCAAGCTGCTGCTTATGCGTCGCATCAACGGCCACAAGTTGCCTCTTATGTGCCGCAACAGCAGCAGCCTCAAGCTGTTTCTTACATGCCGCAGATGCAGCAATCGTATATGGAGGCACAGCAAGTCCAATACATCAATGCGCAGCAATTTGGTGTGCATGGCGTACCCCAATCTGTCAATTTGGTGCCTGTGCAAATGAGCCAGTATGTGCCCAGCATTTCGGTGACAAACTCCATGTCGACCTCTGCTGCTCAAGTCGGTACCTTGAGGCCTGTTTCTGCAGGTACAGAACATATTTTGGAGAACCTTCATTTCACAAGGCCAGTGCAAACTCCAGTCGATCAGAATTACAGGGTGCTGCAGCCACTGTCACAGCTTCCACCTTTGCCTCCTATGCATTTGCAGACAAGTGATGCACAGAGATACGGTATCCAGCAGGCCGTGACAAGCACAATAAACACACCAGTGGTGACCAGCTGCTCAGCTACTGTGCCATCAGTGAGGTATGATGATTGCACGATGTGCCAGAAAGCACTGCCGCATGCCCATTCGGATAATATGATCCAGGAGCAGGGCAATCCTCGCATGGTGAACAACCCTGATGCTGCTCCAATATTTTACAGCCTCCATCAAGAGAATGCAGCCAAACAACAAAGTCCAGGTGCAAGTGTAGGAACACCTGCTAATTACGCAGCAGAACCAAGAACCGAGAGCTCACTAGGGATGGCGCAATTTGAGCCGAGTCTTTCTGCCAGAAAACATATAGTCCAGGCAACACCATCTCCAGATGCAGGTGTGTTAGCTCAACCCACCATGGTTACTCTGCCAGTTTCTAGTATACCTGCTTCAAATGGAGTATTTGTGGGGCATCCTGCGCAGTCTCGTGCTGAAGATCCTTTCAGCTACCAACAGCAGCAACAGCATTCTTATAGTATGCAGCCATCACAAGTCCCAGTGAATGCAGCTGGTGGCAATCCACACGGGATCGATGCTAGTGCATTTAAGAATTCAAATAATCTGGTAGCAGACCCGCTTAGAGAATATGCTCATGATCGTCCTCATGATTATGTCAAAGCTATTGATGCCCGAATGCAAGGAGTTCATTTAGGTCCTATTGCCCCTCCAGAATCTAGTGTGCAAGGGAAGTCAGCTATTCCTCATGGTGCTATTGGTGATGGGAAAAATGAGAAGCCAACTGTGAATATGGATGGCGGTTCCATCTACAAATCTCAAGCTGGAGGGTATCACATGGGCATTACAAATGCCTTTTCTGCTCCAGCTTTGATCCCAGAGGACAATCTTGTGAGACATACTGAACAACTACCTTCCTCTTTTGATGTTGGTGTGCAAAATGTTCACCCCGACACGAGCCAGCAGCCAAATATGTTGCTCAATGTGCCTGTCTCCAACAAACTTGGTGTACCCATCGAACCACCTGTTTCCAGTGAAAGGTTTCTTGTGAAACCTGCTAAATCTGGTGTTCAGGTTCCTGCTGGGCCTCCAGTTCATCCTGGGGAAATGCTGAATCACTTGGTTTCTGCTCCCCCTAATGTCAGTAGTCAATTTCCGTTGCAGGCTACTGCTGGTATTGATCAAGTGGAAGCCACACGGGAACCAGCGTACACAGAATCTCTTTTCTCAAACCAGGATCCTTGGAAAGCAGTGGGAAATGCTTCTTTAGTGCCCCCAAGACCGAGCAAGTTGGCTAAAGAACCTTTTGTTTCTGGAGATCAACATGTGGAGTGCAATGTTCCTGCCATTAAGGATATCTACCCAGAAACTGCTCAAATGAGCAAAGGTTGGTATACTCTCTCATAGTATTTAATTTGGTCTCTAGTACTATATGGATTATTATATCATTTGAAAATCAAAATGGACGTAACATTATTATTCTGTCCTTTTTTTCCTTTTGTCTTCCGAAAGGAGTTGGAGAAGAAAGTATTAAGCGGCAATTACAAGCTGTTGCAGAAGGTGTGGCAGCATCTGCTCTTCAGTCACCTTTGTCTGAAAAACCAACTGTATTCCCTGGGGATCACATAGATTCACATGGAGCTGTAGTTGATCCAAAAATTGAGGTGAATTGCTTTTCTTTCTTCCCTGGTATAAATCTGCTTTAATCAGTCGTAATATTTCTTTTTTGGGTTCAGGATGCGCCCTACAATCAGTCAGACAAAACAAGCCAAGGCATTCAGGTTTTAGATGACATCGATAACCTTCAGGTTGTTAACAATCTAATTGTTGATTTTTATGTACATTTTCCATTTGCAGTTTCAAATACATCATGCTTATTTCCCCCCTTGTTAATTGCAGGTAATAAAGAACAGTGATCTTGAAGAATTGCGTGAACTGGGTTCTGGAACCTTCGGTACTGTTTATCATGGAAAATGGAGAGGTTCCGATGTCGCTATAAAGAGGATCAGTGATCGATGTTTTGCTGGGAAAGCATCTGAGGAACAGCGAATGGTCTGCATTTAACTTACTGCCTTTCTTTTTACCTTCAATTTATCATGCCCTAACTTTTTCTTGTGACTGTAGAAAACTGATTTCTGGAATGAAGCTTGCAAGCTTGCATCATTGCACCATCCAAATGTTGTAGCTTTTTATGGTGTTGTTCTGGATGGCCCAGGTGGATCTGTTGCAACGGTAACTGAGTACATGGCTAATGGCTCGCTTCGACAAGCATTGGAAAGACACGAAAAGTATACTATCTGTTCAGTGCAAAAACACAATGCTTTTCATACGATGACATTTTTAATGTTAGTTTCTTTTGTTAGCAGGATATTTGACCGGCATAGGCGTCTACTAATTGCAATGGATGTTGCATTTGGTATGGAATATTTGCATGGGAAGAATATTGTACACTTTGACTTGAAGAGTGATAATCTGCTCGTCAACCTAAGAGATCCTCAACGCCCTATATGCAAGGTGAGTATCTTCATACCCCTGTTTTCTGCATATCTTTGCAAATGCGGAAAATTAAATCAGGCAGTCCTTAAAAGTGTGTTATGCAAGTGATTATGGTGTCACACAACCATAATGTTTGCACTCCATACATGCACACCACCTTTGAAAATAAAAGTTCACCTTTCTGTGTTAAGCTGTTCCACAATGGAAATTGAGCTGGTATATAGTATGGTTCATGATGATACCATTGCTATAGCTGAGTATTTTTTAAAATGCACAAGGGCTTATTTTTTGTCATCAAGGCTAGTGGCTAAGCAAAGACCGAATCTGTTTCTGCCTATATTAATTAAAGAAGTGCACCCATACATATGTATGGCTGTGCTTATACAGAAAACGCATTGACACGTTTTTCAATAAAGAGAGTGGGTTATGTCCTGCTTGATCGAGAAAACCTGTGGTTGCACTTCTAGAAACAATGTATTGCGGGGGCCTGAGAATCCTCAGGTGACTTGGATGTCCAACTGCGTTATTAGTTCAACCTGTGTCAGAAACAGTTCTACTCCTTGAAGGTCCACATGCAAGATATTTTGAAGTGCCACACAATGGGTCTAATTCTTTAGAGAACTCAAGACTGTTGGTTCCACATTTCCAGTAGCAGAAGGAAATATTGAGCAGCTTTGATTTAATATCTATATCCTAGCTCCTGCTTTGCATGCAGACAGCAGACATGAGGACCTTCGAATTTGTAGTAACCGTCTTTCTTTTGTAGGTTGGTGATTTGGGCTTATCAAAGGTTAAATGCCAGACACTAATATCTGGTGGAGTTCGAGGAACACTTCCTTGGATGGCCCCTGAGCTGTTGAATGGCAGCAGCAACCTTGTTTCTGAAAAGGTTTGCTCCGTTGCATCCCTTGTCCCAATGCAACATTCCCTTTCCCTGAGCCACCTCTGGAAACAGACACAGCCCCCGTTTCCTGAGTTACCTTCGTATGCTTTTCCTGTAGGTCGATGTTTTCTCATTTGGAATTGTGATGTGGGAGCTGCTTACTGGTGAAGAGCCTTATGCTGAATTGCATTATGGCGCCATTATCGGTATGCTTGCAACTTGTACTGTAATTCACGCTGAACTAACCTCACTGGTTGAATCCAATGTCATTCGCGTTCCTGAACTGTTTGCCAACCACAATCAGGCGGGATCGTGAACAACACGCTGCGACCTCTTGTCCCTGAGGCGTGCAATCCTCAGTGGAGGTCATTGATGGAGCAGTGCTGGTCTTCTGAGCCGCCGGAAAGGCCGAGCTTCACGGAGATCGTCAAGAGGCTACGGGCCATGGCAGCTTCCCCTACCAAGGCGCAGCCGCAGCCGCAGAAATAGACGCTCATAGCTCTCCCATCCTTCTGTTCGGCGACCTGTCTCCTCTACAACCCGGGGGCTGTCATGGCTGGCATTGTACATGAATAAGGTAAAGATGAAGTAAGAAAATGGTAATGCTTATAGAGCTGGTGGATCGTGGATGCTTGAAGCTTGATGCCTTCCTGTGGTGCTTTCCAAATTTGTACTGTGAGCATGTACATGAGGTGTTACGGACTTGTGGCAACGCTTGGTGAATCTGTTATACACGGGCACGGCGTCTATCGCGGCCTTGTTTTTCTGGTTTTACCAGTGTTACCGGGACTCAGACACGGGTGCCCGATTTTAACACGGATTTAGGTGTCCGTTTCGGCGAACTCTAGAAAATAGGATTTTGGGATTCCTCTAATATAAATACATTTTATCATAAAAATAATAAGCAATAAAACCAAAATGTGCTAGCAACAACCATCTTTTATGTTCTCATGTGGTCGTGTCCAATTGTCCAAGCTAAAAAGTCCATTTTTGAAACCTGATGTGTGTGTAATATTACCGCTGAGATGGTGGGGTAAAAAAAGAGAGAGGCAATTTTGGCCTGCACTCTGTTTCAAACACGGATGCCTCAAGTTTCATGTAATCTTAAAGCGCTGGTCGGATCATGCATCCAGTCTGGTTCCTTTTTCAGCAGAATAGAGACGAGTCCAACCTCCAAAGCGAGCTTGTGCCGTACCATCAGTCAAGTGGAGCAGCACAAATAAGCTATTGAGTTGCTCTGTAGCGACGTAATCTAGCACTGACAACTGATAGCATAGAATTTCTGATTAGTCTGGCAAAGTGAGAGAGAGACACGTACGGTCCTAACACAAAAGGTCTCGAGCTAGATATGAATGCTATGAAGAACGTCATGGGAGACCTAATTAAACTCCTAGTCACATTAGTAATCCCTGTGGATGCTACCATAAATCTGGATAGAATCCCTGGCCGATGAATGCGACTCTTCATAATGTAGTTGATCCTGAGCAACATAGAGAACTGGATTGCGTCCCAATCAAGACAGTGACATTTATTTAAGATCTAGTGGTAGGTATTTTACTACTACTCCCTTGACTTGTTTGGACTAAGCAAATGAGATCGAGCAGGTCGTGACATCAATCGTGTGTCAACGGCAATACGCATCCTGGGGCCTTGGGTAGTGACAAACAGTGAAAGTTAGGAGGTCTCAAGGAAAGGGTAATCCAGTGGAGCACCTTCGCTCATGCGCTTGCTCTGGTATTTGACTTGCCAACACAACCTTGGGTAGTGACTAACAGTGACATCATGCGCTTACTAAATTTTCGTAGATATTTTGCAAGGAACAGAATGATTCCTTTAACATTCTTCCATATTTCATTAGTTGAGTCTTGGGATGGGGTGGAAATTTTTTATCATCCTTAAAAGATACCAAAATTTACACTAAAATAGTACTAAGAGAAACCAAAAGTGGTAAATTTTAGTACGTCCAGTGGTGATAAAAAGTCTTATAAAATAAACAACATCGGGAAAGTAATTTGAGTATAATCGGAACAGTATTCGCACTGTACTGCATATCTGTCTGTGCATTTTCTTATCTCCGTGTGGAAAGAAACGAAGGCACCAGGAAAGATTATTTGTGGCAAAAGAGATCCGAGTGAGGCAAACATGCACGTTGACGGCCATGTTGGATGAACGCCTTGCCTAACAGCTCCATGCAGGGTTCACCTTATCGAACACGCGATTTTTGGATGAACAGTAAAATTCGATAATCGCAAAAATCGAGTCGAAAATCGGTCGAAAATCGCATGAATTCAAAAATCAGATTTTTTTGAAAAAAAATCAAATATCGTGGAAAATCGACGATTATCGGTGAAAAATCGACAGCCATGTTTAACTTTTTTGTGCGGTCGATTTTTGTAGCGATTTTCGACGATAATCGCGATATTTGCGTCATATAATTTTTTTTGAATTTTTGAATTTTTTTGATTTACCGATCGGCAAATGATTTCGGCCGCCGTCGATAACGCGATTATCGGCGATAATCGAACGATTATAGTCGATAAATGGAACCCTGGCTCCATGGCGACGTTGAATTCCATTGCTAAATGCATTATTGGAGGACTCTCTCTCTCTCTCTCTCGTTTATTAATATTATTTTATTTTATATTACCTCATCCTCATTAGTTTGTTTTTTTAGAAACAACGCATACATAGTCGAGAAAGTAAAAAAAAATTCTTATGATTGGCGTCATCTCTATCTGTATAAACAATGGTCATATGACAATTTGTCTATTATATATATTATTAAACAAAGGGAAAAACCCATCATATTCAGCCTCAAGAGTTACAAATTACTACATTAATCATTGTAAAAAAGAGAAACACATACTCTATTAATTATGGTGGGTCCAAATTATAACAATATAGAGATTTTATCTAAAGCAACGGTGTTGAATCCATCTAAAGCTTTGTTTAAAATGTCTCACATATGGAATCCGACCAGAAGATTGAGATTTAGGGCCTGCTTGGCAACTTAGGAAACTTTTACAACCGAATTAAAAGCCATTTGTAATTCTATGTGTATTAGAAATCCCTTCAATCACCTCGCATCTATCTTCTCATGTAATTTGCTGTTTGAAAACATCACTGCCTCATGTTATACAAACTTGCTACTGGAGAATAAAAGCAAAAAATGAGCTCCAAATCAAATTTGAATACGAAAAAAGAATCAACCCAAGCCGCAACCATGAGGGGAGCCAAATCCGAGCTTTCCGGCACCGGATCCAAGCTCGGTAGTGAAGAAAAAGGTGGGGTGGAGGCGCCGGCAGTGGAGGAGAATGCGGGGGAGGTGCCGGAGTTGGGGCGGGATTTGTGCCACCTCCTCTCGCTGGTAGCCGTGCAAATCAAGGTATTAACAAACTATGGGTCCAAGTTCTACGAGTATAAAAGCTTCGAGAATACCAGGCCGATGAGAACCGTGCCCACGGTTGCCGTAGCTTTCATCGTAGTCGATGAGAGCCACACTCACGGTCGCCGAAGCCGGCGTCGTCGCCGTCGTCGATGAGCTTGATCCTGGCACTGTAGCAGCCGATGCGCTCGCTATCGGTCGCCGTCGCCGTCGCCGCCAGATGCGCTCTCGTGTTGAGTTGCTAGTCAGTCTGTCACGAGAGGATGACTCGACGTTCACCGGAAAAAAAAAAGAAGGAGAAACTAGCAGCTGGACTTCGATTTTTGATTATTTTTTCTTCGGACACCATGCAATATTTTTTGAACATATGAAATATTTTTTTTAAACGTATGAAATATTTTTTTTACTATTTGTCGAAGAAAAATATTTCACTACGTAGAAAAAAATATTTTACACGTAAAAAGAAATGTTACAAAAAAATCAGACGGCATCCATAGCAATTCCGAAAAAAAAAATTCGTCGCCTCCTCTAGTGTTATTTTTCCCCGGTTGCAAAAGGCCAAAACCAGCTGTATTTTTGCTAGGTTACGGCCCACCCAAGCAATTTTTTGCAGCCCAACGTGGAAAAATATTTGGGCCGGTGTTTTACAAGGGTTTTAGGCCTCAAACCTAGCTTCCAAGCATGCTCTTAAGGGTAACTATCTTAGCATTATTTGGATTTTTTTAAATAATACTTTTTTTAAACTGAATTGCGCTTTTAATACTCGAAAAATAAAATTTGCAAAAATAATACGTGGTCGCCATACCGTACGGCGAATACCCTATTTTCACCATATGGTATGGCGAATACCCTATTTTCGCCACATGGTATGGCGAAAATACCATAATTGCCCGATTAAAGCCGATTAACCGTCGGTTGTTTGGTTAAGGCTATTTTCGCCAAACCGTATGGCGAAAATAGTATTTTCGCCAAATCGTATGGCGAAAATACCCTATTTTCGCCAAACCGTATGGCGAAAATAGGGTCTTCGCCATACCGCATAAATAAAAACACTTTGATTCCCGTGTAGCAGATTAACTGCGGATTTAGGGTATTGTCGCCACACGGTTCGGCAAAAATAGGGTATTCGCCACACGGTTCGGCGAAAATGGGGTATTCGCCGTACGGTATGGCGACCACGTATTATTTTTGCAAATTTTATTTTTCGAGTATTAAAAACACAATTCAGTTTAAAAAAAGTATTATTTAAAAAAAAAATCGCATTATTTGTTCCTCGATCTGACTCAGGTAGATCACTCGGGAAGACACGTTTAGAATCTTAATATGTAGTCTAGTCCAATTAGAATCTCCAAGCATGTGTACGTGCTTCCATGTCTGCATGAGGATACAAAATCACTATAGATAATAGCCGAATTGTCCGCGTAATTTGCGCAGCTAGGAGCCATGATAGACTTAAAATTGTAGTAATATATATAGGCAACATATCTAGTGCCAATAAGACATTAGGTGCTAATATGCTAACTCTAACTATCAGCCCTTAGACTCATTGTGCATGGCTGAGATTAGCAGAGGTGAAAACCCACTTTGTCACTTAAACCTTTTTTTAGAAAACCCCTTAAAGTTTATTTCCCCCTTAAAGTTGGATAGAGGGTTTCCACCTTCCTTGATCTGGACCACCCAAACACAATACAATGATTACTTTCTTGAGTTATCATATTAGCACCTAATTAGGCATTAGCACTAGATATATATATATATATATATATATATATATATATATATATATATATATATATATATATATATATATATATATATATATATATATACTAGCTACATGCCCGTGCGTTGCTACGAAAAACAAAATTGATAACGAAAAATAAAAATAAAAAAAATTATTTTACATGATCAAATATCTATCTTTAACCGTTTCTTGTGAAAGTGGCTAATTAAAGCAACGTTTCGTTTCTTGAGTAGGGCAATTAAGCAGGGCAATTAAGTAGAGCAATTAAACAGGGCAATTAATGACGTGTAGAATGGACCACTGTCACCAAGTGGTGCTTTAGAATAGTAGAGATATATATATATATATATATATATATATATATATATATATATATATATATATATATATATATATAGGAAGCCTTTTCATTACTCTTGGGAGTACATTTCACCTCCAGTATACCACTTAAACGAATACGTTATACTCCTTTATCACTTTCAGTATACTCTAATAATAATTCTAGAATACTACAATGCGATATTGTTGAAAAAATTGATCAGAGCCCTTTATTTTTTAGCTATATACTCTTTTTCATATGTAAAAAGAGTATATAAACAAATTATGATATAAAGGGTGGATTTTAATGAAATTTTAAGTAGAATTCACTTTGAAGTATCTTATAATCGATATTAGAGTATACTTAAAAGGATAAAGAGGTATAGCAACATCATTTAAGCGGTATCTTGAGAGTGAGTACAGATTCTCAGTCTTTAACCATTTTCCTATATATATATATATATATATATATATATATATATATATATTACAATTACCTGAGGCATTATGGTCCAAAATGGGTATTTTTCCTATGTATTTGTATGTAAAAAATTTTAGGATGTAAAGTTTAACTAGTTCAAATAAGTTTCAACTGAAATTCAAACTAAAATTTCCCTTTTGATGGTAGTTCAAATATATATATATGACAAGTACGCATACCTTGGGTATCCCCAGCAGCCCGGAACGACGAACGGGCTGCCTTTGAGGTCTAGCACCGACCAAAGGCCTCGCAGGCCACGGGGGTGACTGTACCCAATCGAGGCTAGCTCGGGGTCCCTCCGACCCTTCGGTCGGGTGACCGGACGAGCTCCGACCCCTTCTCGGTCGGAATGCTCCACGCCCCCAGTAGTTGCAACGACGACACGCGCTGGGGTTGGCCGCCTACCCCACGGGCGTGACGTCTTGAATCAACCGCGCCGGGGCAGGCGGCTCCTTCCCGAGGTGCCAGGAGGACTGCAAAAAGTCAAGCACCGGTTCCATCGTCCTACACACCATCAAGAAGCACGCGCCCTCTCGAAGCAACGCTAGGGTCAAACGCCATGACGTCAACACCTAACAGGCGGACGGAGCAACGCGTCACCGCCCCAGTCAAGCCCAGGATAGGCTCCGACCGGACGCATGGTAGGTTGTGCCCGGTTGGACGACAAGACGGGAGACCAGACTCCAAGACGTAGGACACCCCACCTTTTTTCTTTCCAAACTTCTATGTCGCCTGCCCTCTCCGGCTATATAAAGGGAGGCAGAACCCTCAGACGAGGGAGAGACCGATCAATTAAAAACCAAGAGGAACTCAAGCCAAGAGAGTTAGAGGATCGACTACTGAATCCTTCTTCCTCTCGAGGCTACAAACACTTGTAAATCTCATGACCAAGAACAATACAGTACCCCACACGAACTGGAGTAGGGACATTCGGCCCGAACCAGTATACACCTTGGGCTCCCTGAGTCAACCATCGAGGAGAGGGAGCGCGCGACCCCCTAGACTTACAAATCGTATTGCCGGTGCTTGAAACACCGACAATATATATATATATATTAAATTACAATTATACAAATTAATTATATTTTAAAACTGACAATCGGAGGAAGTGAACACACTGATATGTCGATTTTTGAAGTAACGATAGAGCATGGAACATTAAATTGTAAAACTGATAATTGAATGGATGATACCTATAGGATTTTATTTAAAGAATATATCTATATGAAAGAAACGCTTTAATATGTAGACATTTGGAGTAACGGGAGAGAACCACCGAAGTTGACGTTTCAATATTCAGAATTATCAGGGAATATGCCTTTTTCTTTTACTCCAAACCGACTCCCCTCGTCTTCGAAATAGTCACATATATCTTTTGACCAAACCGGCTGCCAACGACGGTCAGGTCAGCTTACGGCTAGTTGATACTGAAATTGTATAATTTGTTTCGTGTTTTTGTCCTAGGGTTAAGATTAGTGTATAAGCTGCATGATGCATATTTAGAATGATGTGAGTCAAGTTGGAATGAACTTGTACTCAAAAATATTTGCTTGGTCTAATTTTATACAGGTGGTTCACGAGTCAACTATAGTCAACGATGATAGACCAAGACTAGTTCAGGGAATCAAGGTTCAAGGTTTTCATGGATGCTAGGTGAGATAGTTGGACTTGACAAAGTGTAAGATAGACAAGAACCATAGATGACAAAGTTTGAGTAAAGATCTTTAAGGTAAAAGGGGTACACTTGGGAGGCCGAGCGCTTGCTCGATTGGCTGGGGCGCGAGGAGCGCGCAAGGCCTGCCCGCGTTCGAGCGCTGCTCAACATGGACGCTTGCGGAGCCGAGGCATGGGTGTGTGTGGGTGTGCATTTTGTGGCATGGATGTTATCCTTCTTTAATGAATGCTAATGCTCCTGACTAAACCTTTTTTTTTAAAAAAAAAAAAGGGTACACTTGGTGCATTACGAGCCATGCGATGGCTATGTTGCCTGGTAATGTTTTTGAGAATGAAGCTTTGAGGTATGTGTTCTTAACTCATTAATTGTGTCAATTGATGATTTTGTGTGTTGCTACGTGATTGTTTGCTTGTTGGTGTTAGTTGTAGGGCTCCAAAGCTATGTTATGATGAGGCAGATGGATTTGGGAGTAAACTAGGAGAGCTTAGGTTCGAAGCAATCAAGAGATCGGGGCTAAGCTAGGGAACTTAGGTCTAGAAACATCAATGTGCCATCAGAAGCCGATCAAGGCTTACAGAGTGGTGGACATGACGGGCAATGGCAAGGTGGACCAAACTAAGCTCTGTGAGGAGTTGAGGTCTAGAATGGTTAGGGAAGCCAGGTGCAATCATGGTGAATGGTAAGGCATGTTGTGCACTAAGTGACTTGAGTCTGTTTGCAAACGAGAACGATTCGGTGGGATCTAGACGCGTGAGAGGCTTGGCCTCAAATCATTGGGACCATAGGGAAGATGATGAAGCAAGGAGTGAGAAAAGATTGGCAGAGAGGCATTTTGGTAAATTACCCAATATTGGGAAAAGCGATGGTGTGCGAACTACGTCGGTGGATTGAGTGGATTAGATCAATGATACTCCATGGACGGCAAGGCACGATGGGTTTGGGCTAATGGAGGTAAATATGAAGATGATGCTTTGAAATTCGTGCATGTGTTGAGTTTAAAAATTTGTTATGTTGTTGGATTTGTGGGTTTTCATAATGGCTCAGTGGATAGTATCCATTAAGTGGCTAGTTTTAGGGTTCATGTGAGCCTCCGCTATATAAGAAGCTAGTGTTTGAGGATTGAGGGAAATATGTTGAGAGATGAGAGTACTTGTGTGTATGCTACTTTAGTGGCTTTGTCCTACCAAGGGAATGGTTGTAAACATTTTTTCCAAGTGAAAATCAAATCTCTAAATTCGTCGAAGTCTTTATCTTATATGTTCAAGTATTGATTTCTTAATTTTGCTTGTTTTTGGTGCTTGTTTCTCCCCTTTTAATCTTGCTTGATGCCAATGACGTATAAGTGATGGATATAGCTCTTGGCGACCAAATCCCACACATATAGGCACTTGTTCTTTGCAATGTCTTGGGTTTGCCCTGTTTTAGTGGAAGAAAGATGTTTTCTGGGGTTTTGCTCTCGATGGGTTTTGGCTTAATTTTTCAGGATTTTTACCTAGGAGCTTTTACGATACACTAAATTTAATATGGAGTGTTCATTCTTTTTGCTCCAATGGATCAGATTAACTAGCACTTACTTATATTTCTTTTAGTAATGGAGTAGTAACAATATCCTTAATAAACTAATGGCTAATCTGATTTCTACTACTCACTGTATGGCCGGATGAGTCGTGAGTTCGTGTCATGCATTCGGGCATGGTGGACGGGCGAGGGCACACGGTTTCCTCCCCAACCTCACCGCCTCAGCGCCGCTCACTTTTCCATCCCACGAAACGACCCCGAAACGACGCAAATCTGCCGCGCCGGCATGTGGTAATTAGGGTGCGTTTGGTTTGAGAGTGGAGGATGGATGGATGGGTCATCCCATCCATGTGGATAAAGTCATCCAAGCTCATATTTGGTTGAAGGGATGAGAGATGGATGTGTTAAGCCATTTTTTTGTTTGGTTGGTGGGATAAAGTTGAATGAGATGAGAGTTGGATGGTGGATAGAGTGAGTATTCAATTTTGGCTCGTAAATAAAAGTTGGATGGTGGATGAGATAAAAGTTAGATAGTAAATGAGATGGATGAAAAAAATGATGAATAGGATCATCCCATCCATCCAAATAAACAATGAATGAATGGAAAAAAGCGAATGGAACCAACCATGCACACTCCGCTCTCAAACCAAACGCACCCGAGCCGAACCCATCTGTAGCCTAGCCAACCGAAGCCTTCACTTCCACTTCACCACGCCGCTTCGCTATCCCCCCACATTTCCCCCTCAAATCCGCCAAAAGCACCCCCAAAACGGAGCGAAAAATGCCACGGCTGACACCGGCGGACGCGTCCCTGATCCTTGACCACGTCGTGGGCGACCCCTCCGTCCCCGCCGCGGCGGCCAACGCACTCCTCGCGGCGCTCCCCTTCCCCTCCGGCCCCTCCCCGCGCCTCCTCCGCGCCTTCCTCCTCCGCCGCCTCGCCTCCGACCCCGTCTCCGCCGCCGCCCTCGACTCGCTCCAGCTCCTCTCCTCCCTACCCTCCCCCGCCGCCCCCGTCGCCGCAGCCCACCTCGCCGTCGCCGCCTACCTCGCCGCCTCCGCGCCCGACTTCGACGCCGCCGCACGAGCCCTCTTCGCGCGCCCCGACGGCCGCGCGCGCCGCGCGGTCGAGGGCGGGGACCGCGCGCTCGCCTCCGACGAGGCGGCTGCCGTGGCGGACCAGTTCGACGCCGCCGTCGGGAACGCGTTCTCGCAGGCCGTGCTGAGGGGGCTGTGGGGCGACAGGGCCGCGGCGGAGGAGCGGGTGAGGGAGCTCCTAGACGCTGAGTGGGCAGCGATCGGCCCGTCGGGGCTGGAGGTGGCGGCCGAGCGGATTGTCGGGGACGGCGCCGCCGAGACTTGGCGCGCCGCCGACGAGGCCACCCGCGCCAAGTACCGCTTGCTAGGTGAGGGTTCTTTTGTGGCAATCCAGATATTTTAGCCATTTAGTCGCAGCATTGTTGTTTGATGTGTAAAATTGGATCATTGGTTGGGGTTTGAGAGGCAATGATGCGATTAAGTAGATTTTTGTTTCGTGTGGTAGCCTTTAAATTGGACGAACCAAGATGACATGTTCTGGTTTTTGGATGCTGAGGGGTCAATCGAAAAAGAATTCCTATTTTGTAGGAGTAACCTAGATGCAACTAAAGTTCATATGTAAACACTGCTCTTAGTAATGCTGGTAGTTTCTTTCAGCACGGTAAGCCGCCATTTCATAGCTCGCAACTGAACTTTATATGTAAACACTGTGCTCTTAGTAATTCTTGTGGTTTCTTGCAGCACGGTAGGCCACAATTTCATAGTATGGTCGTTTTATTTTGATGTGCAACATAGCTCAATGAATGGAAACTTTTTATTTTGGACCTTTGGTTGCTCTGTAGTGTGTAGGATTTGAGCCTCACTTGCTTTATGTATGCAGTGCTTCAGCTTATCAAATTACCATGCAGTGTTTCTCTCTCTCTCTTTTATTATTGAAAAGTAGGAATTGTGAGCAATATGGTCATGTTCATCTAGGTTTGGAAACATATATGGCCAAAATGTTATCTTTCAAACTGCCAAGAGTTGGATATAGTCCCCGAAGACTTTGTAGATTTGGTTTGCTCTTCCTCTTTCTGCTACTTTGTAAATGGTAGATCAACCTATAGCCTATATGTTCTTAATCTTGCAAGTACTTTCGAGTTTGCTACTACATTATGTTGTGGCCTGTATACCAAACATCATTAGTTTGAGGGCATTTTGCTTGAACCGCAGTTGTGTTTCCAGTTGATCTTGTGTGTTTATGACTTTATGGTACACTTGGCACAGAGTTTGGGTTTCCTGTCTAATGGGCCTGTTCTTTTATGTGCATCACTCATACACTTGGAATGTTAGCTGCAAGATCCCCCCCCCCCCCCCCACCTGTTGTTTATAAGATTATTATTTCCTACCATAATTGATTGCACACAATGAAACTTACAGTTGGGGAAGAAAGGGCACGTGAAATTTTGTGCAAACTTGAAGAACCTACCTCTCATGTAAATACAATTTCGACGCCTGAAGTTCATAAGGTGATGGATGCCCTCAAATCAAGCTGTGCTGACCTTCACAGTGTAGTGGAGGATCCACTTCCAGCTGCAAAGGCAGCTGCAGATGAAGTGTTGGCTACAAGGATGGACAAGGCAGTTGATCTAAATGCTGAAGAAGTTAGTAGTCAGCGAGCGACTTGTGTTATTGCTGCTCCAGGTGCTCTTAATGACAAAGGCGAGGCTTCGAGGAAAGGCACACCACAAAGCCTTATGGATTGGAACCCAACAGCACGGACTTTTCAGGTGTGTTTTCATCGTGCACTATTCTTTGCCTTTTGAGAGAGGTCCATATTTTCACCCACTTTGATCAGTTACATTGAATTCGTGATGATTGTGGCTCAGCTTGATTATCGTTTTTATAGCTGAAAGAAAGTACTCTACCTTTATTATGTCAATGTAATGAATTAAATACCACATAGATGTATTTATATTTGTTACTTTGATAAGTTCTGAATATTTATTTTCCTATTTGTTCCTTTGGTAAGTTCTGAATATTAATTGTTCTATGTCGCTACTAGTCCACTCTTGCCTTCTCTTCTGATATTTTCTGGGAAATCTGGAATTCCGGACAATATATTAGAAATTTTATGGACACATGCTTTGCTTCATAAGCTGTTTTCGTAACCATGACCAAAAGAAAAAAAAGAAAGAAATTATGACAAACAGATAGATGCTGGAACTTGTTGTGCTAGTGATAAAAGCTGCATTCAGTTAGGTCACTAGTGAAATTAGAATAACTAATCATGAATAATCTTCACTAGAACATGATGTTTCCAGTTCTTCTCCATGCACATGAGACTAGCCATGTTCATCTCAAGAAGGAAATCTTACTATAGTCTAATTAGAATGAGAGAGTGCAACTTAAAGTGCTTTTAGCATTAGAAGGCTTTTATGTATGATAGCTTAGTGGCATAACTTAAAAACATTAGGTTTTAGTCATGTCGCTTAAAGAACGCTTGTTTGCAGTGGGAGGAATCGCCTGATCCTGAGGGCTCAAGATCACCATTACATAGACCACACTTGCCTAGCCCAAGGAGAATGGCAGTTTCTCCTTTGCAACCGGCAGATAATAAAGCTAAGCGTAGAAAGGCAAGGAAGTGGAGCTTGATAGAAGAAGAAACATTAAGAAAGGGTGTGGAACAGTATGTTTTTTTTTTGTCTCTCTGTTGGAAATTGTTATTCAATAAATTCTCGTTCTACAAAATTACTGTCTAAATATCCTCTAGGCAGCTTCTGCCATTTTCTTGTATGATGCTTACCGTTTCTTACTATTTGTTTCATGTGAAGGTTTGGTAGCGGTAATTGGAAGGATGTTTTAATTAACAATCCCGATGTATTTATTGGTAGAACACCGGTGGGTGTTTGGATTTTACACTGTAAATTCCTTTGTTTACTACTCTTTCATGATGTAGTATCCGCCTAACCGGTTGTTTCCTGTAGGTGGACTTGAAGGATAAGTGGAGGAACATGATGAGGTGATAGAGAAGCACGACAAGGTACCGGAGTTGGCGTGTCCGGCTGGATTACGTTAGGCTTTAAGGCACGTTCGGGTGGTTTCCTATGGTGAAGTTGCAAGCCTTTAGCAGTTGTAGTTGTTGCATCACTTCACTAACGGCAGCATGTATTGAACTCCTGTACCTGTTTCCCTGCATGCTATTATAGAGAGTAGAAAATCGAAAGTTGTCTAACGGCTGGCTTCTTCACACAGCTGGAAGCCAAAAGCTAAAAGCTAGTAGAATACTATGAGAAGTTGAAAGCTGGTTTGTAGTAGCTTCCTACTGTTTCAGTGGGTTAATTTTGTTACTAAGTTAGAAAATTACTCCTCTATTATCAAGTATAAAATCTTAAACCTAACTTTTTTCGTACCTTATTTTTGATTCGCACCCTCGTACTTAAAAATGATAAATACTAAATCTCTTCGGTTCAAATCTTAACTATTATAAGAATGGGTTGGTGGTGATGGTGAGTCTGTCAGGCTGTTATTGGGTCAGAACAGTAGGGGCTCAAGGCCCAGTAGGTGATAAGGCTGTTCTTGTTCAGAGATTCTTAATAAGTGATAGCTCAATTTTTAAATTCTCGTTTTTTGTTTTTGTTTTTAAGAGTTTAGTACTTATGGTGTCATCATCTATTTGAGATCTGTTACAACGCACGAGCACTTTACTAGTGTATATATATAGTGCAGTTAAAAGTTATTTTTTTAAAAAAAAAGTTGTGGCAACACCAGGCCTTTAATAGCTGCTTCGGCATTGTTTGTCACGCTGGAAGTTGTTGTCTTGTTGAAGCCGATGCACATTGCTGCTGCACTGTCATGGTTGTCTTGGTTGATGTTGCGAGGAGCAGGGTTCAAATTCTCGCCGAAATCCCGCAAAATTTTGGCGAAATTTCGGATTTCGGACCCCCCGAGTTCCATAATCCCGACGAAATTTTAAAAACCCTAAAAAAATTTAAAAGTGTTACAATACCCTATAAATCTCGGCGAATTCTCGGTTTTTTGACCGAGATTTGAATAAATTTTGACCGGATTTAACCGGAGTTTGGCCGGATTGGATTGTTCAAGTTGTTTTTCTATGCCTAATCAAAATTTTAAAAAAAATTGACGATTTTTTACCATCATAAATTTAAAAGTGCTACAGTACGCTATAATCTCGGTGAAATGGACCGAAATCTCGGTTTTTTGACCGAGATTTGAATAAATTTTGACCGGATTGGATTCTTCGCGTCGTTTCCCATGTGGGGCAGTCGGTAGATCATAATTCCAGCGAAATTGAAAAAACACTAAAAAAATCAAAGTCCGAGATCTCGGTTTATCTCGGTGAATTTGACCGAGATTTGATTAAAATTTGACCGGATTTAAATTTTGATTTTTGTATTTCGTGCGGATTTCTTTCGAAATAACGAGATCTCAGCGAAATTTTGGATTTCAGCGGGTGACGAGATTTGGCGAGGAGAGCATGTCGCGGTGTTGGGCCTAGCCCAACCCGCGCTACCATGTAGGTACCCCCAGCCCAAGTAGTCCGTGCACGCCTCTGGCCCTCTGCCCAATCCAACCGGCACCCGCGCCGTCCTCCACCTCCCGCCGCTCTTCTCTCCGCAGCAGCAGTAGCCACCGCTTTCCCTTCACGGCCGGAGGTGAATCAGACAGGTACTCCATGCCGCCACCTCACAACCCATCGCTCCCGTATTCCCTTCCTCCCCGCCTCCTCCCGAACCTTGGCTCATACTCCAGGAGAACCGTCACTGCCGCCGCCGCCGCCGCATCCTTGACCTCGCTAGCGGGAGGCCACGGCCGGCGCCCTCTCCGCTACGCCGTCCTCGGCGCGGGATTTGCGGGGCTCTCCGTCGCGTGGCACCTCCTCAAGGTCCTCTCCTCTCCGCTTCTCTCCACTCCCCGCTTCCTCCTCTTCTTCTCTCTTTATGCCTCGTACAAGTTCTTGGCCTCGTTTCTTGTCACAAGAAGCACCGCCCGAATCGACGCTGCCTGATTCCAGCATAGCCCGAATGATTCCCGCGTCTCCGTGGACATCTACGACGAGAACGGGATCGGGGGAGGCGCTTCGGGGGTTTCGGGAGGGCTTCTCCATCCATACTCGCCCAAAGGTCTTTCTCTCCATCGGTTCACCCATTACAAGCATTGCGAATTGTTATTTCACTGCTTCATCCATGCTCAGCTTGTTCTACTCAGTTAACCGTCTTGCATCCAGCTTAAGTTCACATGAATTTTTTGCTAACTGCAGTGAAGCTTCTCTGGAGGGGTGCTGAATTCTGGAAAGAGTGTATGGATCTCCTGCGTAGCGCGGAGCAAGCAAATGGAACCACTGGATCTGGCAGAGCTAGTCAAGATGAGACCATTATCTGGAGAAGGCAATCCTTCTTCTTTGTATCTAGCATACTTTTACTTCTTATTGCTGTTTGGCCTATATTTGTGTGCACATGATAAGTAGAGGTTTTGCTGAGCAGGGGAATTCTACGACCACCTACAACTGAGAAGGCTGCCGACACATTGCTGGAGGTACTGCTGAATTAACGTTGTGAAGATATGCTCAGGTGCTTCTTTTGTGTTTCTGGTGTATGATTTTGATTGATTCGACCTATTCAAGTTAGAATGCTCAGAGTTGCCTCCAGAGTTGCAGCCTTCAAGTTCTTGATTCGGATGCAGCACAACGTCTGGTCCCTGGCTTATGTGTTCCGTTTAACCTTGCGGTTTATATGCCATTGGCACTGAACATCAACCCTAAGAAATATTTACAGGTGGTGCGCTCCTTCACGCTTCGTCTCATTGTCAATTGTCTGTCATCTTCTATCCTTGATGAGTTGATATACGTCATTCTTGGGCTTCTGCAGGCATTGTTTTTTGCATGCCAAAATCTGACGGACGAAGCATCCATATCACCCAGTGAACATAAAGAGTTCAAATTGTACAAGGAACATGTTGATAATCTACAACAATTGGCAGGTAAAATTCTTGCACAATCTTCCAAGAAAGCAAGGGACAATACTTTACACAAAGTCACAAACTTGGACTTTCTAATATCGTGCTTTAGATTTGGGCTTTCCATTCCACTAAACTGAAATAAGCACACACAATGACTACCTGTAGCTAAAGTAAAGTTTTACATTTGTCAGTTTACAACTTATCAGTTCAGCAGCTCCTGCTAACAAATATGTTAAATAGCTGCATAAATGTAACACTTGTATGGCTCAATGAAGCAATTGTGTTACAGTAAAAACCTTTTTATGCCTAAATACACTATCAAATGTGCACAGGAGATTATGATTCAGTGATCATCTGCCTTGGGGCTAAAGCTAGTTCACTTCCAGAACTCACAGATAAGATTCCTCTTAGAACCTGCAGAGGAGTTATTGCTGAATTCCAGTTGCCATCAGATGCAGAGTAAGAGGGTTCCGTGTGTTGAACTAAAAGTGATTACAGCATCAGCTGGAACTATTTAATTGATGCATTTCCCTTGTACAGAGAAAATTATGGCAGTCAAAGTCCTTCAATCTTATCTGATGCATGGCTGGCATTCCAAGGTCCCCGTGCCGTTTCAATTGGGTCAACATGGCAATGGAAATCTGAGAATTATGCTTCAACTGTATCTGATGAAGAAGCTCTTACTGCAATGGAAGAGCTGCTCCCAAAAGCTTCTGCTGTTTATCCAGGAATAAGTAAATGGGATTTTGTACGAGCTAGGGCTGGGGTAAGAGCCATGCCTCCACTGACAGCTAATGGATCGTTGCCAATTTTGGGTTGTCTAAATGATGTAATAGGCGATAGGAGCAACTGTGTTTTTTGGTTAGTTGGTGGGCTTGGTGCGAGGGGTCTTCTGTATCATGGTTTAGTTGGAAAGCTGACTGCCAAAGCTGTGATTTCCTGCGATGAAAACATAATACCTTCTGAGTTCACTAGCTGGAAGGTGATGATCAAGGCTTCGCCGTGAATACCATTACGTGGTTCAAACATGTTATGCTTTGTGTGGGATATTGATACGAGGAAGAGCCTTGAAGCTTAAGCATGAGGTAGAAACCAAAGAGGATGGTGCAATCCTATTTGGTGAAATGCCTATTTGAAGGTGTTGTGAACGTCAGTTCACAACGGGATATAACTAGTATGAAGAGGAAGGCCAGACGGCATTGCTCGTAGGGGATGTGGGTATTAGAAGAGGAAATAGACATAGGTTGAGATGAGAGTATTTGGGGAGAATAGATTGTTTCTTTCTTGCTTGATCAGAACCCACGTACGCAGCGCCCAGTACAGGGGTTGGTTTACCTCCTAACAGTGGGACCCCAACTGTAGCTCTTATCTCTAACTATAGCCTTTCCTAATTAGAGTTTTTTTTACCATCGTTGGGAGGTACTATGAGATACCGTCAAGTCATCTTTAAATTTTTGTACCGTTTGATATCATTGTCTTCTAAACTTTTGGTACCTCTTTTGGTGTCTCTTGATACTAGTTTAATGCAGTACGTTTCATAGATGGTACTAGTTTGATGTATATTTTAGTAGTTCCAAAGACGGTGAAAAGTTACTAGGAACCAATCTCTCTAGACCCCCTAAATTCCTAATCCTCGTGGACTACGGACACTTTCTGGCTACCGTTGCTGGATTCTTGATAACTTATGTATAGTTTTTTTTTAACCAGAACACATATATAGCTATTTTACAAGAAATATATGTATATATACGAAGCAGATATACCAGCAGAGTTTTACAAGCTCTTCCCGCTCAGAGCCACACAAAACAAAGACGCGCACCTAAGGAAACAAAGACACCGGAGTCCCTCTCCGGCCACCGCCGACCGCTAGGCCGTCGACTACACCGTGTAGCTCTGCTGAATCGTCTCGATGTCGAGGCCCTTCAGCTTCACCACCGACTCGACGTGCCCCTTGAGTGTGTGCAGCTCCCTAAGTCTGCGTGCAACGCAACGACGCCGATTGATCAATTCACCTCCCCGAGTCACCGGCAAGATGATACGAGCATTTGAAGGCAGCGGCGGAGGAGTTGCTGGCACGGTGTATATCCTACCTTGCGACCTCGGCGCGCTTGGCGGCCTGCTCGGCGAGCTCGGAGAGCTCCTCCTTTCCGGCGAGGAGGTCGGAGGAGGCGCTAGGCTGGTTGAGGCCGTGGAGCGTCCGCTGGTCCACCGCCCACTGTGCCTCGCGCTCGCCCTTGCCGTAGTCCGTCTTGTTCGTGAACGCCGTCTGCGCGAGACAAACACCCACAGATGTTTCACTGGAACGGCAACGGACAACCAATCAAGATGACGGCAACAATGGCGATCGATTAGATGCAGTCAGGAAGATCGATCGTGGCTTGCCTTGTTCTGGATGTTGTCCCAGCCCTTGCCGCTGAGCGAGTAGCGGATGATGAACTTGAGGATGTCGAGCGGCACGTAGGTGACGACGCTGAACGCCCAGATGGCGCCGCCCCATTCCCACCCGATCCCATGGATGCGGCAGAACTCCCATTCCGCGTACACCGCGATCGCCGTCGCCACCAGCTGGGCGGCGAAGAAAGCCGTGACCAGGAGGAAGCCGGGGCGCTCCACGAAGGACCAGCTCCGGGACCGCGTCACGAAGATGAGCGCCTGGCTGATGATGCTCACCTGGAGGTACAGCGCCGCCATGAGCTCCCTGTTGTTGTCGCGGATCGACCTCACGCCGAACACCTCCGTGAAGAAGTCGGTGTCGTGGGCGAGGTAGAAGAAGAGGACGGTGACGAGGGCCATGTAGGTGCCGAGCACCACGCCGGTGGCGAAGATCTCCTTGAGCTTCCATGAGTCGGGGGTAGGCGACGGCTTCACGCGGTCCTTGGAGATGGTCATGATGGTGCCGTCGTTGAGTATGGCGATGATGAGCACCATGAAGGGCGCGAAGTCGAACCTCCAGATGAGCGCGATGAGCAGGAACCCCAGCACGATGCGGATGGTGATCGACACCGCGTAAATGGTGTAGTTCTTCATGCGCTGGAAGATGGCGCGGCTCGTCAGCACCGCGCTCACGATCACGCTCAACCCGGGCTCCGTCAGCACGATGTCCGACGCGCTCCGGGCCGCGTCCGTCGCGTCGTCCACGGCGATGCCGATGTCCGCCTTCTTCAGCGCGGGCGCGTCGTTCACGCCGTCGCCGGTCATGCCGCAGATGTGCTTCCTGTCCTGGAGCCGCTTCACGATCTCGTACTTGTGCTCCGGGAAGACCCCGGCGAACCCGTCGGCCTTCTCGATGAGCTCGTCGATGGGGAGGCCATTCACCGGGCTGTTCTTGTCGCCGAGGAGGGTGGTCGAGGGGTACATGTTGGTGCCCATGCCGAGCCGGCGTCCGGTCTCCTTGGCGATGGCGAGCTGGTCGCCGGTGATCATCTTCACGTTCACCCCGAGGTGGAGCGCGCGGCGGATGGTCTCCGCGCTGTCGTGCCTCGGCGGGTCGAATAGCGGCAGCAGGCCGATGAACTGCCATGGGTCGCCGGCGCTCTCCTTGTTCTTCTCCGGGACCTGCTGGTACGACACGCCGAGCGAACGGAGGCCGCGGTCGGCGTACTGGTCGATCAAGGAGTGGATCTTCTTTTCGGCTTCCGCGCCCATGTTGCACAGCTCAATGATCTGCTCAGGAGCACCCTTGCTCACTCTGTGCCAGTCGCCATTGGAGTCGATGTAGGTTATGGCCGTGCGCTTGTCGACCGGGTTGAAGGGGAGGAAGTGGACTTCCTGGATGCCGGCACGGGCCTCCTTGGCGTCGGCGAGCATGTTGACGATGCAGGTGTCAATGGCGTCCTGGTTCTCGACGCGAGATGCCCTGGCGGCGTAGAGGAGCACCATCTCCTTGTCGACGCCCTTGGAGCACACCTCGATGAGGGACTTGTCGACGGTGAGCTTGTTGAGGGTGAGGGTGCCGGTCTTGTCGCTGCAGAGCACGTCCATGCCGGCCATCTCCTCGATGGCTGTCATGCGCTTGGTGATGGCGCCCTGTTGCGACAGGCGGTGGGAACCGATGGCCATGGTGACTGAGAGCACGGTGGGCATGGCGATCGGGATACCGCCGATGAGCAGCACGAGGAGGTTATCGATGCCGTCGCGGTATGCGCGGTGCTGGATCGGGTACATGACGACGATCTCGACCAGCATGCCGGCGGCGATGGAGATGATGCAGAAGTTGCCGATGGCCGTGAGCACCTGCTGGAAGTGGCCAACGTTGTTGGTGCTGTCCACCAGGTGCGCCGCCTTGCCGAAGAAGGTGTGCACGCCGGTGGCGATCACGACGGCCTCGAGCTCGCCCTGCTTCACCGTGGAGCCGGAGAACACCTCCTGCCCCGGGTGCTTGTTCACCGGCAGCGACTCGCCGGTCAGCGCCGACTGGTCGATCTTGAGCGGGTCGCCCTCGAGCAGCCGCGCGTCGGCGGGGATGATGTCGCCGAGCTTGATGCTGATGATGTCACCGGGCACCAAGATGGACGCCTCCTGCTCCTCCCACCTGCCGTCCCTCAGCAGCTTGGTCTTGGGAGCCAACCCGGCCATGAGGGCCGCCGCGGCGTCCCCGGCGTTGGCCTCCTCGATGTAGCTGATGGTGGAGTTGATGATGAGCAGCGAGACGATGCCAACGAAGTCCTGCCAGTCGGGCGCCCTGCCGCCGCCGTTGGCGAGCGCGATGGCCATGATGGCCGCGATCTCCATGACCCAGGACAGCGGGTTCCACATGAAGCCCAGGAACTTGAGCAGCTTGCTCTCCTTCTTCTCCTCCAGCTTGTTGGGGCCGAACAGCCTGAGCCGGTGCTCCCCCTCGGCGCCGGAGAGCCCCTTCCGATCGCATTTCAGCGTCTGGAACACCTCCTCCACGGGGATCGTCGACTGCGAAAGCCAAAGCCATTACCGGTCAGCACGTACAGATGTCGTATGTGCGTGCGTGCAAGGCGATACATTGTGCAACGCACGGTGACGATGAATCAACGGAACGAGAACGGTGTCAGGTACCAGGTCGACGGTCTCGTTGCGGATGTCCTCAAGGGAGATGGACGCCATGGCTGTTCCTATCGGAGGGCTAGGTGCGGCGAGCGAGCCAGGTAGAGGGTGGCACTCACCCGCGTGGGGAGAGGCCTTCGTGGGGCACGGAGGGAGGCCGGGGCATGCGCTGCCTGCCTCTCTCTCCGTGGTTGGGCGAAGGCGGCACGGCAATGCCCACCGGCGCGGCCGTCTTATAGGAGCCGCGCGCGGCCGAGAGCTTTTCGCGCAGGCGGTTGGCCCTGGGAGGCAAAGCGAGCGCGCGCGGCCGGCCGGCCTTCGTGGAGCGCCCGTGGTTTAGCTCCCTCGACGGCTCGTACGCGCGTGCCGGGCAGCAGGACACTTGTGGGTCGTAGTACGTGTCACGCGCTAGTGTTGCAGCTGACGCGGAGGTAAGAAACGGGGGTCGCTGCCGGGTAGGGATGAAAACGGTACGGAAACGGTCGGTAAATGATTGATTCGTTTCCGTTTCCACATTTTTTATCGGTAACGGAAACGAAATCTGAAACTCCGGAAACGGATAGTGACGGAAACAAATGCGGAGCGGAACGGAACGGATACGGAAACGAAAGCGGAAAATTCCACAAGAACATAGTAGAGAATCACAATATACATGACCACAAGAACAATGTAGCTCATTCCACCTCCAAGGTGGACACAAGAATAGTGTTATGTTCACTGGTATCGCTAGAAATTTTTTCTCAAGTATGTCAGTTGAAGGCACGTTATTTGTCTCCCATATCAGACCATCATGTCATCATCCATATAATTATCATAGATATCCTTTTGCTCCACCAATTACATAGGTTTAACACCCTAAAATTTGTATATTATTATTCGATGTTCATTTATGATTTTCTAAAATTTATCTTTGATTTTTTGGAGTTTATAAATACCATTTTGCTATTTTTAGATTTATAAAATTAATTTATTTATAAAAAATAATGCTGAAAATAATTTTTCTAGGTTCAAAATGTTCCAAAGTATTTTTGAGAATTTTTTCGGAATTTCTGAACTCTATTTAATATTTTATATAAAACCATTTGTATTTATGAAATTTTTTTAATTCAAAAATAAATATAAACTCTCCTTTCTCATTTTTGGGCCAAGCCCATTTCTCTTTCCGGCCCGTTTCCGTTTTTAGTTTCCGGTTCAACTTACACGGAATTTTCGTTTCCGTTTTCGTTTCCGTTGGAATTGGCTCTCCCGTTTCCGTTTCCGTTTCCGAAAAAGGGCTTCCGTTTCCGTTTTTCTTCGGAACGGTCGGAAACTTTCCGTTCCGTTTTCACCCCTACTGCCGGGGAAGAAGCGAAGAGCAGCGCCCCGTGTTGCGCTGCCACCGAATATAGCGCAGCTTCCTACTCTGACCGGGCAGAACATTCGTTTACCGTGACAATATCTCCCATATCTATATCTATTATTAATCTATTAAGAAATTTGATAAATTTCATTCGGATGTTTTTATTGCTGAGATCATCCAAATCTAAAACCATCGGATATTGCTGAGATCCGGAAGTATCGATTACATCCGACCATATTATTTGATCTAACGGCTCGGTGATATCCGGGTGAGTTATCCAACGGTCCAAAATTTGAATGTTAGCTAAAACAAAAACAGCCGGATGAAACCTATACACTCCCGGGATTTGATAAATTTCATCCGGATGTTTTTATTGCTGAAATCACCCATATTTAGAACCATCGGATCATTGTTGAGATACTATTATTATCAGAGAAGTTCACGTTAAGCCGCCACGTTGCACTCGGTACGGTAGAAACTATGTGCATTGTTGAGCTACAGTGTTTTCCCCTCAATTTTCAGAATTTTAAATTTCTTATTTTTTTCTCATAAAAAATATTTGCACAATTTTTTGGAAGGAGATAAATTTTCTTTTCATTCCAAAGTTTTTAAAAATATTTGCTCTCTCTGTTAGAATTAATAACCCGTTCGCGGCAACGCATGGAATTTAATCTAGTATATCTATAATATCAGAGAGATTGGCCGCACAATGCCACGTGTTGTTATAGTGTCCGAGCTACAGAAGCACAGTAAATTTAGTTTCTTATTTTTGCTTTTAAAAAAAGTTATTTTTGTAACGATTTTTTTAATTTTTAAAAATAAAATTAGCACATTTTGTTTCTTTTTTAGGAGTTTTTCTAAGAAATATTTTCTTTCTTTGTTGAAATCGTTGGCTATCTCAATGCTTCTTTCCGATAGCAGCAACGCACGGACCAGCGGAGCATCTAGTCTATACTATTCTTGGTAATATATGGCACGACAGTCGCCCCCTCGTCACGCTTTGCCAAAACACTGTGCTTTTCTATAGTGGAAGCTAACGTACTACTTTTATTTTATTTTTTAAAAAAAAGTTTTTTTATTATTTTTGAAACTTTTTAAATGAATATTTTTTTTTTATGTTTTTCAAATAAATATTTTTAAAATTTTTCTAAAAGAAAATTAACATTTTCTTTCTTTCTTTCTTTTGAGGTATTTCCGAAAAAGATTTCTTTTCTCTGTTAAAATCTCGGTCTATCTCAGTACTTCCTTCCGCCCACAGCAATGCGCGGGCTAATAGAGTATCTAGTATCTCTCTATTCTCGATGAGACGCACAGGAGGCCAACATATGGCTCTTTTCCACTGTGTTTTCGACTGTTCAAACCTATATTGCTACAACATTATCATTTTTTTAAAAGAAATATTTCTATTTTTAAAAGAATTTTTTTAAAAAAGATTAGTACTTTTTGTTTCTTTTTTAGTTTTCCCAAAAAAGAGCAACCAGAAGGCCTACATGTGGCGCTTGGGCACTATAGAAACTACAGTTTTTTATTCTTTTAAATAAATTTTTTCCCCTTTTTTATTTTTCAAAGAAAAGATTTTTTTGCAATTTTTTCCTTCCTTGAAAGAAAATTAGTTTCTTTAATTTTCTAACAATATTTTTAATAATAAAAAAGTTTTTCTTCTTTATTTTTCACAAAAAAGAATTTATACAGTGTTTCCCTATTTCTTCTTTTAAGGAAAATTAGTTTTCTTTTTATTTCTTTTACATATTTTCTCTCCCTAAACAGATCGTACGTGACAACACACGGGGATTTTACTAGTAAACTACTATAGTACTATTATTGGAGAAGTACGGCTCCCAGCCGCTCTTATTTCCGTGCGTCTCTAAACACGGTAGAAACCACAACGGTAGCTACAGTATTTTATTTTTTATTTTGTTGCAATATTTTTAAACTTTTTTTAGTTTTCAAAATTTGGAAGGAAATAAATTTTTTTTTCATTCCAAAAATTTTAATTTTTTTTTCTCTCTGTTAGAATTAACAAACCGTCTCGGCAACGTGTAGAATTTAATGTAGTTCATATATGTACGTAACAACGACGGAAAGATTGCTGAGGTACGCAGAACGAGCCACATTGCTGCTTGACACAGGGCAACAAGACCGCCAAAGTATGATTCAAATCTACACAGTGACCTAACGCTGTATAACTCTACAGTTTGGTACAATAATTTTGTAACATCATAATTCTAAGTATATATTTGAAATTTGTCAGTCCGTCTTTAGTAGCACTATTTGAATTTGTAAAAATTCTTAAAGATTGCTCATCATCTAAAAATTTTATGAGAATATTATGAATGTGTTAGGACTTAGGACCATCCACAAAATTTTTTAAAAGTTTCTAACGTGGTTTGTACCATTTTTCCATTCGGTTGAAATTTGCCGATCAGCTTTTTATCAGGACAATAGCACTGTTAGATTTTTTAAAAATTCCTCATGCTTGATCATTATCTGAAATTTTTATGGGCATATTAGTGATATGTCAGGACCATCCAAAATTTTTTTTAATTTTTTTTGATGTGTTTTAGACCATTTTTCGATCGGTTCAATGTGGACCGAGATCTCGGTCTCGGATTTCCCGGTTGAAAAAAAACCGAATTTGAAATTTGATTTTTGAATTTCGTTCAAATTTTGTCTGAAATTTCGGATTTCGATCGGTTCTGAGATAGAGTCTGAAAACAAAATTTGAATCCTTGCATGCTGCCCTGTCAAGTTCCAAGAAGAGCCACCAACCACCTCAGACCATGCACTGAACAACAGAAAACGAAAACAAGCAATCAACACAAGTCGCAGCAAATTATAATCCACTAATTGAAGAAGTCACTAGCACAATCGTAAGCTCATATAGTTCTCTCATCAAAGGTCAACAATTTTCTTTTTTTAAAAAAAAGCCGAGAGCAATCGGATTACACAGAATATCCTATTCAAGTCAAGGCAGAGCATACCTTCAAAGTTAAAATAGCTTAACCTGAAATGAAATTCTTCACAAATAACGTTTTCTTTACGATGTCAGAGACAGAAGCCAGAGCATAGTAGGCCCCACCACCGCACTCCTTCTTCCTCAACCGGTGCCCAGCCCCAACCGTCTCTCACTCTCTCTTCCTCAGCTCCATATCCATCAGCAAGTTGAAGAACTTGGCCATCAGACCAATTGAACAAAGGAAGTACTGTATACTATCATCTCTCCTTCCACCCAAACTATTGTTCTTGCTAAAGTACTCTGAATCTCTGATCCAACTGCCCTCTTCCTCGAGCACCAAAACCAAAACGAAGTGCCGCAGACATGAGACCGAGTAAAGTATGAAACAATTGGCGGGCAGATGTTGCAGCGGCTCATGGCAGCAGTGCGTGGAATTTCTCTCGTATCCGCATTTGGATTTTGGAAGGGCGGAAATCTTCCGATTCATGTATGACTTGGGAAGAGGAACATGCACGGGGGATAAATTTTATGCAACGGTGATCAGTATATGTGGTCTATATAACACTATACGGATTAGCTTTAATCCTTACCACTGAATTGTTTCTTGCATGGAGATTGACGCAGTAGAGCACGTATACAACATCGTTACATAGAATTTTTTTCCGGAAAAATCATCTTCGCATGTAACCAAGGAACCAGTAATATGTTGCCCATATAATCGAAGGAAAAAGAACCAGTAATGTCCATCGCTGCCGTATCCACGCATTCACGGTCATGTCATGTCCCACTCCTGGTCACAACTCACAAACAAGTCTACAAATCACACAAATTCTGTGCATTCCTGATCAAGAGAGACTAACAAAATTCATAGATATAATCTGGAGAAGGCACAATATACCAATATCAAACAATATTGCTCCGAGAGGGCATAGATGGAAACTTGTAACCGTGATACATGTCCATGCACAAGGATCATTATTACTATGGAGCTAGCCTGTGCCTAAGCCTCAGGCTGACCAAATTGATTTTAGATTAAATATCTGTTTTCAATGATTTTTCAATAATTTTTCGTAGAATTTTAGTGAGCTTTCTCAGACTGTGCCCAGGCTACAGCCTACTCTGCCGGGGCCTGGATCCGCCTGATCATTATTCTGACCAAGACCCCATATATTGTTAGCGGAAAGAAGTAGAAGCATTGGCAGACTATATTACAAGAAGCTCTACAGTACTGTGGCACAAACAAATCCTATCACCAATATGATAGCTCAATTGATAAGCCACAAACAGTAAAGAAATGATGTTCCTAACTTCCTATTGTGCATCTACTTTTACCTCTGGTTAAACAGAAACCTGAAAGAACTCCAAATTGTGTGGATTATCAAATCATCCAGGAATTACACACGCCTACAACAGGTCATTACTAAACCAAGGGTCTATACACAAAACTACAGCAGGCCAATCCCCTACCAAACAACCAGTAAACCATACTAGATACTAAAGATATTTACAATCAAAACACAACACCAGAAATGGATTAAGACAACAGGCAGATAATAAAGAAAAAGGGAGATCTACTCAAATTAGGCTAACTAGTTATATGCACGTGCGTTGCTACGAAAAACAAAATTGATAACGAAAAATAAAGATTAAAAAATAAAAAAATACTATTTCATAAGATCAAACATCTATGTTTAACGCTTCGTTTCTTGCAAAAGCTGGCTAATTAAAGCAACGATTCGTTTCTTGCGTAGGGCAATTAAGCAGGGCAATTAAGTAGGGCAATTAATGTGACGTGGGAAGAAACTCTCACTTTATATAGTAGAGATAAAGGGAGATCTACTGATGAAGCTGCTGCAACTCAGGTAAAATACACAACTTAAGCGGGATATAAAAGTGGTTCTGATCAGCAAAATATGATGATATTGCCAGTACGCAACAAGCACAACTAAGAATCACTTTTAGCACAAACAAAATATTAAAAAACAGCATCCTGGAATCACTTGCTAGCTTGCGGAAACATCGAAACATCACACAACTCATAAACCCTAGATTCTTCTTCTCCAAGCAGCAGCATCTGGTACCTCTCCTCCCCCGCTCAGAACCCGAGCTTGGTGCGGCGCCAGTGCCTGCGCTTCGCGTTGTACCTGAGACAGCAACACACAAGCAAGAACCAATCAGGGACCGAAACACGAAATGCCTCCTCTCCAAAGATGCTTACGAACTAACCAAGATCAGGGCACGTACCTGATGGTGTTGTCGGTGCGCATGCGGATCCAGTAGGGGATGGGGCGGTTCTGCCGCATCTTCTTGGCCAGCTTCTTCTTGATCCGGAAGGTCTTGTGCGACGGCTGCAGGAGATGCAAGGCAACGGAAAAAGCACCGAATCAGCGGAGCACCACTGCCCCCAAGAATTTCAAGGAGCACAACCATACAAATCGAAGCAAACCGAAGCTGCATGGAGAGATGAACGGAGATGCGTACCATGGTGGCGGGGCGGCGGCGACGAAGGAAGCTGCTGCTGCGGCGGCGGCGGCGGCGGCGCGAGGAAACCCTGGATCGGAGAAACCGCAAATTTGGGGGCCTTGAGGGTTTATATGGAGGAGAGCAGTGCCAGATGGGCCCAATGGGCTCGGTTGGTCCTTTGGAATACCTACTATGATTGCTCTTAAATCGAACGTCATAATTGGGCTTTCATGGGCTGACAAGGTTTTGCATTTTTACGTTCTCATGGAAAATCTGGGCTGTACGGGGTCCTCTGCCTCAGATTGGCTAATCTGGGCTTGAACTTATAAGCCATGGAACCTCTTCCTCGTTGGCTTTAGGTTCTGTTTGTTTGACTTTTCACCGATTTAGAAACTAAAAGAGCTATAGCCCAAACAAATAAGCGGCTTTAGACAAGCCGAACCCTCCAATATAATTGTAAGCCAAAAGCCATATGAGGGAGTTTTTTTCTTTCCTTTTCTAATGAAAATAGGTATTTACCATCGAACTTCACGAAAATTACCCGCAAAATGACATCGGTATATAACTAAAAACTCCTCGCTTTCCTTGATCCATCGCTTCTCTCCAACCTGTACGAGTCTCGCCTCATCTCCCGTGGCTCAGAGCAGGCGCTAGAGTTTGGGACATCGTCGGCAGCCGGCGCCGACGACCACGTCTCCTGACACCATCATCATCCTCCCCCATCCCTTCGCCCCGCAGCCGTCATCCTCTCCCTCACGCTTACGCCATCCCCTTGCCCAGGCACAACCATCCGCCGCCCAACTATCTATCTCCCAACTCCATCCCCATCCTCCTCGACTCGATGATTAGGGCAATAGTTACTTTTGAAAGGATTGGGTTGGCCTAGAGGGGGGGTGAATAGGCAACTTTTTAAAATTAATGATAGATTTAAGCAAAGATTTGATAATTACACATCTACTAGATCAAATCTTACGAAAGATTAACAGTTGAAACACAAATTTGCTGAGAACAAAGTGGCAAGATGCAAATGAACACAAAGTAAAGGTTAACACAGAGACAAGAGAAATTTTCACCGAGGTTCAGAGAAAACTCTCCTACATCCCCGTTAGAGCACTTCAATTGAAGTATTGCTCCACCAATAACTGACAACAGTAGTTCTGGTCTTTCACTAGTGTAACTCTTTCACCACTCCGGTGAGGTGAGTCCCAACTACTCACAAAGATAGTGGCCTTCCACAATCACAGTTGGACAGATCGCACTATGAACTCCTCCAAGCTATCTAGGAACAGCTAGTTCCAAGAGTAATAGACCATCCACAAGTCCTGTCCTTTGGTTCACTATACACTCTGAATCTAGACTAAACTTGGAGCTTTGATCGCGTTTGATTTCTGAAAAACAGAGTTTGATTTTGGTCTCTTTGATGACTTTTTAGCTCTAGAAAGTTTGGAAGTCAAAGAGATGTAAAAAGTTGTCTTTTGGAATGCGCTGGTACGGCTTATATAGGATGCAAAAGGAATATAGCCGTTTGACAATGTCAGAGTGATAAGACAAGAAAAACAATTGTTCCACGGACTAGTTTTTAGAAGCTTAAAAATAAGTCTAAAACACGCCGGACCGTTTTGATCAAAAATCCTATTTGCGCCGGACCGTTTCAAGTTGGTCCGACATACACATACTTTGGACAAAAATCGGTCCATCGTGCAACTAATCAACACCACGTTTGCGCCGGACCGAAAAGCTTGGTCCGGCGAAGAAGGAAGATTTTATGATTTTGGTCCGTGGTGGAACTTGGTATAGACAAGAAGTTTCAGTAAGATTCTCATTTACGCTGGACCGAAAAGATCGGTCCGTCGTGAACTTAAAAACTTGGTCCGTCGTGAACAACACACGTTCGGTTAGGTTTCCAAAAGACTTATTCACTGCGCTGGACCAAAAAACTTGGTCCGGCGTGAATGGTGTGCGCTCGGTAAGGGTTTAGAATAAAAGGCTTTTGCGCTAGACTGAAATGAGTTGGTCCGGTGTGAAAGTGTTTTTGCTGAACTTAAGAAAAGACTTAAATTCTTTTACTTTTGAGGGAAAAGGAATAAAAGACCTTTGCTCCAAGTGATCTTTAAAGATTTAGCCTATGAACCAAGGTACTGTATTTGTGCATAGTCCCTCTTTATAGTACGGCTAAACAAAATACATCTAACTACATGACTTGAATCATCTCCCAAGTCAAAACTAGTAACAAAGATACTTAACCTTTGTCCTTCCTCTAAAAATCTTCACTTCATCAAGGGTACACAAGTTGATCATCAACACCAAAACCCGTAAACACTATTAAAGAGAGATTAGGGGCCTAGATGCTTTCAACCTTGACCATGGTCGCCATTGGCACCAAAGGCGTGGGTCACTAACGCCTTTGACGCCGAGGTGTGCCTCCGCACCAAGCAAAGGGGACCAGCCTGCCACCGACTTTCTCGCACTCGCCGAGCGCTACGTCGCCTTCCATTAGCCCTCCTCCACCTACTCCTTCCACAACGCCGACCAAGGTATGTTATGTTCTTATCCCTCCTCCGTCTATCTGACTAGAAAATTTTGAGTTAATCGAAGTAGGTCACTAATTTTAGAGCAAGTTGAAATTGGGCTAGTTGATTTTATTTGGCTAAAAATATTGTTGTATGAGGTGTGACGTATCACATTTGTTCCTCAGTTCTTTTGTTAATTGTGTCTTTTGTCTGATGTACCAATTGCTCACCCACGAATTGTGCATTCAGTAATTAGTGTTACTCTCACAAAAAAAGTAATCAGTGTTGTTTTGGGTTTTATAGTAGTGATATCTGTCGACTATTCCCTTAGGCCCAATTTAGGAAGCAATTTGTGGTGATATCTGTAAATGGTTTAGGTCAAACAATATGAATTAATGAATTAGTCTTTATTTTTAGCAATTGCTTGATCTCGACATGTTTCCCTTTATCTTGTTTAGGTTGGAATGCATTGTGAAATTGGTTGCTAACTAATTTTATTTTTTGAAAAACAGCCAGAGCTGGATTAAATTAGGAGAAGGTAAGAATTAGGAGACTAATTGATTAATCTTGTTTTAGCAATCTTGGTCAGTCCCAATATTGTGCATTTTTTGGGTCTGAATGCATAACGGCCAATGAAATTGATCTTCATACAGAGTTCGCAGAGTCTTAGAGTACTGTACTTGACATGGCATGATCTATGAATGGTGCTACTTATTTTATTTAGCCCGTAATAACTTTATTCAGATTTTGGTTATGTATGGTTCAGTTCAACTCAATATGTTAGGCGACTTGAGCAGCATTAGAGTGCAGGTTGTGCAAAAAGAGAAAGAAAATATCAATTCTAGTCAGAGGCAAAAGGGACGCAAGAAGTTGCCTAATTCTAGGATTGAATTAGGCACTTCTTCGTTTCACATTCTCTTTCACTTTTAACATAGTATTAATCGATAATCCACAGGAGCTAAACAACAATTGAACCAAGTATGGATAAATTGGTAGGACTTTTGAAAGTACGGGTGGTGCGTGGGATTATCCTTGCCTACCGTGATGCAAGAGGCAATTATCCATATGTTGTGCTTCACCTTGGCAAGTAGGCATGTCTAATTTCTTTCATTCCATCATCTCCATATTTTTATTTTAGTGTATTGTTCTCAATTTATCATGTAGTTTTCTGTTTTAATTATCTTGCAGAAACTGAAGACAAGTGTGAAAAAGAGATCTATGAACTCTATTTGGCATGGAGAGCTAACTTTGACAATCACAAATCCTAATGCACCAATTAAGCTTGTGAGTGATTTTTTGTTAATATTGTTTTCTTATAGACAAGGGCTCCCACTAATTAATTATGATATGTGATTGTCAACCCTCTATTCATTAGGATGCTCATATTTTCTTCTTCTATATACGAAATATACAGGAGGTGTTTGACAAAGACACTTTCAGCAGAGATGAGCTGATGGGAGATGCAGAAATCGAAGTAGAACCCTTAATGGAAGTTCTGAACATGGATTCGGAGAACATTCAGAATGGCGCAATCGTAAGATATATCCTACCAAGCTACCTTGCCAATGAGAGTCACGTCTGTTGTTGAAATGGTAAATTTGTCCAGGACATGATTCTCCTGGCTAAGAAACGCCGAGAGTGGCGAGGTTACAGGCTACAATGGATGAAAATTCTTGGAACCAAGTAATTTATGAATATTTGGAGTCCTTAGCTCATGCCATCACTTATGAGATGTTTCGAATTATATCAGAGGCTTCATTGACATGTTGGAATGCCAAGTTTTATACAGGAAAACTGAGTAATTTAAATCACATTATTCACCTGTTGTAGTCATCGGGCTGTAATCTAATGGATCAGAGTAGTCCACATTTGTAAAAACAAGTGTAAAATGGTGTTGCCAATATGTATCCAGGAGTACATGATTTGTAAAGTTTGGGACAACATAATTGATGACAACCGATAGGAACCTATTTGTCAAAACATGCATCCTGTGTAACTTGTGTTAGGGAACTAATGCTAGTTTTTATGTGGAACCTCATAGATATCCTAGAAACTTATAGTCCTCACAACCCCAAAGGGTATTTTATACTTTTTAATAATAAGCTACACTTTCCAACCCATAAAAAATCCATGATGCCAAACAGTCTGTCTTGGCTTAAAAGCATACAGCTTATAAGCTCATTAAGCCAAAAAAAACTAGCTTTAAGCCATAAGCCAAAAAGTATAAGTCGAAACAAATATGAGTGTGTCTATATATATAGTTCCATTCTTCTGGGAGTATGTACTTCCATATTCAATATACCGCTTACATGATATTGTGATACCTCTTTATTATTCTGAGTATACTCTAATATTAATTATAAGACACACCTAGGAGTATGTACTCCTACATTCAATATACCGCTTAAATGATATTGTTATACCTCTTTATCATTCTAATTAAACTTTAATATTGATTTTAACACACTTCAAAGTGATTTCCATGAAAAATTTTATCGAAGTCCACTCTCTTTATGGCATAATTTGAGTACATCCTCCTTTTTTATATGGAAAAGGCTATATAACAAATAAATAAATAAAGGGTTTCAATGAATTTTTTTTAACCAAATCACATTGGAGTATCTTAGAATTACTATTGAAGTATACCGAAAGTGATAAAGGAGTATATCATATTTGTTTATATATATAGTAAAATCTATTATCAGACAGCAAAATGACTATTTATTGGCAAGACTTATATCATTTTTTTTATATCCGTGCTATCTACACGGTCATGTGGCTTGGGATTAGTCTGGCAACTGCAGATGCTGTTATCGTATATGATTCTGATTTTAATCCACATGCTGATATACAAGCCATGAATAGGGCACATACAATTGGACTGTCAAACAGACTTTTAGCCTATGAGGAAGTATATGGTGAAAGTAGACATATGGTGAAATTATGAAAGTATGCAAATAGGGGTGTTGGATCGAATTTGAATGGTTCAGATCTAGGTGGAATCCCACCTCCTCCACTTAAACACGTTTTACACATAACCCCCTAGAAAAATTACAAAATTTCACACCTTAAGTGGAGGAGATGGGATTCTACCTAGATCTAAACCATTCAAGTTCGATCTAACACCCATATTTACCTACTTTCATGCTTTCACCATATGGCTACTTTCACCATATACTTCCTCATAACAGGCTTGCAGTACGCGCTAGTGTTGAGGATTGTATCTTGCAACTTGCCAAGAAGAAATTGATGCTTGATCAACTTTTTGTTAACGAATCAGAACCACGGAAGGAAGTGAAAGATATCATTCGCTGGGGAGCCGAGGAACTCTTCAAGCATAGCGATGGTGCGAATGTTAAAGATAATAACAAAGCTTATGGTGCTAAACATGATGTAGCTGATGTTGAGTTTAAGCATAGGAGGAGAACTAGTGGCCTCAGTGTATTTTGTGTATTCTTAACAATCATTTTGTTGTTATATGTCATATTTTACTATCAATCTATATAGATTTTACTATTTATATACTGTACGCTTTTACTACTAAAAATATTACACACGGTGCTGAACTCTTTGTATGATAGTAATATATATATATATGTATATAGTAAAATCTATCTATACGGATAGTAAAATTTGACACTTGACAGCAAAATGAACAACAGAAAACGAATCCTTGCATGCTGCCCTGTCAAGTTCCAAGAAGAGCCACCAACCACCTCAGACCATGCACTGAACAACAGAAAACGAAAACAAGCAATCAACACAAGTCGCAGCAAATTATAATCCACTAATTGAAGAAGTCACTAGCACAATCGTAAGCTCATATAGTTCTCTCATCAAAGGTCAACAATTTTCTTTTTTTAAAAAAAAGCCGAGAGCAATCGGATTACACAGAATATCCTATTCAAGTCAAGGCAGAGCATACCTTCAAAGTTAAAATAGCTTAACCTGAAATGAAATTCTTCACAAATAACGTTTTCTTTACGATGTCAGAGACAGAAGCCAGAGCATAGTAGGCCCCACCACCGCACTCCTTCTTCCTCAACCGGTGCCCAGCCCCAACCGTCTCTCACTCTCTCTTCCTCAGCTCCATATCCATCAGCAAGTTGAAGAACTTGGCCATCAGACCAATTGAACAAAGGAAGTACTGTATACTATCATCTCTCCTTCCACCCAAACTATTGTTCTTGCTAAAGTACTCTGAATCTCTGATCCAACTGCCCTCTTCCTCGAGCACCAAAACCAAAACGAAGTGCCGCAGACATGAGACCGAGTAAAGTATGAAACAATTGGCGGGCAGATGTTGCAGCGGCTCATGGCAGCAGTGCGTGGAATTTCTCTCGTATCCGCATTTGGATTTTGGAAGGGCGGAAATCTTCCGATTCATGTATGACTTGGGAAGAGGAACATGCACGGGGGATAAATTTTATGCAACGGTACTGTATATGTGGTCTATATAACACTATACGGATTAGCTTTAATCCTTACCACTGAATTGTTTCTTGCATGGAGATTGACGCAGTAGAGCACGTATACAACATCGTTACATAGAATTTTTTTCCGGAAAAATCATCTTCGCATGTAACCAAGGAACCAGTAATATGTTGCCCATATAATCGAAGGAAAAAGAACCAGTAATGTCCATCGCTGCCGTATCCACGCATTCACGGTCATGTCATGTCCCACTCCTGGTCACAACTCACAAACAAGTCTACAAATCACACAAATTCTGTGCATTCCTGATCAAGAGAGACTAACAAAATTCATAGATATAATCTGGAGAAGGCACAATATACCAATATCAAACAATATTGCTCCGAGAGGGCATAGATGGAAACTTGTAACCGTGATACATGTCCATGCACAAGGATCATTATTACCAGGGGCGGAGCTAGCCCAGGCCTAAGCCCCAGGCTGGACCAGCTGATTTTAGATTAAATATCTGTTTTCAATGATTTTTCAATAATTTTTCGTAGAATTTTAGTGAGCTTTCTGTACCAGGCCCCAGGCTACAGCCTACTCTGCCCGGGGCCTGGATCCGCCCCTGATCATTACTCTGACCAAGACCCCATATATTGTTAGCGGAAAGAAGTAGAAGCATTGGCAGACTATATTACAAGAAGCTCTACAGTACTGTGGCACAAACAAATCCTATCACCAATATGATAGCTCAATTGATAAGCCACAAACAGTAAAGAAATGATGTTCCTAACTTCCTATTGTGCATCTACTTTTACCTCTGGTTAAACAGAAACCTGAAAGAACTCCAAATTGTGTGGATTATCAAATCATCCAGGAATTACACACGCCTACAACAGGTCATTACTAAACCAAGGGTCTATACACAAAACTACAGCAGGCCAATCCCCTACCAAACAACCAGTAAACCATACTAGATACTAAAGATATTTACAATCAAAACACAACACCAGAAATGGATTAAGACAACAGGCAGATAATAAAGAAAAAGGGAGATCTACTCAAATTAGGCTAACTAGTTATATGCACGTGCGTTGCTACGAAAAACAAAATTGATAACGAAAAATAAAGATTAAAAATAAAAAATACTATTTCATAAGATCAAACATCTATGTTTAACGCCGCTTTCTTGCAAAAGCTGGCTAATTAAAGCAACGATTCGTTTCTTGCAGAGGAGCAATTAAGCAGGGCAATTAAGTAGGGCAATTAATGTGACGTGGGAAGAAACTCTCACTTTATATAGTAGAGATAAAGGGAGATCTACTGATGAAGCTGCTGCAACTCAGGTAAAATACACAACTTAAGCGGGATATAAAAGTGGTTCTGATCAGCCAAATATGATGATATTGCCAGTACGCAACAAGCACAACTAAGAATCACTTTTAGCACAAACAAAATATTAAAAAACAGCATCCTGGAATCACTTGCTAGCTTGCGGAAACATCGAAACATCACACAACTCATAAACCCTAGATTCTTCTTCTCCAAGCAGCAGCATCTGGTACCTCTCCTCCCCCGCTCAGAACCCGAGCTTGGTGCGGCGCCAGTGCCTGCGCTTCGCGTTGTACCTGAGACAGCAACACACAAGCAAGAACCAATCAGGGACCGAAACACGAAATGCCTCCTCTCCAAAGATGCTTACGAACTAACCAAGATCAGGGCACGTACCTGATGGTGTTGTCGGTGCGCATGCGGATCCAGTAGGGGATGGGGCGGTTCTGCCGCATCTTCTTGGCCAGCTTCTTCTTGATCCGGAAGGTCTTGTGCGACGGCTGCAGGAGATGCAAGGCAACGGAAAAAGCACCGAATCAGCGGAGCACCACTGCCCCCAAGAATTTCAAGGAGCACAACCATACAAATCGAAGCAAACCGAAGCTGCATGGAGAGATGAACGGAGATGCGTACCATGGTGGCGGGGCGGCGGCGACGAAGGAAGCTGCTGCTGCGGCGGCGGCGGCGGCGGCGCGAGGAAACCCTGGATCGGAGAAACCGCAAATTTGGGGGCCTTGAGGGTTTATATGGAGGAGAGCAGTGCCAGATGGGCCCAATGGGCTCGGTTGGTCCTTTGGAATACCTACTATGATTGCTCTTAAATCGAACGTCATAATTGGGCTTTCATGGGCTGACAAGGTTTTGCATTTTTACGTTCTCATGGAAAATCTGGGCTGTACGGGGTCCTCTGCCTCAGATTGGCTAATCTGGGCTTGAACTTATAAGCCATGGAACCTCTTCCTCGTTGGCTTTAGGTTCTGTTTGTTTGGACTTTTTCACTGATTTAGAAACTAAAAGAGCTATAGCCCAAACAAATAACTGGCTTTAGACAAGCCGAACCCTCCAATATAATTGTAAGCCAAAAGCCATATGAGGGGAGTTTTTTTTTTCTTTCCCTTTTTCGGAATGAAAATAGGTATTTACCACTGAACTTCACGAAAATTACCTGCAAAATGACATCGGTATATAACGAAAAAACTCCTCGTTTTCCTTGATCCATCGTTTCTCTCCAACCTGTACGAGTCTCGCCTCATCTCCCGTGGCTCAGAGCAGGCGCTAGAGTTTGGGACATCGTCGGCAGCCGGCGCCGACGACCACGTCTCCTGACGCCATCATCATCCTCCCCCATCCCTTCGTCCTGCGCAGTCGTCATCCTCTCCCTCACGCTTACGTCATCCCCTTGCCCAGGCACAACCATCCGCCTCGCCCAACTATCTATCTCCCAACTCCATCCCCATCCCCTCCCCTGACTCGATGATTAGGGCAATAGTTACTTTTGAAAGGATTGGGTTGGCCTAGAGGGGGGGTGAATAGGCAACTTTTTAAAATTAATGATAGATTTAAGCAAAGATTTGATAATTACACATCTACTAGATCAAATCTTACGAAAGATTAACAGTTGAAACACAAATTTGCTGAGAACAAAGTGGCAAGATGCAAATGAACACAAAGTAAAGGTTAACACAGAGACAAGAGAAATTTTCACCGAGGTTCAGAGAAAACTCTCCTACATCCCCGTTAGAGCACTTCAATTGAAGTATTGCTCCACCAATAACTGACAACAGTAGTTCTGGTCTTTCACTAGTGTAACTCTTTCACCACTCCGGTGAGGTGAGTCCCAACTACTCACAAAGATAGTGGCCTTCCACAATCACAGTTGGACAGATCGCACTATGAACTCCTCCAAGCTATCTAGGAACAGCTAGTTCCAAGAGTAATAGACCATCCACAAGTCCTGTCCTTTGGTTCACTATACACTCTGAATCTAGACTAAACTTGGAGCTTTGATCGCGTTTGATTTCTGAAAAACAGAGTTTGATTTTGGTCTCTTTGATGACTTTTTAGCTCTAGAAAGTTTGGAAGTCAAAGAGATGTAAAAAGTTGTCTTTTGGAATGCGCTGGTACGGCTTATATAGGATGCAAAAGGAATATAGCCGTTTGACAATGTCAGAGTGATAAGACAAGAAAAACAATTGTTCCACGGACTAGTTTTTAGAAGCTTAAAAATAAGTCTAAAACACGCCGGACCGTTTTGATCAAAAATCCTATTTGCGCCGGACCGTTTCAAGTTGGTCCGACATACACATACTTTGGACAAAAATCGGTCCATCGTGCAACTAATCAACACCACGCTTGCGGACCGAAAAGCTTGGTCCGGCGAAGAAGGAAGATTTTATGATTTTGGTCCGTGGTGGAACTTGGTATAGACAAGAAGTTTCAGTAAGATTCTCATTTACGCTGGACCGAAAAGATCGGTCCGTCGTGAACTTAAAAACTTGGTCCGTCGTGAACAACACACGTTCGGTTAGGTTTCCAAAAGACTTATTCACTGCGCTGGACCAAAAAACTTGGTCCGGCGTGAATGGTGTGCGCTCGGTAAGGGTTTAGAATAAAAGGCTTTTGCGCTAGACTGAAATGAGTTGGTCCGGTGTGAAAGTGTTTTTGCTGAACTTAAGAAAAGACTTAAATTCTTTTACTTTTGAGGGAAAAGGAATAAAAGACCTTTGCTCCAAGTGATCTTTAAAGATTTAGCCTATGAACCAAGGTACTGTATTTGTGCATAGTCCCTCTTTATAGTACGGCTAAACAAAATACATCTAACTACATGACTTGAATCATCTCCCAAGTCAAAACTAGTAACAAAGATACTTAACCTTTGTCCTTCCTCTAAAAATCTTCACTTCATCAAGGGTACACAAGTTGATCATCAACACCAAAACCCAGAAACACTATTAAAGAGAGATTAGGGGGCCTAGATGCTTTCAACCTTGACCATGGCTGGCCATTGGCACCAGTGCGTGGGTCACTAACGCCTTTGACGCCGAGGTGTGCCTCCGCACCAAGCAGTGGGACCAGCCCCGTCACCGACTTTCTCGCACTCGCCGAGCGCTACGTCGCCTTCCATTAGCCCTCCTCCACCTACTCCTTCCACAACGCCGACCAAGGTATGTTATGTTCTTATCCCTCCTCCGTCTATCTGACTAGAAAATTTTGAGTTAATCGAAGTAGGTCACTAATTTTAGAGCAAGTTGAAATTGGGCTAGTTGATTTTATTTGGCTAAAAATATTGTTGTATGAGGTGTGACGTATCACATTTGTTCCTCAGTTCTTTTGTTAATTGTGTCTTTTGTCTGATGTACCAATTGCTCACCCACGAATTGTGCATTCAGTAATTAGTGTTACTCTCACAAAAAAAGTAATCAGTGTTGTTTTGGGTTTTATAGTAGTGATATCTGTCGACTATTCCCTTAGGCCCAATTTAGGAAGCAATTTGTGGTGATATCTGTAAATGGTTTAGGTCAAACAATATGAATTAATGAATTAGTCTTTATTTTTAGCAATTGCTTGATCTCGACATGTTTCCCTTTATCTTGTTTAGGTTGGAATGCATTGTGAAATTGGTTGCTAACTAATTTTATTTTTTGAAAAACAGCCAGAGCTGGATTAAATTAGGAGAAGGTAAGAATTAGGAGACTAATTGATTAATCTTGTTTTAGCAATCTTGGTCAGTCCCAATATTGTGCATTTTTTGGGTCTGAATGCATAACGGCCAATGAAATTGATCTTCATACAGAGTTCGCAGAGTCTTAGAGTACTGTACTTGACATGGCATGATCTATGAATGGTGCTACTTATTTTATTTAGCCCGTAATAACTTTATTCAGATTTTGGTTATGTATGGTTCAGTTCAACTCAATATGTTAGGCGACTTGAGCAGCATTAGAGTGCAGGTTGTGCAAAAAGAGAAAGAAAATATCAATTCTAGTCAGAGGCAAAAGGGACGCAAGAAGTTGCCTAATTCTAGGATTGAATTAGGCACTTCTTCGTTTCACATTCTCTTTCACTTTTAACATAGTATTAATCGATAATCCACAGGAGCTAAACAACAATTGAACCAAGTATGGATAAATTGGTAGGACTTTTGAAAGTACGGGTGGTGCGTGGGATTATCCTTGCCTACCGTGATGCAAGAGGCAATTATCCATATGTTGTGCTTCACCTTGGCAAGTAGGCATGTCTAATTTCTTTCATTCCATCATCTCCATATTTTTATTTTAGTGTATTGTTCTCAATTTATCATGTAGTTTTCTGTTTTAATTATCTTGCAGAAACTGAAGACAAGTGTGAAAAAGAGATCTATGAACTCTATTTGGCATGGAGAGCTAACTTTGACAATCACAAATCCTAATGCACCAATTAAGCTTGTGAGTGATTTTTTGTTAATATTGTTTTCTTATAGACAAGGGCTCCCACTAATTAATTATGATATGTGATTGTCAACCCTCTATTCATTAGGATGCTCATATTTTCTTCTTCTATATACGAAATATACAGGAGGTGTTTGACAAAGACACTTTCAGCAGAGATGAGCTGATGGGAGATGCAGAAATCGAAGTAGAACCCTTAATGGAAGTTCTGAACATGGATTCGGAGAACATTCAGAATGGCGCAATCGTAAGATATATCCTACCAAGCTACCTTGCCAATGAGAGTCACGTCTGTTGTTGAAATGGTAAATTTGTCCAGGACATGATTCTCCGGCTAAGAAACGTCGAGAGTGGCGAAGTTACAGCTACAATGGATGAAAATTCTTGGAACCAAGTAATTTATGAATATTTGGAGTCCTTAGCTCATGCCATCACTTATGAGATGTTTCGAATTATATCAGAGGCTTCATTGACATGTTGGAATGCCAAGTTTTATACAGGAAAACTGAGTAATTTAAATCACATTATTCACCTGTTGTAGTCATCGGGCTGTAATCTAATGGATCAGAGTAGTCCACATTTGTAAAAACAAGTGTAAAATGGTGTTGCCAATATGTATCCAGGAGTACATGATTTGTAAAGTTTGGGACAACATAATTGATGACAACCGATAGGAACCTATTTGTCAAAACATGCATCCTGTGTAACTTGTGTTAGGGAACTAATGCTAGTTTTTATGTGGAACCTCATAGATATCCTAGAAACTTATAGTCCTCACAACCCCAAAGGGTATTTTATACTTTTTAATAATAAGCTACACTTTCCAACCCATAAAAAATCCATGATGCCAAACAAATTGCCTTGGCTTAAAAGCATACAGCTTATAAGCTCATTAAGCCAAAAAAAAACTAGCTTTAAGCCATAAGCCAAAAAGTATAAGTCGAAACAAATATGAGTGTGTCTATATATATAGTTCCATTCTTCTGGGAGTATGTACTTCCATATTCAATATACCGCTTACATGATATTGTGATACCTCTTTATTATTCTGAGTATACTCTAATATTAATTATAAGACACACCTAGGAGTATGTACTCCTACATTCAATATACCGCTTAAATGATATTGTTATACCTCTTTATCATTCTAATTAAACTTTAATATTGATTTTAACACACTTCAAAGTGATTTCCATGAAAAATTTTATCGAAGTCCACTCTCTTTATGGCATAATTTGAGTACATCCTCCTTTTTTATATGGAAAAGGCTATATAACAAATAAATAAATAAAGGGTTTCAATGAATTTTTTTTAACCAAATCACATTGGAGTATCTTAGAATTACTATTGAAGTATACCGAAAGTGATAAAGGAGTATATCATATTTGTTTATATATATAGTAAAATCTATTATCAGACAGCAAAATGACTATTTATTGGCAAGACTTATATCATTTTTTTTATATCCGTGCTATCTACACGGTCATGTGGCTTGGGATTAGTCCGCAGCTGCAGATCTTTGTTATCATATATGATTACGATTTTAATCCACATGCCGATATACAAGCCATGAATAGGGCACATACAATTGGATCACAAACAGGACTTTTAGCCTATGAGGAAGTATATGGTGAAAGTAGACATATGGTGAAATTATGAAAGTATGCAAATAGGGGTGTTGGATCGAATTTGAATGGTTCAGATCTAGGTGGAATCCCACCTCCTCCACTTAAACACGTTTTACACATAACCCCCTAGAAAAATTACAAAATTTCACACCTTAAGTGGAGGAGATGGGATTCTACCTAGATCTAAACCATTCAAGTTCGATCTAACACCCATATTTACCTACTTTCATGCTTTCACCATATGGCTACTTTCACCATATACTTCCTCATAACAAAGCTTGCAAAGACGCGCTAGTGTTGAGGATTGTATCTTGCAACTTGCCAAGAAGAAATTGATGCTTGATCAACTTTTTGTTAACGAATCGAACCACGGAAGGAAGTGAAAGATATCATTCGCTGGGGAGCCGAGGAACTCTTCAAGCATAGCGATGGTGCGAATGTTAAAGATAATAACAAAGCTTATGGTGCTAAACATGATGTAGCTGATGTTGAGTTTAAGCATAGGAGGAGAACTAGTGGCCTCAGTGTATTTTGTGTATTCTTAACAATCATTTTGTTGTTATATGTCATATTTTACTATCAATCTATATAGATTTTACTATTTATATACTGTACGCTTTTACTACTAAAAATATTACACACGGTGCTGAACTCTTTGTATGATAGTAATATATATATATATATATGTATATAGTAAAATCTATCTATACGGATAGTAAAATTTGACACTTGACAGCAAAATGACTAGTTATTGGCAAGATTTATATCATTTTGTCCCTCTCATCGTCAGTAAGCAACTGGTGAAACCTTTTGTGAATCGGAGAAGTCAATAAAAAGTTATAACTAAGATAAGAGAAAATAGATTCATGTACAAAGAAGGAAAAGTATTTACTAGTTGGTTGGTTGGCCACGTAATTGATAGGCATAGTCAACTGGGACGATTTCGTTGCGTTGAGTATTGGGTACGTGGCTCGGTTGGTATACATTAACTGGCTGGGGAGTAGAATAGCCTATTCTACACGCATCTATAGAATAGCATATGTGTGTGTGTGTGTTTGTATGTAAGTACGCATGAGGAATACTTATTCATAGGACGAGGAAGAACACCATCGTACGGTTACCTTTACACCATGTGTTTCGGCAACGTTGACGTATTAGGGCCACAACTGCACTTAGGCCTTGCTGGTGGGTTTTCAATTGTTGATTTGTAAGTTAAACTCTGGACCAGTAACCTATGATGCTCTTTATAATTTTAGCCAATAGTCCATATCTTACTCTATGCAACATTTCTTCTGTTGTTATAAGTAGGTGAGATGCAACTTCTGTCTGCAATTGAATTCCTAGGTAGTTGTGGGAAAATGATGACCCTAGGGTAGAATTCGAGTCATGATAAAAGTGGTATTAGAGCCTAACTTGACTGTAGGTCATGGCCCTAAATATAGTTGATTTTTCTAGGATTCGAGTTTCATGAAAAAGAATTCTATTTTAAGCATCTATGAAAAAGTGTTGCAAAAATTCTATGTCATACTACTATCTAAACTTCATTATTGTTGTCTTGACTTCCCTACTAATATCTCGTCAATCCTAGATTTAATTTCACTCTTTTAAAATATTTTCTTCTCGATCTTTCCTATATCTCAGAATCCAGACCGTGTGAGAACAAGATAGTACTAGAGATGGTGGCAACAATTAGAAGAGAGGTGCTAATACCTTAGAGCACTGCTCATCCCTTAGAAAAGTTGATAGGTTACCAATAGAATAGTTAGTCGATAGTGTCATTGATTTTGTTAGTGCAATGGGTAGTTCCCTACATAAATGAAAATTATTTGGATTTTGTTGTTGCAATGGCCAAGTCATAGCAAGAGCTACCCCACTAGGGTAGTAAGTGTGCTACTTGTGTCCTTGTATGTTAATAAAAATATTTAGTGTTTTATATACAATTCTTATAGGAAAATGTATAGTACCTATTAATTCTTTCCTAGTTCTAGTTCAATTTAAAACCTTGTCCTATATTTTGAATAGGTATCCTTATATACCTCCACATATATCTCCAAATACTGTAACCTCTTTAGGATTTACTCTTGACTTGAATGACCTTGTTAATTCCCATACCTTTGTGTCCAATGTTGCATCTATATTATATCTCAGTTGTGACCTCATCAACACTTGTTAAACTATCCAAATTTGCCAATATACTTGTATTATTGTTGGTGGACTAGAGGTGGACTAGGGTGCTAGTGCAACAATGTTGAGCAGCGTGGTGTCTCGGGTCAACAATGAACTCAGTGTAGGGGGTAGAGCAGCTAGACTGGGTCATCAAGTTAGCATCAAGGAGCTCAAGTGACACTACAGTGGTGAGCACATGGACTAATGGTCACTAGAGAGGCGGCGATGACCATTCCCGCGACGGCGCCATGGGAAGCAACTTGAAGCCTCAACTTCGGTGCTATCCTTCAAATCTAACTAGAGCTTTAGCATCTAGGGACTACCAAGAGTGTACCAGGTGGTCTCGTTGTGGCAGAGAGGTACTAGGGTGGTTGGTCGACGGTGAGCAGGGGCGGTGGTGAAGACTTGAACGGTGCCAATAGGTTGTAGAGAAAGAAGAGTTGCAAGATGGTGTGTTTTAATTCACATATAAGCCAAGGAAGGTGCCATAGTGAGGAATCGACATGGAGCTCACCATAGAAGTTTGTGATAGTGAAAATGGTGGCAGCAGCTTGAGAACAAGGGATTGGCATGGTGTTGATACCTCACTATTGAAACCAAACTATAAAGTTAGGGTTTTTTGTCTGTAGAGCATGGAACACTAGATGGTGTGGTCAAACAAGGAAGGAGCTCACTAAAAATAGTGTCACGATGACTCGGATCGGGTACATGCACTGGACACAAAAGAAGATGAAGCTGGCTTAGCCTCACTTGGATGCAACTACTTCATTCAGCATAGAAAGGGTGAGGGCGAAGCATAAGCAAGATAATGACGCGCATGTTGAGCACAGAAGTTGATAACACTTTGGGTGTCCCGATCTTTCGATGAGAAACACACGATCAATTTGGATGGAGATGACTTTGACGATCTGACTACACCGTACGACGATGATACGCCTTAGCAATCGCTAAACCAACTCCGGAGGATTATTAATCTTACCGTGGGCACGATCAACCTGAATACGAGGTTCAATTCCTGCAAGCAACCGAAGAACAAGCAAGAACACGATAATAGGCAATCTGAAATTGCAAATATAGATGAAGGATTGATAAGTTGGGCTTCCGAAACAGGGAGCTTCTTGGAAAATTTGATAAAATGCCACTCCTAACAAGTGGTTTCGCTAAAAATGCCACTCCGCTGTCGTTGACATGTGGGACCATCTATGTTTATGACAGTGGACCAGAGTGGCATTTTAGTGATGCCACTTATTGAAAGTGACATATATGCCAATCTCCCGAGCTTCTTAGGCGGCTGTTGAGCACGTTTAAAAAGACTCAAATAGTAGCAATGGCTATACTATCAAATAAACAAAACCCAAGTTATTTTTAGGGACTCCCTAGCTATATATAAGAGAAAGAGGAGGTGAAATTCATGCTAAGGTCGGCCGAAACAAGAGGAGTGGCCGAGTGGGACTCTTACAAGGCCCAAGGCCCAAGTTTGATTCGGACTGGAAAGTTGACCCAACTTGTTTTGCAGATTCCCGTCGACTCATAAGGAAGAGGTGAGGCTGGATCCGTTGGAAAGAGGATGAAGAAATCTTTCCAACAAGTACAACAACACATCAATTGGACTCCGTATGCAAAAGTTATGCTCGTTTTACTTCAGGTTGTTATCCGGAGGTCGAGTTGGCTTTAAAAATGTGGCACACTTGATCTCTAACTTTGCTTGATGTGGATGTGCATCCTTGTTGATCCAAACCATGGTTCCTAAGTATAAGCACATCACACACATCAGGTAGTGGATTATTCTCAAAAGTGTAATTAGATATGCTTAATAATGACTTTACCTGATAATTGAGTTGACGGGCTCTAGCTTGAGTCAATGGTCCTTGAACCGGCGAAGATGTGGGAGTTGTGGACCTGGCCAAGGTGGGGGTCGATAAAGCCATGGAGATGGAGCCATCGTAGTAGATGTATACGAAGTAGATGATGTCGTGAAGTGTCGCCAACTTGTCACAAACGTAACAGAATAAGAGGACGTAGTCGATATACTTGTAGAAATGTTAGTAGCGACAGGAAACAAAGCAACATGCACATTTGCAATCAAATCAATGGATCAAAAATCTCTATCGACCATATACTCCCTTTCTTGAAAACTATCATGTGACTTGTAAGTTGAACCAAATGTACTTGATACCACATGATTAGTGATATGGCACTTATCAAATTGACAACATTGTTGCATTGCAAACGGAGGTTTAAAATCTTAACAAATGTAAACTCGATGCGCTTTATACTCTCTTTTGTCACTATTTTTGCCAATAGCTTGAAAAATATTTCATGATAACCAGGACAAATCAGAATGTACAAAAAATCTCTCCTCTAAATAATTCAAATCACACGGAACATCAAATTCAATGTAACCTAATGTATCTAAAGAAGACATCAATTTCAACTCATCATTTTCGCTTGCAATGTGAATGACATGTTTATTTCCAGCATAAGTGTCTAGTGTGGTAACAAAAGTAACATGTCCATTTACTAGTTGTGGCATGGATATAAGTGAAGTATTATCACACAACTCTTCTTTATCACAAGAATTAGCAAGCAAATCATCCTGTAACAAAGCAAAATCAACAATCGGTTCCACTAATAGTTGCTATACGATAGCATGATTTGTGGACGGTTTTAGCTCTTCAAAATTACTTTCTCCATGTGTAAAGTCCATACAATTACATTGTAAGTTCTCATCAACTGTTGTAGGTGTAACTTCAATTATTATCTCTTCGCTTACACATGGGGCATTACTGATCATTTCTTTCTCCATATGCTCTTCTTCATCATTCTCTCGATGGTGCACACTTTTCTGCAATATGTTACCTACAGAAGAAGGTGCAACAATGGGTGTCTCAAATAAAGCTAATGATTCTTTCAATGATTCAGCAAGCATTTTTTCAACTCTATAAGCACATTTAATTAATTTTGAAAGAGAACTATATGTTTAATCAATAAGAGCATCCTGAATTTCTTGATTAAGTCCATATATGAACCTAAGCTCTGTTGCTTCTTCACCTTCAACTAAACCACAACGCAACAAATGATTTTGCAATTGTTCATAGTATTCCTTAACACATTTATTTCCTTGTTTCAAGCATTGGATTCTACTATACAAAAAATCAGTATGATATTCAGGAACATATTCAAGTCTCATAAGTCTTTTCATGGCCTTTCAATTTTCAGGTTTTCTCTCTTTTCTACCAATATGCTTTCACCAAGTTAATGCAAATCTAATTAACACACTAGCAGCAATCCTATTCTTTTCATTTTCAGACAAATCATACTTGCCAAATTCTTTGTCCACAGCTATCTCCCAATTAATATAGGCATCAGGATCATATTGACCATCAAAATGTGGAATGGCGAATTTAACCTTACTTAGGGGATCATCATCAACATGTACCTGAGGAAGTAGTGGCAAAGGTCCTGTGCCGATGTGATTGTGGCGTAGTTGACGTCACGCACAAGTATCTAGGTCATCAAGCCGCTTCATAACCTCACTGTTTTGTTCTTTCACCTCAGCTCCCGAAGCTAGGTTAGCCCTAGTTTGCTGAACCGAAGTGTTAGCGATGTGAGATTGGGCGGCCAAGGCAGCGGGTCCGTGCGGGGAATCCAGGGCAGTAATGGGAACCCGTTGAGCATGTAGTATGTCATTTTTGTTGCTTAGAAGACGAGGTGGACTGGAAGTTCCTAGGGCAGTACCTGCAAGCGTATCAAGTCTAGACAAAATAGTAGTAACGGTAGTGTTAGCGATTCCCTGTGCGGTCTCGATGGATCGGAGACAGTCTTCTTGCAGCGACATACGCTTATTAGTGAGTCGTACATCCTCACTAAGACCCTCAGTGGTGACCCTCGTCATCCTCTCAAAGTGAGCAACAATGCCCTTCGTGCGTGAAGAGTGATGTAACGAACTCTCGTCACCTGACATTGTTAGTAGAAGACAAGAAACAAAAAAAATCACCAATATAATGTTCTTATCACTACGTAGGATGTGGTGAAAAGTTGCTCAACTCTCTAGCTTTGACTAAAGCTCTTACAAGTTCTTACCGTGCAGCGGGTGTTGACGGCCATTGGCGTGGTCAAAAGTTCTCTGAAGCTTGGATAAAGCGATTGCCAAGGGACCGAACAAATGTACGGGGTAGGATGTGGAGCTGGGATAGGCAATATTTATTTCCTATGCAATCTAGTAATTCTAGTTATTGTAATGATAAGTAGTAATCCAAACTAGAATTCACAAGCCCTAGTTGCCGATCTCAAAGATATAAGTGAATTTCAAGAAGACAACACACACGCAAAGATAAAGGCACTTATGCAATCAAGGAATGAGCTATGAAATATAAGTGAAGCACCAAAAGCTCTATTGCATAAGTTGTAGAGAGACACTAGCTTATTGTTTCAAGAATGTAAAAGGGGCACAAGATGCTCACTAATTAATAAATTGCACAATCTAAAAATAACGACATAAATTGGGGTTTTGTTCAATGTAGTGCGTCCGGCCTCTATTTGTCTTTTGCTCTTTTTTATTCTTCTCTTTTTTTTTGGCCTTTTGGCTCTTTCTCTTTTATTTCTTTTGGTGACTTTCGGCCAACACTAGTATGAACAAAGTTTTAGAATCCCTAACTCAATGTTACAAGATAATATGATATGATAATTGAAGATTATGCAATGTATCAAGTAGAGCAGCCCTAAGCAATATCAACAAACTAGTCTCAAATATGATCAAAGTGTTCACAAAAGATGACTTGGTTCCCAAAGGTAGGTGTACTGATATTTTTGGGACTTTATGGTTTATGGATGCTATTGCACACAAAGACTCAAAGGAACGAGCTTAAATTCAAAAATGTTCCAAGAAACCCTAATTCGATTTTTCTATGGCAGTAGACTTGTCGCCTAGATTAATATTTGAAGATCACCGAAATTGATTGGTTGATTGTGGAAAGAATTGAAGCTTATATCCTTAGCTTTTAATAGAGTACAAGAACATGCAATTTGGAGTTCGAGTGTGAAAGTTATGGCCCAAAAACCGAACACAACAGAACAACCCCAATTTCAGCCCAACGAGATGAGTCCGAATCGGAATTGAATTCGGTTTGAAATAATCTGAATCACAAAGGTTGCCCAAAAATGTTTTTGTAGAGGACTCTCTCACGATTCAGAATAGTAAAAAAAAATCGGAGTTCGGATGTAAAAGTTATGGCCAAAATACCGAACCAATCTCTATTGCCTGATTTGGAGCATCGACTTTGATTGCGGTAGATTTCATAGATCCGTTCCGAATTTGGATGGCTGCCCAAAAGAGATTTTGAAGATCTTTTCTTAAGCTTTGCAAAAATCCGAGTTCATATGAGAAAGTTATGCACAAAAATACCGAATTGGACATAATTGAAGGATTGAAGCTATGCGAAAGAAAAGAAAGATCAGCAACTAAAACAAGGACTCTAATGGATCAAAACCTAACAAAACTCACTAAAATAACATATTGAAACTAAAGGTTGAATTTTTGTGGAGTAATTTTGAAATTAGGGCAGAAAACAAGAACTAATCTAAGGTACTGATATTCTCACCGATCAAACGAGGCTCTGATACCACTTGATAGCACTTTAGGTGTCCCGATCTTTCGATGAGAAACACACGATCGATTTGTATGGAGACGACTTTGACGATCCAACTACACCGTACGATGACGATGCGCCTTAGCAATCGCTAAACCAACTCCGGAGGGTTATTGATCTTATCGTGGGCACGATCAACCTGAACATGAGGTTCAATTCCTGCAAGCAACTAAAGAACAAGCAAGAACACGATAATAGGCAATATGAAATTGCAAATATAGATGGAGGATTGATAAGTTGGGGTTCCGAAACAGGGAGCTTCTTAGGCGGCTGTTGAACACGTCTAAAAAGACTCAAATAGTAGCAATGGCTATACTATCAAATAAACAGAACCCAAGTTATTTTGGGGGACTCCCTAGCTATATATAAGAGAAAGAGGAGGTAAAATTCGTGCTAGGGTCGGCCAAAATAAGTGGAGTGGCCGAGTAGGACTCTTACAAGGCCCAAGGCCCAAGTTTGACTCGGATTGGAAAATTGAACCGACTTGTTTTGCAGATTCCCATCGACTCATAAGGAATTGGAGGTGAGGCTGGATCCGTTGGAAAGAGGACGAAGAAATCGTTCCAACAAGTATAACAACACATCAATTGGACTCCATATGCAAAAGTTATGTTCATTTTACTTCAGGATATTATCCGGAGGCCGAGTTGGCTTCAAAAACGTGGCACACTTGATCTCTAACTTTGCTTGATGTTGATGTGCATCCTTGTTGATCCAAACCATGGTTCCTAAGTATAAGCACATCATACACATCAGGTAGTGGATTATTCTCAAAAGTGTAATTAGATATGCTTAAGAATGACTTTACCTGATAATTGAGTTGACGGGCTCTAACTTGAGTCAATGGTCCTTGAACCGGCGAAGATGTGGGAGTTGTGGACCTGGCCAATGTGGGGGTAGATAAAGCCATGGATATGGAGCCATTGTAGTAGATGTATACGAAGTAGATGATGCCGTGAAGTGTCACCAACTTGTCACAAACGTAACGGAATAAGAGGACGTAGTCGATATAATTGTAGCAACACTTGGTGATGACCATATGTATGCGTTGTCAGTTCTGTCCATGATGAGAATGGTCTCATCAGAAGCTCATCATGGAGGTGGTGTCATGGAGAGATGCTGCCAGTGTCGAAGAAGGCGATGCCGTTTTTAGCTATCCCCGAGACCAAAACTTCCGGCACTTGGGAGAGAAGCTAAGGGTGGTAAGCTGAAGAAGATGACATGCAATGGGAGGCATAAGTAGAGGCGAGGGGCTCGGGGAGGTTTTCATGAGTTGTCGTGGCGAGACAACAAAGCTTGGCTCTCGGGTTCTTCTCTTTGGCTGGCAACATGCGAAAAAAGACAAAGGGAGCAGGGAGGAAATTCGGCAACTATACGAGTGTGGCAGTAGCTACGTTTGGCGATGAAACCATGGATGGCACGGTCGCAAATCGGGAGCAATGTGGCGACTCGTTGGCTACGCTCGGCGAACATCAGACAGGCATGAGGGGCGAGGGAGCACGGGAGGTGTTCTACAATGGTGATGTGGCAGATGGTTCCTATAGCAAGGGCGTAGAGTCCACAGCTCACCGGTGGGTGAGAGAGAGAGCAATGCTCTCTTCTGGCGGTCGGGAGGTGGACGAAGACCCGTGGCGTGTGGGCCCAACGGGTCAGCAAGAGAGGAAGAGGGCTAGAGAGGATGTGTATCGGGTGGAAAATGCTTTCTTATAGAGAAAGCGGGTTTTTGGTCAGTCATTTTCTAATAAATGTATTAAAAAAATTTCCAAAGGCTTTAATTACAAATAAAGAAGTTTGAATTTTTAGAATTAGCAAACCAATTTAAAAAATTATGAAAAGTTTTGGAGAGGTACGTCATATCATAAGGAACCTAAATAAAATATTTTTGGCCATTGCAAAATTTCAAAATAATTTTCAAAATTCAAAAGCAGTAGCTAGAAAATGTAAAAGCAATTTTTTTAATGCAAAAAATTCTAGAAAAAGCCAAAAAATGTAGCAAGGACTTTTGGAAACATATAATAAACTTTTTAGGGTATTCTAGGATGTTACTCACAATAACATAGCTAAAGATTCTACATAACTCATATCCCTAGTTGATTTCAAACCATATTTTTGTGACCAAAGTTTCATGCAAACTATCAAAAATAGCCCTACTCATTATAAACATCTAGTAACAATCTCTTTGATCGCTTAGATGCTAAAAAACCCTTCATATATAGTCATGAGTGTTTGTCTCATCTTCTTTTTATTTAAGTGTCGAAGTAGTGCATACCTATGTAACTAGTTGTTGTAGCAAAATCCTGAAATGGCAAGTTCCTCTTTCTTGTTTTCTAAACTTCAATTTTGCTATTATCGCTCTTAGTTGTTGAACCATTCATGTCATTTGATGAGCTTATTTACAAATAATAACTATGATCAGTAACATATAACATAACATCATGACATGATTTAAGTGACAACACATGATCACACATTAGAAGCTAACAATACTGCACGATGGTGAAAAATAATGCATAAAATATAAATCATTACATAATCAGTAGTTTCAACTCCATTACATAACCATCGCTGCTCAATAATACGAGTATGATATAACTGAATAGTTCACAAATTAAAAAAGATCAACAAAATAGTTCTAATTCTTCTTCATCTTGAGGTTATACATCCTCTTGTGACAATTAATCTTTTCTTCATTAGTCTTTACAGTGACAAACACTTCTCGACTTTCTAGTTTAGTAAAGATCCTTGTCGCAATGAAGTGTTCATCACTTCCTTCTACTACCCCAGCTTGGACATGTATATCTGTATCTGCTATAGATGGACCACTCAGAACAAGGCCTCTAGCCATAATGTCAGCCGAAGTTTCACCCATGGTATAAGCATTCTCAATCATCTTGTCCATCTAAGCAGGTTCAATGGTGTCCATTATGAAAATATTTTGGATATTCTAGAAAATAAATAAAATGACTAAAGGTAGCTTAAATTTAAATATAGGATTATGAAATGGAATAAATATATATTTCTACAATGACTACCTTATGCTCCTTCCAGCAAGCATCAAACGCATATATGGTTCCTTTTTTTATTATCCCAACTAAGCCTAGTTGCTTTCTATCTCATTTCGTTTTACAAGTTGTATTCTTTCTTCAATGGCCCCAATGGTTTTTTGAATTGCTTTTTATCTTGCTTTCTCCCTATCCTAGCAAAGAACTTTTTTCCATAGGTTCTTGTAGCCAGTGGAATTCAAACATCCCAATGTTGCCAAATGCATCCTAATTTGCACTGCTGATAGGAACTAGATCCATCTAGACAATCTCATTCAACCATAAGCATTTCACAAATAAACACTATTATTATGGAATTGACATGAAAGATAAGAATGCATCAAGTGCATCAATTATCCATCCAACTCGGCTATATCCATTTCTTATACTACAGATATCGTGCAACATACACATACACAATATTGTATTACCATATATTGCAACAAGCCTCCCCTATAAATTAATTGGTTAGCAGATTATCAAAACCACACAAAGAAAAAAGGCACCACTACTAAATCTAAAATATCAGTACAAACACCTAAAATATCATGGATTTTGGGCGGCTGAAACCTCGTTGAGCTAAGAAAATAACGAATTCTATCTAATATGCATCGGTACACAAGCATACAACACTACTAACAGTCTTTCGGTCTCCAATTAAATACATGCAAATATTCATTTCATTGACTTCACTAGCGAACAATAAAAATTGAACCATTTGTAAATTTGATATCATTTGCAAACATCAATAGCTAAACCAATTGAATGGGGATTTAGGGATTTGGATGTTAATGGTTTTTTCTATTAGATGCAAGCATCATCCACAAGAATAGAGCCAACGTTAGGTTTTCTCTATTGGATCCAAGCATTGTCCACAATAACCCTCCTTCAAATTATATCGAGAGCAGGAGGATTCAAGGACAACACTGATGTGGCATGAGAGAGGAGTCTAGGATAGTGGTGTCAATGTCCCGAGTGAGTTGAGGATGGCAACATCAGCGGCCTAAAGGAGTCGGCGACGGCGGCCTAAGGGCATGGAATGAGTGGGCAGCGGTGGGGATCCCTCGGTGATGGTGTGGACAAAGAGGAGGTTGATGTCATCGAGGATGAGGAGGATGGCCGTGGTGGGAGACAGGATCACCAGTGTCGTATGGGCAGGATGTTGCGAATGGGCAAGCAAAGGACACGGATGAGAGAGCGTTAGGTTGTCCTCCAGATCAGGACTGAGGATGGATGGGAAAGGAGTACGGTGGAAGCATTGTTAGGGCAGGAGGATGACTAGATTCTCAGGGCAAGACAACGTTGATGGGACCGGGGCAGGACTGCGGCATTAGGTTTAGGGCAAGACGACGACGATGTTGTTATGGCAGGACGGTGTTGACAAGCACCGGACACGATGGTGTCAATGGGTGCAGAGGGATGAGGGAGGAGGATGACAATGTCAGGAGACTTGGTCACCGGCTCCACCCGGCGGCGCCCAAACCCTAACCTCCTATCGAGTCACGAGAGAGGAGGCGAGGTGTACGATTTGGGGAGAGGGGAGGATTGGGGGGCAACTGAAGGCAGTTTTGACGTATATATGCTAATATTTATGGATAATTTTGATGAAGTTTAGCGGCAAAGGGATATTTTTAACCCGCAAAATCCAAAAAAAAAAAAAAAAAAAAAACCTAACCTGTCTTGTGGCTTATAGGATTAAAGTGGTTTAGACTTTTCATAAGCTTAGTTGAAAACGCCATATATTTGTTTTGACTTTAGTTTTTTTCTTTCAAGCCGAAGAAAAAGTCCAAACATAAAAAACCTTAATTTACCATCTGGCCTGAACTTCTGTTTCATTAACGCTTGGGCACAACTGAGCATCGAACTATCAAAAGCACATATCAGATCGCCATGTCCCGATCGTAAGATGGTGCGTTCTCATTTCGTGGGGCCAAACAAAATCACCATGAAATGCGGATCACAACCGCATTAATTTGACCTCCTGATTTCGGCGAAGGGCAGCAGACGAGGATTGGGACCAAACAGAAGAACCGGGTTATCCTCGAGGTTCATTAAAGAGACTTGAACCGTGGACTGACATGGGTGGTTCACCGGTTAGACTAGCCACCGGTTGACATAGATGTTAGGAAACGGATTCGTATCCGATATGGACTCTTCCTTATCTCTAAGCAGAACCGCTATATATAGGAGGCAGGGGGTCACCCCATTGTACATAAGCATACAGAATAATAAAGCAGAGCAGTTCCTCCTCATATTGTGTCTCTCTCCCTCTCTCTCTATTCTCTAGTTTAGATCTATTAGGCAACTCCGGACTATTCGATAGCGAGGTTGTCTAACACGTTATCAAGACTAAGCCTCTACCGAGAAAGATTGAAAGGTGAGAAAAAGACAAGAAGTGAAGGATCGCCGACAACCACGAACGACTACTACCGATTGATCGCCCGATCCGATCCGCAATCAACTCACATCAAGCTTCGGCATCCACTCAGATTGCCGAAAGAAAAAGTCTCACGCGACTCTATCCTACGCGATAGCCTACCAAGAATAGATTGGAAAGGTGAGAAACGTAAGATTGAATCTAATAGCTCGCTCAATTCCCTTTACGCAAGATCTATGTGGCACGGTTACGAGTTCGCGGTATTTCTCTAGTACATAGTATGAATGCATCTAATCGTGGCATGAAGCTACGAGTATGCATCTAATTCTACGATCTAAGTACTGTTCTTCAACGCGGGCACTAAGCTACAAGTTCACAACAACTTTCGCAGATCGTGAGCATGAAGCCACAGACGCCATAGTACATCGGCAAGACGAAGCCCTATCACGAAGCAACAAAGACGCGTGGGCATGAAGCCATCACTACATGCACGCTTTAATTGGCAACAAAACCCGAGTGGTTGGGATTTGATTTTGGTAATGAATAAAACAGACATGAGATAATTGGTGTCTAGGAAAACACACATGAGGCTTGGTTCTTTAATTGGCACCGGAAACGGAAGTGCTCCTCTCCTCATGTGAGCCCTAAGGGCAGTTGACCTGGCCAAGAGTCGAATTGACAGAGATATTCGCTAATTGCTTTCGCCCCAACCAACGAGAGTTACATAAGTTGTAATTAGCATTACAATCGCATTTAATTTATGTTGGAATTTATTTTCTGTTATCAAGTAATGATGAAAAATTACCTTAATATAATTCATTGGAAATTCAAGCATGCCGCACGAGCCACCGTCGCGCCAAGAAGGCCGACGCGGCATGGAATCGGATACAGCCAGACGACGGCCGTATGCCGATCGCGACGGCCGATCGTACACAAAGCCGATCGCACGATGAATCCGATCGCCGCACGGCCGATCACGCACATGAAATAGATCGCAGAAGTCGATCATGATATGAACTGATCGCGATGCACGGCCGATCGGCATTACGAAACAGACGCACGGTCGATCATGCACATGAACTGGCGGCATACATGAATCGATCGGCGATAAACTGGACGCATGCACGGCCGATCACATACATGCAAGTCGATTTATGAATTTTTATGAATATTTATGAATTGCGTGTATATATGAATATTGCATTTATGAACTCCCGTAATTATGAATCTTGTAATTATGAATCTTGCAATTATTGTTTTCTTTTAGTTTATCAAAATTCATGAGAATTTGTTTTATGCATTTATGAATTTTTGCAACCACTATCTATTAGATTACACGAAGTAATCTAAAGAAAGAATCTTGTGAATATGCAAATACACCGGCATTGTCAAACGTGAGTTTGAAGAACTGACCCGAATGGACGTAACTATCTCACATGGGCATCAAATTTGAATATCATGCTTATGCGAGCAAGAAGAAATGTGGCTTAGGTCCTCGTGAGGACGACAACCTAATGCCGAGCAAAATGATCAAACTTTGCCCTTTCTCAGCACATCACCTTTCACCCACTCAAGAATGAATACATGGTCGAGGTGAGTGTACTTGAGTTATAAACGTGCACTTCGTGGTTCGAGAAGCTCAAGTCCACCATCTTGCTCTAAGCACAAAGAAGATTGAATTCGCCTGAAATTTTGCACTACAGTAATGTGCTGGTTGTTAATGAATTTTGAATAATGAATTGTAAGCTCTCGAAGAGCATACATTTTCTTTCATGAATAGAATTGCAATTTATTCTTTATTCCAAAGATTCTATATTTGCAAGTAATGTTTTTGAATTACTTTGCCACTCGTATGATTAGAATTATATTTCTTTTCATTAAGAAATTGTGTAGCGCCAAATAGAGGAGATATGCATTGTTGATAGTAGACAAAGCTAATAATTATCTTAAGAGAGTCTAAATACTTCGCATTTATCACGAAGAACGCTAGAAGGATTACTTAAAATCGCAGGAGTTTATACGCATATAATAGGCTCTGAAAAGCCACAATTATATTGCCAATGAGTACAACTTTGGTTATTGAAGAAGCCCTTTTGTACTCTGGAATCAACACGCACTCTCTTAAGTTTTCAATGATATCCGCGCCAATAGGTTTCACGAGAAACCAATGAAGAAAATGGCAAAGAGCATTTGTGCATTGTAAGCACGCTAATATGAAAAAAATGGTATTAGAAAAATATCCTCATATGAATCTTGGTTGTACTACACGAGAATCAATACACACGCTAGTTGTATACTTCTTTAGAAGCTCAATTATTTTCCTTATGGCATTGTATATTTAGGTCATCTTGGTCTTAGAATGATGAGAAATATAGTTAATAACTCATAAGGTCATGGCATTAATGTTAAAAAATTTTCAATCATGAAGATTTTTGTGTGCCATGCATGTGCCACGGAAATTAATAACTAGACCTCTCGTTATGAAAGTGCAACATGAAATCCCTACATTCCTCGAACGCATTCGTGGGGGATATTTGCGCTCGATTCAGCCCTTTGTCGGGCCAAGCTTCGATACTTTATGGTGCTCATTGATGCTTCTAAATGGTCGATACATGTTTGTCTGTCAACAAGGAATCATGCATTCCAAGAAACTGATCTCGCAGATCATCGAATTAAGAATGCTTTTCCGATCATCGCTGAAGTCCATTTGAATGGACAATGCCGCGAATTTATTTCCAAGGTATTTGATGATTATTGCATAGCAACGGAATAATCGTTGAGCACTCAGCATCGCACGTCCCATACGCAAGAAAATGGGCTAGTCAAGCACTAATAAAGAGGATTAAGTTCATTGCCGCATCGCTTCTTGCAGAGTTGTAACTTGCCCAACACTTGCTGGGGACACGCAATCAGACGCAGCAAAGACTTCATCAATTATAGACCATCGCCTACAATATCCATTCACCTATGCAACTAGTGCAAGGGGTCATCCTCAAGATTTCCCATCTTATAAATTTTGGTTGTATGGTATATGTACCTATACCACCCCCACAATGACTGCAATGGGCCCTCTCCGCAAGTCCTGGGATATACGCTGGTTATGAGAGTGCATCCATAATCAGATATTTGGAACCTATGATCGAGACTTGCATACGATTCACGATCAGATCTTTGACGAGGACCGCTTCCGTCATTAGGGGAGAGAATCAACCATTGGATGAAAAATGCCGAAATAATATGGCATTCTACCGATCCCCGCACATGACCCTCGCACTAATGAAGCAAATCAAGAAGTCTAAGATAATTGATTTGCGCAGACTTAGCAAATGAACCGCCCGATCATTTTTGTGATCTCAAGAGCGTGGTTAAGTCGCATGTACCCGCAAGAAATGCACCAGAGAGGTGAAAATACCTAAGAAAGGTATGTATCCTCATCCTGCTCAGAGGCCTCAAAGAAAAAGAACAGAAAACCAAGCTTCTCAAACCCAGTACCCGGAGACGCCTGGGGAAAATCGGGCAAGAGGACTTACCACACCCAATCACAAAAGTGCCCTAAAGCAAGAAGGGAGCCATTGAGACCGCACTGAAATAAGCCTCGTGGAAAAGGCAATTCCAGATCTGAACCTTCCATTGGAAGAAGCCACTAAAATAATGTGTGCGCACACATGCGGAGAAAAACTAAAGGAACTTGCTCTCGAATGGGAAATAGCAATGAAGAGCAAGTAGAAGTAATGGCACCCCATGATGAAATGGCCATAAATTTTGTAATATCAGAGAATCAATGAATAGAGCAACAAATTACCAATGTCGATGCATACTTTTGGTAAAGAAGATTGCCACTTATCATTAATCATGATCCCGAGCCCGCATCTTCTCGCAGAGTGCAAGAAAAGGCTCGATTGGGAAGATTGAAGAAGGCAATCATCGCAGAGTTAGTCTCTCGAACAAAAGAGAGGTGTTTAGCTCAGTGTGCCACGCCTCCCCATATAAAACCCCTAGGTCACAAATGGGTTTTTGTTCGGCAAGAGAAACGAAAACAATGAAGTTGTAAGGTACAAGGCAAGGCTTGTCGCCAAGGTTTCTACTCAACGTCCCTGGGGTTGATTATGAAGAAACCTATTCTGGCCATGGGCGGAATTACCTTTAGATACTTGATCTCAATGGCGTCAACTTGAAGTTGAAAATAAAGCTAATGGATGTTGTCACAAAGATATTTGTATGGAAACTTGGATTCAAGGTATACATGAAAGTACCTAAGGTATCCCTATCCCGAACCAAGACAGAGCAAATAGAAACCTATACAAGGTGAAATTGAGAAATCACTGTATGGACTCAAGCAAATGTGGAAGAATGTGGTACAATCGCTTGAGTGACTTTCTGCAAGAAAGGCTACCACGAACAGCGAAGATTGTCCATGTGTATTTATACAACGATCCACGAATGGATTTTGTATAATCTCCGCTCATGTAGATGACTTGAACATCATTGGGACGGATGAAGAAATTGAAGAAGCATGCACATACTTGAAATCTGAGTTTGAAATGAAAGACTTGGGTAAAACCAAGTTTTGTTTAGGCTTGCACTTTGAACATGTCCAAGGCGGAATCTTGGTACACCAAGCATCCTACACGCTAAAGTGTTGGAGAGATTTGGCTTTGAAAAGGCATACCCTCAAAGACCCCAATGGCCTGGAAGGTCACTCCAAGGCACCTAGACCCGCACAGGCCTAAAGAAGAGGGGGAGGAAGTCCTCGGGAGCGGAATTCCCATACTTGAGTGCAATTGGAGCGCTCATGTACCTTAAGTAATAGCACTAGGCCTGACATTGGCGCTCGGGCTGTGAATTTGCTAGCGCTGCAGACAAAGGCGTAACCCACCAAAAGGCATTGGAAAGGGGTGAAGGACATCTTCCGTTACCTTCAAGGAAGCAAAGACCTCGCTTGTTTTACGTAAGAAACAATGAATTGAATTTAGTTGGTTACGATGCCGGGTACCTATCGGACCAAGATAATCGGCAAGTCACAAACCGTATGTTTTCCTTGCGTGGAACGGCAATTTCTGGAAGTCGCCTAAGGCACTTTGTCTCGACGCCGACTAACCACTCGTAAATCATTGCATTGTATGAAGCCTTTCTCGAATGTGCATGGCTTCGAAGAATGGTTCACCACATCCAAGTCATGTGGTCTGAACATGGAACAAACCCCACTATTATCTATGAAGATAATGCAGCCTTGTGTTGCACAAGTACAATGGGATATGTGAAGAGTAACCTTACAAAGCATATCAACCCCAAGTTCTTTTATGCTCATGAAATGCATAAGATGAACGAGATAAAGATATCAAGATACTAAGTCGCGGTGAAAATCTAGATTTATTCACTAAGTCACTCCTGCATCTTCCTTTGAAAGATGTATTAGAGGAATCGATGATGAGGCTTAGAGAAGTGTAGATTTCAGGGAGATTTTTCACATACTCCTACATAAATCTCAAACATGAAGTTTGAGTACCCAACGAATCTTGAAGATTAACATTGAAGTTTGGGTGGATTGTACTCTTCCTTAAGTAAGTTTTCATTGGAAGTTTTCTTACATAAGGTTTTTGATGAGGCAATCCGTGCAACACAAAGAAGCGTGGTGCTATGTACTCTTTCTCCAATTATTTTTCCCAATCGGGTTTTTATGGAGTTTTAATGAGGCATATGCATCTCGCAGTGAAGAGTCCAAGGGGAGTGTTAGGAAACGGATTCAGATCCGATATGGACTCTTCCTTATCTCTAAGGCAACCGCTTATATATAGGAGTGGGGTCACCCCATTGTACATAAGCATACAGAATAATAAAGCAGAGCAGTTCCTCCTCATATTGTGTCTCTCTCCCTCTCTCTCTATTCTCTAGTTTAGATCTATTAGGCAACTCCGGACTATTCGATAGCAAGGTTGTCTAACAATAGATACGATTTTTCAGGGAAGATATATAGCAAAAATGATCCTCGATTAGTTTGAGACACGCGGACAACTAGCTTATGGATGGGATGGGATGCTCACCAGCCATCACATGGCTGGGTAATCCCCCAAAGGAACACGACACGATCCCCATACACCCCATCCATCACAATTCACAAGCAGGTTAGATCGGCAATAAGCCACCTTCCTCCCTCGGCATCCATGCCTTCAATGCTCCATCAGGTGATCGGATCAGTGCTAAAAACACAGTAGGAAGTAATGTAGCATCATCTAGCACGCATGTACGCTGCCTGCTGCTGAACAGCGATGCGCGTGTAGCCACAGTGCCACGGATCGGGTGGATCAGGCCAAGATCTGTACCACCCAATCCTGAGCTCCTCCCCCATGGCCGGCCGGCCGGCTGCAGTGCGCGGCTGTAGGGGCCTGAGCGCCGCCGTGCCACCACGTAATCTCTCTGCATTTTCACTGTGACGGATAGGTCGGTCGTGGATGGATTCGACGACCGGTTGTGGCATCGGAGCGATCGGTCGATCGGTCGGCGTCGTCGCACATGATATGATGAGAGTACGTTTGTGTTTGGACCCGCGTGTACTTGTGCAGCCAGCTTTGTCTTTTCGAACGTGACGGACTCTCAGTTGAATAGTCAAACACTTGAAGCTATGCCTGCGCAGGATTGGTTGGAGCAGAGCACTTGCATTTAATCTGCGGCTTTTGTGAACTATACTAGGCCAATAAGCGCGGCGCACGTCGTGAACGAAAAATGATCTCGCGAACTTAGATGTATTTTCAAAAATTTTGGAGGCTCGAGAAACATTAGAGATCGAGCTGAAAAAAAAAGTACATATATTTCTTTTAACGAAAATATTTTTTCGGGGAAAACGGAGAAAGGACCTGGATGTAAAAACCGGGGGTCCGTTTGTTATATTTTTAGACCTCAACACTATCCCGAAAAAGTAGAAAAGGGCTCGTTCACGATTCGTATTTAACGGGAGGCTTTTTCCGTAAAGTAACAAGCAAGGGGCCCAAACGCGATTCGGAAAAGTTTTTTTTGCCCTCACAAAAAATCGCGAAGGATCTTTCGTAATTTTACAGGGACCTATCTGTAATTTAAAGGAATGGAGAAACTTTTTCGTAAAATCTCAGGGATAACACTTGAATGCCTTGAGGAGCCTTAAAACTTTCAGAATGTAATGGAGGGAGTATACGTATGCCTTTTCTTTTAAGAAAGAAATTAACCTCGTGTACGGCGAAATAGAACTATAGCTTGATATGTACTGTGCAGCAATTAGTCACACTTGGTGCACATTTTGTTTACTTGTGTGGCCTGCGGCACCATGTCGTGAGCTCCTCAGGTTAGGGCCCCCTACATCCTACCCAATTCTTGTCATATTCATGTATAATATATATTTATCTATATTAACACACTGCGTACCTCGCTAGATACCAACTGACATTGCAATATATGAGTATCAAAACAAGAATGGTAGGTGGGCAACGAGCCGGGGCTTTTCGGGTTGGCATGAAGCACGATCAGCACAGTCTGATCTGAACTTGAACGGGCTGATCGGCACAGCACGGTTGACTCAGACGTGTCGAGCCTGTGACCTAGACATGGTGGACGGTACGGCCCACCACGCCCACCGTGTCATGCTGCAACACGGAAGACCGGGCAGCTCGCCACTAGCACGGCACATACGGGCTGCAGCAGGGCACGCAGCAACGCGTGTCAAAGGGTGTAGGAGGCGGCATACATGGCGGTGAGGTCACCCGCAAGGCCAACAGCCATGCGCCAACCTGCCAAAGGCCACTCATCGTGTGCTCGAGCTCACCCGTGAGGCTGGCCGCTGTGCGCCCGAGCTCGTCCGAGGCCGCTTGCCGTGCGCCCGCTCACTAAAGGCCACCTGATATGGCCGAAGGTGGGGAGTCTGAGGGGGCGAAGGCGGCCGGAGGCCAAGGCAAGCGGTGGGGTCCGGAGGGAGACCAGAGAGGGAGATGGGCGATGGCCCAGGGGGGAGCCAAGGGGGCTCGGTGGCTCGGTTGGGTTGGGTGGAGAGGGGGGGGGGAGGGACCAGTAAAAAAAAGAGGGAAGGGGAAGGGGGAAAAGTTAAAGGGAAAATGGAAAAAAAGGGAAAACAAGAAAGGAGAAAGAAAACAAAGGAAGAAAACAAAATAAAATTATAAAATTCAAGTAATTAAGTAAATTTATGGATACTTAAATATTTGGGATGTTTGGGAGGAGAACTAGTCGAGGTGTTTGAGGGCATGCTTGCTTGTGCCATGAAGGGGAAGAAGAACGTTGCATCACATTCTGTTCGTTTGCATCTAGTCGTTGCCTCCTGACTCCTGAAAAAGTTGTATCACTCGTATGGAAATCCTCCCCGACCATTGCTCACCCCCTCTGACTCTCTGTCACTCTCTCAATCTCTCAATCTCCCTCTCCTCGATCAGCACTGCGCCTAGCTCTCTCCGCTCCTCTCATTGCTCGTTAGCTCGTCTCTCTCTCTCTCTCTCTCTCTCTCTCTCTCTCTCTCTTGTTCTCTCCTCGGCCGACGGCGCTCCTCGCTCGCTGCACTTCTCTCACTGCCGATTGAGATAAATGGGCGATACAGAGGGACAACAGGGGGAGGGAGGGAGGGAGCAATGGGCGAGAGAGATCAGCTTCCTGCAATGTACAAATCTTTGTGCTGAGGAGTATCTTGTACTCATGTAAGCACTCCAATATCACTTTGTACCTAGAATGAATAAAATTTAGTTCTTTTTCACCCAATATTTGTGTCCACTCTTCAACTTTGTGCGTCTCCAGTTCCTTTCCTCTCGTCGCAATAATGCAAATGGACTGGGCCTAGGCCTGTATGGTACAAAGCAGGCACGAATCGCAAATGGGTTGTGCCTGGGCTCGCCGAAGTCGAGTCGGGCCGGGCCGGCACGGCGGATATGACGGGCCATTGCGGCCCGGCATGGTTCAGACACGACGCATGATAAGCCCTTGTCGGGCTGGTCCGACACGGTACGGCACGACGCCCATCTCTACATGGAACTTGCAAGGGAGTGTTTCTCAACAAATAAAACAATCGCAAGAATTAGCCAGCATGAAAGAGGTTCCATCCTATCACCTTATCAAGCGATTAGACCAGCTGCTCACCATGCATGCCTAAGCTAGAACACCGCTATTGGAACCCACATGGCCCAACAGTTTGCATCCAAAAGAAGCACACAGCAACCCCTGCCCGCTCAGTGCCCATGCCCTCCAGAGCATTACATTTACACCACACTCTCCTGACCCTGACTGAAAACCCTGACTGATCATCAGAAATTCAGAACAGCAGCATACATAGTAACAGCAAGGCAGGGCTCCGGGGCTCCCTTGTCCAAAGCAGCATCATTCATCCATGCAGGCTTGCATTGATGCACTGAGCTCCAAGGTGCATGTTGAGTAACCACTTGTAGCATGAAGCCCAACTGCCAAACGCTACAATACTAGCGTCCAATCTGAGAAGAGACAAAATCACGGCTTATCCAGTCTCTCTACTTCTTTTTGCAAACCTAGTCTCCTCATGCATTTGGAAATTTTGCTTCCTTCCTCACCACAGAAGACACGACAGACGACACCCGTCTCATGCCGTGTTCGGAGAGCATGGAAGCTGGCCGGCACCCCAGGAGCTCGACCGACCGTGGGAGTAGTGTGACCCACCGCTGAAGAATGGAAAAATGCCTTCCACACTACCGAGGCGAGGCAGCGAGGAGCCGTGCGTGCTCTCTCGTCCGTTCCCGCGTTCGTCCGCCTGTTCTCGTGCTTGCTCGCATGGTGTGGTTGGAGATATATATCGTTTACCGTGCCTTCTACGATGGGAGAGGAGACTAAATTTTTAAATATATAAGTGTGAAGGTTACATTTATAAAAACCAGGTTACAAGTGCTAGATAAACGAATGATTTCAGAAGGGCCGAGCAAAGATCGTGTACCTGGATACGGTGCATTTACATGGAGCCAATGGCACATCACACATGGATGCGGAATCGCAGAATTTGCCTGCCTTGCATCTGCATGCTCTTCCAAGGTGCAGTGCGGGCACTGCTCTTCCCAATGTGACACACTGGCTGCATCCATGGATGGCGCCAACCAGGTACAATGAGCCGACCAATAAGTTTGTTTCACCGTCTAGCTAGCCATTGCAACTGGTTGGTTGGTTGTGATCTAGGATGATGCATGAACCAATGGAAATTTTGGCAATTTGGTTTAAGTATATTATCCTGGTTGTGATGTCAAGCAAAATATAGCTCAATTCCATGGAGTAAAATAGGAGTACAGTTGCACAGTATATACCATGAGAGCAACTGTGGTCTAGTTAATTTGTGCTCTTGTGAGGGATCCGAAGTTCTGAACTAAAGCATGCTGGTTTTATATGTCTCTCCCTTTGGCGAGCATATATTAAATTTTCGATACCTTTTAGTACTAACGCACAATATAAATTTTGATACAAGGTAAAAAATCTCATATAACTTCCCTTTTCATAGCATACCGAGGATAGACGCTTGCATGATCCCGTTATCGTTTTCTTTCCTCGGACATCCTTACCGGTTAAGCCAGCACTGCGATAGCAATCTAAGCTAGATGACCAAGCGAGAGCACGACGATGTTCAACTTCAACCCGAGCGGATGCATGTGATGGACCGCTCTTTTCAGGGGTGTGTTTAAATTCGCAACGGCTACCCAGGAAGATTAGCCGTCGGGAACCAAGTTATACATTGCCAGCATAAGAGCGAAATTAACTGCTTTATATAAATAAGGTATAACGGCCAGAGTTTACAAAAAAAAACGGCGGGCTTCAATATAATACATCACAAAAGACCACACAGGCAAGACCTGAGCAAAGAAAAAGAACCCTAAAACTAGACTACTTCGCCATCTACGATCTTCTGGAATTCTCCAGAGTCTTCGAACTCTAAAATAGGTTGAAAAGCAAGACTGAGTATACAACAGTACTCAACAAACCGTACATGAATTCTGAATATTACATGTAGGGATATTCACAAAAGATGTGGCAATAGGGTTATTATTATTGTGGATGCAGTTTTATTTTCAAGACATTTTACATTTGAAACACGAACCATACATAATAGAAATAAGCAAATTTTTCACAAGTTCATCATTATGTCAAGTTGAAAATAACAAGTCTACTTGGGTTAGGTTACAGGATTTACCTCAGTTCAAACTTAGCTTCGTTAACCGGAAGCACGGCGTAATCGATTACCATTTAAACATGACTCTGCATAGTTGCTCAGCTTTGCCCACAAGATATCTATGACCGTTAATGCCACCGGATTACATGCAATTTAAATGCATGCGGCCGGGCCGAGATTATCAAAGCTTTCCGTTGAACTACCCCTCTTTAGCACTTACCCGGTAGTTTCAAAACCACACAGTACTCGAGACCCACTAGCCACGGCGGGAGACGCGATCCGATACTGTGGACATCTACCGTTGTGAGAATCGGCAGGTGACACCACCGGTCAACCTCCATTCCACCCTGTTGCTCCGCGGTCCATACTTGTCCAAAACACACAGTATGGTGGCTTCAACCTATAAGTATTCCAAGAGGGAGTTCAAGTATCGAGCTAGGTTGGATCGAGTCAACGGGGCTGACCGACCCAACTTGTGATTGAGCGAGATCTAAGTTATTTACTTTGCCCAAGTTTGTGATTACTTAAATTATGCATAAGATTTGGCCAATTCCAAACCAACAATCCACACCACTCACAAGTGGGACTAGCCGGGCGGAGCGGGAGAAGCGCACAAGAGGTCGACCGGTGGGTCCCCAGGCGCAGAGACAGATCGATCGCTCGCTCGATCGATCGATGGAGTAGAGAGGGTTAGGGTTAGGCAATTTGGGGGGGGGGGCGGTGGCGGCGCTGGTGAGGCCGAGGGCGACCAAGGCAAGGGCGGTCGGAGCTGGGGGTGATGAGAGGGCGGCGGGGGAGAGGAAGGGTTGGTGTTAGGGTTAGGGCTAGGTTTAGGGATTTGGGCAAGGAGTCGAGGCGGCGACGGCGTGGCCTTCAGCCGAGGGGGGGGCGAAGAGGTGGGGGAGAGGTCGGAGAGAAAGATGAAGGGGAAAACGAGGGGCGGCCGGTTCTCACCAAGGGGAGATAGGGGACGAGCTCGAAGGTGAAGGCGACGCGTGCGGGCCTGCGGCTTTTATAGCCCTGCACGGCATGGGCGATGGCGGAGCCGGTGAGCGGCTGACGAGGGCACGGCGTCGACGGGAGTAGGAGGCGGAGGCGACAGCACGGTAGGCGAGCGTGGAGGCGAGGTGCGGAGGGGACAGCGACGGGACGCGCAGCGACCAAATGGAGGGGGAGTTGCTCGGCGCGCTGGGCGAGGATGACGCAAGGAGGCGACGGCGACGCGCGAGAGAGGACGAGACGGCGCGGCGTCAACCACGACAAGGGCGAAGGACCGATAGTCCGAGCGGGGTTCTCCAGGTAAGTTCAACCACTCCCCTTTCTAAACCCCAAATTCAAGAACGAGATTAAAACTCGATTAAACTCAAATGAATTCGAATTGAACTTCAATTAGATCAAATTATGGTTTTGATTTGTTTTCAAATTTTTGGGGCATTTCAATGCACAGTCCGGAAAAAGATCGCCGGCGAGGCATCAACCGGCCAGCATCGAAGAGGCTACAGGATGATCTCGCCGCGGTCATTGGACGGTCAAGTTGGCCGACGATACCTCGGCCTCCAGCGGGAGCATCCGCTGCAAATACTTGGTGTTCTTCACCCAAGAAGAGGTTCGTGTCATCTGCCTCCTGATGTACCGATTGCACTACAGTACAATTCTTCTCATCAAGAAACTGTGCATGTTGCACTTAGCTGCAGACCAAGGTACTCTGACGATAAGATCCTATATGAATAAAACTTCCAAGTGTTCGCTGTTTTGGTCCTCTTCCTCTTTTTTTTTTTAATTTTTTTTGCCAAAATAACTCCCTCCCGATTTTCATTTTTTTTGCAAAACTAATCCCCTTTCTCACCACGTAAGGACCGAGTGGTGACACCTAGCATCTTCCACACTAGGGGACTGTGGGAGGTTGAGGTGTCGCGTATGCGTGGCATAGGAGGCGGGACGGCGGGAGAAGTCAGAGAAGGAGTGGCAGCAGTACGGGGGAGCACAGGAGCTAGTGCGCGGCACGCGAGAGAGAGGCTTTTGTGCTACAGTACCACGGGAGAAACTTTTCGTGGTACTATAGCGCGGAAGGTTCCTCCAATGGTACAATAGCGCGGGGTAATTTTGCCCCCCAAAAAAATTGGAAGGAACTATTTTTGAAAAAAAAAGAAAGAAAGGCCAAAACAGTTCTAAAACTTGCAGAATCTTATAGCAAAAGCCGAGTGGGCCCCAAGGACCAGACACACAAACGCTAGTGGGCCGCACTTGGAAGCCTTTCAAACAAGACTCGCCCTCCTCCCCTCCACCTCTATTTATAGCCCACCCGTAGCTCGCACACGGCATACCACACCACGCTGATCATCAAGCCCTCATTCGCACTCGCACATCGCAAACAGAACACAGCACAAGGCGTCTCTCGCCCAGCAAGCAAGAGCGTCGCCGACTCCGATGGCACGGCCGCAGCAGCGTTACCGCGGCGTGCGGCAGCGCCACTGGGGCTCCTGGGTCTCCGAGATCCGCCACCCCCTCCTGTACGATTGGTCGAACGCCTTCCGATTGTTTGTTTCCCTTCCAGCGATTCTTGGCGTGGTCTGACCATGGCGGTCCTTGGATCTCTCGTGTTTCACTGCAGGAAGACGAGGATCTGGCTGGGCACCTTCGAGACGGCCGAGGACGCGGCGCGCGCCTACGACGAGGCGGCGCGCATCATGTGCGGCCGGCGCGTGCGCACCAACTTCCCCCACGGCGCCGACGACGACGCCGGGCCACCCGCCTCGTCGTCGTTCCTCCCAGCTCCGCTCGTCGCCAAGCTCCACCGCTTCAACCTCGCGTCCGTGCAGGCCGCGCAGCGGAGCAAGGATGCGTCGACGGCCGCCTCGGCGCCCGCAGTGCCGCGCACGCCGCTGCCCGCCGGCAATGCCGCCACGGACCGTGCGCCGTCGGCGGCGGAGTGGAGCGGGGGGTTTCTTGAGGAGCAGTACGTGGAGCAGATGATCGAGGAGCTGCTAGATTCCAACTTCTCCATGGAGATCTCATGCTAGCTATATAAATATATCCTCCCCCCCCCCCCCAAAAAAAAAAAAATGTGAGGTAGAGCTCGAGGTTAGTTTGGTTTGGTCACACTGGTTCTTGTGCAGCTTGTGTATACAGTAGCGTCGTTAGAGCATCGTAGGGTACGTTGGATTGGATCTTCATTTTTGTACTATTATTAATGTTCAGCGTCATGTATCGTCATCATTCATGTTCGGCTCTGTTTGACATTCCGGTGTCTTCTCAAAAGCACTTATTTGTTTCTGTTTTTAGATATAACAGAGTATCTGTTTTTTTCTATAACAGCAAAATTTTGTTGGACTCCAAGGGCATATACAATGGTATAGACGGTAGTTATTTGTAGTCCTCTACATCATCTAAAATTCTACGTGGTATAGGTTTACTGATAGCTGGTATGTACAACTGTACATGCCCGAAGTTATTAAATTGAACACGTAGAGCAATTTGTTAGCTAACTACGTATTAAGCTTATAAGATTAATCCCAAGATATGTAAAATTGCTATTTTTCAGTGCCCTTGAAAACTAAAATGCTGCTCATTTTAGTTACACACTTGCATTCTATATATAAAACATTACCACAGCAACTCACTGCCTGCAAACAAAACTGTTGCATGCATGTATCTTGTAACACTACGCACAGGGCGAATCCCCACCCCCCCCCCGGGGGGGGGGGATGGGTAAAACTTACAATCGTAAGTAGTAATGTCACCACAGACATCAACTTCCTAGATTGAGCTAGTGGGTCACTGACCTCACACACTGGAGATTAGAGACGAGCCTCCCTGAATTTCTTTCTTCCAGTTTGCTGAACGCCTGAACCTGTCTACCAATTACCTCGCAAAATCAGGATCCATCTGCATGCACAGTGACACTATCTGACTACGCAGCGATTCAGCAATAGCATGTGGAATACGTAACACGAATCTTTGCATCCAAAGGACAGAACAGAAGTGCAGTTATGACCTGTGACACCAAGCCTGACAGATCCATGGCAGGGCCGGCCCTAGGACAGGGCAATACATGCGACGGTCTAGGGCTCAACGGAAACAAGGGTCCAAATGGTGTGCATACTTCATTAGTATATACAGGTAATAGACAAATTCAACTCATACTGGTATATACTGATAATAGGCAATTAAGTTCAACCCATATGAACATATCTGTTACCCTTACTTAGACCAATGAGGTATGAGGATCTCTTCTCCTTCGATGCTTTTCTTCTGAAATGACGCTTTTGTTAGTTTTTTTCCCTGGTCCTTTTAGTGTTAATTTGTATTGTTTCTCCCGTCTTCCTTGGTTCTGAAGAGCATGTTGTTGAAACTCGTACTACATATATATACCTGTGGCATTATACCTTATTTGGTAATGAAAGTTTACGCTATTAATGTTTATTTTTTATCATTATAAAAGATTCAATGATTTAGGCTATATATTTATAAGTGAGAATTATTTCGCTATAGCCTATAGATCGTAGACACGTTATCTAGCATTCGTCTTAGGTCTCCCAAAATATAGGGCCGGCCCTGATCCATGGACCTTGTGCTGCATCGCATGGCAACACTGGCATGCATGCATGCATCTTATTAATTAGCTGGATTTGCTGCGCTTTGGCAGGGCCGTGGCGATCTGAGGAGTAGATTAGATACCAGGGCAATGGCCGCTGTGTAGTAGTGCGCCATTGATGACATGACAGTGAGTATATACTAGCCATCGGTGAAGTAATCTACTGATCGGTGTGGTATCTAGGGAGGATTCAGTAGTTCATCACGGCATGTGGAGGACATGCCGTTGCCCAATTATGCTGCTCCGGCCTGATCCTTGAGACTTGAGATGCATGCAAGAGACGTCACCGTGCGTTTGGCCGTGGTTGTCAACCTTTCTTCGGTCTTCGATCACCGTTACAGTGTACGGGAATTATATATATAGTAATTTCACAGGGATTTCGCAGGATTGGTACAAATCCTTTCGAATCTCTTTGATAATGTCGAAGTATAAGTGAATTGCCCGTCTTTCCTCATAAGCTTAAGCTTTTGGGCGAACTGGCTGGTGCATGCAACTCAATATGGTATCAGAGCCAAGAGGTCTCGAGTTCAAGACTCCGGTTGGTGCAATTAAAAAATAACAATTGCAGCCTACTTCTATTCCACGTCTTAGGCCTGAGGGAACCTACACGTGAGGGGGAGTGTTGAAGTATAATAAGTGAATTGCCCGTCTTTCGTCATAAGCTTAAGCTTTTGGGTGAACTGGCTGGTGCATGCAACTCAATAGATAATGCCCTTGTGTTCCTGTTTGCGCCAAAATTCGGTACATGGCAAAATGGGTTTGAATCGGATAAAAGCAATTGTATGTGTTTGCATCTGAATTCGGCGTGTATTGAAATCAGTCCGAGACGAAAAGGAAGCGTTCGCATGGAAAGAAATTATCAAACGAATCGGAAAAGGAATCTGTTTCTAAAGGAAGGGAATCGAGATAATAGGCGTCACGGATAAGCGCACCGTATCCATGTACAACTTCGGATCGGCGGGCGTGTTATAAAAGAGAGGTGGGTGTCAAGCGGCAAGCAATCAATCAATCCAACAACACACACATCTACTTTTACAAGCTTTTCTTTTACATTGTTTTAGCCTCATAGATCTCTCGCAAGTCAGCCGGAATCAACATAGTTGCGCGTCGCCGATTGTTGATTTTAGCGATTTCACCAGAGTTTGATTTAGCTTCGTTTTGTTGCGCCATCGCCTTCCGAAGCGATTTTACCTTGTATCAGGATCAAGCGTAACGGTTGGTCTAGTTATCTCTAATCGGTTCTTAAGGCTAGCAGATAGATCCTTGTTCATCGGCTTGATCAAATTACAAATTCTACCTTATGCGATTTCAAGTCAAATCGTTGCGCACGCTCTACCAAACCGGAGTTTGTCTTGTGTGTTCGAGGCCTAAAACCCCTTCACGTTTTTGGCGTGAACATATTTAACACGCCAGGTGGGACCCAAAAAGAATATCGTCAGCAAGCCCGCGATCCGCCGATATCAACACCGATGCCATAATCGCGCCTCGGATGGCGATTTAACCCCTGAGCAGCGAAAGAAATCCCGAAGATCGAAGGCAGCTCACGGAGGAAATGATGCTCTGATGCTTCCGAGAGAAAACCTGTGGTGGCGTTACTCAAAAGATTGCACTCCCAAGCATCAATCCTATCAATTCAACATCACGAATCGATGGCCGTCGCACCGCTCAAGCTGATTTATCAAGTATGATCCGAGCAATCTGTCCATCACGCATTGATTAACCAATCATCGGCTCTAGTATCTACTTTAAAGCCGATGATAGAAAATAGTGTGAAAACAATTGCTCAAAATTATTTGCGTCACGGAAGCCTGCTAGATCCACCACAAACCATCCCATTACCCGGTATATTCCATAGCACCCAACACCAACGATGGCAGTGTCGGCTCAAGCACCTATCATAATGCGGCTCAACCTCTGTTTTGAAACCAAGCATCTGAGAGAGAGATGGGTTCACACACTACCATGGGCACACGGATGGAGCCAAGATAGGCGCATCAAATCAATCAAGTCGCCCTCCAATAACATGTCGGGTTATCGACGCTTATCATTGATCGAAATGGGACCGAGTTCCACGATCACGAGGCCACAACCATGAAACAAGCACCATATAGGGTGGTGCCATACGTCGAACCTTCGGCGCCCATACCCGATGCATTAGGTTTTAATCACAATTATGGTGTGGCCACCAAGACCTCTGAGTGCGAGTTGGACAAGGCCAGAAGTTTGCACTCGACGAAGGCATAAACAATGAGAATTGGCCGTGTCAGTTGCACCTAAGCGGAAACAATGTTAATTAGGCGAGAACAAATTGCCAATGTTTTGAGGAAAGCAGTTCGGTTTACAACCCGAGAGGAGAGTGATGGAAACTCTGAGAGCGTACCCCGTTACATAGACCGAATGCCATACCCCACAACTTTAGGATACGAGACTTTGCTAAATTCTGGGAGGATGATTCTATTACCACAATTGAGCATATCGGACGGTTCATGGCTCAATGTGGGGAGGCGGCCTGATCAGATGGGTTAAAAAATTAGGTTGTTTCCTTTATCATTATCTGCCTTTGCATTCACTTGGTTCACAAATCTACCACCTAATTCAGTTCATATATGGAGCGATTTGAAAGCCGAATTCCATGAGTACTTCTTTTGGGAACTATGGAGCTTAGGATTTACGATCTTGAATTGATCAGAAGTAATCGGTGAATCGGTCTCTGATTATATCAAGAGATTTGGGGCGTCTGCGGAATAGGTGCTCTGATGTAACATTGCAGAAGCGATCAATTGGCCGACCTAGCGTTCCAGGGTTAATCCCTCCATTAAAAGAAAAGTTGTCGAGGCCGAGGAGTTCCCGAGGCTTGGGCCACCTACTCCATCAGCGTGTCGGCATATGAAGCCGATATCGCGAGAAACAAGGAGTTTAAAGATAGGTTTAAGGCAGCGGCAATGAAAAGGCCAAAGTAAACATAGTGGTCTGATTGGGCGACACCTCTCGGCAGCGAAGTAGAACATAGGCCGAGTGGGCCAAAGGCTCCAAAAAACCACTCGTATGCTCTGCTTGGCGACAAAGAATAAAGCGGAAGTCAAGTACTCGTATGATGTGTCAAAGTGTGACAAGATATTTGATTTATTACTACAAGAAAAACTCATAAGGTTACGAAGGGCACATCATACCATCGGCCGAGAGGAGATTAAAAGCGAAGGTATTGCAAATGGCATCATTCATTCTCCCATAACACTGCGATTGCAATATTTTTCGACAACAGATTCAATCGGCCATGTCGCCCGATGGTAGGCTAAAATTTGCGGAAGAATCGGCTATCCGAGATAGATATGAGCCCTTTTCAAGTCAACATGGTTCAATGTTCACGAAAGAGGCTGCGGAAGAAGATAAAGCCGACTAAAGGGAATTGTATCCTGAGGCAGCGATGATCTGAGATCACTTCTCGGTTCTATACAAATAGAAGCCGATAAAAATAGACAAAACTCAAAACGATAAAACCAGAGGGACTTAGAGGTATTAAATGGTATCAGTGAGAGGGCTCCAAAAGAGCGATTTCAAACCAAATGACCTTCTCACAACTCACGAGGAAATATGAAAGGATAAGTCGAAGGTATAGCCCTCAACAACACCAGGGTTTTCATCGATCGAGGGGCAAAGGAGGGGCCGAGCGTTGGCGGCGAGATGTACCACATCGGCCGACCTGCTTGAAGAAGAAGAACATCGGCAATGTCCCTTTTGGCGGTTTCTTTGGGAAAAGAGGATGACTTTACCATGATTGTATCTTGTCCTATGCAACACTCGTCGCATATCGTAAACCAATACTGTGAAGGATAGGTTGTCTAGACCAATATGCAATCAACCCGAAGTAAGCGAGCGGCGATCCATGAAAGGTTGTCGGTAGAGCAAAGTAAGTCCTCCGGAAAGCAGGGAATGTCGGTGATAGCGGAGTAAGAGTCGACAACAAGATGAGCAATTTATTTGGAAAAATAAGAAAGCCGATAGAACCTAAACCTAGGTGGTGCCCCTCGGGTCTCGACAAATCACAGCTTGAGGAGACTTCAACGATTGAAGACTCAAGAAGAAAGGAAGCAGGAAGGAGAGAGAGGGATCGGACGTTCAACAAGTTAAGACATCAGGTTTGAAAAGAGTGGAGAAAAGGAGCAAATCGATAGTGATTCAGACCAATCAATTAAATCAGGTTCTCAGATGATCAGGATGATACACCAGATGGACATAAACATGGTATTCGCTCTACTGCGAGTTCAAAAGCAGGGAATCGAGTGAGGAAGTGTTAAGCGATTATGTCTCGGGCACGGGCATTGTGTTCGAAAAGCCACAAGATATGCATCGGCATCGAAACCATTATATCTAAAGGAGTATATTAAATGGCGGCCAGAGTATCTTATCTTTGGTCGATGAAGCGACGATCAATCAAATCTTAGTTAAGTACTTTCGAAAAGTTAGGTAAAAGCGATGAAGACTTGATCAAGACCAATATGGTGCTAAATGACTTCACGGGAGATCAGCCCAGAAGCTAAAGCGTGATGGTGTCGAAGCGGCGATCGGTAATAAAACTTTGCATTGCATTTTTGTGATTGAAGCCAAAGGCAATTACGCGTGCTTTCCTTAGGCGGGGTGGATCCATGCCAATTGTTGTATACCATCAACTATGCACCAAAATTGGTCGCGATGGAGGCGATGATGCGGTAGAAAGTCGTTGCCAGTGACACATCGACTCACATCACATGGCTAGCCAGTGCAATTGGCCACGAAGAAGCGAGTGTATGTCGAGGAAAAGCCTTGGACAATTGCGATTTTATCTGGCGTAGAGAAGTCGGAGATTCAAGCCGATCAGCGTCAAACCCAACACGTTTGATCGGACGGCAGTAGTAAGAAGATGGAGTACAAGACACTAGCAAAGCTACGAGGAAAAGAGCGAGAGCTATCGGCAAGCGAATCTGAAGAAGAAGTATTGAGGATTTTGAAGAAGAAAGAAAAGGGTTAGGATTTATACGCGAATTTGCTCGAAGAAGTCAACATTGGGGAAGGTGATAATAAAGACCAAGCGTTTGTAAGTGCCAAACTAGAACCAGGTTATAAAGCAAAGTTGGTGAAATACTCAAGAAATATAGAGATTTAGCTTCGGCATGGGAGTACTACGAAATGCCAGGCTTAAGCCGAATGACTAGTTGAGCATCGGCTACCAATAAAACACAGGTATCGGCCATTCAAGCGATTACCCTAAGCGATTTAATCCTACATTGTATGGCTTCTATAAAGGAAAGAAGTAGGGCGATTGCTAGAGGCAAAGTTTATCAGGCCTTGCCCGTCTGTGAATGGGTCTCAAACATCGTCCACTGTGAAAGAAAAATGGCAAACTTAGGGTATGTCGATTTTAGAGATTTAAACAAAGCTACACCAAAGGCAGTACCGTGCCTATAAATGATATGCTTATCGATCTTGCATCTGAGAATAAAATCATAAGCTTTTTGGTGGCGAGAGCAGGATACAATCGAGATATTCATGGCCGAGCGAAATATACCCAAGGCGGCTTCGAGATGCCCGAGCGCTTTAGGGCTATCTGAGTGGAAGGTTATGACCTTCGAGTTGAAAAATCTGGCGCCACTTATCGGTAGCGCTATGAATCATATTTTCCATAACCTGATCGGCAATCTTGTGGAAATATACATCGATGATGTGGTGGTAAAGTCAAGGCAGCAACATTTAGCCGATCTGGAAAGATGTTCGAAAGCACAAGGTTGCATGGGTTAAAAATGAATCCTCTCAAATGCGCTTTGGATGTATCGGTGGACAATTTCTTGGAGTTTCTGATGCATGAAGGAGGAATTGAAGTAAACCAAGCCAAAGTAAAGCTATAGCGATACTAAGCCGACAAGCAAAAGGAGTTACAAGTATTGATAGGAAAATCAACTACTTGCGACGTTTATCTCGAACTTGTCGGGGACGTATTGAACCTTCACCCACTCTTAAAAATTAAAGACAACCAAAGAGTTCAAATGGGAAGCCCGATCGGCCAAAGGCCTTCGGCGACATAAAGGTTATCGATGAGCCCACCGGTGTTAACCGCACCAAAACATGGCATACCTTCCGGACTCTATATATCGGTGAAGGAGACACAATAGGAAGCGATCTTGACACGAAGCCAGATGGGGAAAGAAGCGGGCGATATTTTATTTAAGCAGCGTCTTTTAGGCCTTGAGAAACCAGTATCTAGTAGAAAAATTATGCCTATCTTTGTATTTTGCTTGCACCAAATTAAGACATTATATGCTAGCTTCCAAATGCGTTATAATATGCAAAACCGATGTAGTTAAATACATATTATCGGCGCCAATCTGAAGTCGGTGGGTAAGTGGGCATATGCCTTAACGAGTTCGAGTTAACCTGTAGTCGGCTTAAATCTGTGAAAGGACAAGCTTTGTGGCGATTTTATCACGCAGGAAGTGAGACATTAGGAATAGCTAGTGTAACTCCTTGGCATTTGTATTTTGATGGATCGTATGTGCCAAGAAAGCGAAGAGCATCGGTGTGATATTAGTTTCACCTAGGAAACAAGAGTATGGCTTCATGTATCGGCTAAATAGCGATGTTCAAATAATCAAGCGAAATCTGGCGTTACTAAAGGGTCTACATTGTTAGATAGCATCGGAATGAAAGAGCGTCGAAGCTTTTGGAGATTCGATGTTAATTGTCTGACAAGTCAAGGAATACCGATGCAATGATGATGCACTAACCCGATGCTTGCATCAATGCCTCAGATCATCGAGATGTTCACTACATTTTCTATAAAAACATATCCCAGAGAAGCTAATAATAAAGCAAACCAATTGGCACAATGTGCATCGAGTACAAGTGAAGGTGTGAGGACCAATCGAGGCTAGGCGTGTGGCGATCTTATGTGTTCACCGCATCATTGGAGAGAACGAGAGATAAGGGATTATTTGTCCGAGATCCATAGACCGAAGCGGAAGGTCGGTATAAAGCACTCAAATATGTTCTACTAGAAGGCGTATTGTACTTCGGACTATGGAAGGTTTGTTATTAAGATGTCACGAGGCAGAAGCCAAAGTGGCGATGGGTGAAGTTCATGAAGGCATTTGTAGGTCACACCAATCGGCTCATAAGATGAAATGAATCTTGAGACGAGCGAGGATATTTTTGTGAAGCGATGTTAGAAAGCGCTTCAAATATTATAGAGGATGCCAAGCGTGTCAAAAGTTTGGTAACATCTGATCGGCGCGACATCGGCTTTACATCAGATCATCAAGCCATGGCCATTTAGAGGATGGGGTATAGACATAATCGGCGAGATATTTCCGTCATCGACTGAAAGGACATAAATTCATCCTTGCGACCCACAGTTATTTCTCAAAATGGGTTGAAATTTGTGCCACTCAAAGAAGGTTACTAGTAAAAAAGAGCGTCGACTTTGTAAATGAACACATCGTCTATCGGTTTGGGATTCCACAACAATCACTCTTGATTAAGTCTTGTGTTCATGTCCAGCGATTTCAAAGGGTTTGCGAAAAGTCTTGGGATAAAATTACTCAACTCCTCCTTACTACGCTTTCAGGAGCCAGCAGACCAGTAGAATCGTCGAACAAGACATTGATAAAGGCGATAAAAGAAAAAATTGGGGAAGAGCCAAGGAGATGGCATTCAATGCTATCGGAGGCTTTATGGGCTTATCGGCTATCTCATCACGGATCAACTAAATTGTCACCCCTTTCGGTTGGTATACGGACAAGAAGCCATTTGCCGTTGAAATCAACATCGGCTCAATAAGGCTACACGAGCAAGATAAGGTATCGTAGATGAATACAAGCAGTGATCTTTGGACAATCTAGATGATTTGCATTTGAACTAAAGTGATCCGTTAGATCGGCTTAAAAGGAACAAAGAGATGGTTGCGGAGTCGTACAATAAAGTGATTTTTAAAGCATTCAATCAAGCCGATTTAGTATGGAAGGCCGTGTTGCCGAGTTAGGTCTAGGGATAATCGATTAGCAAATGGTCTCCAACATGGGAAGGGCCTTATAAGATCAATCGGTAGGTTGTGAGGAATTCATATATCTTTGGAATCTTTAGAAGGGTTAGTCCTACCTAAAGCGATCAATGGAAAGTATCTGAAGGCATATCACCCAAGCATATGGGTTGGAGTCTAACTCTGAAGGTGAAGCATCAAGATCAATGACAAGCACATGCATATAAAATCGGTCCATCTGGCCAAAGTCGGGAACAAATATTCCTTATCCACAGTTAAAGAGTTTACAAAATATTCGATCGGCCAATATTACAGGAACAGCGTCGTTTCCAATGAAGCCCGAGGCAGGCGAGATGGGCTCCCAAAGTCGACAATCTTTCTTCTTGCTCTACCAATAGTAAGCAGGCGCTATCTATTAATCGATCATCGGCCTACGCATCGCACGGCCCAGGATCATCTTAGGTGATTGGCTCTTGACTTTGGCAAAAACCGCCCGATTCTTTGCCTCTGGCGCTAGTGAAGATGTCGCATCTGCAATGCCGATTGTGAAATCTGCAAGTTCTCTTGTAACCAAGGCAATTTGTTCTTCAAGTTTTTTCTTGGATGACTCGGCTCACGGGCCTTAGCTTTGGCGATTGTATAAGCGGCACCACGGTCAAAAGCACTCTTCGAGATTTAGCATACGCTATAAGTTTGTCCAAGATCTCTTGGTGGCTGGCTGAGCCTTCTCTGTTCAATTCTTGCTTTGGCGATTCTCGTCTGGCAAGCGATCATCCGAGATGGCACACTTCTAGCAAGCATTCATGGCTGCGAGAGGAAGATCGGCTTGCATGACCGCCATAGCATTCCTCAAGAAATTTGAGTGTTGGCGGAAAAGCTGCCTCATTTGCATCCGCCGTCAAGAGGCGATTAGGTCGCTCTGCATACCCGGCTCAGCCAGTATGGCCCGATCTTTGGTATGAAAAATTTGCTATTATCGCATTTGGATGTCGGTGAGTAAATCGTGGCTTCACTTCGCGCCAGGATAAATCGAGCTCGTCAGTGAAGCCCGGCAACCGTCGGCGAGAATCGATTGATGGCGCTTTAGGTAGGATCGGAGATCTCGATAGTTTGTTATGGCCGGCGATGGAAAAGAGATGGAGGGATAGCCGATGTAGCACCTTGGAGATCGGCTATAACTCCACTTCTACAGCGACGAATTGCTAGGGATTTAAAGAATAAAATCAGCAATGCAAGATGGCGTAAAAAATGATATTAAGCAAGAATAAAGAATAAAACTTACATCGATGGTGAGTGCTCAGGAGAGCCATCGGGTTGTCGCCTCATGGAGTGCAGGCGGCGCTGTGCGACTTCTTCCTCCTCTCTGCGGTGCCTTGAGTTAGCAATTATCAAAGCAAGGGCATATTAGCCGATATGCAAAAGACTTACTTGGAGCACGTTGGCGAGCCGGGTCAAGCGAGGATGGACTCTGAGCGGCCAAAGTTCAGTACATCTGTGTAGTTGCGGATTGACAGGCGTCTGCATGCGCCCTCTTGGCAGCGAAATATGAGTCGGCTATTTGATCACCGACATGTGCCATGCAGAAAAGTTCAAAAACCATACTTAATGAAAAAAAACCAATGGCCAACATGGAAACAAATAAAAGACAGGTGCCTCTGACTCTTGAGGAGTCGGTATGTGGAACTCTACATTTGGGGCGGAAGCCACCATCGGCTCATGGAAGTCAGGCAAAAAGTTTAGAATTATAGCCGTGAGTTAATCCCATCAACAAGGCCTCGATGCTCAAGAGACCACCATTGAGAAAATGTGGCCGAATGGCGGGAAGTTAAGAATGAAATGTGGCAAAGAAAAGTTGAAATCAGTCGGCTACTTAGGGGCGATCTCGTAACTGCTTTGTTGGTCACCGAGGAGCGAGTTCGATCACGGAGCGACAAGGAAAGGAAGGATGGTTGCCCAAAACCCAATTGGCGGGCATAAACCGATGGATGATAGAGTCGTAGGAAAATTTGAAATGTCTGTGCGTGTATTCAAGCCGGCGTGAATAAGGCGGGGAGAGGATAATTTTATACAAGTCCAAAGTGGACTGGGGCATCAAGGAACTATCGGCATCTAAGTGAAGAAATGATGGGTATGGACAATCGGCTATGTCGATTGTACTTGAAAAAATCTTGTTGGCGAAAGAAGACACTGTCTAAAGTGAGGAAAACGGAGATACTTGTGAAAACCGGTGAGTCCATTTTTAGCTCATCGATGACGACATGATGAATCTCTCATGAGAAGATCGGCTAGCTCTATCTTTGGGGGACCACGTGTTACGGATAATCTTGCTGAGGAAAAGTCAAACTCCCCATGGAGTTCGGTAAAATGGATCGGCTAAATATGCGGTAGAGCCATGTTTGGATAAACCACGAGGACCTCCTATAATGCCGAAAACAACAAACTTAGCGAAACGGAAAAAAGCGAAGCTACGAATCACATACATCATCGATATCTTTGCTCCCAAAAGATCTTACCAAGGGCGGTAGATGACCTTCCACTAAAGCGTTAGCTATTAGTTGAAAGGATTGGGTGGGGCCAAGAAAGCGCCATGAGAATAAGTATCGGTCTAACCAAAGATTAGAGGAAAGCAACATGCTCTTCGGTACCCGTCTGAGGACCATTGACCCTATTGTTATTTTGGACATACTTATGCCAACCTTCGCCTTTCTTGCGGATTAATTTAAAAGTGGGTTTTTCCCGCTAAGTAAACAGTGATGGCCCCGTGCGGCCCTAAGCGGGATAATTGAGCCACGTCAAGTAAAGTAGGAGCCTGCTCGGGCGAGATGGGAATAGAAAAGCATTAAAAGAATCAGGCCGGAAATAACAAGCGCTGACTACTAAGGGTTCATTGGCTTGAAATTAGAAGCTAGACTCAAAGGCAAAGATTGACTATGCCCATTCTCTCCCATTCTACCCTCTTACGAGCGATATCCTAATGAACCAAGATCTCCGTCCCTTCAAATTTGTGGGCGAGTCTCTAAAACTTTTTCCCCACTCCGAAATATTATATCCTGCGGCAAACAGCGGAGTCTAGGGATCTAGTCATTGATACTTAGGTAATCGGTAGATATGGTACCTATGGGCCCTAGGTAAAATTGGTCAGAGCTTTGAGGAATCGGAATGAATACTGCAGAAGGGTCCATTTCGGTAGATTTCGAAAGAGCGGAAGGAAGAAGATGAAGGCGATGATGCGTGGTTCGGGGAGCTTGGAGGCGTGAAAATGGCCGTGGGGACCCCATATTTATCTGCTTGATGAAAGAAAGCGGCGGGCGAACGATTCTTTGCATTAAAGCGAGATTATTAATGCGCCATTTAATGGGAAGTTACCAAAATTTCCGGCGACAAACCGATTGCAATTTTGAAAAGTATCAAGTTATCTTTCCAAAAATTGGGGGGCATATGTTGCTTGCCAAAATTAGGTACATGGCAAAATGGGTTTGAATCGGATAAAAGCAATTGTATGTGTTTGCATCTGAATTGCGATGTATTGAAATCGGTCAGGAGCGAAAGAAGCGTTCGCATGGAAAGAAATTATCAAGCGAATCGGAAAAGGAATCTGTTTCTAAAAGGAAGGAATCGGATAATAGGCGATCTGGATAAGCCTGCCCGTATCCATGTACAACTCGGATCGGCGGCGTGTTATAAAAGGAGGTGGGTGTCAAGCGGCAAGCAATCAATCAATCAACAACACACACATCTACTTTTACAAGCTTTTCTTTTACATTGTTTTAGCCTCATAGATCTCGCAAGTCGGCGGAATCAACATAGTTGCATCGCGATTGTTGATTTTAGCGATTTCACCCAGGTTTGATTTAGCCGTTTTGTTGCGCATCGCCTTCGGCGATTTTACCTTGTATCGGGATCAGCTGTAACCGGTTGGTCTAGTTATCTCCTAATCGGTTCTTAGGCTAGCGAAGCAGATAGATCCTTGTTCATCGGCTTGATCAAATTACAAATTCTACCTTGTCGATTTGGTCAAATCGTTGTCTGTCTAAACCCGGAGTTTGTCTTGTGTGTTCGAGGCCTAAAACCCCCTTCACGTTTTTGGCGCAAACAGTTCCAAACGGCGCCTAATCGGTATCGCCAGGGGCGGAGCTAGCCCAGGCCCAAGCCCCGGGCTGGGCCAGTTGATCTTAGAGTAAATGTCTATTTTCAATGATTTTTCAATAATTTTTCGTAGAATTTTAATAGGCTTTCGGTACCAGGCCCCGGGCTACAGCCTACTTTGCCCGGGGCCTGGATCCGCCCCTGGGTATCGCACTAGTATATATACAAACCTGTGTGGCTATGAATGCCATGGTTTCAACTCCGCTAGCTATATGTTATTAGGATTTGTTATTTGTGGAGTGGGATTTGATAAATATCATCCGGATGTTTTTATTGCTGAAATCACATAAATCTAGGACCATCGGATCATTATTGAGATTCAGGAGTATCGATTACATCCGATGCTATGATTTGATCTAACGACCCGGTGATATCCGGATGAGGTATCCAACGGTTTAAAATTTAGATGTTAGCTAAAACAAAAACATCCGGATGATACTTATACACTCCTGGATTGGGATTTTCTAAGACTTGATCTCACGTACATGACGTCACAGTTGTCAACCGTCAAACAGCGAGCATAGTGAAACACATTTGGGCCGACACCTTATATTAAGGTCTTGTTTAAGAAATCCATTTCCATCATGCTAAAATCTTGGTATATTCACGTCAATGAACGGAAATTATGTCTAGCCAAACAAGACGACCTAACTAGTATGTATTGGGTATGCATCAGGGGGTCCATTTGATGGCCCAACTGGGGTTTGACTATTTACTGAACAATGTGTCCAATTTTCGGCCCAACAATTGGAGTTCTGGGCAATAGAAAATGAAACATGTTCACAACGTACGTTTGGACCTGTCTGTTGAGAACAAAAGTCAAATAGAGGACTAAACAAATTGAGAAGAACGTGATTCAAAAAAAAAAAAAAAAAAAAAAAAGAGGACCAGAACGTGTACAGACACTGAAACACGTTGCACACTACACCACCGTCCATCTCCCAAAATAGGGTTCCAAACCTTGAGTAGAAAATCCAACTAAACAAATGCAAAATCCAAACGAAGTACACATAAGCCGATATAGCAGTCTCCTAACTTCGAAACTGCTAGACTAGACCGACCAAAGAAAAAAGAGAAAAACAAACAGCAAAAGCCAACACTGTTTCCTGGACCGGCGTTTTGGATCTTATATCGCCTCAGTAACAAATTCTTACCCTTATGCTTACTCGGAGTAGGTAATTGACTGTTGACTTGCTAGGGCGTTTTCCACGCGTGAAGTGAAGCGTTAAGCGTTAAGCAGGTGAGGTCAAACCCTCCAACCCCCTATTTTGACCGCAGCTCGCAGAAATTTCCAGATATCCACACAATGGGCATCATATGTCAGTTCATCGCAGTCACTTGATTAGCGAATATTTGTGGTTGGAAGCGACAACTCGGCCGTGTCAACGATCGTGACCGATCCGACGGGCGAACGTAGCAATGAAGACCCGATGACTTGATGTCCTGGTGAAAACTGAATAAGATCACCTTAAGACTTTACACGCTTTGCGACTTGTCAGTCCTGACTTGGACGGTCGATCTCGCTTAGGACCTCAGTTCTCGGCTGTCCTTTGTTCGCCCTCGTGGGTCGTAATTACTCGTAATCAGGGTTCACTAAATCGTTTCGTCGATTTTCGTATGAACAGTGATTTTCGATAATCGCAAAAATCGAGTCGAAAATCGGCCGAAAATCGTTAAAAATCGGATGAATTCAAAAACCAAATTTTTTCAAAAAAATTCAAAAATCGTCGGTTTTCGTGGAAAATCGATCGGTTTTCGTAGAAAATCGACGACCTTGTTGAACTTTTTTGTGCGATCGATTTTTGTAGCGATTTTCGACGATTTTTGGCGAAAATCGACCGATTTCCACCGATTTTCGACCGGTTTTTGACACGTAAATTTTTTCGAATTTTTGAATTGGATCGGTTTACCGACCGGTTTTTGATATCGGGCCGCGGCGATATGGCCGAAAATCGCGAAAATCGAGCGATTTTCGTCGATTTTTTGAACCCTGCTCGTAACTTCATACCATGCAACTCGAGTAGAAAAAGGTTTGCTTCAGACTGGTGCTGCTTGAACTCGGAGTAATATATAAATTTATAGAATATGGGGGTGTTTGGTAGAGCTCCACTCCATCAAATTCTTGGAGTTGATGGAGCTAGGTATTCATAGCTTCACCAAATTCGTGGAGCTGGAGCTGTGGGTATATTAATAGTGTTTAAGTGGGTCATCTTGTTTACATTTTAAAATAAAATTAAAAACTTAAATCACTTTATTTCAGTCTACAAGTTTCAGCTCTGAGGTGGAGGTGGAATCTGGAGCTCTACCAAATAGGGTGCCATGGCGACTCAACTAGAAGATCGGGTGGGCGCACTCGAGGAGGATGTGAAGGAGATTAAGAAGATGATGATGGAGATGCTCACGTAGGTCAAGGCTAAGGGCCCGGCCGGAAATTATGATCCGGAGAACAGTTGCAATCAACCGGGAGGGACGGAAGCCAACCGGCTGAGGCCAGAAGATGGAAGAATGGCCGGAGTACATGAAGCACGACAACGCCCAGGATTTCGCGAGGGAGACGATGATAGACACACGCACGTAGCAAGAAGATGGCGCCATGACGATGAGGATCTGAGGTGGACACCCTATGCACCCCTGTTCGATCTGTCCGAATATGACGGCACCACGGACCCACTTGGCTGGCTGCGACAGTGTGAAAGGTTTTTCAGATTTCACCGCATTCCGGAGGAGGAGTGGGTGAATTTGGCCGGAATCCATCTCCAGGGAGAAGCATTGGAGTTGCTAGACAATTGGCAACAGGATGAAGAGTGGCTTGATTGGGAGGAATTCTCCGAGACATTCGGTCGGAGGTTCACCCGCCACTCTAGCCTAGGACCTCTGGGCGACTTGGTGAACTGGAAACAAGGAAGCAGCCGAGTCGATGATTATGCGAGAGAATTCCAGCGATTGCTCGCCCAGACATCAAGGATGCGAAGGACTGATCAACTTGACACGTTCATCGCAGGACTTTCGACCGCGTTGACTGCGGAAGTTCGGAGGGAGCGCCCTCGCAACCTAGCGGAAGTTATCAGGTTTGCGCAAGAGGCAGAAAACCAAAAGGATGCATGGCTAGCTGAGGCAGTCCAGGAGATCAGCGCGACGGGAAGGGCACTGCCGGTTTATAGTCGGGGGCCCATCTTCTCCAGCACCGGTGGAGCGGTGTACTCGGCAAGTGGAGTTGCGCCGCCGGCTGTTAACCCACCTGTTGGCACACGGTCAGGGTCAAGGGTCGGTTCTGTGGCCGCGGGAGCACCTGGCCACGGCATTCATTGGGTCACACCGGCGGGATCCGCAGGAACCCAGTCCAGCTCGGCGTCTACTCCAACACGCGTACGTCTCAGCGCCGATCAGCTCGCCGAGAGTCGCGCTAAAGGGCTATGTTATAATTGCGATGAGGTCTACATTTGAGGGCAACGTTGCAAACGACTGTTCCACCTGGAAGTATTGGATGAAATAGAGGAGGAGGCTGGCGGCAATGAGGACCCTAAGGATTTTAGTGAACCTTCATTATCCATGATGGCCTTGACGGCACCGAAGCAAGGAAGCACAATGCAAGTGATGTTGCGCCTGGCTGGGCGGCGACTTCATGGATTGATCGATACCGGTAGTACCCATAACTTTGTGAGCGGTCATGCAGCAAAACAAATTGGGTGGCCTTCATCCGAGATCAGCATACAACATGTAAGGGTGGCTGGGGGAGGACAGCTTCCGTGTTTGGGAACTATGAGGGACGTCCAGTTCTGCATTGAGGCTCAACAGTTCTAGGTGTCATTCGTCATGATTCCATTAGACATCTTTGATGTGGTTCTTGGGGTCCAATGGCTAAGCACCCTCGGTCTGATTTAGTGGGATTTCTAGAAACTCACTATGGTCTTTCAACACCAAGGGATGCCAGTAGAACTCCGTGGATTGCACAGTCCGGGGAGGCCTCACTTATTGCGGCGGCAACTGGAGGAACACACAGAGGTGCAGCAGTTATTGAAAGATTATGAAGACTTGTTTTCCGAACCACACGGCCTTCCGCCATCTCGCCCTTGTGACCACCGCATATGTTTGGAAGAAGGAACAAATCCAGTAGTGGTGGCACCATATCGGTATCCCTACCGGCAAAAAGATGAAATAGAACATCAGTGTGAGGCTATGCTGGATCAAGGTATCATTCGCAGAAGTCGCCCCCCCCATTTTCTTCATCGGTGTTGCTAGTCAAAAAGGCGGATGGAACGTGGAGGTTTTGCGTCGATTACAGGAAGCTCAACAGTCATACCATCAAGGATAAGTTTCCCATTCCAGTGGTTGAGGAGCTTCTCGATGAGCTACGTGGAGCCTATTTATTTACTAAGCCGGATTTACGGTCGGGCTATCACCAAGTTCGGATGAGTCCAGGGACATCGAGAAGACCACCTTCCGAACGCATCATGGACACTTTGAGTTCCTTGTGATGCCATTCGGCCTGTCGAACGCTCCTTCAACGTTCCAGGCACTAATGAATGACATTCTCCAAGATTATCTTCGCAAATTCGTTCTGGTATTCTTTGATGATATTTTGGTCTACAACCAGACTTTAGAAGAACATTGCCGCCATCTTGGGTGGGTGTTTGAGAGGTTGCGTCTACAGCAATTATATCTCAAACGTTCCAAGTGCGCGTTTGCGCAAGGCAGGATCGGCTATCTGGGACACATCATCTCGCATGAAGGGGTGGAAGCGGATCCACACAAATTGCAAGCCATTTTGGACTGGCCCATGCCAGTTTCAGTGGCTGCTTTGTGGAGCTTCCTGGATTGACAGGCTACTATCGCCGGTTCATTCGAGACTACACTACCATTGCAAAACCTTTGACGGCATTGTTGCGCCGCAATAGCTTCGTTTGGAGTGCTTCGGCGGACGGTGCCTTCCAGAGCTTAAAGCAAGCACTTATCTTGGCGCCGGTATTACAAATGCTGGACTTTAAGGTTCCCTTCAAGGTCGAATGTGACGCTTCTGTGGTCGGCATCGGAGCAGTTCTTCAGCAGCATGGGCATCCCATTGCTTATTATAGTCGCAAATTGGCGGCCCGACATGCCAAGCTGGCCGCCTATGAACGCGAACTGATCTGCCTCTCCAGGGCGGTGAGACACTGACAGCCATATTTGTGGTTACATCCGTTCCAAGTTCGCACGGGTCATGGCAGTCTTAAATTCCTTCTCGAGCAGGCATTGGTGACACCACCACAACAACACTGGCTAAGCAAATTGATGGGTTTTGATTTTCACGTCGAATGTAAACCAGGGCGTGCAAATCGGGTTGCCGATGCCCTTTCTCGCATGCAGGAGGAGGATGTTAGCCACGTCGCCTATGCAGTCATGACTGTTCCACATAGCCTGGTCTGAGCCGAGTGGCTGGCTGCCTTGAGGGCCGATCCGGAGGTTCAACGGCGCTGCGAGGCGCTGCTCACCCCCTCCGCGGCATCGTCGAGTTCACATCATCCGGCCAAAACAACAAAGGACGCATGGTCCACAAGCGATGGGCTCCTCTATCATGAGGGGCTCTTATTTATGCCATCGACATCTTCTCTCATTGAACCAATCATTGCATCTATTCATGACCTTACACATGAAGGCGTCCAGAAGACTTGGCATCGCATTCAGCAATTGTATGACTAGGAAAAACAACGGTACACCGTCGAGATCTATATTGCCTGTTGCAGGTTGTGCCAACAGAGTAAAACCAGCAACCTCTCTCCAGCTGGCCTTCTGCAGCCTCTCCCAATTCCGTAGCACATTTGGGCCGATATATCGATGGACTTTATCACCGCCCTTCCAAAATCTCAAGGCAAGACATCTATGTTGGTGGTCGTGGATATATTATCTAAATATGCCCACTTCATGGCTTTCAAGCAACCAGCGGCAGCGCCAACGGTGGCCAAAATTTTCTTTGATCAAGTGGTTTGGTTACACAGCATTCCGGAGTCTATCATTTCTAATCGTGATCCCGTCTTCCTTAGTGCCTTTTGGCAGGATCTCTTCAAGTGTTGTGGCACCACCCTGCTTCCATCCACAGCCTACCATCCCCAGACGGATGGCCAAACAGAGGTCGTCAACCGCACGATCGAAATGTATTTGCGGTGTTTGGCGGCTGAAAATCCAACATCTTGGACGCAATGGCTCCCTTGGGCGGAGTTCTGCTATAATTCCTCTTTTCATTCCGCGGTCCGGATGACACCTTTTGAATTGGTTTACGGGCGATCACCACCACCCCTACTGCCATACCACCAAGGAGCTACAGTTATTAACTCCATTGACAGGCAATTGATTGATCGCGATGCTCTCCTCCACCAGGCTCGCGCAAACCTTCTCCGCGCCCAGAATCGTATGAAGCAACAATATGATTTCGGTCATCGCGAGGTGGAGTTCTCCGTCGGCGCTTGGGTATGGCTTCGGCTCCAGAAGCATCGGCAACTCTCCTTACGGGCGGATTCTGTGCATAAACTCTCTCCCAGGTTCTATGGCCCCTACCGCGTCTCAGCAAGGATTGGACCTGTTGCTTACTGGCTCGAGTTACCCGTGGGAGCTCATCTCCACGATGTCTTTCATGTTTCTTTACTCAAGGAGTACAAAGGGGTTCCACCATCCCAGACCCCAGCTCTGCCCGAGGATCTCTCCCCCGCACCAGAACCAGCTCGGCCGGCGCCTCATCGTCTCTTGGCTCAACGCTTTGTGAATGGCCAACGTCAAGTGTTGGTTCAATGGACGGGCGAGCCGGAGTTCGAAGCAACTTGGATGGATGCCCTGACCTTGCGACGTTCCTACCCAGACTTTACGCTTGCAGACAAGCTTCATTTCCAGGAGGGCAGTAATGTTATACCCTTTGAGCGGGTCGTTTACAAAAGGCCGCAAACAGAAGTAGGCACAGGAAATGCCGGCAATCAGGCACATGGAGATTAGGGAGGCGATGCCAGTTATGGATAGGGTGGCTGGAATATAGCACCAGAATGATAAGTTTCTTAATATAGTTTGCAGCAGTTATACTCTTTCCTTTTTAATAGTTTCCAGTTAGGGAAGATTCTATATTTTGTTTGTTAGAGTCAGATCCTTGCCAGCCTGTTGGTGAGGGGAGTCATTCGATTATTTAAGAAGAAAATAAAGGGGAGAAAAGGGGCATGCTTGATTGTGCCACAAATTTCAAGTCTAAGGCAGTGGCTCCGATAACAGCCAATCTACCCAAGCAAACGCCACGCCAGCCACGGGGCCGACGAGCAGTGTTCGCTCCGGCCTCCGGCCATGGACTCGTGCTTACGAGCAGGTTCATTCCGAACCTACTCGTAATAGAATACTAGTCCAAGTATATTGCAAATTTTTTATTAACAGCTTAAGCCACAGTAATCTCAACACATTATCCTCTCCAATCATGGGATCTAACGGTGGCACCCCAATGGTGCCGTTTGTCAGTTTACGGAAATTTTTGTATTTGATACAAGATTTGACCCGTATTCACAAAATGATACAACACTTTTGCGTATTTACAGAAAAGTCACTCATGCCCGGAATTTGAAATTCCATTTTTGAATACCCGGTTTATCAAATTCTGGGTATGGCATACCCGGAATTTCAAAAATCGGGTATGCCTAATATACACCAAAAACGAGATTTTAAATTCCAAATACGCCAAAATCGGGATTTGAATTCTAGGTATTCAAAAACAAAATTTCAAATTCCAGGTATGCGTGACTTTTCTGTAAATACGCAAAACGGTAGTATCATTTTGTGAATACGGATCAAATCTTGTATCAAATACAAAAATTTCCGTCAGTTTACTCAATTTCATAAGATGGTCGCCACATATCCATTGGGTTTGCCCGCTGCCAACTGATGATCCCACATCTGACGCCCCTGCCTCAAGGTTCCAAATTTCGTTTTTGGCTCACGTCTCGCCACCCTTCGAAATCCGAAATTTCACTAAAATCTCAGAATCTTGAACGAAATGAATGAAACGTAAAAGGCAAAAAATTCAAATCTGGCATTTTTTCCATCGGGATTTCCAAGATCTCGGTCCAAAAACAAAAATCCCTGTGGGAAATGACGAGATTTCAGTCAAATTGAAGCGAGCAAAAAAAATGTTAAAATCACGTTAGAAATTTTTTTGTATGCTTTTGACACATCACTAATATTCCCATAAAATTTGTAGACAGTGATCAAGTTTAAGGAATTTTCTAAAATTCCTACATTGCAAAATATTGTAAAATGGTATCCTGCGGCTAGGAAAAAATGGAATTTTTTTTTTAAATCATGAAAAAAATTTATGTGACATTCCTTATCTGTTTGAATGAAAATTATTAAGTTTTTTGTCATAAAATACCATACACTAAGAAATCATCCAGGCATGTTTGCTAAAGTTTCCTGTTATTCTTTTATCATTATATATTTTCTGAGCTAGTGTTGTCTTGCCAACTCCTCCTGTTCCAACAATGCCAATCTTGTAAGCCTTATTTTCCTGTTGTAGCAACAGCTCCACCAGTCTACTGCTAGCATATATGATGTCCTTTCCCACAAGGATTGGTTCAACAAGGTGGGATGTTTTTCTCCGATCTGGTACAGAAACTTGTCCAGTTGGTTTTCTGTTTTCAAGTGTTAAAAAATATTATCCTTTGAAATCTCCTCTATTATTTTGTTGAGGATTCTAATCTGGACGGCAATCTCATGACATGTTTGAATATTCAGAAAGCAAGACGAGAGTAAACGGCCATTGCATGCAGTTGATTTTCTTGATGATGAGGAAGGATGGTTTGCTAGTAGCTTGCTTCCTTTAGACATGGCCAAGTCGACAATATCATCAGCATCATACATGGCATCTCTCAAATCACCAAGCCAAGTCTTTACAGCCAACTCTTCAATACTTCTATGCTCAGCATCACTAATAAAACATTGTACTCATTCATTCTTCGTTGTAGATCTGTAAGCTCTTCTTTGACTCCCAGTGTTAGTATTGCCTCCTTCGATCAAAATCCGGAAAGCAAACAAAACGAGATAATAACTTGGACAGACTAAACTCGCACATCCGGTCAAGGTAAATTTAAATCTGGTTAAAAAAAATTAAAATTTTAGTGAAATTTACCAAAATTTGAAGTATTGTAGCACTTGAATTTTTTAAATTTATTTATCTGGTCTGGATTTAGGATCTCATCCCCAGTCGAAATCCAAAATCTCAGCCGATATTTCTGAAATTTCACCGGGATTTTGAATCTTGCCACGCCTAGTGAGCCCTGAAGGACTGGGGGATGTTTTGTTAATTACCAAATTTTGCCACACAAACTTAGATAGGTTTAAGTTTTTGTCGCTAGCATTTGCTACATAACTATTATTAGTCGCATGACATAATTGTCACTCATTTTTTGTAACACCCCAAGAAATGCAATAGTGAAATAAATTAAGTGACTCATATTGTTTTTGGTGCACTTTGGATTTTATACAGAATTTAATTGGATTAAGATTTAAATTCTTTATTTTATTCTTCTTCCTCTGAAATTTGACCATTCTAAAGGAACTCAGAAAAATCCAAACAACCTAATATAGAAAATAATTTTAACAAATACTATAACTCATGAAATAAATAAATATGAATTTTTCATAATTTGTACACGGTAACATATCCTGTGCACATGGGTGGGTTGTGCACATATGCAATAATTAAATCTGAGCCATCCAAATCCCATCCAACGGTAGCTTCATCGGGGTGATAATTGCAAAATGTGCACAGATTTGCAATTACCACTCCGATGAAGCTACCATTGGTGCAATTACCACCCCAATGAAGCTACCGTTGGAAGGCATTTGGATGGCTCAGATTTAATTATTGCACATGTGCACAGCCTATCCATGTGTACAGGATATCCTCCCTTTTTACACAGCATATAAATGCTCTAAAAATTCAATCAAAGCTTAAAAATAGCCAAATTCCAAACATTTTAATTTGAAATCTACAACACCAAACTGAGTGAACCCAGGTGCATTTGAAAATTCATACATTAATATATATACACAAAAATTTCTAGAAGTTGTTCGGATCATTTAAGCCATGAAATAACAATTGAAAATGGCTAGCTGAATTAAATGCATTACCTAGCTACAGTGCGCATGCCAAGCATTCGGTGAAATGCCATGACATGTCGTTTGCTTGCCGTTGTACCTCATCGCCTCCTCCCACGCCCAAGCCACTGCGTCGTTGCCCCGACCTCACGTCGTCGTCTTCTCCCTCCTCCCTCTGCACATGCCGCGCAGGAGAGGCCCACACCGCGCCACGCCATAAGTGCGCGCGCTCAGGACTTGCACACCACGCGGTCACGAGCACCTCCCCTCGCCTGGTTCGCGGCCTAGCCAAATCCACCCAAGCATTGTACTTAAGCCACACATGACCTTCGACGCATGCTCTAGTCTTCCTCTACCCCGAGCCGAAGCTCACCGCGCCACCATTCCCCATTTCGCTTGCAAACTCCCCAAAAGGGGGGAAATCCGTTTAGGTGGATTGGTGAAGTTTCACTTCAATTCAGAGGAGCCGCAACGCCTTGGGTCCTTACAAATCATCTTCCCTCACTCATTTTCAGCTCACGAAAGCCGTAGTGCCACAGCGGCTCCACCTTCTTCCGCCCCTCTGGTCGCACGTCACCAGCCCAGTTCATGGATCCTCCGCCACTCTGAGGTACTCCCTTAGGATATCCTTCACTCCCTCTTGCTCCCACTGCTCCTACCCGAGACTAATTCACCCTCGTTTTCCTTACCAGCAGTCGCCTCCGACAAGCTCTGCCCTTATCTGTCGCTGGTCCTCCTCACTTCTGCTCAACCCCAGCCGATCACACCCTGAGGCCACCATCCCCTCATACTCGCCCTGCCATCGGTCAACCACCTCCGGCCGTCCTTCGCAGCCGGTGAGGCCGCCCCGAGCGCCCTTGCTCCGAGCCACCAACAAGCGCGCCTGGCCTGTCCGTGGCCATGCTCATGCACCCACTAACGGGTGGAGCCACATATCAATTAGCGTGGGGGGTTTAAAATCATGTGGAAATTAAGAATGCACTTTCCAACGGAGAGAATTTTTCAATTTCCAGTGATTTTCAAAAACCGAGAGCATTCAAACTTGAATAATTTTTGGTGGGAAACTCCAAATTCAGTGAGAAAAATTTATAAATTAGTATAAAAACATGAGGAATCTGAATATACAAAAATATTTCAATTTGGATCATTGTACAACAAATGAGCTCGAATTTAAACCCTAGACCGAATATGCTCCTTATATAAAATTTTTACAAATGAACTCAAATATTGACAAGATAAATTTTATCACAATCCTAAGGTCATTTGATCTCCAAATATGTAAAAATAATTGAATTTGGACTTAGTTTACAACAAATGCCAAAATAGATGAAAATTCAATACATGCAAAATCCAAATAGCTATAACTTGTGTAAAAATGATTCAAATTTAGTGGAACCAAATCCTAGAGACTTAAAAAATGCTCCTATTATTGTGTATACAAAAATACTCAGGTACCTTGCACTGTTTATACATGTATAGGACTTGAAAATATGTAAGCAATATTGAAAATGAAAATTATAAGCCATTAATGCAAATATACCTTAAAAACCTTAAAATGAAATTTAGTTTAATGAAAAATCACAGAAATGAGGTCTTTTGACAGCACCTTAAACATTTGATCCAAAATGCTTTAACATTTTTCTTATGCTTAAACTCATGAAGCATGCCTCATATACATAATTGCCACTACATGAACTTGATAGTAAGTTTTAACTGGATCCTAGTAACTTTAGCTTCTTGTATTTGACAAATTAAAATAACATATACATAAAAATAAAGCAATTGTACCCTGAATAAACCATAGCTTGTCTTTGGCTTAATGGTGAAGAAGGACTAATTCGCGAATAAAGAAAAACTATTTAAACCAACATGCACAATATGATAACCCTAAAACCCTAAGAACCACACACACACACACACACACACACACACACCCCACTTTTGGTAAGATTCAATTTGGAATCATGCATCTGATTTCTTTTTGCCCCATTCTAAAATCGGTTACTTTTGTCGTTTTGTTATGCTTCTTCGCAAACTACATGTAGCCACCGATGAATCAGAATTAGTTGACGACGATCCTACCACCGATCTTGATTATACACTTGACAACGAGCAACAAGGAAAGCACACTTCTTTGATCATATTGATTCGATATTTTACGGTGTCTATGTTGTTTTATCAAATTAATATGCATGCGTGTAAATTTCTGTAAAGTTGCTATATTGTAGGAATTGGTAGTTGTATTCCTAAATTATGGGATTTCCTTACTTATGTAGACATGAGAACCTTGTTGAACCATAAGCTAGGTTTAGATATTCTATAAAATGTTAATTGGGTATAATCGCGTAATAATTGCATTTGCTTAGTCATGCTATAGAAGTGAAAAAGATGGGTAAACTAGTTGGTCGAATTTCAAATATTTTGGACATGATTAAAGACTATTGATATTCTGGTAAAAATAAAAAATAAAATTATAATTTAGACACGGGCGAGATATGTTATCTCCGGTTGTACAAGGGGTGGACTTGTACCGTACAAAGGATGGACTTATACCGTGCGAGGGATGGACTTGCACGTAGATAGGGGAAATTCTCGTCTAAGTCAACCTAAGGACCGAACTAGATGCTATCAACTGAGTCAATTTGTGTAACCACATGTGTAAGTATGGGATAGCCTTAACTTAGTAAAATAGTTAGAGATTAGCCTTGCATTTTGGTAGGCCAAAGTAGTATGAACGAGCCGGATGTACGGTGTCATTCTAGGTGCTCCCGTTACCGAGGCGTTGGGACTAAACTATTCTAATATAATGGTGTATGCCTTGCTATGGGGTAAAGAATGCGATAGGACATAAACCATCGTTAGAACTGTGTGTTCGGGTATGGATTTCTATAGGGCACGATGGAACGTAAACAATCGTTAGTACTGTGTGTGCAGGCCAGATTTCCACCACCATGGCGAATTGAATGGTTTTGTCACAGTTTAGCAAAACGGGTACGAGCAATATCGCTTGGCATGGTCGACATGGTTGTTAGAATGTGTTATGTGGGTAAAACATACACTCTTTGTAGATATTTAAATCTAATTAATTAGCCGTGCTCACGGTCAAGAGTAACTTGGAAAGTAATATCAAGTATAGTGTTATTTTTTCAAAGACTTCGCAAAAATGTGTTGTAACGAGTTGGTATTGTTCTTAAGTCATGGTGAATTGTGTTAAATTCGCTATCCATAGCCATGGAGGGCCATGAGATGTGGTAATTATGCTTTACTTATTGTCATTAGTTTCTTATTAAATGCTCTTTACAATTGTCTCCACTTGCAAATAAAATTTGCTTTATGCCGAAAATGAACCTGGTATAGAAGCTTGTTTCCTTTGGATTAACCATGCATGTATAATTATTTTTATACACTAAAGTCCTGCGAGTACATACGTGTACTCACCGTTTGCTTAATCTAAAAATGTTTAGACGAAGGTAATGAAGATGTTCCCGACAATACTTACTACGAACCGGGGACAGACGACTACTTAGACGAATGAACTGGGCTTTACCCCCACTCAGTTGCCTCTGGGTTTGGATGGGTACATGGATTCAAATTTTGGTGAGATTTTTGAAATCTCGGCCGAGATTTCAGATTTCGGACCCCCCCCCCCGAGATCCTAGATCTCAGTCGGGTAAATTTTTTTTAAAAAAAATCAAAATGTTACGGTGCGTATACAAATTTCGGCGAGATCTCGGTGTTTTTTTTTTTACTGGATTTTGAATTTTCTTGGCCGAATTTGATTGGATTTAGGATCAAGATCGTCCACAAGAATTTTCAAAATTTTTTGATGTGTTTTGACCATTTTTCGATCGGTTCAAAGTGTACCAAAATCTTAGAAATTTCGGCTTTCAGATTTCTTGGTTGAAAAAAGACCAGATTTGAAATTTGAAATTTGGATTTTGACCGGATTTTATTTGAAATTCCAAAATCTCGCCGAGATTTTGGATTTCGACCACCTCCAAGATTTATACCAAAATGAAATTTGAAACCCTGGATGGGTATACCGTTGTCCTACTTTTGGTTTTTTGCTACAATTCCACTGCAAGTTTACTCTTATGCATTATATTTGGCCGGTTGGCCATAGACATATAATATTAAGTAAATGTAATAGTTTCTGGTCTACTTTTATGCTATGTTAGGTACTTGTGTGTATGTGTACTGATTCATCTCGAATGCGAGCTATGTGGGTGCTAGGCGTTGATCTTGGAAATTAGCACCAGATACATATCCAAGTACTCGAAATTGTTCTCAGCCATCTACGTGTGGATGAGAGCGACCGTCGTCCCTTGCCTACTACGACGCACAAGGGGTGTGAGTGGTATCAAGGTTCTGAGGCGGCTGGCGTGTGATACGACCGGATGGGTTGATCTCAATCCCGGTATGGTTCTTCAGAAAAGAGTCGGAACTTCCTTATGTGTAAGTGTGTACAGTGCTATTCATGTGGCTCGTATTTATTTGAGTGAGGGCCATCTAGATAACACATGTGCACGAGACTATTTAAGGACAGTGAGTTTACATTTAAGTAGAGTATGGATGTCACTTCTAGTTCAACGCATGAGTGAGATCCGATTATATTTTCGGGTGCCCACATTTTTCTAGCAAATTTTTGGCACAAGTATGACGATCAACTTGGCCACCGTAGAAAATTGTGGTTTGCCACGCTTCTGGCATAAAACTATGAGCGCCCTAACAAAACCCTAAATATCTAATATCTTATAGAGGGACACAACGGCGGGCTCTCGCGATGGCCATGTCGGCGTTTTCTGCGCACGGAGCCCCGCTGTCCTTCATATTTGCGTGCATGTCCTCTTTGCCCAGGCGCTCGATCTCCTCGGTTCGTTCCTGTTTGCCTCGCCGCGTGTCCAGTCGATGGCCGGTGAATAGAGTACAAACATTAACATGTGACCCAAATGGCCAAAAATGTTATGAAACTCATAATATTTAGGAAATCCTTTTCTTTTTTTTCTTTTTTTTGAGGACAAACACGACGGCACTCAGTCGAGTATCCCTGGAGGCTAGGGCGACAGAAAAAAGAAAGGAAAAGATCCCGTCAACTTTCGCAGGCGCCCTCAAGTCGCCGCTACGTACGCACCGGTGCAACAACTCTCGACCACATCCCCTGTTGCCCACAGAAACAAATCGACCTAAGTAGCCGCCGCTGCCGCGTGCACACCCACCCATGCCGCTCTCCTGCTTCGCCGCCGCTGGCGGCGGCAACCCGTCTCCGGCGCCGGCCTCCTCGGCGACGTCCGTCTACTGGACGCACCTCGGCGCGATCACCCTGACGTGGTCCCGCGCGAAGCTCGGCCTACTCGTGGCCGCCGAACTCCGCCTCACCGGGGACGCCGCGCCAGTGCGCTTCGTGCTCCGGCCGTGGCTCCCGTGGCGGCGGCGCGGATCCAAGCGTTTCGGTGTGTCCGGCCACGTCGTCACGTTCTCGTGGGATCTGTCGCGCGCCCGCATGGCCGCCCGCCGGCCGGAGCCCCTCTCCCGGTACTTCGTATACGTAACGATCGACGGCGAGCTCGCTCTGGCCGCAGGTGACCTCGCGTCGCCGGCGTCCGCCGGCCTCCTCCTCTCCCGCCGAGAGAACGCCGTCGCCACGTCTGGCGGCGACGCGTACACCACCACCGTCGCTGTTGCGGGAGAGAAGCACGAGGTGTCCGTCGCGGTGGAGGACGCGGCCATGTGGGTCGCCGTCGACGGTCAGAAGGCCCTCCAGGTCCGCCGTCTCCGGTGGAAGTTCCGCGGCAGCGAGAGGCTCGACCTCCCGCGCGGCCGCGTCCGGGTCTCATGGGACCTCCACGGCTGGTTCTTCACTCCAGACGCCGCCGCCGTCTTTGTCCTCCGGTTCGAGACGGCCGACGTGGACGAAGCGGACTCCAAGGACGTCGAAGAAGACGCAAGCTTGCACGTTGTAAGGCAGAGCTCTTTCAGGAACCACCACGCCGCCGCACACGGCGGCGGGGAGAGTTGGTGCAGCAGCGACAGCGAGAGGAGGGGATGGAGGCGGGGCCCGTTGAGGTCGGGGTCCGACTCGTCGCCGTCGGTGTCGGTGGCATCGAAGTCCGCGGCGTCGTCGGCTGGGAGCGTGGCGATGGTGGCCGAGTGGGCCACGGCGGAGGAGGCGGCGTTGAAGGACGGCGGTGGGTTCTCTCTCGTGGTCTACCTTTGGAAGAAGAGGAGGTAATGCTAGATAATGCAGTCATGTACTCATGTTGTTGGTGCATTGCGTTGCATTGGATTGTATGAACAGAACTGGCTGTGATTGGGAACTCATCATGCGTGCATGTTGATGAGAAATTTTTTGTCGACATAGATGAAAATTTTGAGAGTACAATTTTGATTTGTTCGTATTAATTCATACACGAGAATTAATCCACACAGGGTAGTAAGTTTTACGATGTTGAGGTTTTTCTTTCTTTTTTCTAGAACCAAATCTCTGATCAATTTTGAGCTTGTAGTAGCTAGCAATGCACCATATGAATCCATGATAAACTTCATTACCTGGGCAGCTCAAAACTATCTTAATTACGGTGGTTTGAAGTTGCATAGTACTCCTCAGGTCACAGATAGTTACTCCCTCCGGTTTGGTAATATCTGTCGTTTTGGACATAGTGATGGTCAAACTTCCGAAACTTTGACTATCGATATATTTTTAAATATTTAAATTGGATACATGAAAATTATATGTGTAGACTTGTCTCGAGAAGTACTTTCATAATATTATAATTTTATTGGGTTTTATAAATATATTATAATAAAAATTAGCGGTCAAAGTTGTTTTTTGACGACCGTGTCGATGTCCAAAACGACAGATATTACCAAACCGAAGGGAGTATCATTTTGGACAACGACACGGTCTCCAAAACACACTTTAACAACTAATTTTTATTATAATATATTTATAAAACTCAATAAAATTATAATATTATGAAAATACTTTTTGAGACAAATCTACGCATGTGATTTTCATGTATCCGATTTAAATATTTAAAAAGGTATTGACATTCAAAGTTTCGTGTATCTAATTTAAATATTTAAAAAGGTATTGACACTCAAAGTTTCAAAATTTTGACTGCACATATGTCCAAAATGATAACTATATATAACAGGAGGGAGTATAATGTGCTATGCTGTGTTGCAAAATCTTTACCCATATTGTTCTTGGTTTTTGATGTTATAACTCCTAAAAAATTACTTTAACTAACTGTTACATTGAAAAGTATAAATAAATAAGTGCGACTGGTGTACTATTCAATAGGGGTTTTGATAAGTTTCATTCGGATGTTTTCTTTAGCAACCATCATCCAAATTCCTGACCATTGGATTTACTTTCAGATCAATGCACACCCCCTGAATTCGAGGTGGGTTGATCCTACGGATATATGTTTTGATCTTACGGTCTAAAATTTGGATGTTTTTTGGGACAAAAATATCCGAATGATGCCTATACACTCCATGGTATCATGCAAATGCCAGCTGTTAGTATGCAGCGGCGGACCAGCCCTAGCATTGCATGGAAGTGGGGCGATCGACCAAGGGTATACAGTGGCGGCCTGGTGGGAAGGTTTCCCACAAATGGTGTTCTGTGTGGCGAGTTCAGCACAAAATGGCATGGTTTGGAGGTTCCACTAGCGTGGACCCAACATTTGTATGATACCATTGCATAAAAAAAATTCTATGCAATGGTGCTACATACCGCAGTCTGTGCTGCAAATTGATGCCATGTGTCCCGCTACTTCAATCTCCATCCAAATCTATCAATCTTCAAGCACTTTAATACACTTTAATCCTTATCATTTAATTGCTTTTTACATAGAGATTGACGCAGCGGGACATGTGGTATCAATCCGCACAGTGCTGCACAAGCAGCGGTATACAACACCGCTGCATAGAATTTGTTTCCACCATTACACGCAATGTTCAAATTTTGAAAGCTACCGCAGTGCAAACAGAGCCTTGACCTCGTGCTCATGTTCAAATTTTGTTGTGACCGAGAGAGAGCCTACGAGTGGTCAAGTAATAGCAATTTTTTTAAAATAATATATTTTAAAATAATTTTACAAAAATAATACACCAAAAAAATTATAAAAATATATCTCTGTCACTACTTCAATTGATGACAGAAGCTCTGTCGCCAAATGAAATGCCGACACAAGATATGTCGTTATTTTATTTGGTGACAGAGCTTCTGTCGTCAACAATGTATATTTTGTCGCTGATAGAATTGGTTGACAGATTGTTTTGTCACGGATTCATTTGGCTGACAAAGGATAATTAAGGCTTTTGTCGCCAATTCATTTGACGACAAAAAAACATGTCGTTGATTTATTTGACGAATTGAAATGACGATAGAGGTATTTTAAGAAAAACATTTTGGAGTATTATTTTTGTAAAATTATTTAAAAAGTGTATTATTTTTTTTAAAAAAATCGAGTAATAGCTGTACTTTATTTCAAGCAACATTGCGGTTCAATACTAAAGAGGCAAAAAGGAGTTGATGTATGCTTCCGCCCTCACTACTTAGTTTTCAATGTTGATATGGTCTTCGGTGTATTAATTTAATCGTTAATTTCTACAAGGGTTTTGATAAGTTTTATCCGGATGTTTTCTTTAGCAACCATCATCTAAATTCTGGACCATTGGATTTGCTTCCAGATCAATGCACACACCCTCTGAATTCGAGGTGGGTTGATCCTACGGATGTGTGTTTTGATCGTACGGTCCAAAGTTTGGATGATTTTTAGGACAAAAATATCCGGATGATACCTATACACTCCCTTTCTACAATACTATGTTTGTAAAAATTAATAGATCTTGGCAGTTTTTTTGGTGAAAATGTGGCCATAAATGGCCGAAGTCTGGAAATTTTCACAGCAGGAATTCCCAAATAAAGTCTGTCTTGAACGGTAATGGAGTATCAAATGTGAGTCAAAGGTCCTGTTTGGTATAGGTGGAGCTTTTCTAAAAAGTAGTTTTTAACTGAGCTATATGACTGAAGGGTTGAATGGCTAAACGGCCAGGCTAAAGAGGTATGGTGTTTGTCATTCCGTATTTTTAGTATAGCTTTTAGGTATGAGGGATGCGGGTTGGGAATGAAGGTGAGAGTGATGCAGTTTGGGATTTTATACTTAGTGAGAAGGGGTAATTTTTTTAAAACTCTAGTGGTAAAGTCATAATTCCAACCCACCGAAGCCGTACGAAGCTACCTTAGACCATCTTTCGGCTTTCAACATCTTTTAGTACAAATGGGCTGCTGGCTTCTGGTTTCTGATTGCGTAAAAACTAACCGTTTGGAACAGTTTCTGGCTTCCAGAAGATAGAAGTCAAAGCTGAAGTCGTTCGAAACAGGATCAAAAGTAAGCTTTCCACACTCAATAGTCATTGCGGTTCCTCTAGGCAAGCTCAATGAGATTTTTAAGCCTATGATATGGAGAGAGTGACGCTCGCTATCGTTCATTCGTACGTATCTACTTTGACTCTTTTCCGTTTGACCTGACCAGGTAGAGTGAACGCACGATGCGGTCTATTTTTCTTAATTTTTAGTGTATATAATACTACTGGTAAGTATGGCGTCAATGTCACTGGCGACGTCTGTGACGGACCGCCTTTTTCAAGGGGGTGCGTTTAAATCTGCAACGGCTACCCAGGAAGATTAGCTGTCGGGAACCAAGTCATACATTACCAGCATAAGAACGAAACAACAGTTTTAATACAAATAAGGCCTAACGGCCAGAGCTTTACAAAAGGAAGCGGCGGGCTTCAATAGATTACATTACCAAAAGACCGCACAAGCAAGGCCTGAGCACAGAAAAAGAACCCTAAAACCAAACTACATCGCCATCTACGATCTTCTGGGGTTCTTCTTGAAGGGTTTCGAAGCAAGGAAAACAAAAAATTTTCCTACGATTGCAACCAAACACCAAGATCATATCTAGGAGATGCAAGTAAACGGTTTCAGAAGGACTCACCCTCGTAGACCGAAAGCGGGAATAACGTTCCCGCAAACAAACGTGGTTGATGTAGAGGTACACTCCCGACTCTCGTCGCGAAGATGAGCGCCACAAGCAGCGCCTCCGTGCATTTGGTCTGCATGCGGATCAACGATGACCTCCAATCCTCGTTCGGTAGGCTGGAAGTAGAGGATCTCCGGAAAACTCCAACAACACTACAGCTTAGTGGTGATGGTGGTGGAGAAATAATTTCAGCAGCGCTTTGCATAAGCCACAGCTCGAAAAACGGATCAGCAGGAGGAAGGAGAATGGACCAACCAAAGGGTCAAATGGATGAACACCAAAGAGAGAAGCTCCTCCCTCCCTTTTATAGGAGGAGGAGGAGGCAAGGCCAAGGGGTGGCAGCAGATGGGGTGCCCCTTGCCCTCTCTCTCTCTTCATGTGAGTGATCTCTCCACTCACTTTAAAACAACCCACTTTGGTTTCCATTAAAACCCCACTCAAGAAATGAAAGGATTTTCTCCCATAAATAAATAAACATTTTTATTTCAGATATTTTAATATTTGTTAATTCTTTTAATTAACAAACATTAACATATATACCCCCTTTAACTATTCCGATATCCCGAAACTATTCGGCGATACTCAAAGCGGCAGTCCTATCTGTCCATATTTTTCTCCGGTGTTTCAGATTCCACTAAATGCATCGATGAACCTTAAGTGTGTCACCCTACGGTTCGTGAATAAAATGGACATGATTGAGACACCTCTCGAGATCAATAATCATCGGCGAGATCTGAGATCCATAATGACTCCCATTCACTCAACGATGAACTAGTGATCGCGTAAACGAGAAACGACATAACCAATTCCTTTTGTCTCACGATATTTTACTTGTCGGGATCCGATCATTAGTATCAACTATACCTAGTTCGATCCGCTACCGATACAAGTACTCTTTACTCGTGATATGACATTCTTGTGACCTAGTCACATGCTTGCAAGCGATGTCATGTAATATCACGAGAGGGCCCAGAGTATATCTCTCTGTCATCACGGATGGACAAATCCCACTCTTGATTCATGAGCCTCAACTAATACTTTCATAGTACCTAAATCCATCTTTATAGTCACCTTGTTACTGCGGAGTGACGCGTTGATGTCATCAAAGTACTCTTCCGGAGTTAGTGATTGACATGATCTCATGGTCTAAGGAAAAGAGCTATTTCGTATGTGTTTGATACAGCAACAAACTAAATGACTTGATCGTATTTGCTATACCAACTTGGGTGTATGTTCATCATATCATTCTTCTAATGACATGACCCCGTTATTAGCAACATCCAATGTTCATGATCAGGAAACCTTGATCATCAGTTAATCAACGAGCTAGTTTAAAAAGAGGCTTTACTAGGAACCCTTTTGTTTATTAAACACACATGTATTAATGTTTCCGATTAATACAATTTTAGCATGAGAAATAAACATATATTATAAACATGGAATATGATAATAAACAATTTATTATTGCCTCTCGGGCATATTATCGATCCTCCCACTTGCACTAGAGTCAATAATCTAGATTACATTGTGATGATTCTAACACCCATTGAATTAGTGTTGATCATGTTTTGCTCCTTGGGAGAGCTTTAGTCAACGAATGCCACATTCAGATCCGTGTGTACTTTGCAAATCTTTATGTCACCATCCTTGACATGTTCACGGATGGAGTGAAACCGCTTAATATGCTTGGAATTCTTGTGTGACCTTGGTTCTTTAGCATTGGCTATGGCACCATTGTTGTCACAATAGATAATCATCGGGTCCAACGCACTCGGAACCACACCTAGTTCGGATATGAACATCTTCATCCAAACCGCCTTCGCTACGCTTTACGGCAAGCAATATATTCCGCCTCCGTTGAAGATCCGCCACCACGATTGCTTGAACTTTTCCCCACTTTGCTCCTCCATTCATTTCAAAAATGTACCCGGATTGAGACTTAGAGTCATCCGGATCGATTGTCAAAGCTAGCGTCCGACGTAACATTTTGCGACGAGCTCTTTCTTCACCACCATATATGAGAAACATATCCTTAGTTCTTCTTAAGTACTTAAATATATTCTTGACCGCCAATCGATGTTCAAAACCTGGATCGGGTATCTGCTAGTCAAACTAATAGCATGTGCCACATACGGTCTTGTACACAACATAGCATACATGATAGAGCCTATGGTGAAGCATAGGGAATCTTATTCATTACTTCTCTATCTTCTCAGAATGGGACTCAGTCTTACTCAACGCCTTGCCTTGCATCATAGGTAAGAACCATTTCTTACTTTCGTCATTCTAAATTTCTTTAGAATCTTGTCAAGATATGTACTTTGTGATAGCCCAATCAAGCTGCCTCGATCTATCTCTATAGATTTTGATGCCTAAAATATATCTTAGCTTCACCAAGGTCCTTCATTGAAAACTTAATGCTTAAGTAATCTTTACACTTTTCAAAAGTTCTATATCATTTCCTATCAACAATATGTCATCCACATATAATATCGAAATGCTATAGAGCTCCCACTCACTTTCTTGTAAACACAAGATTCTCCGTAAGTTTGGACAAATCCAAAACCTTTGATTACCTCATCAAAACGGAGATTCCAACTTCGTGATGCTTGCTTGAGTCCATAAATGGATCGCTGAAGTTTGCATACCTTATTAGCATCCTTAGGATCAACAAAACCTTTGGGTTGTATCATATACAACTCTTCCTCAATGTTTCTATTAAGGAACGCATTTTGACATCCATCACGCCAGATTTCATAATCGAAAAAATGCAGCAATTGCTAACATTATCCTTACGGACTTTAGCATCGCTACGGGTGAAAAGTCTCATCGTAGTCAACTCCTTGAATTTGTCGAAAACCTGCGACAAGTCGAGCTTTATAGACGGTCACATTACCATCGCGTCTATTTTCTTTTTGAAAATCCATTTGTTCTCAACGCCTTACGGTCATTGGGTAAGTCCACCAAAGTCCATACTTGGTTTTCATACATGGATCCCATTTTCGATTTCATGGCTTCTAGCCATTTGTCGGAATCTGGGCTCATCATCGCTTCATCATACGTCGCAGGTCATCATTCTCAACTACCATGACATTCATAGTAGGAACATAAAAGTCGTGGAGCATTATGCGCTCTTGTTGACTGCGAGGTGCGGTAGTGTTCTCTTCAAGTTTCATGATCCTTATCATTAGTTCCTCTTCATTTGGTGAAGTCAACTCCGAACAACTTCAAGGCTGCACTTGCCATTCCATGAAGAAAAGGTTCAACAACCTCGTCGAGTTCTACCTTCCTACTACTCACACCTTTGAGAGAAACTCTTTCTCCAAAAGGATCCATTCTTAGCAACGAAAACCTTGCCCTCGGATCTACGTGATGAAGGTGTACCCAATTGTTTCTTTAGGGTATCCTATGAAGACGCATTTTTCAAGCTTTAGTTCGAGTTTATCAAAGTTGAAGTTTCTTCACATAAACATCGCATCCCCAAACTTTTAGAAATGAGCCTTAGGTTTGTTGCTAAACCATAATTCATACGGTGTCGTTTCAACGAATTTAGATGGTGCCCTATTTAAAGTGAATGCAAAATTGTTTCTAGTGCATGACCCCAAAATGAAAGTGGCAATCTGTAATGGACATCATAGATCGAACCATATCCAACAAAGTACGATTACGGCTCTGGGATACACCATTCTGTTGTGGTGTTCCATCGAGGAGTGAGTTGTGAAATTATTCCACATTGTCTCATGTGTGTGCCAAACTCGTAACTAAGATACTTCTCTCCACGATCGGATCGTGAAAATTTGATCTCTTACATTCGATGATTTTCTACTTCACTCAAATTCTTTGAACTTTTCAAATGTTTAGGACTTTGTGTTTCATTAAGTAAATATATCCATATCTACTCAAATCATCCGTGAAAGTAACGGCTAACGATATCCACCACGTCTTTGACACACTCATTGGACCACACACACTAAGATGTATGATTTCCAATAAGCTCGCTGCCCGCTCCATTGTACCGAAAACGGGGTTCTAGTCATCTTGCCCATGAGGCATGGTTCACATGTCTCAAATGATTCATAATCAAGTGATTCTAGTAGTCCATCGAATGGAGCTTCTTCATGCGTTTAACACCAATATGACATAAGCGGCAATGCCACATATATGCAGCAATATCATCATTCAACTTAATTCTTTTGGCATTCACATTATGAACATGTGTACTATTATCAAGATTCAAAATAAACAAACCATTCTTTTTGAGTGCATGACCATAAAAGATATTATTCATATAAATTGAACAACCATTGTTCAGACTTGAATGAATAACCGCCTCGCATTAAACAAGATCCGTGATATGATGTTCATGCTCAACGCAGTAATGCTAAATAACAATTATTTAGGTTTATAACTAATCTGATGGTAATTGGATAGGTAGCGTCACCGACCGGCGATCACATCAACTTTTGATCCACAGCGCATCATTACCTCATCCCTTGCTAGTTGTCGCTTATTCCTTAGCTCCTGCTTTGAAGTTACATATGTTAGCAACCGAACCGGTATCAAATACCTGTGTACTCTGCGAGTACTAGTAAGGTACACATCAATAACATGTATATCATATATACCTTTGCTCACTTTCCGTCCCTTCTTATCACCGGAATATTTTGGGGCGATTAAAGGCTTCCAAGGTTCTATGTACTGATAAAAACATTGATTCGACTTAGGGCGACCTTGGTCTTCTTCTCGAGATGTGGCAACATGACTTGCCCTTCTTCTTGAAGTTTCCTTAGCCTTGCCTTTCTTGCCATTCTTCTTGAAACCGATAGTCTTTTGGACCATCAACACTTCATGTTCCTTCTTGATCTCCACTTCAGGGTTCGGCATTACGAAGCTCGGGAGAGACTTCTTCATGCCCCGCATGTTGTAGATTCATCACAAAGCTCTTGTAGCTTGGTGGCGAGAGACTGAGAACACGATGAATTCCTAGCTCAATGGGGATCGTTATTCCCAAAGCTATGAGTTTATCGGCGTGCACTGCACATTTTGAGTAATCGTGCTCACTTCATGAGTCGTTTCCTCCATCATGCGGCTAAAGAACTTTTACGAGCTTCATAACTCTCTCATTGCGGCATGGTGTCGAAGATCATTTTCAACTCTCTCATTGTATCAAAAACATTGCGTGCTTTCAAAGCGTTTTAGCGGCTCAGGCTCAAGGCCATACAAAATGCCGTATTGAACTAAAGCTGTGGTCCTCCTTGCGAGTCAAGAAAATATTTTTCTCCTCCTGGGGGCATCATCGTGGCGGGGCACCCAAGTGGCGCCTTCTAGCACATAGCTCTTTTGAGCAGCGTGAGAGAGAATCCTCGTGTTAAGGGCCCGATTGGTAAAGTTGCTACCATTGGTTGGCTAGTTTCTCTTTCTCCATGAATGATTGAAATTGAAAGTAGGGGGTGCCATCTACAACGATTTGCAAAGTTATTTAGACTAAGTTCATAATAGATTAAGTTCAAAGTTAATTAAAATTACTACGAACTCCCACTTAAAAACAACATCCCTCTAGTTATCTTTAGTGATTACATGAACCAAATTCACTATACAAACCGATCATCACGAGAGACGGCATAGTTTCAAAGGCGAACATCAATATGTTCATCATATCATCCATATGACTCATGCTTTACCTTTCGGTTCGTGTTCCGAGGCCATGTCTGTACATGCTAGGCTCGCCAAGTAGAACCAAAGTATTTGCGTGTGTAATCGGCTTACACCCATTGTATCGCGCGACGTAGAGTCTATCACACCCGATCATCACGTGGTGCTTCGAAACGACGAACTTTCTTAACGGTGCATACTATGGAAGAACACATTATTATCTTGATATTAATTTGGAGGGATCATCTTATAGTGCTATCGACGTGATCATATTCAAGCAAAATAAGATGCATAAAAGGATTAACATCACATGCATGAATAAAGTGATATGATATGGTCCTTTCAAGACTTGATCTCCATCTTGTGCGACATGGTATGATCTCCATCATTCCATAGGCATGGCACCAAGGTCCATGATGCTATCTTGATTGTCTTCCTCCATTACAATATATCACATGGACATATACTTAGCACGCAGTTACAAAAAAACAACCAAATGGCTTCTGAAGTTGTTTAAATTTTAATAAATTTCATTTCATACAACAATCTTGTATCAATTACTATATCACATCACAAGCCCTACAAAACAAGTTAGACGCCCCTCTAATTTATTTTTGCATATTTTACGATGGTTTTGGGCTTTCTAGGAAAAAGCTGTTCTTACCTCACGAACAAGAACCACAACGGTGATAAAAACATTATTAGCAAACCGCTGTAAATTAGATCATGACTATAGTAGGAGAAGCAGACACCATCCGCAAAGCCACTTATGCAATACTAGTTGCATGTCGGCGGTGAACAAGTCTCATGTCGAGGACATGTAAGGTTAGTCAGGCCGCTTCAAATCCCACTATGCCACCATGATCCAAAATACGAAAAGTATGCAATAACATGATCATCAACGCCCACATCCACATGTGTTTTAAACCGTACAAAACATCTACGCATAGACACGGCTCTGATACTAATCGAAGGGTTTGAAGCAAGGAAAACAAAAATTTTCCTACGATTGCAACCAAACACCAAGATCATATCTAGGAGATGCAAGTACGGTTTCGAAGGACTCACCAGGCCAGACCAAAGCGGGAATAACGCTTCCCGCAAAACAAACGTGGTTGATGTAGAGGGTACACTCGACTTAGTCGTGAAAATGAGCGCCACAAGCGGCGCCATCCGTACTTGGTCACATGCGCACGGATCAGCGATGACCTCCAATCCCTCGTTCCGGTAGGGCAGGAAGTAGAGGATCTCGAAAACTCCAACAACACTACGGCTTAGTGGTGATGGTGGTGGAGAAATAATTTGTGCTAGCTGTTCGCATAAGCCACAAATAAAAGCGGATCGCAGGAGGAAGGAGAATGGACCAACCAAAGGGGTCAAATGGATGAACACCAAAGAGAAGCTCCTCCCTCCCTTTTATAGGAGGAGGAGGAGGCAAGGAGCTAAGGGGTGGCCGCATGGAGTGCCCCTTGCCCTCCTTTCTTCATGTGAGTGATCTCTCCACTCACTTTAAAACAACCCACTTTGGTTTCCATTAAAACCCCACTCAAGAAATGAAAGGATTTTCTCCCATAAATAAATAAACATTTTTATTTCAGATATTTTTAATATTTGTTAATTCTTTTAATTAACAAACATTAACATATACCCCCTTTAACTATTACGATATCCCGAAACTATTAGGCGATACATCGAAAGCGATCCTGCATCGCCCATATTTTTCTCCGGTGTTTTGATTCACTCAAATGCATCGATGAACCTTAAGTGTGTCACCCTACGGTTCGTGAATAAAATGGACATGATTGAGACACCTCTCGGATCAATAATCATCGGCGGGATCTGGAGATCCATAATGACTCCATTCACTCAGCGATGAACTAGTGATCGCGTAAACCGTAAAGCGACATAACCAATTCCTTTTGTCTCACGATATTTTACTTGTCCGGGATCCGATCATTAGTATCAACTATACCTAGTTCGATCCGTTACCGACAAGTACTCTTACTCGTTCCGTGATATGACATTCTTGTGACCTAGTCACATGCTTGCAAGCGATGTCTATGTAATATCACCGAGAGGGCCCGGAGTATATCTCTGTCATACGGATGGACAAATCCCACTCTTGATTCATGAGCCTCAACTAATACTTTCATAGTACCTAAATCCATCTTTATAGTCACCTTGTTACGGAGGACGCGTTTGATGTCATCAAAGTACTCTTAGGAGTTAGTGATTGACATGATCTCATGGTCTAAGGAAAAGAGCTATTTCGTATGTGTTTGTCTGAACAAACTAAATGACTTGATCGTATTTGCTATACCAACTTGGGTGTATGTTCATCACATCATTCTTCTAATGACATGACCCCGTTATTAACAACATCCAATGTTCATGATCAGGAAACCTTGATCATCAGTTAATCAACGAGCTAGTTTAAAAAGAGGCTTTACTAGGAACCCTTTTGTTTATTAAACACACATGTATTAATGTTTCCGATTAATACAATTTTAGCATGAGAAATAAACATCTATTATAAACATGGAATATGATAATAAACAATTTATTATTGCCTCTCGGGCATATTCCCTTCACTTCTGCGTCTTCAGATTCTAAAATAGGTTGAAAAGCAAGACTGAGTACACAACAGTACTCAACAAACCGCACGGGAATTTCTGAATATTACATGCAGGGATATTCTCAAGGAAATGGCAATAGGGCTATTATCATTGTGGATGCATTTTCATTTTCGAAGACATTTTACATTTGAAGCATAAACCATACATAATAGAAATAAGCAAATTTTGAGTTTTCACAAGTTCACCATTACGTCAAGTTGAAAATAATCAATTCTACTTGGGTTAGGTTACGGGTTTCACCCCAATTCAAACTTAGCTTCATTTACCGGAAGCACGGCGTATCCGAATACCATTTAACATGACTCTGCAGAGTTGCTCAGCTTTACCCACAAGATATCTACGACCGTTAATGCCAAGCGCTACAAACATGCAACTTAAATGCATGCGGCCGGGCCGAGATAATCAAAGCTTTTCGTTGAACTTCCCCTCTTTAGCACTTACCCGGTAGTTTTAAAACCGCACAATCCTCGGGACCCCCACGGGCCGTGACGGGAGGCGCGGTCCGATTTTGTGGGTATCTACCGTTGTGGATAGGTGACACCACCGGTCAACCTCACTCCACCCCAATCCTTCCGCGGGCATACTGATCAACGCCCACAGTATGGAACCTCTTGCCTATAAGTATTCCAAGGGGAAGTTCAAGTACCGAGCTAGGTTAGATCGAGTCAACGAAGTCGACCGACCCAACTTGTGGTTGAGCGGGATCTAAGTTATTTACTTTACCCAAGGTTGTGATTACTTAAAATTATGCCTAAGACTTAGCCCAAATCCACACCAACAATCCATATCACAACCATTGGCCTCGCGTCATCGGAGGATCGGCACATGGCCATCTAGTGGTTTGCCCGCCAAGTCCACTCACCGTAGCATATTTTTGAAATATAGTCTACACCAAGTCTCCCGCTTGATGGGTTTATTTTATTACACAAATCACTTTTGATGTTCGACTAAAGTAATAACTACTAGCATACGATGTTCAATAGCTAAGTCTAGGGTTTTCAACGGAAATATGGCATAACAATACAAAGTGGGTCTTTAAGCAAGCTAGGTACTACCTATGTCGTCATGGCATTCTAAAATAAACATTTTTAGCATTTAACATACTAACATAATGCGATAAAGAAATAATTAATACTACTATAGTATCATGGGTTCAACATGTTCAAGGAGTGCGGCTTGCCTTGCGAGGCGAGGGGAAGTCCTAGGTTGTCGTCGGTGTAGTCGATCACGGTGCCGATCACATCCGGCTCCTTCTTCGGCTCCTCGTACCGCTCCAGGACGGGCTCCAAGGTCGGATCTAGCGTACAACGAGCGAGCAAATAAATAAACGAGTAAATTAACAAGAAAAGAAAAGAGAAAAACAAGAAAAGGAAAAACGAAAAGAAACCGAGAGAGAAAGAGGGGCCGGAGGAGGGCTTTTTGGGCATTTTAGAATTTTGTGGACTTCAAACGGCAAAACGGAGAGCGTATTTGGACTCAGTGGCGCGAGACGGTGAAAACGGTGTATTTTGGCTATTTGTGGAGGTTCCGGGATTTTTCTCGGATTTTTGGAGTATTTACGGATTTTTGGATTATTCGAAATCCAAAAAGGAAAAGAAAAAACTTAAAACAAGATGGCGGGCTTTGGCCCACGAGGCGTCAAACGCCAGGTCAAGCGGCCACATCTTGTAGGGGACAATCGGGCGGCCCGATTCAAGCGGCGGCGGCTGACGAGCGGCCGCAGGCGTGACTTAAGTCGGCGAGGTCGACGGGACTGGGGCAGCGGCGGGAGGGCTTAACCGGTCGGTGGGGTCCTCACGGCAGAGAGAGAGAGAGATCGAGGGGGGGCATTAGGGTTAGGTTTCCCGCGGGGGGGGGTGAGCGAGGCGGCGGCGACTCGAGGCGAGGCGGCCGGCGTTGGGGACGAAAGGGTGGGGGAGGATGGTGGGGAGATGAGGGCTTGGGAGAGGCGAAGGAGCGAAGGGGTTTCTGGTCGTGAGGGAGGCCTTCACGAGCCAAGAAGATGAGGAGGTGAGGGTTTCGGCGGCGGGGCTCGGCCGCGAGTGGAGACGGTGACGGGGGGGCGTTCTCACCAAAGGAGACGGGGAGGCGAGCAAGGAGGCGAAGGCAGGGCGGCGCGGGTTTTATACCCACACGCGGCACGGGCGCGAGGCGGAGCAGGTGAGCGGGGTGGCGGGGGCATGACGCGGCGGAGGCGACGAGGCGGAGTGTGATCGGCGGCGTCCCGAGGCGGCGCGTGAGGTATCGTGACGGCAAGCGCCTTGGATGACGCGAGGGCGACGAAGTCGGGGCGATTTACCAAGAAGAGGGCTGAGCTGGCAGCGAGCGAGGGCACGAGGCGCGCGAGCGGCTGAGGATGACGACAGCGACGGCATAAAGAACAACTGGGAGGGCGCGGCCGATGGACCGGCGAGCACGGGCGGAGGACCAGCGGTCCGAGCGGGAGCAACGGTAAGTCCAACTTCACCCACTCCCATCCCATCTTCCTCAGGAATCCAAGAATGGAAACAAGGACGGGATTAAGAAACGAAGAACACGATTAAAATCCAATTAACCACCAAATTAGGGTTGCAATTAGGTTTTTGGGTTTTCAAAATTTTTGGGGCATTTCAACGTCACATGTTGGGGGCGAAAACAATGAAAAGGAATGGAGATCACTAGGCCGGCCGCTAGGGTATGCCTAACGCCGAAGCTTTAGTCTGTTCGGTACTCTCATCTTTTTTATTTTTATTTTAGCTTTCTTTCAAAAATAAAATTATAAATTCTGATTCGTTCCCTACCGTAGAAAAACCGGTAATAATACTTGTCAGCTACTACGCCCTTATACCACGGCAGATCGTCGGTATCGTACCCACTGCGGTACTCGAGCTCAACAGAATGGGGTACCATGGTGTTCGAGCTCGACAGATAATTACTGATGTATCTGAACTCAACATGAAGGTAGGGTCCACACACCTGCCTCACTTGTTGGGGAGCTGCCGTGGTGGGCAGAGCCAACAGTGCATGCGACTTGCTGTGGTAGGTGATATGTGTCGCTTGCTGGTGTTTCTGCAGTTGAAAAAAGAAGCTATATTTATAATTTTGTTCGAAAAAAGCAAAAGATGAAAAAAAAGTGTGCGAGCGGACGGACAAGATACACAGAGGGTTCCCTAATGCCCTGGTACAGCGGCACCATTTTGTTCTGTCGTTTCTTCGTGACGGTAAGACCAGGGTTAATAATACCATTTCGAACTGGAATTTCGATGACCCGATGTTATCAAAATTTTCTCAAAACCGAACAGTTTGAAAAGTCAAATAAATTTGAAATTTAGTCAAACCAACGAGCGAATTTTGAATGAAATGGACGAAAACAGCTTGAAAAGGCTTGAATTCCGAGCGGTTTTTGGCGAAAACCGGCCACATGTTGAAAAATTGGGGGAAATCAGGAAAAAAAACTACAAAAAATTGCTGTAAAATTTGTAAAAAGCCATTGAAGTCCCAAAAAATAGGGAAAAAATGTAAGAAATATGTATAAAAAGGGTATGAAAAACATGAAAAAAAATTCTAACAATATCTTTCCTAAATATGAAAAAAATTCGACATGATCTTTGCTATATTTTAGACAATTACAAATTGTAAAATAGGCATTTAGCAATAGTATGTCAACAAATAATCTTTTATTTCAATACTACTTACGTATCAATCCAACAAGTGCAAAAATAGGCATTCATATAATGACAATCACATATCAATACTATTTACATTTCAACACCTTTCGTTAATACTAAATATACTTCAATAAATATTGTTACTAAATATAATTAAACAAATATTGCTACTAAATATACTTCAAAAAATATTGCTACTTGACATAATTAAACAAATATTGCTACTAAATATAATTGAACAAATATTGTTACTAAAATATGTCGAAGTAAATATTGCTACTTGACGTACTAGAACAAATATTGCTACTAAATATAATTAACCAAGTATTGTTACTAAAATAAATTGAAGTAAATATTGCTACCTAACATACATGAGCAAATATTGCTACTAAAAATACTTCTAATTTATTTTTTATTTTCTAATTTTTACAAAACGTCTCGAAACTTTATTTTTTTTAATATACATATATATATTCACACGCCAGATGTCATAAAGCTATTAATTCTAATTTTAGAGAATTTTTGGATATATTTTTTTCTTCAAAATTTTAAATTTGAACTTACCGGTAAACCGAGCGGTTTCGTTTTTTAAATCAGAAAGGTACAAGCGGTTCTCGTGAAAATCAATCGGTTTTCGACGCTCTCTGACCCTGGGTAAGACCGGGCCGAGGTTTGCCAATGGCGTCTCCTCCTAGCGATTTGACGTGCGGGGCTGAAAGCCGATAGAGAGTTCGGGCATGCTTTCCACGCCAGACGCATTTGCCGGGGCCGTCGTGCCATTTCTTGCGCGGCCGAGCAGAGTGGCGAGGAATCTATTTTTATTTAATATTTATTTTAAATCATTTTTTCAAATCTAATCGATGGAAACACAAAATTACAAAAATAGGCACCCGTCGCCCCAATATGGGGCGATAGGTACCTGGATGCAAAATATGTTGGTAAATTTACTCCTTCATGTGTTCATTTTTACAAGTGCTTTTTTTACATCCAGGTACCATATTGGGGCGACGGGTGCCTATTTTTGCAATTTTGTGTTTCCATCGATTAGATTTGAAAAAAAGATTTAAAATAAATATTAAATAACAAAAAATTCGAGTGGCGAGAGTGCCGCATGCATAGGCAGGCCGCGCGCGGCCACGTATGGCGCGTATGGACTATGGAGCGGGAGGCGGGCCGCACGGCGGTGCGCAGCGCGCGACATATGAGAAACGACAGCGGCGGCCGTTGTCAAGTACACATACTCCCGTCCGCCGAAGGTTCGCGCGCCGGGGATCAAACAATGTACAGCCTAATTACGTACTTTTGAGAGCCAGAGAGAGCACCGCTGATTGTTGCAGATTGCTAACACCGGCAAGAGGCCCGGCCTCTCCCTAAATTGCACGTCTGCTCATCGATCGGTGAAACCTTACGATTAATTATATATTTCGTCCTAGCTAGCAGAAGAAATTGTCGCTGCCCTTGTGAGAATTAACTTCCTTTCAAATACCCCTCAAACTCAAAGTACGCCATGGGGGATCCTTTGTGCTCCAATTTAATCACATCCGCGGGCAACTTTGCTTTCATCTAGCTAGCTAGCTAGCTAGTCCGTGTTTCTCTTGTTCTAGGCTTGTAGCTAGCCCGGTCCTCTTGACATTGACATGGGCAGCTTAATGTCTACCCTAAAATGAAGATATTTACGTGGCCAACTTGTCGGTGTTAATCACCAGTGCAAGACTGTTCATTGCGTTGAGATTTGCCTTCTTCCCGGCCGCTGCTTGAGATCGATCAGCGTGATGATAGCTGCAGCATGCAAACACCTCGCCTAAGGATCAGTGGACACGTTGCATGCATGGTCGGACTGACAGTGAGGCGCGCACGATTGACTGACCTTGGGGAGAATGCGTTGCATGACGGTTTTGGTCGATGGGCCGTGCGGACGAAGTATATATCAGATATCTCGGTTCAATTTGGGAGTGTCGGTGCATGGATACGGGGGTGATTTGGTGGTAAATTACAAAGGCTGAGTAGTAGCTCTCAACCCTGTCTTAATGGGTCGGCTTATCTGGGGCACTGCTAGCAAAGCAACCAGGTTTAGGGCATGTTTGGATCCATTATCAGCTAATAGTTAGCTAGCTAACAGCTAACTATTAGTTGGAGGGTGTTTGGATCCACCAGCTAATATGTGGCTAATATATGCTATATATTGTCCAGAATACCCATGCTATTAAATGCTATTGGTGGTAGACGCGAAGGGTATTTTGGTTAAATGTCACCTATTAGCTACTATTAGCTGGGTTTGGCTAGCTAATGAGATAACCATTAGCTGGGTGCGCTGGGGGTGTTTGGATCCACTCCAGCTAATTTTTAGCAGCTAACTATTAGCTGCATTGATCCAAACATACCCTTAGAATTATAGTGTGATTTAACCAGGCTTAGAATGTTGAAGTATAAGTGAATTGTCCGTTTTTCCTCATCAGTTTAAGCTTTTGGGTGAACTGGCTGGTGCATGCAACTCAATATAGAATTGTAGTGGAGTATTTTCTAAATGATGTTGTTGATTTTCACTGCCATGCTGATCACCTGCAGGGTTCAATTCCCACCAAGAAGGGATGGCAAACCAAAGCAAAAGCAATGGTCCCCCCGCTTCCCCCTCCCTACTCTCGGTAGGGCTAGGCGAACACTGGGCTGGCTCCGGGTTGGGCCACGGGCCGTAGCCCGAAAAGCCGGGCCGAGCCTAATCGCCGCTGTATACGATTATATTCTTAACCTGAAGTTGGAGAAGACAGGATATCAGCTGCATGCTACTAGTCCTACGTGGAAGTGAAGCCATATTTCTTGTCCATAACATATAAAAATCCTGAGACTAACTATAGCTGCGAATTATTGCCCGCAGGAAGTAGTTGGAGTGCACTAGCGCGCAGCTGTTCGGCCCCACCACCCGCCACAAAGGCCCGGGATGGGCCCCGACTCCATGCTGCGGGGCACGTTCCATGATTTCACCCGACCTTCGCCAATAATTCCAGCGGCCGGCAGGGAGACAAGAGGGGAAAAGGCACCGTCCGATCCGACCCCAACGGGGGTAGCCATGCCTGCCGCACCCTTCACCTTCCGCTGGATTATGGATTCCCTCTAGCCATAGGCGGGGAGCCACCTCCTAGACAGGCTGGTGACTGCTCAATTTCACCGGCGCCGAGCAATAGAACTTCAGTACAGTTCGGCCGTTGCCAGGCACCATAGAAACCGTATCTTTCGAACAAGCTTTTGGTCATAGTTAGACTTACCCAAACCTCTAAAATTTTCTGGCTCCGTCGCTGCCTCTAGCGCTCCTTACCTTGGGATCTTATATTAGCACCGTACCATTGTCGCATTCTAAATTTTAGTTCTCAGTCTGTCGCCGTATGCCAGCCTACTCACGGAACGGAAGGATATCACGGCACCATGCACATCCCAAACCACCGATCCGGTCCGGATTTGCCATTAGGCATCAGCGCTGAAACCTAACCGAGCTAGAGTCCGAGACGAATGATCACGGATGCAAAAGAAGTGGAGAAGAAGAAGAAGATGTGCTATCGACTCGTGTGGATCAGACGGGTCAAGACGGGGAGGCTTCGATTGGTCAATGTTCTGCACTTGACTTTTACTGCGGACGTCACTCGAGTCTTCGTCTTCGTCTGCGCTTGTTGCGGTCTTCACCGCGAGTCAGTGGGGGCTCAGCTTTGAGTCTTTGACCTTCCACGGACTCTGCCTCCGGCCGCACCGGTCCACGGCGAGCACGAACAACGCACGCAGCGGCATGCATCACCCTGCATCATGCACGCCCCGTCTCCGGAACAAATGATTTTCCAAGGAAGCACACGGTTTTATTGGACAAATCTTGTGAAGCTAGCTATTCTCTAGTGATTTCCAAATAGGCCCCAAATGTCGGATGCAACGACGGTAGACGTAGACTAGGCGTCCCTGGACGATGCCAAGCTATACGTACAGCAGAACACTCTTATCTCCCTCCAAATTTATAAGGGCTGTTTTTTAATAGTTTTATTTATAATTATATAAATATATTTTATGTTTTGAATATAAAATTACTGTGATGTTCCCCATATGCACCTGATAAATATCTATTTTTATTTCATATTCTCTACAAACATCCGTTTAATATAATGTTTAGTGGTAATAATTAAGGGCACTCTAATCATTTTTAATATTTTCTTCATCTATATATTTAAAAGAAATACACTCTATAAACTTGAAGGAAGGGAGTACATGGAGATTTCTCATTTCTAGCGTTAGCAAACCATATGTGCTGCAATTTTGCTACTCGTACGCTGGTAGTGGTAGCCTAGTTAAATCCGAGGAAAAGAGAGAAAGTTATATATTCTCGTTGGATCGCTCTACCAAAGAATTGGATCTATACGAAACGCCAGAAATGCACAATGTTCGTCGTTAATTACAATCTACTACACGTAGGACTATAGTAGTAGTACGAGTAAGTAACAACCAAGATTAATGGCAGTTGTCAGTAACCCGCCCAGTGTACTAGAGACAGAAAGAAATAACACACGAAATTAAAAAGCCTAATAAACCGCAGTTACTGATGCTAGCAAAGCTAGCTCAAATTTAATATTAAGTATGCACAATTTTTACTAGGGGAAACTCAGATAAAACTGTGAAAAAATAATTAGAGAAATGGCCGCCTTACGTGGAAGGCGACGACTTCGACGTCGAAGCCGGAGCCGGCGGCGGCGACGGCGAGGTTGAGAGTCGCCGGAGCGTCACGTTCTTGGAGCAGCCGACGGAGAGGGAGCGGAGGAAGGTCCTCGGCAGCGGCGGTGCGGAAGCCTCGGTCGCCTGGCGCGCGGAGCGGCTCCTGATGCCGGCCTTCCCACCGGCGGCCGGCTCCCCCTTGCGGCGCACGGGCTTGCCGTTGCCCGGGATGACGCAGGTGAAGACGACGCCGATCTTGGCGAGGCGGTTGACCCAGCGCGGGATGCGCGATCGGACGAGGCGGCGGCACGCGGCGTCGCAGAAGTGGTTGCAGTTGCGGGAGACGAGGTTGTACGCGTCGCCGGGGAAGTCCGCGGCGAGGTCGGCCATGAGCGCGCGCACCTCGGCCCGCGTCAGCTCCGTGGTCCCCACCGGCACCGCCTCCCGGAAGGCGTACCCGGGGCACCGCCGCGGCGCCACCTCGAAGATCCCGCTCCCCGCCCCCTCGTGCGCCCCGTACGCGTACTCCACCCCGTGGACCTGGACGCCGGAGTGGTAGACGCCGAGGCCGAGCCAGCGGGCGTAGCCGTTGGCGGGGGTGACATCGTAGACGTTGAGGAAGACGGGGGACGCCGCCGCCGCCGCGGCGCCGCGCAGCTGCTGCCTTGGGGGCCGGGGCGTCGGCGTGGAGCCGCCCGAGGAGGTGGACGACGACGACGAGGCCATTCGCCCGGCGAGCGCGCGTGGCGTAGGTGCGCGTACGTTACGTCGCGTCGTCGGCCGAGACACTCGCACCGGCGCCGCGCGGCGTTTTCGCGCTGTGTTTACGGTGTTTTCCACTAGCTAGCTCGTCCTGACAGGCTGGTCGAGGCGAGGTTGTCTCGGCGGCCGTTTCCCTATTCGGTTTACCAGGATATCTACAGTCGACCGAGAAGCAATAAAATTCGAAACAGTACTCAGGATGGCAGTTTTACTCATGGGTTTGGGTATCTATGGGTATCCGACTCGATAAGGATGAGTATGGGTAGCATTTTAAATCTATGGGTTTTTGGGTTTGGGTACCCGATAAGGTTACAGGATGGGTGTGGGTATCAGTTTGTACCCATTAGTACCCGATGGGTATCCTATGACAAACGGACCTCAATTTTTATAATATATATATAATATTAGAAAATTAAAACCCTAACTCACTAATTTGCTGCCACAATCTTCTCGCTTCCTTCGGAATTCCTTGCCGCAATCCCTCGCGCACCCCTCCCTCTCGGTAGTCGGCTCTCCCTCCCGCCACTGCCTCTCCCTTTAGCCCCATCCCCCACCCTCTTCCTTGGGGTTGGCCATCCGCATGGCGGTGCTACCGGTGGGAGGGCCGATCCCACCGTCGTGCCTGCGCGACTACATGGTGCTGATGGGTCCCTCCCTTCCCTCTCCAACCAGGTATGGTTGCCCTTTCCGCTTCCCTTTCCCGATTCCACCTTCGGTTGCGTCAGGCCATCCCCCTCCGGTGGCTACGGCGACTACGGCCAGGTATATTTGTTTGTTGCTATAGATACCCATGGGTACCCATTGGGTTTGGGCATGGGTACAGATTTGTACCCGAAAAGCTTAATGGGTTTGGGTGGGCGGCACTTTGTTTGGGTTTGGGTATGAAACGATGGTACCCGGAGGTACCCACCCGATTGCCATCCCTAACAGTACTTACCTAAATCGAGTGCGAATTTGGAGCCCATTACTCTAAACCGAACCCGTCAAAACTCATCAATCCCAAAGTAGATCTAACGGCCAACATTTTGGATGATTTTTGAAGACTAAATATTCAGATGATGTTTATCAAATACCTTATAATATATATTCACATCATCTACAGATAGTATTAAAAATAACTCATACAATAGATTGTCTATATAGTTGCTTGTAATGATCTCTTATTCAATTAACAGACTGTTTATACAATAGTACACAAAATATAAATTTGTCTATTAAATAGTAGACAACAGCTTTCTCTTTCCTTCTTCTCTCTCCCTTACATCACTTAAAATCCTGCATGGCATCTCTTATAGACAGCTGACTATGAACCATTGTACATAGCCTTAGGCTCAGCCCACTTGGGTAATTCGGCGCCGCAATGTACACTGTGAGCTATAAAGGCCCAGTTGGGGACAGTTTCTGATTGTGCAGATTCTGGATTATAGCCTGTTGTCTAAATAAGCGGCTGCCTGAAGAATCTGTTAGCTGAAAAAGCTGTCTCGTTCGGTAATCCTGAAGAATCTGCGGCGGGTGGAGAAGCGGTCAACTTCGGGCCTGGGGCCAACGATGGGCTGAGGGGCACACGGAGGGGCGGCGAGTGGAGAGGCGGTTAGCTTCGGGAGGAGGGGTGGCGACGAGCGGAAGGGCGCTGAGGGGTGGCGGTAGAGGGGCGGTGGGCGGAGAGGCGGATGGGCATCGGGCGGTGGGCGGAGGGACCTCGGGCGTGTGGTGGGCGGAGGGGCCTCAGGCGAGCGGCAGCTGTCAGGTGGAGGGGCGTGCGGACGGAGAGCGGAGGAGCTCGTGTGGTGGGCGGAGGGGCCTCGGGCGGGCGGCAACCTTTGGGCGGAGGAGCCTTAGGTGAAGCGGTGGCCGTCGAGCGGAGGAGCAGGTGGTGGGCGGAGAGGCTGTCGGAGGGGCGGCGGAGAGGCTGTCGGAGGAGCGGCGGAGCGCTGGCGAGCCGGCCGACGGCCAAAGGGGTGGTCGGATACGGGCGGAGGTGCGAGCCAGCCGGACTCCACGTGTGGTCTTATGGAGAATCAGCTAAAAGCTGCCAAAATCCTGATTCTGATTTTATGTGTAAAGGCAGCTTCTAACTGTGGTAGAAGCTATTCAGAATCCTCCCATTCGGCATATAATTCATTTTTTAAGCAGAAGCTGAAATAAATGAGGCCAAAGTTGTTAGCTTTTCTACCATAAACGTAACTTTTTTTTTTCAAATCTAGTCAAAATACGAACGTAATTATATAAATAATCCCCTTCAACCGCGGAAAACGCCGATAAGTAACACGTGTCACTTACCGTACTCGTATACCGTGGCAGAGTCCCAGAACCATGGCCTGCACCTACTGCAGCAGGGTGGCTTGACAGTGTGTGCTGTCGCGGTAGGCAGCTCGGCAAGGCGACAACGCAGGCAGGGCGACAGGATCTGCCGCAGTGCCCAAGTGCGGCAAGACCCTGCCGCGCTAACCTAGCTCGGTGCACCTGCCGTGGTACATGAACGCGGCATATGACCAGTTTTACCCGCCGTCGCTTCTACGATTAGGGAGGAGCCTATATTTACAGTTACATTTGTACGAGGACTAAATTTATAAATAAAAGGTGCAAGAGTATCGTAGAAATAGGGGAAGCTCACTGTGACTGTGATGCAGGAGTACCGTGCTGCGTTGGGCTTGGATTTTTTTTGCCAAGATTCGTGCGGGGTTTTGCCCTCTGTAATTTATGTTCGTTTGGTGAGATTTTGATGATGGTTCATGGTGGTCATCACCTCACGCGTACTTTAATTGGCAGTATGCGCTTGGACGATCATTAACCAACATGAGACACGGGCAAGCTGAGAGCTGTAGTTAGTTACACGGTCTGGTTTGATTGCAGTTGGTGTTACTCCCGCAGGAATGTCTCGCCGGGGACAGGAGGACGGACTCATCAGCCAATTTGAGAGTCCAGCTTTCGGTGGGTGACTCATCGGCTAGCCCTGCTTAAACCTGGAGCGATAAGGCATCTTCATCAGTATTTTCTAAATATGAATTTCTATATTCTTATATATAGAATTTTCTAAAAATATTTTTTCCCTACATCTCTTCCCTCTCCAACAGCATTTTTCAAATCCCACTCTCTATTTCCTCCATCCTATATTATAATAATATTTTATAACCGCCATATGAGTAACGTTTATTTTTTTACCGAAAAAAAATCAAATGGCTATTTTGAAATGCGAGAATTTAAAATTTATTCTAACAGCCATCGTAACAGCTATGAACTAATTTATATGTTATATGTATCGTAATGGGAGTCTTTAAATAAAAAAGTTTATGACAAATATAGAAAATAAGTTCATAAGTTCATACAACAAAAGTTCGGAACAACTTAGTTCATGCAATATAAGTTCAGATCAATTATAGTTCATACAACGTAGGTAATGCTCAACCAGACCTATTATATCTTCTAGCTATTATGTCACTCTGTAAGCTCATATAGCACTGTTTTTGTGGCTTTGTGCAACGACTTAGATTAATCCCCATAGTTCTCTCCTTCTCGACTATTTCTTGAATTCAAGTTCATTTTTCATTAATTCAAGCCTCTCTTTTTTTTATGCAATCCTCACTTGTTCTTGTGCAATCCTCTCATGTTCTTGTGCATATAGTCGTTCATATCGCTCATCATTTTCCCTCTCTTTCATAATCTCAAGTTCCATCTTTTCTTTTCTCAAATTTTCTAATGCCTCCATATAAAGATTGAGTGTTGGAACACTTTCTTTACCTTGAAGTAATCGTTCTTTCACCTCCTTAAGTCCAATTGATCTTCTTAAGTTATCATTTTCTGCACTAGGAGAATCCTCATCAAGATGAATTGCATTGAAGCTAACCAGATTGGAAGATTACGAACTTGCATTACTGGATGTCATTTACTTCTTCTGAGATAACCAATCATACCACTTATGATGGTGTTGCAAAACATTATAGCAATGTAAGAATGCAAACGATCGCTCTTCTTCCCCCTGGTACACAATTTTAACTTGCATAATCTGTGCAACCACACAAACAACCATACCAGCAAACCATCTATTACAAAAACAAAGGGATACAGATCATGTACCAACCTTGTTCTGCCCAGTTATCCTACTTTGATTTTGACGCTCAATCCAATCATGACACCCACAAAACTTGTTAACCGCTTCTTGAATAACAGACCAACGATGTGTAAGCGAAGTCTGTGAATGATCTGAGGTGAAAGTCTTGTTCTCATAGATATATTCATATATTCTTCTCCAATAAGTAGCACGAGATTGTTGATTCCCTTAAAGTGTATCGATACTAACGTTCAGCCATGCGGACACCAACAAATTGTCTTCCTTCTCGGAGAAATTTTTTGATCTTCTATTGTTTGGTCTCACTTGGGAACTATCCATATGCACTGAAGACGGTTAGGAACCAATTGGACTTTCCTATGAAGAAAATTTAGAACCATCTAATTGAATGCATCCCCTCCCTCACTCAACAGGTTAATATAAAAGCCATTCATAATTTATCTTCTGTCAACAATAAAATTTCTCAAGTTAAAAAACAACATCCATCAACATTAGAATATTTCAATAAGTCTTAACAAGTTATAACAATGAAAGTGCATCACTAATACATAAAATTTTAACAAGTCTTGGCACTGGCGATACAGGATTAGAACAACTCGAATCATCACTATCAATGTCAATACCCTTATCTTCGCAATGCTGCCAAATGTCACGTTTACCCTCATCATCACTCTAGTAGTCGTAAGGAAGACACAAATTAGGGTCTACATCCCCTTCAAGGTCATCTTGTATGGCAACCTGCTCAAGGTTGTGAGCTACTGCTTTAATGTCATTTTGTTTAGGCTTTACTCCATCTCTTTGCAGCAATTCATTTGACTGTATGACAACCTGCTTAAGGCTGCGAGCTACAGCTTCGATGTCAATCACAGTGCTATTAACAAATTGTCTTTATTCTCGGAGAAATTTTTTGATCTTATGTTGTTTGGTCTTACTTGAGGACTATCCGTATGCACTGGAGACGGTTGGGAACCAATTGGACTTTCCTGTGGAGAAGATTCAGAACCATCCCACTTGAATGCATCCCCTCTCTCACTCAACAGGTTAATATAGAAGCCATCTATAATTTCTCTTCTGTCAACAATAAAATTTCTCAAGTTAACAAACAACATCCATCAACATTAGAATATTGCAATAAGTCTTAATAAGTTATAACAATGAAGGTACATCACTACTACATAAAATTTTAACAAGTTTTGATACTGACGATACAGGATTAGAACAATCCCGAATCACCACGATCAATGTCAATACCCTTATCTTCGCCATACTACCAAAGGTTACGTTTACCCTCATCGCTATGGTAGTTGTAAGGAAGACACAAATCAGGGTTTACATACCTTTCAAGGTCATCTTGTATGGAAACCTACTCAAGGCTACGAGCTACAGTAAAAAGAGGCTTTGAGATGAATCAAACAATTTAGATCAACAACTCAATGTCAAATTGGAAATTCAATGAGAATAAAAGCGTTGAATTTGGCCCCATTGAGATCCTTCTTCCCCTCCCCAGTCCCTCTTCCCCACCTCAGATTATCCCACCTCAGATCCATTAGTTACGATTTATACCTTGCAGATCCGGTTGACGGCGAGGCGAACGGGATGGAGGACGAATCTGGGTACATATCCGGTGGGAGGGATGTTGCCTTGGCCTCTTCGCACGTGGGACGGAGTGGCGGCTTGCCTCCTCGAGGGCGCAGGACCGAGAGGCGGAGCACCGGCTCGCCTCCTCCATGGCACAGGACGGAGCGCCGCCTCGCCTCCTTGTCGAAGCGGGACGTAGCGGCCTCCTCCAGGGCCCTGCCCTCCTCGACTATCCTCGCGGGCACATGAGGGATCGCATGTTGCCCTCCAAGCGATTGAGGATCGTGATGGGGAAAGGAGATAGAATACTAAGATTTCAGAATTCTCTCTTCTATACCTAAATATGAGAAATAGACAGAGAGGCTATTGGAGCTAGGTTTTACCTACCGCTTCCTCATTTTTTCAGATCATGAACGAGAAAAAAAGAAGCTCTTGGAGGTGCTCTAACAAGCTGCAACACCACCGAACTCAATCTCAGCCTTTTTACCTACTAACACTACCCACCATCATAATTCATAACCTACCGAGAATATAGTCCAACCCCCATTATCCTTGTGATCTATCCATGAAACCGAATGCAACGCCATCAAACTTGGATACTGATGCTATGCTGCAACAGTCCAAGCTCGTGTAATCGCCTGGAGAGTGATAGTATAAATTAAATTTAACCATTAATTTCTTGAGGGTATAATTGATTTTTTTTTTTTTGTAATTTTTTCATAAGGGTATTATGACCCTTACGAACTTTTCACTGAACCTATTACTAGCCTGCCCATATGTGTTCATTTCAAACTTAGTTGGGCAATTACAATTTTATCTCTTGCGGTATCAGAGAAAGTATAACTTAATCCTAATCCTAATTGATCTGATCTGTTGAATAAGAAACATTGAACGGTTCATGTCGTTTTCAAGGTACCGTAATTCCGTAAGGGGCCCATCACCTATGGTCGATAGAGTGTACTACAAAATAGCCCAATCACCCACGGGCAATGCGCACGCAGCAGCCAGTTTTCAGCTGATGATTATTGTCGGACACAAAGACGTGCATAATTAGCTGAAGAGAGGAATATAATTTTATTTGAAATATTGCGACATTATCTTGAGTAAGTGCTTCTATGCTTTTCTTTCTAGTAGTGATCTGATTTTAGACATCCCAAGCTTGAAGTAAATGTGAACTGACTGGGTACAACATACAAACAAGGAGTGGCGGAAGCAAGAAATTTTAAGAATTTAGGTATGTTTAACTATAGCTAAGAGCTTGTCTGAGAAGACATAGATTCTATAGTGTCTAACAGCGGCTAAACTACACTGGAGTTTTACTACTCATCGCCGATGAGCCCGGATAGTCGCTGACCCTGGGAGGTAGCTCCGCCACTGCAAACAAGCATCATCATGTACAAAAAAAATTTCATCCTTGCATTCAAAAGAATTGAAATGTTTTGCTGCACCGGTTGTGATCATACATCTATACAAGCACAACGTCTGATGTATGTAACAGACGTAAGAATTTGTTGGTAGCAAGAGATATACATGGAAAATGCCTAAAACAACCGCCCTGCGTGTACAAAAGTAACGAAACCCTTTTAATTCAAAAAAAAAAAAAAAGTAACGAAACCCTCTGAAAGCGTCAGCATGTCAGCAGCCGTACGATGCCCCCAACAACACCCATCCCATGTGCAACAATCCTGGAGCTAATTTCCTCTTTCCTCTAACCTGTGCTTAACCTTTATGGACACCTCCTGGACTCACCTCAGCTTTGCTTCTTCCCACCAGCCAGGATGCGAGAGATCTGGAGGCCTCGGCTGAATGCCTGGTTGAACAGCAGCCTCGTCTGGAACTCCGAGACGAACGGGAACCATGCCAACACCGCGACCGGCACGAAGATGACGATCCCCATCAGGTACTCGTACCCCCTCGAGAGAGCCTTCACAGATCCCCACAGCCCTAGGGCCTTCACCACCGGCCTGCTCGCTTGCGATATCTGTTGCAAGGATGCCAGACGGATTAAAAGCCAGCGAAAAATGTAAAATGTTCTCTTAGGAATCTAACAGCATTTAAAAGCAGAAAATATACTGCCCTTGTTTCAGAAAAAAAAAAAGAGAGCAGAAAATAAGTGCTCGCAGAAGTAAATTCTAATTGGGATAAGAGAATCGACAATTTTGTTCATAGGCATTTTAATTTTGACGAAGTTCCTTTTTTTTTTTCTGAATTGGTACTACTCCTAGTCCTAGGCCTAGGTGATGACAAGTTGTGGCTAAAACAAAACAAAAGCGCAATGCTGGTAGCTGATGATGTACATGTACCTGAAGAATGGCCCATCCTGTCGGTGCAAAGGCAAGGAAGCTGGCGAATATATCACCAACTGTAAGATGCAGGACGGTGAAAAGAATGGCCAGAATTCCAACGGATCCAATGAACAAGAACAGTTTAAGAAGCCGGAACATAAGCTGAAAATCTGCGCTAAATTTCTTTCTCCCCATGGACACGACCTAAATATATGGCACTGATCAGCAACATAACAAGAACAGAAACTGGATGTATATACCAACTGGCGTAGATGTATATGCCAACTGGAGTAAAGTTTTGTGATTTCGTCACTAGCAAGCGAACGAAATTTACCTTCAGGACCAACACTACTGCTACGATAACCAGCCAGGACAGACCGTAAACCTGAATCCACAAAATCAATTTTTTGAGGTGACAGTCACAAAATCATATTAGTAAGCAGTGCTTCTAAACAGCAGAAAGAACTATGCAATTATGATCTTACGAACTCATCTAGCTCAGGTAGAGTTGTAAAATAGCTCACAAATGAAAGGAACTCATCATACGAACTTACAGATATGCTTTTGTTGCCAGCAGAGATATTAAGGTGATACATGATACCGTACTGGAAGATGAAGAATCGGAAAGACAAGATGATCTCCCATAAGCGACCCAATAGTCCTGTAGACTGCAGATGCTCCTGCTCCTCTTCCCACCATGACTCCCATGCTTTATTAGCAGGCACACCAATCCCACCACGGCTGCTAATCCACTTGGTCCAGTCATCCCAGTCGTCGACAATTTTCTGCCACTCAAATCCTGATGGGTTGAAGAGGAATGGAGCAAACAGCCACGTGATTACTAAGAACCACATTGACGATGTCAGCAGTATATAGGCAACCGAGTCTGTAGCCACATCACCATACATCTGATAAACTACTAGAAGTAACATGAGCTCAAGTCCTTTCACGAAGTGGCTCCTGGAGTACATTCTATAATTTTCAGGAAACTTGACATGGCGAACAACGAAGCCCCTGCCAGTAGCCATATATTTCGCACCACCATGGAGGACTGTGCGGCCAAAATAATGTGATTTTGTCCCAAGGGAGAAAGTGAAAAACACTGAACAGAGCTGGAGCTGCATGATGATGAAATCCCCTAGGGCGCTTCTGAAACCCCGCTCCAGTCCAATCTCCATGAACATAGGCAAGGCCATTAAAAGACCTAGCTGCACAATAGACTGAGATCCCATAGCTGCCTGAAGAGCACGGTTACCTCTCATCCGTGCTTGCTTCATAATTGCAAATTCAAGTCCACTTAATGCTAAATAAAGTCTTCCATACAGGAAAACATAGACTATTATGACAACCATCTGCACAAAAATAAGACAAGAACTTCAGAAAACATGAATGATGGAAAATCAAAACAAATATAATACATACAACTGCCATGTGTGCCCTTTAACCAGGTAAATGTAAGTTACCATTGAGCTGATATAAAATCCAACAGTTGTGAAGTAACATGAGAGCATTCGGAAGAAATCAAAGCGATGACCCAAGCGGTAGATATCTCTGCTAAGTACTTGCTCTCCGTTACCACATGCCACTTTGGCCTCAAAGAGAGAAATTTGATTAAGACCAACATCACGTCCTTTTCCCACTTGAATGTACTCATGATGGGTGACATTTCCACGTCTCAAAGTAGAGTTGAAACCTGAAAACAAAATTTAAGTCTATGTTGTCCAAGAGAACAAATGGGTAGTACAGCCAGAAATACATGGAGAGTCACATACCAGCAAAAATGTCTTCACTTAAATTTATACCACAGGAAGCCTTGCTGATGCCACCTCTTGTAATGTGAAAAATCCTATCAAACACATCAGGATGTCCGTAGTGAAAACGTACCCTGCGCAGAAAACACAGTATGTCATATATACAGCACTTGGCCATAAGACCTGATGCCCTCTGCCCTCTCGAATAGTGGTGCCACACTTTAATTTTCAACATGCTATATCCTGAAAGCTTCAATGACAAGAAATTTTTAGGAGACAACACTTGGTTAATTTAATATTTATCACCTCATTTACTTCTAATCTCAGATGCATATTCATGTTCGTTTCAAAGATCGAAAAATACCATAAGATGTCATCTAGCACTTGTTTTTCTAGGAAACAGTCACCACAGAAAGCTCAGCACTTCCAACATCATATTGCAACATATAAATGACACTCTCAATGTTCCATATGATAATAATGGAAAGTGCTTCATTCAAATAGGATATATCAAAGTGATTCAGGCTTACTTCAATGGATTAGCAAGGACCCTCTGTCCTATTGTCACAAAGCTGGTTTCTTGGTTTGACATAAACCATGCAAGAGATGACACACTACAATCCAGGAATGTTAGATGTTAGGCACTGGCTTGCGTTTTAGACAAAGAACATTAAGTAACAAGCAAACATACCTTCCGGTGAATATGTGCTCACGCACTCCAAGAATTGTTGGCTGACGCACACCATGGTTTTCATTGAATTCTTCCAGCAAATTCCGCATTTTCAAAGCTTCCTCCAAATAATTGTCCTAAATATCATTGATAAGTACAACACAGAATGCAACATATGTCTTAAGAAGTGCCGTAGCTATTCAATTCACCTGGTTCATATCAATGGTTTGCAAGGCTTCGCCCCGGGTAAAAATGATTGCATGATTTTGGTTTTCAGGTTTCCCTTCACCTAATTTCGCTGGTCCTGGCAATTTTATGCGGTATATTTCCTTCACAGGATACATAAGTATTTAAGGACTACTGAGGTTTACATCAGACCAAAATACCATCAAGGTTGAGATGGTAGAAAATTAATTTCCATTTTACGGAAATGACTACCTGATCATGATTGTCAAGAGCTTTTACTAACACTGAATAAAAGACCTTCTGCACCTTGTCACCATCCCTCTCTTCAGCTTCATCAATGTATGCCACACGGAGACCGGGATAACTGTAGTTTCAAATTCAAATTGGAATTACTTTGCACACAATGAAATAGTATTTTGATGGAGATAGCAAAGTGCGAATTTTTTCCCCAAGGAGCATGTCCTTGTCAATTAACGTTAACCACCAAACTAAATGTAACCAAGACAGTCTCCAGAAAGTTAAAGAAAGAAGACATTTTGCTTTTGGGGTTAGACATGGTTTATCTTGTAATTGGCCAAATGTTGTCAATTATTTTTCAGAATAAATCATCGAAATGACTTACTTCACCATCAAGTTCAAGATATCTGTTGCGCGTCGATCACCAGATTGTTTCTGATTGCCGTAAATCTGGCAAGTTGCAACATATGTAAATTTCATGTCTGCTATAGCCTCAAGTTGAGAGGACAAAGATCTTTGGCTTTTCTTATCCTCCTCTGCTGGATCTGCAACTGCTTTATATCCTTCCAATATCTCTGCAAGCAAGACAGGGCATAAAATCAGTATCTGTTTATAAAGGTACCAAAAAAGGGGTATTCAACTTGAAAGTTGAAGAAGCTTACCAGATTCAGAAGCCATGTCAAGGAATGCTTGAAGCTTCAGAGCTCTCCTATAGTACATCATGCCTCTAACTATTCACAGCAAAACAAAAAAGTGTCATGAGGAATCAACCAAATCATCTTATTTGATAAGGCATACTGTATGATCAAAGGACCTGTTCTACAGAGTGTCTGCCCTCTAAGAGAAGCCCAGTGACGGAGTTGTAGGACATTTTCTTCATTTCCCCAAACTTCACTTTCTCTTCTGCAATTAATTCTTTCCATGAAATTATTCCATTCATCTATAACAAAAATCATGAAGAATCAAATACAGAAACCTGGTGATCGAATTCATAAAGAATTGTGAGCATCGAAGGAAAATCAAATAGAAATGGGACCTGGAAAGATCTTTTGTAGGTAGAATATAATTGATACACCATCTTCATTCTCCAGATCAAGATCGCTTCTCGAATACACAGTTTCCTCACTGTAGTATGGAGTCATAACACTGCAAAGGACAAACGGTTTTACACAATTATCTAGAGCTCAATCTTTTTCACCGAAACTCTTATGACCACAAGATACATTTAAACATAACAGGTCTATCAGATATTTGCTGTGGTGAATTCAAAACTAATTTCTAGTTCTGATATTGTAGTTTGGCTTTGACATGAGCTTCAACAGGGGTGCTACATAAAAGTTTTGTCGTACAGGCCACCACCAATTTAAATTACAATTCTGTTTTCCAAACAGAAGGATTTTATAATGTTTTGTTACCATCAAGCATGCATTAGGAATTCGGTTCATGCTCAAAATATTCACGATAAACTTGTCAATTTTAATGATTTCCATTTTTAAGCCACAGTGATCAGAAGTGGGAACAGACCAGGATTCAACCCAAATTTTACAAGCAGACGTAAGTTGCTGTCAGACTCACAATGGGTTCAGTAAATTTACTTTAGATACATTATGATTTTTTATACTTCCCTTTTCTAGACATGCCACATAGTCTTTGCAGTGTGTTATGAGTAACTGAGAAGACTGTAATACTGCAGTACATCTTAGAAAAATACAGAAATAGTGCAATAATGTTAACAAGTTTGTATATGAGGCTAACCTGAATGAGAGCATTTTGCGTACTCTAGGTGCACGTGGAATGTCCATGAATAGAGAATTAGTGAAAAATGCTATTCTCCGACGGGCTTCAAGATTTGTAGGCACATCCATTGCCGATTCTTTCACAGTCAAAAGAAGGTGCAAGCGCTTAATCTGCACAGGTGAAATTAGTGCACCTTCTTGGTAATAAAAGCCAGTTAAGAATTTGCTGATATTACCTGTTCTTCCCACTGTGCTGAAATTGGAGGAGGAAAAACAATTGCAGGTTTTGCACCAGTACCTGCGAAAAGTTGCCTTCTTGGAACAGAATCCTTATTCCCATGACCAAACTCAGCTAGCTCTCTGTAAATGATGCAAGGTAAGGAAAACTAGTCGCTAATTCCTATGATGAAGAAAGTCACGTATATAATTATCATGAGAACAAAAAGAATCACCTAATCTCATTGACCATCATATCTCTTGTGATCACTTCCAACATGTCTTGAAGCAACAACACTACATTATCAAATTTTGAGGCATCTCTTTCTTTCTGCAGGTGTGTTCAACATAATCTTAGCAACACTTAAATATATGCAGTGTTATCAGTGTTAACAAATTGAAACGATGTAATCCTCAAATAGAAATGTAATTGAGTAGAAGTAGTGACATTGCAATACCAAGGTGGATACAAGCTCCACAAATTTCTTGCAAAGGACTGGCAGTGCGCTCATTCTAAAATTGGCAAGGAATGTATTCTTTGCGATGTTAGCTTCAATCTCTTTGATTATAATGCCAATAATCCTGTTGACGTTAATGAACAAACATTTCAACAGAAGATCAACATAGTAGCATGAACATGTATTTAAAGATAAATATGTATTTTGTTTTTTAAAACCAAGGGCAGGAGCTCTCTCATGCATTAAAGAAGAAAGCAAATAACAACACAGCTAATTCCTTTAAGAAAAAGGGGGGAAACGAAGAATCAACTGACAAGCCAATGAATTACAGAAAGGAATTAGGTGTAAATGTGTATAAACAGCAATAAAAAATTTATCATGTGTGCAGCATGCCATGATAAATCAACTAATGAACAGGAATTATCATGTTAATGTTCACCAAGTCATGCGAGGGTCACAAACGCACCCATGTGAGCTAGCACAAAGGCCCAAGTTCATATAGGTTTCATCCACCGAGACATTTTTTCTTTTTTTTTCCCACATGGCCGGAGATCACGGGGTAGCTAGTAGCTAATCCCCGGGACATCAATGTTAAACTAGACTTGTATAGGGTGTTATTTGCTATTTTACCCTCTTTGTACATGTACACTGTTTTGGCCCATTGGCCCATTTTGGAATGCATGCAACCATTCTAACATGGTATCAGAGCTGCAGCCCTAGCTAGGGTTTCCCCTAGCACTGTAGCCGCCGCCGCCGCAGGCCATCCTCCCTTCTCTCCTTCTCTGCTTTCCGGCGGCAGCCTCTGCTTCCCCGAGCTGCCGCTCCTCGAGCCGCCGCCTCACTCCGTCTGCGTCGCCTCGACGCTGCCCTCCGTCCGCGTCGCCTCCTCCGTGAAGTCGTTGCGTCGCGTCGTCTCGACGCCGCTTCTCCGTCGATCGCACGAAGCGCCGCGCTCGACGGCGTCTGCGTCGCCTCGACTCCGCCGCGTCGCCTCCTCCGGCGAGCCGTCGCCGCTACTCCGTCTGGCTGGCGGCGGCGACGCGGCGTGGGTGCTCCGTGACTGACAGAGGACTCAACAAAGGGCTCTTCCTCCATCCTTCTAGCACCAAATGGCGAGCGCATCTCGTTCTTCTGGACCAATGCCTCTCCCGCCCGTCATGTTTGATGGAACCAACTTCCGGGAGTGGTCTACAATGCTTCGGGTCTCACTTGACAGTCAGCGTCTATGGGGTCACCTCACTGGAGCTCGTCCTCGCCCGCGATTCCGTCCGCTTGATTCGGCTGTGGTCGGGCCAGATGGTGCTCCGGTCCCTGCAGATGTTCTAGCAACATATGAGCAGGACGCTGATCAGTATGTCACCGATTTGCAGACTCTTGAGGGATGGCAGATGGATGAGGCTCGTGCTGTTGCTGTCATCTTAGGCAGCATGAAGGTTGAGCTTGCCATGGATCTGGCCGCTCTTCCTTCTTCTCAGCTGATGTGGAGCGTCGCGCAGTTCGCCACCGAGCAAATGATGCTCTCTACACCTCTACATTGGAGCTGGCGAGCTCTCTTCGTCAGTTGGATTCCACCGTTGATGCCTTCTACCAGATTACATCGACGTGTGGCGCCGCCTTGACTCCTTGAGCCTCCTTCGATTCGACTGCGATCGCTGTGGCCTTCATCGAGACCACAAGAGTGCTGTTCGCCTCTTTGAGTTCCTTTGTCGGCTTCGACCGGAGTTTGAGCAGCTCCGTGCTCAGCTGCTAGCCCGCTCGCCGCGACCGTCCCTGGTTGAGGCACTCACCCTGGTCCGTGCAGAGGAGACTCGTCTTCGTGGCGTTCTCTCGTCTTCCTCGTCTGTCCTGCTTACTTCCGTACCTCCTCCTGCGACAGCTCCTGTGACTGCTCCTCTCCCAACATCGGCAGGAGGCTCGGTTGCTGTGGCGAGCACCGTTGGTGCAGTGGTTCGTTGTAACTACTGCAAGAAGACAGGGCACACCATTGAGCAGTGCAGGAGGCGGCCTCAGAACCGCAAGGGTGGAGGTAGTGGAGCTGGTACCTCTCGCCCACCTGACGCCCTCCTGACAGCCATACAGGATGTGACTCAGCGCCTTGAGCGCATGGAGCGCCGTCTGGGGGCGACTTCTTCTCCAGGACCGTCTGTTGCCAGTCTTCCTTCAGGTATACAATTGCCTTGGATTCTTGACTCTGGGGCTTCCTTTCATATGACACCTGATTCTACTTACCTTGGCCCACTGAGTTCCTCAGCCATCCCCATGTCTGTCAAGACGGCTGATGGTACTTCCCTTTCAGTTGCTGGTCGAGGCATTCTCCACACTTCTTATTTTCATGTTCCTTCTGTTTCACATGTTCCTCGCCTCGACCGCAATCGATTACCGCCGCCACTTGCTGACCTTGATTGTCGTATCATTCTTAAGGCTGACTCTTGTTCTGTTCAGGATCGTCTCACCGGGACCCTGGTTGGTACTGGCCGTCGGGTCCGTGACTCTCAGCGTCTTTGGGAGCTTGACTGGCTTCGCCTGCCCTCCGCTTCCGTCACGTCCACCTCCAGCCCGCCGATCGCTGCCTCTCGATGTCACCGCCTCGCCACCCTCGCTTCCGCCGCTTTGCTCGATGGCATCATCGTTTAGCTCACAAGTGTGGGTCTCGTCTTTATTTGTTAGTGAGTCGTGGTGTTCTTGGGAAGGTTTGGTGATACCTCCTATCTGTATGGGTCGTAAGCTTGGGAAGCGACTACATCTACCCTATCCCACCAGTTGATTCAGTGTCTCTTTAGCCGTTTGACTTGGTTCATTCTGATGTTTGGGGCCCGGCTCCCTTCGTTTCGAAAGGGGGTCATCGCTACTATGTGATCTTTATTGATGATTTTTCTCGTTACACTTGGATCTACTTTCTGACTTCCAGGCATCAGGTGTTGTCTGCCTACCAGGCTTTCGCTGCCATGGTCCGCACACAGTTTGACTTGCCTATTCGTGTCTTCCGAGCTGACTCTGCTGGCGAGTACCTATCCACCTCTCTTCGTCAGTATCTCCTCGAGCAGGGTACTCTTCCTCAAGATTTTGTATCGGTGCTCACGCTCGAATGGTGTCTCTCGAGCGCAAGCATCGTCACCTTCTTGAGATCGCCGAGCGATGATCTTTGGCTTCCTCTGTTCGCCCCACTGGGCCGAGGTGTCTCTCTTCTTTGTCTATCTTGTGAACCTTCAGCCTTCCACTGCTCTTCGGGGTGCCACCCCTGTTGATCGTCTCTTTGGCAGGACTCCTCAGTACAGTCACCTTCGTGCGTTCGGGTGTGTTGTCTTTGTGCTTCTTCAGCCTCGTGAGCGGACGAAGCTGACTGCTCAGTCTGTTGAGTGCGTCTTTCTTGGCTACGATGCTGAACGCAAGGGTTATCGTTGTTGGGACCCTGTGGCTCGCAGGATTCGGGTCTCCCGAGACCTCACCTTTGATGAGTCTCGATCCTTTTTCACTCGTGATCCTTCCTCTAGCCCGCACTCTACTTCTGATTCGCTCTCCTTTCTCACTCTACCTGATGCTTCCTCCTATCCACCACCACCCTCTCCTCCGTCCTTATCTTTACCTCCATCCTCGCCACCATCAACCTCACCTTCCATTCCCGCCCATTCATCACCTCAGCAGCCTCCCTTTCCGCCACCTCCTATCCGTTTCCACTACACTCGTCGTCCACCTCCTCCCAGTTCCTCCTCTCTTTTAGGTCCAGCTCCTACTCCCACTTCATCCTCTCCCTCTACTCCTACTTCAGAGTCTACCTCTCCTGCTCCTTCACCGCGGTACGCTCTTCGTGATCGGAGTACGATTCCTCATCCCGATCGCTACGGCTTTGTTGCTCCTACTACCGTTTCCTCTGAGCCTACTTCCTATCGCGATGCTGTTACTCATCCTGAGTGGCAATTCGCTATGGCTGAGGAGCTTGCTGCTCTAGAGCGCCGGGTACTTGGGACCTTGCCCCTCTTCCTGCTTCTGTCACTCCTATCACGTGCAAGTGGGTCTATAAGATCAAGACTCGCTCTGATGGTTCTATTGAGCGTTATAAGGCGCGTCTCGTTGCACGTGGTTTCCAGCAGGAGTATGGGCGTGACTATGAGGAGACCTTCGCTCCTGTTGCTCACCGGACCACTGTGCACACACTTGTGGCCATTGCTTCTGTTCGTCGGTGGACCATCTCCCAGCTTGATGTGAAGAACGCTTTTCTTCACGGTGAGCTCCGTGAGGAGGTCTACATGCACCCACCTCCTGGCTATTCTGTGCCAGATGGCCACGTGTGTCGCCTTCGCCGTTCTCTCTATGGGCTCAAACAAGCCCCTCGTGCTTGGTTCGAGCGCTTCACCTCTGTTGTCACATTCTTTGGTTTTGTTGCTAGTGAGCACGACCCTGCTCTCTTCGTTCACACCTCTCCTCGTGGTCGTACTCTTCTTCTTCTCTACGTGGACGACATGCTCATCACTGGTGATGATCCTCAGTATATTGCCTTTGTGAAGGCGCGTCTCAGTGAGCAGTTCCAGATGTCTGATTTGGGTCCTCTTCGGTATTTCCTTGGGATTGAGGTCACTTCCACGCCGGAGGGCTACTACCTCTCCCAGCGGAAGTACATTCAGGATCTCCTTGATCGGGCATGTCTCACTGATCAGCGTACTGTTTCCACTCCTATGGAGCTTCACCTTCAGCTTCGTCCTACTGACGGTACACCTCTTGAGGATCCTACTCGCTACCGCCACCTAGTTGGGAGTCTTGTTTACCTTGGTATTACTCGTCCTGACATCTCCCATGCTGTTCACATCCTGAGTCAATCTATGCAGACTCCTACTCAGATACACTATAGTCATCTCCTTCGGGTCCTGCGGTATCTTCGTGGTACCATTGATCGCCGTCTCTTTTTCTCTTGCTCCACTTCTTGCAGCTCCAGGCCTATTCAGATGCTTCCTGGGCTAGCGATTCCTCTGATCGCAAGTCCCTCTCTGCTTATTGTGTCTTTCTTGGTTCCTCTTTGATTGCCTGGAAGACCAAGAAGCAGATCGCAGCTTTCGCCTCCAAAGATCGGCCGAAGGCGAGCGCCGGCCTCTGGATACCGAGGTGACTTGGTTACGATGGCTCTGGCAGATTTTGGTGTCACTGTCTCTACCCCTACGATAAGCAGGTTCCGACAAGATCTGGCGCTATCAACATTGCTCGAGATCCGGTGAAGCACGAGCTCACCAAGCACATTGGCGTTGATGCTTCCTATGTTCGGGCGCAAGTGCAGCAGCAGGTGGTTGCTCTTCAGTTCGTGCCTTCCGAGGTTCAGATCGCAGATTTCTTCACGAAGGCACAAACGAAGGCGCATCATGATCTTCATCTCTCCAAACTCAATGTTGTAGATCCACCTTGAGTTTGAGGGGGGGTGTTAAACTAGACTTGTATAGGGTGTTATTTGCTATTTTACCCTCTTTGTACATGTACACTGTTTTGGCCCATTGGCCCATTGGCCCATTTTGGAATGCATGCAACCATTCTAACAATCAAATCTACACTCAAATAGCAATACAATTAAGGGATGTACTAGCGCTCAGACATACGATGGGGGATTTCCCATCGTACGCTCCTCCCCACCATTGGATCTTCGTAAACTAGGTGCTATCGAGTATCATCGTCTGATCTCATCCACAGTGGTACAAACACAAACACCGTGATGACTTTTGATGTTAGACTTTTAATTAGCTAATTATTTAAATTAATGCAGGTCCATGTAACCATGTTAGGTTGGACTAAAATTGTTAGGCTTGCTAATTGGCTCCTAACTAATTACCTATGTTTTACTTGTGTGCTAGATAATTAACTAGGTTTCATTTCTACAGCCCTCTTGTTGCATGTACTCCCTCCGTCCCACAACGAGTGCATTTCTAGGTTTTTTAAGACAGATTAGTGTGCAAGGTAAATGACTAATGTGACCCTCATTACTCCATACATAAGCATGCTGGTGCTTCGGTTTCCACAAGCACTTAAATGAGCATGCATACACTTACAGTTGGGTCCTACGGACTAAAGATGCACTCTTTGTGGGACAAATTTTGAACACTAGAAATGCACTCTTTGTGGGACAGAGGGAGTATGTGTTAATGTGTGGCATGTGCTCACGACATGGCTTAGCTTAGCTCCTAACTAATTACCCTAGCTCACGTGACTTATCTTAGATCAGCTCATCTTAACACATCTTGTCTGATGTGGCTCATGAGTAGCTTGAGATTTTTATCAAGCCGAGTTGAGTTGGTTTTTCAACTCGTTAGCTTAACGAGCCGAGCCGAGTCAAGCTACTTTTTTGGGCTAGCTTGCACTAACCGAGCTGGCTCAATAGCCAGCCCTACCTCCAGCCACGGTGTGTATTGGGCAAGAGGGAGCTCAACAAGCGAGAGAGCAGGGAGAGCAAGAGGACGAAGCGGTCATAGAAAGGATTGGGAGGACGAATCGGTATCTCCTGATCGATTTCAGAGAGAGGCAGAGGGCAAGGAGAAGCATCAAGCGCTCTTGCCATTGCTGTGACCTCTCTTTAGCATCACCTTAGGTGTTGGGGACGATGGGCTCAGCTTGAGGAGTGCGGAGTCATTTGGTCAAAGAGAAGAAGCAAAGACCGAGAGCAAATGCAAGTTCTTCGCTTGGCAACTCATGCAGAACAGGATCCTTACAGCTGACATTCTTGCCACTAGGGGATGGCCACGTCCCCTTGTCTGTTGCCTCTGTGATACTTGGCCAGAGACGGCAAATCATCTAATGCTCACGTGCACTTTCTCCCAATCCTTTTGGCTTACTCTCCTTTCCAACCTTCACTTCCAAATCCCAAACTCAGCTAGCTCTCTGGATCTTTCACAGATTGTTGTTTCAAGTTCATCTGGAAAGCAAAGACCGAGAGCAAATGCAAGTTCTTCGCTTGGCAACTCATGCAGAACAGAATCCTTACAGCTGACATTCTTGCCACTAGGGGATGGCCACGTCCCCTTGTCTGCTGCCTCTATGAAACTTGGCCAGAGACGGCAAATCATCTAATGCTCACGTGCACTTTCTCCCAATCCTTTTGGCTTACTCTCCTTTCCAACCTTCACTTCCAAATCCCAAACTCAGCAGGTGGTCCTTCCAGCATGTCTATCCCCTCCTGGTGGATGTCCCTGCGATCCTCCCAGGATCTTGACATAAGGAAGAAGATTGACGCAGCACTGATCTACGGTTTATGGAATATCTGGAAGGAATGAAACGCTAGGATTTTCAATGGTTCCCGCTCCACGGTGCTACACGTGGTGCAGAAGGCTGTAGACGACAAGACCATCGCTGAGAATCTGAGATCGCCCTACGAGCCAATCTATAAATACTTGTTGTTTCTTTCCTGCTGTACGTTTGCCTTGAGGATTAGTTGTCCTTGAGGTCTAGCGCGGGACTTTTGTCCGCTTGTTCTTTCTGGACTTTGTATTTTGTTTTCCCCCCTCTTAATGCATTGGCAGAGCTCCTGCCGTTTTTCAAAAAAAAAAAAAAAAAAAAAAGAGAAGAAGCTAGAAGCGTTTAGATCCAGAGAAATATGAACGCATAGACATAGTAAAGCACATGGGCGAAGGAAGACATCCGATACTTTTGATTGGCATCGGATGTATGTCCCAAAGCATTACCGTACAATTAAAGAATCCAACTAGCATGAAAGATGAATGCACAGATGCCTTCAGTAGCATTAAGGCTACCTATCTAATAGTCATTACACGTTTACAAATTACAACCAGTTACAGTTTCCCTTCCCATGTATGTTACATCAATGGTGGTGCTTGGCAGTCCTTCTCCCTAGTTCAATTTGGAACAACCAGTTCCTCATATTTGAAGTAGTGGTGATGTGCAGCTGTATGCAATTGGACGGTTCTATATTCTTACTAATGGATTTGTAACCTTGGCTCGCACAAGCATTACCACATTGTGTCATAGTAATATAAAGCTGATATGCTTATATTGGTTTTGGCTTCAATAGTAAGAATGAAAACATTGCATGTCCAAAGTACTCTACTATAATATCACAGACCAGCCCACATGTGCACCTCAATGTTCGCAGATGACGTAGCCTTATTCATCAATCCGGACCCGGATGAGGCTAGGTTGTTACATGGGCTTTTGCAGGTTTTCGGAGAGGCCAGAGGTCTAAGAGTCAATCTTCTTAAAACAGAATTTCTCTCGATACGGTGTGAAGGCCGCGATCTTCAACCCATTACACAGGAATTCCCCGTTGTGCTAAAAGATTTTCCTTCCAGGTACCTGGGGCTCCCAATTCGGCCCACAGCTCTCAAGCGTTCAGACTGGCAGCTCTTAATTGATAAGGTCGCAAATAGGCTAGCAGGTTGGAAAGGCTCCCTTCTTTCTAAGGCTGGAAGGCTCATTTTGGTGGACGCGGTTCTGTCGGCTCTACCAACCTATTACCTAACTGTGTACCCTCCATCTGCTTGGGCCTGCAAGCAGATTGACAGGCTTCGTAGAAAATTCCTATGGAGAGGGGATCTAGAGTGCAAGGGAGGACATTGCCTAGTTAACTGGAAAAAAACTTGCAGGCCCAAAGTTCTAGGTGGTTTGGGCATCAAACATTTTCACAGCTTCAGCAGGGCACTCAGACTACGATGGTTATGGTACATCTGGAGCGAACCAACAAGACTTTGGAAGGGCATGGGGATTCCTTATAACGAGGAGGACATGGCCCTGTTCAATGCGAGCACTTCGATTCTTTTAGGGAATGGGGAGACAGCCAGATTCTGGACTTCTAACTGGCTCTTTGGCTCCGCACCGATGAACATAGCCCCTCAATGTTTCAGTCTAGTCCGAAGGAAAAATTGCACGGTAAAACAGGAATTGACAAACAACAATTGGATGATTCAGCTCCGAAGGATTTCGACAAGACAACAGCTGCAGGAATTCCTAACTCTTTGGAGTACGGTGCAGGAGGTGCAACTGCAGCCAGACATTCAGGATATGATTACCAGGCGTTGGATCGAGGATGGTTTTTATACAACACAGTCGGCTTATAGGGCGCAGTTCGTAGGGTCTTTGCCGGATCAAGACTCTTCGATAATCTGGAAGGCAAAAACACAGAATAAGTGCAGATTCTTCGCCTGGTTACTCCTTCAAAACAGGCTTCAGACTGCTGACAATCTGGCACTAAGAGGTTGGCCTTCCACCCCGGTTTGTTGTCTCTGCAGTATAGGGGAAGATGTATCTCTGCACCTCATGGTAACCTGCCCCTTTTGCAAAGCAAACTTGGTCTGCTTTGTTCAGCAAGTTGCAGATTTTGCCTTTGCTGCGGCAGGATTTGGGGACGGCCTTGTCTATTTCCGCCTGGTGGCAGAACATATTAAGGGTTTTTCCCAAGGGATGGCGCAAGATCTTGGCTGGTTCTCTCATTTTTGCTTTTTGGAACATCTGGAAAGAGAGAAATGCTCGCATCTTCAACAGTTGCTACTCGCCGGTGTCCGAAGTAGTTCAGAAAATTCTTAGTGATATTTCTAATTTCAAATTAGCGGCGAGGTCTGGCTGTTTGTAATAGCCGGCCGGTTTATTCTTTGCCTCGCCGATTAAGTCGGCTTCCCTCGGGTGTTTTTTTCTTTGTTCGGAACTGGTTCCTGTTTCTGTGTTTGTTTTCTGTTCTCTATTTTAATTGATTTGGCAGAGCTCCTGCCTTTCTTTCAAAAAAAATAATATCATAGAAATGATAGCCTAATAAATACTGTTAATGACATTTTTGAATAAAAATAATAAGCACCATTTAGTTTGGTATGGAAGTATTTATTTCCTAGAGTGTTGGCATTAAATTGGATTATTAATAACTATGAGAAACAACATTAATGCCTTATCTCATGTAGAGATACATGGATAGTGTGAAAGAGACAAAGTGTCGGAAGATACCTTTTCTCATTTTCTCCAACCACCACTAAATTAAGAACAAGTTTGAATGACTCGTAACATTCCAGTACAGCACACTTCATATACTCATCTGCACATATCCGTTTCCAAAGATCGGAATCCCTCGGTCGAAATTGTGCTGCCATGTCTAAAGCTATAGGTATCTGCAGAATTTCCCTCAAAGTAAATTGCAGGCAGAGTTAAACACAAACATGTAACAAGGTAGAGGAGAAATTTTAATTCTTCTGTCAAACCTTGCTAGCAAGCAAGAACAATGGCCACTGCATCAGTTTAAGGCTGGGGTCAGATGAATAAGGAACCACCAATAAGTCCATCTCCCTACATAACAAAAAGTTCATTAACTGCAGTGCAATGATAATGTTTTCTTCCTAAACATGAGCTAAGGGCCTCACTTATCACTTATAAGATCTTCATCCCGGAAACTGCATATTACTTCATTCCACAATTGAGCAAACTTGGCAGCTTCAGTTCTCTTGTTGGGAGAAACCTGTGCGTTCAATTCATCATCATTATGTTAAGACTTTTCAGGGGTTGATAAGTGAAATCATGACAACAATGGTTGTTACTGTCATTTGGAACCTCAGCAAAGCGCTTTGAGAATGAAAAGCGCCTGTTTCGGCTTTTATCTGATGGCACCAAAAAAGTATTGAAGGCTCCAGGCAAGGAATGAAATCGTGATCTCAGCATTCCTAATGTTCGTATCTGATGCATAGAAATGTCACAATTGCATCAGAAACCAGATCACTATAACGTTTAGCTTCTTAACTGTTACATAAATGTTATGTATATGGCTTAACTATTACAGAAGGGCAATGGCAAAGTGAAAAAAGGCAACGTTAGTGCAAATACGGCAACAGTTAAGAAAACGAGATATCAGATTGTACATGCACCAATCCAGAATCCATCAATAATAAATTTCTGTGCTTAATTTCATCAATATAAAAAAGGGAGTCATATAACATAGGGCAACGAAGCCCTTGAGAAAATGAGCATAGCAGAAACAAGAAATAAAGTCTTACGCACAACGGACCCTCACAAAAGTGAATACTTCATTTGCTTGTAAAATAATTAGCCACTTCCACACTTATCTACTAGTAGTTATTCTTCTAATGTAATTTATTATGAATTCTCAGGCTAAAGAAAGTATTTTCAACTTATTAAGAGGCTTTCTCAGACACAAATATTTCACATGCAACCGTTCTATCTTCTATAGCATGTTATGCAATTACTTGAAATCCCAACACATTCAGTTAATTCCTTAATGCAGAAGGATGCCTCTTACCCACCATCAATCATGTGGTGATCTACCTCTCTAAAACATACTGTGATATTGATTTTCATTTTGTTCTAAAGCAAAACAAGTTACAGAGAATGCTTTTAGATTCATTATTACCTCCCCAAGTCTTCCAAGTGCTCCAGACACACCACCAGATATTGTAGAGAAGATGGCGTACCATATCTGTGTATCCATTAGGTAGACCTACAAGAATTGAAGGAATTGAAAATGAGCATTCAAGATTTAGTACGTGATTGTCAAACAAAGGAGAAGAATGAAACTACTTCTCAGCGAATAGGTATGTTGAATAAGTACTATTCTAGTAAGTTGGATAAGCACATACCAAGAGAACAGGAGCCCAGAGTGATAGGATAGCACCAATATTATATGATGCTGAAAAGGCAACAGCTATTGTCAATAAAAGAAAAGGTTTCATCAATGAAGATCCCTAAAAAAAGAATCAAAATTACCATTTGGAAAGAATTCGTGCCACTCATAATGAATGTTATGAACACTCATTATGTCCTTTGTTGGCTTTATCAGAGGTTTTATCTGTAAATCAAAATGAGCTGCAGATCCATCTTGCCAAAGCATCTTTGCAAAGTATCTAAGTGTAGAATTTACCTGGAAAAAGTAGCTGAAGGAAAATTTGGAGCATAGCAGCAAGATCCAAAATAACGTATACCTTTTAAGTTGAATAGAACAGAATGAGTTTTTCCACATAAAAAAGCAACAAAAAAAAAACAGAATAACTTACTTAAAAAGTGTAACTTGGCTTTCATGCATCCCACGGCCAACATAAATTCGTTTCTGAAATTATTTATGCAATCAGTGTAACACAGCAAGTGTGTGGAGAAAGAAACAAGTAAAAAGGAAAAGAATGTGCAATCCATTATTGGATCAAGAAATAAAGAAAAAGAAAATAGATGTGCGGTGCTGTTTTATCCAGCAAAATCCATCTAGTTATTTTTAATCCCACACATTGTTTTGACGTAAGCTATATAAGTAGGCATACCAAATACTTATAACCTTCACTACATTTAGTTACTTCCCCCTTTTTTTCTAGTTGTCCAGAGGTACCCTTGGAATGTCATTTCCATTTACTTGGATAGCAAATATGCATATGATCTCCTAATTTTGCTATATAGTAGCTCTCACGAATGCAAGATATAATATTCAGTTGAAATGTTGTTAGAGAAGAGAAATTTCTCAATCTGCATAAGCTTTGAAGGACTATTAAACTACCACAACCACGCTTTTTCAAACAAATAACAAAAAGATAATGTTTGCCTTGGCATCAGAAGTCATCAGATTATTTTTCTTCTTGGCAAGTTCCAGTTTAATATTTTATCAGCTGATTCTCACTCAAATTAGATACCATGACAATCAACAAATTGGAATATGGGAATGTCAGGATATCAATACAGCTGACAAGTGATTAGCATGTAAAGCAAACTCGCAAACTGACATTCCGATAACTCATGAAGTTGATAGGTCACATTCAACAAAGAAAGTATGCATAATCATCAACTTGATCCTTGATCGAAAAATGATTTTTTTAGGATGCTCAACCAACTTATTTGAAAGATTCCATGAAGGAAAGAACATATGCCATGTTGTGATCAAATGCATTATCGCAAAATTCTGTTTCATCCTATCAAACATTAGCTTAAGTAAATAAAAAATTGTTTTATAGCGGAAATTTCGAAATGAATATTTACACTAAACATAATAAGTAAATTTCATAAAAATAAAGAAATAGAGTGAATTGAATACCTGAGACCACCACAGGAGCAGTCTAACAATGTGCCAATCCGAGTTTTCTATCCACCTACGGAACATTGGAAACAGGAAGAGTACTGCACTAAGGATATTAGGTATCAGGTACAAAGCCACAGCCAGGATATATAGAGGTGGCACTCCTTTCACATAACGAAACCATTTTTCCAGATCTTTCAAAGGTAAATTGACTTTAGCTGCAGTGCTAATGTAGAAAAATGGAAGAATCACAGCCCACGCAGCACTGACTATCAACTTCAGGATATTTCTCATGGCATCAATGAACTTGCATCTATGATGACCAGGGAAGTTCAGAATAAAGTCTAAAATGCCTGCCATCAATTAAAGAAAATATCGGTTACACTTCGGACAAGGAATAAGATATTGCACCAGAACCGTCTGAAGACCACAAGAGCTCCAGACTCAACAGCATCTCAAGAATATGATTGCTCCATATAGTAGCAGTTTTTCCATACATAAGAGAAGGACTGATAAAGTTACAAAACAGTATCGAGAAGGCATAAATTTTCAAAAAGCAATGCATGTTTCTGCCTAAAAACCCATATGTATCAATCACTTTACAATGAATTAAGTATAAAGATGCAGTTAAGGAACAAATAGTCCAATGACCTTCAGTGACATTAATGAGATCCAGTGACAGAAAAAACTATGTCAACATTTTATCACCTGTCATATTAAAATCCGCGTGTTTCAGAAAAGATGTCATGTATCAAAAGCAAGTATTTGAAATGGGAACCGTACTTTGGAGGAACTGTAGAAATGCTGCTGTGACAAATATGCTTGATAGAGAATATAAGAGGTCCTTCCGAAGGATTTGAGTCACTGAATAATCACTCCAAGCAAAAATCAGCATTGCCTGTTCAATTTAATCATTTTAGCATTAATACAGGAGTGTCAAACCATAGTTGAGAGAAAACCCATTGATATAAAATTTCAACATACCTGTAGAGCCAATAGGTAGAAGGTCCACATTCGGTCAAAACTACGAAAGATGTGCCAAAATGTTCTCGTCTCAACAAAATTTGTCTTCCCAGTGCTTTTACTAGAACCTTTTCGTGACGAGCTTCCAGCCTGTAAATAATAATTTGTCAAAATCTATTCTCCGTCAAAATCTGTGGCAAGAGATATAGGCAGGTTGATGTCAAATTGTACCATTGTTACAGGCCTTGAATCATGCACAGATTTGAAAAAATCACCATCATCCCGCATTGGCCATCCCAATGAGAAACAATCAGATGTCCTGAGTAAAACAGAGTAGGATTTATTAGAGAAAAGGTGAAGATGATGAAAATGTGTACCCAGAAAATAAGGCTGAAACATACCAGAAGTACTCATTTAGATCATCATAATTACACCATGCTGAATGTGGTGTTTTTCCGTGTTTGCTTTTTCCTGCCTCCTGCAAACCACAACAATCATCTGTATTGAAGAATATAATTTGCCATTTTAAATAATGCCTCCTGCAAACCACAACAATTATCTGTGGTGAACTTGAGCAAGGGCGGGCACTGCAAAACAGGAGCGAAGACACCTCGACGGGCTGATCATCTACGGTTTCTGGAATATCTAGAAGGAACGGAATGCAAGGATTTTTTAGGACAAAACAAGCTCCGTTCAAATTGTTGTGCAAAGGACGACGGACGACCAGAAATTCTATAACCTAGCAACGCGACCTCGACCCTAGTTTCGTAGGTCTGCGGGTGTTTTTGTTGTCTCTAGCCCTCGGGGGCTAGAGGTTCTAGTTTAGTGTTGTTTCTATCGGCTTTTCCCCTCGGACACTCTGTTTTTTCTGTGTGTTTTTCTCCTTTCTAAAATAGATCGGCAGAGCTCCTGCCTTATTTAAAAAAAAAACATAATGCTGATTTGTCGAAGTACCTTTCTGATGACACGATATATAGGTGTAACCACTTTCTTCAAGAAAGCCTCCTCGTCCCCACCATAAGATGGCCTGATATTTTCCCCAGTCACAATACTAACATTTCCAGCAAGCAGCCCATGCAGCTCATATGCCATCTGAACACATTGAAAGACATTGTTCATGGATATATTATCAAAATGAAATTGCTACTTGATATGATGATTAAGTGCAAGTTACATTGTGAAAGATGTAGCAAAGACACTCCGGCATAAATCGGATGTTTGCTGCTTCACCCCAGACGAGAAGATAAAGACCTAGATACAAAATCTTTCGTTGCTGAACTTCCTGTGGTTGTGCACCTGGAGGATTTCTGCAGTTGCAAAATCATCAGCGCAATGTGCATAGAGAGAAAAATAAGTTCGTTTATAAAATAAGGTAATGAATTTCATACCTCAAACTATGTTTTCGTGACAAAAATTTGCACCACTTCCTGTAATTGCTGAATAGCTTAGTCATTACCACATCGACAGCTCGGTCATCAAGCTGTTTCAGGGGTGAATGAAAAGCTCCAGTCAATTAAGAGGCAATGATGAACAAAAAACAAAAAGGGAATGCATGGGAAATGAAGGATGAAATTAGTACTATTTAGCTAAGCACTTGAGATACATGCATAGAGTCAGTTTAAACAATTGAATTTCATGATGATAATCTTCACTACGTGATGGAAGGCCATAAAGTCAGCTGGCATTTTGTGAGCAGTAGCATCAAAGCCCAACTGATCCAATGCCAAGCTATGTTTTCTAAACAAGCTCCACTAATCAAAGTACAATAAAAAGTAATATCAAGAAAAAGTTTTCAAACTGCATGTGTATGGCATGCCAAATGACACAAGCGATCAAAATGGAGAATTGATCAGGATCTCATTGGCTACTAATCAAGTGAAAAAAACAACTTTAATTTATGTAAATCATTATAAAAAGAAACATATCTTGTTTTGGTCGAAGGTACCAGCACATTTCTTACAGAAGTGCCTATGGTTTACTTCAGGACACTGTAGAGCCAGACAAGGAACATGTACTGATCTCATGCTTATTACTGCACTATTCGCTTTTATATCCATATAGTCAAGCTATCAAAGTAAATAGCGATAGAGGAGAATGCCTTGCTAAGTGGGTCAGGCTTTGGCTCGAGTCTTATGTGCACATTAGCGAGGAGGAGAATCAAATGCTCCCGTTGATTCCTAACACTGTCGCGCTGCACACAAGAAGAGAAGCTGGTGTTATCTTAGTAATAGAGTGGGCAAATTGAAATTGCCTCGTTTGGAGTAACTAGCAGACCTGAAAGCCAAACATTGCTCTCAACCAATCCAGCAAATCAAGATCACCCTTCTGCCTTTCTGGCTCATATGCTGAAGGCCAGGTCAAGCCCCCCGTGTTCCGCAGCGCTGTGACTGATGCTTTGATCTGTTAAGAATGCAATTGATGGCCAAATCAGTTTCTTTCATTGAACCAGTACATGGTTCCATTGTTATTTCTAAGGAAACGGATCCCATTGTCTGAATACTACAGACCTCCTCCAGCTGCATGATGGACTGGGATGCACTGGCGGCATCGAGAGGGAGGATATTGAACGGAGTGTAGATGTCTTTCTTCTCTTGCACATCCTGGTGCAGGCGCATAATCTGTGCAGCGGAATTTTAGAGCAATTCGTTGCATTTGAGAGAACCTAGATTTCAATTGAGCAAGAACGTTGATAATTAGGGTAACAGTGAGCACGAACCACCGGGTTAACTTCTTCGACCTTCTCATTCTTGTTGACGGCACAGAGCACCTCGAAGAGGACTCCGGCCGTCTGGTAGGCCTTCCCAAGTTGAGCCCTGCAGACGACATTGGCATGAGACTGGGTGATTGGGGTATAGTTTACGAATTGGGATATTACCTGTCGGCTTGTTCCCCTTTGTCGAGGGCGCGGACGTAGTTCTCATAGTACTGTTGGTAGAAGCTCTCAATTTCGCGGGCATCGCTCTTCTTCACGCGCTTTGCGAGACTGGGGCTATTGTCCTGTTGGGTTGCATTAGAAAGAAAGGAAACATTTAAGGCAAGATCTTTGGATTCAAGAATAGGTTATGCAAAAATCCGATAGAACTGGCTCCCTATCTCCATTTTCCTTGTTCGTTTCCCTTTTTTCTTTATATCTTTCTCTCCAAAATTGAACGCAAAAAAAGGGGGCCACATGTCAGTGAGACATCGTAGGGCAAATGATCAAATGTCTGTCAACTTTGGGCAAATGATCAAATGGCCATCAACTTCAAGGCAAATGATCAAATTTTCCCAAAAAAAGGTTAGATTCTTCCCTTTCTTATAATGACAAGTCCATTTCCAGGTGATCTCCATTTTTTTAGCATGGATCAAATGAGTAAAATTGAATCATTTGAAAAAAGAAGTGGAGTAAATATGAATATATGACTCGAGTCCCATCAAAAGAAGTATGTGACTACCTACTTTTACCTCTAACAAACAGGAGTTTTTGTAAACGATAAATGCTACCACAGGAAACTGATCAATTGAGTCAAATCATAAGGATTGTGCAATCTCAAATCAGTTTATCTCATTGCCCAAAAAGACGAAAAATGTTAAATGTACATTGCAGCTATACACACGTATACATGGTTTAGTTGTGAATTAACAACAAAATAATTAGAACGCAGCGCATCATCATCTGGAAAACGAAAGAAAGAAAAACGCAGCACATCATCATATTGGGGGAAAAAAGAAAGAAGAAGAAGAAGCATGCAGCACATCATTCTATTACTGGAACAATGTGGTTTATCTACCAGGTGGGATTAATAAATTAAGCTTGCATGCTTACTTCTTCTAACTCCAATTTGGTCATTATATTAAGCTAATATCAAGAAAATAATCTAGCAGTATCCAATTTGACCATCAGCTGTTGTCAACTTTCCCAACGAGGTATTTGGGACTCCCGCTGAGGCCTAACACTCTTAGGAGAGCCAATCTGCAACCGGTGTTAGACAGGGTAGAAGGGAGACTCGCAGGCTGGAAAGGATATATACTCTCAAGAGCAGGTAGGCTAGTGATGATAGGGGATGTACTTTCAGCGCTTCCGACTTTCTTCCTCAGTTTATTCCCGATCTCGGCCTGGGCCATCAGAAGGATCGATAAATTGAGAAGGAATTTCCTTTGGAAGGGCCGGAAGCACTGTAACTCGGGTCATTGCCTTGTAAGCTGGGCGAAAATTTGCCGACCAAAGCAGATGGGGGGACTGGGATCCCACATCTTGCTACTTTTGGAAGAGCCCTCAGACAAAGGTGGATGTGGCTTCATTGGACCGACCACAACAAGATTTGGGCCGGAACGTCAATACCCTGCAACGGGATGGACAAGGAGTTGTTCAATGCTAGCACTTTGATTACATTTGGAAGTGGCAAGTTGGCCAAGTTCTAGACATCCAATTGGCTGCAAGGAAAATCACCGAGGATCATCGCTCTAGCTTGTTTCGACCTAGTCACAAGGAAAAATAACTCAGTTCTTCATGAACTAACTCAAAACAATTGGATGATCCCTCTGAGGAGAATAACTACTAAACTTCAGCTTCAGCAATTCATTACCCTTTGGCAGTTGATTCAACAGGTACATTTACAGCAAGACACCCCGGATAAGATCATTTGGCGCTGGATGACGGATGGAAACTACTCGGTGAAATCGGCATACAGGGCGCAGTTCCTAGGATCTTACACGGACAAAAGTTACAGGGTTATTTGGCGAGCGAGGGCTGAAAACAAGTGCATATTCTTTGCTTGGCTGCTCCTTCGAAATAGCATCCTAACGGCAGACAATTTGGCTCAAAGAGGATGGCCACATTCGACTTTTTGTCAGCTCTGCAACTCCAACGTCGAGACGGCAACCCATCTCATGCTCGATTGTGTCTTCGCTAGGCTTTTTTGGAGCTTGTACCTCAATAAGCAGGGTATCAATGCGCTGACCATCGGCCTTGTTGCCGCACAGTCTTCCATCCACGACTGGTGGCATCTACTTCGGAGGGCAAAGCCGTATGGCTCCAGGCGTTTGTTTGATTGCGCCATACAAATTGGTTTCTGGAACCTTTGGATTGAGTGTAATGCACGTATTTTCAACGACACGTCTGCCCCCGTCCTTAATGTAGTCAACAGAGCGCTGCAGGACCTTTCGACCGTTGCCGCTGCGGCTAAGTGGCATACCTCGGTGTAATCTTGATTTCCGGGTGTTGGTTTTTTCTTGGTGTTTGCGGTCCCAGATTGTTATTTAGTTGGTTTGGCCGCTAGGGTGGGGTCTTCAAGGGCCTTCAGGCCAGTTAGTCTGTGGCTCTCCGACACCCTCGGTAGTTCGGGTGTTGGGGAGTTTGCTTGTTATTGTTTCTACCCTTTTTAATTGAATTGGCAGAGCTCCTGCCGCTTAATTATTTCGGAAAAAAAAAAACTGTTCATATAAAACATCATGTATACTGCAATAGTACAAGCCAGAAGCAGGCAGAAACCATCACGGCGGCTTTAAATTGCATGATGCCTACTTAGTCTCTATGAGCATTTGACAACATTGTACCACTCCTATGTAGATTGATAAATAAATTAAGATAGTCGTTATCTTTTTATTTTAGCTTGGTTGCCAGCATGTTATTTGAATTCTCTGAGACTTAGTAACCAAACAAAACTCATATATAGTTATCCTCCAAGCAATGAAAAGTTAATATAGCATTAATTTCACAGCGGGGGGCACAAAGTTACAAAACCATAAAGGCCATATAAAGCAGGGAATGACTATGTTAAGGCTAACCTCAAATTAACAAATTTAGAGACACCTTCCTTACAATGACATGTGTGATCTTCTCTATCCACCTCCCTCTTCCCTTTTCCTAACACACTTCTCTCACTCCCCTTCTTCCCTCTCTAACACAAAAATTTTTACATTAGAACATTTAAATTTTGAAAATGTTAACGGAAACTCGTAAAAAATTCAACTCAAAATTTTAAACTAAAAAAATAAATCAAAAAAATTCAAATAAGAAAGTTTCAACTTCGGAAAAATTCAAATCAAAAAGTTTCAAATCGAAAAAGTTTCAACTCAGAAAGTTTTAACACGAAAAAAAGTTGAATAAAAAATTTTCAAATCAGAAAGTTTCAACTCAAAAAGTTTCAACATAGAAAACTTTCGGTTCAAAAAGTTTCGAATCAAAAAACAATTGCTTCGAAAATTTTTGACTGAAAAAAAAACTTTTTGTTCGAAAAGTTTTGACTATAAAATTTCAAGTCGGGAAATTTCAACTCAAAAATTTTCAAATTGAAAAACTTTTGATTCAAAAAGTTCTAATTCAAAAAAAAATTGATTTAAAATTCAACTTGAAAAGTTTAAGTACAAAAATCAAATCAGAAAATGCAAGTCGAAAAAATTTAAATAAAAAAATTTCAAAAACAGATCGAATGAAATACATAGCAACCGGATTCGAATTCTCCTTGCTCCGCTCGTTGCGCACATCAGACTGAGAAAGAGACGCATGTCAACTTTCAGATGGTGGAGCGCACGACGAGCTGACCGCGGTTGACCGTAAACAGCAAGCAAGCATGCCCAAATTGAAACGTATCAAACTAGCAAAGGAAACACCGCATACGCTAGGTCGCTAGCTAGATCATGCAAAATATATGGAGCAGTGCCGTCTCACCTTCTCAAGGCGTTGGAGCAGTGCCGTCTTGAACTGCCGAACGCCACGGCCGATGGAGTTCTGATCCAGTCGGTGCGCCTTCTCAAACGCGTAGAACCGACCTACGTTCGCACCGATAAAAGATCAAAATGAACCCAGAAAGAAAAATATGAAACCGATGCACCCACTCGAGCTACGTGATATACAGACTATTCCAAGCAAACAGATCGAGCAAAACTATCCTATTCCAAAATGATTCAAACAAAACAAGCACGTTTCAAACTAAATTATTCAAACAAATCGAGGGAAAATGACTAAAGTGCCATCAGCTAAATCTAATCTGCTCTCAAAAACAAGAGTGATCTGATACAAACATCTCACGCATGCAGGAGTGAAATTACTCCAAAATTAGCTTCCGAAAGGAGAGGGGGGGATGGATAAAATCCGAAATCTAACGCAGAAAGCCAGAACGCAAGCGGAGAAATCTCATACTTTTCCCTCGCAAACTCGTAAGAACCAAATTAAGCAACCACAAAAACCACGAACCGAAACACACGCCCGAGAAATCTCAGCACAAACTTTTTGAAACTTGCGAGCAGAGAACCTCCCAATTACACACTACACAGGCTGCGCGATTTTTATCAAATTAACACCATGCAACAAAAAAAAAAAACACTACGAGTTGCTTGTTTCGTTCTAAACACCAAATGCACCAAACTGTGCCCAAAAATTTCCCACAAAAAGCATAAGAATGCTTGCACTGTGCAACGTACAGAGGTAGGCGACGCGGGGTCGCTCGGGCTCGATCTCGGCGGCGACGCGCAGGATGGGCGCGATGCTGTTCAGCGTGGGCGGCACCACCTCGTTGTCGAACACCTCCATGGAGAACGTCGCCATAGCCGCGCCCCTAGACCCGCGCCTGTTCAGTCCGCCCTGCTGCCCCGACACGAGCGTCGACGTCGGAGTCACCGGATCGTTCGTCGACATGGCGGATGACGCCGCCGCCGCCGCCGACGACGACAGCGGCTCATCCCCGCCACCGCGCAGCGCCGTCATCTCCGCATCCACCAACTCGCGATCCCTAGGCTTTCCTCCTCCTGCATTGGATCTAGGGTTATCGCTAGGGACTGGGGCATTCGGGCCAAGAGAGAACGCGCACGCACCTTATAGCGAGAGGCCGCGAGTGTTCCGCCTCGTCTCGCCGTCCTGGTGGAACAAACGGGCAGGTGAGAGCGGAAGCGGGATAAGAAATAGTCTCGGCTCGGGTGCGCGTGGCTATTTATATGCGGATCCAACGGCTTAGGCCGTCTTCTTTAGGGGAACGCGACACGTCGAGGCGATCGGAGGCGTAAGCGTGGTGGAAATGCTGAGCTCCTCCATCTCGCGAGGGCTCTCTCTTCCTGGACGGTGGGGCGAGCATCGTGGCTGGCCGTTCGAACACGACGCCGCCTTTTACCACCTTGCGGTGTTCTTACGCGCCATCAAAATATTTTCATATGTTCATGTCAATGATTTTTCACTACATTCAATATTGGAGTATCATTTTCACTGCATTCAACATTAGAGGTATATAGAATTGTAATCTACACGTTTTGAAATCTTTGGAAAGAAAAAAATAATAGGATCTTCACCAACTCTTATCGAACGGTGCAAATGGTGTCTAGTAGTGTTTCTCAGGACGTGCGGAACCGAAAAATTGCATTTGCCAATTCATTATTGTTGATGCTAAACTTGATTGTTGCTGGCCGAGACGACCTTCGCTGCGTGCCGTGTGCTTCTGGTCTTGTTGTGTCCGATTTAGTGCACCATTTTCTTCTGGCTTTTCCTAGATGTCTGTTGCTTTTGACATCTAATTGGTTCTTTTGAACTGTGTACCTTTGAAAGTGTATTGTTTGCTTTCCTTCCTTAATGCAAGGTAGAGCTCCTACTTTTTTTCATTTAAAAAAATATTAAAGGTAGACTACGATTATCAATACAATAATAACTACGGACTTTACCATTTCTTTTCTACTGGTTTTTTGATCCAGTGTCAGTACGGTAACGGATGTTCCGTGTGAGTTAGCGAGATGCGGGTTGAAAATTTTTTACGGTGTCTGATCGAACTTTCTGCGGGCAATTCAAGAGAATAAAGAGGGGGAATGCCTCTTCTCTCTGTCACATGGGTCATATATAGGCCATGTAGTTGAATGGGTCTCTTGACCCATGGAAATAGCTCGTCTGGGTTTGTTGCATGCAAGCTTTTGCATGACTGTGCCAATGCGTTAGGATGTGATTAGCCAGCTTGCCGCCCGCTCTGCTTCTATGTTCTACTAGGAAAGTGAGCGCGGCGCACGCCGCGCACGTGAACGAAAAATAAATTTGTGTTGTTTTTCCGAAGAAAAAACGGACAACAAAAACATTTATTTCAGGAAAAACAAGGAAAAATGGACTACGAAAGCATTCTTTCCAGGGAAAAAGGAAAAGTTTTTTTTCGGAGGAAAAACGGGCCACGAAAATATTTTTTCCGGGGAAAACGAATAAAAGCAGACCCACGAAAATATTTTTCACGGGTAACGAAAACATTTTTTCCGTGAAAAATGAGAAAAAACGAACCATGAAAAACATTTTTCCAAGAAAATCTGGCAAGACGCGCGCGCGTGAACGGTAAAAACAGATTTACATTTTTTCTGAGGAAAAGCGGATCACGAAAACATTTTTCGGGAAAAACGGGCCACGAAAATAATTTTTTCGGGAAAAACGAGGGAAAACGGACCACGGAAACATTTTCCCGGGAAAATGAGGGAAAACGAACACCAAAAACACTTTTCCCGAGAAAAGTGAGAAAAAACGGACCCCAAAAACATTTTTTCGGGAAAAACGGAGAAAGGATGAACGAAAAACGAATTTCTATTTTTTTTTGGGGGGAAAATGGACCACGAAAACATGTTCCGGAGAAAAAACGGACCACGAAAATATTGTTTTCGAGCAAAACGGAGAAAGGACCTAGATGTAAAGCGCGGGGACCTATTTGTTATAATTTTGGACCTGTTCGCTATTTTGAAAAACTAGAAAAAGGCTCGCTCGGGATTCATATTTAATGGGAGCCCCCTCATGTAAAATGACGAATGAGGGGCCTAAACGCGAACCGGGAAAAAAATCTTCCCCTCACATAAAATAGCAAAGGACCTCTTCGTAATTTGGAAGGACCTATCCGCTATTTGGAGAAATAAATGGGTTTTTTTGGAAAATTGAAAGGAGGGTGAGGTGGAGGCTTGAGGAGGCTTGAAACCTCCCAGATGTAATGGAGGGATAATGTGTTTAGCAATATAAAAAGCTACAGTCATGCTTTTGGTACTATCCATTGTTATGCTGGTATCTGACTATCTGAGGCATACTGATGCCCTTAGGAGTTCAAATACACACAAAATTTGATAAGCATTCAGTAAACACTTTGGTGCCCATGTTATATCGGATTCTACGGAGGTGCTTCCATACTTTTCCTCTTAATACAAGTTGCACAAATCTTAAAGCAAACGAAGGGGTAAGTAATCTTCATCTACCTTTCATTCATGCTTTAATATTTGTACAACTTTAAAAAAGAAAGAGTATAGAAGCACCTCTCCGGATTCTATCATATAAGGTAGCTAGCTCTTTTCCTGTCGTAACAACAAAATATAAAACATTATGTTTATATAAATAGCATGCGATGAGAGGTTATTATCATCGCATGGCAGTAACCTAAAACTAAAAGTATACCTTTGGATCGTTTTGGCAACAAAAGGTGACTAACAAAGATAAATAGTGCAGGTTTAAGTCTTAAAAACGATGTGTTTTCTTTTGATTGTATCTATAATTAAACATATATTGTCACAACTTAATAATACGTAACAATTGGGTGGTACTTTTAAAATCTCTTCCAGTTAAATTGACCTTATATGACAACTTATTCTTTATACTAGTAAGATACATGTGCGTTGCAATGGGATTCCAAAAGGACGATACATATAATCTAACATGATCTAAATTGTATAATGAATATTAAAATTATCGTACACACAAAGTTACAGCATAGCTAGAGTGGGCGGTGCAATAACACATCATGATGAATTAAATGCAATAACACAATAAGTTTCAAAGGTTGGATAATTTAACTCACCATGGCTAAATCCAATATGTAGGCCCTTTGGAATGTTCCCACAAACTCACTTGCATATTGTACCAATATGACGCACAACACATTTCAATTTCACAGTTCCAATTTGATATACGAACTTTGGAGGGCTTCCAGTAACCGAACTACTTTATTTTTTTTTTTATCTCAATCACTTTGTGCGGGAAGCAAATACAATTTAACTCATAGATATTTGGAACTAATATATGTTATGTGTAACAATACCATCCGTATGTATTGAAGTTGACCCCAAAAAAATATCTAAACTTTAGTGATCTACAATCCCTGTTGCTTTCACCATTAAACAAAAAAGAATTGCACATGACCACAAAAGGCTAAATACCACAAAAATACACATGGAAATATATTCCTACAATTGTTCAACGTTTGGATCAGCTTTAATTACTTGGCTTTAGGACTAATTAATAGAAGTAAGTGCAGACGTGCAGTGCATATCTTTCACAAACATGTGAAAACAGCCACAAACTTCTATTTTATTTTTACATTCACGAAAGCAGCACATCTTCTCACAAGAACTACAGCCTTCTTACCAAATCTGTATCCTTTGAAGCTTCAACTATACTCCCTCTGTCCCACAAAGAGTGCATTTCTAGGATTTTTAAGACAGATTAGTGTGCAAGGTAAATGACTAATGTGACCCTCATTACTCCATACACAAGCATGATGATGCTTCGGTTTCCACAAGCACTTAAATGAGCATGCATACACTTACAGCTGGGCCCTACGGACTAAAGATGCACTCTTTGTGGGACAAAATTTGAACACTAGAAATGCACTCTTTGTGGGACAGAGGGAGTATTTCTGGAAGTTCATTAGCCGTAACATCATTCAATGCAGGCAATGATTTTGCAACCAGAACTACCTACAGAATCAGTATTTTCTTACTAGCTCACATTGACTATCTACATATCACTGACTGCAGTCAACCAAGAGAGTCAAGATGCCAGATGGGAGAGGCATATTGTGTCATTGTGTCAACAATAATTCAGTATTGTTTTATGCTAGAGAAAAATATGGCATGTTTGACAAGGTCAAGTTGCTCACTTACATCACTCAACTCATTTAATACTTTATGATCATATACTACAGTAGTCAGGGGTGGAGGCAGGCCTCGGGCCACCGGGGCCTGAGCCCGAGGCCTGCCATGGTTGACAAGGGACTCAGGTAGGCTTTTAGATGGGTTTAATTTGATACGGATTTGCTTTGGCTATGAATTAACCCCATTCTAGACCTGAGAATATATACCAGCCCGGCCCGAGGCCCAGCTTCATGCTGGCTCCGCCCCTGACAGTAGTGACATCAGTCTAGAGAGCAAAGATAAAAATTAACTAAATATAAATCAAGTGAATAGCATATGAGTGCTAAATGGAATCCAATAGAGACCTAACAACCTAATTATGACAAAATGACTACTTTTCCAATGTGATTTAATATCCAAAGGTAGTCAACGCACTGATAATGCAATAATGAATTGATGATTTTTTCCAAGTAATAAATCATGGAATTAGTGATAAATATAGCAAGCATAATCCTTTAATTTCACTGCTAAATCATCACTTAGCATTTCTGTAGCATCATTCATTCATTAAAACATACATCCATTCATCTAGTCATCCATGCATCACCAACGACCCTTGAGGGCATATAAGCCAGATGTAGGAGAGACCAAACATCAAGATTGGGTGCTAGGCAGGAGTTTTGGAGACCTAAGGACATAACCATCTTATCAAATGCAATTTGTATATTTTCGTTGAACCATCTTATTGAATTTCTAGGTTGGATAGAGCATATTCATACATAAACCCACATTGCTCTCATCTTCTTCCCTAGGATAGCAGTACATTGGCCTCCTCCTTGTCCATGGAAGGACACAGCTGCTGCCCCTCCTCAATTTAGAAGTTAATAAATAGACAACTAAATTATTAGTGCATGCTTCTGTTTAGTTAACAAAATAATTGTTACTTAGATGACGTCGTTTATTTTTTACTCAATTTTTTTCTCTAAGAGCATACAAGCTACAGAACCCTGCATATTTCTGTAGCCTTTTGGATTTGGTACCGATAGATTTCTTACCATTAAAAAAAACACCGTAAATGCCAGTATTCAATAATCTCATAGATAGGGTTGTTGCAACTTTAGTGCAAAAAAATGAGCTATGTAAAGGAAGACATTTTTCAGTAAGAAATTTATATATGAGGCATTTATGACTTTAATAGAGGCTAAAAGACCAATTACAGAAAAAGAAATAAAATTTAGAAAACGACGAGTGTATAATAACGGGCTATCCAGGAACCGATATAGTCCATAAATAAAGAAAAGAGTGCAACCATTTCTTCATCTCACATGCAAAAAATGAGTACCTGCAATTTACTATGTGATGCTCCAACAGTTTTGCTTGCTAGTGATAACATCCTAATCTTGACTTAAAGTTGCCACCTTCTATCCTCAAATTCACAGAACACTTCCTTCCTGCACATTTTCAACTCCACCATAAAATAAGCATGTGCTTGCAGTCTCTGCCTCATTTTGGCCAACTCATTATCCTACTAAAGAAATGCCTTTCGTGCCTGTCCATAAACATATTAAAGGTACAAATCAAACATCCATAATGACTAATGCTGCAATTCCAAGCTCCATCGAGCCTTCATCAAAATTGACATCTCAAAACTAAACCCAAGCCACATACACAAGCATACATTGATCTTGCCAAGAGAGCACACAAAGGACAGAGAAAAACCTTGTGCTACTGCTGCTTGAAAGTGCATCTAGGCCCCTAAAGAAGTTTTGGATGATTAATGACAAACGATTAAAGGGACTAATGCGTTCAATGTGTTTGTGAACAGGTAATAGTCCCGAAGTGAGATCATCTACGGACGATGGATACCCTAAAAAAGAAACGATAATGAAAACGGCATTATTTCAATGTATTCTACATTTTTGAGTCATATGAATGCCGTACTATTAAGAGGGATGCATTGTAGTTGATCTAGAGTTAGTCTCTATGCTCAGATGAATGATAGCTAGTTGTATTTGAGAGACACGAAGTCTCTGCACTTGCACCGGAATGGTTTCGTTTGAAGTTCAGGTCGGACATTCTGATCTTGGGTCAGAAGTTTCGATACGTTTAGACATTTCGATGCATACTTGTGCCTGAGTTCGAAGCCCCTACAACATATCGGACTTTCCGATTTTTCAAGTCGGAAGTTCCGATGCGTGTTGAGATCCCAAAGGGTGCTCTCTGTTGAGTTTGGACGTTCCGATCTTTTGGATCGGAAGTTCCAATCAGTATTGGAACGAGAAAAGGGTGCTCTCTGTCGAGTTCAGAAGTTCTGATTAATCCAATCGGAAGTTCCGATGCGTTTAAGTTCTATTTTGGGAACTCTCTACGAGCTTCAGATGTTCCGATCTAGGAATCAGACATTCCGATTTGGACTTGGTGAAATTTCCTTGAGAAAGTTTCTTAGAGGTGACTCTCTGTGAGCTTCAGAAGTTCCGATCGTGTAATCGGAAGTTCCGATGCGTAGTCTTTTCGACCATTGGAGTGTGCCAAGTTCTGAAAGTTTACACACATCGGAAGTTCCGATGTTGGGATCGGAAGTTCCGATATGTGGCTAAGTGCGGGTATAACGGCTAGTTTTTGTCCAAATCTATAAATACCCACCTCCACCTCCTTTGAGAGGTTACACACTTTGTTGGGCTGAACTTATGAGCTTGTAGAGCACATTCCAAAGCATTCTTGAGTCCTCCTCCTTGACCCTGTGATCATCTAGAGAGTGAGGAATAGAAGTGAATTCTAGTGCTAGAGCAAAAAGCGAAATTCATTCATCTTGAGCATTACAGAGCATCTCCAAGATCACACCACTTTGCATTTGTTATTCTTGGAGGTTGAAGGACTCCTAGACGGCTAGGCGTCGCTCACGAGCTCCTGAAGAGTGTGGGACGCCGTGAGAAGTTTGTGAAGGTTGATTTCACCTCCGAAAGGGAAGAAATCAAGAGTGGAACCGAATCTCAAGTGTGAACGAGGTTTGGGAGGAAAGGGTTGAAAGAGACCCAGCTCTTTGTGAGCCTCCTCAATGGAGACGTAAGATTCCCTCAAGGATCCGAACTCTGGGAAACAAACTCTTGTCTCTTTAGTTTGATTTCTCTTGAATTACTTGTGTGTGATCTTTCTATTTGAACTCCTCTATTGTTACTACTCTAGTATAAATCGTTCACTCTTTCTTACACTAAACTAGAGTAGAAGAAGATTGTAGATTGCTAGACGTGTTACTTGTTCTCGAATTGCATTACTGATCGGACATTCCAATAATATACCGGAAGTTCCGATCCAGTCGAAAGTTCCGATATTATACCGTAATCTCCGATACCTTTTCCGCTGCGATTAATTTCTTTTAAAATTTTAAATAGCCTATTCACCCCCCTCTAGGCAATTATCTCATCTTTTCACTAATGCTATTGCATGCCTCCACCACCTCATTAGCCATGCTCGCCAACACCACAAGAAACTGCTGCTGCCACCAAAAGCCACCACCACTACCAGAATCTATCATAGTTGTTAAAGAACTGCCTCTAGTTCAATAGCTCAATACCGAGAGAGAAAATGAGCAATTACAAGTAAGCGAAATTTCCAATCTAATTCAATTTCCAAATTCCAATTGGGTTCAAATAGGGATTGGGATTTCCAATTACATCTAGAGAATCAAAGTTGACACATCAAATTTTATCCCTAACGAGAAATACCAAATACAGAATTAAGGATTTTGGAATCACCTTTGGACTTTGGTCATCACTCCTAGCTCCTCGTTGTTCAACTTCAACCAGAACTCCTCTCCACTCACTAGACGCTTCCTCACTCAATAATTGGCTGCCACCTCCGGATGCCACAGCCGCCAATCCACCACCTCTTCTGCAGGGCTCAGCCGTGCCACTACCACACTATGGGGGCACTGCCACACCTCTTGTCATTGTGTGGCATTCACAACAGGCTCCCCGATGTCATTGTCCCCACCCCAACCTCTCTCCATCCTTGCTGTCCAATACGCAGGGCTCAGCCACGCCACCACCACACAGGGGCACCGCCACACCTCTTGTCATCGTGTGGCATTCACAATAGACCACCCGACATTGTTGTCCCCACCCCTACCTCTCTCCCTCCTTGCCGATGTCCAATGTTGATGCTTCTCCTATAGCCCGATTGACCACCACCACCATCTTTGCTCTCCTCTTTGCCTCCACCACCACAATCGATTGGCGCCGCTCCTCCCTCTTCTCCCTAGTATCAACTTCAATCAATACTTCGGTTGTTTTGAGTTTTGGCTATTTTTTACATTAGTGCAAGTGCTTCCTCAGTGCGTATGACAACTTCTCCATAGACAATACAAAGTTGCAGCGATGGGTTAACTAATTGAACTCCAACAACAATTTGGTACAGGTAAATGAAATATGACATTGGACCCTATACAGCTGGTATAGTCAATTTATATGAATTAGATATTATTGTGTACAAACAACATTTCAGCATATGTATGATCATCTAAAATAATTGTTTATGTGGATCCTGATGACAGGTTTCACCATGTTTAAGAAATATTGGTGAACACAATCAACCAGAGCCCAGGGAAAGATAAAAGAATGAGCGGCAGAAGTTGAGTACTTTAGTTATCGATGCCATGATTGTGAACACAACTTTTAACATGCAAACACACCCAATCAATAATACAATGCAAATGGAAGATTATAAATTGTAAGACAAAGAGGCTTTGCATCATCAAATTGAACCCTTTGCGGCAAGAAGGTACTAACAGTAAATTAGCACAAACAAATTGCAAGGCAACAAAAAATATGTAGAACACTCTTATGCTAAAGCATATTGAATACATGCCTACAAGTACTTTGAGTCAAGAACACTACATCAGTTAAATAATTCATTCAGCCATGATAAAAAAGAACACACCATCTCTCCTAGCGTCACACATTAAGCATCTCCTTGGCCTCCTCCTGCTCACCCCGTAGGGTGTCACTGGTGTTCTTACTAAGCATCTCCTTCTTCTTCTGCTCTAGAACCATTCGCTCGATCTCCTTCTCATCGGGGAGAGGCACATGTGCGACAAACTCCCTCCTGGCCTCCTCCACCTTGTCCCTCTCCCTCTTCTCCTCCTCCCGCCTCCTCTCCTCTTCAACCTCCTCGAACAGCACCTCCCTAGCAACTTCCCCACCGCAACCACTTGCCATGCCCACCTCACCGCTCACAACCACCTTCATGGCCTCCCGCTACACCCACTCCATGCAGTGCCACTCAGTGATAACCTCCTCCTGCATGCGATTCTCAACCATGGTCTCAAGGCACTCAAGCATGCCATCCTCATCGTTGTAGTACCCATAGTAGCCAGCGTGTTGGTGAGCGGGTAGGCTACGCTAGCAATAATAAAAAAAATTTATACCGCAAACACCCAAGATCACATGCAAGTAGAGGATTATGAGTCGTTACCCTTGATGCGCCGATGCAGCGGAAGTAGATACGTGCGCGTAGAGGAAGTAGTCGTTCACGTCCCAATTAGCACCGAGTGGTTCCCGATTTGCGCCAAGTGGTTGATCGCCGGAAGTCGTCGAAGATCCAACCGAACAGCGCATCTGTGTGCGGCGGCGCCTCTACCGGTATCCACACGTATTGAGCAGGAACGCCGTGCGAGGTGTGCTAGCACCTCGCCACACGACTAGGGTTTCTGGGGAGCAGTAGGGGCGCACAACGGCTGAACGTGGTGAGGGCTCAACTCATCCACCGTGCGCCATCCTGTACTCGTCTTCTATAGATAGGTTAGTGGGCCGAAGCCCGCTAGGGTTCCACCTCCAACGCGAATCTCATCCACGCACAAACCCATTAAATAGTTCCAACTCGTTAAGTGTATGACCCGTTAGGTTCAGTGCAAGTCAGACACGGATCTGGAAACCCGTTTCCAATTCACTGATCAACAGCGGCACCTAGCAGTACGTATTGACCCTCGAATGCACAGAATCAATTTTCGGCTGAACCTTGATACACTCACATACTGATCCATTTGTCACACGATACCAATCAAGCTCAAGGCGAGATGTGCGCCACCCTTGTTGATAGCTCAACCACTTCACTCAACAGTGTGATGGATACAAACTATGACTAACTCCTTAGTCATCTTAGCACGGTCGTGTGCTTTCCCTATCCATCCACACGAGGGGCCCAGAGGTTTCTCTCCCGTTATCTAGGAGGGGCAAATCCCATCTTGATCATCACACCCTTGGCGATATATCGTGGTATACCCAGTAGTTATCTTTATAACTACCCTGTTACGGTGTAGCATTTGATGACACCAAAAGCATACAAGTCTACATGCTAGGCATCCATGAAGATCTCAGGTCTAAGGACCATATAGGCGTACCACTCGAGACTATACGCTGATGGCACTATAAGAGATAACAACTCACAATGTCTCAGGTGGGTCTTATCCGACTACCCATGTTCTTCAACATGTGTCCATATTTTCGGTTCGATATCTCCATATCTATGGTATGTGAAACATTACTATCAACCAATACATGTGTTGATCAAATCATCACAGCTCATCGTAATGATATGGATCAGGGATCCATTTAGAATAATATCACTTAACAATGTGTTTCACAATCAGGTCGTACCAAATGAACAAAGGTGTAACATTTATTCAGGGAACCGATAAACAAAATTATCATAATGACATGAACAAAGATGTATTACAATCATCATCATGATTGATCTAGGGCATATTCCCTTCACAACGTTTATGTGATTGTGGATCTCGTAGCGAGTGCGGTGCTTGCGGGTCTCGGGGGGCTTGTCAAAGAGCTCGTGGACGCTGGGGAGCTTCTTGGCAGTGCCCATTTTTGCATGCAAGATGTCCTTGTTGATGTTGCGGGCTTAGGTTTGGAAAGACCGAGTGCGCGCTTCTTGGGTCCCACGGTGAAGACGATCTGCCTCCGCCGCTTCTTCAGCATCCTGTCGGCATTGTGATTCGGTCCGCTCGTCTTCAATTACGCAAATTTCATGAAAATCATGGTGACTCCCCATGTTGCTCTCCGGTTCGGTCTTTGAGCCAGAGGAGTGGAAAGGAGATAAGCCGAGTTGATTTTCCAATCTGCGTGGGCTACCGTTAATATCGCCCACCACCCGAGATTCGCCCCTGGTTGGGCTCTCGCCGTATCAGAGTCGGGAAGTGGGCCCCTGGTGATCTACTCGTGAGTAGATGGCCGCGACCTTCCCCGACCCAAACGGGAGCTTGGAAGAAGCACCGTTGGAGTCCATCCCAAATCGGATCTGATTCGAGTCTGAGGGAATGAAAGTGCAGTTGAAGACCCTCCCAGATTAGATCTGGTCCGAATCCGAAAGAGCGAGCCTGTCAAGACCCCACTTTCGAAAAATCTTGGGACATCCGGAGTGTCCGGATTAAACATCCGGAGTATCCGGATACAACCCGGAGTGTCCGGACTGAATGTTCGAAGTGTCCGGGTTAATGCTACCGAAGACCCCAACCCGGAGTCTCCGGGTTGATGGTCTGGAGTGTCCGGATTGTGCGGGGGGGGGGTTGTATAAAAGTCCCATTTCGTGGTCCCCATTACTCCCTCCTCCTCCCCACTTGCTCTCCACCCCTCCCGTGCTCCCCCACCCCATCCTCATCTCCGGCGAGCTTCCCACCGGCTGGCGGCCCCTCGTGCTCCTCCCCGGTGGCTTCTCCATCCCGGTGACCTCGAGCTCCTCTCCAAGCCGACGATTTCCTCGTTCCACCCGGTTTCCCTTCATCCCCCTTGAAGGTGAGACTTCCTTTGGAGCTTGATTCTTGGGTCCTTGGGGATTCTAGGGTTCCTTTGGGGTTGGGTTTGAGGTTTGCCTTGTGGATTCGGGGTTTGGGGTAACCTTGGAGAAGGCTAGGATTTTGTGGGGGTGGTTGGATTAGGGTTGGTTTAGGAATGTAGAGCGCTCAGGTTAGAGATCGGAGGTGAGTGAGGCTCTTCTTAAGTTTTGGATTAGGTTTGGTTGGTGGTGTTAGGAATGAGCCCCGTTCGTCGTGGTTTGAGTTAGTTTGGAGCTTCTCCGGCTCGACCACGTGTAGGAAAGTCGTAGATCGGGTCTCCGCGGTGCCGTAATGCTTGGGAGCACCCCCGTATTGCGCGTCGTCTTCCAAGGCCTGGGCCGTCCGGAGTGTCCGCCCTGCCCGGAGTATCCGGACCGAATGGGCCGAAGAGTCCGGATTGTCCGGATGAAATACCCGGACTGTCCGGGTTGGTTGGTCTGTCTGGATTCGTTAACCTGTCCGGTCGCGTTGTTTCGTCGGGGTTTTCCATTTGTGTTCATTTCATTGCATGGCATGCATCTTATTCATGCATTGTAATCGTGTAGAGAATGAACACGCGGTGGGTGACGTGGCCGCGGTCGAGGGGGATATCGGTGAGCAGGTGGTTACTGAGACTCCAGCAGAAGCATCAGGCAAGCACCTAAGCATATTCAGCCTTTATGTAAATGTATTTTAGTGAATAAATTGCTAAATGATTGGTTAAGTGATGCATTAGGAATTTAATTGAGGCATAGGTCTAGATCCCATTTGCTGCACATACACCCGTTGGTAATTGTTGAACACATCCGTTGGAGCTAGGCTATGGGTAATATAATTGAGTCCCTGCTTAGTTCGCTTAGAAAGTGGGTCGGGCCAAGTGACGGAGGGTTCTGTCACTTGCGGTTGTTATTATTACACACATGCTACCTTATGTTGGACTCGGAATTGGGAAAGGTGTTGGAAAGAAATGAATTGTGGACCGGGCGGGGAGTTGGTTCATTTGGGTATGGAGACTCAAATGTGTAGCCCCGTCTGTGTCAGTTAAGGACCGATCCGTAAGTGGAATAAGATTGAGCACACCCCGGTTTGTCGCATGCCCGATTATGGTACGGTAAGCCACTCTTTCTTTCATATTGAATCGATGGACCGTAACTTCCTGTGGTTGGACGTGGTTGAGGGCGAGGCTTAGGCCGGCTCTCGAGCGCCAAGCCGGGCTTGGGGCAGCTTGAGGGGGTGCTAGGTTCTCGGACCGCAGGAGGACGCTTCAGCGATTGGATATGGAGGGGAGGGGGTTGACACGAGGCCCTTCGTGGTACGTGTCGTGCGATCAATGCTTCCCTACAGGGTTAAATAAGCGATTCGAATTGCCGTGCTCACGGATATGAGCAAGCTTGATCCGAACTTCTTCTGCGTAGTAAATAACTTGAACTTGCAGCTCGCCGTGGACTTGAGCTTTAAAAATGGTTATGTATTGCTCTACTTTAATTGTTGTTACTTCAACCTTACATTAGAAGTAAGTGCGGTCTATAATTGCTTTAAATTTGTAATTGGTCTAATTGTCGCACTTATATTACAAATGTTAATGCTTTTCGGCACCTTTACCTTAAGTTTACTCCTTGCTACAACCAAATGCATAACCCTTTGGAGTCGGTCATATATGGACCCATGGGTAAGTCTTGCGAGTACCTTTCGTACTCATGCTTCTGCTTTGTGGTTTTCAGGTGAGGATCAGGTTGGCGGGTGCGAGTTCTGCCCGTATTGCCTCTCGGTGACTGGGCGGGGCACCGAATAGAGGCTTGCCGACGCCGTTTACGCCTGGGAGTGTTCAGGGGCAGAATACTTCCGGGATTTGTCTTACTTTTGCTAAATGCATCCTTTTGTTGTATAGATAGATGCGGTTTGTTGGGCTTTTGGATTTGGCATTGGACGTTTAAGTGTATGTCGGGTTCCGTATGCGTTTTCTTTGACTGTTGATACTGCTGTGGTGCTGTGGATGTCGCTTTTACTTTTCATATATATATATATTGAACTGTGTTTTCCTTGTCTGCTGAGTGGATGTCCGTATATTCTAGGAAGGTCATGCCGAAATTTTCTAGTTTTTGATGGCTTGGTTGATTTTCGGGTTTTGGCTAGTCGTGAGTCTTTGTGGGTTGTTTTCGGTTGAGTCGGTGGTCATCTTGGTTTGTCTTTGTGCGTGGTGTTTCCGCTTGCGCGTTGGGTCGTGAATGTTTCGTGTTCGTTGCCCCCTTTGTGCAAATTGAATTGATAGCGGCATTGGAAACCGGTATGTAGGGATCCTGGGCGAGTTCGGATCGCATACCGGGGGAATACCGGGGTTGTGGTCGGATTGTTCGGATGATTTTGGAGTTACCCGTATTGGGCTTGGGTATTAGCATCGGGATCACCTCAGGTGATCTGTTGCTAGGATCCAAACCCGACGGGAGCAACTGTTCATCCAACAACTCGAGGACAATCTGGGCGGCTCCTCACAGAGCCTGCCGAGTTTGTCGGCGTTGAACCTCAGGCTCTCGAAACAAAAAACCTGGCCGGGAGCAAAGGTGACGTTGATTTCGTTGAAGGAAGCCATCGAGCTTGACGAGATTGATCTTTGCGTGAGCCCCTACCTAGCGCGCCAACTGTCGACGTTTGTAATCGGCAATAATGAAAACGGGGCTAGACGCTGGATCCAAACTCGATAGTGACACAAGGTAAATGTTTATACAGATTCGGACCCTCAGCGATGCAGATAATATCCTAGTCGTGTGCTCTGGAATTATGAGTAGCTTGATCCCCCCTCTCTCGAGCCCCCGCCCCCCCTTATATAGGGAAGGGCGAGAGAGTCTGAATCGGTTACATGGTAGAATCCTGGTCGATTACAGAGTGGAGATTCTATCTCTGATCTTTCCTGCTAGATACGCTATCATCTGAGATTACGATCATATCCTTCTTAACAAGAGTCGGTTATCTTCTTCTGTCCTTCCTTATTGGGTACGGTGATGATAGTCCGGATGGTGCCCGATCTCACGTAGCTGGTTCGGGCTGTCCCCTTTTGGTTGGTCTTTGCGGCCCGCCATGTAGATACCCAGAGTCCACGTACTTCAGAGATATATCCGAATCCGATAGATATTTTCATTCCGAATTTGTTTCCGTATCCGAAAAAACTATTCGAATCCATATTCGATATCTGAAAAAAAACTAAATATCTAAAACCATATTTTAAATAATACCCCGAATTTACACGAATAAACGGCCATAAATTATCTACTCTGTTTTGCACACCTATCAACTGGTGACTGGTGAGTTCCTTTCCACTGAGAAAAGAACGCAACAAATGCCGAGCTCCCAGCTATAAAAAAATGTACGTACGGCCTTGTTCCCTTTCTTCGTGGTCGGCGGCGGGAGCAGCAGTAGCCGCAAGTGCTTCCGCGACCCCTCCTCCCCTCCCCTCCTACCCCGCCTCTCCGCCGCCCAAGCCCGGGCGCAGGGCCATGGCCTCTGTCGGCGTTGGCGCCGGCGTCCGCCGCCGCGTCCGCATCGCAGTCGTCGGCGACGTGGTACTCTCCCGCTCTCCCTCCCTCACTTAATGCCGTTGCACCCTCTCATCCATGCGTGCGTGCGTCGGGGCGTGGAGGCTGGTCACGGATACTGCTGTGTAGCTTTGTGATTCTTTAATTTAGGGTTCATACGCGTAGGGGATTCGGATCAAGGCAGAGAGGGGATTGGGAGCTGAAGTTTATGTTCGTTGACCTGGTTGATACAGCTAGGCTCCGATTTGGATGCTATGCGAGGGTCGAGTGATGTTCGTTGGGTTTTGCGAGTGGGCGTGCGTGTAAGGCGGCGTTTAATTGATGATGGTAGATTTCGTTGTCTGGTAGGGCAGGTTCGGTGGTGAGTTGGATGGATGGATAGTTGAAATGGTTGTTGCATCGAAGAGGTTCATGGGATACATGTTTTGACGTCCATCTGAAGTTCTGAACCAAGAGTGGGCTTACGGGAGAGAATATCTCCATTTCTAAAGTTTGTTTGTCTACAACCTATGAAGGTTAGTTCATGGAGAGAGGACGTGGGGAGTGAGATTATATTGGGGAAAATGCATTTCCTGGCTTCAACCAAACACTTGGGTAGTGTCTTTTTGATACCGCGTTCTGCTGATCAAACACGGCGAAAGCTTTTAGTCTCCCTGCATTCCTGTTTTGGATGTATTTTGGATGGCTTCTACTTTCTCTTAAGTTTGGCTTGATTAAACCATCAAATATACAGGATAGATGTGTTGTACCATGTATGCCTCAAAAAGTCAAAATCCACATGATGAGAACAAGGCACTAATTGGCTGTTATGCGCTGAACCTTGCAGCACAATGATTGGATGCTTGAAGAAGATTCAAAGGCTCTCTGTTTTCTTCAGGTATTTCTCATTTAGATGAATCCAGTCCGTTGTATTTGTATATCTCATTACGCTGTTCACATTTCATTGTTGTAGCTGCTCCCTAGTTTTACAATATGCTTGCCACCCATGCTTAAACATGTTACATGTATGTTCCAGCAGTGGCACTGGGATTTGACAGAATATTCACACTGCAATTATCATGTATAGCCTTATTTTCGTATTCTCAGAAGCTCTAACCTGTTCTTTATTTGAGATGCAGCCAGATTTGGTACTTTTTACAGGTATGCCCCTTTTCTGCTATTTATGTATTACATGATTCACTCATTTACTTTGTGAAGTAACATCTATATGCTTGCTGTTTGTCATCTCCTGTATGCTTCTCTCTATCTATGGCAGGTGACTATGGCAATGAGAATGTTCAACTTGTCAAAAGCATTTCAGATCTTCAGTTTCCAAAGGCAGTGATTCTCGGGAATCATGATTGCTGGCACACACATCAATTTTCAGAGAAGTAAGAGTCATACTTTCATCTAGCAAGAAGTTAGTAGAAATAACTGCACTAAGATTATCTGAAATCATTATCTACTTGGTTGGCATTCAGGAAGGCAGATCGAGTCCGGCTTCAACTGGAAAGGTAAGATCCTTTAATATGCGATAACATTTTACGGTTAGCCCACAATATTGCTATGAGTGGCATTTGAGGAGATTTTATTGGAGGAACTGTTAATGAATTTATATTGTGAAGGTTGCGCAATTGCTGTTATGCACATCAGTTGTATCATAACACTGAAACGACCATCAATTTAAGATTTTTAGCTCAATTGCTAGGTCATTTCATTATTTGTTATTTGTTTTTCTTTCGAAAGAGAGTGAAACTGGACTAATACTTAAACTCAAGAGGAAGTGAGTTGACTAAAACTGTGGTTAGGAATCACTGAAAAAAGGGATCTGATTCTCAGGCAAATTCGGACTGGCTAGTCCATGGTACTCAACCAAGTTATAACAATGCAGGACGATTCTGGGGTATTGGTTGTCTTCAGCAAACTAGGATGCTCTTTACGCAGGAAATGTGGTCCATAACACTTCTGTTTTTTTTCCTTTTGTTGTGAACATCAGCCTTGGTGAGCAGCATGTTGGGTATAAATGTTTGGATTTTCCAGCAATAAAGCTGAGTGTTGTTGGAGGACGACCATTTTCATGCGGGGGTGACAGGTTATTTAGACCAAAGCTTCTGTCAAAATGGTTGGTAAGAGATGTACCAACCAATAGATTCATATATTTCTCAGCTGTTCTGTTCTGTTCTATTTGGTATGTCTTTGTCATTTTGTTCTACAAATAATCTTGGCCTTTTCTTCTGCTCACTTGAATTCGAAACTTAAAGATGCTATATGAACTTCTTCAGTAATGGCTTATTAGTACAATAAACAGAGTGGCAAATATCATATTCTATTTCTTTCTCATCTCAAGGATTACTGTATTAGTTAGTGAACAGTACTTGAGACAGAATCAGGATGGCAGGCTTAAAGGTTTTTTATATTCTATGTTCTGGATTGGTGATATTCCTAGTTGTATCACTGGGCTAGTTTCTTATCAGATACTTTTGCTAGGTAGCAAAATTACCAGTTGAAATGAGCTGCAGTGCTAGGTAACTGGTGGAGTTGATGGTGGCACCTGTTTAATGTGACTTCACTTGACCCTTGTCCATCGGTGCACAATATATTGCTGCTAATAAGGATCTAATGGTATATCTCATAATCTTAAATCTTTTTTAGGAAGTTGACTACCCATGACCAGATATACAGGGTAATTGCCTGCCTAATTGATTTTGGTTATGGAACTAGCTTATCGATCCGCATTCATTGAGCGCTAGGATTAGCACAGCCAAATTTATCACTTTTTCACCTTTTTGCTTTTGCCCGTTATGGAAAGACTATGTAGGTGGGTCAGCACAATATAATAGGAACTAAAAGTTTGAATCTCTAGCCAAATTGGCTAGCATTTGGTGGTGTGGTTTTGCCGGTGACTTTGAGCCTCACCTTATAAAAGAAGTGCATCGCACACTACTCTTGTTCCTTTTTTTATTCTTGAGGAACTTTTGATCTTGTTCATAAATCATAATTGTATCTTTTATCTATCAACGCTTATTGGTTGTTACGATTATCATGTAGGTATGGCATCAATGATATGGCAGGAAGTGCAAAGAAGATATATGATGCTGCTGTAGGTGCACCAGAGGAGCATTCTGTTATATTACTTGCACATAATGGACCAACAGGTACCTGAACATTCAAACTACCAAGTTACATAGATATCTTATGGAACTAATCAGTAACATGTTTCAAGTCTTAACGTGCCTATGTTCAATTATGGTTACGCAGGTCTAGGTTCAAGAATGGATGATATCTGCGGGCGGGATTGGGTAGCTGCTGCTGGTGACCATGGTGATTCAGGTCTGATATTCATGATGATACTTTCCCTCTAGTTACCTGTGTACCAAAGGTTTGCTCATATGGCATGTTAAACAAACCTTCTGCAGATCTGGAGCAAGCCATATCCGACTTGCAAAGAGAAACCGGAGTTTCGATCCCATTGGTCGTGTTTGGGCACATGCACAAGAGCCTAGCCTACGGGAGAGGCCTTAGGAAGATGATTGCCTTTGGAGCCAACCAGACTATATATCTGAACGGAGCTGTTGTGCCTAGAGTGAAATATGCGCAAGCAAGCTCCACCAGCGAACAAAATGGGCTCGAAGGATTGGCATTCGCGGTCCCAACGTCGCGGGCATTCACCATTGTTGATATCTTTGAAGGCACCGTCGAGAAAATCTCCGAGGTCTGGGTGCTTGTGAGTGGTGCCAGGACCGAGCTTGAGGAGGAAATTGTCTTGTACAAACATCCAAGTGAGCATATTTGACATTTAAACTGGTACAAAAAATGTTGTACATGATGGGTGTAGATGTGATGATGCGATGCTGAAGTTGTTAAAGAGAGTACAAACTGCCTTGTCAATAAATATCAAATAATCTCATGTTATTCACACGCCGCTCTTCTTTTCTAGTAGCAAATTGGTGGGAAGAAGAATCCCTTAAAAAAATTGATCGTTTCTGCCCTAGAAAATTGGTGGGTATGAACATGACACGGGAAAATTTCAATGTGTGACAAATCAAACATCGCATGTCCAGGTACAAGGTCCAGACAAAGAGAGAGTTCAACCACCTTCCTTTACCACCCGCCGCCAAGACGACTTGTGGCTTGCACGCGTTGTCATGGCATCGGTTTCGTACGACGCGGCGACGGTTTGACTGCCGACCGATCGGTTCGTCCGCCCCGCCCACCCGCATCTCCGACGACCACCGCGCCGCGCCGCCGTCCGCTTCCTCCGGCGCCTCCCCAAAACCACCCGGAAAAAGGCGAACCAGACCGACAAAAGAAACCATTTCGTCCCTTGGTAGCATCGCCACCTTGCCTGCCTGTCCGTTTCCCACCCCTCCCTCCTAGTCCTCCCCTTCTCTTGTCCCGAAAAGCAAAGCAGAGAGAGAGAGAGAGAGAGAGAGAGAGAGAGTGGGGAGAGATTCCCAAGTCCCAATCCAGTGTCCAGCCGAATCCAATCCAGGCCAGGGCGTTCTTGGCTTCTTGCCCTATACGTACGTACATGCGCGTATGATAGAGAGGAAAGGATTCGAGCCCTCGTCGTCGTGCCGGAGTATTCCGTCTCGCCTTTCTTTCTTCTTGTTCCGATTTGTAGTAGCATCTTCTTGGCTTCTTGCTGGTGGAGTAGAGGGGGCGGCTCGCCGTTCGCCCGGTCCCCGCGGCGATCCCTCCTTCTCTGTCTCCCGTCTCCGTGGCGGTCGTCGCCGACGCTGCTGCGGGGTTGGTCGGCGGCGACGCCGTGATCAAGTGATCGGAAACTGAGCTCCCTGTTTCCACGCAATCTTCTCTCCGGCGCGGCGGTGCGCATTCACATTTCACCCGATAGGGACGCGGTTTGAACAGCGGCGTCCCCCCCTCCCGATCTTGCGGCAGCCGCCCCCAACTCAGACCGCCTCGCAGCCCCTGAGCCCCGTGCGTCTTTTCCTCCGCCGTCGTGACCCCCGCGGGCTCTCCGCCGGAGACTTGCATTCTTCTTTTTACCTTGCCGAGCTTTAGTTTTGACGCGACGCTGCTAGTGATAGAAACCCTCGGCCTTGTGTGTCCCCCTTGGTGATTGGTTTGGGTCTGTGAGAATCCTTGCTCGATCCCCGATCCATCCTGTTAATCATTTCCGCAAGCTAGAAGGTTCTTGGTTAGGGAGCTGGGTGAGTGCGTCCAAACAGCTGGACAATTTGCCTGATAATTGATCTACTAAGTTGACTAGCTTTGGTAACTTGTTACAATTCTTCCGCATTGATTATGTCTCCCAAAATTACTTGCTATCATTTTGTGTGACCTAACATGATCGATTGGTTGCAGTCTTGCAGATAACGGTGTTCCTTACACTGCCATTTGGAAAAATATGGGTTGGCTGACCAAATTTTTTAGAGGTTCAAGCCACAAAATCTCGGAAGGGCAATATCACAGCAAATCGGCAGAAGAGACAGTATGGAATGAACCCTCAAGTTCCGCGGTTGTGCCTGTAAGTACTGTGTGATACACTTCCCCCCTCAGCAATAAGGGGTTCATTGGCGTTCTGTAGTGTATCTCGGTTTCCAGATAAAAAGATGTCATTCTAATTAACTAGGATATGCAAAGGTGATGCGTTTGAGATGAGCTTCTAGAAAGCTCGGAATGCAACCATGTATCAATTACTGTACGTCTGTTAACTGAAAGGATAGTTTGCCGCTCCCTCCGTTTATAAATATATGCCACTGTGGTCCGTGTACAATCCAAATTTTCCAACTGTGACCACTAAAATATAAAACTTATATCGAGATTGGTCGCATAAAAGCAATACCAATGGATGTTGTAAAAAATACTATAATCATGTTGCAACTTTCTAACCATTTTCTAAAATAATATTATTATTAACGGTCACAGATATATCTTGGGGACTGCCAATGTCCAGAATGGCATTTGTAAATGGATGGAGTGCAATGTAGAAAGGGAAAACAACTAATAAATGTCAACATCGTACTATTCGTGTTTATATGACGTTTTGACCACCCATCTTTGAAAACGGCAATTACATCCACACAAAAAGTTCCAAAATTATGGATGTACACCGACATAGCTGCAATTGTTGTACATACCCTTATATAGCAACAAAACCTACAAATTTCTTCCTCAACAAGGTAATTAATGTTAAACCATGCTACTAATGCAAGCAAATAACACAAGCACAATTCCTGTGCCGAGGCTAGGGCAATCTTTGGTCGATCAGCAGAAATGGAGGCCTCAGCTTTGGCCGTTCAGCAGCATGTGCAATCCAGGCTGCAACATTGATGCCTTTGACGGAACCTGTGGTTGCCTTGAACGTGTCTAGGAGGTGCCCACATTGGTGCCATTTGACTTCCCATTGATGGCTGCTGATCTCCACCAATGGGTTGTCGCTGAGATGCGGTGTGAGGCCGAGGAAATGGGGATCACCAGGCCCCCACCTCATGCACTGGCCATGGCCCTGGTTACAACTCTTGTATAGCTCTGACGCTCACTAGTGTGGTGGACACTGGACGTCACTTGCACAATGTGAAATGTAGCTACATTTCGGCGTCTCATACGACACGAGAAGAAGAAGCATTGATAATACATTTGATAGGACAATTATTACCCCTATTTGCTATTGTAACGTTATTAGAAGAAATATGTAAGCTTTATTGTTTTCTTGGGGTATACAACATTACCAGTTCTACAGGTGTATATCTGTAATTTCTGTACTTTTGAGGTGCACGGATGCAACAGCCCCTTGTTGAAAAATACATCGTTACCATCCAAGATAGGCTTGCTTGCATGTTGTCTTTCTTATCTATGTCACTATATGATATTGAATATTTGCCATCCGCCATCTTACATGGTAGGGTCCCTACAGGCACTAATTACTTGGAATGATAATGAGCTTATACACCATTATAATAGTATTTGGTATGTAGGTTGAAAAATAAAGAAACTAAGAAAGTCCACTTTTTTTAACTAGCTGATCCATTTTTCACATTCAATTTAGGATGTCCTTCTGGAATTTGACAATGAAGATATCGACCGTGCTATAGCAATCTCTCTATTAGAAGAGGAACAAAGAAAGACAAAGGCAATAGGTAAGTATTGTATCTATTACTCCTGCTGCTCAAATCCTCATTGTCCAAAAAAAAAAGACTGCAAATCCTCTGCTGCTTCATTTCCAGCGGTCGTTCTTTTATATCGTCCTTATGCCATGGCATCTGTTAAGGTGCTCGATGTATTAATAAAGCCCCTCCTGCATGTTTTTACTACTATTACAACATTTTTGGAGCTAGTTCATTGCAGATATAGTATGTTTTTTTTTGGGGGGGGGGGGGGATGGGATCTGTTTTTAGGACGGTAAGTTCTTGGAATTTATTGTTTCTGACTGATCTTGGTTGATCTGTATCAATTTGGACATTTATATAATAATTTGATCATAGTTATTTTGTTTTTGAGTGGAAATTGTTTTTCATAGATGTCTTTGGATTATGGAGTTAAGTAAAATCCAAACATCAGAGCACAAACAGTTTCAGTGGTAAGGAAAAAAAGAATGGACATGCGTCTACTTTTTGGTTTTGGCAACTACTCGATCGACATCAGTAATTTTAGTTTTGAAGATGAATTGGAAGAAAGTTTGGTCCAATTTCTATGGTTGTAGACATAATAATCAAAATTCCCGGATAAAAATTTTGTATATATTGATGTACTGAATGCTTGGATTGTCACTGAGACCAAGAAATAAAAGTACACCCTTGCAATGAGAATATTATATAAAAATGTTATGTCTTTTGGATCGTCCCATCAATCTATTCAAGCTCACTGTACTCATGAGTCTCCGATGCTATTGCACTCAAACATTTCCTATAAACCCTTGATTTAATGTATAATACTTTCTGGTTTCATTTGTTTTTTCCTTCTAGAAAAGGATCTGCATTTGGAGGAGGATGAGCAACTTGCAAGAGCTATTCAGGAAAGTTTGAATGTTGAATCACCCCCTCGTGCTCGAGAAAATGGCAGTGCCAACAGTGGCAATACATATCAACCATTGCCATTTATGTTTTCTTCTGGATTCAGGTTCATTTTCATTGCTCTAACTTATGTATGCTTAGATACTTTATTTGGACATTCTGTTTTGAGTTGACTGGTGTGAAAGAAGTACAGGAAGTCCTGAACAATATAATCTGCATTCTAGATTAGAAAAATAGCACATTTTGTTTTGTTCTTTCTAGTGCACGTGGCATGTTGACTTTGGTAATTCATTCTCTGGATATCACATTTTGTTTAATGGCTTCACACATATATCTTAGTGGGGGGAATGTGATTTGGGTGAGAAATTATATAGCATCTTTTCAATTTGAGTTTGTATATCCACTAAAGAAGTCAATGACAGTCTCCCATGATTTTTTCTAAACAATTCTGTACAGCTAAAGGTATGGAACTGAGCGGTTTTTATCTGGGTTTTGAAAATTGTGCACTTAGCTGTACCAAGTTCAATTTCTTAATCTTTTTACTTCAGTCCTTCGTAGACTATTGCAATCTGTCCCTGCAAAAAATATAAACTATTGCAAACTGTGGTTTGAAATTTACAGCCCCAACATAAAGTGAAAAAAAAACTTGCTATACTTTTAAGTGGATGTCGTTATGGGATACACAATTGCATGTAAGTGTTGAAGTGTGGCAAGAACCATAGGGTGTGTTTATATCTTTACCAGAAGTGCCTTGGATATGTGAATTTGCCAATGCTGTCAAAAGAACAAAAACAAAGGTGTATGAATTGTTAAAAACATATCAGGAAGATGCTGTGATGCTCTGAAACACACTAGGGTGATATGCTAGAATGGGATTATGCTGAATTTTTCTTTATTTTGTGACTATTTTATAATGTGGTATGTACGTCTTTTCTCAGGACATGTGCTGGATGTAACAGTGAGATTGGCCATGGGCGTTTTCTTAATTGCATGGGAGCTGTTTGGCATCCAGAATGTTTTTGTTGCCATGCTTGTAGTCAACCAATATATGACTATGAGGTAACTTTTGTTTACTTATGGAATAAGTCCATATGACACCCTAAACTTTGCTCGAAAATCTATCCAGCACTCCAAACTATGAAACCAGACATTTGACCTTTTAAAACTTTGCAATCCGGTTCAAATAACACCCTGACCCGGTTTCGTGAGGTGGCATCGCCCATGTAGCGTAATGAGTGTGCAGTTTTGCCATGTAAGATGATATGTTGACCAAGTTAGGTCAATGACATGTGGGGCATATAGGGGCTAATCCCCTACCAAGCTTCCTAGACGCGCTTCCATGGTCGCTGCCCCTTGTAGCTCCATTTCTCTCTGTTTCGATTTAGGGGAGAAGCCCCTATGGCCCCACCTATCATTCACTTAAACTTGCCGATGTGTCATCCTACGTGGAAAAATCGCTCACTCATTGCACCATGTAGGCAATACCACCATGCAAAATCGGGTTGGGGGTGTTGTTTGAATTGGATTGCAAAGTTCATGGAGTCAAATATTTGGTTTCATATTTTGGGTGTTGGACGGACTTTTAAGCAAAGTTTGGTGTGTTATATGGAATTTTTGCTTTACTTATTAAGTAGTTGTGCTAATATATTGACTTTACTAACACAATCATGTAGTTCTCCATGTCGGGAAATCATCCATACCATAAAACTTGCTACAAGGAGCGCTTTCACCCAAAATGTGATGTCTGCAAGCAATTTGTAAGAATCACTTCATTACTCTGTTCTTATCTATTTTCATAAGAGGGTTATTTTTGTTCTACATTTCATATACAAACTGTACTAAAAATTAATCAGATATCAAATCTGCCTCCAAAAAGATTATGTTGTTATTGAATGAAGGGAAGTTTTCCTTCGTACTATATGATTGTGTTGATTGCTCTTGCTAATATCTGATTGTATGCATTTTTTTTCTTCTCATTTCTTATTGCAATCATAAAAGCCTGGAAGCGTGTAGATAGCTGTCCATTTTAGTTAGCTGATTGGTTACATTTTTCATTGGAAAGCATAAAAGTCTTGGGGCAACAAAATTCTAGATATCTTGTGAAATTTTTTGATATATTAACAGCTGGCTTCTCTTTTTGGTTTTCATATGCACCATCTTATGGTTTCCTCTTGTTCAGATTCCTACAAATATGAACGGCCTTATTGAATATAGGGCACATCCTTTCTGGCTACAAAAATACTGTCCATCACATGAGGTGGATGGTACTCCAAGATGCTGTAGTTGTGAAAGAATGGAGGTATGTTCAGCTATCATGCTGTGGTTTTAGAACTTTGATCTTGAGCATGCTTGGTTAGATAAGTTGCTGTATGCAAAATTTGGATCAGTTCATTCCAAAATGGTTCATTTACTTATCAGCCAAGGGAGTCAAGATATGTATTGCTGGATGATGGTCGTAAGCTCTGCCTGGAGTGCCTTGACTCTGCAGTGATGGATACGAGCGAGTGCCAGCCTCTCTATCTTGAAATACAGGAATTTTATGAAGGTCTGAATATGAAAGTGGAACAGCAGGTTCCTCTGCTTCTGGTAGAAAGACAGGCTTTAAATGAAGCCATGGAAGGAGAGAAGACTGTATGTTGATCATGCTGTACAATCCATAATTCTCCTGTTTTCAGTATATTAGTAGTTGTAATTATTTTGTTTTCTCGTGGAAACCAGGGTCACCACCATCTTCCAGAAACAAGAGGTTTGTGCTTATCAGAAGAACAGACTGTCAGCACGGTGAGAACTGTTCCAAACACCAGATGAATGGTTCTTTCGTCATTTAAGTCCAAATTCTACTTCAATTTATTAGTCTGCTGGGTTCTGAGTGCGTAATGATATTATTTTCAGATATTGAGGAGACCAAGAATGGCTGGAAACAAAATTATGGGAATGATAACAGAGCCATATAGGTTGACACGGCGATGTGAAGTGACTGCAATTCTCATTCTATATGGTCTCCCAAGGTGAAGTATTAATATTCTGTTTCATAATGTCAGAATTGGCAGCTTCTAAACGAAAAAAATAGGAACACTCAAAAAAAGTTTTGTTTCAACTGATTCATAACATTATTCTTTTCTGGTTGGCAAAACTAAATGCATGGATTATTTGAAGATATTCTGGGCTATGAATTTACCGAAGAGAGTGGATGAGAAAAATTGTTAATCTTGCACCTTGTCTTCTTCTGTACAATATGCAAATAATTCACTGTGTCGTCATTTGCTTCTACGTTGGAACCTGATGAATTCTCAATATGCTGGTGTGACCTTATGAATTTCTAATGTGTTTTTGTTCTTGCAGATTGTTGACAGGTTCAATTTTAGCTCATGAGATGATGCATGCGTGGTTGCGACTTAAAGGTGGTATTTAATTCTTTTGTTCTTTCTCGGACAGAAATCATAACAAAATAGCATACTGACTCGTAGCATACTTAAAGTCTGAGCGTAGAACAGAACAGGTAAATACTTGTTCTAACTAGAACAGGTTAGTGACAGTCATTGAACTGGTACTAAAATTGCACTGTTACAAATCAATATCTGAACTGCTCTTACATGGATGGAAATATTCTTTAAGTTGGATGCACCTTGTTACTTATTATATATTTTACTCTCATAGTCCCGTTGGGTGTACAGGAAATTTATTTTCGCGTATGATAAGCTCATTGAGTAATGAACTTGCTAGGACTTTAGACTAAAGCTCAGGGTTCAAGATTCCTACAAGAAGCTGCAGTTCCCTGCTCGCTTAGAATGCCTATAGCAAATCCCGGTGAGGAATGATATAGGTGTTTTCTGCCAGGGTCAGGATCTTACAGTCTGCTTGAGACTGCCATGTAATATACGAATGAGTACCTTTATAACCAAGAATTAGCAACTGAACTACTGTTTTATATCCTCTAGTCTAGAAGTTGCGTTATCTTGCTTTCAAGACTGGAAAAGTTCTATGAGCCAATGTTGGTGAACTTGGGGCGCAACCATGTAAATTGTTGGTAATCCCCACTTGGAAGTCACTAATCATAAGTATATTGGCAATAACATCACAATTAGCACTCATTTATCTACAAAGAAAGCTTGCGTTAGCTTTCTACTATGATTTAACTATCTCCTATCTACTAAAAAAAATGATATATGGACATTTAATGCTAATGAATATGTATTCACAGGATACAGCACACTTCGTCCAGATGTAGAAGAGGGCATATGCCAAGTTCTTGCTCACATGTGGATGGAGTCAGAGATTATGGCGGGATCAGGCAGTAATGTTGCGTCGACTTCCTCATCCTCTTCATCATCCACATCGGCGAAAAAGGGTGGGAGATCTCAGTTTGAGCGGAAACTTGGGGATTTTTTCAAGCACCAGATTGAGTCGGATACATCTATGGCCTATGGAGATGGTTTCAGAGCTGGGAACCGGGCTGTTCTTCAGTATGGCCTGAAGCGCACCCTTGAGCATATCCGGCTGACAGGGACCTTCCCATTTTGAAATGCCAAAAATTCACCCTTTGGCGAAAGCTATATATATGATTTGTCATTCATAATCCATTTACAGGAAAAGAAAGGAATTTTGAAATGCACAATTGTACAAACAATCTTTTCAGTTACTTTTTTGGGGAAGGGCTAAAACTACAATATTGGATGAATTTAGATGGCTAGCCTGGCCAATCTCTTTCACGGAGATCCAGGAATGAAATCAAAACGATGGTATTTTTTGTGACGTGAAATTCAATAAGAAAATATATGCATTACAATTTTTTGGGGTAGGTTACTATGAAATTTTCAGATTCATAGGGGAAATGACATTATCTTTTTAGTGAACCATGGATTTCTCGAATATATAACAGGGAGCTGTGTGTGAAAGAATTTATATTTTGTAATATTGCAGCAGTCGTTGATGAGCGGGTTGGTTAACCTGCTTGTTAGTTGCCTAGTTGGTGGTTGAGGTGCTGGCCTGTCGACGTTGTCGCCACAACATTGCAGCAGAGGATCCATTTGATCAACAATTAACAACAACAATTTTCACAAGCATGCACAAATGATATTTTCATTTCTGGTCGAGTGCTGTTCTGACTTTAGAAAATACTTTCTTATCAAGGCCGTTCTTTTAGATCAAACGTTCAAACGGCTGTTACATTACTACACGGGACTCTACCATGTGTACGTACAAGCTAGTACGGTAGAGCACCCCTGAAACAGTATTATCACAGTTTCTACTTCAGCCTTTACAACCTAGGCATAACATAGGGAAAGATATACTGTTCACAAGGTAGGTCCTGCAACAATGCTATGTAGTAGGTTCCTGTAGTCTATTATCTACGGTCGCAGCTTGAAAAAGACTGCTATATACACCAAGATAAGAGCCAGCGGTGGAACTAAAAAATCATTAATAGGGTGTACAATTCACATCTATAACTCTATAGTCTTATAATATCATAAATCCAACGTATATATTCGAAATTTACTAAAAGTACAACACAAATAGTTCAGCCTTACAAATCCCAAGCTACCCAAATTGAAATAAATTTAATTAAAAAATTTAGCCTATTAAAGAAGTAATCTCCTAGCGTTTTTCAAATTTTTAGGCGTGACGGTGCATACCGACACCCCACCTATATCCGCTCATGGCAACATGAGCGGAACCAGAGGGGGTGTCGGGTATGTCCCAACACCCCCAAAAATTTGAGAATTAAGGGATCAATGTTCTTTGTTGAGGAAAAAGGAATGGTCTTCTTATTGTTCATTCTATTATGTTCTATCTTCAGCAGATGACTAGACATTTGTAGTGATGATGACCGGACGTTTGTAGTGATGATATCTATTCCTGCTTGTTTTCATAATAGAAGCAAAATATGCATTAGTTTCTGTGTTCTTCGAGTTAGCTATCTCATTAGAAAATCCAAAGAAATAATATGAAATAATCAATACTCCTAAAATCTATCATAATAAAAGCAAAATCTGCATTAGTTACTGTGTTCTTCACTGTGAGCTATCTCTCATTAGAAAGTCCAAAGATATAGTGTAAAGAGTCTGACTACCCAATGGTATACCTGGGTTTCTCTGAGTTTCATTAGTTTCAATCATTTGTTTCATGAGTTCCAGTGTTTAGTTTCATGAGTTTTATGTTTTATCAGTTTTTAGTGGTAAGTTTTATGAGTTTCAATGTAAAATTTCACAAGTTTTATGAGTTTCAATGGAATGGTATAACGTAGAATAGTTTTTCTGTAGTGTAAAATATTCGCTACTCCTGAAATATGGCAAGTCTAGTTGCTTGCAACTTGACCACCTTACATTCAAATCTTGAGCACATATTGCTAATGTGAGAAAAGTTCTGAGTTAGTTACTGTCACATTGGAATGGTGCTTCTGTCTACATGCATGATGGATATTATGTTTCAGATTGTAGAGTACATCATTGATTTGATCAACCAATTAGCTGCACAAGTGAGATAGTGATCAATCAAGCTAGTAGTCCAAGTATGTCTGTTTCTGAATTTATTGTAGAATCTAGTCAAGGTGGGGTTTATCTTGAAGAATTGGTAGAGCGGCAGGCAATGGTAGAACCGGACGAGCGACGCAGCAAGTGGTTCAAGCGGGCGGCTGCGCGGGCACACCAATTAGAAAATTTTTAGTTTCACCACTACATGGCAAGATGTATGGACTAATACTACAATGGCCATCAAGATCAAATCTAAGCGCATCTTCACCCAGATAGGGGACAGAGGGCTGCTCCAAGCCTACGATTCAAAATTACTACTTGGGAGGGGCATCACAGTGTAAGGAAGCATAGTACGTGAATTTTTGGTTCTTCAGACTGTAATAATACATCAATCAAGCATGTGAATCATTTTGGTGTTCTGTTTAGAGTTCTTTTACAGTGCACAACAATGAATATGGACCGTTTATTGCCTTTAATCCAAAGGTTAAAAATAGATTAGATCAAGTTATACTATCATGTGTAGTATATGTAGTAGAATGGGAGGAGGGGTAGAATGGTAAAAAATTCCAGTACAATGGATGGGTAAAACGGTAAATGAATTTTTTCTCCCACCCGAAGCCCATTTCTTCATCCCCACCGGAAGCCCTCCCCCCGTCAGTGCATCGCGCGTCGGAGTACCTCGACGACTCGCTAAAATTACGTTAATACCCTTTTAAAATGTAATATTTTTATTTGTAAAAGTCCATAATACCCCACCAATTAATCAATGGTTAGATCTAATTTATACTACCATAATATGCTACAAGTATAATCCACTGTAAAAGAGCTCTCTGTTTAACATGTATGCGGGTACAGTCTGGATGTGCTCCTGAGCATAGCCAAGTAGCCAAATCATTCAACACCAATGCATCAAGGGGGAAAAAAATGCTACAATACTAGCAGCTAAGAGCAAACCCACTGTACAGTTTTCTTTCGAAAAAACATATCGCAAACTACAAAATAACTACCCAGTAGCCTGCAACCATCCCGTCTTGCCGCGCCAGTTTTGCAAGGTACCGTACTCAGATATATCCTGCCTCCGCAATCCACATCGGTGGTCTCAACAACTAATACCCTCACTTGTGGTCTTGTGGAGCCATCTGGAAGCTCCTCTGACCTTCTGCAATAGAATTAATGGACTCACCCAGTTAAACACACAGCAGGCCGCCCAACCCTTTCCTGTGTCTTGTAGCTGATGGAACGAAGAATCCGCCATGCGCACACACTCCATATATACGCCGATGTACGTGTGTTTACCAGCGCTTTGCAGGCTTGCAGCCGCTGCCCCATCGCATCCATGATTGGCAGTGACGATGCCTGAAGCAACGTATAGCAGCAGCGTACTCCGGTCCGTACGTACATATCTTGTTGGCAGGATCCCAAGTTATTTCAACCGAGTAGCGCAGATCCAATACCAGCTTGCCGTTCCAGAGTGAATGCTACCTGCGCCGCGCGCATGGTGCATATATGCATGTGTCTCGCCGGGCTCCCGGCCGGCCAAGAAATGCTAGTAGACTAGCTGGATGCCATGCATGTACGACCCCGCAAGCAAAATATTTCAGAATCCAGAGCGAGTTAATGAACTCGATATATATCTCGTTTGACTATGGCCTCTCGATCGATCGAACGATCCACGTTCTACTGCTGTGGCTAGGGGGCCGCGTGAAGTACTCCTTGCTACTTGCTAGCCAGTAAATGATGCGAAGATTGGGTGCAGATTGCATGGTCCCTGGCCGCCATGAATGCCCTGCCGAGCTTCTGAGCCATCGATCTTGGGGCGTCGATGGCCATATATAACTTCTCCCCATCCATGGGGCATCAACGGACGTCCAAACATTTGATGTTTGGAAGAAAGGAAAAAAAATCTTCACTCGCTCGCCACGCGTTCATTAATATATTTATCCATTGCTGTTGACATCGACCCGGTGTAGTGTAGGATCCGTACGTAGAACTGGGGCTCGATCATCACAGTACAGCTTTATATGTGTCAACCATATCTCAATAGTGCACGTACCAGATCGATCGATGCCATCTTCACGTGTGTTAATTTGAGAGACATTTTATGGTCTATAGAAATCAAATACAACCGTTGATTTGTTAAAAGTATTTCTACTATTTTTTTAGACCCTGTTTGGTATAGAGCTCTAGCTTCACTAAATTCGTGAATTTGGTGGAGCTGGGTATTCCTAGCTCCACCAGATTTGTTGAGTTGGAGCTGTGGGTATATTAAGAGTGTTTAGATTGGTCATTTTGTTTATATTTTATAATAAAAATATAAACTTAATTCACTTTATTTTAGCCTACAAGTTTCAGATCTAAGGTAAAGCTAGGATCTGGAGCTCTGCCAAACATGGCCTTACTACTCTACTACCAGATGAAGTATAAATAAATTCTAATTAATCTGATTTATTGGATCAAAAATAATAGACGGTTTATATTGAATTTAGTGTATTATAAAAGAGCTCTAATTTGATTACCGGCCGGACACTTTTTCTACGTGTTGATCAATAGACTGGGCATGCATGCAAGCTAGCTTTAATTAGCTTTAGTGGATTCATTAATGCAATGCATGACAGACAAGCGAAGAAACAAAAGCTTAAGGAGGAGAAAACAAGAGGTAATGGTTAGGACTGAAGATGAGAGCTCAAGTACTTGGTTGTTTATCATATATCCCAATTGCCTGTCCTACGTACAATGAGTTTTCGGCCGTTGGGTTATCTAGATCGTACGCTGCTATGAACAATGCGGTATACAATAATGCACAGTTAGCGTATTAACACGTGTGTAATTGTTTCTCTCTCTCTCTCTCTCTCTCTCTCTCTAGATCTCTAGATCTCTAGATGTGTATTTGGAAATTAAGTGAGCCATTAGATGCGAGGGAACGTCTGCACTGGAGTTCGGACGCTCATTCCGGCCTCAACCCTATTGCCCCTCCCTTCGACCCTCTTCCTTGGCCGTCTCTTCTTCCACCTCCTGCATCGAGAGATTCGAGAGCTTTCAACAGAAAGACAATCAAACTTCCAATTAAGTAGCATTTATTAATTTGCAACTTTCAACCGGAAGTTATACTTGAGAAATTTTCACTGAAAGTGTGTGTGTGTATATATATATATATATATATATATATATATATATATATATATATATATATATATATATATATATATATGAAATTCATCACCTGTGTTTTGGGAAACTTCCAAATTGCGACCTTGAGCTTTTTCATAGAAGGGATCGCGAGATGGTTGGCACGCACGCGGGGCACCTGCCTAGCGTGGGGTGGGGTGGAGACAGGGCTCACTCCTGCCTTCGATAGGTTTCGTTCGATTTTCACGATAAATCGGTATCAATTACTGTAGTTTCGATTTTTAATACTAAATCGATTTTGTTGACTTAATTTACAGAGGTAGGACGTGAGAGAACACATAATAAGTTATATATGCAAGCTCATCAAATCGCAAACAAAACATACGTACTAGCACTTGCTGTTGCCATTCAAAAAACGATCCCGTTAACACGACAAATCAATGGTACATAGGCAGCCTGCAGACAATATCCAAAGTACAGAGGGCAGCCTACTGTAATAATATCCAAGTATATACAGATGCCAACTGTGTATGTGTTCACTCACTGACAACATGCACTACTACATAAATGGCTTCTAGAAGCGGTTCAAAACCACTTCTAGAAGCGGTTCTACAACCGCTTCTAAGCAACCGCGAGTGATACCCCGAAGGGTATCACAAGCGGTTGCTAGAACCGCTTGTGGTGGTGCGACACCAATCGATAAAAGACTACAAATAATATCGTGGGAATGGGATTCGAACCCACGACCAGCACTCCATCCTCGTGACCCGCTTCATCCATCTAGCCAACCCACCCACGCGTGCTCTCTGATAGAATAGGACACGCATTCCTTTTATTATTTCTAAAACTGGACTTCTACAAGCGGTTCGTGACACGAACCCCTTACGAAGGGGTCTTTAGCAGCGGTTCGTGGCACGAACCCCTTCTAACGCCCCACCTTTAGAAGCGGGTCGTGACACGAACCCCTTCTAAAGCTTTAGAAGCGGTTGGGGACACGAACCGCTTGTAAAGATCTTTAGAAGGGGTTCGTGCCACGAACCCCTTCTAAAGGTGGGGCTTTAGAAGGGGTTCGTGCCACAAACCGCTTCTAGAGATCCTCTCCACCCTGTTGCCACGAACCGCTTCTAGTGTGAGCATTACAACCGGTTCGCACCAGACCGTTTCTAATAGGCCGCTTGTGATGCCCGATTTTGTAGTAGTGATGCACTGGGTACGCGGTGTGAGTCCCCATTATTTACGGTATCCACACCAGGGTTCACATTATCGAAATCGGTTCGAAAATCATTCTCAGCCCGGTAACGATTTTCGACAAAAATCGCTTGAAAATCGACAAAAAAATCGAAGAGTTTCGAATTCAAACTTTTTTAACCAAAAATCGGAAAAAAAATGATAATCACGATATTTCCTCGATAATTGCAATATTTGCCTCGATAATCGCGATATTTGCCTTGAAAATCATCAGACCAAACGAACTTCGTCGTCGGTCGATTTTTGAGCGATTTTCGCTTGATATACCTCGATATGGCTCGATAATCGCGATATTTGCGTCGCATAAATTTTTTAAATTTTCTTTTAATTTAACCAGTTTGCCGATCGGTATATAATATCGTACCGACTCGATAAGATCAATAATCACAATTTTCGATCGATTTTCGACGATATTTTGAACCCTAATCCACACCCATCATTTGAGGAGAGCTAGCTTTTACTCTCGTGCCAGTCTATTTATTGGGCAGCCAGGATGCCTTCGTTTCTTTCTTTTTTAAATTACTACTAGTAGTTAGTAGGAACAGTAGGATGTTTTTGCTAGCGACCGTACGTACGGTGCATGCATGCAGCAGCTAGCAGAGCGCGCGCGCGGCAAATCCATATACGCATGCAGCTGCAGCTAGACCTTGTCACGTACGTATACGTACATACCAAGGAAACATGTATGAATTCGATCGATCGGCTCTCTGCTTCTTCATCACCTACACTGTTCCACAGATTATCTACTGCTTAATTATGCATATACACAAGGTTATAATTAATTAGTAAATACATGCTAGTAGTAGGTACCACTCGGCAGCACATGCACATGCACATGCAATGTACGTAAGTACTAGCTAGCTTAATTAGCGCACGTACGTCCACTTGCGCAGATACGATGCCACCTAAGGACCGGCACCATGTACACGTACGAGACTGACTGCATATATATATATATAGCAGCAGCAGTATAAATACATGCAGTAGTGGTATATCTCGTCGATGTAGGTACGATTAATTGCCGATCGATTAGTAGTAAGATGCATATGCGGTACAGTAACAGAGCAGTACGTACGTACCAGAAGCGAGTGATCCACTAAAAGGACACAGTATATATATACACACACACGTTAACACGTACACACATGCATACTTATGGGAGCACGTACTATCACGTCGAATATATTACTTAAATAGATGTGATATACCTTTTATTACTTTCAGTATACTTAAAATCTAGTTCTAAGATACTTCAATACGATACGATTGAAAAGTTCCGTCAAAATCTTTTATTTTTGCTACATACGTTTTTTTCATACGTAAAAGAAGTATATACACATATTACGTTTTTCATGGAACTCACTTTGAATTATTTTATAATTATTATTAATATAGTATACTCAAAAAGATAAAGAGATATAGTTTATTTGTTTAAGTGGTATATGAGATGTGAGAGCACGTATAAGAGCGATATATATATATATATATATATATATATATATATATATATATATATATATATATATATATATATATATATATATATATAGCAGTGCACACGTTGCAGCAGCAGGTCTTATCATGCACGTACGTATACATGTGGATATATCGATCTATCGAGGCAGTACACTCACTCTCTCGGTCGATCTCTGATATAGCTTCTTGCAGATCGAACAGAACGCAACATTTTGCGACGCATTAATGAACGGGCGTGCTGGTGCATTCTGCGGCGAGAATCGCAAGGTTTAATTGATGGATCGATCCCATCGATCCGTAGCGTAGCAGCTCAACAGTCCGTAACACATGCACGTTTTCATGTCTCTGATGCTCACGGATCTGTCGTCACATCATGGCCACCTTCGTTTACGGCAATGGCCCCGCCCGCTCTCTAAGGTTCAAAACTGGAAGAAAAAAAAATTTAGGGTTCACCGTCTGCATACTGCTTTTGTCCAAGTTGATAGTGTGCATTTTCTCTTGACATATAAATCAATGACATAATATTGAAAATGAGTTGATTAATGACCCATAGTTATTATCTTTAAACATTATGTTCAATGTATGCCTGTAGAGAATGTCAAGTAAAATGAATATTTATTAGGGCTATAAAGAGAACGTTATACTAATTTTGCATTTTAACATGAAATATGTCTTATATCTGTGGACAAATCATTAAAAAAGTACGACATATAAATTTAGACGGAGGGAGTCACTTTTAGGATCAAAACTTGAGAGATCACGAGTTTAGATCATACAAAAAACACAAATAAAACCGTATAACTTATAGCTGGTAGAATTTCAACCGTGGCTTTCTGTAAGATATGGGTGCCACGCTGGTTAACGACACGCGTTTGGTCGATCGATGCATCTAAAACGGGCAGGCATGTACTCTCTCCGGTCATTGATACATGTTATTTCGGATATCGACACGGTTTACAAAACACAACCTTGGCCACTAATTTCTATTGTAATATATTTATAAAATATAATAAAATTAATATTACAAAATTAATTTTTAATGCAAATCTTCACGTATAATTTCCATGTATCCGACATTTAAAAGACATTGAATGTTAAAGTTTGAAAAATTTTAACAGCGGCTACGTACGATCCAAACTGACACGTATTTGTGAGCGGAGTGGGTGGTTCGCAGCTTGCAGTGCTTGTTTACGGTGGCGCTCGCTCGCTCGCGCGTTATCCTTGGACGTTGGTGCGCACGACGTCGATCTTTCTCATTAACTTCGGGATTCGCAGAGACGGACGGTAGCTTCGGATCCGTTCATAAATGACCACGGGCCGCGAGGAATCCGTCCATCGCGCATGATCGATATTTGCCTCTGCCATGCCAATGGCGAGAGCGAAGGACAAAGCACATACTATTGCTGTAAATGTACGCCGCGATACTGGCCGGGACGGAGCCGGAGGCGAAGGCGAAGGCCATGCATGCGTCGCAGATCGGTTGACAACTTGACGTCCTGACAACTTGGCATGCACAGTCATAGACGATTGGCCGACATGATGGATGGATTGAACCCCTGGACAAACTAATTAATTAAACAAGTTGTGCTGCGTCATGTTAATCATGCTTGAATATGCATGTACGCATTGGCTGCTGATTAATGTGCTGGTTTGTGACTGATCTTTATATACAGTTGATAGGACTTGTCACATTAACTTGATTCTTGTTCGTCGAGGATAAGCAGATCCAGCCACCTCTAGTTGAGGCTGTTTGCCTCCCACATCAAAAAAGAATAAGGTTGCTCGAGGGGAGTACCGATGGTTGACTTTTTCTTAAGACTCTGGCTGACACTGTTGGGTACGCACATGCCAAATCCTATGATATTTAATCTCACGAATATACAAACAATACTCTATTCGTCCAAGTTTATATGATATATTACAAGTTTTAATACAATTATATACACTTTTAATACAAAAATTAGTGTGATGTTCTTTTTATACCCCTAATAAATATCTAAATTTACTTGATATTATCTACGTACATGTATTGAATATAGTGCTTAGAAATAATAATTAGAGATAGTCTAATCATTTTCAATATCTCTTTGATCTATACGCCTAAAAAAATACATCATAAACTAGGAGTAAGGTAAGTATTAATTGATCATCCAATGCTTCCATGCACTAGAATTGTTTAGACCATTAATGAGCCGCAGCATTCAAACTGGTAAGCTAACGTTGTAGATTTGTAGTGCACATAGAACTGTGGCATTTAAACAGTAGACCGTGGCCTTAACAGAGTTGTAGGATTATTAAGTTTTGAGACACTACTATGGATAATAGTATTATAAACGGTTTGAAACCGTCATCACTGGCGGTTTTTCGAACCGTCTATGACCATATGTTAGTGATATAACAGCATATCACAGACGGTTTGACCACCATCTGTGATATAAACATCACAGACGGTTCTAGAACCTTCTGTGATCCCTTTTTTTCGCTACACCCCCAGCAGAACTTCTATCATCAGTTTCTGTTGTTTGAAATTTTCTTCTGCTTAGATATTTTTGCAATGACATTTATAAGACACAACCAGTTATAGATTATGTAATTTAATATCTAAAACATCATAGATACATTGAGACAACAGTTTGTCTGATTAGAATCGTCTTAAAATATAAATATTTATAGCGTTTTCATCTCCTTTTTATTATAATATTGATGGTTTCTAAGACAAAATTTATTTCATTTCATAGTTCGTCCTAAACGCTGCCATGCTCTGATTTATCGCTTCCACTTCATTCTCATCCCCGAACGAGAATACCATAGGAAGCCTAGCTTCTTAAATTATAGAGCTAATTAAGTCATCGTATAGAGTCTATTTCATGTATTAATCAATTATATACGATGAATTAATCAACTCTATATGATGACTTAATTAACTCTAATGATGAGTTAATCAACTCTATAATTCAAGAAGCAATGCTGCCTATGGTATTCTTATTCGAGGGTGAAGATAAAGTGATAGCGAGAAATCACCGCATGACACCTTTCAGGACAAACTATGGAATGAAATAGATTTTATCTTAGAATCCATCAATATTATAATAATAAAGGAGATGAAAGTGCTATCAAACTTTATATTTTAAGGCGATCCTGATCAGACAAGCTATTGCCTCAATGTATATATCTAGGATGTTTAGATATTCAATTACAATTTCTATAACTGGCTGTGCCTTATAAATGTCATTGTAGAAATATCTAAGAGCATCTCAAAAGAGAGCCCTAAAAATGAGCCTTAAACTTTAATTTAGGACTCCAACTAATTAGATTTAGGGCTCTAACGAAATATTCACTCCAGCAATTAGGCCCTAAAACCCAACGAAGATAGGGCTCAATCACAGAGTTGTTAAATATAGCTAGTCTCCTAGGGGCCCTAAAACAATTTGCTAAATTTTAACAATTTAGGGCTCTTGCTGGAGTTAATCTTTCCCCCCAAAAGCCCTATAATTTAAATTAGGGCCATATTTAAGGTCTCTCTTGGAGATGCTCTAAGCAGAAGAAAATTTTAAACAACATATACTAATGATGGAAGTTCTGCTGAGGGGTGTAGGAAAAATATTTGGTTCCAATAAGCAAGATACCATTAAGTTATTGCATTCAAGATGAGCAAATATATATTAAGGATAATGTCAGGTGACAATACATTGACAAAATATGATACGACAAATTGAGAAGAAGACCTTAGCGTTTTTTCATAGTTGAAGACAAGAAGACCTTAGGGTTTTTTCATGCCTGCCATCATATGTGCCATAGCATCCGCAGCAGTCTCTTTGGTTCTCTCTAAAGTTCCATAACTCCAGTTCAGTGCCCATTTGTTTGACACCAATAACCGATAGATCTCCAGTCACATCTCTTAAACCCTACAAAAGCGATCATGTTGTTGTCAAAATAGTGTCTTGATATATTATCAGTAATAACATCAAATTAAATACTAGAAACCTTTATATTACATCTATAAGCTCAGCTTTGGCTTCTTCCAGCTCTGCATTCGCCCTGCGGTCCTTAGTGACGACTATCATGTTAACGGATTCAATATCTTGCAAGCGATCATCTATGTTTTTTCAGTTCTTATTTCATCTCATAAATCTTTTCTGTAAATTATTAAGATGCCTATTCTAACATTACGGCACATAGGCCCTCAATATTTAAAACTGCAATTTGTTTGTTGTCTGAATGACATGCATGATAAAAATGAGTAGGATCTAGTTCATATGGACTTATATTCCCTCTACTTCCTCCATACATGCATGCAGAGTACTAGGATAGCAAAACAGGTAAAACAATATCATCATCGATACACGCTTTCTGTACTCAAAAGAATACCAAAAGCTAGCATATATACATGAAATGCTACAAGCACGACAAAATAAATACTGGCATGTGTGCATTGAGGAGTAACAAATGATGCATTCTTACTATTAATCAGTTCCTTATTGAAGATTGTAGTGAAGAAACTCTAAGATTATCAATCATATTCAATTTACATTTAACTTAAAAAAAGGGTAAAGTGACATTTATAAAGATAAGGGATGATAGTGATAAAGAAAAGAGAGGGACAACCATCTTTCTCTGATACCGTCGGAAGAATGGCACCCAAACATACTTCATGTATATTAATCCTATAACTATTTTTAACCTGCAAGGGCTTGTGCAAAGAGCATCTAACCACCAGTAAGTATGGATTATCGTCCTGATACCTATCATTTCCACATTGATCCTTTCGAAAACTACTTTCTTTCTCGTTAATTTATCTCACTAGATGCAGCTTTAAAAGCAAGAATATGGGTCTTCCAAATAACACAAACTATCTATTGTAAAATAAGGCAACGATGTAAATACTTGCATACAACACATGCATCCATACCCTCCAAACGTAGCACAGATACAGACTTGCAGACACGAAGCCAGGTGAGGATCCAGCACAGAGCACGGGCTCACGGGAGGAGGAGGTTGCCGAGAGGAGGAGGTCGCCAAGAGGAGGTCGCTGAGGAGGATGACAACGATGGGGGGCTAGAGTTTGGGGAAAGCGAAACGCACTATGTGCTAAGATCTGCGCGAGGAACCTCGGTATGTATTTATATAGATCTCATTTGTATCACAGACGGTTGTGACTTGAACCGTCTGTGATAATATGATATCACATACGATTTTTGTTTAAAACCGTCTGTGATAGCTACATGATTCATCGCTGACAGTTTTATACTAAAATCATCTGTGATATTGATATATATCACTGATGGTTTATAAAGAGTAACGTTTTCACTATAGAACTGTCAGTGATGTTCCTCATCACAAATGGTTTTGAAAAACCATCTGTCACTACAGGAAAAGCACCTATTGTCCACGGCCAAATTTATGGTAGACAGCCAAAGTAACCCGTCGACCATAATTAACTTAAGCTCGACGGCCTAAAGAATGGCCCTCTACCCTAACTTATGGTCGACCACTTACTTTCGGCGGCTTAGGGTGGACGGCCAGCTGTCGACCCTACATATGGTGGACGGTTTTATGTCTAGGGTGGACGGTTTTGGCTGTCGAGGTTAATGGTTTTTCCTGCAGTGTGTGATGAAGCGTCTAATATAAACTTTTCTGTAGTAGTGAAAGCTGCTTCTATATATATTTTTTTAAAAGTTGTATAAATATTAAAGTATAAATAAATTAAAGATAGACGATGACTACTTACCCCTTTATTTGTTGAAAATTTGTATAATTTATATTAGAAAGAAACTCGTAGAATTACTAGTGCTCTTACGTTTTTGGATTTGGTACGTACGAGCATAATTTGAGCTTACATTCCACTGCAAAGAGATTCTTGTTTTAACTCGACGTGTAAGGCCGCCTAAGATCCTACGGAGTGGTACATCCAGAACATTCATCTCTCCTCGGTGGGCAGTAAGTAATAATGTTGTGGTATCAGTGGAGTAATATTAGCGACTCTATCTTGGTGCTGATCTCAGGCTTTGGCACGGACAACGTTCCGATTTCTGTTATTGGATTTTGCTGTTTGTCGTTTTTAGACCGTACATTGTGTCCTTAAGTAGTAATAACATGTAGCTGTGATTGTTGGTCAGTTATAACAAGAATCACCAAATCAAGGACCATCGATCTACTCCATACAGTTTTCTTTAGAATTTCCTAGCACATTTCCTTTTCTAGGGAGCAGATAATGTTTCCTGTTGATTGCTCGTAATAACGGTCCAACAGATTAGACGACAGACGATTTTCCTTTTCTTTGCAGAAATATTTGCTTATTTCTCCTTTTCTGAGAGCTTTTAGAGCATGTTTGTTTCAGTTGGAGATTGTAGAAAGCAATTTTTAAAATCTAGAAAGTCAACAAACAGGCAACTTTCAATCCGGATTGTAACAATTTGAGGGACAGATTGTAGCAATTCCACAATACACTCTAAAGGAACTTTCCTTAGCTTTTTTTTTTTTTTTTTTTTTTTTTTGCAAAAGATCAAAATACACATCAAACTTCAATCGAAATTACCCACCATTGCCACCCCCATTGTAGAAATAGTAGAAATAGCAATCCAAACATACTATAATCTGAGTTGCCAAACAGTCATTAGCTTTTCAACCTCCAGCTTTTACAATCTAGATTTTTAAAAGCTGTTTTCTACAATCCTTAGCTGAAACAAACATGCCCTCAGCCATCCATCATTAGTTTTACGCCGTGCAAAAGGTAAATGCTTTTGTACCGCACCGGAGATAAAAATAGCACAACCTTAAAAAAAGTACATATCAAACTTGTCATGTCGTGTCGAGGCTATACTAACTACAGATAAAACAATAAAATATAGTAATTTGAGATATTTAAGTTATCTTCAACAAACCTCTTATTAACTCCAAATACATAATGATATTGTTTCGGAAAACCCCAAAGGGTAATAAAGCACAATAATACAAGTGCGTTAAAAGTCCAAAGGACTACTGAACAAGGAAGACTGGAACATCCAATCCAAACATCTGATGTGTAAAAGACAAAGACTAGAATAGTTTTATCCAAACGCTTCTCATGAAGTAAGATTGATCAAACCACCAGTAGGTCGAGAGAAAACTGGAATAGTAAATCCAAACAAACAGCTATACCAAAGTAGACGAAGAAACATGAGTCTTCAATAATTCATAACCTCAGTAAAGTTTGATTCTATGCAACTGACCTCCTGGAACAAATGCTTATCAAACGGTATAAGCCAAAACATCACCTGTGACACTTGATAAATATCGAAGAACTCATATCATGGATATTTGACATGCTTTATCTGGAACAATAAATTTGGCGAACAACGCTCATTGAAAGAATAATTTGCACATGTATCCACCACGTACTTCAAACTGCATACTATAATTGCATGACATGGTTGAAAGGTACTCCGGAAAAAATAGATGAAAGAAAACAAGACAACATTATAGTATCCACTCACAAGCAAAACTTCTCCTTGCACTTTAATACTTCTTCTCAAACTGATATTGGAACAAAACTTTCACTAGTAAAACTATGAAGAGTATAATGCTACCAATATGGTGTTATTAAATTCCAAATTAAGGTTGCCAAAAACTCTGAACAGATTTAGTGGATTGTTTCCCGCAAGAATTTCTCCATATTAAATTCATGTTTTCATTATTTTGCCATGCTAACCCTAATAATATACATATAGTTCAATAGACCATATTATCAATTCCACCACCATGACTGGTATTGATCGGTATCGAAGCTAATATGACAGGTAGACCGATGTGATCGGTATCGAGACTGGCACGGTACATATAATTATTTTATATCGGTTTATGTGCTAAAATGATACATACCAGTCATACTGATCGGTACGTACCAGTATTGATAACTATGGTATATACAGAGTCGAGGGTTTAAATTAGTATCAACGGATGAATTGACATTCTTAGGCGGACAAAATGTAGTGCCGTCAAAATGTTGAGCCTAAAACGGTATGGAAGGAAGCAAAGAACACCTTGATTTCTCAATGGCGCGAACAATTCTGACTTTTTTCATGACCACTCAACAGTAGCATATATTCCTCTCTAGAATTGGCATTTGCTTTTTTTCTTTCCCCCCCAAAGGTAAATGTAAAATGTGGCACAAATTAGAGTAATCAGCCGGGGTAACAATACCGATTTAGGGTTAAATAGAATACCTGGCTGGCGATACCAATTTTTCTCGAAAATCGAGCAAAACCATCAAAAATCGAATGGTTTTCAAAGTCAAACCCGGTGGTCAAACTGAGCCAAAAATTCAAAAATCAGTTGGTTTGCACGATTTATCGAGCAGTTTTTAAGGAAAATCGTGCCGATGACAGAATGAAAAATAGAGAAGAATGCAAGAAAAATAAAAAAATTGCAAAAAGTTGTAAAGTACATATTTAATAATAATAGCACAACTATGAAAAAGTATGAAAAATTTCGGCATGACCTTTGCTATATTTTAGATAATGTGAAGTTGTAAAGTAGGAATTTAGCAATAATATATCAACAAATAATATTTCATTTCAATACTGTTGACAACTTAATCCAACAAGTCTACATTTCAATAACATTAATTTCAATACCATAACATGGTTGTACGTGATAGATACTATAATTTCGTTCTATTAGATGGATGCCGTTTTTTTCTTTTTATCGATTAATTGAAATTGTGTTTGTAGTTTATAATTAGTATAGGTAATAGGTATTGTTATGAATTTAATATTTTTTTAATTTAGCATTTTAATATGGACTCTTTCTTTTAATCTAAATCGTTATAATTTTGCTTTTTTTTATTTCGAATTTAGTTAATTTGGCTTATAATTCACATGCACTCTTTATTTTAATCAGGTAATTTTTATTTTAAATTTATTCATTTATAGATTTACTTTGGAAATAGTATGTAAGTCAATTTGCTAGTTTCCTTGTCTATTCTGAATTTCATAATTTAGATTGTATTTGATATTGGCTCTTTTTTTAATATAAGCCGTTATAACTCGGTTTTTTATTCTAAATTTTAGTTAATAAAAGACACTACATTAGTTAATGTTACAAATAAAAATTCCCACAATTCTTGTCTAAATTATCATCTAGTATTTGTGCAACATCATGTGTGAGGATGGCCGGCGGCGGGAGGATCTGGACGGAGACATCGGTGACTGCGAGAGCTCAGCGTGAGGAGTGTCAGAAGACAATAAATGTATCCGAAGCTTCACAGAATGGGGTGTATAGTGTGTAAACTTTAAGTGCGCCCGAATGAGCCTAATGGGTTTGGTATTGTTTTCTTTTTTTTCTACCCTTTTCAATTATATAAATTTGATTTTACCTTAAAAACATATAAAAAATTTGCTTTTTCAAATAATTTTGATGTCAAATATCATTAATATATTAATACTAATTTTAGAAAAAATTACGACAAATTTTTGGAAGTTTTTTAAATCTAAATTTAAATTCAATTAATTTATCGATCAATTTCTATTGTCAAATTAACTCAATAAGATCAATTTTCACGAAATTCGTTTGATTTCCATCGGTAAGGGAACATGGTAACCAGGCCCCCCAACTTCCATTGGAATTAAGTCTGTGATTTCGGGGTCCCACACTCCCTCCTCTTAATCTCTTGTGCCGACTTGTCAGTTGTCACAGCCTCACAGGTCACCCCCCTGCTATTTTGACCCCTATAAATCAGCCACCCAAACATTCCTTTCCACCCCCGTCCTGCTCTGCTTGCTGCTTCTCCCCTCTCAAAACAGCAGCAATCTCGAGCTCTCAACACACCTTGTGCTGTTGGTGTGGCTGGGTTCGTCTTCTTCTTGTTCCTGTGTGGTGTGGTTGAACTGAGCTGAGCAGAGCACAGGGGCTTGGCTAGTTGGCTTGCTTGCAGTTGCATGCTTGGTCATCTGGATGGTCACTGTCTCTGCTTTTTGTTTCCCTGCTTTCTTTTGGCCTCCTCGCTTTTGCTTTCCCACCACTTGTCTTCAATGATGATGGAGGAGCTGCGGGTTTGTTCTTGAAGTCTTCTCCCATCTCGTCTCCACTGGTCCAAATCCACCTGCTTTTTTCTTTTCTTTTTCTTTTTGCTGATCTTATCTTTTCCCAGTGTAATTTTGGCAGTAGGTAGTTGCTAGCCTTTTGGGCTTTGGCTTTTCTTTTTGTGTTCTTTCGTTTCAGGTTATTGGGGTGTTTTCTTGGGGCTTGTGAGGTTCAGGTGGCCTTGATGTGGACGGCTTGAGGAAAAGCTCCCTTTCTTGCTCTTGGCTGGCACTAGCTTCTCAGGATTGGCACGATTGTGTCCAACTAGGCTTCGTTTCTTGCCGGCAATTGGTTCAATTCATCAATTGGGGAGTCTTGTCTTAGGGTTCGGTTCCTTGCTTTGAATTGAGTCAATTGGGAGGTGTTGGGGGGCCTGAAGGTGCTTCCGTTTTAGTTATTAGTGCATAAAAACTTAGTTCTTGGGTTTGTTTCTTGGTCTCCGGCTTAGAATTGGCTCAAATTGGGATGCTTTTGGGCGCCATGAGGATGGAGGAGAAGAAGGGGTCGATGGGGAGGGAGAGAGATCAGTTCCCGGTCGGCATGCGGGTCCTCGCCGTGGACGATGACCCGGTGTGCCTCAAGGTTCTTGAGACTCTCCTTCGGCGCTGCCAGTATCATGGTCAGTACTTATTAGTTATCTGTTCTTACATATTGAAATTGCTGAAGTCTGGTCATCTTATTTATGCTGCTGCTTACAATGTACTATATATTGAGTTAGCGATTACTATCGCTTAAATGCTTTCTGTAGATGCAAAAATTGCCACATGTAGAACAAAAAATTTCTTCCTTTCATGATCTGACATGCGTATTACAGTCAGATATTTTACAGATATTTGGTTATACTTCTGAATTTGATAGTACATACATTTTAGAACTTCTGGATGTGTTAATGGTCTTACAACGCAATGCAATATTTAATTATGTATAAATTGCTTTGTGTTGCTTCAACAATTGTAAACTGATAAGAGCACCTTCTGCTGCCTTAACAGTAACAGCAACCAACCAAGCTATTACTGCACTGAAGCTGTTAAGGGAGAACAAGGACATGTTTGATCTGGTTATCAGTGATGTCCATATGCCCGACATGGACGGCTTTAAGCTCCTTGAGCTTGTGGGGCTTGAATTGGACCTCCCTGTCATCAGTAAGTTCAGAAGTTCTTATTCTAGCCAGTGTTCTTGGTAGCAAGTGGTGCTTGCTGAGTAATGCTGTTTCCATGTTTACAATGTGGATGTTAATCAAGTATATCCATGCAGTGTTATCAGTGAATGGAGAGACAAAAACTGTAATGAAGGGGATAACTCATGGTGCCTGTGACTATCTCCTAAAACCTGTTCGTATCGAAGAGCTTAGGAATATATGGCAGCATGTTGTTAGGAGGAAGTTCAGTAACCGGGAAAACAACAATCTTGATTTGTACAAAGAATTCAATAAGCCACCAAGCACAGATTCATTCCATGGGCCCGGCCAGGATACTTGTGGTTCTTCTGATCAAAGCGGGAGGATCAACAGGAAGAGGAAGGAACTGTATAGTGAAGAGGAAGATGAAGGTGAGGAGAACGATATTCAAGAACATGATGAACCCTCAGCTGCAAAGAAGCCAAGAGTTGTATGGTCAGTTGAACTGCATCGGAAATTTGTTGCTGCTGTCAACCAGCTTGGAATTGATAGTAAGAACTTCCCACCTCCTTCTTGCTTTTTGTTAAATGTCCTTGCAGGTTGCAGCAACTTATTTATGCTATGTCCTTTCTCTTACTGTTGATGTAGAAGCTGTACCAAAAAGAATACTTGAGCTTATGAATGTGGAGAAACTCACCAGGGAAAATGTTGCGAGTCATCTACAGGTATAACCATATGGCATTTACTGCCATCATTAATTATTTGAGTTCTTTTTCTTTTATTCATGAGCCTGCGATGCACAGAAACAAGAACTTCACAGATTTCTTACTAACATTGGCTGCCAGGTGGCCCTATTGTCCTGGGTCAAATTAAGGGGCCATCTGTCAGCCGCTGTTCAAACAAGAGCTCAAGTTTTTTTGCCTTTAGTTGATACAACTAAGAGTTGCAGAGGAGAGCTTAGTTTTGTATTATGGCTGACTAAAATGTGAGCAAAGATATTATGTCAGTTTCCTGGTGTTTGTGCAAAATGAATTGGATAATGTAGTTCGGTAGTTCCATCATTTCACTTTCACATTTTTCTGTGTTTTTGCATTTGTTCAGTTGGTTTGGAACAGGTCATATATAAGAGGCATGCAACTCAATTTTACTGAATCATTCAGAAACCCTGAACATGGAGACATCTCATGAAAATAGTAGCTTGCTCATTCTTCCTCCAATCAAGTTAATTAGGAGATTAAACCTAACTAGTTAAGTACCATTATAAAATGTTGGAAATGGCTATGTACTGCTGTACAAGTTTACTGTTGGAATTTGGCTACATTGTTTCACTTCTACAAATCAGCTAAAAGAAAGACACTGACACCACCCTGAATCAGTCCAGACTACATAATCTATATACGTAAACCATGTTGTATACCTTTCCGTTAAAAAGTTGAAGGAAATTCATCAGATTGTTTTTGATCTAGTGTTTTCATGTACCATTTTAGCAAGAATTTCCACATCAAATCAGGAAGTAGTTATGATTGTATATCTCATGCATGGAATATATGTAATTGTGATTTGCTGATTACATACTTGCTTCCATGTCTAATCAGTTGACTTTACATGCCATGCAGAAGTACAGGCTCTACCTCAAACGACTTAGTGCTGTGGCATCACAGCAAGCTAGCATAGTTGCTGCTTTTGGAGGTAGAGACCCCTCCTTTTTGCACATGGGAGCATTTGAGGGACTTCATAGCTATCAACCTTTTGCCCCTTCTGCTGCTCTTTCATCGTTCAATCCACATGGCTTGCTAAGTAGAACTGGTGCGACAGCATTTGGGCTTCAGGAGCTTGCTCCTTCCAAGGCAATTCAAAGTGCTACCAACAATGGCACAGTAAGTCCTTGTGCAGGTGATACCAATAAATTTCAAATTGTGAGCTTACAAGAAAACCAGCAGGCAAATCTAACGCAAGGCTTGACCACATCTCTCGGGCAGCCCCTACTCCAACAGAAGTGGATCCACCAAGAAACTAATGAATTGTCTAATGTCTTTTCTGAGAGTGCTTTGGCTAACACTATGTCTGGTACACTTCAAAGAGTTACAAGCAGTTCGTTGTCACCGAAGGAACTTTTGGAGTGCACACAAATCAAAGTTGGAGTCCATCCATCAATAAGAATGCCACCTGAGAGTGCAGGACTTCTTGAAAGGACTGTTGGAGTTTCCACTAATTTGCGGGATTCTAGTATATCCCAGCAGGGTACCCTTCCAATAAATGATGTCTTTTCTGCAGACAAGTTACCGTTGCACAGTCCATTCGATGGTAATGGTGCAGTAAAATTGGATGCTAGCTTTGCGGCTTCAGAAAAAGAGATAGGCCAAAAAGGAAAATTTTCAGTAGGCATTGACAGCCTTATAGCGGCCAACAATACCAAAGGTGGAGCTAGTTCTTCTGGAAGTACAATGCTGCTTCCTGCTGATACTGAGAGATGTTCAAATTACTTGCAGTTTGGAGTTGCAAGCAATTCTAGACATAAAGTGGATGGAATGAAAGAAGACCATATACATAACCAAAGTTTGAACAATGGAAGTTTTAACTATAGTGTTGGTGCCAGTGTGACTGAACAGATGGATATAATCATGCCATCACTTGTTCCACAAATGAAGATTGACACATTAACATTAGAAGAAAAACTGAAGCAGAAGAATATGTATGATTTGGGTATTTCAAAGCTGCAGGGTGGGTTTAATTCAAGTAGCTGCAATTTTGATGGCCTTCTCAATTCCATAATCAAAGTGGTAAGGACTTAACTAGTTGACTGCTACTTTTTTAATTTCCTTTTTAAAAAAATTCCACGACTGCTCTACATGAACATCTTATTCGTTCTTTGTGTGTCGGTTCTGTATGAATATTAGGATTGGTATGCTTAACGTTTATTGTGTAGTCTTTACTAGTTAATTTAGTAAATTTCAAATTGGCTCCCGTACTCCAGAGTTCAGGCCTTTGTAGAATATCTCTAACTTCAGACATCTGTAGTGCCTACTAAGTATTGACACACACCTAATTTTTATGAAACCACACGGCCTGAATATTTGACTTCTATGTTGGGGAAGTATTGGCACAACTCACTCTCAGAATGTAAACAAGTGAGTCAATTACACCAACAGGTTGAATGTAAGAATAAATATATACTATTTGATAGCTGACATTGATAAGTTCCTCACGAGGTTGAGTTCATCAAGCCTGTAAATCATCAACTTTAGTTTGCAAGCCTTCAAAGCATTTACAAGCCTTCAAAATCGTTATACTAAGCCAAGCTCGGTAGACCTTTATTTCCTAGAATTACAATTGTGATTTGCTGAAGCCTTGTTCTCATTCCAATGCAGGAGAAGGATGATGTGTCGTTCACGGATAGCGACCTGGGGTGTGACTTTTTTCCGCTTGGTGCCTGCATATGAGAGCTATTATTTATAGATTAGTCCTCTACAGACGAGAGGAGATTGTACAGTACATCGTTAAGGGGTAATCGTCAGGTATACTGCCTGACGTGTGTTACTGTATCTAGTGTTGTGTACACTAGGTATTTGGGACACCAAGTTGCTAGCTAGGGATAATGGCTTGTGACCTGTACTTTCTCTCCTGTAGAGTGAGTTATGGAAATGATCATGGTTAGATCAAAACAAGAAGCAAATATAATGATGCAATATCAGCTCCTCATCTAATCAAACTTGTGCCAAATTTTGTTTTCGGGTCGCGTGTTTGCAAAGACGTTGGAGCTCTAAGCAAAGCATTGTTGTGACAGCAACAAGATAACCTCTAATATGTGTTGCACTCACAAATGTTTCATACTGAAACTCTGGAAGCTCAGCATGACATAAATATTTCTGGAAATTCGACAAGACATAAATAATCAAAATTAAAATCTACATACTCCCCAGTTTGCTACGACACCAAAGTTCAGCTGCTGCTATAAATACACTCTCTAGTTGGATTCTTCATACTGAAAGATTACTAACTGCAGATAATGACCAGATATATGCTATTATCATCATCCTACTCACTGAAACACCTACTTCAGTTCTTTTCATGCGATGGGGAAATGTATAGCGTCAATTGTTATCTTTGCGGACATGGCGAACAGCTTCTACTACTCTTTTCCTTTCTATTGGCTTTGTCAGGTGGAGATCCATCCCGGTTTGAATAGCCTTCTGCAGATCCTCCTCCATGGCATGAGCAGTCAATGCGACGATTGGAGTGTGAATTCCGTGGCGGTTTTCTTCCTCGCGAATGCACTTTGTTGCTTCATAGCCATCCATCAAGGGCATCTAAAACAAATAAGAAATACTAGTACTGTCAAACCATCTCCATATCAAGCCTTGTGTAAAGGGAAAAAAATTGTCATATAAAGATTAGTTGTTCCAGTAAACTGAACAATCAAAGATTTGATTGGTGACATTACAAGCAGAAAGAACAACATAGCACAGATAGTAATGACAAGTAGTTCAAGATTATATTGGTACTAGAAATTTTGGTTTAAACAAACCTGGCAATCCATGAAGATGACGTCATAGGGCAAGGGCAAAACTGTATTCTCTTCTGAAACACTTGCTTGCTCAAGTGCATCTTTGAACATCTCAACAGCCTTTGATCCATCCACTGCTACTTCAACACTTGCTCCTAGTTGGTTCAGCATCTTCCTTTGAATAGTTTGCAGCACCAAAGTGTCTTCAACCAGCAAGACACGCATCCCGGCCAATGGCTTATCATCTTCGACTTTCTGTTCCTGAACCAAACATGCAACTTCAGCTGCTGAAGCAGCCCCTGGCAAATCTTTCATACCAATCTCTGGCAAATCTTGCCGAGTAGTCCCAGCATTGTCAAGACTAACTTGAGATGATTGTTGTGTAGGTGAGATATGGAGGTCCCTCAAGATCCTCAGAAGGGCGTATAACCGAGAACCGTGCATCGGCTTCCGCAGGACAAGATCACAGCTCATCGTCCTGAACCTTGTGAAATCTTCAGAAGAGGTCTTCAAATCAGCCAAGCAGACAACTTTGCATGGAAATTGACGCTTGATTTTGACGAAGTGAGTCACCTCTCTGCAAATGTCTTGTAATCTTCCATTGGACACATCAATGATAACAAGTAGACCAAATGTCCTCGAAGGCGAAATACTAGTAGAATGCACCTTCGCTAAAGCAGAAGCGATGAGCTCGACTTGTGGGATCGGCCAAACTTTCACCCCAATGTTCTCCATCCATGTTTGCAAGATTTTTCTGGTCTCATCCCCGTGAACAAAAAGAAGACAATGTCCGCCCTTAAAACAGTTGGGTTCTTTGAACAGCGAGGCACGGACGTTGGAATCACTCGTTGTTGGTGCCCCTTTTTCTTCTATATCTTCAACTTCTTGCCTTGCACTAATCTTCAGAAAAACATTGAACCCAACGCATGTTCCCGTTTCTCCTGGTTCTTTGTCTTTAATACTGATCTCTCCGCCCATCAGGCGAACCTATAAACAGCAAATACTAGCCAAAATTAAGCAGCAGTTTACAAAGAGAGAAGAAACAATTATCATAGATACTTGAGAGTATCAACAAAAGAAAGATATAACTCACAAAAGATTGGACGATTCCAAGCCCCAAACCAGTGCCTCCATGTCCTTTTACCTGAACATAGTTCTCAAAGACAGACTCCCTCTTCTCCTTGGCGATCCCTATGCCAGTATCAACCACCTCAAAGTAAAACTCAACCGAGTTGGGATCATTCTGCATGGGATTGAATGAGCTCTGCTCGTGGCAATCTTTCCGTGCTCCAAACAAGCATCCGAAGAAACTGCCGGCGCGCCTTCGACAAGCGAATCTCGAAGGAACACTGATGGAGCTCCTTGCGATCGGCCTGTTCGCCCAAGCCCGGAGAACGACGTGCCCTTCATGTGTGAACTTGAGGGCGTTGCCAAGTAGGTTGTCGAGGATTTGCTTAAATCTCTTGCTGTCCCCTATGACATTCCCACATTTAAGGACAGAGAAATCACAGGGGTCCCAGACCACTTCGATTCCTTTGTTGATGCCCACGACATTGCCCATGTCCACAGATTCTTCCAAGACATCAGCCATGCTGAACTCAACTTCCTCAAGCTGCATCTTTCCTGACTCGACCTTGCTTGTGTCTAGTATCGAGTTCAGTATATCTGCAAAGTCACACCACACCACACCCATGAATATAATTTTATCTTCCATGGTTCAAAATTTCCTGAAGTTACTTTTATACTGAGAAAGAAAGCTACACGGATCGTAATGTTCCACTACACCTGATTAAAGATATTTGCCATTGTGAACATTGCGCTCTCTTCAAACTTGAAATTATATCAATAACCTACCTCAGAAAACTTGAAAGCTGAGTCAATTACTTGTAAGCATAGCCTTTATATATGAGAAATAAAACCCCAGAAAAGCTGCGAGGTTAGCAGCACCAAAGTTCTTCGTTTTACGTCTGTTCTGACTGTTGTCTCGGTGGTTGTCTGTTCGCTGCAAGTTCTGAACTCCAGAACGAACAGCAACAAGGAGGCAACAGCGACAATACAAACACTCGACAGCGATACCACAGGAGGTTGAGTTTTCTCTAACAAACCGTGGTACTTGCGTATGTGCAAAGTGCGGACTCACCGAGGAGCTTCTTGGCGCAGACGTCCATCTGGTAGAGGTTCTCCATAACGTTGGGGTTCGCCTGGGCCTCCGGCCGGGACACCTCGATGAGGCCGGTGATGGCGGCCAGCGCCGACCGGATGTCGTGGCTGGCGCTGGCGAAGGCGTTGCTCTTGTTCATGCTCTTGCGCTCCGCCTGCCGGAGCGCCTCCTTCTGCCTGACGAGGTCGGCGTTCAGCATCGCCTCCCGCGCCGCCGCCCGCCGCAGCGCCCGCGCCATGACGAAGCACACTACCAGCTCCACCGCCACCACCAGGGAGCACAGAGAGATGATCACAGCGACGCCCACCGGCCGGAGCATATCCAGCCGGAATCCCCGTGCGATCGAAGCAGAAGGACGCGGGTGCTTGCCAGAACCAAGGCACAGATATGGTGTACTGCTGGTCCCAAATTTCCATGCATGCATGCTACTTTTGGTGAAAGCAAATATGAAGAAGAAATGCATTTAAGGAAAGGAAGAGTCGATAAAATCAAGGATTGGATCTTGATATCCTGCACGGGTCGCTGCTAAGACGCTATATCATATACAATCACGACACTTTAAATCTTAGGAAAGTTACAGGTTGCACTTGCTCCCGCATCCACCGTACATATAATAATAATTCTACGCCCTTAATTTTTTTTCCTTGGCCCCACACCCAAAACGCCATGCCTCACGACCTGACTTTCCCTTCTCCCATCGGCGATCGCACTCCCGTCCCCGGAGAAGACAACGTCCTGCTCCATTGCTGCCGCCGTTTGGACTCGTGTGCGTCCAGCAATCCAGATTATGGCAAAATGGCTAATGCCATTTGTTAAAAAGATCTCCCAGATACTGGCCACCTTAATTAATACCGTGGTGTCCGTATTACTAATCTTAATTTGGTGGACTATTTTTGTTTGTAGAGAAAGAAATGCCGGGATTCTTAACAAAAAGCAGGCAATTAATGCAAAACATGCACGGTGCTGCGTGTATACGTGTGACGAAAGTGCAGTGCTGCACAGGCACCAGTTTTACTCCGGAGACGTCAAAGTTGGTGCACGCGACTTTGAACTTGTCAGACGTGGCACCATGATGAAGCTCGAGCTTGGGCGCGCGCGTCAATGGAGGGACACTACTACAAAATCGGGCATCACAACCGGCTTATTAGAAACGGTTTGGTGTGAACCGGTTGTAATGCTCGCACCAGAAGCGGTTCGTGGCAACAGGCCGGAGGGGATCTCTAGAAGCGGTTCGTGGCACGAACCCCTTCTAAAGCCTCACCTTTAGAAACGGTTCGTGACACGAACCCCTTCTAAAGATCTTTACAAACGGTTCGTGTCCCCAACCGCTTCTAAAACTTTAGAAGGGGTTCGTGTCACGAACCGCTTCTAAAGCTAGGGCTTTAGAAGGGGTTCGTGACATGAACCGCTTCTAAAGACCCCCTTCAGAAGGGGTTCGTGTCACGAACCGCTTGTAGAAGCCCAGTTTTAGAAATAATAAAAGGAATACATGCCCTACTCTATCAGAGAGCACGCGTGGGTGGGTTGGCTAGATGGATGAGGCGAGTCACGAGGATGGAGTGCTGGTCGTGGGTTCGAATCCCGTTCCCACGATATTATTACTGCCTTTTACCGCTTGGTGTCGCACCACCACAAGGATACCCTTCGAGGTATCACAACCGATTGCTAAAACCGCTTTTAGAAGTGGTTTTGAACCGCTTCTAGAAGCTGGTTCTGTAGTAGTGGGAGAGGTGCTGAAAAATCGGAATGGCGATCAGAGAGGGTGAATAATTTTAAAATAAAATTTCTTACCTATTGGACAAATATAGTAATCAGATGAAAAAATTTCTTGCAAAGGATAAAAATCTGGAGCAAAAACTCTCTCCTGGGGTGAAACTAAAAAGAGCAAATCAGTGATCTAGGCTTGCTCGTGGGATTTTAAAGATCAAGATGAACTTAGATACCTTCCCACAAGTCACAGCAAACTAGAGTTCACAAAGAAACTCATCAAAACACGATCGAACAAGGATTCATCAATGGAGGCATAAAAGACCAGTTTCTCGCAAAACTCAAAACAAGGATTGCCAAGAGGATTGGGATATGATCTAAGTGAAGACTCATCCAATCAATCTCTCATCCTTGGCAAAGAAAACCCAAAAGTAAGTAAAAGGAGGGGAGGCAAATCCAACTTGCGAAATTTAAATTGCGAGAATGTAAAGACTGAATTTAAATTGCGTAATGTAAAGACATAATATAAATACGGAATTTAAATTCAGAATGTAGAAAATATTTTTGTATTTCTTTTCATTAGAAGGTTTACAAAGCCTCACTTCATGTGGGCAAAGCTCAACAGAGCAACTCAAAACCTTCAGGGAAGAAGAGCACCCCTTCCCCTCTATTTATAGTGTTCTAGGATCAATTCCCACCCTTGGATGTCTTGCTTCAATCCTAAGCTAACTTCCGAGGGTCAAGATTTGATCCCACATTTTCTCTCACATGGGTTGCACTGATTCACTCTTACACATGCTTTCTCAAAGCATCTTTAAGTGATCAGTTCAACAACCCTCTCACAGAAGCTAATTTGACCACTACTTTAGCTCTAAAGACCAACAACTCCCTGATCTACTAGACCTAAAAGCCTCAAGCTTAGTAGACACTTTGTCTCCTTGCCTCTTTGGACTGCACTGGTTCCATATCCGGCCATCTTCCGGCTACCTCCGGCCATCTTGAACCTTCGGCAACCCTTGCCTAGTTTCAGCCTCCCTTCGCCTCACCATGACCACCAAATAGAATCCTGCATCCATCACAGACAAGGAAAACATGTCACATAGCATTGCTTAAAAATAATATACAATTTTCGTCAAAGCTCAACAGAGCAAAAAACATCTACGGCGGACCAACATTTTTGGTCCTTTGCGAATGCACTTATCTTCTCGATTTTTTTATGATTGTTTCTGTTGCTCAAATGAAAAACTTATCAACATGAAAAAGATGCATCTCGAAATTCTCTACAACTTTCATGTAGACGAAACAATTTTTTGAGCAAGGGAAGACATCCGAAAATGCAAATTACCGAACGGTCCGGCGCGAATAATACACAGTTCTTTCTTGGTCCGGCGCAAATGCACTTATCTTCCCAATTTTATGTGATTTTTTATGTTGCTCAAATGGAAAACTTGTCAACATGAAAAAGATGTGCCTTGAAATTCTCTACAACTTTCATGTAGACCAAAAAAAATATTTTGAGCATGGGAAGATATCTAAAAACGCGAATTACTTCAAGCTATCAAAGTTGTTCCGCCGTAAACGTGAAGGCACTGTTCATAGTCCGGCGCAAACGTGATTTCCTCTGTTTGGATCACCCCTTGGTCCAGCGTAAACATGAAACTCTTTGTTTTCAACATCCCTTGGTCCGGGGCTGAAGGAAAACATTATGTTCCAAGATTTCTTTGCTCCAAACCGGTCCGACGCAAACACAAAGCCAATTACGCTTGGTCCGGCGCATACACAAGTCATTTCTAAATCGGCCCGGCGCAAATGTGAACTTCACAAAATTTAGTCCAGCGTAAATGGGAAACTCTCTGTTACTTAGTTCCCTTGGTCCGGTGCAAACACTAAAAACTGAACCTAAGGTCTGACGCAACCTAACAAGCCAACACAAATCAAAATGCTTCCAAATGAAATCATTTCAAATCCAAACTTAAATCAAACTCAAACCTGAGCAATCCAAGCTCAAATTAAGTCAAATACTCATCACAAACAAGGGTGGATCTCCACATAGTCCTTCAGGTGCATTTCGCATTCCCGAACGAATCCATCTTCTCCATTTGCGTCGCTGCGTCGTCACATTGGTTCGCAGCAAGCAGAGATTCGTAAGCAGCCGGTTCACTGCCCATGTCGCGAAAGCCGATGGAGCGAGAGACCTTGTTAATGTCGAGGAGGATCGGACATGTGTCGTGTTGGGCAGGTAGTCCGGTCTCACCGCCGCCACGACGCTCCCGACCAAACGGTCGGTCACCGGATAGGCCGCCTGGGTGAGACCCTCCTTTTTATACTAGGGTGTATTATAAAAATAGATTCTAAAATGTATTCTGTATTAGTTCTATGATTAGTAGTTAACATGTATTTTTATAAATTGAAATAACAACTATATACAAAATTTCATTATTTATTACAATGAAAATAGTTTTACATATAATATTATACAGATCAAAATAAGCCAACAGTGAAAATATTTTATCTTGCACTATTAAACTTAATATTCTCACAGGCAACTAACAAGATATCCTAAAAAAGCACATTGTTATCTTCCTCGTATCCTGCGTCAAAGTAAGTATCGTTGGGGAATTCTGATTCTTCATCTAAAAATAACAATAATAGCAAGGCTGAGTACATTTTGTACTCAGTAAGACTTAAAGTGTTTGAATATGTAGGCTGTTTCTAGAGTAAGGCTTCTATAGTTATTTTGCATAAAGCTGATTTGAAATTTAAATACTGAATAGTAGATTGAAAACGAAATTTATGAAAGCAATTTGATAGATATATAAAATAACAAGAATGTAAGCATAAATATAACTCACAGTCTTCCATAAAGTGAGTGACAATTCGAATCATTCCCTTGCCAAAACATGGCATAAATCTAGTCTTTTGCCAACACATGGCACACAGCTGAAATTAATCTTACCAACACAGGATTTTTTTTAAATAATAATTTTTTAAAATGAATTACGGTATTAATACGCAGAAAACAAAAATTACATAAATAACACATATTCGCCAAACAGTACAGCGAAATAGCTATTTTTGCCAAACAGTGTGGCGACCGCTGCTTAATTACGCAGTTAACAGTCGGCCGGCAGAGTTTATGGGAAAGAAGCTATTTTCGCCGAACCGTATGGCGACAATAGCTATTTTCGCCGAACTGTATGGCAACAACTCTATTTTCACCGTACCGTATGGCGACAACTCTATTTTTGCCAAACGGTTCCGCGATAATACCCTCGTTTTCCATGGGATTTATCGCCTAATGGTTAACTGCGTAATTAGGCATTTATCACCACACTGTTTGGTGAAAATAGCTATTTCGCCATACTGTTCGGCGAAAATAGCTATTTCGCCGTACCATTTGCCGAATAGGTGTTATTTTTGCAATTTTTGTTTTCGGTGTATTAATACCGCAGCACATTTAAAAAAAAGTATTATTTTTTAAAAAATTCTACCAACACATGGTAAAGTATTGAGTCATCTGTAAGGTAAACTTACCCATACCAATTTTTCCAATTTTGTTTCCTTTTTAAGAAAATATGAAAACATCAAATTAAGTGATGACTTTACCAAGTGTCCTTAATCGCGGGCGCGGTTTTTCAAAATTATCAATCATGATGCCAAGCTATTTACTCGCTTGCTTAGATGTGCGGCAGATAATCATAACACAACCATTACATTACTTACCCCCAGCTTTGCACCAGCCCAGTGACGATAAACCCCTGCTATAGCGGCGAAAACAAACTTTCTCATAAATCATAAAAATTATGAGCTCATTGGAATCAATAACCATTTGCCCCATAGCAAGACGTACACCGTTGTATTTGTAAACGTTACTTCCATAATCACCTTGGTGTGGACGTCATTTCGAGCAAACCTACCCAAAATGTCTGTACTACTCCAGCTTTCCAATATGTAAAGCTAGTTCTAAGTAACTTAATAGGTTAAGGCTGTCCCATACCAACACTTGTGGTTGTACGATTATCTTGGCCTTAAAACAATACCATAGTTCGGTCCTTAATTCAACCCATGCGAGAAATCTCCTCCTATCTATATGCAAGTTCATGCACTTTCGGCTATTGCCAATACTCACCTACGTCAAAACCATAATTTTATTTTTATTTTTAACCAAAATATGATTGATCATATTATCCATCACTATGTCCAACAATCATATCCATTGTGTCCAACATTTACTTCCCAACATGAATAATATAACCATCCATTCATGTCCCCAGTTCTAAAGCATACTAAGCAGATGCATGCATAAACGAATATATACATTTTGATATCATTGTGTGTCTATCCATAATATGGGGTTTTCACCTATAACTATTGAATAAGGAAAGCCCACAAATTTAGTAATACATCTACAAGTTCCCACAATATAGCAGTGCTTATAGAACATAGCACACACATGCAAGTTTTAAACAATTTTGAAATGATGTGATCTACATGGGGTGCTTTCATTGCTCATTATTGTCTTCAAAGAAGTCAAGGTCGCAGTTGGCATCATCAAGAACGGCGTCGGAAGCGCCAGTGTCTACACGTTGTTTAACGAGAAACATAGCAAATAGCAAATAACAGCTTTTCAATAAGGCAAAAAGAAATCAAATATAAAATCAAATAAAATTTTCTATACAAAACAAGTGCTATTTCGAGTTAGGGTTTCGCAATTTTATGAACAAGTGTTTTAATCTAACGTTTCAATCTTACTTATTAATAATGGTCTTAGGTTTTATTACAACGAAGCTACTTTGTTTTTCGTGATTTATTTATTTTTATTTTACGAATTCAAGAAGCTAAGATTATGTATTTATATAAATTTTATTTCGAATTAGAGATCCTAAAATTTTTTGGATTGGAATTAATAAGACACAAAGTACCTTGTGATATATAAACCCAAAGTATTTTTGCATAATTAGGTTGTTCACCATCTTAATAGCACAAAAAAATTGATTACACCTAATTTAGACCTTATTTGAACAAATTATACATAATTGAATATTTACTATGATGAAAACAATTCTAATTGGAAAAAGATCTAAAACAAGTTGAAATTTAATATATATATTTTTTGCATCTTTGGGTTGCTAATGACATAAGGATTCTAACAAAACAGGTCTCGCTCAAATTGGTCGATGCAACATTGACAACGAGGCTACTTGAATGAGATGAACAAGTCTGTCATGCAATCGCTACACCATACCCTTTGTCATTATCAACCGTGCCCAACACAATTGATCTTCCCTGTAAGCATTTGAGAATATTCCCTGTAAGCAATTGAGAATCTAGTAAGAAAGAAACAAGCTCAATCTGAATTAGAGGATGAAATATGAAGTTTTATTGACTAATGGAGAGGCCTGAAGTTGCTGTAGTTGGTCTAGTCGGCACAAGTACACAACTAATATTTTCTGAACGAAAAAAACCAATCTAAACAAGCTTACCCTAAAAGTGGCGGCCACAAAGGTTATAAGGGGGTACTGATTGGGGGGAAGCCAGCCTAGGGTTGTGCGCCAATAGGAGGGGGCACACACACACCTAGACTCAGATTCCAACACTATTAAAAGACCCGAGTTGGCTCAATAGGTGATGCGGCACCTTCCTTTGATGATTGTGATATGTACACATTGATTATGGAGCTAGATCTGTTAGAAATATCTCGTCGTCCTCTTCGATTCAAGTACGCCTTCAATAGACTTCGTATGTGAAAGTTATGATCGTTTTACTCGAGGCTGTCAGGTTGACTCTGAATTGGTCTGAAATTGAAATAGGGTCAACCTGGACTTGTTGTGGTAGTAGTGCTACTTCCCTCACCTTGGTTCCTGTCAAGGTTACAACCAGTCAAGGATCCGACCACTGGTCTGTACAACTCACATCAACTCAAATTGCTCAAAGCCAAAGCAAACTTGATTCAAACTCAAACTTTAGCACTACAAGCTCAAACATAGTCAAAACTCATCACAAATATGGGTAAACCACCACATGGTCTCTGAAAGGACCGGGATGTCGGCCTAGAGGGGGGGGTGAATAGGCGATTACAAAATTATACCCAATTAAAATTAAACAAACAGAGATAATGCGGAAGCGAAGGGTATAATTAAGTTTTGCAACTTAAACAATTTAGCCCGAGACAATTAACTCGGAGACTCCGGATATTTAGTCCGGATACTCCGGGTTATCCGGATACTCCGGATCGATGTACCGGATACTCCGGATGATCCGGATAGTTCGGATAAAATACCGGATACTCCGGGTTGAGTGTCTCGGCCAAGAATTCAAGATCTGAGCAATCTAGAAGCAATCCACTTGAACAAGAAGTAAGTAAATACTATCAAGAACCTATATCAAGTAGAGAACGGGAGCCAAGCACAAAAACAAGATAGATCGGGGCTCCTAAATAAATCAACCATATACAATCAACTCAATCACACATATAGGAATGAATTCAAGCAAGTAATGAAAGAGATGAAACCGAAATGAAGATGGAGACACGAAGATTTTATCCCGAAGTTCGGATCCTTGAGGGGATCCTACGTCTCCGTTGAGGCGGCTCGGTCACACTTGAGCCGGGATCTCTTTCAACCCTCTTCCTCCTGGTGTTGCACAATGCACTCGCCGGTCTTCACTTCTTTGATTCCTTTCCTTGCGGAGGCGGAATCGACCTTCACAAACTTCCGGTGGCCTTCCACACAAAGCTTGGAAGCTCACCGGCAACTCCTAGCCGTCTAGGAGACATCAACCTCCAAGAGCAACAAATACTCCCGAAGAACTCACTTAGAGTCCACTTCAAGTGCTCAACAACTCAAATCGATCCTCAATCCAAACACCTCTCTCCTCTACCCAACCCTTCACTCAAAAGGGGATCACTAAGATCTAAGGAGTAGGGAGGAGTATTGGGGGCTCAAGAACTCACTTAGAACACCTCTAAACCCAGCAAAAACATCCCCCCAACGGCTACTTTGAAGAGGGCAAGAAAGGGGCCTTAAATAGAGGAACCCAAAAAAACTAGCCGTTTGGGACCGAACTGGGCAACCCGGAGACTCCGGAAAAAACCCCGGAGACTCTGGATCATCCGGATACTCCGGAATCATCCGGATACTCCGGATAACCCGGATACTCCGGGTTAAAACCCGGATACTCCGGATCTCCCAGGCAGCACACGGCAACCCGACGAAAATGGGCATAACTTTTGATCCCGAACTCCGATTTCGGCAAATTCGGACTTTTCGGAAAGCTATGAACGATGGCTATCCAACTAACAAGGTCTCACTACCCAAATCCCAAAGGATAAAAACAGGTTGCACAAAGAATCCACAAGGTGACCTCAAAATCTCACTTTCCGATACTAACAACACTTCTAACCCTCACACCAACCCACCTACACCTAGGTGAACAAAGTGTGACTTGGGTTTCTCAACCTTAGACAAGGATAGACCACTTTGAGCACTTGAGACTTGTCTAAGTGATTTCAACGATTGCATCCCTCTTAATAGTACGGCAATCCTTAGACTCAAATTTAAACACAAAATCTAAGTCTTACACTAAGCTTACATGCCGACTTCTTCCGGATGCACGGTGCATGATGACGCTTCCACAAAGATTGATGATGCCCTTCGTCTTGTCAACCTCAACGCGCTTCACTTCATGAGACTCTCGTCCTCTCGACCTTGACCTCGATCATCACCAAGACGATCCTCCATCAAGTCGAATCGACTTAGTCCTCAATTTGTTGGTGACACATTTGTCTTGTTGACTTTGACTCGCTTATCATCCTTCAAACCACTTGGTCATCATACACACAGCTTTGGGACCTAATTCTTATCAAAGCACTCAAGCAAACACATTAGTCCCACAAGCTCAAAAGATATGAATTAGAATTAAATGAATGAGATGAAATACAACAAGTGTTTCATATAAATAGGCATGATATCAACGAAAACACTTGACATAAGAATTGTTCTCTACTAAGTGCAGCATGATGAATATGTGATTGATCTATATGCACTTAGAGAGATAATTGCCAATAAGATGAATCATTTAAATCAAGGCAAGGATCACATACTTTGCTTAAATGAAACACATGATAGAATATACATGAATTGTACATGTGCAAATAATATTTGGAATGAGAGTAAATGATGTGATCCAATTCTAGATTAAACTTCACTAGGAGAGGTGCATTAGAAGATATACAACTAAGACATGTATGCACCAAGTCAATATGAAGCAATGAAGTTTAACTCTAGTTAACACAAGCATATTAAAAACAAAACACATAATGAACTCAAATGAATATATATATGCACAAGCAATTATGACATGAATCAATGTGCACATATGAAATCAACAAGTTACTTAGAGTTCAATATGCATTTGCTAAAGAGGAATGCAATGACAAATATGGAAGGAATACCGAGATTGCATACCTCATTTTTGCTTAACCATCCCAATTGATTTTCCTCTAAAATAGATGAGACTAATATTCAACTAGGCAATAAACATGTTAGTCTCATAACAGTATAAACATATTAGAGGTTTGTCTTTTGTTAAGCATTAAGTTAAGCATTTGTACAATTACATTGATTGACATTACATGCGTTTGTCATTAATCGTTTATCATTAATCACCAAAACAACATAAGTGCCTAGATGCACTTTCAGTCTCTCAGCTGGTGAGACTTTTCTTCATGTACAAAGTTTCCAATGTTTGCCACAGTTTTGCGGCAGTAATCTCATTAATAACTTTACACAGAACATTATAGTTAAATTGAGTTGTATGACGGAGAGTGCTTTCTGATCCAGTTCCTCCCATTGCTCATCTATCATGGTCACCGGTTTAGTTAGAAATGCTTTCCTCACACCCACATGTGTAAAAACAGCTTTCATCTGAACCTGTTATATAGAGAAATTGATCTTTTCATCGAATTTCTTAATATCAAATTTAGATGATGTAGTAGAGAAAAATTGTAGATCAAAAAAATATGGTAGATTAGATCTAAAAAAACTTTTGGTACGCTTCAGGTGTACGTAGCAATTTTGGCCGAAAACCATGGTACGCTTCGAGTGTGCGTAGCAATTTCAGTCCAGGAGCCGAAGCCAAGCTGAGTAAGCCAAAATCGCAAGCTGGAGCCGAGGAGCCGAAGCCGCTCTGGAGCCAACACCTAGATTAAATCAGGTTGAGGTCGGATTGAAATCCGATCAATCGATTCGATCGATGGGTGCTCGTCCTGGCGAGCGACAGTCGTCCAAGGAAAGGTGGTCGAAGAGGCGGGTGTCGACGTCGGCCGGAGGGAGTCACGACGTTGCGGCACCCTCCACTTTGCCAGGTGGGCATCGCTTTGGCCGGTGCGGGCCGGGTGTGCAGCGTCGCCGATGGGCCAGAAAGGAGTCGGCCCGATCCTGTCGGCCATAGCGGAAGATGCCCAGGACTCGACGCGGGTGAGCCGGAGCCGGAGGCAGCCGCGGACGACGTCGCCGAGGAGGCGACGACGCGTGATGGAGGCCGGCGACGCGATGCTGATCGGAAAAATCATGTTACGCTCTAATACCATTGGTTAGGGTTACAGACGGATAAACAGATCACGAATTTTAACATAAAAAACCTCACGAATGAGAAAAAAATCACGAGAGATAATCCACTATTTTTATTCAATTTACATGTACATTGGGTGGCTATATATAGCCGGTGAAGTCCAAGTTGTTGAAGATTTAAACTCCTATTTTGGATATTAAGCACGAGTTTATCTCTAACAATATATCATCCATTTCAAACCTGAAGCTTGTATAATCGGAAAAATGGTCCCTTGGATGCATAGAGCACGTATGTCTCCTTTGATTTTACTTTAGAACCTTTTCATTCTATTATTATTTTGCCAATCCAAGTAGTTCCTCGTGCTGGCGTGCTGCCCATCAGACCTGATATTCATAGGACACACTATCTTCTCTTGATACTCTCATGCCCGTGGACAGCGGATCACCGCTGCTTTGGTAATATAATTTTTTCTTCTTCCAACTGTAGCAAAGCAGAATCAGTTAGTATATATGAGATTGCCGTGACGTGTATGCGAGTGGAGTGTGGCCGCCGAGCGAGAGCGCGGCGTACGGCTCCGCCACAAGCCGGCCGGATACGGTGGCGGAGCCAAGGCCATAGCGTAGGAAGCGCAGTGCAGGATGCAGTGGAGCACAACACGAGTTTGGTGGCATAAACCGAGGACAAGGAGTAGGCCAAGCACAACGGCGGAGTCCGAGGGCTTGCCACTAGGTAACCAATAATGGATCGGTTGTCGTGTTATACTTAGGGTATTTTTAATGCTTTTATATTAGCAGTTTCTTAACTGTATTTATAAATTAATACAGTTACGAGCCATTTCTTGCATGAGAAATAGCTTAGGCACGTAAACCGAGGGGAGATACAACAAAAACATGCATTAGGAAGAGGAGTATTGTATCTATGTTACATAATATTTATTTGATATTCTCTATGTATTTATGTTAAGATACGAATGATTAGAAAGATTGTATCTAGTAATAATGTGGATGGTTTTAATATAACTAAAAAACTTTGTATTAGGAGTGTCCTTAACAGGCTATTTTAATTCGTAGCAACACATATGCGCAGATGACAACGAAGGAAATACCAATGATGATTAATTAGAGAGAAAAAAAATCTCTTTTGGATCGTAGGGATGGAGTGGTGGATCCTCCAACCCAGGTGACAGAAAGGCACCGATCTTGTTTCCTGATTAGTTGCCGTTGATTTGCTTGATGGGCTCCTTCGGTCTTCCCGGATAACACACTTGTCATCTCAATTTTTGAGGTCACACCACACACATCGGTCCTCCTGGATAAACACACCTGTCATCTCAATTTTTAAGGTCACACCACACACATATGTACCGTTTCCTATACATCTAAAAAATTAATTGTTTTACATCTTTCGTAAACACATTATCTCACTAAACACGCACAAAGTTATATACCCGCTTATGATTGATAAGCGCTGGTAAGCACCAACATGGAACGGAGGTTCAGACATGGGTGGGAATCCTTGCACGACGGCAACACTAATTACCTCCATTGTTACATGGGTAGTATGCAACACCAGGCGAAGGCGCACACCCTGATCTCCAATCGGGATATAATCTGACGAGCACCATTACACCACAAAGTAGCAGCGGTATCTTCGAAAATGATGTGAGCATACAGGACCGAAGCAAGTAAAACATGATAACTTCGTATAACGGTTTGGCGGTGATCATTAGGAGTAACAGCTGAGGTTTGCGGATGGCTGGGGTGCCTAGCTGAGAGTTACAAAATACAGCATGGTAAATTAGAACCTGTTTAGCAACTAAATTAAATGGGGTTCCTTATAGCTTTGATTCCTCATTCCTACGCATCAATCATCGATTTCCATTTTGTCCTCCGACTTGACAGCCAAAGATCCCTCGTTCGCTGCCTCGGTGGCTGAATCTTGTGGAGGCGTAGCTTCTTTGGCAGTAGTACCATTTTCTTGGGCTCTCAAGATTCGATCAACGTCCTCACACACGGCTTCGAACTGATGGAGGCTACTGGCTAAACTAGAAGCTGCTGCCTTGTCACCAAAGAACGAATTGAGAGCAGCAACACCACTGTCTTCAAGCACACTGCACATCTGGAGGCAGGCAGACAGTGGTCAGTCAACGAAAATAAACTACACGTTAACTCATGAAAACTTGTTTCATTAGGTACCTTGTTGTAAAGATGGGGAACTTGTGACCGCTCAGTTGTGCCATCAGAAGCCACTTCTTTGGCAGCTGGAAAGAGGACCCCAGTTATCAAAATAAGCAATGAGCATATGTGCATAACTCATGGAATATATGATACAAAAGAAGTTAGATTCGCAAAAAAAAACATTTATATATGATCTATCATGATAAAAATAGCTGCAACCTGTAAACTGCACAATAACTTGTTTTGGGGCTCACTCAAATAAGTGTACATCATGTGCGCAAGTTTAGTTAAAGTTCCAGTTACTTGCATGCACATGACGCTATTTTATGTGTGTTATGAATAGCACTTGTTGTATTGAATATAAGGCCAATGATCAAAATATATAGAGTACACAAGGATACAAAAGGAAAGCCTATGTAAGGCAATACCTAAACAAAGAAAACTTTTATAAGGAAAATCTATATATGGAGAGTCTATATAAGATAATATTTGTATCCTTAACAATGTGCAACTTTCAAACAAGCTTTACTGCTCAATGGTAACAGCATGATGCACATGACCTATTGATCGACATGCTATACCACCAGTAATATAAGAAAAAGTATCCGTAGCTTACCAAATTGTTAATGGTACATGGTGTTGTATATAGACTAGGCTGCCTTCTATGGAATGTGCATGCAAAACAACAGATGAAAGGGGAACACCCGTACCCTGAAGTGGGTACCAAAGTTGAGAAGTTCCCACAAATGTAGTGAGGACAGAAGGACTAGCAAAAGCACTAAGTAGTCAAATACTAATTGAGCATAGCCATGGTACTCTATGCTCACATAATTCAACAATATTGGTGTCAGAATTATTAAAGGAAGGTTGCTGAGCATAATTCAACAAGATCTGTACCACAGTCACAAAAGTGTCATTTTGGACATTGACAGTCTCCAAAACGCAACTTTCACCACAAATTTCAATTGTAATATATTTATAAAACATAGTAAAATTATAATATTATGAAAGTACTTTTCGAGCCAAAACTACATATCATTTTGATATGTTCAATCTCAATATTCATGGATATATCTGTTATGAATAGCGCTTGTATTCAATATGAGGCCAATGGCCCGAATATATAGGAGTACACGAGGGTACAAAAAGAAAGCCTTAATAAGGAAAACATGTATATGGAAAACATATATAAGGGAATCATCTATATAAGGCAATATATCCTTAACACCCCCCACAAATGCAAGGCGTATGCAATAACATTACATTTGGAAGGGCTGAACTAAAAAAAAAGGGAAAATCCAAAGTTATAGTCTTGAAGTAGCCGTTGTAGCATTTAACTCTTGAAAAATCGAGCTGACGAAGAACAGCCGACGAAGAACCGAGTCGATGAAGAAAAGTCGACGGTGGGGCTGAGTCGATGAAGAAAAACCGACGGTGGGGCTGAGTCGATGAAGAAAAACCGACGATGGGGCTGAGTCGACGAAGAGGCCAAATCGACGAACAAAAGTCGATGGTAGGGCCGAGTCGACGAAGAAGAGCCGACGAAGCCGACAAAACGAGCCAAGGAATGAGCCAAGCCTAGTAGATACCATCAGCAGCAACAGCTAGATCAAAACTCAGCGGCGACACCTGACACAAAGAAAATCATGTCGATGTCGAACCAAAGCTCATCGTCGATGGCCAAGACAAGGAGAAGCCCCGACGATAGCGGCCGAAGGAGTGAGATAAAATCCAAATTGATAACAGCAGCCATCGGCAAAAGCTCAAAAATATCAGCACTAAAAAGCTGAAGAAGCCTACACCGTAGAAAACGGAGAAGCCAAAGAGCCGAAGCCTGAGATGGTAGAAGCCGAAACCAGAGCAGGAGCAGAAAAGCTGGAATAAGAAGCCGGAGCCGCTTTAGAGCTGGAGCCGCTCTACACTAGATCAAGGAACTAGTCCAAGGCAGTGATTGCTGGAGTCGTTCGCAGCGAAGCGAGGCAGAGGCCGAGGCCGGTCTCGTACGTGAACCCCGGAGCAGTTGGAGCGTCAAATGGCCGGGTCGCCGATGGGCTGGCGGCGCTGATGATCTGCCTCAGTGATGGTGCGGATGAAGACGCTGGGGCTCCGAGCGATGTCGGCTGCGATCGGGAGCAGGCGAGCCAGGGCACAAGTTGGGGGCGACGAACGCAGAGGGTCTCGGCGACTACCGTCATGGCGAGCAATGAGGCGGCCGCAGATCTCGCAGGCCGACAAAGCGAGGAGTGCAACGATGGCGACAGTGCGGAAGCCGTCGCGCGACCAAGAACCGGAGATGGCGGGCAAGACGGCCGACGGAAGCAAAGATCTGCTGCGTCGCCCGGCTCGGCGGAACGGAGGCATACGGCTGCGCTGCGGTCGGTGATGGAGGCGAAGCGGCAAGGCGTCGACGTCCAGATGAAGCAGAGCCGACCGCAGATGGAGGCGGCCGACAAAGGCGAGTGGGCAGGCGCGAAGGCGTGGACGGTCAAAGGAGGCGGCGGCCCGGAGCGGGCCGATGCGCAGGAGGCTGGAGGCGACTCGAAGGCGCTTGGCTGGAGAGGCGCCGCGTTGGGGCTGAAGACCGAGCTCGCGGGAGATGAAGCGGCGCCGGAAGTCGAAGTCGATGGTGGCCACCCCCAGGAGTGGAGATTGCTCCTCCCGGGGGAAGCTACAGCGGAATTGGATGGAAGCTAGGGTTTGAACCTAAGCTCTGATACCATGTTATGAATAGCACTTGTATTCAATATGAGACCAATGGCCCGAATATATAGGAGTACACGAGGGTACAAAAGGAAAGCCTAAATATGGAAAACATGTATATGGAAAACCTATATAAGGGAATCATCTATATAAGGCAATATATCCTTAACAAATACCCAAAATTTGAAATTCTTGACTGCACACATCCCAAAAACTACACTCTTGTGGTTGGAGGGAATATCACTTTAGCATTGCTCAAAACAAAACTTTCAAGCAGGGTTTTCAAAACTAGAACCACCCGTAAAACTACAACCAACTGTGGCTCTAGTTTTCTAGGAAGTCTATTGGAAGAACCCGACGATCTTTTTTGCTAATTGAATTTGAAAATTTTGTTTTTTAAGATCTTATGTTTGGACATATCTAATAAGCAATAATATGCATATCCAGTTTGTTAGACAATATCATAGTTACCTTATATAAGAGATTGCTAGTTGCCTTGTATAGATATTGTTAGCCTTGTATAGATACTAGTTATATGCCCGTGCGTTGCTACGAAAAACAAAATTGATAACGAAAAATAAAGATTAAAAAATAAAAAATACTATTTCATAAGATCAAACATCTATTTTTAACGCTTCGTTTCTTGCAAAAGCTGGCTAATTAAAGCAACGCTTCGTTTCTTGCGTAGGGCAATTAAGCAGAGCAATTAAGTAGGGCAATTAAGCAGGGCAATTAATGTGACGTGGGAAGAAACTCTCACTTTATATAGTAGAGATTGCTTTATATAGGCTTTCCTTCTAGACTTTCATGTACATGTATATATACTGGCCCATTGGCCTCATGTTGAATACAAGTGCTATTCCTAACATAGTATCAGAGCAAGATTAGTGTTTTCCAGTGTTGCACTTCGCTCTTTTTTTTTGGACCGCCCGTGAGTGTTCTTCACCCGAGATGAACTCACGCCGTGGAGAAGACCGATTGAAGTTTAAGGTCAGGATTCCTTCTATTTGGATTTGAAAATCAATCTCATCGTTGAGTTTAAGTCTCGGTTGGGTTACATTGGCTCCAGCTCCAAAGCAGAAGCAGCTCCAGAAGTTCCAGCCCACCCCCCACCCCCCCCAAAAAAAACAAAAACAAAAAAATGTCTCCATCTCCTGGTTCTTCGATGGTATCAATTATCGAGACTGGATTCTTCATATGCGCTTTCACATGCGTGGTCAACGTCTTTGGGAGTTTCTTACCGGCGAGCTATCTTGTCTGCCTCGTCCTGCTCCCCCTGTCACGCTGTTATTCCCAAGGAGGCCGATGATGCTGCTCAACAAAAGGCGTCTGATGACTATGCTGATGTTGTGGGGTCTTTTTCAGACTTAGCTTACTGCATACAAGCTATGGATTGATGAAAATGCTAGTGCCTCCACTATTTTGGTCGCTAGCATGGAGGTGCATCTCACTGGTGATATTGTCGCTTTGTCTTCGGCATAGTTGATGTGGGCGCATCTTCGCGACCGCTATGAGCCTGCTGGCAACTCTTTGTACCTTGTTGTCCGACAGGAGCAGTCGTTGCAGAAGAGTGATTCTATTATAGATGAGTTCTATGTACAATTGTCTTTGGTATGGCATCAGCTTGATTCTCTAGGTCTGGAGGTTTGCCGCACTTGCCAATGCTGTCAGCGTCAACACTCTCATTTGGAGTTTCGCCGCATCTACAACTTCTAAACACGTCTTTGGGCTGAATTTGACCAGATTCGTGCCCAGCTGCTTGCTCGTCATCCTCGTGTGACCTTGTTGGAGGCCCTTGCAGCTATTCGTATTGAGGAGACTCGCCTTCGTGGTGCGGGTTTGCTAATGTCTCCTTCAGTCTTGGCGGTGCCTCGTTCTCCTCCGTCAGTGGCGCCTACTCCAGTTTCGTCTACTGGGGAGGGAGGTCTTCACTACACCTACCGTGACAAGAACGGGCATGTGGAGCAGTTTTGCTACTGGAAGAAGAAGGATCTTGATCGTCGAAGTGGACGCCCTTCTAAGGGTGCCCTTCTAAGGGTGCTGGACTCTTGGGAGCCTCCCCTCAGAGGACCTCTGTTGGTTCTGACCACTCAGGAGATTCTTACGTTACTACATCGCATGACTATCTCTACACTGATAGGTTCTGCTGGTTCTGCTACTCAGTCTTCTAGTAAGAGACCACCTTCCTCATCAAGTATTACACCATGGATTCTTGACTCTGGAGCTTCTTTTCATATGACATCTGATCCCACGAGTTTCCATTCCATTACTCCTCTTGCTGCTCCTATCACTATGCAAACTGCAGGTGGTACTTCTCTTTCTGTTGCAGGACGAGGCACTCTTGTGTCTTTCTCTTTTCATGTTCATGCGGTTTCTCATGTTCCCAAACTGACCATACAGCTCATATCCGCTGATCAACTCACTGATCGTGGCTGTCGTGATATCATTGATTCTAATTCTTGTTGTGTTCAAGATCACCGCACAGGGTCTCTGGTTGGGACTGGTCCTCGCCGCCGTGACTCAGCGTCTTTGGAAGCTTGACTGGCTTCGTCTTCCTTCCGCTGCCTCTACCAGTCTCCACCGCTTCCGCCTCCGTTGCATCTTCTACCGGGTCGTTTGTGTTAGAGTCCTGTTATTCTAGTATCTATATTAGAGATAGAGTCCTGATATTCCTTTCCCTCATGTACTCTATATATTGTGGCCATTGGCCCTCATATTGAATACAAGTGCTATTCATAACATGGTATCAGAGCCTTAGGTTTTTATTTTCCTAGCCTCTCTCTTCCGCTGTTTTAGATCTAATCCGCTGCCCCGGGAGGAGACTCCCGGGGCGGCTCCCGCATCGGCCGCACGTTGCACTTGCGTCCTCCAGCCGCCGCCTCCTTTTTTCTGCGTCTACTCCCCTGATTTGCCACACACGGAGTCCATCTCGCCGTCTTTGAGTTGCGCCGGCACCTCACCGTCTTGGTTTCCGCGCAACGCCGCTCGACACCCAGCCCACTTCTTTCATGCGCCAACCGCGGCCGCCTTGGCCGCTTGGATGCGCCGCTGGCTTACGTCGGCCCATCGGCTCCCATCGCCTTGGACGTCGCCGTCGCCACGGTTCCAGTCGGCTCGAAGTAGAGGCTCCCGTCGGCACCGAGTTCCAGACAGCGCACCAGCCTCGCCAGTGCTTCAGCCGCCTCATCAGTTCGTGCCCCCGGCGTCGACGTTCACGGCTGCATTCTCGCCGACCTTGGCAGCGACGTACCTGCCGATGCAGCTATTGTAGAATGCGTGGGCACAGTAACTCACAAGAAACTGCTCTGCAACCTAAAACTTCTCCATGCAGATGCTGCACTTGAAGCGGTTGCGCTTCCGCTGCTGCTTCTTGGAATCGCTCGGGCCATCTTCTTCCGACGAAGCTGATGTCGCTGCCCCTGCGTCCTGCGTCCTGAGGCCGGCCCGACGTCCGCTGGAGACCTGTCGTATTGCGTCCTGCGCGGCCATCTTTGGTGCTTCGGGTCGCCTGCAAGCCGGCCGGCCTCCTCGTCTCGACCACCGCGCGACGTCCGCCGACGGCTTCGGCCCGCGTGCCGTCTGACACGCCGCCTTCTCCGATCTGTCGGGTCCGGTCGTCGCACCCGTGAGGAGAGCAGATCGACTAGAAGCGCTCTTTTTTTTTCCATTTGGCGTTAAAGAAGCAGATCGGACGTATTAGCTTTTGAGTCTTGTGTTCATTCACGTGACACGATTTTAAGCTTTCAAGTCCGTTGGCTTCAAAGACAGACACGTCTCCAGCACGTGAAGAAGAGCCTTGGCCTTGCAGCAGATTGATTTTTTCTTTAGTCTTTCGTTGTGTCCATCCAAGTCTCTAGCATCTTGATTCTGTCGTTGCTCGGCTCTATTATCGGCTTGGCTCATTCTGTCAACTTTGATCACCTTGGCTCAGTTCATTTTGTCGGCTTCGTCGGTTCTTTTTCGTCGACTCGTACCATCGGCTCTTCTTCGTCGACTCGGCTGTACCTTCGATTTTGTTTCATCGATTTGGCTTCTTCGTCGACTTTTCTTCACCGACTCGGTTCTTCGTTGGTTGTTCTTCGTCAGCTCGATTCTTCAAGAGTTACATGCTACGACGGCTACTTCAGGATTATGACTTTGGATTTTCCCTATTTTAGTTCAGCCTTTCCAAATGCAATGCTATTGCATACGCCTTGCATTTGTGGGGGGGGGGGTGTTAGAGATAGAGTCCTGTTATTCTAATATCTATATTAGAGATAGAGTCCTGATATTCCTTTCCCTCATGTACTCTATATATTGTGGCCATTGGCCCTCATATTGAATACAGGTGCTATTCATAACAATTTGTTCAGTGGCATCACCGTCTAGGACATCTTTGTGGTTCACGATTGTCTTCTCTAGTTCGTCGTGGTCTTTTAGGATCTGTCTGGTGATACCTCTTTAGACTGTACAGGTTTTAAGCTTGGTACACAGCTACAACTTCCCTATCCTTCCAGTGAGTCTATATCCCAGCGTCCCTTTGATCTTGTTCATTCTGATGTTTGGGGTCTGGCTCCTTTTGTTTCAAAAGAGGGTCATAGATATTATATTCCTTTTATAGATGATTTCTCTCGCCATACCTGGATATATTTTATGTCTTCTCGTAGTGAGGTTTTATCCATCTATAAGAATTTTGCCATCCGTACTCAGTTTGATTCTCCTATACGTGTTCTTCGTGCTGATTCAGCGGGAGAGTATCTGTCAGGAGCCCTTCATGCTTTTCTTGCTACGCAGGGCACTCTTTCTCAGTTTTCCTGTCCTAGTGCTCAAGCATCATCATCTTCTTGAGACAGCCCGTGCTCTTTTACTTTCTTCCGTTATTCCACCTCACTTCTAGGCTGAAGTTGTTTCCACTGCCACTTGATTAACATTCAGCTTTCTTCTACTCTTCATGGTGGGATTCCAATTGAGCGTCTGTGTGGCATGCCTCCTGATTATTTTAGTCTTCGCCTCTTTGGGTGTGTGCTATGTTCTTCTTGCACCTCATTAACGCACCAAGCTAACTGCTCAGTCTGTTGAGTGCGTTTTTCTGGAATATAGGCCCTGTTTGGCATGGCTCCAGCTCCGAATTTTGTAGCTTCAGATTCAACTTCTCACTTGGATCCACTTCACTGGGAATCTGGAGCTGTCAGAGAAAGTGTTTGGCTATAAAGTTGGCTCCAGATGTAAGAATGAGAGAACTGTGTGCAAAAGGACTAGAGTACCCTCACTCATAATATTTCGTTCGATTTTTTTCTGTGTAATAAGACAAGAAGCATGTGGCACTATGGATCTGATTTTGAGATGTGTTTTAAATGAAAGCCGAGTAGAGCGTCTAATACAAGATACAATTTAACCGAGTAGAACACATGTAGGTGCTGCTACAACAAAACTCTCTTAACCCTTGGTGACATGATATATTGATATCCTAGATATCTACCATTGCAAATGTCCTGCAATCTGAAACAATGTCTGAACACTAACACATTTTGAAAACGTGTACTCTCTGAACATATTACAATTTTCTTTTTTCATCAGAGCATTATACAAAGACATGAACTCCATTTCAATTTTTCATTAGATTCAGACAAAGCAATTCCCAGTAGTGAAACAAGCAAAACGTGAGAACTACATTCATCACAAAAACAACCTAATATCCCCAAGAAGCAATAGCGGTTGCAAGCTCGTCACGACTTCTGACTTCCAGCATGTCTAGGTCTACCAAAAAACAGCGGTTGAATACAGTATTTCTGACATACTGTAATAGCATAAAAAGTAGTGAAAGATTGTACTCCTTGCAAATATAGTTACCATTCCATCCACCAAGTCCAGCATATGACGCCCACTTGTTATTCTTATCAGCAATGTCATTCATGCTTATTTTAAGCACAGATAAAGAGAACTCAGCTTAAGAGCACATCAACATATTGATTAGTATCTTTTTTTTCAGTAAAGAGCATGAATCTTGTATGTTATCTGTTGTACGCCAACTATTTCCAACTTTGCCAGTCCACAAAGCTGGATCGTCCTAGCCCCTAACAGAGAATAGCAGATAGCACGCCACACACATCTGAACTCAACAAGCTTGGAGGTTGAGTTATCATACTTCAGGTAGTCAACACCCTGGACAAAACCAATTTCTTTACTCATGTATCAATAAAATTATCTGCATGTTTAATGACATTACAGTATAGATTTAAGACAGAAATACATCAACGATGCTCTTAACATGTCATCCTAACATTGTTGATTAATCACTCAACAGGCTGTCTCGTTGATGTTGCATGCGAAGAAATTCCAGCTATTCCACCTGCGCAGAGCCCATACACTGATTAATCACTCAACTCCGTGGAACAAATCAAACAGACTGCAAGTGCTAGTCAAAAGAAGCAGCAGTTGGGGAGCAGCGGAAGCGGGAGCGTACAACGCCAGGGGAAGGAAGTCGCCAACGCCGTGGGGTCGAGGTCGCCGACGTCGGTGACTCCTCGGTGGCAGACTGTGGAGGCAATTGGGGGAGACGGAGGGCATTGGGGCGACTATTGGCGGGGGAACAAGATATGGAGGCGGCCGGCTGGCTTCGCTATCACGGACGTTGGGCTTCGGTCGCCGGCCGGCTGGCTTCGCTATCGTGCCTAGGGTTTGGGAGAGGGGTGCGGTGTAGCGCCGCTGATGCGGGAGGCGAAGAGAAGCGCGTGGGTGGGAGGGGGAGCACGGTCTGGTCCAGCGGTTTTGATCAGGGGTATTTTGCGGGTTATTTTTTCCTAACTCTAAGGGTATTCTTGGAACGAGGTTACAGATTCAGGTGGGGAGCACCCTCTCCCCTGCTCCATAAAAATGAACTACAGTCTGCTCCAAATTCGTCTAACTCCGGATTCTATTTTTTTAGGAGCTACACCGTTTGGCATGGCTCCATCCACTTCAAATAAAAATCTAGGAGCTGGAGCCATGCCAAACAGGGCCATAGTGCTGAGCATAAGGGATATCGTTGTTGGTCGACGGATGCGGATCTCTCGGGGTGTTACTTTTGATGAGTCTCGTCCATTCTACCCTCGTCTTTCATCCACTCCAACGTCTGTTGTTGAGCCGCTTTCTTTCATGACTTTTCTAAATACTCCAGTTGCCACTTTCCCTTTCCACGGTTGGCGTCTCCATCATCGTTGGTCTCTCCTTTGGTGTCTACTACACTACCAGTGCCTCGTCACGAGGTTTCTCATGATATAGTTCCCTCTTATCCTCTATACTACACTCGTCGCCTGCGAGTTGGGGATTCTCCTACTGAGCCATCTTCCTCCGTGTCTCCTCGCTATGCTCTTCGCGATTGCCAGTCTATTCAGCCTCCTGAGCGCCTTGGCTTTGCTGGTGCAGTTCTTGTCGAGCCGACTTCTTACTGTGATGTTGTTATTCATTAGGGATGGTAGCATATGATGGCAAAGGAGCTTGCTGCCCTTGAGAGCACTGGCACGTGGGATCTTATACCTCTTCCTCCACGTGTCCGTCCCATTACATGCAAGCGGGTCTATAAGATTATGACTTGCTCTGATGGTTTTCTTGAGCACTACAAGGCTCGGCGCGTGGTTTTCAGCAGAGCATAATCGTGATTATGATGAGACTTTTGCACATATGGCTCACATGACTATTGTTCGCACTCTACTTGCTGTGGCCTCTGTTCGTGAGTGGTCCATCTCTCAGGCTGATGTCAAGAATGCCTTTCTTAATGGGCATGAGGTCTATATGCAGCCCCCACCGGGGTATTCTGTTCCTGAGTGCATGGTTTGTCGGCTACATCGCTCTCTTTATGTACTTAAGCAAGCTCCTCGTGCTTGGTTTAAACGTTTTTCTTCTATGGCCACTACAACTGGTTTTTCTGCTAATGCTCATGATCCTGCGCTCTTTGTTCACACTTCGTCTCGTGGTCGGATTCTTCTCCTTCTATATGTTGATAACATGATCATTACTAAAGATGATTCTCAGTATATTGCCTTTGTAAAGGCTTGCCTCAGTGAGTAGTTTCCCATATCCGATCTAGGTCCCCTTCGCTACTTTCTTAGGATTGAGGTTTCTTCTACATCTGAGAGCTTCTTCCTCTCTCAAGATTAGTATATCTAGAATCTTCTTGATCGTGCTTCTCTCATTGATCAGCGTACAGCTGAGACTCACATCGAGCTCAATGTTCACCTTCGATCTACTGATGGTGAACCTCTTGAGGATTCTATTCGCTATCGCCATCTTGCTGGGAGTCTTGTTTACCTTGGTGTCACTCGTCCTGACATTTCGTATCCAGTCTATCTCTTGAGTCAGTTCGTTTCTGCTCCCACTCAGCTCCACTATAATCATTTTCTTCGTGTTCTACAATATCTTCGTGGAACTATCTATCGCCGCCTTTTCTTTCCATGCTCCAGCTCTTTACAGCTCTAGGCATACTCTGATGCTACCTGGGCTAGTGATCACTCTGATCATCGGTTTCTTTCTGCTTACTGTGTTTTTCTTGGTGGTTCTCTCATTGCTTGGAAGACTAAAAAGCAAACAGCAGTTTCTCGTTCGAGTGCTGAGGCTGAGTTGCGGGCTATTGCTCTTTTGACAGCGGAGGTTACTTGGCTACGGTGGTTACTTGAGGATTTTGGTATCTGTTTCTACACCAACTCCTCTTTTATCTGACAGTACATGTGCTATTAGCATTGCTCGAGATCCAGTGAAGCATGAGCTCATCACGCATATTGGTGTTTATGCTTTTTATATGCGGTCATAGGTGCAGGATCAGGTTGTGGCTCTTCAGTATGTGCCTTCAGAGTTTCAGTTGGTAGATTTCTTTACGAAGACAGACTAGAACTCATCGTAACTTTTATCTCTCCAAACTTAGTGTTGTATATTCACTACGAGTTTGAGGGAGGGGGGGGGGGTGACAGTATCCTAGTTACCTTGTATAAAAGATTGCTAGTTGCCTTATATAGATATTGTTAGCCTTGTATAGATATTGCCTTATATAGGCTTTTCTATACTCTCATGCTCATGTACATGTATATATATTAGCCTATTGGCCTCATGTTGAATACAAGTGCTATTCCTAACACAGTTCTCATAAGTTTTCCAAACACTGCTTTCAGGTACTCCATTTGTTCAAAAGATTGGCAAATATGCTCTCTCCATCTTGTACACTATTAGACTACTATATCTGTACCAGCAGATTACCTACACCAGTAGGAACCCAAGCTAGTCCAAGAATAAAGACCTTATTCTTCTTTTCATTCTGTCACGTAGCAGCTGCTACCAGACAGGTAGTCAGCCAGCGCCCAATCAGAATGGAGTCTTGTATCCCTGCTATAATACTAGTAACGGAAACCCTTTACTGTGGAATATTTTCACTATCTAAATATACTGGCTCACATCACATAACTGATATGAGAAATATTCTTCCGGAATTGCGTTGTTGCACCTCCAGTGATCAAATTAATTTAAAATTTGAACAATGTCACATTTGCAGACAATAAAGTACATAAAAACTTTAGAAATACACATGATTAAAAAGGAGGCACATCCACACACACAAGCATGTGCGTCTCTGTGCACAGATAAAAAGATTGGAATATATAGAGAAAAAATAGATCACTTACAAATAGGTTCGAGCATGGGCAACTCCATCAACATTTCACTGATATCTGGAACGGCCGGGCTATGTCTCCCAGGAACTTCTTGATCAGTAAAATCATCAGGAACAGAGGTTTTTGTTTTTATCTGCAAAACAAAAAAAGATGCCTTTTAAAAATGTTGCACAATAAAGATACTGCAAAATAGTCTTAAGAGTATGCATTCATGAGAGCTTGGGTGCATGTCTGTTTAGGGAAGAGGCCATATGTCATACCACAGCATATTCCAGATTCAAGCACCTCTCCAGAAGATGGTATCTCTTTCTTATAAACTCAACAGTTCTTCTCTGGATCTCCCTGTAATGGGACGTGCTCGTTGGGTTCGCCTGACCTTCCTGTGTGCTTTCCAAATTTCCCTGGACAAAAAATAGAATAGAAAGAGAAAGATGTAATGGCTCACAAACTTTAGAATTTTGACAGAAAAAAAGTGTTCACACACTAACATTTGCCTCGTTATTTGACTGAGCACCAATCAATTCAGCAGCAGCAGGAAGACCCAGCTCTCTTCGTGCAGCCTCAGAAAGCCCGTTATCCCTGTCATCTGATATATATTGCCACCTTGCATACCCATGCCTAATTAAGGGAAAACAGATGCCAATACCTTATATGGAAACTTTGAGCACTAATTATGCTGCACTGCAAAAATAGAAATAAAAAATCTGGCAAAGAATGCATTTGCCATGAGGAAAACAGATGCAAAGCAGTATTCACATATACAAAAGCAATTGGTGAGATTAAAGGCACCTCCTTCACTTTGAGGGTCATAAAAATCCTATTTTATTATTTAAACAGAAAAAAGAAGATAAATTCCTATAAGGTTTCTGATTAATTGAGAGAATAGGAGGATTGATGAACTCGGATTCATGCCCAAAAGAGGATGCTTTATCTGCACTCAAAAAATCCTTGGCATTCACTATATGGTCCACAAATCATTATAATTGTGAGGGGAACACTCATCAAATGGAGTCAAAATAGAACAATTAATATTAGCGCACAATCTTTGAGCTCATATGGTTTCCCTCCAATACATATGATCGGTTCAATCCGAATAGAACAAGTTCTACTCGATCCTTTGATACGTTTGTGCAGTCCAGTATAAACCCTACTACATTGTAGAATTTAGAGTGACAGGAGCTAAATAAATTAACAGTATGCTTATTACTTATTCATTCAAATATAAGATACCATATCCTAATTGTTTGGTTAAACATAACGTTCCTCACGATGTAACAAACCAAGCAGGAAGAATAAAAAACAACCAAAAATTAAAGGGGAAAAAACATAGAGGTACCATGTTCCTCAGCATGGTACTAGAGAGTTGCGGGTTTGTGCATTTGCTCCCACACTTAAATTTCTTCGCCATCGCCCACCGATATGGTTTACGGTTCTTTACCTTAATTATAGTTCTTCTAATTGGGTCTCAAGATACTTTAAGCATCCAAGAGAAGCAATTACGAACCGCTAAATGAAATAAAAACTAAGAGTAGATGTAGGAATAAGCCTGTGCGCCTCTTCATTTTAGGAATAGGAAAATCCTATCTTTAGTTTCCTTTGCTGTTTTAGCTAAGAATAGAAAGGGCAGCCAGATATAGGAATGGCGCCTAATTGGAGGTCTTAAATAGCTTTAATTAATTTCCATGTAATTCTCTATTTAAGCAAGGCAATAGACAATGGAAAAGGTGTGCATTCGGCAGCACCACAACCGAAATCGTGTCCAGAGAGGTGGGTAACTTTCCAACAAGAGGTGGGTAACTTACCAACAGAGAGGTGGGTAACTTTCCAACAAGAGGTGGGTAACTTACCAACAAGAGGTGGGTAACTTTCCAACAAGAGGTGGGTAACTTTCCAACAACTGGTATCAGAGCTCTAGTTTTCGAACTTGGGCGATGACAAAGAAGAGCCGGCGCCAAGGATGACACTTAGGAGTGATCCAGAGGGTGATTCGTGAGGTGGGAAGCGGGACTAGCTATCCCTCCTCACCAAGACCAATTACTCGGATTGGGCGCCGATGAAGGTGAAGCTCGAGCGCGGGCATTATGGAGCGTCATCGAGGACGCGGCTCCAACGCACAAGAAGAAGCGATGGCGCTTGGCGTCTTGTGTGGCGCGGTGCCACCGGAGATGATACCGACTCGCCAAGAAGGGGACAAAGAAGGAGGCCTGGACGCGATCGCGACCATGAGAGTCGGGGACGACCGCGTGAGGAAGGCAGCGGCGCAGCACCGCGCCGGAAATTTGATCTCGCCGTTTTCAATAACGGTGAAACCGTCGAGATTTTGGGCTCGCCTCGAAGGGATGGCGGCGCACTCACCACGCTAGGCGAAGAGGTGAAGGACGCGGACATCGTCGCAAAGATGCTTCGCACCGCTAGCTTTCGGCAGATTGCTCTCGCCATCAGGGCTGTTGGGCGTGTCGGCGATAGCGGTGGCGAACTAACCGGCCGTCTCAAGGAGGCGGAGAGACATTCGATGAAGCCGGCGCCGTTGAAGCAAGAAGGCAAAGCTGTACCTCACGGAGGAGAGTGGGGCCTTGGCGGAAAAGACGGAGGCGGAGTACTGGCGGAGGCACAAGCGGCGACTTCGGCCGGGCGCAGCGCGACTTCGGACGTCGTGGCGGAAAGCGGCAGACGATAAGCGCGGCCGTGGCGCGATGGTGACGAGTGCCGTCGATGCGGCAAGGCAGGCCATTGGGCTCGGGATTGCGGTCGAAGCCCAAGAAGGAAGCAGCCCATGCGATCCAAGAAGAGGAGGAAGCCTCACTCTGTTCGCAAGCCGCTCCACCATCCTTCCTCGCCGCCGCCGCAACACGATGATGGCTCTTCGGCTCGGATCGAGATACTGAAGAGAAGGTCTTCGTGCGGCTCGGAGAAAAGAGGAGCGGAGGCGGAGACATGGGTCTGGACTCGGGGCAACTAATCATATGTCCGGTCTAGGGCCGCATTCTCGGCCGATCCGGAGGTGCGAGGCACCGTGGCGCCGGCGATGATTCGGTGGCACGGATCGAGGGCAAGGCACCGTCATCTTCGAGTGCAAGAATGGCGAACTCCGGTCATTTGCCGGGTCTACTTCATTCCGGCTAACAACAAACATCGTCGGCCTAGGCGGCTCGGCGAAGTCCGTTTCAAGATCGAGATCAACGCCGCGTAATGAGGATTCGGGAGCCCTACGGGGATCGCGACCAAGGTGACGCCGCGAGGTGAATCGATCAGACCGCTCCACATCAAGATAAGCGCAACCAAAGTGCTTGGCAATACGTGGCGCGGGCGACGAAGAGGCGTGGCGTTGGCAGCGCTTTGGCCATGTTAACATGGCGGCACTCGAGAAGCTAGCTCGGGAGGAGCTAGTTCGGGAAGCTGCGAGCTCGGGCAAGTCACGGAGGTGTGCGAGGCGTGCATGGCCGGAAGCGAGGCGCACCTCGTTCCCAATGGCGGAATACTGGCGGCGTCGCCTCGAGCCGGTGCACGGTGATCTCTCAGGCGAATCACGCCGGCGACTCCGGCGGCAACAAGTACTTCTTGTTGCTCGTCGATGATCTCACCCGTTTCATGTGGGTGACCATGATCCCGATCCAAAAACCGCGGCGCGGCGGAGGCGATCAAGGAGATCCAAGCGCGCAGAGGAGAGTCCAAGCTAAAGCTCGGCGCTCAAGATCGGCCGCGAGGCGAATTCAACTTCAGTGGAGTTCGCCGAGCATCGCGGCAGATGGAGTTCATCGCCCGGCGATCGCCTGCTGCGTCTGACCGCGACAAAATGGCGTCGTGGAAGCGCCGAAATGGCACGATGGTGGCGGCGGCAAGGAGCATGCTCAAGGCAAAAGGCCTACCGGATGGTTCTGGGCGAGGCCATGACCATCGCGGTGTACATCCTCAACCGCCGCCCAACGAAGAGCGTGAAGCGGCATGACGCCCGTTTGAGGCATGGCATGGAAAGAAGCCGGCGACACCACCGAGAACGTTTGGTCGCATCGTCACGTCAGGAACACGACGCCACACTTGAAAAAGCCGGAGGATCGTGGCGGAAAGATGATCTTCGCCGGCCTCTGGCGGCTCCAAGGCGTATCGCGTATGACCACACGGCGTGTCCATGTGACACGCGACGTGGTGTTCGACGAGGAGCCCAGTGGGGCTGAGGCTCGGAGGACGCCGGTGTGAAACGGCCGGCAACGGCAGCGTATTCACGGTGGAGTACTCGACTCCACCCAGGACCTCCGGCGCCAAAGGCACCGAGGAGGCTCCGGTGGGCTGCGGCAGAAGAAGGCGGCCGACGCCACCGCATCACCTCATGCCGGCGGAGATACCACCCCAGCAGGGCACGGCGAGGTGGAATTCTCCTCTCCACCAATCGGGGACGACGAGCTGCTGGACGCCGACCATGACGACGATGAGACACTCCGGTACCGGCGGATGGACAACATCATCGGCCCAGCCTCGCCGCCGGTCTTGCGCGCCAATCTTGGTCGCGGAGGAGCTCAATTTGTGAGCTGCGACGAACCTGCGTCATTCGTGGAAGCGGAGCGCAACCTCAGCTGGAGGAAGGCAATGGTGGAAGAGATGGAATCCATCGAGGATAACAAAACGTGGGCGCTGGTGGATCTCCCACCGGGACGGCACGCGATTGGCCTGAAATGGGTCTTCAAGGTGAAGCGTGACGAGCATGGGGCGGTGTCCAAGCACAAGGCACGCCTCGTGGTGAAGGGGTACGCGCAGCGGCACGGCATCGACTACGACGAAGTGTTCGCACCGGTGGCGAGGCTTGACTCGGTGCGCCTGCTCATCGCTCTCGCAGCGCACGAAGGGTGGGAGGTGCACCACATGGATGTCAAGTCAGCATTCCTAAAAGGCGACCTAGAAGAAGATGTCTATGTCGAGCAGCCGAATGGATTCATAGTCACCGGGAAGGAGCACAAGGTGCTCAAGCTACGGAAGGCCTTATGCGATTGCATCAAGCACCGCGCGCATGGAACGCGGTGGACAACACTCTGTTGTCTTTTGGTTTCAAAGAGCCCGTCGAACACGCCATCTACCTCCGCAAAGACGATGGCGGCGGCTAGTGATCGGGGTCTATGTAGACGACCTTGTGATCAGATGCGAACATTGGGGATATCAAGCGGTTTAAGGAAGCGGATGGGCTGCATTCAAGATGAGCGACCTCGGCCTACTTCACTACTACCTCGGCATTGAGGTGAAGCGAGGCGAGGGATCTCAGCGTGCCCGGCGCCTCTGGCGGCAAGATAGAGAAGAGTGGCATGGCGGATGCAATCCTGCTCAAGTGCCCATGGAACCGCGTCTGGCCCGAGCAAACTCACCAGAGCCGATCGTTGATGCGACGACGTCTGGGAGTATCGTCGGGAGCTTAAGGTATCTGGTCAATACCCGCCACTGATTTGGCATTTGCGGTTGGGTATGTGAGCCGGTTCTGGAAGATCCTCGAGAGGATCATCTCGCATGGCGAAGCGCATCTTGCGCTTATGTGGCCGGACCCAAGAACGGGTCTCCGGTTCAGAGGGAAGGAGAAGGAGAAGCCTCATCGGCGGCTTGGTGATAGTGATTTCGGGGATGTTGATGCAAGCAAAAGCACAACCGGCGTGATGTTCTTCCTCAGTGGCAGTCCGATCACCTGGCAATCCATGAAGCAGAAGGTGGTGGCGAAATCTAGCTGCGAGGCAGAATATATAGCAGCTGCAAATGTCGCTAGTCAAGCATTGTGGCTTGCTCGTGTCTTTGTCTGAAATGCGAGGGACAGCAACAAAAGCGCCAATGCCGAGGGTGGACAACAAGTCCGCCATTGCTCGATCAAGAATCCGATTCTCCATGGACAGAGTAAACACATTCGGGTAAAATATCACTTCGTCAGGAGGCTGCAGAGGAAGGTCGATCAATGTGGATTTCATCGAGCGAAGACCAACTAAGCGACATTCTAACGAAAGCGCTTGGAAGGACCAAGTTTCATGAAATGCGTAAAAGGATCGGCCTCATCCATGTAAAACAGTGAGCACAGGGCTTAGGAGGAGATTGTAGGAATAAGCCTGTGCGCCTCTTCATTTTAGGAATAGGAAAATCCTATCTTTAGTTTCCTTTGCTGTTTTAGCTAAGAATAGAAAGGGCAGCCAGATATAGGAATGGCGCCTAATTGGAGGTCTTAAATAGCTTTAATTAATTTCCATGTAATTCTCTATTTAAGCAAGGCAATAGACAATGGAAAAGGTGTGCATTCGGCAGCACCACAACCGAAATCGTGTCCAGAGAGGTGGGTAACTTTCCAACAAGAGGTGGGTAACTTACCAACAGAGAGGTGGGTAACTTTCCAACAAGAGGTGGGTAACTTACCAACAAGAGGTGGGTAACTTTCCAACAAGAGGTGGGTAACTTTCCAACAGTAGATAGGAGAGGTGCTTCTTCAATACGGCAGCAAAGTAGAATCACATGCATTGGCGATAGTGTGACCATCCAACTCATTAAGTAGCATGATTCATTATAGCTGTTTGATCAATACAGGCAGTGATGCCCATCAGCCAATTAGTTTATTTAAGCTGGGAAAGAATTGTGCAGAAGTAAAATGTAACCATCTTTTTACATAAATATTGAAGTAACCATCAATGGGTGTGTAAATCATGGTTGTCTCCACGCTCCAGCCAATTGTGGCGACCCCAGGGCGCCAGGACGTATAGGCACCTAGGCGCCTGCCCAGACAGAGAATAGACGATGAGGTATATTGGCCAAATCAGCACATATGGGCCACTACCCACTCAATCCACAACCTCACTTCAGCCCAAAGGCCCATCTAAGTCATCCCCTCCCTCCTCCTGTGCCCTAATAATACCACCAAGCCGCCACCTCCAGTAGCAGAGCAGAGAGGATGGTGAGCAGCAGCATCCAGCGCGCTAGCAGCATAGCAGAGAGACGAGTAGCAAAGCTGAGAGCAGCAGAGCATAGGAGAGCGCAGGGGAGAGGGAGGAGTAACCGCGAGGTGATGGTGGAAGGCAGGGAGGCAACAATGTGCTCCGGGCAGCGGCAGCTAGGGTTCTCCTAGGCCTGAGCCATTTCTTCCCCTCTCTCAGGTCACCCAAAGGCCAGATCTGAGCCTCTCTCCCAGACCGCTGTCAGTCAGGGCGAGCAGCCCTGTCATCCACCGCTGGCCGACTAGATAACATGTCATCGACTAGGCAACGCCGTGACAGCTATGATGAAAATAGAAATTACGTACTCCCTATATTGCCAAAAAATGTCATTTTAGACATGGGCAAGATCTCCAACATGAAACTTTTGACTATTAATTTTTAGTAATATATCAGTAAAAGATAAAAAAAAATTATTATGGAAGTATACTCTTGAGACAAATCTACAAATGTTACTTTTAGGTGGTCAATCTCAGCACTTTTGTGTATGTTAGAAATCAAAGTTTGAAAACTTTAACTACATGCATTCTAAAAGGGACCAAAGCCCGTCCGGTCTGTAAATGCTATTGGATCATTTATGTAATCAGTCTGTATTAAACCAGTTAAAACCGTGTTGGATCGGCAGGTTTCAGTGTGAACCAGCTAGGCAGCCTGGTTTGGCCCAAACCATGTCTCTGTTGCAACAGAAGTTACACAAAAAAACACACCCACTGAGCTTTGAATTTGGAAACTGCAAGACTGAAGAGTGAAGCTAGGGACGCTAACCAACTGCACCCGCGGCAGATTATGTTTTTGAGTGAGAAATTTATATAAAAGAAACAGCCAATTAATACCAAATATACTAATAAAATTAGTTTTTTACGGTATTTATGTCTCTTGTTATCTTACGTAGAGGATTAAAATGGTATGTCCATATCTGCATTTTTTTACCTGTCCTATATACTAAAAAATTTTAGATAAAACATGCAGTCCAACGGGTGACCTGAGACCTCGGCTGGGTCAAGGGCCGGGCCGGATCTGATTACACTGAAGCAAAGTCTAACCATCCTTTGTTAAAGAATTAATCTAGACGCAAAACTTGTTCTGGCCACTTGGCTATTACATGAAACAAATGGATAATTTAACGGTGGTTATTGTAGCAAACTGAACATATCAAATAGATGCATACTTTATTAATGCTTTCAGTAACAGTAGATCATGTTCCCCTTTCCATAATTTTCCACTAGATAAGCTGGGAAATTCATATAGCAAGTAGTTGGGAAAGAGTTTTGTAATTTTTCCTTGTTCCATAGCAGCCACCTGGAACAACAAAAAACAGGACAGTGTTAAACAATAGAAAGATTACTTTATTGATAATAGAATCATATATTGCAGTAATATTATCGTATAAAATTCTATAAGGACAACGGATCAATGAAATCATACAACTAATTGGCTTACAAATTTTAATTAAGGACAGTCCCACTTCAAAAATACATGCAAGGTAAAATACTGAAATTCAATTCAACATAGATTGCAGTATTGCACTGTACGTAAGAACAGGTCTTGGAAACCAGAACTGGACCCAAAACCAGAGGGAAGCGGTTCCGGTTCCTCAGCTGAAACCGGAAAGCCGGTTTGTTTTTCTCCTCTTCTTTTGAATTTTTCGGAATTTCAATTTTGCAGATTTGAAGTTTGGGGTATAAACTAGATGCAATTATAAGCCTTTTGGTGTGGAAGCTGAATTTAAAAGAGGGGTCTAGGGGGGTGAACCGGATGAACCAAAACCACGGTACCAAAAACCAGAACTGGCCAGTTTGACCGGTTTATGGTGAAACCAGCTTGGTTTACAGCGGTTTTTGGAACCCTGCATAAGAATCCTACACAAACTGTAGCAGAACCACATTTGTACTCAACCAATCATAATTCACAATTAATGAGCTTGGGAACTGGGCAGTCATCAATTTGACAATTTCTTTTTCTTTTTGAATGGTTAGATGCTAATACTAACTGTCACATATTAAAAATATATAATATAGTTAATGGTTATAAATTAATAACTAATATTAAGACTTAAGTCTAGACAACATAGTGTCAACATATAAGGATGCAGTACTACATTTGACATTGCCAATGAGTAGAAGGCATAAATATTTTAAATTCGACAGTTCCTATTGTATATACAATTATACATTGTTGTTGCAATACCTAAAAATTATGCTATGTTCTGCTGTTTCAAAACATAAGTGCATCAGAGAACAGTTAATGAGACTTATTAAACACAAAAACATACTTCATGTTTCAGGCTTTCAGCTACCACAATTTCGACAGTTCCTATTGTATATACATTGTTGCAATACCTAAAATTATGCTATATCTGCTGTTTCAAAACATATGTGAATCAGAGAACAGTTGATTTAATGAAACTTATTAAACACAAAAACATACTTCATGTTTCAGCTAATTTTGCAGGTTATTTTTCCCCATGGCCTCTTCAGTAATGTAACACTACACATACTCTTAAAATAGTGAATTTTCGAAGTTAAACTGGAACAATAGAAGCGCATGCCATCAAGTAGAGCTGAGCACATGGTGGACAATATAGCAAAAAATGTACCTTCTCCTCCACAAGAGATAGGTTGGCTATCCTGACCAATGTGTCATCTGTACGCATTTCCTTTGGCACACCATCTACATTCATGCATTTGGGGATTAAAAATGTAGAAGAATAAATAGAAATGAGAATAAATAAAAATAGCACTAAGCTGCATTTACCTGCAAATTCTTTTGAATCATTCATGTCCTCAACAAGATGGACCATGACAAGTTCAGCATATCTGCAAAAACCACGATGAATAGGCCCATGTTCTAAAAATAATTAAATGTAAAAAGAGAGAACAAAAAAAGAGAGTAAAAGTGGGCTAGCAAAGTACCATCCAGCTTATAGCTTTAAAAATGCTAAACAAACTCAGGATTCCAGTGCTATTTTGTTTTGTTTTGTGCCATGGTCCTATAATTAATTTATGTCTATCGATCTTTTTTTGTAACAGAGCTTGCAGAGGATGGAACATGAAATTCGGACTCCCAAGCATAGAAAAAGGTAACCATAAATTGCACTGTTGGAGGTCCATTCCATAGAAACATTAGACCAAACAGACATTAGATAATTCCACCATTTTGATATGCTCAAATGTCAAAAAAATAAAAACTGTTAAAATTATTTATATTTTCTGGTACTGCCATTAGTACAAGCAAAACCAACACAGCTTTACGTAATGCTCCTGAATCCTAATATTAAATGTAAGTAGAATAAGTCCACAACATGCACGATGGCCTCAAAGTCAATAACACATACTTGAGCTTCAGCCATCCATAGAAATTAATGTTTCAAGGCTTAAGTAGGTTTGTCCCATGAATTTGTAATCATGAAGACAACCAAAGAGATCCAGAAACAGGAAGTCAATATACCAAATGGCAGAGGACATTTTTTACGGTTTTCATTCTAGCTTAATTTATCTCATTGAATCCTATTTAACAACTATAAAAGGGTATTTATATAACAAAATTTTGGTCCGACTTATGCCAGTGAAGAGCAAGAGCGTCAAGCTTGGCATGAAAGGCAATGACGTCAAAAACCTATTTTCAAAGGTTGCCAGACTTGGGGGAGTCCTCAATATATGTGGCGCCTGAATCAATATATCTAGGATTAAATAATATGGAGAGATCATTAGGCATACCTCTGAATTTCCTCAACACTTTTCCCCTTCAATCGAGGAAGATACTCTTTCCAATCATAGTTCTGAAAACCATACCTGCAAAGTTAGGTGGGGAATTACTGACGATAAAACACAACATGCCATACATTCAAGTTTGTCTAATAGTATTACTGCAGAGCATGGAACATATAACAATGTTCTCAAGGCACGAACGAGGATGTTCAATCCGGACAAAAATTACTTATTTGGGGAACAAAGATAACTGTTAGAAAACACAAGCAAACAATGAGAAAAGCATGTCAATGCCAATTAACTATACTAGTAGCAAGAAAAGAAGACTTTTCCAATGCCCATTGATGTTAAGGTGTCACCTAGGCGCCGCCAGGTGGCGCAGCCAGCACGCCATGGCCGCTCACCGCGCCTGGCCAGGAAAGGCAGATGCTTGGAACGTCCAGGCGTCGCCAGACGAGGTCGGGCGGGCGACTTGGCTGGGTTGAAAGCGCACGGGCCACATGGGGTGATGGGGAAAGGGGGGCAAGTCGGGCTGACCTAGCGCGTGGAGAAGGAGAGCACCGCCGTGACGCCGCCTCCACCACCGTTAGCTGCAGATCGGTAAGATCCGGACCCAATCTGTTGCCTCCTCCGTGGGCTCTGCTCTGCGCCTCCGCGTCTCCTCCACCGCCACCCTCTGCACTAGCCGCCGTCAGCGCCCGCCCTTGCCGATCATCGAGGTCATGGTTGTCACGGCGGTAAGGCGTCCGCGGCGTGCCAGGACCTTTTTACCTTTTAAAAGGTTAAGGCGCGAGGCGAGGCGCCTTTTTAGACATATATGTAAGGCGCCTTTTTAGACATTTTTGCACATCACCAAATCCTCCCGCAAGATGCTCTTTGTATCTCTTAATCCCCCTGTTATCCTCCTTTGACATAAAGAGCATCGCACAACATCCCGGTTGTCAATCTCGTCCCAATACCCATACTTCCAACTCGGATCGTTGCTTTTTGGCCTTCGTTTTGGATCTGTCAATGGGTCATATGCATCTGCCCGAGAGGAGTTGGTTTCGGTGGTTGCGTGCTGCTCGTCTGCCATGTCCACCTGAGAGTAGAGAGTTGAGCAATCAGCCTGGAGATCGGCCTGGAGAGTTAAAAGAGCAGAGGCACTGAGAGCCTGAGAGAGTTAAAAGAGTAGAGGAGAAGGAGATCGACTTGGAGCTCGACCTGGAGAGCAAAGCTTGGTGTGCTGGAGCTCGACCTGCAAGAGGAGATCGACCTGCTCGGTGCGCTGGAGCAGAGGAGAAGGAGGTCGGGCTCGGCTACACGGGCGGAGGTCGCTCTGCTTCCTGGCACGGCCGGAGGTCGAGCAGAGCTACCGCAGACGGCGGAGGTCAAGCAGAGCGGCAAGACGCGCAAGTGACGGAGGAGGAGCGGCGCGCACGGCAAGACGGCCGGAGGTCGGCACAAGACAAGCCGGAGTTGGTCCCTTCTCCTCAAGTCTCATACCGAGGTCCCAACTTACCTCTTCTTTTCTCTATTTTGTGGGCTAGGAGTTAGGTCTATGGCGGCCACCACGGACGCCAGCGGCGCCTCGGACGCCACGGACGCCTCGGCGACGCCTCGGACGCCATACGCGACCTCGGCAAGGCGTCCGCCGTGGCGTCCGCTCCGGACCGCCACGACGCTAAGGCGTCGATTAGGCGTCCTTTCAAGGACGCCATAACAACCATGATCGAGGTTGTGCTGTCGCTGATGCTTTGCTCTGTTGTGCTGCTGCTGATACTTGATCTGCAGCGGCCGTAGGCGGGGCGGAGGAGAGGGGAGAGGAGTCGGCGGCAGCTAGGATGGAGAGAGGGCGGTGGCTGGGATGAAGAGAACTCGTGAATGGAGAGAGGGGGAGGGGAAGGGTTAGGGTTAGAGGGGGAGGCTGGTGCTTGGGAATGGGCCGGCCACATGGGCCGAGTCCGATATTTTTTAGTCGCCTAATCCTCGCCTAGGCGTCCAGACGCTCGGCTGACGCCTCGCCTCGCCTTGTCGCCTTGACAACCATGCCAATGCCACTATCAAAATAAGAACCCTACAAATGAAAAGATGTACACAAGAGATACAACAAAGTCATAAGATTACTATGTGTGCTCTGCTCTATCAATCTATCTAAACAAAATCCTCGCATAAATTATAGTTCTCGGTTATCTCGCCGACAAGGCAGGTTTTGAGTGAAATCAATAGATTTAGTTTAGCTGCCCAGTGCCCACAGTATGCCAATTGAGCAATAAAGGGGGGATTTGAGACAGTTCAAGTTTGACAATAGAGCAGTCTATCTAAACAACATCCTCATATAAGATATAAGTTATAATTCTCGGTACTCTCACCCACAAAAAAAGGTTTTGCGGGAAATCAGTACGTTTAGTTTAGCTACCCAGAGCATGTCCATTGAGCAATAGAAGGGGGATTTGGGACTGTCCCAAGTTTGACAAGCATGCTACCCCAAACATTGAAATGCTTACACTAATGCAGATATGACGTACAGTGGCAAGTTCTCTTTAAATTAAAGGACAGCAAAATTTGAAGTAGATATATCTTTGGATCTTCCAACTAACCTCATGAGTGTTTGTAGGAATTGTGTTCGTTGCATTTGGTTGAATCCATAAACTCTTAAAGCGCGTCCTTCACCCTCCATCAAAGGAAGTGAATCAACATTGCCTAGTGAAAATGTATTGGTAAGGTGAATAAAATGCATAATATTCATCATGTAGCGACAATACATGGTAACACAGATGTACTCTATATAAATTTATTACGTGATTTTTTCTTAGAATATTGGCCCCTCCTCCCTGAAATATTTCCTTGTAAAGTTGTGTCATTATCCGACACATCAACATCATAGGAGTAATCCTCGTCTTCAGAACTTAACTCATGCAGGCCAGTGATGTCATCCTCATCAGCAGCAGCCATCTACACATGATGCACGAACAGAAACAAGGCTCATTAGTCTTTTTAAATACTGAAAAATGCATATGCTCACTTTCATTAAACACTAATATCATGTCATTCAAAACGACATCTAACACAATTCGCACATTTCTCAAAATGAATACATGATGACTTAAGGAAAATCAGAAGGAAATTAGGATATTAGGAGGGAAAATAGGTTTGTTCTATTCCATCATCATGGTAAATGGGAGAGATTAATACAGAAAAGTTGAAACTTGTGTATGTGTCTTGCATCAATGTATATTCAGATATCCATTGACCAGTAATATCGCAACAAAATTATAATCGATGTTTGCCATTTGCTATTATGTGGCCCATTCTTAGAACATTTAGCTGACCCATTAAATCATCACAAAAAATTGAACTTTATTACTGTTTCTAGTGATTGATGCTCTATGGTTTAATATTTAGGCCGCTAAGAGACATTAGTAGTTTATGAGCAACAAATGAAGAAAAAAAATCCTCGGTGGTTCCAGGTCTGGGAAGCAAAACACCACCTATCATACTATGGAGAAAAAAATACAGATGGTATGAATAGGTTGGACAGAGAAGCGCTACAAATAGTTTATAGATGGTCAAGTGGTCAACGCAAGCCAACATCCACAAAACGTAATTACAATCACAACTTTAGTACATGGTGTTTTGCTAAATAGTGTAAGTATGTACCACCACCTATTATTCAACATTTTTTTCTGAAATAAATGTAAGTTTTCAACAAGTTCAATTTTCCGTTAATAAAATTACATCTGCTGTTGATACTCAAAATCAAGAATGCAAATCAAAGGAAAAGGACAAGGAAAAAGTTAACAAGGATAACATATAGAATGATTACCTGTTTGCGACTTCTTTTCCCTTTTCCCATGGTAGTATGTTCTTCAATTTTTTGCACATCATATCTGTCCTTCAATAATTCATCCCAATAGTTTGCTCTGTGAGAGTTTGCGGCCTCAGCTGCAGCCTTTCTGCGTGCCTCCTCTTTTGCTGCTAAAGCCTTTGCCTCATCTATGTACTCAAAGTTTGCAACCTGGCACAGAGTAACACGAGAAATGAAAACTGAGTGTTGCTTAGTAGAATATGCCCAAAAAAGAACACAAGTGAAAAAAATGCAATGCAATATACAGCTCTATTATGTGGCACTTTAACAATAAATGAAACAAAAATTGTATTAACCTACGAGTAGCATACCATGTTTGGCATGGAAGGATAAAAACAGCAAATGAAGCAATGGGAAGTTGGGAACAGATGACAGAAACAGTGTGCACATTATTTGCGGAATGCTTTTGCTAGCACTACTTAAATGTATACCTTAACTGCAATGGTAAAACTAAGTACTCCCTTCATTCATTTTTATAAGGCGTATTTTGACTTTACACAAGGATTAAGGTTGCATTGAAATTGAGAAAGGTATGACATAAAATGTCTTAGATGCCCCTACTTAATTGTCTTGGAAGATGAAAGATATAGAGTACTTTGTGTAGGCGGTAATAAATAAATGCATATAGTTGAGAGAGAATAAATAGGGTTGTAGAAGGAAAGGCCTCATTAAATCTACATGCAAGCCTTATATTTGTGAACGGAAGGAGTAACTAACAAGCTGATATAATGCTGGTATAATATATGCATGCCAACCTTATTCCATAATGCAGTGACAACCACCAAATTTATTGACTTAACATAAACAAAGGAGATTAATCCAATTTATATGTGAACATTTTCGAGACTATTTCACCTTATTTGTTGAGACGGTTTTCAATTCATATGCGAATACATGCAATACATATGTAGGCAGTCTTATTTCATTCACCAACAAACTCAAAACACATAGGTGATGCTACGACATTATGAACAAGAATCAACTTTACCCATGCAGTTCTGCAACTTGGTTAGGTGAATAAAAATAGTGTTAAGATGGAATTTTTGACATGGACATACGGTAGGTCAGATCTCATTAGCTCAGGGGAAAAACATATTAGTGCAAAATAGATGTGATGTGCCCTTACCCAATAATGGGTGCACATAAGCACGTAGCAAATAAAGAGCAAGTGGTAGAGATCACAGCAAACAATTTCAAGAGGATAATTAAGTTAAGAAGCTCGTCGTGCATTATACTTGTAATGAATTAAGGCCTCAGTACCTTGAATCCTTTTAGAAATTCATCCTCTTCTTCATCTTCCAAAGATTCTTCCCCATCAACTTGGTCACGATCCAATAACCTGTGAGGCCAGTGCACAAAATGAAATAAAATTGTGTCATTCAACGCAAAGCACTCTTTATTGTATAAAGTTGTGCAAAGTAGAAATGTCATGGCTCTAGTTTTCTCCGTGTGTGGCCTGAGGGTAAAAAGGTAATGTCATAGATCATTTTTTTTTTCCCCCAATCATTTCCTCCTTTCTACCCCAGCTCTTCCCCACGCCCCTTTCTTTTTTCCTCCGCCCGAGCTCCACCAGGGGCGACGCCGCCGGCCCCTCTGCTCTCCACGCCGGCGCCGCCCTTGCTCCTGCACCACCCGGCTCGGCCAGCCGGCCAGCGCCCGGCGCCGCCGTCCCTGCGCGCTTTTCCCTCCCCTACGGCCAGCGCCACCGGGCGCTTCCTGCCGCGACGCCGGGGCCTCCTCCTGGCTCCCCCCTCCGGCCAAGCAAGCCGGCGTCGCCACCTCCCCCGGCCGTCCTCCACCACGCCGGCGATCCCCCTCCCACTGCTGCTCCTCCCAGATCTGGCCGGGTACCCCTCCCCATTGCCTCCTTTTGGTGTATGGTTTTCAGTGCATGCCTTGTGTTCGATGAAATGCCTAAATGATTTAGCTAGAGCCTATCAGTGAAATACCTTGTTGGGTTGGTGATATCTCAAGGTATAGGTAGTTTAAATACTAGAGTGACTATTGATGTTTGGCATTTTTAGTATAGAGAGTAATGCATGCAGGAATATGGTGAACCCTCGTAGGTCTCCATAAGGTGAGCATTGGCCTTGGGCAGCAGTCCGCATACACATTGGATTTGAGTGTATAGTTACTCGGTAGAATGGAGATGGTACTCGAATTATCTATGACACAGTGCTTAGCTAGAGCCTACCAGTGATTGATATTCATAGGATATATACATAGTTATGTTCATGACAAGTGGTGTACGCATTCGAGGTTTGTATATTCGTGATTAAGGGATAGAGTTGGGGTAGGGCTGTTTAAGTCAAAATCATTTTTGTTAGTTGTGTATCATCCGAAGTTCAATAAGATTTATCTTATTTCCTCATCTCAAGTTTCCGTTGGCAAATGTTGGATTGTTGGTGATGTGTGTGCCCTCTTAATTAATGGGGTTGATTTGAGTGACACACGTTTGGAGATGAACCTGATATTGTAGTCGTGAAATCCTTTGTGTCTAGGGTTGTTCTTGAGTTCTAGTGCTAAACTCTATTATTGTTTGGAGGGACCGACGAGTTGGAACTCGTTCTCGCGATAGAGGTTGGCAATGCTTAAGCTTTTGTGGTTTTTGCCATATGTTTGTTGAAATGCTAAGCAATATGGAAGATTTGGAATATAAATTAGTATACGGCGGTATGGCTAATGAATTCATTACATAGAAAATGTTGAAGTTTGACGCTATGACCTAAGGGTGAGTTACTGTCCTTAGTCGGTGTTGCGAAGGTGTTATTAAAGTGTCATGCAAGTTGAGAGGTGTCGTGTGATCCCGATTGAAATGCTTAGGAATATGCTTGGGGTCTTTACGCTTTTATTCGTGGGGTGGGTACCAAATAAGAAACTTAGTGGATGATGAGCAATTAAACCACTAGCTATAAAGCTTCTGATCTAAATAGTGTTGAGCCAATCCTAGTGTTGTTTAGCCTTTATTGTGGAGTTTCGCAATTTGTTTTCCTTTTTGGTTGTCGAATGCTTGCTTATTGTTTCTCAATTCTCATTACATGTCATCGGCATAGCATGCATCTCATTTCATATATATGTGTCGTGTAGAGAACGATCACGCGGAGGATGACGTGACTGTGGTCGAGGGTGATCACGGTGAGCAGGTGGTTACTGAGACTCCGGCAGAAGCATCAGGCAAGCACCTAAGCATGTTCAACCCTTTAAATATGTTTATTTTGGTGAATAAAATGCTTATTGAATGATTAGGTTTTTGCATTAGGAGTCAATGGTGGTAAGGGTAGTAGGGTAGTAGAACCTAATTCTTTGACACTCACTCCTTGACACTTGTTGAACCTTTCCTTGGAGCTAGCTTATGGGTAAATACAACGTGTCCATGCTTAGTTTGCTTAGAGGTCGGGTTTGGGCCAAGTGGTGGACGGTTCCATCACTTGAGAGTACTAAATACTACACATGTGAACTATGTTGGAAATGGGTTCGATCATGTTACTTGGAGGTAGATATTAATAATCGCGGCCAGGCGGAGAGTAGGATCAATTGGGTATGGAGACTCAATTGGCGTAGTCACTTTGTGTCAATCAAGGACCGATCCGTTTGTGTGCCATGTTGATCGAGCACCATTAGGTTGATCGCATGCACGATTATGGGTGGGTAAGCCACTCTTTCATCACATGCCGCTTCGATGGATCATGCCCTCATGCGGTTGGGCGTGGTTGATGGCGAGGCTTAGGCCGACCCTCGAGGGCCAAGTCGGGCTTGGGCCGCTCGAGGGGGTGCTAGGTGCTCGGACCGCATGAAGATGGTTCAACGAATGGGTATGGATGGGAGGGGGGTTGACATGAGGTACTTGTGGCACATGTCGTGCGATCAACGCTTCCCTGCAGGGTTAATTAAGCGATTCGAATTGCCGCGCTCTCGGATATGAGCACGCTCGCGTCATCCGACACTCAACGTAGTAATAACTTAAATTCCTGGCTCGTCGTTGTACTTGAGCTTTAAAAATGGTTGTAATTGCTTTACTTTAGTGTTGTTACCTTTCAACTTCATGTTAGAAGTAGGTGCGATCAATAACTGCTTTAAATTTGTAATTGGTTTAGCTGTCATACTCATACTACAAATGTTAATGCTTTTCCGCACTATTACCTTCAGCTTTATTCCTTTCTGTACCCAAATGCATAACCCTTTGGAGTCGGTCATATATGGACCACGGGTAAGTCTTGCGAGTACATTCGTACTCATGCTTCTGCTTTGTGGTTTTCGGTGAGGATCGGGAGGGTGCGAGTTCGTCCCCTTATCGCCTCTCGGTGCCGGCGGGACACCGAGTAGAGGTTACTTGCGATGCCACACACGCCGGAAGTGTTCAGGCGAACACTTAGGAGATGCCGTATTTTGCTAATATGTTGGTTAACTCGCTTTTGTTGTATAGCTAGCTGTGTATTCCCTGTCCTGTAAGGCTTAAAGACTTGGTATTCCTCCTGTTGATCGTGGTTGTGTTGTGATGTCCTTACCATGCTTGTTTGTTGCTTTTATCCTTTCCATATTATCATGCTATATCAACTGCTTTTCTTGTCTGCTGAGTGGATGTCCTAGAATCTAGGAAGGTCATGCCGAAATTTCGAATTTTTGTGCTATCCTGGTTTAGGTTGCATCAGCTTAATTTTTCTAGTATGTTAGTTGAATTGTTTGAGTTGTGTGGTTGTCAGGTTTGTCTTTGTGCTTTGGTTTAGTCGTCTTGTTGTGCTTCCGCGTTGCGTGTTCGGTTGTGGGGTTTTGAGTTCGTTATCCCCTTTATGCAAATTGAATTGATGTGGCAGTGGAAACCAGGTATGCGGGCGATCTGGCGAGTTCGGTCGCATCACAGGGAATCTGGGGCGTGGTCGAGTTATTTGAATGGTTCCACTGTTATCTCATTTGGGCTTGGATGCTAGCATCGCGAGCGCCATCGGCGAATCGTTGCTAGCCTCCAAATCCAATGAGGTTAACGGGGTGTTCCAATAGCTCGAGGACGATGCCGACGGCTCCTCACAAGGCCGGGTATCGAGCAAGGTGCATAAAGACGAACTCTAAACTTGACAACCACTTAGGTGATTGATTGTGGTTTACTAGCCTTCTAGTAGAAATTAACGCTATATTACCCGCCCTATGTTTATAATTCGGTTGCGTGGGTTGAATAATGAGTGTGGGAGAAGCGATCACGTTGGAATCGTGCATTTCATGTCATACCATGCATGCATATGCCTTGCCATGTCATTTTGCATCTTGATCTATGCTTTTATGTATGTTAGATTGTGCTCTTGTCTAGCTCATGTTTAAATTAGAATTTTGGCCGAGTGTAAGAGCTTATTCCTTCCTTGTGGTGTCTAACTCGTGTCGTCTACTTTTGGTTGGCAGCAGAATGAGGACCCACGGGATATGGGAGGTGATGAGGGTGCGGGCGATCGCGACCTCACGATGGCGATCCGCCTCCTCCTCCCAACCTCTTGGATGTCTTCTTTGAGGTCGGAACAAAATCAAGAGCAACCAACAATTCTAGAGATGCTTGTCCGTAATCGGGCTCCTCGAGGTGGCCGTGGATGGGCGAGACCGCCCCAATGGCTATCTGGATTTCTTGCATACACGACCACCCACCTTCTCTCGCGCCCGACAAGCCGCTGAGGCGAGATGATTGGTTGCGCACAATTGAGCGTAAGTTTGCTCTCATTCGATGTGAAGATCATGAAAGGCACCGCTTTGTCGCTCAACAACCAGGGCCTGTTGGTGCTTGGTGGGCCAATTTCCTTGTCATGCGACTGCCGGTCACCAGGTGTCATGGGCTGAGTTCCGTGAGGCCTTTCGGGCGTATCACATCCCGAAGGGCTCATGGACATTAAGAGGCGAGGAGTTCCTCTCTCAAGCGATGGAACAAGTCTGTGATGGACTATTCTCGAGAGTTCAACTATTTGGCCCAATATGCGCGAGAAGAAGTGAACATCGATCGGAAGAAGCGGGACCGCTTCATGGGTGGGGTCACAAGAAAGATGCAAGACAAGCTCTCGTGTGTGATTTCCGGACTTCAATAACTTGGTGAGTCGGGCGATCATCATTGAGCATAAGATGAAGAATCACCAGGAAGAGAAGAAACGGAAGAGGGCGACACATGTTCGGTGGCGGCGGTTCGCGGCGTGCTCGGGATCTTTCCTCTACCGAGGGCACCTGCTCCTACACTTCCACTACTACCGGGATGCTCCTGCTCCGTTGTCGCTCCTCGGCCTCCACCGCCACCGGAGTGAGAGCGAGGGCAAGTTCAGTTCCGGCCCATGCTACAAGCGTGGCGCGGGACACTTCATCGAGATTGCCCTTTTCCCAAGCGGGCAACGACTCACGATGCTCCAAGGCCTCAGGCGCACCGCCTCCACGTCCCTACGGAAGGCACCTCAAGCGCCAAGCATGGCCGGGTCCACTACACCGACGCCGAGGCGATTCCAAAGAGCAACCATGTGTTGACGGGTATGTTATGCATTGATGGGCATCTTTGCTAGAGTTCGCTTTGATTCAGGGGCTTCTCATTCGTTTATTCGCAAGGATTTTGCTATGCATCATCAAATGAGAGTGAGTTGCAGCAACACCCCCTTCCTCATTGAAGCACCGGGTTCAAAGATTGTTGCAAATCAAGTAGTCCAAGGAGCAACTGTTCTAATCCAAGGGGTTCCATTCTTTGTCAACTTGCTACTCCTTGACCTTCGTGGGATAGATGTTATCTTGGGCATGAATTGGCTAACCCGACAGCAGGCCATTCTGTATTGTTCTCGTCGCTCCATCTCGCTCAAGGGGCCGAAGGGCGACCAGTTGACTCTACTTCTCGATGGTGGCAATGCCACTCTTTGCTCCTTGAATGGTGCTGAAATTGAGGAGTTAGAGTCCATTCGTGGTTTCGAGTACCGGATGTGTTCCCCACTTAATCGCCAGGGGATGCCGCTTTGATCGTGACATTGAGTTCGTGGTTGAACTCCAACCCGGATCGCTCCGTGTCCAAGCGGCCATATAGGATGCCGCCAAATGAATTGGCGGAATTGAAGAAGCGACTAAAGGAACCGATGGACAAAGGGTTCATTCGCCCAAGCTCCTCACCTTGAAATTTGCTCGGCTCTCTTCGTGACTAAGAAGGACGGTTCTCTTCGTCTATGTGTGGATTATCGTCCTTTGAATGCAGTTACTATCAAGAACAAATACCCTCTGCCGCGGATTGATATCCTGTTCGATCAGCTTGCTGGGGCACGGGTATTCTCCAAGATTGACCTGAGGCTCGGGTACCATCAGATTAAGATCCGGACTGAGGATATCCCGAAGACCGCCTTCTCCACTCGGTATGGGCTGTACGAGTACACCGTCATGTCGTTCGGGTTGACGAATGCGTCGGCATACTTCATGTACATGATGAATTCCATCTTCATGGAAGAGCTTGATTCCTTTGTGGTCATCTTCATTGATGACATCCTTATCTATTCAGCGAATGAAGAAGACCATGCCAGGCATCTTCACATTGTTCTCAGGAGGCTTCGAGAACATCGCCTTTATGCCAAGTTCAGTAAGTGCGAATTTTGGCTGAAGGAGGTATCGTTCTTGGGGCACGTCCTCTCCGAGCAAGGTGTCATTTGTCGACCCAAGCAAAGTACAGGATGTGCTCAAATGGGAACGACCCAAGTCATCACACCGAGATCCGCAGATTTCCTTGGTGGTGGCTATTATCGCCGTTTCATTCAGGACTTCTCCAAGATAGCCAAGCCTATGACGGAGTTCTTGAAGAAGGGCAACGAGTTCAAGTGGTCCGTGGGTCGTGAGCGAGCATTTGAGACTACAAGCGGCGCCTCGCTCTGACTCCATCCTCACTGACCCAATATTCACGAGCCGTTCGACGTCTCATCGCGATGCATCGGCATCGGACTTGGCTGTGCTTATGCAGATGTACCGAGTTGTCGCTTATGCGTCTCGGCAGCTAAAATGTCATGAAGAGCACTACCCCACCCATGATCTGGAGCTTGCAGCGGTGGTCCATGCCTTAAAAATTTGGCGCCACTATCTCCTGGGGAACAAGTGTAACATTTACACCGATCACAAAAGCCTCAAGTACATCTTCACGCAGGCAGACCTGAACATGAGGCAAAGGCGGTGGCTTGAATTGATAAAGGACTACAATTTGGAAGTCCATTACCACCCTGGGAAGGCCAATGTGGTGGCTGACGCATTGAGCCGCAAGGTGCAATGCAATTGCCTCACTTTTCCACCACGGAGTGCCACCCTTTGTGCTGAGTTCCAGAAGCTCAACTTGGAAATGATAGAAGAAGAGACCTTGTCTAATGTGGAATTGAAGTCCACATTGCTTGATCAGATTCGGGAGGCTCAGAAGAATGATGTGGGTGTCTCCCAAATTCGCGACAAGGTGAGTTCTGGCCAAGCCCTTGGTTTTCGCCTGGATGAGCAAGGAACCTTGTGGTTCGGCGGTAAGATAGTTGTCCGGATGCCCAAGAGTTGAAGCGGGCGATCCTTGATGAGGCACACAACTCTTTGCTCACCATTCATCCGGTAGCAATAAGATGTACCAAGACTTGAAACGGCGGTTTGGTGGACTCCGCATGAAGCACGAGATTGCTCGTTATGTGTCCGAATGTGATGTTTGCAAAAGGGTGAAAGCGGAACATCTCAAGCCGGTGGCACTCTTGACCATTGCCCGTCCCAAACTGGAAATGGGAGGATATTAGCATGGATTTCATTACCGGCCTACCCCTGACTTCTTCGGGTCACGATTCCATTTGGGTTATTGTCGATCGGTTGACCAAGTCAGCACATTTTCTAGCCGTTCGCACAGCTTATCAATTCAAGAGGTATGCGGAGTTGTACATCTCTCGGATTGTATGTCTTCATGGAGTACCAAAGCGGATAGTTTGAGGCCATCGAGGCTCTCGGTTTGTTTCTCGGTTGGAAAAGCTTGCATGAAGCGTTGGGCACTAAGTTACTTCACGGCTCAAGATATCACCCACAAACCGACGGCCAAACCGAGAGGTCAATCGGATACTTGAGGATATGTTGAGGTCTTGTGTTCTATCTTATGGGAAGAAGTGGGATGAGTGTCTTAGTATCTTTGAGTTTGCCTACAACAACGGCTACCAAACCAAAGATCAAAATGTCTCCCTTGAAGCACTTTATGGTCGTAGTTGTCGAGCACTTCGAGGCGGTGCGAGAGTGGGGAACGTTCATTCCTTGGGCCTGAACTAGTCATGGAGGCAGAAGATAAGGTGAAAACCATCCAAGAGAATCTGAGGGTAGCTCAATCGCGACAGAAGAGTTACGCTGATCACCGTAGGAGACCTCTCTTCTTCGACATTGGCGACTTTGTCTACCTGAAGGTATCTCCTCTCCGGGGCACCCGTCGTTTTGGAGTTAAGGGAAAGTTGGCGCCTCGCTACATAGGTCCATTCCGGATCCTTGGTAGGCGTGGTCAGGTGGCCTATCAGTTGGAGCTTCCTCCCTCACTCGAGACAGTCCACAATGTCTTCCATGCCTCGCAGTTGAAGAAGTGCCTCCGTACTCCTTTTGAATCTCTCGAGGTGGATGACCTCGAAGTTCAGCCTGAACCTGATCTATCTTACCAAGAGCATCCTATTCGGGTTTTAGATGAAGCCGAACGCAAGACTCGTAGGAAGGCTCTCAAGTTCTATAAGATTCAGTGGAGCAATCACACTGAAGATGAGGCCACTTGGGAGCGGGAGGATCATTTGAAAAGTGAATATCCCGAATTCTTCCAAACCATGTAAGTACTTCAACCTTATCCCTTTGCGGTTTTGCACGCGTAAAATTCCTTCCAACTATGTACTCGTTTTGAATCTCGGGGCGAGATTCCCCTAAGGGGGAAGGATTTGTCATGGCTCTAGTTTTCTCCGTGTGTGGCCTGAGGGTAAAAAGGTAATGTCATAGATCATTTTTTTTCCCCCCAATCATTTCCTCCTTTCTACCCCAGCTCTTCCCCACGCCCCTTTCTTTTTTCCTCCGCCCGAGCTCCACCAGGGGCGACGCCGCCGGCCCCTCTGCTCTCCACGCCGGCGCCGCTTGCTCTGCCTGGCTCGGCCCGGCCGACCCGCGCCCGGCGCCGCCGTCCCTGCGCCTTCCTCCCTACGGCGGCGCCACCGGGCGCTTCCTATGCCGGCGCCGCCGGCCTCCTCCTGCTCCTCCGGCCAAGCAAGCCGTCGCCACCTCACCGGCCAGTCCTCCACCACGGCGATCCTCCCACCGCCGCTCCTCCCAGATCTGGCGGGTACCTCCCCATTGCCTCCTTTTGGTGTATGGTTTTCAGTGCATGCCTTGTGTTCGATGAAATGCCTAAATGATTTAGCTAGAGCCTATCAGTGAAATACCTTGTTGGGTTGGTGATATCTCAAGGTATAGGTAGTTTAAATACTAGAGTGACTATTGATGTTTGGCATTTTTAGTATAGAGAGTAATGCATGCAGGAATATGGTGAACCCTCGTAGGTCTCCATAAGGTGAGCATTGGCCTTGGCGGCGTGATCGCATACACATTGGATTTGAGTGTATAGTTACTCGGTAGAATGGAGATGGTACTCGAATTATCTATGACACAGTGCTTAGCTAGAGCCTACCAGTGATTGATATTCATAGGATATATACATAGTTATGTTCATGACAAGTGGTGTACGCATTCGAGGTTTGTATATTCGTGATTAAGGGATAGAGTTGGGGTAGGGCTGTTTAAGTCAAAATCATTTTTGTTAGTTGTGTATCATCCGAAGTTCAATAAGATTTATCTTATTTCCTCATCTCAAGTTTCCGTTGGCAAATGTTGGATTGTTGGTGATGTGTGTGCCCTCTTAATTAATGGGGTTGATTTGAGTGACACACGTTTGGAGATGAACCTGATATTGTAGTCGTGAAATCCTTTGTGTCTAGGGTTGTTCTTGAGTTCTAGTGCTAAACTCTATTATTGTTTGGAGGGACCGACGAGTTGGAACTCGTTCTCGCGATAGAGGTTGGCAATGCTTAAGCTTTTGTGGTTTTTGCCATATGTTTGTTGAAATGCTAAGCAATATGGAAGATTTGGAATATAAATTAGTATACGGCGGTATGGCTAATGAATTCATTACATAGAAAATGTTGAAGTTTGACGCTATGACCTAAGGGTGAGTTACTGTCCTTAGTCGGTGTTGCGAAGGTGTTATTAAAGTGTCATGCAAGTTGAGAGGTGTCGTGTGATCCCGATTGAAATGCTTAGGAATATGCTTGGGGTCTTTACGCTTTTATTCGTGGGGTGGGTACCAAATAAGAAACTTAGTGGATGATGAGCAATTAAACCACTAGCTATAAAGCTTCTGATCTAAATAGTGTTGAGCCAATCCTAGTGTTGTTTAGCCTTTATTGTGGAGTTTCGCAATTTGTTTTCCTTTTTGGTTGTCGAATGCTTGCTTATTGTTTCTCAATTCTCATTACATGTCATCGGCATAGCATGCATCTCATTTCATATATATGTGTCGTGTAGAGAACGATCACGCGGAGGGTGACGTGACTGTGGTCGAGGGTGATCACGGTGAGCAGGTGGTTACTGAGACTCCAGCAGAAGCATCAGGCAAGCACCTAAGCATGTTCAACCCTTTAAATATGTTTATTTTGGTGAATAAAATGCTTATTGAATGATTAGGTTTTTGCATTAGGAGTCAATGGTGGTAAGGGTAGTAGGGTAGTAGAACCTAATTGCTGCACACTCACTCCTTGACACTTGTTGAACCTTTCCTTGGAGCTAGCTTATGGGTAAATACAACGTGTCCATGCTTAGTTTGCTTAGAGGTCGTGTTTGGGCCAAGTGGTGGACGGTTCCATCACTTGAGAGTACTAAATACTACACATGTGAACTATGTTGGAAATGGGTTCAGTCATGTTACTTGGAGGTAGATATTAATAGCGGCGGCCAGGCGGGAGAGTAGGATCAATTGGGTATGGAGACTCAATTGGCGTAGTCCCTTTGTGTCAATCAAGGACCGATCCGTTTGTGTGCCATGTTGATCGAGCACCATTAGGTTGATCGCATGCACGATTATGGGTGGGTAAGCCACTCTTTCATCACATGCCGATTCGATGGATCATGCCCTCATGCGGTTGGGCGTGGTTGAGGCGAGGCTTAAGCCGAGCCCTCGAGGGCCAAGTCGGGCTTGGGCCGCTCGAGGTGCTAGGTGCTCGGACCGCATGAAGATGGTTCAACGAATGGGTATGGATGGGAGGGGTTGACATGAGGTACTTGTGGCACATGTCGATGCGATCAACGCTTCCTGCAGGTTAATTAAGCGATTCGAATTGCCGCGCTCTCGGATATGAGCACGCTCGCGTCATCCGACACTCAACGCAGTAATAACTTAAATTCCTGGCTCGTCGTTGTACTTGAGCTTTAAAAATGGTTGTAATTGCTTTACTTTAGTGTTGTTACCTTTCAACTTCATGTTAGAAGTAGGTGCGATCAATAACTGCTTTAAATTTGTAATTGGTTTATTGTCATACTCATACTACAAATGTTAATGCTTTTCGCACTATTACCTTGACTTTATTCCTTTCTGTACCCAAATGCATAACCCTTTGGAGTCGGTCATATATGGACCACGGGTAAGTCTTGCGAGTACATTCGTACTCATGCTTCGCTTTGTGGTTTTCGGTGAGGATCGGGAGGCTGCGAGTTATCCCCTATCGCCTCTCGGTGCCCGGGCGGGACACCGAGTAGAGGTTACTTGCGATGCCACACACGCCCGGAAGTGTTCAGGGGCAGAACACTTCCGGAGATGCCGTATTTTGCTAATATGTTGGTTAACTCGCTTTTGTTGTATAGCTAGCTGTGTATTCCCTGTCCTGTAAGGCTTAAAGACTTGGTATTCCTCCTGTTGATCGTGGTTGTGTTGTGATGTCCTTACCATGCTTGTTTGTTGCTTTTATCCTTTCCATATTATCATGCTATATCAACTGCTTTTCTTGTCTGCTGAGTGGATGTCCTAGAATCTAGGAAGGTCATGCCGAAATTTCGAATTTTTGTGCTATCCTGGTTTAGGTTGCATCAGCTTAATTTTTCTAGTATGTTAGTTGAATTGTTTGAGTTGTGTGGTTGTCAGGTTTGTCTTTGTGCTTTGGTTTAGTCGTCTTGTTGTGCTTCCGCGTTGCGTGTTCGGTTGTGGGGTTTTGAGTTCGTTGTCCCCTTTATGCAAATTGAATTGATGTGGCAGTGGAAACCGGCATGCGGGGCGATCCTGGGCGAGTTCGGGTCGCATACCTGGGAATCTGGATCGTGGTCGAGTTATTTGAATGGTTCCACTGTTATCTCATTTGGGCTTGGATGCTAGCATCGCGAGCGCCATCGGCGAATCGTTGCTAGCCTCCAAATCCAATGAGGTTAACGGGGTGTTCCAATAGCTCGAGGACAGTCTGGACGGCTCCTCACAAGAAAAAACTGAATACTCTACAACATGAACAAAACTCAATACTCCCGATTATTCTAAGGAGAAGAGAGCATGAGAATTCAGAAGAAAATGAGACTACAAAAGTGATAGTTTTGCTGAATTTCTACTTGTGTATTGGATGATTTAGAGTATGAACTAAGGTCGTTTACTACAACGATTATGAATTTTCGCCAGATTTTCAAACATTGAACAATATCTCCAGTATAATTTTTTCCCAAATTTTTGGGAGTACTTAAAAAAAACTTCACACCATAAAGGCACCTTGCACTAAGGGGGTGTTTGGCAGAGCTCCAGCTCCACCAAATCTATGGAATTGGTGGAGCTAGGCATTCCTAGCTTCACCAGATTCGTGGAGCTGGAGCTGTGGGTATATTAAGAATGTTTAGATAAGTCACCTTGTTTACATTTTAGAATAAAATTATAAACTTAAGTCACTTTATTTCAGTCTACAAGTTTCAGCTCTGAGGTGGAGCTGGGATCTGGAGCCCTACCAAACAGGGCCTAAATATTCTCAAGATGAAATAAAGAAAGTGCATACCTGTCTATTGCAGCAGCATCATAATGGATTTGGCGAGATTTTCCAACTTCATCATTCTCATCATCAAAAAGTTCCTTTGACCCATACCGTATAATATCATCTAACTCTTCCTAAAAAAGGACACAGATTTTTGTTTCTTACTTATCATTCAAAATTAGCTTAAGAAGGATTCACAAGCGGAGCAAAATAACAAATTTGGTAACTACTAGACTAGGATCCATCAGTTAACACTGTAGGGAAAAAAACTAGAAGTCCACCATGATCACCCACCCCAGATAACGTATCGTCTGAGTTAAAATTAAATGCATCCGCAAGGGTTTTGAAACAAAAACAATTTGAAATTATACAGCTTAAAACCATATTTTAATAAATAAATAAAAAAGTAAACACCATAGCATGGCCAAACAAACTAAACTACCATACTCATGCTAAAGGACCAACAGAAGCTAATTGTTAGTACAAAATGATATTGATTGATATCAAGAGAAACTATATTTGCAAATCATTCGTAAATGGCAATTCGCACAATTACCTGATTGACATTATTAGCCTTTGTGAGTCGACCAACAACTAAGTGCTCCAATATCATTTTTTTCTTCGTAAGTTGCATCATTCGCTCCTCAATTGTACCTCTACTAACAAGCCTATATATCATAACCTGCAGAGGAAAACATAGATAATAGTTAAGAACTGGCACAAAAATTATTAAAAAATCAACATTTCAATATAACAAGACAGGTTAAGGTAAAATACCTTGCTAGTCTGTCCTAAGCGATGAGCTCTTGCCATAGCTTGTAAATCAGCATGTGGATTCCAATCACTGCATGTAAATGGAAGAGTTAGGTTAAAGAAAATTCAAAATATTGACTCTGTTTTGTTTAAACACAGAAATTGTTTCACCTGTCATAGATTATAACAGTATCAGCAGTTGCCAAATTTATACCCAGACCACCGGCTCTGGTGGAAAGAAGAAAGCAAAACCTAGTAGAATTCTTAGCATTGAAGCGATCTATTCGTATCTGCCTTTCAGCGCCACCTATCTTGCCATCAATACGCTCATAGCTCCATTTCTAAAACACGAGACATTCAAAATATGGTGCATGAAATACATTAGCCCGCTTAATTAACAAAAGTTACATTGGAAGATAGTTTAATACCATGTAACTTAAATAATCCTCCAGTAAGTCCAACATATGCTGGAATTGTGAATAAATAAGAACTCTATGACCCTGCTCTTTCAGTTTCAGCATCATCTTGTCCAGCAGCTGCATCTTTCCAGAAGAATCTAAAAGCCTCCTACAAAATCAAGGAAACCAGAGCAATGGAATACTAAATGAAAGAAATATAGAATGCAAAATTCCAATTAGTAGATTTACTCAGCCATGTAAGGTGACTAAACTCAATCGGTTAATCTAGGTATCTAGTAGGAATAATTTAAAAGGAATCTTTGGAAATAAGTAGCATCATATAAGCATTCCAGCAGATGGATCCAGAGGTTTCTACATACAAACATAAGATGTTTATATCAGCCAAACCAGAACCTAAACAGTTGGCAATAAACTTGCTTACATTTTTCACTGGCATATTTTTTTCGACGTGTAATGAAGAGATTATAGTCACTATTCGCCTAGGTGGATGCCTAGCTTGCCTAGGCGGTGCCTAGGAGCTAGGCCCCTCCCTCCCACCTAGCCGCCTAGGTGGCGATTACGCACTAGGCGCTGGTCTGCTGTCCACCTAGCGCCTAGGGGAATACTTACTATAGTACAAGATATTGGATAACTCCAGTAAGCACATTTTGTAAAAGATCAACAGCAAAGCCCAAGAAGGCAAGAAGTGAACCCAGAAGAGTGCAAAACTCATGGAAACTAGTATCAAACTACTCAGGCCAGCCAAACAGCAAAGAGAAATTAAAGAAACATTAACGAAGAAAAATAGCAGACTTCCAACAAACAATTGGAGCACCTTAAACCTTCTTCTTGGTTGGCGGGTTCACTATCAGGTTCATCAGTCATGAATCCATGGCAACAAAGTTTGCGCAGCTCCATTACAACATTTATAAGGGAAACCTGGAATCGGGCAATAAAGAATTGTCAATCCAGAACAGGCCAACACAAACTACAGCATGAAAATTAAAACAAAATCATTACTTGTCCACCACTACGACGAGATAACACTTCATAATTCTTGGTGAGAATAGCCTTGTAGTACTCTTTCTGTTTGCTCGTCAGCTCAACTCGTAAAATCAGCTCCTTTTTGGGAGGTAGTTCTTTCATAACATCTTTCTTGAATCCTATTTGTACCACATAAGCAACAAAGTTAAAATTATGTCAGATAAAATAACATGAATGGCACTCATCTATATCTTATATAGATAACAGCATCTCGCCGCAGCTTTATTTTTTGAGTCTAGCACCAATCCTACTCAGAATATACTGCACCACAACTTACATTTGTATATGCTCCATATTAACATAAAGGGAGCAGAAGAACAACCATGGTGCATCAATATGTATTTTATACACCAATAGATGTAAGTATGTAATCAATCAAAACTTTATGACGATCTACCTACTTCTATAGTTCTTTTATTTGTCATTAACAATGACTCATTATTATCATTTTTGCAAGATCATTGTGTAGCATAAATATGCAAATAACATTATGTACTTGCGTAATATGCATATTACATCTAAATATGTGCAAAGCTTACTAAGAATAAGTCCAAGATCCATTACAAATCATTTAATTGATATAAGCAGAACCATATGCCGGGCAGAAAGAAAAGGTTAAATAGATTCATACTCCGAAGAAGGTGTGGCTTCAGCATTCCATGGAGCTTCTCAACTTGCTTGTCTTGGTTTATATCTTTAAACTCCTCTTGGAGATCAGCTATACTCCCAAACTACAAACAAAAGTGTCGTAAAATTAGGCGAAAGAAGTATAGAACTAAGCATTTAATGCGACGGAGATTGAAAGATTGACCTATCAGCATATGCTAAAAGATAGGAAATTGTTTATCAAGGACCATGGTACAATCAAAACCATGTAAAGTAGGCCACAGAACGAAGGCCTAATAATCTACAGTGTCATGAACTAAATAAATATAATGTTAGCATGCGAGAAGCAGGAAACCTTACACTTTCACCCTCAAGGAAGTGCATAAGCATGAAAAGCTCATCCAGGTTATTCTGGAAAAATGAAAAATGTCAGGAAATCAACTTTAAACGCATGGAACAAACTGACCAAAATCAACGAAAACAGTATACAGAAGGAACAGCATACATAAAAAAAAATATCAAGAGGAAAAAATGGCATGAGCAAATAAATTGAATGACTAATGGATGGAAGTGGATGTGTTATTTATATTTAGAATGAATTATACCATAATATTATGTGTGTATGCAAGTTAAGGTGTTGTGTATATTTGAAATGAATGATACCATAATATTATGTGCATATGCCAACATAGGGCTAAGGCTCCTCTAGTTCTTTTCAACATGCAAAGTTTTGGTGCTTGATTCTTACATTTGCAAATATGTATGATGCATGCAGGTATAGCATCACGAATTGAAAATGATCGGAAAATGACATTTTTCTTGTTCACATAAGCATGTAGTTGTTTATCAAAAAAACATCATATTAGGATACTAAGCTCCTTAGCTGTCCTAAAAGGAAGATACAGTTATAAACACTCCTGAAAAATCCGTACTCTGGAATAAGCAAGCAAAAATTACTGACCACATATATTCAACAATTAGAGCCTAAAAGTCCAAAACATGGCTGAAACCTCAATAAAAATAGTAGGGATACTTCAAACAGAGATTACTACCAATCATAAGCAACTTTAACAAGAAACATTTTTCCATATAGCTGAGGAAATACAATAACGATCGATTTAACCAATAAATATAGAGCAGTAACCTGAACTGGTGTCCCCGTTAAAAGAACACGATGTTTAGTACGATAATCTTTAAGTTGACTGAACAACTTAGAATCTTTATTCTTCAACCGATGCCCTTCATCCACAATCTGTGATGCAATGCAACATTAAAAATTGAAGTTGGTGAAAACCTAAGACCAAAACAAATATCCTCCAGAAAATGAAGATGAAAAGGGAGGTTCCAAAATAGAAGTACCATGCATTCCCATTCTATATTTTTTAGAACAGAAGAATCCATGTTAACCATCTCGTAAGATGTCAAAAGGACATCAAATTTTATTCTTGACTGCCTCTTTTCTTCATTAGATAGAGATGATTTCTTTTTCTTAAGCTTCTTGAGTTTCTCTTTGGGGTAGTAAAATTCATACTTCCTAATAATTTCGCGAGAAGCTGCAGAACCAAAATACATTACCTGAAAACCATAAGGAAAAAAGTAAGTAGTGAAGACTTAGCTCTCTCTGGAATTATATACATAATGGATTTTGAATTAGTTCAATTCACGTACAACATTCATTTGAGGTGCCCAAGTTGCAAATTCACGCTCCCAATTTCGTAAGGTTGAGAGGGGAGCAACAACCAGATGAGGACCAAGCTTGTTTTCGAACAAAGAGGCCAAAAAGGCAATACTCTGTATTGTTTTGCCTGCATTTTTTTTGTTACCATTTGTTCAAGATCCCAATAAACATGTTATCCAACATTCTCACTCTTATAATAAAAAAATCCCTTACCAAGACCCATCTCATCAGCAAGGATGACACGTCTATTGTTAAACCATGAATAACGTAAGAAGTTTAACCCTTCAATCTGATAAGGATGTAGTGTGCCTTCAACAACCAGAAGAAGACATCAAAGGAAGAACATGGAGACATACCCCATGAGATCTAGGTCAACTAAACCTAAAATATTAACATCCAGGAATAATTCATGTTTAATAGTAGCGTACCACCACAATGAAACTTGGGACTCTCCTCGAATGGATGAATCTCACGATTGACACTCTTGCTCTTGTCACCAGACTTCTTACGCCTGGATTGAATCTCATTGAAGCGTTCAATCTGAGGTTGGAACACCGAGATGTCGGACTCATTTTCCCAAGTACATTCATCGTATGAAAGTTCCTTCCATTTCACATAATACTCCCGTTCACCAGTAGAGCTTTTTCTGTTAATAAAATATGAAAATAGTGTCAGAAAAATCAAGATATCAATCAACCTTTGATAAATGGAGTTTAATGGATATAAATGAGGAAGATAATAAGTAGCATTTAGATGAGCAAGACCACCCTGAAATAGCACTATGACAGCAAAGCTGAAGGATGGTATTATTTTCCATATGAGTACCACTACCATCATTTGATTGTGGACAATAATGTCACAGCTCTGCTGTAATGCCACATCCAAAGATATAAGGTGTATTTGAATAGTTGGGCTTATTGTAAATCAGGGTGAAGAAGTATGGCTGTTTGGGCTTTGAGCCTGGCCCATGTAAGGAACCAGAGTATAAACTCCTGGGGACTGTTGACGTCATGTTTTGGCGAATACAATGGCTGTCGTCTTCCTCCTCTGTTCTCTCTTTTGCTTCCGTGCTTTCCCCATTTCTCTCTTCCTCAATTCACCTTAGACTACTTCATCTGCCAAATCGATGCTATTGCGAAAGGGGACATTACATCTTTGGTATCAGAGCCACAGGTCCCAGGTTGATTGGAGGAAAAAGTTTGTTGGCCTAAGCTCTGGTTGGTAAAATCCCAAAGTGAAAGGAGGGCGATTGCTACGGCGATCGTGTACTCCTGGATCTAAGGTTCAACAGGCTGAAGGATTTCTCGGTACGACGCCATCAAAACAGGGTGTTCAAGTCCGTCAGGTGGTGGCGGCAATGGATGAGATGGAAGCAAGGTTAGCAGAGCTGTTTCTGAAGGAGATGCGGCAGATTAGGGTGGAGATGAATAATCAAATGGCGGCGGTAGACATCAAGTTCAATCAACATGGGGAACGTCTGGAAGAAATACAGATGAAGCTTTCTATGTCAATGGAATCTATTGGGAAGGTCCAACAAGAACAAGTGGTGGTGGCGAAGGCACTAAAAGGAGATCGACCGCCACACCTGGAGATTCCGGTGCGAAATGATATGGGTATTCTAGCAGCAAGACCAGGAGAAATTCCATTTCAGTCGATATTGCCTCCGCGGGTGCCTCCAGCACATAAGGGTATGCAGCACCACCTATATATTTTCCTCCTCCTACCCCAGTTATGTTGGATGTACCTGGATCAAGTAGATCTGATGAAAATGAAAAACGCAATTGGATACCCAAAATGGATTTTCCAAAATTTGACGGTACCGATGTGAGAATTTGGATAGACAAGTGCAACACCTTCTTTACAATATACAAAATTCCTGATGGGTTCAAAGTAGCTGCTGCTACCATGTATATGCAGGATAGTGCTGCTCATTGGTATCAGGCATTTAAGATGACTAGCAATTGGCATGACTGGGAGCAATTTAGAGAGGCTGTAGTCACAGAATTTGAGGGTAACAACCAAAGGGATAGGATGAGGGAGTTGATGCTTTTGAAACAGACTCATACTGTGGAAGAATATAAAAGAAAATTTGATGAGCTGGTTTATCAAATTCGGTTATATGATCATAATATCGGAGGACTGATGCTAATGACCAAATTTGTGTTGGGTCTCAAGGAGGGATTGCGTGCTGCAGTGGAGATCCAAATGCCAATGACAGTAACAGCAGCTGCGGCATTTGCAGGGATACAAGAAAGTATATGTGAACGAGCAAAAAAATTCAGTCATAAGAGTATAAGTCCTAGCTATAATACTAACTCATGGAAAGTTGACAGTTCGGCCAAATCAACGGAATCAGGAGTGGGGTTAAGTCTGAACCTGGTGATCTTTGGAAGGCAAAACAACTGAAGGAGTATAGGCGTTCAAATGGACTCTGTTTTCGGTGTGGGGAAAAGTACTCTCCTACACACAAGTGTTCCACAGCAACACAGAGTCAGCTCAAAGCTATGCAGACACAGGAGATCTTATCTGACGAAATGTTAGATGCAGTGGTGGGAGAGGAGGAAAATGAAGAGGAAGACTTGCACATTTCTTTGAATGCAATATCAGGAGTTGATCATCCTCAATCTATTCGGGTAAGAGCTCTGATTGGCAATCAAGTCATGTTAATGCTGATCGACTCAGGTAGTTCTCACAGTTTTGTGAATGCTCAATTGGTTGCTCGATTGGGAATTTCTCCACAACAGTCTGCCCCACTGTCTATCAAAGTGGCTAATGGGGAAATTCTACAGTGTCATAATATTATTCCTGACATGAGCTGGTGGGTTCAGGGACATACTTTTACTCATGACATGAAAGTTCTAGACCTTGCTGGATATGATGCTATACTTGGAGCTGATTGGCTTGAAAAATGGGGAGTCATGACATGCCATTGGGGGGAGAAATGGTTGGAATTCCAATACAATGGCCAACTTATTCGGTTACAAGGGGTAACAAACTCTGACAAAACTGATGAATTACAAGAAATGTCAGTGGACAAAGTCACCAAATGGCACAAAGGAAATGAAATTTGGGCTGCGGTAGTATTGGAGCAAACAAAGGATACACCTCAGACTATGGTACCAAATGAGATTCAGCAAGTACTCGATACCCATGCCGATGTCTTTCAAGACTACTCTGGGCTACCTCCTCATAGGTTGTTTGATCATGCCATCCAGCTGATACCCAATGCAATTCCGGTCAACTCTAAACCTTACCGATACTCTCCCTTGCAAAAAGATGAAATTGAACGCCAAGTAACAGAGATGTTGAAGGCTGGCATTATTACTCCAAGTTTAAGTCCTTTCGCATCACCAGTTTTGCTTGTCAAAAAAAAAGATGGAACTTGGAGATTTTGCGTAGATTACCGCAAATTGAACTCAATGACAATCAAGAATAAATTCCCTATGCCAATTGTTGATGAACTCTTGGATGAGTTAGCCGGTACAAGTTTTTTTCTCTAAACTGGATTTGAAATCTGGATATCATCAAATTCGCATGCTTGAACAAGATGAGTTTAAAACAGCATTTAAAACACATCACGGTCAATTCCAATTTCGAGTAATGCCATTTGGATTAACCATCTACATTTCAATGTTTAATGAATTCCATTTTGGCTGACTATATAAGGAAATTTGTTTTGGTTTTTATGGATGACATCTTGATCTATAGTAAGACATCGGCAGACCATGTTCAGCATTTGCTTCTTGTACTTGGTATCTTGCGACATCATAACCTGGTAGCAAAGCGCAGTAAATGTTGTTTTGCACAGCGCCAGTTGGAATGTTTGGGCCATATTATTTCTGATAAAGGTGTTTCGACTGATGACTCCAAAATACAAGCTATGATAAAATGGCCAGTTCCCACAACGGTAACTGAATTAAGAGGATTCTTAGGTCTTACTGGATACTACAGGAAATTTGTTCGGAATTTCAGCATCATAGCTAAGCCGTTGACAACATTGTTACAAAAGAAAGGATTTCAGTGGACTAATCAAGCTCAGCAAGCCTTTGACAACCTCAAGCATGCTATGAGCCATACTCCAGTGTTGGCTTTGCCGGATTTTGAACAGCAATTTACGATTGAAACCGATGCTTGTGACACGGGCATTGGTGCTATATTGAGTCAGGGTGGACATCCTATTGCATTCTTCAGTAAAGCCCTCAGTCCACAAAATCAGAAGTTATCTATATATGAGAAAGAATTCTTGGCAATCATGATGGCAATAGACAAATGGAGATCATATGTTCAAAGGGGTTTGTTTATCATCAAAACAGATCACAAAAGCTTATGTCATTTGGAGGACCCAATTTTACATTCGGAAATGCAAAAGAAAGCAATGACTAAATTAATTGGACTACATTATAAATTTCAGTATCAAAAAGGGGAACAAAATACTTGTGCTGATGCCTTGTCTCGAGTTGGTCATCTCTATCAATCGGTTTCTATAGTCCAACCATTGTGGATTCAGGAAGTGTTGAACTCGTATACAGTGGACTCTAATGCTCAGCACTTATTGCAACAGCTCGCTATCACTTCAGTAACTGAGAAAGGTTATACTCTCAAGGATGGGTTAATCCGCCACAAAAACAGAATTTGGGTAGGATCAAATGCAGGGTTGCAAACAAAGATTATTCAAGCTTTTCATGGCTCATGCAACACCGATTGGAGGTCATTCCGGCTTTCAGGCAACATATCAACGAGTGAGTAAACTATTTAGTTGGAATGGACTAAAGAGTGCTGTCAACAACTTTGTTCAACAATGTAATATATGTCAACAAGCCAAACATGAACATTGCAAGTTGCCTGGTTTATTATGCCCTTTACCAATACCTTCAGGCGCATGGCAAGATATTACAATGGACTTCATTGAAGGCTTGCCTAAGTCAGATGGCTATAATGTCATTTTAGTCATTGTAGACAGATTTACAAAGTACTCCCACTTCGGCACTTCGTATCACTCAAACACCCCTTTACGGCACTTCAAGTTGCTAAGCTGTTTCTTAACACCGTGGTGAGACTACATGGTGTTCCTCGCTCCATTGTCTCTGACAGAGACAAGATATTTACAAGCACATTCAGGAGAGAATTATTCAAACTCTTAGACACTAAGTTGCAAATGAGCACAGCCTATCATCCTCAATCGGATGGCCAAAGTGAGCGAGTCAATCAGTGTCTCGAAATGTACTTAAGATGTGTTGTACAGGACACTCCCACTAAATGGCACCAATGGCTTCCATTAGCTGAATATTGGTACAACACTTCCTTTCATACCTCATTAGGGTGTACACCATTCAAAGCTCTCTATGGCATGGATCCTCGTTATGGTATTCTTCCAGACTTGCAAGCTACTACCAATCAATCACTGGTTGATTTACTGACCGAGCGCAATGCATATTCAGAGTTTCTCAAGCAGAAATTGACTAAGGCACAGATACGAATAAAGCAATATGCTGACAAAAATCGTTCTCCACGAGAATTTCAAGTTGGTGAACAAGTTTTCCTGAAACTGCAACCATACGCTCAATCATCGGTGGTCAATCGTCCATATCCAAAACTCGCTTATAAATTCTATGGGCCTTACAAGATCCTGCACAAAATAGGACCGTCGGCATATGAACTGGAATTGCCTGAGAGCAGTTTAGTACACCCAGTCTTCCATGTCTCCCAACTGAAACCACAAGTCCCTAATCATACGCCTGTCTTTGTGTCCTTACCAGTCCCAATAGACCTTTGTGCACAAGATGTTCAACCTGAAGAAATACTGGATCGGCGCTTGGTTAAAAAAGGAAATACCGCTCATTTGCAAGTGTTAATCAAATGGACTTCATTACCGGCTGATGTAGCTACTTGGGAAGATTTTGATGCCTTAAAGATCCGATTCCCAGATGCTCCAGCTTGGGGGCAAGCTGGATCTCAAGGGGGCGGAAGTGTCACAGCTCTGCTGTAATGCCACATCCAAAGATATAAGGTGTATTTGAATAGTTGGGCTTATTGTAAATCAGGGTGAAGAAGTATAGTTGTTTGGGCTTTGAGCTTGGCCCATGTAAGGAACCAGAGTATAAACTCCTGGGGACTGTTGACGTCATGTTTTGTCGAATACAATGGCTGTCGTCTTCCTCCTCTGTTCTCTCTTTTGCTTCCGTGCTTTCCCCATTTCTCTCTTCCTCAATTCACCTTAGACTACTTCATCTGCCAAATCGATGCTATTGCGAAAGGGGACATTACAAATAACATGATAGATTATGCAATAAATTTCATAGTATCTAATAACAACTTCATAACTGAGTAACTAGATGACTCTCAGGATAAATACAATAAATGGAGTATGCATTCACAGTAACAGCACGAATAACAAGTTACCAAACCGAAAATTACATGCATTCACCAAAGAAAGGCTGGTGCACCAGGTTACAAAATCACAATAACAACAATAATAACTAGATATCAGACAGAAAATCACATCCCTGTTGCTACCAGCATGTGAAAATGATTAAGCTCATTTATGTACTTTTGTTCATTGTCAAATTAACCTCCATACCTGCTAGAAAGGATCCTGTCAACAGTTGTCCATTCAGATCTAATTGCAGCACAGTCATCATCAGACTTATCCATTGAATCCAATTGCCTATGGAAATTATTCAATCTAGTTTTGAACCGAGGGTGTATCTTTGCAGCTTCTAAATATTCATTTTCTAAAACCCTGGTATCAGAGAGAGTAGATAGTTAATAGAGGAAAAGCAGCAAGCAGAATAATTTTGCATTGAGCAGGTAACTACCAAGAGCAGTGAATGTATGACAATCCTTTCCACTTTATAAGATATCGCTTGGTAGATTTCTTCTTTGATCCAGACTCCAAAGTAGTCTCTTCAGAAGCAGCATTCTGAGTTTCGCAATCTAATATCTTCTCCATCTCTGTCAGCGGGCTTACCTGGCAATAGCAAAGGTGCTTCGGTATACCAACAGTGTCAAACATAGGTGAAAGACAGGTGCTTCAAGAGAGCAAGACATACACATTCCGGGCAGCTCCATTTATCAGATGTGATACTTAGGCGAGGAACCAAACATTTCTGGTGAAATGCATATGTACATGTTGAACAAGATACTAGATTATCATTGTTCCCGCATTTCTGGCAAGCATCTTCTTTCTGCATGCACAAATGAGTAAGGACAGAATTACAAATAAATACAGGACCCCATAAACTGAAAAGAGTGATGATATTAACAAACACAGAATCACATGAACGATGGCAATCAGGAATTCAGGAAGCTGCACCACAAAACAATTGAAACCCCACTACATAGACAAGAAATAGAAGGCAATTCAAAGTACAAATCAGCAAATGAGGATAAACTAAAAATGAAAATGCTCAATGCTCTCTCATTTGTTTTCAAGTTTCAACACAAAGTAGATTGATTCAGTTCATGAATTTTCTTACAAGTCAAGCAAATACCTACCTATACTAATTATGGCAAAATCTTTGAACCAAAAAAACTTTATTTTGAGCTGTCTTGGTCTTCCAAAACAGATCCAACCATGATAGTAACACAATGAGATCATCCAGGAGAGTAATTTTGCTCAAATTTCACATCCCATTCTGCGTAGTAAAAAGGCAACCAAATATCAAGCTAAACTTGATGCAGCAAGCCTAGATATAGCATATCCAAGAAAATCAGAATAAGGTAATTGGTGTCATTCCACTCGATTGACATCACAATTCTACTACTTCAAATAGATTGCCAATGAAAGTTAAGGACGAATACCTTGATTTGCAAAGGCTATACTACAGGCAAGTATTGTTAGTTCGGTTTGATTTCACGTTCATCAGTTTATAACTGAGTCCTACACATCCAAGGGTCCTATTCTTTATTTTTCTTTCCGACATTCTCTTTCATATGCTTGTTGGGTCGGCAAAGTAGAGACTAGAGGCATCCTAGTTGGGCATCTTCTCACACCGTACCAGTTCTTTTTGCAGTTGATCTTCTCATTCTGGCTTAATGAGCGTATAGATTCTTTCTGAAATGCAATACAATGCGCAAGCCAGTTGATTTGGTAATTCTATCTTCCTAAAAGGATTCAAGCTTCCTACTCCAACTATGTAATGAGACCTATAAATACGTGGGCATGTTTTGGTTGTTGGACAAGCTATTTGAAAATTCAAATTAGTAAAATCCCAGTTAACTTATCATTCTGGATCTAAGGGAAGTCAGCAAGAAGACGAAAACAAATAAAACTTTCATCAACACAAATAATCCAAACAACTGTCTTATATTAGCTGGCTCACGAACAATCTTTACTGAAGCTTGAATTTACGCCTTACGGCACACCAAACCCGCCTATTCTATACCAAAAATGCCAAGTTATTAACTCATCTCCACATTATGGAAGAACGTGGTGCATAGACTGAACACTGGTGTCACCTCTGAATTTCCAAAAGTTTGAACTCAGATAGCACCATGGCAGCCAAAAGCACACAGATCCATACTAAGGCATCATATCCTCTTCAGGATGCACAGATTTCAATATTGAGCTTCTGGCGACCAAACTTCTTCAAACAAAATCCCCAAACTAGTAGTATCTAGCTGCTTAACACAGCAAATAAACCAAGCCTCAATTCACAATTCAGTATCTAAACGGTATCAATCAACGGAATCATATGACCAAATCACCCGTCAACTTTCTGTGGCACCATTCAGTCAGGCTACGCCAAAACCCCTATCACAAACCAATTCCTCCCGCTTTGCAACAAATGAGCTATTTCACAATCAAGCCCCCTATTCGCCAACCACTAGTCCTACCATAACAGCATCAATTCCCCCCAAAACAACTAGCAGCTTCAGAAATCAGAAGATTTTCCGACAAACAGAACAGAGGAGCAGGCCCTGATCGGCCATACCGCATCCTCGCGCTCGATCCGCTCGGCGGGCGCGTCGCTGTGCCGACCCCTCCCCTTCCCGATCCCGCCGCGAGGCGGGAGGTCGTCGTCGGACTCATCGAGCATGTAGAGCGGCCGCTTCTCCGACCGCACGCGCAGCCGCTCGACGAGGCTGCTCATCCCGCCACCACAACAACCCTACGCGGCTCGGATCAAAGCCCTAGGAAGCAGGCAGCGCACTCCCCCACTGCCTCCGCCCAAGCTCTCCTCCCCTCTCGCTCCGCCGCCTCCGAGTGGGCTACGGTTTGGTGGTTTTGGGAGGGGTGAGGGGGAATTGGGGGGGCTACTTATACCGCCGCGGGGGTTGAGGTGGCGTGCGAGGGGAGTTTTCAGAATTTGACACTCTTTAAAATTCGCATTTCGGAATTTGACACTCTGGCCCACTGTCATACACACAGACGGTCCCATATGTCATCCAAATGAGCCAAAAGGCTTGCGAATTGAGTGTCAAATTCTGAAATATTCCGCGTGCGGGGGGCAGGCGGCGAAAATGGAAGGTGGCAACGAGGAGGCGCTTGGTGTGTACGCTGCTGCTGCGGGCGGAGGAAGCGCGAGAGCAGCGAGGTGAGAGGGGAGGGGGAGGCAGACAGTAGGGGCAATATTGTAGACCAAAGAGAGGTGTTTCTACGCTCTTCCTCCTAATACAAGTTGCATAAATCTTGAAGCAAATGAAGGAGAAAGTAATCCTCATCTACCCTTCATTCATGCTTTAATATTTGTGCAATTTTAAAAAAGAAGAGCATAGAAGCACCTCTCAATTTAAAATCTGGTGCTTCTCTCAATTTAAAATCTGAACTTGTATCGTTTATTCGAATTCACTAAACTTATCGGGTATAGATATATACCCACATCTAAACCCGATGAATACCCAATACTCGATGGGTACTCATACCTGCTAGTTATTCCAAGTTATATTTGGTTTCAATGAACAAGATAATAAACTCCATAGACTTAACACCACTTGATGGTATTAATTTGATTACAAGATTTGAAATATTGTGCCTAGTTTGGAGATATCAAAACTTATTGTCCTTTCAAATGGATGTATTTATTTATTACTAAAATTTGGTTAAATGAACTTACTGTGAAGCAAATAATTTAATGCTAAGCATAGATAGAACCTATCTTAAAAGATGCGGTTCTCACATTAGGGGGCGGGGGGGTGAATAGCGCACATACATCAAGATTTGAATCCCTTAGAATAGGTATTATGCTAGCAAACTAGTAGATGTGACAACAAGTTACTATAAACCTATTGTCCAATTAATTTAATTTGCCAACACATCGAATGCAATTTCAACATAAAGCCAAATGTGATGAATTTGCAAACATCTTGGAATCATATACCTTGGAATTTGTTTGAAATTTGGATGATAGCTTAGTATGTAGAGAAGATATTTGAATGCTTGTGGATTTTATCCCAAACAAGAAGAGAATAACATGTCTTTAACATTAGGGAAAGTGATAAGTGCTCACCTTGATGAGGAAACATGCTGGCATTAGTGAGGACGGAAAAAGCTTGACAGCGCAGTAGCAGCCTCTGATTGCAATGCGCAAGAAGCACGCAATTGTGGTAGAAGCACGCAATTGTGGTAGTGTCGTCGAGTCTTGCAAGAAGAAGAGGTTGGCAAATATATGATAGGAGAAGGAGGACTTATCAACATCGTCTAAATTAAAGGAGTTGTGGTCACCATGAAGAACAGGAGCAAAGTGGCACTCACCAATAACAAGAAACAGAATTTCCTTGTCAAATCCCCCTCATTGGGTTGATTAGGCCAAAATAAGCTCAATCATAGGTTAAACAATTGATGGGCTAAAAAAGTATCTTAAATCTAACCCATCAAGCATGTATAACGACCGCTTCTCAAAAGCACATGCTCAACCACTCCACGAGATTACTTATCTCACCGCCACAATTGTATGCTAGGATAGAATGCTAGGAAGCAAGTAGCGCACTCCCCCACCTCGCGCTGCTAATCTCCCTTTTGACCTTCCCACAACTACACCCCTTGCTTTTTTAGCCATTGAGTGGGCTAGGTTTTTGTGGTTTTTGTGGTTTTGAGAGGGGGTGAGTTGCAACATAAAGAGATAAGTACTAAGTGCAAATTCCTTATGGATATGTAGCACTGACATGTGAAACTCACTACAAGATGGCAACCAAATTTCTATGTGTCAATTTGTGCTTAGCAGAAGAGAGATTACATGGGGAAAAATGTTATATCTATTCTCTACAACACGAAGCAATGAAATTTAAGTGCAAAGCCCACATCTCATAACACATGGCGTGCGCAACATAAGATAGTTACTAAGTGCAAACTCCATATCCTAGGGAACTTTGGAACAATGTATGTAAAACTTATTACCATACGGGTAGTGTATGACACATTGAGAACCAATTTTCTATTGATGTTCGATATGTGATTAGCACGAGATTAAAGAGAGATAACATGGAAAAGAAAAATGTTGCATATACTCTCTAGTCTCTACAACATAACGAGATTAACATTTAGTACGCCCATTGCTCAAGACACATGGCAAGTGGCGAGCATTGGACAACATTGACAACCACGTGGAATACAAAATGACCAATATTTATTACCAATGTTGAAATATCCGAGTTATAGTTAATCAAGAGATTGGAATAATTGATATTTTGCTCCGGCAAGGCATAAGACTTCAATCTCCAACCAACCCTGAAAGCATAATCTGAAGAGCATGATCTCATTAATAGCAGCCACATAGTCACATGAAACAAAATGGAAAGAAAAGAAAGGAAATCAAAATTTTTATACACAACCCTTGCAGGGTGTGTTCGGTGTGCACAATCTTATATTTTCCCTCCTATTGTGATATTTCCCTCAACCCACGAGTAATCTAGAATACTAACATTTGTTTCCTTGGTGGTGGCACACTCAGTGTCACCCAGCATCACAAGAATACCCCAAGGAGGTTAGGATGCGACAGAAAAAGAGAGAAAAATGGTATCTCTATGACAACAGCCGTAGCGCCAAATTGCAAAACCTCAAGTACAATCGACAATGGCGCAATTTCCTTATAAATAAAATTTGGGGGCAATTAAGCACATGCAGTCACTGTATCTACTAAGAGAATCATCAATAGCACATTTGCACATATATGACAATGGCATCAATGCAAAGTCATTTAAGCATATTTTAAGGATGATGTCCGCACAAGTGTGTAGGATCAAGGATAACTGAAAAGAGGGGGGGTGAATATAAGGTTTTTAAAATATTTTGGCTCTAATTTAATAATTAAGCAAGTATGACACAATTAACAATTCAGCAATAATCGAAACCTAAATGAGCTAGGTTTCGATACATGGACTAACAAGCTAAGTCTAAGCAACTAATATAATCCTATAGAGATGATCAAACTCTAAGTATACTAGGAATGTAAATTTCACAAATTTAGTTACAAAAAGGCAACAAAAAAAAAGAAGAGGATGAACACAATGATCTTTCCTGTGGTCTCGGAGACTTACCAGTCTCCCCTAATGCACATTGAGGAAACTTAAATGAATCAAGCCAGGGTTCCTTGCGTTCCTTGCACAAATGAGCCTCTCTCGATCACTAGTGGTAGCTATTTCCCGCTCTGGGTAGGCGGGCTCTGACCTTCACACCAATCCGGGGTCTGTTCACAATCTTCTTGAAGAGATCACCGATTCTTCACCCCCAAGAGAATATAACTTCAGCTCTTGCTTGAGGATGAACATGTGCTTTTAATGGCTCAAAACACAAATGAATTTGTATACTCTTCAACTCACAAAAATGAGAAATGAATGCTCAAGAGAGGAAGAGAGGAAAACCAAGAGCTCACAAATGTGCAATTAATAACCAAGAGAGTCCCCTTACTGCTGGTGGAGTATTTATAGCCCCCAACAAAAACTAGCCTTTTGCATCAAAATCAGCAAAGTCAGGAAAATTGGCAATACCGCCGTGATCAGGCCGATAGTGCCAATCCCAAGCCCCAATAGTCGAATTGGCATTAAATGCGTTAGGTAGGTAGCCATTGCTACGTTACCTCGGCACTACTGACGTTCAAAAATCGGTAGTGCCAATTTTTGAACTCAGGAAGTGCCAAAACAAAACTTCACTAGAAAAAGACTACTGACACTCAAGAAAGGTACTGCGACCATTGATAGTAACAGAAAAAAGTAAAGCAGTAGTGTCGATTTTAGCAAACCTAAAAAAACCACCTCTCTGGAAAAAAGATACGAGCACAAAAGGTACTGCCGGGAAAAGCAAAGTGGTAGTGTCAATCGCTTGAGACACGGAAAAAATGCATTGTGACATCTTTCTGGAAAAGACTACTGACGCACATGTGTGGTAATGCCAACTTGCGGCAGTAACACATAATACACACAGGTAGTGCCGATAGGCGTGAAACACCAGAAAATATTTCTCTGAAAAATAACTACCGCTCTAATCTAGTGGTACTACCAGCCAACAGTAATACCGATTTTAGCATATTGATAGTGCCGATTTTCAAAGAATTTGCAATTTTTTTGAAAAGATTTTCAATGCATTCAACAACCAAGTATGCAAGAGACTTTGAGCCATTAATCTTAAGCATTCTCAAGGTATTAGCTAAAGACCCCCTTAATAGTGCGATATCTATACTAGTAACCGATCTTTTTCTTCAAATACCAAGATCGGCAAAAACTAGGAAAATGTTCTTAATCTTTTATACCTTAGCTTTGAGCTTAAAACCTTGATTGACTTCGAGCTTCACGATTTCATCTTTTCATGTTTAACGTTATGGACCAATTTGTTCTCATATACTCAAGAGAAATTGTTAGTATTTTAAACACGACTGTCATTAATTACGAAAACCTAAATTAAATTGTGCGCCTGGATGCTGTCTCGCTAGTTAAGTGGAAAAGCATGTGTCCATCCTCTGCAAGGCCGTTATGGCTTTGCAAAATTCCTGAAGTCTGTAATGAAAGTGCACATGTGTGTGCGGCATGAGAGTAAGTGTCTTTTTTTACCCTCTCACTAAAAAAAGAAGCGGGATTAATGGGAGGGCATATAATTGACAGCATTCTTTTTAGGGAAATGCTAAATGATACTTAAGTGTTTTTGTTTGTGAGCACTTATTCTCTTTGTTTATTTTTATAAGGTATATTTTAACTTTGCATAAGAATTAAAGTTAGGTTAAAAATTAAGAAATGTATAAGAAAAAATAACTTAGATGCTCAACTTAATTGTTTTGGAAGATGAAAGATATGCTTTGTGTGGGTGGTAATGAATAAGGCCCTGTTTGTTTCGGCTTTTTCATCGGCTTAAAAGCCAAAAAGCCTAAGCCGAAACAAACGATTAGCTTTTAAATTTGTGTTTGTTTAGGCCGGTCTTTGGAGGAGAAGGCTTTGGAGTGGAAGAAGCTAGCCGACTGGCTGGAGCCGAGGTCGAGCCGGAAGAGACTTGCTTTGTTCGTTTAGTTCGACCGGTGAACCCGTGGTGGTCTTTGGATGGGAGTGGAATGTCCGAAATGCCCTTGTTTATCGCAAATTGGGTGTAAGTCCCGGGTTAGCTGTTTTAAGGGTAATTGTCGTGTTTAAGATCTGTTTTAAGCATGAAGTACATGATTTTGACGGGATTTATCTGAAATTTTGTAATTTGTCTGGATTTAGCATAAATTACCTGATTGTAATAAGTTTAAACTGAAATTGAGTGTTTTCATACAATTGATAAAATTTAACAATGAGAAAGCCACACATAAATGATTGCAGATAATAGAAAATATTATTAATCAAGTGGTTGTCGTAGTCCAATGCTATATCATAGTTACACCAAAATGTACCACTAATCATCATCCAAAATCTACCCATAAAATGTCATAATAGAGATACTAATATTGAATTATTTTTCCATACTCCAATCAACCTGTAGCAGCCAGCAGCCCATTAGCAATAGCTTCACGAGTTGCGATCATGTCCACATTGCCTTCTCCCTCATGGTTCCCCCCAGTTGTGGAAACCATATGCCCTAGAGGAATGTAGTTCTCATCACGGTCACACCTATCAAAGTGCATATCAAACACTTGGCTCTCTCTAATGAAGTTATGCAATGCCATGCACGCGATGATAATCCGAGTTTGCTTCTTTATTGGGTAACTAGGGACGGACCGTAAGATGCGCCATTTTTGCTTCAACACACCAAATGTGCGCTCAATGACATTACGGAGCGAGGAATGAGCATAATTGAACAACTCTTTTTTACCACTTGGTGCTCGGCCTTGGCGGAACTCAGGTAGATGGTACTTTTGTCCTCTGTATGGTGCAAGATAGCCAGGTTCGTTGGGATAACCAGAATCAACAAGATAATATTTGCCTACAAATTATATATGTTAGTGAAAGACAACACAAACAGTAATATGTATTATAGTTGATGTATATAGAGTTTATACCTGCTGGAGGATGTGGAAACCTCTCTTTGTACTTGTCGAGTGTATCCCTGAATATCCTTGTGTCGTGTGCAGAACCTGGCCACCCAGCTACCACGGAGGTGAATCTCATGTCAAAGTCACATACTGCCATAACGTTCTGTGTTGCAAACCCATGGCGACCAACATGGTTAATCATCTCATCAGCTGGCACAACAACTGGGATATGTGTCCCATCAATTGCACCTATGCAATTGTTGAAGTGTGGTGAGAATCTTGAATCACGAAGTCTCTCATGTATGGTTGTGAAATTGGGATCAATGGGTTTTATGATGTATTCTGCCATTCTATTCAAGCATGTCAACACATGCCTAAACTTTCTATGGATGGTGTCCGTTGATCTATGGAACCGATTGTGCACTTGGCTCACAGATTGGGGTCCACCAACAGTCCACAGAAACATTACAAGGGCCTCTTCAGAACACATAAACTTTGTTGCTTTCAATCCATAATGTTGTACCAAGGTATCATGCAATGCATCAAAACAAGGCCTAGTCATTCTAAACATTTTGTAACATTCTTCTGTAGACCCCAAAGTATCAAAGGTCCATTGCTGACCAGTACTCCTGTGCTCCTTCTTCTTCCTTTTGTACAGGTACTTTGCACCATGCGCAATAGTAACATAAGCAGCATACAAGAATCGGTGCCGTCTTCTCCTTCTTAGCAGCTCCTTTCTGACAACAGCAGCAATATCCCCATCACTAGAATCAGTCTCAACATCGCTTTCACTTGTTGTGCTCATCTAAAAACAAGAAGTAAACAATATAGGAGCATACAAAGAAGTAAACAAGAATGAAACATGACAAAGGTACAATATAGGTGCATACAAAGTAGTAAACAACATTAGACCATAACGAAGATACAATATAGGAGCATAGAAAGTATCATTACAAATTTAAAAAAGGGTCTCAAGCAACTAAGGGTACTACATTGTATAAAATAAGCATAAAAGAAACATAAAAGAAGCATAAAAAAAACATAAAAGAAACATAAAAGAAGGGTCTAATGCCTCTTCCTGTCCTCATATTGCCTCTTCAACCATTGAAACCTCCCCTCATTTGTCTTCATAGCATAAAAGAAGCAACGGTTCTCAAGTTTACCAAACAACTTTGTAGCAATGTAGTACTCATCACTTGTTTCATTTGCCCCACACTTGATAACTTCATCCATGATGGCATTAATATCATTGGCCATAGAGACATTGCTAGATGCATCTGATTTGTCCTCACTAATGACATGATCAACAAATCTCTTGAAGTCCTTTCCATAAGGATCTTTCTTAGGCCTCTTTGGACTGCGTGCAATAGCAGCAGCCCCATGCTTCTTTTGAACAGGCACATGTGCAGGGCTAGGTTGAGGGGTCACTTGAGCTTCATCCTCCAAATCAACAATGTCTTCATCTATCTGAACTGTTGCAGGTGCAGGTGCAGTCTCCTCCTCTTCAACACCAGGCATTACCGAAGACTTCCCAGAGATATTTGCCCTCTGGAACATGGCCTCTAGCAACGACAAGTTGTCCGGAGGACCTTTACGAAATCGTCTGATGTCTTTATGGACCTGCACATACAAAGCAATCTCCGTTAGTACAACAACATAACATGAGAAAGAAATGTACAATGCTTTTGAAAGATCAATACCTTGATCATGCTAGCCCACTCTTCTTCACTAGCTGTTATAGTTTGTTTCTCATTATCCCATCCAAGTCCAGTTGCTTTTTGCAAGTAGTACACCCAAGCTGTCCAAATACTCTTCAATTCATCCCATCGATTTTTCATTTGTTTTTTGGTATACATTCTACCAGTCCGCTTGTGGAACTCTTCGATTAAATTCTTGTAACCTGTTGGACTCAATGACTTGGTAGGCCTATTGCCATCAAGGGTCTCATTGGCAGCAATTTCACAGAATATCCTTGCTGCATCAACATCCCAAACCGCCTTTTGTTCCATCTATCATAGGCAATTTTAGTTTATGAATACAATAGGTGCTTCTTTGCATGCATTCAACAATGAACAATCAACAATATCTATCAACAAAACTTCCAAAAAATATTGTCACGCTGACTAAAACCGTATGCCAATTAAGAAGATCAAGCATGGCCTGGATTGTACCATTCGTAATGCACTCAGTAAAATTTATCTATTGTCCTACCACTAGAATTCCATAAAGTATAACATGACAATCAAGAAATTTGTACTATCTATTGTCACTGACCATTCTTTTTCCTATCACAATATTGTACTATCGCTGTGAGGTCTTCCAAGAAATTTGTAGTCTACAGTGAAAGCAATCAAGAAGCTAGGGATTCAAGAAGTATCGTAGATGCGGATGAGTATATGTTGTATTGATGGTGGTGCGTAGTAGCCATAAAGTCTTTGTAATATTGCTTACGATCTATAGATGAGTATTACTTCATATATCAGGAATAATGAAGAAAACTAAGAACTATAGGTGATTTGAAAGTGCTTTCCTGAATGCTATCATGAGAACAACTCAAAGTCATTTTAGTGGTAGTAGGTGTTATAACTTTGTCAGTGCCCAAAGATGACAAAACAACCTTTTCCTGAACCCAGAAGGATCATATCTATATCATTCTGTTGGTGCAACTAATCTGCTAATTCAGTGTGCGGTAAGAGGGTTTTGTGTATGCGTTTCCACAAGGGCGCTAAGAATCCAAAGTTCCCAATCCATATCATTCCAAAGTTTTCTCACTCAGCGAACAAGGCAAGTAGATTGATTTGTTGTAGTTCTGCCAACCTAGAATTGCGAGTTGAGGACACGGAATGATACAGGGAGGGATGTAGAACCGATTTTAGTAAATAATTCACAGGGACATATCTGATATGCAAATCATGATAGAGCTACAAACACATAAACTATTGTTTGAGTAGCAGATTAATATGAAGAAAAAAAAACTCGGAAAAAAAAAGAGATGAGATCATCAGAAATAGAACTAAAAAAACATAATCACAGTTGCAAACACATAAACCCCCGTTTGAGTCGATTTGTAATCAACATCGGTGAAATGAAAATAACAAAGCACCATTTACGAATGTCTTCGTTTCTTTTTTCATATAGCGACTACTTACCCTAATCTGCAGCGTTATCAAATGCATAAGAAATTTTTGTCCACAACAATATTCCAACAAATTGGACCATTTTATCAGGTTGTATGCATAGAAATTTGCATAAAACATGTTCGCATGATCTGTACATTGACTTATGATTAACAGTGAATGTAGCAAACCAAAGTCATACGACCTGAATGATTCTAGTGACCCACGATTTAGCTTTGCCCATGAGTTAATGGAGTTTCACGATTCCTCTAAAAAAGGATGGTAAAACACTCTCTGCTTTGTACTCTAATTACGGGACTAGCTCACCCAAAATGGCCTCCAAGGCAGAGAACAACGTAATCATATACCGATGACAAGTGAAATTATTGTCTGTTGTATCATAAACTATATGAAATCGATTAGCAACATCCTTCAGGTAGCAGATCCACAACAAGCAAAGCTAATCCGACGAGGTGGGGCGGAGAATACTAACCAAGGTATGGCCGGTCGAGCGTCGTGGCGCGTGAGATTCGGTGGCGGCGGCTACGACGAGGTGGGGCGAGGGCGAAGATCGCGGCGAGGACGTCGTCCGGCGAGGGCAGATGTCGCGGAGGGCGAGGTCGCCGCGGCGATCCCGAGATGCGAGGGCGGAGGTCGCGCGGGAAGTCGTCCGGCGAGGGGAGGAGCACGAGGCCCGGCGGCGCGGCGTGTCCCGGCCAGAACCCTAGCCAGCCGCCGCGGTCGACTCGCGTGACCGAGAGCCCGAGAGAAGGGAGGAGGTTTGGGGAATTCGAGTTTGGAAGATGAAAAAAAACGTACAATTTTTGGATATATGGGGGATGGCATTTTTTTGTAATTAAGAGTTAAGTTGTAAGGGTACCAGGGAAGTGGGATTTTCAGAAGCACCAGCCTGCCCCAAAAGCATCGATTTCCTTGCTTCTCTCGCGTAGTGCAAATTGGGCTGGAGCTTTTTCTCCGGTGGTCGAAAAATGCCGTTTGTTTTGGCTTGTAGCTTATGGAGGCCTAGAAGCCTAATAAGCTCCAGCTTAAGCCTAAACAAACAGACCCTTAAGCCGGGCTTTAAAAAAGCCAAAAGCCCTTGTATAACTATAAGCCAAAAGCCAGAAAAGAGGAGCTTTTTTGGGCTTTTTTGAATGAAATAACCTTTTGCCACTAAAAGTCTCCAAAATTACCCACCAAATGCCATCATATATAAATTGAGAATTCATCCACCATCTCATTTAGAGTATTTTAGGCTTTTCATCTATAAGATGTACCATCTAACCCATTAATAAGCCAGGATACCAAACAACATGTCTTGGCTTAAAAGCAGATGGCTTAAAAGCTCATTAAGCCAAAAAGCTAGCTTTAAGCTAAAAGCCAAAAAGCCTAAGCTGAAACAAACATGGCCTAAATACATACTTGAGAAAGAATAAATAGAGGTATAGAAGTACATGTCTCATTAATGGGTTAAAAGCCAATTAAGAAATGTATAAGAAAAAATAACTTAGATGCTCAACTTAATTGTTTTGGAAGATGAAAGATATGCTTTGTGTGGGTGGTAATGAATAAATGCATACTTGAGAAAGAATAAATAGAGGTATAAAAGTAAATGTCTCATTAAATCTACACACAAGCCTTAGATTTATGAATAAGATTATTTAAAAAATAGACCTTATAAAAATGAACATTGAGAATCGTTTTTTTCTATAGAGTACTTAAATTGAAGGAGAAGAGATAAATTAATTCTATTAATTAGATCTAGATTTGAATACTAAAAATTTAAATGCTATTTAAAAAAACACTCGGATTCTCTGTTCTCCCCTTCTTTTTAACCGATGATAAAAAAGAGAAATGGAAGAGGAGTACACAACGATACATGACAAGTTCGCTCCTAGGTACACCCTTCTTCGACACAACCGTCGGTAAGTTTCATTGCTTCCCGCCGGCGCCACCATCAACGGACCGGGGATCGTCGCCGCCGGCCGCGCCGTTAGCCAACGCCGGTGACGTCGGGCCGGTTCCGTCATGCAGCTGCCCTCCGGCGTGGCGAACGGCGGGTCGGGAGAGGAGCGACGCCGACGAGGTGGCGGAGGAGATGGCGGAGGCGAGGGAGATGGGCATGAGGCAGAGGCCCTTCCCCTGCAGGTACTGCATGGCGGTGCCCATGTCCTCCTCCATCATCTTCGCCACCTGCTGCTCGGTCACCCGCAGGCTGCCGCCGGCGCTCTCGGCGCCGCTGCCGCTGCCGCTGACCTTGGCGGCATTGCCGTTCCCACCGCTGCCGTTGCTCTTCCCGTTGCTAATCCCCTGCACGATGATCTATTTCAGAATTTGAAACTACAAGCAGCTGATTACTGATCGATCGACTGTCGAGTCTCAACCCTCTCGACTCCTATTTTCTTGCGGAAACATCTGGTCTGGTAGTGACTGCTGATTACCTCTGAGGGCATGCTCGCAACCAGAGGCGCCATGCGGGCCGCTCCTCCCAGCCGGCTCACGCTGAGAACCTGCAATTAATGCTCAAGTAATCACTACAGATCTTAATTATCAGCAACATTTACAGGCTCTGTTCAGAAGTAGTGTCACCTTGACTTGGAGCTGCAGAAACTTCACGTAGTCGATGGTCTCGTCCAGCATCGACGCCTTGTCCGTCTGGAAGCAAGAATTCCACGTTGTTAATTCAGGCGCGTTCCACTGTATCTTACAGCGAGGGCAAAACAGCGAAAGTAAAAAGGGTTTTGATAAGTTTCATCCGGATGTTTTCTTTAGCAACCATCATCCAAATTCCTGGTCATTGGATTTGCTTTCAGATTGATGTACACCCTCCCTGAATTCGAGGTGGGTTGATCCTATGGATGTGCATTTTGATCGTACGGTCCAAAGTTTAGATGTTTTTTGGAACAAAAACATCCGAATGATGCCTAAAAATATCGATCTGGTGTTCATGAATCATGATTCCCATGCCCGGCACACCGCACACGGGCATCGATCGTCCATTCATCTCTGCTGATTACTGGGGAAACCATGACAAATTGGGCAAAACAAGGCATCAAACGCTCCCACTTGCTCATTTACGCCATCATCACCCAAGCCATCGGCGGCGCGAGGCTGTTTCTTCAGTTCAGACAAGAGGAAAGGAGACGGCCTTTACACAACGCAACGGGCAACGGCCATGTCTCCGCCATTAACTAGTGTTGCAGCGTCGTCTGATCAGGCAGCGTAAGTCTGCGGTTCAACATGGAGCCTGTCTAATCCCTTCTTCCTCTTCCTTTTGCCTTCTGTTACTAGTACTTACTATCTCTGAACAATTTACCAGTTAATCACCACCCTACATCTCGCCGCAGCACAGCAACAGGGGCTCGACACGTGAGAGCATCGCTTCCCCTGCACTCGTTACGCCATATCACATCACAATCCCATGATCCAGACAGGGGCGATGCCTCACCAACCGGCGTGCCCTGTTCTGCGCAACTAGTCTACTACCACCACTTGCCAAAGGTCACATAAACAGGCAAACAATTCGTTTCATCCATGTGTCAGGCAAAGAGCAATTTTTTCTTCTGGCCTCTTGGCAGGCACATATCGCGCTCTTATACCACGTCAGATGGATCTAATGTGACCTCACACTGCGGCAGGTGACCTGTCGTGGTCATATGCTCGGCAGATGACACGTATCATCTTCCGATGCTTCCGCGGGCAGGAAACAAGACTAGGTTTCATATGCGGGCCAAAGTTACAAAAGAAATAGGCCAAATGGCTAAAGAAGGCGAAAACTCAAGATTCCTAGCTAGCTAGCTACTTTTTTCTCTCTCAGAGAGCGAAATGAAAGAAAGAAGAACACAAAGCTGGCGTTAAAGTAGGGACGACGCATGGGAGGGAAGAAGAGGGGAGGTAGTTGTCGATACTACTGACCTTGTTGGTGTTCGGGACCAGCTCCTGCAGAGATTTCATCCGCTCCGCTATCCTCTCCCTCCGAAGCTGCGAGTGACACACGCACGCATGCACAGGAAAGTTCAGAAAAAAGCTGTGTGAGTTTGTAGAACCATGGAGCAGTGTGTACGGGCAGTCATTTTCGACAGAGAATGCTACGATGATTCATGGACACTGACTGTTGATTGACCTGATTAACAGGCAAAAATCAACGACGTGGTGATTCCAAAACATGTGGAAATGCAGAGGATACTGTGGCTGAAACCCTGCATGTTTTGTTGTGAAGAAACATTCTGAAATTTTAAAATGCAGAGAAGGGAAGGTGGAGGTGGGTGGGGAGTGGCGTACACGTTCGGCAATGCTGTGGGGGTCAGTGGCCTGCCCTCTCCTTGCCCTCGCCCGCTGCTGCCGCGGCGGGGCAGCGGCCGGGGCAGCGCCGCTGCCACGACCGCGACCACCAGAGGAAGCTGGTGCCGTGCCGCCGCTCGCCGCTGGCGCACCGAAGCTCTGACCCGACGTTGACCCTCCCTGCAAAGGACGAAAAATACACTCTTTCCAGTCAGTTTTTACTTTTTTCTGTGAACTATACTCCATTAGCTTGCCATTTCTTGCTGGGAGATTTGATTATTTGCCACAAAGTTAGTACAACTTTGTGGCAAATAATCAATTATACCTTTCTTGCTCTGACCGAGAAACAGAAGTGCAAACACACGACACTTCCTTTCGCGGTGTGAATCACAGCAGAATTAAGAAACGTTGATCAAGGCGTATGCGTAATGCATTAGTAGTAACACACACACAGAGGAAGAAGACAGGTTCTTGGACTCTAGTGAGCTTACCTGCCCAAACGGCGGCTGCACGGCAGCCGGAGAATGCACCCCAAACCCGTTGAACAGCGCGTGATCACCTCCCTACGCGCGCGCAAAACCGAATCCATTTCAAGAAAGGGCCCAAAAAAGATAAACGAAAGACGCGAAAAACAAACGAGCGCTTCCAAAGCGAGGAGTCGTACGTACGGTGGCATTGGGCGACTTGAAGCCGCCCTCCATCTCCTCCCGCGCCGGTGCCGAGGTCCGGTCCCTGAACAGCGGCAGCGGCGAGAACGCCCCGCCCCTGTTCTCCTCGCCGCCAGCAGCGGCGAGGTCCTGCCGGTGCAGGTCGCTGAGTTGCAGCATCATTGGCTTCTCCCCGCCGCCGATGTGGTGCTGCCGGAGGTGGGACGCGAGCAGCGCCGACTCGTCGAAGGCGGCGGGGTCCACGGCGCCAGCCGCGAGCTCCCAGGGCGACTTGCCGTCGGCACCCAGGTCGGCCCACGCGGAGGGCAGCGTGGAGAGCATCTGGTCGAAGAAGTCGTCATGGGACCCGCCGTCGCCGCCGGCCATCTCGCGGTTGCTCGGCTGCATGGAGCTAACCGTGAAGCTGCTCGCTGCTCTGCTCGGTAGGGATATATCATATATAGTTGCTTGCTAGGTAGGAGACTAGGAGCGGTGAGTAAGGCGTTCGAGAAGGCACGAGGGGGAACTTGCAGCGTGTGCGGTTTTATAATCGCGTCTTACATGCCACTTTTCTTAAAGAAGGTTAACTCAGTTCGTGCAAAAACTTTGACGTTTTATCATGATCTTCTAGCAGACAGGGCGGATGTAGTTAGTAGTATAGAGATATGGGTGTACAATTGTATACCTAAATATTTTGGCAAAAAATTCAGTATATAGCAGGTATATTAGGTGTTAGGTGTAAATACTAGTAAGTAGTCTTAAAAATATGTATTTTCAACCCCTAAATCTATTACAGCTTGTCCTCACTCACTCCTTCCAATCTTCCATGCGCAACCCAATCGCCAATATCTCGCATTCCTCCCTTCCTCAAGCTCAACACCCAACTCTTCTTTCATTCCTCATACCCCCATACTCTTTCACTCTCTGTGTGGTGGTGGCGCAAACGACAACCCAGCAATGATAGATGAGGACCATGGGACAGGCGCAAGCCAGCAAAAAGTAGGGCAGCAAACGAGATGTAAGTAGCCACCGACGACACTGGCGAATAGGCGGAGGCGGCAGGGCAGGCAGCGGCGTCATGAGCAATGCATGGCAGGGCAGCCATGGCTCCTATGGCCGCAGCGAGCATTAACTCGAAGATGAAGGGTGCGACACCAATGAAGCCGAGCAGGTCAGGGCGGCGGTGTCCGATGGAGCTAGGAGCAACGCACAACATGTTGCATGGTAACCCTATGCCTCAACGAGCATCGAGTCGGAGATGGAAGGTGCGACACCATCAGCGACCGGCGGGTCAGGGTGGTAGCATTTGGCGAGGCAAGAAACAATGCTAAAACAATATGCAGCGCCCGGGCATTCGGCATCGGCACCCACAAATGTTAATTCAATTCTTGATTTCCAATTCTAAAATCCCCAATTCACAATTCTATCAACGATATGTTAATTTGTAACGATGAATTATGATTTTTGAAATGTAGTATATAAGCATTCAAAAATAAAGAGGAAGCATGTAGATTTGAAATCCCTAGTTCACAAATCTCTAAATTATTTTAGGTGCTATATCTAATAAGAACAATTTGTATATTGTATTTTTTACTATTGTGAACCTTTATATTTTATATTGATCAATATTTTTGTAACTCTGAACACCTATTTTAAAAGTCATGAATCCGCCACTGTATAACAGATGTAAACGACTTTGATTTACAATAGACATTTATGCATTATCCCCCTATCTCCTACCATACAATCTCTATGCTCAGTACTCTCTGTTAACAAATTTCTTGTTTGTTTAGGTTTTTTTATTATAGCTGAAACAAGCTTATGGTTTAAATAGTTTAAAAGTAATATGCTTTTATATGGAGTAGGGGTGGGTAATTTTATCTTAACTTTAATGACATTAGTCATAATCAACCCTCAATAAGTAAAACAAAACATATCCGGTGACTTTTGCCTTTTAGTTATAGGAAAGCTTATAACCAGTTAAAAAGTTACCCTTTGTTTAGACTTTGACCTTTTATCTTTTAAGCTAAAGAAAAAAACCTAAATAAACAGAGCCAAAGTGGTGACCAATATGATTGTTGGTTTAGGTAGGACGACCAACCTATTATGGACACCTATAGGGAATAGTGTGTGAGACCGTGATCCACAAACTGACGCATGGAACTCATCTTTGACTTTAAAGCGAAAGAAGGGAAACTTAGCATGTCATGAGAGCGAGACAAGGAGGCGGCTCCACTCTACAACAAAAGAGTGACACCTCATGAGCTGGTCTGTCATGTGCCAGATGGTGACAGGGAATCCGTGTAAGACTGAAGAGTGAGTGCGTGTGTGTTGCTGGAGTGTAGGGGCCAGGGTTGTAATCCAATTGTGTTGTGGCTTGTTGGGTGTAGTATGGACCTACTTGTAAGAGGCTCTTGATTGTAGAATATAACCGGGTGAGAGTGACTTGTGGAAAGGGAGAAGAAACAAAATGGAAATTCCCAAATCTATCTAATTCTTGCCTTCCTTCTCCTGTGTTCTTCCCCAAAATCTCCATCCTATGTCTTGATCATAACATTTGGTATCCGAGCTTCCTTCTGTGCTGGCGCCCAAGAAGAAGCAATCACAACTGAAGAACAGAATAACCACTGCCATGGTGTCCGTGGAAAACCAGTTGGAAGGGGTGAACACCATGCTGAAGTAGATTCTGGATGATGTGCACGGGATGAAACCGGGGATCGAAGAGGTACGTTCGATTATGGATGTGGTGCGAAGTCGAGTGGAGGTGCTAGAGACGTGCCCGAATGCTATCAATTTGGCGACAAGGCATGGTGCATCGGCATCGAATGTGGTAAATCATTTAGCCAGTTCGGCCCCTGTGTCGCCCCCAGGCGAAGAATCAATATTTGTCAAGGAATTCCATGTTCCAGAGAGAATTCGGGAATAAACAAGAGAAATTCTGGGGTCTCCCATGTTACCACCAGTCACTGGTAAGCAAGAATGGCATAACACATTGGAGGATTTGATCAAAGGATGGGTGAGGGAAGAGTGTTGGGAAATGGTCAAAAACATCAATTCACAATAGCAGACTCGTCAATCTCTACCCAAACTCGATTTCCCATAATTCGATGGAGAAAATCCCAGATTATGGAGAGAGAGAGAGAGGTGTGAAACGTATTTTGAGATATTGGGGGTTAATCCTGGGCTTCACACCAAATTGGCATCTCTGAATTTCACTGGCAATGCAGCCCTCTGGTTGCAGAAGATGGAGGCTAAAGGGTGTATTGAGGAGTGGGAAGCTCTCTACAAAGCATGGACAAGAGGTTTGGAAGGAACATGTACAAACGACAAATGAATTAGTTGATCAATCTCAGACAAACCAGTTCTGTAGCTGAGTATGTAGATAGGTTTGAAGGGCTACAACACCATTTATTACTATACAATCCTTCACAAGATGAGGTATTTTTGAATTTTTTTTAAATAATACTTTTTTTAAATCAAATTGCGTTTTTAATATACGGAATAAAAATTTTGCAAAAATAATATGCCGTCGCCAAACGGTATGGCGAACACCCTATTTTCGCCGTACCGTCTGGCGAATACCCTATTTTCGCCACACGGTTCGGCGAAAATAGGCTAATTGCGCTATTAATTGTTGAGAAACATGGGTTAGGGTATTTTCGCCGTACGTTGTGGCGAAAATAGGGTATTCGCCACACCGCTCGCTTAAAATAGGTAGTCGCCATGCTATACGGCGAAAATATATAGTTCGCCAAGCCGTATGGCGAAAATAGGTAGTCGCCAAGCCGTACGGCGAAAATGTATAAAATATGGAATAAAATAATTATACCACATGCATATAGTGTTGGATGTTCCATTTATGCAAAAATATGTAGGTATCGTACCATATTATGGAAAAATATTTCATCTACGCCTTTGTTCACTGCAAAAATATACTGCAGCCTGTAAAATGTCACGTTCGAATGTATTTTTTGGCACGAATACCGCAGATTTGCTCTTTGATATATGGAGTACCATATTATGGGAAAATATTTCATCTACGCCTTTGTTCACTACAAAAATATACCGCCACAATAACCCTAAGTACTATTGTAAACAATAACTTTTAGGCCTTTTAGTGACTTTGTAAAATGTCTCGCTCGAATGTATTTTTCTACACGAATACCATAGATTTGCTCTTTGGTATATGGACTACCATATTATGGGAAAATATTTCATATACGCCTTTGTCCACTACAAAAATATACCGCCACAATAACCCTAAGTACTATTGTAAACAATAACTTTTAGGCCTTTTAAGTGACTGTAAAATGTCTCGCTCGAATGTATTTTTCTACACGAATACCGCAGATTTGCTCTTTGATATATGGACTACCATATTATGGGAAAATATTTCATCTACGCCTTTGTCCACTACAAAAATATACCGCCACAATAACCCTAAGTACTATTGTCAACAATAACTTTTAAGCCTTTTCGGCAGCCTGTAAAATGTCTCGTTCGAATGTATTTTTCGGCACGAATACCGCAGATTTACTCTTTGATATATGGAGTACCATATTATGGGAAAATTTTTCATCTACACCTTTGTTCACTACAAAAATATACCACCACAATAACCCTAAGTACTATTGTCAACAATAACTTTTAAGCCTTTTCGGCAGCCTGTAAAATGTCTCGTTCGAATGTATTTTCCGGCAGGAATACTGCAGATTTGCTCTTTGATATATGGAGTACCATATTATGGGAAAAATTTTCATCTACACCGTTGTTTACGCTGATAGAATTAAATGGTAAGACATAATATGAGAAAGGACAATAACAAAAGCATGTAGATGCAGCCAGCAATCTTAGTACGCAAACTCAACCTTAGTACGGCAGATACAACGGATATTAAACAGTGACGGCATTGCTAGGAGAAGTGCCAATAACACTGATTGTAATGGTGGAACAAGTGATCGTTCCGCCTATGTTCGTAGAGTGGGAATGATGCCATACATTTTCTATATATTACATCACCTGTCAATCTTGTGCGATTTGTTCTCGGACACCGCTCAATCTCTCTTATGAAAGAGCTCCATGGCCGTGCTTGATGCTCCCAACCGCCGTCGAATGGGTAGCCTATGCCATACGTCTCCGGGTGTAAGAAGTAACTTGTTTGTGTGCATTCTGTGGAGTCCTCGCCTCCCATATGGGCATGCCTTCCCGATTTCCGCGCCCCTATGTTAATACCACCGGGGTTCTTGGGATGGCCTTTGTAATGCGTCAAGGATTTGTTGCGCATCGCGGACCTCGGCCGTGCTTCCCCTTATCCATACCATTCGAGAGGACGAACCCTCTTGCCCTTCCAGGAGACTTGCCGAGACGCCTCCTCTGTTTTGGCTCGCACTCCACGATATGGTCCAGGAGGTGTGTGTTGGGCTTCTTGTTGTACAACCGAAAGCGTGCCACTGCAGTCAATGCAAGATGCCCGTTGTGGTGGTTGGAGAATACCGCTTATGCACTGGGTCCGGCTTTTACGGGAGGTAGTAACACCACGGCGAGGGTTGCTCTCCCCAATTATCAAATACGGGAAGTTTGAGATGTGGGTGAGTACGCCTCGGGTCCACCTGGTTGAAGTACCAAAGACCATGCATCCTCGGACAAAGGGCACCAGGTAGAATCTTCTATCCGCTAGATCCTCGTCGCCGGTATCAACCACCGCTCGAGGCCGTGGTCGCACGATTCTGGCTTTGCGTTGGCCCTCGAGGAGGATTTTCTTGCCTTGACTTGAGCCATTTTGCAAACTTCTTTTGAAGTCTGTATGCGATGAATTGATTTAGAATGGGTACATTGTAGCTGAAACATGAGGCACGTGAAATCGACCGATTGGTTCGTCCCTTGCCCACCGGCCCTTAACTCCGGTCGATCTAGGTAGGGGACATATCCCGCCGCCTCTCCCACCGTGTGAAGTTCTCGCGAAGTGGGGTAGGCGTCGTGGCGATTGTAGAGAAATTCGTAATCACGCGTCGTTCGGCCGTCGATCCATTGGAAAAAGCAACAACGGTCCTCGTCCTAAAAAACAAATAACGATGCATGAAATGGTATCATATCGTAATTAGGGTATGGACAACATTTGGTTTACCCGAAGCCGCGAACTAAGAGTGAGCGCGGGAGGCCGTATCTCCGTCGCGTCGCTGCGTAACCTTCGCCACTAGGTTGCGATCACATTTCGGCGTGGCAACTCCGGCAGAATCAAGGCGTCAACGCTACTCTCATCCGGGTATTGGGGGTTATCCTTCGCTTCTTTGAAGAAGCGACGGTAGAAACGACATCGTGGCCTCTCTGTGTGTGTGGGAAAACAGACTAAAGTTTATGGAAGTTACGCCGTGTGATGCACATATCCCTCCCTCGGTGGGTTTATAAAGAGTCGCGAAGGGGCAACCAAAGGAGAGTCTCGCGGACTTGAGTATTTAAAATCGCGTGCATCGGATGCTTCGCAGCTCATGATGACATGAGCGTGGCTATGCCTGACTTTAAACAGGAATCTCGCCATAGCCGGCTTTTGGCAGCATTATGCATTGAAATGACAAAGGTGGAAAAGTTGATATGGCAAAAGCTGAAAAAGCAATAATGACACGCGGTTGATATGACTAAAGATGACAGAAATATATAATAGACCACGTATATGAGGAAGTACACAAAATAGATAGTAAAGCATAATAGGACAAAGTACCCAAAAATAACGCACATCCTAAGCCTGATCACCCCCCAGTGGTGGACCCTGACCCTAGCCACGACCCTGCCCTCGACCCTAGCTCTCCTTCGCGACGCGCCGAAGGGGTGCATCGTCGAGAGGTCGTGGGCGGCACTCGCGATGGTCCCGCCCGCCGTAGTCCGAAGCGGGTCTGTACGAAACCGGCGGGACACGCAGGCGGGGAGGCAACGGGTCTGCAGGAGGCTGCGTGATCTGCGTGGCTGGAGGAGGCGGCGTGTGCTGCGTGGCTGGAGGCTGCGTGAACGAAGCCCCTGCGAAGAACTGATCGGGCCAGTAGTCCGTGACTCGACGTGAACATCACCCAGCCGAACAACCAAAGCAGATAGGCCTCGAGGTGCCTAGCAACCTGGTAGTCCGTGGGCTCGACCACCATCTGCTGCACCTGCAACAATTGAAATAGTGTGATATCAAAGCAATGCTATGCAAAGCTGGAGTAACATAGTAATATGTACAATCACTAACCTCAAACTGTGCCAACCACCTCCTCGATGGCCCGTGCTTCACGCCACGCAGATCGTGGGTCGACCTCGCGACCGGCGAAGCGGCGAAGAAGTCCGCGTCCCCACCCAAACAGACCCACCGAGGGGCCGATCGCTGCCCGGCGATCGGCAATCCAGATGAGCATGGCGGCGTCTGCGGCGTCACCGTCATCTCCCCGACAGGCAGGTGAAAAGTGTGCGTCTCCGGCCTCCAGCGGTCGACCAAACACACTAACAGCGAGTGGTCGTACGGGAAACGCCGCGACCGCGGCGGGTCGTCACCCTGTGCCTGGGGGTCGTCACCACGTACTGCGGTCGTCACCACGTGCACAGTCGGCGGTGAACCCTCCACCATGTGGACTAGCGGAAGCAGCCTGGCACGTGCAAGCCTAACGAGGAACCATAGAGTTGAATGAATTGAATGTGATGAACACTAATTGTACGAACAATGGAACATGTACATGTACTGCAACTAACCTGGTGTGGAAGCGAGCGTCAACGCACCATGCCTTGTTAGGCACACGAATCCGCAGTAAGGGCAACTTGTCATTCCCCTCTGTCGTGTGGACGTGCGCACGGTGCCGCGCATCCAAGACAGGGTCCAGGAGTGAGTCGACCTGCTCATTCCCTGCACATAGAAATGTTTCAACATAAATCATACTACACAACTTACGGCAAGCACGACATATGTGAATAAAAGTACACAACGTATAATAATAAAAGACATCAGGGTTGAACATAAATAAAGGTACACAACATGTGACAAACACAACATATCTGAATAAAAGACACAACATATATGAATAAAAGACAACCAATCACGTCAATATTACAATACATATATGTATAAAAGACATAAGGGGTGAACATAAATAAAAGTACACAACATGTGAGAGACACAACATATATCAATAAAAGACACCCAATCGCGTCAATATTACAATAAAAGACATCCAACGTGCATATAATAACATATTTCGATACATAGCCACCACCACTTTCAGAACCTACACCCTACGTAATCGGGTTTGCCTTGTGGCCATACTCGCCGCACTCAGAACACCTCCTAAGAGGGCCACCCACTTCAGATTCATCCATGTCGTTGCGAATGCGCCTAGTCTGTGGACGACCAGACTGCCCTTGCGCACACCTCCGCAAGGTTGGATCCGGCAAACAGATGCCCTCATCTCTGTTAATCGCAGTGAAATCACCGTGTGCACGAAAACCACGAAACTCACCCGACCAGATATGGACAACATGATCCTTCAAGTAGAAAGGGGACATGTACTGCGACGTGTTCATCCCAATTTGCCCACAAGCAGCCATCACGTGTGAGCAAGGAATATGGAGAAGTCTTGGCTTATTGCAGCTGCATTCACACCATCCAGATGCCCCTTGGCCTAGATTAACCTCGTGCGTAATAACCGCTGTGTCCGTTCCTAATCCCCTTTTGCACCGAAGAGTCACCTCGAAGCGGTATTCAGTGACCCCGTAGCTACGCACCATATGCTGCTGAGCTTTCATGGTTCGTTCCTCCATGTAGGTCATCATCCGCGAACAATACGGCGTTTGCAATGTGGAGGCATGAAGTACCGCTTCCGCATGCCTTTTTTGGTAGTAGCTAACGATGCCGTGCAACATGCCTTCAAGGATGGCCACAAGCGGAAGCGGACGGAGGCCTCGGATGACCCAATTGTAAACCTCGGCTATGTTCGTTATCATCACGCCAAACCTGTTCAACGCAAAACAGTTTAGAACAACAGGCCAAATTGTTTAGCGCTGTTTTGATATTTTAATGTACCATACTAACCTGGCGCCTCCGGTGTCATGGAGCAATGCCCACTTCTCTAGAGGCTCAGCCTCTATCCAGTGCGAGAAACACTTAATGTTCCTTGACGTTCGTCTCCTCATATTAGGAGGATCGAGCTCCCCAAGGGGTGTTAGCCTTTTGGGTGGACATTCGCTCGGCGTAGGTGGTTGCTTCTTCATCTCTTCGATATGCGCATGGTGTGCTTATCCAACTTCGGCAAATAGTGCGTTGAACTTACGTGCCTGATTCTCGCTTGCATAACCTCTTAAACAGATTCATCGCTTTCTTGCTTTTGAACTCGCAGAAGAAATTGGCACCCAAATGTCTCATGCACCACCTGCTCTGCAGTCGAGGCCACGAAAATGGTTCATCTCGGTCCTCTGTAGAGTCTTGATTGCCGAGAGGATACCTTTGTGACGATCATGAATGATGCACATGTCGGGCCGATCACCAACTACCCCACCTTCAGATATGCGAAAAACCACGGCCACTATCCCGATTCTCACCATCAACAAAAGCAAAGGCCAATGGAAGTATGTGGTTGTTCGCATCAATTGCAATGGTCATAGAATCTGCCCCTTGTATTTTCCATCAAAAATGTGCCATCAACACAAAGCAATGGACGACAAGCACTGAATAACGCAATGCAAGGCCCCAATGAAAAGAAAGCACGATTTAAATGTACAGATCCCATTTGCAGACCGCCGCTTTCTTTGAAAGCGGTGTAGGTGCCAGATTGGTTTGCTTCAAGATGCTTCAAGCACACGAGGTAGGTTGCAATACGATGCCTCGTATGTGCCAAACCTCTTCTCTAATGCTTTACGCTCGCGACGCCAGGCCATGGAGTAGCTTATCTGATACTTAAATGTTCGTAACATTGCTTTCTGAATATATGAACACTCGATATCCCGCTTCTCAATGATTTCATTAAACATCACGCTAGCTATTACAGCCGCATTCAAGTTACGGTGTTTGACAAGAACATTTTCTAGTCTGCATGTGTGCTCCTCCACTCTTGATGCAATCCAATATGTCTCACACTTTGGCTTGTATGCATGTACTTTAAATTCACAACCATTGATTACGCACTTCACTGTGTACTTATCTGGGCTAGACAGGACAACCCGAAACTCTCTTTGCAGCGATAGTGCCCACAAGCTCACTGCCAACTTCAATTCAGAATTGTTCGGGAACATTTGATTCAACCGAATGGCACCGTACCATACTCACAATGCGAGTCATGGCCCCACAAAGCTTCCATACCCGCTTTGTTACGCTGTTCCATTCATCGAGGATGGGTACCTCCGAGCGAGTCCTACCATGCATTTCATCATCTTCCTCCGGTCATCATCTTCCGATGGTATCGATTGGGTCCAACATTTCGGCTTCCTCTTACGCCGCCATGCGGTCCACCCAATCCAATTGATCCACAAGTTGATCGATATCCTCCCCTTCATCGGCCGACCTTCGCGCTTGCTTTGCATCCATGTGATCATCCTCGCCGCCGCTGCCTCAACCGACACCGGGCTGAACTTGTTCACCAGAGCCGATGTGTCGCTCTCGCTCACACCAAGAGTACTCACCTCTTCCCTAGGGCAAGCTTGCACCAGCATCACACAATCGAGGCTAGATCCCTTGCACCATCTTAACCATTTCTGCCACAACTGTGTTCGATCTACTGTCTTCAACTCCCACACAGCCGGGTCACCCTTGCTACGCGTGTATACGATTTGGATGCTAACAGAATAAACTCTTGGATCCAGGGAAAAAAATTGGGTCAACCAAAGTTTTATATCACGAATGCTAACAGTATCGGGGGACAAGTGCTCGGCCATGGTGACCGCAAAGCAGCTTAAATCCACTCCATTCTGCCCATTTTTTACTTCACCATCGCCATAATATACCCTGAATTTAACTGGTTCCGACATCACTGCGACGACATAGACAAAATAAATTTATGCATCCCTACTAAAATGTAAAATCTGTACCGTAAATTGAACAACGATAATTACCTATCGGGATATCGATACTATAATATTATAATAATATAGCGCACGTATAACATGGCTATTTGCTACTAATATGCAATGTTCAGAAAAATCGGCCGATTAGCTAGTGATCGAAACCTTAAATATTCCATTTTTTTTTTCCTTACGGTCAAAAAACTAGGCATAATGATTAATCGGAATTAACCAGGTCTAACTAATATCACTACTCTACATTAAACAACTAGAATCGCTAATCTAAATTTGCGCTACTCTAGATCGCTACTCTAAATTGCGCTACTCTAGATTGCTACTCTAAATTGCGCTACTCTAGATCGCTAATCTAAATTGCGCTATTCTAGATCGCTACTCTAAATTTCGCTACTCTAGATCGCTAATCTAAATTACATTACTCTAAATCACTCTCTACATTGAAAAATATGAAATTAAACAAAGTTGCGATGTTACCTCCTCTTTTTTCTTCTTCTTCTCCTCCTCCTCCTCCTCCTTCTTCTCCTTCTTCTTCTTCTTCTTCTTCTTCTTCTCCTCTCCTCCTCCTCCTTCCTCTCCCTCTCCCTCTCCTTCCTCTCCCTCTCCCTCTCCTTCTCCTTCTCCCTCTCTATCTTCTCTACCGGCGGCGGCGGGCGAGCGAGCGCTCTGTTTTTTTTTTGGGCGAACGAGCGAGCAGAGATCGATCTCGGGGGCCTTTTTTTACCGAGCCAATTTCGCCAAACGGTTCGGCGACAACCTATTTTCGCCAAATGGTATGGCGAAAATAGGGTATTCGCCACACGGTTCGGCGAAAATAGTATCTTCGCCATACCATTTGGCGAAAATAGCCTTGATACCCGTGTAGCAACTTAATTGCGGCGGTTAGGGTATTGTCGCCGAACCGTGTGGCGAAAATAGGGTATTCGCCACACGGTACGGCGAAAATAGGGTATTCGCCATACCGTTTGGCGACGGCATATTATTTTTGCAAATTTTTTATTCCGTATATTAAAAACGCAATTTGATTTAAAAAAAAGTATTATTTAAAAAAAATTCTATTTTTTGTCACTCATTTTTTGGGTGGATTGCAAGGGGAGAGTTGCCTGCAACCATGGCCAACACAGCGCAGGAATCACCCCGCTTCGATTACGCAAGAATTGTATCAGACGAGAGCGAGGCAGGAAGAGCTCATCGGTGTGCCCTTGCTTGGCAGCGACGTGGAAGGCGTCGAGGTCGAGGCGGGAGCGGAGGGTGGCAGCCTCGAAGTCGTAGAGTGGGAGGAGACGGACGATCTCCTTGGTGCCAACCTCGGCAGCAATGTAGAGCACCATCTACATTTGGAATTGTTTCATGATGATTGATTTACACAGTGGATTTTACCTTCGGTAACTAGGTAGGACTCTTCGGCTCCGTTTGGAAATCAATAAAATATAAAACAATTCAATTCTCGTAGAAACACGAAAAATAATCTTGTATCCCAAATCGGGTCTTATCCCTTACGGATTACTAATTTGAGGACACACTCACCAAAGTTTTGGTGAATACATCCTCTCGTTATGCCGTGTCAAATCTTACATAGCCCAGCCTAACTAAATGGCTAGCTGCTTGAAACATGACAGCAAAGTTAGGAATGTGTTATTCAGTCTCTTTTGGATGGGAGAAGTTCTAATCCATGAGAATATCCATATTTTTGTGAGTGCGGCTTACAGGGAGCCGATGCAAAGGCTGTACTTTGGCTTTGTTTGAGAAAAGTTGAATGAGTGTATCAACAGAAACAAAAGATTAGACATTATAGATAAACAAGTCAGCACTTTGGGAAAGAAAGTTCCACGAAAACACAAGACCAGATCACTTTCTAAAAGGTTAAGGAACCAGGACTAGACTCGGAGTTTACTCTACAGAGACAACTTTTATGTAAGAAAAAGCAAATGCAAATTCTCTCCTGCTTTTTTTGGGCAAAAAACTAAATTTGAACGCAAATATCTAGATGACTGCAATATAAACCAGGGACGGGCCCAGATATTGACTACTGAGAGAAATGTTTTGTCTTGAATGCTTTCCGAATGAAAAAAAAGCCATACTTTCCCTATGTTGCTGTTTTGTCGGGAGGAGAGGTGCTTCTATGCTTTCCCTCCTAATACAAGTTGTACAAATCTTAAGCAAACGAAGGGGTAAGTAATCCTTATCTACCTTTCATTCATACTTTAACATTTATGCAATTTTAAAAAGGAAGAGCATAGAAGCACCTCTCAGGAAACGTCCATTATTAACATCTGAAGGGGATATGACGGAATTTTAGATGTCTTCTTAGGTATGCAAATTTCGAGCATGTATGTCTACAACATGTTTATATCTATTGTAGTCTGTAGGCCGCACAGACCAACCAGATAGTAAGGGAAGACATGTTTACTGACCACTCAATCAGGGAAGCACCACTTGAAATTTCTTTCATATTATTTTGCCTTTATAAATCAACGTACTTTCTGCTGACTAGATGATAAGGGAAGGCATGGTTTCTGCCAACTAGTTGATATACACAAACGTTGAATTCTCATAATTTATCACCACAAAACAGAATAAGAGATACATCATTAATCACAAATCATGATTCAATATTTCATGCCACTCTAACATTAGACAGATGTTCAATTAATTCTTACCAGTGCAGTACTAACTGAGAGTGCCTAATGATAGCATGCACAGTGAAACCAGAAATGCAGAGGCAAAGCTGTGTCATTTCACATTGGAAAACAGAGTTTGCTTTTGTGAGGACTCAGGAAGTCAAAGATAGTCTGAAACAACAGAGGTAAGATTATTTCTGAGATACATCTTAAGCACCAGAAGGGAAGCAAGAGTGGGTAGAAATCTGCACAGCTGGCCAGCTAGCAATGTCTGTAATGGCGAACCAGGTTCTACCAAACCAAAGTGCGCTGCACATCATTTACCCATCTCCCAGATAATGTCACTATCCTCTGCATGCAGCAATTAATAAGAGTAAGAAGATGTGCAAATACACAAGCAATGGAAGCAAAATATGCATTGCACACTTTCCGTAGTACAATCCAACATCTTAAGTTTCCAGATACAGTAGTACTGTAAGAAAATGAAGTGGGTGCTTCATCCTGCCATGAAATGCAGGAATACCTTTGATCTTTTTGTTTATCCAAACCTCAAGCAACATCCCTGCACCAACGCCAGCAGCACACACAGCACCATAGATTGCCAATGCAGAAGGCAAAGATCGCCGAGGCAGAAAATAACACTCAGGGACCTGTCTGATTTTCTTCGGAAGACGCTTCTTAACAACTGGTTGACTTGATTCAGTAGTCACCGAACCACCCACTGTCTTCCAGTCCACATTCTTCAGCATATCTTTTGAGTCATCACTAGCCATCCTGGAACGACCTATGCACACATGTCAATCAGAACTGATCTCCATACATCATCTGAAAGACAGTCAGACAATTGCCATGTCTAATTGAATAATCATGCTGCTATATTTAGATTCATGAAAGAACAGAAGAAGATAAACAATGAAACGCAAACTCATGTGTCCCGGACTCCCGGTGGCAGATGTTTAACATGGTTAACTAACACAGGTACAGTAGCAGGTTAGAGTTGGATTAGCACCAGTCAGTAATCACTAGATCTTCCAATTCCAATTCGACCAAATTAACACAGCATGACTCAAAAATGGTTTTTTGTTTAGACCAACTCAAATGAATTAGCATAACCTTTAGATGGTTCAAAACAAGTGAATTGGTATTATCTACGGAAGCAAAAAGAATGCAGATGACAAGATGTCCAAGCCACATGCTTTAGGATCTCCCACGTTTGACCATTTCGGTCCGCATTGTTAGTGTCAGTTAATTAATGTGCCACTACACTAGGTTCTTAATCTTTTGCTCCACACCTCAGCAGCTTGCTTCCTCAAAATTTCAAGAATTGCAACGACGTACACTGGTACAAACACCACATCACAAACATGAAACATATAGCAACACATTGCATCCACGCTTAGTCTACTTAGGGCTCGGAGCCGCGTTTACACCACGCGTCCTAGAAAGGCCGCCCACGCGATCGATCGATCCCCAGAAAGGGACCAGTTCCCCTGTCCTTCGGAGCGGACGCGACGATCGGAAGGCGCTAGAGCAGCTCGGTCGGTAATGAGACGAAAGCGAAACAAGAGGACTGGGGAAGCAGAGGATAATACAGATCCCAAACCGGCGCAAGAGTAGGTGAGGCAAGAGGCAGGAACGGACCGAGACGTGCCGCGCGTTCGGGAGGACGGAGACGAGGCGGCGGCGGCGGCGGCGGCGGTCACGGGCTGACCCGGGCTCCAGACGAAGCGTCCGTGCGGAAAGGCAGGCTAGCTAATCGGCGGCGTCGCGTCCCGGTTTGGCTGTAGGTCACGTGCGGCCCATGAGGAAGGGCGGCCCAACAGATTACAGGCCGAAAGCCTGAGCAGCGAGCGGCGAGGAAGAACTTCCGAACCTGCCACTTGCGCGGTTGCGCCGGTGCCGGCGAGATGACACGGTCGTGACAACGTTCAGTCTTCCGGAGACCGGAGGTACGTGGTGGCGTAACGTTCAGTTGTTTATAAGGTTTGCTACTTAGAATTTTTTTTACTGATAAGAGGGGGAAAAAAGAGAGTATTAGAGTATAGCTTCCCTTCACCAAAAGTCTCTTCATGGAAAAGACGGCTATATAAACTGTATAAAACATAATTATGTGTATTATCTTATCATAAAAACATTTTTATACTATGATTAAAAGATTGTGTGATTCTATAGAGACAATCTATTATAAAAGTTGCCAATTCATCCATCTATGTACAAGACATAATGCAAAAGTATTAGTAGCAATTCATCCATATACACAATATTAAGTTTTTACATAAGTATCACCAGTGGCAGATCATATTAATTTCAGTATCAGTGGCTCATCAGTGGCAGATCCTATAATTTCAAGCCGATGCAAAGGTATATTGATGCAAAAGTATCAGTGGCTCATCAGTAAAATCAAGGCTACGACTATCATGAATTGCCAAAGCAATTGCTAAAATCAAGGCTACGACTATCAGTAAAATAAAGCCAAAGCTACGACTTGATGCCCTGTGTGAAATACACATCCAAAGAACATCAAGTTCCAGTAAGCCTTGATCTACCAGTTGATCTATACTCTACTACATAACTTGATCTACCAGTAAAATCATGCCCTGTGTGAACACACTATCATGAATTAGTAGATCATATAGAATTAGATCAAGTTCCAGTAAGCCTTGATCTACCATTTGATCTATACTCTACTACATAACTTGATCTACCAGTTGGAAATAACATCAAGTTCCCTAACCGGATCTCTCGGAACACACAGGGCAAGGACTAGACAAGGGAGGAGATGGGGGGAGAAGAAACCACAAGAAGAGAGGATACCTCACAGAGCCTTTGTCTTACCGCAGTTCGAGCGAAGAGAGGGGAGAGATCCGGAGAGGAGAGACCGCGCTCGAGCGAAGAGATCGGAGAGGGGAGAGATCTGGAGCTCGAGCGAAGAGATCGGAGAGGAGAGACCGCGCTAGAGATCCGGAGCTCGAGCGACGCAGCTAGGGATTGAGCCGGAGGCGTATCGCAGAGAACTCGATCGGGATTGAGCTAGGGATTGGTATCGCGGGGGCCTGTATCCGGGAGAAGGCCGAACTCGGCGTTTCCTTGGGCCTGGACGAGGGATGCAATTTGCATCCGCTGGACCGAGCGGGATTTGGTGTACAGGTAACCAAACATGTGCATGGACTACAAATACTGCACCCACTCATGCCATACAACCTACATGCAGACTACCAAACACACCCTTAATCCAACCTACATGCATGCAGGCTACCAACCTACATGCGCTACACTGTAGCAGCCGCCTGCAAGCTGCAGCCGCCTAGTAAATTCGGTCAGAATCAGACCGTTGCTGTTGGAGATAATGTTGCCTGGTCCCCGTTATCCCTTCCCTCGGTCGATTTGGAGCGAAACAAAACTAAGAGCAAGGCCATGCTAGTCTTCTCAAGTCTCTTATCCACCCCGGATCCAAATCTCAACGAGATCTCGGTCGAGATTTCGGATTTCCGACCCTCTCTTCCCTCGAGATCCTAAAATATCGACTGGATGAAATCTTTTTAATAAAAAATTTAAATTGCTACGGTAACATTCCAAATTTCGACGGTATCTCGATGATTTTGGGCGAAATCTTGATGATTTTGATCGGATTTTTACTTCTTCTTTTTTTTGAGCCACATCAAGAACATTCACAACAAAATTTTAAAAAATTTGACGTTTTTTACCGTTTTTTCGGTCGGTACAAATAGACCGAAATCTCGGATTTTCCAGTTGAAAAAAAGACCAGATTTAAAATTTATTTTTTGAATTTCGTCCATATTTTATTTAAAATTCCAAGATCTCGCTGAGATTTTAGATTTCGGGCACCTCTAAGATAGCTCCAAGATAGGCCCCCATCTGCAAATAAGTTTCAAAACCACTACAACAGTTTCATGCAAAGTTCCATCCCACCAGCATCGATCCAACCTCTCAAACATGATCCATTACCGGCGGCAACATGGCCAACAACCGAACGACACAACAAGCACATACACAACCGCACGTGCCTCGAGCTTGGATTTCTGAGCGGGAAAAAAGATCTGACAAATATTATCCGGATATTAATTTATTTGCTAAAATCATCCAAATTTAGGAGCAATGGATCATTATTAATATTCGAAAGTATCGACTACATCCGATTATATGATTTGATCTAACGGTTGGATTTTTAATCATACAATTCAAAATTTGAATGTTATTTAAGACATAAGCATCCAAAAGATGCCTATACACTAGAAAAAAAAGTCCTGAACGGAGCAAACTGCTGAAGCATCACTGACGGAATCAGTCACCCCTGCGGCGACATGCACGCGTGCATGCGAGCACCGAGACTACCGGTTTTCTGAACGCGTGCGTGATCGAGCAGGTACGACAGGACGCTGCAAGCGCCCAGAGCCGCGTGGCGCCACACGAGTTACGCCACTTCACGCGCGCGAGCTGACGCGCCATAACTAGCGAGCTGCTGCTGCGCCGGCGAACGACGGGCCACGCGCGCGGACGGTCGTGGCATGCATGGCGTCGTACATGGATCGATGCGTGCCCGGCCTCTGTGGATGTATCATCTGAGCCGGCGCGACTCGTCCCGGCGGTGGGAGACGAGCTTGGCGGCGTCGCGCCACCACACGACCTCGCGCTCCTTCTCCTGGAGCCGCCGCTGCGCGCTGTCCAGCGCGGACTCCAGCTCCACGATGCGCTCCTGCTGCCGCTTCTGCAGCAGCTCGTGCAGCCGCCGCTCAAGCGCCCGCGCCGACACGCCGCCGTGAGGGGGGCTCCTCTCCCCGTCGTACCGGCCTTGCCCCTCCTCCTCATCTCCCTCCTCGGGCTCGTCCTCCTCCTCCTCGTCATCAACCTCCTCTTCGGCATTGCCTTCAGCCACGTCGTCGTCGACGCAGCTCCTCGACGGGCTGTCGGAGACGTTGTTCGTTGTCTTTGTTAGATAAGGCATGTAATCCCTGAGATTTGTATACCGATTGCCCATGATAATACCGGCCTTGAATAGCATAGAAAGTTAGCTAAAGATAGAATCTTCTGTAATTAGGTGCGCTATTCATGGCCGGTCTTACCTTGGCAATTGGAGTTGATCTGTAACCAAATCAGGCGCGTTTTGTCGCTCATATAACATGCAGGCAGCCGCACGGAGAAGGTGCGCTGCTTCCACCCATTGCTTCCGCTCCTCTGAATTTTTTATGGTATCAGAGCCTGATCGCCATGGCCTCCAGCTCCTCCTCCTCCACTGTTAGCAGCCCGATCGTTTACCAAGTATCAGAGAAGCTCGCCAAGAACAACCATGCCACCTGGAAGGCTCAGGTGGCCGCCATCATGTGTGGAGCTCGCCTTGATGGGCATCTCACCGGCAAGACTTCCATGCCGGCCGTCGAGATATCTATCAAAGATGGCGACAAGATTATCAAGACACCCAATCCTGCATATGAGGATTGGTTTGCTGCGGACCAGCAGGTCCTCAGTTTTCTTCTCACTTCGGTGTCCAAGGAGATCCTGACGCAGATTGCGATGACCAGGACTGCAGAGGAGGCATGGCGCGCCATAGAAGCCATGTTCGTGTCCAAGACAAGGGCCCGTGTGGTTAACACACGTCTGGCTCTCTCGACTGCTCAGAAGGGCAGCTTGTCAGTGACAGAGTACATCGGCAAAATGAAGACCCTTGGTGATGAGATGGCGGCTGCTGGAAAGCCGCTCGATGATGAAGACCTGGTCTCATACATCCTCACCGGGCTTGACGATGAGTACGACTCATTGGTCAATTCTGTTCTCACCAGGGCAGAACCGATCACTGTGAATGAATTATATTCACAGCTGATCGCCTTTGAAACTCGGCTGGACCTGCGCAACCACGGCAACTCGTCCTCTGTCAACGTCGCCAATCGACGCGGGCGTGGAGGTTCTGGCCGGCCGCCTCGGGCGTGGTGGTCGAGGTGGTCGCGGTGGTCTGCCACAACATGGTGGCCGCGGCAACAACTCCGGTGGCAATCTTCGACAGGGAGGCAGCGGCACGCGCAGCAACATCAACAACTCGTCTGATCGCCCCATGTGTCAAGTCTGCCACAAAGTTGGCCACACTGCAGAACGGTGTTGGCACAGGTATGATGAAAACTATGCTCCTGATCCTAGGCATGCTGCTGTTGCTACCAGTGCCTACTCCGTCGATACAAATTGGTACACGGACTCCGGCGCTACCGACCATATAACAAGTGACCTGGAGAAGCTTTCTCTTCGAGATAAGTACAATGGAGGAGATCAGATTCACACCGCGAGTGGTTCAGGTATGGATATTAGCCATATTGGTAAATCTACTATTCATACCCAGAGTCGTGATCTTAATCTTACTAATATCCTTCATGTTCCCCAAGCACAGAAGAATCTTGTGTCAGTTCATCGTCTTACCACAGATAACAATGTGTTTCTTGAATTTCATCCTCATTTTTTCTTAATAAAGGATCGGGACACGAGGAGCACACTTCTTAAAGGGAGATGTCATAAGGGTCTATATCCTTTGCCATGCACACCACCATCCACAAAGCAAGTTCTCGGTGTTAGCAAGCCTTCATTCGATAGATGGCACAGTCGTCTCGGCCATCCTGCATCTCCTATAGTTCAAAAGGTCATTAGTAGTTTTTATCTTCCTTGTCATGATAAATTGAATAAGGACTCTGTGTGTGATGCTTGCCAGCAAGCAAAGAGTCATCAGTTACCCTATCCTAAGTCCTCTAGTGTCTCGAGTCATCCTTTAGAACTTGTGTTCTCTGATGTTTGGGGACCTGCTCCTGATTCTGCGAGCAGATACAAATATTATGTGAGTTTCATTGATGATTACAGTAAATTCACTTGGATCTACCTCCTAAAGTTCAAATCTGAAGTTTTTCAAAAGTTTCATGATTTTCAGAATCTTGTTGAAAGATCGTTTGATCGAAAAATCATCTCCATGCAAACGGACTGGGGAGGTGAATATGAAAAACTTCACTCCTTTTTCACCACAATTGGCATCTCTCATCGGGTTTCATGCCCTCATACTCACCAACAAAATGGATCCGCTGAAAGAAAACACCGACATATAGTGGAAGTAGGCTTGTCTTTACTTGCTCATGCGTCCATGCCCCTTAAATTTTGGGATGAAGCATTCCTAGCTGCCACTTTTCTTATAAATCGCACACCAAGTAAGGTCATTGCCTATACAACACCTCTAGAACGTCTATTCAAGGTTCAACCCGACTTTTCCTCTTTGAGAATCTTTGGGTGTGCATGTTGGCCCAATCTTCGGCCTTATAATAATCGCAAACTCCAGTTTCGCTCCAAAGAATGCGTATTCTTGGGCTACAGTAACATGCACAAGGGTTTTAAATGCCTTGATGTTGCTAGTGGTCGTATCTATGTTTCCCGTGATGTTGTGTTCGATGAAGAAATTTTTCCCTTCACAAAGTTGCATTCAAACGCCGGTGCTAGGATTCGCTCAGAAATCTTACTCCTACCACCAAACCTTCTCTCACCTGGGCATGAATATGTGGACAATCCAGTGGTTAATACTCCTAATCCTCTTCCTCTAGTATATGCAGATCTTGATTCACAGGGAAATACAGATGGACCAGGTGATTCGTCGGAAGAGTCCACCCCGGGATCCGTTCCCACAGATGCTGCAGATACTTCGGGCAATCTACCATCGGCTGGCGCGGCGTCACCTGAGCCTGCGCACCCACGGGGGAATGACATGCGCCGCACTGCTGGTGATGATGAGGAAGCGAGTGCGGGGCACGTCAGGCCTGGAGACGCGACGCAAGATCTATCTACGGATGGTCGTACAGGTCACGATTCGAGCTCCGCCACACCAGGATTTCCTACGACAACCACGTCGCAGTCGACTGCTACTCGACCTGCAACTCGTCTTCAAGCAGGCATCAGAAAACCCAAGGTATACTCTGATGGCACAGTTCGCTATGGTTTCCTTACAACGTGTGGTGAACCACAACACTTAGAAGAAGCCCTAGGAGATACTAACTGGAAGTATGCAATGGATATTGAATATGATGCTCTAAGGAAAAATCAAACATGGCACCTTGTTCCACCTCAAAAAGGAAGAAATGTAATAGATTGCAAATGGGTATACAAAATCAAGCGTAAAGCTGATGGAAGTTTGGATAGATACAAAGCTAGACTGGTTGCAAAAGGGTTCAGACAAAGGTTTGGTATAGATTATGAAGACACTTTTAGCCCTGTGGTTAAATCTGCTACAATTCGTGTTGTCTTGTCCCTTGCTGTGTCAAACGGATGGTGTCTGCGTCAACTAGATGTGCAAAATGCTTTTCTTCATGGTTATTTAGAAGAAGAAGTTTATATGAAGCAGCCACCCGGTTATGAGGACAAAAGCAAGCCTAACTTTGTATGCAAACTAGATAAAGCATTGTATGGGTTAAAACAAGCTCCAAGGGCCTGGTACTCAAGGTTAAGTGCAAAACTACAAAGTCTTGGGTTTCATGCATCCAAAGCTGACACCTCTCTGTTCTTTTTCAGCAAGGGAGGTATCTCTATATTTTTACTAATATATGTTGATGATATAATAGTTGCAAGTTCAACACAAGCTGCCACCACAGGTTTGCTGAATCAACTCAGAGAAGAATTCGCCCTCAAGGATCTGGGTGAACTCCATTACTTCCTTGGCATTGAAGTAAACAAAGCACGGGATGGTATAGTGCTAACTCAAAACAAGTATGCCTCTGAGTTGCTGAAAAAAACAGGAATGATGGACTGCAAGCCGGCATCCACGCCTCTGGTGGCCAGTGAGAAATTGTCTGCAGCCGACGGGACTCCATTGGGGCCAAACGATGCTACACAATACAGAAGTGTAGTAGGGGCACTTCAATATTTAACTCTTACAAGACCCGATATATCCTTCTCAGTAAATAAGGTATGTCAATTTTTGCATGCTCCAACTGTTGTTCACTGGGCAGCGGTGAAAAGAATTCTGAGATATATAAAGCAGTCAACCGAGATTGGAGTCAAGATAAGTAAGTCCAGCTCCTTGCTTGTCAGTGGTTTTTCAGATGCTGATTGGGCAGGGTGTTTAGATGATCGCAGGTCTACTGGTGGATTTGCTATATTTCTGGGCACTAATTTAGTTTCAAGGAGTGCCAGGAAACAACCCACAGTGTCTAGATCAAGCACAGAAGCTGAATACAAGGCTGTAGCAAATGCGACAGCAGAAATTATGTGGATACAGACTCTACTCCAAGAACTTAGAATTAATTGTCCACGATCTGCAAAGTTGTGGTGTGACAATATTGGAGCCAAGTATTTGTCCGCTAATCCTGTATTTCATGCAAGAACTAAACACATCGAGGTTGATTATCACTTTGTTCGAGAACGAGTTTCAAGGAAATTATTGGAAATTGATTTTATTCCCTCAGGTGATCAAATTGCAGATGGGTTCACCAAAGCTCTCCCAGTGCGACAGTTAGAGAATTTCAAATTCAATCTCAACCTAGCTAAGGTGTGATTGAGGGGGGCTGTTAGATAAGGCATGTAATCCCTAAGATTTGTATACCGATTGCCCATGATAATACCGGCCTTGAATAGCATAGAAAGTTAGCTAAAGATAGAATCTTCTGTAATTAGGTGCGCTATTCATGGCCGGTCTTACCTTGGCAATTGGAGTTGATCTGTAACCAAATCAGGCGCGTTTTGTCGCTCATATAACATGCAGGCAGCCGCACGGAGAAGGTGCGCTGCTTCCGCCCATTGCTTCCGCTCCTCTGAATTTTTTAGTCTTAACCTGCAGCAACGGCAGCTGGCAGAACACGTACACCATCAGCAAGTGTACCTGCATAGCGCGCGTTTTTCGAGGTGCACGTGTTCATGGAGTACGTACTACACAACAGGAATATGTCCACTGCGATATGTACCTCGAGTCCATGCACAGGAGTGATCCGTTCCTCGCCGTGCGCGGCGCATTGCAGGCGGCTCAGCTCGACCTGGAGCTCCTCCTCCATCTGGTCTATCACGACGACGGTGCGGCCGGGCATAGAGTTGTCTCGCACGGCGCAGTCCGCCTTCCGGGAGCAGTTGGACAGCGCGTCCTCAGCGGCCGCGCAGGCGATGGGGTCCTTGATCACGGTGGTGGTTGTGCTGCCGTTGGATTCTTGGGAGCTGGAGGAAGCAGTCGCCTTCTCCTTCCTCTGCGTCGTCTCCTTCCTGATCTCCGACACGAGCACCTCCATCTGCGCGCGCAGGTCCACCATCTTGTTCAGCTCCACCGCGCTCTTGGAAAGGAGCAGCACCAGGCTCGCCCCCAGGACAAGGTTCATGGACGTTTGTTCCTCCTCGGGCTTCTTCTTACCTGAAGAATTCAGCCATAATTCCATCAACAATGCTCTGAATTATATTTCCAGCTGTGATTGCGCTGCACCTTGACAGCACGTACCTACAGAACTCCGCGGCGTCTCGACGGGCAGCTCCGGCGCCCTCTCCACGACCTTCACCCTGGGGGCGACGCGGTCGGGGCGTGGCGCAGTGCTGGCGACTCAGCTCGGGCCGCAGCGCGGTGGAGATGGCACCAGTTGCTAGGACGCGGCGACGTGCAGACGGGGCGGCTGCGCCGGCTACAGGAAGTTAGGGTTGGACATGGGGAAGAGACTCAGTTGAATGCTTGTGCTACCTGTGCGTTATTGCATATGGTATCGGGCTATCGGCAATTCGGCCAAATGTTGGGCCGGCCGGTCGGGCTTGCTCGGAATTTCTGAATAAATTTGTGCGGAATTTCCGTTCCGTTTTCGTTTTCGTCGAAACTGACTCTTCTATTTCCGTTTCTGATTCCAAATTTTTTTTACCGTTTCTGTTTTTCTTAAGAACGGTCGAAAAGTTTCCGTACCGTTTTCATCTCTAGCCACACGTGATTGGGCGCTTCTTTGGTCGTTGCCGTGATAGGCTGCCCCAGACACGGAGGCAACCCGTGCTTGCATTTCCGTATCCTTGAGCCGTGGCGTTTGAAAGTTGAAGCCATCGTCGGCATCTGGTGTCTACGGATAAACCCAACGCTGTATTGCCGTGGATACTTACAGCTACGATACTGCCACGCATTTTTTTTTTCCTTCTGGCCGCGGGAGAGTGGAGGATGAAGAAGACCCGTGCTTCACGTCCGAGCAGTTTTTGGTTCAAAATCCTACCGATTAGTCGCAGACAAGCAGTCACTCAGCAGCAGGGTTTTACTTCGAATACAGATTTCAACGTCCCGGCGGTATTAAAATCCACGAAAAACCACTCAAAATTCGCTTAAAACCATTCGGTTCGAAAGTCAAAAAAAATTGAAATCTAGTCAAACTGTTAAACGAAATTTGCGGTTTTTGAACGAAAACCGCTAACAGTTGAAAAAATAAGGAAAATTGTAAAAAACATTATTGTAAAATATGTAAAAAGCCATTAAAAAAACAAAAATGATATTTCAAGAATTACTTCAACAAATATTGCTATTAAATATAATTGAACAAATATTGTAACATACAGTATGCTGTGGAGGTGTAGTCCAAAATTCTTATTCAAATGTTGCACATATTTGATCAACTATGATTTTTGTAGGTTGTAACAGATCTTGTAGCAATGTATTTTTATTTATTTATTATGCACTACAGTTGACTATTTAATACTTGCATTCGTGTTGAATATTTAGTTATTATATGCCTCTCTCTCTCTCAAAATAAAAAAGGTTATGGTGTATGTGCTAGCAAGATATGTGCATATAATAGAAAGGAATGATGCACGGTTTATCACTAGAGATCTCATATAATTATATATTGATTGTTGACAAGTTAAAGCGGAGATTTTAATTTAGTCTAATGATCTATTAGCAGTTTACATATAGTTTTAAGAAAAACTCATATATACTTTCTGAATACAGGTAATAATTTTATGGATAGTGCCCTTCTTAGCTCATGCTGCTAGCTTTCGCAAGGAAATATTCGTACTAAATATACTTTAACAAATTTATGAGTACTCATACTATGGGTACCCCTAGCGGCCGGAGAAGGCGATTGGGCCGCCCCAGGCCCAACTTTAGCCAGAGGCCTCACTGGGCCACCGAGGACGGGTCGTCCCCGACCAACCCAACCAAGGGGGTGGTCCGACCCCTGTGGGTCGGACATCCCGCACAGCTCCGACCCGACTAAGGCATCCTCTGCCGAAGGTCGGGACGCCAGGCCCTCGCTGGCGACCGGCCACCTGCCCTACGGACACGACGGCACGGAATGACCTCACCAGGGTAGGTGACACCTTCCCGAGGCGGCAGGAAGGTTGCTAAAGTCAAACTCCAGCCCTGTCACTCAAACGTGCACAGTGGGGGGAAGCGCTCCCTCCCGAGGCAACGCCAGGCTCGCACGCCACTACATCAGCACCTGGCCAACGCGCAGAGGTTAGGTGCACTACTTCCCGCCGGGACAGCGATCCACGCCACTCGATGGGACACCCCATCCATTTCTTTCCAAAAACTCCCTTGTAACCTGCCCCCTCCATCTATATAAAGGGTGGCAGGACCCTCAGGGAAAGGGTGAGAGGAGCCGCCCAGATCGTCCTCGAGTGGTTGGATGAACAGTTGCTCCCATCGGATTTGGATCCTAGCAACCAATCACCGGAGGTGATCTTGATGCTAATACCCAAGCCCAATGGAGACAACCCTACGAACGTCCAAACGACTCGACAACAACCCCGGTATTCCCCCGGTATGCGATCCGAAACTCGCCCAGGATCCCCACATACCGGTTTCCAAGTCATATCACAACAGTTCCCACAAAGGGGCATCGAACCCAAACTTACTACCAGAGACGCACGAACGCGGAAGCAACAAAACACACACGGCACACGGAAGCCCAAAGATGACCAAACAAAACAGGAAGCGAAGAGCCGACAGATTCCAAACAGGAACAAAAGTGCAACAGTTTACAAAAGTAAAGCCGACTATCCTATACGACAAAAGTAAAACACCCCGGAAGTGTCATGCCCCGAACACTTCCGGGCGCAAGACACTGCACGACGGCCTCTACTCGGTGCCCCGCTTGGCCACCGATAGGCGAGGGGCAGAACTCACACCCTCCTGGATCCTCACCGCAAAACCACAAGCGAAGCTTCGAGTACAAAAGGTACTCGCAAGTCTTACAGTGGTCCATATATGACCGACTCCAAAGGACATGCATTTGGATGTAGCAATAACCAGTGAAGGTAAAAGTGCAGAAAGCTTAACATTTGTTATATTAATTTCCTAACTACTCAATTCACAATTAAGCAGTTGTAACAGCGCCTGCTTCTAAAAATGAAGTTGCAATCATTAATTCACAACAATTAATCTCAACACCAATTTATGTGGGCTCAAGCTCGACAGCGAACCTCGGTTCAAGTTCTTACTACGTGACTGTGCGATGAAAGAGCTTGCTCATATCCGAGAGCGCGGCAATTCGAATCGCTTAATTAACCCTGCAGGGAAGCATTGATCGCACGACACTTACCACAAGGGCCTAGTGTCAACCCTCTCCCAATCATACCCAATCGCTGAAGCGTCCTCCTGCGGTCCGAAAACCTAGCACCCCCTCGAGCTGCCCCAAGCCCGGCTTGGCGCTCGAGAGTCGGCCTAAGCCTCGCCCTCAACCACGTCCAACCACAGGAAGTTACGGTCCATCGATTCCGTATGAGAGAAAGAGTGGCTTACCGTACCATAATCGGGCATGCGACCAACCGGGGTGTGCTCAATCAAAGGGCAACCATCGAATCGGTCCTTAATCGACCTGACGCAGGGCTACACATTTGAGTCTCCATACCCAAATGAACCAATTCCCGCTTGGGTCCACCATTCATTTCTTTCCAAAACCTTTCCCAATTCCAAGTCCAACATAATGTAGTATGTGTGTAATAATAACAACCGCATAAGTGAGAACCCTCCGTCGCTTGGCCCAAATCCCGATCTCTAAGCAAATTCTAAGCCGTGACTCATTTAATACCCATACTAGTTTCAACGGAAGTATTCACAAATCCAAGGGACGAATGTGCAGCAAATAGGATCTAACCCTAACCCAATTCAATTCCTAATGCAGACTTATTTCACCAATTAAGCAGTTTATTCTCAAAAATACAATTAATATAGGTTCAAGATGCATAGGTGCTTGCCTTGTTCTTCTGCTGGTGGATCGACGATTTGCCCGTCGGCAACTCCTCAACCACGGCCCACGTCGATCGCCGCGGGATCGTTCTCTACGAGTACAATGCACAATTAAAATGCATGCAATGCATATGAGCAAGTACAAGCGAAAAACCCGAAGAAACAACGCATAGCCGGACAACTCGACTCAATCGACAGACCAGCCTAACCCGGACAGTTCGGGTATTTGATCCGGACTCTCCGGACAATCCGGACTCTCCGGCCCATTCGGTCCGGATACTCCGGACAGGGCGGACACTCCGGACGGGGTGTCCGGACACTTCGGACCTGGCGAGTTTTACCCAATAACTCGACGGATCGAGGTGCCGCCAAGTCCAACGGCATCACGGGGACCCGATCTATGACTTTCCTACACGTGGCAAGGCCGAGGAAGCTTATAGCTAACCCAACTCCACGAGCGACACTAGCCCATTAAACCACTAACCAACTCCAAACGACCCTTGGATCGGCGCTACTACTACCCGATCAACCACACTAGCACCCACATTCACCGATCCAAGCCCCACACTAACCCTAGGATCACTACAACCAAAAACCCTAAAGCTCAAGATCCAACTCCAAAACTTCAAATCTAAACCTAAGCTCTAACTCCCACCATTGATGACCCTAGAACCCAAGAATCACGAATCAACCCCTCAAGAGAGACCTACCTCCAAGGAAGATAGAGGAGAAGCAATGCAGGGAGGAGGAAGGAGGATCTTGGCGAGGGCGAGCTAGAGGACGCCGGGGAGGAGCCACGGAGGTCGCCGGCCGGTGGACTCGCCGGAGTGGAGCTAGGGGGGGTGGAGAGTGCATACACGGGTGGAGGAGCAAAAGGGAGTAGAGTGAAAAGAGGTGGGGGCCAAGGAAACGGGATTTTTATACAAAACCCCCGCAGATACCGGACTCTCCGGACGCTCAACCCGGAGACTCCGGGTTGGGGTCTTCGGTGGAATCAACCCGGACACTCCGGACATTCAGTCCGGACACTCCGGGTTGGGGTGTTCGGTCAGCTCAATCCGGATACTCCGGACTTTTATCCGGACATTCCGGGTTGGATTCGGACACTCCGGATGTTTATCCGGATACTCCGGATGTCCCAGGAGTTCTTGAAGTTTGGGGCCTTGACAAACCCTCCCCCCTTAAGGGAATCTCGCCCCGAGATTCAGAAACGAGCGTACAGTTAGGAAGATAACTACAAGGGAAAAAGCCGAAGGATCAGCGAGTAATACTCACATGCTTTGGAAGAACTCGGGATACTCGTTCTTCAGACGATCCTCGGACTCCCAAGTGGCTTCATCTTCAGTGTGGTTGCTCCACTGAACCTTATAGAACTTGAGAGTCTTCCTTCGAGTCTTGCGTTCGGCCTCGTCCACAACTCGAATAGGATGCTCTTGGTAAGATAAATCAGGTTCAGGCTGAACTTCGAGGTCATCCACCTCCAGAGATTCAAACGAATGCGGAGACACTTCTTGGTGGGAGACGTGAAACACGTCGTGAACCATTCCGAGCGAAGGAGGAAGCTCTAGCTGATATGCTACTTGGCCGCGCTTTCCAAGGATCTTGAACGGCCCTACGTAGCGAGGTGCCAGCTTTCCTTTAACTCCGAATCGACGGGTGCCACGGAGAGGAGAAACCTTCAGGTAGACGAAGTCGCCAGAGTCGAAGGAGAGGGGTCTCCTATGACGATCAGCATAGCTTTTCTGTCGAGACTGCGCTACTCTCAGATTCTCTTGGATAGTCCTCACCTTTTCTTCTGCCTCCATGACTAGTTCAGGCCCAAGGAATGAACGCTCACCACTCTCAGACCCGATTCAGAGGGGCGGCGGCTACGACCATAGAGTGCTTCGAAGGGAGACATCTTGATGCTGGTTTGGTAGCTGTTGTTGTACGCGAACTCAGCGTACGGGAGACACTCTTCCCACTTCTTCCCGTAGGACAAGATACAAGCCCTCAACATATCTTCGAGGATCTGATTGACCCTCTCGGTCGGCCAGTCGATCCCGAGGGTGGTATCTTGAATCAGAGAGCGATTTCGTGCCCAAGGCCTCATGCGAGCTTCTCGAGGTGAGAAGTGAGCCGAGAACCTCATGCGAAACTATCCGCTTGGGCACTCCATGCATACTTACGATCCGGAGATATACAAGTCCGCATACTTCTTAACTCGATACTTGGTGCAAGCGGCCAAGAAGTCGCGTGAACCGTCGGTCGATCGATGATTACCCAAATCGAGTCATGGCACGAGGAAGTGGTCGGCAGGCCGGTAATGAAATCCATGGCGACATCCTCCCACTTCCAAGCTGGAATAGGGAGAGGTGAAGAATACCGGTGGCTTGAGGTGTTCGGCCTTCACCCGCTGCACGTCGCATTCGACACATAGCGGCGACTTCGCGCTTCATGCGAGTCCACCAAAAGCTGCCGTCTCAGATCTTGATACATCTTGTTGCTTTGCCGGGTGAATGGTAAGCAAAGAGTTATGCGCCTCATCAAGAATCCTTCGCTTCAACTCCTGGTCATCGGGGACAACTATGCGGTCGCCGAACCACAAGGTTCCTGCTCATCCAGCGAAACTTCGGCCGCTTGCCCCAAATCTAATTTACCGGATCTGTGCAACTTCTTCATCCTTAAATGCTGTGCCTCCCGAATCTGATCGAGCAATGTTGATCTCAACTCGAGATTAGCTATGAATCCTGTTCGCCCATCTCCAAGCCGAGTCTCCGGAATTCGGCACGAGAGGAGACACTCGGGACTGGAGAGTAAAGCGATTGCATTGAGCTTTGCGACTCAACGCGTCAGCTACCACATTCGCCTTCCCCGGGTGGTAATGCACCTCCAGACTGTAATCTTTAATCAACTCAAGCCATCTCCGCTGCCTCATGTTCAGATCTGCTTGGGTGAAGATGTACTTGAGACTTTTATGATCAGTATAAATATTGCACTTGTTCCCCAGGAGATAGTGGCGCCAGATCTTCAAGGCATGCACCAGCTGCGCAAGCTCCAAATCGTGGGTGGGGTAGTGCTCCTCGTGATGCTTCAAGCTGCCGAGATCGTGAGGCAACGACCGGCCTTCTTGCATGAGCACACAGCCAAGCCCAATGCCTGACGCATCGCAATACACATCAAAAGGCCTGTGGATATCCGGCTGAGTGAGGACAGGGGCCGTAGTCAGACGTTGCTTCAGCGTCTGAAGGCGCTCGCGATCCGTGACCATCCGAACTCAACTCCCTTCTTGAGCGGCTCGGTCATCGGCCGCCAATCTTTGAGAAGTCCTGGATGAAACGGCGATAATACCCGGCCGATCCAAGAAAGCTGCGGATGTCCGTGATGATCTTGGGCTGCTCCCAATTGAGTACATCCTGTACCTTACTCGGAGTCAATCGCCACGCCTCGCTCGAAAGGGCGTGTCCCAAGAATGACACTTCCTTCAGCGAACTTCGCATTTGCTTTGAACTTTGCATACGAGCGATGCTCCAAGTCTTCCGAGAACAACACGAAGGTGCCTGGCATGATCTTCCTCATTGGCCAGAATAGATGAGGATGTCATCAATGAAGATGACGACAAAGGAATCCAGCTCCTCCATGAAGATGGAGTTCATAAGGTACATGAAGTATGCGGCGCGTTAAATCGGACCGAGCGACATGACGGTATACTCGTAAAGCCCGTATCACGGTGGAGAAAGCGGTCTTCGGGATGTCCTCGGCTCGGATCTTAATCTGATGGTAGCCGAGCCTCAGATCAATCTTGGAAAATACTCGTGCACCAGTCAGCTGATCAAACAGGAGGTCGATCCAGGGCAATGGGTACTTGTTCTTGACGGTGACTGCATTCAAGGGACGGTAATCCACACAGAGGCGCAGAGAACCATCCTTCTTGGTCACAAAGAGAGCCGAGCAACCCCAAGGTGAGGAGCTCGGCCGAATGAAGCCCTTGTCCATCAACCCTTTCGGTGGATCTTCAGCTCGGCCAATTCATTTGGCGGCATCCGTCTGATCGCTTGGACATCGGAGCGATCCTGGTGGAGCTCAACGACAAACTCGATATCCCGATCGGGTGGCATTCGGTAATTCATTTGGGAACACATCGAAACTCCGACACCACGGGAATCGAGTCCAGCTCTTCAACTTCTGTCCCATTTAGCGAACACAAGGTGGCCTTGTTCTCGTTAAGAAGTAGGGTGAGTCGGCGCCCTTCGGTTCGGAGTGACAGGTGCGACTACGACAATCCAAAAGCGACTGTTTGTCGTGCCGACCAACTCATCCCTAGGATGACATCTATCCCAGAAGGTCTAGAAGCAACAAGCCGACCGTGAATGGAATCCTCGAATCTGAACTCACGCCTTCGAACCATCACGCTAACTTAGTGATCTTCGACCCCGGTGCCTCAATCACAAAAGAGGTGACACTGCTACTGACCCTCATCTGATGCTGCTCTACAAACCCCGTGCGAGCAAAAGAATGGGAAGCCCCTGAATCAAACAATACTCTAGCCTCATGCCCCTCAACAAGAAACGTACCCGGCCCGGCCACAGTGAGCCCTCGAAACCGCCTCGGCGTCGGCGAAGGTGACGCCTCGGCTCGGCGTAGGTAGTGGCGATGGTCTTTGTCGCGCCCGAGAAGGTCGTGGAGCGCCGGCGATCTTGCTGGCGTGGGAATGGCGATCCGGATGAAGTGGCCCGCCGCGTCATAATTGTAGCAGGCCGGGACCGGAACCGCTACTGCTGCCGGCGGCCAGTAGTGGTGGTCGTGGCGAGCGAAGGCAAGCAGCCATTTGTCGCGACCGGCGAGGCAGCTGGAGCAGACGGCCTCGGCAGCGATCTGAGATCGCCACGAGCCGGCTGCGAGCCGCCAGTCTGGCGTCGCCCGCTTCCTCTTCTTCTCCTCCGATGAGCCCGCATCTTGAGCTCAACGGTGATCGCGCGGCTCACCAGGTCGTTGTAGTCGGCGAAGTCGCAGACGGACAGCTTGTCCTGCATCTTCGCTGTCAACCCACTCACGAACCGACCCTGCTTCTTCTGGTCGGTGTCGACCTCCTCCGGGGCGTACTGCGCCAGGTAGTTGAATTCCTGCGAGTAGTCAACCACCGACTTGCCGAGCTGTCGGAGGGTGAGAAACTGCTGCTTCTTCATGTCCATGAGGCCCTTTGGGATGTGGTACGCCCGAAACGCCTCACGGAACTCAGCCTGTAAATCGGTGCCGGCAGTCGCATCACCCTCAAATTGGCCCACCAAGCACCGGCAGGGCCCTGGAGCTGCTGCGCCGCGAAGTGGGCCTTCTGGAGCTCCCCACAGTCGATAAGAGCAAATTTCTGCTCTATCGTGCGCAGCCAATCGTCGGCCTCCAACGGATCGGTGGCCCGTGAGAAGACCGGTGGCTGCGTGTGCAGGAAGTCGAGATAGCTGGTGGGCCGACCTCGCCCATCACCTCGGCCGCCCTGCTGGACCCGATCCTGGACCAGCATCTCAAGGATCCGGTTGGTGGCCTCCTGGTTCTGCTCCGACCGCATCATGATATCCAGCACATTGGGAGGAGGCGGCGGATCACCACGGCCAGGCTGTGATCGCCCAGCACCATCATCATCGCCCATTCCTCCTCGGGTCCTCATACTGTAGTCAACCAAGGCCGGACAACAAGAATTAGAACTATAGGAGGAAACATGTCCTAAACCAAACAAAACCCGCAAAACAACCCAAGCCAGACTGTAACACTCCACCTTGGAGTCCAACAAGTCTACTACACCCAAAGGCAAAACACAACTCACAATGCAGATGGCAGCATGACACATGCACGGCATGAGATGAGATGACATGCACGACTTCCAACGCAACCCTCACACTCACCACTATAACCTAGGGCGGGGATAAGTATGACTTTCTATCTAATGCAGCATGACAATCCTAAGCAATCTCCTAACTGGTCGTCGAGTTGGGGTCCGTCTTTGTGCGCCTTGCTCTGATACCAACCCTGAGAGGAGCCGCCCAGATCGTCCTCGAGTGGTTGGATGAACAGTTGCTCCCATCGGATTTGGATCCTAGCAACCAATCACCGGAGGTGATCTTGATGCTAATACCCAAGCCCAATGGAGACAACCCTACGAACGTCCAAACGACTCGACAACAACCCCGGTATTCCCCCGGTATGCGATCCGAAACTCGCCCAGGATCCCCACATACCGGTTTCCAAGTCATATCACAACAGTTCCCACAAAGGGGCATCGAACCCAAACTTACTACCAGAGACGCACGAACGCGGAAGCAACAAAACACACACGGCACACGGAAGCCCAAAGATGACCAAACAAAACAGGAAGCGAAGAGCCGACAGATTCCAAACAGGAACAAAAGTGCAACAGTTTACAAAAGTAAAGCCGACTATCCTATACGACAAAAGTAAAACACCCCGGAAGTGTCATGCCCCGAACACTTCCGGGCGCACACGCACGACGGCCTCTACTCGGTGCCCCGCCTTGGCCACCGATAGGCGAGGGGCGTAACTCACCCCTCTGGATCCTCACCTGCAAAACCACAAAGCAGAAGCCTGAGTACAAAAAGGTACTCGCAAGTCTTACCCGTGGTCCATATATGACCGACTCCAAAGGACATGCATTTGGATGTAGCAATAACCAGGCTGAAGGTAAAAGTGCAGAAAGCTTAACATTTGTTATATTCATTTCCTAACTACTCAATTCACAATTAAGCAGTTGTAACAGCGCCTGCTTCTAAAAATGAAGTTGCAATCATTAATTCACAACAATTAATCTCAACACCAATTTATGTGGGCTCAAGCTCGACAGCGAACCTCGGTTCAAGTTCTTACTACGTGACTGTGCGATGAAAGAGCTTGCTCATATCCGAGAGCGCGGCAATTCGAATCGCTTAATTAACCCTGCAGGGAAGCATTGATCGCACGACACTTACCACAAGGGCCTAGTGTCAACCCTCTCCCAATCATACCCAATCGCTGAAGCGTCCTCCTGCGGTCCGAAAACCTAGCACCCCCTCGAGCTGCCCCAAGCACTACAAGAAAAGTGATTTTTAATGATGGTCCAAACTCGTCATCATTAGTCCCGAAATTGTCATTGTAGTTTTTTTATGATGACTTTATGACAAAATTTAACTTGTCATAGAAAGTGCGTCATAGAAAGTTTTCAATGACGAATTGCTTATTTTTGTCATAAAAAATCAACTTTTCTGTGACGAATTACATATCCGTCAGCGAAGATGTCACTTCTATGATGAAAATAACCGTCATTAATTGTACACAAAATGTCATTCATTTTTGTCATGGAACACCCTATTGCCACGTCATCAGCCAGGGTGTGAGGTGATGTGGCACATCTTGTGATGCAAATGTTTCGTCACAGATGAGTGCCACGTGGACATGCATTTTCATCATTGAATCATCCATTGCCACGTCAGCAACCAGGGTGTGAGGTGATGTGGCACGTGTTGTGACGCAAATGTTTTGTCACTGATAATTTTCGTCATGGAAGTAATGATCTGTCATTTTCTATGATGAATAATTTCATCATAAATAGATGTAGCATCGGCATGAAGTTTCATCATTTAACACTTCTGTCAACCCACATATGATCCATTTTTACAGCCACAACACACAATATTTTCAGAAGACCACTCAATACATTGCACAAAGCAAAGACGAATTATCCACAGATACATTAAGAGTCACAGACTTTGTTCACAGTACTTAAACCACCACTTTAAGCTACTACGTACCATAGATCAAACCAATACCACTTCAAGCTAGTACAACCACTTCAAGCTAATATCAAGTTTTGAAAACAGATCCACGGGTCATAAAGTTTGACCATGTTACCTAAACCCGATTGAAGCTAGTACCGAGTGAACCAAGTTACGACCATGCAAAATAAGTATCCTTGTCTAAAAGCAGATCCACAGGTCACGGTGAGCAGATTCATAAACTCACAAGTTGGCTTGACGACCATTCACATGAGATGGCAAATAATTGCATCATTCTCCTCTTGCCTCTTCTTTATATCCTCCATTTCCTTTTGGGTTACGATTGGTTAGGTGTCATCAATACATATAATATAATCGCATAAGTTAGGTGTCATCAATACATGCAAACAAATACAATAGGATAGCACATTGTTATATTAATATTTGAAGTGCATGAAAGGCTACTGATCATGGCAATAGATAATAAGTAGAGTAAAACAAATGGAAAGTATCTTTTGTGCATAATACAACACATAGAGTTGAATAAACACATAATACAACACATATGCTCCTTTGTGCATCCATGTGGCTTGTCCAAGTAAGTGCCTAATATTTAGCTTGTCCTACAAGACGGCTTAATTGAACTTTTGATAGATATGTGCAATAAGATAGATTATTTGATAAGCCCCATCCTTTTAGATAAACAAACATTATAAACATATGCAAACTCGTAATAGAAGGCAACTATTTTCTCATAGTTGGCCCATTCTGCAAGCTTAAAACAGTTATGCTCATCTTGGTATATCCAGCAAGAAGTGGATATTTGTGCGTTCATGTGGCTTTTCCTCTGATAAGTATTCGAACGAGAACCACTACATATTTTATTCTGACAGGAATATGCAAAGACAAAACATTTTATAATCCTTTAATCTCAGTGTAGGTTTTCTAAGAGGTAAAGTCCACAATATGACAAAACAAATACATGGCCTTGCAAAACTTCTGAGGATTGAAGTAATTTCTGATTAAGAATTAAATTTAAGATAAATGCTTCAATGCTTAATGAACATAAAATCACATAATTAATAACATCAGGAGTCAGTAGTCAGGGATGACCTTCACCAACTCAACCACCCATTAGTAATCAGTAACCACATGTGCCTTACGCTTTGTGCAATTTTCATTTGGTAAGTAACAAGGGTTAACAGAGAAAGTAAAGTGAGGAAAGTAGACCTACTTCTCAAAGCTAACAGGAGAATAGATTTTGACTCAATTCTTGTGCAACATGTTGCAAACCCACCTCGTCGAAAGCTGAGAGAAAAAACTAGTTAAAAAGCTTGTTTAGGAATCAAGGCGTCAGGAAGTGTAAAGTCCACACGAGATAGTAAAGTAGGGTCCTTTGGCACATTAAGAGAAGGATATCAATTTTCTTGTTCTTACCATTCTTTATCTTTAACAACTCAGATAAAAATAATGTTAATCAAAATATCTTGTTTCCCATTCCATGGTATCCTCGCAACACAATATGGTCAATACGTAGCACCTTTAAGTGAGAACGCAATTTTTCTTTCCTAGACTAATTGGAGAACAAGCGACAACACAGCTAATTTAGTTGATATAAACAACACTTCCATCAGATCTATATGTTAGCCCATGTCATTTCCATATTGAAAAATGCTAGTTGGAATGTTGGTGACAAAGATGCTAGTTGGAATGCTAATCGTATTAATATTATTACACATAACATGCCGCTTGGAACTGTAATACCTAAGAAAGGGAAAAAGGATTGTTCTGTAATCTGTATGCAACATTGGGTAGTGCTTTTGTATTTCAAATGGATCATCATGCTTTGGTGGTAAATTCCACGAGAAAACAAATTTGATTGTTCTTTTCAGGTCAAAATGAGAATTTTGATGGGAACTTATACTTTATCTCATTGGATAATATGATGTCGATGCATACTACAAACGAGCGCAGCAGGTAACGGTAGAATAGTTGCATCAAATGCAAAATTTGCATTTTGATTTTTTTTTACCTCTTAACAGATCTGCTGCCAGCGCCCGACGGAGAAGAGCTGCGCCCGACGCCGACGGAGCCGAGGGTGGCGGTGAGATCTCGTCAGAGCCGTGGCAGTGGCAAAGCGACGCAATGGTGACGGCGGGGCTACGGTCGAGAGGCAGCGGAGGCTGGCGGGGTCTAAAATTTGAGTATTCTTGTTCTTCCAAACATGATTTTTACACCATGATTTCCTTGCATAATGGACTAAAGAAAAAATGTAGACTTTTGAAATCTTGAAATAAAATGGCATCAAGATAATTTTGAGTTTTTTACTATTATGGAATTACTAAAATCCCATGAACTAAGGATTTGAGCACATAGAGTATTTTCAAAGAAAATAAAATATATCTTAATTTGCTATGACTAGGATACTTGTAACACTAGCACCTTGTTCTATGGTATGTCAAAAATATATGGTGATGTTGCAACAAAATTCTCATCAGGCCTATGTAACTTGCTAGGCTACAAAAATAAAATGGAAATTGAGAGACTCTTCATACCTTCAAAATTCTCATCAGACCTAGTGAAAAGTAAGAGACTCTTCAACAAAGATCCCTACAAAACAGCACCAAAATTGTTACATCCCTAAAATACACTAACGAATTGCTCAAATTTCACCTGGATATGCCAATACTACTATCACATCAAAAATAAGCAGCAGGGAGGGATCACCTTCCAACAAGTTGCCGGAGTTCCGTTTCCCACACTTCTGACTGCCAAAACAAAAGAACCGTCAACATCCATTACTAGTTACTACCCACTCTTTCATCCTTACAATATATATGGTAAACACGAAAAGGGATGGAAAGCTACCATTTTACGGGCACAACAATCAGCTTGTACTTTCCGCATCTACAACATAAAAGAGGCAAACGGATCAGATCCCGGAATGAAGAAAGTAACGAATCAAGAAGGGGAATGAATCCCTTCATGACCTGCGTTTCTAGTCGATTTGGTCCGGGCAGCATGGACAGACGTCAGTGATCTTCGCCAAAGCCCAGAACCTGCCGTCGGGCTCCTGCACGAGCAGAGCAGCGACTATTCCAACAAGATAAGATTCGACAAGAAATACGGGCAAGAGGGAGAGAGAGAGGAGGAGGAGGTGGGTGTCGTGGACTTACAGACCTACGCAGGACATGACCGTACCTGCGCGGGGACGCGGTGTCGCAGACTTACGTACCTGCGAGGGACGTCGTCGACTACGCCGGAGGTTCACGGCTGGGAGATCTTGGTGGCCGCACGGAACGAGGGTGAGGGTGGGGAAGGCGGCGGTGAAGAGATGGGCGGAGGACCCGGGGAAGCGGAGGAGAGAGCATGGCAGCGCCGGGGAGGAGAGGAACTCAAGGGCGCAGGTCACAGGACCAATAGGGGAACTGACGGAAGCGCCTGCTGTGGGGAGGCCGGTGGATGGCTAGAGGCGGCGGCGTTGTGCGCGAGAGGGAGAAGAGGAGGGAGTTGGGTGCGTCGGTCGGGTTGAGGAAGTGAGGGGAGAGAGAGAGAGATGGGGGGCTAGGGGCATCATAGGGCGAAGGATGCAGCGGAGGGCGTTAGGGATTTGGAGTCGTGGAAGAAGTGCGGCGTAGGGAGGGGATTTGTGGGATAGCGCGTGATGAGATCTGGCTGGTGATCAATGCACCAAAAAAATCGCGCGTACTATTTTGAGTTCCGGCTTATTTTATCTAAACATCACGATTGATTTTCTCAGACATATATAACCACCATCTTAGATTAATTTTTCTCCGGTGTTTATAAACACCAGATACATTCTAATAACGGCATTTATAAACGCCTTACTAAACTAAAGTTCCTCGGTGTATATACACGCCACAGTAGGATGTATCTCAGCATTTACAAATGCCCCAAATTATTCTAGATAGGATGGCGCATAGATATGCCATAGAAAAATCTATGTCGGCGCATATATATGCCATAAAAATTAAATGCCTCGAATATCATTAAACGTCGGCTTAGACTTGTTTTGGGGGCATTTAGACTATACACCGGGTTAAATTTAAATGTTGTTAAATCCAAAATATCTTATAGTGGAAGAATGAGCTTACCAACACATTAACTTGCCAGTCTAGCCTTTTGGGCCATGGGGAGGCCATCGAACGGCTGTCGTTGTTCGCCTCCTAGGATCATCTAATCTGATGTGTGTACCCGTAATTAGTGATAGGGCGTGCCAGTTTATTACATCGCCTTTACTTTTCTGAAAAACTCACCAGGGAAAAACGATCGCTTCCCAATGAGAGAAAAAACATCTTTAACTTTCTATGACGATTTGTATTATGGTTTCATGACGAAATTTTATGTTTCATCACAAAAATACATGGGGCGACGGCGCTTGATAAAATTAATGACGAAAATAAAAAAGTCGTCACAGAAAATAGATTTTCCATGACAAAAGATGACAACGTCACGATGTTTTCGTCACGGATAATTACTTTTCTTGTAGTGAAGCCCGGCTTGGCGCTCGAGAGTCGGCCTAAGCCTCGCCCTCAACCACGTCCAACCACAGGAAGTTACGGTCCATCGATTCCGTATGAGAGAAAGAGTGGCTTACCGTACCATAATCGGGCATGCGACCAACCGGGGTGTGCTCAATCAAAGGGCAACCATCGAATCGGTCCTTAACTGACACAGACGGGGCTACACATTTGAGTCTCCATACCCAAATGAACCAATTCCCCGCCCGGTCCACCATTCATTTCTTTCCAAAACCTTTCCCAATTCCAAGTCCAACATAATGTAGTATGTGTGTAATAATAACAACCGCAAGTGACAGAACCCTCCGTCGCTTGGCCCAAATCCCGATCTCTAAGCAAATTCTAAGCCGTGACTCATTTAATACCCATACTAGTTTCAACGGAAGTATTCACAAATCCAAGGGACGAATGTGCAGCAAATAGGATCTAACCCTAACCCAATTCAATTCCTAATGCAGACTTATTTCACCAATTAAGCAGTTTATTCTCAAAAATACAATTAATATAGGTTCAAGATGCATAGGTGCTTGCCTTGTTCTTCTGCTGGTGGATCGACAGCGATTTGCCCGTCGGCAACTCCCTCAACCACGGCCACGTCAGTCGCCGCGGGATCGTTCTCTACACGAGTACAATGCACAATTAAAATGCATGCAATGCATATGAACGAAGTACAACTGAAAAAAAAACCCCGAAGAAACAACGCAATCGGACAACTCGACTCAACTGGACAGACCAGCCTAACCCGGACAGTTCGGGTATTTGATCCGGACTCTCCGGACAATCCGGACTCTCCGGCCCATTCGGTCCGGATACTCCGGACAGGGCGGACACTCCGGACGGGGTGTCCGGACACTTCGGACCTGGCGAGTTTTACCCAATAACTCGACGGATCGAGGTGCCGCCAAGTCCAACGGCATCACGGAGACCCGATCTATGACTTTCCTACACGTGGCAAGGCCGAGGAAGCTTATAGCTAACCCAACTCCACGAGGAACGACACTAGCCCATGAAACCACTAACCAACTCCAAACGACCCTTGGATCGGCGCTACTACTACCCGATCAACCACACTAGCACCCACATTCACCGATCCAAGCCCCACACTAACCCTAGGATCACTACAACCAAAAACCCTAAAGCTCAAGATCCAACTCCAAAACTTCAAATCTAAACCTAAGCTCTAACTCCCACCATTGATGACCCTAGAACCCAAGAATCCCACGAATCAACCCCCAAGAGAGAGACCTACCTCCAAGGAAGATAGAGGAGAAGCAATGCCGGGAGGAGGAAGGAGGATGCCGGTGCGAGGACGAGCTAGAGGACGCCGGGGAGGAGCCACGGAGGTCGCCGGCCGGTGGACTCGCCGGAGTGGAGCTAGGGGGTGGAGAGTGCATACACGGGTGGAGGAGCAAAAGGGAGTAGAGTGAAATGAGGTGGGGGCCAAGGAAACGGGATTTTTATACAAAACCCCCGCAGATACCGGACTCTCCGGACGCTCAACCCGGAGACTCCGGGTTGGGGTCTTCGGTGGAATCAACCCGGACACTCCGGACATTCAGTCCAGACACTCCGGGTTGGGGTGTTCGGTCAGCCCAATCCGGATACTCCGGACTTTTATCCGGACATTCCGGGTTGGATTCGGACACTCCGGATGTTTATCCGGATACTCCGGATGTCCCAGGAGTTCTTGAAGTTTGGGGCCTTGACAAAGGGAGAGACCTTTTTCCGCTTCTTCTTCCCAGTAGATAGATTCACTCCCCTACGGGGCGCCCGAAACCGAACTTCAGCCCCCCTCTTGTAACACCACACGCTCATCCGCCCCCGAAAGCAATATAGATCCACCGTGCGCACTGGAGTTAGGACGTTCAGCCCGAACCAGTATACATCTTGGACCCCCTGAGTCTAACCATTCGAGAAGAGGGAGCGCGCGACCCCCTTAACCAAATAAATCGTATTGCCGGTGCACGAAACGCCGACACAAATATTGCTAGTAAATATACTTCAACAAATATTGCTACTAAATATAATTGAACAAATATTGGTACTAAGTATACTTCAACAAATATTGCTACCAAATATAATTTAATAAATATTGCTACTAAATATAATTGAATGGCTCAAAAATATCTCTAAACTTTGTTTTTTTTTAAAAAAAATATATTCACACCAGAGATCATAAGATTATTAATTCTAATTATAGGGTAATTTTGGATAAATTTTGTCAAATTTTTCAATTTTTTTGAATTTGAGCGGTAAACCGAACAGTTTTCTTTTTCGAATCGGAACGATATGCTCGAAATTCACAAAATTCAAACGAAATTCGTCAAAAAGTTAAACCCTGCCCAGCAGGGACGGAGAGGCAGAGAGCTATGATAGTTCATGGAGTTAGTAGTAATACTTTGGCACTGTTTGGTATAGTCATATCTTAACATCCGCAGATCACAACCTATCTCGATAACAACATCCTTTGGATGTCATACACTCATACGTATGTTCTGCACAAATGTCCGCGCGGACATCGAGTCCAAATCGAGTCTGTGCGCCGTGTTTGGGGGAACCAGATACAAATCTCGTTTTGAAATAAATTTCGAAGGTGTCTGAAATCCGAAATCTCTGCGAGATTTCAGAAATTCAAATCAAATCTGGACGGGATTTAAAATTCAAATTTCAAAACCATTTTTTTTTACCGGAAAATCCGAGATTTCGGCCAAAATCACCGAGATTTTGGTATATTTTGAACTGACCAAATGGTCAAAACACATCAAAACAATTCGAAATTTTTTGTGGATGGTCTTCAACTTGAATCTAATCATACCCGGCCGAATTTTAAATCTCGGAGCGGTTCGAAATCCGAAATGACCGAGATTTCGGACCGAAATTTGAATCTTTGGGATCATGTCCGCGAGTATGATAGCGCGATGTAACGAGGGCTATTCTCGAATCAGATTAACGCCTCCGCGCAGGTGTTGTGCAGGTGCACTGTGGTCTGTGGAGTACTACCACGTCTTGATTTGTGGGCATGGATTTGCTCATATGATCTGCCTGTTTTTCCCACGCGCTCTGCCACGGGCAGAGAGCTGCGCTTTCCTTCTATTCTACTCCCTTGTTACTGCAGTTGTCCGCGCTTCAACGGCTAGCGCCGCTGCGCCCTTTTGCTGCCCATTTAGTGCTTCTGCGCTACACTGTAGCAGCCGCTCCGAGTAAATTCGGTCAGAATCAGACCGTTGCTGTTTGAGATAATGTTGCCTGGTCCCCGTTCTCTCTTCCCTCGGTCGATTTGGAACGAAACAAAACTAGGAGCAAAGCCATGCCAGTCTTCTCAAGTCTCTTATCCACCTAAGCATCTAAATCCCGGTGAGATTCTCGGCCAGATTTTGAATTTCGGACTCCTCGAGATCATAAATCTCGGCCGGTGAATTTTTTTTAAATTGCTACAGTAATAATCCAAATTTCAGCGAGATATCGATGATTATGACCGGATTTTCATTTTTGTGGACCGGATTTGATTGGATTTAGGATCAAGAACATCCACAAAAAAATTCAAAAAATTTTAACGTTTTTTTATCATTTTTTGTCGATACAAATGGGCCGAAATCTCGGATTTCCCGGTTACAAAAAGACCGCATTTCAAATTTGGTTTTTAAATTTCGTCTGGATTTTATTTAAAATTCTGAAATCTCGTCGAGATTTTGGATTTCGGGCACTTCCAAGATAGGGAAACGAAATTTGAATCCTTTTATCCCCGATGGGATTTGATCCATCGACGTTTTTCGAAGTTGGAGTTTCGGAATAACTGCGCTAAGAGCATCTCCAAGAGAGAGCCCTAAAAATGAGCCTTAAACTTTAATTTAGGACCCCAACTAATTAGATTTAGGGCTCCAATGAAATATTCACTCCATCAGTTAGGCCCTAAAACCCAATGAAGATAGGGCTCAATCACAGAGTTGCTAAATATAGCTACTCTCCTAGCGGCCCTAAAATAATTTGCTAAATTTTAATAATTTAAAGCCTTTGCTGGAGTTAGTCTTTTCTCCAAAAACCCTATAATTCAAATTAAGACTACATTTAAGGCCCCTCTTGGAGATGCTCTAACAAACTATCAGCTTCTCTAGAAATAAAAACAAAATAGAGAGAGAGAAGCTTGGTAAAATTTAGAACACAAGAATTCCTTTATGATTTTTTACATGGCCATCGGAAGAATGTAGTAGTACCGAGAATCTATCGGAATTCGTCCGTTCCAGACAGGGCCTACAAGTACGCGATCCATCGGATCAAATTCTGGAGGGGCCCCCATCCGCAAACAAGTTTCAAAACCACTACAACAGTTTCATGCAAAGTCCCATGATCCCATCCCACCAGCATCGATCCAACCTCTCAAACGATGATCCATTACCGGCGGCAACATGGCCAGCAACCGAACGACATAACAAGCACATACACACAACCGCACGTGCCTTGAGTTTGGATTTCTGAGCGGAAAAAAAGATTTGATAAACATCATCCGGATGTTTTGTTCATTAAAATCATCCAAATCTAGAAGTATTGGATCATTATTGAGATTCGAAAGCATCACCTACATCCGATTATACGATTGGATCTAACGGTTGAGTTTTTAATCATACGATCCAAAATTCTGATGTTATTTAAGACAAAAATATCCGGAGATGTCTGTACACTAAAATAAGTCCATGAACGGAGTAAACTGCTGAAGCATCACTGACGGAATCAGTCACCCCCTGCGGCGACATGAACGCGTGCATGCGCGCACCGAGACTACCGGTTTTCTGAACGCGTGCGTGATCGAGCAGGTACGACAGGACGCTGCAAGCGCCCAGAGCCGCGTGGCGCCACACGAGTTACGCCACTTCACGCGCGCGAGCTGACGCGCCATAACTAGCGAGCTGCTGCTGCGCCGGCGAACGACGGGCCAATCGTGGCATGCATGGCGTCGTACATGCATGCCCGGCCTCTGTGGATGTATCATCTGAGCCGGCGCGACTCGTCCCGGCGGTGGGAGACGAGCTTGGCGGCGTCGCGCCACCACACGACCTCGCGCTCCTTCTCCTGGAGCCGCCGCTGCGCGCTGTCCAGCGCGGACTGCAGCTCCACGATGCGCTCCTGCTGCCGCTTCTGCAGCAGCTCGTGCAGCCGCCGCTCAAGCGCCCGCGCCGACACGCCGCCGTGAGGGGGGCTCCTCTCCACGTCGTACCGGCCTTGTCCCTCCTCCTCCTCATCCCCCTCCTCGGGCTCGTCCTCCTCCACGTCATCAACCTCCTCTTCGGCGTTGCCTTCAGCCACGTCGTCGTCGACGCAGCTCCTCGACGGGCTGTCGGAGACGTTGTTCGTTGTCTTAACCTGCAGCAACGGCAGCTGGCAGAACACGTACACCATCAGCAAGTGTACCTGCATAGCGCTCGTTTTTCGAGGTGCACGTGTTCATGGAGTACGTACTACACAACAGGAATATGTCCACTGCGATATGTACCTCGAGTCCATGCACAGGAGTGATCCGTTCCTCGCCGTGCGCGGCGCATTGCAGGCGGCTCAGCTCGACCTGGAGCTCCTCTTCCATCTGGTCTATCACGACGGCGGTGCGGCCGGGCATAGGGTTGTCTAGCACGGCGCAGTCCGCCGTCCGGGAGCAGTTGGACAGCGCGTCCTCAGCGGCCGCGCAGGCGATGGGGTCCTTGATCACGGCGGTGGTGCTGCTGCCGTTGGATTCTTGGGAGCTGGAGGAAGCAGTCGCCTTCTCCTTCCTCTGCGTCGTCTCCTTCCTGATCTCCGACACGAGCACCTCCATCTGCGCGCGCAGGTCCACCATCTTGTTCAGCTCCACCGCGCTCTTGGAAAGGAGCAGCACCAGGCTCGCCCCCAGGACAAGGTTCATGGACGTTTGTTCCTCCTCGGGCCTCTTCTTACCTGAAGAATTCATCCATAATTCCATCAACAATGCTCTGAATTATATTGCCATCGGTGATTGCGCTGCACCTTGACAGCACGTACCTACAGAACTCCGCGGCGTCTCGACGGGCAGCTCCGGCGCCCTCTCCACGACCTTCACCCTGGGGGGGACGGCCGACTGCTCGGCGCCGTCCTTCCTCTCCTCCCTCCCGCCGCCACCGCCGCCGCTAGAGCTGTACCGCCGCGGTAGCCGCACCCGGCACCCGAACCCTCCGTTCCCACCTTCCCCGCGCTGCAGGATGCGCGACAGCAGCGACCGCGGCGACTGGCAATCGGCCACGCCAGGGCTGCTCGCGGTCCTCGCCAGGAGGGCTCGGATGGACGCCGGCGAGGAAGAGACCGGCGGGAGGCGCGGCGGCGGAGGCAGAGGCAGCGCTTCCACCCCCGCTCCACCGCCTCCACCTCCCACTCTACCCCTTACCGAACTCTCCATCGTTGCTTCGATCTCCGCTTGTGCGAGGAAACAGAGGGATTCGAATTCTTGGATGCCTCGTGCTCCGGCGACGACGCTCGCGCGTATTTATAGGAGACGACGATCCGATCCAAAGGCGCGGCAATTTTAAATCCTACTACTCCACTCCTTCAAAAAAAAAAATTCGATTAAATGCTGGTGTTGGTTATTACACGATCATTTTGGAACCTTGTGGCATTGAGTGCGTCTGTGCGTGTGTGAGAGTGAGTGCAACGAGCGAGCTGATGAGCTAATGGCGATGGTCCCCGGTAATTGAAGGAGCAGAAAGGAATTAACTGCGCGGGCGAGGAACCCATGTTGATGCTGCAGGGAAGAAGCTCGTACTGGTGGTGACAGCGCCCAGCTTCCATTTTTACCTTTTGTTTTTGAATAGCGACTGTGAATTCTGCTTCTTACTGGCCGCCGTGCGTCGCTGCCGATCGAGCAGAGCAGGCCGTGGCAGCTGCCGCGCTCAGGCGCCACTGCGCGCTGCATGGCCAGGGAATGTCATCCGAGACACACGCTTTGCGAGCGTAGTACTCTTACGTTGCAGTCCACCAGTGCTAATTCCTCCTCTTGTTGGAAAAGAAAACTGCAGGTCGGTAGGTAGGTTGGTACGATCTTTTCCGAGGCTGGAGCTAGGTGTCTGGAGCCGTCGGATCGAGCCTCGGACGGTATGAGATTCATATGTCAAAAAAACAACCTTGCAAAAAGCTCTAACTTCCAAGCGTACGTGTAGATTTTTTCTTTATGTGTTACTCCATCCTACGTGTTGATTTCTGAATGTACAGCTCAACAAGACTAGGGGGTGTTTATAGATGCCACACTTGGTTAGCCAAGTTTGATTTTTATAGGCTATTGTTTGGTTCACTTGTAATATGCCATACTTTCTTAGCCGTATGTTCCATGTGTTGTAGACACAAAAACCAGCCAAGTTATACCACACTTTTGGCTAAGAATTCATTGACCACAAATGCTACAGCATACCACACATTGTAACAAAAACGTTTGATAAAACGAGGCTTCCGATCAAACATGCTCTCGTCCTTCGTGCTGTGTGCATGGGATAGAAAGGCTGAGGATACATACAAATCCTTTCAAGGTTTCAGTAGTAGTCCAAACCTCGCAGGCTCAAAATCTTGAGTGTTTTTTTGGTTTGTGAGCACTTAATTTGGGGGCCTATAAAGAGGAGGGTGGTGGCGAGAGATGACAAATTGATTGGATCAATGGATTTAGATCCAAAGGCTACAAATTTGAGTGCGCACAAACTAAAAAACACTCAGGTGCTCCCTAGACACCCCCAAGAATGGCTAAGTAACAGTCGAATGTTTTTTTCTCACGGCACACGGTTGCAAAAATCTTATGCTGCGCACCGCGGCTCTTATTAGGAGACAATCAGACAAGGTTCTTATTAGTACTAACACTGGCGATTAATTACCATGTGAAATTCAAACTGAATCCGTTGAAGAATTAAATGGAAGCCATGAATGGTAGAGTGGTAGTAGTGGTATAGTAAGTAGCTAGTAGAGCAGAAGGGAAGCATTTGACTGTTCAGTTCAAATTATCCCGTAAAGCTAGACCAGCTACTACTACGAACAGTCAGAAGCAACGCCGTATCGATCAACTGGTTGTACACGAACGACGGACGGTCAGTACTGCACCCCTTTGTAGCTACGGTCCCTGTGGCCGAAACACAGGCAAAAGCAGCAGCGGTGCAGTACATTACTCCGTAGGATTAAACAAATGCGGTCTTTAACTCTCGTCTCCTGACGATCGGCAGTAAAGTTAATCGTGTATTATACTAGTAGTATATAATAGGCAGTAGAAATCAGATCTAGTTATTGATATGTTTAGAATATTTTTACTGCTCTACTACGTACGAAAGGAATTATAAATAAATACTAGATAATATAATCAGTTGATATACTGATCTGTACCATCCAAGCAAGCTCGTAGCGATCCATTCATACCCAGTGAATAGTACCGGGTACCAGTACCAATTTACAAGGCTTAATTAATCTCGCCACGTAGGTTCCATTTCCATCACGCTTCCATCGTTCAAATTTCCAAATTCACGTGGGTACACTTGCTTCGTTGCCGTGGATCGACGTTACGGCTCACCATTGATTGGTCGCTCCCAAACACTTCTTGACTGCAGATTCACTCTCGCGTAATGGTCTCGCAACCGAAGCCAAAATTCACTCACCGTAACACACGGCCGGCTTCACCGTCTTAAAGCATGTACAATAATTTATCTTTAAATATTGTTTAAGAATATTTTTTTTATAAATTTAGGCCAGGAGCTCTGGCAATACTATAAAGAAGGAGAGAACAACTGCTGAATTACTGACGCGAACACATGCACCCACACCCCCACACCCCCACACACACGCGAAAGCACTCAGCCGGTGAGCATCCGGGCCGAGCCAAGGCTTGAACCCGGGTAGCCAGCTTGCCCACCGCAAGCCTTAGCCACTTAGCTAGGCTCAGTCCTCGTTTAAGAATTTTTTAACTCACTACAATACCTCCATAAATTCATCTCTAAAGTCTAACCATTTTATATTATTTTCATCACATTATTACCTCTCACACTCCATCATTTTTTTGCGCTGGTTTATATGATCAGGTTGTCTCTTGCATAAGAGCAAGTATAATAAGACCACATCAGCTGATTCTTAACTTGTACATGTCAGTTTTGGTCTATGTGAAAGAGTGAGAATAGGAGGGAGAAGATAGCTGTCTCTTATTTAGTAGCCAGTTTTGCACGGAAGCATAGGTAGATCATTTATGTACAAGAGAGAAGAGATAGTTATTGCATAACATCGAGAGACAACTTTTAGAGACAGTTGTTGTACAAACTAGTTTTTAGCTTACTATTAGCCTATAGTTGGCTTTACTATTGTACTTGCTCTAAGAGATAGCATATTCTCTTTTCTCGCCTCCTCTCTCTTTCACACATAGGATTTTGCTGACATGATGTAGTTAAGAGACAGCTGAAGTAGCATTATTGGAGATGTCCTTACTAGTAGTAATTGAGGGGTGCTTCTATACTTTTTTTTTTGAAAGTTGTATAAATATTAAAACATGGATAAAAGGTAAATAGTGATTATTTACCTTTTCACTTGTTTTAAGATTTATTCAACTTGTATTAAGAGATAAAAAGTAAGGGCATGTTTGGCAACAAAGTATTTTCATAGTTTCTAGATAAAATCATGATTTTGGAGAATATCATGGTATTTTTGGCCATAAGGTGTTTGGAAGCAACCAAAAAAACTTTATTTTGAAAACCATGGTATTTTTGGAGTATTGAAAACTCCACTCAGAGTGGAGTTTTGGGCTTTTGGCATCACTTCATCATGCAAAAGACTTTGTAGCCAAACAGCTTGTAGTTCCAAGAAAAATCATGGTTTCAATGGTGGTAGGTGAAACCATGGTATTTATGCCAAAATAATTTTCAAACCATGGTTTTGTAATACCATGGTATTAAAAAACTTTGCTTCCAGACAGGGTTCAAAATTTCGGTTTAGGGTAGAATCTCGTCACTCACCGAAATCCGATTTTTCGCCGAGATCCCGTTATTTCGGACAAAATCCGAACGAAATTCAAAAAATAAAAATTGAATCCATTTTTTTTAACCGAAATTTCCAAGATTTCGGTTGATTTAGACGGAATTTCGTCCAAAATTCCGAAATCTCGGCGAAATTTCCCGGTACTATCACACTTTCAATTTTTTAGGGTTTTTTCAACTTCGCGGAAATTATGATCTACCGACTGTCCCACATGGGAAATGACATGAAGAACCCAATCCGGTCAAAATCCAGTCAATTACGGTTAAATCCGATCAACTTTTATACAAATCTCGGTCAATTTTACCGAGATTTCGGTCAAATTCACCAAAATCTCGGTGAGATATTAATGCACTGTAGCATTTTAAATTTGTTTTAGGGTTTTTTTTTAATTTTACCGAGATTATAAAACTCGGAGGGACCCAAAATCCAAAATTTCACCGAAATCTCGCCGAGATTTTGAACCAGATAGTGCCTAAGAAACACAACGGGCAGTAATTTTGGAGTAATCTCCTTGGCTCTACCTTAACTTGCATGTCTGGGGAATCCACGCACATCACGCGCCAAATACCTCGAAATTTTTCGGATCCCCAGGAGTATTATTCAATCCCTAATCATATGGAATTATGGATACACAAGTTATGTGATCACCAATTCGCCGTCCCATCGCCGTCGCATCCATCAATGTTTGCATGGCTCGTGAATCTGTCTGTACCCGGTAGTAGCAGCAAGAAGACGAGATGCAATCCATAGGATTTGGTGCGACGTTGGCTTTCCAATTTAACCGGTTAGTATCAAGTTTATTTCAAAAATAACATAATTTAATATAATTTTTTTGAGAGGTGTTTCTACGCTCTTCTTTTTAAAAACTGCATAATTATTAAAGCATAAATGAAAGGCAGATAGTGATTACTTACCCCTTCACTTGATTTAAGATTTGTACAACTTGTATTAGGAGGAAAAACATAGAAGCAGTGCTCTTTTTTTATTAATTATGTAAGTGTTTAGTTTACATTTAAGCTAACGAGCCACAGTCGAGTCGGACTTCATTAATCTTTTTCTCACCAGTAATATAATTTTTTTTTAAAAAAAAACATAAACCTATTAACTACTATAATCAAAATAATTTGGATTCAAATCCTAACTTGCCACTAGGGCAGGGAGGGAAGGAGGGGGAGGGGAGCAGAGCATGCGGTCTCTGAGCCGCGCGACGACGACGACGACGTGAGCCAGCGCACGTCATAGGGAACGTGTGAGACATTTACTCGCGCACGGCACGGGACGCTTTAATACGGCCGGGATACTAGTACACATACCAGCACGTACAGTATGCACGTACCGCTAGCGTGTAATGCTACGTACTACTACTAGTGTCTCTTGGCCAGCGTATCAGCCTGAATCCCCTGCTGTCTCGAGCAATAAAATCTGGTTCGAGATTTAAAGTTGTAGTATTCATCTCTCGAGTCCTGCAATTATTGGGCCATTTATCTGGGATTGAAATTGACTTGATGGGACCTAGCGGCGGCGGCTGTGCCACCATTCGAAAGAGTATGGCGAGTAGGGAGTACGTACGTGTATTTTGCGAGGTCAAGTAGAGCGCAGCACTGATACGTGCACGCGACGACGAGGAGTGATGTTGCGAGAGAGATCGAGCTTTGGGGGGATCTTTAATGCAGGAGATCGACGCCCCATTTGATACCTAGTGTTTGAACGAGAGAAATATTTAATGGTTTGAAATAATCCTAAAATTTCAAAAAGGATTTCATTTGGTTTTAATTGAGCTTTGTTTGAATTTTCGGTTTCAAATTGTTTGGTTTTTCTCTTGGGCCGCTTCCTTGCTCGTGGGCCTTTCGGCTTACTCTCCTCGGCCCAGCCGGCCTGCCGTCGCTTGGCCTTCCAGCCTAGCGCGTCGACCCGCCTCCTCCTGCTTCGCCTCTGGCGCCGCCGCGCTACTTTGTCGCTTGCCGCTGCCGGCCGCCAGCCGCGCCGCTCGCGCGCGCCACCGCCAAACCGCCCACTGCCGCCAGTCGCCGGCCAGTGGACGCCACCGCCAGCGCTCGCCCGTCGACGCCGGCAAGCGCATGGGTCGCCCTCGTCGCCTCTCTCCCACGGTGGCTATAAAAGCCCGAGCTCGCCCGCCTTTTCAACTTCGCCCGCTCGCACCGGTGAGCTTCTTCCCCTACCGCCTTCTCTCCCGGCCACACTGCCACTGGCTTGGCCGCTTCTGGCCGCCGACAAGAAACCGTAGCCCATCCCCCTTGTTTCCCTCGAGCCGGCCGCCAGTCGCCAAGCCGAGCCCCTCGAGCCGATTAGTGGGCTGTGCCACGACCCACCATCGTGCTTGGTTTCAAATTGTTTGGTTTTTCCATTGGGCTGCTTCCTTGCTCGTGGGCCTTTCGGCTTGCTCTCCTCGGCCCAGCCGACCTACCGTCGCTTGGCCTTCCAGCCCAGCGCGCTGACCTGTCTCCTCCCGCTTTGCCTCTAGCGCTGCTACTTTGTCGCTGTCGCTGCCGGCTGCCCGGCCGTAGCGCGCTCGCGCCCGCCGCCACCAAACCGCTACTTTGCTGGTCGCCGACCGTGGACGCCACCGCACCGCGCTCCGGCCCCGTCGCCGACGCCGACGCGCACGGGTCGCCCTCGTCGCCTCTCTCCCGCGGTGGCTATAAAAGCCCAAGCTCGCCCGCCTTTTCAACTCGCCCCGCTCCCCGCTCAGCCAGTGAGCTTCTTCCCCTCCCGCCTTCTCTCCCAGCCCCGGCCGCCGCGCCGTCGGCTTGCCCCGTGCCAGCAAACCCTAGCCCCTCCCCCTTGTTTCCCTCGAGCCGGGCCGGCCCAGTTCGGCCAAGCCGAGCCCCCCCCCCGAGCCGATTAGTGGGCCAGGCCAACGGCCCACTACTGTGCGGCCTGGTTCCATTTTCCTTTTTCGCTTTTACAGATTTAATTAATTCAATTAAAGAGGTGCTTCTATGCTCTTCTTTTTAAAAGTTGCACAACTATTAAAGCATGAATGAAAGGTAGATGTTGATTACTTACCCCTTCGTTTGCTTCAAGATTTGTGCAACTTGTATTAAGAGGAAAAGCATAGAAGCACTGCTCATCAATTAATTCGTTTTAAAATTCCAGAAAACCCAAAAAAATTATGGAACCTCCAAAAATCCCCAAAATACACCATCTTAACCGTTTCGCGCCACTGAGTCCAAAAAAGACCTTCGCTCTGCCATCTGAAGCTCCCAAAACTCCCGAAATGACTGTTTTGCCCTCCGATTCTCTCTCGGCTCGTTTTCGGTTTTCGTTTAGGTTTTCGTCTTCGTTTTCGGTTATTGTTTTTCGTTTACTTATTGTTTTCACCTCTTTGCACTAGATTCGATTGTCGAGCCGCCTCAGGAGCAGGAGCAGTACCCGGAGCAAGAGCTGGACCAGTCAGAAGCTGAGTACGACTACTCCCACTATGAGTTAGACGATTTCGCCGCCGAGCAAGACAAGCCGCACACCATTGATCATATTGCGCCCAATTATGCCTGATATATTAGTATTTAATTTTCTATTGCATTACTTTACTGTATGTTGAAATATCGAAAGTCGATATGTTGGAATGACATCATGCCTAGTTAATGCCGAATTGTTCTTAAGCCTTCATGACACTGTTGAACCTTATTAAAACCTTGATTAACCCTAGATATTAATAATGCAACCGTAGTTAATTACTAATCCTATTAGTTTTATTTCAGAATCTTTAAAAAGGAAATAAAATGTTGGCGAGCCGCTAGCTCGGAGTTTATAAAAGTAACAAAGTCAGGGGGGCAGTATTGGACTAACCACGAGGTGGATGTGAGTCCGATTCCCGGCTGATGATTAATGCCTTGGTTGGTTTGGCAGCTGGTATATGCAGGTACCAGATGGGTTTGTGGATGTTTGTAATGCTTGATCTTTAGCAATATAAGGTTAAGAACCCCTTGAGTAAAGTAAATAACTTAAGTGTTGCGCTTAACCACAAGTCCGGCTGGTCAGTGGACCTGTTTCTGACATAGCTCAGTACATTGATAATTTTCTGGAAAATTGATTAAATTGATGGTACCATTCTCGGAGGAGAATGGGGATCAGCCTTCCTAACAGGGAAGTAACTGAAGGGGTTGAACGGAAATGGGCCTGTCGCGCTGTTCTCCGATTCTCACAACGGTAGGTGCTTGCTTAGAACAGTGGGTTCTAAGTGGAGTGTTCAGACCTATCGGTTAAGAACTGAATCCAGGAATGATTCAACAAAAGGCTATGATGATCTCGGCCCGGCCGCATGCATTAAAGTTGCATGTAAGTTAGCGCTTGGCATTAACGGTCGCAGATATCTTGTGGGTAAAGCTGAGCACCTCTACAGAGTTAATTAAAATGGTAATCGATTACGTTATGCTTCTGGACAATGAAACTAAGTTTGAACTGGGATGACACCCGTAACCTAGCTCAAGTATACTTTGAATTTGGAAAATTGGTGAATTGTATTAAACTTGTGGAAACCCCCTCATTACTATTATTTATTAGTTTGTGTTTCAAATGTAAAATGATCTTATAAATAAAACTGCATCCACAATACTTAAATATGTGCCATCCATTGCCAATCCCTTGTATGTAATATTCAGCACTTCCCCGTGTGACTTGTTGAGTACTATCGTACTCACCCTTGCAAACTCAACCCTTTCAGAATTCCAAGACGCTAGAGAATACCAAGAAATCGTAGATGACGATTTCGTATGGTTCTAGATCTTTGTCTTTTGCTCAGGCCTGCATGTGCGGTGTTTTGGTATTGTAATCTATTCGAGGCTCGTGACGTCTCTTTTGTAAAAACCCTCGGCCATTAGGCCTTATATTCAATAAAACAAGTTGATTTGCCTTTGTTTGGCAATGTACATTTATCTTTTCCAATAGCTAATCTTCCTGGGCAGCTGTTGTGATGTTTTGACGTGCCCCTAAAAAGGCGGTCCATCACATGGTTGGGGTTTGCAAATGTGTTGAATTTTCGACAAGATGGTTTTAATTTGATGACACGTATCTAAGCTCAATCGATGTTCAAACTTTTTTTCCAGGAACGCGCGTATATAACTACGCTCCATGAAGGACTGTGTTGTTTTTCTTGCCCATTTGGAAGGCAACAATTTCACTTGAATTTTCAGGAGACGAAGCTATTCCTCCAAAATTCATATGAAAATGGCCGTAAGTCCATTTTTGCTAACCAAACATTCGATGTTGGAGTTTTTTCTTCTCCATTTCCGGTTCAAGATCCCAAAGAGAACAATAAGTTCAAGTTCTATTGGTTTTGGTAATTAGTTTTAGATTAATGTTTAATTCTTATTTGATAACAAATATAATCTTTTATGAGACTAACATGTTTATTGAGCTTATTATTGTCTCAAATTTGAATGAAAAATGAAAAACCCAAGGTATGTATGCGTATTCATTCTAGTATTTAATTACATGCTTTGGATTCAAGTTAAAGTATGAATTCCTCCACCATATTAACTTCAAAATATGCATTATGTTTCCAATCCATCTATACATGGATGCACATATCTAAGGGGGTTTATACTCTAACTTGATGTGTCAATAGTATTGATCTTTGTTTTATTGCCAAATATAAAAGATCAATATATTGAAACAAAATCCTTGAGTATATATTGTTCTTGCCTAGTTGTAGTATACTCATGCTGATATAGGATAAATTCCAATGCAATCACAATTAAATATTTGCATATTGATTCAAAGTTAATAATCTATATCCTTGTGGAGTTTAATCTATAGTTGATGGATTATTGTATTAATCAATTCCATATATTCCACATAAAATGGATCAATGCATATCATCAACATAAGTATATGAAAACTTGTTTAGTTAGTATATACTCATATCAATTTAAATAAAAATTTAAATTAAGGTCGATTGTCTTTTAATAATCAAAGAATATTTCATCATATGTTGATAGTGTTCCTTTGATCGATTAAGTATAATCGATAGTTCTTGAGTATAACGAAGCATTAGTGCATCGATGTACTTAAGACGCAATTAATTCATTTAATTTGATTTAGATTATGCTCAATCGATCGTAGAGGCATCCATTATGTGTTAACAGAGTGCAAGGATGATTGAGACAAACATGTATTTTAGACTAACTATTTTAAGGAGATGAGTATGATAGGTTAAGTCCTAAAGATGAGCTGAAGAATCGGGATAAGAAGGACGACATCATGTGTTGATGGGCGTCAATAGGAGATCCTGAAGAGAACGAAAGAAGAGAAGGTTCAAGAGTTGATGAACAAGAATAAGGAATCGAGTGACGATCCCGAGAGAGAAAGATGATTGAAGATCTTAAAATCCCAAAGGGGATCGCTCGCGTGCGGCGGCAAGGTATAACTAGATAGGCTAAGGATGGTTCCTACTCTTTGTGTCTAGGTTTTAGCGCCATACTATTAAGAGGGGTTAAGTCTTTTGCTTGAGCTTCATCATGTGTTGATGACCTCAATCCGTTCACTCGAGCTCAAATGTACTTATTTGGATTTTACATGGAGCTAATCATTTGGCATGTGCTGCAAATGGGTGAAGCTCGTGCATTGGTTTTTGTATAATGCTTTGATTTGCATGTATTGCAAATGGGAGAAACATATGCAGTGGTTATCCGCATGGAGCTTTGATTTGCATGTGTAGCAAACATGATAAACTCATGTGTTGACTTTTGCATGAAGTTCATATTTTGCATGTGTTATAATTGTTGAAGTTTATGCTTTGTTCTTTAATTAAATCTTTATTTGAAGTGGTATTACTTGGAGCTAAGTTTTACATGTGTTACAAAAGAAGAGAGCTTAAGCAATTTTGTGTTTAAATGGTATGCATGGAGCTAAGATTTGCGTGTGTTGCAAAACGAGAATGCTCAAGCAAATTGGTTTTTTTGCTTTCTTGGAGCTAGTGATTGCCATGTGTTGCAAATAGAAAGCTTAAGTATTTAGTTTAAATTGGATTTTTAAGGAGCTATGGATTTGCATGTGTTGCAAAAAGGAGATAGCTCATACATTATGATTTAATTGCTATATGCAAATATGTGTTTTGCAAATGAGCGGAAAGTTATGGGTGTCGATCCTGGAGCATGCGAAGAGGGCATTTGCAATGTGTTTGCAAAGTGTTGTGATCATGTGTTGATCACATCATGGCTAAGAGGATTGAACCCATAGATTATTGGTTTATTTGCAAAATATGTTTTTGCAAATAAGTTGAAGTTGTTTGAAAAAAAGGCATTACCATAGACTTAAAGCCGGTAGTACCACAGACTGGCAGTAGTAATGCCGTATGGTCATCGGTACTGCCGCTCATTTGAGCGGTAGCTTTTTCCTAGAAAGCATATTTTGTTTGTCTGGATCCTGAGACCGGTACTATTGCTGTGGTAAAATCGGTACTACTGGGTCGGTAGTACCGCTTGTGAAGTGCTGTAGTTAATTTGCAAAAGCGCGATTTTTCTCTGATTTGAATATCGGAGCTACCGGGTCTCTAGGGCGGTATTACCGGAGTTGCGAAGGTACCGGCCCCAAGCCGTCGGTAGATATTTTACAGAGGGCGCGAAAATCACGAGGTTTGAAAGTTAGTGCTACTGGACTTGAAAGTCAGTAGTACCGCTCGACAGTACTACCGCAAATTGCGTGTTGGTAGTGCCGGATGTACTATGCAATGGCTAGTTTTGAGCCATTATTCTACCGTTGGGTCGAGGACGGTACTACGGGGCTTTCGTCGGTAGTACCGGGTTTGCTGAGTTTTACCTGATTTACCCCCCAACGGCTAGATTTTGTGTGGGATGCTATAAAAGGACCCCTTGGGTGCAAGGGCATAGGTTGTTTGATTAATTTGGTGTTTAGGGGAGTTGTGTGCATGTGTTGCTCTCTCCCTATTGCTTCTTGAGCTAAATAGTGAGCCTAATTGCATGTGTTGCACGTGAAGAGGATCCTAATGCATGTGTTGCACTTAGGAGGTCACCAGAAGTGCATGTGTTGCACTAGGTGAAGCTCGAGCAAGAGGCTCGACTTGTTGCTCTTGGTGGTTTCCACCACCTAGACAGCGTATGGGCCTCGTGTGCATAGCTCTCAACGGAGGTTGTGAGAAGCCTGCCGAAGTTTGTGAAGGTTGGAGTTTAGCCTACCTAGAGGGGTGAAAAACTTTCACTAGTGGAATCGAGACGGGTGCTCTAATGCGGAGCCGGTCTAAAGAGTTGGGTTTGCCTTAATATGGATTAGGGGAGACCGGTAAGTCTCCGAGACCATGGAAAAAAGTATTGTATCTCTTCTCTTTTACCTTCAAGCATTTACTTTATTGTATTTCTATCAATTGCTTAATTGTATCTAGAATTCCTTGATTAGTATAGCAATTTTTGCTTAGAGACATAATTTAGTGAGTGCACTAGTGAATCTAGTTAATTTAGGCTTTAATTGTTAAAACCTTAGTTATCCGTTTCTGTATATTATTTAAGTTTTGACATAGAGTTGATTAGAACCTACCAAATTAGCTAAAAGTTTTTTATAAACATCTATTTACCCCCTCTAGTCGTATCCTTGAGCCTACAATGTTACCAGGAAGGCGCCAGACGGGATCACGCATTCAGGCCACACTCCAACTCAACTCTGAAGAAGGATTCCTCTTTCTTAACTGGGACCAAACGAGGAGTTAGTACTAGAATCACTATCCGTTACTGCAATTACTGCGCTGTGCCGCTGTCGACACTGCTTGTGCTCAAGACAGCCTCCAGGTTGTGAAGCTGACTCGTACGCCCAAGCCATTAAGTAGCAGCCAGCCCGCCTCTTGGCCCAGCCAAATCAACGGTAAATATGATCACAACAATTCAGTAGTACCCAGCTTATCTGTACCACAGTAAATCACAACGTTGCAGCATAGTGATTACATTCTACTACAATTTACTAGAGTAATATTGTACTAGACCAGCATCCCCTTGTATTATTCATCAAAGAACGAAAATGTTACCGCAAACCACAAATGACAACATGCTACAACTTCATTGCACTACAAAATCCGTTACAATTGATGCAGGTCCTGATGTTTGTCCAAACTGTTAAATAACATGGTGAAAAGAACAACAAATGATTTCTTCAAAAATGGGTGATACAACAACATTTTCTGATTCTTGGGGCGTAATATCCTCAACTCATCTAACTTGGTAGGCTTATTCCAGGAATTGGCTTGGTAAGTTTCTGTTTCATTCTTCTCTGTGATATAAAGTCGGCCTCCTCCTGGAAGGGGTTTGGTCCACCGAAGTGCTCTTTTGATTTTCTGACCTTCTTTAATCTCCCACGGTCATACTCCTCATCCCTGTGAACAGATGCAAAAAAAAAAGAGGTTCAGTTTTGTTGTTGTTTCCTTCAACAAGATGGTTTGGTCTTAAATTCACTACAAACTTGAAAAAAAATTGTAATACATCACAGAACAATAATTGTGTATATTATTGACGAATTACAAAAGGGAAAATTGATGATTTACCACACCTAGAGCACTGGTTTTAGAATTTGCCACTGATAAGATTTTGTTTGATGATTTGCCACTCCTTCAGTTAAAAATAGCTAGGATTTACCACATTCACCGTATGTGAAAAAGACTAGAATGCCCCTCTTTTTTCCTCACCATCTAGGCATCTACTGTACTAATTCCCCCACGTGCCCAATGCGAGGCCCCCACCTGCACGCTGCGGCGGCAGCCACACCACTGTTGTCCCGTCGGCTGTCAAGCTCCACCATATAGCTTTGTTGTCCGTCCTTTCTGCTGCTGATCCAAATGTCATCGCCATTGCCTTGCCTCAAGGTGTAGTTTAATTGCCTTATGAAGACCAAAAGATAGAGAATCTAGCCGAACAAAACTTGAGGAACCTTGAGGAAAGCTCAAACAATCTTCCAATGATTGGATATATTGGCATTAGTCCCCGATTCTTTCTTCCTTGTGATGAAATTAATTATTCTCTCGAACGACTATTAGTTACCGATGCATCGCTTCATTGCTCCAACCTCCAATGCTCAGCAGCAATTGCTCCTATGCTCAACAGAAATCTGACTACTAACTCCGCGAGGAAGAGGAACTCATCTTTGCCAGCGGACTCGATCGCCCTAGAACATCTCACACTGCATGCTGCGGCACGGTGGCCCACACCATCCTGTGGAGGCTGAGCTCAAAGGGGAGCAGGGCGTGCCTACGCATCTCGATGCGGCTGCACAGCTCAGGCTCGTCGCACACGGCACAGCACTAGGAGCAGCACACATGGGAAGATGGGAAGGAGGGAGAAGGGTGGGGAATGGGGAATTTAGGGCAAGCCCAGACCATCTGGCCCAAGCTATGAGGTTCGACTCGAACAACTCGGGCAGAAGCAAGTGTGTTTTCACATGCTTTTTTTGGACCAAAAAAGATAAAATGCCAATATACGGAAGTAGTGGCAAATTCCAGCTATCTTCACCTTAGGAGTGGCAAATCATCAAACAAAATCTTCCGACAGGCAAATCCTTAAACCAATGCCTTAGGACTGGCAAATCATCAATTTTCCCATGACAAAATAACTCACCATTCATCTAACACATATCCAATGTTCCTGCTCTCTGAATGTTTTGACACTTTCGTCTCAGTATTTTCAACGGCAACGTCATCCCAGCAAGGAACTGAAAAGCAAAAAAAAAGTAAACATGTTGCATATTTAAAATTGATAGCAAGAAAAGAATATTTGTAGCACATTTGTAAGTGGTTAAGTGCGCATCTGCATAGAAGAGATGTGCTTACCAATAACACCCTTCAAGTCCCTTCTAAGAACATTGACAGGCTGGGAGGCTCCCAACTTCGCATCTACGTTGTTTCTTGAATGTGCCTGATTTGCAGAAGGGCATGGACCCAACTTTGTAAGGTTGGCACTAGCAAAAGTAGCATTTTTGCTCTTCTTCTTGTCCAAGTTATTGTCACCAGCAGCAGCTCCAACAACATGCTGCCTATTTTTGAATGTCTGAGTACCATTTTCAGAACTTGCACTAGCATAGGCGCGTTTCCGCCCACAGGGTGTACATTCTACATTTTCAGACAGCACAGTGGCCGATGTTGATGTCTGCTCCTCACTGGTGTTGTCACCTGAACAATCAATATTTGCCATGTCTTTACAAACTAAGGACTGTTTTTTGGATCTCTTGTGTTTCCTTCTCTTTTGTGACTTTAGTGAACCTAGTAATAATCGTCTGGGTCCAACCCACAAGTTCACTACTGGATATCTCACAAGTTTCTTTGACTTCACCCCTTTAGCTATACTGCCAATACATGAACCGACGGTAACCTTCATGGAAACTTCGGAGCAGATCTCTTTTCCAAAGTCCAGTTGTTCAAGTCCTGATACTATGTTGTTCTGCACAAAGGCAAATGCAAAAGTTTTTATACAGATCAACACGTATTTAGCAAAATGATGGAAGCTTATGGTTTAGATTATGTGCAAAGGAGCAGTATTAATAACGACCACACTTTCCTAACGAGGGACAAAAAAGGAGGTCGTAGGCCGGTAGTGTACCTTGTTCACAGGAAGTTCCTTCACTGCCTTGTCATCTTGCTTGAGAGATTCTATCAAGTCCTTCATTTTCTCACTGGAGGTTGGACCTCCATTGCTAGGCATGACACCATTTGAAATAATAGCATCCTATCATGTTGCATGAGATAAAATAAGTAATGAAGTACTAGAAATGGAATAAAAAGTAAAAACCAGCAGTGACCATCACAAGGATACCTTAGTTAGGAAAGTTTGTGCAGTAACCCCTGTGTTCGTGTTATTTGCATTGGAAGTTGTCTTGGAAAATACAGTTGTTTGAGATTGAGAAGTTTGTTTATCAGCCTGAGACAGTCTAGCAGGACTGTTGACCATAGGTGAGGGAACAGAATTACTGTTTCTCAACTTGGTAAATGCACCATCAGCATTTGGTTCCTGCAATGACATCTCAACCATTGTCTGACTACCACTTGCATTAATAAGAGATGCAGGTTGACCTGATGAAGATGTCCCTTTGAGACTACTTGTAGCAATTTGATTTGATTTAGTTGACAAGGTAGCGCCATCGTTTCGAGGTACAAAACCTTTCTGTGTGGAAGACAGGCCATTGTTTGGAAAGGCCGCAGCAGCTTCAGTTTTGCTGATAATGCCAGAGTGGCCATTGCTTTTGCTCTGCATCTTCTTATCTACATAAGGAGACGACAAACCATTCAATTTTGCTTCTATTACGCCACTTTGGAGTACACCATTCGGACATGAGATTTTTTCAGGTGTCATTTTCTTTCCTGGCACATTCGCAGTGCTACTGTCTTTGCGCACCATTGTGTTCCCAACTCTGTCACGTACATAAAACAACATATATGCCTTCTGTTTCAATACATCTGCCTCGCGAACTTGGCGTACCTGAAATTGATGGCGATAGGAATCAGTATGACAAAAATGAATGGCTGCCAGAATAAATGAAATGGGCATAAAGAAGAATCCAACATGCAGTTTAGCTCAGTACAAGGTAAGCTTCGATTTTGTTTCCTTTCCAGCAACGAATACAACACAATCCATACTTATATTCTTAATCTAGCTAATGGATTCTTCCCTAACAAAAATGACCCAAATGTAGTAACTTAACAGAAACATATTCAGCATATACTTACACAGGATAGTACATCACAAATTAGGACAAGCAAGGAAGACTAGCCTTCAGGAAACATGTTAAGAAAACCTGTATGACTTAACTGGGCTCACTGGCATACATACAGGCAAGATTGAAACAGAGCAGTCAATTAAGCAGCTAAGGGGAAGGAATTGATATAAGGCAGTAGTACAATTCGTGGACCCAAGAAAATACATCAATACAAAATTCTGTGGACAGATTGTGTCATTGTGACCAGTGAACCCTCAATGATGTAAACAGACATTTTAATGATTCCATGACATTATGAGAATGCAAAGTGGTGTATGTATTGTGTGATAGAATGTAATTAAGTTTTTGAAAAGAACCAGATAAAATTATTAGCAAAGATCTTCTGAAAGTTGATGGAGCTGCAGAACTTAAATATAAATAATTTCTTGGAAAGGAAAACAAACAGTTGAGAAGTATTATTTTCATGCACGGTACATAAGACTGCCAGCTAAAGTTAGCAACATCAACAAAAAATGAATCAGTAAAGCTTCAAGGAAAGAACAATGCCGTACTAGACCTGGTTATCATCAAGATTGTGCCACATGCCACTGGAAGTCCGAACAAAGCAATAATAATGACCAGATTGAGTGTTCCAACCAGCATGAACCAAAACACCATAAAGGCTGTATCTATAATCTGTGCCCTACACAGATAACCATAACAAATAAGAATAATAAAGTCAATTAAAAATATCAAGGTAAAGTTATATAAAGTTATAACTTTCAGAACTAATTACTCACTTTAGAATCACTAATGAATGGTTTCAAGTCTAGAACTGGTTGAAAATCCACTTTTTTGTCAATCTTTTCACGAGGGTTGAAAGGGCTAAAGCGCTTCAGATGAATTGTCAAAACATTTGGAGCCTTATCAATTGTAAACTGTTTCTTTGCTACAACTTTCTGCCTGCAGCGCTCGCACTGATATTGTTTTTCACCACCATCTAGTAGCTCTTCCTCGGTGAAATTTTGAAGTGCTCTCACCAAAGTAGTGGTCTTGGCAATATCAAGACTGAGATCCAAGAAAGGATCAAATTTGTTGGAACAATGAGAGCACCGTGTGCATTTCACCTGTAACAGTGATGACAACAGAAATGGGGTTTCCTAAGATATTGCCAGTCCCAATGTAACTGAACAATGCACGTGTACCTGACTTCGTAGGTGGCCACCAAATATTCTGTGAACTAAGCTCATCTCATAAGCACTTGGAGACTCGCTTGGTACTCCAGAAGGTAAACAGCATTTATGCATGGATTCAAGCAAGTTAACCATTAACTCATGTGCATCTTCCTGCCTTGAATTGCGGAAACTACGAGAAATGCCTATTTGCAGTCAAAGATTCACATTTTGATGACTGGATAAAAATAGATGGGAGTATTTCCAAAAGTTAAAATGGCAAAGAGGTACTCAATTAAGTTAGAGCACATGAAAGGATACAGCGCAAGTTCTTGACAAATTGAGATGGTGTCACTATTTTTCCGGTTGACTGTAGGGCAGTCTTAACATGGTTCTGAAGAGCACAGAGTGCACAAAATCCAGCAGTACGACCTTAAAAGGAAAGGGGGGGGGGGGGGGGGGGAAGGAATTAGCAACATACAAAACATACGTTTAAGGTAAATAACATGATGCTCAAATAATTTTTTTAGTTAGAGTGTGAAATCATTGCTAGTACAGAAAATAACAATAAAGGCCCAATGGTAGGGGATTAGTTGATTTATGACCAGAAAATGTTGTACTGCTAGCAAGGTTGTCAAGGCGAGGCGAGGCACCAGCCCATCGCCTGGACGCCTAGGCGACAAGGCGGGCGCCTAGGCGAGGATTAGGCGAAGGTGAGTAATCAGTATAAAACCAGCAGCAGCCAACAGCCTAGCCTATTCTTTTCTCTCCTCAGCCCAGCCTATTCTTTTTTCTCTTCTCAGTCCAGCCTTCTGGCTCAGGCCCAGCCCATCCCAGGTGCTCTCTCCTGCCTCCCTTCTCAGCCCAGCCTTCTTTTTTCTCTTCTCAAACCCTAACCCTCACTCCTCAGCCGCCGCCCTCACTCCACCCGTCCTCTCTCCTGCCTCCCTTCCCTACTCCATGCCGTCGCCGTCGCCGTCGCCTTCAGCACAAGACACAAATGCACAATAGAGCAGCAGCAACAACATTCAGTAGTTCTCCTCAGCCGAGTAGCAGAGGAGGTCGGCGCGCAGCCATGAGGAGATGGCGCGGAGGGGGGCCACGGCCGACGCGGAGAGGACATAGGGAGACGGCCGGCGGGAGGGGAAGGAGAGGACGGCGCGGATCCACGAGGGGACGGCGGGAGGGGAAGGAGGTCGGGGCGGAGCAAGTACGGCCACGACGCGGAGCAAGGGGGGTCACGCCACGGCCTTGAGCAAGGGCGGCGCCAAGTCCTTACTCGCTCCTCCCACCGAACCCTAGGCGGCCGCCGACCCACGCTGGCGGCGCCTGGACGGCCCGGGCGACGCCTGGAACGTCCAGGCGCCCGCCTTGCTCCGGCCAGGCGAGGCGACCTGCTCCGGCGTCCTCCCTCTGGCGCCGCGACGCCTAGGCGACGCCTTGACAAGCATGACTGCTAGTGGAATTTTCCACTATACAGCAAAAGACGCGGTTGGGTACATTCCGCGTGCAATCTGGATGTGGCAATAAGGGCTATTAGTAAATGGACTGGAGTGCCATCTTCAGTTACTGATAGAAAGCAGCCCTGGGTGACAAATTTCTTGCAGTATCAGTGAGTACATTTTCGTCAATTCTTGCAGTATAAGTAAAAGTGCAAGTGGTTATCCTACTGTCTAGCTATACCCTCGCTGAATAGAGAAACGAGGTTTACAGTCAACACCTTGATGACACTCATTAACAAAAATCTATTATATTACACTATTAATCGTGCATGTACAAGCCACACCCTAACCTCAAAATAGGGATATTAGTTATTGTGAAGGGCATTAAATCCAGGCATAGAATTACAGCACTTAACAGAGTATTATATTAAAAAAAAAAGAGGTAGAGCATTTCACACATAAGGCAGGAACAACTTTGAATAACAGTCTAGACGCAATTGATGGATAGCCACAATATACTAGAGAAAACATCAGCATTGGATAAATTGCAGTAACAACTGACTTGGTACCTATTCCATTGGATGCGGCTCATCGGATGGCCAGGATTCATCCATCCATGTACATAAGATTGAGGGATCTAGAAAAGGTAGCAATTCATACTTTATATAGTGTTCAGTCTATTGATGAACAAGGAAATTTCTTCCTGTAAAACAGACCTTTTCCTATTAATTGTCTTTGTTAAGTATGGAGTTGTCACCCAGATTGCAGAACACATGACTCTATGATAAAGTATATTAGTAGAATGACCAGCTTTTATACATATTTTCCAGTGGATGAAAGCGGTCGATTGGTCTCATTTGGAGATGGGATTGAACATGTTTATGGAATAGAACATGATTCATTTATCATGTCGAAACAGAAGGTTAACAGTTGCAAGTTGCAACAGCACTTACATGAAGACCTGTGCCTCCCACTCTGCAAATATGCTGCGAAGGGCTCCGTGTATGTCAAGCATTGCAAAACTGAGTTGAGGTAGCAAGTGTTCCCAAGATTTTGCAGACCAGCACCCTGCAGTGCACCAAGGCACTCTAATTTAACAACCCGAAAGGAAATCACAAACTGAACACGAATTCATTGCCCACCACACTAAAACCGCAAGAAATATAATGCCGTGAAGCAAATACTATCATCTGTTAATAACTAGGAGACCAAACTTGCAGCTAATTGACATTATAAACCCCAAACTGACAGCTCCAGTGGTAGAACGCCACGCATTGCAGCTCTACCGCCCAAAACACCATCAAAATCACAGCTTTAAGAACCTAAACCCCAAAAAAGACTGCAATTTTGCGTACTCACAATTCTCCCGAGGTAGATCCTGGCCACACTGAGTTCCGGATCCAACCCACCTGCCTCCCCCTTCTCCGGCCTCCTCGCCTCGGCCTCGCTCCTCGCCGCTCCCGCCCCCGTCCCCGCCGCCCCACCCGCGGCATCCGGGTTCAGGGTTTCCATCCGAAACCCACCTCCCCCCACGGCCGCCGCCGCATGCGGCCTCCTGGCGAGATGGAACTCTATCCTCCTGTGCAGCACCCCCTCCGGCGCCGCGACCGCCGCCGCCGCCGTGGACACCTCCGCCATTCTTACCAGGGTTTTGCGCCGGAACGACAGCCGAACAGCTCCTCGAGATCGGGAGGCGAGGGATAGATACTCCTCCGAGTTTTTTGGTGGATTTTCTCCGGATTAAATCCTGCGGCTTCGATCGATAGGGAGGTGGTAATTGGTGCGGCGCTCTGTTTTTTTTCTTCGGAGGCGGAAGAGAGGGGGAGGCGGAGGTGAGAGGCGGAGCTATAAACCCTATACCCCTAGCTAGTGGACGGTTGAGATTGGAGTGGTCCGTGCGATGGGGTTCTCTGGGACGTCGGATAGTAAAGCACGTGTTTGATGCTTCGGCGGCTCTGAGTGACTGGGCGGTGGGGCCCGGGAAGAACACGGAGTTGCTGCGACTTGAGCAGTGTGAAAGCTTCGACGTATGGCCTGCGTCGAGTGGAGACGACTTGAAAATTTTAAATGAATTTTCATACCACTAAATAATAACACTAGAATACGCAGAATCTTCTCCTTTTTTCCATTTTCCATCAGATGGGCTTAAAGCCCCTTAGTTTTACATCGATCTAGAAGAACGATAACAAGTAAAAGGAAAAGCATCAATAAAAACACACCCAACCAGTTTAACGACTTCTAAATGATGATAACTAGTAGGGTGCCCGTGCATTGCAACGGATTCCAAAAAAAGGTGATACATACCATCTAAACATGGTACCAAGCCGTACAACGAACATCAATTTTCTCTTGCACATACCAAGCTAAATTACATAAAAGCAAGTTCCTTGACATCTTCAAAAATTGTCCAACCAATATTCTTAAAAATAATCTTTAAACAAAGGAGAGTATCATAGGCATACTAAATTGGGTTATCCCCAATTCAAGAAAGTAACAAGTATACTAAAGTTGATCTAATCATGACAGAAATGGTACTACGCAAGTGCACAACTGGAACAATACACATAATCCTTTACTTCCACAGTGTTGAGATAGTAAAATGAAAGAAACACTTCCAGGTGAAGGGCTTACCTGTTTTGCTTCAATTAAATCCAACCTTCCACCCTGCAGAACCAATAGAGAAACTTATGTTAACACAAGCGAAAGAATGACAATCAAATCAATATAGTGCAAATGTAGATCGAGATATAATTTTACCAGGCCATAAGCCACCTTTTTTATCTTTTCCATTTACGAACCAATGTTCTTGAGTTTCAATCGTGCACGATAACCTGGACGAAGAAAAGGAGATATTGGAGATTATGTCTGACACACTAAAATCCCGTATTTGCATGCAAAAAGAACAATTCAGTTCACTATAAATCAATCATGGAAAAAAACTTCTAAATAACGCATGGATGACCAAGTCTTAGTATAACTACCCTTGCAGTTTCAAATGAAGCTACATTCCATGCAGGTGCCATTTCAAATGAAGGCACGGAAATGAAGTACCTCATCTCTTATTTGTCTAGAAATCTCCCTTTGCTGATCCAATTTATCATCCACATGTTGAATACGCTGCGTTAGGTGCCTTTTCGCAGCCTGTAGAAATTGGGAAAAATGTTTTAGTATTTGAAAATCCAATGAGCTAATTAACGAAAAAAGGAACACTATAAAAAAAATTGACATTCAATATGTTTACCACAAACAAAAGGACAATAACATGCAACAAAATTGAATGGCCTTTTTGGCATCATATACAAAAGGGAAGTTTGGGAATCAGTTTGAAATCCAGGTTGCTGTTGCATTTAATTTGAAAAATATGATCACAAGTTAAGCAGGGATATACAACTGAATAGTCTATCCTTCATGGGAGGGTCAACTTATAGTTGATAGCCTAAGATTGTTGCAATAGAACATGACAGGATAACAACAGACTATTCTGTTAGTTAATTTATTGTTTACTCTTAGGATTGGTTATCATATTATTGACATTTAAAATTGCAGATTGGCCTCTTCAGAAAAGCAAAACACAACAATAAGCTTAATAGCTTACTACCGAACATTACTAAACAAAATCATATCTACTAAGGAACATCTAATTGCCTCATACTGCCCAAGTATCCGATCCAGTAAGCCCAAAGTTTTAAACTCCTTTTATTGCAATTACATTTCAAGCTTCAATCTGTTTCACCAAAGAAACTACTCAAAAATCTTAACAAATAAAATCTCATACATAAATTATTCCAAGGCAGCGATCAATCATAATGATTATTATTTACCTTTGTTCATTTAGTTCAGCTTAAGCCTTACAAACTTCCTATCTAAAGCGTGATAATCATATCCTATCAACCAAATTTTGCACAGTAATGCCTACACACACATGGTGGAATTAACCTCGTTACTACCGATCTGACAAATCTCATAAACCCCATATTAAACATCAATTTTTGTAATCTTCTCTGAGCTCAATTTGAAGTGATTCATACTCTTCTCCGTGCAACCATTCTACAAGATATGGGGGGAAAAACACAATTATGATAACTTGTCAGAAGCTTTAGCGAGTCATTAAACATCAATTATAAGATAGTAGCATCCCCATTACTCTACGATGCCCTGTTGGCAACTTTCATCCGCTGCCACAGCTAACAGGTCATCCAGAAGCTCATTGTTCTGCTGATATACCCAATATTTGAGAAAGTTACAAGCGCAATGTAGCTTCTACACTTGACAAAATGCGACCAAACTGAAATACGAAATTGAGCAAAATAAGGCATAACTTTGAATCCAACAGTAGTATGGTATGAAAGAGATTGCAGCCTGCAATCAACACTAAAGAATTTCCATACAAAGCCCAATGTTGATAAATTACAGAGCACTACAAGTCAAAACAATTGCATAGATCTATTAAAACAACAATAGTGAAGTGCAACACAAACATGATTTAGGCAAATTAGGATAAATAACTTTGTTCCCTCCATAGCATCAAGCAAGAACTGCACAAATTTGATAATGCACAAAGAAACCCGAAGTCCAGGAAATGGATTTTATACCTTAAGAGTTGTTCAATTTGGGCAAACACACATATGCACCACACAGTCTGAAGTAGTTTCTATTTCACGAGAAGAATGGAAGAAGCCAAGAAAAAAGAACCAGGAAACCAGCATGGATGCACCTCGACCACTGAGCTGCGAATTAGTCTGAGATGGTCACAAGTTAACAATTTTAGAGTTGAGAATTCTTTACTACCGTGAGATCCGATGGATTCAAAGCATGCACCATATTGTTGTGATTTGTGATCATCTTGAGGGGAAGAAAAGGTCTAACCAAGAAGAAGCCGACCACAAGGAAGCCAAACCTTTGCAGTTGAAGGGGGCTTCTTCTGAGATGAAGCTGAGACAGATGTGCAGAAAAGGAAGAGATCAAGATACCAAATGGGGTATGCAGGGCATACATGCAACATGTGGAATTTGGCAGAAGAAAAACCGATTGCTTACAAGTCAGCGGGTTCATAAATACTGGTGCCAAAATTGTAGCTATGGATTGCACTGTTGCAATGAATCCTTGTGCCTTGCCCTGCAAAACAAAAGCAATTGAACATCAAACTCAAGTCAACAACACAGAAGATTAGGCCAAAAGTTATAGGTCTGGATTAACAAATCAATCAAAGACGAGTCTCATTTGTAGATATACAGTCGAGTTGAGAGTACTTCCTAGAAATGATTGTGTAAGTCATGATTTCTAGATTTTTCCCACAGTGTGAAGAACATCATTAAAATTCAAGAAAATATAGTGGATGAATTTGGCGCTAAAAAAGTTTCATAACCAATGCCTTCTTTAGTATTTAATTTTTCAATTATGAACATCTCACGTCATAGTGCTTAGAGAATAAATATGAAGGATTGACTTACAATTTGGTTTGGCGTGAGATAGATGATACCCAATGAAGAACTAAAATAAGGAACCTACAAAATCAATGCAAAGTAAAAGAAAGGAACTTTTGTAATCTGTATTAAGAGATACCAACGATTATTGCGATTTTTTTCTTGGAATAGCAATGAGCAGAGGTAATCTGTGCCTACCCAACAACTCCATGCCACACCATAAAGCAAAGCCTGAAAAAATATTATTTCAGAAATCAATATAATAAATTTTGTAACATTGTAGTTGAGATTAGTGAAAAGAGGATGAAAAACCTCAATGCAATACACTCACATAAGCAATTGATGCGAATACTGAAACGCATAATACTCCTTGTTCACCAATCTTATAGCTCAGGAGAGGGAGGACCAGAATCTACAATTTTGGAAAGAAGAAAGTATCACAATTTGATGCTAAGAAAATAAATTATTTTCACAGTGCTAATTGATGCTAAGAAAATGTCAGAGCAATCCATGTGTGTGGCTCCTGAAAACATTCATCTTAAACTTATTTGAGATTCAAGCACATTCTCATAAGAAAGTTCTTCAATGTCTTATTTGTATACGCTGATTTTTCAATATACATATTTCACAGTAGGGCTCTCCACTCTTGTATCCTTTCAAAAGCAAACAAATAAGTTTTCTTGGCAAGACTTACTCAAACATGGGTGACTAAAATCTATTGGAGGACGCAACCCAATGAGATAGGTTGGTATTTACGCAAAAGAAGTATGTTCCTGTGCAGGGATATCATTTTGTAGTATAAACTTTTGTGGTTGGTGGTGCCCCTGGTATCAGGTACAAGTATCGCAGTTCCAGTAAACACCAAAAATTAACAGGTAAAGAAAGGAAAAGAATTTCTTATTTCCAAATTGCCAATTCAGATCACGGTAATCTAGGACCATTTTCAGAATAAAAAAACCACCAAACGAACCCCGCTATAGTAGCAAGACCAACATAAGCTGCATTAACAAAACAATAAGCTCAAGCAAACACATATCGGAACTCAGAAGCAAATCTAACAATAGGTTATATCAAAGCTAACAATATTTCTCAAAAGAAAAGCTAACACTAAGTAGATACAGGCAGTAAGTGCATACCACCAATGACCAGATAGCGGAAAAAGAGCCATCCACTGACCACAGCTTCATTAACCTGCAATGCAATGGGTAAGAGCATTTTCAATAGCTCAGACAGAAATTCTGAAAATAAAAATCATAGCTTCCACTTGAAATGACCTACCTAGCAATTCACACTCCTCAATATAAAACTCAGGTTTTTGGACAGCGTGTAGGTGGTTATGTAGTAATTGGAAGCAAATAAGTCAAGAGGAATCTAGTGTACACATAACACATGGAGCATAATGTGCACAAGATATCAAATACTGAATTCATTAATGACCTCACAAAAGGGGGGAAAAGCTCTCCTGATGTAAGGAATGAAGGGGAAAATAAACATCTAATTCAACTGTTATTTTCGGTTGCAACTATACTTGAACACTTATGGCATATATAATGTACGCTAAAAAACATAATAGTGGTAGGTAAGAAAAAGGCTGCGAGATAGCAACTCACCACACATAGCACTCAAAGATGACTGAAAAGGCGAAAAATACATGTTAGCTTCATGTCATTGATCTTTCCATAACATTGCAGCCATTGCCACACTACGTACATCTCAATCATTCACAGATCAAAGGTGGAATGCTGCATCATAATTGCTAAGAAGTGTTTGTGAGAAATTGCTAATGACCCCACATCCTTATACTGCACTATGACATGATTATGCAATGGTGATTCAATGGCAGAAAACATCTTTTTTTTATTTCTATTAGCCTTTCCTTCCATAGTTCACTTGATATTCATCAAATCCACATTACCATTCACCAGCCAAGAGCCATCTACCTAATCATATAAACTTGGCACATAGGCAGTCTTTGGGAGGGCATTCCTGTACTCCAAGCCTCTATGGCAAATTTGTATCCAACAAATGCTCCATAGATGAAATTTTCTTACACAAATAGGCGACATATGCAGTTGTTCATTCTCAGCTAATCTGATACTTCCAAATAGCATAACACAAACTACAAACAGTATAGCATGCTAAAGAATTTAATTACTCTGTATAGATGCCCAAATTTGAATGCATGAAAAATCAGATCATAACAAGATATCAATTGAGCAATTGTGTTGCTTTGGTCAACATAATAGAATTAGTATCTGCTAGGATAAAACTATATAAGTACGTACACGTGAACTTACGAGCACTCTAGGTGAATATTCAGACTACGTGGGTTACTGGGCTACTTGACTGTGAACTGACATTATACTTCAACTGCCAAAAGGAGAGTGGTGTTGGTGGCAGAAGGTAGGAAAAATAGGGAAGTTCATATTTTACTTAAGAGCAATAAAATCGTAGATATTTAAATACTCACAAAATCACACAGAAGCCAGGAGGGCCTTCTCTCAAAACAGAACTCATGACATTGTATTTGAAAAGTAGTAGACTCAGACAGATAGTTGGCTCATTAACATCTAATATAACACAACCATGAGGTTTGGAAGGTGCACTGGAGAGTAAATTCCGAGGATTGCTAAATTGATGACATCAACACATATATTTAGAAGAGATAGATATTAAATCTCAAATATAAGCATTTCTTCCCAAAACATAGTGAATAGAATTTGAGCTTAATTTCCTTAACTTGGTATAGATATTTTAAGGATGGGAGCGTGGTTTCTTAACCCTCTCCAGGGCTAATAAGCAAGCTTCCTGTGTTAAGCTCACATCTATAACATTAATTAGGGTATCAACTATTTATCTATGAAAAATTAGGCTCTTTATCATCCTTGTAATAATGAACAATAATTCTTACTCATTACTGCTGTTGTTTCAAGAAACAAGGAATAAAATAGAACAATACAAAGAAGGATAGCTTACTCTAGATATATGCAAGAGGCACACAGAAATTCACTAACAGTACCAACAAAACAAGAACCCAGTCCCTCCCTTCACTCTCTTCTACATTGATAAGAGAAATCAGGCATGTTATTTCAGGGAGAATAGCTTTTCATTTATCAGTTCTTAATGTGTTTTCTTATTAATAGGTTTCAAGGACCAGGCTCAAGGATGGATGCGAGAAAAATCTCTGAAACAAAGAATACCATTCACGATATAGAAATTATAATCCACACAAAGAAGCTCACAACCTATATAATGTCAGTTCACAATCAAGTAGCCAAGTAATCGACATATATGAAACAAACTATATAAGTATATATGCTCTGTAGAACACATACCTTCAGAAAACAGTAAGTAATAGGGAGCAGGCGACCAAATAATCCACAGCCGGAACCTTTCCCAATCAAAAGAGATATGATACTCAAAGCACACATCAAGCATCACTGCTATATCATTCAATAAGAACAAAACAAAATGTCGACTTACCCGTTCTTTTGCACTTTTCAGCCACGAGCAATACGAAGAATACCAAAGAAGAAGAAGCAATGACGAAATCCCTGATCAATAATGAATAAGATGAATGCAAGATGAAGAAATCTCATCATCATCAGAGGGATAAGAATTTAGTTACCTCGTCTCAATTTTTTTGAGCGGGAGAAGTGGAAGCAGGAGAAGTTTTTAGAAGACGTGGCCTCTTATGTAGTGTCCTCGGTTGCAACCGCCGAGGTTGACTGCAACCGCCGAGCTCGATGGGGCAGCTGTCCACAAACCTCTCCTTTGCCGACCCAGCGCCACTTCACCCACCGCAGCCACGGCAGCCGTGACATGGGCGAGGAGATCGTTCGGCGGCGGGGCAAGGAGAGGCGATAAGGGTCAGGTGGGTGAGGTGGGAAAGGCAAGGTGAGGAGCTCGTGCCCGGCGGCCACGGCGGCGAGGAGCTCGTGCCCGGCGGCCACGGCGGCGAGGAGCTCGTGCCCGGCGACCACGGCGGCGAGGAGATCGTGCGCGGGGGAGGAGCCAGGCGCGCAGGTGGGGAGGCGCAGCGGCGGCGGCGGCGATAGGGACATGCGGCGGGGAGGGCGAGGTGGGAGTAGCGAGCCGAGGAAATCGTGCGGTGGGGAGGGTGAGGTGGTGGGCATGTGCGGCGGGAGGGGGCTCAAGGATAGCGGCGTGGTGGAGAGCTGGGAGGCGGCGGTGGCCATAGGGGCGACCGCCGCATGTCCCTATCGCCGCCATAAGACGCCAAGAATCCTTTCAAGAAACAGGAGGGGTACCTGTTGTCGTGTGCCAAGGCACTGGCCGCAGCGAGCCCACCGCAGTGCCCACCGAGTTGTGGTCCGTCGTCGATGCGCCGCCCGTAGCCTCATGTGCCGCACCGCGGTGGAGGAGAGAAGCGGCGGGGAGGGGAGGCCGAGGGGCGGTGGGGCGGTGTCGCCTCGCCGAACCATGCTGAGCCGTCGCCCCCGCGGTGGAGAAGGGAAGCGGCCGGGAGGGGAGGCCGGGCCGCCGCCTCGCACGCCGCACCCGCGGTGGTTGATGGAAGTGGCGGGGAGGGGAGACCGAGGGGAGGTGCGGTGGAGGAGGGAGGGAGACGAGGGGACGGGAGACGAGGGGCGTCCACGGTGGAGGACGGAAGCCGCGCCCGCCTCGCCGAGCTGTTGGAAGAAGGAGCTGCCCACCGCCTCATGCTGCCATGCACCTCGACCGGGCGGGCACAGTGGGGAGGAAGGGAGGCGAGGGGACGGCCGGTTGGACCCAATGGGGAGGGACCGAGGGAGTCGATGCCTCGATGGGCCACGCGACGCGAGGTCTACGAGGCAGTTGATGACTGAGAAGAACGGTCCAACGGGGAGGGACCGAGGGAGTCGATGGGCCACGCGACGCGAGGTCTACGAGGCAGTTGATGACTGAGTAGAATGCACCACTGCCACCAACTCGTGATTTAGAATAGTAGAGATTTACAGTAACAGGATTTTTGGTAATCACTGTAGCTTTCATATGACCGTTGGATCTCATTTACTAACTCTCCTCCCTGATCTCTGCCCTTGATGTCTCAAATGAAATTGCCGAAGCGTTCAGTTCGGCTGCCGACTACCATATTCTTCTTCTTCATCCAGCAAGTCCTGTCACATGTCCTCCTCCCCACAACAAACCACGCGCCCTCACCCCAATAGCGACCGTTCAACCCATCGAGACATCAAGTTCACGAGCTGTGCTGGGCTCCTTCTTCGCCTCCTCCACAACCCCACGTACGAATCCACCGGGACGCCGAGCCTGCCGTGCCAGACCGCGGGTAGCGATCGGCTGGCCGAGGTAGCGAAAGCCGAAATAAGGCATGCGTGCGCGCCAATGTCAATGGGCTCGACGAACTCCGCCGAGTCCCGAGCCTTGACTAGACAACACCGCCCTCACCCTCGCCCCACGCCGCTCGCCTGGAAGTAGTGTTCTCAAAATTTTAGAGATGCCTGCCCCGGCACCCCCTAGTTCCACCACTGGCCATGAGTGCCTTATGCGTAGACTTGAAGAGCTTCCATCGGTTTTTGCTAAATAACTGCGTACAATAGTACAGTTGTTTTTCATAATAGATCTTTCTACGTAGCCAGAAACGAACCGTACCATTTTTTTCTTGAGAGATTACAATTTCTCTTGTTAAGCCATGTGAAAGGTAGGATTTTTTTTTCATAAATCACTACTGCCGAATTGTATATCACTATCGCTTCATCTCGGTTGGTTCCTAACTTTTGAGGAAAAAACCGATTGTGATATGCGTATGTAATCAGTAATTTTTGGAACGGGGTCATCACAATCGGTCCTAGCTCAAAACCGATTGTGATGAGGGGCGTGAGGGGGGTGTCATCACAATTGGTTCTAAGCTAGAACCAATTATGATGAGGAAGTAATCGGTTCTGAGTTAGAACCAATTGTGATGAGAGGGTATCATCACAATCGGTACTAGATTAGAACCGATTGTGATATGCCTTGCTAAGTTGTGATCAGGCATGTTTGATTCCCATCAGTTTGTGAATGAAACACAAATGCTTCTTGAGTTTTGCATGACCTCTATTTTAGCAATTAATTTGTGAGATGTTTACTGCCTTAATAAAAATATGGTCAATGCTTTTATAGTAATTCTAGAATTGTGTATGAGATGTTTACTGCCTTAATCTAAATGATACATATTTTGAGGACGTCTATGACTTTGGTCGTTGCAATCTCATGAGTCCCAACTGTTCTTACACCATATATTGGGCTTATCAAACTAGCCATGGTCTTACCTAGAGTAAATAATAAAAGGAATGCCTATGTTATAAGCCACAAAACAATATTTGTTCACTCTTTTTCAGATTATGCTTATAGAAATGATGTGTGCAAGAATTCAATCTCATGAGTTGATTATTGGTGTAATATGATTTCATTATAAGAAAATGGATTGGGAATCATAAGAATGCTAAGCTTAAGTTAACAATGTCATTCCATTTTGGGCCTCATTTAACCACTGAACTCTAACCCTAAACCAAGTCATTGATGTAATATGATCAATGCTAGAGTACTCTTAAACTGTTGTGATTACTTGCTATCTTTATTTTTCAAGGGGTCAGTTAATTTAATTAACTTGGGGTATTTACATGTGGGAAGACATTGTTCTATGAGGATTTGGAGAGTTTATTGCAATCGGTTAATAAAAAAACTGACACAACTATATACTCATTGCAATCGGGTTTATTGAAGAATTGACACAAACACAATTGCATCATTTCAATCGTTTCTCTTGAAGAATCGACACAAATTCTCTCTTGCTCATTGCAATCGGTTCTATTAAAGAACCGACACAAATGAGCTATTTCCCATTGCAATAGGTGCTATTAAAGAACCGACACAAATTCTCTCTTGCTCATTGCAATCGGTTCTATTAAAGAAATGACACAAATGAGCTATTTCCCATTGCAACTGGTTCTATTAAAGAACCGACACAAATGAGCTTTATCATTACAATTGGTTTCATTAAGAAACTGACACAAATGAGCATGATGTTCCTAATATTGAAACTACATGACCTCTTCACATGAATGCATTGTGTCAATGTTCAATTTTCAGTTTTTAAATTTAAAAAAGCAGTGTAATTTGTATTGGTACTTGGTACTGGTAGTACTCTGTTGCACATTTGTTCCCTCATTTACCTTTGGATTGCTAAGTCACACTGTAAATTGGATAAATATATGATATTTCTGCCACACTCATGAACTAGAAAATAGGGAAACAATTAGTTTTGTATCCCTTAGTCCTTTTATGCTTAGCTGAATGCTCCTTCTTTGAGCTAATTTGTTCTCTAGCTATTCTTGACCGTTTTTTCCCTACAAAAGGAACCTTTAATTAGTTGTCATATGTTGAGTTATTTTGTTGTACTTTTGTTCTTCACAGTTACACATGGAGAATGTGTTAGGCTATTGAGCAATGTGTACAACTTTAATGCTATTGTTGCTAAGGTGTGCATGATTAATAATATATATGTTAGCTTCTTACTGACAAATATGATAATTGCATCTGTTATTCCTATCTTTGAATATTTAGTGTTTGATTTTTCTTTGATTGATTAATGCTTATAAATATGGATTGTTGTACAATACTGTAAAACTCAAATAATTAGTACATAATTTATTATAGATTATTTGAACAACATTTCAATCATTATTGTCCATGTGGATAGATCTTAATGCATTAGAAATATGAACAGCTTGTCAATATACTGAATATTTTAGGTTCTTGAATACATTGCACTCAAATTAGGCTGGGATCTTTCTGAAAATACTTGATTATAGTACTAGCTCTGTCGTACTCCAGTACCCTATTGATTTGTAGTCTTTCTGTTGCAAGCTGTAATCTTGATGGATCATACTTGATACGAGTGATTGTCCATCACAATCGGACGATGTACATTGAAAAATGGCCCATCACAATCAGTTCTTTCTCAAAACTGATTGTGATGAGAGGGGTCATCACAATCGCGCAAAAATCGATTATGATAGAGCCTTCTTATCACTATATATAGACTTGTATCGTCACCAAAACTGACGACTATGATGATGATGAAAAAGAACCGATTGTGATGTATATTCCTATAGTAGTGAATCCTGCTAGAATTAAAATGTTTCACCTAAATTTCATGCAATCCAAGCAAGCTTTATTTGCAGAATAAACACATAATGCTCACTGCATTTTACCTTTGTTTATAGATTTTTCATGGTTATGATCTTTGACAATAGCATGTCTATAACCCTTTTTATTTGGGGAGTCGTGTAATTGAGAGTTGTAAAATCAAATGAAGCTACATAAATCATAAACACTACCTGAATGTCTGTGCTTTATTACGGAGAAAAGAATATTACCATAGCATATCGAGCTATTGTCACTAAAAGCTTAGCCTAAGCCACGCCACCGACTTCGTCGGGGTTTGGTCAAGCTTCACCACAGCCCAGCGTTGCACCTCCTTCTCCGTGCCGGTCTACACTGCCCCCATGACTACATCGCTACATCTAGCTAATCTTCGTTATGTCATGCACTCATGCTTAGTTGTGCTGCATCCTCGACTCCATCGCTGCGATCTACGCACGTTGTACCAAGCCGCAATGAACACAATATCGACCTGTGGCCCTAACGACATGCCCAACGTCTCCCTTGCCGCATCACTGATGTTCATGGTCACCACCCTTAGGCTGTGCTTCACGAAGAACTGCATGATGCCCTCCCCAATCCCTAGCATGATAGTGGTCACAATAGCCACACCTACATGTACATGGAGTCATGGACCATCATTCAAGGGTGATACCAACACAAGCTAGCTAATTAAGAACATGCAAATCAAGGCTAAATCTCGTACAAGTTGAAAACCAATTGATGGTTAGGTTGCCAAGTTCAGTACTTGAATGTTCAAGCCACTGTACCTCTCAGGCCAGTCACGATTATTTGTATTGACAAAGTCGCCTCCTTTACCGTCTCCACGTACGTGCATACCGTCTCCTAAAACTTTTTTTTATCCCCCTCTCCTACCAGTAGTCCACATGGGCAAGTACTGCATTGCCAAAACATACAAGAACCAAGAACACAGCGTAACAAGATTAGCTCTGGCTATATATGCAAGACCACATTGATGTCCTCTATCGTCGCTTGAGGGGGTGGCAGCATGCGCCGGAAGCCTCGGCTTCGTGCTTTTGCTCGTAGAACCTGGTGGCCAAGAAATCGAGCACAATGCACAAGATGATAAGAACAGCAAGTGTTGTGGGGCATGGCGACGAACCTGAGAACTGGAACCACTTTTCGTGGAGACAAATCTCAATGGCCAGCATCATCCAAGACATCGAACGCTTTGCCGCCATGAATGCGGCGGCTCTGTTCGCACCACGCATGTGCCGCTCCTACCTTGCCAACTCGGCGACGTTTTGACGGCGCCTACCCTATCGTCATGGCCATCAGACTCTCAAGTCTCAAACCTCCACCCGCATCGAATGGTAGTCTTCTCATTTTCTGGAGCAGTTATAGTTCTATTTTTTTTTTGCATTTTTCGTAGATGGGTGCGCTACCATGTAGGGGTGCAATCGGATCGGATAATTTTCAATCGACCGACCGACCGGATGTGGTCAGATCAAATTCGGATAGTCATACATGATACTCGTTGAATTCGGTATCGGTTTCAAATATTTTTTCAGATTCAGATTCAGATTCGAATTTGGGATATCACTATTCATCGGCTCGAGATATTCTGAAATAATTTCCAGATATATCCAAAAAAAATTCGGATATCCAAAAATTGGATGCCATCGTCTGGCCCAATATCAATTTTCCCAGTCCAGTACAGGGTTCAAATTCCCGCCGAAATCCTGCGAAATTTCGCCAAAATTTCGGATTTCGGACCCCCCGAGTTCCATAATGTCGGCGAAATTTAAAAAACCCTAAAAAACTTTAAAAGTGCTACAGTGCCCTATTTTTCGGCTAAATGGACCGAAATCTCAGTTTTTTTTACCAAAAAATGACCGGATTTGACCGGAGTTTGATCGGATTGGATTCTTCAACTCGTTTTCCTTGTCTGACCAAAATTTCAAAAAAAATTAATGAATTTTGCACACTTTTTAGATCATTTTAATTTGGCCGAAATCTCGGTTAAATGGACCGAAATCTCGGCTAAATGGATCGGAATTTCGGTTTTTTAACCGAAATCTCGGTAATTTCGGTTAAAAAAACGAATTCAAATTTTGCTTTTTGAATTTCGTTCAGATTTCATCCGAAATAATCAGATCTCGGCGAAAAGTCGGATTTCGGACGTTGACGAGATCTGCCCTAAAACGAAAATTTTAACCCTGGTCCCGTAGCGAACCACAACCCTAACTTTGATACTCAGTCCTCCTCCCCCAATTTGGTAATCTCATTTGCAACCGGCATCGCATGCACACCTCCCGTCGCCGCCCTCTGCTCCCTCCGCCCGCTGTTGCCCTCCGCCCCAACAAAGCAGAGCTGAGCAAGGCCACGACTGGAGCAGCCGAGCAGGCATTCCCCATTTAGCCGACAGATAGTGAGCAAGGAACCCTGCATCTCACTTCCCTCGGCTAAATGGATCGAAATTTCGGTTTTTTAACCGAAATCTCGGTAATTTCGGTTAAAAAAACGAATTCAAATTTTGCTTTTTGAATTTCGTTCAGATTTCGTCCGAAATAATCAGATCTCGGCGAAAAGTCAGATTTCGGACGTTGACGAGATCTGCCCTAAAACGAAAATTTTAACCCTGGTCCCGTAACGAACCACAACCCTAACTTTGATACTCAATCCTCCTCCCCCAATTTGGTAATCTCATTTGCAACCGGCATCGCATGCACACCTCCCGTCGCCGCCCTCTGCTCCCTCCGCCTGCCGTCCTCTGCTCCCTCCGCCCGCCGCTCCTCCTGTCGTTGCCCTCCGCCCCAACAAAGCAGAGCTGAGCAAGGCCACGACTGGAGCAGCCGAGCAGGCATTCCCCATTTAGCCGACAGATAGCGAGCAAGGAACCCTGCATCTCACTTCCCTTCTAGGGTTCTTCCTCTCCCTCACTAAAGATATGGAACCCAAGAATGGTACTCCCTGTCTCAAATTCAATCCCCAAATAATTGATAGTTTTTTTAGCTTTTACTACAAATTGTGTAGTCATCGAGTTTTCTAGTGTAATTTAATTGGCTCTTTCTTGCGGTACTACGCATCCCATGATTGATTAGCAGAGGAAGAATACATTACAAAACATATACACCACATGCCTGCATAATGCGAAGAATTGTTTATTTATTCTTTCTATTGATTAAAATCGGTTGTCATTTACAGCTTGATTACACGTTGCTTGTGATTGCGAAGTGCAATGGGTAGGTGGGGAGCACTGTGTAGCGTCTCCTCTTGCTTAAGCAAAGCGAGAGCAAGTGAACTTGCATCCTTTACTTATCACTTCATCTATCTAGGCTTATGTCATGCTGTGCATCTGCCCAGGCATCGTGATCTCCGTTTGTTGCCCAGGCATCTCCTTCACGGGGACGGCAAGAGTCACATTCCCTGTCTCGAATTCAATCCCCACAGCAATGGATAGTTTTTTTTTCTAGCTTTTACTACAGATTGTGTAGTAACTGTTTAAAGCTAGAGGAACTTCTTCTGAAGTTTAGTTGTTTAAAGCAGTACACAGATGCCCTTAATAGCTTTAGTATTGGGAGGGAGGTGGAACATTGTCTCTCAATTTTGCCGAGAAAGATTGGATTTTTGCTTCTTTTGGCCTCTAGTTGTTCTTGACGGTCTGAGGTTTGCTGCTCACCAAGGAATATTGGAGATATTCTTGCTAGGCTGCTTCTTGTGTTGATTGATCAAAGATTAATTGTGAATGATCTGTGAGATGAATTAAGGCTCCTATAAGAGACCGAATTTTGTTCTGGATTGTGCCATCTCTCTGATAGAAATTCTGAAATATAGGCAAGTTACAGTGGACGTACTTTAATCTGTATCGATTGAAATTGAAGAGTTGGGATGCATAATGTGAATAAGCACCTAATTTTTTTGTGAGAACCATAACTCACGTGAACTCATTAGGCAAAGCATCTAGTTTGGAACGTGTATCTTTGTAAGGACATGCTTATGTTCATGACTCGAGCTCTTGTTCATAATTTTTATTAATGTTAAGCATACCATGCACTCTTGTTCTTAGGACACCAACGCATAGCTTTTGTTTTTGTAGGATGAAACTATGGTTAAGGCTGATATTGACTGAGTGTTTGAGTGTCGAGTACAAGTAGCCATGTCATGCACTCGTGGTCTCATTGAGATATTGCCAACCTACCTTGGCCACTTCGGTCTTCAAACTTTTCTATAAGATTGTGTCGTTGTTGAGTCATGCGTGTTTATGTCTGTATGAAGTAATCTTTATGTTGTCTATTTATCTTATTGTCTCTTCCATAGAGACATGGGGTAATGATCTCGTTATTGTGATATTATTTACGTATCGTTATATGTTTCATAACTTTTCGTTATGTGTATAATTCAAATTGAATGTACTTTTGTAACTCTGTTCGACCACATGATAAAATAGCTTGTTAAATTGTGATGGTTCTGTTGCATTCAAACTCATACAGTTAATTAAATTATGCTATATGTGTGCTTTATGCGATATCTATTTTCACACGATATCTAACAAAAAGAATATCCAGTAACGTATCGACTCTGCTTTGAATCTCTGACTGATATTATTCGCGTTGTATTCATATCTAATGCCATCCATATCTAACTTTGAGTTCGACAAAAAAATATGATTTATAATACGAAAAGAGCGATATCTAATCAAATCCGAACCAATTGCACCCCTACTACCATGAGATTGAGGGAACCATTGGGTTCCGAGTGGACCCACATTCGACAAAAAATAAAAGAAGGGAAGTGAAGAGAGATCATATGAACCACCACTAGTTCTTTTTAGTGGCAATAATATTGGACTCTGCCATCGTGTCGGTCGATCTCCAACAAGGCTCCATGACCTCGGCTCCGCTCCCTAGCCCAATCAAGCTTGTTGTAACCTAGTAGTAGATCGCAATTTTTATTGAAGTACGTTTATTTCGTTGAGAGAGAGTTTTTTTTTTTGGAAGATAGTCTCTTTTTTTTAGATTTTCTAGAGAGGTAGAAGTGGAAGTGGACGGGATGACGTACCATTACCACCATTGATTCTTTTATATTTTATATATATACACACACGTATATACATATAAAATATTAGTATAAGTAAAGAGAAGATGCGACGGAATACAATCATCTTCTATTCTAACAAAAAGAACATGAGCAGGCGCCAAAGAGTTTTAGAGTTCCGCCTATCTATTTTGTTGCGTGAAAAATATTATTATTATTTGTCTTGTATAAGTCATTTGAAGATGTGTACGGTTTAAATCATATACAAACCCTTTCAATTCTGACCTGAGGTGTGTGTGTATTCGCTGTACGAATAATAACGCCAATAGTTTTGTCATAAAAAAAAAATACCAGAACGATATATCTGCGTAGTTTTGCTAGTATGATTTATGGTCAAACTTATGCATTCGACACATGAAAAAAAATATATATATTGGAAAGCATGGATAGCTGATTTCACTCCTTGTTCTTTGATTTGACAATACTTTGTTGAAAACTTATTCTTCCAATCCTCGTGCTTGGACTCGACCTTTTCTTATGTCAATGGTATTTCGCTGCCAAGTACCCGACATGTTCGTTTTGTTTGGAGTCTATGGGTGCGTATAATAACTTTGGCAGTATATTCAAGTCCAAAGAGACTTGTTTTAATGTGTCATGCAATGATATTCTCATCTGAACAAGATACAGTTTCGCTGTGCCAAATGCTCCTTCATTGTAAATAGGGGTGGAATTTTAGCTCGAGGCTCGGCTCGGCTCGCATGGACAACGAGCCGAGCCCGAGCCTAATGCCTGACTCGGTTGGCCAACAAGCCGAGCTCGAGTCAGCTCGTGAGCGGCTCGTTAGGCTCGACAGTCATATAAAGCCCTTTACATATATGGCTAAAAGCTCCCATTTATATACAAGCCTTGCGCATTATGTCTACTACTCTTGTATGGTCCAAACGAAGTGCAAGCACGTTGAGAAGATCGTTGATGAGATCAGGGTGCTCTTGCAAATAGAAGTGCACTGCCTTGTAAATTGTAATATAGCTCAACATTGTGACGGACCGTTTTTTTAGGGGCAGTGCGAAAACTCACAACAGTTACCCAGGAAGACTAACTGTTGGAAAACAAGAGTACAATTACCTGGCAAAAGCCAATTCAACTCTTTTTATTCAATATAGGGCCTAACGGCCAGGGTTTTTACAAAAGAGGGCGCAGCAGGGCCCGAATAACTTACAATCAAAACACCGCACAGGCAGGCCTGAGCAAAAGACCAAGACCTCAAAACCAGACAAAATCGCCAACTACGAACTCCTGAAACGCTCCAGCTTCTTCAAACTCTGAAAGGGTCGGGGGTTGCAAGGGTGAGTACGGGAGTACTCAACAAGTCGTACGGAGAATTCTGAATATTATATGCAGGGGTATTCCAAAGGATGGCAGTAGGGTTAAATATCTGGATGCAGTTTTATTTTCCAACTCATTTTACATTTGAAGCACAAACCATAAATAAGTAATTGAGATTTCACAAGTTCACAACACTCAACCAACTTCTTCCAAATTCCAAAACAATTATCTTGAGCTTGGTTACGGGTATCACCCCAGTTCAAACTTAACTTCATTAACCTAAGTGCAGGCGTATTCGAATACCATCATGATTATCTCTGCAGAGCGGCTCGACTTTACCCACAAGATATCAACGCATCGTTACTCACGAGGCAACTAGAATACATGTGGCCTGGTCGAGATGATCATGACATTTCGCCAACCATTCCTGTTGTTTTAGTTGTTAACCGATAGTTGTATAGCTACCTTGGGCTCCACAGTCCCCCATTAGCATCTACCGTTGTGAGAACCAAGAATGTCGCGAAGGACCATTCCCGTTCCACCCCTCCGGTGCACTTCCCTGCCGGGAAGGCCCGGTCCCTATTCTCTCCAGAGAATAGTAGCCACCAAAAGAATCCGATTTTAGGTTCAGGAATGATTAATTTACCGAGCCATGTCGGATACTGGTCTGCCGACTAGTCCGACCTGTGGTTGAGCGGGTACTTAAGTTGTTTACTTTGCTCAAGGGGGTTGTTAACCTTACACTGCCAAAGATCAAGCCTTCATCCGCAAACCCGATCCGGTATCCCATAATACCGGCCACCATACAAACCAAGGCATTAATCATCAGCCGGGGATCGGAGTTACATCCACTCCGGATTTATCCGATTCGCCCCTGCATCGTAGCACTTTCACAAACATCCGAATCAGAGATTCGACAGCATTTTATTTCCTTTTTCAAAAGCATTTGAGCTTAACTAAAAGATTAATAATAACTAACTTAACAGGGTAATAGTAATCATCTAGGGTTACAAAGGATTTAATCTGGTTCAATAATTTCAAGGAGGTTTCATGATCAACTCGGCATTACCTAGGTATCATGTCATTCCAAAATAACGGTTTTCAATAATTTTCAACATACAGTAAAATAATGCGATATAAAATAATTACTAAGTAATATATGGCATGTTTGGGATCAACATGATCAAGGGTGTACGGCTTGCCTTGCTCGGCGATCGGATCGGCTGAACTGCAGTCGAAGTAGTCGTTCGGGGCTCCTGTCGGGTCCAACGTCTGCTCCGGGATCTGCGGCTGCTCTCGAGCGACTCGGCTCCAGGGGTATGGAATTGTCCAACGTCTGGATCTAGCGCGACAAGAACGAACGACAAATAAAGAAACGCAAAACGGAAAAGAACCGGAAACGAAAACGAAATCGAAAACCGGAACCGGGCCGAGAGAGAGAACGAAGGGTGAATTGGGCAATTCGGAATTTTGGGAACTCCGGATTGAGGAACTGAGGGCATTTTTGGAATCAGTGGATCGAAACGGTTCGGATAGTGTATTTGGTGGGTTTCTGGGGCTCACAGAATTTTTGGGGATTTTCTGGGGATTTTTCTGGATTTTAAAACGAATTTTTGGATTTAATAAATTAATTAAAACCCAAAAACGCGTTCATCGCTTCAGGCCGAATCGGGCCGGTTTCGCGCGGGATCGGCCACGGCCACGCGGCCGACGCAGGGCGAAGCTGGGCCCAGCCGAGCGGAGCGGAGGGGCGAGGGGCTAGGGTTAGGGCACGGGCGAGGGCGGCGGCGGCGGCCGAGCTCGGCGGCGGCTGGCGCCGAGCGAGACGGCAGCGGAAGGGGAGGAGGCTCACCGAGCGGAGGGGCGAGGCGAGCGGCGAGGAAGCGAGGCGGGGCTCGCGCTTTATAGCCGACGAGGAGAGAGAGCGGGCGGCGGCGGTGCGGGCGCTGGCGGCAGAAGGCGACGGTGGTCGGCGATTAGGCGGCATTTAACGAGGCGAAGCGGCGCGAGGCGGCTGGGCGGCGAGGAAGCAATGACGCGAGCGCGCGCCGGGCCGAGGAGACGGCGTTGCAGCGCTGAGGGCGGACGGCTGGGCGATCGGGGACTGGCGCGGCAGACGGCAACACGCGAGACGGGCGGCAGCGAGGCGCGCAGGGCACGGCGACACGGCGGCCGCGGCGGGCGCGAGGGCGCTGAGGCGGGCGCTGCCGCCGAGGCGCGGGGACGAGGGTCGCTGAGCCGGGCCGCTTGGCCGGGAAGGCCGAACGGCCGAAAGCCAACGGGCCAAAAGCCCAGAAGAAATTTGGCCCAAAACGAAAACCAAATCAAAACCAAATAAAACGCAAAGTTCAAATTTCCAATTCAAAACTTGAACCTGAAATTCGAATTAACTCCAAACCAAATTCAAACTCAATTCAAATTTGAACTGAAATTTGAATAAACTCCAATAAAATTCATTTTGAATTTTTGGGTTGTTTCAACCTACCCCACTTAAAACAAATCTCGTCCCCGAGATTTATTCCTCCTGGGAGAAAGGTTGGGAAACTACTGCTGCAAACTGATTCCTTTTCCCAAGGGTCCTTCGAGTGTGTGATCCTCCCACGGCACTCGGTAAATCTGACAATCTTAAACTCAATCTTTTTTTTTCTCCATGATTTCCATGATCTTGACTGACCTTTCTTGGTGAACCATAAGGCAAGTTCGATTCTTTGGCGGCACTTGATCTGGCTGCTGGCTGAAATGTCTTTTCAGTCGGGGGAATCTGAATCATACTGTGAACTCTGGACAAATCCTGAACCAAATGTGACCTGTATGCCACTTCTCTGATCTTGTTAGAAACCTGGTACGGTTCAGTCTAGCTAGACTTAGCTTCTCTTCTTTATCCCAACGGTGCTGACCTCAATGGAGTCACTCCTAGACAATGAAATCTCTGATTTGATAGCTACTGTCCCTTATTCATCATAACTCTTTCGTCGTGTCACATCAGTCTTCAAAACTTTCTGACAACTCTCACCTGATCTTCTGCATCCTAAAGAGGCTGTGGTCCAAAGCTATTTCTATTTAGTCTTTATCCAATTTAAAAGGGGTCGACACTTTCCTCCGTAAGGGTTCCAAAGGGTATCATATCCAGACTGACTTGGCAACTGAGGCTGTACTGAGATTCTGCGGACGGCAATAAGTGGTCCAATTCGGTCCCATGTGTTAAAGCGCAGGCTCTCAACACTTTCTTTAGATTTTGGCTGTTTCTTCTCTGCTTGTCTATCTGGCTGGGGGTGGTGTACGGGGTCAAAGTTCAAATCTGTCCTTGTAGCCTTATGCAGACTTTCCCTGAACATTGAGCTAAACTAGCTCATTGATCTGACTCAGTGAAGTTCCTTTGTGGTCTGTTGATCTGAGTTGAATCTAATTCTGCCAACTTGTCCTTTCTGACGATCTGTCAGTTAGGTATGAGGTGAATTACTCTGGCAAATCCATAAGTGATGTTCTATCTGTCGTCAACCCTTGCTGAGTTTTTAGGTAACATAATGGCAAGGTTTTCCTTTCCCTTTCATTCCCACACGGGCACTGTAAGTGACTGCGGCTATCTGACTGTCGCTTTGGTGGTCCACCTCATCTGTCTGACACTTGTTGCATCCATCCACGTGTTTGTTCACATCTTTCTTCATTACTTCCTGCTGGTACTCCCTTCTCAAATCTTGGTGCGTTCTCGCACTCCGTTGGGTATCGATCATTTGGGTATGCGAACTTCTGTCAAAATCAATCCTCTTATATCCTTATCATCAGGAATGCTTGTAATTATGGGGTCGTAGTATGCATGTCCTTGCTCTGATGATTCTGTCGGTTTAGCTTTGATGTATCTCCTCTTTATCTTCTTGAGTACCTCTGTCTGTCTGCTGAGCTGACTGAATCTGACTTCATAAACCAGCTGTACCTCGTGGAGAATCTTGTGACACTTCTGTCACTGTCTGCTGGTTCAACTGTCATAACTCTGACTCTAGCTGTGGGGAGATGCTCTTTTCCTCGAGCTAAGTGACAGCATGCCCTTCTGCTTAAGGCGTTAGCTATCACACTAGTTCTTTCTCATGGATGGTATTGAATTCTAGAGTCATAATCCTTTACTTGACTCCATCCATTTTTTTTCATCCCCTTAGTCTTTTCCAAAACGTGAACGGTCTATGCTGACTTCATATCATGTGTCGGGTCATCTTCCTCATATGGCTTGAGCTGTCACAAAACGTACTCAATCATTCGTTTATCCTGTTATCAGTACACTTGTCGATCCTTTCTCCTTAGTACTGAAATCTGTCTAGGAGTCTTGGTTTGTGTCTTGGGAGTATGGCGACTGGCGTCAATGTTGAATTCTGCTTCCAGATTCCTGGAAATTGTCCTCACACTTCTATGTTCATCTGTAGGGCTGTACTGCTTGAGAGGCTGAGTCTCAGGTCTGGTTATCTCTGAAGAAATCCTTTGACTGAACTTCTGTCACACTATTCTCAGAAAAACTTCTGACTCTGCTACGGACGGCTGATTCCATTCCATAAATGTCCTGTCACTGGGATCCGTCTTTATTCCACCTCTAGCGATGTTGTCACTTAGGAAAGTGGTTTTATCCAACCAAAACTCTCCTAGAGAATCTGGCGCAAGCCGGTGCTCTCTAATTTTTCCTAAGCACTTAAATGAACTGTCCATAGACTCCATATACTTGGTTCATTGGGTTCATGAAATATGCCAGGTTATCTGCGTGTCCGAGCAGAACCATTTCAATTCTCGTGGTCCATACTGCTTAATGACTGTGATCTTCTCACTGTCCTGTTACCTGACTTTCAACTGACGGTATTTTGTCCTTGATTCCAATTCGGAGGATCCTTTGGCTTCCTTTAACTGATCAACTGGTCATTACTCTGAGGCAACTTACTTGTCCCTGAATCATGGGTGTGCTGTCTAATCCGAGTGTGGTAGGTGTTTGACGTGACCTTGACTCCTTTTATAATTCTCTGGTCATTTTGTTCCATCATTTCCTGTCTGTGGTACTCCTTGGTGTCACTGTTTTCCGTATACAATCCATTCTGGCCTTATGTCCGAATAATCAATTCCTCTTCAGAATGATATTCAGACTATCCCTTTGTCCACAACAATCCATCTTTGGACCTAGTTTCCTTGGATTTCCGTCTCCAAGCTGTACTAGAATCTTAACTATTTTTCTGACTCTTGATTCTGACACTTGTGGCTTCTGCGGCTTTTGTAGCTGATGTTATATCCATCTTAAGACTGTTCTTTCTTTCTTGGAATCCTATTCCACTCTGCTCCTTGGTGATGTGTCGTAGAGAAGAAATCTTATTTAACTCAGTAGTCACTGTCTTTTGTTCACCATTCGCACAGTTCATGTGTCAAAACACTGCTTTATTTCCAATATATTGCTCAGACCATACATTCTTGATAGTACAAGTTGGTCCTAATCTTGATCCCTTGGATCTCCATATCCAAGTTGTTACATTCAAGTCTAGCTATTAACCTATTCTCGGATGCTTGGAATCTCCAGTAATCCCTTATTTAACGGTACTTGTTGTGATTGTTGTTCCCTTGGCGGTGACAGGATTGATTCTCCCTTGGACGTGTCCTGAAGTGTTCTGACCTTGACTGCTTGGATTTCCTTCTAACTCAACTGGTAATTTTGGTATCCTCAGGTTTGGGATTGCTGTTGATGAGACACCCACGGTCCGTTGGTGGGAGCTGAGGCTGACGTCTGTGATCTGGCCACCACAGTTGGTAGGTCCCTCTGTGGGCAGTATTGTCTGATGTGTCCGGGCTGTCCACAGTGGAAACATCCTGAAATCTTTTGGAGACAATCTCTGACATAGTGGTTCCCATTGCATTTATAGCACTTCACTGCTTTGGGCTGAGTGGCTGCGGGTGTTGACTGCTCTCCTTTTATCACCTGTTTCTTATTGGGGAATCCATGAGTGAGGGCTGGGGCCTTCTCTCCGATCTGGGTGGAAGTATGTATCCATGTCTGTTGAAGTTTTCTCTTTCTCTTTTTCATTCTTTCCAAATCATTCCGGGCTTCTTCGATTGTTATCCATTTGTCCATTACAGCTGACAAGTCCTTGATAGCTAAGGTGTGGAATTTCAAGCTTTTCTGTAATCCTTCCAAGAATTCTCTCATCTTTCTAGGTTGAATGTCCATCTCCACGGAAATGTCACTGGCAAAGTAGTCGGATTCGTGCAGACATCCCACTACTGCACTTTCCTCTTGTCGGTCCTGATTTCCTGTGGCGTCTTCTTGAGGTTTGTCAACTAGCCGTTCCAAAATCCCTTCTAATAACTGTGTGTGGCGCCTTTCTGCTTGTTGTCTGTTTCTTTCCATTATGGCCAGTAATTGAGCTAGGTTGACTGGGTGGTTTACTGACTCTTCATTACTGCTCGAACTGTCATGCAGGAACTCTGATCCAAAATCTGCCATGGTCTCAATCTGACTTTCTCTGTTCGGTCTGCAGCAGGGTTTTGGGGTAAAGCAGAAGGTAAGTAAGATTTAGAATATGAGGTGCGGAGAGACTGAGTAGGTGAGAAGCAAGATGAAAGGAGAAGAATTAGTGGAATTTTGGCCGGAAGGTATAAGGATACTTAATGCAAACAATTTAATAGAGAGATAGAAAAATAGCTTTTATTAATATAGATTGTTTTACAATACCGTCATAAGGTATCCAAACAATCTACTTTACACTACCAAAAGACCTAAAGGAAACAGGGGCACAACTTCTACGACTAACGATCTAACTATTGCCGACAACATCACCTCCAAGCTGCTGGCGAAGGTCGACGAGGATTTTGAAATTTAGACGGGCAGACAAAACTTTTAAAACAAAACCGAGAGGGATAAAAACTCTAAAGAAGATAAGGTAGCAGGGGAAAGACGAGAAGCAATAATACTTATATTTTCGAAATTCACTTTGTTTGTAAGCCGAAAATAATTTTGTAAAATTCACCTATACCAACCTAAGGTCTTAATCTATGGTCAAGCCAAGGCTCTGATACCACTTGTGACGGACCGCCTTTTTAGGGGCAGTGCGAAAACTCACAACAGTTACCCAGGAAGACTAACTGTTGGAAAACAAGAGTACAATTACCTGGCAAAAGCCAATTCAACTCTTTTTATTCAATATAGGGCCTAACGGCCAGGGTTTTTACAAAAGAGGGCGCAGCAGGGCCCGAATAACTTACAATCAAAACATCGCACAGGCAGGCCTGAGCAAAAGACCAAGACCTCAAAACCAGACAAAATCGCCAACTACGAACTCCTGAAACGCTCCAGCTTCTTCAAACTCTGAAAGGGTTGGGGGTTGCAAGGGTGAGTACGGGAGTACTCAACAAGTCGTACGGAGAATTCTGAATATTATATGCAGGGGTATTCCAAAGGATGGCAGTAGGGTTAAGTATCTGGATGCAGTTTTATTTTCCAACTCATTTTACATTTGAAGCACAAACCATAAATAAGTAATTGAGATTTCACAAGTTCACAACACTCAACCAACTTCTTCCAAATTCCAAAACAATTATCTTGAGCTTGGTTACGGGTATCACCCCAGTTCAAACTTAACTTCATTAACCGGAAGTACGGCGTATTCGAATACCATCATGATTATCTCTGCAGAGCAGCTCAGCTTTACCCACAAGATATCAACGACCGTTACTCACAGGCAACTAGAATACATGTGGTCGGTCGAGATGATCACAGCATTTCGTCAACCATTCCTGTTGTTTTAGTTGTTAACCGATAGTTGTATAGCTACCTTGGGCTCACAGTCCCCCATTAGCATCTACCGTTGTGAGAACCAAGAATGTCGCGAAGGACCATTCCCGTTCCACCCCTCCGGTGCACTTCCCTGCCGGGAAGGCCCGGTCCCTATTCTCTCCAGAGAATAGTAACCACCAAAAGAATCCGATTTTAGGTTCAGGAATGATTAATTTACCGAGCCATGTCGGATACTGGTCTGCCGACTAGTCCGACCTGTGGTTGAGCGGGTACTTAAGTTGTTTACTTTGCTCAAGGGGGTTGTTAACCTTACACTGCCAAAGATCAAGCCTTCATCCGCAAACCCGATCCGGTATCCCATAATACCGGCCACCATACAAACCAAGGCATTAATCATCAGCCGGGGATCGGAGTTACATCCACTCCGGGATTTATCCGATTCTGTCCCCCAGACTGTAGCACTTTCACAAACATCCGAATCAGAGATTCGACAGCATTTTATTTCCTTTTTCAAAAGCATTTGAGCTTAACTAAAAGATTAATAATAACTAACTTAACAGGGTAATAGTAATCATCTAGGGTTACAAGGGATTTAATCTGGTTCAATAATTTCAAGGAGGTTTCATGATCAACTCGGCATTACCTAGGTATCATGTCATTCCAAAATAACGGTTTTCAATAATTTTCAACATACAGTAAAATAATGCGATATAAAATAATTACTACGTAATATATGGCATGTTTGGGATCAACATGATCAAGGGTGTACGGCTTGCCTTGCTCGGCGATCGGATCGGCTGAACTGCGGTCGAAGTAGTCGTTCGGGGCTCCTGTCGGGTCCAACGTCTGCTCCGGGATCTGCGGCTGCTCCTGGAACAGCTCCGGCTCCAGGGACTGCTTCTGGAATTGTCCAACGTCTGGATCTAGCGCGACAAGAACGAACGACAAATAAAGAAACGAAAAACGGAAAAGAACCGGAAACGAAAACGAAATCGGAAACCGGAACCGGGCCGAGAGAGAGAACGAAGGGTGAATTGGGCAATTCGGAATTTTGGGAACTCCGGATTGAGGAACTGAGGGCATTTTTGGAATCAGTGGATCGAAACGGTTCGGATAGTGTATTTGGTGGGTTTCTGGGGCTCACGGAATTTTCGGGGATTTTCTGGGGATTTTTCTGGATTTTAAAACGAATTTTTGGATTTAATAAATTAATTAAAACCCAAAAACGCCATCGCTTCAGCCGAATCGGGCCGGTTTCGCGCGGGATCGGGCTACCACGGCCACGCTGCTCGACGCAGGGCGAAGCCGGGCTTCGCCCACCGAGCGAGCGAGGGGCGAGGGGCTAGGGTTAGGGCACGGGCGAGGCGGCGGTGGCGGCCGGAGCCTGGCGGCGCTGGCGCCGAGCCGAGACGGCAGCGGGAAGGGGAGGAGGCTCACCGGAGCGGAGGGGCGAGGCGGGGAGCGGGGCGAGGAACTGAGGCGGGGGCTCGCGGCTTTTTATAGCCGACGGAGGAGAGAGAGCGGCAGCGGGCGCGGCGCGGCGCGGCGCTGCGCGCAGCGCGGAAGGCGGCGGTGGTCGGCGACTAGGCGCATTTAACGGAGGCGAGCGGCGCGAGGCGGCGGTGTGCGGGCGAGGAAGCAGCGACGCTGAGCGGGCCGAGGAGACAGCGGTTGCAGCGGCGCGAAGCGCACGCCTGGGCGATCGGGGACTAGCGGCGGCACGGCAACGCTGCGAGGCGGGCGGCGCGGCACGGCGCAACGCGGGCGGCAATGGGCGACACGGCCAGCGGCTGGCGCGAGGGCGCTGAGGCGTGGCGCTGCCGCCGAGGCGGCGGGACGGAGGGCTGGCTGAGCCGGGCGATTGGGCACGGAAGGCCGAACGGCCGAAAGCCAACGGGCCAAAAGCCCAGAAGAAATTTGGCCCAAAACGAAAACCAAATCAAAACCAAATAAAACGCAAAGTTCAAATTTCCAATTCAAAACTTGAACCTGAAATTCGAATTAACTCCAAACCAAATTCAAACTCAATTCAAATTTGAACTGAAATTTGAATAAACTCCAATAAAATTCATTTTGAATTTTTGGGTTGTTTCAAACATTTGCAACTTTAACAGAAACATCCTTAAACTGCATATGATCCCATGCATCTGGAGAATGGTTCATAATAGTGGTGGCAGCATTGTCAAATTCATCATATTGAATGTATAGGTAAGTAAGCTCTTTCCAGTGTTGTTGTTCATCACAAGCGCGGATAAGCTTAGGAATGTTGAGACGGGTGGAGAAAAGTTCATTAAAGCATCCTCTGTTATGGTAGTATTCACTTCTTCCAAGTCACTCCATGGGGGGAGGTAGCGAAGGGGTGGAGGACAGGAGGGAGGGCGCCGGATGCCGGTGGTCGGGGTCGGGTGGGGCCGAGGTAGGCGGCGTCGCGGAGACAGGGCTGGCGCCTGACGCCCGGCGGTTGGGGCAAGGCCACTGAGGCGCAGATCTGGGCTCGCTGGAGGAGGCGGTGACAGGGATGGGGCTGACGTAGATCTGGAATGGGCCGGGGACTGGGGGAGGCTGCGACGGCCGACAGGGCTGGCGCCTAGCGGTCGGCGAGTAGGGGCAGAGTAGCGGAGGCGCGGTCGCACGGAGCTTGGCTGGACCGGGGGAGGCGGCGACGAGGAGGACCCGTTGAGGGAGGGTGCTGTCGCCCGTCGGTATGGTCAACGTCGGTGGGCCGATTGCCGATGGTGAACGCCGATTGTCTGAACCCTAGCCTGGCGCCTTGGCAACACTTCGATTGATTTGGGGAAAATGTGTGTGTGTGTGTGTGTGTTGGGGTTGGGGGGGGCTCAAAGACTTGGGCTGGCGATTCGTTTTTGTGGACCTTGACGTGGCTCACGAGCCTCACCGAGCTAGCTCGCGGCTCGCCCGAGCTCGAGCTGAACGCCGCTTTTAGCTCGTTTAATACTGCGAGCCGAGCCTAGCTTGGCTCAAAAATCGCCGAGCTCGAACGAGCCGAGCCGAGCTCAATTCCACCCCTAATTGTAAATGCATGCAAAACATGGCAAAAGATTAAGTCCTTTTTTTAAAAAAAAATATCTACGCGTGCTTTAAAAAGAAGGGGCGTGAAATTGAATTTTAGTTTGTTATACATTATTTGGATTTTACCTTATTATACTCAAAACATTGAGGCCACGTTTGAATCGAGTGAATTGCATATGGAATTTGGTATACTGTTTCGTGGATAAAAAAATAGATAAAACTCACGTGGAATTCTTGCATTCTAAATAGTCAGACTCGGGCTACAATACCAATGTGTAGAATTTTTTTTTTTTTTGAGAAGTGGCTAAGAACTTTACATTCACTGTAGAAGAAAAGTCAGGCTTTAAAGGTACACACACCCACACCTACACATGCCCACACACGCGTTGCACCATGGGTCCGGTGAGCTTCTGTGCTAAGCCAAGGCTCGAACACGCGACACCATGGTGGAATTTGAGCCAAGTACTTGTTTTTTTGAGCTTTTTAAAAAAATTGACAAAATTTGATTTAATATTATTTTATTTATAGTTTAAAAGTATTTTTAGAATCGAGCTAACGAGTTGAGTTAGAGCAAAATTGAAATTGATTCATTCAATATTTAATCAATAAACGAGTGTACTTAGAGCAATTTTGAATTGAGCCAAAAAGACACCAATGACTTTTTTTCCGGCCCTAGCGACGAGCCGGCTGCCGACCACAGCCTTTGCCAATCGAGCATCAGCCAGCAGACGATAAATTGCCGGATTTTGAAATAAAAGAGGAATAAAGCCAGATAAAGTAATGGCGCAATTTCCTCTCACCATGCGAAAATAGTAGTACAAATTCATTGCTTGATTATCCAACTCAATCGAGTGAATTTTTTGTACTATACTAGCCCCGCATGTGTTTTTCCCTACAACTAGCCCTCGTGCCACCAAATTTTTTTCCCAAAAATAGTCCCTATCTTAGCGCGGAAGATCCAGCAGATGATGCGTGTCACCTGCCACAGTCTAGTACAACGAAAAGTCATCTGAAGGACCAAAAAGGGCGACTAGAGGGGGGGGTGAATAGGAGCCAAATAAAATTTCTCCCTAAAAACTCAAACCTAAAAATTCCGAACAGTTGAGGTCGGATGAATAGTATCACCGACCAGGACGTCAGATGAATAGTACTTCGATCTAGTTAAGGTTGGATGAACAGTAACGTCGACCAGGAGGTTGGATGAACAATATCCGATCAGGTTGAGATCGGATGAATAGTACTCGGGTGAATATTAAAAACATCACAATCTCAAAAATAAAAATTGATATAACTTTTGATCAACTAATCCAAAACCTGTTAAACTTTGTGCGCACCTTCCTATGGATGTCAGGAACCTATTCCAACCTTCAATAGCAAGGATTGATGTCAAGGTTCTAACCTTTTTCCGAATTTAGTGAATGTTGCGGCAAAACCGGGTCTAAAATAGAAACTTCACCCTGAATTTGCTCATAGGGTTCTGTTGATCAAGATAGTCTTGAATGATCTCCCACAAGTCATAGCAAGCAAGAACACTAGAAAACGACCCTTCAAATAGACTAGAACATGATCTATAAGGATATTTCTTCTTTCAAGCGCAAAAAACAGGTTTCTTATAAGAATTGAAAAGAAAAGTTTGTAGATTGCCTAGATGATTGGGATATGATTTATAGAAGATTCATCTAGTAATCTTTCAATCTTGGCGCACAAAATCCAAAAGCACTTAGAAGGAGGGAAGGCAAATCCAAAGTGGAAAAAGTAAAGATGTAAGAACTGAAATGAGTTTCGGAACATGAAAAAAAAATATTGCAACACTTGGAGAAGGAGGATTTCAAAGCCACACAACCAGATGGGCAAAGCTTTTATCAAGCAACCAAAGAATCCCCTCTTATAAGCTTGAGATGGGGGCATACCCCTACCCCTATATTTATAATACAATGGGAGCAATATCCACCCTTAGATGATCTTCTTGACTCTCAAGAAACCTTATCAACGGTTCAGATGTACTCCCAATCTCCACCCTTAGATGGTCTTCTTGATCCTCAAGAAAGCTTATAAAGAGTTCAGATTTACTCACAATTTCCATCCTTAGATGACTGACGGATACTCATACCACAGGTACCCCAAGCGGCCCGAGTAAGCAGTTGGGCCGCTCCGGGCCCAGCTCCGCTCGAAAGGCCTGCGCTGGGCAACAAAAGAGTCCCACCCCGGATCAAGACTGGACTCGGACGCACTCCGATCCCATTGATCGGAGTGCCCACCAAACCCCGACCCCCGTGGGTCGGAACACCTACGGCTTTGACTCAGCTGGGACCGTCTCCACCAACGACCGCGGCATCGGAGCCCGCGCTGGGAGTTGGCCGCTTACCCCGCGGGCACGACGCTCAAGACGCCCCTGCCAGGGTAGATGGTTCCTTCCTAAGGTGGCAGGGGAGCCGCACGAAGTCAAGCTCCGGTCCCATCCGCCTGACACATAACCAGAGGGCGCGCCCTCTGGCGGGGGACACCAAGGTCAAGCACCACTACGTCAGCACTTGTGGACGAACGAAGCAGTACGTCACTCCCCCAACCAGGCTCAGAACCGACTCCCTCGACTAGTCTATCAACCCGGCGTGGAGGACGCGAGGACCGGTCGGGCGACAAGACCAAAGAACGGACTCTGAGACATGAGAGATCCTACCTTTTTTCTTTCCAAACTCCCATGTAACCTGCCATTTTCCGTCTATATAAGGAAAGGCAGGACCCTGAGTGGGAGGAGAGAGGTTCAATCGAACAAGCTGGAGACCGGTTGAACACAAAAAAACACTTCCTCGCTTGTAATACCCCGCACCTACTTGCTCCCAGAAGCAATACACACCCGCAGCACGAACTGGAGTAGGGACCTTCAGCCCGAACCAGTATAAACCCTTGGCTTCTTAAGTCGATCATTCGGGGAGAGGGAGCGCGCGACCCCCACTAACCAAAAATTCGTATTGCCGGTGTACGAAACACCGATAATTACCTTCTTAACCCTTAAGAAACCTCATGAAGGGTTCAGATTTACTCCTAATCTCCCCCCTTAAAATGACCTTCTTGACCCTCAAAAAACCTCATCAAGGGTTTAAATTTATTCCCACAACACACACATGGGTTAACCCGCAACCCAACAACATAACGGGTTTTTTCCACACACACTAACTTAGCCATTGCTTCACCCGCGAATCCTTAATCTAACGATTTTCCTTTTCTTAAGTAGGACTCAAGTTAGCATCTCAACCATTCACTTGTTATCCTGGTTCGCAACCACTCCCCCTCCCCCTGTCATCTTCTGATGACACCTTGATCGTCTGAACCTCGGCTCTCCCAACCTAGTCTCGATCTCTTTCGCCTCACCATGATCTAGCTCCAAAGTCGTGCAATCATTACAGACAAGTGGAACACATAACATAACATTGCTCAAAATGATAAACAGTAATCAGTTGAGTAATCAACCAACTAAGGATCCCACATAAGCTAACAACCACTTAAGGGTACCTTGACCTCTTAAGATTCGAGCTGGCAAGGTTCCAACCAGTGAAGTCCTGATCACTTAAAAGGTTCGACCACTAGGTCCGACCTCGCAAGGTTCCAAACTATCAAGGCTTGACATCGCAAGGCTACGACATGTCAAGGTCTGGCCGCTCAAGATTTTGACCTTTGGTTGTGGGCTACTCGAGCAAATCAAATTGTTCATTTCAAAGCAAACTCAAATCTTAGTACCAAAAGTCAAGTACTCATCACACACAAGGATAGAGCTCGACATGGTCTTTCATCATCAAGTACGGACGACGGCTGGGCCCACCAACGTGCTGTGGTCTGGTAGCGTGGTAGCAACACACAGGCGCGCAGCCACGCAGACAGGGTCACGGGTAGGCGCGTGGCGTGGGCTAGCAGGCGTGGTCGTGCCAGCGCCCACGTGGCGCGGGCGGGCAAGTGTAAGGGCGCATGCTCGCTTGCGTGCATCAAGCCGCATGTGTGGGTGTGTGCTTTCGCATTTGGGTAGCGTGAAAGGTACCTTTCACGCTCCCTGTGCGCGGAAGCGTGTCTTACCGTGGTACCCAGTGGCGAATCTAGAATTTTAAGTTAGGGTATGCCGAGCTAATACTATAATATACAATTCGGTAAAATTCAATGAACAATTTGGTAAATAACTACAAATGTTGTTGAGAAATTCGGTATACGAGTATAAAATAAAATAACTAGAAACATGATAATACAATTATAGATTACAATATAAATAGTTCAAACATTTTAGGTATGAAAGATGCATAAAAGAAGCTTATGCATCTACAATAATTCAAAGAATACAATATTACATCTTATCCTTCTTGTCTGGCCGCCGCCTTCTAATAGCCATGAAATTCTTGATTATATCATTTTCATTAACTTGGAAGAAAATATTTCGCTCAATAAACGTGACTAGACAATCATCCAAATGACTATCACCCATCTTATTTCCCAACTTACTTTTGACTAAACACATTGCAGAAAATACCCTCTCAACACTGGCCGTCATCACCGGTAGAAGCAATACCAATTTCAGAAGCAAGTAAAGCAAACCATAAACTATATACCTCTTTGTTTCAACAAGCTTAACTGAAAGATCAACAAGATTATCTAGACCTTTGAATCTATCATCTAGTCTTATGTTATCAATATAGTTATCGAGTTGCAACTCAAATTTTATCAAATTGGTACTTGAGATGATGTCATTAGGGTAGAACTCAACAAGTCTACACACCTTCTATGCATCAAAAGAAGCAAACGAGCCAGTAGGATTGAAGGCTAATATACAAAAAAGCAACTCCATATTAACCTCATCAAACCGATTATAAAGTTCTATGCATCAAACCGATGATTGCGCGGAAGCTAAAACAATTTTTTATTGATTCTCAAAACACTCCTAAACAAATTATAAAAAATTGTTTCGGTTTCAGCAAAAACAAACTTACACATGTTAACTAAAACAGTAATTCCTAAAGATCCAACCGTTGGATTGATGTGAAATTTCACTGGTAGAAACTAGATTCAATTTCAAAACTAACCCAACAAGAATTAGCTCAATCGGATCTACATATCTAAAATTATGGCCTTTACAAACTAACTATATAAGATAATTACGGAAATTGATCACAAGCTGACTATACTGGGCTGAATCTACAAGGTATGCCGTGCCCCACCCGGCATACCCTGTAGATCCGCCCCTGGTGGTACCGTAGAGCTAGACATTTTTCATGCTTCCTCTTTCACGCTTAATCAGGACATTATTTTTGAAATTTTGATCGCATGGGGTCGGATTTAAAAAAAATAGGTCTAAAGACCAATTAGGTGAATAGTTCCAACTGAATCACTACAAATTCTTCTAAAAAGATGTGAAAAGGAGAAGGGAGCTCATGATCAGGGTTTACATTTTCGCGGTAAACCGCTGCTATCGCTGGAAACCGATCAGACTCGAGCCGCTCGGCAATATAATCCGAGAGGTTTACCGCGCGAATTCAAATCCAAATTCAAAATTTCAAAAATTTGGAAAATTTATTCAAAAATTACTAAAATTAGTATTAATTCAGATATTACTAATGGTGTAAAATTTTTTGAAAAATGATGTTTGGAGATGTTTTAGAGGCATTATAAATGATGATAATAGAAAAATCAAAAAAGAAAAAGGTGGTCACCACAGTCCGACGCTTCCATGGGCCAAAGGCCGCCGCCACCACCCAGCCTCCCAAACCCATGAAGGCCCACTCACCTTTGAAGTGCCACAACTGCACAAAGTCAAGCTTGCAATTATTGAGGTTCCTCACTTTCCCATTCCATTTTCTCGCCGACGGAGAGGTCGTTGACGCGATCCGGCGAATGCAAGAAGAAAAACCGAAGATTAGCCACCAAAACCGTATGTTTCAAACTAAAGCCGAGGTTTCTGCGGTTTTTCTTGAGAAGGTTGGTTTTCTAGGTTTCTTCGGTTTCTTTGGTTTTTCGCTTCGCTTCTTCCGGTTTTTCTCTGCTTTGCATGATTTTCGTTTCTGGCTTTGTGAGCAATAGTGATTGATCTATGTTGTTCAATGTGTGGCCATTACTAGTAACTAAATTTGTTCATTGATTAAGCTAATATAATGTGGTTTCTATCTTCCTCGTGATAGGATGTGCAAAATAATATTAGCGCATCATATGATAGGTTGTGGGCATTAGTGATTGATATATGTTGTTCAATGTCAAGCAAGTTTTGTTGTGTTGTTTTAACAGATGGCGTATGTCGACGCAGTGGAGCACTACGAAGGCTGAAGGCCGGATTTCATGTAAGTATTGTCTCAAAGAGAAGAAAGGAGGCGTAATTCCGATTCAAGTATCACTGGCAGATCGTAGTACACTGCCAGTCATTGTAGTAAAGTTCCAAATGACATTCGCGAGTACTTTCAGCTGAGCTGGATAAGACGTAAGGATAAGAAGAAGGAAAGGAGGGAAGAGATGATGAGAAAAGAAGAAGTACCGGAGGTTCCTCACCGAGGCAAAGTGTATACTCTGAGTACACCGTGATGCCGATGAGGAGGTTCAATCAAGCATGTTATGGATGCCTGCATGGAGGCAGGAATTTAGAAGGCAAGGTGGGAGGTAATGAGCATGGTGGTGGCAAAGTGGCTCCTCTAGGGGAGCCGAGATGATCGCGTGGATGTTGTCCAAGTTGTTTCATAGTCATCCGTTGCCGAGATAGACCGGCCACAGGAGATTACAAACATTAGTTCAGCCTGCGTCCTGCACAACCAAGAATTGACACCCATCCGTGGACACAGTAAGGGGAAGAGTGGGAAGGATGTAGTCCATGGCGCGGCTGATGGAGCCGTCACGTATCCTGCATGAAAGATAGTCCATATTTTGTTAGCGCCATACGGGAAACACAAAATACGGTAATTGAGATTTCAAATACTCGCCGCTTGTACGCGATTCATAGCTAACATTTATGTTTCATTTGTGTGTTAGGTATCCCGTCCCTCGAGTGGACGAGATATAGATGGAAAATATTTAGATGCTAATGAAGCAGTATATTAAGAAAAGCTTCGCAAAGTTCAAGAAGGAATGGCCTGACGCATTTTGAGTAACAATCATGTGTGATTCATGGATGTATTACACGCATGAGCATAATAAACTTTATGATTTAATGTGAATGGCACAATATTCTTTTCCACAAATCATGCCGATGCCACCTGTCTCCTGTGATGCCTCAGACTTGAGAAAGGTAACTAGGTTTGTTTGTGCTCTTTGAAGTTGAATTAACGCATTTCACAATGTTACCGCTGACTTTTGTTTTGTTTGGTCACGTAGGAAATAGATTCCGTAGTCACCCAGGTGGGTCCGAAAATGTGGTGCAGATTGTGACTGATAATGGTGCGAATCCATAAGAAGGCGCAAGCTCATCGCGACGAGCACTACAACATAGTGTGGCAGCCTTGTGTGGCACACACTATTAATTTGATGTTGAAGGAGATTGAGAGTTCCCCAGATCACACCGCGCCATCGAGAGTAAGAAAATCTCTCGATGGATATACAACCATTCAAGATACATGCTATGATGAAAAGTATATTGGAGGCGAAGTTGGTCAAGTGGAATGCAACTCGGTTCTAAGCACTAACTATATGTTCTTGGATAGTTTCCTTCGGCCGCAAGGACAAGTTCATGCAATGGATGGTTGCCGAAGAATTTCTACACTCTCGCTTCTTGATACCACCGAGGAGGAGTGCACGGTATGGTCGCCTTCTCAAGCTTGGAATGGTGGGATAATCTTCGATCCGTTGTAAAGGCGGAACCTGTACGCTTTCTGCGATTCACGATCGTGATAGAGTGCCCACATTGAGTGAGACGATCCTACTGACACCATAGTGCGCAGAGTATGACAGCTTGTACCATGAGTCTCCATCAACGCAGAGCCATGTACATGGATGTGGTTGACTGACTAATGGGGTGACTTAACGTTGCGACACTTATATGAATGCCGTAATATATTCTTTCCTGCAACATATGGATGATTGTCTACGCTATATAATGTACTTGCTTTGACATGTTTTGTTTCACATCATATACCGCCGCTTTAAACCCGCGAATCGTTTACGCTTATGGAACGACCAACACCTTTCTTGCCAAATTTCCCGGATGCCTTCAAGCGCTTTGTCCGATGATATCAAAACGCCGCAAGCTCTTCATGATGCCGATATGTTCAAAAGCGAAGCATGGATCGTTTCTCAACACCTCTAGTCGCGAAGATGGCACTAGATGGCAAAACATCCCCTGGTATTTTTCTTTACACCGCCTCAAATATAATGGTAATCTCGCCAAGACAACTATTTTATTCGTTAATTTGCAGCGACAGGGATGTGTTCGATCGACACACCCACCCTTCAATGTTTGCCGTTCGCCTTGTGTCGCAATGTGGTCTTCTAGTGGTTGTGAGCGCAATCGAGTACATTTGCATTCATCCACACAAAAATCCGCAATCGCCTGGTCATACAAGAAGCTACATAAGCTGGTGTACGCCAACTACAACCTTCGCCTTCAATTCAAGCCGCAAAATACAAAAGCCGCTCAGATGAAGACGATCCATTCCAAATGGCTTATGGAGCTAACACTATGCGATGATACGACCGATCCGTGGGGATGGAGAAAGGAAGATCCAATGGTGAACCCTTACTTGATGAGGAGGATACAGAGAGTGACACCCTCTTCCATCGCTACAGCTATCACAGATCCGGCTCATCCCACCGAGCTAAGAAAGGACACGGCTGCAACCATCTCCGAATGGGCGTAAAAGACAACTGGGACACTCATACAGTGAAGAGGAAGCACCAATCTGGTCCCCAAAAGGGATACAACAAAAAGAAGAGCATCCTCTCAGAGGTGAAACCCATTATGTAAGGAGGGTGACTCTACTAAGGAGGGGGATAGTCTAAGCCCAACACACCAAGAGTCCAATGATAGCAGCTCCAAGACGCATACACGATGACTGGGCATGATGAAAATACCCTAGACCTACCACGACCAATCGACGCCACTTCATCGAATTACAGGGAGCCTGAGTTCACTCATGCGACACAAGATAGAGATCATGGTGCTCCTCAATCACAGAGGACAATCAAGTATGGGAAGGGAAAGGGTAAGGCAAGACATGATAGCGACGCACTACAGACAGCCTATAGTTCCTATGGCGCGCCGCACTCCAAGGGAGTAATAGCTCTTCATATAGCAATATGACTACTTCCATCCTCGATGCTCATGCACAACCTCCCACGCAATGGATCTACGAAAGTGGCATGATCTCAGTTTTATGCCATGTTATATCAACAATGGCAAACGATAAGCATATGGACGTGGCAAAGCTGCACGACATAAGGCGGAGTTGCTATTACACGAGGATTGGCCTTGATGTCCACCGAGAATACAACACGGCCAACCAAGTGTTCAGTGCACCAATACTAGCCAGAATCCCGAATGTAATGTTTCATTTGCATATTTCATTTCATTGTAACTTGATATTATACTAATATAATGTCCATACAGTGTTCAACATGGCATTTGTGTGACAACGATGAAAATATGCCGACCTTACAACATGGCATGGTGTTGACAATTGAATGGTAATGAAATTATGCGCATGATTTTGCTATGTGGTTATGTAAATATGTATCTTTGCACTGTGTGGTTGTAATATTGCAATGAAAGATTATTAATTGATATATTAGTGCTAAATGTCTAATTTACAACTTGCAAATGTCTAAAATATAGCAAAGATCATGTCGAATTTTTTCCAAATTTAGGAGAGATCATTCTGGAGTTTTTTCATGTCACATACCTTATTTATATATTTGTTATATTTTTACTAAAATTTAGCCTTCCCAGTATTTTTACAAATATTACAAGATTTTTTTGCATTTTCCTTATTTTTGGCGGTTTTGGAGGTTTTTCCTATAATTTTTCACTGCCACTTTAATCGATCGGTTTTTCTCCCAAATCGAACGGCTTTGCACGGTTTATCTCTCAAATTCAAGGTTTTCGCAAAAACCGAACGGTTTTCCTCAAAACCGCGTTTTCTCGTGAGTTTGACCCAAGTTCAAAATGGTTTGAAAATGCGAAACGTTCGGTTTTTCTCGGTTTTCGATCGGTTTTTCGTGAAAACCGAAACCGCTGGGTTAGCGAAAATCGCTCTCAAAACGGTTATGTGAACCCTGCTCATGATTCAAATTTCGAACCCCCTTTCGCTTTTCCTCTTTTCCAAAAACAAAAAGGGCAGGGCTCGCTCCGCTTCACGGGACTCGGAAGGAATCGTTCTCCTCGCCGCTCTCGGGCAGCACGCGCCCACGACGACCTGTTAAACAGACGCAACCTCTTTCCAAAAATAAATCGCCGGAAACACCTAACCCTATTGGCTATTTGGCTTACCCCGCATGTACCACCACCGGGGCTACTACTAGTCACGTCTCCTCCTCCTCCACCTCCACCTCCCCTCCTCTCGTCGCCCGCACCGCCGTTCGGCGATTCTGCTGCTGCTGCTGCTGCTGCTCCGGCCATTTCTGAGTCCGCGTCCTTGGTAGTCGCCGGTGCCGCCGCCGCAGATGTCGCTCTTCCGCCGGCTGTTCTACCGACGACCGCCCGACGGGCTCGTCGAGATCTCCGGCAACATTTTCGGTGCGCGTTTCTTTTCGGTTCAGTACTTGGTAATTACGATATTTTACGGGGGGTCAGTTTGGGTAAACCTGCCTGCTTGCTCGCTCGCTCTCGGCTTGGACCTGTTCGTCGGCGGTTTCTTGGAAGTAACGCGTCGCCAGGGGAAAATCTTGTTCGTGGTGCGCTTAGGGGCGTAGGCCGGTTCTTCAGTTCGAAGATTTTAGCACGAGGCTAGTACGATCTTCGTTCTTACTTTTCCGTCCTTTTTTTTATCTTGCAATTAATTTGTGAAAAGAAATCGTATGAACAAAATGTGGGGTTTGAGTTGGGCTAGAGGTGCAGGATTTGCTTTGGAGAAGACTTTGTGCTTTGTTGGTGGGTTTGGTTCATGTCTTGACTTGGGAAAAGGTTGCGCGGAGAGCCCATTGCTTAGCTGTTGCTAAACCTTGCAGCTGACCAGAACAGGAACACGGAATTGACCGGATTCGTTGGTCGTCGCGTTCTCTCTCTCTCTCTCTCTCTCTCTCTTGGCGATGATCAAGTCTTTATTCTGACGCGAATGGGTTCTGCTGGGTGCAATTTTTACAAGTTTTTGCATGCACCGGGTAGTTCAAGTGCTTCAGATTTTTCTTTCGGATACAAATTTAAGTTTTCTATCCTTTGGAGCGTGGGATGTTCCTTCCGATTGCCGAATTGAATTTTGTATGGGGCTCAAATCAGGTGCACTGTGCACATTAGTTCATCTATGTCGAATGACGAGCGTGACAAATGATAAACATTAAAGCTTGAAGCTCATGCTTGCGGTAAATCAGTATTCAAAGACGAAAAGCCATGCGGTTATTTGATCCTCTCTTTTTGTTGGAAAACGAGCTTGTCTCAATTTGGGAACTATTTGTGTTTCTCAAGAAGACATTTCAGAGAGAAAACTATCAATTGGCTTAGTAAGTTGACTTAAAATCTGACATGGCTTCTCGTTCTTATGAAATTGACTGTCCAAAACTACTCCTTTTTGGTGTTAGTGTTATACATCCACTTGTGTGGCTTACAGCATACCAACTACATTTTCTTTTCTCAAATATGGAGTGTTGTTTCATTGTTAAAGTTGAAATGCTCCCAATGTGCTGCTTGTGAGAATGCTCACCTACTCCCATTGGGCATGATTTGAATGTTTATGATAATCATACTGTTTAAAATATAGCTGAGATTGCTCTCAGTGTCACCTTTCAGATGCTGAGTTGCTGGCTACTGATTGCTTCTTTACTTTCCAGTATTTGACCACTGCTTCTCCTCGGATTTCTTTGAAGAAGATGAGCTAAAACCGTATATCGGAGGCATCTTAAAACAGCTACTTGGCCGCCACTCCATCGACTCATTCATGGTGTTCAACTTTGAGGGAGGCAAGAAGGGCAACCAAATTGCCTGCGTTTTCTCAGATTATGACATGAGTGTGATGGGTTACCCACGTAACTATGAGGGATGCCCCTTGCTCACCATGGAGATGATTCACCATTTCCTGAGGTCTAGTGAAAGCTGGCTCTCGTTAGGCCAGGATAACTTCCTGCTTATACATTCAGAACAAGGGGGGTTGCCGGTCCTTTCTTTTGCATTGGCAGCACTACTTGTTTACCTCCAAAGGTATAATGATGAGAGGAAGGCATTGGAGATGGTCTTCGGACGGGCACCACCTGGGCTGGTTGAGCTCTTCTCACCACTGGATCCAGAGCCTTCTCAGCTGAGATACTTGAAGTATGTGTCAAGACGGCACATGTCATCAGAATTGTGGCCTCCAGTTGACAGAATTCTGAATTTGAATTGTGCAATCATCAGGAAGGTACCAAATTTTGATGGGCAAGGGGGATGCAGGCCAATATTCCGGATTTATGGCCCAGATCCCCTTGTGCCTAATGACAAGAGTGCTAAAGTTCTCTTTTCAACTCCGAAGACGCATGATTTTGTCCAGCTTTACACACAGGTATAATTTTGAGTTCTTTATTATCAAATTATCATGAATCACGTATTGGTCTTTTACAGTAGGCTTGTGATGTTTGTCTACAATGTATTGGTTCAGAAGTTCAATGTTCAACATCGCTACGGGTCTATTCTCAAAATATGAAAATACTAAAAGGATGCGTTGATCATCTAGAGAGCCTTACAATTTTTGTTCAATTTGTTCTCTATCAAGGTTCTGAATAAGTTCAAATTCAAAGTGCTTATTTTTTTTTGTTTGGCTATTTACTTTGTTATAACCCATTTTTTCCAGTTCATAGGACAGGTTTATATTTGACTTGGAAGTTTGTAGTAGATCTCTGTACTTATTTTCGTAAGTCATCTTTAAGCTTAAGTTGCTGAAATGAAGAGCATTAAACTGTCCTTGTTTGCAAATTCAGGAAGACTCTGAGATAATCAAGGTTAATGTTCGGTGTCCTGTTCAAGGAGACATTGTCATGGAGTGTATCAGCCTGGACGAAGACTTTGAACATGAAGTGATGGTGTTCAGAGTCATGTTTAACACAGCTTTTATTGAAGAAAACATGTTGTTACTTGATAGGGACCAGATTGACATTCTGTGGGACACAAAACACCGGTTTCCTGTAGACTTCAGAGTTGAGGTAACCATATAATTGTTGCATTTTATTGCATTCTACACCTGTGCATTTCACCTTTATATATAGTTATGAATTCTTTTTGTCTGATAATCATAGGTTATATTTTCGGAGATGGATGCAACCACATCAATTCGCACAGCTGGGTCATCTAGCGAGGAGAAAGAAAGCTTTTCTAAGGTTGAAGATGCATTCGGTCATCTGGATTGGTCAAGCAAAAGTAATCACATCAAAAACGATGCATCAGAACAGAAGGGATTAAACAACGCACATGACGGCTTTGATGTGATATCTCTGCAGGAAACAGAAATCAGCAATGTCACAGCTCAACATAGCTTGGTAGATAGCAGTTCTGTCCAGGTTTTTCAGATGGAACCAGAACATAGCAATTCTTCCGCGCCAAAGCTTGAGGGTGAATATTCCTTGCCGAAACCTGAAGCTCGTCTACCAAACTTTCGAGAACATGAACCCAAGGATGCGTCTGCATGGGAGAAACCAGAAGGGAATACCACCAAGAACGAACCAAATTCAGACATGCCTTCGGTGACTCTCCGAGACTCAGAAGCTGGCGATGCTGCTGCTGAATGGTCTGAGACCAACACAGATATGTTCCTGTCAGATTCACCTTCAAGCAGCATTCCGTCTAGCTCGCCAAAGTTCGACGAGGACATCGTGGAAGCTGGAATGGTTGAAACTAAATCACAATCAATAGAACCACAAAGATGCTGAGAATTTGACATTGCAAATTGCTTCTACTGTAAATAGGGGCAGCACTGATCTATGGAGCTGCCCAAAATGTAGTCACACACACACACACAATACAGTGAAAAGAGATGTATAGTTCATGAGCTCACTTTGATATGTATGAAAAATTTCAGATTCTCTCACCAGGTTTTGGAGAAATGTGGCAACCAGAGATAGACCCCCCATTTATCCTTTCATGGCAGTGGGTTCTTGCTGTTTGTGTGCAAGATGCAATTTATCTTTGAAGAACAAGAATAATCATTTAGATGTGAAACTATGATGTTAATTCTCACACTAACTATTACTACTACATTATAAAATTACTGACATACAGAAGGTTAGCACTCAGAAAAGTTAAATATTTGGGCTTCATGTCGGCGTGCCATGGCAAAACGACGAGCTATGGCCAGGCAGCCATCGTGGTCATCGTCAATGCGGCGACCGGGCGCCACGGCCCACTGAGTAGAGGTCAGTACTGATTCCTGTGCACGCAATTGCAGCGTCGGAGTCGGAGGCGGTCGAGCCGCTGCCCCATGATTCTTGTACCTCCGCCGCAGGATTTGGTCGCCGGTGGCGCCGCGCCTGCCGCCATCTTTTGGGTGTTGTGTTTGTTTCTCGTCCACTGACATCCTGTCCCCACCTCAACAACGCGTCAAACGGCTACGAATGGGAATACCTCGCGTCACTGACAGACCGGCCCCACCATAGGAACGTACCAACGGCGCAAGATCGGGTCCCTTCCCACACAGGGACCAATAGCCACCGTCCAAGCACAACGCTGCTAAACTAGGTGCCGGGTTACGATGGCAAATCGAATTCGCCACCCATTTTGGGTCACTGACAGCCGGCCCCCATCCGCCCACAGGATCAACGGCGCAGGATCGTTTCTCAGACATGGACCAATATCCACCGTCCAAACACCACCTTGCTTAAAACCTGGGTGCCGGGTTGAGATCACTAATCTCTTACTGACAGGTGGGCCCTCGTCCGATAGGGATCAATCAGCCCAAAAAAAAAACACTTCGCAGCGTGCCTGGCCCAAAGTCCCCGCCGTTGCCACGTTGCCGCCATGTGTCCAAAGTCCAAACTAACCACCGCCGGCGAGACGGTGCGCGTGAGATCTTGGAACAGCGTAATGGCGGGGCATTTGATCATTTGCCCTGAAGTTGATGAGTGTTTGATCATTTGCCCAAAGTTGATAGGCGTTTGATTATTTGCCCTACGATGTCTCACTGACATGTGGCCCTAGGACCCGCATGTCAATGAGACATTGTAGGGCAAATGATCAAATACTCACCAACTTTAGGCAAATGATCAAATGCCCATCAATTTCAGGGCAAATTATCAAATATTCCGCGTAATGGCCTAGTGAACACCGTGACGTACGCGCGCACGCACGCCCTGCACATGCATGGGCTTGACGTTGGACGTGGAGGCATGTGCGACTCTCGGTCGGAGTTCCCGGCGCCGTCGGCGACGGCAGGTCCTTCGTTTTCTGCATGGACGCTTACGATTCTCGGCTTCGAAACTGAACGTTCAGCAGTAACCAGGGTTCACCTTTTCGTTTTGCCGATTTTCGAATGAACTGTGAAATTTGATAATCGCAAAAATCGAGCCAAAAATCGTAAAAATCGCATAAATTTAAAAACCAGATTTTTTAGGAAAAAAATTCAAAAATCGTCGAAAATCGACGATTTCGACGGAAAATCAACGATTTATCGATGGAAAATCGACAACCATGTTGAACTTTTTGTGCGGTCGACTTTTGTTAGCGATTTTTGACGATTTTTGATGAAAATCGACCGATTTCCACCGATTTTCGACCGGTTTTGACACGTAAATTTTTTCAAATTTTTGAATTTTTTTTGAATCGGACCGGTTTATCGACCGGTTTTTGATGTCGAACCTTAGCGGTACGGTCGATTTTCGACGAATTTCGACACCCTGGCAGTAACCATCTTCCTTGCTTGCTGTCAAATTCTTGTATGCAAATACTAGTGCTTGCTCTGCAAACACTAGTAAGGCTATTCCAAGTGCATGGTGTCATTCTCATTTAATGCTTGCCACATAGGACAAGTTGCTGATGTGTCATATGAGTTAAAGAGGAGAGAGAGCAGTGCGATATCATCCTGTAGATATTGCTTCGGCTCCGTATCCAACACATTGGTTTTCGGACGACACCGCACTGGGGTCGCTACGGTGTCTTCTCCGCGCGTTTTTTCCTTTGGTGCGTCTTGGTTTACGCAGCAATTTAATGGACACATGCTGTCTTGGATACTGTAGCATGATACTATGCACTGGAGAGGGTGTTTCATCCCAACAGTATCATACTATGTATCCTACGTGGCTGTCTTGGATTTTGGAGTACGACACCGTCCACTGGGAATAGCCTAATGACACTCCTAATGTACTTATGTCAAAGTTTTCGTAGAGTGCCGCGTAGGATCAAATTTCATGGGGAAGGAGACTTGGGGGGGGGGGAGTAGAGCTATGTCTTATGTACACCATCCGGTCCAAAATAGTTCTTGTTTTGGATATAGTAATGGTCGATTATTGATATTTAAAAAAATATTTAAATTAGATATATGAAAATTATATGTGTAGACTTGTCTCGAGAAGTACTTTTATAATATTATAATTTTATTGAGTTTTATAAATATATTATAACAAAATTAGTTGTTAAAGTTGTGTTTTGAAGACTATGTTGATGACCAAAACGTCAACTATTTTGAACCGGAGGGAGTAAGAAACAACCAATTTCATAAAACCATGAAAATTAGAGGGTAGGGACTAGGAGGAAGGAGAGGGAGAAAATATGGGATGGGAGGAAAGAATGCAGTGGGTTGTTGCTAGAAACGGGGGATGCAATTGGATCAGATAGATACTGACTGATCGGACCTGTTTGGCTTGAAATTGGGTAGTCATTGGATTTGGCATCGGTTTCTAATAGTTGGTTTTGGATTCAACATCAAATTCAGCAGATTACTATCCTTCAGATCGGGATATTCCGATTATATTCTCAGATAGTTTTGAAAAACTCTGTTCGGATATTTGAAAATTTACAACCCATATTCTAGCAGTTCTAATTTGGCCTAGCCCAACAGCACAAGTCTCTACCGACTAACATATATGGCCATATGAGTGCTTTTCCAAATTTCTAGGGGGGAGAGAATGCCACATCGAAAGGATACTTTTGCAACTTTATTGAACTACTTGATATAATGATTGTTAAATTGTGATAATCATGTCGCATGTTGAACTCCTAAGGTTGATTAAACATTGTTATATGTGTGCTATATGCGGTATCTGTTTTCACATGATATCCAACAAAAAATAATCGGTATCATATCTATTCCACTCTGTATTCACTTTAAATTCGTAATTGATATTATCCACGTCGTATTTGTGACCGACACTATCCATATCCGATTTTGAGTATAAGAAAAAAATGATTTAGGATACAAAAATAGCGATATCCGATTAAATCCGAACGAATTGCACCCCTACTAGATACCATATATTTGAAAGACTATCTCTAGAATTATTTATATTTGATGTAATTTGTGTAGAAAAAAATCTATAGACACTATGTGTCAGGAATACCCTGACCATCTTTCCAGGGTCAGCTCACCTTTTTGAGTACAAAGAGGGGGCCTAAGAGCATGTATAATAATAGAGACGACTATTATCTGCATACTCTCTATGTCATCTAAAGATAAAATTAATGTTGACTTGTACAATGATATGTCTGTTAAGTTTGTCTCTACGAGACCCCACAATCTTTTAATTATAGTATAGAAATTTTTTTATTGTAGACAATAACTCATATAATGATGTTTTGTGCTTTCTATATACCATAAGTATATAGGCTTGAATCGTCTCTTAGCTACTGATCTCTCTCCCCTCCTCCTTTCTGTCTCAAGTCAGCAAAAATCCTAGATGATAAAACATACATATGACTAACATCGTACTATTATACATGCCTTAAGAGAGGTCAGGGTCGCTGTGGATATGGATGTGCCTCCGTTGAACCAACAACCTACGGATGGCGGCTCCATCGGCGACGGCCAAGCCCCTGATTTGCTGCACTCAAACTTACACTTCTCGTCTTCTACATTGAACATTCACCGGTGACCACCATCTTCCAAGCTTGCTGCCAAATTCTTGTACGTAAATACTTCTACTTGCTCCGAAAACACTGTGACTTCTATTTTGCGATTTTGTTATCACGAATTTCTAGTTGGCCTATCACTCCTGTCTCTAAGTGAGAGACCATACGGTGATCTATCATTGTTTGTGATGAGTATTTGGTTATATTCGAGCCTGTAGTGATCTGATTTGAGTTTGATTTTTATTTACCTTGATTTGAAGCAATTTAAGTTGTTTCAGTTAGGACAGGCACTACGGGACCCAGAAGATAGTAGTACCAGCCAAGCGGCACTACTGGCCCCTAGGCGGCGGTAGTGGCGGCCAGTGGTACTACCGGCCTCCAAGTGGCGGTAGTTATTTTTCAATAAGGGATTTCTTTGGGTTGAGCTAGAGCGGCACTACCGATCTCTAGTAGACGGTAGTTATTTTTCAGGGTGTGTATGTTTGGATTCGTGCCGGGCGGTACTACCAACCTTAGGTTGGCGGGAGTACCGAGCGGTACTACAGGCCCTATGAATTTATTATTGTATATATTTGTTGGATAGTGCTATGTGATGTGTTTTCTTTGTCTATGATGGTTGTAGGACATCGAGCTAGGTCATGGTAAGGCGAAGGTGACTAGGACTAGGCTAAGAGAGCTGAGGTCCAGATTGTCGAGGCGGCGCTGAAGATGACTGAGGCCGGGGAGTCACTGCAAGTCGAGAAGACAAGTGAACAGATGGAGATGCTAGCTTAAGCCTTACTGATTAGTGAAGGCGGATCGTTGAATCGCAGATTCGCAAGTGAAGTGATGGTTAAGTTAGTGTGCTTTGAGAAGCATGCAAAACCCGTTAAGTGTGTAGGTTACGGGTTAGCCTGTGTATGAGTGGGTGAGTCAATCCTAACCCTTGATGAGGTTCCTCATGGATGAAGGAAGTCATCCAAGGGTCACGATTGACTCGATTGTGCTATAAATAGAGGGGGTAGAGAGATGCCTCTCTCCAAGGGTTTTTAGGGTTGGTGTGAGAAAGATTTTGGTTTCCTTATGCTCTTTTGAGCTTTGTCTACATGGTAGTGAGGCTGTGTAATCATTCCTCTTAGCTAAAATAGAAATCAAGTTTTGCTCAAGTTTTGGTTGCCCTTCCCTCTTGAGTTTTGATCTTCTTGATTTGTCTCTAGTTCTTGTTATTCTTGTTGCCGTCGATAAATGTTTGTTGGATGAATCTTATATAGATCATATCCCAATTATCTAGGCAGGCCACTGATCCCTATTCTATTTTCTTGCAAGAAACCGATCTTTTGCTTGAGAGAAGACAAATTTTTGGTAGATCATATTCTTGTTTGTTTGAGGGCTAGTTTATTGTTGTTCTCATTTGCTATGACATGTAGGAGACTATCTAGGATCATCTCGACCATCCTAACCCCACAAGCAAGCTCAGAGCCACGGTTTTGGTTTTCGCTTGTTCTTGGTGTACTCTTTCTTGAATTGGAAAAAGATCATAACTTTGACTCCAATCCTTGCGATTGATGGTTGAAATAGGTTACTGACATCCATAAAAAGGAGCATACCAAGTTTCATGGGATTTGGACTAGTGGATCGAAAGTTACACCATTTTTTGATTTTAAAATCGTGCTGATTTTACTGTTCATCCCGTAGTATCGGAGTTTGGAGGAGCGTTAGTGCAGATTTTACTATTTATTCTGGCACTACCGGCCGTTTAACTATGGTAGTGCCCAAGATTTTTATTTTAGGGTTTCATCTAGGCACCTTTCAAAATCTGAAATTTTGGCGAAATCTCATTTTTTAGGACAAAATTCGAACGAAATACAAAAAGAAAAATTTAAATCCAATAATTTTTTATCCGAGATTTCTGTTCAAAATACCAAAATTATGGTCCAAAACGCCGAAATCTCAGCGAAATTTTAGGTGTTGTCGCCCTTTGAATTTTTTAGGTTTTTTTTTTTAAATTTCGTTGGAATTATAATCTATTAGTTACCGAGATCTCGCCGAGATTTTAGGTTCTGTAACACTTTGAATACTTTGAATTTTCTAGGGGTTTTTTAATTACGCCGGTATTATAAAATTCGGAGGAGTCCAAGATCTGAAATTCGCCGAGATTTCATTCCCTGGCAGTACCATCCCTAGATTGAGTTTATTTGAACATTTATATTTCTGCACTTCATTGATCAAGAGATATTTTGATTGGTTTTTTTAAATTAAAAATTTGTTATTGATCATTCATCGTCTCTGATCACCATTTCGATCACTCACTAAGTCTCTGTGAATAATTCTGTGACATCAACCTTTTTTATATCATGATGAGCAGACGAACCACGCTTGACATGAGGTTAAAAAGTCATCGTCAGTTTCTTCTCAAGTTATCTTCTCGTCTGTCATTTACCCAATGGCCATCATGAGTTCTCTTAGTACCACTCCATTCTTTGACTTCACTTCAAAGTAATGCATGTTCGATCGGACCTGGTTTATGCCGTACCAATTTTACTATTGTTTACCGAGGGTGAGACCAACTAATCTTGAGTGGGTCAAATACACGCAGAAACGTAGGTAAAGACCATTTGTTGAATATGTGTCGTATCAGGTGACCTTAATTTTGTACTCATAATGTTAGGACCAAGCGCAAATAGATCCTGGGGTGGTTTACGGCCAGGGTTCATGTTACCGAAAATCAGCTCGAAAATCGTCCTCAGTCCGGTAACGATTTTCATCGAAAATCGTCAAAAATCTATATGTTTTGAATTCAAACTTTTTTAATAAAAAAATCAGAAAAAACAATAATCACGATATTTCCTCGATCATCGCTCGATATGGCTCGATAATTGCGATATTTGCCTCGAAAATTAGCCGACTAAACGAACTTTCTTGTCGATCGATTTTTGAGCGATTTTCGCTCGATATATCTCGATATGGCTCGATAATCGTGATATTTGCGTCGCATAAATTTTTCCGAATTTTTAATTTTTTTAAATTTAACCAGTTTATCGACCGGTATATAATATCGTACCGACTCGATAAAATCGATAATGACGGTAATTTGAACCCTGCTTGCGGCTGGTTGGAGATCGATTGAGATGGCCAGATCGGATAGGCTTGACTTGTCCATGTAACAACCACCATTACTTTCATTTCATTTCAACTCCTTTGTCCAAAGAAACAAGACTCTGTCTATATATATACACATGCTATCTATGCTATTTTTCTCTGCTTTCGAATGTGTGCTGTGCAGGATAAAAAGAAGAAGATAGAATGGCACAAACTTTAAGGGAATAAATATATGTTATAGATAACATGTGCAGATACACATGTTCGCAGAAAATGCATGTCATATATAAAGTTCGCATTGTTACTTCTTGTTGCGTCCGTTCCGTTAAAGCAACAGCTGACACCAAAAACACATATCCATACACTATAGTTCACCCGTCCTGCAGTCCATTACCTGCAAGGCTGCAATATGTACTACTAGAACATAAGCAACTGAAATAACTTCTCTGAATTCCGTTTGCTTGTTTCTGCAATTAAGAGCTAGGCTAGCTAGCTCTCATGGCTGGGGAGGAGCAGGGACAGGGACGCGGAGGATGCCCTTCTCCTGGAAGCTAACGACGGTCTCGTAGAGGCACTGCGCCGCCGGCGTGAACTCGAGGCCCAGCTCCCTGAGGCGCTGGTTGGATATCTTGTAAGGCTGCTTCCTCGGGTTCACCTCGTCGGAGCACCTGCAATGCAACGCAAGAACGACAAGCAGTATTACTAGCTAGCTACCTGCAGTTGTGTTCCCGGATACAAAAGCTGCAATCGAAGCATCGGTCAAGCGATGGCAATCTGAATAATGTAGAACGCAAAATATCTGACATCACATGGGGAATGCTGCATCTACCATTTTTGTGATTCTTTCTATTTAATTGCTAAGATAGGAATGCTAATTAGGATCCTATCAGATGTTGCGGTTTACGTTAATCTGTCCATCAGTTTTCCCTAGTTGTTGGTACCTTATCATAGAGGGCCTGTGTGTTGGAAGGGGGCCAAATTAAGAGTAAGTTTTAGTTTTTGTTGTGGTCGTGGCTGCAATCTGAAGTCGCTGGCAGCTGGTCTCGCGCCACCGAGTGAGATTGACTTGGAGATTTGAAGCTAGCGTTTGCTTGGAGCATGACCCATCCCTCGGAGCATCTTTATTTGGATGGCTTCAGTTTCAGTTTCTCCTCTTTGAAAACCACAGGCTGTTCTAAACGATTGGCTTCTTCGCATTCGAAAGCGAAAAACCAGCAGCCTATTTATACTACAAGAAGTTGAAAGTCAAAAGCTGATTTGGACTAGCTTCCTATGACTTCAATGGGTTAGAATTATAACATTACCACTAAAATTGAAGAAAATTATCCCCTTTTACTAAGTATAAAATCCCAAACACTATCCCCTCACCCCTCATTCTTGATATGCACCCCTTACACTTAAAAGCTAGGTTGCAAAACGCCAAACCTCTTTAGCTCAGCTGTGCAGCTATTAACATGCAGCTCAGTCGAAAACTAAGTTACAGACATGCCAATCAGGCCTCACTTTCGGGAATTGGCTTTTGTAGGTGTGTAAAGTTTCAGAGCAACCTTGATCTATGAGTGGTATGTGAAGTTTCAGGTTGTATGCTTCTTTGTAAAGGAGTACCAATTTGTTAAACTGTGCAGTTTCTTTTCTGAGTTGTGCATGTCAGTTATTGTTTTAAAGAAAAATGAGCTTCTGAATGGTTCTGATTATGAAAAATTCTGAATTTGGTGACTCCCAGCTGACGTTGAGCTTCTGAATGCTTGTGCCTATATGAACGAGAAGATATCATGTGCTAGATACTGTTACTGTGCTATAATATTACCTTCCTCAAATTATGACATAAATAGTTATAAAAATGCCTCAAAATATGACACAAATAGTTATAAAAAATCCATAAAAATTTTGGTCAGATAAAGTCATAATACGAGGAGGTATCCTACAAAAACTCAACCGGAAACATGACTTACATTAGGAGAAACAAAGAAAAGATTAAAAAAAAACTTCAGTGAACAGTAACTTTTCTTTTTTTCAGATTTCCTTTTTAGCTGAATTTGTCTTTTTATTTCTCTTGTATAGATTGATTTAGATTTGAAATTTGGTGGTATGATAGATTGATTTTGTGTCAATGGTAATATTTTTTTTAAAAAAAAAACTTTCATGATTATTTGCACTGTATTTTAAATAAGGTAAAATTATAGCACCGTAAGGGTAGTTATCAAAAAATATTCTCTCGTATACGAGAAAATGAACAACAAATGGTAAAATTGAGCTTTCGAAATTTGAGTTTTGGCAAAATTCCTGAATGCCTATACCAACATGAGCGAATGAATAGTATCAGAAATGTGAGTAATTGTGTCATGTAATTCAGGTAACCTCTTGCTCCTGCTAGGCTACATCTCAATTTTTGTCCAATTGGATTAAGAGTTGCATATTCATTTCCTTTTTTTTATTTTCTATTTTAAAGTTCATTCAAATTTGCTTATCTGTACTGATTAAACATAAGTACGTACATTACTCCCTGATTTTTGATTTTTTAACATTACTTACTGATTTTTGTTTTTGTTTTTTAAAAAAAGGGTTCATCACGTGCTATGACACGCAGCGTCGCGCGGATTGATTTAGACGTCCGAGTATCAGTCTCTGACTACTTCACTCCCATTTTGCTACGCTCATCGTGTGCGTCACATCTTCAGATAGCTGAACTAAAGTCGAATGTTTAACCGCGTACGTAATAGCTCCTTTTGGTAATATCTGTCGTTTTGGACATAGTGATGGTCAAACTTCCGAAACTTTGACTATCGATATATTTTTAAATATTTAAATTGGATACATGAAAATTATATGTATAGACTTGTCTCGAGAAGTACTTTCATAATATTACAATTTTATTGGGTTTTATCAATATATTATAATAAAAATTAGCGGTCAAAGTTGTTTTTTGAAGACCGTATCGATGTCCAAAACGACAGATATTACTAAACCGGAGGGAGTAGCTAGGATGATATGCCTTTGAAGCGATTGATCACGTCGTAATTAATGAGCTATACTCACGATTAATTAAGGTGTGTTTGGATTAAAAGTCTCCGATCCGCTTCCAACAAGCGACTGATATGGTCAGCATTTGTACCCTACGACATGATCAGCAAGGACCCGGCAACAAATCTCGCGATCGGTTCTGCAGTACGTGCTACGTAACTTCACCGGCAACACATCCAGTTTTGACAATCGATCGATGTTACCGGATTAGCTCGCAATCCAAACCCATCAAAATTTCAACGATGCGGTTAGCACGTGGCAGCTCTGATCAGTTGACATGATCGGTCGGAACCAAGACAGAGACAGCTAGTAAGCACTGACCTTTCGGGGACGGGGTACCCCGGGAAGAACTTGCGGAGGATCCTGACGACGTCCTCCCTGTGGAGCACGGCGTCGGCGCAGAGGTAGCGGCCGGCGGCGGCGGGCGCCTCGAAGACGCGGACGTGCGCGGCGGCGGTGTCGCGGACGTGCACGTACGCCTGCACGGCATTGGCGTACGTCTTGGCCGACCCGTTGAGGTACTTGAGCACGTGCATCAGGCTCGCGTTCACCGTCGGCTGCAGCGCCGGACCCTGCACCAGCACCGGGTTCACCACCACCAGGTCCACCCCGCGCGCCGCCGCCGACTCCCACGCCGCCTGCTCCGCCACCGTCTTCCCGTAGCAGTACCAGTTCTGGCGCCATCAACAACACGAGATCGATCGATCGAGCAACACATGCATGCATGCTTGTCAATGCATCCATGGCATCCAAGATTATTAATAGTGCGTATATACGTACCTTGGTCTTCTTGCAGAACTCGAGGTCGCTCCAGCACGACTCGTCGACGACGGCGTCCGCCGGGCGGTTGGGGTTCATGGCGACCGCGCCGATCGACGACGTCAGCACGACACGGCGGACCGTGCCGGCCTCCGCCGCGGCGTCGATGACGTAGCGCGTGCCCCTCACCGCCGGCTCCACCATTTCCTCCTGCGCATGAAAACGACATTTATGTGCTGCATTACTGCAATACTGCGTGCGTGCGTGCGTGGCTCTGGCTGCATGCCATGCATCTAAATGCTACACGAACATAGCTAGGGAAAATAAGAGTACTTGCTTAAAAAAAAGCACTCAATTTTGAGCATCTAGATCTAAGGGATTTGTAGAATTTTTATTTTAAATAATAATATTTTAATCAATACTGAGTGCGTGCGTGGCTGGCTGCATGCCATGCACCTAAATGCTACACGAACATAGCTAGGGAAAATAAGAGTACTTGCTTAAAAAAAAGCTCTCAATTTTGAGCATCTAGATTTAAGGGATTTGTACATCTTCCAGATTTAAGGGATTTGTACATCTCCCAAACTGTACACACACACATATACATATATATATTCCTCCCCGAAACCCTAGCGGCCAACCCTCCCCACTGCCGTTGCCGTCGCACCATCGCCGTCCCCGATGCTGGTGTTGCCCACTGGCGAGCCTCTCCCAACGACACTCTGAGTGCAAAATCCCCCACGCCGCCCTCTTTCCTTGTAGGCGACGGCTACCGCCGCTGGATCCATGACCGCCTCCCACCACAACCTAACCGCTCTCGTCTTGTTGCCCATGTTAGCCTCCACCGCTCCTCCCACCCACGGTGCCGTTGGTGCCACCGTTGCCCCGCTGCCTCCCCCGACCTCCCTCTATACTCGAGGCTTTCGGTGAACTCAACCTTCACCCTAAATGAATCCCTAGCCTAATCTCACCGTAGCATCGCCGAAGTCTTGCCGTCGATCATCGAAACCATGGAGCATGAATATCAAGGCAAAGGTGGATGAATTAACATTCAAGTACCCTCAAAGTGAAGAAATACTCGAGTACTCCATAGCAATGTCCACATAACTAATGGTCACTGAGGAAGTACTGGACCTAAGTGCAAGCAGTCTGTTCTCCATGGGTAGAATAGAACACTACTAGAGTACTTTTCCAGACAGAATACTAATGGAAAAATAAATAAATTCAAGAAAGTAAATCCCCAACAATTAAGTCGATCCAAACTGGACCTAAGTGCAAGCAGTCTTCTCCGTGGGTAGAAGACTAGACTTTTCCAGACAGAATACTAATGGGAAAAAAAAATGAATAAATCCAGGAAGGTAAATCTCCAACAATTAATACAATCCAAATATATATGCCATCATAATATAATATCAAATCCTCTAAAGGAGGCGATATATTATTTGTTTCCTTTAGAACTCTTATGAAAAACTCGTTTCCAAAAGACATGTGCGGCGGGTGCTTGAGACCCTGTTTGGAATACAAGAAAACATATAATGGTTAATTTCTTGCAAGAATCGGGGAAAATATTCCGCGATTAAAAATTCAATCGTTAGATTAAATCATAGGATCGGATGTAATCGATACCCCCGAATCTCAACAATGATCCAATGCTCCCAAATTTAGATGATTTCAATAAAGAAAAACATCCGAATGATGTTTATCAAATCCCTTAAAAAAACATGCATGCATGATAGGAGATAGCAGTGCTACTACACCACCAGAACGTACTGTTTCAGATTAAACTGCGGCACCCTACGGGGCTACAATGCTAACGATACACGTACGTACCGGATCGTCGGTAACCGGCGAAGCGGTGTGGAAGACGCCGTGGCAGCCGGCGATGGCCGCGCGCAGCGCGCCGTAGTCGAGCAGGTCGGCCCTGCACAGCACCAGCCTCTCCGGCGCGCCGGCGAGAGCCCTCAGGTGCGCGTTCTTCTCGTCATCTACATATGCACACACACGTCATCACGCGTCAGACAATCAATCGAGAAGATTAATCTATCCACGTCGCAACGGCTGCGCCGCCGCCGCGCGCAAAACCGCGCGCGTACGTACCGGGGTTCCTCACGGTGCCTCTCACCGTGTAGCCCTTCTCCAGGAGGAGCTTGACGATCCACGACCCGACGTACCCGCCTGAGCCGGTCACGCACACCGTCTGCCCGTTCCCCGGCGCCGGCGCGGCGTCGCCGTCGACGACGACGGCCATGGTGCGCGCGGTTACTCGCCACGTAGCTTTTACTTTGAGGCGAGAGGAGGTTAGGTGATCAGCCAATCAAGTAGACAGGATCGAGAGCAACATGCGCATGACATATAGCTAGCGATCGATCCAAGTGCATGCAGTGAGAGGCCTTGTGTTGTGTGTGTGTTTGGTAGGGTACTTTATAGATGCGTCAGTGTGTGTTTGGTGGACTCGGTCTTTTCACCAACAAGCAGGGACTTCGTGGAGTGGTATCTAGCTGACGTAGGATCTGTCTCTGCCTGGGATATGATGACTTTTGGTTCAGCTAGCTCCTTCCTTTTGCTGTGTTCATGGCTTTGACATGGTCCAGGTACTCTGGAATCTAGACTCAGTGAGTGATGGGTGCTTGTCGATCGAGAGGTTGCGGTGCGGTTTGGGTGCATTCTTGGCCAAACTAATAAGCAACGGGAAGCGCCACTGGTACATGGTTAGTTTTGATCCCTTGTACATCTCTAGTCATTTGGAGATCAATGTGAGACCCTCCTTTTTATAACATAGTATACTCATAAAACAAAGGATCAAATATGCTTTCCGTGCTATTCCCGTAATCGGTAGCTAGCACACACATTCACAAATTGAGATCATAACCATACATAACATTTCATTACTTATTACAACGGAAGTAGTTCTTATACAATATTCTTACGATCCAAGATTAAACACAGTGGAAACACTTTTATCTTGTAGTGTGCCGTACTAATCACATATTCCCACAGGCAACTGACAAGGTAAATCCTAAATAAACTCATTGTCATTATCCCCGTAACCTGCATCAAAATATGGTTCCTCAGGATATTTTGTCTCATCACCTAAAAACAACATTAATAGCAAGTTGAGTACAATATATACTCGCGAGACTTTTGTAAAACCTGTAATACATGCAGGCTATATCAAAGGAAGCTACTACAGTTATTTTGTATAAAGCTGACTTGAATTGCAAATACTGAATAATAAATTAAAAGCGTAACTTTGTAAAGCAAATTTTGACAAATATGAAATAACAAGTATGAATAACATCATAATCTTAACAACTCACAAATCTTTCATGAATCTGAGCAACATATCGAATCATTCCCTGCCAATACATGGCATAAACTCAAACTTTTGCCAACACATAGCACAACAGTTGAAATCAACCCTGACAACACATGGCCAAGCATTGATCATCTATAAGGTAAATTTTTCAATACCATTTTTTGAATTCCATTTTATTTTTATGAAAATACCAAATCAGCTAACTATGTGATGACTTTACCAAGTGCCCTTGACCGTGAGCGCGGCTTTTCGAAAAGTTTTAACTCTACAGAGGTGTACCAAAAGTCAAGACCTTTTCTTTTTGCCTGTGTTTTCACGTTTCGTTTGGCGTGTGGCCAGAATGTTCATAATGCAAACCTTTACATTACATAGGTTAACTTTGCACCAGCCTGGTGATGACAAACCCTTATTATGACGATAGAAGATATTTGTATATCCATTGTACCCCCAACAGTTCACTCCTGTTGAAGTACAATGTTGTACTCTCAACAGTTCAATCCTGTTGAGTCCCCTCTTCCCCATCATAGCAAAGCGTACATCGTTCCATTGGTATGTAGAAACCCCTACGAGCAATCCATGATGGAGTAGTCCGTGCTATTCCAACCTTTCACGTGTAAAGTTAAACTAGATAACTTAATTGGTTTAAGGTTGTCCCATACCAGCACTTGTGGTTGCACGATTATCTTGGCTTGAAAACAACACAATAGTTTGGTCCTTAATCCGACCAGGACGAGAAATCTCCCTCTACACTAAATGCAAGTCCCATGCACTTCCGACAATTGCTAATAGCTCACTCGCATCAAAATCATAGTTTTATTTTTATTTTTACTAAAATATCAATAACCATAATTTTCCCAACATGTCCAAGATTTATGTCCAACATTTAAATTCATTATAAACAATATAACCATTTGTTCGTATTCCCAGTCTAAAGTATGACTAAGCATCTGTTGCTATAATTGAGTATACCCATTTCACATTTTCATGTGTCAATCAAAATCTAGGGTTATCATGGTTTACATGGCAATATTAATTAAGGAAATCACATTAATGAAGGTTATATATACCATATCCCACAATATAGCAATTTTATAAAACATAGTGCATGCATGAAAATTTGATAAAACACTTTTTGAAAAGGTGGGATCAATATGATCAAGGGGGTGCTTGCCTTGTTAGTTGTCGTCGAGCTCGAAGTCTGGGTCGTCAACAACGGAATCAATGACATCGAGTTCTACACATCGTACAACAGAAATATAGCAAAGAACAAATTTTTATAAAGGCAAAAAGAAATCAAAGGGAAAATCAAATATAAACTCACTATATAAAACAAGCGTGTCTAAGGGTTCAGGTTTCATGATTTAAGTACACATATTTTAATTTATCATTTCATTCTTACTTATCCTTAGCAGTATTAGGTTATACTATGACAAGACTTCTTGTTTTCTATAAATTGTTAAATCTTATTTTATGAATTCAGGAGGATAAAGTTATGTATAAGTATGTGGGTACTTTTCGAATTCAGAAAGCTAAAATTATTTGGATTAATATTAATAAGGCATTAAATCATTGTGTGGTGTAACGTGTATAACTCAATATTTCACACAAAGTGTTTTTGTATAATCAAGTGTATTATTGTCTTAATGATGCATACAAAATGATTTCATACAATTTGAAGTTTATTTGTTTGTTATGCATGCATGAACATTCAACACATTGAAACTAATCCATGTTAGAAAATAGTTTAAATCAAGCTGAAACCTAAATATTTTTACATGTTTGGGTTTCTCATAACCTAAGGATTCTAACAAATCTAGTTCCAATTGATTTGGGGTTCATTTGCACCAAATTTGTTTTTAGCGTATTTCAAACCTTCTCTTTAAATTTGAATTTAAATTTTACACAGAGGTCAAATTCAAAATATTTTTTGCACATTTAGAAACTACATAATTTATCATGAATTTAGAAACTTGTTTGACTTAATTTGTACTTAAGATGTAAAAGTTATGAACTAAAGAACATAGTCGAATTGGAAAATATGCCTTCTACACAAGAAAACACCTTTCACTATTTTTTTGGTTTTCTTTGGATTTAGCATAGTGTCTGACAAATCGGACCCACACGTCGGTGAGTCATAGCAGGGCTGGCTTAGGGAGACCTCATCACCGGCGAGATAGCACCGGGGTGACTCGGTTGGGGCTCGTTGAACAAGAGCGCGACTCGGGGTGCTCTGTCAGGGTCCTGATTCTTTGTGTGTGTGGTCATGAGGGTAAGTAGGTAATTTCCCTCCCCAATTTTTTTCCCCACCTCTTTTCCTCTCTCCCTCCCCACTCATCTCTCTCCCCATCCCCACCCGGCTCCCTCCCAGCCCGAAAACCCCACCCCCCTTGCTCGGCCGGCCGGCCGGCCCTGCGCCCGCGCCGCCGGTCTCCTCCACCCGGCCGCCGTTCCCTCCCTCCCCTGCTGGCGCCCGACGCCACCCCTGCGCCCTCCCTCACCCGGCGCCTCCCTCTCCTCCCTCGCCCTCCCTGCTCCGGCCAGCCGCCGGCCGGCGACCCCCCCTCTTCTCTCGGTACGGCAGCAGCCACCCCCCCTCTCTTGCACTCCCTCTCTCCCTCTACCTCTCCATGGCTAGAGTTGTGGTGGATTTGGGGACTTAGGGTTGGATGAAGGCTAAGTGTTTGTTGAAATGCCCATGGGGGAAATTGTTGCTTGAGCATCCTTGTGGGGCTTGGGTGTGCATGGTGATAGTGCTAGGAGATTCTAGTAGATGGGTTTGCGCTGGTTGGCTAGTGTGGATGGTTAGGGAAATGATCTTGGAGGGTTTTTGGTTGATGCTATGCAATATCGAAGAATTTAAATGTTTAGGAGTTAGTATACTACTTGTAATAGCTAATGAATCCCTTGCATAGTAAATGAATGTGTTAGCGGGTGTTGGTTGATGCTAAACCACCATATGGGATGCTAGACTCCTTATCTAGGGCATATGGTACATGTTGGTGATTAGTACTAATCTAGGTTGGAGTATTGTGGGTGCTCGATTATATGTGATTGATTATGCGTGAAAGATCGAAATGGGTTGCGCTAACCAATAGTGGATAGTTCTATGCGGTGGTTCAATGAATGAGTGTTGTTGTTAGTCGTCTTCCATTGTAAAGATTAGATGTTAAAGTAGTGTTGGGCATTTCAAAGTTTATTGTTTACCTGTTGGTGGACTTTCATATTGTATTTCCTTGTTGGTTGTCGAATACTTGCGTGTTGCTTTTAAATTCTCATTTCATGTCATCGGCATAGCATGCATCTCATTTCATACATATGTGTCGTGTAGAGAACGATCACGCGGAGGGTGACGTGACCGCGATCGAGGGCGATCACGGTGAGCAGGTTGTCACTGAGGCTCTGGCAGAAGCATCAGGCATGCACCTAAGCATATTTACCCCATTATATGATTTTATCTTAGAGAATTAAATTGCTTATTTGGTCGATTAAGTATGCATTAGGAGTTGAATGGTGGGAACAGGGTTAGAACCTAATTGCTGCACATACACTCCTTGAAATTTGTGGAACACTCCCTTCGGAACCAAAATATGGGTAATTATAACGAGTCTACGCTTAGTTTTGCTTAGATGTTGGGTTGGGCCAAGTGGGGAATGGTTCTCCCGCTTGTGATTATTAACAATTGTTTCACTTCACACATGATGGATTGGAATGGGTATGTTTATGAGTTGTAATTGATAAATTGTGGACCGGGCGGGGAGTCGGTTCATTTGAGTATGGAGACTCAAATGTGTAGCCCCGTCTGAGTCGATTAAGAACCGATTCGATGGTTGCCCTTTGATTGAGCACACCCCGGTTGGTCGCATGCCCGATTATGGTACGGTAAGCCACTCTTTCTCTCATACGGAATCGATGGACCGTAACTTCCTGTGGTTGGACGTGGTTGAGGGCGAGGCTTAGGCCGACTCTCGAGCGCCAAGCCGGGCTTGGGGCTGCTCGAGGGGGTGCTAGGTTTTCGGGCCACAGGAGGACGCTTGATTGGGTATGATTGGGAGGGTTGACACTAGGCCCTTGTGGTAAGTGTCGTGCGATCAATGCTTCCCTGCAGGGTTAATTAAGCGATTCGAATTGCCGCGCTCTCGGATATGAGCAAGCTCTTTCATCGCACAGTCACGTAGTAAATAACTTGAACTTGTGGTTCACCGTTGGGCTTGAGCTTTAAATTGGTTATGTATTGCTCTACTTTAATTGTTGTTACTTTCAATTTCACACTAGAAGTAAGTGCGGTCTATAACTGCTTTAAACTTGTAATTGTTTCGGTTGTCGCACTTATATTACAAATGTTAATGCTTTTCCGCACTTTTACCTTAAGCTTGCTCCTTGCTACAACTAAATGCATAATCCTTTGGAGTCGGTCATATATGGACCCGGGTAAGTCTTGCAGTACCTTAGTACTCATGCTTCGCTTTGTGGTTTTTCGGTGAGGATCGAGGTTGAGTGCGAGTTCTGCCCGCATCTTGTCTCTCTGATCAAGGCGGGGCACCGAGTAGAGGCTTGCCGACGCCGTTACGCCGGGAGTGTTCAGGCAGAACACTTCCGGATTTGTCTTACTTTTGCTAAATGCATCCCTTTTGTTGTATAGATAGATGCGGTTGTTGGGCTTTTGGATTTGGTAATGGGCGCCACAGCGTATGTCGGTCCGTTCGTGTTTTCTTTAATTTGTAATCTTCTTTGTGGTCTTTGTGGATGTCGTTTTACTTTCAATATATATATTGAACTGTGTTTTCCTTGTCTGCGAGTGGATGTCCGTAGAATCTAGAAAGGTCATGCCGAAATTTTACGATTTTGAGTCTTGGTCCTTTTTCCGTTCTTGCCTAGTTTAGAGTCTTGGCGTTGTTTTTGATCTTGGTTTGGTGGTTGTCGAGTTTGTCTTTGTGCCGTTTGTGTTCCGCTTGCGTGTTGGTTCGAAAGTTTCGAGTTTGTTGCCCCCTTTATGCAAATTGAGTTGATATCGTGTTGGAACCGGTATGCGGGGCGATCCTGGGCAAGTTCGGGTCGCATACCGGGGGAATACCGGGACGGTTGTCGAGTTCATCGAATGGAGATGACGTTTTCTTGATTGGACTTGGGTGTTAGCACTGCGAGCGCCATCGGCGATTCGTTGCTAACCTCCAAATCCGATGTGGACGACGGGACATTCGATAACCCGAGGACGGTCTGGACGGCTCCCTGACAAGTTGGTGTTAGAGCAAGGTGCATAAAGACGAACTTAAACTTGACGACCACTTAGGTGATTGATTAGGAGTTGCATGATGCATTAGGTAGAGCTTAGTACTGATTACCCGCCCTAGGTATATATTTGGGAGAGTTACGTTAAATGGTGAGCGTGGGAGAAACGATTACGTTGGAAATCGTGCATCCATACTATGCATATGAGGTTCATGTCATGTCATGCATGCATATGTTTACCATGTCATTGTGCATCATACTTTATGCTTTTGTGTGGGGTGGACTTGTAGGGCTCCAGCGCGGGATGCTGCAGTCCTGACTAGATCAAATTAGGGTTTCTAATAATCTTGAAGTCCGTTTTCCCTTGTGGAGTTTAACCTGTGTTGTCTGTCTTGTTGGTGACAGAATGCGGACCCACGGGGTTTCCACCTCTGGGGGTGATGGAGGTGACGAGCGGCAGCAGCCAGAGGGTGCTGTTCCGCCACCTCCTTCCAACGTGTTGGACATTCTGCAGCGGACCGAGCAGCACCAGGAAGCGACAAATCGGATCCTGGAGATGCTAGTCCAGGATCGGGTCCAGCATGGTGGCCGCGGTGATGGGCGAGGTCGGCCCACCAGTTATCTCGACTTCCTGCACACGCAGCCACCGGTCTTCTCACGGGCCACCGACCCGTTGGAGGCCGACGACTGGCTGCGCACGATAGAGCAGAAGTTTGCTCTTATCGACTGTGGGGAGCTCCAGAAGGCTCGCCGGCGGCAGCGGCGGCTCCAGGAGCCTCTTTGGTGCTTGGTGGGCCAATTTGCGGGTGATGCGACTGCCGGGCACCGGTTTACTTGGGCTGAGTTCCGTGAGGCGTTTGGGCGTACCACATCCCGAAGGGCCTCATGGACATGAAGAAGCGTGATTTCTCACCCTCCGATAGCTCGGCAAGTCGGTGGTTGACTACTCGCAAGAATTCAACTACCTCGCAAGACGCCCCGAAGAGGTTGACACCGACCCGGAAGAAGCAAGGTCGGTTTGTGAGTGGGTCGACGGCGAAGATGCAAGATAGGCTGTCCGTCTGCGACTTGGCCGACTACAATGACCTGGTGAGCCGCGCGATCAGCTGTTGAGCTCAAGATGCGGGCTCATCAGAGGAGAAGAAGAGGAAGCGGGCGACACGTACTCGGCCGGCGGCAGCGGCGAGCTCAGGCGGTCTCGTATCGGCCGCCGAGGCCGTCTGCTCAGCGCCATCTCGATCGGTCACGACGGCAGCTGCTTGCCGCTGTCGCTTCGGCCACGACCACCACTACGCCACCGGCAATGAGCAAAGAATGGTCGGTCCGTCCGTGCTACAATTGCGACGCGGGGCCACTTCATCCGGACTGCCCATTCCCACGTCGGGGCAGCAGTGCGGGCGCTCCATGGCCAGTGGCACGACAGCACCACCGCCGTTACCTCACGCCGAGAGGCGGCGTCACCTTCGCCGACGCCAGAGGCGGTTCCTGAGGCTCCGCCCGTGCTAGCCGGCACGTTTCTTGTTGAGGGGCATGAGGCTAGAGTGTTGTTTGATTCAGGGCCTCCCATTCTTTTATCCGCACGGGGTTTGTGGAGCGACATCGGATGAGGGTCGATGGCAGTGTCACCTCTTTTCTTATTGAGGCACCAGGGTCGAAGATCACGGTCAGAGCGAGATGGTTGAGAAGGCGATGAGTTCAGATTCGGGGATTCCGTTCAGCCGCCTTTGTCGCTTCTAGACCTTCGAGGATAGATGTCATCCTGAGGATGAGTTGGGTGACACGACGGCCGTTTTGGATTGCTTGTAGTCGTACCTGTCACTCCGAGTCAGAAGGGCGGCCGACTCACTCTACTTCTTAATGAGAACAAGGCCACCTTGTGTTCGCTAAATGGGACAGAAGTTGAAGAGCTGGACTCGATTCCCGTGGTGTCCGAGTTTCCGATGTGTTTCCCGCAGACTACCGGAATGCCACCGATAGGGACATTGAGTTCGTCGTTGAGCTTGACCAGGGACTGCCCAGTATCAAGCGGCCAGACGGATGCCGCCAAATGAATTGGCCGAATCAAGACCCAAATGAAAGGATTGATGGACAAGGGGTTCATTCGACCGAGCTCCTCACCTTGGGGCTGTTCGGCTCTGTTTGTGACCAAGAAGGATGGCTCTCTGCGCTTTGCGTTGATTACCGTCCACGAATGCGGTCACCGTCAAGAACAAGTACCCATTGCCCGGATCGACCTCTGTTTGATCACCGACCGGTGCACGAGTATTTTCCAAGATTGATCTGAGGCTCGGCTACCATCGGATCAAGATCCGAGCCGAGGACATCCCAAGACTGCTTTCTCCACCAGATCTGGGCTCTACGAGTATACCGTGATGTCGTTCGGCCTCACGAACGCGCGGCGTACTTTATGTACTGATGAACTCCATATTTATGGAAGAAGCGAGATTCTTTTGTCGTCATCTTCATTGATGACATCACGATATATTCGGCCAATGAAGAAGAGCATGCGGACATCTTCGCATTGTCCTCGCGACTTCAGGAGCATCGCCTATATGCGAAGTTCAGCAAGTGCGAGTTACGCACGAGGAAGTGTCATTCTTGGGACACGCCCTTTACGAGCGAGGCGTGGCGATTGACCCGAGCAAGGTGCGGGATGTACTCAAATGGGAGCAGCCCAAGATCGTCACGGACATCCGCAGCTTTCTTGGATCGGCCGGGTATTATCGCCGTTTCATCCAGGACTTCTCAAAGATTGGCGGCCGATGATCGAGCTGCTCAAGAAGGGAGTTGAGTTCAGATGGTCGTGATCGCGAGCGCCTTTCAGATGCTGAAGCAACGTCTGACTACGGCCCCTGTCCTCACTCAGCCGGATATCCACAGGCCTTTTGATGTGTATTGCGATGCGTCAGGCATTGGGCTTGGCTGTGTGCTTATGCAAGAAGGCCGAGTCATTGCCTACGCATCTCGGCAGTTGAAGCATCATGAGGAGCACTACCCCACCCACGATTTGGAGCTTGCAGCAGTGGTGCATGCATTGAAGATCTGGCGCCACTATCTCTTGGGGAACAAGTGCAATATCTATACTGACCATAAAAGTCTCAAGTACATCTTCACCCAGGCAGATCTGAACATGAGGCAGTGGAGATGGCTTGAGCTGATCAAAGACTACTGATGCGGAGGTGCACTACCACCGGGAAGGCGAATGTGGTAGCCGACGCGTTGAGTCGCAAAGCTCAATGCAATCGCTTTACTCTCCAGTCCCGAGTGTCTCCCTGTGCCGAATTCCAGAGACTCGGCTTGGAGATGGGCGAGCGAGGATTCATAGCTAATCTCGAGTTGAGATCTACATTGCTCGATCAGATTCGGGAGGCATGCATTTAAGGATGAAGAAGTTGCAGATCCGGGGTAAATTAGATTTGGGGCAAGCCGCTGAGTTTCGCCTGGATGAGCAGGGAACCTTGTGGTTCGGCGACCGCATAGTTGTCCCTGATGACCAGGAGTTGAAGCGAAGGATTCTCGATGAGGCGCATAACTCTTTGCTTACCATTCACCCGGGCAGCAACAAGATGTATCAAGACCTGAGGCGGCAGTTTTGGTGGACTCGCATGAAGCGCGAAGTCGCTCGCTATGTGTCAGAGTGCGACGTCTGCAAGAGGGTGAAGGCCGAACACCTCAAGCCAGCCGGTACCCTTCAGCCTCTTCCTATTCCAGTTTGGAAGTGGGAGGATGTCACCATGGACTTCATTACCGGCTGCCCGACCACTTCCTCAAGCCATGACTCGATTTGGGTAATCATCGATCGACTGACGAAGTCTGCGCACTTCTTGGCCGTTTGCACCAAGTATCGCGTCAAGAAGTATGCGGACTTGTATATCTCCGGATCGTAAGTGCATGGAGTGCCCAAGCGGATAGTTTCGCATGAGGCTCTCAGTTCACTTCCCAGTGCAGAAGCTTTGCATGAGGCCTTGGGCACGAAGCTGCTCTACAGTTCAGCATACCACCCTCAGACTGACGGTCAGACCGAGAGGGTCAATCAGATCCTCGAAGACATGTTGAGGGCTTGTATCTTGTCCTACGGGAAAAAGTGGGAAGAGTGTCTTCCGTACGCCGAGTTTGCGTACAACAACAGCTACCAAACCAGTATCCAGATGTCTCCGTTTGAGGCGCTTTATGGTCGTAGTTGTCGAGCGCCGCTGAACTGGTCAGAAAGTGGGGAACGCTCCTTGATTGGGCCTGAGTTGGTTATGGAGGCGGAAGAAAAGGTCAGGACTATCCAGGAAAATCTGAGGATAGCGCGGTCGCGACAGAAGAGTTACGCTGATCGCCGTAGGAGACCCCTCTCCTTCGACACTGGCGACTTCGCCTATTTGAAGGTATCTCCTCTCCGTGGCACCCGTCGATTCGGAATGAAAGGAAAGCTAGCACCTCGCTACGTAGGGCCGTTCAAGATCCTTGGAAAGCGCGGCCAAGTAGCATATCAGCTGGAGCTTCCTCCTTCGCTCGGAATGGTTCACGACGTGTTTCACGTCTCCCAGCTGAAGAAGTGTCTCCATACTCCGTTCGAGTCTCTCGAGGTGGAAGACCTCGGAGTCGCGCCTGAACCGGATCTGTCTTACGCGGAGCGTCCTATCCGGGTTCTGGAAGAATCGGAGCGCAAGACTCGAAGGAAAACTCTCAAGTTCTATAAGGTACAGTGGAGCAATCACACTGAAGATGAGGCCACTTGGGAGCGGGAGGATCGTTTGAAAGGCGAATATCCTGAATTCTTCCAAACTATGTAAGTGCTTCGGGCCTATCCATTTGCAATCCTTGTCGGTATCAGTTCCAGTCCAACTATGTATGCATTTTTGAATCTCGGGGCGAGATTCCCCTAAGGGGGGAGGATTTGTCAGGGTCCTGATTCTTTGTGTGTGTGGTCATGAGGGTAAGTAGGTAATTTCCCTCCCCAATTTTTTTCCCCACCTCTTTTCCTCTCTCCCTCCCCAGTCATCTCTCTCCCCATCCCCACCCGGCTCCCTCCCAGCCCGAAACCCCCCCCTTGCTCGGCCGGCCGGCCGGCCCTGCGCCCGCGTCGCCGGTCTCCTCCACCCGGCCGCCGTTCCCTCCCTCCCCTGCTGGCGCCCGACACCACCCCTGCGCCCTCCCTCACCTGGCGCCTCCCTCTCCTCCCTCGCCCTCCCTGCTCCGGCCAGCCGTCGGCCGGCGACCCCCCTCTTCTCTCGGTACGGCAGCAGCCACCCCCCCTCTCTTGCACTCCCTCTCTCCCTCTACCTCTCCATGGCTAGAGTTGTGGTGGATTTGGGGACTTAGGGTTGGATGAAGGCTAAGTGTTTGTTGAAATGCCTATGGGGGAAATTGTTGCTTGAGCATCCTTGTGGGGCTTGGGTGTGCATGGTGATAGTGCTAGGAGATTGTAGTAGATGGGTTTGCGCTGGTTGGCTAGTGTGGATGGTTAGGGAAATGATCTTGGAGGGTTTTTGGTTGATGCTATGCAATATCGAAGAATTTAAATGTTTAGGAGTTAGTATACTACTTGTAATAGCTAATGAATCCCTTGCATAGTAAATGAATGTGTTAGCGGGTGTTGGTTGATGCTAAACCACCATATGGGATGCTAGACTCCTTATCTAGGGCATATGGTACATGTTGGTGATTAGTACTAATCTAGGTTGGAGTATTGTGGGTGCTCGATTATATGTGATTGATTATGCGTGAAAGATCGAAATGGGTTGCGCTAACCAATAGTGGATAGTTCTATGCGGTGGTTCAATGAATGAGTGTTGTTGTTAGTCGTCTTCCATTGTAAAGATTAGATGTTAAAGTAGTGTTGGGCATTTCAAAGTTTATTGTTTACCTGTTGGTGGACTTTCATATTGTATTTCCTTGTTGGTTGTCGAATACTTGCGTGTTGCTTTTAAATTCTCATTTCATGTCATCGGCATAGCATGCATCTTATTTCATACATATGTGTTGTGTAGAGAACGATCACGCGGAGGGTGACGTGACCGCGATCGAGGGCGATCATGGTGAGCAGGTTGTCACTGAGGCTCTGGCAGAAGCATCAGGCAAGCACCTAAGCATATTTACCCCATTATATGATTTTATCTTAGAGAATTAAATTGCTTATTTGGTCGATTAAGTATGCATTAGGAGTTGAATGGTGGGAACAGGGTTAGAACCTAATTGCTGCACATACACTCCTTGAAATTTGTGGAACACTCCCTTCAGAACCAAAATATGGGTAATTATAACGAGTCTACGCTTAGTTTTGCTTAGATGTTGGGTTGGGCCAAGTGGGGAATGGTTCTCCCGCTTGTGATTATTAACAATTGTTTCACTTCACACATGATGGATTGGAATGGGTATGTTTATGAGTTGTAATTGATAAATTGTGGACCGGGCGGGGAGTCGGTTCATTTGAGTATGGAGACTCAAATGTGTAGCCCCGTTTGAGTCGATTAAGGACCGATTCGATGGTTGCCCTTTGATTGAGCACACCCCGGTTGGTCGCATGCCCAATTATGGTACGGTAAGCCACTCTTTCTCTCATACGGAATCGATGGACCGTAACTTCCTGTGGTTGGACGTGGTTGAGGGCGAGGCTTAGGCCGACTCTCGAGCGCCAAGCCGGGCTTGGGGCTGCTCGAGGGGGTGCTAGGTTTTCGGGCCACAGGAGGACGCTTCAGCGATTGGGTATGATTGGGAGGGGGTTGACACTAGGCCCTTGTGGTAAGTGTCGTGCGATCAATGCTTCCCTGCAGGGTTAATTAAGCGATTCGAATTGCCGCGCTCTCGGATATGAGCAAGCTCTTTCATCGCACAGTCACGTAGTAAATAACTTGAACTTGTGGTTCGCCGTTGGGCTTGAGCTTTAAATTGGTTATGTATTGCTCTACTTTAATTGTTGTTACTTTCAATTTCACACTAGAAGTAAGTGCGGTCTATAACTGCTTTAAACTTGTAATTGTTTCGGTTGTCGCACTTATATTACAAATGTTAATGCTTTTCCGCACTTTTACCTTAAGCTTGCTCCTTGCTACAACTAAATGCATAATCCTTTGGAGTCGGTCATATATGGACCCCGGGTAAGTCTTGCGAGTACCTTCCGTACTCATGCTTCTGCTTTGTGGTTTTTCAGGTGAGGATCAGGTTGAGTGCGAGTTCTGCCCGTACTGTCTCTCTGGATCAGGCGGCACCGAGTAGAGGCTTGCCGACGCGCCGTTCGCCGGGAGTGTTCAGCGTAACACTTCCGGATTTGTCTTACTTTTGCTAAATGCATCCCTTTTGTTGTATAGATAGATGCGGTTGTTGGGCTTTTGGATTTGGTAATGGACGCTTACGCGTATGTCGGTCCCGTTCGTGTTTTCTTTAGCTGTGATACTGCTGTGGTGCTGTGGATGTCGTTTTACTTTCAATATATATATTGAACTGTGTTTTCCTTGTCTGCTGAGTGGATGTCCGTAGAATCTAGAAAGGTCATGCCGAAATTTTCTGATTTTCGGAGTCTTGGTCCTTTTTCCGTTCTTGCCTAGTTTAGAGTCTTGGCGTTGTTTTTGATCTTGGTTTGGTGGTTGTCGAGTTTGTCTTTGTGCCGTTTGTGTTCCGCTTGCGTGTTGGTTCGAAAGTTTCGAGTTTGTTGCCCCCTTTATGCAAATTGAGTTGATATCGTGTTGGAACCAGTATGCGGGGCGATCCTGGGCAAGTTCGGGTCGCATACCGGGAGAATACCGGGACGGTTGTCGAGTTCATCGAATGGAGATGACGTTGTCTTGATTGGACTTGGGTGTTAGCACTGCGAGCGCCATCGGCGATTCGTTGCTAACCTCCAAATCCGATGTGGACGACGGGACATTCGATAACCCGAGGACGGTCTGGACGGCTCCCTGACATGCTCGGGGAGTGGCTCGGCTTCAGCACAGAGGCAGTGAGGTGGGCTAGCAGCGGTGTTGGGCGGTGCATGGCGGCGGCGCCAGTCAAGAGGTCAACGAAGGTGAGATAAAACTCAGGCAAATGTATTTTGAGCAGCGGTAGGGGACAAGAGATCTCTTGGTAGAGGGAATTGGAATATGTCTCGCTAGGGGAGGAGAGAGCATGCGTCTCGGGTCACAGCGGCGGCACGATCGGAAATGAGGAAGGAGGAGATTTGCATGGAGCCGAGGCAACAGAAGTGGTCGGGGAGGATACGAGGGAGCTTACAGTTGTCTCAGGTGGCTTTATAGCCGAGCTTAGGCGATTCGGCACTCGGTTTGAACTCTCAGGCAAGGCGACGGCCGATCGGTCAAGCGATGCATGAAGGCTTCGGTCGACAGGGTATGGCACGAGACAGAGCAGGGTATGATGCGGGTGTTAGACTATCTCCAGCGGTTTCCCAACACTCCATTCCCTTCCCATCCCCTGAAGGGAATCCCTTCCCAAATTTCACTCCCTTCCCAGACTATCTCTCCAACAGCATCCCTTTTCTATTCCCTTCCCATCCCTTCATCATTATTATAAGAATTTACTGTAACCGCCAACCGCCAAAGCTTGTGACATCATAACATGTATTGCTTACCGTTTTGTCTGCGGACAAATTTATATGTGTTGCGTAAAGGAGAAGGAAGGGAAAATTTTATATGGTGTTGCTTACTGGAGAAGCAAGGAATAATTTCATATGGTGTTGCTTACTGGAGAAGGAAGGGGTTGCTTACCGGACAAGGAATCACCATGTGCAAAGGTAGCCAGAAGACAACTCTGTCTATTTAAAGGAGGTTGGGTGTAGTGTTGAACATCATCAAAGAAGGCATTCAGACCAGCCACCATGAGTTGGTTTCGTGGTGCTCCAAGCTTTTCTCGTCGAGCTCATCAAGCTATGTTGCTGGAGAACGAAGAGGAAGATCTCCTTGCGCGCATTGCCATTGAGGAGGACGAAATATCAGCAGAAGAGAGCGTCCCTAGGTGGGGGGCTCAGTTCCGGGCCGCGCGGTGGTGCACCAAGGACACCTCGAGGGTGCATCTAGGCTATACAATGACTACTTCTCTGACACGCCCGTTTACGGCCACGCATTCTTCAGGCGTAGGTACGTGAGAGGTAGTACCTTTACATTATGAAACCCCCTACTTCACTGGTATGTGCTATGCTCTCGCAGGTTCCTGATGAGTAGGAACCTCTTCGTTAGGATTGCAACTGCTGTCGAGGCCCATGATGATTGGTTTGCGCAGAGGAGGGATGCCGCCGGAAGGCTGGGCTTGTCTTCTCTTCAAAAGATGACCGCCGCTATCCGTCAACTTGCATACGGTATCTCTGGCGACGCCACTGACGAGTATGTTCGTATTGGCGGGAGCACTGCCATCGAAGCCCTAAAGAAATTTATTCAGGCCGTAGTCGAGGTATTCAAGTTTGAGTACCTCCGAACCCCTACGCAGGCTGACACGAACCGTCTCCTTGCTGTTGGGGAGGCCCGTGGATTTCCTGGGATGCTAGGAAGCATTGACTGCATGCATTGGAATTGGAAGAATTGTCCGGAGGCATGGCAGTGTCAATTTTCAGGGCATACGCGCAAGCCCACATTAGTTTTGTAGGTTGTGGCGTCATACGATCTTTGGATCTGGCACGCCTTTTTCGGCATGCCAGGTAGCCTTAACGACATTAATGTGCTCCATAGATCTAACGTTCTTTCTAGGTTAATTGATGGTACTAGCTCCACAGTCAACTACACCATCAACAACCACCCGTACACAATGGGGTATTATTTGGCCGACGGCATATACCCCGAGTGGGCCACATTTGTCAAGCCAATTCAGGCGGCTAGAGGGAACAAGCGTGTCCACTTCGGCAGTATGCAAGCTGCATTACGGAAGGACGTGGAGCGAGCTTTCGGTGTACTGCAATCTCGCTTTGCTATTGTTTGCGGGCCAGCAAGATCATGGGACCAATCCACCTTACACGACATCATGACTGCATGTATCATCATGCATAACATGATAATTGAGGATGAAAGGGAAGGTCCCAGCCAGGAATTAATATATGACTTCATGGATGACCCCGTCCCAATCTCACGTCCGCCGAGCCGGTCTGTCCTTCATTTCATCGAGGCAACACAAGAGATCCGCGATAGGACTAAACATCGCATGCTTATGGATGATCTTGTTGACCACCTTTGGTCAATTCATGGACGGGTCTAGGTTTCATTATCATTATGTTGTATGCAAGTACGCTATCTCTTTTCTATGAAATATCATGTTATCGTTCGACTGTGCAAACAAGTCATCCATTTCTACCTGCACCGTTTTGTAATTAAGTGTGGCACACATAGGACCGTACCCAACATGGCACACATACGAATGAAAACAGATCTCCACACATAGGTACGAAAACATAAATAGATCCGATAACATACATCGTCGCACACAATTAGAGGAACCGTACATCGTGCTAAACATAGGTACGAAAACATAAAGCGTCACACATGTAGCTAGGACAACATACATCGTCGCACACATAGATATGAAACCACACATCGCGCTACACACAGGCACGATAACATACATCTAACATGACCCGTACCTCCTCGCAATAATCTCTGCCTTGCGACGCGAGAAGTAGTCACGGGAAGCCTCGTCCATGTTACTGATATCCATCGCCATGATCTTGTCTTCCTCTGCGTGCCTCTTGATGGAGACCTCCTCACGCAGATGTTCCTCATTGCACTTCATGATGGAGACCTCACGCCATAATTCCACCATTTCTGCCTTGTGCTTGTTAAGCTCTGTTAACTCATCCTTGTATGTGCCGCCCACCATGCTGCCGGAAGATGTGCTACCGGCACGCCGTGCCCGACCCTTCCGGGCGGCATCACGGCCCATTGGCCTAGGTAACTCTCCAGAGCCTGCGGACATCACATCGTCCGGAAGACGTGAAATGGACCCTCCAGCGGTAGTAGACCGTGCGGACGATGCATCCTCGGTCTTCTATCGCTTCGCATCTATATGGGCGCACCACTTGGGGTGTTGGCTGAGAGTGGACCAAAGGTGGAGAAACCCAAATGATCTCCCCTCGATATCCTTGAACATCTTCATCGCCATAGCAAGCTGGCAATGAGAAAATAATTAAATGAGGCGGTGGACAAGTGTATGTTGACCAAAATTAGATATAGGACATGGAAATTGAAATATCTGATTTACCCTATTTTCGAGCGTAGTGCCGCTAGGGTGAATATCTTCGACCTTCGCCATATAAGCTGCAAATTTGCTCGAATCGGCACTTATTGTTTGCCAGTGATTGATTAAGGCCTTCTCAGACCGCGGAGTCCAGTTCACAGTTGCATTTTCCTCACAGTATTTGACAATGTTTCCCCAATACGTCTCGACCGACTGATCGGTGCCAACGATGGAGTCTTGGCTGACATTCAACCATGCCGACATGAGCACCTCTTCCTCCCCCGCCTTCCATGTTTTCCTTGTAGTCTTGGCCGCGCTCTTCTTCTTCTTACCCTTGGCTGTAGTACTGTCTGCCACATGTGAGTCATCCCAACCCGGTGTGAATGAAGAAACAGGCAACGGTTCGCTTCGCTCGCCTCCAAGATTAATGCAGTTCATGTTATCGACGCCCTCATTGAGCATACTTTGTAGAAATGGATCCATGATATGCCCGTTTACAAATCCCACCATAACAACATTAAATAAAAGACAGGGTCCAGGAATAATTTCAAATGGCAAGATGTAAGATTCCACGACAACATTCTATATTAGAACACACGACACAAATAATAACAGAAGGGAAGCTCTCACATTCCACGATAACATTACATAGTAGTACACACCACAAATAATTAGAGGTGCCAAGTTCTCACATTCCAACGATAACATTACATAGTAGTACGCACCACACTAATAATTAGACATGGCAAGTTCTCACATTGCACCATAATATTACGCAGTAGTACTCACGACACAAATTGTTAGAAATGGCGAGGTCTCACAGTCCACCATAACAATATATATTACTACACACCATATATAACAGATACGACACGTATTAGCGGATCAGATGGCATGAGCGGTCGGACTCCCATCCGTCCGCCTCCGATCCGTCCGAGCTATCCCCATCACACCCGGTCTGACAAGGCACCGGGGGTTCGTCATAGTCAGCGGGTACAACGTCGTCAGGGTCCACGTCATTGGCAGGATCATCATCACCGTCATTGGCTGCATTCTCTGCTGCTGCCACAACCACTGCAGCTTTCAAGCTCAATTCGTCCAAGCTAGAAGCGATGGCATCCACAGCGAGGAGGGCATGGTTGGGGTCGATAGAATGGCAACACTGTGCTGGGCTGAAGTTCTCACTTACTATCTTTCTAAGAGCTTCCACCTGCACCTCAACATTTTCTTTCATACTTCACAAATATGCTAGTAGCATTTGTTGATCCATCTACACAATTAATATATGGTTCGTCAGTATCTATGTTTTCCAAGCTTACCTACTTCTATTACATACTGCATAGCCAGCACTACATGTGTTTGCATCTAGTTGCTACCTGCATCAGTAGAGAAAAGTTCTATCCCCAAACTATATGCAAATTGAAAGATTCACTATGTGGTAGACATCAATCTAGATGCTATTTTTATTGGCCTAATGTTTGTTCTGTCTTGATGCCTCATAATGAACTAATGTTTCTTCTGTGTTCATCAACTTTGTTAGGCTTGAGGCAAATTGCATCTACAGACACTCAATTGAAGTGAACTGCGGCATTCCAATCACAGAGAGAGCGCACGAAACTATAAATACACAATAACCTAAAGCAATCAGTTCATGGAGGCTGCGAACTATAAACCATGAGCCAAACGATAAATTTCAAGTAGCAATCAGTTCATTGCTACTGCGAACTATAACCTAAAGCAATCAGTTCATTACTACTGCGAACAATTACCTAAAGCAATCAGTTCATTGCTACTGCGAACTATAAACCATTAGTAGGAACGATAAATCAGTTTCTAGCTACCCAATAAAAATATCTTGTGTTCAAGTAGCACTAGGAGCAGCAAGTCCTCTTGGAAAGACATGTACTGCTGGCTGGGAGCACTAGGAGCAGCCAGACAAAAATGAACAAGGCCGGCCGCACTATCCCTCAACCAACAAAAAGAATCCTCACAGGGAACTTTAGTGAGTTGCTATATGAGTAGACCAACACAGAGATATAGTCACCAAGGGGTTGCTTCATCATTGAAGTAACTAATCATGATCTCAGGAAAACCTAGAATGCCAACTCTTAGCATATTTCAGACTCATAACTGGAGATAGTTCAGAAAACGCTGGGGTTAGACTTACTGGAGATAGTTCAGGCTCATAACCTAGAATGCCAACTGCTATATGAGTAGACCAACACAGATATAAAGTCTAACTGGAGATAGTTCAGATAACGCTGGAGATAGGAAACAGAAAGGCTGGAGATAGGAAACAGAAAGGCTGGAGATAGTTGAACTAATAATAGGAGGAGTTACCATTTCAGAATCGTAACCTATCTTGCCAAGTTAGCATCAAGATCTCAGGGAAAACATGGAATAAGGAGTGAGCTACTTCAGACTCATGACCTACAATACCAAGTTGTTTTGTACAATCATCCATATATCTGTCAACTACCAAGTAGGATTCAGAACAACATGTGCAGTTCACAATATTCTGTCAACTACCAAGTTGATATTCAATACATATATGATCAAAGTTCAGACAACAGGAGGCATATGGATGATTGGATATGGACAGAATATGGAAAGTTGATCTGTAGAGTTACCGGATATGGACAAAGTTGATACCAACTTCATAATCACTACATAAATGCGGTTAGCATCCAGATCGCTCTACTCATGAATCGTTCATGCTTTCTCCAGCAATTTCCCATCTCCTCCGGAATTTCATTATATATCCACAAAGTTCAAAATCTCCCGGCAGATAACATCTACAAAGCCACAGATCTACGAAATACATCGTCCCAGACATACATAGCTAGCATCTCAAGGAGAGGACCATGCAAATCGTCCAGGATAATATCATACATGGATCACGATGTTCAGAAAATTGGGGAATCGACAACACATTGTGAAGAAATGCTCAGCAATCGTCCAGAGATCAGAGCACTGATCAGTCCTTGAGCCAGCCAATCGACTACACAATTTCAGAAAATTGGGGAAATTTACAGGAAACCCTAAACCGGCAAATCTACCGCATCCACTCCAAAAACTTGGGCCATCCGACAATCATCAACAAAATCGGACTGGAATTGGGGGAAGATTTGGGGGAGATTTTGGGGGAAATTGTACCTCCAGTCCACGCGGTTGTCGCCTCCGTGCGCGCCGGTGAAGACGCCGAGCTCCTCCCTCTTCAGCACCCACTGCCGCTGCCTTCTTCGTCCTCCGCCTGCCCTCGACGTCTTGTACTGCTGGTCTCCCACGGTTCGCCGCCGCCCCGTCCTCCAGTCCGCCCCAGTGCACGAACCCTCTGCCACCAGCTCGTCGAGCGTAAGGGAAAGGAGAGAGAATCTCCATCGATCAGGATTCTCTCTCCTATCCCGTTCGAGCGGGGGCAGGGAGGAGAAGCCGCTGGAGCGTTGCGCTCGTTCCCTTCCGCTAGGTTTTCCCATCACGAGGGGAATCTGGCCGGGACGGGAGACGGCTGGAGATAGTCTTAGAGGAAGGTATGGAGGTGACTTCGATCCAAGGAATTGCGGCACCAACCGGGAATTCAACCGAGGAATTGAGGCGGTGGAGCGCCGGCGAGAGAGGGAGAAAAAGGAAGAAGAAAAGGGGAAGAAAGAGATCGGCAGGTGGGTCCGAGTAGAAGAGGGGCCATTGGTAGAGAGAGAGTCTGGTCGGTGGGGTCTTCACGTAGGAGCAGGTTGTCGGGACCCCGAATTTGCAAATCCGGACCCTCTGTGTATTCAGCACTAGTCCAGGAACGCGCTAGTGCACACAGTCTTAACATCGGTATATATCACAATCATACCATACGATACTATCAAAGTACTTTATTTAAATAATCAAAGGGTTACTCGACCTTATGGCCAAGTTACAAATATATGCCTTGCAAGGCGAAACTTATTAAAAGAGAAATAGCAAAGAAATGAAAATCAAATAAACTTCGTGGCGCCATCCAAGTATACCACAGTAACCGACCGGGCTCGCATCCCTAAGTAGACGGGTCTTCTTGGAGTTCCTCCTCCAAAGTGGCGTAATCTCCTCTTCAAGCGATATTGTGTTGAGGCAAGGGTGAGTACTTGGTACTCAGGCAAGTCATGCCTGAGAATGCAAGCTAATATACTATATGCATGGCTTAGTACAAAGGAATAGCTCAGGTATATTTGCAAGAAATGACTTTTGACAAGTAATATAAGTAGATTCGAAAGCGGTAGAAATAAGTAAAGCATAAATAACTTTTCAAGAAGTTTAATAAACATTTTTCCCATCCTAAACCATATTTCCATCATCTTCCTTGTTAAACCAACCCATCTTTTCAAAACCAAGTTATTTTCGTAAAGTCTACCCCTTGACTGTAATTCCCGAGCATTGTCGATCTGTGGACTCGGCTATTCAAATAGATTCTACACTCTGCAGAGGTTATGCACTTTACCCACAAGATACTGATCAAACACCACAAAGGCGAGTTCAGTAATAAAGCCTTTCGGAAGCCTCAAACAACACAGGTGGTCCTCTCCCAGACGTGCTCTACACCATCCCTTCCCTTAGCCAAGGCGAAGTATGGGACCAACACACCGTTAGATGGGTACCTGGCCACACCCACGATACGCTCCCCGCACAATCACACAAAAGGTGTAATCGACACCCTGAGGCTCCACAAGTGAGTCCTTAGCGACTTAGTCAACTAGGGCCGTCCCATTCCAGCCATGTGGTTGCAAGTATGACCCAGTTCAAAGGCTTGCAAGGTTAAGTCCTTAGAGTGACCAGGGCAAGACTACCCAAAACCAAATCATCACTCCCAATGCCACAACTGGCCCACTGATTACTCTTGCCACATGCCCCGATCGAAATCTGTTTATCAAACCCCAGTTGATTACCATGCACCACGTGCCATCAACATCACATGATACTTTTCCAAAACAGGTTCAATATATTATTAAGTCCATATTAGCGTTTGATTGTCCAAAATCATGTCATGAGCACGTCAGGTGTCTAAGCAAAGATACTACAATGATCTAAACCCATGTTGGCAATTTAGTAATGTCCAACTAGTAAACCACAACTAGGGTGACAAAAGGTCATGGCACATACTTAAGTAATCAAGGTGTCATATATCAAATTGGTATTTATCTAACCCTGTGTTTAAACAAAGTATCTTTCTAATTGAACTAGCATGCAATAGTTTAAATCAAAATAGATTTGAAATGGGATCAATATGGTCAAAGCACAACTTGCCTTCAAAAAGTACTTGCTCTTGGTCTTGAGTTGGATCCTGAGTCAACACTTCTCCTCGAATCCTTAGGCACTTCAACGTCTACTCGTAAAGCGTGCAAATAGCAAATACACAAATGAACACTATGCACAAAGATCCCAAAACTCCAAATAAAATCCATAAACAGAGAGAACATAATTTTCTGGATTTTTAGAAACTGGAATCGTCAAATTTGGAGTTAAAGCATAAAAGTTATGATTATTTAAAGTTTAAATAATCAATTAAATGATTTTACAGAGAAAAACTTTAGTCAAAAATTAAATAAAATCCATATTTAGGTAGATCTCAATTTTATACAAATTTAGAAATTTGAATCGCTCAAATCGGAGTTGAAACGCAAAAGTTATAAGCGTTTGAAGTTTGAATCTAAATTTGAATCAATATTTCGAATTAATAAATCATTTTCTTTTGGAAATTAATTATTGCGTCGGCATGGACACGTGGCAGCCTCTCGATTGGCCTGCTGACGTCACCGGTCCATGGACTTGGTCCACGCTCGGCTTGGGTCTATCAGTGGACTCGGTCCACGACTTCACGTGTCGCCGACATGTGGGCCCTCTCGGGTGACGTCATCGCCGACGTCGGCGGGCTCGACCACGCAGTCGGCAGGTGGGACCCATTGTGACGTCATGGGTGACGTCGGCGCTGGCGGGTCGACCATCGACATGCGGCCCCTCGACACGCGGGCGCCGTCGGCGTCACACTGCCAGCGCGCTGGGCGGCGTTGACCGCGGCGGTCCATCTTCCCGACACGTGGCGCCAATCTCACCGTTGGTTTGAAAATCAACGGCGCGGATTAGATCCAGGGTTAACACGTTGAAACTACTCGTTGCTCGTGGGCGTTCGATCTAGATCGGACGGTCCAGATCTAATCCTATATTACGCCTTTGCTACAAAGACGTGGCAATTGTGAACCGTTGGATCTTGATCCAACGATCCGAATCTAATCGGGTTTGGGAACACGTGAGCTCACCTCAACCGTCCGACCGATCCGACGGTCCTCCGAGCTCGCGGACGGCGATGGTTTACTGGGCGCCGGCTTGACCGGAGACGGACGACGACGAGCCCGACGGCGTTTGGGGCGTGTTCGGCGAGATGAAGCCTCCTTCGGAAGCGCCTCGTCGCGGGGACTCGGATCTGGGCTCCTTCTCGGCGAAGACGACGGACGACGGCGAAACCGCCAAGAAACCGCGGAGGGAAGAGACAACTCCGGCGAGCGATTGCGGCTCAACGGTGGCGGCTCGGCGAGATGGCTCGGAACGGAGTGCGCAAGGATGAGGGCAACCTCGGGGGCGTCTCACGCTTTAAATAGCCTCGGCGTCCGTGCCCTAGACGGAAACCTAGTTCGCTACGGCGGCGCGGCGGCGAAGTCCGGCCGGACTCGGCGAAGACGACGAAATCGTGGCCGTCCCACGTGGCGCGATCAACGGCCACGATCGACGCAGCGCGATCGGATCCGGCGATTCTGGCTCGGCCGTGCAGGCGGATCTCGGCCGTTGGATCTTGATCCAACGGTTGGGATTGATTAGGTTTAGGAGTGGGTTCGGTCGAGTCAATCGGCTCGGTCGGGTTCGAGTCCGACTTCGGGTTCGACTTCGGTCGGATGAAACGATACTTGACCCGAGTTGGATTTCCAGCGATTTAATATTTAAAATAATTCCCAGTAATTCATTTAATTCATTAAAAATAGCAAAAGACTCAGAAAAATTCCAGAAAAATTCTGGAAAATATTTTGGAACATTTTGGACTCAAATAAAATATTTCCAACAAAATTTTATTTGCAAAATTAAATTATTTAATTATTTCAAAATGGAATAAATTCAAATAAATTCCAAATAAATCCAAATAAATTCCAGAAAATTCCAAAAATTCACCAAAGTGCCACATCACACATGAATTTAAGAAAAGCAAAATTTTGGGGTGTTACACAGGTCCACTGGTAAGTCTCAATGAAGGCAAAGTCTTTTTCTCTTTCTTCAGACACCCGATTGGGGCATTAAATTGAGGGGTCTAGTAAAGTGTAAAAATTTTGTGAATTTTTTGTATAAGGTTTTGAGAGGGTTTTCCATATACTGAAAAATTTTGTATTAAAAATTTTGGTAGAAAAATTTAAATAAATCTGACAATCTCTGCTGCACAAATAAACATATTCTATTTTTATTTAATTTAAGATTTAAATGTGGTCAAGATTTTTTTTGACCTAAGTGATCTTGTATAAAAATTTTAGATTTATATCTTGAGTATTTATTTTCTAATAAATCTGACAACACAATTTTTTAGATTATCTAGTTTTTAGTTTTTGAATTTTAAAAGGCACTAAAATTGAATATTAATTTTTGATATTTTTACTAAAGATAAACATTACTATGAAGAGTGTATGGTAAAAGTTTTAGCTCCAGATAATTTTTAAAATTTTTATAAAATTCTAATATTACACTATTAACTGTAAAATTCATTATTTTTCATCTCTTATCTTTAATTAATCCATTCACATGAATTTTTGACTATAGTAAAGTGATTCTAGAGGTTTCTTACATTTTAATATTATTTTAATAGATTTTTGTTGGTATTTTGTTTTTACTTTGTTACTTTTATCTTTTTACTAATTCACGTAAATGATTTGATTTTTGAAGCAAAAATCCAAAAACAACAATAAAGGCTAGAAAATTCAAAATTAGACAAAATCAAAATTTTAAATGTGCATTGTTTTTTTCTTGCAGATTTTGAGATGTTACAATCAAGATAGCCATGCGTGAATCAGCAAATCTGGTATAATGGTAGTGTATATCTCTACTATTCTAAAGCAGCACTTGGTGGCGGTGGTCCGTTCTTCTCACGTCATTAATTGCCTCTTAATTGCTCTGCTTAGGCTATTCCCAATGGGTAGTATCATACTTATTAATTAGATGCCACATATGATTTTTTGCTGATGTGGCAAAGCAATAAATAGGAGGGAGAAGAAAGCTGTATCTTGAGCAAGATATAACTTTGGCACGATATCTTAGGCCATGGCACAGAATCTAATGCTCTGGGTCCACTTTCATAGACACAATATCACACCAATTAATTATTTTAAACATATAAGTATGATACTATGCATTGTAGAGAGTGTTTCTTCAATGCAGTATCATACTTTTCATCCTATGTGGCATTCTTGGATATTGGAGTATGATACTTTGCACTGGGAATAGCCTTAATTGCCCTGCTTAATTGCCCTACGCAAGAAACGAAGCGTTGCTTTAATTAGCTAGCTTTTGCAAGAAACGAAGCGTTAAAGATAGATGTTTGATCTTGTGAAATAATTTTTTTATTTTTTAATCTTTATTTTTCGTTATTAATTTTGTTTTTCGTAGCAACGCACGGGACGTAACTAGTATCTTCTTATCTGTTCCCGGATTGATCATGTATTGATGGTGCGGAATCAGTGTTGATATTTCCAGGTCATTCGTAGGAGGATCCAAGAAATAGTATAATCACCTTTTCGTACTTCGAAATATATGCTTCAGTGACACTTCTACTTTTAGATCCCTTGGACGATTTCGTGCTATTTTCCGGTATCGTATGCTTCGATGAATTAACATTCTTAATGTATAGACGAAGCATATCCTACGGGGATGTAAAGGAGAAGCTCTGCAGTGTAGATATCTTGGGACTTCTAGTAAGATAATCAATGCAGGATCAATATAGCACAATCGTGAAAAAGAGTCTTTGTGAAAAAGATGCCCCACTACATAATCTCTTTTACTGTACACTAAATTTAATATAAATTGTTTATTATTTTTATCTAATGGATCAAATTAACTAATATTTATTTATCCTTTCTTCGATAGTTGAATAGTAGAAATACTCTATAAATCAATAGCTAGATCTGATTTTTTTTACTTATTATATACTACTAGTATAATGCACTATAAAAATTTTGTACAACTACATAAAGTTTCAGTTTCTCTTACATGAATACGGCCCCGTTCGTTTCAGCTTGTACACAGCTTCTGCTTAAAAAAAATGGATTGTCTGTCGAACGGTAGGATTATGCAGCTTCTCTCAAAATCAGAAGTGACACTTCTTACATAAAATCCAAATTAGGATAATCAGTCGGACAACCGATTCTTGTGGAGAATCAGTGATTCTCCATGAGCCACGCGCTGCCCGTCTGGCCGCCGGCCACTCCTCTCGAGCTCCTTTGCCCCTACGACCGCCGGCCGCTCCGTTCGAGCTCCTCCGCCCAAGTTCCTCCACCCAAGCGCCAGCCCCTCCGCTCACCGGCCCCTCCAATCGTCGGCCGCTCCGCCCGAAGCTCCTCCGCTCGCCGGCCCCTCCACCCGAAGCTCCTCCTCCTCCGTCTGTGCCGCCGACCCGGTCCTCCGCCGCTGGCGCTGCCCGGTCCTCTTCCGAAACCGTGCTCCAAGCCATCAACAAGTGGGATTGCCGGATGGGACAGCTTCTCCAGCAAGTAGATTCTTCTAGTAGCCATTTCTCCACACAGTTGGCTATAATCCAGAATCTACATAATCAAAAAATGTCCCAAACTGGGCCTACATGTCTTGTGGTTGTTAGGTTGATCTCGCGCCCTGATCGGGGGCGCAACTAACCCTATTGGTTGTGGCCCCCTGTTGCACGTGCGCTATATAAAGGAAGGGGTGAGGGACAACAGAACCCACGTTCTCTAAGCCACCTCCCCCCTAACAGATCCGATGCACTCTGGCGCGGGAGCAACGGGAAAGGCTGCTACCACGCAAGACCGACGCCCTCGTCGTCTTCCCTCTCTGCAGGACACCCACGGGAAGACCGACGCACCATCCTCTTCCTCGCCTACTGCTAGTGCTGCTCCATCATCCCCGACATTGGCTATGGCTTCATCTTCGTCATCCAATCCCGAAGGTAAAACCCTAAGACTATCATCTAGGCGGTTTATCTAGGCATGAAGATCCATAGTTTTCAACAATGGTATCAGAGCACGGTTTGTAGTGCCTAGTTCAACCCTAGATGTAGATACACCTTCGGGTATACACGCATAGCAATTAGAAGAAGATGCCATCCCCAAATTTGTAGAACCCTAGCCCAAATCCAAAGAATTAGAATCAGCAAATGTCAAATCCTTACCAAAGTCACGCGCGCAAAGAAGTTGGAGCTGCCCTGGCCACGTTGCGCCCCCTCTGCGCGGGCCGCGTGCTCCTGCGCGAGCCGCCGCCTTGGCCACCTTGCGTCCCTGCGTGAGCCGCAGGGCTCCCTCCCACGCCGTCGCGTTGCGCCCCTGCGTTGCGCGCATCGCGGCCAGGCCTCCAGCGCCATCGCGCGCTTGCTCCGGCGAAACGCCGCCGACCACCGGCGATTCTTGGCCGGCTCCGCGTGCCGCGCCCTCGCGAGCGCCTTGCCGGCAGCTGCGCCGCCGCGCGGCCCTGGTTTTCCAGCCGCCGCCGCTCCATGCGCAGGTGCCGGCCAGATCCATTTTTTTCGGGATTTTGTTAGGGTTTTTGGGGGAGCCGATTTTTTCGGTTCTTATGGCATCTCGAAGCAATCTCGGCTGACCGATTCAATCAGACGGCACAGCTTAGCCTGCGCCAGCCCTTTTCCCAAATGGGCTGAATGGCAGCCAAAGGCCCACGCGGGGTTTAAAGCCCAGGGCGCATGAAGTCTTTTGGGCGATTTCATTTTTGCTATGCATGATTAGCTTAAGTACTGAGTTAAGTTATTATCTTTCGCTGCTAAATTTAAGTTTCTTTTTCTGATTAAATTAGATCCAACGTGAAAATTTAATTGGAAAATGGTATTAAGTCTATTAAATTAAGCACTGAGTTAATCATTTTCTTCCGCTGCTCAGTTTTAAGTTTAATTTTCTAATTAAATTGGATCCAACGTGAAAATTTAATTGGAAAATTGTATTAAGATTGTTTTTATTAGTATGGAAATTTTATCTTCTGGCCAACGTCATTGATAAAATATGCCATAATTAAGTTTAAATTTTTTGTTCTATTCTAATTCTGCCCAATGGTGATTTAGAAGTAGAACAATTAAGATTAAGCGCATGTTTTTAATTGAACCAACGTTAAATTAATTCATGCATTTAATTTAGTATTCTGATTAAATTGTATTTTTTTTCTTTCCGAAGGTTCAAACACTTCGAACGTTCTGAGTTTAATCTCTGCGATTGAGCCCCTGAATGGGGGGAATTATCCCTCTTGGAGGGAGAAGATTGAGATGGCACTTGCTCTCTCGGACATTGATTATGCAATTACGCATGATCGTCCCACTGAGCCTCAGCTGATCCCTGATGGTCAATCGGGTGCTGAGAATAATCCATCCATAAGAATGGCATACGACCTTGAGCGTGTGAAGTGGGAAAATTCCAATCGTAAGTGCATGATGGTAATTAAAAAATTCCATCATGGAAGGAATAAGAGGTGCCATCCCAGAATGTGCTAGTGCTAAGGAATACCTTAGCAAAGTTCAGAGCCAGTTCACTGGCTCTACTAAGATGTACGCGAACTCTCTCATGCAAAGGCTTTCAAATGAGAAGTTCGACGGACAAAGCAACATAAGAGAGCACATTCTGAAAATGAGCAACATAGCTGCCAGACTCAAAACCATGGAAATGGAAATATCAGAAGGGTATTTGGTGCAATTTATCATGAATTCCTTACCAAAGGAATATGAGACTTTTGCAGTCAATTACAACTCCATGAGTGAAAAATGGAGTATAGAAAAATTGATGGCTATGTGTGCTCAAGAACAAGAAAGGCTTAGAGCTCAAAGACTTGACCATATCAATCATTTCAAGTCAACTTCAAAGAAAATGAGCGATTTTCAGAGCAAATCCAAGCCTTCTTTTAAGAATAAGGGCAAACCTCATAATAAGAAATTTTCCCTGGACAAGAAGCCTTATGAAGGCAAGGGCAAGGCTCCAGCAGAGGTAGACAAGGATACATGTAGGCATTGCAATCAGAAAGGGCACTACATGAAGGATTGTGTTCAGTTTCTCAAATGGCTGAACAAGAATGGTAAGGATAAGATTACATTCATAGATGAATCCCTGTACTTAGACTTTCCCACTCATACATGGTGGATTGACTCAGGTGCAACTGTTCATGTTGCAAATTCTTTGCAGGGATTAAATATGAGGAGGATCCTGAAAAGAGGAGAAAGAAGCATTAGAGTCGCCAATGGCATCGAAGTTGAAGTCGAAGCTATTGGAGAACTCCCATTAGAATTAAATAATGGCTTCATTCTTCATTTACATAATGTTTTAGTTGTACCCTCCATGAGGAGGAATTTGATTTCAGTATCCTGTTTAGATGATGATGGCTATTCATGTCATTTTGGGAATAAGAAATGTTTAATTAAATTCAATAATATTGATGTTGGTCTTGCTTTCATGCAAGATAAGCTTTATTTAGTCTCCCAAAGTAACGATGTGAATGTTGTGAATGCATCTTCATCTGTTAATGGATGTAATAAGCGTAAGAGAATAGCAAATGAGACGTCTTCGAAATTATGGCATTGTCGTTTAGGCCATATTTCGAGGGGGAGGATTGAGCGATTAATCAAAGAAGATATTCTCCACCCGTTAGACTTCACAGATTTAGAACATTGCATTGATTGCATTAAGGGCAAATATGCTAAGCAAATTAAGAAGACTGCCAAACGAAGCACAGCAATTTTAGAAATCATTCACACAGATATCTGTGGTCCTTTTCCTGTGAAGTCAGTGGATGGTTTTGATTCATTCATAACATTCACTGATGATTTTTCGCGTTATGGCTACATCTATCCGATCAAAGAACGATCGGAAGCACTGGATAAGTTTAAAATATTTAAAGCTGAAGTTGAAAATCAGCATGATCTAAAGATCAAAGTAGTAAGATCAGACCGTGGAGGGGAGTACTACGGTAGACATACCCCTTATGGCCAAGTTCCTGGACCTTTTGCAAGGTACTTACAGGAAAATGGCATAGTGGCCCAGTATTCAACACCGGGCAAACCTCAGCAAAATGGAGTAGCTGAAAGGCGTAATCGCACCTTAATGGATATGGTACGAAGTATGATAAGCTACTCCACTTTACCGATTAATTTATGGATGGAGGCATTAAAAACCGCTGCCCATATTCTTAATCGGGTCCCCAGTAAGTCGGTGCCTAAAACACCATATGAGTTATGGACTGGGAGGACACCCACTTTAAATTATTTACATATATGGGGTTGTCCAGCTGAGGCCAAAGTATTTAATCCAAATATTGGGAAATTAGATGCTAAGACAATCAGTTGCCATTTTATTGGCTATCCTGAAAGATCAAAAGGGTACCGTTTCTACTGTCCTAACAGACAGACTAAGTTTGTAGAAACGAGACACGCTGTGTTCTTAGAAGAAGATATGATCAGGGGGAGCATGGTATCCCGAGAAATAAGCCTTGAGGAGAAGCGGAGTGCATTGCCCCAACACCGATGATTCAAGAGCCCATATTCTCGATACCTGTTGATGTTGCACCTCAAGTGGTTGCAACATCTGCCGTCGGCTCTACTAATGAAGCCATTGACATTCCTGATGTTCCTTTTGTCATGGAGCCACATGAACTGTTATAGCTGCACTGAAGAGCCACAAGCTGACCTCTGTTTGAACAACGAACCTGCTCCAGAACCTCTCAGGAGGTCACAACGGAACAGGAAATCAGCTATTTCTGCTGATTATGAAGTTTATATAAGTGAAGAATTAGAAACAGAGGGTGATCCCACCTCATTTGAGGAAGCCATGAGAAGTCCCCATTCATCTGAATGGTTCGCAGCCATGGAAGATGAAATGAGGTCCATGGACACCAATAAGGTATGGGACCTAGAAGAAATTCCTAAAGGAGCCAAAACAGTAGGCTGTAAATGGGTCTACAAAACTAAGCGTGACTCCAGAGGGAATCTCGAAAGGTTCAAAGCAAGACTCGTGGCAAAAGGGTTCACTCAGAGAGAAGGGATCGATTATAATGAAACCTTCTCGCCTGTTTCGACAAAGGATTCTTTCAGAATCATCATGGCGCTTGTAGCACATTATGATTTAGAATTACATCAAATGGATGTTAAAATGGCATTCCTTAATGGAGATTTATATGAAAATGTATACATGGCTCAACCCAAAGGTTTTGTCATGGAAGGGAAAGAAAACATGGGATGCCGATTGAAGAAATCCATTTATGGGCTAAAACAAGCGTCTAGACAGTGGTACCTTAAATTTGATGAGACTATAAGAAACTTTGATTTTAAGGAAAATGAGGAGGACAATTGCATTTATGCTAAGTTTAAGAATGGAAAATTCATTTTCCTAGTCCTGTATGTGGATGATATCCTGCTGGCAAGCAGCGATAAAAATCTACTTTTGGAAACTAAGAGTTTCTTGTCCTCAAATTTTGATATGAAAAATCTCGGTGAGGCATCTTATGTCTTAGGAATTGAAATTTACCGAGATAGAACAAAAGGGGTATTAGGCCTATCGCAAAAGGCATACTTAGAAAAGGCTCTTAAGAAATATAGTATGCATGCGTGTAAGGCTTCGCCTGCTCCAATAGTCAAGGGTGATAAGTTTGGGAATTTTCAATGTCCCAGGAACCAATATGAGATCGATCAAATGAAGTCGGTTCCATATACTTCAGCTGTCGGAAGTATAATGTATGCTCAAGTATGCACTCGCCCTGACTTAGCTTTTGTAACCGGAATGCTTGGCAGATATCAGTCAAATCCAGGAATAGATCACTGGAAAGCAGTTAAGAAGGCCTTGCGGTATTTGCAAGGAACTAAAAGCCTCATGTTAATGTATAGAAAGTCGAGTACCCTCGAGATTGTGGGATACTCTGACGCAGATTTTGCGGGGTGTGTAGACACTAAGAAATCCACATCAGGTTATGTATTCACCCTCGCAGGGGGAGCTATTTCGTGGAAAAGCTCCAAGCAAGCGATCCTTTGCATAAATCGACAATGCATGCTGAGTTTGTAGCTTGTTATGAGGCAACCGGCAGGCACTATGGCTTAAGAAATTAAATGCGGGATTGAGAGTGGTAGACACATTGAAAGACCACTCACGTTATCTTGTGACAATGAACCCGTGATATTTTACTCCTATAACAACAAGTCAAGTGGTGCTGCCAAACACATTGACATTAAGTTTTATGTTGTGAAGGAGAAAATCCAGGATCAAACTATAAGAATTGAGCATATAAGTACCAAGCGAATGCTTGCGGATCCGTTAACTAAGGGCTTACCACCACATGTGTTCAGAGAACACGTAGCCAGCATGGGATTATTAGAAAGCCTATGATTCTGGATATAAGGGGTCAAATAAACAACCATCTCCCACAAGATTAAGTTTCCGTTTTGAGATAGAAAGGTGTATTATAGTCATTGAGTTCAACAGCACGTAACTGGCTGTCGGAACACCTTGGTCTTAATGCACTAATCTATTAAGAAGCGGAGTTGATGTCTAGTCAAACTATTTTAGACTCGAGATCAAGGGGGAGAATGTTAGGTTGATCTCGCGCCCTGATCGGGGGCGCAACTAACCCTATTGGTTGTGGCCCCCTGTTGCACGTGCGCTATATAAAGGAAGGGGTGAGGGACAACAGAACCCACGTTCTCTAAGCCACCTCCCCCCTAACAGATCCGATCTGCTACGCGCACGGGAGCAACGGGAAAGGCTGCTACCACGCAAGACCGACGCCCTCGTCGTCTTCCCTCTCTGCAGGACACCCACGGGAAGACCGACGCACCATCCTCTTCCTCGCCTACTGCTAGTGCTGCTCCATCATCCCCGACATTGGCTATGGCTTCATCTTCGTCATCCAATCCCGAAGGTAAAACCCTAAGACTATCATCTAGGCGGTTTATCTAGGCATGAAGATCCATAGTTTTCAACAGTGGTTGCTGTCCAAGATATACTCACAGAGCCATGTACATTTGTCAAGCCAGCTAAAGACCATGCAAATGGCAAATATTAACCAGCGTACGTTAACATTCCAGAAAGATCATAGTAGTCTTGGACGCAAGAGTTTCTAACAAAAGTTGCGCAACTGATGCCTCTACAGTTACTGCGATTGAAGTTACTATCCTTTCTTGCGGCAGATAATTCCTGCCTCACGTTGTCGACCAACCAACTCGCTACCAACCCCGAGACCGAGACCGCGTTGGCGTCGCCATCGACGGTTAAAAGGACGCCGTGCCAAACCTGCTGCAGGCATCTCTGAAAGATGGAGGAGGTGGTGGAGTAGAGGACATGTCTTCATCGTCAGGAGACGTCAGAGTGGTGGCTAGCTGGAACGGCAAACTGGAGTAGACAAATGCTCTGCTGCCGACTTGGATTTGCAGGCGGATGGTAATCTTTTGAGGAAAAAAAATAAGATAAATGGTTAGATTTGTTGTGGTTGGATGATCGATTAGCTTTTGAGAGAGAGAAAGAAAGAGAAATGAGTTGATTTGCTGTGGTTGGTAGAGTAGAGTGGTCGACAAAGAAGGTAGCCAGCGAGTCTGGAGGAGCAGTGGCTAAATTTTCAGATACTCATATATAAATCTCGAACATGAAGTTTGAGTATCCAACGTGAATCTAGAAGATTAACATTGAAGTTTGGATGGATTGTACTATTTTTCCTTAGTAAGTTTTTTATTGAAGTTTTCTTACATAAGGTTTTGATGAGACAATCCGTACAACACAGCAAGCATATGCTATGTACTCTTTCTGCAAGTATTTTTCCCACTGGGTTTTCTGGAGTTTTGATGAGGCATGCATCTCGCAGTAAAGAGTCCAATGGAGAGTGTTAGGAAACTCGGCCCATCGTGATCCATGTGGACTCCTACCGAAACCCTTGCTGTAGGTGATAAATAGGAAGCAGGGGGTCACCCCATTGTACACAGAATCAAGCAATAAAGAATAACAGATCTGTTCCTCCTCATATTTATACCTCGCTCTCTCTCTGTTCTGCACTTTAGATCTATTAGGCAACCTCGAACTAAGGCCGTGTTTGGATGGACTAAAGCTAATTATTAGTTGGCTAATGGCTAGAGCTAATTGTTAGTCAGCTAATAATTAGTCCATCTAAAATTAGTCCAGGGCTGTTTGGATACATGACTAATGGTTGGGCTAATTTCTTAGAAAAGTCATGTTTGCCCCTCATAGCAATTTGGAGAGAGCGGACGCACGGGTGAGGAAGTGAGGATAAGGCCAACGCGAGGGTATTTCAGACTTTTCTCAGCGTGTTACCTGCTATTAGTCCAAATTAGCTCCCTCCCACCAACTAATGGACTAATTGTTAGCTGAGGGGTTAGCTAAAAATTAATCCACCTATTAGTCCTCCTGTTTGGATAGACTAGGACTAATTTTTAGCTAGCTAACAATTAGTCCAGGGATCCAAACATGACCTAAATAGCGAGGTTGTCTAACAATACCAATACAAGCCATGCAACCTGAACTCACGCCACTACTCCAACGTGCACATTGACTTAATCCACTACCATGCAACACTTCCACTTACCATACGTGCATCTGCGTACCTTGACTTAATCTACTACCACGCAACACTTCAACTTACAATACATGCAGCTGCGCGATTAACTCAACTAACCACTGGAACTAACTATGGCTCAGTCTAACCACTCCACGCGTGCTAACAAGTAAGGTTAGTAAAGACTCGGCTGGACCGGCATACAAGTACTAAACTAAATGAGAGTGACTAGGCAACGGTATACCGTTGCAACGGTATAGCCATGAAACTTATGAAACTTATCAGTTTCAGTGCTGGTTTCATGAGTTTCAGTGTTTAGTTTCATCAGTTTTTAGTGCTAAGTTTCATGAGTTTCAGTGCAAAAAATCATAAGTTTCATGAGTTTCAGAGGTATATCGTTGCAACGGTATACCGTTTTTTAGTTTTTCTGAAACTAAATATGTCAGGACTATATGCAACAGAAACTTCCTGCTTAAGCCATCATGGATTTTTGGTTGGATCACTTGCCTGATGCATGATTGACTGCCATCAAAAAGATCAAACAAAACTAGCAAAAAGATTGCCCAGATCACTGAGATAAAGCATAGTTTGCAACGGAATCCAGGGGCATGTGTAGGTTCAAGATCAGAGCATTTGAGGTGACAAAGGATTTCTAGCTGCTCATCGCTCAAGGACGTCGGGGTACACATTACTACTTCAGAAAAGAGAACCACAGCACACAATGACACGAACTCTGAAAGTTAGCAGCAGTTCCATCACTTCATTCTCCATGGACCAGGCTCCATCCTCTGTACAGCCGCCGCCGGCCTACGACACCGAGTAGCGGCGGTTCCTCGATGACGAGCTGGACGACTTGGACTCCGGCGGCTTGGCCGACGACCGCGGGCTCTGCGAGCTCCCGGACGTGTCCGAGCTCTTGCTGACGACCACGCCGGGCAGTTTCCCGACCCCCCACAGATTGTCGAAGATCCTCCGCGACCGCGACGACAGCGACAGCCTGCTGCTCTGGTTCGCGATGCCGCTCCTCGCCAGCCGCCGGCCGTCGTCGTCGTGGCGGTCGCCCTCGTCGGCGAGCTTCAGGCTTCCGAGCTGCTTCAGAGGGGATGGCGTTGGCGGCTCTGGCAGCGCGCGGTCCTTCCAGTCGTCTTCCAGGTGCGTGACGGACCGTGTGCTGCCGTTGGCCGTGGCCGCGGCCGATGCCAGGGGGCTGCCCCCCGTCGCGCGCAGCTGCTCGAAGAAGAGCACCTGCACCACGACGCGGAGCGGGAGGCGGTCGTTCTGCGCCGCGTGTATGCATGCTTCCTTGGAGAGCTTCTTGACGTCCATCAGGCTGGATATCTTCCTCTTCTCCGCCTTGGGTAGGTTGGGATGCAACTGACAACAATTAACAGTCGCATGTAAAAGCTTCGATGGATTAAGCGAAAGGAGTAATTAAAAAGACTCGTTGTAGTATACTAGTATATAGTATGGTTATTCTCGTCAAACATACCTTGAGAAAGACATCGATGGCGGTGTAGAGACCATCATGTGTTGGCCTAGCCGCTTCAGGCATGGATGTTGCCAGTCCCACGAAGCTCGAAACCGAAAGGTTCGGATCGGAGGCAACCTCAGCTAAATACCCATCAACAACCTTGCACAGTGTTAACAGAGATTCATTCTCCACATTTGTCTCAAACATCTCCCTGTCAAGGTCGTTGAGAAAAATGCCGTCCTCAGTCACTCCAGCGCGACGCATGTACCTACCGACGAGCGTCTGGACCAGCTGAACGTCGTGAGTGGTCTGAGCCGGCGGCCTGGACGGAATCAGGAGATCGTTCACTGACGCCCTGTGCAGCTGCAAGACAATCCTGTCCGTGAGCTCCTCCTTCAGCAGCTCCCCAGCTCCGGTCAGGACAGTTACCTTGAGCAGCTTCAAGAAGAACCGACACGAGCAACACGACGAGGATCCCTTGTCTGACGGCAGCAGCCAAACGATGGTTTCGAGCAGATGCTTGCACGTCGCGGAGCAGACGCCGTCGACCAGCGCGTCGCGGCAGTCCGGGAGCCATCTGGCGGCGTAGGCCTTGAGAGCTTCTCCGACGACGTCGGGAGGGATCCTCCCTCTGGACTTCACCGCAACCATGACGCGCTTGTAAAGGTCTACGTCCAACTCGCACAGATCTTCAACCCACCAGTCTTTGGGAACCGCCTGCGAGCTTTTCCGAGTCTCCACGATCTCATCAGAGGATGCGGATTTCCTGTTATAGGTGTACGACCACATCACGTTGCACGGGTCAGCGGCAGCTTTGGAGGCAATAGAATCTATGCATCTTCCGACCAACTTGAGCTCCTCAGACCATGGCACCAACGCATCTGTTGTCTGCAGCGTTATGATCGAGTCTTTCCAGCTCCTGAAGATGCCAGAATTCAGGAACACTTCTATCTTAAATACCAGATTGCTTTTCTCGACATCCTCGGTCATCCCGAGGTACTCCGCTGCGCATCTGGCGGCGACAACGTTGTACGCATTGAGTGTCACAACCATGCCGTAGCAGAACTTGGCGCAGATCTCAAAAGTTTTCACTCCGCCAGGGATGTCGTGTATGTAAAGTTCATCGGTGCCGTTCTGACTAGCCTCGATTATGAGCCTTTGTAACAGGCTACTCTTGGAAAGAAGGGGGAACTGGAAAATAGATTGCAGAGTGATCAAATCTACCAATGTTTATAAAAGAAAAGTGGCTATGATTGAATAGTGGGCATTTGTAGATTCGCTGTAGCATTCTATCTGTTCAACGGATTCAACAAATGGACTTCTTTAATTGCAATTTGTGAGGTACGAGCACTGTTGTCACCTACCATTACCATACAGAAAACTTAATGGAAATGGAAATCTGATCTAAAGAAACTGTGGGAAAGATTCTGAAAGCAACATAGATCCAAATTGCAAGCGGCACCTGACAAAAGTTGTTACTATAGCAGCATCTTCTGGTGTGTTCATAGCTGTAAATTGGCGGATGCATTGTTTTAACCTAAGTTCAAGACGCGCCTTAATACGCGCAGCGATATAACCTAGTTTGGTTCAGAAATGAGTAGAATGATAAGAAACTACCTTGTGCAGATAGAACCTTGCCTCCTCGACATGGACGACGATGTCTGACGGTAGGTCTGACAACACATATCTGCGTGAGATAGATTTGTTCAGAGTTACATAACAATTGAGGAGACAAAGAATAAGAGAAAGTAGCACCCGGAAGAAAACGTTGGAAATTTGCATGGGCAAGCGAGGAACTTTTTAACATGCCCTGTAGGCTGAAAATGAGTAGTATATGCTGGTCAGTTGGTCTTGGTCAGCAAGCAAATCCATGAGCATGATGGTTATGTGACAGAATTTGCAGGAATTTATCCGAACATGCCAAGCAAAGTAGTGGTTGACTAGCGCATAGGAATAGCATCTCCAGACCAACACAATACACTACGGTAAGCCTTTCAGAGTAATTCTATTAACCAAGCATCAAGAGCATCTTTTGTTACCCAAATATTCTTGTTCAGGTCAAGACATACAGATACACTTCAACCCTAAATAAAAGTATTCAAGAACTGTTTTTTTTTTTGTTAATGATGTCAGTCTCTGCAACTAAGAAAGAAATATCAAGCCCAAGATCCGGTGGGCGTGGCCAGGTGGGTTCTAGGCAAAGGGGAAGAACAGAAAGCGTCCAACGTTTGATCAGCCCCCAGCATTTTAAAAAAGAAATAAAAAAGAATCTTATTATTCTTATGATCTTATCACAACTACTACTACTACCATGTTTTGTTTGTACAACCAAAAGGCCAGCGCCATCTTTTCCGTAGCAAAAGGGTAGGCGCTTTGGTCAAATGCCGTGCAGAGAAACCGACGTAGCTCACGAGCACTTGAGCAGTAGTACTAGTAAGCCCCACATCTCAAATCACAGCGAAACAGCTCCTATAACCCACGAAACGAACTTATTATGGGGAAACAAATCAAGAACACACACACACCCCCAAAAGATTTACACTTCCAAAACAAGCTCTTTTATCAGAGAGCATCGTAACAATGCATTATTGTTTTGCTTCCACAGACAAAAAGAAAAAGAAAAAACTGCAAAGAAGAACAGGGAGACCAAGGAAACAACCAAGAACACATCAGACAGTCTCTAGAAGCCAAGAACAGTAGAATAGGCTTGCCATTGGCCCATTGCATCAAACACAACCGGCATTGTATTGTTCCCACCGAAACATGAGAAGAGGTAAAAAAACAAGACAAGAAGTTTCCATTTTAATCACACCGGTAGAGGGGTAAAGAAGTAAAGATGGGTTGCAGTGGCCAAGGGGGGAGGCCGGAGGGGGCCTCACTCACCTGGAGTCGCCGCCGTCGGTCTGTAAGGCGTCGGGCTTGGAGCCAAGCTTCATGAACTTCATGGTGAAGGTGAAGACGAAATGCTCTCCCTTCTCTCTCTTGCTCCTTCACGACAACTTCTCTGCTGCTCAGCTCAGTGTGTTTCTTGCTTACATTTCACGTCTTCTTGCCTCCTCCTGCTTCGGTTCTTGTTTTATTCAGGAAACAGGGAGGCCAGCAGCTAGTAGTCGTAAGAAACGCACACGGGGGCAGAGAGAGAGAGAGAGTTTGGTGAGAAGAGGGGTGGTGGTATTAACTCGGCCGGGCTCTTTACTGCTGTGCATGCCGCGTTCGGCTAGAGCGTCTGTTCTTTTCTTCTCAAATTTTCGGAAAAATTGGTATTCTAGACAACTGTTGATCCGTATTTACAATTGTACACAATTTTTTGGAATATTTACAGAAATCTCAACCATACCCGAAATTAGGAATTTTGTTTTCCCATACCCGAAATTACAAATTTCGTTTTTGCTGTATTTGAAAACGCGAATTTCGGGAAACGCATAAACGAAAATACCATTTTCGGGTATAGCCATACCCGAAATTGGCAATTTCGGGTATGAGGTGGCACCCCCATACCCGAAAATGGGGATTTCGAGTATGAGGTGGCGCCCCCCATACCCGAAAATCCCAAATAATCTAGGCCTTGTACATGTGAAGCAAAAATCCAGCCAACCGAATCCCAAGAAATGGCCCAAGAAATGGCCATGCATGCATGCCTTACCCGAAAATTGCAATTTCGGGTATGAGGGTGCCACCTCATACCTGAAAATGGGTATTTCGTGTATGGCTATACCCGAAAATGGGTATTTCGTTTATGCGTTTCCCGAAATTCTCGTTTTCAAATACAGCAAAAACGAAATTTGTAATTTCGGGTATGGGAAAACGAAATTCCTAATTTCGGGTATGGTTGAGATTTCTATAAATATTCCAAAAAGTTATGTACAATTGTAAATACGGGTCAACAGTTGTCTAAAATACCAATTTTTCCTAAATTTTCGGTTGCGCTTGTCATACGGAAAGTATTTTCATGTAGCAGCACAAGTGTACAACCCAGCAATCTTCTTTTTCCTGAATTTCTATTGGATAAACATTTGAAGATGAGCCTTTCAAAGGTCTTATGACCCTTACATCCTTCTGAAAAGCTGGAGGATGAAAAACGTGTTGAATATTGAGTCCAAACCTTATCGTACTAGTATATGCTTGTCCTTGTCAATGCTTCTCTATAAAAACAAGTACAATAACAAAGTTAGTTTGTACAGTAACTACTTGTAAAGATTGTATCTGGATGTTGTGTAATAACTGTCTCTTCTCTCTTGTACATAACTAATATATCTTGTTTTCCGTGCAATGCTGGCTCTTGCATGAGAGCCAGTTCTTTTCTCTCACCTGTTTTCTTACTCTTTTACATATGATAAAACTAATATGTAGGAGTACATTCTAAAAGTAAGCTGAGATAATTTTATTGTACATGCCCTAAGATAGTCAGTTGAAATTGTTCTGCAATTAGTAGCCAATGTTACTTTCAGTGACTGATAGAAAGTTCAGCATGATTTATCAGTCTGAAAACACTTAGCATCAGTACACCACAAACCAAAAAGTCACAAGCAAATTATACACTCAAATTTCTGAAGGAAATTATAAACCATTCAATAATGTGTTATTTTGTCTCTTAAATGAACTATCATTTATATTGATTAACAAGTACATGACATGTTCGTGAAACTCTTTATTCATGCTATGATATTATTCTAAATACCCCTGATATTATAACACATTATGTGGGACATTTGTGATTTATAGATCAACACATGAATTGATTGATGATTATATTTTCCATATCATGGATATAAGATATCAAATCAATAATGTGAACATATGTTAGAGAGTATGATGCTGAATTTATGTACCTTGAGGCACTGCAAGAATTAATATATTTTTAAGTGTTATTAGTTGGTCTCAAACATAGGATATGTGGGGTCCTTAAACTGGAGATCGTTGTGGTTTCCTAGGTGCATAATAGTTTAATTACAGTTGCCAAATGCTATTCTATAGCTAGATAGTCAAAAAGATAGTTTTCAAATTTACTACAAAACATGCGAATGAATGTGAGCGATCAAATGGGATTTGCCCCTGCTCTCTAGTAGGAAAGATGTATCTGAGCTCCTCTGTGGTCTAGAAAATTTTATATTATACTCTATTTGTTAATAAACATAAGGTCTATGGTTTGAATGGTCTTGTTTAGAAATATAAAATTTGCATGTAGATTTAACGAAACTTTCTTATTATTCTCATATTTATTTTCTTAGCCATATGCATTTATTCATTACCACCAACACAAGATATTATCTCCCATCTTTCAAAACAATTAAGAGGGATATATGAGTTATTTTCTGTCATATCTTTTTTAATTTCATTAGAATCTTAATTCTTATATAAAATAAAAATACATATTATATTATTCGCGGCGCGAGTACTAGCTAAGCCTACAGTTATCCAACAGTACAACGAGGTGGCTTTGACCCAGGGGGGCTAGGTTTCGATCTCTTCGGTACTTCCACACACAAATAATACCAGCACCATCGCACCGCTGCTCGCCTCCACACGCAGTGCCACTGACACCGGGCCCCACTTCCGCGGGCACCACCGTCGGTGAGTACAACACAGCACATGCACCGGGGGGATCTTACGCGGCGACTCTCTCTATCGCTCGCCGTGCGTGACAGCTCTTGCCTCTTCTTTGCCGGCAGTCTGCCTTTGTAGCATTCGCCCATTTGGTTTAGGTTCCATGTGTTGAACTGTGACTGATGTCGCCACACACAGTACTCCCTCCGATTTCATATTTCTTGTCACCGGAGCGTTCTGTAGTTTGGTTGAAAATTTCTATCGTTGGATCATTCTGCATTTAATGACACCAGATTTCCAAAACATGCGTATTGATTGCCTCTGCATGCACACATAACGATTGGGTATTCTTGCTTTGAGAATTGAGATCACATCATTTCCAAACTATTTAATATGACCACATTAGGAAATTAGCACTGTAATCACTCCTTGACATGTGAGATTATGTGTAAAACGACAGAAAATATAAAGCCAGAGGGAGTAGCTGGCTGTTGTACATGCAAAGGAAATGGGGAAGGAAAAAGAGGTGAGTGCAAGTTTCGCTTGGGAATTGCGATTGCGAATTTGGGAGGGGATTGGGTGGAGATTGGAGAAGAAGCTGGGGGCCGACCCAAAAAAAAATTAAAAAAGGCTGAAGGGCCGTGCATTGCACACAAGGGGCACCAGGCATGCAGGGGCAGCGGCTGCTTTTTGTTGCCCTCCTCATCCCAAACATGAAGACATTTTAGACTGGGATGGCCCCCCCTTTTCTTTCCTTTTCCTTTTGTGTTTATTTGACCCTCCTCTCTCTTCTTCTTTACTGGTGCTAGCTGAGTGTGCATTTGTGCTATTTACTACTACTAGTAGTACTGGTAGTAACAGTAGAAGAAGAAGATTGTGTTATACTTTGATATTGTTATACGGTGTCTTAATGACGTGTGATCTCTGGGTTTTTTTTACGGAGAATTTTACATGTATGAGCGGTTACGGACACATCTACGAGTGAGTGGCGGTCCCCGATTGATAGTCAACTTTTTCATATCACTAATTTGCATTAGAACATAAAATACATTCATAGGTAAAATTATTTAAGAAATATACTACCTCATGGTAAGTAGAGCTTTCCTGACGCTGGCTAAGCCATGCATCCACCAACAGAAGAGACTTGACGAAAACGAAGTAGAAAGTAGGGTGTCCTCCGCAGTGGGGGGCTTGCCGAATCTCTTTTCGGATCACACAATCGCTAGTAATCATGAGGGATGCAGCCTAAAACGACCGCATGATACATCGGTTCATTTATATATTGTCTTACATATACGCGTGCATGCTCTCACATGCAGTCAGTAATCCTATATACATGATGTCATAACTATTATCTAGTGCCGTGACAAGAAGCAATTTTAAAGCAGATAAATCAAAGCAAAAAAGGATCTAAAATTGCTTTGATCCCAGATTTTGTAATCTAATCTAACCACATGTTTGGTCTAACAAGAGTTGCTTCAGGACCTCCAACCTGCCGGTGGTTTCTAAGCTTTCCTTCAGGAACACACGCAGACCCATCCCGTTTGAGGACTGAGCCACTGAGGAGCCCAAGCTTTTACCGGACTTGAGCTGAACAAGCGCAAGCTTAGGGCCGTTCGTTTCAGTTTCGCACATCTTTTTATTTTAAAAAATCGGATTATTTACCGAATAGAAGAATTCTGGATAGCTTATCTGAGAATTAGAAGCCGCTCTCTATATAGAATTAGAATCTGGTTAGAACATGATTCTTGCTGATTTTCGCCGGCCCGGTTCAAATTTACAAGTGGCAGCCAACTCGATCCGATTCTTCCATAATGAAAAACAGTTTCTCCTATAATCCGGAAGCTGAAACGAACAGGGTCTAAGTTTCGGTTTGAAACGCAGGAATTTTGTAAGATTTTTATACGAAACCTTTTGTTTCCGTAAGAATAAAAAAAATTGTCGCAACTCGCAATCCAATCCGAACTTCAGCTGGGTGAGGCGGGACCTAATTCTAGATTAGTTGTGGCTGCTAGCCTGCTAGTGCGAAGAATCTCAAGATGGTTTCATCTTATACTAGGTGGCTAGCGGCGAATTAATCCGAGGTTAATTAAGTGAAAAACAGCAACTAATCCCTGGGGATGTGTACCTCATGATTAACACGGCCGGGATTATAAAAAGATGGTTTTTAAATACGAGCAACGACAAATCTCGTCAAACATGCCGTTCCATGTACGTACAAGCACCGGTTGATTAGCCTACGGAATTCGGATCTTTTGCGACGGACAAGGCCAGCAGCTAGGATCAAAATGTGGCCAGTTGGCCCCCCATACGTACCAGCATGTACATACGTACGACGCCTTTGCAGAGAGAAAGTACCTAAAGTACCCACCCTTCCCGTCGTCGACGCTATGATTTGGCATCTAAGCACGCACGCCGTCCCGACCCATCCCATGTGTTCATAGCCCTTGGCAATTAGTGGCTAACCAGTAGAGTGCGATTAATTAACAAGCTAATCCTAGATTACTACTCGAATGAAAAAAGTGCTAATCCCTAGACTAATCAGTTCACTTGGAGTGATTTGCGTTGGACCACAACGCCAATGAATCAATGATATAGCTACCTAGCTCATGGTCATCACATTCTTATTCTTTTTCAATAGTTCTTGGGTAAAGCGACCGATATCTATCTATGTATATGAATACGAATATGGTGATGGTTGGGAAGCATGTGCGCATGTAATCTCTTTGTGCATTTTTTTTATCTAGTTTTTTTTTCGAACAAAATTGTAAACCTTGTCTTCTTCTTAACCGTGAAAAACATCAATAGACAATTAGACAATTCTATTGAGAATATGACAACAAAAAAAAAAGGTGCACTGCGCCAAATAGGCCAAAGCTTCAATGGATGGTGATCGCGAACGTATGATTGCCTACAGGGAACCAAAGGATATGGAGACATGGTCCTCGCCCTCTAACGGTCAAACAGGGGATTATCCTAGCGTTTTTGACTGTGGAGATGTGTAAGCTTTTTGGTCTCCCTTCTTTCTTGCGAAAGTGTGGCGATGTGGCATGTGATGGACTTCAGGGCTGAGTCTAGGTGCTGAGCTTATGGCCTACCCTGCACTATGGCCCTATCTGTTTAGCTTAGTTTTTTTTAGCAGTTTTTCTACTTTTTTTCCCTCTTAATACAAGTTGTATATCTCTTAAAACAAACGAAATGGTAAGTAATCATTATCTATTTTTTATTTATGTTTTAATATTCGTGCAACTTTAAAAAAGAAAAGCATAGAGGCACATCTCTAGTTTTTTTTCCCTTAACTAGATTAAAATAGTTTGTTTTTATACGTGGTATATGTAGATAATTTTACGATAACTATGGTGACATCAGTTTAAAACCAACATTCAATAAGTAAAAAAAACACATCTCCAGTAATTTTTTATTTCTAGTTATATGGAGCCTTATAGCTTCTGAAAAGCTCCATTAAAAACCTCTTTATTTATGCATTATCCTTTTAACTTTCATCCAAACTGCATGCCCTATTGTGGATGATGAAGCGGTAAGTCAGATAGGCTTATTTGTCATGGCTTAAGCTTCTCTTTTTAAAATTTTTTATCTAATAGCTCTTGCATTCATCACTTAAACAAGAGGTAGCATCCGGATCGAATCATAGAATTCAAACCTGGGCGGGCGAGCGTTGGACAACGCCACCTACTAATCTATCTATATATGCTCGGTTTCTAGCTTAATTAAGCTTCTCTTTAAATTTGCTTTCGGTCCTTATGGTGGAAAAACCATGGAAAATAACTGGCTTCTTAATTATAGAAGCCGGAGATATCGGCCCTATTTAGTATAGCTTTTAGGTGTAAATGATGCGGGTTAGGAATGAGGATGAGAGGGGTGTGGTTTGAGATTTTATACTTAGTGAAAAGGGGTATTCTCTTTAAACTCTAGTAGTAAAGTCATAACACCAACCCACGAAAACAGTAGGAAGCTATCTCAGACCAGCTTTTGGCTTTCATTCAGCTTCTTATAGTACAAATGGGCTACTGGCTTTTGATTACGAAAAAACTAGTTATTTAGGACAGTTTTGACTTCCAAAGTATAAAACTAAAACAGTTCCAAACAGAATCATCAAAATTCAAAACTAAAGCCGTTCTAGACAGGGCCATCATATTCGTATGATAGCTTCATCTAAAAGATCCTCTCCATTTCAGAATGTTTAGCACTTTTGACCAAATCGCGCTTACCAAGGTAATCATACTTGGGTAAAATGTGACCGAGTTCCCCTTCAATGAAATCCCGGACACGAGTAACAAAGCAATGGAGTGGGAACGAAGATGAATATAGATTATAGAATTAGGTCTCGTTTGTAGCGTGGGAATTTGTCCCGATTCCAACATGAATTGAATTGTTTTGTCGTGAAATTCTTGTAGAATTCCCGTGAGTGTATATGTATATATATATATATAGCGTCGCTCTGAGCCATAATATTCTTGCACATCGCCTGACACGCACGGTAGCCGCCGCTGATTCACCGAGACAAGGGTTGGTGGTGGCGCCGCTGCCTCCGTCCAGACGAACACACACACGACGCAGCTCTTTTGAGGCCTCGCTTCACTGCCGCTGCCGCTGGCGATGCACCCAGACGCAGATATACATTCACACACATCGCTCCGTGGCTTTTGGCATCGCGATTCACAAAGCCTGCGCTGCGCCACCGCATGCATGCAGGCCTGCAAGGGCCAAACTATCCCGTGGGATTCCGTCACCTTTTTCGCGCGCGCGCCGGCCCGACCGGACGTACACGAATCTTGGCGCGCCAGCGCCTAAGCTAGCTGCTGCTGCTGCTGCGACCTGCGACTGCGAGTAGTAGTGTAGTACGTGCTGCCTGCTGGGCGAACACGCAGCGTCGCGTTGGCTGTGCCTACGCTCGCACCGCACGCGAGCGGTAGAAAGTGAAAGTAACTTTTGGGCCCTTGGTGCGCTTGGGGAAGGTAAAAAAAAAAGAGAGGAGAGGTCAGAACTGCTAAGGGCATCTCCAATGGTGTAGTTAACTACTAGCTATAAGAAGTGTACATATGTACATAGAATGGTAATAGATAACCTCCACCGATAAATTATAGATTGTCTACAAAATTAAATATGGGCCATATGTAAGAGGTGATAAATGCCTTGGAATCATTATACTTTGGCTAAGTTAGTAGTAAGCATATATATCTCTCTCCTTTTCTCTATCCACCCAAGAAAATCTTGAGTTAAGACTTTATAAGTGGCACTATTGGAGATGCCCTAAGAGGAGGAAGAAGAGAGGACTCGTACAGCGGGGACGCGCACCACCACACGTACCGGTCAGGTTTCCGAACGTGGCCAAATAGGAGGAGGTTTTTTTTTTCTTTCTCACCTTGTCTATTTTTTCTGTAAATTTTACTATCGTCCAAATAAAATGGTAAATAATCTAGCTCTTTCACTTTCAGCGACACATGTAACTTGACATGGTGTGGGACGCGACCCCGCGGTAGGCGTCTAGCGTATGGAGATATATATTTATAATTTCACTTAGACGGTGGTCAAACATGCGAAATAATTACGGCAAGGAGCTAGATTTTTTTTGCTTGGGTAAATGATGCATCGGCAGAAAAAAGAAAGGAGTGTGGTTGTATATGCGTGTTTTTGTTGCACCAACAGAAATGAGCAGCGCTTTGTACCGCGAAGCATCTCTATCATTGTACCACCATCACCAACTTTGACTAGTATTCAGCACACACTATTCAGTCTTTTCGGTGGTTACCATGGCTAACTTAAGATCGAGATAACTTTAATCATTACAACATGAGAAACAAGTGAAAAAAAAACTACAGAACAATATATCGTTTTTCTTCAAAATTAGCAGGACAGGAACGATCGTTCAATTTAACACCGATCTCCTCTTTAGCTCCACTCTCTCACTTCACTCGATCTCTCTCTCGCGCATACCGACGGCGACGGGTGTATGGCCACTAGATCCGATGGCTGCCAGAGGGCGGCGACCGGGTGGAGGTGGCGGTGGCTCGGTGGTGGGTGGCGACGGTAGGCGACGGGCAGCGGTGGAGGGCGGGATGGCTAGACGGTGATACACCAAATATTAGGTTGGACGGGGTGGCCGACTAGGGAGGGGAAGTTGGCGGTGCGGTGAGGCGGCGAGCTCACTGCCATTCGCAGAGGGTGGCGGTCGAGGTAGAGAGGGTGAACGAATGGTTGGATGCTATACCGTTTGGATCGATGCGAACGATATAGCATGGTGTAGTAGCTCTATTTAAGACAACGGAAGGTCGTTGGGACTTGAGGAGATCAGTCGGAGACGGTTGAACATGACGTGTAGTGCTTCACTATGAATAACTTTTTAAAATAATATAATTTTTAATTAAAATTATAAAAAATATAAAAAAATAATAATTACATAAATATACCTTTGTCGACAATTCATTTTGGGGATGAAAGCCTACCAGCCAAATGGATCTGTTGGCCAGATGAATCATCGACTAAACTCTTGGCTAAATAAAACCACCGTCAATTCATTTGACGGTAGACTTCTGTCGCCAAATAAATTATCGCCAGGTTGTTGGAAAGTTGCTATCCCCAAATGAATTGGAGACAAAAAGGTCGCCAATTCATTTGACGACACGAACTCTGTATGTAATTATTTTTGACATATTTTTCTATAATTCTATTTAAATAATTTTATTTTTTAAATGTATCATTCAAAAAATCGCACTACATAGTGTGTGTATACACACACACCTCTGCCTGGACTGTAGGCCACGGGCCATTTGATGTTCATTGGATAAAAACACAGTATTGACCAAACAGAAGTGCAATTAATGGTGGGCAGCAAATTTTGCTGAACCAAGCTGTTCTAGTTGCAGTTTCAGGTGTTCCTATACATTTTCCAGCCACGAGTCACGGTATTCGCTTGGTGTGTAGTACCGTAGTACAGTAACTACACCAGAGTCCACCACATAATCATGTACTTAAAATACCGTACAATGAGGCATGTTGCTAGTACTGCCTGTAGTAGCATACGCTAAAAAGAGCTAACAGAAGACGAGGGGGAAAAAAAATGACCCAGAGGAACCTGTATCCATACAGTGTAAGCTGAAGACGAACAATGTAGCTTAATTCCCGTGTTTCAAACACGGACTAAGGGTTTGTTTTTTCTTTTCATTCTAGATTCTAAACTTAAAAACTGAATAAAAAACAAACAGTCTGATTCTGATTCTTACAATCCGGTCCCATCCAAGTACACTAGAATATACAATCCACTTCATATGTCCTTTTAGATTCTAGCTTTTGGAGAATTAGGGGTTGTTTGGTTGCCTGTATGTACAGAGATTTGCATCTACAGATGCATAATCTTGTTTTTTTTCTCGTGTTTGGTTGCCTGCATCTAATTTTGAGCCTTACTCTCTGGATGCAAGATTCTCCATGCAGCCTGGTTCTGGAGATACGTAGAAAATAGGCGTATCTCTGGATGCAGCGCATGATAGCCTCGTGTTCTGCACAAGAGACCACAGTCAGCCACAATGGCAACCCATGCATGCGGTGCCACGTGGGTATGTAATTTTTTTTATCTCTTTTGATTAGCATCTCCGATTATCGAACCGATTTCAAAAATAAGTTCCTGATATTTTTTTCGAACAAAACTAGACCACACTTGCTATATAAATTTCAAAATATTTAAATTTCAAAATACATGCCTACTAAACACTCAACCAAACACCGTCTTTACATCCGTGCATCATATATCCCATCAGCTTGGCTGAGTCGAACGGGCCAGGCTCGTTCGAAAAGGCAACCAAATAATCCCTCAGCTTCTCAATAACCCCAATTCAGGATCAATTTTTAAAGAATCCAAAGCAAAAACAAACAGACACTCCTTTTTCCCTTCACCGCTTTCTGCGTCCAACAAAAAAAACTCGATACTGTTATGCACTTCCATGGCAAACAAAAAAGAATCCTCAAGGACGTAGTAGGGTGAGCTTGCGCCAACTTCTGCTACTGGTACTGGTAGGCCTTGCCTTTGTTTCTGCCCTTTTGGGGTGCATATGTGCCGGGCTGCCGCTCATGCAAGAGACAAAAAGGACGCTCTACCTCTTAGCAAAGCCGGCCTCTCTCTCTCTCCCTCTCTCTCTCTCTCTCCAATGCGGCACGCACTGCAGCGAGTAGGCAGGCGCCACCTTTTGTCACTCGCAAGGAATTCACCAAAACCTGCTTTTCCTGAAAGCCTTCATGTCATGTGTGCTGCTTTGTTGGTGCTAGTGTTGGTCAATTCAATTGATCAGTTGCCTTAAAAAACGATTTATCAATTCTAGAAGTCTTTTTTTTCTAGGTCTTCAACGTGTGTGTGTATATATATATATATATATATATATATATATATATATGACCTCTTTCAAGATAAATTGATAAAAATAGTCTCCTCCTAGACCGTAGAATGGTGGAAGGCGTGGTAGGTGTCACCTACCGCACCCCTGTAGCATGGCAAATTTTCTTGTCAAGCACCCTATCCTCGGTATATTCATCAATTAAGCATCTTGATTAGTCACTTAATTAAGTAATTTACCTAATTAAGTGACTAATTAAGTCATATACCGAGCAATTATAGCTCGGCACCTACCTACCGAGTAAGTATAGCTTGGCACCCGCCTACCTCCTGAGATGGATTCTGCTACCATGGCTTGAGAGCGCAACAGGAGACACATGTCATCTATCGCGCTTTTTGCGATCGAGGAGGAAGTTATTTTTGTAATTTTATTTGAAAGGGCTAGATTTTTTTTAAATGTATACGCAAAAAAAAAGAGAGAGAAAGATTCTCAACTGTACTCTGTTCGCTCTTGTCTACTCCAACTCTCTCCTTTCTTTTGGTCTCTTATGGATGTTTTTTTTTCCTTTTTGAAAAAGTATTCCTGTGAATGTCGTGCCTTGTGGCCTAAAACGATCTTTCCACGTCAACAATATCCACACTCCTCCGTGAATTTGACCCTGCCGGTGTGTGATGTACTGATGTGTGTGCTGCTCTGCCCAAACGAGATAAAGATGGCGTTTTTGATTAAGCTGGTATAGGTTGGGGTCTTTATGTAGCTAAAGTTTTGATCTGGACAAAAGGTTTAAAGATCTCTGTTTGACACCTTTGCATAAAGGAAAGGTTGCTGGTGTCTATGTCTGTCTGTCTTTTATTCGAATTTGCATGATTTTGTGCTGCAGGGCCAGGATAAGGATATTGTGTTGCACGGCTTACTGGCACTGCTCCAAATCATGCGTTGGGGAAACGAAGCGCCCGGCACGTGTGATGTATCATTGCCAAATCAAGAGCAAATTTGAGTAGGCGATGATGTTCTAAATCGATTGGAAATGTTGGTGATCGGACGCGCTCCAAACCCTCGTGACATGTCCATTCTCTGATAAATGGCTGCATCGGTAATGAATAATGGAGCATGCTTTCGACGGGGTAAATAATCATTATCTGTTTTTCATTCATATTTTAATATATCTGTAACTTTTTGAAGAAAAAAAAATGTATAGAAATATCTCTCTTTTACTTGGTGTCTTAGGATGCGTGTCATCAAATTTTTCTAAAGTTTGATGGTTAATATATTATTAGATTTATCGTTAAAAATAGCTTCATAATTTGCCCTCTACCCCTCGATTATTGCATTTGTCAAAAATTCAACCATTAATTAGGAAACCGGATAACTAAATTCCACTCAATTATCGAAAGTTCAAAACCAAGTAACCTACCCCTGAGTCCATTCCACACTGGTTTTGAGCCAATTGGCATCCATGTAGATTTGAGATGGCATTATAATGCCCCTGGCCCACATGTCATACTCAGATGTGCTTCTTCCTCCTCTCTTCTACCCTCCTCGACTCAGATGTGCTTCACCTGTTCACCTTGTGGCCGCTGGCCATGTGCGCGGTGAGAAGCGGCACAAACATCGGCGAACAGCCGCTGTCCATCGGGAATTCTTCCCCACCCTGTCTACCGCGTGGCGCAACTTCTCCAATGACTCTCCACCTACGCGACGGAGCTTGGGCTCTTGTCCCTTCTTCCCTAGCGACGACGGCGGCCCCCTGTTGCTCCGGCAACCGCACCTCTTGTTCTCACCGCCAATACCACATCGTCGTCTTCTCCTCCATCTTCGCCTTCCCCTGTGTCTCCATTCCTTTGAACAAGTGATAGATTGCATCCATTATCAGAATAAATCAATGAACACTTCTCCGGCCGCTTATCCTCCACATCCCCTGACTGCTTCTCCTCCTTGATCGCGACACGTGGCGCGTCCCGATCGCCGTGGGACGCGCTACTCCTTTCTCTGGTTGTTCCCGATTTCTAAAACCACGAACAACGGCCACCGTGACATGTTAGTTATCTGCAGCAGGGTTAACCAAACCGTTTTCAAATTACAAATCGAGATGCTAGCGGTATCGGTTTGCCGCGAAAATCGTCGAAAACCGAAGAGTTTCAAAACCGAGCGTTTGAACAAAAAAATTCAAAACAAACTAAAAAAGATGAAAATCGATTAGTTTTCTCGAAAACTCATCGGCGACTTCAACGTTTTGGATGGCCAATTTTTTGAGCGGTTTTCATCGATTTTTTGTCGCCCGACTAAAAAATTCGAAAATCGCTCGGTTTTCATCGGTTTTCGATATGTTTATATCGTATATTTTTTTTCAAAATTTTTTGGATTAAACCGGTTTACCGACTGGTTTAGGATTTCGAACCGGCTCGATACGGTCGAAAACCACGGTTTTCGAGTGGTTTTTAACGGCTTTGTGAACCTTGATCTGCAGTTGATGAATGAATTTTTGACCGACACAGTAGCTGAGAGTTAAATTTACTTATTACTTCTTAATATTATAATTTTATTAGTACTTATTAATATAAAGTTATAAAAAGTAATAATTAAAATCATATGTGTCGACCATAAAAAAATAAGAAACGTCGAATAAAAAAGAAAAGAAAAGCTGGAGTAGAAAGCTGAAAGGTATCTTCAATGCTCCACGATGAGCCTACATTTTATTTTTGGTAAAAAGAAAGGAAAGAAAAACCTTCGTACAAACACAGGGCCATTGGATTAGCCAGTGAGACGTATATTTTGCTACGGTATACGTAGCATATCTAGTGACGTGGTGACACACGGTCTAATCCTCTTTCGCTAGTCCTACATCTTCTTTAGTTGCTTTAACAAGCTATTCTTGCTTCTTGCACATAAAAAACACTTGTAACTGTCAGCCTATCGTTGACAGTGGCTGGCCAACTAATTGCTCTATCGTTCACACAGTGAAGGTCCTATCTCTTTGGATGAGGTCAGTCATTCAGTTAGAAAATTTGCCGCTGAATTTATGGAGCTCCTAAGGAAAGAAGTTTGGATCAATTAGGTAAATTTTTTTATAGAGGTGGAAGTCACCATAATGAGACATTCTGAAGATAAATATTGATGGTTTATTCTCCAACTAAACTAGCCTTGGTGGATGGGGCAAGGAAGTCCTAAGGTGATGATGGTGAAGAAGCTCAAAAACCTCCAAAATACTCTTCAAGTTGAAGATATAGCGTGCACTTATGCTTTGAGGACTACTGTCAGAGGCGGGGCCAGAAAGTTTCAAAAAGGAGGGCTTAAAAAAGATACATTCAAAATTATGGGTCATCGTGGCCTCACGGAGGGTCTTTGCGCTGGGAGGACTGGGTGGGCTCCAGCCTCACCGGTGGCTCCGCCTCTGACTACTGCTGATATCAGTACACAGGGCATATTATTCTGGAGACTTATAACGCTTTATAATATGAAAACAACGTTAACAGAGGAAGAGAATGCAGTTCTCATTAGAAAAGCAAGGCTTATGCTGATGTTAAATTTTGATGTTTTTATGTCATGTATTATCCTAGAGTATTTAACGGGTAGCACATGAACTAGCTAATTCGGTGTATGGCTTGAAGAGTTCCCTGGTCTTGTTTCACACCTTGTGACCAGCGAATGTGTTACATCAGTTGCCTAATGGAATAGTAATTTCAAACAAAAAGTTGAGCATTACACGGTGTAATTTTTTGGAACTTTGTTGCGAAATACTCCATCCATCCAAGTTTATAAGGCTTATTCTTTGAATGGTCTTATCTATAAATATAAGCCTTATTTCATATTTCAATGCAAAATTAGTGTGATGTTCTCTCTATACTCCAATGAACAATCATCGTTACTTTATATTCTTTACATGTATGCATTGAGTATATTGCTTACTGATAATAATTAAAGATAATCTAGTTTTTTTTAATATTTTCTTAGTTTATGAGAAAAAAAATACACCTTATAAATTTAGACAGATGCAGCACGTCTTAACGTATATGAATTGCACGTCTTAACGTATATGAATTTAATGTCCATAGTACGTGGTATCTTGTGGTATATGTATACTCTTTTTCATGATCACCCACAGCTAGGCTGCACAAAATGTTCTCCATAATTTTTGCGAAATAATTATAAGAGGGACTCTTATTAGTTCATTTTCTCTCACATCCTTGACAGTTTCATCCTACTTAAATATTTGTGCAACTTGAAGTCAAAATTCAACTTTTAGTCCTTATTCAAAATACAAGAAATTTTCCCTATTCTTTTGAACTGAACTATTTTGTACAAAATTACCAAAAAAAATTCACGTGGAATTCTTGATCCAAACACATACCCCACCCTTACTTTAGGAAAACAAAACGACCGAGTAAGATCAACGTACCAGTGTACCACACCGTGCATGCCAGACTGAAGACATACGAAACGTAGCGTCTTATCAGAACATCAGATCAACCGGACGAAATTAAATAGCTTGGCTAGTGGAATTGCAAGCAGCACGGACGGAGGCATCCTTTCAAAGGAAAGGAAAGGAAAGTCGCCCATCGCATCCAATGGCTACAAGATCGATTGGGTACAGAGCTAGCTACAACCGAATTGTTCATTGAAGTAGTTTTATTTATAAAATATTTAATGAAAATAGTCTTAGTATTATAGAATTAGCAAAATTGATCCCATATAGCGGGCTCCGAACGCTGCAGCCGGATTGCAGTACCGCGGAGCCGGTGGGAGGAGCTGCAAGCTAGCTTGCAGCGGCTTCGCGGTGCTGCAATCCTGTTGCTTTTTTATTTATTTTATTTTGGTTGCTTTTTTTAGATTCTGATTTCTCAGCTTATTGGATGGATGTTCAGTTTGCGGTTAATTTTAGTATCCATTTGCTAAATAATATTGCATTGAAAATTATATGTATTGAAATTTCAAATTATTTTTTTAATTGTCTTGTATCATCACAATAATGATGGACATGATAGGGTTGCCCAGCAGGAAGAAACAACAAAGGTAAATACAAAGAAAATGATGTCTGATAACGATGAGGTTTAAAGATTTACTTGGGATGAAGAAGATGTAAAGGTAACTAGAAATCCAAAACTTATAAGTACTTCACTTTTTTTAAGGTCAAGGGTGAAATTAAACAACCTAATCTTGCTATGTGCTCAGAATGTCAAGGTAACCCCAATGATTACCAACTAGCGAAAGTAATATTCAATTAGTCCCCCATCGATGGACAACAACAGCGAAGCTAGGCATGTTGTATAGACAAAACAGAACCTGTAAAGTAACAAGTATTATGGAAAGGAAACTCTTAATTTTGTTAGTTGATTTTCTTGTACGAACTAATGAAAGAGAATGAAAATGCACGGTAACTATTATGTTTTTTAATTCTGTAATTGAGACCTTAAAGCATTATAAGAGCCATTTTCACCTGGTTCCTCTTTCTCACTCAACTCACAGCTCTTCTTTTTCTCTTATTATATTTCTTTTGCACCTGATTAGTTCTTTTTCTCTCCAGCAGGTATAGCCTCGTTTGGAGGTCGATGCGTGAAAGAATTCAATCCTTCTGCTTAAACAAACTCAAATCGTCAACCGTGCCGGATTGTTTTTTGAATAGTGGATTCCAAGTTTGTTTGTAAGTAGTGGTTTCCTCGTTTACATCGGATTGATGCGAGTTGTATTGGATGCTCGGTGGCAAACCAAAATTTGTTGTGCGCTTTTCACTAGGAGGAATGAGTTACTTCACTGTGTTGTGTGCCTTTTCCATTTTGCATTGTTATGTAAAACCCCTGTTACACTGCCATTTGTATGCTTATTTTAAGTGAAAATTTCTTGTTTACATGTGGTGTGCAAGGTTGCAAGCCAGAACTTGATATGCCATGATGACATATCCAACTGGCTATATTCACTTTTGGTTTCACTCTATTTTTCCCTACTTAAAAAAAACAAAAAAATGAACTAGCTTGCAGCACCGCGGAGCTATTGCAAGCCGGCTTTCAGCTCCTCCCACCCGCTGCAAGCCAGCTTGCAGTGGCTCCGTGGCCCTGCAAGACGGCTACAGCGCCCGGAGCCCACTGCTTAGGGCTATTTTTGCTAATTCATTTGTACTGAGGCTATTTTTGCTAAATATTTTGTAAACATGGCTACTACAGTGAATAATTCGCTACAACCTACACAAACAATCGCTCCAACTAAGTTTATAGCCCATATTTTTCTAGATACATATATGAAGAAGATATTGATAATGACTAGACTATCTATAATTATTATCTCAAACATTATATGTAATACATGCATTGTCATGTACGGGCGCACCTATAGGCGCCGTCGTGGCCTTGAGAGGGTCATGAGTGCGCCATGGCGAGAGCCACCATCAGTGGCTAAGTTTAGAAAGATAAGATCTAGTTTCCTTTTGCATGCCTTAATTAGAGGAGAAATTGGTAGTTTCCTTTTTGCATGCCTTAATTAGAGGAGAAATTGGTTGGGCCATTGGCCATATATACCATGTATTAGACTTGGAGAGAATTAAGCAAGATCAATTATTCTAAAGTTGCTCCTCTCCCTCAAACTCTCTCAAGCCACCAGTGAGATCTTCTCACGGTGTAGGCCTGGAACGCGACTACGAATTACGTAGCCGCGGTCGGGCGACGTTGGGCGTTGAGGCGCTTGACAACCTGGTATCAGCATCACGTAGATCCTCGGACAACCGCTCTAGCCCTCCACCATCCCCCTCCACGCACACCTCTTCCATCGGCCACTCCACCACCATGGCTGAACCCACCATCAAGGACCTCATGGAGATGATGAAGTCGTTCAAGACTGAGTTGTCTTCCGTGAAGGCCGACATGGCCACCATGAAGGACAAGTCGTCATCATCGTCGAACAGCAGCGGCGGCGGGCGCGAGGAGCCTCCTCGCGATCTGGATCGGCCCCCAAGATTCCAGAAGCTCGACTTCCCCGGCCCGATGGCAAGACCGATCCGATGCTCTTCATCAACACATGCGAATCCTATTTTCGCCAACAGCGCACCATGCCGGAGGAGCGCGTGTGGATGGCCTCCTACAATCTCGAGGACGTCGCGCAGCTGTGGTACATCCAGTTGTAGGAAGACGAGGGAACGCCGCCATGGGGACGATTCAAGGACCTCCTCAACCTTCGTTTCGGTCCACCTCTCCGCTCGGCGCCCCTGTTCGAGTTGTCGGAATGTCGCCGCACCGGGACCGTGGAGGAATACTCCAACAGGTTTCAGGCTCTGCTGCCGCGCGCGGGGCGGCTCGGGGAGGACCAGCGCGTCCAACTCTACACCGGCGGCCTTCTTCCCCCATTGAGCCACGCTGTCCGCATCCACAATCCGGAGACGCTCGCCGGGGCCATGAGTCTCGCCCGTCAGGTCGAGCAGATGGAGTTGGCGCGGCTACCTCCACCGGCCGCCGGAGCCTCGGGCCTCGCTTCGATCTGGCGCCTCGGCCGTTGCCCGCCTCTTCTGCACCACCGGTAGCGCGGCCCGCGACAGGAAGGCCCGCCTTTGAAGCGGCTGTCCCAGGAGGAACAGGCGGAACGGCGCCGTCTCGGCCTCTGCTTCAACTGCAATGAGCCGTACTCCCGCGGCCACAATCGTGTCTGCCGCCGCATCTTCTACCTCAACGGCGTCGAGATTGCGGCCGCCGACAAGGAACCAGCAGGGGACGATCAGCAGGAAGGCGCTCCTGTCTTCTCACTCAGGGCAGTGGCCGGTATGCCCATCTGTGATTCCATGCAGGTGCGGGTCTCCCTGGGCGCCACCGCCCTCGTCGCGCTCCTGGACACCGGCTCCACACATAATTTCATCGCCGAGGACGCTGCCCGCCGCACCGGCCTGCCGATCCAGCCGCGCCCGCGTCTCACGGCCACCGTGGCCAACGGCGAGCGCGTCACTTGCCCGGGCGTCATCCGCCGCACCCCGGTCATCATCGAGGGTGAGACGTTCTTCATCGACCTTTTCGTCATGCCGCTCGCGGGGTATGACCTCGTCTTGGGGACTCAATGGATGGTCACCCTTGGCCGGGTGGTGTGGGACTTCGTCGACCGCACCGTCTCCTTCCTGCACCAAGGCCGACAGGTCTCCTGGTCGGACGTCGCCGACCGTCGGCCACCCCTACTCGCCGCCACCACGACACCGAACACCCTCCTTGAGGAGTTGCTGCACTCCTTCGAGGGGGTGTTTGTAGAGCCAGCAGGGCTGCCACCGCAGCGCGCACGGGATCACGCCATCATCCTCAAGCCCGGCTCTACACCTGTGGCGGTTCGGCCCTACCGCTACCCGGCGGCGCACAAGGACGAGCTGGAACGGCAATGCGCCGCAATGCTGGACCAAGGCATCATACGCCGCAGCGATTCGGCGTTCTCATCGCCGGTACTGCTGGTCAAGAAGCAGGACGGGGCTTGGCGGTTTTGCGTGGACTACCGTGTTCTTAATGCCCTTACCGTCAAGGATGCATTCCCCATCCCCGTCGTCGACGAACTCCTTGATGAACTGCATGGTGCGCAGTTCTTCACCAAGCTGGACCTCCGCTCCGGCTATCACCAAGTCCGGATGCGACCGGCTGATGTGCACAAGACGGCGTTCCGAACCCATGACGGATTCTATGAGTTCCTGGTGATGCCGTTCGGGTTATGCAACGCCCCGGCAACATTCCAGCGCTCATGAGCAGCGCTCCGACCATTTCTTCGCTTGCCGTCCTTGTTTTTTTTGATGATATATTGATTTACAGCAAGACTTGGGCAGATCACTTGCGACACATCCGCGCCGTCCTCGCCGAACTTCACCGCCATGTCCTCTTCGTCAAGCGATCCAAGTGCATCTTTGGGTCACCGTCCGTGGCATACCTGGGCCACATCATCTCCGCCCAAGGTGTGGCCATGGACCCGGCCAAGGTACAGGCCATTCACGACTGGCCGGCACCCGCTTCGGCCTTGATGCGTGGCTTCTTGGGCCTCGCCGGGTACTACCGCAAGTTCGTCCACGACTACGGCAAGATTGCGGCGCCCCTCACTTCGTTGCTGAAGAAGGAGGGTTTTTCCTGGAACGACGAGGTCCAGGCAGCCTTCCAGGCGCTCAAGGCGGCCGTGACGTCGGCTCCTGTGTTGGCGCTGCCCGACTTCACCAAGGGCTTCATCGTTGAGTGTGACGTGTCCACGCATGGCTTCAGGGCGGTCTTGCTGCAGGAGCACCATCCGATCGCCTATTTCAGCAGGCCGGTCGCCCCCCGACACCGCGCTCTGGCAGCATATGAGCGGGAGCTCATTGGGCTGGTGCACGCCGTGCGCCACTGGAGGCCGTACCTGTGGGGGCGCGCGTTCCTCGTCCGCACAGACCACTACAGCCTCAAGTTCCTCCTCGACCAGCGCCTCTCGACGATCCCGCAGCACCATTGGGTGGGCAAGCTCCTCGGCTTCGACTTCTCGGTGGAATACAAGCCGGGTGCCACGAACACCGTCGCCGACGCGCTATCCCGGCGCGACACCAGCGAGGAGGGTTCGGTCTTGGCGCTGTCCGCGCCTCGCTTCGACTTCGTCGACCGTCTTCGTCATGCTCAACGACAAGACCCAGCCCTGGTCGCCATCAGGGATGAACTAGCAGCCGGCACAAGGGGAGCGCCGTGGTCGCTGCTGGACGGCATGGTGGCGTATGCTGATCGGCTCTACATTCCGCCGGACTCACCACTGCTGCTCGAAGTGGTGGCTGCTACGCACGACGACGTCCATGAAGGGGTGCAGCGGACTCTACATCGCCTCCGCCGGGACTTCTACTTCCCCGCCATGCGCCGCGTGGTCCAGGACTTCGTCCGCGCCTGCGCCACGTGCCAGCGCAACAAGTCGGAACACCTGCACCCGGCGGGCCTGCTGCTGCCCCTGCCCGTTCCCCAGGCCGTGTGGTCCGACGTCGGCTTGGACTTCATCGAGGCGCTGCCTCGCGTTGGGGGCAAATCGGTGATCCTCACAGTGGTCGACCGGTTTAGCAAATATTGCCATTTTATCCCACTGGCTCACCCCTACAGTGCAGAGTCCGTGGCCCAGGCGTTCTTCAGCGAGATTGTTCGCCTACACGGGATCCCTCAGTCCATGGTGTCGGACTGGGACTCCGTGTTCACCTCGACGTTCTGGCGGGAGCTTATGCGACTCACCGGCCCCAAGCTGCACATGACGTCCGCCTTCCACCCGCGGTCCGATGGCCAAACGGAGGCAGCCAACAAAGTCATTGTCATGTACCTCCGGTGCTTCACTGGGGATCGACCACGTCAGTGGCTGCGATGGCTGCCATGGGCGGAGTACGTCTACAACACAGCGTATCAATCGTCGCTCAAGGACACTCCTTTCAAGGTGGTCTACGGTAGGGACCCCCCTCCATCCGCTCTTATGAGCCTGGAGCGACCCAGGTGGCGGCGGTGGCCGAAACAATGGCTGCACGCGAGGAGCTCCTAGCGGATGTCCGCTACCGCCTGGAACAAGCCCAGGCCGTCCAGAAGAAGTTCTACGACCGCCTGCACCGACCGGTCTCCTATGCCGTAGGTGACTGGGTGCTGCTGCGCCTTCGCCAAAGGGCAGCTTCTTCTCTTCCACAGGCGCCCAAGGGCAAGCTGAAGCCGCGCTTCGTCGGGCCTTACCAAGTCACCGAGTGCATCAACCCGGTGGCTGTTCGTCTAGCGCTGCCCCCGCGTGCCAAGCTACACGATGTCTTCCACGTCGGCCTCCTCAAGAAGTTCGTCGGCGCACCACCGGCTACGTCACCTCCCCTCCCACCCACTCAACATGGGGCGGTGACTCCGTAACCTGAAAGCAGTCGTTCTGCACCGGTGGACAAGGGTGTTCGGCAGGTGCTCATCCATTGAAAGGGCGATCCACTTTGGTGCTACATGGGAGGATGGTGCAGACTTCCACGACAAATGTCCCCCGTTTCAACTCGAGGACGAGCTGATCGTCGAGGGGGGGAGAGATGTCATGTACGGGCGCACCTATAGGCGTCGTCGTGACGCCTTGAGGGTCATGAGCGCGCGCCCAAGGCAGGAGCCACCATCAGTGGCTAAGTTTAGAAAGATAAGATCTAGTTTCCTTTTGCATGCCTTAATTAGAGGAGAAATTGGTAGTTTCCTTTTTGCATGCCTTAATTAGAGGAGAAATTGGTTGGGCCATTGGCCATATATACCATGTATTAGACTTGGAGAGAATTAAGCAAGATCAATTATTCTAAAGTTGCTCCTCTCCCTCAAACTCTCTCAAGCCACCAGTGAGATCTTCTCACGGTGTAGGCCTGGAACGCGACTACGAATTACGTAGCCGCGGTCGGGCGACGTTGGGCGTTGAGGCGCTTGACATGCATGTAGAGAATATAAAGCAAAATTGGATATTTATTAGGGACTAGTGTTTACGTGTTAAAACGGAAGTATTTTTTTAACCAAATAATCAAATCATATCATGTGTTTACAAAAAAAAAAAAAATTGCTCTCTTGAGTTGCCATGTAGATGGAGAAGTGGGTAATGGCGCAGCTAAGGAGAGCATGTACGGATGAAAAGAGTGAGATATGGTTGGTTTCTTTTTATCCTGTGATCCATATATCGATGCACTATTTTTTTAAAAAGAAGGAGAGAGAAGACGGACGACCATCACCAACTGGTATTTGTATATTAGTAAAGATATAGAGGGAACATAAAACCGATTTTACTGTTGAAATATGAAATATGTTCTATATTTATAAACAAAAACATTCAAAATATACGGGTTATAAACTTGAACGGAGCTATTACTACTAGTATCATCTAAAAAAAGATTACTAGTACCAGACAGTAGAAAAATGTGCACTACTTTTATATAGGTCAATTGGACTCGCGTAGATGTAATGGTGATGTAAGGATACTAGGGTGCATATCCAGTCGTAGCTTGCATTGTCGATTCCCGTGGAAGGGTAGCTACCGAGCTACGAACACAGCCAATCTTAGGAGACTAGGTAGATAGGATGGCGGCAAGTTACAGCTAATATGGCGTTATAGATTGTCCATCGAATCGTCATGATCTCACAGCCACGCAAGCCTCGTCTTCTCTCTTGTCCCCAGGAGATTGACCGTTCGATTCTTCCGGGTTTAAAATTTTATTTTGGTATATATTTCGAAGGTGAATGAAATATCAAATTTTGAAATTTTAAATAAAATTTAGATAAAATCCAAAGACCAAATTTCAAATCAGTTTTTTTTTTTCAACCAGGAAATGCGAGATTTTGGTCAACTTGAACCGTCCAAAAAATAGTCAAAAACATGTCAAAAATTTTTGAAATTTTTTGTAGATGGTCTTTACCCTAAATCCAATCAAATCCAGTCCACAAAAATGAAAACCTGGTCAAAATTATCGAGATTTCAGCTGAAATCACCGAGATTTTGCTGAGATTTAGATGGGTACGGTAGCATTTTGAATTTTTTTAGAAAAAAATTTTTCGATCAAGATTTAGAATCTCGAAGGGGGGTTCAAAATCGAAAATCTCGGCCGAGATTTTCAAAACCTCACCAGGATTTAGATCCTTGGTCCCAACTGCGGGAGGATGCTATACCGCCTATACGCCTATGTATGCAGGAAGGAAAGGCAATTCTGCCTCTAAAGCCTCTCGTTGCAACAGTAGCAACTAGCTATTGGTGCTTGTCTAGGTTGCGTAGAGCAGGGTTCGTAAATTAGAATTCGTGATTTTTGAACTGGTTGTAATTTTTGATTATCATAAAAAATCGTTCAAAAATCGTCTAGAAACTGAAGGTTATGAAATCAAATTTTTTAGAAAAACAATTAAAAAAAGCAAAAATCGACCGGTTTTTGTCGATGATCATGATAGCTACCTCGATCAAGTGTACTTCTTCACCGATCGTTTTTCGCTCGATATTCACCGATAATCATGATATTTCCTCGGTAATCATGATATTTGTGTCGTATAATTTTTTTCTTGAATTTTTGAATTTTTTTGAGCTTAGTGGTTTACTGACTAATTTTAGATGTCGAGTCGGCTCGATATGATCGATAATCATAATTTTTTTAATAATTTTGGTCTATTTCATGAAACCTGGCCTAGAGGCAGGACGATGCACTGCGACGGGCTTCGTTTAAAATGCAGGAATTTTTCCTGATTGCTTGCTGTAGGAATCGAACTATTTTCTACTTGGGATCGAACCATTATTCCTCTAAACAAGGATCAAGGCCATGACCAGCCGTCGTAAAGAAACAACGTATCATCAGATCAAAACACCTCACTTGTAAGCAGAGTTCACAATATGGTGAAAATTAGAAAAAAAAAAAATCATAATTTCCGAACGTATTAGAGATATACAACATCTAAAATCGGATAAATTAAAAAATAAAAAATTTATAGGACGTAAATATCGCGATAATCGGTGAAAATCGAAAGAAAATCACTCAAAAAATCGTCTTTGGAAAACATTCAACTAGCCGGTAAAAATCAGGAGAAAATCGATAGATTTTTTATTTTGCTAAAAAATTTGGATTTCAAAACCATACAATTTCTAGTGTCTTTTTTTTTTCTGATAATCGATAATCACGCGATATTTGAAAAACAGATAAGTTGAACCTGCTTGTCAGTTCATGACCATTGCATAGTGACGAGCTTTGCCACTCGTGGGCCACGTCCGGCAGGGAGAGCACCGTTTTCTAATGGATGGGCCGTAAAGCAGTCAGTTGCGGTCCAAAAGCTGGCAAAAAATAGGCTTAACTGTCGGCTAAGTTCGGCTCATCGTAAAGAGGCCCAATCCCACCGACGCACATCATTCCCAACGCTTACACTGACTTACGGTCCCCAACATCTGTGGACCCTACATCTACATGCTGATTCTATCCTTCGTGCGCGCCTTGTCTAGCTCGCTGTCCGCGCGCGTAGGGCTGAAAAAGGTCCAACCTATTGTGAGTCATTTACCCGCACTATTCAATAGCATATCCACGTGAATACACGAATAAGTAGAAGCACAAGTAGAAACACACATAAAGTATGAAGATAAAACTCTGTTTTTATTAGATTGATTTTTCTCTACAAGACAATACCCAATATATATAGTAGAAGGCAACTGGAGATCAATTCGGATTTACCCATCAATAGATAGTCTTTCCATACTGAAACACAGATTCTATCCATATCACACTTCCCAATTGGGCGAATACTGTTAGTGTTATGCGCTTGAGGCAATCATATGGATGATTGTAACATGACTATGTTTATGAATAATAATATGATTATTGGTCCAATGAATGTATATCATTGTTTTGATCAACAAGTGTGTGACTTGTTTATGAAGCTCTTTACTTATTGATATAATTCGATAAATATCTCTGATCGCATATCATCATATAGGACAACGATGAATAGATCAGCATATGTATTGTTCGATAATCATGTTTCATAGATCATGGGATATGGAGATATCATCGATACATTGTGGACGCATGTTGAAGAACTTGTGTTAGATAGACCCACAATGAGACACTGCGAGAATGTTACATTCTTATGTGTCATCAGTGTATCTCATACATAGTAGATGTATGATCCTTAGACCTGAGATTGTTATATTCCCTACATGTGTAATAGTTTACCTTGGGGTTACCAAACACTATTTCCTAACCGGATAGTTATAAAGGTAGCTTTCATGTTTACTATGAAACATGCAGAGGGAAGTGGGCAGTCAAGATGGAATTTGCCACTCCAATGTAACGAAGATATATGTCTAGACCACTCGTGTGATATGATTAAGGAAGTGCATGGCCATGCCGTGATTGAGAAGTCAATCACAACTTATTAATATATCACGGATACGAGAGATGGATTGAACTGTCAAAGGATGACATGCTTCTCGCCTTGAGTTCGATCTTTATATAGTTTGGCAAAGGGATTATTACATCAGTACTTTAATCATATGCGTTTGGGAGTTGGCATGCTCTGCAAGGAGCCGCTACCGACTATTGGATTAGAAAAGGGTTTTTCGAATCCATGTCCAAATGCGTATGAACCTACAGGGTCACACACCTAACGGGCTAGGACGCATTAATTCGGATTGGATCCGTAATTAATGGACCTCGTGGGCTTAGCACCTAGATGAGCCCTGACTGCCTAGGGTTTCACCTCGTGGCTATATAAGGAGGGGAGGAGGCTGAACATAGTACAGACTTTTGTGCGGTTTAGAGGTGTTTCGCCAGAAACCCTAGCCACCTCCTCTCGTTGCCCCCGCCGAGCGACCCGGTGCTTGCACACCGACGCACGGCGTTCCATCCCCGGACGTGTGGATCTTTGTGGTGGCTGCATTCTGCTGCGGCATGGAGAGGACGATCCGCAGCGAGGACGATCCGTGGCGAGGACGATCCGCAGCGAGGACGATCCACGCCGAGAACGATCCACTACAACGACGTGCGAAGGATTCCGCAACTACGCGTCTAGTGGTAATAGATCTATGATCCCCTTCTTGCGAGTAGCTTTTCTGGTTTGCGGTAGAAATTTTAATTTGTGCTAGAGTAGCATACCGCGTTCCCAACAAATACTGCATAATGCACATGTCTCATTAAAAACTCCCTCTAAACCCAGTGGAGAAAAGGATGGAGAAAATAATACATTGCACTCACTCTTCGTGTTACACTGATTGCATCATTAAAAACTTTTATGTGAGAAACTTCATGAAAACTCACTACGAAAAAAAGAGCACAACTCATAATCTTTAGGATATAAGATATGATCTTCAGGATCATACAAAGGGGTTATGGTTCAGGCATTTACTCCCTCTGAACACTACAAATCTCTAAGTCGCCTTATTCCAATACCATTAATACACATTTGGAAAGTGGACTTTGGTAAAGATTTTATAAATAAATCTGCTAGATTTTCATATGACTTAGTTTGCATTATTTTTACCTCACCATTCTTTTGAGTCTATGAGGATAGAAAAATTTAGGGGCAATATGATTTGTGATATTACTCTTTACATAACCCATTTGCATTTGTACAACACAAGCAGCATTATCCTCATAAATAATGGTGGGGGTATCGATGGTATTAAGATCACATTACTTTTGGATATGGTTAATTACACATCTTAACCAAACACACTCACGTGATGTTTCATACAAAGCTATAATCTCTGAGTGATTGGTAGAAGTAGCTACGAAAGTATGTTTAAATATCCTCAAGAAATGGTTGTCCTACCATAGAGAAACACAAAACCTGCATGAGATTTGGCATTGTGGGGATCAGACAGATAGCCAACATTTGTATATCCCACCATGGTTAATTCTTGGTTTTTTTGGTAAAATAAACCAAGATCTTGAGAACTTTGGAGGTATCTGAGTAAAGTCTTAACACCGACCCAATGTCTTTTGGTTGGGGTTACACTGTATCAGGCCTTGTGCAATTCGTAAGATACATAAGTGCACCAACAATACTTAAATATGTGATTTCAGATCTTAAGATTTCTTCATTTTCCATCCTTCGTCTAAATTAGCCTTTATCCACTTTAAGGGATCTTACAACTATAGGGTTTTTAAAGGATATGATTTACCCACATTAAATCTTTTCAATACCTTCTTAGTATAGGCAGACTGGTGTACAACAATTCCTTTTGAGAAATGCTCAAGCTGCGTGCTTAAGCAAAATTTGGTTTTACCCAAATCCTTCATCTCAAACTTCGACGTGAGGTAAGCACTAGCTTCCTTTATCTCCTCTGTGGTTTCAATGATATTCAGATCATCGACATCTATCGAGATGATACAAAATCCATTCTAGGATTTCTTTACGAATGCACAGGGACAATCATCATTATTTAAATATCCCTTCTTCAGGTGGAATTCATTAAGTCGGTTATACTACATTCTCCTCGACTGTTTTAATCCGTATAGCGATATTTGCAGTTTGATGCTATAGATGTTGCAATTATTAGGATTCAAAACTTTGACTCCTTCAGAGACTCTCATATAAATATCCGTATCCAAGGACCCATATAAATATGCGGTCACCTTATCCATCAATTTCATTGTTAAATTTAAACTTGCTGCCATTGATATTAAATATTAAAATATTATTTCACTCATTATAGGATAATATGTTTCATCGTAATCGATGCCGGATCTCTACGTGAACCCTTGTGCTACAAGCCTCACTTTATATCTCATCACTTAATTATTTTTATTTCTCTTTCGGATGAAAAACCCATTTTTATCTTATAGGAAACACTTTAGAAGGCGTTCGGTTAACAAGACCAAAAACTTTCATCTTATTAAGCGAGCGTAATTATGCCTCAATTCCTTATTTCCATTTGATCCAATCTGAGTGCTTCTGGCACTCTGCCATCGACTTCGGTTCTAGAAATAGTTTAAGAGTTTTAGCAATTTTAGAGGCAAACTAAATATCAACAATTGTAGTCTTTCTCTTTTACAATTCTCCTGAATCCACATAATTTGTGGATATTTCTTTATTAATTTCTTCTGGATCCTAATAATTTTCCATAGAGATGGAGTTTGGGTGTTCGGATTTCCCAACATTAGATTATGAGTGTAAATGTACGCTGAGATTATCATCTTCAAGATGGGTCATTTTAGGGATATTACCATCTCCAGGATGGCTCACTTGAGGGATTTTCTCAACATCAGGTTGAGTTTCTTCTACTGTCATAGGTAGTGATCTCATTTGGTCGTTCCTCTGTTTCTGCGGACGTCTTTGTAGAATTGAGTCCCGTGCACCTGGATGCCTCCCTCTTCTTGTCACGAGGGATTGAGGGGCAAGAGTGGGTTCCTTCAGGGGTATTTTCACTCTTTTAGGCGCATTTACTGAATACAAAATCATCAAGAAGATTAATATAATACTCAAACAAATAAATAGGATAATTCACAAAAGGAACAGGAGTAGAGTCACGCCGTTAAGTCTTGACGTGGCAACTCTTAGCACCAGCTGGACTACACCAATAATGCACCCATCTTGTTTGATAACAAATATTGGCATGGTAGTATACACCTGCCACGCCATTCATACTAGCTAGGGTCGCACGCTACTTTACACAATGTGAAATTTGGCTTCGACGGTTATTTTTGAAAAAAAATAGTATGAGGACCTCAACGTAATTTTAGTTTTCTGGGGTTTTTTGAAAAACATGGAGGCTAGGAGTCATCGACGAATTTGTAGGATCACAAGTCCTTTTTGTGAAAAAAAGATAGAGGACTTGTCGGCAAATTTACAGAACTATAGGTTTTTTTTTATAAAACAGCCAGTGCGATGACCTAAATGCAAATTTAGATATTTTTTTGCAAAAAATGGGTGGATGACTCGTCGGCGAATTTGTGAAACTACAATGTCTTTTTTTTTTACAAAAAACCAGTTAAAAATCGATGAGAAACCGTCGGCGTGAATTTGTCAAACTACGTGGTATTTTTTTACAAAAGAGCCGATGCGAGGACCTAAATGTAAATTTAGATTATTTTTTTGCAAAAAATTGGTGAAGGACCCGTCGATGAATTTGCGAAACTGTAGGGTCTTTTTTTAAGAAAAAATGCCGATGGGAGGATCTGAATGCAATTTCGAAATTTTTTGAAGGAATTTTTCACGAAGACGATGACATGGCAGACGTTAGCTCCCAGGGATTCCTTCCCCTATACTATAATACTAGGTAGAGCCGCAAGCTATGCCGTGCTGGGCGAATTTTGGTCTGGAGCTGGATGCAATTTACTCGGTTTGTTTTGCAAAAGGGCTCAGTCCAGAGCTATACGCGTATTTGCGAAACCATGAGGGTTTTTTTTTGCAAAAGAGACCATTGGAGGACCTAAATGTAATTTTGGAATTTAGATTTGCAAAATTATAAGGATTTTTTTGCAAACGAGACAGTGGAGGACACATTAGCGAAATAACTGGTGGAAGGATCTAGATGTAATTTTGGATTTTTTTTGGAGGGCCTCCACGCAAATTCGCTGTTGTGGCATGGCTAGGAGGACTCCAATTCCTTCAGCTTTAAGAGATTAGATACATACATTGGTGTGACAACTCGACTTTGCCACGCCAAAATACTCGGCGTAGCAAGTAGTGACCAGTGACACAACAACGTCAACAAGAGCCTCAACGTTGGATAGGGGTGGGCATTCGGTTAATTCAGTTTCAAAAAAATTTGGTTTTTGGAAACTGCAAATTGAACCGAACCGAACAAATTCAAAAATCGAACGAAATTAAGGTAAACCGAATTTCATGATACAACACACAAGCATATGCATTGGGATTCAAACTCTAATTCTATTATAAGCAATGGTATACATGGGACGGAACTTCTACGAACTGCGTACGAAGAGGATATTCGTTGTAAAGCCCACATATGCAAATGCAAACGGTGGACTGTAAAGCACATAAGCATATGCAAATGAAGTCAAGTTCATCCCTTAATAGTATAGTTCCAAAAAGATTGACTGTAAAGCCCACATCAGGTTTTAGTATTTTGACATAGAGGGTATTCACTAAGCCATGCAGTCTGTCGAAAAGGTGAAGATGATAGCACGTAGAATGTGTAACACTCAGTTTACTGCATACAATACCTGGACCAAAGGGATTCTGATTTGGAAGCACTTGAGCATTTCCAGGTGGTTGTTGTGTCTTTGTCTCCATAGAGAGCATTTTCAGATAAATCTTCCGCAAATAATCAGACTGGGTAATGCAAAAGATACCAACATTTTAATTCTATGTTTTATACTAATACGAACTTGCCAACCATAAGTTCTGGTGTGATTAGCACAGTTGAGAAGGAATTGATTAAAAAAATATATATCATCTTACTCATGCAGCCATGCAAAAATACTCATACAGACAGCAAACCACTTTGCCACAAATAATCTATACAAACAAAGAATACCTTTGAAGTTTTCCACAATGGAGTGGAAGCAATATGATGAAGCCCTTTCCAACACAAATAGGAAGGAGGGAGTAAACTCTTGTTTGATGTTTGGTCTGGGATAAATGATTGTATACCATTGTTTATCCCATGATGAAATTGGCATAAATAATCTCTTTTTAACATAAGGTCGTGTCGGCGTTTCGAGCACCGGCAATACGAATTTTTGGTTAGTAGGGGTCGTGCGTTCCCTCTCCCCGAATGGTCGACTCAAGGAGCCAAAGATGTATACTGGTTCGAGCCGAATATCCCTACTCCAGTTCGTGTGGGGGGTGTATTCCGCTTCTGGGAGCGAGTAGGCACGTGGTGTTACAAGCTAGGGCGTGTTCTTTGCGTTCGTCTGACCGATCTCTCGTCCGATCGGTCGGGAACTTCCCCTTTCTATTCTATTCTGCTGCGGTGTGTTGTGTCGGCCCCCTCCCTTGGGGCCCTGCCTTCCCTTATAAAGATGGGAGCGGCAGGTTACATGGGAGTTTGGAGTGGAAAAAAGAAAGGGGTCTCGTATGCCTTGGAGTCTGGTCTCCTGTCATGTTGCCTTGGAGTCTGGCCTCCTGTCTCGTCGCCTGCCAGGCCCCCCGCTTCCTCGCGAGGCGGGTTGGTAGGCTCGGCTGAGAGGGTTGGTAGCCGGTTCAGTCGGGGAGGTGACGTATTGCTTCGTTCTTCCGCCCAGCGTCTGCGTCATCTCATTTGACCCTTGGGGCCGCCTCGGGAGAGAGCGTCTGTAACACCCCAATTTTTGCTTTTCATGAGTTTAAATGAAATTTTGCACTTTTGTGAATTTTTGGAATTTTCTGGGATTTATTTGGATTTATTCCCTTTTCAAATAATTAAAGAATTTAACTTTGCAAATCAAATTTTATTGGAAATATTTTATTTGAGTCCAAAATGTTCCAAAATATTTTCTAGATTTTTTCTGAGTGTTTTGCTATTTTTAATGAATTAAATGAATTTCTGAGAATTAATTTGATTATTTAATCGCTGAAAAACCCAAACCGAGTTTTACTGTTCCTCCGACCCGGACCGGACCCGAGCCCGAGTCTGACTCGAGTCCGAGTCCGACTCGAACTCGACCCAGCCCTAACCCTCTCGACCGTCCGATCAAGATCGAACGGCCGAGATTGAGCCACGTCGCCCGAGCCCGACTCCGACCGAGCCAGCCAAGTCGCCGAGCCGGATCCGAGCCCAAACCCCGTGCCGTTGGATCTTGATCCAACGGTCCATGTTGAGCCACATTACCGAATCCGAATTGGATTCGGATTCCGCCGCCGCAACCGAGTGGACCTCGGTCTCCGCGCAATACACGGAAGCCAAGGCCCCTATTTAAGGCGCCGCCGCCGCCACCGTGTAGCCGACTTCCGTACGCGCCCGTAGCCCTAGACCACGTCGCCTGAGCCGCCGTGGTTGCACCGCAATCGCTCGCCTGAGCCGCTGTGGTTGCGCCGCAATCGCTCGCCGTAGTCGCGTTAGGTTTCCGCCGCGGTTAATCGTCGATTCCGCCGCCGTCGAGTCCAGATCCGGAACCGCAAGGACAAGCCGCGCCGGAGAGTACCATCCACTTCGCCGGAGGGGCCCCGCAACGCCGTTGCCGTGGTCGTCGTCCTCAGCGCCGGCAGCCGCAGCTCCGCCGTGAAGCCATCGCCGTCTCCGAGCTCGCTCCACCGTCCGATCAAGATCCGAGGGCCCAGATTCGTCCACGTCACCACGGTAAAATCCATGTTTTAGTTTCTAGATCTATTTCCAACCGTTGGATCTAGATCCAACGGTTTAGATTGCGCCACGTAGCCGTGATCGCACCGTGCTTGGATAGATCTCAGCCGTTAGATCTAGATCGTACGGCTAGGGTTAGCCACATTGTAAATTTTAGATTGGATCTTGACCGTTCGATCAAGATCAAACGGTCCAGATGGACCGAGCCGTTTTACACGCGTGAAACCCAGATCCGATCTGGGTCGTTGATTTTCAAATCAACGGCCGAGATCCAGTCACGTGGCTGGAAGGCTGACCATCGCGGTCAGCACGGTCGCCGCCCGGTCACCGCTGACGTTACGCGTGACGTCAGCGTGGGGCCCGCGTGTCAGAGGCCCAGCCAAATCACACTGTGACGTCACCGTGACTTCATGGTGGGGCCCAGCTGTCAGCCGTCCTTAGCCGTGCGTGATGACGTCACTGCTGACGTCATCCGAGGTCGCTGTCGATGTGACACGTCTTGGCGGGCCGGGTCCACGGTGGGCCAGCGAAAACCGTCTTATTGGGTCCATGGACCCGATGCGACGTGGCGGCCTCTGATTGATCCATGTGTCATGCTGACGCAATAAATCATTTTCCGAAAAAGAAATTATTTAATTAATTCGGTTTATTGATTTCAAATTTAGATTCAAACTTCAAACGCTTATAACTTTTGCGTTTTAACTCCGATTTGAGTGATTCAAATTTCTAAATTTTCATAAAAATGAGACCTACTCAAATATGAAATTTAATTAATTTTTTACTATGAATATTTCTCTGTTTATATTTAATTAATGTTTTCTTTAAACTTTAAACGGTTATAACTTTTGCATTTTAACTCCGCTTTGGACGATTCCAATTTCTAAAAATTTATAAAATTGTGCTCTCTCTGTTTATGGACTTTGTTTGGATGTTTGGACACTTTTTGTCTACTGTTTTATTCATTTATTGCTATTTGCACGCGTTACGAGTAGATGTTGAGGTGCCCAAAGGCTTCGAAGGTGAAGTGTTGACCCAAGAGCCATCTCGGGACCAAGATCAAGTACTCTTTGAAGGCAAGTTGTGCTTTGACCATGTTGATCCCATTTTGAAATTAATTTGATTTAAATTATTGCATGTTAGTTCAATTACAAAATGCTTTAATTGATTTTGGGTGATTAGTTATTTGCCTAGTTGCTGTATGCCACCTTGACATAGATAATTGTATGCCATGAACCCCTTGTCACCCTAGTTGAGGATTAAATAGTTAGACATTATTAAATTGCCAACATGGGTATTTAGACCGTTGTAGTATGATGCTTAGACCTGCCACGTATACCGGGCATGATTTTGACAATTACTTGTTAACATTGACTTAATGAGATATGGAACATGTTTTTGAGAAGTGTCATGTGTTATTGATGATGATGTTGATGGCACGTGGTGCATGGTAATCAATTGGGGGTTTGATAAATAGATTTGGACCGGGGCTCGTGGCAAGAAATGATCAGATGGGCCAGTTGTGGCATCGGGAGCGTTGTTTTGGTTCTTCGGGTAGTCTTGCCCTGGTCAACATAAGGACTTAACCTTGCAAGCCTTTGAACCGAGTTAATCGTGCAACCACATGTTCGTAATGGGACGGACCTAGTTGAGTAAGTTACTAATAACTTGCTTGTAAAACCTCGGGTGTCAACTACACCCTTTTGTGTAGCTTGAAAGGGGAGCGTACCGATGCGATGGCAGGGTACCCGTCCAACGGTATATCGGTCCCATACTTCGCCTTGGTTAAGGGAAGGGATGGTGTATGGCCAAGCGAGGTCGGGTCACGCCGGGCGTTCTGACCCTGAGGGGTCGGAATCGTCCGAGTGCTCAGGCTCGAGGAGTCGGAGCACCCCAGGCTCGGCCCAAGTCGGGGCGAGGTCCCCTTCGTGGCCCACGTGCTCTGGGCTCTTAAGAGGCAGCCCGTTCGCCGTTCCGGGCTGTTGGGGGTACCCATGGTACGTGTACTCGTCAGGTCGTAAGGTTGTTTACTCATTTACACATATAACAATTTCGGACACATGGACACATGGGCGACTTGTACCAACATGAACTGGCAGAACAATGGACTGAAGTAAGTAAGGGATGTAGAATTGTTGATTCAGCAAATTCACAATTCAGAACTAGCCTAAGGCATGCATAATTCTCATTTCTCATAACACTATTGACAATTTCATATTTGACAAACTTGAAAAATCACAACATCATAATTCACAAATTCCCAATCTCACAATAAGCAAGTCAATTGTAAAATTAAAAAGTCTAGAAGAAAAAGAGGCGTATAAGACTGACCGTGAATCGCATACATACCAGACAATCTGCCTCCCTGCTCGTCGGGATGGTAGAGGGATGTGGCGGCAGTTGTAAGTCATCGAAGGGAACGTGGTAGCAGTGGAGATCTTGGCAGGGGTGGACCAAATGGCAAGTCAATGTGGTGGCTCAATTGCTCGATGATTGGATTTAGTTGGGGATTTTCAAATTTGGGATAGGGAATGGGGATTGGGGGCACCAAGGGACATACCGAGCTGCTCTTTTAGTCTTCTGTGAGACATACTCACCGGCAGCTTGGGGGATGGGAGCCGGGAGGGCGGTGACGGTGGCAGCGCCTGGGGCCGTGCTGGCTCAGGGGATGGCTGGATGGGAGGGTAGCGACAGCTTGAGGAGAGGTAGGAGGGCCTCATCGCTCAAGGGATGGGTGGTGATGGTGGCGGCGTTTGGGCTGCGCCGACGCCGCTGGTTCGCTCGGGTCAGGGAGCCGGTAGGGTTGGCTGATTTGGGATTGGGTTTGGGAAATCATTGCCGAATGCCCAAAATGCTGAATGCTTGTTAGACTGGGTAGCCGCCAGAATAGGTCTATTCGGTAAAATGGTTTGTTTGGTTTCCTAACTTGTAAAACCAAACCGCAAATCGAAAACCGAATAATATCAAAATAAAACCGAACCAAAAACCGAAAAAACCAAAATAATCGTTTAATTCGGTTTAGTTCGGTTCAGTTTTTCGGTTTTAGTTTAAAAGTGCCCACCACTAACGTTGGATGGCTTGCCTGGTGTGGCAACTTTGGCTACGCAAGCCGACAGTAGAAGAAGACGCAAGTATTAGCTCCCACTTGATGATACCATTGGGATTCTCCCGGCAAGCTCACCCCATGTGACCAGGGCGGCATGGTAGTGTCCACGAGAGCCCTATGTGACCAGGGCGGCCACAATGATGGCACTACCCGGTCTAAGCACATTCAACTACGCAGTGCCCACCATCATACTTTAATAAAATTGATGAGGATATCACTACCATGGATACGGCCATGCCTACAAACCCAATTGAAACCAACAATGTAATACAAGGGCCAATTACTCGAGCTCGCGCACGTCAATTCAATTACAAGGTGAGTGCGTTCCTCGGGTTGCATACAAATAATTTAATGAATGGAATGCTATTTAATCCTTGTGATGATTTTATTATCCTTAGGAACCAAGGAGAAGGACTCCCAAACATCAAGCATGAAGCCAATTCTTCCGGTGCACAAGTTCAACTCGGATTCGGCCTCTGGGACAGTACCAACTTAAAAAGATCATAACTTTTGATCCACAAGGGTGTTTGGGGTATATGAGTACTGGTTTGAAAGGTTTCGTCGTCCTCTTTCCAACGGATCCAACCTCATGTCCAAATTCCTTACGAGTCAATGGGAATCTGCAAAACAAGTGCGGTCATCTTTCCAAATCCGAGTCAAACTAGGAATAGGAGTCCTACTCGGCCATGGATGTGTTTTGGACGCCCCTAGCATGGTTTTGGCCTCCTATTTCTCCTATATATAGCTAGGGAGTCCCCCAAAAAAACTTGGATTTTGGTTATTTGATAGTTTAGCCTTTTGCCACTATTTTGACTCTTTTAGACGTGCTCAACGGCCGCATAACAAGCTCCTTGTATCGGAACCCCAACTTTTTATATACCTCATCTATATTTGCAATTTTAGATTGCTTTTGCCTTGTTCTTGCTTGTTATTCGATTGCTTGCAGGAATTGATCTTCGTGATCAGGTTGATCGTGCCCACAGCGAGGTCAATAACCCTTTGGAGTTGGTTTAGCGATTGCTAAGGCGCATCATCGTTGTACATTATAGTTGGATTGTCAAAGTAGTCTCCACCCAAATCGAAGGTTATCATTCTCATCGAAAGATCGGGACACCCAATGTTACATCAAGTGGTATCAGAGCCTGGTTGCTCGGTGAGAAATTTCTTTACCCTAGTTGAGTAGATTGATTTAATCCCTATAGTCCAGAAAATTTGCCACAAAAAGATTTGTTCCTCCTATCCAAACCAAGTTTGCGCCTTTTCGATCTTTTACGGAGACACTTGATGGTTCATCAACAATAAGAGCATTCCAAAAGGAAGAACGTTTAATTGCATTTAGACATTATTGAAAAAGGACATTAAAAGGTACCAGAACGTTTGCCTCCATTTGATCCTGACTGTTCCAACATTAATGCCCTAGTGACTATTGTTGATGTGGTTTGTTCAAAATACTGGCAGTAAAATACACAGGGGTTCTTTCTTAGAAAGATTCATCCAACAGGTGAGTATGTGACACTATATCAGAAAACATCCTACTCTAAGCTGATTGCTGGCCTGTGGCTGTCGTTGAGACTCCAGGTATAATTCCTTGCCGTGTGATAATAACATCGTCATCTATTATGAAATCTTGAAATTTTCTCCTTCAGTTAGGCATATAGCAGAATCACTACAGTGACTAGCAGAACCACTTCAGTTGTTTGGCAGGATTCATCATTCTGTTCATCGGCATAATGGCCATTGTTTGTTTCCATAGCATGTTATCTTTGCAAATCTCTTGTTATCTTTGTTACAGCTGGACTGGTATGTTTCATAGGAGACTACTACCTTTCTCCGAGGGTATAAGATAGACGCATACTACACACATCGCACACACGTGTACGTGTCTCCTACACATATTAAGGAGTTAGTCGGAGGCTTCACAAACTCTAAAGTATAGGTACACGCTGTCTCACTTAACATGTATGCGTGTATGTACCTGTTTTTATTTTGTAAGCACCAGCGTTGAACCAAGGGTTCCAATGCCGGTATGCAGCATGCACGACAGCAACGTGTACCGAGCTACATCTCAGTCCTCATAGGAGACTATTATTGACTTCATGCTTTTGCTTTTACTTTTCCATTCCTGTAATATAGCATAGTTGGGCCTAGCGTTATCATATGCAACACCTGCTATGGTATTACTGTTGAATGGCTTCTGAACCAACTTTAGGCCTTATTTGGAAAGCCCAAAATCTTAGCTCACCCACATGGATAGATCGAATTTTAGTTGAAAACCCCAACCTATCCACGTGGGTAGACCGGGATTTAGAGCTTCTCAAACAAGCCCTTACAGAGACAGAAAGGGAAACGATTTATGTTGAGAGGGTTGTTGAGATAAAACCAATAGAATTTTGGCTCTTAGTATCACGCATCTTTTGCTCTAACAATTCCATATTCCTTGACGTACATGGGCATACCTCAAGAAGAACTTCAGGGATCAGAATCTGCTCATGGAAGTTGGCCAACCGAAGGGAAAATCGAGTTTGAGCATGTAATTAAATGTACAAGGTAGATTTACCACTGGCTCTGAGTGACGTGTCATTCCTTATTGCATCAGGCATGCAGGTATGATGCTATCTGGGCACTCTCGTTGAATCATTCACGAAGCCACCATTAAATCTTCTAGGATCTTCAAATCCTTGTCGCTCTCTTACAACTCTCTCAAATCTTTTAGGATCTTCAAATCCTTGTCCTGTACAAATCTAGTGCAAAAGAATAACCAAATATCTAATCATCTCGTCCACCTCTTACATTGGATGAGTTGGTTTATGGTTTCTTGGTTGTTTGATTTAAAGCAAGTAGAAATCATACTCTGAAAAAAAAAGTAAAAATCTTTATTCTATTAAAGTTCATCTAGCATATTTTTCTAAATCCTAAAAACTAGGTACGACCATATGAGTCACCGTAATTAACACTATCGGAACGATATTATCTCAGCAAACCATGGTTCAAAATCTCATCGAGATTTTAGAAATCTTGGTCCCCTCCGAGATTCCAAATCTCGATAGAAAATTTATTAAAGGAACTTCCAAATTGCTACATTAAATTAGGTGAATTTTAGGGGGATTTGGATCAATTTCACCGAAATTTCAAGAATTTGGACCGAGATGATCACTTCTTAGGCTGATTTTCATGTTTTAACTACCAGATTCAGCCCAAGTTGTGGCCCACTTAGCCTAGCCGCCTCCTCTAACCCTAACCATAAACCCCTCCCTCTCCTAGTCGCCTCCCTCTAAACCGCATCACGCCCATCCTCGACGCGCCAGTCCCCAACTGTCATTATATTTTTGTATCTCTCCCTCCTCCCAATCCGTCTGCATATGAGCCACAAGATCAATCTCCTTTTCCCCTCCTCAAAATCCATCCCGATGTGGTTGAGTCAAGGGTCAACGTCAAGAACCATTGTGCGTTGGACAGCAGATCAAAGAACCATTCTCCTCCTCACTGGTTTCTACCTACACCTACGAAGACCCAAGTTCACGTCGATGCTTCAGCGGCCCTTGTGGCTGTTGTGCGTCACTTGCGGCCTTCAGCCGTGAATGGTAGGATTGGTTGTTTTCTGGCAATGCGACTGCTCGCGCCTGTCCCCGCCGTGCCCTGGCCTTGCGCCTGTTCGAGCTCCCACGACGCCGCCCGTCCTCACCCGTCTCTAGCTGTCCGTCCGAGCTCCCGCCGCCCCGCCCAGTGGGAGCGTAAAAAGGCTGAGATTTTAGTGATTTCGTTCAAAATTTGAATTCAAGGTTCATAAAAATTACTGGATTTGAAATTTAGATTTTAAATTCCAGCCGAAATTCCAAAATCTCAATATGTGGTCAAAAATAAAATCTCAAACCTTGCAGCAGACGGACTCAGCATCATTTGCGTCTAAGTAATTGACATGTGGTTTTTTCATTTTGCTCATCATTAGCTGGTTAGTGACGAATACGTCATCGAGATTCCATGGAAGCGTACGAGACAAGGAAAATGTGATAAGTCAATATTAACAATGTTCAAAGTCCAATTAAGGTCTGTACACACCACAATAGCACTTTCTCAATTTACTTGAAAGGACAGAAGTTAGAAAAGGAATTTAAAGTTGTTGTCGTTCCTTGATACTCATATATATTTCATAGTTGGTTTTAGTTTGATGAAAATAACCGCTTTCATACTCATAAATACTCCTATTTGAAGATTCAGGGCCACAAGAGATCACGAATCCAAATCCCGATGGTGTCCCCATTCACCGAATATATATTCTTCAAATCAACACGGTATGAATGTCTTGGTATTGTATATCTAACTAATGACGGGGCCAAAAGTTTTTTAAGAATCTAAATAAATCTAATTGTGTTTAAAAACTTATCTAAGAAGATGCAGTTTTTATTATGCCATATACTCTATTTTTCTCCACCCAAACCAACACCACTCCACTCACACCAAAAGTGTGCTCGGTCGGTGCAACCTGCTGTAAACGTAGTTGTCCACACTCGATCAATCAACGACACATCAATAAAATTGCAAGAACAAAATAGGAGTACACACAAAGAACGGAGGGGCAAAGTTCTCTGTCTTTATTAGATTAATCTTTCTGTACAAGAGGATGTTGAATATATAGCAAAGCCAAATGTAGATAGATTCGGATTCACCGACCAATAGATAGAGTTATTCCATTATTGGACTGAGATTCTATCTATATCATAACACTCCCTCTTAGATGAATACCGCATAATGCACATGTATCATTAAAAACTCCTCCCAACAATCTAATAAAAAAAGATGGAGAAAAGAATACATCGCACTCACACTCCATGTTACACTAGTTGCCCCATTAAAAACCTTTATGTAAGAAAACTTCACGAAAACTCACTAAGAAAAAAGAGCACAACTTATAATATCCATGATATAAAATATGATTTTTAGGATCATGCAAAAAGGGTCATGGTTCAGTGATTTACTCCTCCTGAACTCTGTAAATCTCTAAGTCGTCTCATTCTAATACCATTAACACACATTTGAAAAATAGATTTTGGCAAGCACTTAGTGAACAAATCTCCTATATTTTCACATGACTTAGTTTATAATAACTTTACCTCATCATTCTTATGGAGTTCATGAGAATAAAAAAATTCAGGAGCAATATGCTTCATGATAATACTCTTTACATAACCATTTGCATTTGTGCAACACAAACATCACTATCTTCATAGATAATTGTGGGGGTATCAACGGTATTAAGATCACATGATTTTTGGATATGATTAATTACACATCTTAGCTAACTACACTCACGTGAGGCTCAATATAAAGCTATAATCTTTGAGTGGTTGGTAGAAGTAGCTACTAAGATTTGCTTAAAAGACTGCCAAAAAATGGCTGAACAACTGCAGAGAAACACAAAATCAGTCTTAGATTTAGCACTATAGGGGACCAGACAGATAGCCAACATTCATATATACCAACATGGTTAAATCTTGATTCTTCTAGAAAAACAATCTAAGATCTTAAGTACCTTGGAGATATATGAGCAAAGTCTTGACATAAGCCTAGTTTCTTCCGGCTGAGGCTGCAATGTGTCATGCTATCAAATTTAATACAAATGCAATATCAAGCCATGTGCAATTCGTAAGATAATAAGTATGGGACTTCAGGTCCTAAAACTTTCTCATTTTTCATCTTTAGTCTGAAAAGGGTTTTTCTCCACTTCAAGAGATCTTACTACCATGGGATTTTCAAAACATAAGATTTATCCATATTAAATCTTTTCAATACCTTTTTGGTACAGGTAGATTGGTGTATAAAATTTTTTCTGGGAAATGATTTAGCTGCAAGCCTAAGCAATATTTAGGCCCTGTTTGGGGGGGCTGCGCTTCAGCTGTGCTTCAGCTTTGGGCCTAAAGCTCCCCCAAACAAAGCAGCAGTACCAGCAGCTAAGCCACAGCTGAAGCACCTCCAAAAGCCAAAGCTGGTAGGGAGATGCTTTTCAGCTGTGGCTTCACTCAATCGCCTCCCTGATCGCTCCATCTCCCTCCTCTTCCTGTCGTATCCCCGTCCAGTCGCCTCCTTGACTCCCTCTGGCTCCAGCGCCACCTACCCGACTCCCTCCTCACTTGGGCCCACACGGTTGCCTCCAAAAGCTACAGCTGCAGCAGCCTGTTTGCCAAACGATATATCAAAAAAAGCCACAGCCGCCAGCTACAGCTGCTTTACAGCCCAACAAACCAAAAGCAGCTTTTCAGCCCAGCCACAGCCCCCCCAAACAGGCCCTTAGCTTTACCCAAATCATTCATTTCAAAACTCCATCGTAAGGTAAGAACTTGCTTCCTTTATTTCCTCTGTGGTTCTAATGACATTCAGATCATCGACGTATACCAAGATGATACAGAATCCATTCTGGGATTTCTTTATAAACACACAGGGATAATCATCATTATTTGGGTCTCCTTTCTTCAGGGGAACTCACTAAGTCTGTTGTACCATATTCTCCCTGACTATTTTAATCTGTATAACGATCTTTGCAGTTTGACGCTATACATGTTGCAATTAATAGGATCCAGAACTTTGAATCTATAATGCCTGGATCTCCCTCACCTCCCCTATTTGGCGCGCTTCGCCAACGGCCGCCGCCTTCCCGCTGCTTGCCGGCTATCATTGCCCGCGCCGCATTTCGCGCGTCGGCCACTGCGAGAATCGCGTGCCATTGCGCCATGGCCGCCAGCGCCCCCTATAAATTCCCCCTCCCTGCGGCGTCCCTCACCCCGCACTTCCCCCGTCTCTCCCTCCACTTCTCTCTCTCTCTCTCTCTCTCTCTCTCTCTCTCTCTCTCTCGGCCGCCCGCCGCCTTCTTCCTCTGCTTCAACGTCGCCGCCGCGCTCCGCCGCCCTGTTCCCGAGCTCGCCCGCCTCCCTCTGGCCTCCTCCGGCCCTGCCAACCTTGCCGCCGAGCCTGCCTCGCGCCGCCGCCGGCGGTGCGCGTAGCCGATCCGCCTCGGTTGCTCCCTGGCGCCGCTGCCCCGCCCCGCACCCCACCATATTAACACATACCATGGACAGTCATGCCATATGGAGGTAGTGGTGTGGTGAAAGTGTGAGGTTGCCAGTCTGGCGCAAGAAGGGGCTTCTGAATAGAGGGATTCTTTCAGCGGTGAAACCTTAGCGAGCATGACTACATGGATGAGTTTTTACAGGGGCCTTATCATGATTTTCTCTATCGCTCACCAAAGGAAGTGTGCTGACATAAGGGAGAATATCATGTCTTGTGGGTAAATTTGTATAACCTCTGCAGAGTGTAAAACTAATCGATTGACCACGCCCGCGGTTATGAGCATGCTGAGCAAGCCATTCTCAGATTAGATTTTAGTAATTTAAAATTTGGTTTGCAAAAATGATGTTGGGATGGAGGGAGTCCATCATGTGTAAAACTTGGAAAGTTCCAGGGGAGATTCCTGAGCCAAAAAGGAAAATGTTTAGATTTGAATTTCCTTATAAATTATGCCATTTAAAATTATTTAGAATATTTAACAAATTGTTGCTTTGTTCTTTTAATGAACCATATAACCTTCCTTTGTTGCATGCACATTATATTGCATTTTCGGTGTGATTTGCTGAGTACGCTTGTACTCACCCTTGCTTAATCTATTGCTTCAGATGAGGAGTATCACGATGGTGAGGACCAATTGGACTAGGCCATGTCCCCAGTCGATTGCCTGTGGCAAATTAATTGGGCTTTATCTATTGTTCTCCATTTTCGCTGCTTTATTGAGTCGTTTATTTACTTGTTGGCCTGTGTGCCCTTTCATTTGTAACTCTGAATATTTATTATTAATAAAGAACAATGGATATGCTATGGTTTCATTTCTACTATGTATACTAGCATTTCCTGAACTAGTATAGAATACACAGAGGATTTCGGAGGAGTTATTCCGGGGTCCGACAGACTCCTTCAGGGACTATCATATAAATATTTGTATCCAGTAACCCAAATAAATATTCGGTCACTACATCCATCAACTGCATTATTAAATTTAATCTTGCTACCATTAATATTAAATATCAGAATGTTATTCCGCTCATTACATGAGAATAGATTTCATCGTATCGATGCTTGATTTCTGCGTGAACCCTTGAGCTACAAGCCTAGCTTTATATCTCACTAACTGGTTATTTTTATTTCTCTTCCAGATGAAAAACCCATTTTGCTTCTACAAGGAACACTTGAGGAGGTGTTCGTGCAACAGGACCAAAAACTTTTCTCATATTAAGCGAGCACTACCTCAATTCTTTCTTTTTATTCGTCCCAATGTAAGAGCTTCTAGCACTATGCCGTGGACTTTGGTTCTGGATACAATTTTTTTTAGCAATTTTAGAGGCGAAATATATGTCGACAATTGTAGTCTTTCTTTTATACAATTTTAGAAAATAGTTTTGAAGCTCCTAAGGACGATCTGTCAATCTAGGGTCAAGTCCTACAGTCAGTATGGCTCTAATACCATCTATGTCGGGACCCGAATATGCAAATCCGGACCCTCTGTGTGGTCTGCACGACTCCAGGATCACGCTAATGCACACAGTCTCAACATGGATAAAATATCATAATCATATACAACGGAATTATAAAAGTAACTCAATTAATGAATATAAAACTCTTGAAGGACCTTAAGGTCAACCTTACGCTTGTGAGGCCTTAATAACTTCAACTCCAAATAAATAAACAGTAGCGGAGCGAAGAACGTCGATGAATCCCATCAATATGCCACAGACACCTGACAAGGTTCAACTCCTAGATATTTGCCTCCTCTTGGAACTCCTCCAACTTCGAAGGTGTAGACTTCTGCTCAACTGGTGATTTATTTGTTGCAAGGGGACGAGTACATAAAGCACTCAGCAAGTCATGCACGGAATGCAAGTCTAATAATTACATACATGGCTTATTCCAAATGAATGGCTAAGTGGTTATTTTGCAATAAACAATATTCACAAATATTCATAATAGATTGTAAAGCAATAAAACAAGTAATAACAATAATAAATTCTCATTTATTTCACAAATAAACCAATTCTCCTCCTAAAACCAATTTCACATTTCCGGAACAACCATTTTCCAAACCCAAGTTCATTTATGAAAATATAACCCTTGACTGTAATCACCGAGCATTGTCCAATACCAGGGGCCGGCACAGCTATTCGAATAGTTTTGATACTCTAGAGAGGTTATACACTTTACCCACAAGATACAATCAACTCATCACGTCAGCCGTGAATCGCCATACATGAGTATGTGAATGAGCGATCATAACAAAGCCTTTACACTACTCTGTCTAAACCCAGTACTGCCCGTTAAGGTTTCAACACTGAGGGGACTGGTTATCACCTTCAGGGTCCCCCTCTTGCGCCATGTGAGACTACTCGTACACCCGGAACCCACACCAACCACGACAGCACCGAAATCTAGACATCACAAATTAATTAGCTAGGTTTGTCTCATTCCAAGCATGTGGTTGTATGTTTGGCTCAGTTCAAATGCTTGCAAAGTTAAGTCCTTAACTGACCAAGGCGAGACTTCCATAAACCAATCTTTCACATATCAGCTCACAATAACCATATCACCATAAAACCAAAATGCGACCGCCCAAATGCCAAACTTGGCACACCAATAAACAACACTTGCCACTTGCCTCAGTATAAATCATTTTATCACCCCAATTGATTACCATGCACCACGTGCCATCAACTTCATCAACAACACATGCCACACGTTTCATAAACACGTTCCAAATGGCTACAACGCGGTTGTGGGCCCTGGCCCAAACTCGGGCTAATGGGCCAATGCACGTGGGTTGGCCCAATGGGCTCGACCCATCTAGGGTGTGAGGGATTTTTCTAATTTTTTCTTTTAAAATAATTCTAGTAATTTAAACAATTTGATAAAAAATAGCTAAAATTTTAGAAAAATTTCAGAAAAATTCTGGAAAATAATTTGAAGCATTTTGAACTCAAATAAAATATTTCCAACAAAAATTTATATGAGATTTTCAAACAATTAAATAATTCAATAAAAGACTTCATTCAATTTAATTTCAAATAAATTCTAAAAATTTTCATAAATTAAAATAATTCAATAATGCAACAAAAGCAAAATTTAGGATATTACAAACCTTCTCCATTAACAGAATCTCGACCTCGAGATTCAGGGCTCACTAAGGAATATGTTATAAATTCTTTCTTCATGTCTTCTTCACGCTCTCAAGTTGCTTCACTCTTGGAGTGATTACCTCCACTAAACTCTACAGAAGCAAACTGACTTTTTCCTTATCCCTCACTCAGCTATGTCCAAAATCTTGACTGGATGCTCTTTATAACTCAAATCTTCTTGCAGATCAATTGACTCTAGTGGCGTCTTCTCAGTGTGTACTCACAGACACTTCTTCAGTTGCGACACTTGAAACACATCATGCACCCCTGCCAATGACTGCGGCAACTCTAACTGATAATCAACTGGACCAACATATCTTGGTGCAAGCTTCCCTTTAGCGTCAAACCTTTTGACTCCTTAAAGAGGGGTAACTCTGATATACACAAAATCTTCTGGCTCAAAACTCAATTCTCTGTGATGATTATTAGTATAACTCTTCTGTCTGGATTGAGCAATCTTCAGCCTTTCTCTGATCACAACAACCTGCTCTTCAGCCTCCTTGAGAATATCAGGTCCAAAAACAAGATGCTCTCCTGTCTCGTTCCAATTCAATGGTCTACGACAGGAATGACCATACAAAGCTTCAAATGGTAATATTTGCAAACTTGCTTGGTAACTGTTATTATAACTAAACTTAGCATACGACAAACACTTATCCCATGAGGTAGTGTAAACCAAAGCACATGCTCTTAGCATATCCTCCAAGATTTTATTGACTCGTTCAGTCTGACCATCTGTCTGCGGATGATAACATGTACTAAAGTTTAAACGGGTTCCCATTGTTTCATGCAATTTATTCCAGAACCTCGAGGTAAATTAGGTACCTCTATCTGATACTATCTTCTTCAGCACTCCATTTAAACAGACAATTCTTAACATGTAAAGCTCCGCTAAACGGTCTCCTGAATAAGTAGCCTTCACAGGTATGAAATAAGAAATTTTGGTCAAACGATCCAGTATAACCCATATGAAATCATATCCACTCTGAGTTCTAGGTAACTTGATAATGAAATCCATACTAATTTCCTCCCACTTTCTTTCAGGTATCTTCAATGGTTGCAGCAATCCTGCTGGCCTCTGATGCATTGCCTTCACTCTTTGACATATGTCACATAAGACAACATGCCCGGCAACTTCACGCTTTATGTTCGGCCGCCAGAATCTCTCCTTAAGATCATGATACACCTTGGCACTTCCTGGATGAATAGAATACTTGGAATCATGAGCTTCTTCAAGAATCAACTGTTTCGGCTCCTTTTTGTTCGGTACACAGATACAACATTTTATCTATAATGTACCTTGTTCATCCAGGTTGGACTCATTGGCATTGTCTTCATCCATCTTGGACTTGGTTCTATTGATCTTGTCATCATCCTTCTGACCTTCTCTGATATGATCTTCTAAAGTTGGCTTTACTTTTAGAGTGGACAGAAATCCTTCTGGCACCAATTCTAACCTCACCTTCTGAAATCCCTTGCATAGCTCATCCTAACTCTCTTCCATCAGCATGTTCACATTGTGGTCTTCCAACTCAGAGCATCGGCTACCACATTTGCTTTTCCTAGATGGTAATGGATTCCAACATTATAATCCTTGATCAATTCCAACAATCTCCTCTATCTCCTATTGAGATCTAACTGAATGAAGATGTACTTTAGACTCTTTTGGTCTATATATATCTCACATCGATTCCCGATGAGATAATGACGCCATATCTTTAAAGCATGCACTGCGGCAGCTAACTCTAAATCATGCATCAGATAATTCTCTTCATGCGACGCTTCTTCAACTCTTGGAAACTCTTCTCACATTCTATTGTCCATGCAAACTTCTTCTTCTTCAATAATTGCGTAAGTAGTCAACAATCATTGAGAATCATTCCATAAATCGATGGTAATTTCCCATCATTCAAAAAAAAAAAAACTGCGAATCTAGGTAACCGTCTTTGGTTACTCCCAATGCAATACTGCTTCTACTTTCCTCGGGTCAATTGCATCTCCCTCAGCAGTCATCACATGTTAGAGAGATTTCACTTTATTCTTCTAAAAATCGCACTTGCCAAATTTAGCAAATAGTTGCTGTTCTCACAACTTCTCAAGAACCAGCTTTAAATACTCCGCATGTTCCTCTCTGGTCTTTGGGGTAGATAAGAATGTCATCTATGAACACGACAACAACTTATCCAACTACTCCATGAAAATGATGAATAAGTTTTTCATGGTGAACAGTGTTAACTATGAACTCATGATTTCCATGTCCCAATGAGAACGCAGTCCTCGATATGTCGTTGGCTCGAATCTTCAACTTATGATATTCTGACCGAAATTAATTTTGGAGAAACTCCAGCTCCTCTTAATTGATCAACTAAAGCATCGATCTTGGGTAACGGTTACTCATTCTTTATCGTCACTTCATTAAGTGCACGATAATCAATACATGTCCTTAGACTTTCTTCTTTCATTATGGCGAACAAAACGGTGCTCCCCATGGCGACGAGTTAGGTCTTATAAATCCTTTCTTTATCAACTCTTCAATCTGTTTCTTCATCCCTTTCTGGCACTAACATTGGGGTTTCGGATAGCCGAACTGATAAGAACACCTCACCCATGATGGTACTTCAATCTTTGCCTTACCACATCCTTAGCATACGCCTTCCTAACGTACTTGCTTGATAAACTTCTTGATTCAAGATAAGGAAGTTCAAAGTTACACTTGAAGATGCTAAACATTTTGATACTAAACTCAAAATAGATTACACTTCAAGAATGAATCATTTTGCAAAAAAAAAAATGGATAAGTACTATCAATATGCCGAGAATATAAAGCAAAGATGAATATTATCACCAAGTAAAATGGTCATGAATAATACTCCCTCGGTCCAAGATTACCCCTAATTGTTATCACCAAACACTATACATTATACTCAATGTAAACATTTATATAATATAAAGTAAAGATAAATATTTATTAGGGGTATATAGTAAATTTCATACTAATTTTCAAGAGTTTCTAAAGTTGTTTGCACTATTTTTCATTCTATTAAAATTTGTCGATCAACCTTTTATCAGGACAGTAGCACTGTCAGAATTTTTAAAAATTCCTCAAGTTTAATCATCATCTGAAAATTTTATGAGAATATTAGTGATGCATTATGACCATCTAGAAAATTTTCAAAATGTTCTAACATAGTTTGAACCATTTTTCATTCGGTTAAAATTTGTTGGTCAGTTTTCAGTAGCACTGTCCGAATTTTTAAAAATTTATCAAGATTGATCATCATCTGAAAATTTTATGGGAACATTATGGATGTGTTAGGACCGTTGAAATTTTTTTTTTTTAAAAAAGTTTTTAACGTGATTTTCACTATTTTCCATTCGGTTAAAATTTGCCGATCAGCCTTTCATCAAGACATTAGCACTGTTAGAATTTTTAAAAATTCCTCAGACTTGATCATCATCTGAAATTTTTATGAGAACATTAATGATGTATCAGGACCCTACAAAAAAATTCAAAAAAATTTGACGTTGTTTGAACTATTTTTCGTTATGTTGAATTTTACTGAGATTTCGGTAGTTTCAGACAAAATTTTGGTTTCTTGGACGAAAGTTTGGTATTTTCGGTTGGTTCAAAAAATTCTAAATTTGAATTTCGTCCGGATTTTATCCGAAAAAATAAGATTTCATCAAAATTTTGAATAAACGAGATGTGAACCGAAAATAACATTTGGAACATTGTGTCTGACCGCACCTCTACTTTAATTTGCACTTTGCAGTCAAGAAAAATGCGCCAAACCACCTGATGGTCTCCTCCAGTCTCCACTGCCTTTACTGCACAGCTACCGCATCAGCCATTTTACACGCCTAAAAGTTGTGCACAGCACACCCGCACCAAGCCACCAACCGCGCCATGCATCATGCGCGCTTTCTTCCATATAAGCCGAGCCCGACGGGACCAGACACCACAACGCAGCTGAACACAGCACGCAGCACACGCACGCGCAGCGCAATCCACCGTAAAGACAGACACACTGCGCGCAATGGCGAGGGTGCAGGTGTTGACGTCCGGTGTGGTCGTCCCGGCCGAGGAGACGCCGGCGGGCGCCGTCTGGCTGTCCAACCTGGACCTGGCCGCGCGCCGCGGGTACACGCCCACGGTCTACTTCTACCGGCCGAACGGCGAGCAGGGTTTCTTCGCGGGCGCCGCCATGAAGGACAGCCTCGCCCGCGCGCTGGCCGTGTTCTACCCGCTCGCCGGCCGGCTTGGGCTTGACGGCACCGGGCGCGTCCAGATCGACTGCACCGGCGAGGGCGCGATCTTTGTGACCGCGCGCTCCGAATACGTGCTCGACGACCTGATGAACGAGTTCGTGCCGTGCAACGAGATGCGCGACCTGTTTGTGCCCCCGACGCCCGCACCCAACCCGCCGTGCGTCCTGCTGTTCGCGCAGGTCACGCACCTGCGGTGCGGCGGCGTCGTGCTTGGCCTGGCGCTGCACCACTCGATCGTCGACGCGCGGAGCGCGTCGCACTTCGTCGAGACGTGGGCGAGCATTGCCCGCGGCTCCACCTCGGACGCGCCTGTGCCGCCCTGCTTTGACCACAAGCTGCTTGGTGCGCGCTCCGCGCGCACGGTGCTCTACGACCACCCGGAGTACAAGGCCGAGCCGGCGCCGGTACACGCGGTCACCGCGTCCACGTACGCGAGCGCCATCATCACGATGAGTAAACTACAGGTGAGCGCGCTCAAGGCGCGGTGCGCGGGGGCGTCCACGTTCCGCGCCGTGGTCGCGCTGGTGTGGCAGTGCGCGTGCCGCGCGCGGGAGCTGCCGCCGGAGGCGGAGACGCGGCTCTACTCCATGATCGACATGCGCCCGCGCCTGGCCCCGCCGCTCCCTCCGGGGTACTTCGGCAACGCGGTGATCCGCACGTCGACGGTGGCCACCGTCGGGGAGGTGGTGTCCAACCCCGTCGGGTTCGCGGCGCGGCAGGCGCGTGCGGCGACGAGCCAGGGCGACGACTACGCGCGGTCGCTGGTGGACTACCTGGAGGGGGTCGACACGATGAACCTTCCGAGGAGCGGCATCTCGCGGGCGCACCTCCGAGCCATCAGCTGGATGGGCATGTCGCTCTGCGACGCCGACTTCGGGTGGGGAGCGCCGGCGTTCATGGGGCCGGCGCTCATGTACTACAGCGGCTTCGTGTACGTGATGAACGCGCCGGGCAAGGACGGCGCCGTCGCCCTCGCGCTGTCGCTGGAGCCGGAGAGCATGCCGGAGTTCCGGAAGGTGTTCGCCAAGGAGCTGGCGCACCTCGAGGTGTAGTAGCGCGTCGATCCATGCACGTGTTTGTAGCTGCTGCGAAGATGTAATGCATGGGTTTAGTAAAAACAAAAAGTTGCTATGCATGGGTTTAGTAAAAACAAAAAGGTGTTATGCATGTCACACCATTGTTGTTTCGCTTTAACTAGCAGGTTGGCTTGCACGGTTTTGTGTTCTATAGTATAACTTTATATAATTCAAAATTTTATATTTTGAATATTTGATTTTATTCTCAATTAGCAAATTTTATTTTGAGATCTCTACTTATCTTGAAAGAGTGGATTGAGAGGTGGGTCCATAGAGGAAATTTACACACTCAACCTTTAAATTAAACATAGTGCTACCTATTTCTTTTTTCAAAAGTAAAGGTTACATGTTGGTACATTTTTTCAAATCAATATATCTCTAAGACAAGTATTACATCGAAGTATTTAAAATTAGAGTCCACCAATTTAATGGCCAGATGTTGTTCTTTTATGTGAGAATTTTTATCATATTTTTCTTCTTTCTTAGCGGCTGTAAATATAAATTTCATTTTTCTTAGCGGTTGTGGAAGGCTTTCCATCAACTTTTAATATATAATATAATGATAGATAGGTTGGTTAATGTTTTTAACACATATATCTAATACTATGTTCTCGTCTAAATTTGGAAGAATGAAAGTGATCTGAATATGCAGCGTCACTTTTATTGCCATCAAACAATTTTCCCTATTACCCCAAGAGTTGCATTAGTAAAGTACTAGTACTACTCTATAAGGAATCTTTTTCTGCCATGAGAAGACAGTAGTGGTCACTGGTCAGTGGAAATCCGAATTTAACCAACCAACATTGACTCATGATGACTGCATCAAGACTTTTTTTTTCGGGGAAAGCTGCGCGCATCAAAACTTTGACGATTGACTTTTAACCCATTGATGATGAGTTGATGACTATGCCAGCCATCCACCAACCAACCAACCAAGCGTCCGTGCATGCCTTAAACCATTTCATCATCTTTCCCTACCCTATGTAGAGGCTAACTAGGAGTCTAGGACTCGCGAATACCTGCTAAGGCTATTTCCAGTGCAAAGTGTTATACTCTAATATCCAAAAATGCCATATAGGATGAAAAGTATGATACTGCATTGAAGAAACACTCTCTACAATGCATAGTATCATACTTATATGTTTAAAATAATTAATTGATGTGATGTTGTGTCTATAAAAGTGGACCCAGAGCATTAGATTCTGTGTCATGGCCTAAGATATCGTGCCAAAGCTGTATCTTGCTCAAGATACAGCTTTCTTCTCCCTCCTATTTATTGCTTTGCCCCATCAGCAAAAAATCCTATGTGGCAACTAATTAATGAGGACGATACTACCCATTGGAAATAGCCTAACTACGAGTTGAGGCTTTACCCGTTATATTTTGGTTGTGCTCACTGGCTGCTCATACCTGCTTACTCCTCGGCAGGTTCATCGTGTCCACCGACTCCACCCCCTCGAGGTTGTTGGGTTTAATTGACCCAACTCGCACAATTATACACGTGAACTAACCTTTGCAATTTTTGAACAAAATGATTTTGAGACGATCGAGATACCACAACTCCACAAGATCATAATGTAATATACAGATATATGTTTTCTAAATAACGATATTACCTATAATTAAAGAAGAAAAGTTAGTGCAAGCCATATAAACAAAGTTAATGAAGATAAATTTTAAACGTAGAAAAGGAATAAGTTTTTAGTACATACACTGCATTTTTCCCACGACGATTTTTTGTTTTAGACTCAGACCAAGCTCTGCAAGTAAGAAATCAATGCAAGACTTGAGATAAGAGGCTGTTGTCTCTTCAACATGAACAATACCGACAAAATTTTCTTTCAACACCCCACATTTATCAACATACCGAAGAACCACACCCATTTGTTCTTTGTCGGAAACATCTCGACACTCGTCAACCAATAAGCTGAACACATCATTGGCAATTTCTTCCACTATACTACCCAATATTTCTTTTGCAAAGCACTCAGTAATATCCTTTTGAATTGTTGGAGATATTATTTGATTATGAACTGGAGCATTTTTGTATGCTTTGGCAACAATATCATTTTGCTTCATAGTATACTCCATCAACTGCAGATAGTTTCCTTTATTTTTAGACTCTTTTGATTCATCATGGCCACGAAAAGGTTGTCCTTGATGCAACAAATATCGACAAACATCAACTGCAGCATTTAATCGAATAAGATGCTCATTTTTCTCAATTTGACTTTGTTTATGCAAGGCTGTTGGGATTGATTGATCTTGTTTCATTAGATCCTCACAATTCTTGAGTGCCTTGTTATGAAAACTATTACGGTCACCAACGTGAGCCACCAGTATCTTTGTCTTATTCCATGAGTTGAAACATTCTACTACAAATGCATCATGGCCATGGTGATTGTCTTTAATGCTATCCCTAAACAAGTAGCAGCACAAACAATAGGCTTTGTCATCCTTATCACTGTACTCTAGCCAATTAGCATATTTATCAAACCAATCTGGATTGAACCGCCTCTTCTTGTTCTTATTCCCAATCATCCTATATGGAAACTTAAAATTACAAGGCTGATATGGTCCCCACACTAAGTATTTTCTCCTTATTTCCTCATGCTTGTTGGGATGATAATCCGCCATTCTCTTTCTTTTAGCTGGATCTCGAGGAAGCTTGTCCAAATCAATTAATTGAGGCACTATAGAAATTTCTCTCAATGTATAACTTGATGTATTTGCAGTTGAACTCCCTACATTGGTGTTGATAGCTGTTGATTTTCTTATCAAAAATTTGTCCATTATCTTCCCCTACCAATTCATAGATGGTGTATTATAATATTAGTACTAGATCAACTTGATGAATGATGACTATAGAATAAATGACTAAATGATTAAATGTACCTACAGAAGTAACAGAACAAATGAAATAACAGAACAACTGAACAAATGAAGTTCTTCAGACTTTCAGAGTATAAATGTGCCGGGGTCCGGGGCGCCGAGCGGTGAGCGCTGGGGCCGGGCGGCGTTGAGGCCGGGCGCTGGGGCCAGACGGGGTGCTCGCCGAGTCGCCGCTCGGCCAGGAGGAGCAGCCGGCAGGGGAAAGACCAGGAGGCGGAGTACTGCCAAGGCCGCCGCCAAGGCCGGGGAGGACGGCGAGCGACAGAGTCTTGAGGAGGAGCAGCGCCAGCGCGCGACGCGCCGGGTGGAGGAGGGTGATGGCGATCGGGAAAAACGCGGGAGCCGGAGGCTTGCTCTGGAAGCCTGGAAGGCAGGAAGGGAGAGGAAAAACAGGGAGTGGGGGCCATCTTCATATTTGACTGGGGGCCCACATGTCATAGACTTGAGGGGTATAACTAACCGTAAAAATTGACCGGGGGCCAAGGACCCCAGTCCTTATACTCTAAATCCGCCCCTGATTGTACAGGCAGTCTATTAACTGTTATGAGATATCATTACAGACAACTATATATATACCATTGTACAGACAGCCTATTAACTGTATGAGATATCATTACAGATAGCTATATAGACAGTCTATTTGTATGAGTTGTCCTTAGTTAGAGCATGTACAATGGTACATGTCAGCTGTCTATAAGGGTATGCCACGTCGCATTTTGGATGATGTGGAGGAGAGAGGGGGAAGAAAGAGAAATATGTTATCTACTATTTAACAGATGGCCTTATAGACAGCTTTATACTGTGTATTCCATTGTACAGATAATTTATTAATCGTATGAAAGATCATTACAGACATCTATGTAGACAGTCTATTGTATAAGTTGTCTTTAATACTGTCTGTAGATAATATAAAGGTATATTATAGACAGCTACCGTTTATACCACTGTACATACCCTTATATATATAGATGATGTATATGTCACTGTACATACTCTGATGAGTTAGTTAGGCCCCGTTTGACAACTTAGAACCGGATCGTTTCTACTAGAATCTGGGAGAAACCCAGCCAAACGGGCTAAGGTTCGAAACAATTCTCCTCGGAACGTTTCTTCTTTTTCTACGCTGGGGCTGAATTACTCTCAACCCTATTCCACCCCGATTCATAGAATCCAGACAGCTAGCCAAACGGTTTCCAGACAATGATTCTGATTTTACCTGAAACATTTCTACCAAGAATCTGGAACCGTTTTCGTTTCTACTAGAATCTGAAATCGTACCAAACAGGACCTTAGTGTGTTGCGTTAAACATACATACAATGTGTGCCCGTTGCGAGTATTAGACTGCATATGTTTGCTATGTGTTAGTGGAGCGAGTGAGCGAGTCACCCGGGTGTTGGCGTGAGTTTAGGATCGAGTTAGTTACTCGACGTCGTGGTGTATGTATCCCTGTACAACTATTTAGTAGCGAGAGAATAACAGAAGAGTGAAAAAGAAAAATGTACAAACAAAGAATCTGTATTTCTTCTTCCAACATGTGAGTGCGAGTGGGTTCTAGCTAGAGATCATGAATACTACTAGGAAGATTAGCGCGCTTCGTTCGCTCGTCTGATGGAGATTAAGTATGACATGGTTTAGAGACTCAAAGATAATTTCCATTCGGTTTAACTGAAGGGAAAGAACGAAGGGGAAACGAAATACAATATCTATCAAGTATCTAATTCAATGAAGGCAGTGCATGCAAAATACTAATCATTCACCGATAAACAAATTTAATCTATTCATTTGAACGTCAATGTTTCATCGAGGAATTCAACGTGTGATCAGGCAGTCATAGTGAAAGAAACATACGTTGATAAAGTATGTTAAAGACTGGCTACGATCTGACAATCAAGAATTAAAATAGTATAGCTGATTTCAGAATCCAGCATTAATATTATGAGTGGTATTATATTGTAGGATTTAAGTAAGTAGATTATTCGGGAACACAGAACTGGAGCGGTGTATGCATAGCATTGAGCGTATAGATGTGGGTTAAAGCATTGATTATTTCCAGCTCACCGTGTTCTTGCAGCAGAATTCCTGAATGGGCATTGGTATTTATTTGAGGCTATGTTGTTCTGGCAGCGAACTGGCATACAGGCAAGCATAGGAATTCGTAGCAGCTCAAGGAATAGCACGGAATGTAGAGGTCCGAGTGGCTCTAACACGAACCTTCAATAAACTATACTCCGATGTGATTGTTGCGTCACGGTCTTCAATAAACTATACTCCATCTACAAAAAGGCATTTCAGAAATGAGAAACAGGGAAACAAACAATACATATCCCATATATATATATAATAACCATAGATTTTGGAGGCTAAAGAGTTCAGGAGAACTTTAAGAAAGCAATATAACAATCTGCCTGTGCGCAAGGCAATTACCAAGATACAGACATGTAGCAACAATGACAATCATGTGATTAACATATATAAAACAGAAAAGATAGAGAGGATAAAATAGATTAAAAAGATGTGAGGACAAGCTATATAAGATTATATCTGCCGTAAATAGATAACAACAAGAGAACACCTATAAAATCAACAACAGTTGGTATGCATGAACAGGGGTAAAAATAAGGTATAGAACACAGAAGATGGGAAAGGCAAAGTAGAGTAAAAAGATGGAAGAACTATTTACACAGGGAAATATTGATCACAAACAGGAAACGGAGAGGATGCCAGCAGAAACAGCAACGGTCGTTGTCCGTGGACATTAAAATGAAACCAGTGAAGGATACAGGACCGAGACAGAGGTTGCGGGCGTGGAAAAAGTTATGCAAGAACACAGTATGATAAGGAGCAATATAACACTGAACCGACTTTAGACTGTATTCAGAATTGAATCGAAGAGCAACTTGTTTTCTATTCATTAGGAAGACACAGTGTATGTACAGGAAAAGGAAATCAGTACAGGAGCAATGACATATTTGGTAATACCACGGCTGTTGATTTAGGCAGCGTGCAGAATATCATAATGATGTGGTCAATTATCCTGAGCAAGAGCCACCGTAAAGGCACAAAACCGGAACTGTCTAAGAACATTTAAACACAAACAATAACGCCAAGCTGAATGGCCTGCTGGTTGCATCTGTAACCGAGCTGGATAGGTCCTCGATCTATATTCATGTGGGAAACACGAAGCTGTCTAATAGCAGTACACTTATTAAATAACCTATGCATAACATATCGTAATGCTAAATTAACCAGGCTAAGAGAGAGAAAACGTAAAAGAGTACAGTCGTAGGACATATTATAACACTGTAATAATTATATAAAGTAAGAAAAGGCAGTTAAAATGTAACTGGGAAATGGCGATACATAAAGCGACCTCAGCCGGGTTAAGTAACAACAATTAAAACCAGAGGCAAGTAGAATGCGGATGGCGTTTGATGTATAACAAGTAACATACATGCAGATAATAATAATGATGTATCAAAGGTGATAATAGGTTTCAATGCGTAACAAATAATAGATCGAAAAAGGACAGAACAAGGGCACTAAAAAAACAAGAACCATGACAACGCTCAATGTACAACAGGTAATGTTTAGGCAGCCAAGAACCCCCAAAAATGATAGGCGACCACCAAACGAATAGGGCCAACGCGCAGCAAGTAACGATACAAATATCTAAAATCGGTAACTATAAAGCCATTGTACCCAAAATGATAGTATTAAGTCCTTAGTCAATAATATAAGCCATGGATCAATAGGCAACCAAAAATGATAGTATTAAGTCCTGACCACCAGCATTCAGTACCCTCTCTTTTTCCTCCTCAAGTTCTGGCTTGTGATCGAGTAGACTATTTCTTATGATAGCCACACAAGCTGTGCTTCCTGATGTTGGCCCAGGAAAACCAGAATGATGACCCTGAAAAGGTAATTTGCAGTTAATATGAATTCTACATTCACTAAAATTTCACAAGAACAGAAAAAGAAAGTGAAAGAAATGAGGATACATACATATAAGGACCCAAAATTATTGTCTGACAAGCAAAATCTATGCTAAGTGCAAAGGGATGTTGGACACTTGTTCTAGTTAATTGTACGAACAAATGTTGGATGAAGTATTTCAGACGTCATATTTTACTTTTCAAATAATGGCTACAAAATGTGACTGCAAACTTTTAACCATACATGTTTTTACCCAGCTTGAATACCAGACAGGACTGTATGGACCTGATCTACTGATACATAGCATTGACCTAAGTTTCAGAAGCAATGATCTTAGCCAATGAATCCAAAGCTGTTCTCATATTTCAGGGCACCTTCTCCATATTTCAGGGCACCTTCTAGAGAAAGGTACCCAATTAGCTGGAGATATAATTCATGAGTTGTGACTATTAAAAGATCACTATCCGCTTTTAAGCAAACCCCTTTACATATGGATTCAGAATCGTGAACTTCCGCCGGCGATCCTCCATGGTGGGAGTAACGAACCGATGCACAACACCAGATTAGAGGAGGCGATACCCATAGAGACAAACCCCAAAAGCATACCCAACAGGCCAACACTGATACCTGCGATATGGATCCGCGAAAGCAAGCCGACGATGACGACAGGGTCGCGGCGAGGACGGGCAGCGAACATGCGACATCCAACACAACAGCCGAGCAGAACATCCGTATGGAAAAGGCACAAAGAAGAAGGTAAATAAATAGCAGAAATGGAAGAGACACGCAGCCACGAACGAACAATCCGAGCGGAGCAGGGAAGACAAAGGAATGCCATGGCAGTACCTAGCAAGAACCGACAGCGACCGACGAAAAAGGAACAACGCCTAGACAACGGCGGCGGCGGAGCGGACGATGGAGAAAGAAGGCGACCGCATGCCTCAGCTAAACCCAGCGGAGCCCAAAAGCATGGCCCTTTATCGGGCAGGTCAGCCACGGGCGAAGCAAACGCCGACGCCGTCGAGAGATTCGGCGGTAGAGAAGCCGACGGAGGCTGCGACACAGGAAAGCTGGACGGAGGATCACTGGCGGAGCGCGCGAGGCGGGAGACAGGAGAGAGGCGACGAAGGATGACCCAGCGAACGAAGACAGTGGAGCTGACGAAGGAGCTCACGTGAGGGCGATCGACGGGGGAGGCGAGGTCGACGGCAGCACAGCAAGGCGGGCGCGCCGATAAGGGCCTCGCGAGGACGACGGGGAAAAAGGGCTGGTCCTCGAGCTCCCCGCGGCCGCCGATTTCTTGGCTACGCATAGGCCAGTGGGGGCGCGTGGACAGCCGGATCCCAGGCGGAACTGGAGATCGACGGCAGATGGGAACGGGAGCCAAACGTAAATAGGAAAAGATTCGGGTTTTTTTCACGATAAACGATGACGTGGATGCCGGGAGCGCTCGTGAAGCCCACACTCTATATGATAGTTAACTAGTGGGAGTACATCCAAGTCCATCTTGATCATTGAATCCCCACAAGCAACGCTAGATCGCAAAATTGCATTTTCTTACGTTCTTGGTGCCTTCCCTCTTCAAATAGTTAAACGTCAGAACTTTGACGTCAATCCTTGCGACTGATTGTTGGAATAAGTTCTTTACATCCTCTAGAGGGTATCTACCAAGCTTCATGAGGTCTTGACGACTGGATCAACTTTCTCATCAATTTTGGTCTTGGCCTCAGTCGCTTTTACGCCATGTTCTTGAGCCCCAGAGTGTCACTCCCTTCCCAAGCCAGTAGTACCGCCAAGCGAGTAGTACCGCCCTGGAGAGCGGTAGTGCGACCTAGCTGCATCGCATTTTGATTGCATGTCTAGCTTTAGGATTTTTTGTTGATCTATTTGCTCTAGAGTTCACGAATTCTTTTGGAGTTCTTCTTGGTTGTTATTTTTCCGAACATAGGGGGAAATTTTATTTTGGCCAATTTGGGATCATTCACGCCCCTCTGATCGCCATTCCGATCTTTCACTCTTCAAGTTCTCTCTCACATGTTGCTCCCTCTCGCAGCTCTCTCTCTCTCTCTCTCTCTCTCTCTCTCCATCTCTCTAAATCTTTCTCATTCATTGCTCCTCTCTCGACCAGTCTCTCTCAATCTCTCTTGTCTGTTGCCTCCTCTCTCATGGTCATTGGCCGACGAGATATGGTCATCCGTAGAAAGCCCAATAATACTTGTTCTCTCCAAAAGATCATCGTGACTCATAACCTTGACAAGAATAGAAATCTAGTGAAATAAAACCATTATAGATAAGTGACATAATATAGCCATCAACAATAATGAAGTTGTGATAGTAAATCTGGTGGATGTTAGATCGGATCTAGACTATAAATTGTACATACTTGAGGACTACAAACGGCTGCAGCCTTCTCGTGCTTCTCGTCAGCCGCATACGGATCTTACGGCCCCAAACGGCCGTGTCGCCCATCGTGTATTCCTGGCCTTAGACCCGACACTGGTCCACCAGTGTCGTGCGGTTTTGGATCGGCCGACTATCGTGGCTCTGGACTCCAAAAAAGACCTACCCAAGTGCCCACCTCTGATCCCGGCTGGCCTGTTAAATCATCGTTGATAAAAATAGTTATGGCGGTTTACGGTCAAACCAGCCCGATCTGTACGTGGTAAACTATTGCAGTTTAGTATTAGTAATGTGGTTTGACCCTGTTAGTCTGATATACTGATCCTAATAGCCTCCCTGGTGAATGAGGAACACTGAATTGAATGTATGTAGCCATGAAAATTGCTTGCTAAAACAAAACTGATGTTATGAGTGTTTTCTGGTACTACAATTGCAAGAATTAACGGGGATCTCTTGGTTATTGTGATAAAATACAGTTTGTTGATGTTATACTCCTCCGATCGCAAATAGTCGCTTTTGGACATATGTACGCTTAAACTTTTGAAACTTTAACTATCAATATCTTTTCAAATATTTAAACTAGAGTTCCAAAATAACAACTATTTGTGACCGAAGGAGTAACTAACTATTATGGTCATGTACTCATGTGGTTTCATTCAATATATACTATTCTATGTATGTTTGCACTATCTCGTATCTTTATCCTGCTTTAACCCAAATCCATCACGTATCCGGCCCGTGTTCGTACTCTCAATAACCCAGATTTATATCCGTATCCGGTTAGCCCGTATCCAGTTCCAAATTCTAGAAAAATATAGGTTAACAAGAAGAAAAGAGCAACATTTGTCCATATCCAACCCGCTTTCACATGTATCCTTACCTATCATAACCACTAAATGCTCCATCCGTCATGAATATTCGGGCAAAACGGAGAAAGGACCTCAACGAAGTGCGGGGACCTATTTGTTATAATTTTGACCTATTCGCTATTTTGAAAAATTAGAAAATGGTTTGTTCGCGATTCGTATTTAATGGGAGGCTTTTTCTGTAAAATGTTGAACGAGGGACCTAAACGTAAACCGGGAAAAATATTTTTGTCTCACAAAAAATCGCTCAGGGACCTATCCGCAATTTGGATGAACGGAGGGTTTTTTTTTTTTAAATTTGATGGTGACAGGTGGACGGTCTCTCTGAGCTCGGAAGCTCCCGGATTTATATGAAGGATAATATATACGTGAGTTTTCTTTCAAGGTTGTGCTAACAATAGAACTAAAGCGGGTTGTGCAGCACGTAACGGTGGATCAAGCTAAGCTGCACTCTGGAGGTGAGCTCAATGAAGCATCTGGGCTTTAACTCTAGTCTATATATATTACCCCATGGCCGTGGCACGATAGTGCCAACCATAGTTATCAATACCGTACCGATATAATTTGTATGTACTATTTTGTCATCTAAACCGATACAAAAGAGTCCTATGTACCATACCAGTCTCGATATTGGTCGTACCAGTTCGAGATCGGTCAATACCGACAATGCCAGCTTTGATACTAGACAACACCTGTCGCATCGATAGAACCGATAATATCGTTTATTAAACTATATGTTATATTACTTTATGTATTTAGAGTAATATTATAAATAAAATTTGATGTACATGTAACTAAATATATGTATACTTATAAATATATATTATTATATTAAATTCAAAACGTACACCGATATAGATGTATTAAAATATATATTACCACCCTTATAGGGGAACAAAACCGAGAGCAACCGTGCTAGCCACGTGTCCGCCTCCTTTTTTTGCGAAAAAAACCATCCAGTTTTTTGAAATTACGAATGGGTCCTCGTGCGATTTTATGTGAGAGGAAAAGATTTTTTCCGGTTCGCGTTTAGGTCCCTCATTTGCCGTTTTACAGGAAGAGCCTCCCGTTAAATGCGAATCGCGAACGAGCCCTTTCCTAATTTTTCAAAATAGCGAACAGGTCCAAAATTATAACAAGTAGGTCCCCGCGTTTTACGTTCGGGTCCTTTCTCCGTTTTGCTCAAAAAAAAATTCGTGATCCGTTTTTTCTTCAGAGCATGCGAAAAATATTTTCGTTTTTCCAAAAAAAATAGAGGACCGTTTCCTTTCTCCGTTTTGCCACGAAAAAATGCTTTCGTGATCCGTTTTTCCTCCGGAGCATGGAAAAAATATTTTCGTTGACTGTTTTCCCAAAAAAAAAAATTGGAAGACCGTTTCCTTTCTCCGTTTTGCCCTGAAAAAATATTTTCATGATCCGTTTTTTCTCCAGAGCATAGGAAAAATGTTTCCATTGGCTGTTCTCCCCCCCAAAAAAATGTAAATTCATTTTTCGTCCGTCGTTTCTCCGTTTTTGTCCGTTTTCCCTCATTTTTCCCGGGAAACTTGTTTTCGTGGCCCGTTTTTCCCGAAAAAAAGTTTTTTTCCGTTGGCCGCTTTTCCCAAAAAAAATGGAGATTCGTTTTTCGTCCGTCGTTTATCCGTTTTTGTCCATTTTCACCGTTTTTCCCGGTGAAAAATCAAGGGAGCGCATAGGATGTTAAGCTCGGCATCTAAAATTTCTTTTACGGCTCGATCTCTAATATTTTTCAAAACATGTATTATTACCCGTTGAACGCATAGGGTGTTAAACTCGGCGTCTATAGTTTTTTTGCGGCTCGGAATCTGATATTTTTCGGAACATGTATTATTCTTTTTTCCTCCAAAAATGCTCGTTGTTTTGTTGGTTCGTCGACGGTTCTTACCTAGCGTATTTTTCCTCAAAAAACACAAGCGAACAAAAAAACACTTGAATATTCTTGTCTTTTTTCAGAGATAAAAACTTAGATCAAATTCCGCACGGCGCGGCGGAGCGCGCGAATCTTTACTATATTCTAACAGCCAAACGCGTACGATGCCAACACCAAGAGTGGAGGGAATCACTTCGCACAAATCCGGAAGCCCGAAACACCCCATGCACGCGTCCTGCCCACCCAACCACCCCCCGGGCGCGCAATCCGTCGAACACCTGGTGCGCGTCGCCTCGCCCCGCGACATCCCCCTCCTCCGGTTCCTCCCCACATGCGCCACCCTCCCCTCCCTCCGCACCCTCCACGCGCGCCTCCTCGCGCATGGCCTCCTCGGCGGCCTCTGCGCCGGCACCAAGCTGCTTAGCTGCTACGCCGCGCTAGGCGACTTTGCCTCCGCGCGCAGGGTGCTCGACGAAACCCCCCGCCCGGACGCGTACTCCTACAGGGTCATGCTCGGGTGGCACGCCGCCGCGGGGCGCCACGCGGAGGCGGTCGCGATCCACCGGGACATGCGGCGGCGGTGCCCCGGGTTGCAGGACGACGTCGTGCTGTCCCTCGCGTTCAAGGCCTGCGTCAGGTCGGCGGACTTCGGCTACGGCAGGCGTCTGCACTGCGACGTCGTCAAGGGCGGCGGTGCGGATGGCTTCGTGATGAACAGCTTGGTTGACATGTATGCCAAAGCTGGGGATTTGCAGTGCGCATGGAAGATGTTTGAGAGGGTTCTTGATCGGAATGTGGTGTCATGGACGTCAATGCTGAGCGGCTGCATCCAGAATGGTTTTGCTGAAGAAGGGTTGGTGCTGTTTAACGAGATGAGGCAAGAGAGTGTGCATCCGAGTGAGTACACGCTGGCAAGCGTGCTCACGGCTTGCGCCATGCTCGGTGGCTTGCACCAAGGGAGGTGGATCCATGGATTGGTGATCAAACACGGCTTGGTTTATAACTCTTTCATCAGTGCGGCTTTGCTGGATATGTATGTCAAGTGTGGGGAGGTCGAGGATGCTCGATGGGTGTTTGATGAGCTAAGTCATGTTGACCTTGTTCTGTGGACGACAATGATTGTGGGGTACACACAAAATGGGAGCCCTCTTGATGCATTACGGCTGTTTGTTGACAAGAAATTTGTGAGCATTGTTCCAAATTCAGTTACCATAGCAACTGTTTTTTCAGCTTCTGCTCAGCTCCGTGACTTGCTTCTGGGAAGATCGATTCACGGGGTAGCGGTTAAGTTAGGTGTGCTTGAGTATGATGTGGTGATGAATGCACTTGTCGATTTGTATGCAAAGTGTCAAGCAGTGTTCGACGCCAACAGCGTATTTGGAAGAGTTTTGAACAAGGATGTTGTCACATGGAATTCAATGATCGCAGGCTACGCTGAGAATGACATGGGCAATGATGCTCTGATGCTATTCAACCAGATGAGGGTGCAGGGTTATTCACCTGATGCCATATCTGTAGTGAATGCCTTGTCAGCTTGTGTTCGTTTGGGTGATCTACTTTTTGGTAAATGTTTACATACTTATGCTGTCAAACATGCATTTCTGTCCAACATTTATGTCAACACTGCTCTGCTGAACCTGTACCACAAGTGTGCCGATCTCCCATCTGCTCAGAGGGTGTTCAATGAGATGAATGACCGTAATTCTGTTACTTGGTGTGCTATGATTGGCGGTTATGGTATGCAAGGTGATTCTGCTGGTTCTATTGATCTTTTCAATGAAATGCTGAAAGACAATATCCACCCAAACGAAGTAGTGTTCACAAGCATCCTTTCCACTTGCAGCCATACTGGAATGGTTACTGCAGGAAAGAAGTATTTTGATAGCATGGCACGGTATTTCAACATCACTCCTTCAATGAAGCATTATGCATGTATGGTTGATGTGCTGGCCCGTGCCGGAAATCTGGAGGAAGCATTGGAGTTCATACAAAAGATGCCAATGCAAGCAGACATTAGTGTCTGGGGAGCTTTTCTCCATGGTTGCAGGCTCCATTCCAGGTTAGGGTTTGGAGAAGAAGCTATCAAGAGGATGATGATTCTTCATCCTGAAACACCAGATCTTTATGTGTTGATGTCCAACTTGTATACCTCATATGGGAGGTGGGATAAGTCTCTTGCTATCAGAAGACGGATGCAGGAAAGAGGGCTAGTCAAGGTACCTGGGTGCAGCTCTGTGGGACTCGAAAATGGATGACTCAAAGATGCTCTCTGAACAGAAAAGACCATGGAATTGTATATTTTTTACGCTTGATCAATCCCTATTGAAATATTGATTATTCAGGGCAATCTCTTTGTATATTCTGGCTACACAAAAATTTATGGCAGGGGAAACTGGAAATCCAGAAAAATTGAAGTGTGCGCAAACAGTACGGTGGTGAGAATGGCCAAAGGATCATAATAAGGATAAAGTAGCAATACTCTCTGTGTGGAGTGGGTTCCTGGAGATCAGATAGCTCAGTTTTTGGAATGGAACCTGAGAGGATGATGATAACAGATAAACTCAGTTTTTTTTTGGAATGAAGCCTGAGATGATTAGGATAACAGATAACTCAGTTTTTTTGGAATGAAGCCTGAGATGATTATGACAACGGATAAGTTATTGTATTAGCTGCCACAACATACTAATTTTTACTTCGCATGGTTGTTCATGTTGAAGGTACATGGTGACATTAGATATTCAGATTATGGCATACTGAGGTCATGAAGAACATCGATTTGCCCCCAGCGAGCACTGAAAATGTCCCATTTATATATTGAACGGCATTATGACTGCAAGTGGCCAAGCACTGAGGAACTTGGTAGGAACAAATGGACTAACTTCTCAATTTCTCATGTGGTTCAATAGTTACTTCTTGTCTCAGGAAGCTTGACAGAGTTCTATGTTTTTCATGCGTCTCTTATTTCTTCATCACCAAGTTACTTAACAATCGTTTCTTCATATTACTTCCAATACATGGAGCTTGAAGCCTACTACTACTGTATACTATGACTGGAATATATTGGACTTACGTTGCTTAATAGACTCTAAAATAACTCTTTGGCCAATTGCAGCTGAAAGGCATATTTCTTAGTCTGGAATGGCACCCATCTGCCGAAGAAGTTCCTACCATGACCAAGACGTAAAAGCCCCAGCAGCAAACCGAACACAGCCATTGCTGGAATACTGCAGTCCTTTCAGCGTTTTAGGTACAAAGAGCAACCCCATTAACTTTCCTTGAGAACATGGTGTATAAGTAATAATTCGTTACTATCAGGAAAGCAGGTGATAAAGCTTGCGTTTGGCTTGAAGTAATTCTGGATAACTTTTTTTTACCATTCTACTGACTAGTGTAACGCCATAGAGGCCTCGACTGACCTACTGTTCTTTTTGTTGAGCAAAAGCTATGTATTGTTCTGTAGTTCACATCCAACGCCAATTGGCAATTGGATTCTATTTATGATCTATTGCAAGTGTTCTTAACTTCTTGTTTATGTTTCTGTGAACGACAGAAGCTGGAACCAGTCGAGCTTTGTATCATTGTATGTAAGCCGGTAGACGTTAGTGTAAATTGGCAAGGTTGTGCTCAGATTGCAAGTGTTTCAATTTATGATCTATTATGTGTTGGGCTTTCTACATAAGCTGGAACACGAATTTACCTTGAGTCGTTTACAGTTGGGTCCGGTTGGAAGTGTAGTTTTGCGATATATTGTCAAATAATTTGTAGCTTTGTGAAAACTTGTCTTAAAAATGCTGTCATGTGCTAGTTTGGTCAAAGCATATGTTGTTCCATGAAAGTTACTCATCATTTATTTATGAAATGGTTGCGTATCAGTTTTTGACAATATTCTAAATAGTTAGCTATAGCTTTTTTGAACCTTAAACATGAAGCTATGGCTAATGTTCCGCTATATTAGCTACAAGCGAGCTATGGCTAATGTTCCGTTATATTAGCTACAAGCGGCGTAGCTAGCAATAGCTCCGCTGTATGCCTAGTTTGTAACCATGGTTGTTACGGCGATAAGGCGAGGCGACGCGACTCACCACCTTCACAACTTTTAAGCGATAAGGTGTGCAGCGACGCGACGCCATACACACATCCTATTCTAGTACGTCGATAACTTAAATAAGTAATTTAGTAGCACATGCATACCTTGATATAGCATTCATCCTCTTTCCAATTGCTCTTCTCCCATGTAGCACCCATATCCCTTGCAAGCTCCAACACCCCTTACTACTGCTAGTACTATTGTATAGGGTCTACTGCTACTGTGTACTTGTACTAAACAGTAAACACCACTACTACTAAGCAACAACCAACGAAGCACAGCATAGGACAACACATTAGCCAAGCACACCATTTCACCTGCATATATATTATATAGCCTAACGCTAACCATTCTCAAACCCTAACCCTTTATCTATATATATAGCATAGCCGCCGCCGTCGCCCAGCGCGCCGGCCTCCCAGCGTGATGGTGTCGGGAGCGGCGAGGATGGAGCTGGGGCAACAAGGATGGTGTCGAGGGCAGCGGGATCTGGCCTCTGTTGAGCTCCTTCCGTCGAGCTTCCCCTGTCGGATCCGACCACCGCCGAGCTCCCCTGGCTAGATCCGGTCGCCACAATCCCCCTCGGGCCGGGGAAGGAGCAGGGGAAGGGAGGCAACGGCAACGCCGCGACAGGGAAGGAGCAGGGGAGGTGGCGACTCCACAACGAGGAAGGACGCCTTAGCCCGCCTCGCACCGCCATACGGCCTAGCGACGCCACAACGGTGCCACAGGACGCCTTAGGCCGCCTCGAGGACGCCATAGACATCGGCGTCATGGCGTCTGCTGTGGCGTCGGCAGAAAACTTTCTTACCGATTAGGCGTCCTTGAAGCGACGCTTCAAGGACGCCTTAACAACCATGTTTGTAACTAGCAATAGCTCCGTTAACATACATGGTACCCATAGGCCAAAACATTGTGTTCATTTTGAAATCCAACATCACTAGAAGACTCAAATGCATCTCTTATAAGCTGAATTATGAGAATCTAGTAAAAGATTTCATCTCACCATTTTCAGTAATCTAGTATTAATATTTCTTAGTGATTAAGTACTTGTTGTTAAGAACATTATGATATAGTTATCGGTTATAGTATTTGACATGTGTTAGCATGCTTGTTGATTCTGGACTTGACTAATTTTCTTATTATAAAAATAGTAATACCTTCTAAAGTACCATAGTTTTATGATTTGTTTGAAGGTGTCTTATATTATATACATATTTAATTTTATAATACTGAAAACGCAATGAAGAATAGCTTCCGGGATAGCTGTTGTAGTTTTTTTAGGACCTTGCCGAGAAAATTGTGATTTAAAACCCTGGTTTTTGAACTTGCATATTTACTTGGATGATTATATAGTACTAATTCCTTTACGAATCAAGGAGCCTAATTTTTTAAAATACAAGGAGGATGATCCAATTCATGCCTACCATCAAAACTAATCTCTTCCTAATATACCATTATTGAACGGTGTTCACATTCTCACCAATAAATCCCTATATCTCTGCTTCCCACGTGTATTCAACCTAATTAACCATGCTGAAGAAGAGAACCGCTGTGCAGTAGTCATCTTGATCAAGGTATGTGTTAAAAAAAACTCTGAAGCAACCTGCTGAACAAATAAAAGAGCGACGAGTGGCAAACTGTGAAAATTTAGATGTGCAGATGGAGATTCTTTTTTGAAAACAATATATATTGAAAGAATTGATGCAATAAAGATGGAACGATTAGAGTTGATTAAAAACGGATAGATGACTAGCAGGTTGGCCCTAGAGGAACCACTATGGATTTTCAGATATAAACTCATGTAAGATGAAACACGGATAGCAGCAACCACGTCTGGTTCTACGGATTAAAAAAAAAATCATATTACCACTAGGTGCATTATTCAACACATTACAAAGTCTTAAAATCACATAACATGTGCACATAGAGGGCAGACAAACGTCATTTCATTCAATGAAGCTTTCATAAATCATAACTTTGATAAGTCACACTCACACATGTACTTGGAGTGTTCTGGTATAAGGAAAATTATTCATCTTAAAGATGCCAGGCACATCTAACTACGGAAAAGATTTTATTTAATATAACAATGAAAATATTATTTGATATAGCAATCCCAACAGCAATCATGAAACTAAAAGCTTACCTGATACATGACCTGTCACATGTAAAATAAAAACATCCAAATCTCAAAACAGGTAAAGCCTTTTCGATTGATCAGAGCCTGTAACCTGGAATTTTTTTAAAGTAATATTTGTTAAAAAAAAAATTTACAACAATAATATTCCAAAGCAAAAATTTGCAAAAATACTATCTATCATTATTTGAATTGGCGACAGAGAACTTTAGTGCCAACGGTTAACTCGTGTAACGGTTGGCGACAGAACTCTTTGTTGCCAAGACTCTATCACCATTTTAATTGGTGACAAAGAGTTCTATTGCCAACAGTTAACTCGTGTAACTATTGGCGACAGAGCTCTTTGCTGCCATTTGAAATGGCGTAGAGCTCTTTGTCGCCATTTGAAATGGCGATAGAGTCTCTGTTGCCATTTCAATTGACGATAGAGATCTATCGTCAATTCAAATAACGATATATGAGTGTTTTGTAATTATTTATTTTTAGATACTATTTTTGAAAAAATAATATTGTTTTTTTTTAAAAAAAAAAATCCTGTAACCTCCCACAAGCTCAAGCATGCAAGTGTGCGACCAACACTTTCTTTTAAGGTGAAGCAACCAACCAAAACATGGGACGGATCATTATTATTTGCAGGCAGGTACAAGAAAAACAAAAAGAAATAATCGATTATCTAGCCCCACGTATCTCGTTGTTTGAAAATCTAATCTTTCCACGTATATATTTGCAAATTTGGTCACTTACTCACTGCGGAAGGAGTGACAGATCACACCTGTCCTCTACAATTTCCTTTCTGTGGGTGTGAAATGCAACGATAAGCTTCAATTTCCAGAATTATCTTTATGTCAGTACATGTGATTTTTGCAAGCAGGAGTGCAGTTGATAGCCTTTATAGCTATAGTATTCACTAGTAGGCCGTTGTTAAATTGGAACGATAGCTCCAATTGAAAGAAGCTTGTGTATTTGGTTGATGGGATGGGATGATCCTGTACCATTTGATTTCATTATTTTGGATGAATGAGATGGTTCAGTATCTAGAGAGAATATTCCTCAAATTTGTATCACTTAATCCAGGATGGGATGGTTCCATTCAAGCAACCAAATGTATTGATGACTTTTTTTCTTGAAACCATCTCATACATGTACCACTTAATACAGGTAACCAAACGTGCCCTAAATGTATATTTTTGTGACAAAAGAGCAGCTGGTGGTAATAAATCATTGTGTGATCTCGATCTCAAAGAGTTCCTGAGGGTGACCAAAACTATTAACCTCCGTTGTCTGCAACTCAACTTCCTGGACTGCACTGCATTAGGTTGAAGTTGAGCTGCAGCCACCGGAGGTTGATAATTCTGGCAATTCTCCCGACCCCCATGAGATCGACGCCCTATGCTTACAAAATTCTTGAGCCCAGTGCTTGGATGCTCTCCAGAGATGATTATCTCAAAAGAATCAACCAATCATCTATTAAGATACCAGAGGCATTTCAAGTGAATCACCAGTAATCACCACAGGAGCAAACCCCATCTCTGAAATGGTGAAACCTTGACGCGTCCCTGACCACAATTAGCCTCTGTGTCACCTTCGATACGAACTTGGTGGCGTTATGGCAGTCCAGGCACACCCGAAGGTTCTTGATGATCCTGATCTCTGTCCCAGTCTCCGTACTGAGCAGTCCAAAGGCGATGGCCAGCTTCTCACTGTGCACCTTCACCATCTGCTCCTTCTCTTCCTCCTCAACATCGTACAATGCCGCCTCCGTCACAGGTCGGTAACCAGCTTCGATCATCTTTGCAGTAAGCTTCTCCAAGTATGAGTAGATGGCCTGTGACTGCGGGTGGGAACGGTCACCAGCCATGAAGACATGTGGTTTGTCACCTATCTCGATTAGAGTACACCCTGGTGTTTTCACTAGCTTCCTGCTCTTGGCCTCCTGCCTCACAACAGCTGCTTCAGAGTACTGCATCTTGGATGTGTACAGATTAGACAGGAGTACATAGTAGCCGGTGTTCTCTGGGTCTAGTTCAAACAACTTCTGGGAGGCCAATTTTGCAAGGTCGCTGTCCTTATGAACCATGCAAGCACCAAGCAATGCCCCCCAAACGCCAGGTCCAGTGGCACTCTTGGGGAATTCAGAGATGAGCTCAAAAGCTTCCTTGAGTCGGCCAGCTCGGCCGAGAAGGTCCACCATGCATGTGCAATGCTCGATACCTGGACTAATCCCATAATCATTGGTCATTGACCGGAAGACTGTCCTCCCTTCCTCAACTAGACCTCCATGGCTGCACGCGTAGAGGACAGACAGGAAGGTGGAGCTTGTGGGAACAAGGCGAGCGTCCAGCATGTCCTGGTAGAGCTTCAAAGCTTCAGCACCTTGGCCATGGAAGCCATACCCAGCTATCATCGCATTCCAGGAGACCACATTCTTGTTGTCCATTCTGTCGAAGATGCATCGAGCTTCAGCGATGCTTCCACACTTCACGTACATGTCAATGAGCGCTGTCATGACATAAACATTGAGCTCGAGGTCCTCATTGGTGATGATCTTGTGCACCCACTTTCCCAGGGACAAAGCTCCAAGCTGTGCACAAGCCGAGAGAGTGCTTGAGATGGTGATCGGATTCGGTCGCACATTGAGTGCTTGCATTTGCTGGAAGAGTGCAACGGCCATCTCCGTCAAGCCATTCTGAGCATACCCCGATATCATCGCATTCCATGATTCCATGGTCTTCTCTGGCATTGCATCAAAGGCCCTCCTTGCAGAGTCCATATCATTCAACCTGCAGTACAAAGTGGTAAGCGCTGTCGATACCGGAGCATTGGCATCAAACCTGGACTTGACAACAAGCGCATGTAAGCACCGAGCAAGCAGCTCATGCCCGAATGGACTGTGCACCGGGATCAGCGCCACCAACGTGCTCGAGTTTGGCCTCAAGCCCAAGCCCACCAGCTCCTTGAACAGCTCCACCGATGATCCAACCATGCCATTCGCCGAGTAGCCTGAGATCGAGGCATTGTATGCAACCAAATCTGGCTCCTCCATCCTGTCAAATAGACGCCGTGCACACTCCATTTTCCCACACTTAGCGTACAGCGAGATCAGCCCGGTCACAACATGCTCGTGCTGCGCCCACCCGCACTTCTCCCCAAACGCATGCACGCACCTTCCCATCGTTACATCTGCCACCTCTGCGGCCGCCGGTAGCACGGACGCCAGCGTGGTAGCGTCAGGCCGCACCGACCCTGCCGCTGCCATCCGCACGAACGCCTCCAGGGCCTCCAGGCCGGACAGTGCAGCGAGCAGCGTGTTCCAAAGGACGGTGTCCGGTGACGGCACCTTGTCGAACACCTTGCGTGCGTCGTCGCCTCTCGACAGCGTGAAGTACAACTTGGCCAAGGCCGACGCCACGAACGTGTCCCTTGCGTACCCCGCGGCCACGGCGAGCGCGTGGAGCGCGCGGGCGGGGGAAGAGGACACAATGTCGCCATGGGAGCAGGAAGAGGCGAGTGAGGTGGCGGCGAAGGCGAAGGAGAAAGAGTCGGGGGAGGGGAAGAGGAGGTGGGGACGGAGGGATGGGAGGGAGCGGAGGAGGGCGTTGCGGAGGAAGCGGTCGGGGCGGGGGAAGGTGCGGAAGAGGCGGAGGAGGTGGCGGGGAGGGGCGCGGAGGGAGGCGTAGCGGAGGAGGAGCGAGGTGGCCGGGGCGGGGTCGAGCGGGTAGTGGCCGGAGGCGAGGGAGACGGCGAGGATCTGGTCGAGGTGGTGGAGGGTGGAGGAGAGGGCGATGAGGCGCAGGTACGAGCGCCGGAGGGCGCCGTCGGCGGCGGAGGGCGGCAGGAGGAGGGGGCGGTGAGGAGGCATTGGTGCGGGAGGCCGTGTGGTTCAAACGGTTAGATGGGTGACCGTCCGACCGGAGATGGACGGTCGAGATGAAGGTTGGAAAATGGTTCGAAACCGACGTTGAACTTCCGCAGGAAAAGTTGCATGATGCATCTCACCTCGATACAAGCTGCACAAATCTCAAAGCAAATGAAAAGGTTATTAATTATTACTTACCATTCATTAATTCTTCAATATATGTATAACTTTTTAAAAGAAATGCATAGAAACAGACAAACATTCTTTAATATTTGTGCAACTTTTTAAAATTGATGTACACAAGTAGATGAGGCAAGCCGCAAATTCAACCTTTTTTTTAACCCATTTTGTTTGAATCTTTCCGATGCGGAACATTGTGCGCCACCAATTTTCCTCAAATATAGAGCATTTCCCAATACGGGATACAGGTACGTAGAAACACTGGCGGAGCCAGCAGTTGGTACGGTTGGGCCATGGCCCAACCAATGCCCCACGGCCCATTGTAATCCCCGGCCCACTGTACGACTTGAAATGCAACTTGACAACTATATTGATGACATGAGAAAAGAGGACACCTTCAAAGACTTAAAAAGTCTAGTCGAACTCTCAATTAAGCTTGTTGAAACAAAAAGGCATAATGTTCATGATTCGGTGTACTTGCTTATCAAATTGGTATTACTTCTACCGGTGGCAACGGCAAATGTTGAAAGGGCATTTTCTGTGATGAAGTTTGTCAAGAGTAAGTTGAGAAATGGAATAGGTGATAGTCTTTTGGAGGATTGTCTAATCACCTTCATTGAGCAAGATATGTTCTTCAAAGTGGATGAAGATGATATAATCGAGACTTTGATGGCTATTAGAAGGTTTAAGCCCGATAAGTAGAAGTAGTATGATAATATTCTCTGAACTGTCGCAAAACTTTATTATTATATTTGTATTGTGTTTTTGATACATTATGTATTTATATGTTGTCATGTTAGATGATTTAAAAATTTTTTTGGATCAACCTCGGTTAAAATTCTAGCTACGCCACCGCGTAGAACTTAGAGAAAATTTCGCAATTGCTACGAATGTATGCTGAATCTAATCGCGCAAAACAAGAGAGACAACCATACGATGAATCTACTTGTAGGCTATTAGAGTAGCAGCAAGCGGGCAAAACCACCTTGCATTATGGACAAGCGGATCCCATGCCTGTGTGTTGCATAGTTGCATGTAGCAGTCATCAAGCCACCGTGCAAGGGGTGTTCCAGAAACTGCGATACGAAGAGACCACCCTTCTTTTGTCCTGCTGATGCTCATCAAGTGAAAAGGCGAATGCAAGAACGGGAGAGAGGGCAAGAAACTGCAGAAATGAGTCATTTGCATAGGCAGCCAAGCAATCCCGCCAAGAATAAATAAAAGACAAGCTGCACCTGCACGTGAACAGCGATAAAATGGGAGCAGGATATATACCTTCGCACCTGAAGATTCAAGAATTGGAGTTTCAAGAATGCGGCGTCGGTCCGGTATCGGCGAAGGATGATACCTCGGTTGTTCTCTCTTGTATAAAGAGACGATCAGATTACAAGCCATAACGTTCGCATAATTTACTTAATTAACGATCAGATTTATGCAAGTCACGGCAACCAAGAGATTATGCATGTTACGAGAGCATTATTTAACTGCACAACACTATCACTTTGTTGGGCTCTACGAAAAAATAAGATGGAATAATAAGATTATGCATGTTACGAGAGCATTATTACCTGCGGCAACCTTCACCAGTTTATTCCCAGCTCCACTAGCAGGGTTTAATTGACCAATCTGACACGTCCAAAATATCCTTTATATGGCCCGCATCCTATCTGTTACAAATCCTACTTTACATCCATTGGATGGAGGTATTGGACGGTTCGAATTACTCAATAGTGTTTTGGAAAAATCTGGAGCGCTGGTTTTAGATCTAACGGAAGTATTAGCCAGACTGTTCAAGTTGCAATCCCTATGCCATTGCATGAGATCTCTGTTCGAAAAAATGTGATGCTAGAAAGTTTGCGATATGTTGGTTGTTTGTGTGTTGTTGGTTTGGAGGTTTGTGAGGAGGTTGAAGGGTTAAAAAGCACACGACCAGGAGTGATCCATGGAAAAAAATTTGGTACGTTAAAGTTTGTGAAATGAGAATTTTTAACTTGTGTTTATATCGACTTTGTGGCAACTGATCCTTCTCTATAAAATATTTCATTATTTAAAAAATACATATGTCCAAGTGAAGGTACCATATTTAATTTGGCTAACAATAAACAGGTGAAGTGAAGCTGACATGTTCTTCGATCCATGTCCCATTCGCAATATTGCGAAATGAACAGTTCACGAGAACTCACGCAATAACGACCGAAATTATCCCATTCGCATCCGCCGCCGCCGTGCTTCCACCGCCTCAATAAATGCCGTACTCCCGGCGTCGCAACGAAGCGGATATAGATTCTGACGAATGACGATTGGCTGGTCCAGCTTCGCTCTTCTTCTACCGAAGCTACGAATTTTCTTGTCCCAATTTTTTTTCAAATATGTGGCTCCTACTAATAAATATACAAAACTAGTATGCTCACAATAAAAACAACAACGGACATATATGTCATCTATCGTGCTCTCATACTATGGCAAGATGCCGACATTGTGGCAGGGCTCATTGGCTTGTCGAGCTCGCTTTGTTCGGCATCAAATAGCCTGCCGAGCCCCTCCGCTCAGTATTGCATACATGCATTTACTTACTTAAATAATCACATAATTAGTCAATTACTTAACTACTTGGCCACGACATGTCGAGGGATGGGTGCTTGGCAGGGACCTATGCGCTATCTGTTCGGTAACTGCTGCCGAGCTAAGGGTACGTAAAAAGTATACGTGTCTAATGCAGCTGCTTTTGCAGCCAAGAATTAAAAAAAGTTCCACGGATGGAAAAAAAAAATCAACAAATCCCTGGTACCCACTGAAAAAGACCAGCACCCGCCCGGCGCGCAAGGTGCTCAGCACTTCACGTGTCCGCTCCCCCACCAGCCAGCACCAGCCAAAAACAAAGACTTTTCCGCACAACACCCTGAGGTGTTATAAAATTTATCCATTTCACAATCAGGAAATGTGTTACTATTCTTTTTTTTTTTTTGTTCTAAGAAACAGCTGATTTCAGCTTCTATAACTTTGTGCGATAAATTTTACTCCTGATATGTGATATCCTGTACGACCCAATAAAAATTAGCAATGATGGCACTGCCCTATGTGTTTTCCGAGTTCGGCCACACCATTAGACTCGACGAGGATCAAAAGTTAAAAGTAGGAGTAATGCTTTTCCTTCTAATACAATTTGCATAAATCGTAAAGCAAGTGAAGGAGTAATTAATTATTATCTACCTTTTATTCATGTTTTAATATTTATGCAATTTTTAAAATAAAAAACATACGAGCACATCTCTAAAAGTACATTTCTGTCTATGATCATCCGGTTTGTTTACTGCTTGAAAGTTAGAGCCCATTGACACGGTAGTTCCAAGTCCTTAATAGAACTTTTAAACTTTGAATTTGCCATGCTGTTGTCTTGAGATGCAGGTAATCAGTACAACTGTGAAAAACAACAAAAACCGCACCTATTTCACAACATAATCTGGAGTGTATCTATGATTCCCGAAATATACCAACGCAGAAACAGATTTCCACGAAATACAGAACATCGCAGGGGCATATCCACAAAAGCTCCCTCCATCCTTAACCAGAATCACGGCGAGCCAATCCGGCGCCGCTACGCGCACACGCAGGCTTTACTCGCCACCACCCCTGTTCCCAATTCCAATCTATTCTCTCCGAGACGCCACGCGACACGCACCGACGCGAGCCACATGGCTGCCTCCACCGCGGCCGTCTCGTTCACCTGCCTCCGCCCCGCCGCCGCGGCCACGCGGCTCCCTCCCGCCGCCGCCGCCGTGCGCCTCCCGGGGCACTCGACGGCCTGGGGCAGCGCGGCGGTCTCCGTCGCGGCGCCGCGGCGCCGCAGGTGGGCGCCCGGCGTCGCCTACGCCACCGCCGCCACCGAGAAGAGCATCTACGACTTCACCGTGAAGGTGATATTTCTCTCTAGCCTGCTAGCCACAGCATCGTGATATTCGCGATAATTTGCTGGTGTGAATTGCTTAAGTGGATGCGTTGCGTGTGACATGCGCGTTGGGTGAAATCGTTCGAACGGTAGCAATGGATGGAATGCTTGGAAATTTCATATTTTGGACGATGTTGTTTCGTTGCTTGTTGGGTATTAGGTGTTTGATGTGGTGTTGTTGAGGTAGCTGGGAAGTGTTGTAACCGTACATTGATAGATAGTATTCTAACTCTTTTGTGGTGTTTGTTCAACGTGTTTGAAATTGGCCGAATCAGATGGAAGCGGTTGAAGATTTGTGTTTTAAATTAAATCAAAGTGTTACGACGTTATGGGTAGAATGATGTGCTAAATTTTAGCGAAGTAGGTATTTTTAGGTGGTGGTGTTGAGGTAGGTGCAAAGAGTTGCAACCATATATTAATCATTGAAACAAATGATTGCAGTGTTATTGAACCTGTTTGAAATTGGCCAAATCAGGTTAATGCAGTTCAAGTTCTGTATTGCAAATGGCAGCGTTACAAGATTAGCCATCAGGGGTGCAATGTGTTGAACCTATTTACCGTCTATGTACTAGTACATGGGAGAAACATAGACAGGTTGTCAGTTGCAGACTAATTAGGGGGTGTTTGGCAGAGCCCAACTCCATCAAATCCGTGGAGTTGGTGGAGCTAGGTATTCCTAGCTTCACTAGATTCATGGAGCTGGAGTTGTAGGTATATTAAGGGTGTTTACATGGGTTATCTTGTTTATATTTTAGAATAAAATTATAAACTTGTCACTTTATTTCAGTCTACAAGTTTCAGCTCTGAGGTGGAGCTGGAATTTGGAGCTCTGCCAAACAGGGTCTTAAATTGCACATGTGGGACATGTTCAGGCAGAGTCACATTATTGACTCCCTTACTGTAATGTGTTCATTTTTGTTAAGCAAATGTTGTTAGGGATTTTTTGTTTTTTCGGTATGTGACATTTATAGTCCCATACGCTTTTTCCCACACTTTTTAATTTATCAACATCTTATATAATGAATTATTGATACATGAAGGAATCAATACACCTTTATAAGGGGATGAAATATGTAAATTTTCCAATTTTTGTGCCTGAAGAAAATGGCTCTCCATTGTGCAGGATATTGATAGAAAGGATGTTTCTCTTAGCAAGTTCAAGGGAAAGGTGCTGTTGATTGTTAATGTTGCTTCTCAATGGTAATTTCTTTGATAAATTGTTCACCTAATGCCCGGTATAGTAAGTTATTCAGTATTGTTTGGCTTTTAAATTCACATTCTTCTGTGACTTCCAGTGGGCTGACAACAGCAAATTACACTGAACTGTCTCATCTTTATGAGAAGTACAAGACTCAAGGTAAACTGCACTTTTGGTTTAGTTTTTTTTTACACCGAACAATACCTTGCTGATTTGTTAGTTTAGGAAATCAAGCACTATAAATTATGTCGAGTTGCTGGACCCTTTCATTGGTATGTCTGATCATAATTATATAAAATCTTTCATCCAAGGACAATTGTTTAATCCTGCTATGTATGGGTGTTTATTTTTCAATCATCTGTGACCTTTTTCTCATTGCATCAGTGACCACTTTTCATTTATTACATTTAGCTAGTGTTCTTGTTCTAGAAGATCACCCCAGTGCATATGCAGATTGTCTTAATGACTTGTGGAAGCAACCTATATGTTCTATAACCTTTAGCAATAGTTCTCGAGTTATCATCAAGTTATTAGTTCTCTCTTGATACATCTCCCTACAGCCATTCGAAATGTCTAGGTTGCAGGAAGGCTCCTCCACTATGCAACGCTTCTGAGAGTCAACTGTTTGATCTGTATTGAGTTATGTTGTTAACATTCCTGCATAACCAATTGTAGTATGCAGTTCAGAATATCCTCTTTTTACAAACAAAACCTTTTGTTCTAGTACTTTAATCCTTTTTACGCTTCCTGCTTTCATATTGGTTTGCTGCTATTACTCGTTAGTCCTTTTGCCTCTTAAGTACCTCCATTCTTTTTTACTTGACGATTTCTGACCTTTCACGGTCTCCGAGACACTACTTTGACTGTTACACGATTTTGACTGTTACTTTTTATAACTTTACATTAAGATGTACTAATAAAATTACAATATTATGAAAGTATTTTTAATGACAAATCTAATGATATAATTTTCATATAGCCAATTTAGATAGTTTTAAACTTATTGGCGGTCAAATTTGAGAAAGTTTGACGGCATGAATGCTAGGACGTCAAGTAAAAAAGAACCGAGTGTGTCATTGTCATACTGCCTCTCTGTGCATTTTGTGGGGTGCTGATAATAGTAGTAAATGAAGTTTGATTAGTTTCCACTTTCCAGTGATGGGTCAATCTTCCCTTGATCATGGGCTCTTTATATTATGTAGCTATATGAGGCATTTCTTAGGTTATTTCCTCTTGTTATGCCTTTTCTCATCTCTACATGAAACTAACCCAACTTTCAAAATTTGGGAGCTTCTGATTGGGACAATGAACTATCCGAAGTGTGTAGCAAGCTGACCAATAACTACTGGCCAAACACGTGACCTTTTATTTTTCTAAAGTCACCGGTTGGCATGGCATGAACATGGATTTCATATATCATAGTAGGCTTGATATCATCGTACATTTTGTTGTCTAATACTTTATTAAATTGCAGGATTTGAGATTCTGGCATTTCCATGCAATCAATTTGGTGCACAAGAACCTGGATCAAATCCACAGATAAAGCAGTTTGCTTGTACAAGGTTCAAAGCTGAATTTCCTATTTTCGACAAGGTATGATAACTCTACTTTAAGAAGAAATTCAAAATTCCCTCCAAATACTTCCAATTAATAGGACATGAATACGTGACGCATTTGTTGTGCTTGTATGTGGAATAGCAGGTTGATGTCAATGGATCTAATACAGCCCCTATATATAAGTTTCTTAAGTCGAGTGCTGGAGGATTTTTAGGTGATCTGGTGAAGTGGAATTTTGAGAAGTTCTTAGTGGACAAAAATGGCAAAGTCTTGGAGAGATACCCACCTACAACTTCACCGTTCCAGATTGAGGTATGTGAATTTTGTCTGCGCCTTCATCATACCACCCTTTCTTGATACTATTCACTTGATTTGCGAAATTGAGTCCTCAAAATGAACTTTTTAATACGACTGTGAAGATTGGTAGACACTAATTTAATCTATTGACACATTCTGTAATATATATTTTTTTCTCTAATTCTTGGTAGCTTTGGGTATCTGTCTCTAAGATTCCCAGCATACATTGCCCTGTGTTTCTAACTAGGTTCCCAACATATGCCCATTTGTTCATATATAACGACACTAAAAGTGTACATTAACCTTTGTGAGCCTACCATGTATCATACTTTTGGAAGAAGCAAGTGTGTATTGCATAATGCTGTGTGTATCTCATTAATAATCGTGAGCTGACCTTAATATGGCTACGAGATCTTTAAGCAAGTCTGTTCGAACCATGTTGTGAACTATAATGTGTTGGTGCCATTTTTTTTCAAGTTCTTACTAGCAAAATTTTAATCCAAGATTTTTTTTGTCTCTTATGCAAATCTTCCGCCAGCTATTGTTGGGAGTTACAACATTACTAATAAGTCATTATTAATACACACAGTCCCTTAATAGGCTTCAATCTTGGTGTGTGGGCATCCACCTGACATTAACCTTGTCCAACCGAGCATCAGAATGCTAACTCCATGCTCCTAGAATGGTGTTGGTCAGCCTTAGATCTACACTGAGTACCAGTAGGTCATAGCATACAGCTCGGCAGTGCCGAGAGTTTGTGTGAGTTTAAATGCTGGAAATATGAAGTCACAGATGTTCGTTGCTCATGATGGTCAGCCTGAGTTTGCCAAGGGGTGTAAATTTTCTTCTGCCTACCGCAGGACTCTGTCGTTTAGAACTTCAGATTATACTGAGGATAGAGCCCTGAACTGATGCCCACTTCATCAAAAGTAGACTTCTGGTGCTCGCTTTGGTATGAAAAAGTACCAAATTGCAGTACTGGATGGATTATCACCTGTAATTGTGTCTCATGTTAGCATTATGGAGTGGAAAGCAAGGTTCAAAATCCCAATGAAATTTCGTCCGGGGATGAGATTCAAAATCCTGGCGGAATAAAAAAAACTAAAAAAAAATCAAATTGCTACAGTAATTTCGGCGACATTTCGGGTTTTTTGGCCGAATTTCATGGTTTTTGGACCGGATTTGGCGCCAATTTTTTTGTGGAAAATTTTAATGCCTTTTTTGAGGAATATATGTGAAAATTTTGCAACAAACTCACAAACCGACTTAGCTCAGTTGATAGAGCGGAGTGTTGAAGTCTGTGAGATCGCTGCTTCGAATCCTACCCTCGTCACCATTTTTTTTGCTACTACTTACTACCATTAACTGTAATAGATAGATCTGCTTGTGGCCATTGGCCAATCTAGCTTTCGGGAGATGATATGCTCATAACATTGCTGTACATAACATTACAACATAGAGATGTTAGCTCAGATCGTAGAGCGATAGCTTTGCATGCGTGAGGTCGGGGGATTGATCACCCACGTCTCCAAAATTTTAGAAGATTTAAATGTTGAGAGTAAAATTTTAGAAAATTTAATGTTGAGGGTGGGATTCGAACCTAGGACCTTCTGGATCGGACCAAGCGCCATAGACCAGCTCAACCCTCTCAACCTCATGCCATTTCATCGTGGTTACATTTTTTTATAGCCTCGGGAGACCATTTCGCAGGGGTTGAAAAGGGCCGAAATTCGGTTTTGCTGCCCTCAAAAATACCGGATTTCAAATTTGGTTTTTGAATTTCATCCGAAATACCAAGATTTCGCCGAAATTTTGGATTTCAGCCACCTTCGAGATGTGGTCCGAAAACGAAATTTCAAACCTTGGTGGAAAGCCAGCCTATCAGTTAGAAGTCAATTTATCTTAATATCGAATTGATTCGCCATTTTACTTTTAACCCATTTGTTAATATATTCCAGTGTCACTAAGATGGCTTTGCTAAATACACTCATTACGTTTGAAATCTCGAAATGACAATTTTTGTATTTCATCAAGCTGCATGTTCCTCAATCCTCTCTTGGTTTTAATATGGCAAACCACTTTCTGCCGACTTCCCTGCAGATGATCTTTTTTACTATCTTTTGCTATTCCCCGCTGCTCACAGCCTTCTTGATATGAAATTTTCTTGCAGAAGGACATCCAGAAACTCCTTGCGGCGTAAGTACTTCGAGCCTCACTTCAGTTAAGCACTTCTGTATATACGCCTCGTCTTACTAGGGTTTTACTTTTATTATAATTTCTCCGTAGTATAATTCTTTCCTCCTTTGTACAATAATTCACCGATCATGTATACATACATATACATATATCTGTAACATGAGACTATATTAGTTCATTAGATTTGTCATGTCCGGAGGCTTCTCTGTCCCTGGTACTCTCTGCCTGATGGATAACCGTCGAGCGTCTAGACAGCACCACCAGAGCCCATCAGGATTCGGGAACACCACGCCGATAGAGCGGCTCTGGGGGCGCGTTGCGTTGTCGGATATGTTGCCTACAGCGCGTGCGTTGTAGTGCGTCCGATCTCGGATTCTGCTCAGCGTGCGGAGCCGTCATAAGCAGGATAATATTCTGTGTTTGCTAAACGCAGCAACCTCTCGTCTTTGGGTTGCAAACGACTACACCTCTGCTACAGCGTTGGCATTGAAATACCTTTTTTTTTTTAGAGTGACTAGGCAACGGTATACCGTTGCAACGGTATAGCCATGAAATTTATGAAACTTATCAGTTTCAGTGCTGGTTTCATGAGTTTCAGTGTTTAGTTTCATCAGTTTCATGTTTTATTAGTTTTTAGTGCTAAGTTTCATGAGTTTCAGTGCAAAAAATCATAAGTTTCATGAGTTTCAGAGGTAAACGGTATACCGTTTTTTAGTTTTTCTGTTTTTTTTTACGACTACACCTCTGCTACGGTGTTGGCATTAAAAAACACCTTTTGAAATAAAAGGAATTCCGTAACAGAGCCTAAGCATAGACAAATGCGATTTAAATACTTTTTGACGGCCCGGTAAGGCGGCTATTTGAAACAAGGGAAGGGAACTCCGTAACAGGACCTTAAACCTGGACGAACGCGTATCGCGCGTCGCATCGTATTTCTTCGTCCTGTGCTACTAGGATAGCAATCCTCTCGTACAACCTAGCGTGTGCGACTGGACCGGGGTGTCACGTGTGACCCTCGCAGCGGGCGCGTGGCTTCTCTGCTTCTTTCGTGCTCCAGCCCCTCACCGGCGTCATCTCCCCGGCGATAGGCAACATCTCCATGCTCGAGAGGCTTGAGCTCCACTGCTACCAGCTGTTCGGGAGCATCCCGCCGGAGCTCGGCGTGTTGTCACAGCTGAATGAGCTGAGCATTCGTGACAACCTCCTCGACGGGATACCTCTTCCTTGATGGCAAAAACCTCTCCGGCGACATCCGGGAGGTCATCTTCTGTAACTGCTCCTCCCTGACGTTCATTGGCATGTGTAAAAACTCCACGCGATGCTGGCTCACTGTCCTGAGGTATCATCCGGACAGCACAACGCGGGATCCCCGAGCCGATATCCAACTATATGGGTATTATTAAAGTGTAATCCGAACTCATTTTGATTTTTACTCCAATTCAGAATTTTACTTCTATACGGAGTCATTTATATTCCAGTATCGGGTACTCGCGGGCGATGGGAATGGATGAGGTTTTTCGCCCACCATCCTTTGAGGGTATATCTGTAGGAGAGATTTTAGCCGGTGGGCATGGGTATGGGTGAGCACTACTCATGCCCGCACGTGCCATTGCCATCCCCATATAGAAATCCCAACTCGGTAGGATGATGGTGACGAAATGTGTTGGCGTTTTGGAATGTAACCTTGAAAAATAAAAAAAAACCCGCCTCAGGATACTCACCCGGTTGGTCATCATACTCACCGAATAGAATTTGTGTAGCCCCAGTCCTCCTGAGCCATTCGAGGACGATTCAGGAGGAGACTCCAAATCCCCAGCCGGGCAATCCTCCCACTTCATCTCCTTCCTCACCGCCGTCGTTGGATGGCTAGTTGACGGCAGCGGCGGGGTTTTTTCGCGGCTTCCTCTCCACTTCCCCTTAGCTTTCCCTCCCTTCCTCTTTTCTCTTTGAGTTTGGTTGTTCTTCCAGATCTGGTCTGTCAGGAGTGCCGTCAGGCTATTTCGGCTGAGCCATCGCAAGTCTCCCTCTGTCTCGTCCAGCTGCATCCTGGCTTGATCTAGCCTCCTCTTCTCGGCAGATCTGGGCTGTCCAGGGAGTCGACGAGAAGCGTCGAGGTAACAGCGCCCTGGGGGCCATCAGTGGAGGTGTCAGATGGAGTGGCGACGCCCTGCGTCGGAGTCGAGCACGTGGAGGCAGAATTGGCACTCGTGGATAACAGGGGCATCGGTGCAGCCGGCCTTGGACGGTGCCGGACATCGATGGCGAGTTGTTGCTTGTAGAATAGGGTGAGCGCACGCATCCCTTCCTTGTGGTCGTGATGGTGGTGGAGGCTCCAGGAGAGCCCGCGCCCAATGTCGTCATACCCCAAAGCCGCATCTGGCAACGGGGCGAAATGGTGGGTGCTAACTGGTGAGAGTACCCTAACGGCGCTAGTCAGGGCCTTCACGGGACAGGGCAGTAGCGCTGCGACGAAGTTGGGGTTAGGGCTGCTGGCGGAGCAGCCGAAGGGGGGATGGTGGCCGCCTCAACTGGAGTGGCACTTGGCAGGAAGGAACTTGGTTGGAGTGGGTCGTCGTTGTTGGTGTCGGTGTGGGCTACCATCACTTGGCCCCAGCCCAAGCTCCTTTTCTCTAGAGTACCTTGGTTGATGACATGATGGGCGCGCCGATTGTGCAGGAGGACATGGTTGAGGACATGGTGGGCGCGCTTGCCGCTGTCTCTGGCCGCGGTGGGCTATGACCGCGTGGAGACCGGAACTCTCAGAGGGTATCGGCATTGTGGTGCTGCTTTCTGGCTTTAGAGTTTTTGTCTTAGCGCTGCCTGTGGAGGTCATAAGCTTCATGCTTCGTTTCTTTGTATGTTAGGTGAGGGTAGGGGTTTGTCCTCCACAACCATGGTGTTTGTCTTAGTAGTGTAGGTGGTCTATTGGTGACATTTTTCATGTTTGAGACTCGTTTCGCCAAGTTTGGTGTCTTCCCTTTTTTGGGGCTGGTGGTCGATGTTTTGTAGCCCCTCAGGGACAATTGTGTTATTATCTTCTTTCTGAAATAAATGATAAAGCTCCTGCCCTTAGTTTAAAAAAACAAAATAAAAAAAAACATGCTGCAATAGATATAGCAGTTTCTTTTTTGCTTGTAAGCAGCAAGATTGCTTGGTGCTCTTGTCAGATCTACCTTGCAGGTAGGGTGGATGACTGTCCAAACTCTTGGACGATGCATCATGAAGATATAGTATAGCTTTGTCGTCATAAACACATGAAAACTGAGTTTTTCCGAGCAAACCTTCCTCATGAACTGTTAAATAGTTGCTTGTTCTGCTTACGAACGGATGGGAGTACTTGTCGCTAAAAAAGAAAGCACACATAAATATCGCAGATATACAGAGTAAGGATAAAAATGTGCAGTGCAGTGCAGCTTGTATCCTGTATTCTTCCGATCGTAATTCAATGTCAAAAGGACGAATCCGTGGTGGAGCACGACCGATCGCTAGCCGTCAGCACCACCGATGCCGTCGTCGTCACCGTTGCGGCCGCCACGCCCCCGTGCTTGGTGAGGTCTTCCTTCATGAGAGTGATCTCGTGGCACACCTCCACCATGGTCGGCCGCGCCGACGGCGAGTGCTGCGTGCACACGAGCCCGAGGTCGATCAGCTCGACCATGACGTCCGCCCTGAGACGCTCGTAGCGCACGTCGTCCGCCACCGCCGACGCCGCGTCCGTCAGCCACGACCGCGCGACTATCTCGCCGACGTCGTGCGGGTAGTGCCTCCTGACCCAGTCGTGCAGCGTGAGCCCCTCGTGGAAGATCACGTCGGTCGGTCTCTTCCCAGTGATCAGCTCAAGAATCAACACACCGAAGCTGTACACGTCACCTTGTGTCGAAGGGTGGCCTCCTAATCCGTACTCTAAACCATGCAAGAACACAAGAAAATTGTTAAGCAAACGTGCGTGACACGGTACATGTTTAGTGGTGTGTAAATTGCATACATACACCTAGCTACCTGGTGCAATGTAGCCGACTGAACCTTGTAATAATCCGGTAATGGAGTTGCACGGATCTGCTGAGCCGGTGATGCTGCCGAAGTCGCTGTCGCCGACGTCCTTGACCAGCTGCGCGATGCCGAAATCCGCCACGACAGCCGTCATGTCGTCGTCGAGGAGGACGTTGCTCGGCTTGAGGTCGCAGTGCACGACGCGGACGGGCGCGTAGTGGTGCAAGTAGGAGAGCCCCTCGGCGACGTCGCCGGCGATGGCGATCAGCTGGGCAAGGTCGAGGCCGCGGCCCGGCCCGCCGTCGTGCGGGTAGAGGCGGCTCTCGAGGCTGCCGTTGGGCATCAGCGGGAGCACGAGCGCGTGGAAGTCCGGCTGGCTGCACGTGGTGACCACGCGTACCAGGTTCCGGTGGCGCGTCCGCCGCAGCACCTCGCACTCCCGCTTGAAGCTCCGGGAGACCTCGCCGCCGCTCTTTGGGTCGAGGACCTTGACGGCGACCCTAGTGCCGTCGCGGAGCGTCCCCTCGTAGACGCGCCCGAACCGCCCCGCGCCGATGAGGCTGGACTGCTCGAAGCCGCCCGTCGCCTCGGAGAGCTCCCGGTGCGAGATCCTCGGGTGCTCCCTCTCGCTCGGTTCGTCCGCGTCGGTGAGCAGCATCGAGCGCCGCGCGTCTCGTCTCACGTTCGCTCTCGCCGCCGAACGGCTCGCGACGAGGACAAGAATAGCCAACGTGAAGACAGAGACCGTGATGACAACGGGCAACACCACCTGCCGGCTATGAAGCACGCGGTGCTTCGCGCCGCCGCACCGCGCCATACCGGGCATCAACCCGCACAAGCCGGCGTCGCCGAGGAACGCGTCCGCCGGGAAGCTCGCGAAGGCCCCGCTACTCGGCACCTCCCCGGAGAAGCCGTTGTAGGAGAAGTTGGCACACCGCAACGAGGTCGCCGTTTCCAAGGACAGAGGCAGTGCACCGGTAAGGCTATTATAGGACACGTCAAGAACTTGCAAGAACGGCAGGGCGCCAATGGTGTCCGGCAGGCTGCCTTCCAGCGCGTTGCCGGAGACGTTGAGGTACTCGAGCGCGACGCAGCTGCCGAGCTGCGGCGGCAACGCGCCGGACAGCCGATTCGACGACAAGTTGAGCACTTGCAGCATCACCATCTTGCTAATGGTCGCGGGGATCGGCCCTTCCAGTAGGTTACTGGAAAGGTTCAGGTAGAGCAAGCCACTTAGCCCGGACAAATCTGCAGGGATCTTGCCTTGCAGCAAATTCTGCGAGAGATCAAAAGTCTGCAGGTTTACACATTGCCCAAGGCTCGGAGGTATGATTCCTGAGAGATGGTTGTGATGCAACACGAGCACACGCAGCTGTGTGAGGTTGGAGAGCGTGGCCGGAATGGTTCCGGTGAGCCGGTTCTGCGAGAAGTCCATGAGCCCCAGCCGCGGGATCGCGCCGAGGGACGGCGGGATCTCGCCGGAGAGCAGGTTGTTGGAGAGGTACAGCCGCTCGAGCCTCTGCATGCGAGCGACGCCCGGCGGGATGGAGCCGTTGAGTTGGTTGTGGGACAGGTTCAGGGCGGTGAGGTTGGTGAGGTCGGAGATGTTCGCCGGGATCGGGCCGAAGATGCCGTTGAACTCCAGGTGGAGCTGCTTGAGGCCGGGGGAGAGGCGGCCGACAAGCGGCGGGATCGTCCCTGCAAGCTCGTTCCCGGCGACGCCGAGCTCCCTCAAGTTGGTGCAGTTTGTCAGGGAGGCAAAGAAAGGCTCGAGGGTGGTGTTGTTCTCTGGACCTTCCAGGTAGTTGAACGACAGGTACAGAAGCTCTAAGCTCCTCATGTTGCTGAACATGTTGGACGGCAGCTCACCGGCGAGGAAATTCGACTCCAGCAGCAGCCATTTGAGCTTCGTAGAGTTGGATAGCGAGCGGGGGATCCCGCCGATGAGGTTGTTCGACCACAAGACGAGGAACATCAGGTTGGGGAGCTGGCAATCTCCTCGGATGGGGATCTCGCCGTCGAGCGAATTGGAGGAGAGGTCAATGTACTGCAGGGCGGAGAAGTTGCAGCAGATGGCCTCCGGGATGCGCCCGGAGAGGTTGTTCTCGCCGAGGTTGAGGTAAATCAGGTTCCGAATGCGCGTGAGCTCGGCCGGGATCTGCCCCTCCAGGCGGTTGTTGCCGAGGCTCAATTGCTTCAGCCGGGAGAGGTTCCCAAGCTCCGGCGGCACTCCCCCGGTGAAGAGGTTTCCGGAGAGATCAAGGGAATTGAGGCTAGAGAGGTTGCCGAGCTCCGGCGGGACTCTCCTGGCGAACAAGTTCGCCGATATGTCTAGTAAAGTGAGGCGAACGAGGTTCCCAAACTCTGCCGGAACCTCCCCAGTGAAGAGGTTTCCCGATAGGTTAAGTATATTGAGATGCGAGAGGTTGCCAAGCGCAGGAGAGACCTCGCCGGAGAGCTTTCCGTCTCTCAGGATCAACTTCACGACACGCCGCGCCGCCGTGTCGCAAGCGACACCGGTCCAGTTGCACACGTCCGGCGAGCCCCAGCTCTTGAGCGCTCCGTTGGGGTCCCTAGACACGCCAGCCTTGAAGGATAGAAGCGCGGAGCGGTCGTCTGACCCGCCACCGGCCGAAAGAGTCGGGCTTAGCCCGTGGAGGATGAAGAAGAAGAGGAAGGTGAAGACGAAAACGGAGATTGGCGCGGCCGCCATGAGAGCCGTGTGGTGCTGGGAGGAGCTCGAGCTCACATTGGAGGCAAAATGCTCGGTGATAGCATCTCTGCTACACCGCCGGGGCTTTTAAAGGAGGAAAAGGAGGCGTCTCTGCCTAACTGCTTGGGCCGGTAAAAAAAAAAAAAAACTCTTTATCCTCCAACTAAAATTGTTTTGATTACAATAATTAATAAATTTAGATTAAAATGAATCAATTTTTGTAAAAAAGGTTAATAAGACTTGGTTCAGTAATAACTCATTAACTCATATTTAAAATAGTTACTTTAATAAATAAAATAATTTTATATTGAATTTGGGAAGAGCGCTGTAACCAGCCCTACTAACTGCCGTTGGCCTATCTTGCCGCTTCCCGCCAAGTTTTTGACTTGGCGTACGTACGACACGTGGCCCAGCAGGACTGGCTTGCATCGTTAGTGCCTGACTGAAACGTGGGGCCCGGTGGTGTGGTGACGATCTCCCATGGAATCTAGCCGGAGTTGATTAGGATGTGAATGGTTAATTAAGGTGTGGATTTGGGAGATACGCCGGATTAGACAGGCATTTAATCAAGTGCCCGGCGTAATCATGCGTTCTGTGCGTGCGTACTAGAAGGTACGGTGCGTGAGGGTGTAAATGGGTCGGGCAATACCCGATCCGTACCCAGATGTGAAATTACCCTAATAGAAAACTGTTTTACACTACCCGCCGGATACAGGTACGGGTAGTACCCAGGTAGATTAGATCCAGGTTCGGGTCGGGTACGGAATCGCCAATACCAGCCGGGTACGGGTCGAGTTCGGGTACCCGAATAATTCTCACATCCGGGTACCCGAATATGGCCACAGCCCAACCGGCAAGCCCACAACTCCGCAAGGCCCAGCCCAACAGGCAGAAAACCTAGCCCTAGCAAGCAGGCAAGCAGCAGCCAGCAACCCCACTCGGTCACTCCATCTCCCTTCATCCTTAGACTCAGCCGTTTGCGCGGCTTGCCACGCTGGCGCTGGCCGCCTCGCCACGCCTCGGCTGGCTCGCCTCCGCCCGCCCCGCTGCCGGCGCGTGCTCACTTTCACCGGCGCCGCCGCCCTAAGCCTGGCGCTCACCTCGCCTCCGATGGCCTCCGACCGCCTCGACGGCCTCGCCGAGCCCGACGCCGCTTCGACGGCCTCCGCTTCGCCTCCGACGACCGCCTGAGCCCGGCGCCGCTCGACTCCGCCGGCGCTCGCCCCTGCCCCCAGCCCCTCCTCCGCCAGCGCTCACTGGTAATCTCCTCAAATTGTAAGATGCCCCATATATTGGTTTCATCTTCCATTACAAGTGATGCTGCCCTGATTGGGTATCTTATGTGGTATTGTGGTGTCACTTTGGCACTTCCATAGCTGGGTATAGAAATTTCTAGGACGGTCTTACTTTTGTCTGGATTATGTGGTATTGTGGTGTCAGTTTTGACAGTAGGGTTGCCGATGCTCATTCTATTACAAAACCCAAAGTTTGATCTATTAGGGTGTAGAATACATTGTTACAGAATTGCTTGTTACATATTATTTAGTTGTCTCTGATAGGCTGGTTGGCCTGTGCTTTGGTATTTTGTCATCTTCATAAGTGAATTGTTATTTTGTTACAGAATTGATGGTACTTTAATGAAACTGCAGTAGAGTTAGGCATACCTTTTAGAGGTGTAGACCGATATTGCACGGGATTCTTCTGAACAATGTTAGCTTGCTCCTGAGTTAAAGGATTTCGATGCGCTGAAAATTAAACAAAGTGTCAACTAGCCATTCTTTTGGTAGTTCCTCTGTCCCATCACAGTTTAACAAACACTAGCCATTCTTTTGGTAGCCATTCTTGCAGACTTTCTGAGATTAATCAATTCTTGCAGACCTTCATCAAAGTCCTTGACAATAATAGAAATATAGAATTTGTATGCAATGCGCTACGAATTAAGGTCCAGATTAATCAATTTAACTGAGCTAGGTCTATGGTGTCTATGGTGTTTATCTTTTTGTTAAAGAGATATGTATTGCATTACTTTTCCCCAATGCATTAATCAATTTAACTGAGCTAGGTCCTCTGAATTTGTTGTACATGCAGCTAAACATCAAATTATACAAGCTCCCGGGAACTCTTGTCTGTAGTTCCTGTATAGTACTAATGTGCTGGACTAAGTCACTTTTATGGTTCTTGCCTTGGCTGTCGGGGATAGGTCTCCATAGGCATTTGGTAGACAAAAGGTTTAATGCATAAAGGCTAAGTTTAGAGTGTTGGACCAAGCAAGCCTTAATGAATGCAGTATACTGCATGGACTGCTTCTTTGTTAATGCCTGAGGTTTGTTAGACTATAGTACTATACGATATTATCTATTGTAATATGCGATGTACTAGTGTGATGGTTGAATTGTTTTCATCGCATGTTTTGATCCTAGGTATTTCGTGCACTACCCGATGAAGTACCCGTTGTCTTTATTATACCCGTCCACACACTATCCGGAACCCGATTTCTACCCGTTCGTAGAAAATGCTACCCGTTACCTGTACCCTACCCGATTTTTACTACCCGTACCCGGAGCAAAAATAATAGGGTAGGGTATGAGATGACCTACTACCCGCCCGAACCCGACCCGTTTACACCCCTAGCGAGCAGCGGGCCCTTAGAAGATTTGCACGCGTCCACAGTGGAACGGTTCTGCGTTAATTGTGATTTGATCCATAAATTAACATTGATTAGTTAATTAATGAATTAAACGGCCAAATGGCCGACTAGTTTTACGGTGGACGGCGCTCCTACTTATATTTCTATATCCGTTCAAATAATGTTGAATTTGCGTAATAAATTTTTTTAATTGACATGTTTTTTTAACATGAAAGTAGATCATGTGTAACATTGTGAGGGATACTTACTCATTTCGGTGAGGAATATGTTGGCGAATAAAAATAATATGCACATTTATAACACTACTATAGATCATAGCATCATAGACGGTTCAAAACAATTATCACAGATGGTTTTTCTAACCGTCTATAATCATGTGTCAGTGATATAACGGCATATTACAGACGGTTGTCAGCATATCACATACGGTTTCTAAATCGAACCCTGTGATGTCATATATTGTCGACGATTGGAGAACGGGCTCCCATCGAGCTTACTTGTTGAATGGGGGATCAACAGAGCCCCGTCGTACGGACCGAGGAGGTCGTTCGAGCGATGCAAGGTCGGGAGAAAGGGAGACACGGTGTTTATCCTGGTTCGGGCCTCCCTCTGCCGGAATAACAGCCCTACTCCAGTGTATTGTGTTCTATCTCTCTGTCCCCCCCGTTACAGATCTTCAGGGGGGTTTAAATACTATGACTATGGGTACAAAAAAGGCAACTACCTCCTGAGATCACGCTATGTACCCATATTTGTGATCTGCCGTCCTTGATTCGTGCGCTGTTTGAATTTCAGGTGAGATCTCCCTCGAACTTCGGCTGATTGGTTGTCTCATTCCTTTCTCGTAGCGCTCGCCGGGCCCACCGACCAAACACCTGAGTAGGTCATGGTCTCCACGAGCATGCTTGCTCGTGGGGGTGGGGGGGCTTGGTATTGCCGCGAGTAAAGGTGTGGACGCGTATGCTTGGAGGGATGCTCGTTTCATTCTCCCGAGCATCTTCTTTCACTACTGTGCCTTCGACGTCGTTAATGACATTAGAGTTTCCTTGTTTCATGATGCTTTGGCCATTAGAGTTGAAGGAATGCAGAGCAACGATGGAAATTTAATTAATTGATGTCTTTTCGGTTGGCATCCTTTGTTGGTATAAAGGGCATGAGATGAGTTCAGCTAGCCTGAGGGATATTTTGAAGGGGACAAGTTCTAGTTGCCTTAAATAATTATAGCTAACTTAAAAAGAATTTAAAAAGACAAGTCATGCAAGGAAGAAACTAGGATAAGATGAGAGAATTAGATGGATAGAGAATGCATGATGTGTTACTTTTCTGTTTTTGTCTGCGTTTCCTCCTTTGAAAAGAAGGGGTACGTAGCATCTTTTGTAGGCAAAAGAACAACAGAGAAATCAAATGTGTGATATTAGTACTTTTTAACACCTTTGTCTAAAATCCCCTCAATATCCAATCCACTGTGAGATGGACACACGTATATATAGTATCTCACTTATACTTTTATTTTTGTTTCGTGTAAAAAGTTAGCCCAAAAGTATATCCCCCCAAAGGCTAATGCCCCGGCAGCAATTTGCCCCAAAATACTCCTTGTACATGTCCGTGTGTCCAGTGCCAGTACATAAATTGTATGGTGTGACTACACCGGACCTACACGTGCCATCCGCCATATGTGCCGTCCCAGATACTATCGTGGCATTAATTATAGATCAATTTGTTCTTTCAGTTAAGTTATCGATGCAGGGTAAGTTCAGAATCTAAGTCTGAACATATATATACCCACACAAGATCATACTTCGCCACTTTCTGATACTAATCAATATACATCTTATACTAATTTGTACTGAAGCCCTTTTTGCTCTTCGAAAGTATGACTCGATAGCATATATATACTCCATAGAAATCCAAAGCACATTGCGGAATAGTTGCAAGTAGCGACTAGGGTTTATATATATTCAGGTCAAAACCCCACAACAATATATAGTAAGATGTTTGATGTAACAATCTTAATTTCTTGAGTATAACCAATGTGTTGATCGCTTTCTGCTACACTGAATTAATCTGGCTAAAGCTAGCAAGCTAGCGTGCTAATTGAAAAGCCTAAATAATCTGACAAGACTATGGAAGTTCTTGTCAAATCTAGAACAACATTAAACTACATTGCCGGTGGTGAAGGATCAACAAGAGATCATAAAATGGAACGAACCGTACCGATAAATTTGTAGCTGGCTGCATTTGTTTATCTTTGATCGTCAGCACCTGAATAATGGCCTAACACGAGAGCCTTTTCTCTTCCTACGGCCGGCTAATGGAGTCCGACATGTTTGCAACACCAGATTAATCGAGTGGCATCTCCATTCAAGAATTAACAACTCAAAGAATTAGCACTAGTTAGTAGGCAATCCCCAACCATCCAATAAACTAATACGGACAGCAAGAGAAGCTCTCGGAAACTCAAATGCGGCACGAGAAACACTGAAACAGCAGCATCCGTCTTGACGTGGCGCATGCATAATGCTTTTCCTCTCAAAGAAGAAAGAGGATGCAATGCATTGTTCAGTAAATAATGACTGATTAACTCGGTGTTAATTCATTGGAGAACAGCGATTCCTTGTCAACAACGACCATGGTGGGCCGCAGTGACGGCGAGTGCTCCGTGCACGCGAGCCCGAGCTCGATCAGCTCGACGGCAGGCAGCCACGTCGGCCGCCGCGCGCGCCGACAAGCAACGACGGCGTCGATTGCGCCTCCCGCCACGGCGCGTGCGCGAAGACGGCGACGACGTCGTCCGGGTAGTGCCGCCTGACCCAGTCGTGCAGCGTGAGTCCCTCGTGGAAGATCACGTCCGTTGGCTTCTTCCCGGTGAGCAGCTCCAGCAGCATCACGCCGAAGCTGTACACATCGCCCTGTGCCAGAGGATGACCTCCTAATCCATACTCTAAACCAAGAAATTAACAATCTATTAAGATTGGTACAAAATATTTTGTGAATTGTCTGTAACCATGTATTAATAATATAATGGTATATCAGAGGTAATTTAGACACCATCTGTTGCATACAACATCACATTCAACGGTTCTAGTTAGAAACTGTCTGTGATACTATAACATCACAGACGGTTTCTAACTAGAACACAGAAACATCACAGGCTGTTCTGGTTAGAGTAACACAGACGGTTTCTAACTAGAACCGTCTGTGATGTTGTATATTACAAACGATTTTTATCTACAACTGTCTGTAATCCCCATTTTCCCCTACACCCTCAGCAGAACTTCCATCATTAGTATCTGTTGTTCGAAATTTTCTTTTACTTAGATATTTCTGCTGCGATATTTACAAGGTACAACCGGTTATAGATTTTGTAATTGGGTATCTAAACATCATAGATGCATCGAGGCTGCAACTTATCTGATTAGGATCATCTTAAAATATGAATATTTGTAGCGCTTTTATCTCCTTTTTTATTATAATGTGATGGTTTCCAAGGCAAAATCTATTTCATTTTATAGTTCGTCCTGAATGCTGTCATGCTCTGATTTATCGCTTCCACTTCATTCTCATCCCCAAATGAGAATACCATAAACAACTTATTTCAACTCTGGTATTGTGCAGGAATAGAATTATTTCTTCTCTATTATGTCAAATATAGAGTATTAAGCCATCGGGTATATCATAACTTAATCAACTTTATATTTCATGAAATAGAGAACCATCAAAATAATCATGTTTCTGCACAAAATCAGAGTGAAAATAGGTTGCCTATGGTATTCTCCTTCAGAGACGAGGATAAAGTGATAGCGATAAATCAACGCATGACAACTTTCAGGATGAACTACGGAATAAAATGGATTTTGCCTTCGAATCCATTAACATTATAATAACAAAGGAGATGAAAGTACTATAAAACTTCATATTTTAAGATGATCTTGATCAGACAAGCTATTACCTCGATTCATCTAGAATGTTTAGATATTCAATTACAAAATATATAAATAGTTGTTGTGAAAAGTGTGTCTTGGTATATTACCAGTAAATACATTGAACTAAATACTAGAAAAGTGTGTCTGCGGTTCTTAATGCGGTTCTTATTTCATCTCAAAAATCTTTTTTTGTTAACTCAGTAACCACATTGAATTAAATACTAGAAACATTTATATTACCTCAACTCTGCATTTGCCCTACGGTCCTTAATGATGAGTGCCGTGTTAAGAGATTCTATAGCTTGCAATTTGTCATCTATGTTTTTCAGTTCTTGTTTCATCTCATAAATCTTTTCTGTTAACTCAGTAACCACATTGAATTAAATACTAGAAACCTTTATATTACCTCTGTAAGCTCAGCTTTGGTTTCTTCCAACTCTGCATTTGCCCTGCGGTCCTTAATGATGAGTGCCATGTTAAGAGATTCAATAGCTTGCAATTTGTCATATATGTTTTTCAGTTATTGTTTCATCTCATAAATCTTTTCTGTTAACTCAGACTTTCCGTTCAGTTGTTCGATCTCCACCTTAAGTTTTTTGTTTAGCTTCTAACATCTTGTTCATGTTATCTATTTTACCAAATCAGATTTTAATTAATTTAGATACACATATATAGCAATAAAGAGAGCATGCTAATATAACATGATGACTAATGCTCATCATAAGTGCTACTTGACTGATGTGCATAGTTCTTTTCTATAGAAAGTAAATACATAAGTGTTAGCCTAATACATTTTAATGCTACCTATTGATGGTAAGCAATTAATGTTAGTCCAGGCCCTGAAGAAAACTCACACATAGCTTACACAGAGAAAGAACACACAAGAGCTTTGGCGTAGCGTTGCAACTGCTTAACGCTACTCTAATTGTTTTCTCGTGTTTCCTCGCTCCTGTTATTCTCAAGAATAATATGAACCCAAGCTTCTTCACTTGCTACCAGAAAATAATTGCAATTTTTCAGTTATTAGACATAAAAAGCAAAATATATATAGAAGGAACTTGCACAGATTAAATGAGTTTCAGCCAATGACACAATAAATAACAATTGAAACTTTATTCTGGTTCATAATCTCATTCAAATCAATACAACCTAAATTTTATTTCTAAATGAAAGGAAGACCTAACAGAAAGCAAGTTATGATGTCACTATTGACAAAGTACATTTTATTACAAGCTACCTAAATTATCAAATACTTGGGTAAAAAAGGCAACCACCATTTCTCTAATGGAATGCCTAATTAGTAACATAGGCAGCAGATGATATATGTGCTTTTCGTAGTCATTAAATATTTAATATGAACATATGATGATGCTTCACAATCACAATCATCCCTAGGTAGAGATCTATCTTTTGTACTATTATACCAATAATCCATAGAAATCATAGGATAAGGACACAAGGAACTCATCAAATCAAATGGAACACGGGCTCGAGTGGGGGAGGAGGAGGTTGCCGAGGGGGAGGACACCAGCCGGGAGGAGGTCGCCAGGGAGGAGTTTGTCAAGGAGGAGGTCGCCGAGAGGGAGGACACCAGCCGAAAGGAGATCGCCAGGGAGGAGGTCACCAAGGAGGAGGTCACCGGGGAGGAGTTTGTCTAGGAGAAGAATGCCGGGGGGGGCTAGAGACGAACCATCTATTCATTTGTTTATATAGTGGTCTCAGTTCATATCATGGATGGTTCATAGTTAGAACCATATGTGATGAGTAGATATCATAGACAATTTTATTTTAGAACCATCTATGATGGCTACAGGAGTCATCACTGAATATTTCACTATAGAACCATCAGTGATGTTTCTCATCACAAACGGTTTTTCAAAATCATCTGTGATGAGGCATCTAATATAAGCCTTTCTATAGTAGTGCCACAATGCTCATGATCTGGCAAAAGTCTAGGGCGCCACCACCACCGTGCGCACTGGCATTGTTGCCAGCATGCAGCTAGAGGTGGCCATCGAGGCTTCCGTTCAGCTTAAGAGGCATCATGAGCGCATTGAAGTTGGCCGCGTTGTAGGAGGTGATCACCCTGATGAGGTTCTTGTGCCGCATCGCCGGAGACCTCCTGGTATGATATCCTTAGGTGCTCCCACTCTGTCTGATCCTCGACATTGATGAGCCGCATTGAATGTCACTTCGTCCCCTTCGCTCTCCTATCGCTATTGATCGGCACCCAACCGCCCATAGCATGACGCACACTGAGATGCGATGCCAAAAACAACATGGAGCACCGTGCCCTGGTGATGCTCACATTTTGCGCCGCACATGGCAATGTCGGGGATATACCCGCAAAGCCTGAGGTTCCCTCGAAACGCCAACGCTGAGAGTTTCGCGAGGATGCCAGCATGGGGCACCAGCCGGATAAGTTGTTTTATGAGAAGTTGGTGTTAGTTTAATCTTGTAGTCTTCTAATGTTTAGAGTTAGTTTGTTTCAGTTTCGTATTCAGTTTGGTCAGTTTTCACACGGGAGCCAGATTTGGTAGATAAGGAAAGCAAACAATACAACCTCCTCAGTACAAAGTTTTAGATTTTGTGAGAACAACAAAGTTCATTAATCTGACCGGGTATGAAAAGTAGGAAAAAGCAGTACACAACGATGGGGCGTCTGACATGCATCAAGCAACTTTTAAGCATTGAAAAGAGCATTTTTCTGGTTCTGCACGTCTTGAACAACACTGCTAAAAATCATTACCATTGTCCAGTAAGAACTGCTAAAAATCCTGTTATTTCTTTCTTTCCAAAGATTCCAGAAGCCATACATTACAATCCCATCCACTTCTTTGTGCTGATGCTTGACTGTAGTAGCATGGATTATGTACCACCATCCCTCAACATTGAGAACGACTGAGCTCTACAGAGGAACCATGTGATTAATCTACATCAAACAAAAAACCTCCCTCCATACCTGCTTTAGGGACAAAGGAGCAAGTGACCTGCCGATTCAGGCTTCGATCCACAATGCACAGAACATGTTGTGCGGCCAGCCCCTGGATGCAAGTTTGTATGTTGTAAGTATCATGTCCTGAATAAATAGCCATGTGAAGAACTTACATCTTCCTTCCATGCTCGCCTACCAGATAGTATTGTAATTATGGTCCAGGAAAGAGCCATGGAATTGAATCCTATACGCCGTTTTGGCGGAGTAGTCCCCATTCGGCATCCATTTCCATGCAATGTTGTACTGCACATCTGTTTGCAAGTGTATCTATTGAATGGCTCACCATAAGCAAACAAATTCACCAAGCTCCACCTCCGTTGTCATTCTACGAAGCGGCCTAAGCCAATTCCTTCTGGAAAGCTCCTCATGGACTATACGTCCTCTCCTCTGAGCTTGCTGGAAATAGGCCATGGCTAAACTGCTTGGAGAGACCCCATGAAGCCAATCAGATTTCCAGAACTTTGCTCTTTTGCCGTTTTCAAGAGTTAGCTTGGTACTTGTGTTGAATAAAGTAAGAACGATGTTGTCGCATAGCACTGGTGTCCCTACCCATAGTCTTTGCTACTCTTTCTAGCTGTGCCAAAGACATCGAACGCGGAGCGGCCATCCGAACCTAACAAAACCATTTACCCCTAGCCCTTCCAGAGACTTGAGTCTGTAGACTTTCTTCCAGTTCACTAGGCAATGTCCTCCATTGCGATCCTGTTCCCCTCTCCAAATGAAATTTTTTCAGAGCCAGCCTATTTTCTTTGTTACCCATCTGTTAAGTGGATAGACCATTAAATAGTAGACTGCTAGTGATGTGAGGACCGAGACAGTAAGAACCATCCTGGCAGCCCTACAGAGCATCTTCCCTTTCCATCCCACCAAGCGGGTTCGGACTTTGTTGATGAGTGGTTGTAGGTCTAAACGTTTCAATTTTGTAGGTCACAAGGGAAGCCCTAAGTACCTACATGGGAAGGATTCGAGGCATGCTAGGAATTCCTTTAATACAGTCACCATGTTGGTAGCATCACATCTTATTTGGTAAACCTCGCTCTTTTGGAGGTTCGTCTGCAAACCTATTGCCCCACCAAAGATATTCAACACCTCCTAAATCATGTTCAACTCGTCCTTACCAGGGTTTGCAAAAATGGTAGTGTCATCGGCATATAGGGAAATCCGCATTGAAGCTCACCTGGATGGAATCTATGTTATGTAGTTTTCTCGGGTTTCCTTACAGATCAGTCTCTATAGCGGGTCCATAGCTAGAATGAAGAGCATTGGGGATAGGGGGTCTGCTTGCCGAAGTCTTCTCCTCTGCTAGATGGGCTGACCGGGGATGCCATTGAGAAGTACTCGAGAGGTGGTGGGTGCAAGAATCATTACAATCCACTCTGTCCAGCGATGCCAAAATCCAACATGAGTTAAAAGTTCCAGAAGGAACTCCCAACTAACGAAATCAAAAGCCTTGCTATATGCATATATCCAATTTTATGAAGACCGCATGGATTCTTTTCCTGTGTAGGTCTGTGACTAGATTCTTAATGTAAAGGAAGTTGTCATGTATTGAACTTTTCTTGATGAATGCGCTTTGGGCGGTGGGTACCAATTCCTGTAATAACGACGCCAACCTATTCGCTAGGAGCTTGGATACTATCTTACCCACACTGTGTATGAAGCTAATAGGGCTGTAATCAGCAATCCTGGAGGCGTCTAGCTTCTTTGGCACCAACGCTATATTGGCTGTATTAAGCAGCTAAGGTTGTTAGTCATTGAGGTTGTACAACTGATGTAATGCCGCCACGAGATCATCCTTCATGATGTCCCATCAAATCCTATAGAAAAGACCTGTGAACCTGTTTGGGCCTGGCGCCTTCTCAATGGGCATGGAGAAGACTGCTTCCTTGACTTATTCAATCAAGAATGGTGCCTCTAGTAAACTTAAATCACCCATCGCATTCCAATCAAAGGTATGCGACCTTTGTTTTTTGTCCCTATCAAACCACAAAAATAATTGGATAGCTCCTCATGCTTGTCGAGGTGGTTGTGGAGAGTGCCCCTGTCTGTTAGGATGGACTGTATGTGATTTTCCTTCTATGTGCATTTAACTTGATAAGAAAAAGCTTTGTGTTTGCATTCCCTTCCATAATGGATGTCATTCGTGATCTATTTGAGATGAATTCTTTAGATGGCAGCTATCCCGAGGAGCCTATACCAGAGTTTGCCCCGGAAATCTTTTTCTAGCCCCGACAATTGTCTTATCTCCTATGCCCTATCTAGCTGAAGGATAATCTCAACAGTGACATAGAATTGGAACTTGAGGTCTCCCACTGATTGGCAACTCCAAGCTCTAAGTGCCCTTGCAGTTCTCGAGAGCTTGACATGAAGTGTATGCAAGGCATCATGTGATTGAGTTGTCCTATCCCATGCCTACTGCACGACATGAATGAAGTTTGTCATCTTAGTCCAAAAACTCTTGAACCTAAATTCACGGTATTTCCTTGGCCTAGTATGTCCCATTAGAAATAGCAGTAATGATCTAATATGAGTGACAAAATAGCCTGTAGATGACATTTAGGGAAAAGGAGGTCCCATTCGTTTGTGGCGAACATACAATCGATCCTTGTTAAGGTGGGATTATCCCTGTCACTCGCCCAAGTGAACCTTCTGCCATCTAACCTAATTTCCTTGAGTTTTGCATGATCTAACACTTTTGTAAAGGCTCCCATGAGCCTCCTATTCAGATTTTCATTATTTTTGTCCGTCGCTTGATTAATCAGATTTAAGTCCCCTAGTATAAGCCACTGATGATGCATGTGTTCCTTTAGCACTGCTATCTCCTGCAAGAACACCAGCTTGTCACTTTCTTGCTGAGGTCCACATACTCCTGTGCATGACCATTTGACCCCATCCTTTTTCATTTGGACTGTCGTTGACAGGGTATTTGTCCCTATCTGCACATCGGATAGGCTGAAGTGATTTCAGGAGCATGCGAGGATTACCCCCCCCCTCTTGTATGCTTTGCTGGTAGGAAACAATAGTTGTATTTAAATGAGTTGCCAAGTAGTTCCCCATTAGTTGGTTATCAACCTACTGCAACTTTGTTTCTTGGAGACATACAATGGTGGCTCTTGTTTGGACAACAAATTCTCTGATGACAGCTCTTTTTTGCCAGGCAGTTGAGGCCCTAGAAATTCCAATTTATGAGACGATAGTCCTGCTGCGACATATGGTCCAGTTTCGTGTCACCTGCTTGTTATCCTGAACTTCCTGTTTGGAGGCTGGGTTATCAATCAGCGAGACACCCCTGTGTAAGTACCTAAAGGTAGCACATGGATAGTAATAAAATCGGTAGGAAAATCATCAACAAAAATCTGAGCCTTACAATCTGAATGAAGAGTTTTCCACTTCATAAAAGCACCATACAGCAAAACACAGCTAAAACAAATTGGCTTAAAGTCCCACCAGACCAAAGGACCAAAAAACCTAACAGACGGTATGTAAAGCCAACTTTTTTCACTTGACAAAAGGACTAGACAAACCGATGAACTAAACACATAGCACTGCAGATACAAGAATACATCACAGAAGACTATATGCTGAGAGTGGCCACCAGAATGGCTAACAAAAGACAAAGACCGATAAAAAGGCCATGGATAGGATACTGGCCTTAACACTAAGGGACCCCATAAAGAGAGGTAAAGGAGCGGCGGTGTGACACCACGGAGTGTCGTATCTTATAAAATGTGAATGTTGAGGTCAAAAACTTTATAAAATGTGAAAATGGAGATTAAAACTTTACGTTATGCCGTTTATAGCGTGTTTTTGGGCCGTTTTCGGGTGTTTGGGCCTCTCCGGGGGACTTTGGGCCTTGGGGGTTGAGTTGGGCCTCCGGTGGAAGGGTTTGGGCCCAATGGGGGGACTTTTGGGCAGCCAAATCTGGCCTCCACCCCTTGGTGCGCCCCAAACTCCCTCTCCCAACCCTAGCCGCCACCCCCTAGCCCCCCCATGCGCCTCCACCCTTCCCCTTCTTCTCCATCTTCCCCCATGGCGCCACCACCCCTCTCCTCCCCTCTCCACCTCCCTTGCTGCCCCTAGGGGTGTTCTCCACCTCAACACCTCGAAGATCCGTCCATTGGAGCGCTTCGCGACGAGGAGATCCGGTGGATTTGGAGCGAGGAAGGAGATCGCGCGAACCGGGAGGAGATCCGTTGGGTTTTCGGTCGTCGGGCGAAGGTATGGCCATGGGAATCCTTGGGGTTGGTCTAGGATCTGTTCTAAGGGTGATTATCATGTTTTTAGATCAATTGGTGGTGCTGGAATTGAGTAGATTAGATGGAATCTTGAGTTTGCCACGTTCTCTGTTTCGGGCAGCATGAGCAGTAGACCTAGGGCTTGGGTTTTCGTCAATTTAGTGTCAGAATTTGGTCGCACATCTGTTGAAGAAGTTGTAGGTAATTGCAATAGCTTTCCGTGGGTATAAAGAACGTCCAATTCCGCCCAGCCGTTTGAAAGTTATGATCGTTTTACCGAGCGTGTTAAAATCTATGACGTGATTGGAACAGATCACGGTATTTTGTAGGTTAAACAACTTTAGAGTCCGAATCAGTTTTTCCATATACTTAGAAAAAGTTGGGAAATTTACTAAGCTACGCGAGGATGTACTCGTTTAATTGATTCAGAGTCTTAGAACCCGAGTTATGCCTTTTGGAAGGCTGCTGTCCCGACGGGACAGAACCTCTATTTTTGGGTTTAGCGAGTAGTTTGCGATGTCGGGGTAGAAGAGGGTTTGCTTACTGTTTTGTGGACATGATTGTGAGTGTGTGGTACCCATGTGCAGGTGGTGTGACCCCGGGAGTGCCTTCTACTTCTCTCCAATCCGTTGCCCGTGATTGAGGCAAGTGTATTGTAATGGGTAGCGGTTTGTAGGTTGCTAGTTGAGACTAGATGAAATTGATTATATGATATGATCACTTGCCATGCTTTAATGATTGCCATTGATATGATGAGTATGCTTATTATGTTATGATGCCATATGTTAATGTACAAGTTAATTATGATGTTCGCATGTTTGCATACATGGCATGATACATGGCTCGGGCGGTGAGAAAGTCATAACTAGTCCGGGGAAGATCGGTGAGAAAGTTATGACTATTCCGGAGAGCCAATGAGTAAGTCCTACATCGTGATTCCATCCACCACGGTGTTTGGAAGCGAGGAGTAGGCACCCTCCATCTTCGGGATGGAAGGGGGAGAGGGTGCACGCCGACGGGTGTGTACTCAACCATGCCGGTATGAGTTTCCAAGGAGACATGAGCATCGCATCGCATTGCATACATAATGGTGATGATATTGATATGTGATCATGAATGAGATGAAAGACATGATATGAGTTGTTATAGCCATGTAATTGTTTTTGTGTACCATTGCAATATGCTTGCTGAGTGTTGAACTCACGCTTGTGCTTTCTTGTTGTTTTAGGTACCATGAGATCGGCTTGCGGGGAAGGGAATTAGTCACACTTCTACACGTAGCGTCACTCGATTGTTCCCACAGTCACTCAATTGGGTCTTGATAATACATTAAGTGTGATGCATATTGATTTATGGTTTAGTTTTGCGATATGAGAGTCTTATTGTTCGTTTGGCTCATGGAGACATTGAATGCTTGGGATTAGACTTATATTGCTGTCATGCCTTTAATTATTGCTGTTTTAGATGCCTCTTATATTGCCATATATTGCTATGCTGTTGATGTTCCTTCAATTCATGTTAAAACAAAGGAGATGCTGTCGAAATTTCGGTTTTTAGCATTTGCTCCTTTGCTGTAATTTACCTTAATTTATGGTATTTACATGTTGTTTAGCCTATGTTTGGTAGCATTCAGGCATGCTAGATGCCGGGGTGTTACAGGCGGGAGGCATTGGGAGACCGTTGGGGGTGTCTCCAGCCATCAGGTCTATTGTAGGTCCCATGCTTGTGCTCGCACCATAGCCGCCAGATCAGGCTTGTCCAAAAGTCCAGCGAGATCCGTGAAAGCATCCATGATATCGGTAGTTAATGTCTTGTTGAAGATGTGTAGGTAGCATTTCAGTGCCGCATCATCATCTTGCCAGTGGTCGCGAGCAGACCAACCTTCTTAGCCAGATGGTGTTGAGCTTTCTCTGTTGCTATCATCTGTGTGGTTATTTTGCTTGCTAAATGTGCGCTTCATCATTCTTGAGGTTTCTTGTTGAAACTTTTTGTTTATGCTTTGGCTTGGCCCTCAGTTAGGACAGGCACAGGCAGCTACACCTTAACAGAGGTTGCAAAAGCCACATTTTTGGGAGCCTCTCCCTGGCCATGATCCTAGCAGAGTGCATCAAGTTATTGTGCCGATTTTATAGTGTTGATCCATGGCATCCTGTAGCAGTCCATTTGCCATAGGATTGAGCCTGTGGTTGTGCAAGCTCTGCTCTGTTGTCGTAGCTCTACTCAAACTATCAAGCATTGCTCTGTATTGTCTTGTGAAAGTTCAAGACCTGTACTGCTAGTTACAATAGTTGGCATCCCAGAGAGACGTCGAAACTTGCAGGGACTCAGGCAGGGCTCTCGAGAGCTCATTGTGGGACACTTCAATCACTTGAAGGAATGGCAGCGCTGCCACAGGCGCCAGGAGAGTGCCCCATAGCGCGTTGCCGGAGAGGTTGAGTTAATTGAGCGTGACGCAGCTGTCGAGCTACAATGGGATTGCACCGGTGAGCTCGTTCGACGACAGGTCGAGCACCAGGATCATGTCCATCTTGCTGAGTCCGATAGGGAAAGGCCCCTTCAAGTGGTTGTTCGAGAGGTTCGAGTATAGCTTGAGGTTGCGCAAGGCGGCGACATACGCAGAGATCACACCTTGTAAGCCATTGTAGGAGAGGTCCAAGATTTCCATGTTTAGGCAGTCTCCGAGGCTTGGGGGAATGGTGCCGACGAGCTGGTTGTGGTGCAGCATTAGTCTCCTGAGCTGTGTGAGGTTGGAGAAAATGCGTCTGGGATGGCGTCGGTGAGCTGGTTACCGGATAGGTCAACGAGGCCGAGGTGCAGGATCTCACAAGTGGACTAGGGGATCTCGTCGGAGAGGAGGTTGATTGATAGGTACAGCTGCTTGAGCCACTGCATGCGCGATATGTCCGATGGGATGAAGTTGTTGAGGCAGGTGAGGATGTGGGGTTGACGAGGCCGAAGATGTTGGGCGGGTTGGAGCCTGAGATGACGTTGTCCGCGTCATCCACCCTAATATTCTCTTGGTCCCCAGTTTTTGCTGCCCTCCTTCGCCACCCACTACCCTCCCCCAATCCCTCGGCCAGCAGCACCCTCGCCACCTCCTCCGCCCACCGCCAGGCCGCCACCTTCCCCCTTCTTCTAAACCCCGTGGTCCCAATGAACCCCTCTCTAACTCTGGTGAACCCTAACCCTAATGCTGGCCAGCCATCGCCGGAGATCCCGTCGCGTGCCGTCGTCACTCGCCATCGCTGGAGAAGAACCTAGGTTTGTCATTTTGTTGTCTGATTGCCTGATTTGGCAAGTGCTCAATCCTTCTACTTAATTTGAAAGTTTCCATTCCATAACTATCTATCTTGATAGATAGCAACGCCCTCGGATAATCATATGAACTAGGTAGGATCTCGCGCTACGCCGCTCGATACGGAATTTGGTTCGGTGGTTCTTTTTGCAAAAAAAACGACAGGAGGATATTAACAGAATTTTCATTTTCTGGGGGTTTTGTTAAAAAAAATTAGGCTGGCTAGGAGTCAACGGTGAATTTATGTTACCACGGGGTATTTTTGCAAAAAGCAACATGTGGAGGACCTTTTTGCTAATATACAGAACTACATGGACTTTTCTGAAAAACTACCGTGGAAGGACCTGGATGTAATTTTGGCTTTTACAAAAACAACCTTGAAGGACCGGTTTGTGAATCTATGGAACCATAGCGCCTTTTTTTTTTGCAAAATTACGGTGAAGGGATCTAAACATAATTTTAGAATTTATGAAGGGCCTTTTGCAAAACACGTGGTGACATGTGCGTTGGTTGGCTGGCCCGAACTTCTCCGGCTTCAATAGATTAGATTAGATACAAGTGAGACATGTTGTACTTAGAGCTAGGAGGCAATCAAACCTGGTGTAAATTATTGAACAACGATCCAATGCTTTTAGATTTGGATGATTTTAGCAAACAAAACATCCGGATGATGTTTATCAAATCCCATCATTAAAACCAAGAAGCGATATACTTTCCGTGAAAACTGTTGAAATCCTAAGCGACTCCGATGAAGCTGGCATTGTTGGGGCTTTTCGCCTTCGCAATGCGAGACAAAATGATCATGAGAGGTGCTTCTATGCTCTTCCTTCTAGTACAAGTTGCACAAATCTTGAAGCAAGCGAAGGGGTAAGTAATCACCATCTACCATTCATTCATGCTTTAATAGTTGTGCAACTTTTAAAAGGAAGAGCATAGAAGCACCTCCACCGAAGTATGGACAGCATTTGGGTGGGATTAAGCCCTAACACGCGTGCCATTAGAGCAGATATATATCAACTATGTTTAATTTGCAGCCAGGAGAAGCCGCGCTCTGCCAGTGTACGGCTACACGTCGCGTGTCCATCTCCTATTGCATTTCGCGAAATCAACACAAGCGGTGTGTAGTTGCGGTGTGACCCGTTGCAAATTAAGCTGATGGTGCAGTTGGGGAGGCCTGTCCGCCGCGATGGCGACCCAGGAAGAACCGAAGAACCATCAGAGAGGCCGAAAGCTACGAGAAAGTGGCATGCATGGCGTGATCTCATGAGAAAGTGAGCAGCCAGCAACAGCAAGGGGAGCTTGGCACGTGTCGACTGTCCAGTAGATGGCCAGCACGCCAAGCGTGGTTAATGGGGGCATAATCACCTACTGAGTGGCCGGCGAAGTTGCGGTCGTATGACATGATTAGGTGGGTAAATTCGATCACACAAATTTACCATCTTGTCTGGGAAATTCCTCTAATCGTTTCATGTCAGAGTTCGCGTCCTCTGGGTTAAACGATAGTTCCAACATATATAACGCATTCTCGTCAGGTATACGCTACCGTATTTTGTAATTAAAGGTGAACAGGGACCAGGATGTTTACTTGAGGAAAGGCAACCACAGCCGGGAACGTATCCTCTGACTTCACCCTCTCTGACGTTGAGTCACTGCACGTGGGCCCTCCGACGCGTGGGTCCTATGTGTCAGTGACTCAACGTCAGAGGGATTGACGTCAGAGGATCTCATCGCACCACAGCCGGTGAGAGAGCACAGCGAGGAGGATTATATTACTCGCTGCTGCAACAGGCGGCTTTATGCTGTTAAATTCACAAAGGAAAACGGCACGCCGCAACGCTTCAGTTGTGTCTTGTGTGTAACTTGTCAACTGCAGCAACATTGCATACTCATCCAGTCACAGACCATAGGTGTGCCCACACTTGTAGGAGGGCGTTTGACTCGATAGGTTGAATGATATTTGCATACTACAGGAAGGCAGTAAACGACTTGAGAAAAAGTTTTTTTTTTAAATAATGAAAGATTATATCTCCTGATGGCCGCATCATGTGATGTATATAGCCAATCATTTATTACACAATAAGAGTTGCAAAAAACAAATGTCAAAAGGAGATCTCTAATATGATACTTGTAACGAGCCATGATAAACATGGAACATAAAGCCTCAATCTACGCACATTCTATTATTAAATCGTCATCCATGGCTTATGAAGAGACTCCGGATTACGATCTCCAGTAATATGAAAAACACTACCTCCTAGGCCTCCTGACGGTGTAGTATAGACCACGATCACAATCAGTTGATGCACATATAAATATCCGCAATGGATTAAAGGTTGCTTAAGAAAAAGTTACTTGCTGTAGTGGAAGGTGAGTTGGTCGTGGGGATGGAAACTAAACGTCAAACTTCCATGCCAAATACTCGATAGCAACAAGCATGGGCAAATATTTTAGTAGCTAAATGTACGAAGAAGTTACTTACATCATATAGATTAGGACCTAAATCGACCGAGCGAGCAAAATGCGGTTCAGACTTGTGCTGCCTGCAAAGCTGATGTGCGCATGATGGAAATTCTATCAGAAAACAAAGTTGCTTATTTCAAGAAACAGATTTGTATGTTCCATACAAGTTCTTGACTGTAAATTCAACTTGCATGTTTGAAATTACCAAATTATTGTTAGATATGGGCCTTGTTTGTGATGGCTTTATTTTTGGTTTCTCCTCTCTGAAACCGGAAGCTATTCCAAACAGCTTGCTTTTTCACGATCAAAAGTTAAAAACCAGCGACCTATTTATACTAGGAGAAGCTAAAAGCCGAAAGCTGGTTTTGGGTAGCTTCCCACGGCTTCATGGGTAAGGGTTTTGACTTTGTCACTAGAGTTAAAAAAAATTTACCCCCTCCTACCAGTATAAAATTTCAAACCCCGCCCCTCTCATCCTATTCCCGATCCGCACACTTTACAACTAAAAACTAGGCTACCAAACATCAAACCTTTTCAGCTCAGTCGTTCAACCGTTCAACCTTTAGCCATGCAGCCTAGCTGAAAACTACTTCTTAAAAAAGCTACGTTCATACTAAACAGGACCATAGAATGGAACAAAACATTCATATCTGCTGATGAAGTTGAAAGATAAGTGCTTCACTATTGAGATACATTGTAACATTCTTATTGACAAAAAAAAAAGGGTCTGTAAGAGTGGAAGTCTGAAATCTGAAACATCATGCACAGAACCACTGCTTGGTGCTAACTGCTAGCTCTGCACAACTATTTTCCATTCTCAAAGTGCCTATCTTGGTCGGAAAGAAATCGACAAACTAAAAAACACGCTTGTTTGTCAAAAGGCGCGACTAATAGGAAAAGACAAGTAAAAGAACAAAAAAAAGAGGCTGCCTGAAAGATAAAAGGGCAAGAATGTGGCTTGCCTTTCTTTGTTGGTGGAGGATGATGCATGTTTCATTTGTAGTGGCAGCACTGAAACCTGAACGAATGATATGTACAAGCACATATACCAGGACACGGTATGCAAACCTTCGTGTGGTGAGTTTCTTCTGGAAAATACCGGTGAAAACTGTGTTCATTTGCTTTGTAAGTCTGAAAATAATTTGCGACATGAACAGAATGGGCACTAGTAATTATTTGCACAAAGAGAGCCAGTATACTACGTATATTAAATCCGGCTGGTTTCGGAGCTCTCTTTCGGCCACGTCATTTGGCGCTGTCGTGTTCGCTCGGGAGCCAGCCACATCGCTCAGAATTGACTCAGCCTGTTGTATAGCTTAAGCAATTTAACGTAGGGCCGTTACACATTCGCCCACACGGCGCAGCGGTAACGCAACGTCGTTCGCTCCGTTGATCTCGTGTGAGCGCGCCCCGGCCGCGCTCACGCACGTGTTGAGCGTGAGATTTTCATGAGGAGTCCCCCGAAACTTCTGGTATTTCTAAAATTTTGTATTAGTCCATTTTTTTCATAGGGGAGCCCCCCGAAACTTCCGGTATTTATTTTTCTTTGCGTTGAGGCCTGTGAAAAATTCAGAAATCTTTTTTCCCTTGCGTTGAGGTCTCTAAAAATTTCGAAAAACTTTCTAAAATTGTGCATTAGTCCATTAGTCCTTTTTTCACGAGGAGGTCCCCAAAACTTCCAATATTTATTTTTCTTTGCGCGGAGGCCCGTGAAAAATTAGGAAATCTGTTTTCCCTTGCGCTGAGGTCCCTAAAAATTATGAAAGGCTTTCTAAAATCGCGTATTAGTCTATTTTTCCGAAAAGCCCCCTAAACTTCTGAAATTTTGCTTTTTTTTTTTTTGCAAAGACCCTCAAAACTACGATTATCTTTCGAGATTACATGTTAGTCTTTTTTTTTGGAAAAGCCCAGAAATTCTCGAATATTGTTTCCTTTTACGCAAATACCCAAAAAAACACGAGGAATTTTCTGGAGTTGCATATTATTTATTTTTTTCCCAAAATTTTCTTATTTTTACCAAAGTACCCAAAAAACATGAGAAAGTTTCCAGAGTTGCATATTATTTTATTTTCCCCAAAATTTTCTCTTTTTTTTACCAAAGTACCCCAGAATTAGAGCAACTTCCACAAACAAATTTGGTTTTCGCCAATTTTTTTATAAAACCTCCTGAAATTTTTCTAGTCGTCAAAAATTACTCACAAATATTTTATTAGCGCGTGGGCACATTGCGGCAGGCGCAGTGCGGCACGCCCACGCATCTATAGACTAAAGAACAAAAAGGTAGCAAGGAGCTGAAAATTTGATGTACGGTTAAAGGTTCAGAACAAGGACAAGTACATTATACTCCTTTGAAGCCAAATCAAATAAAAAACCAATATATCTAGGAGTCAGATCTTAAGTGCTACCAGCCTACCACAGAAGCAAAGCGATTGAAATGACAAAGACATATGAGCGACTGTTTCAAAAAAAAAAGAGAGAAAGACATATGAGGAGCGCGAAATAAGATATAAAATCATAATATGGTGACAAAGATTTTTTTTTCAGAGATTGGAATCGATTATGTTCCACTACTCCTAGGAACAGAATGCAGGATGGACCAAAGAGCAAAACATATTGGAGCGAATAACAAGAGAAATGATAACACAAAATGATTTTAATAGTCGTGCAACTTTTAAAAGAAAGAGCGTAGAAGCACCTCTCAATTTTGAATTATAAAGGCCCATGGAATACAACCTATCTCAATTGGAAAGGGGACATTACGAAGGAGGATGGTCCAAGTACTGATGCACAACGGCCATAGTAAAAGGTTAGGAGGAACCACAACAAACATACCATGCCTGCAGCAGCTCATGAGTCATGAGCATCACATATGAATTGTGAGACTTTTCTCTCCTAGGAGCAAGAATTCTACCAGTGATTCCATGACATTAACTCCCAAGAAATTTTTTTTTTTAACTTGGAGTAGTACGTGATTAGACCATTAGGACGGGAGAGCCACATAGCCACATACCCAGGCCAAAATATGAATGGTCTGGGACTGAACGAATTATGCACAAAACAAACCAGAAAGCTTCAGGCTATTGAACATCCATGGGTCTTTTGTTCAAGAAGCCCCTACCTCACCATTATCGCCATACCAAGCATGCCAAGGAGTTACTGTTGGAAGCTTGAGAGCATCAATACTGTATCTAGGCCCTGTTTGGCAGAGCTCCAGATCCCAGCTCCACCTCAGAGCTAAAACTTGTAGACAGAAATAAAGTGACATAAGTTTATAATTTTATTCTAAAATGTAAACAAGATGACCCACCTAGACATTCTTAATATACCCACAGCTCCAGCTCCACTAAATTTTATCTCCACTGGACAAAGTAAAGAAAAGATAAAAAAAAAACTTAATATGTTTATCTATCATCTATACAATACATTCTTGCATGATGTTTAAAATACAAAGAAGGGGAAAAACTGGTTCCTTAAAAGAAGTGCCTCTTGGTTGCAGAATAGCGCAAACAAAAAAAGTTGCAGAATAACACAGGCAGAAAAGCAGGCAAAGATTTATAAGTTTACAGAGTCAGGAATCGCCTGAACACCCATATACGAAATCCATATTGTATAAGTTCCTGATAGATATGCAGCACAGATCTTTCGCAGCCACTCCAGTGAGTGTTGACAACACGACTGCAAAGTACCAAAATGTTAAAAGACTAGACAACAGAGAGAAATGGTTTTGATGATCTGCTTATCAGCATTATGTGTCATTCCCTGTTTTAGTTACTATGAAATAACCTCTAAAATTGAAATATCCAATCTTGAATGTGGTGAGCAACCCTACGTCATTAGGATGCAAAACTAGAATGCTGAATTCCTGATTAATTCATAATCAGGATTCAAGAGATTCACAGTAATGATAATATCAATTCAATGTCTAAAAACATAATCATAAGATTACCTGCAGGTCTCCCATTTAGATTTGCCGATTACCAGACTAACGTGAAGTGCCTTTTGCACCACAGCCAGATTGAAGTATACAATTGAATGCTTTTGAGTGCATGGATCATACTGCTCTCGCATTTTTCCAACAGACTATCAAAAAGAACATCATAATTACAAATCAGATGAACATAAAAACATGTTAATTCATGAAGCATAAGAGCTTCAATATTATGAGCGATGAGTGTCCATTGGCACATGATATGAACTTATATGGACAGTTTAGATCAAGAAAATTTCCCCGCTTGGTTTATACAAGTTAAATTTTGTGCCAACTTGTGGTAAGTTTTTTAAAAGAAAAATATGGTGCTCGAAACTACTCTCTCTCTCTCTCTCTCTCTACATTTTTCTGAGAGTGTAGGGTCCTGTGATTCCCCCAGAGTCACTTACCGGTAGCACAACCTCAGACATGAAGGTATTAGGTATGCACACACACATGGTGGAATCAATTATATAAAATTTAAAAATATCAGATAAAAAGTTAAATTGAAGTTCTCTTGCATGACTTGAGTTGCAGGAGCTTGAAAACTTACATGTAGCCTTTTCGTCACTTTGTTCCTTGAGGAGGCAAAAGATGCATGACAAGTAGGTGTGAAGATGCTATATGAATCAATGTTCCCAGCTTCGGTGCTAGCAATGTCAAGAATCTTATCGCACTGTGGAGATGTATGCACAAAGGACTCAAAGTCACAGAAAATGTTCAGTAACCTGTATGTCTCGTCAGAAATCAAGCCGGTGGTCCACGTGAATTGAAATATTCCGTAGTGGTCATGGAAATCATCAGCCAGAGCATTTCCTACCTGTAAGAAATGACATTACGCACAAAGAAAAAAGACGACTACATATTTATCGTCCCTAGGCACCATCAACTAATGTAACATAATTCAAAACACATAATCTATGTACTATATGAATTTTAGCTATACTTGTGGGCTATCTGATTGTTGTCCCTATATACTATATATTATGCTGGGAAGGTTTGCCGCAAGGCCAGGCATGCCACGCCACCCCCCCTATTTTGCAGATAGCCCCTTCCGGTTTCTCTCATTATGGATTGCTCCTTTTGCAAATAAGCCCTTCCACTTTTCGAAATTACTAATTGGCCCCTGTAAATTACAAAAAGGTCTTTCGCGATTTTTTGTGAGTATGAAAAAACTTTTCCAAAAAAAATAAATTTTAAACGGTGCGGCGTTAGACGCACATTTTGCCTAGTATACTTTATAATTGAACCAATAAAAAGATACAAAAACATAAACGGAATAATCAAGTCGAACGGCAAGCTACCAAGTAATTGTTAGAGATAGAGTCCTGTTATTCTAGTATCTATGTTAGAGATAGAGTCATGTTATTCCTTTCCCTCATGTACTCTATATATTGTGGCCATTGGCCCTCATATTCAATACAAGTGCTATTCATAACATGGTATCAGAGCAGAGGTTACAACCCTAGCTCCGTGATTGTCTTCCGCTGTTGTTGCCCCCGGGAGGAGCAATCTCCGCTCCTGGGGGCGGCTACGTACTTGGATCCGCCGACTCTTCCTGTCGTTCCTTCATCTTCAACGTCGGCTCGCCCAACTGTCGGCGGATCCATCGACGCCCGATCTGGTCGTCCTCTACTGAGGTCTCCGCTGTCCGCCCCCGACTCCTCCATCACGCCGTCGGGCCGCCTCTAGCATCGTCCGCCGCGCCACTTTGCCCTAGCCATCCTCTGGATGGGACGTCGCAGCCTGTTCCAGCCGCCGCTCGTCAGTCTCCGGCCGCTCTGCACGTTTGGCCTCCGGCGCGCCACCTGCTGGTCTCCTCAGGGCGGAGACATCAGCTTCACCGCCGATCCAGAGAAGCTCCTCCGCGCTGGCCTTCGGTGCTTCGTCGTCGCCTCGTCTTCACGCACGCCGTTGTCACCATCATCTTCTACACGGCCTTCTCCAGATCTGCGCCGTCCTCTACGATTTCCCCTGGCGCGGCGCTGCCTCTGTTTTTCTTGGCGACCGGCGGTCGTCTTCCATGCCGGCCTTCCGATCTGCGCTGGCTGGCCTTCGTCTTGTCTTCACGTCCGCTCCGCCTTGTTAGCCGGCGCTATGGGCCGACGCGCTGCCTTCCGCAAAACTCGGCCGATCCGCCTACTGATCTGTCATGGTCCCAATTTTTTTCTTCTTCCTAGTGTGTGGGCATGGGGGCAATTGGGTATTTTTTTCCCATCCAAATATTTTCCCCCACACTTCTCTCTCTCCCCTCCCTTTTCCAGCCGAACCCCACCCAGCCCCACTCCTCCCACCCGACGCCCTCTCCCCCCCCTCTCGGTGGCTCCCCACCCCAGCCGGCGACGCCGACGCCGCCGCCTTCTCCTCGCTGGCCGCCCGGCCGACCGCCGCTCCTGGCGCCCCACCTTGGTCGTCCCCTTCCTCCACCCGAGCCCCCAACCGGTGCGCGCCGCCTCCTAGCCCAACGCCGGCGCCACCTCCTCCGACGGCGACCCCCTTCCTAAGATGCAAAGACTCTCCCTCCTCTCTCTTTCTCCCTTCCTCTCCACCTCTATGGCCATGGCTAGGGTTAGATGTGTTGGGGAAGTTTGCTCCAAGGTGGTGCATGGCAAGTGTTTGATGAAATGCTAGGAAGGATGTAGGCTAGGTGTTTGTTGAAATACCCATGTGGGAGATGGCTGTTTGGGAGTGCTCATGCAAGGGCTTGGTGGTGGTTGTTGCAATGTGTATGCTAGGTGTTTGTTAAAATGCCCATGGAGGTAGTTGTTGCTGGGCATCCTCGTGAAAGCTCGGATTTTGCGTGAATTATTATTGTGGATGTGTTGTCTCGTTGAGCTCCTTCTAGAGATTATGGGCCATGTAGGTAATCGATGGTTGCGTGGTGATGGGATGATTTAGGAATAATGGATTTGTGATGCGTTGGGGGTTTCTCCAAGAATTGTCGTTAGTGTGTTTGATCATGCAAGTTGGGTAGGTATATGTGTTCCGAATGTTTTAATGCATTAGGTGTATCCTCGGCAAATCGAGTGCGAGATGCCATCCATGCATTTCAGATTGTAGGCCTAGCTTCCGTTCTTTCCGTTCAGCCCTTACTACTTATGCTCTATTCTAGATCGTTTTCAGTGTTGAGCCATTCATAATATTGCTCGGCGGTTATTGTGGGATTTCGTAATTGTGTTTTCATTTTGGTTTGTCGAATGCTTGCATATTGTCTTCGGTTGTCATTTCATCACATATGCACGGCATGCATCTCATCCTCGTGCATTGATATCGTAGAGAACGCCACGCGAGGGTGACGTGGCCGCGATCGAGGGTGATCACGGTGAGCAGGTTGTCACTGAGGCTCCGGCAGAAGCATCAGGCAAGCACCTAAGCATCTTGAACCCTTATATGATTCTATTTTTGAGAATAAATTGCTAAATTGTGAGTTACGTTTTGCATTAGGAGTTAATTGTGGGATAGGACTAGATCCCAATTGCTGCACATACACCCATTGAAAATTGTTAAACACTTCCTTGAAGCTAATACTGTAATATAACCGAGTCCGTGCTTAGTCTTACTTAGAGGTCGGGTTCGGGCCAAGTGACGGAGGGTTCTGTCACTTGCGGTTGTTATTATTACACACACGCTACATTATGTTGGTTTGGAATTGGGAAAGGTTTTGGAAAGAAATAAATTGTGGACCGGGCGGGGAGTTGGTTCATTTGGGTATTGAGACTCAAATGTGTAGCCCCGTCTGTGTCAATTAAGGACCGATCCGTAAGTGGAATAGGATTGAGCACACCCGGTTGGTCGCATGCCCGATTATGGTACGGTAAGCCACTCTTTCTCTCATACGGAATCGATGGACCGTAACTTCACGTGGTTGGACGTGGTTGAGGGCGAGGCTTAGGCCGACTCTCGAGCGCCAAGCCGGGCTTGGGGCTGCTCGAGGGGTGCTAGGTTTTCGACCCACAGGAGGACGCTCAAATGATTGGGTATGATTGGGAGGGTTGACACTAGGCCCTTGTGGTAAGTGTCGTGCGATCAATGCTTCCTCGCAGGTTAATTAAGCGATTCGAATTGCCGCGCTCGGATATGAGCAAGCTTAATCCGAACTTCTTACGTGTAGTAAATAACTTGAACTTGTGGTTCGCCGTTGGGCTTGAGCTTTAAAATGGTTATGTATTGCTCTACATTAATTGTTGTTAATTTCAATCTCACACTAGAAGTAAGTGCGGTCTATAACTGCTTTAAACTTGTAATTGGTTCGATTGTCGCATTTATACTACAAATGTTAATGCTTTTCCGCACTTTTACCTTAAGCTTTCTCCTTGCTACAACTAAATGCATAATCCTTTGGAGTCGGTCATATATGGACCCCGGGTAAGACTTGCGAGTACATTTTGTACTCATGCTTCTGCTTTGTGGTTTTCAGGTGAGGACCAGGATGGCGGGTGTGAGTTCTGCCCATACTGCCTCTCGGTGACCGGGCGGGGCACCGAGTAGATCAGTAGAGGCTTAGCGCGATATCGCACACGCCCGGAAGTGTTCAGTGGCAGGACACTTCCGGAGTAGTCGTATTTTGCTTGTGTTGCGATTTGGTTCACTTTTGTTGTGTAGTTAGTCTTCTACTTTATGTCTAGTCGTTGTTTAAGTCTATGTCGTCGTCCTGTGGGTGGTTGTCTCGACTTGTGAGTGTATGGCTGTTGTGGTTGTTGCTTTACTTTTGAATATATATATACTGCAACTGTGTTTTCTTGTCTGCTGAGTGGATGTCCATAGGTTCTAGGTGGGTCATGCCGAAATTTTCCGTTTTTTTTTGGAGTCTTGGTCTTTTTCCCCGTTCTTGCCTAGTTTAGAGTTTTGGAGTTGTTTCAATCTTGGTTCGGTGGTTGTCGGGTTCGTCTTGTGCCGTGTGTTTCCACTTGCGTGTGGTTTGGAAGGTTTCGGGTTCGTTGCCCCCTTTATGCAAATTGAATTGATATCGTATTGGTTTCCGGTATGCGGGGATCCTGGGCGCGTTTCGGGTCGCATACCGGGGGAATACCGGGGTTGTTGTCGAGTCGTTTGGATGTTCGTAGGGTTGTCTCTGTTGGGCTTGGGTATTAGCATCAGGATCACCTCCGGTGATTGGTTGCTAGGATCCAAATCCGATGGGAACAACTGTTCATCCAACAACTCGAGGACGATCTGGGCGGCTCCTCACAAGTTGGTATCAGAGCAAGGTGCATAAAGACGAACCGTAAACTTGACAACCATTTAGGTGATTTATTGTGGTTTACTTAACCTCTTAGTAGCAATTAACGCTATATTATCCGCCCTATGTCTATAATTAGGGTTGTATAGGTTGAATGGTGAGTGTGGGAGAAACGATCACGTTGGAATCGTGCATTTCATGCCATGCATGTGAGATTCATGCCATATCATGCATGCATGTGTTTACCATGTCATTGTGCATCATACTTTATGCTTTTGTGTGGGATGGACTTGTAGGGCTCCAGCGCGGGGTGCTGCAGTCCTGACTAGATCAAGTTAGGGTGTTATTTGATTCGGAGGCCTCCCATTCCTTTATTCGCACGGGGTTTGCGGAGCAGCGTCAGATGAGGGTCAGTAGCAGTGTCACCTCTTTTCTGATTGAGGCACCGGGGTCGAAGATCACGGTTAGGCGGATGGTTCGAAGGCGATAGTTCGATTCAGGGGATTCCGTTCACCGCCGCTTGTCGCTTCTAGACCTTCGGGAATAGATGTCATCCTGGGGATGAGTTGGGTGACACGGCAATGTTGTTTTGGATTCTTGTAGTCGTACCACTGTCACTCAGAAATCCGAAGGCGGCCGACTCACTCTACTTCTTAATGAGAACAAGGCCACCTTGTGTTCGCTAAATGGGACAGAAGTTGAAGAGCTGGACTCGATTCCGTGGTGTCCGAGTTTCGGATGTGTTCCCAAAGAGAATTACCGGAATGCCGCCTGATCGGGACATTGAGTTCGTCGTTGAGCTCGGCCAGGATCGCTCCGGTGTCAAGCGACCGTCTGGATGCCGCCAAATGAATTGGTGAGTTAAAGACCGGTGAAAGGATTGATGGACAAGGGGTTCATCCGACCGAGCTCCTCGCCTTGGGGTTGTTCGGCTCTGTTTGTGACCAAGAAGGATGGTTCTCTGCGCTTTTGCGTTGATTACCGTCCACGAATGCGCCACCGTCAAGAACAAGTACCCATTGCCGGATCGACCTCTGTTTGATCACCGACCGGTGCACGAGTATTTTCCAAGATTGATCTCGAGGCTCGGCTACCATCAGATCAAGATCCGAGCCGAGGACATCCCGAAGATCGCTTTCTCCACCAGATCACGGGCTCTACGAGTATACCGTGATGTCGTTCGGCCTCACGAACGCGCGCGCATTTTTATGTACCTGATGAACTCCATATTCATGGAAGAGCTGGATTCCTTTGTCGTCATCTTCATCGACGACATTTTGATATATTCAGCCAGTGAAGAAGAGCACGCCAGACACCTTCGCATTGTTCTCGGGCGACTCAGGGAGCATCGCCTGTATGCGAAGTTCAGCAAGTGTGAGTTCTGGCTGAGGGAAGTGTCATTCTTGGGACACGTCCTTTCTGAGCGAGGCGTGGCAGTTGACCCGAGCAAGGTACAGGATGTACTCAAATGGGAGCAGCCCAAGATCATCACGGACATCCGCAGCTTTTCTTGGATCTGGGTATTATCGCCGTTTCATCCAGGACTTCTCAAAGATTGGCGGCCGATGACCGAGCCGCTCAAGAAGGGGATTGAATTCAGATGGTCACGGATGTGAGAGCGCCTTCCGGACATCGAAGCAACGTCGACTACGGCTCTGTCCTCACTCGGTAGGATATCCACGATCCTTTTGAGGTGTATTGCGTCGTCAGGCATTGGGCTCTACTGTGTGCTCATGCAAGAAGGCCGAAGTCGTTGTTTCACGCATCTCGGCAGCTTGAAGCATCATGAGGAGCACTACCCCACCCATGATTTGGAGCTTGCGGCGGTGGTGCATGCCTTGAAGAGCTGCCGCCACTATCTTCTGGGGAACAAGTGCAATATCTACACTGATCCTAAAAGTCTCAAGTACATCTTCACCCAGCAGATCTGAACATGAGGCGGCGGAGATGGCTTGAGCTGATCAAAGACTACATCTGAGGTACACTACCACCCGGGGAAGGCGAATGTGGTAGCTGACGCGTTGAGTCGCAAAGCTCAATGCAACTGCTGTACTCTCCAGTCCCCGAGTGTCTCTCTTTGTGCCGAATTCCAAAGACTCGGCTTGGAGATGGGCGAGCAGGGATTCATAGCCAATATTGAGTTGAAGTCTACATTGCTCGATCAGATTCGAGAGGCACAGTCGAAGGATGAAGAAGTTGCCCAAATCCGGGATAAATTGAAATTGGGGCAAGCTGCTGAGTTTCGCCTAGATGATCAGGGAACCGTGTGGTTCGGCGGCCGCATAGTTGTCCCTGGTGACCAGGAGTTGAAGCGAAGGATTCTCGATGAGGCGCATAACTCCTTGCTTACCATTCACCCGGGCAGCAACAAGATGTATCAGGACCTGAGACGACAGTTTTGGTGGGCTCGCATGAAGCGCGAAGTCGCTCGCTATGTGTCAGAGTGCGACGTCTGCAAGCGAGTGAAGGCCGAACACCTCAAGCCAGCCGGTACTCTTCAGCCTCTTCCTATTCCAGTTTGGAAGTGGGAGGATGTTACCATGGATTTCATTACTGGCCTGCCGACTACTTCCTCAGGCCATGACTCAATTTGGGTGATCGTAGACCGACTGACGAAGTCCGCGCACTTTCTGGCTGTTCGGACCACTTATTCGACCAAGAGATATGCAGAGCTATATATCTCTCGGATCGTGTGTCTCCATGGAGTGCCGAAACGGATAGTGTCGCATCGAGGCTCTCGCTTTGTCTCTGCTCGGAGAAGCCTACATGAAGCCTTGGGCACGGTTGCTTCACGCCAAAGATACCACCCTCGTGATCGACTGGCCAGACCGAGAGGGTCAATCAGATCCTCGAGGACATGTTGAGGGCTTGTATCTTGTCCTACGGGAAAAAGTGGGAAGAGTGTCTCCCGTACGCCGAGTTCGCGTACAACAACAGCTACCAAACCAGTATCCAGATGTCCCCGTTCGAGGCACTTTATGGTCGCAGCTTGTCGGCGCCACGAACTGGTCGAAAGTGGAGAACGCTCCTTGATTGGGCCGGAGTTAGTTGTGGAGGCGGAGGAAAAGGTGAAGACTATCCAAGAGAACCTGAGGATAGCGCGGTCGCGACAGAAGAGTTATGCTGATCGCCGTAGGAGACCCCTCTCCTTCGACGTTGGCGACTTCGTCTATCTGAAGGTTTCTCCTCTCCGTGGCACCCGTCGATTCGGAGTTAAAGGAAAGTTGGCCCCTCGCTACATAGGTCCGTTCCGGATCCTTGGAAGGCGTGGTCAGGTGGCATATCAGTTGGAGCTCCCTCCCTCACTCGAGATGGTCCACGATGTCTTCCATATCTCGCAATTGAAGAAGTGCCTCCGTACTCCCTTTGAATATCTGGAAGTGGATGACCTCGAAGTTCAGCCTGAACCTGATCTATCTTACCAAGAGCATCCTATTCGAGTTTTGGAGGAGGCCGAACGCAAGACTCGTAGGAAGACTCGCAGGTTTTACAAGGTTCAGTGGAGCAATCACACTGAAGATGAAGCCACTTGGGAGCGGGAGGATCATTTGAAAAGCGAGTATCCCGAATTCTTCCAAACCATGTAAGTGCTTCAACTTTGTCTATTTATAGTCCTTGTCTATGTAAGTTCCAATTCCATACCTGTACTCGTTTCGAATCTCGGGGCGAGATTCCCCTAAGGGGGGAGGAATTGTCATGGTCCCAATTTTTTTTCTTCTTCCTAGTGTGTGGGCATGGGGGCAATTGGGTATTTTTTTCCCATCCAAATATTTTCCCCCACACTTCTCTCTCTCCTCCCTTTCCAAATTAACCCCACCCAGCCCCACTCCTCCCACCCGACGCCCTCTCCCCCCCCTCTCGGTGGCTCCCCACCCCCGCCGGCGACGCCGACGCCGCCGCCTCCTCAAGGCCGCCGGCCGACCCGCCTCCGGCTCTGGCGCCCCACCTTGGTCGTCCCCTTCCTCCACCCGAGCCCCCCTAACCTGCCGCGCCCCTCCTAGCCCAACGCCGGCGCCACCTCCTCCGGCCGGCGACCCCCTTCCTAAGATAAAGAAGAAAGACCTCCCCTCTCTCTTTCTCCCTTCCTCTCCACCTCTATGGCCATGGCTAGGGTTAGATGTGTTGGGGAAGTTTGCTCCAAGGTGGTGCATGGCAAGTGTTTGATGAAATGCTAGGAAGGATGTAGGCTAGGTGTTTGTTGAAATGCCCATGTGGGAGATGGCTGTTTGGGAGTGCTCATGCAAGGGCTTGGTGGTGGTTGTTGCAATGTGTATGCTAGGTGTTTGTTAAAATGCCCATGGAGGTAGTTGTTGCTGGGCATCCTCGTGAAAGCTCGGATTTTGCGTGAATTATTATTGTGGATGTGTTGTCTCGTTGAGCTCCTTCTAGAGATTATGGGCCATGTAGGTAATCGATGGTTGCGTGGTGATGGGATGATTTAGGAATAATGGATTTGTGATGCGTTGGGGGTTTCTCCAAGAATTGTCGTTAGTGTGTTTGATCATGCAAGTTGGGTAGGTATATGTGTTCCGAATGTTTTAATGCATTAGGTGTATCCTCGGCAAATCGAGTGCGAGATGCCATCCATGCATTTCAGATTGTAGGCCTAGCTTCCGTTCTTTCCGTTCAGCCCTTACTACTTATGCTCTATTCTAGATCGTTTTCAGTGTTGAGCCATTCATAATATTGCTCGGCGGTTATTGTGGGATTTCGTAATTGTGTTTTCATTTTGGTTTGTCGAATGCTTGCATATTGTCTTCGGTTGTCATTTCATCACATATGCACGGCATGCATCTCATCCCCTGTGCATTGATATCGTGTAGAGAACGCTCACGCGGAGGGTGACGTGGCCGCGATCGAGGGTGATCACGGTGAGCAGGTTGTCACTGAGGCTCCGGCAGAAGCATCAGGCAAGCACCTAAGCATCTTGAACCCTTATATGATTCTATTTTTGAGAATAAATTGCTAAATTGTGAGTTACGTTTTGCATTAGGAGTTAATTGTGGGATAGGACTAGATCCCAATTGCTGCACATACACCCATTGAAAATTGTTAAACACTTCCTTGAAGCTAATACGGGTAATATAACTGAGTCCGTGCTTAGTCTTACTTAGAGGTCGGGGTTCGGGCCAAGTGACGGAGGGTTCTATCACTTGCGGTTGTTATTATTACACACACGCTACATTATGTTGGTTTGGAATTGGGAAAGGTTTTGGAAAGAAATAAATTGTGGACCGGGCGGGGAGTTGGTTCATTTGGGTATGGAGACTCAAATGTGTAGCCCCGTCTGTGTCAATTAAGGACCGATCCGTAAGTGGAATAGGATTGAGCACACCCCGGTTGGTCGCATGCCCGATTATGGTACGGTAAGCCACTCTTTCTCTCATACGGAATCGATGGACCGTAACTTCCTGTGGTTGGACGTGGTTGAGGGCGAGGCTTAGGCCGACTCTCGAGCGCCAAGCCGGGCTTGGGGCTGCTCGAGGGGGTGCTAGGTTTTCGGGCCACAGGAGGACGCTTCAGCGATTGGGTATGATTGGGAGGGGGTTGACACTAGGCCCTTGTGGTAAGTGTCATGCGATCAATGCTTCCCTGCAGGGTTAATTAAGCGATTCGAATTGCCGCGCTCTCGGATATGAGCAAGCTTAATCCGAACTTCTTCTGCGTAGTAAATAACTTGAACTTGTGGTTCGCCGTTGGGCTTGAGCTTTAAAATGGTTATGTATTGCTCTACATTAATTGTTGTTAATTTCAATCTCACACTAGAAGTAAGTGCGGTCTATAAGCGCTTTAAACTTGTAATTGGTTCGATTGTCGCATTTATACTACAAATGTTAATGCTTTTCCGCACTTTTACCTTAAGCTTTCTCCTTGCTACAACTAAATGCATAATCCTTTGGAGTCGGTCATATATGGACCCGGGTAAGACTTGCGAGTACATTTTGTACTCATGCTTCGCTTTGTGGTTTTCGGTGAGGACCAGGATGGCGGGTGTGAGTTACGCCCATACGCCTCTCGGTGACAGGCAAGGGCACCGAATAGATCGATAGAGGCTTAGCGCGATATCGCACGCCCGGAAGTGTTCGATGTGAGGACACTTCGGAGTAGTCGATTTTTGCTTGTGTTGCGATTTGGTTCACTTTTGTTGTGTAGTTAGTCTTCTACTTTATGTCTAGTCGTTGTTTAAGTCTATGTCGTAAATCCTGTGGGTGGTTGTCTCGACTTGTGATTGTATGGCTGTTGTGGTTGTTGCTTTACTTTTGAATATATATATACTGCAACTGTGTTTTCTTGTCTGCTGAGTGGATGTCCATAGGTTCTAGGTGGGTCATGCCGAAATTTTCCGTTTTTTTTGGAGTCTTGGTCTTTTTCCCCGTTCTTGCCTAGTTTAGAGTTTTGGAGTTGTTTCAATCTTGGTTCGGTGGTTGTCGGGTTCGTCTTGTGCCGTGTGTTTCCACTTGCGTGTGGTTTGGAAGGTTTCGGGTTCGTTGCCCCCTTTATGCAAATTGAATTGATATCGTATTGGTTTCCGGTATGCGGGGATCCTGGGCGCGTTTCGGGTCGCATACCGGGGGAATACCGGGGTTGTTGTCGAGTCGTTTGGATGTTCGTAGGGTTGTCTCTGTTGGGCTTGGGTATTAGCATCAGGATCACCTCCGGTGATTGGTTGCTAGGATCTAAATCCGATGGGAACAACTGTTCATCCAACAACTCGAGGACGATCTGGGCGGCTCCTAACAAGTTGGTATCAGAGCAAGGTGCATAAAGACGAACCGTAAACTTGACAACCATTTAGGTGATTTATTGTGGTTTACTTAACCTCTTAGTAGCAATTAACGCTATATTATCCGCCCTATGTCTATAATTAGGGTTGTATAGGTTGAATGGTGAGTGTGGGAGAAACGATCACGTTGGAATCGTGCATTTCATGCCATGCATGTGAGATTCATGCCATATCATGCATGCATGTGTTTACCATGTCATTGTGCATCATACTTTATGCTTTTGTGTGGGATGGACTTGTAGGGCTCGGTAGCGAGTGCGCGATCTGACTAGATCAAGTTAGGGTGTTATTTGATTCGGGGGCCTCCCATTCCTTTATTCGCACGGGGTTTGCGGAGCAGCGTCAGATGAGGGTCAGTAGCAGTGTCACCTCTTTTCTGATTGAGGCACCGGGGTCGAAGATCACGGTTAGGCGGATGGTTGGAAAGCGATAGTTCAGATTCGAGGGATTCCGTTCCTTTGTCGGTTCTTGTCGCTTCTAGACCTTCGGGAATAGATGTCATCCTGGGGATGAGTTGGGTGACACGGCAGTCGCTTTTGGATTCTGTAGTCGTACCTGTCACTCAGAAATCCGAAGGCGGCCGACTCACTCTACTTCTTAATGAGAACAAGGCCACCTTGTGTTCGCTAAATGGGACAGAAGTTGAAGAGCTGGACTCGATTCCCGTGGTGTCCGAAGTTTCGGATGTGTTCCCAGCAGAATTACCGGGAATGCCGCCTGATCGGGACATTGAGTTCGTCGTTGAGCTCCAGCCAGGGACTGCTCCGGTGTCCAAGCGACCGTACCGGATGCCGCCAAATGAATTGGCTGAGTTAAAGACCCAGCTGAAAGGATTGATGGACAAGGGGTTCATCCGACCGAGCTCCTCGCCTTGGGGTTGTTCGGCTCTGTTTGTGACCAAGAAGGATGGTTCTCTGCGCCTTTGCGTTGATTACCGTCCCCTGAATGCAGTCACCGTCAAGAACAAGTACCCATTGCCCCGGATCGACCTCCTGTTTGATCACCGATCGGGTGCACGAGTATTTTCCAAGATTGATCGAGGCTCGGCTACCATCGGATCAAGATCCGAGCCGAGGACATCCCGAAGATCGCTTTCTCCACGGACACGGGCTCTACGAGTATACCGTGATGTCGTTCGGCCTCACGAACGCCGGCGTACTTTATGTACTGATGAACTCCATATTCATGGAAGAGCTGGATTCCTTTGTCGTCATCTTCATCGGCGACATTTTGATATATTCGACCCGATGAAGAAGAGCACGCCGAGACACCTTCGCATTGTTCTCGGGCGACTCGGGGAGCATCGCGTATGCGAAGTTCGGCAAGTGTGAGTTCGGCCGAGGGAAGTGTCATTCTTGGGACACGCCCTTTACGAGCGAGGCGTGGCGATTGACGAGCAAGGTACAGGATGTACTCAAATGGGAGCAGCCCAAGATCATCACGGACATCCGCAGCTTTTCTTGGGTGCCGGGTATTATCGCCGTTTCATCCAGGACTTCTCAAAGATTGGCGGCCGGCGATCGAGCCGCTCAAGAAGGGGATTGAATCGGATGGTCACGGATTGTGAGAGCGCCTTCAGACATCAAGCAACGTCGACTACGGCTCTGTCCTCACTCAGTAGGATATCCACGAGTCCTTTTGAGGTGTATTGCGTGCGTCAGGCATTGGGCTCTACTGTGTGCTCATGCAAGAAGGCCGAGTCGTTGCCTCACGCATCTCGACAGATTGAAGCATCATGAGGAGCACTACCCCACCCATGATTTGGAGCTTGCGGCTGATGGTGCATGCCTTGAAGATCTGGCGCCACTATCTTCTAGGGAACAAGTGCAATATCTACACCGATCATAAAGTCTCAAGTACATCTTCACCCAGCAGATCTGAACATGAGGCGGCGGAGATGGCTTGAGCTGATCAAAGACTTCTGATCTGGAGGTACACTACCACCCGGGAAGGCGAATGTGGTAGCCGACGTTGAGTCGCAAAGCTCAATGCAATCGGCCAGTACTCTCCAGTCCCGAGTGTCTCTCTTTGTGCCGAATTCCAAAGACTCGGCTTGGAGATGGGCGGCGAGGATTCATAGCCAATATTGAGTTGAAGTCTACATTGCTCGATCAGATTCGAGAGGCACGATCGAAGGATGAAGAAGTTGCCCAACCGGGATAAATTGAAATTGGGGCAAGTCGCTGAGTTTCGCCTAGATGATCGAGGAACCGTGTGGTTCGGCGGCCGCAAGATAGTTGTCCCTGGTGACCAGGAGTTGAAGCGAAGGATTCTCGATGAGGCGCATAACTCCTTGCTTACCATTCACCCGGCGACAACAAGATGTATCAGGACTGAGGCAGCGGTTTTGGTGGGCTCGCATGAAGCCTTGAAGTCGCCGCTATGTGTCGAGTGCGACGTCTGCAAGCGAGTGAAGGCCGAACACCTCAAGCCACCGGTACTCTTCACCTCTTCCTATTCCGGTTTGGAAGTGGGAGGATGTTACCATGGATTTCATCGGCTGCCGACTACTTCCTCGTGCCATGACTCAATTTGGGTGATCGTGAGACCGACCGACGAAGTCCGCGCGACTTTCGGGCTGTTCGGACCACTTATTCGACCAAGAGATATGCAGAGCTATATATCTCTCGGATCGTGTGTCTCCATGGAGTGCCGAAGCGGATAGTGTCGCATCGAGGCTCTCGGTTGTCTCTCGCTCGGAGAAGCCTACATGAAGCCTTGGGCACGGTTGCTTCACGATTCGGCATACCACCCTCGGGATGGACGGTCGACCGAGAGGGTCAATCAGATCCTCGAGGACATGTTGAGGGCTTGTATCTTGTCCTACGGGAAAAAGTGGGAAGAGTGTCTCCCGTACGCCGAGTTCGCGTACAACAACAGCTACCAAACCAGTATCCAGATGTCCCCGTTCGAGGCACTTTATGGTCGCAGTTGTCGAGCGCCGCTGAACTGGTCAGAAAGTGGAGAACGCTCCTTGATTGGGCCGGAGTTAGTTGTGGAGGCGGAGGAAAAGGTGAAGACTATCCAAGAGAACCTGAGGATAGCGCGGTCGCGACAGAAGAGTTATGCTGATCGCCGTAGGAGACCCCTCTCCTTCGACGTTGGCGACTTCGTCTATCTGAAGGTTTCTCCTCTCCGTGGCACCCGTCGATTCGGAGTTAAAGGAAAGTTGGCCCCTCGCTACATAGGTCCGTTCCGGATCCTTGGAAGGCGTGGTCAGGTGGCATATCAGTTGGAGCTCCCTCCCTCACTCGAGATGGTCCACGATGTCTTCCATATCTCGCAATTGAAGAAGTGCCTCCGTACTCCCTTTGAATATCTGGAAGTGGATGACCTCGAAGTTCAGCCTGAACCTGATCTATCTTACCAAGAGCATCCTATTCGAGTTTTGGAGGAGGCCGAACGCAAGACTCGTGAGGAAGACTCGCGAGTTTTACAAGGTTCGATGGAGCAATCACATCGAAGATGAAGCCACTTGGGAGCGGGAGGATCATTTGAAAAGCGAGTATCCCGAATTCTTCCAAACCATGTAAGTGCTTCAACTTTGTCTATTTATAGTCCTTGTCTATGTAAGTTCCAATTCCAGCCTCAGATTGCTCGTTTCGAATCTCGGGGCGAGATTCCCCTAAGGGGGGAGGAATTGTCATGGTCCCATTTTTTTTCTTCTTCCTAGTGTGTGGGCATGGGGGCAATTGGGTATTTTTCCCATCCAAATATTTTCCCCCCTCTCTCTCTCCCCTCCCTTTTCCAGCCGAACCCCACCCAGCCCCACTCCTCCCACCCGACGCCCTCTCCCCCCCCCTCTCGGTGGCTCCCCACCCCAGCCGGCGACGCCGACGCCGCCGCCTCTCTGCGCCGCCCGGTGACCGCGCCTCCCGGCGCGCCCACCTTGGTCGTCCCCTTCCTCCACCCGAGCCTCTAACCGGCCAAGGCCGCCTCCTAGCCTAACGCCGGCGCCACCTCCTCCCGTGGCGACCCCCTTCCTAAAGCAGACAAAGACACCTCCCCCCCTCTCTCTTTCTCCCTTCCTCTCCACCTCTATGGCCATGGCTAGGGTTAGATGTGTTGGGGAAGTTTGCTCCAAGGTGGTGCATGGCAAGTGTTTGATGAAATGCTAGGAAGGATGTAGGCTAGGTGTTTGTTGAAATGCCCATGTGGGAGATGGCTGTTTGGGAGTGCTCATGCAAGGGCTTGGTGGTGGTTGTTGCAATGTGTATGCTAGGTGTTTGTTAAAATGCCCATGGAGGTAGTTGTTCTTTGGGCATCCTCGTGAAAGCTCGGATTTTGCGTGAATTATTATTGTGGATGTGTTGTCTCGTTGAGCTCCTTCTAGAGATTATGGGCCATGTAGGTAATCGATGGTTGCGTGGTGATGGGATGATTTAGGAATAATGGATTTGTGATGCGTTGGGGGTTTCTCCAAGAATTGTCGTTAGTGTGTTTGATCATGCAAGTTGGGTAGGTATATGTGTTCCGAATGTTTTAATGCATTAGGTGTATCCTCGGCAAATCGAGTGCGAGATGCCATCCATGCATTTCAGATTGTAGGCCTAGCTTCCGTTCTTTCCGTTCAGCCCTTACTACTTATGCTCTATTCTAGATCGTTTTCAGTGTTGAGCCATTCATAATATTGCTCGGCGGTTATTGTGGGATTTCGTAATTGTGTTTTCATTTTGGTTTGTCGAATGCTTGCATATTGTCTTCGGTTGTCATTTCATCACATATGCACGGCATGCATCTCATCCCCTGTGCATTGATATCGTGTAGAGAACGCTCACGCGGAGGGTGACGTGGCCGCGATCGAGGGTGATCACGGTGAGCAGGTTGTCACTGAGGCTCGGCAGAAGCATCAGGCAAGCACCTAAGCATCTTGAACCCTTATATGATTCTATTTTTGAGAATAAATTGCTAAATTGTGAGTTACGTTTTGCATTAGGAGTTAATTGTGGGATAGGACTAGATCCCAATTGCTGCACATACACCCATTGAAAATTGTTAAACACTTCCTTGAAGCTAATACGGGTAATATAAGCGAGTCCGTGCTTAGTCTTACTTAGAGGTCGGGGTTCGGGCCAAGTGACGGAGGGTTCTATCACTTGCGGTTGTTATTATTACACACACGCTACATTATGTTGGTTTGGAATTGGGAAAGGTTTTGGAAAGAAATAAATTGTGGACCAGGCGGGAGTTGGTTCATTTGGGTATGGAGACTCAAATGTGTAGCCCCGTCTGTGTCAATTAAGGACCGATCCGTAAGTGGAATAGGATTGAGCACACCGGTTGGTCGCATGCCCGATTATGGTACGGTAAGCCACTCTTTCTCTCATACGGAATCGATGGACCGTAACTTCGTGGTTGGACGTGGTTGAGGGCGCAGGCTTAGGCCGACTCTCGAGCGCCAAGCCGGGCTTGGGGCTGCTCGAGGGTGCTAGGTTTTCGGCCACAGGAGGACGCTTGATTGGGTATGATTGGGAGGGGTTGACACTAGGCCCTTGTGGTAAGTGTCGTGCGATCAATGCTTCCTCGCAGGTTAATTAAGCGATTCGAATTGCCGCGCTCTCGGATATGAGCAAGCTTAATCCGAACTTCTTCGCGTAGTAAATAACTTGAACTTGTGGTTCGTAGTTGGGCTTGAGCTTTAAAATGGTTATGTATTGCTCTACATTAATTGTTGTTAATTTCAATCTCACACTAGAAGTAAGTGCGGTCTATAATCGCTTTAAACTTGTAATTGGTTCGATTGTCGCATTTATACTACAAATGTTAATGCTTTTCCGCACTTTTACCTTAAGCTTTCTCCTTGCTACAACTAAATGCATAATCCTTTGGAGTCGGTCATATATGGACCGGGTAAGACTTGCAGTACATTTTGTACTCATGCTTGCTTTGTGGTTTTCAGGTGAGGACCAGGATGGCGGGTGTGAGTTACGCCCATATCGCCTCTCGGTGACAAGGCGGGGCACCGAGTAGAGGCTTAGCGATATCGCACACGCCCGGAAGTGTTCAGTGGCGTGACACTTCGGAGTAGTCGTATTTTGCTTGTGTTGCGATTTGGTTCACTTTTTGTTGTGTAGTTAGTCTTCTACTTTATTTCTAGTCGTTGTTTAAGTCTATGTCGTAAATCCTGTGGGTGGTTGTCTCGACTTGTGAGTGTATGGCTGTTGTGGTTGTTGCTTTACTTTTGAATATATATATGCAACTGTGTTTTCTTGTCTCACGAGTGGATGTCCATAGGTTCTAGGTGGGTCATGCCGAAATTTTCCGTTTTTTTTGGAGTCTTGGTCTTTTTCCCCGTTCTTGCCTAGTTTAGAGTTTTGGAGTTGTTTCAATCTTGGTTCGGTGGTTGTCGGGTTCGTCTTGTGCCGTGTGTTTCCACTTGCGTGTGGTTTGGAAGGTTTCGGGTTCGTTGCCCCCTTTATGCAAATTGAATTGATATCGTATTGGTTTCCGGTATGCGGGGATCCTGGGCGCGTTTCGGGTCGCATACCGGGGGAATACCGGGGTTGTTGTCGAGTCGTTTGGATGTTCGTAGGGTTGTCTCTGTTGGGCTTGGGTATTAGCATCAGGATCACCTCCGGTGATTGGTTGCTAGGATCCAAATCCGATGGGAACAACTGTTCATCCAACAACTCGAGGACGATCTGGGCGGCTCCTCACATGATCTTTGTGCGTCGGCACTGGTCGACGGAGCGCGCTGCCTCGGTTTCACGCCGACCTGCTCTGTTGGTCGACGGAGGCTGGCTCTGTTGGTCGAATCGCTCGCCTCCACCGCATTCGCAAGATCGTCTTTGGTGCCGTCGGCGCCGTCCGAGTTGATTATCAAGTCCGGACTTCAACAAGGAGGAGCTGCTTTGACTTGGAAGTGGTTTAAGTCCGGTTAGGTGTAGTGCTCGTGACTTGTGAGGGTAAGGCTTGAATCTTTATCCTATTTCGGTTTTAGCAGCTCCGCCGTCCTAGTCTCCAGGAGCTTCTCGTGAGGATAAGGCATGGCTTTCTTCAAGTCGGTTTGATTCGGAGCCAACTCTTTTCGTCGGCTCGGTTTTCTCTTTGTCTCACCTCGGCTCCGGCTCTGTCTCATTCAGTCATCTCTGCCTCTTCGGCTTATTTAGTTGGTTTATATTTTCTTTAGTCTTCCGTTGCGTCCATCCAAGTCTCTAGCATCTTGATTCTGTTGTCGCTCGGCTCTTTTATCGACTTGGCTCATTCTGTCAACTTTGATCATCTCGGCTCGGCTCATTTTGTCGGCTTCGTCGGTTCTTCTTAGTCGACTCGTACCGTCGGCTCTTCTGCGTCGACTCGGCCCTACCTTCGACTTTCGTTTGTCGATTTGGCTTCTTCGTCGATTTTTCTTCACCGACTCGGTTCTTCGTTGGTTGTTCTTCGTCAGCTCGATTTTTCAAGAGTCACATGCTACGACGGCTACTTCAGGATTATGATTTTGGATTTTCCCTATTTTGGTTCATCCTTTTCCAAATGCAATGCTATTGCATACGCCTTGCATTTGGGGGGGGGGTTAGAGATAGAGTCATGCTATTCTAGTATCTATATTAGAGATAGAGTCATGTTATTCCTTTCCCTCATGTACTCTATATATTGTGACCATTGGCCCTCATATTCAATACAAGTGCTATTCATAACAGTAATCACCCCTAATTTACAAGGAAAGAAAAAGAGAAACATAGAAACTAGCGTACCTCATTCAAATGGATGTGACATACAAAGGCCAGTCCATCATTGCATAAGACAAAATACAAGTTTCCTTGACCACCAAGCATATGTACCAGATGTATTGCATTTGATTTGAAAATTGCAAATAAGTTCAAATTTCTTGTCAGAAAGGCATAGAACCTAATTAACACAATTGCAAAGAAAAATACAACTATGAAAAATAGTAAAATGAGGGCAGCCATCTAATTTGGGCCTTAATAAAAAATATGTCATGCTAGTTTAGTCCTAAACAGTCAAAATACATGACAAAAGAATGCAGTAGTACCAAAACCATACCATATAGCGCTTTAAATTGATTGAAGTGTCTCCAGTGGCCTCATGGTGCCTCTTTATGACTTGAGCCAATTGAGGAACACTAGTTACATGCCCGTGCATTGCTACGAAAAACAAAATTGATAATGAAAAATAAAGATTAAAAAATAAAAAAAATTATTTCACAAGATCAAACATCTATCTTTAACGCTTCGTTTTTGCGAAAGCTGGCTAATTAAAGCAACGCTTCGTTTCTTGCGTAGGGCAATTAAGCGGCAATTAATGATGTGGAAAGAACGGACCACTGCCACCAAGTGCTGCTTTAGAATAGTAGAGATAGTGGCCTAACCAAATCAGAGTTATATTTGAGTTTTAGAAATTTTATGAAGAAAAAAGAAAGAAAGGAACAGTAGATGCTACAAGAAACAAAATCTTTAAAAGATTCTACGGATTAGCATAACTCTCTCCGGTCAAATAAAATTCACGCCCCTTGTACTGAGGAAATCGTTCAAACCACTTTGTTAAGAACACCAATGAATCCTTGGCTATAAGACAATGAGAATACCAGTGAGCAAACTTTGATAGCATTACTCTTCGAGAACATGGATTTCATGTAAACCATATGATAGGACAGGGGTTGCAGTACCAGTCCTCTCATCCCCGTTGCTCCACCTCATATCTGAAATTTGTAGGTTAAGATAAAATAAATTAAGTTTATATTTTTTATTCTAAAATGTAAACAAGATGATCCATCTAAGGGGGTGTTTGGCAGAGCTCCAGCTCCATCAGATTCGTGAATCTGGTGGAGCTGGGTATTCCAAGCTCCACCAAATCTATGAAGCTGGAGCTGTGGGTATATTAAGAGTGTTTAGATGAATCATCTTGTTTACAATTTAGAATAAAAATATAAACTTAATTCACTTGATTTTAACTTACAAATTGCAGATTTGAAGTGGAGCTAGGATCTAAAACTATGCCAAACAGGGCCTAAACACTTTTAATATACTCACAGCTCCACCTCCACAAATTTTGTGAAGCTAGAGCTCTGCCAAACACCCCCAATATATATATATACTCCTGGGAGTACGTACCCCCATTCCAATATACCATTTAAACGAATATGTTATACTCTTTTATCACTTTCAGTATACTCCAATAATAATTTTAAGATACTACAATGCGATATTGTTGAAAAAAATTCATCGAAGCCCTTTATTTTTTTGCTATATACCTTTTTTCATATGTAAATAGAGTATGTAAATAAATTATGCTATAAAGGGTGAACTTTAATGAATTTTTTTTGTGGAACTCACTTTGAAGCATCTTATAATCAGTATTAGAGTATACTCAAAACGATAAAAGGTATAATAACATCATTTAAGCGGTATATTGAGAGTGGAAGTACGTACTCCCAGGGGTATGGAACCATTTTCCTATATATGCGTGTGTGTGTGTAAGACTTTTCTGTATTCATGGGAGTACATACTCCCATATGCAATATACCACTTAAATGAATATGTTATACTCCTTTATCACTTTTAATATACTCCAATAACAATTCTAAGATACTCTAATACGATATAGTTAAAAAATTCACCAGAGCCCTTTATTTTTTACTATATACTATTTTTCATATGTAAAGGTAGTATATAAACAAATTGTGCTATAAAGAGTGGACTATAATGAAATTTTTTTTATAGACATCACTTTGGAGTATTTTATAATTAGTATTAGAGTATACTTAAAATAATAAATAGGTATTACAATATCATTTAAGTGGTATATTGAAGATGAAAATACATACTCCTAGGCGTATGAAAATGGTTCCATACTTATAGGAGTATGTACTCTCACTCTCAATATACCACTTAAATGATACTGTTATACTTCTTTATCCTTTTGAGTATACTATAATACTGATTATAATATACTTCAAAGTGAGTTTTACAAAAAAATTCATTAAAGTCCACCCTTTATAGCATAATTTATTTATATAGTCTTTTTACATATAGAAAAAGGGTATATAGCAAAAAATAAAGAGCACCGATGAATTTTTTTCAACAATATCACATTGTAGTATCTTAGAATTATTATTGAAGTATATTGAAAGTGATAAATGAGTATAACACATTCGTTTAAGTGGTATACTGGAGGTGGGAGTACGTGCTTCCAAGAGTATGAAAAAGGCTTCCTATATATATATATATATACATATATATATATATATATATAAAACTTATACAATATATGACTGTTTGTAATGTCTCTCCAATAAGTAATATAGAAATAAATTATCTGTATAATGGTATATACAATATAAAATTGTGTATAAGACTACCTGTTAAATAGTAGAGCACATTTCTTTCTCTTCTTTCTCTCTTCTTCACATAATTCAAAATTCTATATGATATACTCTTATAGACAGCTGATATGTGTCATTATACATGCCCTAAGAGTGGCGAGTGGTGTGTGGCAAAGAAGAATACGGGTATTTCTGGTAGAAAAGGTACGTGGACAAGTCAAATACACCGTATGCTTACCTAGGTACGGCCCAGTAACGAAGGCCCAATCATTTGGCTCCGAGATTTGAAGCCCAATAGAAACAACTCCTCACGCTGCGCACGGGCACGGAGCGGTCCAAATTCCAATTTTGCAGCAGATCTCAATTTTTCGGTTGTTTCGAGCGCACGCAACGCCAACGCGAGCAGAACTGCAGAACACACTCCACTCCTGCCGCTGCCAGCCGCGGCCGCCCGCCCCCTGGCACCACCGCAACAACAACAACAACCGCCGCAGAGTGCGCCCCTGGCGAGCTCGGCTGCCCGGAGTGCTGGACCAGAGGGAGCGAGGATGAGCGGGGCGGCGCTGTGCGCGGCGCTGACGGAGCTGGGGTTCGACGGGGAGGACCCGCTCGACGCGGACGCGCTCGAGTGGCCGTTCCAGTACGAGGAGGCGCGCCCGCTCCTCGCCTGGATCTGCTCCTGTCTCCGCCCATCCAACGTCCTCTCCCCGTCCCACCTCTCGCAGTGAGTAAATTAAATTCCCCATCCATCCGTCGCACGCTCCTCTCTCCAAAACCTTTTTTGGGGGGGTGGTCTCCATTCGGTGGTGGCTATTGCTGAGCACGATTTACAGCAGCGGCTTCACTGGAATGCGCATGATGCTTCTACGAGGAAGCATCTAGTTTGATGCTTGAGTGACTTGGTGTTGGTGGCTGCGAGATTCGGGGAGCTGGTGGCGATCTGCACCAGAATTTCTGCGATTTGCTCGGGGCATTAGGGTGCACCTAGGGTTCTAGGGGTGGGTTTCTGTCGCTGTGAGGGGTAATTTTGCTGGCCAGTTGGAAATGCCAGGATTATATGGTGTCTTCGAGGGATTTTGTTAGTGTCTTGCCCGCAGCTTGAAAATTAAGCTGGATATATGGCTATGGACTATGGTGTTTGGCGTCTGGATCGGTTGATTGGTACCTGCATTTTTTTTCAGCGCGTCTTCGTCTCGATTGTGGAGACAGTGGTTTCGTGATTTTCCGAGTGGTATTAACTTGGATTGTGTCCATTTGAGGGTGAATTGGATTGTAGAACTGTAGGCAGGTGACAGATGCCACAGATTGCTCGAGCTTGCGAAGCTAAATATCTAAATTTTGTTGGCATCTGCTTCTCTCGGCTTAGTGGAAGTAACTGATACTGTTTACAGCTATACTGAGTGTGTATCGTGTGATTTTTCTTCTTCTTTCAAACAAGTGATTTGATTGATAATCCTTACTTCCGCTGAAGTCAAAGAACAGTTTGGAATACATGTAAGCAATTACACAAACGCTAGTACAGGACCGAGCTAATTGAATATTAGCTCCAGGTCAACACAAACACAACTACACCCTACGACATCTGAAAACAAAAGACACGCATGTAGCATAAAAAACATTCCTTTCATCGTTTGCCTTCTCCATCTTTGTTTCACTGTCCAAACTGGTTGCTCATATAGGGAAGCATTTCATAGCATAATCAAAACACCTGCAGCATGGAAAACGAAGATGCAGAAACATGGGTCCCCCTGGGATCCAAGACTTGCAATTTCGCACACACTCCATATTTCAAGAAACATAGGTCATGTATCTTGTGATTACGCTTTGGATTTCTTGGCAACTTTATCCAACCTGCAAAATAAGGTTTTGTAGGTTCCCCGCATTTTGATGATTGACTTCAGTAATTAACTTTTGAACCACATAACAGTGCCGAACTTCTTACAAAATAATCGAGGAAAATTTGTCAAATATCTGCTCATCGTTTGTTAAGAAAACATGGTTTTTTTACTGTATCATACTTGTGAAATTACGATGTTTTCTGAATTTACAATGTATCAGTTATGCAATGTTTTATTATAATATTTTAGTTAGCAACCAAATTTGAATTGGTGAGTTTTTAGACTTGCTCTGTTTATTTTGCTTGAAATATCGACACATGACTCCATAGGTTTTGGCTGACAGGTATGAGCAACTCGTGGAAGAGGGAAGACTGTTAGAGGTATATCCATCCATTGAGACCTTTCTGCGCTGTCTGATTTTAATATTACAACAGTCTTTAAGAATATAGGATTTTCACCTTTTCTAATTGAACTTGCAAGTGGGGTTCCAAATGGCGGATGTTTCTAGGATAGTATTTCGAGTTTGTGATCAAATAAAATATAAAAAATTACCCTATATTTTCTTGAAAGCATTGAACATTGGCCGATTCTCAGCGGATATTGGAAGATACACAACATCTGACAACCGATCCCATCTAAGATTTGGAACCCTGCTTGCAAGCTTTCGAATAAAAACTTATATATTATGTAAGTAAGTTGCTAGCGGTCTCATGTAACATTGTCACCATGCAGCTGTTTTTTTATGCATTATAAACATGTGTTTATGTCTACATCAGTCAAATCTTAAAACTCTTACGGCACCCTATATCATTTTCTCAGGGTGAGGATTTGGACTCTGCTTTTGATAGTATTTCAGCCTTTTCAAGCAAGAAAGACAACCAAGAGGCTGTATTTGGATCAGAAGAAACAATTCTTGATATTCGGTATGCTCAGAACTTCCATTTTTGAGAGTGAAAGTCGTGACGCCATTGAATTATTGCTGCATTCACATTGATGTAGTTTTAGCCATGTGTCACACCAAATCCTATTGGGAACTGGTTCCTGAAACTCCTGCTAGGACTGGAGTTTCAGAAGCAAGTTGTGTGCCATTTCGATGGAATATAGGAAATAGTGATGACTGAAACACTGAACATGTGTTAAACACAGAAAGTTAAAAAAAAACACGGTAAAAGCGAAATAAAAATGTTGGTTCGGAAAAAAATTCTGACATCTGGTTATAGTCATCAACATATTATCTGCTTGATTGTCTTTTGATTTAACATTCCTCTGCTGGGCCAAGCTGCTACCAAATGCTAGTTAGGAGAAATTACCAATTGCAAAATAAAACATTTCTTCTTACTCTCATATGCGCTTTTATTGACAGGGCTCTTTCGTTTTCTTGCTTGCAGAGAAGCAAAACAAGCATACAGAGCCGAAGTTTTTGAGTTACAGAAGCAGCTTGCACGGCAACAAGCACAGTTCGATTTGCTTGCAGGGCAAGCTTCTTCTCTTATTCAAGGCAGAAGGGCACGTGTCTCAGCTATGTCTACAGTTAGTGGGCAAATTTTGTTGTTAGATGAGATACTTTCTTCCAGAAACTTAGAGGTATGTTTCATTCTGTTGCATGTCTAAATATATCCTTTCGTGCTATACCATATTTTGTCTTTTGGTTGAATTAGTATCTTACAAACAACAAAATGAAAGGCATGTTTCTTGTTATCGTTTAATCTCAACCAAGATTCTTTCATCTTAGATTTAGGTGCAAAACTGAGGGTTGTTTCCATGATAAGACTTTTTGTAATAACAACATATGTTTTGTAATGCACCATGTTGTGTGCCTGCGAGTAGAGACGCGTTCCCGGTCTCGAACCCGCACGCTGGACGGTGGACGACGACGCCGTGGTGGCTATCGTCGAAATCTCTAGCGAACGGAGCTACTGGCCCTGTTATCGGAAGGCACCGCCAATCACAATTTGTGGCAAAAACTCACTGCCGATTTTCATTGATTCGTTCCATACTTATAGATGTCAAAGTCTGAAAGCTACACAAGGAAATCTAACTGCCAAGAGATAAGCTCTCGGAATCAGAAACTAAAACGGTATGTTAATATTAGGTAGGTAACCGACTAGGAATTGGCTTCCTCACGTGAGCCTTGGATTCTCGTGACAGCTTCCTGCGCCTGGAGATCATCTTGATGTGCTTCCTTGGCGCGGCCTTGTTTCTTGCGGCGAACGAAGACGTTGTCGAACCTCTGTAGACCCATAACATCACTCCCTCCCTCAAGACCGAGCTTGTCCGCAAGCGGATAGGTAGGGAATTCTCTCCGAAATTCAGTGGCCGTCACCCATGTTGCCTTTTCGGTTGACTGGCCCTTCCACTGGACCAAAAATTGGCGGCGCCCCTGAATGATGCGATGCGCCAACACTTGATCTGGTTCGTGTGTAGTTGGCGGGGTGTCTAGCGACACATCCTGCGGTAGTGGTTGTGGTGTAGTTGGGACATTGCCTTTGAATGTTTTGAGGAGGGAAACGTGGAAGACATCATGAATGCGAGAATCCGATGGTAAGTATAGTCGGTATGCCACTTTACCGATGCGCTCAAGAATCTGATACGGTCCATAAAATCTCGGGGAGAGCTTGTGGTGGGAAGTGTCTCGTAATGAGTGTTGACGATGCTTATGGAGACGAAGCCAAACCCAATCACCGACCGCAAAGGAAAGCTCCCTATGATGAGCGTCATAGTATTGTTTCATTCTGTTTTGAGCTTGAAGAAGATGTGCGCGAGCTTGCTGGAGGAGGGCATCCCGGTCTGCGAGGTGGCAATCCACTTCCTGCAAAGCTGATGGCCGCTGGTTGTATGGAAGGAGAGGAGGTGGCCGGCGACCGTAAACCAACTCGAATGGAGTCAGGCGGTGAGCTGAGTGGAATGATGAATTGTAGCAAAATTCCGACCAAGGAAGCCACTTGACCCAGGTACGGGGGTTGTCGGAGGTAAAACACCGAAGGTACATTTCCACGGTGCGGTTGACGACTTCTGTTTGCCCGTCCGTCTGCGGATGGTAGGCTGTGGAGAGAAGAAGAGTAGTACCACACCGCTTGAAAAGAGTCGTCCAAAAAACGCTTGTGAAGACTGGGTCTCTGTCACACACAATTGTCTCTGGCATGCCATGCAAACGAACAATGTGGTCGAAGAAGAGGTTTGCCACCACTGAAGCTGTCGCCGGCCGGGCCATTGGAATGAAGTGCGCATATTTTGAAAGTCGATCGACTACCACCAAAATTGCGGACTTGCCTTGAGAGTGAGGAAGATTTATAATAAAGTCCATAGAAATATCTGCCCAAACCTGATGTGGTATCGGAAGGGGTTGAAGTAGCCCAGCTGGTGATAGTGAAGAGGTCTTGTGCTGTTGACAAACAGCACAGTGCGAGATATACTGTTCCACCGTCGCCCGTTGGTGTTGCCAAAAATATTCCTGGCGAAGTCGATGAAGCGTCTTGTGGACTCCTTCATGCGTTATATCATGGGTTGCCGCTACTATTTCTGGAATGAGCAGCGACTGTGCCGGAATTACCAGGCGTTTGTTGCGGAAAAGAAGTCCATCACTCACGTGCCAAGAAATCCCGTTGCCTGCGGACGATGCAGGGTGGTTCGTCTATGGTTGGGCTTGCCTGGGTTGGTTGGAAGTAGAAGCAGGTGGCGTTCGGCTCCCTGTGTCACGAGTATCCATCTGTGGCCGCTGCTTCCATTCGGTACAACGACGTTGAATCTCCGGGTCGGCGCGGAGGCTGTCCCACCATCCGTGTAATGTCTCCGGACGAGTGGTAGAGAGTGTTGCACATGAGGGGAAAACGGTCTCCATCCGAGATAAAGCGTCAGCCGCCTGATTAGCCTTGCCTGGTTTATATTCAACACGAAAATCAAATCCCATCAATTTGCTGAGCCAGTGTTGCTGGGGTGGTGTAATCAGGGCTTGTTCAAGTAAAAATTTTAGGCTTGCATGGTCCGTGCGGACGATGAATGTGCGACCCCAAAGGTAAGGTCGCCAATGACGGACTGCTTTGGATAACCCAATGAGTTCACGCTCATAAGCCGCGAGTTTTTGGTGCCGTATTGCCAATTTACGGCTGAAAAAAGCGACCGGGTGGCCTTCTTGCTGAAACACGGCCCCAATGCCTTGTCCGGATGCATCACATTCAACCACAAAGGAAGCCTCAAAGTCTGGCAAGGTGAGGACTGGGGCCGATGTAAGGGCGGCCTTGAGATTAAGGAAAGCTGTATCCGCGGCATCTGTCCATGTAAAATTGCCGCGACGAAGCATAGCGGTCAGTGGCTCGGCAATGTCTGCATATTGACGGATGAACCGACGGTAATAACCTGTCAACCCCAAGAAGCCTCGCAAGGCGGTAATGGTGGTGGGGCGAGTCCAGGCTAAAACAGCTTGCAATTTGTCTGGATCTGCGGCTACCCCCGTTTCTGAAATGATGTGACCAAGATAACGCACCTGTTGTTGGCTGAAAGCACATTTAGATTTTTTGAGGTACAGCATGTGTTTGTGCAAGCGCTCGAGGACGGCCTGGAGGTGCCCAAAATGATCCTCAGCTGACTGACTGTAAATGAGGATGTCATAAAAAAAAACGAGAACGAATTTCCGTAGAAAATCTTGGAGCACCTCATTCATAAGTGCTTGAAATGTGGATGGCGCATTGGAAAGTCCAAATGGCATTACTAGAAATTCGTAATGGCCATGATGGGTGCGAAATGCCGTTTTGGCAATGTCGTCCGCGTGCATGCGCACCTGATGATATCCCGATCGAAGGTCCAGCTTGGTGAAGTACTTGGCGCCGTGAAGCTCGTCCAACAATTCCTCAACCACTGGGATAGGAAACTTGTCCTTGACGGTGTGGCTGTTGAGCTCGCGATAGTCCACACAAAAGCGCCATGTGCCATCCCCTTTTTTTACAAGCAACACTGGAGAAGAGAAAGGGGATCTACTGTGGCGAATGATGCCCTGTTCGCATTGTAGCGCATTGACGCTCAATCTCGTCTTTTTGTCGGTAAGGGTATCGGTATGGTCGCACAACCACCGGATTGGTGCCCTCACGCAAACAAATGCGATGGTCACAAGCACGTGCCGGAGGAAGTCCCTGTGGTTCGTCAAAGATGTCAACGAAGGAGTTCAAGAGGGAAGTGAGGTCCCGATTGTGTTCCGACTGAATGGACAGAAGATGTGGCTTCTTATTGCGTTGTAGTCCTTCCAAGGTTATTGCTGAACCCTCCTGGTCAAAGGACATAGTGAGTTTGCTGAAATTCCACTTGATGTCACCCAATTGTTGCAGCCACTGAACGCCTAGGATAACATCAAATCCTGCCAGAGGAATGACCATAAATGTAGTGGTGAAGTGATGCTCGTCGACTGAGAAGGCCAAAGTCGGTATGTCTCCCAAGCAAGGCAGCTGACATCCATTTGCCACTTTGACGTGTTGTGACGATGGTGTCCCCTGATGCAGAGCCAGACATAGGGCCGCGTGACTGCTGAGGAAGTTATGGGTACTGCCACTGTCCACCAGGCCCAGCAGACGGCGCCCTTGAAGGAACACTAGGACTTGCATAGTAGCATTGGACGTGGGTCCCTGAAGAGCAAGCAAAGAGAGGGATGGTATGGCAGGATCGGTGGTCTCTTCTGCTACTCCAACGTCGCTAGGAATTTCTTCGGTGTTATCGGAATCTTCATTGGTGACTTCAATTGCAAAGAGCCGCTTGCATCGATGGCTTCTTGTATAGATCTCGTCGCAATGATAGCACAAGCCCTTGGCACGACGCTCAGCTAGTTGGTCGGCATTGAGGCGTAACTTGGTTGAGGAAGTCGTGTTAGATGCTGTGCCTGATGTAGCCGGGTGAAGTACACGCGGAAATCCAACCGAGGAAGTGTGGTGCGCCACGGGCTGATTTGCCGACGCTGGGGTCGTAGGGGCTATTGATGATGCCGACCCACGGCTGAAAGCCAGGCGACCACGTCCCTGTAATGCAAAGCCATGCATGGCATCAGCCATCCATAATTCCTTGCGTTCTTCTGCCTCGCGCGCAAAGCATATCGCTTCGGCTAGATCGCGGGGTCGCTCGCGGCGGACGTCGGTTACTAAGGCCTTGGAAAGCCCAGCTGTAAATGTTTCCACTTGGTCGGCTTGCGCCATGTGTGGTGCACGGGCCAGTAGACGTTGGAAGTCCCTGGCATAATCGTCGACGCGATTGCTTCCTTGCTTGAGATTAACCAGATCGCCCAAAGGACTGATGCCTGATTGGCGCGTGAACCGCTGCAAAAACGTGTCGAAGAAGTCTTCCCAAGAGATCCGTGGTTCTTCAAGCAACCAATTGTCCAGTACTTCTTGTGCCTCTCCTCGGAGATGCAACCCCACCATGTCAACGTGTTCGCGTGGTGGAATCTGATGCAAGCGAAAAAATCGTTCACATTGTCGTAACCACAATAGGGGGTCTTCACGGCCGTCGTACGTCTGAAGCTCCAAGCGTGGTGGCCGTGGAGTCCAACGTCGCTGGTGCTGATGGTGCTCTGCATCCTCTGGGAAGTCGTATTGTTCCTCCCAGGCACGAAGATGGCCCCCAGAATCCCAAGGTTGCCGTTCACGTCGTCCGCGCTTTGCCGCGCGAGGGCGGGCTGGGCGATCAGGCCCCTGAAATCCATAGCCTCCAGGATATGGCGCATGGCGAAGATCGTGGTGCTCCCGCTCCGGTTCTCGACGATCGCTCGCTTCCCCAGCGTTCGGCTGTCGACCATTATTGCCTGATGCGAAAATCCCGCTCGACAAGGCTACTAGCGCATCGATGGAAGTCTTCAAGTCTCCCAAGGAAGTCTCCAGATGGCTCACACGTTCTTCCAACGTTGGATCGAGTCATGGCCGAGGATCGTCTGAATCGATACCAATTTGTTGTGTGCTGCGAGTAGAGACGCTGCTCCGGTCTCGAACCCGCACGCCGATTGGACGACGACGCCGTGGTGGCTATCGTCGAAATCTCTAGCGAACGGAGCTACCGGCCCTGTTATCGGAAGGCACCGCCAATCACAATTTGTGGCAAAAACTCACTGCCGATTTTCATTGATTCGTTCCATACTTATAGATGTCAAAGTCTGAAAGCTACACAAGGAAATCTAACTGCCAAGAGATAAGCTCTCGGAATCAGAAACTAAAACGGTATGTTAATATTAGGTAGGTAACCGACTAGGAATTGGCTTCCTCACGTGAGCCTTGGATTCTCGTGACAGCTTCCTGCGCCTGGAGATCATCTTCATGTGCTTCCTTGGCGCGGCCTTGTTTCTTGCGGCGAACGAAGACGTTGTCGAACCTCTGTAGACCCATAACACACCATGATTTTTCTTATAGTGCAATGTTGGCTCTTTGTTTTATATTAGTACACTCCTAAACCAAATAATTCCCAGATTGCTTCGTTGTGGCTCAAATTTTACCCACACACGTGCACTTTATTTGATAATCCTGTGCTTTTTTGTGGGTCTCTATTCTGTTATTGGGGATATTCAGAATGTTTTCCATGAGGTAATTGTTCGATGAAGTTTGATTTTACGTATTTGCTAACTTTCAGATGAATGCAGTTCTTGGAAGAATTGCTGCTACAACCCAGGAATTGGCCCATTATCATTCAGGAGATGGTATGAACTTTACCTAGATACAATAGGGCATGTCTATTGTTTTTCAGAATTTTTCACTTAATAATACTCACATTTATATACATCACATTGTATCCAATAGAGTCATCTATAATTCATTTATTATTCATGGTATGCAGAGGACAGTATATACCTAGCATATTCAGACTTCCACCCTTATGTTGTTGGAGACTTGGCTTGTACAAAGGAGCTAAACCGGTGGTTCTCAAAGCAATTTGAGAAGGTAACATCTTTGTGGTTCTCACATTGTTTGCCACTTACTGGCTGCCTTGTGTTTTTGCCAGATTTACTGAAAATTTGGGCAAGTTGTAACCAATATTTCTTCTTTAACTAAACATCTCACCTTTTTAAATATCAACCCCACCATCTTGCCCACCTACCCTATCTCAGTGCATATCCAATAGAGGTAAATGGTACAGGATAGTTAAAAAATCTGGTGCTGTACTTTTATCTGTACCACTGTTCCCCTAGATGGTCGCCTAGCTTGCCTAGGTGCTAGGCTTCACCCTCCCACCTAGCTGCCGCTAGGCGCCAGTCTGCTGCCCAACTAGCGCCTAGCGCCTTGGTGAACACTATTCTGTACTCAATTTTATGTACTAGTAGTTATCAGTAATTCTTGTCATTTTAGGTGCAGAAATGTCACAATCATAAAAAACATTGCATATGCCTGTATAGTTGGATATTGTTCAGTTGTCATTGTTGAGTGGAGCTGGTTATGCTGATTGAAATGTTTGCTTTTTCTTATGCATGACTTTTGTCACACATGTTGTTTTAATTAGAGTTACCATGTCTCTGTTTTCCTTTTGTTCAGTCACACTATTCTTTTCATGTGTCTTAACTCTTAACACTATCCTGTGCCAGTGACTATTAGTAAGAATAATATGTGAGGAAGCTATCAGCCAATAACGAGAGCATGCCTTGTCGCTTGGCAGATTTTGGTGATTTATTTATCACCTTTTAAAATGTCTGGAACCAATGCATTGTACCATTGTGCATACATGTCGCAACCATACCTTTTGTCCTCTTTGAGTGCCACACAAACCAACTTAAAAATTTTGAACTGCTTATTTGTTTCATATTTGTTCTGTTCTGTTATCAGGGACCATTTCGACTTGTTGCTGAAGAAGGAAAATCCAAATGTTCCTGGGTTAGTCTTGATGACATCACTAATTGCTTGATAAGAGGTAAAAACCTTCTGCAGTAAATTGTTTGTAATTTGTTTCTCACAAAGGCATCAGTTTAACTCTCAAAAGGGCATGGCTCTAATTCTGGAACGGCATGATTGTGCTTTGAGATGAACTAATTATAACAGCCATGTTCTTGTTATGCAGGAGATTCTGAAAAATCTCATCATCACCAACGTGTGGCTGAGTTGCAAAGACTTCGTTCCATGTAGTTATCTTTCACTTGATACCTTGTCTTAATCTTTCTGTTCACACTCATCGTAATGGCTAATGTTTCATGCAATCATGTTGCATGATATCTTTAATCACAGGATGTATCACGTGAAAACTCATGTTTAAGTGCAAACATGCTAACTTTTAATGTGGATCATTAGATAAGAGATGGATTGATAAGATCCATGAGATTTTATGGTCACATGGATGGGAAACTTTGTGAATAACCCGGTAATATGTTAGAGAATTGTTTCTGAGAGCTCCCACCTCCTCGTTATCCATTAAATCTCATCTATCCATCATTCATCCACTGGTCCATGGAAAAGTTTCCATGTTTGCACCTTAATATGGGTTTGCACCCGATACATCCCCTTCAGGGCTAGTTTGCTTTTGCGGTGCAGTGTGGCCAAAACTGCTGTGAGAAAGCAGTTATGGAAAATCAGATTGAAGTTTTAACAAATTCTATTTTTTCTATGGTAGCTACTCCTGTGTCTTCTGTTATTTGAAACGCTACAATCTCCATTTGCAATGTGGTTTAGAAAAGGCTGTTAGCCAAACAAGATTACATTCGAAAATGGCTCTACCAAACAAGATTATCATGATCGACTGCCATACCAAACAAAGCCGTCATCATACCATGTCGAGATGGCTAACTAATAAAAAGCTTCTCACCTGTTGTATTTTCTCATTTGCTATCGATTCATTGAGATATGTGTGATGTAACTTGTGGAATCTGTGTTCTTTGGTGTTAACCTCTTAGATGTCTAAAAGTGTCTATTTCCAGCTGTCATATTTTTAGCAGTTCTTAAATGTTGTCTGTGGTCTCTAATTTGTCAACAGATTTGCTACAAGTGAACGACAATGGATTGAATCACAAGTTGAGAATGCTAAACAGCAGGCCATACTCTCAATTTTAAAATCGCAAGTATCATCCGACGAGGCTCATATACATAGGGATATCCATTCTCTTAGGTATATGTTATATTACTAGCCTTGATTATGGCTCTATCAGTTTTTCAGCTTTGTTTCTTCTACACAACTGTGACAAAATATCTGAAGCGGATTTATCTTATCTCAATTATCTCTTGTTTTTCTTCAGGAGAAAAGGTTCTGAGCTTGCTGGAGAACTCTCAACACTTTCTCAAAAGGTGCAGGCTTTTGTATCTGAGGTATGTGAACAAACACAGTCTTATCTTTAGAAATATATTTCATTCCCAAATTGTAAGATTACGTCTTAATGCCCATGAGTCAAGTTTAAGTTTGGATTTACTAAACTAAAACTTCGACTCTTAATGCTACACTCCTGCAGAATATTTGACTTCTTAGAGCAATAGCACAAAAACAACAGCAGAATGCATAGGTTTGTTTGTCGAACATTTATGTGTATGTGGAGTTTAATGAAAAGTGTTCATCAACAAACTAACCCAGAGTGACAACTAGCAGTGTTTTTTGCAATTTTCCAAAATCCTTTTAGTACCGTAAGAGTAGAGTTACCTCTTGTAGGAAATTAAAAATATATTGTAACTTAATTTCGTTTCAATGATAGGCATAGTAGTATTGCGAAATCTGCAATTCCCTTGGAGTAATTTATGTGCTTCTTTTTGGAAGCTATAATTATGTCTTACAGGGATTAGCTTGATACTGTGATTAGTTCTTTCAGAACACCATCTCACCACATGCAAGTTGCTTTTAGCGTTTTAGAGGACATGATGCTAATCATAATTCTTACTGCAGTGCATGAGTTATGCTTCAATGCTTCTTTTAGTGTATGATTAAATGTATTACTGCGTAAGTTTGTTTGATCGATCTATTTACTTGTTCTCCCATCCAGACCATACCATGCCTCTGTTCAGAACTTGCTCAACTTCAAGGCACATATATTTTGCAAGGTTTGTACAAATCAATTATATTTTTTTCATTGTTCCATAAGATTTTGTCGTGCTGTTTTCTTAACATTCTTCTGAACACTCAAATATTTAGGGGATTATGATTTAAAGGTCATGCGCCAGGAATACTACATTAACCGGCAGAAAACGGTAAGCACATCCTCACAATATATGTGTCATTTCTGTATCTTTTATGTCTTCTGTTTCTGTGTTTTCTTATGGTGTCCTCTCTAATGTTATGAAACTAAGACGTGGCTCAGATGCCTATTCAAGTTTATGATTTCACTCTCAAGTTGTGTATATGTTACATAGTTACATGCCCGTGCGTTGCTACGAAAAACAAAATTGATAACGAAAAATAAAGATTAAAAAATAAAAAAAAATTATTTCACAAGATCAAACATCTATCTTTAACGCTTCGTTTCTTGCGAAAATTGGCTAATTAAAGCAACGCTTCGTTTCTTGCGTAGGGCAATTAAGCAGGGCAATTAAGCGGAAATTAATGACGTGGGAAGAACGGACCACTGCCACCAAGTGCTGCTTTAGAATAGTAGAGATATTTATCTTTCGCCTTTCAATCTTTGGAGGATTTCTCAATGGCATGAAAGAATCAAAGGGGTGACAATTACCCAGCATTTATGTGCTATCGTTTAGATTTAATTGGTAATATGCGTCACAAAAACCAGTTGCTTTGCACCTTGTTGGGTTTGTTTTTTATTTACATGCAGAAGGCATTTTGCTGATAAAAGAAATGATAATGTGTTGCTACTGTGCACCAATACATGCTGAGATCACCTTCAGCCAGTTGCCTTTTAGGCGATAGAAACAATGATGTTTACATGTTTGTTGAAGTTTGATCTTCTACAGGCAACTTTTTTCTCATAATATCGTATCTCAGCTGGACTTACAATTATATTCTTATACATCCTTGTGTTTTTCTTCTGACCATGCTGCCATTTTTATTCATGTTGCAGTTCATCAATCACTTGGTTAATCAGCTTGCCAGACACCAGTTTCTGAAGATTGCTTGCCAACTTGAAAGGAAGACCATAGCCAGTGCTTACTCATTGCTTAGAGTTATAGAATCTGAGTTACAGAGCTACCTCTCGGCAGTCAACACTCGTCTGGTAAGCAATCTCTATTGTTGTGAACTGCCTCTCTGTCTTCACTTCTTCAATGTTTATATATGTTTCATGCTACTTTCAGAAATACTTGTTTTAGATGTCATCCTTATTGTCTTCAGAAAGATTGTAAATTTTATTTGTGTTGATTTAATCTTTAGGGCCATTATAATTCATTAAATCAAGCTGCATCTGAGGTACATGAACAAGGAGCAATTGATGATCGTGACACTTTCCTCCATGCAGTGCGAGATCTCTTATGTATTCACTCAAGTAAGCAGACAATTCTGTAATCAGTTAGCAGTTTGAGATTTTAATTCACTATTCTTAATGCTGCCTATCTTTTATATAGATGTTCAAGCAGCGGTGCCAACATACATGTCAGCACATGCTTTAGTTCAGCAGATATCGGCACTTCAAACTGACTTGCTTTCTCTTCAGTCTGAACTTGAAAATACCCTTCCAGCTGACCGGAAAAGATGTATCAATGAGCTGTAAGTTGTAACAAGGCACTGTCTAATAATTTGTTTTCTTTATGTTATTTCCTGTCTTAATATGATTGCTTTTAGTGCTTCTTATGGTGTGAACCAACCAATTCGCGTTCTTAGTTTGATGTATAAACAATAAGTCTGACCTCTAGCTATCCAAGAAACCACTGAGACAGATGATACTTTTCTAGTATGCAGCCAAGCTCTGGATGGTAGTGCCAATGCCCATGGTGCTTGGTGTGTTAGCCGGCTTGACTTTTTTTTTACATAGGGAACTGGTGCTTCATCTACTGTGCGTACAAATAAATAAGACTGCAATATGAAAACATCACAGTAGTATCGATTCAATTAGCCATGCTCAATTTCTGATCCTTCCTACAAGCCCTTTACAAAACCTTGTTGACCAAGTTGTTCAATATTATGTTGTATCCTGCACATTCACTTTTTAGTCTGCCAAATATGTATCCATTCCAATATGTGTCGAGTCGAGTCATTTCACACTTGTCCACTTCTGCAGATGCACTCTGATACAAACAGTCGAACAGCTTCTATTTGCGTCGTCGACTACTGCAGAACCAATATTGACACCTTGGGTACACTCTTTGAGCCTTCAGATTGTGTTATTTCTTGTATATCATTATTTCATCACATCCATGTCCCTTGAACTAAATTGGTGTCTTGTTACAGCCACTAATGCGAGCGCTTGATGATATGGAAAATGCTAACGCTCAAGTTGAAGTTTCTGTTGAAGAAGTAACAAAGGCTCGCACCCAAAAGATAAAAGTATTGTCACGCGTTACTATGATATCATTCTTTGCTTTTATTCCAATATACAACTTTGGCAGAACAAAGGACTTATTGACTCGACCCATCAAGCTAAAAAATAAATAATAATAATAATAATAATAATAATAATAATAATAATAATAATAATAATAATAATAATAATAATAATAATAATAATAATAATAATAATAATAATAATAATAATAATAATAATAATAATAATAATAATAATAATAATAATAATAATAATAATAATAATAATAATAATAATAATAATAATAATAATAAAGACTTTTGGAGAATAGTAGTATTTGTCCACCTTCTCTTTCCATGTTTCTCTACTGACTTCACGGTTACAAATAAACTTGCAGAGCTTTGAAAATCGTGCGCATGAGGTGGGGAGGGAGAGGCAAATATTTGTTGATTTCTTCTGCAACCATGAGCGTCTCAAGAATCAAGTCAGGGAGCTGACCTCCCGTGTGAAAGATCTCCAGGAATAGAAGGCCCATTGTCTAGGCTGGTAAGCATCGGACATCGAATTTCTGTAACCCCCTACTTATTTACTGATCATATCTCACCTTTTGAACCCTTGCTTCTGGCCTTTTGAACCTATGGAAGTCCCGAAAACATCGAAGCACCTATGGCTACTCAAAGCTTGGTTCCCCAACACAAAAGTTGGGACCTGAGCGGATGTGCACTGCCCAACTGCCTACATGGAACATCGTGAACCATCGGGTGGTTTGGGTGTTCAGGTTCTATGGCCTTGTGCCGCCGGAAAGGCTGGCGCTGTTGTGATATGTATGGATTTCCAGTCCTGTTTGTTGTAGAGTATAGAAATCACGAGCCTCTTTTTTTCTTGTATGATTGCTTCAGACTTCATACGGGGTGGTCGTTGTACATTCGTGGTGTAGAAAACTCAAAACAATCATGGCCTAGTGTGGATAGATAGTTGATCTTCACTTGCAAGCAGCGCAATGGAATATGACAATCTGAGCCCGCCGTTGTTTTTTTTTTTCTTCCCGAGTGGTCGGAGTGTCTGAGCCCGTCGCCGGAGGAAATTGTTTTCAATCTCAAGCCTGCCAAGCTAGCATTGCAGCCAGCAACGGAGCAGCGCACGGCGGCTCGCCGGCGCGAGGGGAAGGGGCGCCAGCTGGTGAGCCGTCCGCCGCGTGAATGCTCGCAAAGGCGGAGCCCGTGGGAAGCAGGTTGCTGACGGCCGGTGGCCAGCGCGCGTACTGCCCCGGCGATGCCGGTACGGCCTGATTGGCGCCTCGTCATCACCCGCCCAGCCGCGCAAGCCGTTGCCTCGTCGCGTGCCGGACCACCCACAGCTTGCTACATCGTTTTGCTGGCTGGCGCACGGTGCGGCGAGCTCCGTCGCTCCTCGGCGGCGGGCTATCCTTCTGAGCCTGTAGGACGCCATCCTCTCCGTCTGCCCGCCGTTGGCCGTGCTCACGCCGCCGGCGTTTAGGGTCTATTTGGTTTGGTGACAAATCTACTTTACTAAAATTTCGTCACTAAATTGATTACTAATATTTTGTGAAAAAGTTCCCACGGGGCACCTGTGTGATCTCACTAAATCCGACGGTGACCAGTGAGCCACGATCGCGATTAAGATCCGGATCCACGGACTGGACGCAAACGGCGTTACAACCGAATCCGAGGGGTCCTCAGCAAGTACTTAGAGCATCTCCAACAATACCTTAAATCTATACCCTAAATCTGATTTTAGGTTTGATTGAAAAAATACATACTCCAACAGTTCCTCATCGTAGATCCCAAAATTTACGCACACCCTAAACAGCACCCCGTCCGCCTCATTTTTCCGCGCCGTGTCCGCACTCCCAATCAGCGATTCGCGCTCTCCTCGCGGCCAAATCGCTCCTCCCTGCCGCCAAATCGCTTCTCCCGTGGCCAAATCGCTCCTCCCTGCAGCCGAATCGCTTCTCCTCGTTCTAGCTGGAGAAGTTTTCCTATCTCCCTTGCACGGAACCAAGAACCCCGCCTCACCGCCGGAGGAGGACGGGGAGGGGGACGCGGTGGGGGCGCCGCAGCCGATGGAGGGGCTTCATGAGGTGGGGCCGCCGCGGTTCCTGACCAAGACGTTCGACCTGGTGGCCGACCCGACCACCGACGGCGTCGTCTCGTGGCGGCGATCCAGGAACAGCTTCGTCGTGTGGGACCCCCACGTCTTCGCCGCAGTGCTGCTCCCCGGTTCTTCAAGCACAACAACTTCGCCAGCATCGTCCGCCAGCTCAACAGCTATGTGAGTGTCTTGTCCCGGGCTTCCAACTCATTTGCTTGCCAAGTGTTACTTGTTGGCTTGTTCGCAAGTTAATTTATGCTTGTGAGCTGTTGTTGTTGCAATTGGTTTATTGCATTGTATACTGTGGAGGCGCTTGAGTAATCAATAAAGAAATCCCAGAAAGAATGCAATTTGTGTCAATTCAGAGTGGCAATTCTTGGTCTAGCTGAATTGCCTGATTGTTTGTACAATTTGAGTTTTCAGCATAATCTCCAAATGGTGGAATCTTAAAGCAACATTTAGTGCTCATGTTAGAGCTATAGGTTATGTAGATAGTTCTTTTAGTTAGCAGTAAGCAGTTCTGTATGATATTGTAATTTTTTTTCACTTGGTGTGAAAGGTGTGTATGTATAATTAAGTAGCAAAGAAGCTGCAGACTGGAATACTTTGTTCTTGGCCCTTGCTGCAGTACTAGGGATTAGGATAGCTAGAACTCTTCAAGAGACTGTGATTGCCATGGTAGTATAAAAGGAATGCAAATGTAGACGGTAGACCACAGCCTTGCCACTGTCGACAGCCTGCCTACGCTATGTTGAGGCCATTTCCTGTTTTTTAAAAGAAAAAGAAAAAGAAAAAACTTGTGGCCAATCCTTTGGCAGACGCATGCACAAAGAAACCAATTCTAGCTTTGTATACATGTACACGCAGGACTTCAACTCGGACATGGCTACTGAAGGTTTATCCTGTTTGTGCAATGAAGGTTTATCCTGAGCCATAGATTTGATTACTTTAATTGAGGGTATGTGCCTGTCAGGGTAAAGTGTTACATTTGGCTCGTTTGCTTGGGTTATGTCAGCGTTGCATCAACTGCTACCACATGTTAATTAGTACATAGTAGCTTTAGGCAATGTAAATTGATATAATTTTTCTATTAGTAATTTGGGCAAAAAGTCACTGAGAGTAGATTACACAACATTGATTAGTATCCCGTATATTTGGCCTAGTACAACATTAGTCTGGAATGGTAAGGCATTGAGAATTAGCACTTCGTTTTTTTCTTTCAGCTTTTGGCCGTATTAGGATTTCACTAAATTAAGATGCAGCATAGCTGTGAGACATTGACAATGCAAAAGTGGTCAGCAAATAAAGCACACTGCTTTGTAGCTCCAATAGAAAAGGTATTTAGATACCTTACAGCATGTTTTCCGGCTGCGGCAGTACTACAAGAGCTTGTAAGATGAGATCATGGCGCGTCGTGTTTCTAAATAGCTCCAATAGAAAAGGTATTTAGATACCTTACAGCATGTTTTTCTGAATAGTTTGCAAGATGGGATCAGTAGAAGACCATCTCATGCTCAGCCTCTTGCATCATCATAATTTTTTAATTTTATACTTAAACCATATCACAGTACGCGAACATGGTGAATAAGAAGCGGTTAGGTGTTGTTGAATATTAATTGTATTCCTCAGTCACAATCTTATCTGGGCGGATACGCAAAACATGCTGGTAATCAACTTGTTTGTGTTCACACACAGAGCTTGAGTGGTTCTTTTCCTTAAGCATTGACTAAGGCCTCTTGCATCATCATAATTTTTTTAATTTTATACTTAAACCATATCACAGTACGCGAACATGGTGAAATGAACTGTTATAATCCTAAATTTAAAATATTGTTTTTCCTATTGGAAACTGCAAATGCTGCTATTTTGAGGCTTACAAAAGAACTTGCATCGATGTTTTTCTTAGGGATGATGTTTTTCTGAATCTTCTATAAGAGCTAGGGCGGAAGCTTTAGCTGTGGCGGAAGATTCGTGCCCTTGGGATCATCGCATTCAACTCCGGCGAGAGCGAACTCTGAGAGCAAGAGAGCAGGGCTCGAGTAATTCCGAGTGCGTGCGGGCGTGTGATCGATGGCGGCGAACGCGACGGCGGTCAAGTGTCTGGCGCCGATGAAGGCGACGTCGCAGGGGGCGTTCCAGCGGGAGAACTCGCTCGACTTCGCGCTCCCGCTCGCCATCCTGCAGATCTGCCTCGTTTGTATACATGTATGACTCCATAGAAACCTCTTGCGTGACTTCAACTCGGACACGGCAATGAGGGTATTCTACATGCGAGCATGGGACAACATTCTACTCGGATACAACTTGGAAAGATTTAAAACCGGGACCACCAGGACCAAGTCAAATTATTTTTAGGAGAAAAATGGGAACTGTTGGAGTATGGCCTTTTTTTCAGGCCCAAAAACTTTTGGGAAGCTCCCAATTCAGGATTATTGGGAGTCAAATTGTTGAGAACTGTTGGAGATGCTCTTAGAGCATCTCCAAGAGAGAGCCCTAAAAAGTAGCCTTGAACTTCAATTTAGGACCCCAACTAATTAGATTTAGGGCTCCAACGAAATATTCACTCCAGCAATTAGGCCCTAAAACCTAATGAAGATAGAGCTCAATCACAGAGTTGCTAAATATAGCTACTCTCATAGGAGCCCTAAAACAATTTGCTAAATTTTACTAATTTAGGGTCTTTGCTGGAGTTAATCTTTTTTTCAAAAGCCCTATAATTCAAGTTATGACCAAATATAAGACCCCTCTTGGAGATGCTCTTACCCGGGCTCTCGTCCTCCTCGTCTCCTCGATCTAGGCCGCGGGATCTCGATCGAACGGAGTACAGCGGCTTTACCTCCGGTCGTGGAACCATTCACCGATCCCCACGGCGTGGCGGCGGCGTGCAGCGACGCGTGCCGCACGACCATTCGGCTCCGCGTCTGTCGACTTGGAGCGGTGGATCCATGGCGGCCGCATTCCTCAGCTGTTTGTGCTACAACTGCCTCTTTTGCTGCAGAACTGAGGCTCTTGGGATTGGAAATTCACAAGTGATGGAAGGAATACGGGACAAACGAGGTGGCTTGTTGAAGATGGGGAGACGCCGTTCGGGCCGTAGCTATAGGTGAAGTCTTGAAGAGAACTCGATGGCTCTTTTGCTTCGTTCTAGCCGTGCCATCGTGAACTGTCAGTGATCGACTGTAACATCCTAAAATCCAGCAAATTTGAAATATAAGTATCTAAATTGACTTTTGGTACTAATTTGATTTTTGATATTTTTTGGATTTTCTGAAACTTTTGCATTTAAAGAGAATGCTTTTCAAATAACCTAATTATGGTTTTTGAATTTCAATTTCGAATTCAAGATAGAACAATGCCTGAAAAAATTTATTTAAAGCCAACATAACCCAAGGGACCTCCAAAAAATTTTATGAATTTTTGAACTTATTTGATGCTTCTAAAAAATCAAGTAATAGATTTCTTCAATACTTCCACGGAACTGCTCGTGCTCTAAAAATTTTACAGTAAAAACATTATCATCTCCAAAAAAAATTCATGAAATTCAAAGAATGTTTGATAGCCTAAACAAATGCAAAAAGAATCAACTGTTAATTTAACACAAAAATAAAATTCACCCAAATCCCAAAAGGTAAAGTGCCTTATGGTAAAACCTGTGTTCGCTATGAGAAGGTGTAAAGCTCAAAAATTATGCTTCCCCTATAGGGTTGATCTCTCCCTCTCTCTAAATTTGCTATATTGTGGATATCGGTAGATATTCACGTTAGTTCATGGAAATTCCTTCATAAATATGTTCATGTTGACCTTGATATCCCTAAGGTAGGCTTCGACAATAAGTAATGCCATACTTCGGTATATTCGAATATGTACACATTTCCTTAGCTATGCTATAGACTTGTGAGAACGAATGGTTAGATATACTATTTGTTCAAGGATGGGAATCTTGGCTGTACTGGGAAAATGGTTTGTGGTATTTTGATATAAAATCAAAACTAAAAACTATGGTTATTTGTGTAATTAGATAATTAAGTGCTTAATAGTGCCGTGTGTCATTTGGTTCGTAATTTGGTTTTATTTGTGCCAGGGTTAAATCATTCGAGCTATTTCGATTGATTTTGACCTGAAACCCTTTATCGTGTTCTAGTTAGAATCCTTTAGCAATCAAAGCCTAAAAACCCTCCTAGTGAATCCCTAAACCCACCCCAAGAACCCCTCGAGAGAAATCCTGAAGACTTGAAGCAATAGTGCGAAGAAACCAAAATTAATCAGTTGAGGCTGGAGCTACCGCCGGCTTAGAAGCGCTAGTACCGGGCCTACGGCAATACTGGGCCCATTGGGCGGTACTGCCGGCCGAGTTAGGCCACACGGGCACTGGCGCCCATACCGGCGACTGTTGCTCGTTGCCACCTCCTCTTGGCTCTAAAGGCTTCCTCCCTCGCCTCTTAACCCCCCCAGCTGTCTCTCTCTCCCTCACTCTCCCTCACCTGGCTCCCTCCCTCTCTTCCCCTCACTCCCGAGCTCTCCTTCTCTCTCTCTCTCTCTCTCTCTCTCTCTCTCCCCGGTGTTTTGAGCTCAAGAGGAAACAAGCCAAGGTGTGGAGCAGCTCCCTCAAGACCTAAGCAAGCCTCAAGGTTGGTGGAATCAAACCCTAAAAACCCTAGTTTTTCTATTTTCCCTCTTTTCTTCCTTTCGGTTTAACCCTAGAAACCAAGCTTCAAGTGGTGGATTAAGGTTTAGTACGGTTCCTAGGCTTAGGTGGGGTCTAGAGGAATTATTTAGCGTGAGTGAACCGACTCGAAAACCCTGATTAATCTTTTGTCGGATTAATTCGCTAAAAAGACAATTTCTTGAGTTTTGGAGTTTACTCTCAAAACTCTAACTCCAAAACCAAGAAAATGATGTTGGAAGGTATCTGATACTGTTAGAGATCGATTTCTGCAATTGGAATCAAGTCCGGAATTGATTCGAGCCGAAAATCGAAACCTGACGAGAATTAGGGTTCTTGAGAGATTAAAAGTGGAATTCAGGTTAAACAAACTCGAAACTCGTCGAGACTTGCTTGAATGTGTCCCTAGCATCACTAGGAATGGGAGCGTGCTGGTACAACGGTGCATGCCTTGCTATGGGGTAAAGGATACGATGGGGTGTAAACCATCGTTAGACCTAAGTGGTCAGGGTTGAAAGGGCGTGATGGGGCGTAAACCATCGTTAGTACTTTGTGTATGAGCCTGACTTCCAACTTGTCTGGGAAAGCATCATGGGGTGTAAACCATCGTGGCTGCTCTCACACATAGTAGGGATCAACATCACTGGGCAAGTGCAAGTTTAACTCCAATGAATGGAACGATTGTGCCGTAGTCCACCAAAACGGATACGGTGATTATCGCGTGGCGTGGCTGACATGATTGCTAGAGTGTGTCATGTGGGTAAAGTGTACAATCTCTGCAGTGAATAAATCTAATCGATTAGCCGTGCTCACGGTCAAGAGCAACTTGGAAAATATTGTCAAGCATAGACTTTTCGGTTTTGGATTTATAAAAGGAAAATGGTTGGTATACGGGAATGATTTGGAAACTTCAGGTTGGAAAATGGGTCATGGCCTGGGAAATGGTGAATGGGTTTATGATTTGACATCAATGATTACTTATTCATGAACTGACTGTTTTTCATTTCAGTTTTCTTTAAAGCTGTGCAATGTTCTTATTTATTAAATTATTGCAAATAAAGTTAGCTTCGTGCAAAATGAACCAGTTAGAAGCCTACTCCATTGGCATAATCTGCATTTAATAATACTTGCAAACAATAAAGTCTTGCGAGTACATGCGTGTACTCACTGTTTGCTCTAAATTGACAACAAGCATAGAAGACGGCGCCGAAGGTAATGACAACGAGATTGACAGCGAGTTTGGTGCCGCGGGTCCTGACGACTTTTGAGACGGCTATCTGGGTCTATATCCCTAATCGGTTGCCTATGGGTTGGAATGGCATACCGCTGACGCTGCAGTACTTTCTTTTGCTGGGTCTTATTTTGTAGCCAATGAGCAGACTTGTGAACTTGTATTGTAATACGACTTAATCAAACTAGCTAACTATCGTCTTAATAATTGTGTATGTGAATAGATGCAACTTGTTGTAAAATATGTGTGTGCTAGGCTACAGATCCAGGGAACTAGCACGAGACATATCTGCGGGAAGCTCGGATTGAAATCAACCAGTGGGCATATGACCGCTGGCATCATGTGTCGTGCCAGCTGATTGGCCTCAATCCGGGTACGGTTTTAGAAAAGTGATCAAGAATCATACGGGTCGCGCTAATCTCCTAGCCCAGCGCAACAGTAATGACTCGAATCACTGTTCTATGACCGGAGCCCCCACAGGTTTGATGTGGGTGAGTTATTACAATAGCCTGAAGTGCATGGATTTGCACGTAGTGTAGGGGAAGAGTTCTCGCTCAGGTCAGATTAAGGACCAAACGAAGTGTTCGTTAAACTCAAATATTCCATGCAACCACAAGTGGTATTATGGGGTGGCTTTAATCTATTAAGTTGTTTAGATCTAGCTTTGCACATTGGAAGGCCGTAGTAATATAGGCAAATCGGGTAGGTTTGCTCGCAGAGGTGTCCACACAGTGGTGTGATTTTAACACATACTAATACAACGGTGTATACCTTGTTGTAGGGGAAGTGGGGTCGCAATAGGGTGTATAACTATCTTTAGTACTGTGTGTACAAATATCTTTTGTCGCAATAGTAAGGGTCAAACATCACTAAGTTAGTGCCAAGTTAGATCTTGGTAATATAACAGTTCAAATCATAATCTCGGCGCCACACGCCAAAGAAAACAGGAACATAGAGGCAAAAGGAGTTGATTATGTCTTGTAGGTAAAGTTGTACTTGTCTGCAGAGAGTAAATCTTTTCGAAAAGCTATTCTCACGGCCATGAGTAACTTAGTGCGCCAATATTAGTTAGAGTTTTGGTATTTTAATAAAAAAGGGTTTAATTGGAAAAAAATTTGTAGAAAGTTTTATTTCAGATTGTATGCCATGTATGGCAGGAAATGGTTCGAAACTCACAATCGTAGAGGATTGTAAGTCGTTACATTTATGTTATTATTACTTGCTATTCACGTCTCGATCAAACTACTCTTACAAATTACATTTACAATCTACTAGATATTTATGTTTCAATCTCGCATTATACAAATAGACAATAGTTATTTCCTTTGTTATTACCAAGCATTTAAATTATAATTGTGATATAATACAAGCTTTACTGAGTACAAAAGTATTTATCTTTACATATTGTTATTCAGTAGGAGAAGAATCCACAACTCCCGATGACACTTACTTTACCGTAGGTTACGAGGGTCTCAACGATGAGTTATATTATGTCTATCTTTGTTAGTTGCTTGTGTAATAATATGGGCCAATACATATTGTTTAGTTTTTATATCTTCCACGGCACTCTACTATGGTCTCCAAAGTCTTATTGTATGAAAAATGTTCTATTAATGTGTTTATGATATTGTTTATAAATATACTGATAATGTTGTAAATATACATAAATTATTGATCATAGAACTAGTACAGTGTGTACGTAAAACCTTCTTAGCATTCTACGTTGGAAGGAAGGGTCTCGACATTGATCTTAGGTCAAGAGCTTGGATCCTCTTCCAGAATTACGAAATGAAAACACTGGAATTTCCATTCGTCAGACCATAAGCCTCACGCTATGAAAGACCGAGGGCGTATGACACAGCCGGCTTTGGTTTCATGCCAATTTGGCACCAATATAAGACTATATAAGTTATTGCAGGCACTTTGAGAAAATTATTGTGAACAATTTGGCAATTGATTTTGAACAAGGACATACCAGAGTTAAAGAACCAATGAACATCTTTCCACTACCCAGATAAATACCGAATCATACAGACGACAACCGAAGCAACCTACCGGGTTATACATTTACAGGGTGGGGATTTGATTGAACACGCGAGCAGCTCTCTCATCCGGAAAGAGTGGAGACTTCACTTATTGCTCAGATACAATTTTTACAACAACGTCCCTCTCCTTTCGGGAATGAGGAGCGAAGTCGTCCAGCTTCAGTTCTCAGAATCCTCTGGAATTTTGAACAGGAACTGCGGTACCGAGGAGATGCGAGGGAGGTTCATCAGCAGCTCTCCAAATGAGTCCTTCCTCGACATGGCTGGCGGCTGAGTGACGTCTGTAGGTTTCCTTGTCGATACTGAACTAAACTCTTCATCAGAACCTTCAGAGTCCTCTCCACCAATGCTGTCGCTGTCGTTTGGCTCGGGTTTTGTCTTGGCAATCAGTGCTGAATCTTTCTGAAGCAAACAGCAAAGGGAGTCCACCCTTGCCATCAGCGATCGTTCATCAGAGGCCGGCGCCAGTGGGCCCTGTGTATCACCGAGAAGGTACTGTGCAATCTCCTCCAGTGTTTCTTTGGTAGGCACCTCGTTGTTGGCCAATGAAGGATTTCCTGAAGTGATCTGCTCGTTGATGCAATTTCCTAGGTGGTTAACCAAATCATCCACCGACATCGACGGCCTTAGCCCAGGCACTTTCAATTGACTCCACCAACCGGGGATATTGAATTCTTGAGCTGCGCCATTTACATTTCTGCTGACTGCTTGCACATTTAAAGCACTGGCTCCTGGTAAAATACCCATAGGATTAAAAAGTTTCATCTAGAATAATACCAATGTTTCACGTGAAAGGCCCTGTAACTTATGATTAAGCAACAAGAGAATATTTTTAGAACATCTACAGGTTAGCACATCACCTTTGTTATATTCCCATTATATTGAGGAAAGGTTGTGATACATCTACCAAAATAACTAAAGCGGGTGCTAATCTTGAGAAAATTTTAAGAACGACTTCATGCAGACGGGCAACGTATTGATACTTCTGCTTGCAGTGCAGCAATAGACATTGATTGCATTCATGTTGCAGGTATTGCCATAATAGACTTACCTGGGTTTATTGTCTGAGGAAGAAATTCTGGTTGCTTTCCAATGGAATCATTGGCTTCGCTCTTTGCAGACATGGATGAACCAGCACATGGTGACACAGAACCTGAAAACCGAGGTAAAGCTTCATGTTCATCTTTCAAATTAGCAAAATCATGACACTTCGATTCAACCGGATCCTCAAATATAGAGCATCTAGGTTCAAAAACTGCAGAGTCCAATATGATATCTGCTTGTTGACTCAATTGATTTAGCCGCTGATCACACTGGACAAGCTTTTCAAAATTCTTGCTCAACAAGCTTGAAGGGCACTGCATAAAATGCCGCCTGCATATTTTTGGAACAATCATAGTATGAGACAAAGGCTTGACTAGGAGCTCACAAAGTAATAATAAAAATGGAATTTGGTTATAAACCAAAGTATTGTACCATCTAGCTGGCTGAGGATCAAAGGGCTATATTTACACTGGTTTCGACTATCTAGTTTTTTGCTGTTATATTACTTATGTAGCTGTGGGCTGTAAGGCAGTTTCTATGAACTTTTTTGTGCACCAGAAAGAAACTGGAGGGGTACCCTCTGTTCCCCTAATAGTAGAAACGGAACCACAGAAGCAATCTTAAATAAAAATTAGGTTAAGCATGTACTAAGATTGCCCTGGTAAACATCAAGTATGTTCTACAACACAATGAGGCTTCCAAAAAAGTAGAGAAAATTCAGGTTTTATTCCTGCAGACAAAAAAAACCCTACTGTGCTGTACTACTATAACATACAGAATTGATCCCCCCTAAATAACACTATTTGCATATGAAGTTTCACTCTGATTGTGAACACTGAATAATCCTTCACCTGTTCATACTTGCTTGGCCACCAGTGAAATCTGATGTGGCCTGCCACAATGTATGTTTTCTTGGTTGAGGATCTGTCTCTTTGAAGAAGAGAGGTGGCCGGGCCAACTTCATAAAAAAAATGGAAACCTCTCAGGAAAGAACAGAGGTATTGCAGTAATAAAAAAAAAAGCTTCTCCTGGAGAAACTTACCACCACATCCAAGGTTCCTAGTCCATTTTCAGGGCAAGCTGCCTTCAAGGCAGTAATATCCGACCACTGAATTTCTATCTTACTCTTAAGACCACCTTCCAGAACTTCCCATACAAGCTTATGCTTTGCAAAGTAGCATTTTGCCACCAAATCACCTTCATATCTTGATAAATACTGCTCAGAGATAGAATTCAGTTAAGGCAGAGAAGGCCAAAGATTATCTAGGTAAGCATCTATATATGCAACTGAGCAGACTGGACAGGATATAGGATGCATTGATGTTGCACTAAGACCACATACACGAACTAGAATCAATATTATAATTGCATGAATATTAGCTTGAAAGTTTTACAAACAAAACCATCATGACGTTAACTTACTAAATCAAGAGTACTTAACTTACTAACTGTACCTCAATAAAGCATCACCAGCATGGAATCTTTGTTGTGTGAACAATACAGTTTTTTTTATTAAAACAAGTAGAAAAGGAAGAGAGAGGGGGACAAAAAGCAGATAGAGGATGCGCGCGCGTGCGCACACACACATATATATGAAAAATACCTTCTATTCCCGGTGTAGTTTTGAAACACATACCTTTGAAAAAAATGTGCTTGAATTCAAAGATTTTGAATGAATTTAGATCACATGCTTTGCTAATTTATATATATAATCAGCACATACCTAGAATCAAACTATCACCAAAAAAGAAAACTCTAGTTTGAATTTCAGATCAAACTTGTTTGAACTAATTAGTAAACTGGTTAAACTCAACATCCTAAAAATTTCAAAAAATTCCGCATGTAACACATAGGGGAAATACCCGTTGTTATACCTCTTTATCCTTTTGATTATACCCTAATACTTGATTATAAGATACTTCAAAGTGAGTTCAACGAAAAAAATTCATAAAAGTCCACTCTTTATAGCATAATTTGTTTATATACTCCTTTTACATGTGTAAAAGGGTATACAGCAAAAAAATAAAGGGCTCCGATGAATTGTTTCATCCATATCGTATTGGAGTATCATAGGGGAGTATGTACTCTCGGGAGTACAGAAGAGGCTTTTATATATACCCTCTTTTCTACTCCCGGGAGTAGTCGCTCCCTATGCCGTATCTCACAACGTAGGAAATATCTCGCATAACGAAGGGTATGTACGTGTAGTGTACAAGTATATAAGACTAGTTATGTGGTATTTACATTTTTTTAAATGTGGTATGTACACTTTTTAGACATACTCCTATTTATATGCGTATATGAAGGTATTTGCAAAATACACTAAAAACTATGTACTCTCTTGCAATTTTTTCATGTGAATCTCATTGGAATATCTTATAATTAGTATATGAGTGTATCCAAAGTGATAAAGGAGTATTTTAAGTACGTTTGGGTGCGTGTGTGTGTATACCTTCTACACCATGTAGTAGTTACCCGTAAATACCACCTAGATAGTCTCATATACTTGTATACTACATGTACGTACACTCCATTGCGCGAGATACTCCCTACGTTATGAGATACAACATATATTATATATATAGAGAGAGAAATGGTTCCATACTCCTAGGCAGGGGCGGATCCAGGCCCCGGGCAGAGTAGGTTGTAGCCCGGGGCCTGGTACCGAAAGCCCACTAAAATTTTACGAAAAATTATTGAAAAATTATTGAAAACAGATATTTAATCTAAGATCAGTTGGCCCAGCCCGGGGCTTGGGCCTGGGCTAGCTCCGCCCCTGCTCCTAGGAGTATGTACTCCCACCTTCAACATACTGCTTAAATGATATTTTTATACCTCTTACCATTCGGAGTATACTCTAATACTGACGACGAGAGGAACAAAATGATATAAATCTCGCTATTGAATAATAAATTTGCTGACTGGTAACAGAAATTGCTGTCTTTACAACATAAAATTACTACATCCACAACTAGAAATTACTATCATACAGTATAATAGCTACTCCCTCCAGTTTGGTAATATCTGTCGTTTTGGACATCGACACGGTCTTCAAAACACAACTTTGACCGCTAATTTTTATTATAATATATTTATAAAACCCAATAAAATTATAATATTATGAAAGTACTTCTCGAGATAAATCTACATATATAATTTTCATGTATCCAATTTAAATATTTAAAAATATTTCGATAGTCAAAGTTTCGGAAGTTTAATCATCACTATGTCCAAAACGACAGCAATTACCAAACTGGAGGGAGTATTGAACAATAGTTTTGCTGATTGGTAACAAAAATTACTATCTTTACAACATGAAATTACTACATCCGCAAATAGAAATTACTATCATATAGTATAATTTGATGTGGTAATTTCATGTTTTAAATATAGTAATTTCTGTTACCAGTCAGCAAAATTATTGTTTAGTAGAGACATAAATCATTATGTTCCTCACGTCGTCAGTAAGCTACTGGTGAAAACATTTACAAATCCGAGCTACCAATAAAAAGATATCTCTAAAATAACGAAGAAACAGATTGATGTACAAACTATAAAACGCATTAACTAGTTGGGTTGACCATGTAACTAATTCAGTAGTAATTGCATATGTTGTTCTATAGTAAAACGTATTCATGATTTACTACCGAATTGCTAGCAAGCAGTACGGTGTGCTTTGCATGCGCTTCTCCGGCCGAAAATTACTATATATTCCCTTACCTCCCATGTACCAATTCTCAAAATATTTGCAGGAAAGTTTGAAGCCTTCAACCGTTCACCGGCTGCTGATGTACCAGATTTAAGGCCTTTCTTCTTGGGAGGCTCAGCGTCACAGTTGTCCATTGAAGACTGTTCTGCATTGGAATTTGCTTGAGAAAGCCTCATCTGAATCAAATCCAAGAGAGATGGGCTTTTTCTCAGCCGCAGACCCAATGGGCTAGGTTCGTCAAGTACATTGTGATACATGTCCTGCACAAATTTTCATGCCGGCATATGGAATATGAATCCCAAAGTTGTCCATTCTAAAACTATAACCGACTAATCATACTTTCTTAACTAACCTTTAATTAGCAATCACAGAAAAGAAAAACATCACAGACACCTCAAAAGAGCAATGCTTTATGCATTGACAAGCAAGCATGCATCCTAGATAAATTTCTAGAGAACAAAGCTTAAAATGCATGCGCGGGACAGTCATATGACATCTTTCACCAGCTATATGGCTCGCAGAGGATTGCTGTCAGAAATTTTATTCAAAATTGGTGGGAAATGAATTAACAGGTGTTTGCACTCAAAACAGTGTGCAGGTGTTGGTGGGTTCCTTGCTATATTCCATTCCAAAAGAGATGCAAATTAACTGGCAAGACTAATACTGCATCATATCCTTCTATTGAACCTGGAAACATTCTCCAATCCGCTAAGGAACTGACCAATTTCCCACCCTAGTAACATGCATAACAGTAAATCAATGCCATGACTACATGAAATTAATGTAAACCCATGTACAATACGCAGTAAATCCGTAAACCTTCAAGTTCAGCTTCCTCAGTCTCCCAATCATGCAGGGGGGGGGGGGGGATCACTCGGAAATCGCACCGGATTCAACAAAAATACCCCACTTCTCAATAAATTTGCAAACAACTGCATGAACCGATTATCTCTAGTAACATCAGCTCAACGATTCCAAGCCGCACCATCAAATTAGTCCACGCAAATCACTCTCCAGCCACTTCTAGTCCTCAAGCATGGCGATTGTGTGGACTAAACGCGTAAAATTACGCAACAGGACTCTTCCAATCCCCCTACGAAATGGCGCTGATTTGGCCTCAAAAGCATAAACTAGCATCAACGCTCTCCAGCTCGCCACCAAACACGAAGAACCCAACGCGCTATTCAGTTCAGTCCCAATCACACGCACCAAATGGAAGGCCAAACAAACACGTCAACACCGGATCTACCTGCTGCGGCGGCGGAGGCGGCGTTGGCTGAGCCGCCTTGGCGCGCTTGCTGAGCGGGCCGTGCTCGTCGTCGTGGAGCTCATCCGCCTCCAATTTCACAGCCGCCGCTGGCGGCGGCGGCGGCACGGGCGGCGCCAAGGCCGGCTCGGCCGGCTCCGCGTGCTGCCGCTTCCCCGTGCTCTGGAGCTGCACCATGGGGATCGCCGAAACCCTAACCCTAACACCGCGAGCGAATCAAGCGAGGGACGAATCGAATAAGAGAGGCGAGGCGAGGCGAGGCGAGGCGAATGATTCAAGGAGAGGGGGGCGCGAAGGCGGAAGAGGAAGAGGGGAGCTTGGCCTTTGGGAAAGGGAAGGGTCCAGAAATACTCGGGCTGGCAAGCTGGCCTGGTGAACGACAGGTGGGACCTGGTTTTTCGGGCCCATCTGTCGGTGACGGGTCGGTATGTGGGCTGGCTCGTTGGTGCAAGTCTGTCAGCGCGTGGGACAATGACAGGTGGGGCCCATGTGGTGGGGCCGGGTTTGATTGTCAGTCGGTTTTGCCGTATTCCGGTGTACGATTACGGGCTGACCGTACGTTTGATCGCGTTGCCCGCCGTCTTCACGTGGAAAATGTTTTCCCACCGACGGAACTACTAGTCTACTACCGCCAAAGTACTACGACCGGTAATTCCTCCGTTTCGAAATATACTAGTTACATGCCCGTGCGTTGCTACGAAAAACAAAATTGATAACGAAAAATAAAGATTAAAAAATAAAAAAATATTTCACAAGATCAAACATCTATCTTTAACGCTTTGTTTCTTGCGAAAGCTGGCTAATTAAAGCAACGCTTCGTTTTTTGCGTAGGGCAATTAAGCAGGGCAATTAATGACATGGGTAGAACTCACCACTGCCACCAACTGCTGCTTTATAATAGTAGAGATAATGTAAGGCGTGAGGCGACCGCGCTAGGGGCTTAGAGCATCTTCAGCAAGGGCCCCTAAAACAGTGTCCCTATTTTGGATTTAGTGACCCCCTATTTTTTGGGGTCTTGTTTTCAGAGCATAAGTCCAGCAATAACCCCTAAATCTCAGCCCTTATTTTACTTTTTCTCCTATTTTGATATATCCGCTATGTAATCTTCATTTGATACCACTAAAATTCAATCAAAAATATTTGTAATACATAAAACATAAGCATATTAACATTTACAATTTAAAAACATGATATTTCAAATTTAAATTTAAAATTTTCAAAACATTATAAATTTTTCGAAGCCTCTCATGTATTTACCTATCTTCAATAATAGAGGTTATACTCGTGTTCCTGGGAATTGGCGCTGAGAAGGCAAATTTATGGACCTCTTAATTTTAGGGGCTTGAGTTGGGGCCCCCTGGGAATTGGGGCTGAGGAGGCAAATTTAGGGGCCTCCTAATTTTAGGGGCTTGAGTTGAGGCCCTGCTGGATCTAATTTTTTTACTACACTCCCTATTTTAAGATTTAGGGGCTGATTTAGGGGCTCTGCTGGAGATGCTCTTACTGGAGCAACCACTTCTAAAATTAGTGGACATCAGCCTTAAGTTTAAGATATAAATTATGAGTAGTATTTTAACTTTGCGCTAAGATTAAAAAGCGGTGAAGTTGAGAAATGTGCAAAAGAAAATAGCTATGATACCCCTGGTAGTTATCTTAAAAAGATGAGAGATGATATCTTAATGTGAGTGGTATATGGTAATAAATAAATGCATACGAATAAGAAAAATAAGGGTATATGAGATAAAGTCCCATCAAATATACATGTAGGTATTGTATTTATCAACAAAACTTTTCGAAACATATGACATATTTTTTTTTTTAACGGAGTGAGTACCATACTACTACCCCAACACCAACATCACTAAAAATATTGAAAAAAAAAAAAAACAATGTCAACGTCATACGATTTTTCCTCTTTAGTTGAGGGATTTTCTGTATCATGAAAGAAACTTTTAAAGCAATGCTGATCTAGAGTGTATAATTTTGATTTTTTTTTTATGTAAAAAGGTAAGCATAATTCATAGAAAGATTCCTTCGAAATTCATGCACACTCCAAAACAAGACCTAAGTGGGCTGCCTAGCCTACCATTGTTGCTTTGCCTGTTGGCGTGCGCCAAACTGATTGAGCGATATCGCTATTAGCATATCGTTCTCTTCGTCTGTTCATGAAAATGAGTTGCCGAGAAAGCTGAACCGCTGGACAGCCTGGACTTGACTATTGTGGCCTTAATTCAGGCCTATGATAGCTGAAATCATAGGGCATTAGAGAGCAGGGAAAAAGAAAAGAGACATGTTGCATAGCTTGCAAGGAGGACAGATTTACAGTAGGTTAAACGTGAGTCAAGATGAGATCAAACTTCACAGTATCCATTGACAATTGCGGATTCGCTACCCTGATGTATAAAAAAAATGAAAACAACAGCATGAACAGCTAAATAAAAAAAAAGTCCAAAAAATAAATCGTGTGGTTTTTCTGATTTATAACTGTTATTTCGTGCATTGAAAAGAATCCCCGTGTATGATCCATCAACTCCTGTTGGCAAGCAGTGACGCCTCGTCATCATCTTGTTCTGCATCAAGGTCCTCCTGGTTTTTGCAGTCTTGCAGCGAACTATCAGCGCTCGGATTTCTGTCCACAGTAAGAGAGATTAACTCGACATTCTCTAATTGGTGAGCTTCAGCACCATCATCCTCAGTCAGCAAATCAGCTGGAAGAAGGGTAGAATTCTGGTCACTTCTCGGCACCAAAAACAACAGTGCCAATGGTAGTAGTCTCATCGCATTGCGAATTATAATTGCAGCCCAGAGGTTATGAAATTCTGTTCTTGTGATTTTCAACAAATGAAGGAGCAATCCACCAGCCCAAGATCCTGTTAGAAGGCCAATATTGTCAATGGACATGAGTAGCGCGAAGAATGTGCCCTCGATGCCAGGGGGACAAAGCTTCGAGCTAAGCACCAAAAGTGGCATCCATTTGATACGGCCGATCATTTTGGAGACCCCCTCATCGATGACAGCGAAGTAGTAATCAGGTATCCCCAGTTTTAGATTTAGACGAAGTACCAAGATCAGATCAAGCATTCCCGACAGGCTTAGCAATAGCTGACTTGAAAAGAGAACGCTGCGAAAAGAATGGTCCTTAAGAATATTTTGATAAAGTATGATTCCGACAAGAGATCCCACTGACCCAATCGAGAAGATAAACCCAATGAATCCCTGGTAAAGTAACAGAAACAGTTATTTTGGTTATGCGCCAAAGATGGGAAAATTCTTAAAAGTAGCCACGTTATGTTTGCATCAGAGGTATATCATTTCAGATATGACATGCACAAAGAATTTTAACTGCAGGAAAACTTTTATTTTCATGAGAAAAATGGAAGCAATAGCAAACGTGCATTATAGCCAAAATATTTCTAAATGCACCTCGGAAAAAGATAGCCCTGCACTTCGATCTGTGTACCAGTAGAACATTCCTTCTTGAATGTCCACACTCAGAGCAAGAGACATGTACATGTAAACACATGGCCGCCATACTTCAGGGCATTTTAAGGTCATCAACATTTTTTCACTGGCTTCTACAAACTTCTTATGAGCCTAGTTTGCAGTTTTAGACAGGAAATTGGTTAGTGTATGCATACAAAGTAAAAGTACTTGTATCTGATATCAGACAAACAACAACAAAAAACATTCTACTAACCTGCTCGTATGGAAAGTTGGGGATATGGACCTCCTTAAGCAGCATTCCAGCTAAAATTACCAAGGCAGAAGGTATAGTTATCATGCCAAGGGCACCCTTGAGGAAGACACGATTTATCTGCTATTAGATACCAGCACCAGCCAAAGTAATAGCAATAGACAATTTACTTTCTACCCGACGAAAGAGAGGAGGAGCACAAGCTCATGCACTTATTCTTTATACACAAACAGAATCTTCAGTGGATAAAAGCACTTTAGATTGGATTATCAGGAAGCAATTCAACTCTTTTGATTACTGATGAATGATGATCAATGGGCAGTATGAAGTGCAAAAACATGAGTGTGGTGAACTGATGATAATCATGATACTCACTTGAGACCCAATTGCATGAACCAGAAAACCACTTATTGAGAATCCAATAAGACCTCCAACAGATGCACAAAATCCATTTAAGCTTATCATGTCAGCAGCAAGATGAGGGCACATTATACTGTTTTCAGCCACACAAGCATCTACAGTTACATCAGCTATTGCTACACTTGCACTTCCGACCATCAATGCTAACAATGCGAACAATACATGAAGTTTGCTGTGAGTGGAAATTATAAGCATTGCAATCACTCCCATGATGCCTGCATATTCCTCGGAAAACAAGGAGGGGACAGAATCAATAAAAACTTCCATAGCCTGTTAACAAATTACAGTTAAATTTAATTGAGGGAATAGTACTAAAAATGCCACTGCTACAGGAATAGCCAATGTGTTTGGCATATGCGGCAAAGTTTGTTTAGAACAAAAAACAAATGCAGATACATAGCTGCATTGATTACCCTCCTCCTAATTATTGGTCAATGGTCAGTATCTGCACTTATCTATGTGACTGAACTACATCCATTCAAATGGACAACTCAACTAGTAGTTGTAGGCTCGTAGCAACAAAGAGTTAGCAGCCCTATGTGAGTCATACTACTCTCGCAGCACCGATCATCAAATATTGCAACATTTCAGTCAAAATTTTCAGTTTACATTATATAAATAAACAAGCGAAGGGATAAGTAATCAATATCTACTATTTATTAATATTTTAATACTTGCGCAATTTTTTAAAAGAAAAGCATACAAGCATGTCTCTTCGAGAAATCAAGCATAACTGTAAGTCTGTAACCAACACAGCCCAAAACCAACGCTCACCTGCTAGAACAAAGTACGGCCGGCGCCGGTAACCGGCCACGGGGAGCACGTCGGTGAGCAGGCCCCAGAGCGGCTTGATCATCCACGGGATCGACGTGACGCCCTGGTACACCTGCGCCGCCGACGGCTGCATCCGCTGCACGTCCTTCCAGTAGTAGTCCGACGCGACGCGCGTGATGCCGCCCCCGAGCCCCTGGCTGACGCCGTACGTCGCCACCACGCCGAACACGAAGCTCCAGTGCAGCTCCTTGGCTAGCATCCGGAACCACCCCACCGGCGACCCCGAAACCTCCTCGATGAGGACATTGGTCTCTTCGTGACTGCACCTCACCTTGTCCTCGGGGAGGTCGGGCGGCGGCTGAGCCGACATTTGCTTGGCTGCTTACGCTCTTGCGCAAGATCCTCAATGGGCTCTTGGAGATTGCGCGCTAAAGCTTGGATTCTTCGCTGGGTTTAGCCGAATTGCTCCAAGCTGAATCTGGAGCTTGGATGTCCAAGAACAGATTTAGGGTTTCTTGAATCCTAAGCACTGTAGAAAATAACCAAAAAGATCGGAGTTGGGGGTAGGTGCATCTGTATCGATCCCAAAGTCTTAAATAAAAACAAGAAAATGACAGGGTTTGGGTAAGAACATCAAATCGAAGGGTTGCTTGAACGGTTGAACCTTTCATCTCCTTTCAGGATAAAGTACAAAGGGAAAAAAAATGGCGAAAATTGCACCAAAAATGGTAAAAAATGCAGCACAGAACTGAGGCAGTAGACACAAATATAAAAAAAAAAACTAAATTTTATTTATTCTTAACCACTGCTTCCTCTCTCTATCCGTCATTGTCTCTCTCAATCTCCCTCAGTCTCTCACACGCTCTCTCTCTCTCATCTCAATCTCTCCCGCTCTTTCTCTCAATCTCTCTTTCTCGCTCTCGTCTCCCCCTTGCCCCCCGATAGCCTCCTCTCCACCCCCCACGCCCTCACCTTCCCCAAGCCGCCTGCTCGCCTCCTCCGTCCTCCACTGCCTCCTCTTCCACCCTTGCCTCCACTACCCCCCTCGGCCTCCTCTGCATGATGCCCCCCTCAGTCTACCGGCGGTCGTGGCGCGGGACTGTAGTGACGGCAGCGGCGTGGGCACGACGCACCCACGATGACGGAGCGTTCACGAGAGGCAAGGCAGCACGGGCTTGGTGACGCGGGAGGCAAGGCGGCATGGCGTCACGGCAGCACGCGGGCTCGATGCGGCCACGGCGAGGAAACGAGGCACGGGAGCCGAGCGGTGCGGCGCGGAAGGTGAGGTGGTGAGGCGACCTCGACTCCCCGAGCACAGGCACGGGCGGATGCGGTCAACCTCAGGGGACGGCCCGCGCGGGAAGCGACAAGACGGTATGGCACGGCCACCGCCGCCTTCCTCTTCGGCAAAACGAGCACAGCGACGCGACCAGGTAAACCCTACCCCCCCCCCCCCCACCCTTCCGGCCTCCACTACGACGCCGCCTCCTTCCTTCCCCCTCCTCATAGACTTTTCGCAGAAAAAACGTGAATGGTGTGGCTCCTTGCGCACGATTTCTTGCCGGCGTAAGAGATAGTATATATGGAATGTTGCCCAATGCGCGTTTGGTTTTGGTTCTGTGCCAATGGATGTCCATCATTTATTCCACAGTTAGCTGGATAATTTCAAAGGCAGTATGAAACATTTCGTTGTTGCAGGTGTTGCAGTAGTCCCTTGGTCTATTTGGAAGGCAAGGAATGCAGCTTGCTTCCGAAATAAACTACCTGTTGATCCCAAAACATTGATCTTTTCTGTGTGTCATTGAATTAATCGATGGTTCCTCCTTATTCCATCGTTCATGATCACGGTGATCATTACAAGGGAGCTTCAATCATGACTAATAATTGGCATGCACAGATGGGTCATGCCAGCGGAGTAGTAGTTCAGACTGGGCTCCTGAAATTGATATGACAGACGGGCCCACACTAACAGTGTCTCAGGTCCCTTTGTGGGCCCAGAATGTCAGTAGGGTATGTCTAGGAAGCCACAGTGTATTTGACCCATTTGTACATTTTTTTTCTTCATTTTTGTCACTTTTTTGAATAAAATTGTAAATATAGTTTCCTTCACGACCGCAGAGGCATCATGCGACACGTGTCACTTACCACACTCTCTTACCGTAGTAGGTTGTCGGCACCGCAACTCCCATTCCTACCGAGCTCAGGTACCATAGCAGGTGTATCAAGACATCACGCGACAAGTATCATCTACCGTGCTCACTAAAACAGCAGATCATAGATACCATCTGTTGTGGTATTCGAGCTCGATATGAATGCGAGCTTCAGTGTTGATGACCTGTTGTAGTAAGAGAATGCAATGAGTGACATGTATCCTCCGTGTGGTTAAGAAAGTGATTATATTTGCAATTGTGTTGAAAAAAAGGCAAAAGAATAAAACGAGAAAAAAAAATGTAAAAGGAGCAAATTGGCCAAAGCTTCTATGTCTAGGAAGTTCAGAGTTCAGTATGCCAAAGCTTCTTACGTCACCATTAATTCCAGCAAGAGAGTAAAGCAGGAAGACATGAAAAAGATTAATTCGCAGGAGGGAGGCAAGGAGGTTTGGGAGGGTAAAAAATGAACACACAAGAATTCAGGCCCACCATTCCCACAATGCAGAAGGGATTTATATTTACTTCTACTTTTCTTCCATTCTCCTTACATAATCGAAATACAAGGGTGCAAAAGAAACTACGTATAAATAACGATGATGGAAATAAAGTAATAAACCCAGAAATAAGATCAAATGGGAGAACTGATTGAGCCAGTCATGCCAATATCCTGCTGCTGCTACTTCACAATGAACAAACACACCTCAAGGTATCAGCTAGCTCCCCCTCCATTGTTCCCCTCCCTACTCAACTCATCTCCTTCTCCACTGCCCTCTTGCTGTTGCAATGCCACGAGGGATCTCATCTTGATCTCCAAAAGGAGGTAAATGAGGTGGTGACACACAGAAGCTAGTACTAAAAATGCTCTTCTTGTGCCTCTTTGCCACTGCTCCTGTATGCTTCCTTCTACTCTCAAGTGAGAGGATAGAGAATCTTTTTACTCCTCCCTTTCCAGATGAAGGACGAAAAGATGGGGAAAAGCATGAGCAAATTGTTGGACCCCGAAAAAACATATCCGAAATCATCTATGTATTATGTACTAGTCTAGAAAATGCTAGTACACACAGTAGAAATAAAATCATAGCATATCCAGCGTTCTTTATTAATAATGAATATTCAGAATTACAAATGAAATGGCACGCAGGCCAACAAATAAATAAACGACTAAATAAAAGCAGCGAAACTGAAGAACAGTAGCCAGAGCACAATTAATTTGCCATAGGCAATCGACTAGGGACACGGCCTAGTCCAACTGGTCCTCACCATCGTGTTACTCTTTATTTGAAGCAGTAGATTAAGCAAGGGTGAATACAAGCGTACTCAACAAATCACACCGGAAGATGCAACATAATGTACGGGCAACAAAGGAAGGCTATATGGTTCATTTAAGCATAAAGCAACAGTTTGTTAAATATTCTAAATAATTTTAAATAGCATAATTAAGGGAAACTCGGATCTAAACATTTTTTTTAACTCAGGAATCGCTCCTAAAACTTTCCAATTTTTACCCCTGATAGACTCCCTCCATACCAACATCATGTTTGTAAACCAAATTTTAAATTACCAAATTCTAATATAAGATTGGCTTGCTCGACATGCCCATAACCGCGGGCGCGGCTAATCGATTAGTTTTACACTCTGCAGAGGTTGTACAGTTTTACCCACAAGACATGATTTTCCCCTGTGTCAGCACACTTCCTTTGGTGAGCGACAGAGAAGATCACAACAAGGCCCCTATACAAACTCATCTATGTAGTCATGCCCGCTAAGGTTTCACCGCTGAAAGAATCCCTCTATTCAGAAGCCCCTCTTGCTCCAGAGTGGCAGCCTCACGCTTTCACCACAACACTACCTCCATATGACATGACTGTCCATGGTATGATTTAATACGGCTAGCCAGATCTGTCTCATTCCATACTTGTGGTAGTACGGTTAGGCTTTACATTCGACGAAACTCAGACGATCCTTAATTGACTAGGCGAGACATTCCACAAACCCAAAATGATAACCACACCACCACCCAACCATTTCTCACCCGGTCTAAATCACATTTTCATTTTAACCATTCCAACAATACTAACACCATAATTTCCATTTTTACATAATATTATTTTGGCACAAATCCCCCAAAATCTCCTAGGTTCAGTTCTAAGCATGACTAAGCAATGTCTAATTATTATCATAAAATAGTTCATATTTTTCTTAAGGTTACAAGGGCATCAGAACTCAATTTCAAAGGTGGCATATCAATTTTAATTATAACTAGCATTTAAAACTGGGTCAGGAAATAACATTTGCAATACATAGGCATGCAATAATTTAAAATTCAACATACAAGTTTACAAACTGGGAGCAACAAGATCAAGGTGGTGTGACTTGCCTGGTTCGACGAGTTACTGCTCGAATTCGTCGCCCGGGTACTCCTCGGACTCTCCGTAATCTACGCGTGAAAAGCAACTAAATTCAAATAAAATTCAAATTAAATACCAAACTAGCATAAAACTTAAATTTAATATTTTAGATAAATTTAGAAAGAAAAATGGAGCCAAACAGAGTTTGAACGGGCGAAAACGGGATCCCGAAAGTTTAAAAATAACTAAAAAAAGATTTTTTTTGGATTGTTGAAATTATTTTTCTAAAGAAAAATCCGAATTATTGCGCATGCTAACGTCAGCAGCTGATTTTCGGATTTATTTTTCAAAAGAAAACTAGCTTTATGATGTCATAAAGGATTTTCGAATTATTTTTAAAAGGAAAACCCGGTTTATTGCGCAATGATGATGTCAGCACCGGATTTATTTTAAATGGGAAAATCCCGTTAGACTGACAGTGGGCCCGGCCCGGCGTGGACCGGGTCCACGCGGCTCATGCGCTTGGCGCACTAGCGCAGCGGCGGGCGGGCGGCAGCGTGGCCGGAGTGGCGAGAATGGGCGGCGGTGCGCCGGTGGCAGCGCGACAGGCGGCTTAGCGGCGGGGTCGGCGGGCGAAGAACCTGGCGGCGGGAGAGGTCGGTGACGAGGCGGCCGGCCCAGGCGGCGGCGGAGGGGAAGAAGAAGGCAACGGTGGCGGCGCGCGGAGGGGAGAGTGGAGCGGGGGAAAGTGCAGGGAGAAAGGGGCGCCGCGTGAAAAGGGAAGGGAGGCAGCGACGCGAGGGAGCAGTGGCGCTGGCCGAGCGTTACACAAATGGCCATGCACAAGAGCACGCTTTGGAAACAAAAGATCATACTACAAGACATCTAATGGTATATGAGTCTCTCTCTCTCAAGAATTCACCTCAAACCCCCTCTCTCTCTCCACTTTCTCTGTCTAGACCGCATGATTTGGCTCTCGTAGTCTTCAGACTTGTCACTTGGTATGAAATAGATCTGCCCCCAACACCGGCCATCCAATAATGACGATGATACCCCTCGAGTTATGGTCCTCTGCTGTAATTAAGTGAGTTCATCCAAGGGGCATAATGGTCTCAGCAGAATTGGAATACCCCGGCTTTTACGTGTCAATCGTGGGGAGCTCGAGCGACTCAATTAGGAAAGTAACCTGGCCCGCATGTCGGCCGCTCACCTTTTGTGAGCTAAATCTCCTAGAGGTGCCTAAGAGCATCTCCAAGAGAGAGCCCTAAAATGAGCCTTAAACTTTAACTTAGGACCCCAACTAATTAGATTTAGGGCTCCAACAAAATATTCACTCCAGCAATTAGACCCTAAAACCCAACGAAGATAGGGCTCAATCACAGAGTTGCTAAATATAGTTACTCTCTTAGGGGCCCTAAAATATTCGCTAAATTTTAACAATTTATGGTTCTTGCTGGAGTTAATCTTTTCCCCAAAAGCCCTATAATTCAAATTAGGGTCATATTTAAGGCCCCTCTTGGAGATGCTCTTACGTGGTTTTGTGTTCTGTACGGTTGCGTTACATACAAGAGTTTTTAGTTGTTTTGGTATTCAATTTTTTTTCAAGTTTGATTTTGGATAGAACGAAATTATAAATTTAGTCTTTCTCGATCACAGAAGGATCGAGAGACGATACATATCATCTACTATCGTATAAGATCACCGTATGTCTACCGGTGGTGGTACTTAATCCACCGTGGAGAAAAGTACATGATTTGCAATTATGTTTGGATAAGGGTAAAACTTTTTTAAAAAAAAACTAGGCCAAAGGACCAAAAGAAAATCGAAGGGGCTTTTATCTCTATATCTCTACTACTTATAGATATGAGTTGATGGCCTTTATGTGTTCTCCATTCCCACCACCCCTCGCATATGTACTAAACCGATATGTGGGTCCAATACCTCACCGTTCCGCTTGTCCGACCTTGGAAACAACATGTGTGTGTATATATAGCTATATATGTAACATAAATTTGATACTCAAGGTTAGAAGTGCAAGTGGGGCGGGCAGTGGGCAGCCCGCACCCACCCGCGTTGGCCGCTGAGCACAATGCAGCTGCCGCTAGCCTGCAATGTCATCCACATACTATTTGGTGGGTTTGACGGCAACCCGCGAAGCACCCACATACACTTTTATATGTCTTACTGGTTACATGCTGATTGGTGCGTTCACAGGACATGGCATTGTCATCACATAGCAAATCTCAAGAGCACACCTCGTCTAGATTGAAATCACAGGACATGACATTGAAATCATAGAAAATCACAGGACAGGGCATTGAAATCACACCTCGTCTAGATTGAAATCATAGAAAATCACAAGACAGGGCATTGTCATCTGTTCATCACAGCGTTCACAGGACAGGGCATTGACATGAATACTTCAGTATGCAACAAAACCAAAAGTATTACATCAGCTAGATTGAAATCATGTTTTGATTTCCTTTAGGAACCACAATGACCATGGCAACAGCCAACAAAGAACCACAAAAACAGCAGTCACCACAAAAAAGCACCAACTTTTATCCGCATGAGCATCATCTATTCCGTTCGCAAGCAAAGAATTGCACAGAAGACTGTTCCATCTTCCACCAAGATCAAGCGTCAAACATCTGCAAAAAATGTTTCGCTAGTTTTGCAACCTTATGTAGAAGAAGCAAGAACTAATGTTTTCTTTTCTACTCAACTACACGAACAGTAAGATCAATATACCATCATATATTCATATCCATATATGAGTAGTCTAGGAAGGAGATTACCTGAAGTTATCAATTAAAGGAGATCATCGCCATCCCTATCTTCACTAACAAGGTTGTCACTACCATCTGAAACATTGAAAAAGAATCAATACACAATTACACACAAAAAAATTATTTAGCATAATATAAGCAAGAATTTTTAGTAGGGACAGTAAATATACCATCAGCTCAAATCCAATCTTGGAGACAAATAAGAGCTTCTACAGTTTCGTTGGTCAGCCTGCTCCGATAGTCACTTATAACCCTCTCTCCGGTAGAAAAGGCAAACTCAGATGCTACTATAGATGCAGGGGTTGCCAGTAGATCACACGCTATGCGAGAGAGTATAGGATACTTGGTGGAGAATATCATCCAATATTGCAGTATATCAAAATCAACTGTTATGGGAACTGTTTCTTCTTCCAAGTATTTGTCAAGCTCACTTGCTCTACTCCTTTGTTGTTCACTGAGATGTTGCCCCCAATCTGCCCATGGGTTACTTTCATCAACAATTATCCCAATGTTTGAATCTCCATAATTCTCAATGTTCGAGTCTCCGGAATATTCAGCGAAGAGTTCTCTAATGGCCTTCTTCACTTCAGAGAGGTATCTAGATGCTCTATTACCAAATCCTTTGCTCAAGCGATACTCAAGAAAACCCAACTTAAACCTCGGATCAAAGACAACAGGAACACAAATTTGCAAGAATGAAAGGTTCCAATATTTCTTAAGTTTCTCGTTCATTTCATGCACCATATATGCAATGATAATGTCTGGATTGGAAGACTCCCTTTCCAACATTTTCTTCACCTCCCAAATCTCATGGAAGTAGCAGCTTGCAGTAGGATATTTGGAACCTGATACTGCTAGAGTGACATCATAGAATACCTTCAACATGATGCAAAGCTTTTCTGCCATCTCCCATTCTTGAACCGAAGGTGCATGTGTGTAATGAGTGTCCTCCCGTGCCAAAGCTTCAAATGCCCTCCTATACTGCAAAGCTTATTCGAGCATTTTATAGGTTGAATTCCATCGAGTAGATACATCAAGAGGAGGCCGCTTCTCACATAATATGCCTACCTGCGCAATCATCTCTTCAAACCTTTGCTTGCGAGACTGTGAGCTCTTGACATACTTTACACTATCCCTGATATTACTAGTAGCACCACTAATGGCCTTAAACCCTTCTTGAACAATAAGATTGAAGACATGCACATCACAACGACCATGAAATAGCTGACCTTTGCATGGTAGCAAATGCTTCGCAAGTAGATTCTTTTGCAAAGATGTCACCATAGAATCATTTACCGATGCATTGTCTAACGTAATACTAAAGAGCCTATCTTCTATATGCCAATCTTGGATGCTCTTCAATATTGCATTAAACATAGTTCTACCATTGTGTGGTGTCTCTACAAGAGTAAACCTTATGATCCTTTTCTGTATCTTCCACTTATTATCAATAAAATGACAAGTGACACATAAATAACCCAATGTTTGATTAGATGTCCACATATCAGCTATAAGAGAAACCTTAGATGTTAAGTTCTTCAAAACCTCTCACATAGCTAACCTTTGCTGCTCATATGCACTAATGCAATCACCCCTGATGGTAGTTCGAGAAACAAGTCTAAGCAATGGATTTAGACTACCCACAAAACTCTTGAATTTAGGGTACTCAACTATAGTAAATGACAACTCATGCAAAGCAATCAACTTAACGAGCTCTTGTCGAGAGATTTCTTGGTCAAATTTCCATTCTTTCAAAGTAGCTGCATGCGCAGAAAGATTAGAAGAGTTAATCTAATCTACCAATCGATGCAATTTAGCTCTTTCCTCACAACTTTCCAAATGCCTACGGCAAGTACTTGTGCCATTATCTCGTGCAGCATTAAAATATCTCTTACAGTGAATGCACTTAGCTCCTACAAGTTTCCTATCAGCATATATAGGCTCAAAATCAATCCAGATATTTGATCTTAGTTTGCGTCTTCTATTTCTGTCCGAAGATCCTAAATTATTTAGCATAAAATCATATATCACAACATGATCAAATATAAATGGCAAACTAATAGCAACAGATTCAAAACTTACCATGCCCAAGAGCACTTCTTGTTTCTTCAAGAGACGGAGATGTTGCATATGGGGACCTCGCATGTGTCGCAGTCCCAAGAGATGGAGATGTCGCAGATGGAGACCTCACCCGTGTCGCGGTCCCAATAGATGGCGATGTCGGAGATGGGGACCTCGCTCGTGTCGCAGTCCCAATAGATATACTACAACACATATGACCTTCTATGACGAATATCTCATGACAATATAACTATTTTTCATTGAATCATTCTATTTATGACGTTTTGTAGGATTGGATACAACTTTGTGACGAAAATGTGGTGTCCGTCACTAAGACAAACCAGAAATCGTCATAAACTAGCCTAAGTTAATGAATAAGTAATCATGGTTGAACCAGTTCAAGATGGACAAAAACCAAAGTCTTCTATACTGAAGTTGTTTCTCAAGTTCTACCTCAATCAAGTTCAGTTCTTACCTTTACTTTTTGACTCAAGTTAATTTAATGAATAAGTTTAGTTTATTTAAATTCGGCATATAAATAAATTCGACTATTTAAGTTGATACGGTCTAAGTAATATATTAACCTAGTTATGATTATCCACTTTTATTCATTAAACTAGCTATTGATAAGGTTTAGGTTTCCCATTGGTCTTACTTAGCTCAACCTTTATTTTGATTCTGCTATATGCGAAATGTACAATTATATGAATTGATTTCGAAGGTTTTATCGAGATTAAAATTTATAGATTTGGGTGACATGTCCAGATTTAATTATTTTTCTTGTTTTTCTCTTTTCTTTTCTCTTCTTTCTATTTTATTTCTTCTTCTATTTCCTATTTTTTGTCTATTCTTTTCCTTCTTATCCCTTTGGCCTGTTGGGTCTCCTCCCCTTCGCATTCTCCTGTGCCTCTCCTTCCTCCCGACTCCTCTCTGCTCTCTCTGCTCCTGGCTCCATGGCGCCTCCGCCCGCTTCCTCGGTCTCACTCCTCCAGATGGCTCCGGCTCGGTCTCCTTCCTGGCTCGGCCTCACCCGGCCCATCACCTGCATCAGCGGGGGCACCGCGCGAGTTCCTCCCCTTCGGCTGGCGCTAGCCCGCGCCGCTCTCGGCGATCACGCCGCCTCGGCTCGGCTCTGCTCCATCACCAGCTGTGTCCTGGTTTGCCTCCTTGCGCCTATTGGATTTGGTCCTGATTCGGTTTAGGGTTTGGTAATCCCTAGCTCAATCCCCCTCTTCCCTTTTCTATTTAGGGTTGGTAACCCTAATCTCTACCCCTTCTTCTCTCTCTGGATGCCGATCTCCCCTTTGCCTCTTGCGCCGGATGGTGTGGTCTCGGTTTGATCTATGGTTTGACGATCCCTTGATTTATTGTCCCCCCTAATGATCGAATCCTTATTGTGATTGGGGATGATTCCATGATTGCTTGATACTAAGGTTTCATGATGCCTGTGATTAGGATACTAGCACTGAGATCAAGTTGTCTTTGATCTGTGATGTGCATTGGACGATTTCTTAGGGTTTGCTCATATTGACATGAATGATAAACAGATATGCTTAATATATGCTGAATGATTGAATGCTAAACAACACTTAGAACCATTTCTTAATTGCTTATGTATGGCACGATGACAATGGTTCCTTACTAATTTGCTTTCATGGCAAATGATGGGTTGATGCCATGTCCTGAGGTTTAGGCTATTTCCTCTTGGTCTATGATGCATGATTCATTGAACTGATCGACTGCAAGTTGGACGGTATCATGTATTTTTCCCACTGTCAGTGCGCCGGGGGAGCAAGTTTGGCTAGGGAAATATGATGCAACCCTTTCATGCTTCAATCTAAAATACTGAGGCCAATATCTCTACTGTCTGCTCTATTTCGATTTCCATACTTTTTGTTCTTGTTGTCTTTAGTACACTACTCTGCATGGAATCGGTTTTGTGGAGACTTACTTGGATGGATCTGAAATGGGGTTGGAGGGTGAAAGAAATGGTTGTGCTGCTCAGGTTCGGGCTCCTTCCTTCCTTCTGGTTCCTAGTTGCTCCTGCTCCTGATGGTTGCCTCCGGTTATGGCCTCCTTGCTTCTGGTCTCGGTTAATTTGCTCCTATCGACCCTTGCTCTTGGCTTTGGAGCTCTGGCCGAATGCTTCAATTAGTCTTTGGGGAGTTCTAGGAGCTATGGTTATCTGGAGGTTTCCCCCCTTTTTAGCTGGCTTCGGCTGGGGCTTTGGCTGTCTGCGGCTGGTTCTAGAAATGGTTGTGCTGTCCTCTTTGATGCAGTACTCTGTTGAATTGGGAGGGTTGTGCTGTCTCCTTTTGCACAGTAACTGAACTCTATCTCTTTCTTCTACTGTGTCTGTGTGGTCTCCTACTGTTTTGTTGAGGCACATTTGATTTCTCTGGTTTGCTAATTGATACACGCATCTACGGTCTACCTAGGTTTGTATACTGCCGAATAATGCAACTAATAGTCGCTAGAGGGGCCAGATTAACCCCCGGATGATCTAGGGTACCTCAATTAGCGATAATTAATTAAAGAATGACGGCAGTTCTATCTCAGATTTTATATTTCAATTTAATTACTTATTTCTATTCTAATCTAATGCATGGTTGTTTTCTTACAATGCAGGTTATGCAGATGAAGACTGAAGATCATTAGATTATAATTTTATACTTTGTAATTCTGTACAATTAGATTGTAATCAGTGGATTGAATTTTGTAACAGAGACTTTTATTGTTTCCTAATTCCATAGTTGTAATTGATTTTCAATTTATAATATAATATTTCATATACGTTAATAAAGTTTATTAACTATTTTTGTTTAATTTTCCTCCTAATTCATCGTTAACTGTTAATTGATTGTGTGGGGTATTTCACAGTCATTCACTTGTGACGTTTTTTGCTTCAAAATGTGACAATTCACAGCGTCATAATTCTATGTGACGATGTAATGCTCGTCACTAATTTTATGACGTTTTTCCCTGTTTTGTCACCTAAGGCCTTTAGAGACGCACCTTCTGTGACAGGCGTTTTTTTGTCACAGGAGTGTCACGGATTGCATACGGTGACAAAAAAAACGCCTCTTTACGACGAAATCTAATTGTCACCTAAGGCCATATGTGTTGGCGATGTCACAGATGGGGACCTCGCCTGTGTCGCAGTCCCAATAGTTGGAGATACCGCATATGGGGACCTCGCTCGTGTCAAAATTTGGGACTGCAATACTGGAGACAACATGATCTGTGTGATGTAATTCAAATATTATCGACTTGTTTTATTGTCTTTTTCATGAAGATATGAAGTTATGGTCATGTTATCATGATATTATTTATGTACCATTGTATGTTTCGCATCTTTTCGCATGTGTATCGTTTAAATCGAATATACTTTTGCAACTTTGTTAGGCAACCTGATGAAATGATTTGTTAGACTGTGATAATCTTGTTGCATGTTAAATTTATACGGTTGGTTAATCAGTGCTATATGCGTACTTTTATGTGGTATCTATTTTCGTGCGTTATCCGACAAAAATTATCCGATACCGTATCGATTCCAATCTGTATTCGATTCGAATCCGCGACCGATATTATTCGTGCCGTATTCGTATCCGACATTATCCGAATCTAACTCTGAATTGGAAAAAAATGATTTAGAATAAAAAAGAGATATCTTATCGAATCCAAACGGATCGCACGCTAAGGGCGCGTTTGGTTGCCTGTACCAAGTGGTACATGTATGAGATAGTTAAAGAAAAAAATCATCCATGCGTTTGGTTGCTTGAATAGAACCATCCCATCCTAGATCAAGTGATACAAATTTGAGGAATATTCCCTCTAAATGTTGAACCACCTCATTCACCCAAAATAATGAAACCAAATAGTACAGAACCATTCCATCCCATTTAACCTCATCCCACGAACAAACACCCTAAGGTCCCTCTTCCATCGCATAAGATCGTACGATACCGAGTTAGTCTGGGCTGTCCAAAATTCGAGAGGTTGTACGTTAGGTGGGTTGGGCCGTTGCAAACCAGACCTGCAGTATCATGGGCGGCAAATTCCACCCGGTCGCCCATCGGCGCAGCCCACGCGGTCAGTGCTCGACCGTCTCGTCTCCGGCGACGACAAGACAATATGCATTGCCCAGCTTTTCATTGAAGCTACGAGCGTGAGATGCTCTAGTACAGACAATCGCCGGCGACGATGGGAGAGAGAAACCTAGAACGTCAGTTGGTTTGCCGCTACGAGGTAAAGATAAGACGAGTAGCAAGCAGCTCCGATCGAGGAGACAAACAAATTGGAGTGACCGACCCACAGAACAAGTTCCTTGCCGTTAGCTTTATAACTGGAAGGCTACTCATTGATCGATCACTTCCGGCCTGGCTGTGGCTGGCTGGCCCATCCATTCGATCGGCCACTCCCATTTGCTACGCCGAAATCCATGCATGAGCTTCGATTAATTGATGGGCAGATTTGCTCTCTTTCATCTTTTCCAGGTCAACCGGCGTTGATTATCCTCATGTACACAGGGCTAGTGCCCGTAAGTACTCCTCGATCACGAATAATCGTCGTTTTGGATATATATGTGGTTAAATGTTTGAAATTTTGGCTCTCAAAATTTATTAAAATATTTAAATTGGATACATAAAAATTATATCTTTGATTTGTCTTGAAAAGTATTTTCATAATATTATAATTTATTAGATTTTATAAATATATTATAATAAAAATTAGTGATCAAAATTATGTTTCGAAGACCCTATCGATATCTAAAATAATAATTATTTGTGACAAAGGGAGTAGATTAGAGAGAATAAACAATACATAAATGCGGGCTAGCATGCAAATGGTTCCAGCGAATGCTTGTGGGCTGGGGACGAGGATTCCCCCTACTAACGTCCAAGCCCTGTGCTGCTTTCACGCAGGCTCAGTACGGTGCATGATGCGTCCAACGCTCAAATCCTTATCGGCTATCAAGCTCATAGATGGACTAGATCGTCGCTCTAGATTTCAGTACGCTCCAGGATTAGGGCTGGAAATTAAGCTCGAGGCTCGAGGCTCGGCTCGAAGCGGCAGTGAGCCGAGCCCGAACCTACTGTTCGGCTCGCTTAGCTAACGAGCCGAGCCCGAGCCGGCTCGCGAGCGGCTCGTTGGCTCGTTAGGCTCGTTACCGTTGGTAGGTTTAGTTTCTAGGATTGAGTCAACACAGCTTGTTCATATACCAAATGAGTCACGGATCATAGACAAACACGTTGAAGGGCCAACAACTACACATGTTCCTAAGATTATGTAGCCAAGAACAACATGGGGAAAATAAAAATGGGGCAAATTGGTCAGTTGCATCCTGTAAGATTCAGTCAGTTCAGAGAAGAACGCCCATATCTCTGGTCATTATAGGATCGATCTCTGACTCCGAATGAACCGCTGTGGAGGTCAACAGCTTAGTGCAAACTCCAAACAACTCCCTCTAAGGCCTTTCTGCAATGCAATTGTTACCGCCTAGCGCACGTTTTCAAACTAGAGATTATAGAAAATGCCAGATGTGGAGAGGAATTTAAGCAGGCAAATACATCTATCCAATTCTGGTCAATTCAGATGCGAGAAATTTGTAATGGTAGTGAGAAAAACACCACCGTATCAAATCGCAACACCAAACTGACCCAACACCAATAGTATGCAAACAATAGATCTGCCATTAGGCACAACTCTAATAAAATTGAACAATCAACAATCTCACATCCGGAGGAGGCGGCGAAGGAGTGGAGGGCAGGAGAGGATGGAGTTGCTTGGGTACTGGGCGCTGGGGAGGTCGGCCGCTCACTCGCTAAGGGGATCGGCCGCTCGGCTCGAGGGGCCAGTCTGGTCGGCCAGGCGAACCCACGGAGGAGCGGTAGAGGATGGGAGTCACGAGGCGGAGTTTGATTATCGTCGATAATCGTCGATTATCGCCATACGATTTTCATAATATCGGCGGCGAAATGCAATACCGAAGCGATGGCAGAAAAATTCAAAAAAAAAATTCAAAAATTCAAAAAAATTTATATGACGCAAATATCGCGATTATCGCCACATATCGAGCGATTATCGCTACATATCGAGCGATTATCGCTACAAAAGTCGACCGCACAAAAAAACTCAACATGGACGTCGATTTTCCACCGATAATCGTCGATTTTCCACGTTTTTTGATTTTTTTTTCAAAAAAATCGGATTTTTGAATTTATGCGATTTTTTTGCGATTTTCGACCGATTTTCGGCTCGATTTTTGCGATTATCGAAAAACACTGTTCATGCGAAAATTGCATGTAACGATAACTGAAACCTTGGTCACGGGGGGAGGCGCCGACGAGGTGACGGGGTCGGGGGAGGCGGCGAGGCGACGTGGCCGGGGGACGGCCAGACGGCGCGGGCGATCGTGAGCCGCAGAGGAGCCGGCGAGGCGGGAATGTGGCGTTGAGGGCGGCGCCGGCCGCGAAGTCGGAGTCGCCGCCGGTCCTTGGGGCAAAGAGAGTGCCGAGATTAGGGATTTGGGGGGACGAGCTGGCGACCGTGTGAGGATGGGCGGAGTGACGAGATTGGGCCTTCAGTAGTTCGCTAGGTGCATAAAACTGCCGGCTCACGAGCCTACACGAGCCGGCTCGTGGCTCGTTCGAGCCCGAGCCGAGCCCAACATTTGGCTCGATTCACACTGCGAGCCGAGCTCGGCTCGGCTCGATTATTGACGAGCTCGACCGAACCCGGCTCGGCTCGGCTCAATTCCACCCCTATCCAGGATGCCGGCAGATTAGTTAGTTTGTGTCACTGTAAAACACCATCTGGCTTTTGGGCCCGTTAGGAATGCGGGAAAGATTGTTTTCTAGTTGTTCTTGCGATAGACGAAGCTATATTTCTGCGAAATTTCGACGAGAATTTCATATGAAATTCTTTTGTTCTAAATATGCCTTAATAATTGTTGGGTGTTCATTTGAATTTCTTTTTGAGTTTTAGGGACGCCTTAACCCATATTTCGGTGTAGCCCGTTTAGACTCGAGTTGTTTGTCCACTTTATAAATACCCCTTGTAGTTTGCATGAGAGCATGACGGCTCATTATAATTCACGTACAAACTCTAAATAATGATATCGCCGTTTGGCGTTCGTGGTTTTTTCCCGCTCAAGAGTTTTTCACGTAAACAATCTGTGTCTCTCGTTCTTTATTTTTATGATTGATCTTCAACAATAATAGCCTTGCAAGGACAAGTAATCTGCCGCATATGTGCACGTGCAAGCAAGGCAAGCAAAACTGTCCTCTCTCTCTCTCTCTCTCTCTCTCTCTCTCTCTCTCTCTCTCTCTCTCTCTCTCTCTCTCTCTCTGGTACCATTGCTGCCGTTCCAGTGACTTCACCCAGCATCTTTGTTTGCCGTTCAAGTAATCCAGATGTTTTGTTCACTAAAATTGCCCAAATCTGAGAACATTAGATTATTATTGAGATTCGGAAGTATCGATTACATCCGATCATATGATTTGATCTAACGGTTGAATTTTTTATCCTACGATCTAAAATTTAAATATTATTTAAAACAAAAACATCCGAGAGATACATACACTCCCTTTTTATATTAGCGGGCAGAAATTTTACAAGATACTCCCTCCGTTCCACACAGAGTGTATTTTTAGTTTTTTTGCAAGGTAAATGACTAACAGAAAAACTAACCTACGGTATACCTCTGAAACTCATGAAACTTGTGAATTTTTACACTGAAACTCATAAAACTTAGCACTAAAAACTGATGAAACTAAACACTGGAACTCAAGAAACCAGCACTGAAACTTATAAGTTTCATAAATTTCACGGCTATACCGTTGGAATGGTATACCGTTCCCTAGTCTCCATCAATGACTAATGTGACCCTCGTTACTCGAGGCTACGTGTCTAGTCGTGACTTCACCACAGCATCGATCTCGTCATCGTTGCATCTCCAAAGCCCCTTAAACACTAGGAGTCTAGGAGGCAGTTCAGTGCTACTCTGCGGCAACTGGCATCACCATGGAAAGAAGGCCAAAACACCCTTTCTACTCCACACCATCGCCTCACATATAAAACAGCACTTCATTCTTCTTCTCTTGCGTTAGCACTTGGGGACGCCATGGACGCCCCTCCTCCACCACCACCACCAACGCATTCTGTACTTGGCACCATCGAGACCAAGCTAAGCCCGAGCGTGCTCCTCATCATCGCCATCTTGGCCATCGTCTTCTTCATCTTCGGCCTGCTCAACCTGCTGGTGCAGAACATCCTCCGGCTGCGGCGGGGCCGGCGGCGCGTTGGTGCTGGCGATGAAGGCAGCCCGACGGCGTTCCAGGGCCAGCTCCAGCAGCTGTTCCACCTTCACGACGCCGGCGTCGACCAGGCCTTCATCGACGCTCTCCCCGTTTTCCTCTACCGAGCCGTCGTCGGCGCCGGCGGCGGCCGCAAGGACGACCCGTTCGATTGCGCGGTGTGCCTGTGCGAGTTCGACGTGGACGACAAGCTCCGGCTGCTTCCGACGTGCGGCCACGCGTTCCACGTGTCCTGCATCGACGCCTGGCTGCTGTCGCACTCCACGTGCCCGCTCTGCCGCGGAAGCATCCTCGCTGCCGAGCTCTCGCCGGCGTCTAGCCCGTTGGTGCTCGTGCTCGAGTCGGAGAGCCTCCCCGAGACGGTCAGGGATGGAGAGTCGTCGGGAGGTAGGGACAATGAGGGCTCACCGAAGGCAGAGGAAGTCGTCGAGGTGAAGCTTGGCAAGCTCAGGTGCGTGGACGGCAATGGCAATGCTGAGGAGCTGGCCGTCGAAGGCACTAGTAGCAGCAATGGCAGGGGAAATCTTGGACAGAGAAGGTGCCTGTCGATGGGATCCTACGAGTATGTCATGGACGAGCAAGCCGCGCTCCGTGTCGCCATCACGACGCCCAAGAGGAGGCCAGCGAGCTCGAGAACGCGGCGCCGTCTCGCATTTTCGGAGTGCGACTTCGGCAGCACCAAGAAAGGCGCGTGGGAAATGACGGTGACAGAGGTCGCATCAGCGGACGCCGAACGTTGCGGTGACGGCGCCGCGGCGGCGAGGCTGAACAAGGACAGCTTCTCCGTGTCCAAGATCTGGATGGTGCCAACCCAGAAGGAAGGTGGCCGGACGGCAGAATTGGCCGCCGGGAGGCGCTCGGTGTCGTTCCGGTGGCCGGCGATGGCCGAGGTGAGCAAGAAGCAGGGTGGAAACGAGGAGCATCGGGACGTGGAGGCAGGAAGCTGCGGCAACAATGGCGCTTCGTCTCTGGCAGAGGAGAGGTCGTCGTTCGCGAGGACGACTCTGCTCTGGGTCGTCGGCGGGAGGCAGCAGAGCATCAGAGCTGGAAGCCATTCTTGAGCTGCATTTGGTTTGCACTTTGAACACAGAAGATTAATGTTTTTCCTTTGATATTTTTCTCCTCTTCTTTTGTTTGTCCGATTGATTATAGTGAATGCAAAGCAAGAAATTTGTAAAAAAAAAAAAAAAAAAAAGATTATTACGAGAATTTCGTTGGTATGACTGTGATGCAACAATTAGCAGAGTAGGAAGCTATTCTTGATTGTGAATTGAGAAAGATTTTCAGAGTTTTGTGAAGCATGATCTATGGTGATTTGCCCTACAAGTTCAGTAGAATTGGACTAACTTGGAAGCCACTCATGAGTCATGAACAAAAGAAGCACGATTGTTTAGATTTGTCGGGTAGACAGTGATGGACTCAAAAACAAAACTGCAAACCTTATCACAACCTCTGAAAGATCTGTACCCTCTGTTGGGGAAAATCAGAGCCAAAAGAGTCTGCCTTATGCATCATTTTAGAATGGCAGAGACGTTCAATCAGGACAAACAATTGCTGAACACCTGCAGCGACGAACCGTCTCATCAATGCATTTGTTTGTGAGGTCTTCTCGTGTTGATTTAGCTGCACTCCAACCCTCATGCGCTTGACACCAAACCGGTTAATACAGAGAGAAACAAAAGTTCAGGCACGGCGATGCAATTAAGAAACCGGTTGCCTGTCATGACATAAACAAATTAGATTAACCAATCCTGAGCCATGTCTCATTGGCATAGCTAGCATTTAATGGTGTTTATGGTGGGCATATTTGACTTGCAACTGCCTCATCGGGTGCTGATGCATGTGATGGGAAGGTGAGAGGAAGCTGGATGGGAGTAAGTTTCAGATCCTTTTCTTCCGATGTTCCATTGGATTTGTGAGCTGTTCTTCTTACAACGGAGTGGAGTGGACTGTGCGCGCCGGATCGCGCTGCGTTTACAGGCTGTTGCAACAGTAGCTGCACTTCGTCCACAGCTGTTACATTTTGTTGCTGCACCAACTCTGTTTCGTTTTGTTGTCTGTTTAGGCATTAGAGTAGTATCTGCTCTCTCTTTTTTTAAAAAAAATTGACGGATAAATGATGTTGAATTCCCCCATGCAGATTCAGATTCTCACGCAAATTTGACGACAGAATGCATGTAGAGCTCTGTGGCTCCTCCGAAACTTGGCTTAAACGGCGGCAATTTCAGAAGTTTTCGCTGCTGCTCGCTTACCTGCTGCGAATTTGTGTTGTGCATTTGTGCTGCTTGGGTTACCAAGCTGGCGATGCTGGGTCAAAATTTGTGGTGGAGTAGAGGACACAGCAACAGTAAAGTGCACCATTTAGTTCCTTTTTTCCTTGTATTTTAACCCGAGTTCACGGGGTGTTCATGCTCTCTGCATCATTAGTTCACAAATCCGGCGAGTTAAAGGTGGATGTGACCGGTCAATCGGCACAAAAGCAGGCGAAGAATTGACCGTGTTAGGTGGACAGGAGCAAGCAACTTCGGTCATCTTGAGTAGATGGCAAGGTTGAGACAAGCAAGCATGGATGTTTCAATATAGCAGGGCTAAAATCCATGGTAACAGGTAACTAACTCTCGACGAGATGGCAAAGTTGTCGGTGTGCAGCTCTATCTATTAGGGTTTAAATTCTGGTGTTCATCTTTAGACTATCTCCAGCAATTTCCATTCATTTCATTCACTTCCCTATTCCCTTCCCCCATATTCATTCACTTTATTTCCTACCATCTCCAACAGCATTTCCTCAAGGGAATTTGTGAAGGGATTGGAGAGAGAATCCCTTTCTATCCAGATTCTCTCTCCAAATCCCGTCCGAAGGGAATCACGAAGGGAATCTGTTGGAGCACTTGGGATCTGTTCGTGAAGGGATTGGAGGCTGAAGGGAACCTGCTGGAGATAGTCTTACATACATACGGGTACGCTTCGATAGAAATTTCATGATGTTACGGATTTATCTCTGGTTTCCTTGTGATGTGGGTGCGTGATGATGTGTTTACGTGTACATCTTCTTTGTAATAAAAAAAGAAGATAGAAAAAAAAAAGTCTGGGCCAAGCAGCAAATAGTCACACAGTAGTAGCTTAAAAGATTGGAAACTAATACTTGCAGCACATGACAACATGAGGATGAGTAGTTGAGGGATGGTCAACAGTTGCCATGATAAGTCGGAGAGTTCATTTTCAAATACCGATGGGTAAAGAAGTGTCTTATATATCAATCAAAGTGTGTCAGTCTTGGAATATGCAGAGTTTGATATAAAAAGATTCACCAGATTTTTAGAAGCTTGCTAATGATTATGCAGGCAAATCAAGCGCATCAGCTTTCCACTCTCTCTTTTTAAAGAGAGCTTGTAATTAGCACTACATTACCCCATCGGTTTTTGAAAATGAGATTAAAGAACAACATCTCCCGTGACTTGTGACGGTGATCATGAACTCATGGGTCACGGGCATTGTTCTTTTTTGCAGGTTGTTTGCAACGACCCTCTTGTCCCATGTTGCCGTTCCCACCTCGGGCAACTCTCAGTTGAGAAGTGCTTCTATGCTCTTCCTTTTAAAAGTTGCACAACTATTAAAGCATAAATGAATGGTAGATGGTGATTACTTACCCCTTCGTTTGCTTTAAGATTTGTTCAACTTATAATAGAAGGAAAAGCATAGAAGCATTGCTCCTCTCAGTTTGATCACTTCTCATGTTCTCATCTGTGCTTGTGCTAGCTTGTTCACTAATCGTGGCGGATTCAAGATTTTTAGAATGAATTTTTAGAGTTACAAAAATATTATTTAATATAAAACATAAAGGTTCACAGTATCAAAAAAATAACAGAAAAACTAAAAAACGGTATACCGTTGCAACGGTATACCTCTGAAACTCATGAAACTTGTGATTTTTTGCACTTGAACTCATGAAACTTAGCACTAAAAACTGATAAAACATGAAACTGATGAAACTAAACACTGAAACTCATGAAACCAGCACTGAAACTGATAAGTTTCATAAGTTTCATGTCTATACCGTTGCAACGGTATACCGTTCCCTAGTCATTCTCAAAAAATAAAATACAAATTATTATTAACTTGCACAAAAGATTACAAAATAATTAAGAAAATTACAAACTAACTGGACGTTCCTCATGGATTGGAAGCGAGATATGATGTCATCATTATTAACTTGCACAAAAAATTCTCACTTAAGAAATGTAACGAAGCAATCATTCAAGTTTGCTCTCACATCCTATTCCTTATTTTATTCTTCACATAATTTATTGAAAAAAAATAATCTTTCAATACTAGCAATTGCTACGGAAAGAATCAACATCAATTTGAGAAGCCTTGTAAACAAGTCTATAAATGAGGTTCTTCTTTTTTAAAAAACCTTTTGGATTTTGCAATTAGTTTACACAAACCATCCATTTTAGCAACTTTGACGCCATGCTTCACACAAAAAAGGTGGCATCTTTAACAAAAGTTTCCCATCCATCATCCTCTGCAGTAGCTACAATTGAGTTTTTTTTTGTCAAATAAATGAGATCAATAGCATTGACAATTTGTGATCCCTCTTTTGCAAAACATTGCTTAAGTCATCTGTGTACCCAAATATGATTAGCAATAAATATGCCATAAAAACAAACTCAAAGGACACAAATGATGTCAATATAGTTTGAGCAAGTATAGCCTTCGTGCTTTGATAGTGGTCTTCTCCAATCTTTATGACAACACGCTAGATTGAAGGATACAAAGAAACAACTTGCATAATAGTTTTATAGTGAGATCTCCAACGAGTGTCACCCTGTCGATGTTTTAAGACCTGAGGATTCCTAGGTTGAGTTTACGAATGTAATTATAATTGTCTTTGTCTATAAAACAAGATTGAAAGGAGTAGAAAAGAAATGGGGATTGTATTATATCACGGGTGTTTTTTTATAGAGTACAGACTATTCAACTCTCCATTGTCTACACACACTCCTTCACTCTTTCAATCCTTGCAGGAGTATCATATTTATAGCGTCGAAGGGGTGGCAGTTATCATTTCAGAGGGGTGTCTTTCTGTCAAAAGATGTCTTCTCACCAAAGAGGTGTCTTCGAAGGTTTCGGATCGATCACATACCCTAAGATCACTATAATGGATACGGCAAGGAAACAGGAAGAACAGAGCAAGCAGCGATATGGGGAGTTTTTAGTGTTTCATATTGAATCACTCTAACCGGTTGCAAACTAAATACATTAAGTAGTAAAAGGTGAAAACAACATATTGGGACACCCCATGATCCGAGAAACTTGCTAACAAACCGATCATGTTGATCGCACGTTACAAATTCAACGAACACACACACACAAACGGAGCACCAGTTCTGACGGCCGGCTGAAAGCGCACCACAAACTGAACTCTTGTGACTCGCTCCTGCCAGGATTAGCTCTAACACACTCCCCCCTAATCATGGCGCTCCTCTAAGGCCCTGTTTGTTTCGGCTTTGACGAGTACCCATGCCATGGGTACCCCCATCAGCCCGGAAGCACGAACGGGCTGACCAATCATGGCGGAGGCCCAGCACCACCAAAAGGTGCTTGGGCCGCGGGGAGCGAGCCCGATGCAGGCCGACCGAACGGTCGGGCGGACTCGTTCGGCGTCGGCATGCTCCGGCCGCCTAATATTGAAGCTCAAGCTCCACCTGCGCACAGGGCCAGCATGGCCCACGCCAGTGTCAGACGGCTGCCTTGTGCGCAGCGTCCCCTGGCGTCCGTACCGGGGTAGGCGGCCCCTTCCCAAGACTGTCAGAAGAGCCACCGAAGGAGTCAAGCCCCCGTCCCATCGCCTGGCACACCGCAGAGGAGTGCGCCCACTCCCGAGGCCAAGGCAAAGTCAAGCGCCATTAAAGCCGCCGAGGCAGACAGGAGCACCACGCAAGGCGTCATCCGGGCATCATCGCGCAAGACCGCACATCGAGAGCCACCAACCCTGCCTCGGGACGAGCAGGAGACGGTCGGACAAGACAGAGCCGACTCAAACACGACGCCCCTTTCTAGTGGATTTCCTAAACACCCGTGTAACCCGCCTCCTCCGTCTATATAAGGAGAGGCAGGGCCCGAGAGGGAGAGAGAGAGACAGAGAAAAAAGGCCCTCCAGGAAGCCACGATTCCCTAGCCAAAGCACGAAGGGGATCGGACAGCCGACTCCCCGCCTCGCTTATACACCCCTTGTTCATCGCCCAAAGATCAATACATCCACACCGAATGAACTGGAGTAGGGATATTCAGCCCGAACCAGTATACATCATCTGACTCCTTGAGTCGACCATTCGGGGAGAGGGAGCGCGCGACCCCATCCGACCATAAATTCGTATTGCTGGTGCACGAAACACCGACAGGCTTTTTCAACGGCTTGAAAGCCAAAAAGTTTAAGCCGAAACAAACGACTGGCTTTTAAGCCGGGCTTTAAAAAAGCCAAAAGCCCCTGTATAACTATAAGCCAAAAGCTAGATAAGAGGAGCTTTTTTGGGCTTTTTTGAATGAGATAACCCTTTGCCACTAAAAGTCTCCAAAATTAGCCACCAAATGCCATCATATATAAATTGAGAATTTATCCAACATCTCATTTAAGGTATTTTTGACTTTTCATCTATAAGTTGTACCATCTAACCCATATAATAAGCCAGGATACCAAACAACATGTCTTGGCTTAAAAGTAGACGGCTTAAAAGCTCATTAAGCCAAAAAAATTAGCTTTAAACCAAAAGCCAAAAAGCCTAAGCCGAAACAAACAGAGCCTAAGTCACAAATCCCACCGCATGGCAGCAAACTTCATCCCAAGCAAAGCCTTCGTCAGTGATTCAGCTTTCTGCTCATCAGTGCACATGAATTCAACAACAACCTGTCCACTCTTGACACATTCACGAATGAAATGAAATCTAGTGTCTATGTGCTTTCTACGGCCATGAAACACAGGGTTTTTCATGAGTGCTATGGCTGACTTGTTATCAACATATAACCTTACTGGTTTGATCTCTCTTCCTATCAGCTCTCCCAACAGATTTTTTTAGCCACACTCCTTGGCATGCTACTGCAGTTGCGGCCATGAATTTAGCTTCGCAAGATGACAGTGCCACCGTCCTTTGTTTTTGTGAATTCCATGACACAAGATTGCTCCTTGCCGTCTCCGTTGATCGTCGATGCTCGGTGCCGCCTCTGCCTTTTGGCTTGCCTACCCTCTGGCCGATTGCGTCGCTGCCAGAGAGGGGACAGGGAGAGAGCACGAGGGGCAGAGGGCTAAGGGACAAGGGCGTGTGGGTGCCGGCTCATTGGAGAGTAGGAGAGGGAGCTGGTTAGTTGGGTGTGGGCTGCACAGAGTGGTTGGTTGGGCCATGTATTGCCAATTGGGTCACGCAGTGAAAATTGGGAGAGAGTGAGTGGGTTGGGCGGGCTAAAATGTCGAAAGACGTATTTTCAGCATACTTACCGGTATATACACCTAATATTGGATTTACATCTATACACCCAACATTAGATCCGCCGCCCGTCACTAACCACCCTTTGACCAAAAATCCCAAAAGGCAAACCGTAAGCGTTGCACAGTACTACTCGCTAACCTTTTGTCGGCGTGGAGTCTTGCACTTTTTTCCCTCTCCCGATCTGGTTTTGAGAACTGAGACCAAGGAGGAGGAGGAGGAGGCAGCACATCTGCACATGCACGAGATATCCACTTCCATTCTCACATGCTCACTACCTGACCTGTCCAACTGCCGTCTTTTTTCGCCCTTTTTCGCCTCTGTTTAATATTGCCGCGTTTGGAGACTCAGACCCACATGATGAGGCTCGTGGATTGCTTTGCCTTGGCCAATCATTAGCATTAGCACTCCCAAGTGTTGGGCTTCTTAGCTTCTGCTTGCAACGTCGGTCGCGGCTCGGGCTAATCAAGTTAACTAGATGAAAATTCCACGTGTTAATGCGGGTGGTTTCTAAATTTTAATAGAGAGAAAAATTTACTAAATTCCTCAAAAAAAATACAAAAAAATATTTTTTAAAATTTAAAATTTTGAATTTTTTTTTTAAATAAATCACTATAGGACAATGTAGCTTACAGTGCCCAAACGCCGCATGGCTAGATGCCGGTTGCCCTTCCATACCTCTCTAAGAACTATAAGTTTATATAGCTAAGGGTTTTGTTCTGTTTGGTACTAATATGATCCTAGCAGCTTTTCTTTATCCAATGTATATCTTCCTAGCAAGTCATGCAGTAGACGGGAGGTTGAGTTGGACCTCGTACGAAGAGAGGAAGTTCAGAGGTTGAACATGTGAAATCAAGTGATGAAAAATTGGCTTAATGTTGAATTTGGCATTACAGAGTGGTTGTGCTCATGGCATGTGTGGTGCATGTGCATGTGTTGTTTCATGTGATTACGTGATATGCTTGTGATAGCATATTAGTTGTTTTGTTTGATGCAATACACTTGTGTGAGTAGTTGCATGGATTGATCTTGAGTCAAGTCGTGGACTTGTGCTCGTACATGGTTTGTGCTTGTTCATGTGCAGGTGTTGCTCGAGGGCGAACGTGGTTGATGACGGGACTGGAACTAGGTTCGTGGAGGAACTGAGGTTCGGGACTAGGTTCTGCAGGAATCGAGTCTTGGTGGTCAAGAATATCATGCGGGACGTTCGGGCTAGAGGACGGTGCACATGAAGAATGGTTAGTCTATCATCAACTATCTTACCCAGTGGCTCAGCCTATCATCAAATACTACATCTCGCTTTCGCCTCCTCCGATGACCCATCCGGCATAGTCGCCATCTCCCCGTATCTCTGTAGTCTCCCCCCCTCTCATCCCTGCTTTCTCCTTGCACTGCTAGCTCCCCCGCACTTCCTCAGTGCCAAATTCAGCTTGCGATACCGCACCACCAGCTTCCTCGATCGTCCTGAGGAATAAGACGATAGCGACTGGAGTGGAAGAAGATGACAATGTCGCCGGATCTCAACAATCCTCACCGCTTCGACACCAGATCCAGCGGTCTTTTCCCCTAATGAGTAAATAAAATTAGTTGTTTTCCCCCAAATAATTGTGTGTACCAGATTCTCACCGGGGGTCGAAGCTCACTCGTCTTTCGTGCCATCCACGACGATGGATCGACGGTAGCGGTGTCAATGACTGCACACATCCAACATAACAAGATCTGGGCCGACACAGCATGGGGCCACACGACGTGCCTTGAGTCGTGCCTGAGCCTCACTAGAGGCGAGTCAAGCAAGCACGTGTGAGGACCCCTCTTCCTATACCGTACTGTACGCCGTCTACTGTGGCGTATAGCACCGTATAGCAATAGAAGCCTCGACACCGAAAATCTGAATCTAAAAAAAATTCGATCGACGGGATCGAACCCTTAGCTTCAGACCCAGTGCCTGTACGCATCCGATACCGGTTCCCTGGATCAGTAGCCCAGTATCGCGTACCAACAACACGAGTATCAATGCACAAAGTAATGAACTAAAGTTAAATTACATAACTGGGTGTAAATCTTGTACATACACATTACAAAATCCAAAAGTGGGATAATAGCGGAAGCAAAAGAAACACTAAACCCGGTCTGGTGGCCCGACAACCCCACAGGCTCTTGGCGGAGGAAGGACCACAACCGCCGCCGGCTCGCGAGCAGAGGACCACGAGCCATCAGGATCACCATCGGAACCATCCTCCGAGACAAGGTTAGTAAACAACGACAAAGCAGCGGTGAGTACACGTATGTACTCGCAAGTCTTTAGTGTATGGAAATATAGTTAAATGCAGGCTATTTCAACAGGAATAAGCTTCTATACTAGGTTGATTGCATAAAGCAGCATTTATTTGTAAACAACATTTAACAACCGATAGCATTAATAATTGAAAGAGCATTTGACATAAAACATATTTCACAGTATATGTATAATGTATATTATCCCAACCGGTTCGCCATTCTCGCTCGAATGCAACCGATGGGCTAGATTGTCGACTCTATCCATCAAACACTTCCTTTCCGTTCGAGACTCACACTTTTTCAGAAGAAGACACAAAACCAAACTTCTATACTCTCCATACTTATCTGGGCTAGATGCTCTTAACCGTGAGCACGGCTAATCGATTAGTTTTACTTAACACTTATGCAGAAGTTGCACGCATTCCCCACATGGGTCTATCTAGCAAGCGTGTTGCAACGACGCGCGATACTTTTCAGTACCCGACTCTTGCAGATTGACCATGCCGTTCCCATCATCGGTGTCAGCCAGACATCAGCACAATAGCGTGATCCCACCCTGGCGGATTTAGGCGGCCGTACGCTGCAGCAACACGGGTATCCCTTGCCCGGGCCCCATTACCCCATGAGTGGCACTATTGTTGCAGCGGGAACCCACAACACCCCTTCTTCGTCCAATGGATGACAGAAGTCCTTCCGAGAACCCCTTGATTGCAGACACATCAAGCTGCGCAAGTTCTCATCTTGCTCTTCGGCCTACCAACAAATCGGCTATCCCAGAAGTCGGTACATAGGCATTACGCTTGATTCGATTCATGTGGTTGCGCGAGACTCACCCAGCATTAACTTTGAGTTCGGTCCTTATATTTTTGTTGACTCGGGCAAGGACTCCAATCCTAACCACACCATCGCCTTCACATTCTATACCTCCTCCCCGAGTCATTTACACCACTCATTTTTATCAATTAACCATCAACCATTTTGACTCAATTCATTTTGAAATCATATTTTGATTGATGAGTGTAACTGCCAAGGACTAGACTCAAATCTATTGCATTGACTAAGCATATGCATTTATTAACATTTTATACCCAAGTGACATTTATTAAGTTGCCTAACCTCTACTAGGGCTATCAATGTGACCATGGGAAATAGATTAAGGAAAACCACCAATTTGGGTTATATCTACCATTCCAACAAACTAGCACATTTACTGAAATTAAACGCATGCATATAGTTTGATAAATCAAAGTAAACATCGTAAAATATTGGATCAAGATGATCAAAGGAGGTGCTTGCCTGTCTGTTGCTGCTCTGATGGATCCGGGACGAACTCAGGATTGTTCGAGGCGACTCCGGACTCACTCGCCTCTAATCGAATAAAAACATCAAAAACAGCGAACAGAGAAATAAATTAGCAAAAAGTGACTTTAGAAACATAAACACCAACTTAACATCAAATAGAACTCATCTAGACACTAAGAAAGCAAAGAAACGAAACAAGCGAGAAAAATGGCGAAATCGCGATTCGAAACGGCGATTTCGTAATTTCTCGCCAACTTGAACAAAATGCATAAAATAATTTAAAATTCAACTAAATTTTGTTAAACACCTAGAATTAGGTATAATACACCTAATGCAACTTACGGGAACTCGTTTGGATTTAAAGCGAACAAGCGGAAGCCAAAACAGTGAAAATCAATACACAAAATCTTGAAAAATCAGAAAAGAAAACGACACTATTCACCGTAACGCAAGAGCCATTTCTGTCCAGAATCCATTCAACGACTTGCGGCCGATTCCAGCGACTCCACTAGGTACTTTAGGATGTCTAGGACCTATCTGGACCTTGCCCTTGAAAATTCACTTAATTTGCATCGAAATCCGATCGAAAGCGCAAATTAAGCCGAGGTTTACGCCTCGATTCGCACAGGGTCCGAAAACGGCTCAAACTCGATTCCACTTGCGCGAGGAGCACGTTTTCGACTCTACTAAGTCTAAATGACCCTAAATGACTCATTAAACTGACTAAGCTGGCGAAGAAACCCCTAAATGTGGAATATGGCCAAAATGGCTATTTTGCTCAAAACGAGCAATCTCGCCCAAAAGGGCCGTTTGAGCTGAAATGCCGCGAGACTTGTTTTAAGCCCTCGGCTAGTTGCTTAGGGATACTTACGACCTATCGGAGCCATTCCCCAGCATGGATGACTTAATCTTCTCTGACTTTTGATCAATTGCCCGCTTAACTCTGGTAATTACAGAAAGCGGCAAAAGTCCGAAAAGTGACTTGAATGCGATCCAAAACACGCGGGAAGCATGCTATCGACCTTAGTGACCTTAAACGAAGCTAAACAAAGCTAAATGCCTTAAACGGCTTGTGAGGCCTATAATTACTAAAATAAAATGCAAAGTGCTAAAATGCAAATCTAGCGATTCTAACTGCTTTTCTAGCCTCTAAGGGGACTAATGGTAAAGTCAATACATGCCTCGGAGCTCTAGGATTTTATGAAATAAAAATAAATTAAAAGAGACCTAGAGCTAACAACTTGTAGCAAGTTTTGACGAAACTTAATTTCGACTCTTCTGATCGCAACCAGGGCTATCAGAAGAGCTAATGGAGCTATCGTTATACGCTATGGACCTTCGGCCCATTGTAAAAACAGTTAACACCTAAATGAATAAAATAAATTTTGGCTTAGCGAAATTGAATTCCGATTCCTCCGGTAGCGACTCTAGCCACCAGAACTGCTATGGGAAAAATCTATACATGCTATGCACCACTAGACCTCCGATAAATCGAAGACCTAGCGATGGACTTGAGCGAATACGAGGGTGACTAAAAGCTAGGTTGGCTATAGGATTAAATGAGCCTAACGATGATCTGAGTCTAGATTCTAAAGCACAATTGTCATGCGACGTGTCTAACACATGGAACCTAGTTTTGACCTAGGCTAGGGTTTGAGATAACTTAACGAAATGCGAAGCTACGAAGGGGGAAGTCATAGCTACGGCAAGAGGGAAGTCCCGGGAGCCGAGAAATCGAGCTAGAACACTCAAAAACCCCACGGGAACTCAAATAAACATCCATGGGAAATGAAGGAAAACTCACATGAGAGGGTCTAGGAGATGGGGATCGCGATGGAGAGGTCGATTCCCGCCTCTAGATCAATTTCCACCGGTCGGATCGCCTCCAAATGGGTGGATTGGGTGAGCTAGGGTTTTGGGAGGCTTCTCCTATGCTTGGTCGTGAGAGGGAGAGGAGAGGGAGTGAGTTGGCTGTTGGGTTGGCTTTGGAGAGGTTATAACACATGCAAAACACTATGCACTTACTCAAGGGCATTTTGGTCAAGTGTCAAGTTTTGAAGAATTAAACTTCCAAAACTGATTTTTATCGATTCTTATATATTCTGGAAGGTTCTTAGGTCGCTTTAACACTTATCCAAATAAATTTGCAATTATTTTTGAGCTAGGTTACTTAAGTTGAAGGGTTCTTTTTAATTCCCATTTAAGTATATATAGCTCAAAATGCAGAAATACACAAGAACAGTGTATTATTGAACAATGTTTGAGTACAAATGTACAGTGACTCGAGTATAGAAATACTCGGGATATTACAGCACGGCACACTGTGGCCTAAAGCTCGTTGGGTCCATGCCATGCTAGTAGGGCACGCCATGGCCTGAAGCCCGTTGGGTCCGTACCGTGCTGGCACGACACACCCCAACTCCCACCTCTAACCAAGATAGAGAACAAGAAAATGTGGTCATACGCCCGAGCGTGTCGTTCCTCATGTTTGACGTTTGGCATCTGCATTATGGCTCCAGCATGCATCTACATCCAAAATTTTTAATCAAAAACTAAGTTTATAGTAGGTATATTAGGTGTATATACTAGTAAATAGGTTAAAATATGTATTTTTGATTGGAGCTGAGTTGGACGGGCTGAAATGTTCCAATCGGCCTAGTTTTCACTACCTAGCCCAGTTTTCACTGCGTGGCCTAGTTGGCAATACCCGGCGCCAATCGGCAATACACCCGCATGACCGCACGTCCCCTGTGATCCTATCCAACTCCTGTAGCCCTATTGTCAGGACCCGGATTGATATGATCCGGATTTGATCTCTGTGGAGGAAAGAAAACGGATAGAACACGCAAGAACAAGATCAAGCAACAGAACGCTACCAACTCTACAGAGGCTAACAGACTGAGAGTACGGAAGATATGCCAAATCATGTCTGGTTACTCTCCCAAAAGGGTATTTATACCCATAGTCATTACAAAATCACCCCAGGGTAAATAGCGTTCAGTAAAAGACTTTAACAGCTACGATTCAGTCTCTTGAAAAGAAATTACGAGCTACAGTAACTTTGGCTTGGTTGGTGTAGTTTTCACCCGTTGGAGCTCCCCCTTGCCATCGCAGATGAATTCTCCATCGTCGATTGCCACTTAAGTGAAGTCGCTCAAGCGTTATCATTGACGCCGACTTCCTCTGTTTATCTTCCACCTCCAGACGTTCCTGACAATTCCCCGCGCTGAGCCCAAGCTTGCCCTTGAGCTTGGAAATCTGGAAATGTGCGCTGCATAAAAGATACATCTTCCCAAGTCGCGTCGGCCTCAGACAAGTTCAGCCATTTGATGAGCCACTGTGCTACCGCAATTCCTTTCCTCGGAATAATCCTGCGATCCAGAATTTCCACGGGCTCCGTTTTAATTCTTCCAGACGCATCCACCAGCGGTAACGCCGGTAATGGCACAGCTCGATCTCCCACATGTTTCTTCAATTGACTCACATGGAAAACAGGATGAATTCCCGCGTCAGCAGGTAATTGTAACTTGTAAGCTACAGTTCCCACTTTGGACAAAACTCTGAAAGGACCATAATACTTTGATCTCAGCTTCAAAGATCCCCTTAACCCAAATGCATTTTGCCTATACGGTTGCATCTTCAAGAACACCATATCTTCCACATTAAAACTTCTTTCAGTCCTCTTCTTATCAGCAAATGTTTTCATTCAGTTTTGAGCTTGGACTAAGTTATGTTTGAGCTTTTTGAGCATCTCCTCCTTTTCTTCCATAGTAATTTTGGCTTCAGTTGAGGCTTGACAAGGAATTGAAAATTCGGCCAATTGGGAAGGAGAATATCCATATAATGCTTGGAAGGGAGACATTTTCAAGGAAGTGTGATAAGTGGTATTATACCACCACTCAGCCATAGCCAACCAGTGTATCCATTTTTTTGGTTCTTGAAACACCATGCTTCTCAAATATGACTCCAAGCATTGATTTACCCGCTCGGTCTGGCCATCCGTTTGAGGATGGTAGGCTGTGCTGAATCGAAGAGAAACCTTGAGCATCTTGAATATTTCCTGAAATAACCGACTAGTGAAGATTCTGTCTCTATCTGTCACAATAGCAGTCGGCATTCCATGCAGTTTGAAAATATTTTCCATAAATGCTTGCACCACTTGTTGAACTGTATAAGGCTGGGACAAAGCAATGAAATGAGCATACTTCGTGAATCTATCCACCACTACCAATATAACATCCTTTCCTTTGGAATTTGGAAGACTTTCAATGAAGTCCATAGATAAATGAGTCCAAGCCATTTCTGGCACCTCTAATGGATGCAACAGTCCTGGGATATGCACATGCTCGGCTTTGGTCACCTGACAAACGGGACATTCCTTTACATAGTATTCCACGCTTCACTTTAGTTTTGGCCAATAAAACAATTTTTTCAGTCTGTGATAAGTCGCCCTGACTCCGGAATGTCCACCAATTGCTGAAGAATGAAATGATGCTAACAACTCCTCTCTAATGTTGTTTGATTCCCCTACATAAATTCGACCTTTATACTTGATGATTTCATTTTCCCATTGAAATTTGGAGCTCGGATCAGCATCAGCTTGTATCTGCTCCCTTATCTTGGTTACTTGAGAATCCTTCTTGTCGGTGTTTCGTGCACCGGCAATACGAATTTATGGTCGGATGGGGTCGCGCGCTCCCTCTCCCCGAATGGTCGACTCAAGGAGTCAGATGATGTATACTGGTTCGGGCCGAATGTCCCTACTCCAGTTCGTTCGGCGTGGGTGTATTGATCTTTGGTTGATGAACAATGGGTGTACAAGCGAGGCGGGGGATCGGCTGTCCGATCCCCTTGATGTTTTTGCTAGGGAGTTGTGGCTACGTAGAAGACTATTTTCTCATCCCCCCCTCTCGGGCCCTGCCTCTCGTTATATAGACGGAGGAGGCAGGTTACACGGGAGTTTGAGAAAAACACGAGGAAAAGGCCTGCGCGTCTTGAAGTCTGGTTTCTGTCTTGTCCGACCGACCCCTGCCCGTCCCGAGGCAGGGTTGGTGGCTCTGTGATGACTAGTCTTGCGTAGTGCTGTCCGGATGGCGTATTGCGTGGTGCTCTTGTCAGCCTCGGTGGCTTTAATGGCGCTTGACTTTGCCTTGGCCTCGGGAGTGGGCGTATCCTTCTGCAGTGTGCCAGGCGATGGGACGGGGGCTTGACTTCTTCGGTGGCTCCTCTGACAGTCTTGGGAAGGAGCCGTCTGCCTAATCTGACGCGCGACGCTGCATTGTCGACACCGGCGTGGGCCCCTCTTGGCTCGTAGTGGAGCTTCTTGGCCGTGAGCTTCAATACTAGGTGGTCGGAGCCCGCCGACCGCCCGGGATAGGAGTCCGCCGACCGTCCAGGGTCGGTCCTGCATAGGTCGGGGTTCGACCTCCGCGGCCGACGTGCCTTTCGGCAGTACTGGGCCTTCGCCGCGGCGGGTCAGCCCGTTCGTGCTTCCGGGCTGATGGGGGTACCCATGGTACAGGCACTCGTCGATAGCCCGAGCCCCGGCGGGTCGGAGCCGGCCGGGGGGTTAGCTGCACGGAGGTTGGCGGCGCTAGGTCGGCCTTGCCGCTGGCGCCGCGCCACTTAAAACAGTGCGTGGCGCACCCGTGTAGTAACCAGCCCCGAGCGGGTCGGAGAGCCGGTCGGGGGTTTAGTCGGACTCTGGCGAGCCACGTCGTTAAATGGGCTTTTAGAGTCGGTTTGAGCGAACGACGTTTACCTTCGTCGGTTTGAGCGTCGTGCTCGCGGCTCTTTGTCGGGTAATCAGTGGAACCTTGGCGATCTCCTTCGAGGGATCGTTTCCAGCGGACGTAGCTCCCGTCGTGGGCGTCAGGCCGCTGTGGGCGTTCCATAAAACCTTTCCTTACTCATCGGTCGGGCTGCCGGGTCGTCCGCCGACCGAGCGCGGCCGCCGCCACTCATCGATGAGCTCGCGAGGAGAGTGTGAGGTATGGTCTCGGGCGGGCCCGCAGTGATTGGGTCGTCCGCCGACCCATCTAGAGGCCCTCTGGGGCTCACTGCGACCCGCCTCGCTCTATTTTACGTGTTGGGGCGGCTTTCATTCGGTGGTGGATTCGGCCTCGTAACCCTCGACGGTGCGGGCCTCGGCGCGAGCCCGCGAGCCGCTTGCTTTCCCGAGGCAGGCGGCTGATGGGCGTTTTCTTACCTTTCTCGGCATGGGGCGCCCTGGCGTTAGCCAGCGGGGCTGCGATGCGGCGTGGCGTGTGGCGCGAGGCGGCCGTCCTGTCGGGGCAGTTAATGCTTAGTGGGATTTAAATGGGCTGCGGCACGTTACCGTAGTAGTGGGCGTGCGGCAGGCTGACGGTTGGCGGCTGCGTCGGTCCGCGTGAGGAGGCGTCGGTTGGGCGCGGAGGCGCGTTTGTTCCCGCCAGGCGCCTATAAAGGAAGGAGAGGGCGGCGCGGAGGGAGCAAATCCTCCTGCTCGCGTCCTCTGCAAAAAGAAAAAGGAGAGAGAACGCAAGGGGAAGAAGAAAAAAGCCTCCTGCTCCGTCGCGCCGTCCTCCGCTCTCCTACGCTCATTCGGGGATGTCGCTGACCCCGCACTCGGCCGCGGCGGGACGCTACCTTGGCTTGGAGAGGAAGGAGCTCCTTCCCCCGCGGCCTCGGCCAGGTGTTGGCGGCCGACCGAGGTCCCTGAACTGGGAGACGGTGAGATAGTCTCGCTGGCGGCCTTCTACGAGCGGGGTTTCGGCCTCCCACTCCACCCGTTCGTCCGGGGGCTGCTGCATTTCTACGGGGGGGGGAAGTTCACCACCTAAACCCGAATGGAGTCCTTCACATCGCGGTCTTCATGACGCTGTGTGAGGCCTTTCTGGGGATCGAACCCCACTGGGGACTCTGGCGCCACTTCTTCTTCGCGAGGCCGCCGTCGGGTGCCGCCGACCTTCTTGGCGCCCTGGCGATCCAACTGCGTGCCCGCCGCAAGTTGCTCTACACCGACGTGAAGTTGCCGACGTCCAACCGGGGGTGGCATAGCGAGTGGTTCTATGTCCGGAACATTGACAACAGTGCCCCGGCCTTCAGTGGGAATCTGCAAGCGCGCATCCTTGCTTTGGACTGGGGTCCCGATACGAGGGACCGGGCGAAGGTGGATGAGATCCTCGAGAAGCTCGCAGACCTGAAGCGGCGGGGTCTGACGGGCAAGGTGGTCCTCCGTACGTTCATGGAGAGGCGCATTCAACCCCTGAAGGATCGGGCGCGCCCCATGTTCGAGTACACAGGGCCGACCGACCCTGCGAGGTCGTCGGAGCGGGAGCTTCCTGTGTCGGAGGTCCTCGCACGTGTGGCCGCGGTTTCCATCGAGGGAGATACCGAGCCAGCGGGCGAGGCGACCGCGCCATTCTCGGCGCAAAATCCGTAGAACTTGGTACGTCTGGTGGCTCTTATTTGCTTTTGCTTTGCTCTGCTCCTTCGCTCCCTTAGCCGAGCGCGTTCTTGCAGGGACTCGGTGGCCTGATCTCCCGCCCCTTGCTTCCGGGGGAAAAGGAGGCGCGAGCGGCCGAGCGCCTCGCCAGTGAGCGCATGACGCCGACCTCTGGCGAGGAAAGAGGCCACCAGACGCGGAAGAGGAAAGAGCGCTGGACCGGGCTGCTGGCGAGGAGGTCTCTGACGAGACTTCGAGTGGCGGTGACGCAGGAGTCGCTGCCGAGCGAGAAGCGGTTGTCGGAGACGACTCTGGCGGCTGTGACGCGGGTCCCAGCCGCGGGGCCGGCGATCGTGGTTCCTCGGAAGAGACTGCGGGCGCAGGGTTTATCATGCAGATGCGCAGACCCCTCACGCCTCCTCGCGGGGGTCCGGTAAAAAGGGCACGTCAGGTGCCGGTTGTTCGCTCCTCTCGGTAAGTGACTTTACGTGCTCCCATTTTGGTCCTCTCTGGTGCTTCTTCCTTCGTAATTCCTGATCGGCGTGTGTGGGGGGCATACCAAATACTGGAGAGCTGAGTCCTACCCCGGCGGTGAGGAGTCGCACCCTTTCGGTCCCATCCGCGGGGCGTGCGGCGGCGGTCATTGGGAGCGGGGCCTCTTCGGATGCGCTCCCCGTGGCAGGGTCTGTCGGCGAGGGGACACCGCCGGAGGGGGGTGCGCAGGGAGCGCTGCCGACCGCGACAGGTGTAAGCTCCGCCGGGCGTGCCGTCCGTCTGCCGTTACCTGGTGAAGCGGTGCGGTCCCGCCACCGCCCGGGGCGCTGGGCCGCTACCGTCCGCAGCATCGACGGGAGACGCCTCGCCATCCTTGCCTTTCCCCGCACTGCCGACCGTGGGGTCGGCGTGACTCCGCCGGGAAATCGGAGATTCAGCGGCGTTCGCGACACCGTCGGGGCGAATCTGCCGCCCGCCGCCGGCAGAATACCGCGCTGCCGGCTGTCCAAGTGTTGCCGGAAAGCGCGCAACCGGCTGCCGTAGACACTTTGGATGGCGGGAAGTCGGCGAAGCGGTTGCCAACCTCCGTCTTGACTTGGCGGCCCGACCAGTACCGAAGGGCCCGCGTTAGACGACGAGGCGGAGCGTGCGGATTGGAACGCCTTGGAGGTGGAGATGGGGAGGATCCACGCCGACCTCACTCGCATTTGTCGGCGCGCGTCGAGGCGAAAGTCCATTGCTCAGAGTCCGTTCGGCGGATCGGTAAGTCGCGAGGATTTGTCTTCGTGCATCTCTCGGCCGGGAAACGGAGCGGCCAAGGTAGGTATTTGCAGCGCTTGACATCCCGGGCGGTGGACAAGTCGATGTTCCTCCGGCACTTGCACAGCCGGGGGAGTGCCATAGGGGAAGAGCTGCTCGACGCCCGGAGGGCGCTTGTTGCCGAGCAAGGAAGGGCCGCCACGGCTGGTCAGCGGCTGGGGGAAGTCACTGAAGCCTTGCGGGAGGCTCATCGACTTGTGGAGTCATTGACCGTCGAGGGAGAGAAGGCCAGGTCGGCCCTGGCGGATGCCGAAGCGGCCAAGACTTCTGCGGTTCACGCGGAAGGGTCCGCTCGGGCGGAGGCCACTCTCTTCCGAGAGGAATGCGAGTCGGTCCGTAGGGAGGCCGACCAGCTTCGCGGCGAGCGGGATCTTGCCCGGGGGGAGCTCGCGACGGCGAGGGAGCTTGCCGACCGCGCCGCGTCCGATCGGGAAGCGCGTGCCAAGGTCGAGGAGGAACTTCGCGCCAAAGAGGCCTCCGTGGCCGGTGAGTAGTTCAACCCCTTGGGAGCCACTACAACGGGCGTCTTCTGACGCTGTTTTTTTTTGTGCCTGTAGAGCTGCGAAAAGGCCTTAGCGACGCGCTGGAGTCGCGAAGGGTGGCGGTGGAGAAACGGGATGCGGCGGTTGAGTCGCGTGATTCGGCCCTTGTGGACAAGCGGGTGGCGGAGATGGATGCGACTGATACGACGGCCGAGCTGACGGTCCTTCATGTGGGCATCCAGGCCGTCTTCGACCGGTTGTTCGGGCTTACTCCGGGCCCCAGCGCCATTCCTGCCATGCTTGGATGGATTCCTGGGCGTGTCGAGGCGTCGGTGCGGGAGGCGGCGGTGCTTGGTGCTTCCTCGGCCCTGGTCAACACCGTCTCTTATTACGACGGCGTCGACCTTGAGGCGGTTGGGAGCGGCGTTGCTGCTGACCGAAGCGACGAAGAAGTTGACGCATTCGTGGCCCGGGTCGATCCGTGCGCCCAAGAGATTGCCCGCCGGATCTCGCCGCGAGAAATCCTCCGTCGGAAGGAGGGAGATGATTAGTTTCCCCTCTTTTTTCTCTCTTTTTTTTTGTAGTGCATGTAATGAACACGATCGCCCTAATCGGGCCCGACGTGTCGGGTCGTTTTTAAGTTCTTTTGCCCGTCTGCCTCGTGCTTCTTCTGTGGTTTGGACAATCTTACGACCATAGCTGTAGGGCCCGCGGGGGTGCCCTGAGAGCGTAGGTGTTGCTCCAATTCCGTCCGAAGAGATCACGGGATAAGACGAGCTATCTCGAGCGATAACTTTGTGGAGGAGAGGTGCTTAGGTCGGACCGCCTCCTTCGCGAAGCTTGCGCTCGGTGGGTTAGAGTGCTGACCTGAGTGGAGGTGCTTCGACCGTCCCTAGCGTCTCTTGCTCGGAGGATTTGTTTCCCCCCGCAGAGTGCCACTTCGAAGCCGTAGCCGCGGAGGCATAGGCCGTAGTACTTTTGGGCCGGGGGAAACAGCCATGAGGTAGATAGCTCGGTCGGTCGGAGTACGGCTCAGGTTAGCGACTCGTACGCTTTTTTAACGACGACCGGGGTTGGTCTGCCCTGGCCGATCAAACTATCTTCTGCTCGGGCGACTTCCTTTTTGCGCGAAATGCTACTCGGGAACCGTAACCGTTAGGGCTTAAGCTGTAGCATTCGGTTCGAGGAGGTTGCCACGAGGGAGATTGTTTGATCGGTCGGCTTGCCGGCCCAAATCGAAAGGCTCCATCCGACCGCCGCTTGGCCCTTCGCTCAAGTAGCCTCCCTTTCGCGCAAAGTGCTACTTCGGAGCCGTAGCCGCGGGGGCGTAGGCTGTAGCATTTTGGGTTTGAAGAGGTTACTATGAGGGGGTAGCCCGGTCGGAGTGGTTGCCGGTCATCGATCTAGGTCGCTGACCCCTGAGGTCCTCGAGGGAGCAGCCCCGAGTGGTGCGTGGGGACTGAAGGGGCAGTCGCCACGCAACGCTTGAGTCCGCAGAAAATTTTCGAAAAAGTTTTAAGTTTTCTTTGGAGATAAGCGTGGGTTAACTCGCCTGGGAGACCGTGCCGCTTTCGGGACTGGCGTTGGGCGCTTCGTCTTCTGCGCCGTTGCGTGACCCCAAGGCGCTTCGTCTTCCGCTCCTCCCGCACTGTTTTGGCTATAAAAGGAGAGGCGCTGGTGCGCCCGTTACTTTGGCAAGGGCCGCCAGTAAATGAACTTTCTCTGCGCGCCATGGCGGATCGCAGCACTCAGCCCCGCGAGGAAGTGGTTGCCCATCAGGCTTGGCTGCAGGAGGTGACGGAGGCTGAGGCTGAGGCTGTTTTGTGGGCCGTCTTCCTTTCGAAGATGGCCCCCACGGCCTCCTCGCCGGAGGCGTGATTAGTGGCGATGTCGAGGAGCTCCTTGGTGGTCCGGGGTTTCGCACAACCTAACTTGTGGACCAGGGCCTCGCACGTGGTGCCGTAGATGAACGCCCCGACGACGTCGGCGTCGCGGATGTCGAAGAGCTCGTTGCACTGCTGGGAGAAGCGGCGGATGTAGTCCCGGAGGGTTTCCTACCGCCGCTTGCAGCTCTTCAGGTCCCAGGAGTTGCCAGGGCGTTTGTAGGTGCCCTGGAAGTTCCCGACGAAAAGGTTCGTCAGGTCGGCCCAGCTGCCGATAGTGTCTGCGGGCAGGTACTCGAGCCAGGCTCGAGCCGAGTCCGCAAGGTAGATGGGGAGGTACTGGATGACGAAGGAGTCGTCCGTCGCTCCCCCAGCTCGGCAGGCGAGCCGATAGTCTTCTAGCCAGACACTGGGGTTGGTAGCCCCCGTGTACTTGGCTATGTTGGTCGGAGCCCGGAATCTGACCGGGAAGTCGGCGTTGCGGATGAGGCGGGTGAACGCGCGCGGCCCGGGACCGTCGAATCCCGGGTCGGGATGGTTAGTTGCGTCGCCCATTGTCGGCGACCGCGAGGGCGCCGCCGCTTTGGTGGCTCTCCTTCGCGCCTCGAGGGTGGTGCGAAGATCATATTTATCCCCCAGGCGGTGGCGCACCGGGGTGTATGATGCCTGGGGGAGCTCGTGGAGTGGGGCCGTCCTGGCTGGGCTCCGTCGACTCTGTGAGGGGGAGTGGCCCAGGCGGCCCGAAGTGGCGCCCGTCCGTCGGGAGCCGGAACCTTGGGCGTGCTGAACAACAGCACGTTCCACCAGTCCCCGGAGGTTCTGGTAGGTGGCCTTGGCTTCTGGCTCCGCTGGTTCGGGCAGCCCTCGGAGCAAAGATTGCCGCCGCGCAATGTTGGTTGGCGTGAGGGAAGAACGGAAGGTCGTTCGTTTCTCACCAATCGTTGATGCACTGGCGCAGCGGGCGCAAGGCCGAGGCAGTGATGGGTTAGGCCGACGGCGCTCAGTTCGCCTGGAGCTTGTCGAGCTCGGCCTTTCGGGCTTCTAACTCCTCGCTATTGCAGAAGGTCAGCGGCGTTGTAGGTCTTGTCGTCGTCTTCCCGCCGGATTCCTCCCGCCGCGCCGTCGCGGGAGGAGGGTCCCGAGGGTAGCGGGTGGAGAGGCTCCGCCGCACCCATCATGTTGCACTCGCGGAGTACACCTGCGAGGGGATACTTTGTCGGAGCTAGAGCCGTGGTGGAGGAGTCCGCCAAAGGTCGTGAGGGAAGCCGCCAGAAGCCGGCCATGGCCACGAAGTTGAGAGCTCGTGGAGGGTGGCTCCGCCGCCGCGTCCGTAGGCGGTGTCGCCAGAGCAAAGTCTGGGCGACGGGCCCGCCGCGCCCATGCGGGGGCCTCGAGGCCGAGGTTGCCGAGGACGCCAAAGAATCGCATCCGGCTAGCGGAGGACGCCGGTCCTGACGGCAATGGAATGAGGACAAGCTCTCCCGCCGTGGTGACGATGAAATCGAGGGCGCCGAAGCGGATCCAGCCCCTCGACATCGGCGAATCGTGGTGGGAGGAAGCCATCAGGGAGGAGAATGGGAACCCGAAGATGAGGATGTCGGCGAAGACGCGCGAGAACCCCTACCTGGCGCGCCAACTGTCGGTGTTTCGTGCACCGGCAATACGAATTTATGGTCGGATGGGGTCGCGCTCCTCTCTCTCGAATGGTCGACTCAAGGAGTCAGATGATGTATACTGGTTCGGGCCGAATGTCCCTACTCCAGTTCGTTCGGCGTGGGTGTATTGATCTTTGGTTGATGAACAACGGGTGTACAAGCGAGGCGGGGGATCGGCTGTCCGATCCCCTTGATGTTTTTGCTAGGGAGTTGTGGCTACGTAGAAGACTGTTTTCTCATCCCCCCCCCCTCTCGGGCCCTGCCTCTCGTTATATAGACGGAGGGGGCAGGTTACACGGGAGTTTGAGAAAAACACGAGGAAAAGGCCTGCGCGTCTTGAAGTCTGGTTTTTGTCTTGTCCGACCGACCCCTGCCCGTCCCGAGGCAGGGTTGGTGGCTCTGTGATGACTAGTCTTGCGTAGTGCTGTCCGGATGGCGTACTGCGTGGTGCTCTTGTCAGCCTCGGTGGCTTTAATGGCGCTTGACTTTGCCTTGGCCTCGGGAGTGGGCGTATCCTTCTGCAGTGTGCCAGGCGATGGGACGGGGGCTTGACTTCTTCGGTGGCTCCTCTGACAGTCTTGGGAAGGAGCCGTACGCCTGCACGGACGCTGGGACGGCTGTTGTCTGACACCGGCGTGGGCCCTACTGGCTCGCGCGCGGGTGGAGCTTGCTGACCGTGAGCTTCAATACTAGGCGGTCGGAGCCCGCCGACCGCCCGGGATAGGAGTCCGCCGACCGTCCAGGGTCGGTCCTGCATAGGTCGGGGTTCGACCTCCGCGGCCCACGTGCCTTTCGGCAGTACTGGGCCTTCGCCGCGGTGGGTCAGCCCGTTCGTGTTTCCGGGCTGATGGGGGTACCCATGGTACGGGCGCTCGTCACTTCTCATAACTGTTCTTCACATCATTGACCCATTCTGGAATCACCACTGTCACTGCTATACAGGCTTCAGATTCACAAGTAAAATGTTCTCACCTTGATAATGCATCTGCAGCTTTATTTTCTTTGCCCTTCTTATACTCTATCTTGAAATCGAACTCCAATAACTTCAACATCATTTTATGTTGAATTCCTTCAACCAACTTTTGAGTGGCAATGAACTTCAGGCTTTGTTGATCTGTTCTGATGATTACTATATTCCCCAATAAATAATGACGTCATTTTTTCAACGCCTCCAGAATTGCCATAGCTTCTTTATCATATATCGATTTGGCGGCAGCCCTGTTCCCCAATGCTTTACTGAAGTAGGCGATGGGCCTGCCTGACTGCATCAATACAGCTCCCAGTCCTGATCCACTTGCATCTGTTTCCAGCTGAAACGGTTGTGTGAAGTCCGGTAATGTCAACACAGGACAAGATGTCATAATCTTCTTTAACTTATCAAAAGCCTCAGTATGCTCCTGTTGCCACCGAAAACTATCTTTCCTGAGGAGATCAAACAGAGGACGACAAATGTGACCATACCCTTTGACAAATCTCCGGTAATAGCATGTTAATCCAAGAAATCCCCTCAATTTGGACACACTGTCTGGTGTCGGCCAATTCAAAATGTCAACTACCTTCTTTGGATCGGTTGATACCCCATCAGGTCCAATAATATGTCCCAAGTATTCAACCGAATGTACAACAAATATGCACTTGCTTCTCTTGGCAAATAAATCATTGCTTTTAAGCACCTGCAATGCAACTCTTAAATGGGTCTGGTGATCATGATAACTCTTGCTATAGACCAATATGTCATCAAAGAAAACTAGAATGAACTTTCTCAGATATTATGCAAATATGGTATTCATCAGCGACTGAAATGTGGATGGAGCATTGGAAAGACCAAAAGGCATGACCGTGTACTCATAGTGTCCCAGATGGGTTTTGAAAGCTGTCTTCGGTATGTCTCCTTCCTTCATCCGTATTTGATGATACCCAGACCTGAGATCCAATTTGGAGAATATGACTGAACCATGCAATTCATCAAGTAAATCCTCAATAACCGGCATAGGAAATTTATTTTTGATAGTTATAGCATTTAGTTGCCTGAAGTCAACACACAAGCGCCACGCCCCGTCTTTCTTTCTCACCATCACCACTGGTGAAGAGTAGGGACTAGTACTGGGTCTAATTTCTCTGGATTTTAGGAGATTTCTGACAATCTCTTCCAAAGCATTTCGCTGGTAATGTGGGACTCTATACGGCCTAAGATTTGGTGGCTCAGCTCCAACTTTCAAATGTATGACATGGTCACACTCTCGTTTGGGAGGAGGTCCTTCCATTTCTCCAAACACATCTGAAAATTCATTCAATATAGTTTCAATCTTTGGATCAACCTTCTTTTCAATATCTACTGATTCAGTTTGGCATAAATTGACCTGTATCCATACTCCATTTCCCCTCTTTTGTACCAACCTCTGTAAACGAGGAGCATTCAACATATATACAGCTCTTGGTTGAGTGTAATCTTCTAACTGGATAGAATGACCTCCTTTGTTAATAGTGAGCTTTTTGTTTTTAAGATCCAACTCAATTGGGCTGTGTTCCAAGATCCAGTCCGCTCCCAAGATAATATCAAAATTACCCAGATCCAGTAATTGAAATGTGTGACTAAAAGAAGTACTTTGGATTGTATACTGCAAATTCTCCACTTGAGCTGCTGATATCAATTCCCCTCCTCCAGCTACTTGAACTTTCCTTGTTGAAGCATGCTGAATAGGATATCCCTGTTTGATTGCGAATTCATAATTCATGAATGAATTAGTACTCCCACTGTCCAACAAAGCGATCGCTTGCTTACTTCCAATATTGACTGCCATTGAAAAAGTCACAACTCCATACAACCCATGAGCTGCATATGCAGAAATCTGTAACAATTGCCCTTGGTCTGTTTCAGTATTTTCCACTTCTGGGCTTCCAGGAGCTGTAGTGAAACCCATTTTCTCCCCATTCTGGCCATCATCCTCAGCTGCGGTATTGACATCTTCCCCTTGCATTAAAATAGTATGCAAAGCACTTCCGACTTTGCACACTTGGTTATGACCTGGAGTCCATGGTTCTTGACAATGCCAACATGTTCTTTCCATCTTTTCTCCCTGTCTGCCCTTCATGACAATCTTCTTGTCTGGGATTGCCTGTTTATGATTGATGTCTTTCTGAGGTACCGTCATCTTGGGTCTTGGGTTTCCTTGGTGCGTTCTCTTTGCGTTTACGGATTTCTCCTCCATTTTAGCATACCAGTATGCTTCAAGCAATCCTTTCGACTGGTGACTACTCACAGCATATTTGATTTCTTCCTTCAGTCCTCCAATGAAACAGCTCAGCAAATACTGTTCTTGTATATATGGGTGTTCCTTCTTCACCAATTCAACACATTTCTCAAAATAGTCAATATACTTGATAATGGATCCCAGATGTTTAATTCCTTGCAACTTTTCTACAACTTCATGAGCACTGCCCTCTGAAAATCGATCACATACTAGAGCATTAAACTGATGCCAGGACAGAGACTGCCAGGGAATCCCGATTCCTCTGAACCACGTTCCTGCTCTGCCCACCAAATGACCCACTGCTAAATTCACCCATTGCTCCATTGGTGTGCCGGCCATTTCAAAGAACTTCTCACACTGATCAATCCACCCAATCGGATTATCACCAGAGAATACTGCATAGCCACGGACCAGAATACGGCTTCAAAGATAATGATGAGCATTAGAGTTGGCTCCCAGATAAGAGTTTCTTTGAGCATCAAGCATTTGTACACCCTGAAAATGCATATTCTGATTTGCACTGGTCACAATAGGAGAAGATACTGGCGGATAAATATGTAGCAGAGTTGGATGAAAATATATTGGTGCCTGTTGATTCCCATTCCAATTCCCATACGGTTTCCCAGAACCAATCTGCGGTATCTGTGATGAGGTACGAACAGCTGGAGTAAATATAGGCGACACAGTAGTACCTAAGCCTCTTGGTTCCATCAACCCAGATTCATAAGTGTTAAAGCTTGGTTCCATCCGGTTGACTTCCTGCCTGCTAGTTTCTACCGTGATCTGGGTTTGATTACCCTCTCCTGCTGCTAAAGAGTTAAAAGATTCCACCGGATGGGAAATAGGAATCGATCGACTCAATAACAGGTTCTTGATCTCAGCTACATCAGATTTCAGAGTTTCCAGATCGTCGAGTCTTACCTTTATCTTTGCGATCTCTTCCTGTACATCCATGCGTCTCCTCAAATCAACAGACTGGGGGATTTTACGGTTGGACCAACCCCAATCTACCAATCCTTCTTCCAGACCAGATCTTGCACCGCCAAGGAAAGACCTTGCTCTGATACCAAAATGTTAGGACCCGGATTGATATGATCCGGATTTGATCTCTGTGGAGGAAAGAAAACGGATAGAACACGCAAGAACAAGATCAAGCAACAGAACGCTACCAACTCTACAGAGGCTAACAGTGTGAGGACCCCCCTTTCCTATACTGTACTATACGCCGTCTACTGTAGCGTATAGCACCGTATAGTAACAGGAAGCCTCGACACCGGAGATCTGAACCTAAAAATTCGATCGACGGGATCGAACCCTTAACCGGACCGGTGCTCAGACGCATCCGATCATCGGATCCCTGGATCAAGAGCCCAAAGATCGCGTACCAACAACACGAGTATCAATGCACGGAAGGATAAACTACGATAATTTACATAACTGGGTGTAAATCTTACACGAGTACATTACAGAATCCAAAAGAAGTAAAGCGACAGCGGAAACAAAAGAAAGACAACCAGCGCAGCTGGCCTGACCACCCCACAGGCTACTGACTGGAGGGAGGGACTACGAAGCCGCAACACTCGCAGAAAAGGGGCTCGCCATCATCCGGGACATCATCATTACCTTCCTCTGTGGAAAAAGGGTTAGCAGCAACGATGAGTACACGTATGTACTCGCAAGACTTTAGTGTATGGAAATATGAATAAATGCAGGCTGATTCAACAGGATAAAGCTTCTACACTGGGTTAATTGCAGAAAATTTGGATTTAAAAGCAGTTCATCGAAAAGTAATACATAATTTGAAAGACAAAGCTTTGAATAAGACATATTTACAGTATATTTAGCAACTGAGCTCCACAGCTGCCACCATCCATGGTCGCGGCTGGGGTACGAATCGACATCCATACATAATCCCACCGAGAATCATATACACATATCCACAATTCCATCAAGTACCATTCCACCACATACTTTATACCGACTAAAATAGATTTTCATTTTCAAAACCAAACCAAATCTCTATACTTGATATGATTAGAGAAGATTGCTCATAACCGTGAGCACGGCTAATCGATTAGGATTATTTGATACTCTGCAGAGTTTGCGCACTTTACCCAAACACAACTCAGACTTGCATCCCTGTCATCCAGGGTACACGCGATACACGAGGTATCCGATATACAAGAATGATCTATTCTTTCCCATCGTTGAGGTTATAGCCACACCCCAAAGACCCGGTGACGACAAATCCACTACTATGGCGATAAGAGGCCAACCACCACTCAGCGACCACGGAATACTCATCGTGACGACGGCGAATTGTTGGCCGCGGCATTACCCCATAGCAAGGCGTACACCGTTGTATCAACAAACATGAATCGGAGCGATTCCTGCTGCAAAAGTACAAGCGCACACACGAAGGCGCATACGGCGGTCGTGAGGACACACACCGCGCTTGGATCGCTCAACACAGGGAAAAGGTCCACTCTTCGGCCTACCAACAGGCATGGCTATCCCCTCACGCTTCAAGTACTAGAATAGGCTGCCCCATCCCAGCATTGCGCGGTTGCACGGTGTTCAATTCAAAAACCGTCACAAGTTCGGTCCTTATATTTTTGCCTAGTGACTCAAGCGGGGAACTCCACTTAACTCGCCAACCAATCGCCACCATGTTTAACTAGCACATATTATACCTCCCGCCAAGTCTAATTACCAACTAGACACTTCACATTTTTACCAATATACCTTTACGATTCACATTTTCCAAAACTTTTCCAAAACCAATTACATTTATCATAATTTTGAGCATTTGGTAAGGACTGACTTTGCTCACCTCTATTGCAGTGTCTAAGCGTATGCAATTACTAAATCGTTTATACCCAAGTGACATTTTATTAAATTGTCTAACCCTACTAAGGTTATCAATGATCTCAGGAATTAAATTGAAAACCACCAAATCAGGGTATATCTACCATTCCCACAAACTAGCAATTTCTTGAATATAAACAATGCATATAGTTTGAGAATTCAAAGTAGACATCGTGAAATATAGGTTTCAAGATGGTCAAAGGAGGTGCTTGCCTTGTTGTTGCACTTGGTGATGTCCGGATGATGTTCGGGTCGTTCGAGGCGAAGCCCGACTCGCTAGCCTCTAATCGATCAAAGCAACAAAAACGACAGAAAGAAATACAACTTAGCAAAAGAAAGATTTAAATGCACAACGAAATGCATGCCATGCGAAAGAAACAACAAAAACACCGCAATTTGCAAAACCCTCACCAGAGCAGACCAGGAACCGGACGGTCAGGGTATTTCATCCGGACGATCCGGTTAACCCGACACTCCGGCCACACATACCGGATACTCGGATCAAGTGATACTCGATCGGGTCCGGACACTCCGGCCCAGGCGCATCTCACCTAACTAACACGAGGGATCGAGGTACCACCAAGCTCTACGGCACTACGAGACCCCGATCAATGACTTTCCTACACCTAGCGAACCGGAAGGAGCTCCGAGCTAGCCGACTCTACGAGAAAACGTCGCTAACCCGCCAAACCTCTAACTCACACTAACAACTCCTTAAATCGACATTACTACTACCCGATCTACCACTCTAGCATACCACATTCACTAATCCAAATCCCATTTTCAACCCTAGAACCACTACACCCAAAACCCTAGAGCTCAAGATCCAACTCCAAACTTCAAGTCTAAACCTAAGCTCTAACTCCCACCATTGATGACCCTAGAACCCAAGAATCCCACGAATCAAACCCTAAGAGAAAAGCTTACCTCCAAGGAAGATGGAGGAGGAGCAACGCCGGGTGGAGGATGGGGAATGACGGCTTGAGGAGGAGCACACCGAGATGGAGGAGTCACCGGGGAGGGTCACCGGCCGGTGGCTCGCCGGAGAGGAGCTCGGGGTGGTGGAGAGAACACCAAGGAAGTGGGGAAACCAAAGTAGAAGAAGAAAGAATGGAAGGGAGCCACGAAATGGGACTTTTATACAAAACCCCACGCCAATACCGGACTCTCCGGACTCAACCCGGAGACTCCGGGTTGGGGTCTTCGGTATAGCCAACCCGGACACTCCGGCATATGGTCCGGACTCTCCGGGTTGGGGTGTTCTGTCAGCATAACCCGGATACTCCGGACTTTTATCCGGACATTCCGGGTTGGATCCGGACACTCCGGATGTGGATCCGGATACTCCGGATGTCCCAGAACTTTTGAACTTGGGCCTTGACGGCTAAAGCTTCCAGGGTTGATTACTAATTGTCCCAAAGTATTTTGGAAGTTAATAGGGTCACAGGCACTTGCCCAACCTAATTCAAATTTACTCATGAGCGAAATTACTTAAGTTGAAGGGTTCTTTCTGATCCCAAGCAAGTATGTTCACTCATGATACGGAAACACACAAGCACAGTGTATTATTGAACAGCGTTTGAGTCCAAATGTACAGTGGCTTGAGTATAGAAATACTCGGGATATTACAGTCTACCCCCCTTACAAAAATCTCGTCCTCGAGATTGCTAATTCTCTCGAAGAAATTCGGGGTATTCTGCCTGAATATGGTCTTCACGCTCCCACGTGGCTTCATCTTCCGAATGGTTGCTCCACTGGACCTTGAGCATCTTGATAACCTGACTACGAGTGTGACGCTCAGCTGTCTCGAGAACACGGACTGGATACTCTCGATACGAAAGATCAGGCTGCAAATTAAGATGGTCCAATTGGGTAACTTCCGATGGAACCCGAAGACTCTTCCTCAATTGGGACACGTGGAACACATCGTGAATGTCTGAAAGATGTGGCGGTAGCTCGCCGATAAGCCACAACACCAACCTTCTCAAGAATCCGAACGGACCGATGTATCGCGGGGCTAGCTTCCCGCGGACTTGAAATCTGAGTACCGCGGAGTGGTGAGACCTTGAGATAAACAAAGTCACCCACCTCAAAACTCAACTCGCGGCGTCGACGATCAAGATAGCTCTTCGGCGAGATCGAGCTTCTCTCACCGGTCCCGAATCGTCGACTTGCCTTTCGGCCTCTTCAATCATGGCTGGCCCGAAGAGTTGCCTCTCACCAACCTCGGACCAAAACAGGGGCGTCGCACTTCTTGCCATAAAGAGCCTCGAAGGCGACATCTCAAGACTAACTTGATAAGCGTTGTTGTAGGAGAACTCAAGAAATGGCAAGCATTTCTCCCACGACTTGTCAGTAGCACGACACACAAGCCCTTAGCATGTCTTCAAGGATTTGGTTTGCCCTTTCCGTCTGTCCGTCAGTTGGGGGATGGTAAGCAGTACTGAAGGATAGATTAGTGCCAAGAATGGACTGCAAACTCTCCCAAAATCTAGAGGTGAATTGCGAACAACGGTCGAGAGACTATGACTTTTGGAACTCCATGGAGCCGAACAATATTCTGCAAATAGAGTTCCGCTAGCTTGGCTCTAGAATAGGTGGTATGAACTGGGATGAAATGAGCTACCTTGGTCAGACGGTCAATGATCACCCAAATAGAGTCGTGACCGGTGGAGGACCTTGGTAGACCGGTAATGAAATCCATCCCAATCTCTTCCCACTTCCACTCAGGGATCTGCAATGGCTGAAGTAATCCGGCTGGCCTTTGATGTTCAGCCTTGACACGCTGGCACGCATCACAACGTGCCACATGAGTCGCGATCTCCTTCTTCATACCTGGCCACCAAAATTGTCTGCGAAGATCTTGATACATCTTGGTGCTGCCAGGATGAACAGAGAGAGGGGTATCATGGGCTTCTGACAGGATCAACTCCTTGATTACTATATCATCTGGGACATACATCTGCTGCCCATGCATGATCAGCCCATTGGACCCTTCAGAGAAGCCTGGAGATGCGCCATCCTCAGTCAACTGGCGTCTAATCTCAATCACAGCATCATCTTGTAGTTGAGCTGCCTGAATCTGAGACTCTAGAGTGGGTTGTACGGCTAAAGCAGAAACGTAACCATACTCAACCACTTCTAGATTGAGCTTCGAAACTCTTCAACCACCGAGATCGGCCAATGACACCCAAGGCATTCAGCGTGTGCAGCTTGCATCGAGGGCATCTGCAGAATCGCATTCGCCTTGCCAGGATGGTAATGAATACCCAGGATCATAGTCTTTGATCAGCTCTAGCCATCGACGCTGTCTCAAATTTAGATCTGGCTGCGAAAAAGAAGTACTTTAAGCTTTTGTGGTCGGTGTAGATCTCACATCTGTTTCCTATGAGATAATGTCGCCACAACTTGAGAGCATGAACAACAGCTGCAAGCTCCAAATCATGCGTCGGGTAATTGGCTTCATGAGGCTTTAGGTCCGAGAAGCATAAGCAACCACTTTGCCCTCCTGCATCAACACACATCCAAGTCCAAGACGGGATGCATCACAATAGACATCAAAGTTCTTGTGAATGCTCGGGAAGGACCAAAGCCAGTGCGATGGTGAGTCTATCCTTCAGCTCTTGGAAACTGGACTCACAATCAGGCGACCACTCATATCTCTTCTCCTTCTTGAGTAGCGCTGTCATTGGTTTAGCAATTTTGGAGAAATTCTCGATAAACCGGCGATAGTATCCGGCAAGACCGAGAAAACTCCGAATCTCAGGGACATTGCGGGGCTGCTCCCAATTGAGTATGTCTTGTATCTTGCGTGGATCAACTGCTACCCCACCTTCTGACAGGACATGCCCCAGAAACTCCACTTGCTTGAGCCAGAACTCGCACTTACTGAACTTGGCATACAACTGATGCTCGCGAAGCTTGCTAAGCACCATATGCAAGTGAAGTGCGTGCTCATCATCATCCTTAGAGTATATGAGGATGTCATCAATGAACACCACCACAAATCTATCAAGGAACTCCATGAAGACTTTGTTCATCAGATTCATGAAGGTGGTTTGGTGCATTGGTGAGGCCAAACGAAACAAGCTGTGTACTGCATGCAGGCCAGTAGCGAGTAGTGAATGCGGTCTTCACGATATCCTCCGGCGGATCTTGAGCTGAAAATAGCCGGATCTCAAGTCTATTTTGGAGAAAACTCGAGCTCGCCTAATTGGTCAAACAAATCGTCGATCCGAGGGAGAGGATACTTGTTCTTGACAAAGGACCTCATTCAACGACGGTAATCAACGCACATGCGAAGAGTGCCGTCTTTCTTCTTCACAAACAGAATCGGCTGCCCCAGGAGAAGAACTGGACGAATGAACCCCTTCTCTAATCGCTCCTTGAGCTGAATCTTCAACTCGATCACTCATCGCCAGGCATCTGTCTGGACGCTTAGAAATTGGAGAAGTGCCAGGTAAGAGATCGATGATGAACTCCAAATCACGATCGGTGGCAAACCTGGCAGCTCATCGAGGAACACATCGGGTACTTCACATACCACCGGTACTGATCGTCCGGAGCAGAAAGAGCACCGAGCAAAGGTCACTTCTTTGGAGCGAAGAAAAGGTAACAAAGAATGCCATCGGGGTTGACTAATGAAACAGATCTCCTGGCACAATCAATATGCCCTCGATGCTTGGACACCGGTCCATACCCGAGAATCACATCAAGACCCGATGTCTCAATGTTGATAAGATCACCCAGAAAACCTACCCGTTGATCTCAATTCTAACCCCTGGACTCACGAGCTCTAGTCAAAGCAGATCCAGCGACGGATCAACAAGTACTTCTCGAGGTACAAAGAACAGACCTCATCTTTGAACAACAAAGCTGTGAAGAAATAAAGGAATGCGACGCTCAGAGTCAAATAATACCAAGGCGGTGCGGAATGAGCAGACAACGTGCCCAACACCACATCCGAGCCGCTGCGCCTCCTCTGCGGTGGCCACATTCAGCGGCCATGGCCGAGCCGGTTGCCGCCGGAACCGGGCGTCTGATCGCCCACTCCCACGCCCACCATCGACTCGGGGCCAAGCCGGTGCACTTCGAAGCCGCTCACGCCGCCGCCGCCGCCGGACAGCATGGGCGGCGGGCCTTCTCGCCGCAGCGGCAAGTGATATGGCCAAATGGGTTCGGGACCCCAATCGCTGACTGGGCGGCTAGGTATCTACCGAACTCAGGCGTGGCGAGGAGGTAAGCCACAGGACCTCTCGAATCGGCGGGCGTTGAAGGCCGGAAGCAGCCGAGTGAAGGTGCGAGTCTGGAAGGTCCGCCGATGGCCAGTGAGCTGCCCACTTGCGCTATGCGGCTCTCCATAAGCGCCTTGGCGCCATCCTCAATGCTAATGGCCTTGCCCACCAAGACCTGCAGGCTAGGAATGTCATGACCGGCGAGCCGAAACGGATCTCCTCGGTGAGGTGCTCCTTGAACAATGTCACTCTCCTAGCCTCGGTGGTCACCTCATCGACAACATAGCGTGACAAATGGTTGAAGCGGTGGAGGTAGTCCATCATCATCATAGACTCCTGGCGAAGGTCGTAGAACTCCCGCTTCTTGATCTCGATCAAGCCCACTGGAACATGGAAGGAGCGAAAGGCGCCTTGAACTCTGCCCATGTGGTGACTGATCTGCAGGCAAAGCGACCTTTGAAGCCGCTCCACCACGGCCGCCGGGTCCTGGAGGTAGTAGGCGGTGTCTTGAACCTTCTCCGCATCGGTGCAACCGACTAACTCCAACTTCCTCCATGTCGCTAAGCCAATCCTCTGCCTCCATCGGATCAGAGTCGAAGAAAAGCTCGGCGGTCGAGTTCGCTGGAACTCCGACAACCGAGGCTATTCTGCGCCGTATTCTTGCCTCGACAGCTGGACCATCGGCTCCATGGTGAGTGCCGCCGCAACATGAGTGCAGCCATGTCGGGAGCAGGAGGAGGTGGAGGGAGCTCCTCACTGGGCATGTAGCCGAGATCGAGCCCCAGCTGACCCACCAGGAGGGACCCGCGATCGCTGGGCCCCGCTCCCATCAGATCGCCACGCTCTCCAAAGATCATCGCCATCTGGAAGCGCACGAACTGTTTCTCCTTCGGGAGGCATTCGAAATGCACAGTTGAGTCAACTAATCATGCAAATCAAGTGCGTAATGATTGATTCCAAAGGATGCACTCATAAACACAAACACACTAAAAGCATTCATTCAAAGAAGCATAAGAACCAATTCAAAAACCAACTCAGGAAACGACAAATAATCCCTAATTACAACCACAAACATCTATCCTTAACCCATTCTTAGCTAAACCCGCATTCCTCTTAATCCTTTTGAACAAGATAGAAGAAGGAAACAAATTTTGAGATTTGGATTAAGATCAGATTCATTTTGAAGAGTAGATAAGCGAAAAGCTATAGAATGGACAAGAATAGCATTCTACACTTTGAAAATAGAGTTTTGTACTTCAAAATAAATTTTGAGAAGAAAAACCTGTCCCTAAGTCTAACGTCCAGGCTAACTAAGTTTCCCACTGCGATCAATGGCTCGATACGGTATTTGTGAGGACCCCTTTCCTATCTTGTACTATACGCCGCTTCATCAGAGCGTATAGCACCGTATAGTAACAGAAGCCTCGACAGGAGATCTGAACCTAAAAATTCGATCGACGGGATCGAACCCTTAACCGGACGGTGCTCATGCGCATCGATCTTTGGATCCCTGGATCAAGAGCCCAAGATCAGCGTACCAACAACACGCAGTATCAATGCACGGAAGGATAAACTACGATAATTTACATAGCGGGTGTAAATCTTACACGAGTACATTACGTAATCCAAAAGAAGTAAAGCGGCAATGAAACAAAAGAAAGACAACCGGCCCAGTGCCCGACCACCCCACAGGCTACCGATCGAGGGAGGGACTACGGCCGCAACACTCGCGAAAAGGGGCTCGCCATCATCAGGACATCATCATTACCTTCCTCTGTGGAAAAAGGGTTAGCAAAGAACGATGAGTACACGTATGTACTCGCAAGACTTTAGTGTATGGAAATATGAATAAATGCAGGCTGTTTCAACAGGATAAAGCTTCTACTGGGTTAATTGCGAAAATTTGGATTTAAAACAGTTCATCGAAAAGTAATACATAATTTGAAAGACAGCAGCTTTGAATAAGACATATTTACAGATATTTAGCAATCGAGCTCCACACCGCCACCATCCATGGTCGCTACTGGGTACGAATCGACATCCATACATAATCCCATCGAGAATCATATACACATATCCACAATTCCATCAAGTACCATTCCACCACATACTTTATACCGACTCAAATAGATTTTAGTTTTCAAAACCAAACCAAATCTCTATACTTGATATGATTAGAGAAGATTGCTCATAACCGTGAGCACGGCTAATCGATTAGGATTATTTGATACTCTGCAGAGTTTGCGCACTTTACCCAAACACAACTCGGACTTGCATCCCCGCTATCCAGGGTACACGCGATACACGAGGTATCCGATATACAAGAATGATCTATTCTTTCCCATCGTTGAGGTTATAGCCACACCCCAAAGACCGGTGACGACAAATCCACTACTATGGCGATAAGAGGCCAACCACCACTCAGGCGCCACGGAATACTCATCGTGACGACGGCTAATTGTTGGCCGCGGCATTACCCCATAGCAAGGCGTACACCGTTGTATCAACAAACATGAATCGGAGCGATTCCTCGCCGCAAAAGTACAAGCGCACACACGAAGCGCATACGGCGGGTCGTGAGGACACACACACCGCGCTTGATCGCTCAACACAGGAAAAGGTCCACTCTTGGCCTACCAACAGGCATGGCTATCCTCACGCTTCAAGTACTAGAATAGGCTGCCCCATCCCAAAGATTGCGCGGTTGCACGGTGTTCAATTCAAAAACCGTCACAAGTTCGGTCCTTATATTTTTGCCTAGTGACTCAAGCGGGAACTCCACTTAACTCGCCAACCAATCGCCACCATGTTTAACTAGCACATATTATACCTCCCGCCAAGTCTAATTACCAACTAGACACTTCACATTTTTACCAATATACCTTTACGATTCACATTTTCCAAAACTTTTCCAAAACCAATTACATTTATCATAATTTTGAGCATTTGGTAAGGACTGACTTTGCTCACCTCTATTGCAGTGTCTAAGCGTATGCAATTACTAAATCGTTTATACCCAAGTGACATTTTATTAAATTGTCTAACCCTACTAAGGTTATCAATGATCTCAGGGAATTAAATTGAGGGAAACCACCAAATCAGGGTATATCTACCATTCCCACAAACTAGCAATTTACTGAATATAAACAATGCATATAGTTTGAGAATTCAAAGTAGACATCGTGAAATATAGGTTTCAAGATGGTCAAAGGAGGTGCTTGCCTTGTTGTTGCACTTCGGTGATGTCCGGGATGATGTTCGGGTCGTTCGAGGCGAAGCCCGACTCGCTAGCCTCTAATCGATCAAAGCAACAAAAACGACAGAAAGAAATACAACTTAGCAAAAGAAAGATTTAAATGCACAACGAAATGCATGCCATGCGAAAGAAACAACAAAAACACCGCAATTTGCAAAACCCTCAGCCGAACAGACCAGGGGAACCCGGACAGTCCGGGTATTTCATCCGGACAGTCCGGTTAACCCGGACACTCCGGCCACACATACCGGATACTCCGGACTGGGGCGGATACTCCGGACTGGGGTCCGGACACTCCGGCCCAGGCGCATCTCACCTAACTAACACGAGGGATCGAGGTACCACCAAGCTCTACGGCACTACGAGACCCCGATCAATGACTTTCCTACACCTAGCGAACCGGAAGGAGCTCCGAGCTAGCCGACTCTACGAGAAAACGTCGCTAACCCGCCAAACCTCTAACTCACACTAACAACTCCTTAAATCGACATTACTACTACCCGATCTACCACTCTAGCATACCACATTCACTAATCCAAATCCCATTTTCAACCCTAGAACCACTACACCCAAAACCCTAGAGCTCAAGATCCAACTCCAAACTTCAAGTCTAAACCTAAGCTCTAACTCCCACCATTGATGACCCTAGAACCCAAGAATCCCACGAATCAAACCCTAAGAGAAAAGCTTACCTCCAAGGAAGATGGAGGAGGAGCAACGCCGGTGGAGGATGGGGAATGACGGCTTGAGGAGGAGCACACCGAGATGGAGGAGTCAGGGGAGGGTCAATGCACGGTGGCTCACGGGAGAGGAGCTCGGGGTGGTGGAGAGAACACCAAGGAAGTGGGGAAACCAAAGTAGAAGAAGAAAGAATGGAAGGAGCCACGAAATGGGACTTTTATACAAAACCCCACGCCAATCAGGACTCTCGGACTCAACCCGAGACTCGGGTTGGGGTCTTCAGTATAGCCAACCGGGACACTCCGGCATATGGTCGGACTCTCCGGGTTGGGGTGTTCTGTCAAGATAACCGGATACTCCGGACTTTTATCCGGACATTCCGGGTTGGATCCGGACACTCCGGATGTGGATCCGGATACTCCGGATGTCCCAGAACTTTTGAACTTGGGCCTTGACGGCTAAAGCTTCCAGGGTTGATTACTAATTGTCCCAAAGTATTTTGGAAGTTAATAGGGTCACAGGCACTTGCCCAACCTAATTCAAATTTACTCATGAGCGAAATTACTTAAGTTGAAGGGTTCTTTCTGATCCCAAGCAAGTATGTTCACTCATGATACGGAAACACACAAGCACAGTGTATTATTGAACAGCGTTTGAGTCCAAATGTACAGTGGCTTGAGTATAGAAATACTCGGGATATTACAGACTAAGAGTACGGAAGATATGCCAAATCATGTCTGGTTACTCTCCCAAAAGGGTATTTATACCCATAGTCATTACAAAATCACCCCAGGGTAAATAGCGTTCAGTAAAAGACTTTAACAGCTACGATTCAGTCTCTTGAGAAGAAATTACGAGCTACAGTAACTTTGGCTTGGTTGGTGTAGTTTTCACCCGTTGGAGCTCCCCCTTGCCATCGCAGATGAATTCTCCATCGTCGATTGCCACTTAAGTGAAGTCGCTCAAGCGTTATCATTGACGCCGACTTCCTCTGTTTATCTTCCACCTCCAGACGTTCCTGACACCTATGCCCCTCTCGCTCTCTCCCTACCCCCTCCCCCTTTAATGGCGGCGCAATCAGGCAGCAGGGTAGGCAAGAAGACAGAAGGAGGCGACATCGGGCATTGGTGGCCGGTGCCTCAGTGGAGGCGGCAAAGAGCGTCGGCGCGCCGCACATGGGGTGTGACAGGGTCCACAGGAGCCCCCTTATGGCCGTTATATAAAATGAAAGGAGAAGAGGCAGATCACTACCTTCTTTTTAAGTAGTAGATCGCTTTCTTCTTTTTAAAACAGTAAAGATAATTTAAAATGAATGATAATCCCCTCGAGGTGAGGGGATGAATAGAACAGCTCAAATGAAATTGGGCCTAGCATCCCCATTCCCAAGTTGGCAACCCGCTAGTCCAGTCCTGAACGTGTAGTCCTGCAGTGCTTGCGTGGCATAATAGCCCAACTCGGTAGCCCCCAAAAAACACGTGGTTTCCAGAACTAATCCGCCGCAGAAGAGCCCAACCCGAACTCCAATATCTCTCGTCTCGCACCTTCGGCAACTCACTTCTCGATTGCCCCGTGCCTCCGCCCCAGCCAACGCACGCTGCCGTCTCCCTCCCCCGCCGCGTCCCTATAGACAGATCGGAGAAGGTGAGCGACCGATCTCCTCTCGACCGCACCCCCGCCACCCCCCGGGGATCCCAAACCCTAGATCTAGCGTGTTCATGCTCACGGGCCTCGATTTTGGAAGCCAGTTCGGTCGCGAGCCTAGATGTGTCGCTTTCGGCTCGATTGCTGTGATGCGTTGTGTGATTTTATATGTGGAAGCTCTCGGTTAATCTTTGTTTGTTTGGTGATTGATAGGTAGGGTAGTCCGCTGCGATGGCGCGCGTGTACGTCGGCAACTTGGATCCCCGTGTGACGGCCCGGGAGCTCGAGGACGAGTTCCGCGTGTTTGGGGTTCTTCGGAGGTCAGTGATTCACGTGTGGTCTGGATTCTGTGCTATTGTTCCAGCTTCTGCTAGAATCGCGTGTGCATCTGTATGTGGATCCTTTTGGATGAGAAGCATGGGGGGAGACTAAGCCCTAACCTAGAGCGGAACAACCAAGTACCAACTCGTGTTTGCTTAGGCATACGGTGCTTAATGCTTTGGTGGTAGATGAGTGCGGGCATACTGTGTCTTAAGGACGTTTGAGCGTCACAGCAACAAATGAATCGTACATGTGCTACTATTTATGCCACATGCCCAAATAATCCTGCCGTCCTTCTATAGGCGCATGCTTGCACGACCGCTCATTATCTGATGGGCCTTAAACTGTGTAATATTGTTGTCAAATATGTTAAGGATTTTCACATCTTAGATTAGCATTCATCAGGACACAAGTTCAAAGTATTTTGATATCTACAGCAAATGATACGGCTAATTTACTAAACGCTGAAGTTGCTACTATGTCCCACTGGCCCCAAACCCTGACGTGCTTCAAGAATCGCTTATTTTTATGTGTTATTGATAAAATCATCACATGAGTCCATGCATTTATCTTTTGCATTCGTAAATTTATATTCTGCTTGATGCGGATGGTCCTGATACAGTTTGCTTAATTTTTTTGTGTGGAAACAGTGTATGGGTTGCACGAAAGCCACCTGGTTTTGCGTTCATTGATTTTGATGACAGGAGGGATGCTCAGGATGCAATTCGTGATCTAGATGGTACGTGACCAGTGCTTTTCTGTGAACATGTTTAGCCTTTCTCGGCATGTTCCATCAGCTGTACATGGAGAATTTCCTTATCGATGGTCTTTTTGGGTCAAGGAGAGATTCTGGCTGTTTGCGAGAAATATCTGAATTACAATTAAACTTCTAAAGTTTATGGTATATGGTAACTTCATTTGTTAGGATTAGATCATAGACTGCTTGATTTCGTTAACAGATGTTGTCCATAATATGGGACCTGGGACTTGGGAGACATTTAAATTACAGTTGTTGAATTGAATTTATTTGAGTTTTTATGATGACACCATTTTATTGTTTAGGACTAGATTCTCTTATCTTGGCCCAGCTTAAGTTGTAGTTGCATTTTAATGATCCTATATTACATGTACAGGTTCATGTAGAGCTAATTCTAATTGTTTGACTTCTGCTTTTACAGGCAATAATGGATGGAAAGTTGAGCTATCTCGTAATGCCAGCAGCGGTCGCGGTGGTCGTGATAAACATGGTGGGTCTGAGATGAAGTGCTATGAATGTGGTGAGACTGGGCACTTTGCTCGTGAATGCCGTTTGAGGATTGGTGCTGGGGGTCTAGGCAGTGGAAGGCGTCGCAGCAGGAGCCGCAGCCGCAGCCGGAGTCCCAGATACCGTAGGAGTCCAAGCTATGGTAGAAGGTAACCAAATAATTGTTACTGTTAGGCGCAAATCCTTCGTTCGACAGATTCCTGTCACTATTGGCTTATGCAGTAGGTTCATTACCATGATACCATCATTGTATTGAGTGTGTTGATTCTGCTTGAAGGTGAAGGCTTGGTGACTGGCAGCCCACTTTTAGTCATGTTATTTTTTTTCACTCATTTTTTAACTCTTCAATGGCAAGATGGGCAACCCACTTATTTCTGTTATTTTTTCATCCATTTTAAACTTTTTTATAACATGAGATATGGTCTAGTAATTACTTTATGGGGATGGCTATGCTCCAAACACATTACACTACATAAAGCTTTGAAAGTTTTCTCCCATAAGACATGTTAGATATCCACCTATGGCCATTCCCCACTTGTAGGATATTGGATTGTGGAAGTGTCTGCAAGTGTTTGTAGGATAGCAGATTGGACTTGTCAAGTTGGTTTGCTTCATTATGCCAATTTTGTAACCAGTAGATTACATGAAGAAAAGTAGATCTTATAGAAATGATGTTTTCTGCAAACAGAAGTTACAGCCCTCAAGAGCGCTCTCCAAGGCGTCGTAGCGTGTCACCAGCTCGTGGACGCAGCTATAGCAGGTCACCACAGCACAACCGTGCCCGGAATGAATCTCCCCCCTTAGACAACGGGTAATGCAGATTTTGGTAACTATCTTTTTTGTCAGGTACTGAGATGGCTTTTATAATTTGCTGTCTCTAATGAATTGCTATGTTTTTAATGGTGCCAGGTACCGCCGTAGCAGGAGCTAGAGCTGAACCTGATGTCTGAAGAGTGCTGTCACAGATATTGCTATGTGGGTTGTCAGCTATGAACAATGCCCTATTTGGAAGAACCGTCATCGACTGCTTGACTATGGTTAAGGTTCTCATAACTTTATCTGCCTTATTATGCTTGTGTTTGATTTTAATCACTAGACAAATCTATGGATGGATGTAGTATTAAACTAAGTTGAATTGTCTTTCTTCTGTCTGTTAAAAAGGCATCGTCCTGCACTGCTTAAACGACTCGGCCGACTACGGCTTTCAGTTATGTCTTCGTGGTTTTGTTCTTCGCTCTGCGTTCTTCGCACGCCCTGGCCTGCTTCGTGCAAATGAATGAGAATACCACCTATTAGTTCCTGCGACGATGCTTCTTCGCGATGCATATACTTCGTTGAAGATACTGCTCGTCGAAAGCAGTAACGAACTTTCTTCTCATCCCAAATTGGTAAGGTTTGATTGTGTTCATAAATGCAGCATCTGGAAGTGTTAGAAGCACAAATTTCTTTGTAGTCTGTCTCCGGAAACTGAATCTGCTTCCCTGGAGCTGCAGTATTCAGTTTAATGACCTGCACCCCCACCCCGCCTGTTTATCATGCCTTATGCTGGGGAAATGAGGGCACCAGAAAGAGAATTTGATCAAGGTCAAATTCAGCAAGTGGTGTAAGCCTGTTTAGAGACTTATATACTGTGTTCGGGCCTTTGTTTTGCTCTTCGCTCTCAGCTTGCCTCACATGCTGCCGTCGAACAAAAAGCCTTCCGTGCCTCCTTCACCGCATCATCATCATGGTTTATGTTCTTCATAGATGCTGCGTTCAAGCGAAATATCTCCAATCATATGGCATTGATGTTGGATGCCACGTGTGAAATTACTCAGCATTTGACATTTGTTGATCGGTTTAACCATGTGCCGAATGGTAAAATCCCGGAAATCTGATCGGATCAGCGGGTAGGACGTCTGATGCTACTTTGTTTTGGAACTGAAATGCCGGATGCCATTTGACCTGTTCAATAACTTGGTGCCTCGAGTGAAACCCACCGGTTGTGGTTGGTTTCTTTCCGCAAGATGAGATGATTCATGTTGGGCTTTGCTTTGTCTGCATCTCATATTTCCGATTCAGTTTTGCCGATTGCTTGTCACAGTTAGCTTTCTTCTACAGTGCTATCTTTATGCCGGCCTTCACGTGTCGCATGCTCGGCTTGTGCGTTGTAAGATAAAAAGTTGGCAGTGACGTTCTGAAGTCGACGCTTCTCGCTGAGCAATGCTTGCCTGCCGTCGGAAGGCCGGTGTTCCTTTACCGCGTGAGCTGTCCAAAATCGTGACAGCTACGTCATGGCTTTAAGTGCTTGGTCCATGGTGACGATAATTCATGGGGGACCAGGAACGCGTGTTCCGTGGTTGCTACGGTACGGGTTCGTTAATTGTGTGTTTGGTTGGAGAGTAAGGTGGAATGGAATCGTTCCATCCCAGATTTCAGGGATGGAATGACTTCATCCCAGATTTCAGGGATGGAATGGTTCCATCCCATTCCAGGATGCACCGCCACTCTCACATTCTAAGTGGGATGGCTGCGTTCCAGAAAATTTGTAGAACCTGGCCATCCCGAATCTAGAGAGAATATTCTCTTTTCTGGAACCAAGTCATCCTCAACTCTCCAACCAAACACTAGACTTGGTGGGATGGGATGGTTCCATTCCACTCCATCCCACTAACCAAACACACAATAAAGCGTCTTGTATCACTCTCGTTGGCCATTGCACTGTTTTTTTTGAAGGCATGTTTGTCCTGCCGAATTCTGTGGGAAACGATATGAATCCTCGAATTTTTGTGATATTCCCGTGTTCCAAACACGCGCACGCGCACACACCACGTCTCTGGACTTTGTGACGTTTCAGATTACAGAAATATTGCGAGCAGCAGAGGCCACAGATACAAGGATTGGGTGGATTTAGACGAGGGACAAAAGAACGCAGGTTTGGGTGATGGAACTGTTGGGAAATTAGGGCAGAAAGAGGAAGTAAATTTAAAATTTTCCATCAATCTAATTATCCAAACCAAGGTTTCAAATTTCATTTTCGGACTAAAATCAAATTTTAAATCTGGTAATTTTGAGGCCGGCAAAACCGAAATTTTGCTCGAAATCACCGAAATTTCAGCAAAATTGGCTAAATTTTTTGCCCGTTTCAACCCCGGTGAAATGGTCTCCTAAGGCTAGAAAAAAATGAAACAAAACATGAAAAAAAATCATGTAAGCATTTATCTATATTTTCTATTTGTTTTAATGCAAAATATTAAGTATTTACACATAAAATACAAGTATCTAACTATCTATATGGAGAGGTTCCATGGAGGTCGTCAACGATATTGACGTTATTTCCTATCGAAGCGACGATTACCTCTGGATTTCAGTCACCTTCTTCCATACCATCTCGATGAGGTCCGGTGTCAAGGTTTACAATATGCCATAGCAAGCCGCTGGGAGATTATAACCAGGGTTCACGTTATCGATACCGCGATTTTCGGATGAACAGTAAAATTTGATAATCGCAAAAATCGAGCCGAAAATCGCAAAAAATCGCATAAATTCAAAAATCAGATTTTTTTTTGTAAAATCGTGGAAAATCGACGATTATCGGTGGAAAATCGACAGCCATGTTGAACTTTTTTGTGCGGTCGACTTTTGTAGCGATTTTCGACGATATTTGGCGATAACCGCTCGATATGTCTCGATAATCGCGATATTTGCGTCATATATTTTTTTTTGAATTTTTGAATTTTTTGAATTTTTTTTTGAATTTTCTTAGTTTACCGATCGGTAAACCATTTCGCCCCGCGTCGATAAGGGTGATTATCGCGATTTTCGCGCGATTACCGTCGATAATGTGAACCCTGATCATAACACTCCAATCATGATCTAATTTTTTTAAAGATGGGATATACTGCACTCCAATCGTTCGGTCAAGCAGTCCTAGGTTCAAATCAGGGTCTGATTGAAAGGGAAAATGGACGCATACTTCTCAACGATGATCATCAACCCATTGGTTTGATATTGATGATGCGCATTGTATGACTTTGTTTGTTCACAGTGACTACATGACTACGTACATTAGCTCATTTTTCTCTGTGGATTAATTAGACTAGCAGAAAGTAATTAGCAATGACGGATGGATCATGAATCTTACCTGCTAGTGCTACCTCAAGTTACCTTGCCGATATGCATGGAAATGCAGGTACTACTAGTTCAAGTATCTTGTTTGATCTCCATGTATTCCTCATAATTTGTAACGCCCTAGTTTTCGCGTTCGGGAGAAAAACCTAATTTAAATAAAGTAAATTCAAAACTTGGAGTTTCTTTGGTGTTTATATTAACCTGGCATCCATTCCTATCCAAAATCGGGATTTAATTCCCCTCCGATCGAAAAATCGGCTTTCCAGTTTCCGCCGGTACCCGAAAATTCACCCGAGTCCAAAAATGCTCCAAAAATCTCCAAACCACTTCTAAAATGTTCCAAATATTCCAAAATGATTTTAGGAATCATTCCCCGAATTTTTGGACCTCCGTTCCTATTTTATCTCGCGCGGCTTTTGTTTAATGCCTGCGATCCGCGCCCGAACATTCAATTCCTCAAATTTCATCCAAATTCAACCAAACCAATTTTATTGGGTCCCAAATATTCCAAAATGGTTCTAGGAATTTTTCCGGAATTTTTAGACCATTTTTCCTAATTTTTCTCTAGGGCGGATCGTTCGCGTATTAACCGGCCAACCGGAGCTCGCCACGTGGCAGTGCTACAGTACTCGTCATCAACCTCTGGTCAGGCACGAGTGGAAGAACCAGAGGCATGGAGTTCTTCTCTCCATCCTCACCTCTACCCAATCAAACCTCCATAACTTCCTCATTAATCACCCAAATTGCGAACGGCCGGATCCGTTGAATCCGTAACGGCGCGACCCTTCCATTTCCGGTGGTTGTTAAGCCCAAATCTCGCCGGAATGTGCGCAGTTTACAAAAAACTGAAATGGCTTTAATCCTCTTTATCTCGGCCGTTTCTAATCCGTTTCGCACGATTCCACCTCTCAAATCTCCGTGAGGGAGTCCTCTTTCCAGAACATACACTCTCCTTTAGCCTCTCCTCGTCGTTTGTCCTGTGGATCAAGAAAACCGACGGGACGTCGCCCTTTTTGCGTTTTTCGAGTTCATCCGCATATCTTTCTCCATGGTGATCCATTCTCGCCTCCGTTTGTTTCTTTGTGTTCGTGTGGGTGTCTAGTTTCTAACCCAATCATCAATTTTAGGTTTGATCAAGAGTTGGCGACGAATTTCGTGTTTAGGTTGCCTCGGCCGAAACCGTGTTCTTCGTCGAATTCATCTTCTCCGGTGAGTTGGAGTTCGATTCCTTGTGCTCTTGGGTCCCCCTACATATTATCTAGTTGATTCAACATCCAATTAAAAGTGCCATGTTCAATTTTGTGGAGAAATTTCGGATTTTGGGCACTTGAGGGGTGCCTCTGTTCTTGCAGTGAGGCTCGTCGCCAAGCCGACCTCGGCCGTCGCCGCCTCTTCCGCCGCCGCCGTTCGCCGCGCCGCCGGCGCCGCCGCCCTCGGCTTGCCGCGCCAGTAACCTCCGTGCGTCGCGCCGCATTGCCGCCGTGCCGCAGCGCCGCCCGCTCGGCCACGCCGGCCGGCCGAGTTGGCCGGCCTCCGTCACCGCACCGCACAGAGCCCTTGCCTGCCGCCGCTCCGCAGCCGGTGCGCGTCGCCGCCGCCTTGCCAGCTGCCAGCGCCGCCCGAGGCCAGCCGTGGCCAACCGCTCCGACCCCGACTCCCAGCGCCAGTCGCCGCCACGCCACACTTGCCAGCTCGCCGGAGCCCATCGCCGGCGCCCATGGCCCTCCCCATCCTCTGTTTCTTCCATGGCAAGAAGCTTGAAGAAACACTCCAACTCTATGACATGGTGACCCCACATGTCATGGAGGCAAGACCAAGTCAAGGTCAAATTCCGCAGTCAACTTTTGACCGGTCAAACGCGGAATATTCCGGGAATATTCCCGATTTTCCAATTATTCGAAATTCAAACTTCGGAAGCTCATAACTTTCTCATCCGAACTCCGATTGACTCCATTCAAATTCCTAAATTCATCTAAAATCAAGATCTACCTGCCAGTACTAATTTTATAATTTTTGGATTTTATTTATTTTCTTTTATTTATTTGTTGCCTCGTTTTGCGCGTAGTCGACGATTCCGCCGAGACCGCCGACCCCGCCGTCGGACTTCAAAGAGTTCAACCTTTTCGCTGTGACCGAGGCAAGTCTCCTTGACGCATGTTGATCCCATGTTTTATCAATGTTTTACCATGTTTTACAAATTGCATTGCTATTTATATAAAACGATGATGTCAAACGTTAGGTTGTTAGTTATACCTGTTGTTTATACCTCCTTGCAATTGCTATCCGTAACCCTTTGTCGCCCCAGAACAGTGGTCCACCATAATAAATGTATTTTGATAAACTCCTTTTTGATTAGGAAAATGACCATTGGGAAGATAGTTTGTATAAAACAAACCGGGGGAATTATGATTTGGAGACGAATGACTATTAGTGATAATGTGGGGGGGGTGATATTATGAAACTGATCTATAGTGGTGATCATTTAAATGTTAAGGAGATGGCGTAGTGATAACTACAATGTGCAGGAGTTGGATTGTGATAGTAGTTCTCAACGTAATTAGTATGGATTGAAATGAGAAGATATATGATATTAAGAATAATAGTCGCTAAATTAAATCAATAACATTGATGATTATACTTGAGGATCGAACCAAGTAATTGGAGAAGCATATTCGGGAGACTTTAATCAATATACCATGTGATCTAGCGACGTCAATGTGAAGGGTAGTTAGATGATGTTGAGAATGATGCTTGGGGAATTAGTAAATGATATTATCTAACCTACTCGAGGGATTAAATAGAATAATATTTGGTGGTTTAGTAAATGTTAATAAGATGTACTCTTGGTGGGCTAAAGTAGATGATTTAGAGGTGATAATGTGAAGGCTTTGACGTATGATATTATGAGGTAATATCGGTGGATTGTATTCTAGATGTTTAGAGGGGTGATATCGTGAAGTATTTTCGGTGGTTTAGTAGATGACCTTGTGAAATATTTTTAGTGGATGATAGAATTGATCGCCGTATGATTGATGGATAAATCAATATTACAAGTTAGAGTTCCAGGGAAAGATTTCCTATACAAATATGATTGTGAGTCAATATGATTTCGGAGTTGTGATAATACCGGGATATACTTCCTACTTGTGGATACTATATGGGATTGGATTCTTCGTATGATTGTAAGAGTATGACAATTTAAAGGTTATTGGAGGTTACAAAATTAATTTTAAGAATTGTAACCAAACCCTACAACTTACCTTTTGTAAAATAAACTATTGGTGGAATAGGATAGTACGGTAGAAATGCTTAGACTCGCAAACGGTCAATATTCACCTATGGGTGGGATTTCAACTATATCTTGAAAACTTGGTGTTGAAAGTTATAGGCAAGGAGTATTGCCGTTGGTTTACAAAATTAAAAATCAAATGAAAAATGATTTCGACTTGGGCGGCATGGAATGTCGGGTGGAAGCGGACCAAGCCTTGGTTCTTTTGTGCAAGTACCGCCCCAAGTCAATTAAGGACCGACGCTTATGACTGTCTCCATTCTAAGCATTACCGTACAACCACATGTCAAAGTGGGCACGACCTGGCTGAATAATTTGTAGAAACCTAACTTAGACTCACCACTCGGTGGTTGTGTGAGAGCCGGAAGGAGGCATTGTTGTTGTTGTTGTTGTTGTTGTTTTTCTCACACGGCGCAAGAGGGGGCTTCTGTACTGGGCGGACGGAACCCTAACAGCGGTGAAACCTCAGCGGGTGGGTCAGGTTAGGCGTATACATTGTAAAGGCCTTGTCATGATATCCCTGCCGGCACACCTAAGGAAGTGTGCTAATAGCTTGGCATCACGGGAATATCATGTCTTGTGGGTAAAGTTGTACACCTCTGCAGAGTTAAAACTATTCGAATAGCCGTGCCTACGGTCAAAGGCAAAGCTTCTTTGAATGCTTTCATCTTGGTAGACTTTGGTTTTGGTTTCAAACTAAACAATGTTTTGTTTTGGGATCCGGAGCGGTTAGAACTCTCGGGTGTGCTTGCGATTAAAGTCGGTAGGTGGAAAGAACTCGATTTTGTGAACCATGGCGAATGAGCCATTTGATTGGATGGAACCCTGATTTTGTTGAGATGTGGCGGATAGAGCCTGTATATTAGTGAGTGGTGGTTAGAACCTTCACTACAATATTACATAATTCAATTATTAAAAAGAATTGCTCAATGATGCTTTGTGAAAATTATTAACAAGTATGATTTGATGAAACTTGGCTTTATGCAAAAGAACCATATTAAGCCATCCTTGGATAGCCTACATTGTGCATAATTTCCCAGACTTGCTGAGTACTTTATGTACTCACGTGCTACATTCTAATCCTATCTCAGAGGTGAAAGAAGCTGTTCAAGATTTCCAACGACTAGGGTGCGTTCTCCACTCGATTGCCTGTGGGCAATTGGATGGGTCGCATTGGCGTTTTCGTCTTCCGCTACAGTTGTTCAAGTTGTTCAGCCTGTTCAGGCCGTAATGGTAAACCTTGACCTTAAGGTCTTTGCTTTTATTTGGTATTATTCTGGTTTAGTTATATGTATTCGTGATATGGTTGTTGATTTATCACTTTTGACTGTGTGTACTAGCTACTGATCTGGGACTAGTACAGAAATACACAGAGGACTTCGGATAGCCGATCCGGGGGCCTACATAATTTGTACATGTATTTTTTTTTGGCATAATTTCCGCATGTATTCCTCATAAAAGACATTGCAATTATCAAAAAAACTTTGGTGCTAAATCCGGTCCTAAAAACATGAAATCTCAAGTGGTTCCTAACTTGCTTTGAACAAATGTCTGGTGTGAGGATAAACTCCCATAATAAGAGTGAGTTGATTCCTGTTGGCTGTGATGAAAACAAGACTGAAATTTTTAGTAAAATCTTTTGCTGTAAAGTAGGTTTTTTCCCTATTAAATATCTTGGTATTCCTCTTCATTATGAAAGAATCAAAAGAAATGATCTTCAACCTCTTGTTGATAAGGTGTTGAAAAGAATTGCAGGTTGGAGAGGCAAACTTCTCTCTCACAGTGGTCGTCTGATTCTTGTTAATACTTATCTTTCAAGCATTCCTCTCTATCTTATGTCATTTTTTAAATTTCCTAAATGGGCTTTAGATCTAATTAATTCTCACATGGCCAATTGTCTTTGGAACAACTACGAAGAAAATAACAAACTTGATTTAGCTAATTGGCATCTAGTTTGCATGGCAAAAAAGTATGGTGGTCTTGGTGTTTCAAATCTTAGAGATCTTAATCTTTGTCTTCTGGCTTCTTGGATAAAAAAACTATGTAAAAGTGATAACAATCAGTGTGTTGGTTTGCTTAAGTTCAAGTATAAAACAGAGAAGCCCAACATTTTCCTTAGTAAATATGAGCATGCTTCAGTGTGTTGGAAAAGTGTTATGTGGGCGATTTAGTCTACCAAGTTTGGTTATAGGTGGATTGTAGGGAATGGTGTTCAGATCAGGTTTTGGGAGGATGTCTGGATTGGCTCCTCTTGTTTAGCAACTCAATTTTGGGATCTTTATGTGTTAGTCTATAAAAAAGGAGTGACTATTGCTGAGATTTGGGATGGTTCAAACTTAAATTGTAATTTTAGAAGATCCTTTCCAGAAAATATGATGACTAGGTGGTTTGAACTGCTGAAGATGATGGAAATTGTTAGACTTAGCGCTGAGGATGATCAGTTGATTTGGCAGTATAATAATAATGGCATTTACTCCGTTAAGTCTTGTTATGCGATCTTGAATTTCAGATGTGTCCTTCCTTTGTTCATCCCAGCTATTTGGGACCTGGTCATTCCCCCAAAAATTCACTTCTTTCTTTGGCTTCTCTCACATAATAAACTTATGACTAGAGATAACTTGTTGAGAAGAGGAATAGATAAAGGAACCTTATGTACTTTTTGTGATGAGAATGAAACTATCACTCACCACTTTTTCGATTGTGTGGTTGCAAGGATTGTTTGGGATATGATTAATAAATTTTTTGATTTGCATATTGGGCATAACTTTGATTCTATTGCTTGCTTTTGGCTAAAAAAAAATAAGAAGAAGGCTGCTTTAAACACTATTTGTGCTGCTGTTTTATGGAGTGTGTGGAAATGCAGAAATAACATGATTTTCCTTTCTCAGAGCTGGTCAAATGTAAAAACAGTCTTGAGAAGACTACTTGTCTCGCTGAGGGAGTGGGTCCACTTTACAAGGAGAAGATGAGATTTCAATTGGACCGGTTCTGCAAAAAGTTGGAAATCACTCTTCAAGCTCCAATTCTTTTGGGCCCTGGCACAATCTGAGCAAGATTGAAAATTTGGTGGAAGAAATACCGAATGATGTTTCTATCCCAGAGGAGTTGATATCTTTTGCAACTTACTTTAGTAACTTGGTGAAAAACAATATGTGACTGTTCTGTGGTCCTTGCAAATCCTCTCTGTTGAGGAGTTTTGAGATGTTTTCTGAGTAAGTATGAGCCAAAATAGACAATTGTATCTAACTCTTTACCAGCTTCTTAATGGAGCTAGGGCATCAAAGCTGTGATGTCCTTTTGATCTAAAAAAACATGAATTTAGTTGAATTTGAAGCAATTCAGTCCAAAAGGCCAAAAATTCGGCGAAACTGACCGAAATCTCACTGAAATCAATGTAGTGATTTGAAAATTTTCAAAAAAAAATTATCCCACCAAGATTTGGAATCTCACCCAGGCGGAAATCCAAAATTTCGGTAGAGATTCCTGAAATCTCGACGAGATTTTGAACCCTGATTCGAACTTAGCTAACTCGCAGCATATAATCTAAGACTACATATTAGAGCTTTAGCATTACCACTTGATGCGCAGGTGCGCCTTCTCAGCAGCAGAAGAAGAGCGTATTGGATCGCGTCGAGGTAGTAACAATCTCGTTTCATGAAATATCCACAAAAATTGGAAGAAGGCTCCTAGGGCCAATCTACTAGAAATCACAAATGACCCTCTTGGTTCTTTTCGGAACTAGTCCCTCGACTTTGGTTATCTCCATGCAGCCCAGGTGCGTATTTATTTATAACCAAGGAGTCAGAATAAGTCAAGGCCGAAACTTTTTTGTTCCTAATAGAATAGGATTCAAGATAACTTTCGTCAATTCAAATCCTTATCCAAATTGACTCCCTATTTAATTTGCATTACATTGATCAAAATCAAATAGGCTTATTGTTTCAGATCAAAATAATCCAAAACAAACTATGGTTTATTTCATATTTAATAATTTTAATATATTAATTATTCAGGAGCGACTAGAGAATGATATACTATTGCAATGGTGCATTAATAAGTTTAATATAGTTTCAGTAAGTTTAAAGAGAATGTTTGAAAAGATCATGGTTCAACAATTTCATGTGTTTTTAGAAGATTTTGAACCAAAGTTTCAACAAGTATAAGATTTTAGAACTCAAGTTCCACCGAGTTTCAACCAATGAGTTTCAATAAGTTTTAGCAAGTTTCTACCAAAGAGTTTTAAGAAATTTCAACAAGTTTCTGTTGGGAAACGCGGTATGCTACTATAGCACAAATTAAAATTTCTACCGCAAACCAGAAAAGCTACTCACAAGAAGGGGATCATAGATCTATTACCACTAGACACGCAGTTGCAGAATCCTTCGCATGTCGTTGTAGTGGATCGTCCTCGACGTGGATCGTCCTCGCCGCGGACCGTCCTCACTGCGGATCGTCCTCTCCACGCCGCAGTAGCAGCAGCGTCACCACAGCAGTCCACACGTCTGGTGATGGAACGCTGTGCGTCGGTGTGCAAGCACCGGGTCGCTCGACAGGGGCAACGAGAGGAGGTGGCTAGGGTTTCTGGCGAAACACCTCTAAACCGCACGAAAGTCTGTTCTGCGTCCAGCCTCCTCCCCTCATTATATAGCCACAAGGTGAAACCTTAGGCAGTCAGGGCCCATCTACGCGCTAAACCCACGAGGTCCATTAATTACGGATCCAATCCGAATTAATGCGTCCCAGCCCGTTAAGTGTGTGACCCTGTAGGTTCATGTGCATTTGGACATGAATTCGGAAAACCCTTTTCTAATCCAATAGTCGGTAGCGGCTCCTTGCAGAGCATGCCAATTCCCAAACGCATATGGTTAAAGTATTGATGTAATAATCCCTTTGCCAAACTATATGAGGATCGAACTCAAGGCGAGAAGCATGTCATCCTTTGACAGTTCAATCCATCTCTCGTATCCGTGATATATTAATAAGTTGTGATTGACTTCTCAATCACGGCATGGCCATGCACTTGCTTAATCATATCACACGAGTGACGTAGACATATATCTCCGTTACATTGGAGTGGCAAATTCCATCTTGACTGCTCACTTCCCTCTACATGTTTCATAGTAAACATGAAAGCTACCTTTATAACTATCCGGTTAGGAAATAGTGTTTGGTAACCCCAAAGTAAACTATTACACATGTAGGGAATATGACAATCTCAGGTCTAAGGATCATACATCTAGTATGTATGAGATACACTGATGACACATAAGAATGTAACATTCTCGCAGTGTCCCATTGTGGGTCTATCTAACCCATGTTGTTCAACATGCGTCCACAATGTATTGATGGTATCTCCATATCCCATGATCTATAAAACATGATCATCGAACAATACATGTGCTGATCTATTCATCGTTGTCCTATACGATGATATCCGATCAGAGATATTTATCGAATTATATCAATAAGTAAAGAGCTTCATAAACAAATCACACACTTGTTGATCAAAACAATGACATACATTCATTGGACCAATAATCATATTATTATTCATAAACATAGTCATGTTACAATCATCCATATGATTACCTCAAGGGCATAACACTAACAGTTTCAACCAAAAGTTTCAACTAGTTTCAATAGGTTTCAAGCAAGTTTTGGCTACCTTGGTGAGGTTACCTGGCTACGATGAACCTGTCATGTCATCGGGGCCGCCCGATACTTTTCACTACCGACACATCCTCTTCTCCAGCTCTGGCTCCCAGGCCGCCATGCAGCCGACTGATGTTGCTCGCTACCAAATCTGTTCTTGAGCTCCACATCGAGCCTCCATCTCTCTCTTCCCTGAATCTAGCCCAAACCCTGCACCATGTCACTAACTCACCAAATTGCACCACCATAAGATCCGATCAGATATGAGGTTGGCATCGTCAGATTTGTTGGATTCTATTGTCGGCGATGAAAACAATGGTCAGAGCCACCACATCCATCACCAGACTTGGATGATGCGCCTCATAGCTAGTGGTCACCACTGGTTGCGAGCTCATCGAACTATTGCTGGATCCATGAGCTCTCGGCCCACTCCATGCTTCTACGATAAGTTCATGATGTCGCCTCTAGCGATGAGCTACAATGCCCCCTTTATGCAAAGTTGCGTCGTATCATCCTCTAACCACAAGCCGTAGTTGCTCCTTCGGCCGCGCCACTGCCTCGTCATGAAGACATGTTGCCTCCTCTGGTCGTGATTGCATCGACACCGGCTCCACTGGTCACCAGCACAACATCACCTCAGCTTCTTCGCCGACAGCCTTGGATTGAGTGAGCAAACACGTTGGTTGCCGATGTAAAGAGGGAGAGTTGCAAAATGGGAGAAATGAGTGGTGGAGATTGCGTTAGGTGTTGTCCTTATCCTCTTAAACACATTGGGTCAGAATGCATGGGACATGAGGAGCTTGATCATACAGGTGAGTTGATCAATGGGACGTGAGCTATACCGTTGTTTCAAAGGAAAGCAGAATAATGTTATGTAGTTTTTCTCTAATTATTCATATAAAAATATGCAAAATTTATGAACAAATCAGTAAATTTCCATTCTTGTGTGTGACCCTTTAGACCCATTGTGATGTTGTTAGTGTACCAAATCAGTATTCGGCGCACAAATCATAAGCAGCTCATAGCAGAACATTATGACTACCCAAATCACATGGATATTATTTATCCGATAAGTCATCAATGGTTATATGTTTAATCATTTTGTCACTTTCAAATATCAAGATTAAATCCAAGGTCGATAAAGTGTCAGGTGGCATAAAATCAAGATTGTTGTTTACGACGTTGAATCATGTGAGAAATTTGATGGTGGAGAAAATTTCAGCGTGTGGCAATGTGGTGAAGGATGTCCTTATCCGGCAAGAGATAATTGCTTCTCTTGAAGGGGACAAACAAAAAAAGACGTTCGTTGAAGATTGCTAGTGATGGAACGAATGGCTGTCAGTACAATTTGTCTGTCTCCCCGATGAGGTAAAGTACTCAAAAAATTCATCGAAGATATTATGGAAGGACTTAGAAGAATTGTATATGGCAAGGTCACTAAAATATCAGTGGGTGCTGAAGCAACAATTGTATAGGTTACGCATAAAAGAAAGGTACACGGTTCATTGACTATCTCAATGTCTTCAACAAGCTTATCATATAGTTAAGTAGTGTAGATGAGAAAATTGAGGAGAACGATAAAGTCGTTAAACTGGCATCATCTCTATCACTATCTTGAGAGCAATTGGTGATGAATATTCTTATAAAAAAAGCACTTTCAACTTTAACGAGACAGATGCATATGTGTTAGAGGCGGAGTCCTTGAAAAAGTCATCGGAATATTTATCCTCAAGTGATCATACATTGGCTGCATTAGGTGTTGTAGACAAAAGCAAGAGTTACATAAAGAATAAGGGCGAGAGCAAGGGCACACATGTATGTTATCTATGTGACGAGGAATGTCATATAATAAAAGATTGTATATGTTTGAAATAAATGAAGGGTGTATGCTCAATGGCGATAACAAAAAATGATTCAGACGTAGTTGTCGTCAGTCAATCATGTACTTTTCATGGTTGGACATTAGATTCAGGTTGTTGCTTCCACATATGTTTGGCGAGGGAGATGTTTGACGAAGTATGTCTATGCCCTGCGTATGAAACTATTCACTTAGCGAATTGCAAGAATTATACAATTACATATGATGAAGCACATCGCACATTGACAGAAGTTCAGTATATTCCTGACATAAAGAAGAATCTAATATATGTGAGGTCACTTGAACTCGAAGGTTGTGAGATATCACTTTGAGGTAGAGTCATACAAGTTACTTTCAAAGAGCCATCTGATCATAAAAAGTATTTAGAGCAATATGGGATACCGATTTATGGGTAAATCTAAAGGGTAACCAATTGGAGGTCTAATAAAAATCCTGATCAAGAGATAGAAGCCGTGTCATCAACAGTAGGTACTTAGATCTCAATTGCATTTTTGTATGAAACTACACAGGCAGTTGCAAAATCTAGCAGGTGCAATGGTGAAGGTGTGAGCTATTGGAAGAAGAAAGGTGCGGCGGACCAACCCTGCGGTACAACGAGTAGGTAGAGCCCAGGGCAATACAAACCTATAGCATAGAGGGCCGTAGGAACATGATGTATGGTTAACCAAACTACACAATAATGGGCTCTCGGGTAGAGGGTTCTGAAAGATGTGACAATTGCCTAGAGGGGGGGTGAATAGGCTATTTAAAATTTTAAACGAAATTTACTGCAGCGGAAAAGGGGTCGAAACTTCCAATATAATATCGGAACTTCCAACCAAGTATTGGAATATCCGATCAGTTCTAAAATTTGAGAATGAGTGACGAAATCTAGCTAACTACGAATTACTTCTATTCCAACTTGATGCAAGATAACGTGAAAGATCTAGGATCAACTAGTAACTGATTAGAACTTTAATGGAGAGAGTAGAACAAGATTCACAACTAGCAAAAATCAAATCAAACAAGAGACAAGAGTATTTGATCCAGCAGTTCGGATCCTTGAGGTGATCCTACGTCTCCGTTGAGGAAGCTCACAAAGAGCCAGGTCTATTTCAACCCTTTCCTCCCAAACCTCGGTCACACTTTTTGCAACCTGGAAACGACTTTTCACCTATTCGTAGATTGTCCCCAGGTTCGAAGCCTGTAGGCATTCATAGCTCGATGGGTCTAGTTACCATCCCTACTACCTGAGCAATGGAAACCAGCACCAAACTTTGAACTTTGGAACTTACAATGGGTCAATAGCCACTTTGCACTCCGAGAGGGAGTTCGCTCTTTGATTGTCCTAGCATGCTGGTAATGGTGGAAAGAGCGTAACAATAGTCTTTCAAAACCAATGTGAAACCAACAAAAACATTCTTCATTCCATCAGGGATGAGGCTGCAATCTGGATTATCGCAGATGCTTTGGGCCTCAAGAAACTGATCGAGAGGATTTCTTCATAGCCAACACTTTTCTCTTTTCTTACTCCTTCATGTTTTCTTTCCCCTGTTTGTTTGTGGTGTAGACTCATGCACTTCGTAACTTTGTAATTTTGTTTCCTATCTAATATAATCACTTCTAGTCTATCTTTTCAAAAAAAAAAAAGAGTTTACAATTTCTAAGATGTGGTTTTGATTGTAACCTTCTATAACTTCATATTACTCTCTCTATTTCCTAATATATGCCATTCTAACTTTTAAATTTTATTTCTAAATACATATCATTCTACAATTTTGAGCTATTTTTTTTACCATTTTTTCTATACCCCTTTTAGATATTTTTAACGTTATTTACTATTATAGGCTAGAGTAAGACACACCATACAAAAATATAATAAAGATGGATAATATAGTTCTTTGTAGATGTGCCTAGGTGGAAATGTAAGAGCCTATAATGATATCTATTCAAAAACAGAGGGAGTAATAAATACAAATAAAATTATAACATTACAAAAATATTTTTAACAAGTCTAGAGATATACTACTTTTTATGCAGTAGTCTCATATAATTTCAATATATTAGAGTTCAAACTTTAAAAATCTGTCAACACGGATTATAAAATAAGGGAATGACTATTGTGAGGTTAACCTCAAATTAACAAATTTAATACCAACCTCCTAGTATGCCATATATCATCTTCTCCATCCATCTCTCCCTTCCCCTTTCTCTGCTCACTTTCCCCACCCCTTTCTTCCCTCTAACACAAAAATTTAAAATTAGAACATTTAAACTTTGAAAATTTTAAGTAGGAAGTTTCAACTAAAAAAATTAAATAAAAATATCAAATTAGGAAGTTTCAACTTGGAAGTTTCAACACGAAAAGTTTTAAATAAAAAATTTTAAATCATAAAGTTTCAACTCGGAAAGTTTCAAACCAAAAAGTTTAAACTCAAAAAAATTTCGAATCAAAACATTTCAACTCATAAAACTTTCAATTCAAAAGCTTTCAGTTCGAAAAGTTTTGATTCAAAAAACTTTTGGTTCGAAAAGTTTTGATTTAAAATTTAAGTTGAAAAAATTACAACCAAAAAATTTCAAATCGAAAAGTTTTTACTCGAAAAAATTAAATCAAAAAAATTCAAATTAGAAATTTTCACTTCGAAAAAAATTCAAATCAAAATAATTTCAACTCGAAAAAATTTAAATTCAAAAACTTTCAGATTTGAAATTTTTTTGACTTGAATTTTAAATCAAAACTTTTCGAACCACGCGGAGAGGAAGAGGCCGCGGTACTACTCACTTGAAACTACTCATCACATGAAAAACTTTTCGAACCACATTAGAGACTTGCCAGTCGTGCGGCACTACTCACTTTAATCACTCCTCTTCACATGCTCCACTTGACGGGCCTAAAAACAAACCACAAGAAAACTTGTGTGCAAACGACTGTAAACTAGTAAATCCCGTAAAGGTTTAAATAAAAAGAAAGCCAAAGGAGTAACACTCAAGGTTCCAAATTTTGTTTTCGGTTCACATCTCGTCACCTTTCGAAATCCGAAATTTCGCCGAGATCTTGTTATTTCGGACGAAATCCAAAAAGAAAAATTCAAATTCGGCTCTTTTTATCGAGATTTACCAAGATCTCAGCGCGATTTGCTAAGATATCGGAGATTTTTAACCAAACAAAAATTAGTCTAAAAATTTGAATTTTTTGTGAATGGTCCTGACATGTCACTAATGTTCCCATAAAAATTTCAGATGATGATCAAGCCTGAGAAATTTTTAAAAATTCAAACAATGCTACTGTCCTGACAAAAAGGCTAACCAACAAATTTTAACCGAATGGAAAATGATGCAAACCACGTTAGAAACTTTTAAAAATTTTTGTGGATGGTCTTGACATATCCATAATATTCCCATAAAATGTTTAGATGACGATTAAGCTTGAGGAATTTTCAAAAATTCAGACTGTGCTACTAAAGGTTGATCGGCAAATTTCAACTAAATGAAAAATAGTTCAAACAATGTTAGTAAATTTTGAAAATTTTGTGGATGGTCATGATGCATCACTAATGCTCTCATAAAATTTTTAGATAATGATCAAGCTTGAGAAATTTTTAAAAATTCTGACAACCGAGGTACTGAATTTATGATCGCGAGAATTAGGGCTTGTTTGGATCTATGCAGCTAATAGTTAGCTGCTAAAAATTAGCTGAAGTGAATCCAATCACCCATTAGCTGGGCACCCAGCTAATGGTTATCTCATTAGCTAGCCAAACCCAGCTAATAGGTGGAATTTAACCAAAATACCCTTCGCGTCTACCACAAATAGCATTTAATAGCATGGGTATTATGGACAATAGCATCTATTTGCCACATATTAGCTGGTGGATCCAAACACCCTCCAACTAATATTAGATAGGAACTATTAGCTGCTAATGGATCCAAACAGGCCCTTAATATGCATATGCTAACTGGATGATGTACCGACTGTTCCACATGAAAAACTACGTGAAGAATCCAATCCGGTTGAAATCCGGTCAAAATTTGGTCAAATTTACTGAGATCTCGTCAAGATTTTAAGTACTATGGCATTTGAATTTTTTTTTTTAATTTCGTCGGAATTATAAAACTTGGGATCTAAAATCTAAAATTTCGTCGAGATTTCACGAAATTTCACCGAGATTTTGATCTTGGTAACACTTATTCACAGTTTGACCGAGTTTCCCTTTGCGACCAAACATATATATTTCCTTGGCGCTATAAAGAAGCAGACCTAAAAAAACTAATCACCTTTTCAATTTTAACCGCCACTGCAGCTTGCAAGTAAACACTAATTGCGGTCTTTAACCCCCAATCCCATCGATTTAACAGCGATTAGCAAAGTAATTAAGCCAGCAAGAACTTTCGGGTCTTCCTCCCTCCGGGCAGTTTCCACTTTCCGGTCGTCTTCTCCTTCCTCGAACTCCGCGCCGGCTGCTTCGCTGTTCCGCGCGATCCCGAGCGCCGCAGCTTCCCTTTTCCTGCCTCCTCCCCCTCCGGCCGACGCGACAAAGATCCGCTTCTGGCTGTCCCGCCGCCGGACGAGTGAAGGAGGAAGTTTGTTGGTGGTTTATTGGGTGAGTCGTTGGTTGTGGAGTTCATGGTCCTTGTAGTGGATGGACGCCATGTTCGGGTCGAGGAGGGTGGAGGACGAGATGGTGCTTAACAGGCAGAGAACCGTGAGGTGAGCTCAGGAACCGCTTATTGGTTTGTTGTTCTATTTGCTCGGGGGATTGGAGATTTTTTTTTTCTTTTGGCTTGGGGAGGTTGGGGCCTTGGGGGCGTAGAGGTGAAGGCATGAAAAGGGCACGATTTTGCTGGAACCTTTCTTGTTTAGGTGGTGATTTGAGAAGAAGAACTTTAAGATCGGTTTGGGTTGGGTTGATGGTTGCTGTGTCCTTGGACTGGTTCTTAGTTCATAGTTCCTGAGTTACTAAAATGCTTGGTTTTAGTTTCTTGTATGGATTATCTACTTGATATATTTGCAGAATAGTAATCGTGTGGTGAATCCCTTAAATTGTTTGTTAACTGTAATAGTTTAACTTTTGATAATCTTAAAAAAGTTTGACTTTTGATGAGCATAATAAGATAGAGATTCATAGCTTAGAATAGGATAGAAAACGTAATCTAAATAAGCATTATAATGGCATATAATCCCTGCTAGTTATGCTGATTGGTGATGAGCTTAGATGATCATGTCCGATTTTAGAATCGTTCAACGTCCTCTATCTCTCAAGAAAATCTAGCAGATTCTTAGTGCTACTTTTTTAGGGGAATTTTAATGCTATTTTCACGCTCAGATTCCATGACGAGAGGGCAAAGCCAACTATACCCATTCACCTGAAGCAGTCTGCCCTAGCTGCTAGTAAGCTTGGTGTGTGGAGTTCGGGGAAGAACAAGATTTTTGTTGCAGGACATGAGCTTTGGTACAGGAAAATTATTGATCCATCCAGCGATTTCATCTTGACATGGACTTACTTCTTCCGTATCTCATGCTTCATTGCTCTATTTATGGATCCTCTGTACTTTTATGTGCCCAAAATCTTTTATGGGCCACGCACTTCATGTATCGGGAGAGATAGACACCTAGCTATCATCGTTACTGTCTTCCGATCAATTGCCGACCTTTTTTATGTCGTCCAAATTATGATAAAGTTCAGGATTGCATACATTAATCCAAGCTCCACTATGGGGGTTTTCGGTCGAGGAGACCTTGTCACAGATCCTAACAAAATTGCAAAGCAGTATATGAAATCTGATTTTGCAGTTGATTTAGTGGCTTCGTTGCCTTTACCGCAGGTAATTTTCCTCCTTTCTGATGCATTGCTTATCATTATTGAAGCCATTGTTAGCAGTGATGTTTGCATACTGTTTCATTTAGCACTTATCTAGATGCTGGTATGGTCGTGAACTGCTAAAATTATTGTAAGGTGGTAGGGTTGAGTTGAGGATTTGTTCCTCTTCCAGATGCAAAGATCTAGTTTGTTTGACCATAACAACAACATCTGTGTGGATGTCTTCACAGTCCACGCTATAAAGAAGAAAATGATATGTGGTTGGGTTTATCTCTTAAGAAAATTCTTCAAGATTGTAGTTTGAAATAAATCAAATTTTGTTTTTAAAACAAAGGGCTCTTGCAGTTTATGATAGCCAAAATGAAATGCATATGCTGTCTTTTAAATTGTTTATTGCAATTTTTTTTAAAAAAAATCTGGAAGCCCTCCATTATGATGATTTCACCATCATAGCTAACTAACTTGATTGTTTTCTAAAAGTTGCTATTCTTCATGTCAGTGGCAATCAGATACTTTAAGTCGAAACTGATAACATAGGTCAAAATAGTGGACTTCTGAATGCTGCAATCCCACTATGATATGCTGCATTTGTACTTTATGCTTGCTGCTTTTCATTCAACTTGATGTCTTGAAATTACCAAAAAAGCAATTTCGTTCTGATAACTGCTCACTAGTTCTCATTTGTTGTGCGGCTCTGACGTGCTTACTCGGATGGCGAGACTGTTCTTTTATCGAACATGAAAGTAGTGGATATTAACTTCATACTTTAAAAGTTTATCTGTTATAGTTGTGAGTTTATAGATGTTGGTTTCTTTGAGGTGAAGCAATCTACATTTATATACCCGAAGTTTGAGTTGTGACTGTTGTCTGACATTTTCCCCCTTGTCTGCAGATCATAATCTGGTCCGTGATACCAGCTATGAAATATTCTTTGTCTGAGCATAACAATGACATACTGCTTCTGGTCGCTCTTTTTCAGTACATTCTAAGATTATATCTCATATTTTCCTTGAATAACAATATTATCAAAGCTACTGGAGCTTTTTCGAAGACTGCTTGGCAAGGAGCCGCATACAATCTGCTGTTATACATGATTGCTAGCCATGTACGATACTTATATGAGTTTCTACGTGCAATCTTTCTCCATTCCATGTCTTGAAATTTTGCATATCTACTTTTAAATTGTACTGCCATATTTTCTGTCTTGCTATCGTGTAGTGGAACGACTCAATATGCACTTCTCTTTTTCAGGTTTTAGGAGCATTGTGGTACCTGCTATCCGTTGATCGACAGACTGCATGTTGGGAACAATATTGCAGGAACGAACCTATTTGCCATAATAGATACCTAGCTTGTGCCGTAAAGCCAGATCCAAATTGGGTAGATACCACTGATATTTTTACTAGATGTAATGCTAGTAACAAAAGCATCAGTTTTGACTATGGTATGTTCCAAACGTTGTTATCAAACCAAGCTCCTAACCAGAGCTTCCTGAGGAAGTACATCTATTGCCTTTGGTGGGGCTTGCAAAATCTAAGGTATGACTATCTTAACACATCTAAGACTGGTAGTTGAGGTGCTGAATTTTGATCATTAACCACATTATTATTCTCTGCTAAAGCAAGAATTCAGATATTTCACTTTTGAATCTGCAACCCCAATTGCAACATTATTACATTTCTGATCTGAGAAGTTTAAGCTACTACTCTGGTTCTTTAATGGAACAACTCTGATATAATAGTAATAGTTGATATGAAGATTCTATTATTTTCTGACATGCTATATGATACTTTTCTTTTTTCTAAACAGCTGCTATGGCCAGACTTTGACTGTGAGTACCTATATTGGTGAGACAATGTATGCTATATTCTTGGCGGTGCTTGGTCTCGTCTTGTTTGCGCATTTAATTGGAAATGTGCAGGTACTTTTACATTGTAAATATCAAGCCTTAGACCATAGTTTTAGGAGTGGTGGCATGAGGTTTTTGTCTGGACAAGGTCATACTGACCACATGCACGTCTCACCATGCTATTATCTGCTCCAGTAACTAATAAACCATCATACCGATAATACCAAAAAGCCCCCCTTGTTTTTTAAAGCTACACTTGCCAACTTAATTTTTTGACAAGAAACATTGAGCTTATTACATTATATTGTTTGCTAGACCTACTTGCAATCTATCACTGCAAGGGTTGAGGAGTGGAGAATAAAGCAAAGAGATACTGAAGAGTGGATGGGACATCGCCAACTTCCTCATGAACTACGAGAAAGGGTGAGAAGATTTATTCATTACAAGTGGCTTGCAACTCGAGGTGTGGACGAAGAATCTATACTGAAGGCTCTGCCTGCAGATCTTCGCCGCGACATCAAGCGCCACCTTTGCTTGAATCTTGTTTGCCGGGTAAATAGCTTTCTTCTGTTTTCTGTGAAAAAACACCCGTTTACTGAACATCAGAACCATCTGGTGATCCTGGTATAGACCATCTGGATAAATTAAGCTATGTGTTCCTTGGTGACCGTCAGTTTTGGTTACCATGCCACATTTTGATGGTCAAAAGAGGTGAGACCATGGAAGTAAATAAAGGAAGAGGGAAGGAGAAAGAAGAGGGATAGGATAGGGTTGCAAGATGCTTCCTATTCTTTTCCTTCCTTTGTTTTACTATCCAAATATAACATTCGATAAAGGAGATAACTATGGCATGAAAAATAACTGTAAATGTATGCTTCTCTTCTGTTACATCCCTTTTCCAAACTTTTAGTGAAGTGAAACTTCACCTCATAGTTCTTCCTGTCGCATATGGTTTTTCTTGTTCTCCACAAGTGAGACGTTTGAAAACAGGGAACCTGCTAATGTATTGACCTAGATTTGTATGTTTCCTCTGTTTGAACGTACGCTGGAGCTTTTGCTTTTGAATCTGCCACATGATTCAAATATTCTGGACAATTGTCCTAAAGTACTCTAGTACTACTCATTAGCCATATTACTTTTAGATTTGTGCAATATTTTTTGGGAGATCATCGAAGCAATGCTCCCGAAGGAAGCCTGTTCAAAAATTGTTTGAGTACTCGTTCGTAAATCCACCTCATCCCTCTCCTGTCTTATGACTTTTGAGGTGATCAATGCCACACATATAATTTCATTTGAGTGTGAGTTCATGACAATGCCGATCACTTGATTGAATCTCACTAAATTTTCGTATCACAACGTTTCAGGTCCCATTTTTCTCCCAGATGGATGATCAACTTCTCGATGCCATCTGTGAGCGTCTTGTATCTTCCTTGAGCACAGAGGGCACATACATTGTCCGTGAAGGTGACCCAGTGACCGAGATGCTTTTTATCATTCGTGGGAAGTTGGAAAGCTCCACCACAGATGGTGGCCGGACAGGCTTCTTCAACTCAATCACCCTCAAATCCGGCGATTTCTGTGGTGAAGAACTGCTTGGATGGGCTCTTGTTCCCAAGCCTACTGTCAACTTGCCGTCATCCACCAGGACAGTGAAGGCACTTGTTGAAGTGGAGGCATTCGCTCTCCGTGCCGAGGACCTCAAGTTTGTTGCCAGTCAATTCAGGCGCCTCCACAGCAAGAAGTTGCAGCACACTTTCCGCTACTACTCTCACCACTGGAGGACCTGGGCAGCGTGTTTCATCCAAGCTGCCTGGCGCCGCTACGAGAGGAGTAAGCTGGCCAAGGACCTGAGCTTGAGGGAGTCCGTCTCCTCCATGAGATCGTATGAAGATGACACTTACCCTGAGCACAATCTCGCTCTGAAAATCATGACCGGGGCCAGGAAAGGAGCTCACAGCATTAAACAACTGCCGAAGTTTAGGAAGCCTTCTGAGCCAGATTTCTCAGCAGAGCATGACGACTAAGGGTAATATGATACATCATTTGCTACGACGCGATCGATGTTTCTGCTGCAAACCCTGCTTCCCGTTGGCCTTCTGCCAGCGTGCATTGAGTTCGGGTTGACAGGTAACTGATTGTGTGGTGTCAGAAAAAATGCTCATGTCCAATTTCAGAACCTTACATATGTTGATTGATGAAGCATCAATGCTGGAAGGGTGGTTGGTGTTTTGGAGACTAAACTATTGATAGATAGTGACTTTTTTTTTTTAAAAAAAAAAAGTGAAGTGGCTGTTGTGGCTGTTGTTGTAGGTTAGCTTAGTGTTTAATCTTTGCTCATATTGTACATGCAGATGTAATTATGGTTGTGATATTGTTGGGACCAACATTTCAAATTTCGTTTTCGGTTCACATATCGTCATCCTCTGAAATCTTGTTATTTCAGTCGAAATCCAGATGAAATACAAAAAGAAATTTTCAAATTTGGAATTTTTTTGAACCGGGAAAATCGAGATCTCGTCGAGATTTTACCGAGATCTTGGGAAATTTTAACTAACAAAAAATAGTTCAAATTACGTTAGAAAATTTTGAATTTTTTTGTGAATGGTCCTAACTCTTGAGGCATCACTAATGTTTTCATAAATTTTTAGATGATATTCAAGCATGAAATTTTTTAAAAAATTCTGACAATGATTGTGTCCAATCTTGGCTTCTATCAAATGGTCTCGTAACCATTATTCTTACCGACTAAGTTGAGTTGGCCGGTTCCGGTTGGTATAAGCCACAGGCTTGCAACCAAGAGTTGGGTTCATTGGTTCAAGACCCGTTTCTAACATCTTTTTTCAAGTTTTGTGGGTTGTGTTCACTACGTAAAAATTGGCGCTGGAGAGATGACTCGAATCCGGGTCATTCGCATGAAATACCATGGTCCTAACCAACTAGACTTGGCATGTATGGTTCCATCTACTTCTTGAATACTATTACCTTACAAATCAATGTACAACTCCATTACACACCATGACTGCCAGCCAACCAACTAACAGATGGTCTTATGGACTAGCAAGTCTAGCATTCTTAAGAGGAATCCAGTCAAATCTGGTCCAAATGAGTTAAAATCTGGCAAAAAAAATCAAAATCAAAATTTTTGAAATTACTGTGGCAATTTGATTTACCCTCATCCCAATTTTTTTTTTATTCTGTGAGGATTATGAATCTCGAGGGTGACCGAAATCTAAGATTTCACTGAAATTTCGTCGAGATTTTGATCTGGTCAGGACCTCACAGGAGCACATCACATTGCTGTTGTATTGATTAGCGGGACAAATCCTAATCCGCTATTATTTCAGGACCTGTAAATTACAGAAGGTAAATTATTGTGTTCCACTGTTTGTAATAGCATACCTGGTTTCATTGGCTTGGTCATGCAGCTCTCTCAACTGCTGAGGTCACTTGGTTTGGCAACGGGATGCTACTGCTGTGCACCTGAGATCCGCTGCTATTTGCGCGCCTCCGCAGCAGAATTGCACGGCGCGGCCGCGACCCACCCCACGCCGGCTGCACGCACGCGGCCGCGCAGCGGGCGACACCACGAGCATGCCATCGATCTTGCTCCGCGGAACAGAAAAACAAGGCTTCTTGGCCCGACGGCGCAGCAACAGGGAACACCTTTTCTTCTTGCGTTTGATGGAAGCTGCGGAGCTGCGGCGGCACGAAGAAGCGGTCGGCGCGGCCGGACCAGGGGGGTGTTCAACGTGGGGTGGAGCTGGCTGGAGCGGTGGATGGCGACGCGGCAGGCCGAATCCGCCGCCGCCGACTGCGTGAGCAAGAACGTGGACTCCGGCTCGGTGGCAGGGCGGCGGGTGATAGTCGTGAGGAGGCGGCACGACCTCGCCGTCGAGGCGAAGGAGAGCTGTGGGTCCAACGACGTGTCCGCCATCAGCTTGGACGGCTCCAGCGGCGGCGGCCGGAACGGCCTGAGCTGCTACAAGCCCGGCAAGAACCGGCTCAGGAACCGCGGAAGGATCAAACCGAGGCAGATGCTTACGACGCTTGCAATCCTCCAACAGATTACTGACACATTGCGAACAACAGATGATCGATGTACATAGCTTCTTCGACCCCCCTGATTGAAGATCTGTGATGCCACCGCCAGGTTGCTGTGCTTGTGCTGCGATGAACATTTCCATTGCTTGGTTTTAGTTGTTTAATTACCCAAACCGAAGCGAGAAACCGATGAAGTGATTGAAGACTGACGGGTTCATCTGGAGTCTGGATCTGTTGGAACCTGGAAGTATGCTGAGTTGGTCATGTAAAAGCTACTAGTCGTCAAATAAAAGTACACAGATGTTTGGTGCCTCTGATGTTCTGCACCTCTCGAACATATTTTCTGCACTATGTTTAGCCTGCAGCTTGTGGTAAAATGTTATTCAACCTTGTCGAGATCGGCCCTGCATAAGGTAAGGTTGTCAGGATCGGGATTCTAGGTTACAGTGTCTTCAATTGATACAATATTGATCACAACATCGTGGTAATATGGTAGCTGAAAAATTATGGTTCCAAATATTACAGCATCGGGACTACTGTTTTACACTGTATTACCTGGTTTGTGTCGTACAAAGAATTGTGATCGGAATGTTTGCACACGATACATAGAGATTGAGGTCCTGACGACCGTGACTGCAGTCTAAACTGAAAGCCTCGTGTGGACGTCAGACCAATAATAATATACGAGCAGTGCTTCTATATTTTCCTTCTCAATACAAGTTGTATAAATCTTAAAGTAAGCGAAGGGGTGAGTAATCACCATCTACCTTTCATTCATGCTTTAATATTTGTGCAACTTTTTTTAAAAAAAGCATAGAAGCATACCTCATAATATACAGCTAGGAGACGTAAGACAAAAGTAGTGGTTTTCCTTTTGCATCCTGTTTGAAATGTAATAATTTGGTAGAAAACTTTTAAAAAATAGTTCAGGATCGGAGTCTAGATTTTTAAACTGGCGGCAGCACACCACGAGGTAGATGATCACGTGAAGAAGAATAGCACATAAGAGACAAATTTATTTACGAAGTTCGACAATGTTTACGTACTTAGGAGCCAAATCACGACAGCTCCGACTGTACGAGGATTTTCTTTTCTTTTACGACTAAGGTTACATAAGGTTGATGGAATATTTTATACTCCAATTACACAGTCTGAATCAAACTACAAGTATTCTAAATTATTGGTTTTCGACATAGCTACTTACTTTTCTCTACTATTTAAAAGAGTCACTTGGTGATGGGGATGGTGAGTTTCCCATCCCACAACCCCTGTAGGTAAGTTGAAGTTTCGTATGTGCCACTAAAATAGGTAAAATTACCACCATACCGAGGTACAAAGTACACAATAAATTAGCTCACCCCTTCCACATTTCTCCCCTCCCTGACCTGAGACTTCTTACGATTTATTTGAACTGAACTTGGTAGAAGCGCCCTCTCATCACAAAGGGAAGAAACCAAGTTGGGTGCTTACAAACTTAAATACAACCCATTCCCTTCATCAGTGTTTCCCGGCCGACCCTTGATGCAATGTTCGTGGAAATTAAATTTCGATTCCACAGAAAAATCAAGCTCTTCCTCTGCTTTTTACCGAATGTTTACATTAATTTCTTCTGGTACGAACTTCAAAAGGAGACACTGCCCTGGGCATGGGCCGTGTGTTTTCTGTGCAGCTGAGGGGTCTGCAGATCGATCACTCGTTATTCCAGTGTCCTCAATCTCAATACATATACCTGTTTATTTCGTCTGGCTGCTGTCCTCCAGATTTGGGCGATCTTGACCAACAGAAATGATACGATCTTCTCTGCTTAAACCTCCAGATCTTCTCAAGATTGATTCATAATAGACTGTCTTTTTCTTGCAGTGGTGGGGGAATTGGTGCCAAGTGTGACCATCATGAAGAAAACAGATGCTGCTATCGAAGACATAATCAGGCACAAAGCTGTGGTACGGTGGTGCTTTGCTTTTGTTTTCTTTTGCAGTAATCTTGGTGTCAGTTTCTTCTGGTTTCAGACTTGCGTCTCCTGAAACAAGAGGCGCAAAAAAAAAAAAAAAAAAACGAAACCACGCCGTCCGTGGGATTCGAACCCACGACCACACGGTTAAAAGCCGTGCGCTCTACCGACTGAGCTAGGACGGCTCGGCCCAATAGACTGGCCACAGAATAAGTAATCGAATCAAATACGCGGCATCCTGCAGAGCAGGCAACGGCGCGAGACTCATACTCGAGACTTGAGAGTCCATCGTCAGAGGGGCCAAGGACATGTAAATGACGTCAGCTATCTATACTTCATAGGTAAGATCTTTGCTAATATAAAGGAGAGAGAGTATAGCTATTTTTTTCATAAATAGGTGATTATATAGATAATATATAACACCACTACATATGTTATTGTCTATAATAAACAATATTTATTTTATAATTAAAAAATTATAGAATATCCTAAAAATGACTTTAAGACACCATCTATTATAGAAGAAGTTGTTTTTAATTTTGTCTTTAGATAACATTGGTGAGTATATAAATAACAGTCCTCTTTACTATTATACACGCCCAAGATGATGTCCAGTTTATATAAACTGGTTTTGATTCTGTTCCATGGGGTGCATCGTTACTTAATCATGCGGCTTTCCCCTGGTATATAGTCCCATTTTAATCATGGGGTCCATCGTTACTTAATCGTTACTTAATCATGCAGTTTATATATACTTTCATTTTAGCCTCCACAACCTAGCGGGCCAACCCGGACGGGCCCACGTAACAGCGAGAGGCGCTAGGACCACGCTTCGCGGAAGTTTCCGTGAACAACAAGCTCCTCGAGAACAAGTCTCCGTTCCCCGAAAATGCGAAACTGCATATACATCGAGCTCATGCACATCCCCTGCCACTGGATCGCTCCCAGATTCAGGCCTCTTGACTATGTCCACCAATTTTCCTTCTTCTATTTCTTTTCCTATTTTTTTCTCCATATCCATTTCCTTTATTTCCTACTATCTTCAACAGCATCATCTTCAGGAAATTTGCGTAGGGATGGGAGAGAGAATCCCTTTATAGAGAGATTCACTGTTTGAATCCCTTCCGAAGGGAATCGTAAAGGAAATCCGCTGGAGCACATGAGATCTGTCCGCGAAGGAAATTAGAGGGAGAAAGAAAGCTGCTGGAGTTAGTCTAAGGTGTCAAAGTGACAATTGATGCATAGCTTAAAAGTAGATTTTTACCTCTTAAAAGGATATCACTGTATCTTATCCGTCATCTAATTTATCTTTTTTTTTAATCTTCAGATCCGTGCATATATATTTTAGGCAATACAGAATAAGAGACGAGATAGTACCGAACTCAAGACAAAGTAAACAGCAAATGAGATGGGGCTTAGGACGATGTTTTCCTTTTCCCACGCGTGGCTTTGTGCGCGTTGGATGGCGTCGGCGTTGGAATGTTATCGCATTAGCTTTCGGTAAATTCAAACGCACGTACCCCGTCAATGACGAAATTCACAACATCGGTACCGAAAGCAAATTTCAGAATTCCCCGTTTCCAAATTCCAAACTCCAAACAATTCGAGCTGCCCTTTAATTTTGCAGCGACAAAACCAAACAACAGATGCTTTCTCCGCATCAAAACTCGTCCCAAAATTCCCTCGAATCGAATCTCATCCTCCAAACGCGCACGGACGCCTCGCTATAATAAATAATTTTTATACATACTATATTTTTATTAATCATAGTAAAAAATTACCTAAATAACCTTATATCATCATTTTAAATGACAATTATATTCTACCACTGTTTGAAATTACGATAATCGGACGTGGAGTCCCGCATGGCAGAAAGTATATCTTTGTCACCATTTGAAACGATAACAGTACTTCTATCGCTGTTTTAGACGACGATAGAACCTTTATCGCCAATTGAAACGATGATAGAGGTTCTGTTGCCGTTTGGGTTGCATTTTTTGGTTTGGTGAGTTAGTATTTTAAAAAATAGCTAACAATTTGACGAGTTTGTTGTATGCACGTAGGGAAGTTAAGTAATAATTTTTGTTGAAATAAACAACTTCAAGACCGACATAACACTTCATGATAAAGGTGCTGTCGATGTTTAAGGCCAGGAGATCCCTAGATCGAACTTACAAATGTAATTTGAGTTGCCTTTGTCTAACAAATTAGATATTGAAAACAAAAGGAAATGTGATTGCTTCTTTATTTAGTCATGTGCCTTAATAGAGTACAAACTGGTGAATTGTGAATGAAAATATTAATGTTAATATTGCTCTTCTCCTGTGTTATGTTGTCTCTTCTCTCTCTCTCTCTCTTCGAATTTTTGCGCAGGTTTCCTAATTATACTCGATGAAGGGATAATAATTCTTTATCTTCTAAACGACGTCTTTCCGTTAAAAGGTGTCTTCTTGCCAGGATGTATCTTTTAGTAAAGAGACTTTTCTTCATAGGGAGTAACTTTCAATTCGTTATATGTACTTGTTAGGAAGAATTTTACGCACGCTTATCCTATGCGGAAGTAACTGTCTTTTCGACTAGTTTTAGGTTAGAGTGAGGGCTATTCAATGCTCGACTAGTTCGCTGATCGAAGTGGCAGAATAAGCTATTCCTGACCAGTATATACATAGCTGGTTTGGATAAATAGGACATACCTTATCTCCGACTAGTTTGTTGAAATTGGTAAAAAAATTTCTACGTGGCTAAATTTTAGTCTGGTTGAAATCATAACTAGATAATGGGCATTGGGCTTTATCTTTCATGGGCTCTTTTTTTTATGAGCTAGTAGACTAAAAAGTAAAATAAGACATATTAATCGTCGTCAGGTGCGAATTAGGTGGCGTGTAGAGTTTATTTAGATGCATATATTTGCCTCACTTCTCCTATAATAATACAAATGGCAACATTTATGAACTATCAACCCAAACTACAACTAACATACAAATGTATATTTTGGAATCGAAAACAACTAAGACATAGAAAAGAAAGTTAGGTTTACCGTCATACATCATAGAAAAGAAAGTTAGGTTTACCGTCATACATCCTATTCATCAGGATTCATTGGTGCCTTTTTCTTACCTTACATGGTAATCCCTACACATGCAATACACATCAGGCGACGGTATGTGACGTCGATGGTCGAGTCGAATAGCTTGTAAGGCCACACCGCAGCTACTGAATCATCTTTCATACGTGTTAAAAAAATCATACGATGTTATTACGACAGAAAGTAACGGATCAAAAAGTAAAATGATACAAGTAAAGTAATATAACATACTATAAATCTATAACAGAACATAGTGCATACACATAAGTAAAGAAATTTAGTTCATACATAGATTACACATACAAACTCTAAATAAAATCCAGAAATTTAAAAACTAAATAAAAAATAATAACAAAACAATAAAAGCAAAGAAAATTAGGGATTTTTAATGAATAAAAATAAAATAAAATTAGGGATTTTTTAATTCCATACTAATTTAAAAATATAAAATTGGTTTTATTCGTAATTAAATTTCAAAAATATGCTAATTTGATTAAAAAATAAGATAAGAAATTTGATTTGTATATATGTAAATTATTAACTATTATGTAATAAAAGTCGATGACATCTTTTTAGAGTCACTAAGAAAATATAGAATATGTTAAAAAAAATCTGACTCTTTATTTGGTGTATCTCCACATAATCGAGGGATTATGAGGGTGATACATTGACAGGTGTTCACTCAGCTATTTTCGGTATAAGCAATATGGTGTGAATTAAAAGAAATAATGAAAGAAAAAAAACAAGCATTATAATAATGAAATTAAGAGATGATATAAATGAAAAATATTATGTCATGTTACATTTACTATTTTGCTATATAATTATTTAGGGAAGAAAGTTTTAATCATATGTGACAAGTATTGAAAAATGGAGTGAGTATATTATCTCCTATCTTTACTATTATAAAAGAAGGTAGTGGTGGCGGTTCATCTACCATCTCATCACCACCTCCTCTCACAAGACAACAGGTACCGACATGTGGATCCGACCTACAGATTACAGAATGTGAAGTAATTGGGGAGAACGCGGAGCAAAACTTGCTAAACTTCTAACAAAATTGTGCACAGAACATGGAACAAAACATGCTACATTCCAAATGAGTTATCTGATGTTAGTTGTATGAAACAATATATCAGGAGTTTATTAAATTTTATGTGCACTTTGTTGATTGAAAACTAGCACAAAGGATAGAAATAACAAAATCTTACGAAAATAGAGTTACACTGTACCGAATAATCAAATATTTATATGTGCCATTGTGTGAGCTAGCTTTTTTCTTGAACAAGAACCGCATCATGAAACATATTGTTTAAAAATTGTTGCATATCACATCTGCAGGTTTGGATTTGCCATCATCTTATATAAAACATGCAATAGAAAAAGTTCATTAGTGTATTACTATTAGCGAGATTTAGGATACGATTGCAAAGCATGGAGTACTACTCAACGTTGATCAAACATGCTGGACAAAGCAAAGCTCGGTCGAAATCAGGTTTTTAAGACAAGAGAGAGTATTTTTTATAAAAAAAAAACAGATCATATATATAATTTTAAATTATTTAAACATGATTCAAGATAATATACAACGAGCAAGCGTGCGAACCAATCGCTATTATTTAAAAATTGAGAGTGATTACAAGAATTCGTGATACCGTCAGAATTCAGATAGCCATGAAACTTATCGGGTCTTTGGTTTCATGAGTTTCAGTGTTTAGTTTCATCAGTTTCATGTTTTATCAGTTTTTAGTGCTAAGTTTCATGAGTTTCAGTGCAAAAAATCATAAGTTTCATGACTTTCAGAGGTATACCGGTATACCTTTTTTAGTTTTTCTGTTAAAAATTTCTTCGCCGTCCCCAATCCATTTGACATCGCGCGCCCTCGAAGGCTCGAACCGGCGACGGCGGCGATGGAGGTTGGCGACCTGCACAAGGTGTGGGAGATCCGGGCCCTCCAGAGAAAGACCGACGAGCCCGCCGCCCGCGCACTCCTCGACCGCGTCGCCAAGCAGGTCCAGCCCATCATGCGCCGCCGCAAGTGGCGCGTCAAGCTCCTCTCCGAGTTCTCGTAAGTACGCCACCAACCCTACCCCCCCCCCCCCCCCCAACACACACACCAATCTCTCTCATGATTGATCCCCTCTACCGTCCGTGTGATTTTGGTTGTGGGATCAGGCCCAAGAACCCGAGGCTGCTGGGGCTCAACGTCGGTGGGGGAGTCGAGGTGAAGCTGCGGCTGCGGCCCGCCGGTCGCGACTATGACTTCATCCCCTACGAGGAGGTGCTCGATACCATGCTCCACGAGCTCTGCCACATCGTGCGCGGGCCCCACGACGCGCAGTTCTACAAGCTCTGGGACGAGCTCCGCAAGGTACGTACCCCGATGTTTGTGTGCTTGTGTTGGTTCTAGAAAATTTTATGATTCCACCGGGAATGCGGTTTGCTAGTATATATGTATTAGCTTGGAATGTGATGCCCATGTGCACCAGACTATTGAATGGGGAAATTTGTCCATAGTCCCTGGCAAGTTTGTACGATTCTAGAAGGCTTGGTGCAATTGTTTTTGAGTTTAACAGCATTCAACCCAGGATTAATATTTTTTTTGGATGCTGTCCTATGATCATCAACCGTTGGTGTCGGTGGAATTTGTCTTGTTTAGTACATATGCAGACATAAACCAACTGACCCTCCATTTTGTCTTTGTAAATGTGTGGGAACATGAATTTATGTGCATAATAGAGGTAGGACTCAACTATTTAACTCTATACCATTTGATACACTGAACCGAGGAGGGCCAATTTGGGAGTGGATAAAAGAATCCAACTGCGGTTGCCAAATAGCAACATGAAAGGAGGTGTTCAAATAGGACAGATGCATTTGTTACATTATTCAAATGAAAGTTGTGGCAGGGTCTTTGGAGAGGTGACACCTTTAAAAATGTTCATCCCAAAAGATTGTATGATGTAACTTAGGGCTGTATTTCCTATGTTTCAAGTTGATTATAACTCAAGCTTCTCTTTAGTGGGATGTGCAACTATTTTTCACATATCCTTATATTTCATCTTCCACAAGCACATGTCCCAGTTTTATTGTGTTGAGATATTTTGTAATGATTACATAGTACTTCGGGAAAAGAAATATCAAAGATGGAAATACCTTTGTAGTTTCGTGTTTATAGTCTGTAAGACACAGTAAACATACGTAAGTAGTTGTAACACATTTTGATATGCAAATTGGATGCTAATTATAACCTTGATGTTAATTTCCTCTTCTAGCTGTTCTGTAAATTGTAACTGTTTTAAGCTTCGGGTGATAATATTCTCTGTGTTTTATTTCCAAGTGGGCTCATCCTGAATTGAATTAGTAGTAACGGAAGTATCTAAGTTAGTAGTCCTTTTGTTTATTTGTCAGAAATATTGTAATCTGTAGCTATGTGCTGATCTCACCACCAGTCCACAACACTTGTTCAAAACAAGTAAGTGGTTAAATTAACATTTAGAATGTTCCTATGTGGTTGGTTATAGTACTTCTCACTGTCAACTGCTGGATGCTATAACAGAATCATTCCCTGGAGTAGCTCCTAATACAAATAACACAAGCTTTCTTCTATACCTCTTTGTAAATTCATATATTCAATTTCAGTTATTGTAATTTTTAGTAAGTTCTGAGTTGTGAAATGCAAGTTCTGTTTTGCTTGCACAGTACCTATTTTTTCTTTACCGTGACAATCTTATGTTGCTTATAAAAAATTATTCAGGAATGTGAAGAACTTGTTTCAAAGGGTATTACTGGACCAGGACAAGGGTTTTATGGTACAGGCAGGCGATTGGGTGGATTTTCAATACATCCACCACCACCGTCTCTTCGGCAAGCTACATTAGCAGCAGCACAGAAACGGGCAAGAAATGGGGCTTTATTGCCACCAGGACCAAGAAAGTTGGGTGGAAATAATGATATTATGAGTGCGCTTAGTCCAATACAAGCTGCTGCTATGGCTGCTGAAAGGAGGTTGTACGATGATTTATGGTGTGGATCACATGATCAATCTGGTATCGATGATTCAGAAGATGTTGTTATTCTAGAACAACCACCTAATTTGACAACACAGGATGGGAAAAACACAAAGGTTGGCTTTTCCAACTGTTCTGCAGAGTCCAGCACTTCTTCTGGATTTTGCACTGCGGCACAAAGTGATTCCTCTTCTTGTAGGACAACCACTGATGCTGCCGTTAGTTCTCTGTGGGAGTGCAGTGCTTGCACTCTTCTAAATCAGGTAAATTGATTAGCTCACATTGTTTTACAATACTGTACCTTGAAGTTATAGTTACAGAAAATGTGCATTCAATTTCATATAAAAAACTAAAGTCCATGTGTGGATGGTGTGAACTGTGAAGCTCTTTTTCTAGGCAGAGGTTTTGTGACATAAATTCTCTTGGACATTGCAATTGGAGTTTCTCACTACTCACTAGATAGACTCTGATACTCCATTGCGATCTTTTAGCATATTCAAACTTAAGCGGTAGCTGTAGTAAGGACATACTTAAGTGGTGCTTTCAGAGCAGATTAGGCTTATCCAAACTTCAGTTTTCAGATGAATGTCTAATTTTTTAGATTGTATTAACTTGCCAGCCACATAGAGGTTAATACACACTGATGATCAATTGAATTACTGATTGGTTCGCTATTTCTGTGATGTTTATTTAGTTCTTTCACTTTTTGTAAGTCACAACATATGAAGAATTCATGCCTAGTTGCCTACCTATGGAATTGTGGTGACTGTAGGCCTCTCGACAGATCAGCTCCTTACAATTTCTGAAGAAATTTTATTGGTTTTGATATCTGTTTTTTAGTCGAGGGGAACAAGATTGGTTTGTCATTTAGAATTCCTTGCTAGTGGAGTATCATCATTTCTCAGTTGTGATCAGAGGTGATAGCCTTTGTTTTGTACTCCCTCCAGTCTCAAAAAGCTGACGTTTTGGACATAGTGATGGTCAAACTTCTGAAACTTTGACTATCGATATAATTTTAAATATTTAAATTGGATACATGAAAATTATATGTGTAGACTTTTCTCGAGAAGTACTTTCATAATATTATAATTTTATTGAGTTTTATAAATATATTATAATAAAAATTAGTGATCAAAGTTGCGTTTTGAAGACCGTATTGATGTCCAAAATGTCAGCTTTTTAAGACTGGAGGGAGTACCTTGGTTGCTATGGAACCCTGTAAAACCTATGTATATTTCTATTTTATATTAATATATATCTTTAGTAGGGCTCTCCACTACTGTTCTCCTAAAAAATCTAAAGATGCATTTGCTACATGCAAGTTTATGATGTACATTAGTCATTGCTTAAATGAATTTTTACTGTATCCGGAGTCCAAACCAAATTCCCTTCACTACTTGTGGCAGCGTGGCATGGTGGTAGGTGCCACATATAATATTATATAGAGTGCTACTACCCAACGCTATACCATTGTGGCAGCGTGTCATGGTGGTAGGTGCCACATATAATATTATATAGAGTGCTACTACCCAACACTATACCATTGGAAGTGCTACTAATGGTATAGCAAAGTTTCAGCGAGTTTCAAGAGAATGTTTGAAAAGTTTCATGTTTGAGTTTCACACATTTCTAGAAATTTCTAGAAAGATTTCAAGCCAAAGTTCCAACGAGTTTCAAATTTTGGAACTCAAGTTTCACGAAGTTTCAACTGACAAGTTTCAGCAAGTTTTAACCAAACACTTAAAGAAGTTTTAACAAGTTTCAATAGGTTTCAACAAGTTTTGAGAAGTTTTGGCTAGTTTTGGTGAGCTCATCTGGCTACAATGGTACTATGCCGCCAAGGGCCACCCTACATTATCCGTTGTTGATGCACCTCTTCTGCAGCTCTGGCCTCGACTACGCCGCCGCCATGGAGCCAACCGACGCTGCTCGCCGCTGAATCTGTGCTTGAGCTCCGCATCAAGCCTCCATCTCTCTCTCTCTCTCTCTCTCTCTCTCTGTGGCGACCCGCATGATTAACAAAGGGTAATTAACAACCAATGTGTCATCACCCTAAGCTAATTACGCGGAGTCTCAGCATAGTGGCCAACAAAATAGCGGGAGTACCGTTGTTTTGTCGACTACTCTGTTGTGTTCGTAATGTTGCTGAGAACAATAATTAGAGACTGGATGAACATAACATATATTACAATCCGAAGCCACATCGGGCTATGAGTTCAATAATTTACATAGACTTCGTGACACCACCAAAATTATATTACAACTCCAAAGTACCCTCGCGAACCGCCATCTATCAGCGACGGCCTCCTAGTGACTCTACTACTCCTGGTAGTAGTCGAGACACTAGGGTAGTCGTCGTCCCACGCAGAAGTCCCGGTCCCGCGGATCACCTCGCCTCCAGGCCTCGGTGGCCGATCCATCTGATTCACCTTCTAATCAAGGGATATATAAGCAAGAGTGAGTACAGAGTACTCAAAGAAGGAATAATAGAATGCAATATATGAGTTTTTCCTTTCTTTTCCAAATCCAACTTACCTCCTCCCGAAATCTGATTTTTAATTAGAAATAGGTTTTTGGTTTTCTTTAGGAGTTGGCAATTTTAATTAAAAGAGCTACTAGCACTTGTTATGAGACAGACTTAGCTTCCGTAGCCTCCAATCCAGGAGACAGGCATGAATTCATGATTTTAAACCCTGCGCAGGTTTGTACCACTTTACCCATAGAGACCTCCAAGGAGAGGCTCCAGAACGTTTATCACTAATCCAGTAATTGTGATCTTCACCTTTGTTACTCGAGTGGGGATCCTCTCAAGGCCATCCCACTACACTCAGCCTAACAGCTTGTACCCCAACATATGTGGCAAGATTTCCTGGCTTCAAATATAGCGCCATCATGGGTAACTAAGTCGCCACTTAGTCCCATCTGCACGGTCTCTCCGGGTCTTCCGGTAACCCGGATTTGGTGCCCTAGTAACTACCTAACCACCATGCAAAGATCACAATACTCTCATAGGATAACCTTTTCCTTTGTTTGCACACACTATGGTTGATCTTGAGATACGGCCCATTGTCCAAGTATTAGTTGGTTAATCTTATATGCTACTTATGTAGAGGACCCCGGCCAATGTCACCTTCTCACTCGGCATCCTCTACCCACCATATTAACTCAACACAAGAATTAAAAATAAGCATAGTCCAATTGCTCCATCACCGCCCTAGCCAACACATTTTTCTATAAACCAATTCATTTCCAACCTTCCGTTCTCCACACCGTAACCACAACCATTTTCATCCTCCAATTCCAAGTTTATAATTCCAATTTAAATGTATAAGTTTAGTAATGCATGGATGGTATTGTAATGATATGGAAATTCATTAAAAACATTTTAAGGAAAGATTTCCCAAAGGATGCTTGCACTGGAGTAGTAATCTTGATCAAGACGTCCTCGCACTTAATATGGGAGATGAGGGTCGGATTGATTCTGGTCGGGTCCTGACAGATGACCAAGGTATTAATTCCATAATACTGCCCAAACTCCCTTTCTAATCTAACCCATTAATTTACCCATAATACTTTAGCAAATAAGTAATCTGACAATTCAATTATACCAGATTTAACCAATTACAGATTTTAGTTATTAATTCGGCTTTTAGAAATTAAAATACCATTTTTCCTACGATTCAGATACGGGCATTTTAGCCTACGTAGATGCACGAGAGAATTAGATTATGCATTTTCCTATTTTCTTCTTCTCTTTTCTTTTCTCTTCTTTTCTTTTCTCTTCTCTTTTTCTTTCCTCTCCTTCTTTTCTTCTTTTCTTTCTGCTCTTCTTTTCTCTCTGCCTGACCGAAGGCCTCACTGGCCCTTCGTTTTCTTCGCCTTCCCCCTACCTCTCTGGGACCGAGCCCCTCGGCTCGCTCTCTGACTGCCGCCGCCGCACTCTCCCGTGCGGTTCTCCTCTCCCTTCTCCCCTACTCTACTCCTCCCTGCCTCCTCCCATCGCCGGTTACCTCCGGCCAACGCCTCCCCTGGCTCTCCTCCAGCACTTCGACCGGCTGGCGTAACGCGCCGCCGTCGCCTCCTCTGCCATGGCCGACGCCATGGCTGGCCCTCCCCGGACTTCTCTCCCCGAGCCGCCGGCTGGCGCGAGCGCCGCCACGAGTCTCCCCTCTACTGCCATCTCTCTACTCTACTGCTCTACTGTCCTCCCCCTTATTCCCTTTTCTATTGCTCACAAGAACAGGTACTACTTGATCTTTTTGTTGCCTCTTTTGCTGGTTGTTTTACTTTGATTTGGCATGTCTAGATGCATGATAAGAACAGGATACTACTACTTCATCTGGTTTTCGTTTTCTACTCGAGATTTCGCATTCTAGGGTTCAACGGTAAGAACAGATGTTACTGGTTTTGGGTGATTCTTGCGTCCTACTCGTTGCCTTCGGTTTTGTTTGCAAGTTCTTTACGGTCGATGATGTAACGTTCTTAGTGGGACGGCAGATTAGTCTAGCAACCCTAGAACGAAGCTGAGACTACCGGTTAATCAATCTACTCAGTGCACTAAGAAGTAGCTTGCTACTGGGAGTGGTCGTGCACCTGAGGGTTGTTGGCTCGGTTTTTTTGGTTGAAGGAAGGAAGAGGTTGGTGCTGTTCGGTTCTTGCTGCTCTTGGGGACCCTTCGTGGTTCAGTTCGTCTTGGGGGACCTCCTTGCTTCTGCTCCTTGCTCGGTTCAGTGGGCTTGGTGATCCTCCGGTTCGGATCGTCTTGTGGTTTGCCTCCTGGTTCAGTGCGTCTGGTGGCTTGTCTCCTCCTCCGGCTTCTGGACCCTTCTCCTGGTTCTTGCTTCTTGAGGACCTTCGGCTCTGGCCCCTTGCTCCTTGCTCTCTTGCGCTCTCACCTGGATCGTGTGTGTTTGTCGTTGCCTCGAATCGAGGACGTGTGGTTGCCGGCTTGCTATAAAGGAAGGAAAGGGGACGGGTGGCAACTGCGTTCTCCCTTGCCGCCACGAGTCTTTCTGGTCAGCCTTGCATGTCCCTTCCTTTGTCGCCACGGTGTTGCCGGGGCCGCATGTCTGCAAGTCGGGCCGGGAAAATGATATTTTATCTTTGGTGTGCTCTCTTGGGCGTGCATGGCTTGAACGGTGTGCTTGCCGGTTAATGCAAAGGGTTCAGAGGTTATCTATCGAGGGAAAAATCGCTACGGATACCCGCAATCCGTGCATGTAAGTTACGGGTCACGGATGATGAACCGTGCTAACGAGAGGTACCGATTCAACCCCTACGGTCCGGTATCTCGGTGATCAATACCTCGCCGCTGTCTGACGGCAACCTCAATCTACTCTAATCGCATTTTAAATTCTTTTGCAAACTGGTTACACTAATTAGCAGATTAATTAGTTGAATTAGCAGTTTACTTAGTTGTTAATCCTATTGCTCACTCCCTCTAATTACCCGGGGCACTTCATCCTATCCCCCTTAAAAGGGATTTCGTCCCCGAAATCCGCCTTACCTAATGAGGCGGGGATAGGACTCGCGAAGCTCATCTTCTTTTTCCCACGTGGCTTCTTTCTCGGTGTGGTGCTTCCACTGGACTTTGCAGAATCTGACAGTGGCTCTTCTGAATTGTCTTTCTTCTGTGGCTAGGATTTTGAGTGGTTGTTCCTCATAGGTTAGGTCAGGCTGAAGTGGAATGTCAATGTTTTGGACTAGTTGAGAAGGTTCTCTAAGGCAGGCTCGGAGTTGGGAAATGTGGAAGACGTTGTGGATTCTGGAAAGCTGAGAAGGCAACTCTAATTGGTAGGCCGCAGTTCCTCTTTGAGCTAACACTTTGAATGGTCCAACATAACGAGGACTTAACTTTCCTTTAACTCCGAATCGGTGAACTCCTTTCATGGGTGACACTTTCAGGTAAACCAAATCTTCAGGATAAAACTTCAAATCTCTCCTACGCTTATCAGCGTAGTTCTTCTGTCTACTCTGAGCGCTTTCAACCTCTCTTGAATTAGTTTGATCTTCTCATCATTTTGGCGAATCAAGTCTGGACCCATCAATGATTTTTCTCCTACTTCATACCAACAGATTGGGGATCTACACCTTCTACCATATAAAGCTTCGAATGGGGCCATCTGTATGCTTGATTGATAACTATTGTTGTATGCAAACTCGGCCGAGGTGCGTATATTTATCCCAACTCTCCTTAAAATTCAGCACACATGCTCTCAACATATCTTCCAAGATTCGATTTGTTCTCTCAGTTTGTCCATCTGTTTGAGGGTGATATGCAGTGCTGAAGTTTAGTTTTGTCCCCAAAGCAGTTTGTAAGCTTCCCCAGAAGTTAGAGGTGAAGACTGAGCCTCTATCTGAGGTGATTGTTTTGGGAACTCCATGGAGTGTAACCACTCTTTCCAGATATATTTCAGCTAATCTGTGAGCAGAGTATTTTTGGTTAGTGGCAATGAAGTGGGCTGATTTAGTGAGTCTGTCCACTATCACCCATATGGCATCTTTCTTGGTTATGGTTCTGGGCAATCCCGTTATGAAATCCATACAGACATCCTCCCATTTCCATTCAGGAATTTGCAGAGGTTGGAGTAAGCTCACAGGACGTTGGTGTTCTCGCTTACCCTTTGACAGTATCACACTTACTAATATATTCTCGCTATCTCCTTTTTCATTCCACTCCACCAGAAGGTTTCTTTTAAGTCTTCAGACATTTTGGTACCACCCGGAGATGAATGGTGTATGGTGTGTCATGGGCTTCTTTTAGGATGAGTGTTTTGATATTCGAATCATTTGGTACACAAATCCTTTCACGAAGTCTCGAGGGTTTCTTCCTCATCCAAATTAAACTCAAGGTTGACCTAACTTGATTCTCTTGATTTCTTCCACAATATAAGTGTCGGTGCTTTGCTTCTCTTTAATTTGTTCTAGAAGGGTGGATTCAATTGACATGACAAATAGTAAGGCATTGGAAGGTGATGAACTGAAATTGATTTCCATTTTAGCCAACTCTTGGATTAACTTTGGTGTGAAACTCAAGGGATACTTGATTGCACCGACTTTTCGGCTTAAAGCATCGGCTACCACATTAGCTTTCCCTGGGTGGTAGTTAATGGTGATATCATAATCCTTTATGAGCTCCAACCATCTCTTCTGTCTCATATTCACTCTTTTGGGTGAAGATGTATTTGAGACTCTTATGGTCACTGTAAAGTGTACACTTCGACCCATACAAATAATGTCTCCACATTTTTAGTGCAAAGACGACTGCTCCCAGTTCCAAGTCATGTGTGGGATAATTAACTTCATGCGGTCGTAATTGCCTAGAGGCATAAGCAATTACTTTCTCATTTTGCATGAGCACACACCCTAGTCCTGACTTTGAGGCATCACAGTATACCACATACTCTATGCCATTCTCAGTAGGGCTAACATCAAGCAGAGGTTAATGATAGTTTGAGTTTCAAAACTCTCCTCACACTTTTCTCATTCACTTGAATTGAATGTCTTTTCTCGAAGTTTAGTGATGGGTGATGTTATCTCGGGAGAATCCCTTGATGAATCTGCGATAATACCTACTAACCCAAGGAAGCTTCTCACTTCTTTTGGTTTGTAGGTTGTTTCCGTGACTTTATGGCTTCAATTTTGTTTGGGTCTAATTCTATTCCTTTCCCAGATATGTTATGTCCTAGAAAGGATAATCGATCCAGCCAAAATTCACATTTGCTGAATTTGGCATACAACTGATTATCCCTGAGGATTTGGAGGGCAATTCTCAGGTGATTAGTGTGCTCTTCCTTATTTTTAGAGTACACCAAAATGTCATCTATGAATACCACAATGAATTTATCCAAGCACTTCATGTATATCTTGTTCATTAGATTCATGAACACAGCAGGTGCATTGGTTAATCCAAAGGGCACAACGGTGTATTCATAGTGTCCATATCTGGATACAAATGCAGTCTTCTCCATATCTTCTGATTTTATCTTTATTTGGTGGTATCCAGACCTTAAGTCTATCTTGGAAAACACACAAGCACCTCTCAATTGGTCAAATAGATCATCAATCCTAGGAAGAGGGTACTTATTTTTGATAGTGGCTCGGTTAAGATCTCTATAATCTGCATACGCCTTAATCCACCATCTTTCTTATTCACAAAAGAACAGGGCTCCCACGGTGATACACTTTCTCGAATGAACCCGTTGTCTTCTAATTCTTTCAATCGCTTCTTTAACTCCACCAATTCTTGTGAGTTCATACGATAAGGTCTTTTACATATCGGGTTGTGCCTCGAACAAGTTCTATGGGAAACTCCAACTCTCTGTCAGTGGCATGCCCGGCGCTTCTTCAGGAAGACATCAGAAATTCTGAACCACAGAATAAGAGACAACTCTCTTGAAGGTAAAAGAGTTAACTTGGGGCTGTTTTGAGGTGTCCCATTTCTAAGTCCCCGATACACGATTCGACTCCCATCAAAGGTTCTTATGGACGCAGCTTTTAACTCATGATCCATCTTAACCTCGTTAGCGACTAGCCAATCCATTCCTGCACTACATCTAGGCGCTTAGACTGATCACATGTAGGTTGGCTAAGAAGGAACATCTAGTATTCGATTATTTGATTTCTTCCGATTGAGGTTACTGATTAACTACCGGGTGTATTGACTTCTAATGGCGATAGTAGCAGTACACATTCTAACTTATTTTTATTCACATACTCCTTTGAAATGAAAGAATGTGTAGCACCGAATCAAACAAAACAGTACTCACAGATGGGTGAATGGGAAGCTTAAACGTAACCAGATCTGTGGCTCCTTCACCGCCTCCACCGAGATGTTGTTCGGTGGGCTGACGTCTTGATCGAGGCTCCGCGAATGTGTCCTCTAGTTGCTTTGAGGCTGTGGTTTCTGGGCACGCCCAGAGCCGAGAAATAACTCGAGGTTTCGGGATTGTTATGACTCAAAGGTATTGGTGGATGAGGGCAATCGGGTTTCTTGTGACATTCCCGGCCACGCTTGTAGCACTCGATGTGTTTAGGACAGCCGGAGATGAGGTGAGGTCCTCCGCACCTATAGCATCTGGTTGGGGATCCGGGTGGGAGAACACCGGAATCTTTGAATGGTGGAGTGTATATGGACGGCAATTGGATTTCGGTAGGGTGGTGGTGGAGGCCTGAAAGGTCGAGGCGGCTAGGAAAACTTGGCTTGATATCAAATCCGCTTTCTTTCTCCTTTCTTCATTCATTTGTGCCTGCACACTCTCCACTCGGGTAGCTCGGTTGGCTAGGTCCCGAATTCTGTGATGGTGTGGGTGGCCATATGTAGCTTCAAATAGGTGTTCAACCCCTTTGTAAACCTATAAATCTTCTTTGCCTCGGTGTCTACTTCATCCGGCGTATCGAGACAGGTCATTAAATTTCTCGCAAGTACTCGGTGACACTCCTACTCCCGAGTCGGATCCCAAAACTCCTGCTTTCTTTAAATCCATCTCTCCTCGTGGTACATGGGTATTGCGGAATGTGTAGTGAACTCTTCCCATGATATGGGCCGAGCTCTGCACGAGCGGCAATAGTTCTTCCACCATGTGGCCGCAGCTAATCAACTGATAAGCTGCAAATTGCACTCGCTCTTCTTCAGGACAACCCAAGGTATTCAACTTCTTCTCAATCTCTTCAAGCCAATCGTCAGCTTCCAGAGGTGCGGTGGCTTTAGCAAAAGTGGGTGGGCGAGTTTGGAGAAAATCTCCCAAGGTGGTTCGATGTCGGTTTGAGTGTGGAGTTGCAGGGGCAAGGTTTGTGACAAGAGCTTCTAGGAATTGATTTTGGTTTTCTTGGGCTGTGGCCATACACAGGAGGACTCTCTCCAGTGGATCTAAGTTTCTGGGGCTCTTGCGACTCGGCTACACCTATTGGAGGTCTTTGGTTGGCCAAGTGGTGCAGTGGAATGGCCGTTAAGGTCGTGTGGTGGCATTTGGGGTTGTTCTCTTGCATTTGGTGGGTTCTGGGTGCTCCTAACCTCAACAACAGATCTGCTCTGTCGCCTCACCACGACATCCTGCAAAAGACCACAACCGAAGACACAACTTAATTATCCACTTATTCTTGACACAACAGTGGTTCTTTAGAAGGTCACTCCTATGCTTAACTAAGGATATAACTAAGGAAAGAAGAACGTCCTTAAGAATAGCAGTTCATTCACAAAGTGAGAGGTATAATTATTGATGACACGGTTGAATTAGAACCTTTACAAGCAATCTGATTAAAAGAGAAGAGGTATTGTAGTATTTAGAAGGTCTTATGGTCAAGTTATTAATCAATGAGATAAGAATTAAAGGAACTCGCTCTCAACGCCACTCCATTTCAGATTTACAGCTACATCTATCTATCATCTCAGAATAAGAACCATAAACCGCAATTTTAAGAAAACGACAAAAACTTGGTGTCTGAGTACCAAGAACTCCTTGAGGATGCGCCTCAAGTCGCACCTATAGCTACTGAAGAACATAAACACCATCAAGATGCAAATAAGGAAACGACAACAATCCTAGTGTCCGAGCACTAGGAACTCCTCGAAGTCTGCGCGCTTCGAGTCGCACCTATCTATTGAAGAAAAACGATAAATAACCCTCGGTGTGCAGCGCGAGAACTCCACGAGGTCTACACGCCTCGAGTCGCGTTATGGACCACGTGTCCAAAATCGCCACGGACTACGGGTCCGGGTCCGTTTCCTAGTCCTTAGCTCCTAATTCTATGCGCTGTATTCAGCTATTTAGATACTTTATACTTATAACAAGCACAACACAAATGTAAACTGGTTTCTAGGGTTGGCAATGCAAGACAGGAATAACATGCTTATGCAGTACTTCCTATGCATACTAGTGGAAATTTAAACATGCTTGCAGCAAGAATTAAATGCAATTATAACAACCTAGCATACTAGTCATGCATAGAATAGTAAGCTGACATGGCATGGAAGATGAACAATAAAGCTGCATTCCATAGATAATTAAAGGTTACATCGATACATAGTTCTAGCACGCGGATACAACTCACCCAATACTCCTCCTAATACAACACTACTACTGCCTACTCTCCATCCCGAAAGGTGCTCAACCTCCTCAGGATCCTCCTCCTCAGTGTCTCCTCCTCCGCACTTCGAGAACCCTGCCGCGACGTGGGTCTAGCTGGTCTAAGAAAGAATTGAGGTGGGATGCCTCAATCCAGGGACCGTGATGAACATCAATACGCACCTTGGAGGAGCCAGTGCCCGAGGTGGCCAAAGAAAGTCCGAGGCGGGTGTACCGAATATGGTGGCGGCAGAGAATACCCCACTCTGGAGTAGCAGGGTATGGGTGAGTGGTGTAGGTACCAAACCCAGGGAGAAAGGTGTACTCAAAGGTGGAGGGTGCGGGAGCTGGCGCTCTAGCACCTGATCCCGAGGCATAGGGGTGAGTGGGAGGTATCAAGTCGTATATGGAGGGTAAGTGGTGGTGGGTGGAGCAGCGAGAAGGGAGCAGCTCACGAAGACCTAAGGCTGCTGAGCTCCTCCTCGTAAATCTGTCGGACTCGAATCTAGAAACCAGGCGCCTCCACATGGAAGCGCGACTCTCTGCCTCTAGAATGAAAGATCAGCTCCCTCATAGAACATGGTATCGAATGAATCATGTTCCTACTCGTGAGCCGACGCGTGCAGAGGATCTGAGACATCCTCAGACCGACGCGAAGAGGTGAAGGTGGTGGGGTGCGATTTGGACATTATGGGAAGTAGCAGGAAATCCGAAAGGAAGACCCTCTCGCCTCCTCATGAATCGAGCCCTAAGGGCTATGATCGCCTTCCGGCAGCATCCTCCGGAGAGGTAGGAAGTACTCGAGTGTAACCAAAAGAGAAGAACTCCCGATGGTAAGTAGGTGAATCTCCACTCGACACAACTATGACCAGCGCTGGCCGACAAGTCCTCGTAGGTCTCCCGGTAGTAATCTACCCACTTCTCCTAACTCCTCCACTAGTGCTCTAGCAAAGATCACATCTCGCCCTGGACTGTCTTTGGTGGAATCCTAGTGCGCGACATCCTGCAAGGAAAGGTTTTAAGTAATACGTTAGCGAGGTTAGTAAATTAACTAGAATACTCAGAACTTATTATTTGATAGAGAGAAGGTTACCATATAACTAGTGCCATATAGCTAGAGTGATAAATTTTCTTACTTGAACTTCTACTCGCCTCTATTTATTTATAGCGTGGTTCTCGTAACCATTGCTCGATACCACTGTGGCGACGCATGATTAACAAAGGGTAATTAACAACCAATGTGTCATCACCCTAAGCTAATTACGCGAGTCTCAAAGATAGTGGCCAACAAAATAGCGGAGTACCGTTGTTTTGTCGACTACTCTGTTGTGTTCGTAATGTTGCGTGAGAACAATAATTAGAGACTGGATGAACATAACATATATTACAATCCGGAAGCCATTTGGGCTATGAGTTCAATAATTTACATAGACTTCGTGACACCACCAAAATTATATTACAACTCCAAAGTACCTGCGAACCGCCATCTATCGAGCGACGGCCTCCTAGTGACTCTACTACTCCTGGTAGTAGTCGTAGACACTAGGGTAGTCGCCGTCCACGCAGAAGTCTCGGTCTCGCGGATCACCTCGCCTCCAGGCCTCGGTGGCCGATCCATCTGATTCACCTTCTAATCAAGGGATATATAAGCAAGAGTGAGTACAGAGTACTCAAGAAGGAATAATAGAATGCAATATATGAGTTTTTCCTTTCTTTTCCAAATCCAACTTACCTCCTCCCAAATCTGATTTTTAATTAGAAATAGGTTTTTGGTTTTCTTTAGGAGTTGGCAATTTTAATTAAAAGAGCTACTAGCACTTGTTATGAGACAGACTTAGCTTCCGTAGCCTCCAATCCAGGAGACAGGCATGAATTCATGATTTTAAACCTGCGCGAGTTTGTACCACTTTACCCATAGAGACCTCCAAGGAGAGGCTCGAACGTTTATCACTAATCCAAGAATTGTGATCTTCACCTCGTTACTCGAGTGGGGATCCTCTCAAGGCCATCCCACTACACTCGCAGCCTAACAGCTTGTACCCCAACATATGTGGCAAGATTTCCACGGCTTCAAATATAGCGCCATCATGGGTAACTAAGTCGCCACTTAGTCCCATCTCGCACGGTCTCTCCGGTCTTCCAGAACCGATTTGGTGCCCTAGTAACTACCTAACCACCATGCAAAGATCACAATACTCTCATAGGATAACCTTTCTCGTTTGTTTGCACACACTATGGTTGATACTGAGATACGGCCCATTGTCCAAGTATTAGTTGGTTAATCTTATATGCTACTTATGTAGAGGACCCCCCGGCCAATGTCACCTTCTCATCGGCATCCTCTACCCACCATATTAACTCAACACAGTAATTAAAAATAAGCATAGTCCAGCTGCTCCATCAGCTGTCCTAGCCAACACATTTTTCTATAAACCAATTCATTTCCAACCTTCCGTTCTCCACACCAGAACCACAACCATTTTCATCCTCCAATTCCAAGTTTATAATTCCAATTTAAATGTATAAGTTTAGTAATGCATGGATGGTATTGTAATGATATGGAAATTCATTAAAAACATTTTAAGGAAAGATTTCCCAAAGGATGCTTGCCTGGAGTAGTACTGATCAGTACGTCCTCGCACGAATATGGGAGATGAGGGTCGGATTGATTCTGGTCGGGTCCTGACAGATGACCAAGGTATTAATTCCATAATACTGCCCAAACTCCCTTTCTAATCTAACCCATTAATTTACCCATAATACTTTAGCAAATAAGTAATACAGCAATTCAATTATACCAGATTTAACCAATTACAGATTTTAGTTATTAATTCGGCTTTTAGAAATTAAAATACCATTTTTCCTACGATTCAGATACGGGCATTTTAGCCTACGTAGATGCACGAGAGAATTAGATTATGCATTTTCCTATTTTCTTCTTCTCTTTTCTTTTCTCTTCTTTTCTTTTCTCTTCTCTTTTTCTTTCCTCTCCTTCTTTTCTTCTTTTCTTTCTGCTCTTCTTTTCTCTCTGCCTGACCGAAGGCCTCACTGGCCCTTCGTTTTCTTCGCCTTCCCCCTACCTCTCTGGGACCGAGCCCCTGGCCGCTTCTCTCGATTGCCGCCGCAGACTCTCCCGGCGGTTCTCCTCTCCCTTCTCCCTACTCTACTCCTCCCTCGCTTCCTCCCATCGCCGGTTACCTCCGGCCAACGCCCCTCGGCTCTCCAAAGACTTCGACCGGCCGGGCGTAACGCTGCCGCTTTCCTCTGCCATGGCCGACGCCATGGCTGGCCCTCCCCGGACTTCTCTCCCCGAGCCGCCGGCTGGCGCGAGCGCCGCCACGAGTCTCCCCTCTACTGCCATCTCTCTACTCTACTGCTCTACTGTCCTCCCCCTTATTCCCTTTTCTATTGCTCACAAGAACAGGTACTACTTGATCTTTTTGTTGCCTCTTTTGCTGGTTGTTTTACTTTGATTTGGCATGTCTAGATGCATGATAAGAACAGGATACTACTACTTCATCTGGTTTTCGTTTTCTACTCGAGATTTCGCATTCTAGGGTTCAACGGTAAGAACAGATGTTACTGGTTTTGGGTGATTCTTGCGTCCTACTCGTTGCCTTCGGTTTTGTTTGCAAGTTCTTTACGGTCGATGATGTAACGTTCTTAGTGGGACGGCAGATTAGTCTAGCAACCCTAGAACGAAGCTGAGACTACCGGTTAATCAATCTACTCAGTGCACTAAGAAGTAGCTTGCTACTGGGAGTGGTCGTGCACCTGAGGGTTGTTGGCTCGGTTTTTTTGGTTGAAGGAAGGAAGAGGTTGGTGCTGTTCGGTTCTTGCTGCTCTTGGGGACCCTTCGTGGTTCGGGCCTCTTGGGGACCTCCTTGCTTCTGCTCCTTGCTCGGTTCAGTGGGCTTGGTGATCCTCCGGTTCGGATCGTCTTGTGGTTTGCCTCCTGGTTCAGTGCGTCTGGTGGCTTGTCTCCTCCTCCGGCTTCTGGACCCTTCTCCTGGTTCTTGCTTCTTGAGGACCTTCGGCTCTGGCCCCTTGCTCCTTGCTCTCTTGCGCTCTCTCACTGGACTGTGTGTGTTTGCTGTTGCCTGGAACTGAGGACGTGTGGTTGCTGGCTTGCTATAAAGGGGAAGGAAAGGGGACGGGTGGCAACCGTGCCCCCTTGCCGCCCACGAGTGCTTCTTTGTTCTGCATGTCCCTTCCTTTGCTTTGCCACGGGTGTTCTTTGTTCTTTGCATGTCTGCAAGTGGTGGAAAATGATATTTTTCTTCTTTGGTGTGCTCTCTTGGGCGGTGCATGGCTTGAACGGTGTGCTTGCCGTTAATGCAAAGTGGTTCAGAGGTTATCTATCGAGGAAAAAGCGCTACGGATACCCGCAATCCACATGTAAGTTACGGTCACGGGATGATGAACCGTGCTAACGAGAGGTACCGATTCAACCCCTACAGTCCAGTATCTCGGTGATCAATACCTCGCTCGCGGTCCGACGCAACCTCAATCTACTCTAATCGCATTTTAAATTCTTTTGCAAACTGGTTACACTAATTAGCAGATTAATTAGTTGAATTAGCAGTTTACTTAGTTGTTAATCCTATTGCTCACTCCCTCTAATTACCCGGGGCACTTCACTCTCTCTCCCCAGCTCTGGCGCGATCTTCACATCGTGTCATTGATTCACCGAGTTGCATCGGCGTTAAATTCGGCTGAATGCGAGGTCAGTGTTGCCAGAACTGCTGGATCCTGTCATCGGCGATGAAATGGCGGTCAGAGCCACCACATCCACCACCGGACTTGTATGCAGGGCCTTGTAGCCAATCGCTGCCGCTGGATGAAAGCTCGTTGGACCATCGCTGGATCCATGCACTCCCAGCCCATTTCATGTTGCCGCCGCTCAATCCGTGTCGCTATTGCCCAATCTGTGCACCAGCCACCCAATGCGCTCAGCCGCAGACCCGATATGCCCGTCGTAGGCCCGATACGCCCCACCGCAGGCCTGATTTGCCGTGCAGCCGCTTTATCGGGGGTGAAGAAGGGAATAAAGGGGTAGCCAAATACGAATCGAGCAAGAAGATTGAGGCCCTGGGCGGAGAGATATGGGTTGAGGTTGGGGAACGAGGAGAACGGTTGTGTTCAGCTTCTCTTCGAAGGAAGAGGTGGTGTGGGGAAAATGAGATTAAATCTGGGTCGTTTGTTTGCTGAGATCATGCTATCACATTGGTTATATCAATCATGCTGACATCCAGACGTTGCCAAGCGAGGTCGGGCGGGCGACTTGGCCTGGTTGAAAGCGCACGGGGTGATGGGGAAAAGGGGACAAGTTGCCTCCACCACCGGCGGTTGCAGTCGGTAAGATCTGGACCCAATCCGTCGCCTCCTCCGCGGGCTCTGCGCTGTGCCTCCGTGTCGCCTCCACCGCCATCCTCTGCGACAAAGGCTCTGCATCCTTATTGGCCGATCAACGCTTTGCCAACGCCGCTTGCTTGCCAGCCGCGAGGTTGTGCTACTGTTGATGCTCTGTTTGTCTTTGTCTTTGTCTTGCTGTTGATGTTTGACTGCAGCGGCCGTAGGCGAGGGCGGAGGAGAGGGGAGAGGAGTCGGCGACTGTAGAGGGAGGGGGGCGGAGGGGGCGCCAGCGCCGAAGAGGGGAGAGGAGTCGGCGGCTACTGGGATGGAGAGTGGGTGGCGGCTGGGATGGAGAGAACTCGTGAATGGAGGGGGAGGGGAACGGTTAGGGTTAGAGGGAGAGGCTTGTGTTTGGGAATGGGCCGGGCACATGGACCGAGTCTGATATTTTTTTTGGTCGTCTAATCCTCGCCTAGGCACCTGACTAGGCGTCCAGGCGCTCTGTTGGTATTTCACCTCGCCTTGTCGCCTTTACAACCATGATATCGATGGTGATGGTGTGTCCCCTGAATTGCTTCCGAACGGTATACCATTTGGTAGTATTTCACTATTATATATTATGCATGCAAAGTGAAGTAACTTCTTTTCTTGCCTGAATGTATTTGAGGTTCATTTACACACTTCACCTTATGATCTAGTCCTTTTTTTGTGCATGCACATTTTCTGGTATGCTCTTAATAGCGTCTATATTATCTTCACAGACATTTGTTTCACAGTGCTAAACTATCATTTTTTTAAAATAAAAAATAAAATCACTGGCATGTCTACTATGCTTTCTTATTCTAATTATTGCTTTTCCCCCCTTTCTCTAATACATTTTTGAAATCTGAACTTTTGTAGCCTCTGGCACCAATCTGTGAAGTTTGTGGGACGGCAAAACCTAAACTTGCAAAGGCCAAGTACACAACTTGGTCCTGTAAATTTTGTACTCTTGAGAACAACACTAAGCTTGATAAATGTTCAGCATGCGATCAATGGAGATACTCATACGGACCACCTGTAGCCACATATGGTCCAAGCTATGATTGACATATGACTGAAGGCTACAGTAATATGGTAAGTACTATACTGTATCAGGTGTTTTACAATGTTTCCATAATTCTATTCTGTGGGCACTGTTCGATATTCATGTTGTTGGGAGTGGGATCTTCATGCCTTGCTAGTACTAGTGGATTTAATAGCTGGTAGTGGTTTTGCTCGGCTTATATCGAGACTGTTTTCCATATCTCTACTATTCTAAAGCAGCACTTGGTCCGTTCTTCCCACGTCATTAATTGCCGCTTAATTGCTCTGCTTAATTGCCCTGCTTAATTGCCCTATGCAAGAAACGAAGCGTTGCTTTAATTAGCCAGCTTTCGCAAGAAACGAAGCGTTAAAGATAGATGTTTGATCTTGTGAAATAATTTTTTTTATTTTTTAATCTTTATTTTTCATTATCAATTTTGTTTTTCGTAGCAACGCACGGGCATGTAACTAGTGTGTCTTACAATAGACATGTGGGTGCGGGCATGCCCGAAATTCAAGTATTAGCACCCACGGCAAAAATGATTTCTTTCAAGAGATCGTGTTACAAGCACCTGATTAATACATCACTACGAGGTGTACAATGCCCAACAGTTATATTTTATAGCAAACATTTTGCTTGGAACTTGCAGCAAAATTATTTTTGCTTGCTATTCTACTTTGGTCTCTCAGGAAGACAAGAACTCCTATATGAGAATGAGAGCTGCATAGAGTGATTTGTTGATAGAGCTCTTTAAACCTCTAGTTTTGTGCATTTGTGATGAAGTATTAGCTTTCTAACTCAATAGATAATAATTTCTAAACAGTATGGTAATTCAAAGTGTGTTTATATGCAAAACTGTAGGCCATTTTAATATAGTAGTGCAGGCAGTTTCAGCATATGGTTTTAACCTTCTAATTGCCATTTGATTTCCTGCTTTTTTTTTCTGCAGTATGGTCATCTATAGCACACATTAAAAGTCTTTAACTTAATTAAATTTGCCCGGTAGATTTCTGTGAAGATTTATGTTATATTTTACTATTTGTGATTTATCACAATAATTGTACTCTGATAGCGATTTCATGTGGTTCTCACAGGACTTTTGGGCAGGCATATGCTGCATTGTCAATATAAATTCCTTATGAGCAGCAGTTATCTCTTTTACCACCGCATGACAAGTCTATCAAGTTGCAGAAAAAAAAAAAAATCTGTCGCTTGGTATTTACTATCTAAACCATCGTCCCTTGTGGATCACGCAAGTACTGAATCATTTGCATGCACCAGAGGCATGGCCCATGTCGCAGGTGCTAAGTACTTGCACGTTTGCACGTCTAGAACGCCGTATGGCGAGTTGGTCACGCTGTCTGTTTTGATATCTTCTGCTCGTTGCCGTGGGGTTGAAGAATAACTTGGGTCACTTTTGTGCACTTGTACAGTAAGGATTAACGACACAAGACTACAAGAGTACCGCGTTGTTTAATGCCATGTTGTTTTCAGGCACGTAGCCAGTGTGATTATACCATGTTCACCTGATCTAATCCCTAGTCAACTGTTATTGCGTTTGGCCGGCCAAGCCGTCACTTCTACCTCAATAGCGGGGTAACTACGTACGTTGAATTTTAGTTCGCCCTCGTTTTAAGTTGTCCAATTCGGGCGATCTGATTACGATCGCGAGGTTGGTTGGGACCAATTGGTGACCATTGCAACTTGCAAGGTCAAGGTCATGGCCATTGTGTTAGTAATTGAGCATGCATTAGTCTAAAAGATTTTCCCCGTTGCCCCCGCGGTAGACGCTGGAAAGCGAGGTCTGACAGGTTCGGTTCACTGATGTTGGCCATTTGCGGAACAAAGGAACTGAACAGGTGACAGAAATTTCTTTGTCGCACGTGGACGGAAAGGGCTGATTGATTGATGATCTAGATTTGTGGCAGACTTAGCTGCTTTATCATGGGGAGATGGCCACCGAGGGCTTCATCCATTGACACGTCGAGCATTTTCCGTTATCTTTTTCTCTGTTTGGCACTAGTTAATTAGTAGTCATTCGAGCACGTGCTGTGACAGCGAACTTTGCTCCTATCGGGCGTCCATGGCAATGGCCATATGCATCTCATAAATCATACTCCTGTTATGGTGGCCAGGTTCTTAGTACCCACTTCGTCAGTTTGGCCACGAATTCTCGCCTCCGTAGGAGTTGCTCTGTTTTTTTATTTGTAATCTTTGATGACTGGTGGTGTTGTCTAAATATCTATTTTTTTTCATATGGGAGTTGAGAGCATATTGATTGTGAGGATGCTACCGCAATGTTAAACTTTGATATCTCTTGCGCACTCGACATGGCAGAAAGTCAGAAAAAATTACCAGATATGTATGTGCTCCACTATGCGGACCATGAGAAGTCGGCTCACGGTAGGGATGAAAACGGTACGAAAATAGTCCGTAAATGGTTTTTTCGTTTTCGTTTTCACATTTTTTTTACTGGTAATAGAAACGAAATCGGAAACTCTGAAAACGGATACGGAAATGGATAGTGACGAAAACGAATGCGGAACGGAACAGAGCGGGTACGGAAACGAAAACGAAAAATTTCACAAAAACATAGTACAAAATCACAATATACATGATCATAAAAAATAATGTAACTCATTACACCTCTAAGGTGGACATAAGAATAGTGCTATATTCACTGGTATCACTAGAAAGTTTTTTCTCAAGTTTGTCAGCAGAGGGCTCGTTATCTGTTCCCTATATCAGATCATCATGTTCCTCCTCCATATCATTATCATCGACATCCTCTTGTTCCACTAACTACAAAGGTGTAACGCCTTAAAATTTGTATATTATTGTTCGATGTTCATTTATGATTTTATGAGATTTATCATGGATTTTCTGGAGTTTATACCATTTTGCTATTTTTAGATTTATAAAATTAATTTATTAATAAAAATTAAAAAATATGCTTGAATTAATTTTTCTAGGTTCAAAATGTTCTAAAGTATTTTTGATACTTTTTTTGTAGAATTTTTGAAATATTTCATATAAAGCCATTTGTATTTATAAAATTATTTTAATTCAAAAATATATGTAAACTCTCTTCTCTTTTTTGGGCTAAGTCCATTTCTCTTTTCGACATGTTTCTATTTTTAATTTATGGTTTCACTTATACGGAATTTTCGTTTCCATTTTTGTTGGAATTGGCTCTCCTGTTTCCGTTTCTGTTTCCAACAAAAAAATTTATGTTTCCTTTTTCGTACTAGTATTTTCCGTTTCTGTTTCCGAAAAAAGCCTCCCGTTTTCGTTTTTCTCTAGTACAGTTGGAAACTTTTCCTTTCATTTTCAACCCTAGCTCACGACCATGTATACTTGTTGCATTAGGGATTTGAATAAAATAACCACATTTTTTGGTAAGTCTATAAATGGGATGAACATATACACTACATGTATGCCTTCTCTATACATGCTAACGAATTAACCGGAGGCACCACGACCTTCGGAGCGTGGGAACATGTTGTCTTATTTAACAGGCACACGCGTGTACTTTGTCGGTGCTTAAGACAAGGGGTCTCTACACCTAGCTTACGAATAAAAAATAGTTGCCTGCTTCTAAGATCACAAGAATGCCAAAGATAGGATGAAAGATTGCTTCTTTATTAGCCTATTGGCTTTGACAGAGTACAAGTATTACAAAGTTTCAGATGTGTTTTATGATTTAATTAGATGATCTCTCTCTCTCTCTAACGGCGCAAAAGGGCTTCCTATGTATACCAGACAAAGGGATGGTAGTTGTGCTTCTAAAAGTGTCTTCTGATCGAAGGGTGTTTTTTTCGCCAAGAGGCGTCTCTCTACGGGAGATAACTTCCGATTAGTTATTTGTACCTATCAAGAAAATTGTTCGCATGTTATCCATATGCGGAAATAACTGTCTGCCTCGATCAGTATCATCTGGCCAGGACGATTGTATCACTGGTCAAATTCGAAAAGTGTAAATCAACAGAGAACACATCGGCGAACTGACCATATGATTGATTATGAGCCTAGCTAACTGGTCGAAGCCGTAACCAGATAATAGATTGTGGGCCTATTTTTTCTTTGTGAGCTCTTTTCTTGTAAAGGTATAGACCTATAATAGATCGTGACTCTTTGATCCTTGCTGTACTTGTGTTTTAAATGGTGAGCACCACCGTTAAACCAAGTGTTCAAGTACGAATACGGATGAAGAGAGAGTTGGATGACTCCCGCCGACAGCCGAGCTACAAGCAGGAGGAAACGCACTAGATGGAGCTTACGAACTATAGCATGGCGCTGTAGCGTCGTCCTGTTTCCAGATAGTCGACGTTCTCTAGCTATCCAAATAGTCATCAACTAATAAATCCATTATAAGAGAGGGGGAGGGAGATTATCGGCACGGCACCACCAGTGTGTGTGTGTGTGTGTGAGGCAAAGCATTCCGAGGCCGATGCGCCCAGGCGGCCTCCCGACCCAGCCGGGGCGGCCGCGCCGCCGCTCGGATCTCACCCTCCCCATGCCCCAGCGCGACGTCCCCTCCTCCCTCGCCGTCCCGCTCCCCCTCCCGCCCCCGACCTCCTCCACACATGGCCCCCTCGCGGGTGGGGGGCCCACCCCGCCGACTGGCGCCCCGTCCGCCGCGGCGCCGCCGCCACTCGAGGAGCTGGTGCGCGTGCGGCGCGTCGGGAGCGGCGCGGGCGGCACGGTGTGGATGGTGCGGCACCGCTCCACGGGGCGGGCCTACGCGCTCAAGGTGCTGTACGGGAACCACGACGACGCGGTGCGGCGGCAGATCGCGCGGGAGATCGCCATCCTGCGCACGGCCGAGCACCCCGCCGTGGTGCGGTGCCACGGCATGTACGAGCGCGGCGGGGAGCTCCAGATCCTGCTCGAGTACATGGACGGGGGCTCCCTCGACGGCCGCCGGATCGCGGCCGAGCCCTTCCTCGCCGACGTCGCGCGCCAGGTGCTCTCGGCCATCGCCTACCTCCACCGCCGCCGCATCGTGCACCGCGACATCAAGCCCTCCAACCTCCTCATCGACTCCGCACGCCGCGTCAAGATCGCCGACTTCGGCGTCGGCCGCATCCTCAACCAGACCATGGACCCCTGCAACTCCTCCGTCGGCACCATCGCCTACATGAGCCCCGAGCGCATCAACACCGACCTCAACGACGGCGCCTACGATGGCTACGCCGGCGACATATGGAGCTTCGGCCTCAGCATCCTCGAGTTCTACCTCGGCAGGTTCCCCTTCGGGGAGAACCTCGGTAAGCAGGGGGACTGGGCAGCGCTCATGTGCGCGATCTGCTACTCCGACCCTCCGGAGCCGCCGGCCACCGCCTCCCCGGAGTTCCGGGGCTTCATCAGCTGCTGCCTGCAGAAGAACCCGGCGAAGCGGCTCTCGGCCGCGCAGCTGCTGCACCACCCGTTTGTCGCCGGGCCGCAGCCGCTGCCCCTCGCCGCTCCGCCGTCGTGACGACCATTTAGGATGGATCTCGACCCACCTCTGGACTTCGGATTGCAGTGTCAATCCCAATCCAGCATCAGGTGGATGGATGGAGTTGAGGTGTGGGAACCTCGGAAATCTCCTCCCAACTCCTAACCATTCCGAGTATTCTGTCCATCATCAATTCATCATCGCCCTCCTCCATTGTTGCCGCTTCAGTCAATCTTCTTTTATGCTTCTTATTTCCAATGATGATCTGATAATGGGAAAAGCAGTGTGTAGAAAGGATTTTATACAAAATTCGTCGAGTACAGACAGGATCCACTCGCTATTAGCCAGTGGCCATTGTTCTGAAAATTTCCTTTAGAATTTTCAGTTGTACATGTAGCAGAGCTAGCACGTGATGTAGCATTGTTGCGAGCTTTTCTTTGTGATGTTTTTGTTGTATGAATCATGGATCCAATGATTGTGGTGAGGATAGTGTGCTGCTCCTTGCAAGTTGCAATAGCTCGATCGGTTATTCGATTTTATACCGAGATGATTGAGAGATTGGACCGGGGGAATCTTGAAATACGAATCAAACCAACTTTATCCTGTGTAAAGAGGATGATTGTGCACAAGTCGCTTCTGAACCTCTGCTTTTCCTGTTCCCAACTCTGATTTTCCTTTCTTGGCGCTGGCAAAGATGGTCTTGCCAATTGACATGCATAGATTTTGGTTATCTTGGGTTATTTCATGTTCCATTTTATCCCCTTTTTTTTTTACTTTGTAGAAGTAGGGATTAAAAAAGTGCCGTGTTTCTACGCTTTTCCTCTCAATATATATAAGTTGCACAAATCTTGAAGCAAGCGAAGGGGTAAGTAATCACCGTCTACCCTCCATTCATGCTTTAATATTTATTCAACTTTAAAAAAGAAAATCATAGAAGCACCTCTCGAGAAAAACTGATCACGGTAGGAGGGGAGAGTCGGGACATGTTGTGCACTTATGCATAACACTTCGTGCTGCATAGAAAGAGATGGAGATGGAGGTGGCCGTCAATGGTGGGGTATGTGAGAAAGAGGGGCGCTGCAACCCCGGGTCCTATGCCTGCGTTCTGTCCTGGCAAACGGGCCTAGCTTGTGGGGCAGGGTAAGAGATCTGCCTCCTCTAGATGCCACCTTGATGAAGCCGTCTACCGCATCTTAACGATGAGCATGTGAATGATGTGGTACCGGCGTATTATGCAAGACAGATTTTGTTTATGGCGCTGAACATACAGATTTAGATTTGTTCATGGTACTGAACGTACGTACAGATTTAGATTTGTTCACGCGCAAGATCGCATCACTAAGAATTAGTCTCGGCGATGATTGAATACGGCAATGCAAATGATCAAATGCCGATCAACTTCGGGACAAATCATCAATTTTTTCCTCCTTGGCTGGCATTTAAAAACCTCTCGGCACTCCATCGAAGAGCCATGACTCATGAGTTGTGCTAAGTTATGATCAAAGGCCGATCAATTTCGAGGCAAATCATCAAATCCCCGGCTAAGAAGGGGTATTTATACCTCACCACAACGAGCTAGCCGTCACAAGCCAAGCCAAAAGAGTTGAAATCTACCAAAAAACAAAATCGGAATGTCAAAATTTCAAGTTGGACTGTCAGAATTTTGTTACAAGAGCTAGTTCCAATATGACCGTCGGACAAAGTCAGGCAATCAGACTTCACAATTCCAACGAAATAAACCTTCTGTTTGGGTTCTGACCGTCTTGACTTGGGCATCCAACTTAGGGTTAAACTGCGAGACCTGAAAAACTGACTCAGTTTTCATTCGCTCGACAAGCACTCAACACATGAAGTCTGTCAGTCCAACTTCTAACTCGGACAGTCCAACAAAGCAAAATCCAGCCTTTTGATAAAAAAAAACAAAGCATGGTCTAACCAAATATGCAAAAACACATTTGCAAACTAAGACCCACGCACAACAGTAGCTACAAATGTATGCAAGATTGAGCATTAAAGCACTAGATCAAATTCAAGTTATTAGCCAAAACCCCTCTTAATAGTACGACAAAGCTAATCTAGCAATCCGGTATAACTCCAAATATCGAGACCGGTAAAATGACTAAGAAACATATTCTTAAACTTGATTATATACCTTTGCCTTGAGCTAGTCCATCTCGGAGTCATGACATTTATTTAGGATGCTATTTCTCGAATTCCTGTGTCTTGATCCAATGACAAACATTATGTTTACCAGGTCCGGGTTCTTAACTCTTGTTTATCAGCATCACTTTTCAAACTTTGTGACCTATTCCATATCATTTAACTCAATGAAAACATTAGCCGCGCTAATCCGGTTGTCAATAATAACTAAAACTAACAACACACATGGGTGACAACCCAAATACAAAGAAATGAATATATAAATCAATTTTGAGTATGTCAAGTACATAATAGTCACATACTCAGACCATGTTTGAGATGCCTAGGATCCATGTGGATAGGCCGAAATTTCAGTCGGGAATGAACCTTCCAAACAAGGCCTCAAGGGATAAGTTTCAAAGTAAAGATCCTCAATATGTGAAGTAGGAACATGACTAGCCAAACATTAAAACATAGAATAAACTCTCCCTAAATTTGTGCATCAAGAATGTATATGAAAAACATATGCACAAAATTCAACTTGAAACATTAGTGGAGGTTGTGTTGTATTTTGAATTCGAGGAATGCAACAACACGAAAAAATATGACAACAGATGCACACCTCTAAGATTAGCATCTTTTCATCCAAATGATACTAAACAATAGCATCACATTTATATTTATCATGAATTACCAAAATAAATTACTAGAGTTTGAACTTAGCCATGGTGTGGAGATGATGGCTTCATGCCGTCGCACCAGAGACGAACAAGAGAGGTAAGGGGAAAGGGAGTGAGAGAGGGGAGGGGAAAGGGAACAAACAGATATAGAGTGCTTCTATGTTTCCTTCTCAATATAAATTGTATAAATCTTGAAGCAAGCGAAGTGATAAGTAATAATCACCATTACTTTTCATTCATGCTTTAATATTTGTGCAACTTTTAAAAAGAAAATCATAGAATCACTTCTTCTTTTTGCAAGATAAGAGGCCTGAATCTCGGAGCGATCCAACGGCAGGGGATGTGCATGAGCTCCATGTATATGCGGTTTCGCATGTCCGGGGAACGGGGACTTGTTCTCGAGGAGCATGTTGTCCAGGGAAACCTCCACGGAGCTTGGTCGCGGCGCCTCTCGCTGTTACGTGGGCCCGTCCGGGTTGGCCCGCTAGGTTGCGGAGGCTAAAATGGGAAACCCCATGCTCGTATTAGCCAAGTCGGGGAGCGTGGGGGTGGCCCACCTGTTGGTATCAGGCCTCGTGTTGGATCAAAGGCAGGGGGAGTTTGGAACGATGGGTCAGCGGGTGTAGCCTGGCGGATCTGTATCCTCTGCTGTTCCACCGTGGAAGGCACAGATGCACAGTCCCTCTACCTGTGCTAGATCTCAGCCGTCTGATCTGCAGCTGAACGTCCCAGATTGATTGCTTACCGTATGTATGGTCAGGGTTTCCATTACCGAACCAAGCTCAGAAATCGCCCCCCGGCGTTACCGATTTTCGTCTAAAATTGGTAGAAACTCAAATGAAATTCAAAGTCAAACATTTGAACTCAGCGGTCAAACAGCGGCGAATATTTGATTTTACTGGTTTATATCGGAAATCGACACACTCAGCGTAAATTAAAAAAAAATTAAGGAAAATTTGTCAAATTTATTTTTTCCAAATTTCATGGTAGATGTCGAAAGTCTATTAATACTAATTTTAGGGAACTTTTGAATAAATTTTCTATTTTTTGAAATTGAATTGGAATTAGACCAGTTTATCTACCGGTTCCGTTTATTGAAATGGCTTGATACGGTCGAAATTCGTGATTTTTGTCGATATTTCAAACTCTATGTATGGTACAATAAAATCGGTATTTATTCCACAATATTACTCGATACTCCCTCCGTTGATAAATATAAAGCCTATAGTTTGAATAGTCTTATTTAGAAATATAATACTTGCATGTAGAGTTAATGAGTCTTTCCTATTATATCCCTATTTGTTCTCTCTCAACGTATGCATTTATTCATTACCATTCATACAAAGTATTATCTCACATCTTTCAAAACAATTAAGAGGGGTATGAAGTCATTTTCTTTCATGTCTCTCTCAATTTCACCATAACCTTAATATTTGTGCAAAGTCCAAATACACCTTATATTTATCAATGGAGTGAGTAAAATTAGTAGGAACCAGGAGCATGCTTCCAATTCAAAAATTCTGTTCCAAAACTGCAAAAAAAAATCCTTTACAAAGGCCAAATTCACAAATTACAACAAGTACACAGCAATGACAGAGCCATATTGTTTGTAGGGATTAGTACCATAACAACCTTTTTTTATATAGAGAAGTAACAGAACAACTTGTGCAAGGAAATTCTTAACAATTCTTGCGCTAAGAGTAACACTTGCTCCAGTTCCACTCATGCTAGACAGCTACAATTAAACGATCATAATGCACAACACAATGCCATTCTATATCATCAAAGAGCCACATATCAATGAGATATAATATAGTAAATCATCAAGTGCACATCGACTTTATGATAAATAATCAAATCTCTCTTCTTACATCCCTCGATTCTCACCGTGCAAGTACCAAAAATGCCATTCTATTTCCCTCAGTTCTCACCCTGCAAGTACCAATACCACGACATCTTGGACATTTCATGCGTTAATGTTCTATCTTCTTGGCGGCATCGATGATTCGCTCGTTCTTGAGTTGAACACCGATCTCGGGAACTGCGAATCGCTCATCATATCCTACAGATTTGCAGCAAATATTTATGTCAAAATTTGTTGAGAAGTTGTGTTGATCTGTTGGTGATGAAGGACTTGAGGGAAGAAAGCTTACGGCGTTTGACCGTGAGGCATTGCTGTGGGGAGTCGAGCTGTGCATTCCGCCGCCGCCGCCCCTGATGGCGCCACAAAACTGCATGTTGTCCTCGCCGAACGCGCGCAGCCGATTGAGCTCCGGGAGCACAGAGGTGCCGAGGTCCGGCCGATCCTTGCGCCGGAGTTCGCAGCAGCGGATCGCCATCTCGGCGAGGCACTGCGCCTCCTCGACGGGCCAATCGTGCACGGCCGGATCGAGAAGGTCCGCGAGCGCGCCGCGCTCCACGGCACGGCCGACGTGGTGCGTCAGCCCCATGGGTGGCTTGGCCGTGATGATCTGCAGTAGCATGACGCCGAGGGAGTAGATGTCGGACTTGACGCCGAGCATGCCCGTCTGCTGGTACTCCGGGTCGATGTAGCAGAAGGTGCCGGCGGTCGATGTCATGCGATACTGCGTCACGTTGTCAGCGACGGACGGCGGCACGAGCCGCGCCAGCCCAACGTCGCTGATCTTGCTAACGTAGTTGCGGTCAAGCAGGATGTTCCCTGGCTTGAGGTCGCGGTGCACCAGCGGCTCCGGCTTTGTCTGGTGCAAGAACAACAGGCCGGTGGCGATCTCAGCAGCGATGCGGAACCGGTGTTGCCAGGGTATCACCGGCCCGCCGCCGCGCCGGAAGAGGCAGTCGTCGAGGCTACCGCTCGCCATGTACTCGTACACTAGGCAGCCGTACTGCGGGCAGGCGCCGAGGAGGAGCACCATGTTGGGGTGCCGGATGCAGCTAAGCACCTCGACCTCCTGCTGGAACTGGGACCTGCCCTGCGCGGCGTCGGGGCGGAGCACCTTGATGGCAACCGGCGTGTGGTCGAGGTGGCCCTTGTACACTGGGCCGTAGCCTCCCTCGCCGATCTTGCGCGCGTCGGAGAAGCACTCCGTGGCGTGCTCGATCTCCTCGATGCTGTACCGGCGGTACCGGATCTCGTGTGACATGCCGCCCGGCCGGTTCTTTCGCTCCTCGGCCTCCTTGAGCAGCTTCTTCTCCGCATTGATCCGCTTCTTCACCTCCAGGTCGGCGATCCGCTGCGACGCCTCTGCTGCTTCCATGGCCGCCTTCGCCTTCGCCTTCTCCCGCTCGATCATCGCCAGAGCTGATTCCTCCGTCAGCCGTGCGTCCTGCGCCTTCTGCTCTTCCTCCGTCTTCCACCGCTGCAGCTCCATCGCCTGCATGAGCACGCACCGCAACGAAATGACGAACACTTCAATTGTTCTTGCACCATTAATTATTGCATCAATTGCTTACCTTCTGTTTAGCGTTGAGCGCCTCCTTGCAGGCCGTGCTGTACATGTCCATGGTCTGCTTGAGCTCGAGCCGCAGCCGTTTCATCTCGGCCTCGACGTCATCCATGCCGATGGAGGAGAAGGAGGAGGTGCTGCTCTGCGAGAATGAGGTGTGGTCGTTGGCGCTGAAGGGGTCCCCGCCCCACTTGATGGGCGTGCGCGACATCTCGAAGCTGTGGTCGTAGCTCTCCGTGGATCCGCTGGACATCCGCGGCGGGACCTGGTGGTGGTCGATGCTCCGGCGGCCGGAGCTCACGAACGAGATGTCCGCTGAGTCTGGCATGGAGAGGTGGCTAAGGTCAGCGTATGACTTCCTGGTCGGCCCCGTGGACCCACGCGCAAACGGCGACCGGATGTAGTTGTCCACCCTTGGCGTCTCGGCGTGCTCGTGACCCCTCGATGACGACGACCACTTCTGCGACGACGGCGCCGGCGCCAGCTCGGGCTGCTTGGCCGCCGCGGCGAGGCTCTGGATCTGCGACCGGAGCGGGGACACGCGGGGCGCCTGGCGGATGGAGTTGCGCACCGACGAGACCTTGCCCTTGTTGATCACGTACACGGTGCAGAAGTCCGGCGCGCTCTTGGAGATGGTCGTCGGGATGTCCGCCTTGAATCTTCTGGGCAGAAATGCTGCCGCGGTTAGGCGAGAACGATGGCTGGCGAGGGCGTGCATGCGTGCGTTACGTACCTGACGAAGCCGCCCCTAGCGGTGGCGCCGACGACGAGCTTCTCGACGGCGGCGTGCGCCGCGAACTCGATGATGGACTTTGAGACGTCGTGGTCATCCAGCACCACGTCCTTGCATTGGATCTGCACGCAACAACCGCCACAAGAACACAGAGCGTTAGGCACGCACGGCCATGGCTTCTTCGTATGCACGTACATTTGCAGAATGCAGACGTACATCTTTGCGGGTGCAGAAGCAGCGGAACGGGAGGAAGAGGTCCCTCATGTGCGGGTCCGTCGGCTGCTTGAACCCGGCCGAATCCTCCACTCCCCCTGATCGACGACATTTATATACACGCTCAAGAACCACCAATGGCTGATGCTCGTAGAACCCTAAGTAACTCGTAATTCCTAACTACCTATCGCTTTCGACTGGGGCTTCCATGCTCTCCTAAAGTTCAGCTTTCTGTAATGTGATTCCTTATCATCTATAGATAGAACTAAAGGCAACTCGTATAATGTATTATTATTATCTATATAATTGTTGTATGTAATGGTCTCTCGTATAATTAACAGATTGTTTATATACAGATACACATAATATAAAACCGTTCGTTAAATAGTAGATATTATCTTTCTCTTCCTCACATCATCCAAAATTCTACGTAACGTACACTTCCAGACAGATAACACGTACCATTGTCCATAAAGCTGAGGAGTGAAAAGCACTGCGCATTTATCGCACGAAACCATCGAATCCCTGTACGTACAGTTGTGAACAATACATGTATAGTACTTGCCTGAGCTGCCCTTGGTGTTGACGTGGACGAGGACGATGATCTGGCCCTTGTGGACGAGGTTGTCGATGGCCCATTTGAGGGCGTTCTGGCTGTTCTTGTCCTTGTCGATGCACACCGCCACCAGCGGGTAGCCCGCCGTGTCCGCCGCTTCAGTCCCGTCCTGGTACCTCCCCATCGACTCTCTCTCTCTCTCTCTCTCTCTCTCTCTCTCTCTCTCTGTGCTATGATAATCTCAGTTCAAATGGATTGGTTCTGTAGTTCCTAGGTAGGTTATAGATGTGGTTGTCTATTTTTCCATGGTCGCGAAAGGGGAGGCAGGCAACCGAGCGTGTCTTGGCCGGGGCTCCTCTTCTACTCTTGTTCCTTGTCATTCTATTATTAAGCACCGTCTTCTCTGGATGTGGTGGTGTTGGTGGTTGTCTGAATTGAGCCATGTGTACTTCGAGTTCTTGGCTGTTTCAACGGGTGGCCGCTGGCATCCCTCCCCCCTCTTTTAGCCTACAAGATTAATAAGTGGCATCTGAAAGAGGTGGGAGATTTTGTAAACTTGTGAAGAGTTATGGTTCGTTCTTTTATCGATTCGCACGGCCTGATCCAACGCAAAATACTACCTTAAATATAGTTCGAAGGATTCCTGGATGCTCAGCCCCCACGTCACCCCCCATTCTCTCCTTTTTTTGCAAAAAAAAAACATCCGGTTCTTTGGAATTACGGATAAGTCCTTTACGTTTACGAATTAACCCTTTGCAATTTCTTGTGGGTGCAAAATATTTTCCCTCGTTTCGCGTTTAGGTCCTCCGTTCATCGTTTTACACAAAGAGCCTCTCATTAAATACAAATTGCGAACGAACCCATTCCTACTTTTTCATAATAGCGAACAAGTCCAAAATTATAATAAATAGGTCCCTGCACTTTACGTTCAGGTCATTTTTCCCGAAAAAAATGTTTTCGTGGTCCATTTTTCCTCCGAAGCATAGGAAAAATGTTTCCGTTATCTGTTTTTTCTTCGGAAAAAAAATACAAATTTGTTTTTGTTTCACGCGCGCGACGTGCGCCGCGCGTATTTTCCAAGTTCACCTGGCAGGAGTAGAACGGGATGGATGGTGAGCCTGCCCGTGCGCGCCGGGAATACCTTTATTAGACGCCCTGTTGGACCATTTTAAAATCATAACATGTGGCCGTAGTACAAAGAGATGGTTCATTCTGCCATATGTCGTAGAACTGAACGGCTTTAATAAGATTATTATAAAGGCCATAGATCAAGTACGATTTCCTTCCGAAATGCTCTCCTCTCTCTGTTAAAAATATAAGACGTGTTTTTAGATGATCTTGTTTTTTAAAGCTTGAGGGCATTCGAGCCTAATGGCGGCCACAGGAAGAACCTGGACAAGTGAAATCACTACTTTTCTAGCCCTCTAACAAACATTTTTGCAAATTTAGTCGACTTCCGAACGCAACTACAAAAATTGCCCCATTCCTGACCGTGGAAGAGCCGGAAGGTGATATGTGTCACCTTCCGCGCTTCCTTATCGCTAAAGGAGCTACAACTCTCCCCTACTCGTGGCAAGAAGGTGACACATGTCACCTTTCGACGCTTACGCGGTCGGGGATGACGCTATTTTTATAATTGCGTTTAGAAAGGGGCCAAATTTGCAAAGAAAGTTACATTCGGGGCTAAAAAAGTGATGATTTTGACAAGTTTGCCAAGATCGTGTGGACTATGATATACTCATGCTACTGCTGTTTTGATTAACTTCACTAAATCCGCTGACATGCTGATGCTCACCTTCTTGTAACAGTGAATCATAGAGCTCTTGGTCTAATTTTTCTAAGAAATGCTCAGGCTTGAGAGATCATCCTTTCTCTAGCCCCCCTTCCTCTCCTCCTTCCTTTTTTTTGGGGCAAATTTTAGCTCTTTGTATTTTTTTTTTTATAGATTTAACATCCTCCCCACCGCGGAAGGCGCTCCTCGGGCCACACAAGCCAACGAGCAGCAGGATCAACCACTTCCGCGCCCGGGCAGCACGGGAGGAGCGGCCAGGAGCAAGGGAGGCGGGCTGCTACGATCCCACGACCTCCGACAACCTTCCGCGGTAGAGTGTGGAAGGTGATATATCATCTTTCGGCGCTTTCGTGATAGTGAATAGAGCTAAATCTGTAAATTCATTCGTGGAAGAACCAAATATATATATAAAAAAAACGAGACGAAGGGATGAACTCCAGGCTTGAAAGCTGTTATTGGACTAGTCCTAGCTAGGGTTAACAAAACCGAAAAAACCGATGGAAAACCGAAATTGGAAATTCGAAAATATCAAGCCAAAAATCGCTGGAAAATCGTTAGAAACCGAAGAGTTTCAAAATCGAGCATTTGAACAAAAAACATTCAAAACAAATTTTAAAAAAACGAAAACCATTCGGTTTTCTCGAAAAACCGCTCGGCGAGTTGAACCTTTTGGACGATCGGTTTCTTGAGCGGTTTTCGTCGGTTTTCTCGAAAAACCGCTCGGTTTACGTAGCATAAATTTTTTTAAATTTTTTGAATTTTTTTTTAACTGGACCGGTTTACCGGTCGGTTTTATATTTTGGTGGGGCTCGAAATCTCGAAAACCGAACGAAATTCGAGAATTTCGTTCGGTTTTGTTAACCCTGGTCCTAGCTATCTTCATCCAAGAAATCTACGAGCTTAAGTTCAATCTGAAGCCTGGAAGTGACGCTAGCCAAATTGGTCCGCAATAGTGTACTGCCCAAGGATCTAAATCCCGACGAGATTTCAAAAATCTTGATCGAGATTTCAGATTTTAGACCTCCCAATATCCTAAATCTTGGCCGGGTAAAAACAATTGAAAAAAAAGGTCAAAATGCTACAAGACTATTCAAATCTGGGCGAGATTTCGATGGTTTCGATCGAAATTTCAAACTTTTTTTACCGGATTTCAATTTTTGTTGACCAGAGTTGATTTGAATTGAAGTTAAAACCATCCACAAAAAGATTTCAAAATTTTTACCATTTTTTGGTCATTTGAATTTGAACAAAATCTCGATAATTTTAACCAAAATATCAGTGATTTCGGTCAAAATCTTGGATTTCTTGGTTGAAAAATGACCTAATTTCAAATTTGATTTTTAAATTTCATCCGAATTTTATTTGAAACTTCGATATCTCACAAAGATATCCGAATTTTATTTGAAACTTTGATATCTCACAAAGATTTCAAATTTCAAGAAGGTCTAAGATATATACCGAAAACAAAATTTGAAACCTTAGCACTGCCAGTCCAGGATTAGGGTAGTGGACTAGTTGAGGCTGCCAGTCCAGGATTAGGGTAGTGGACTAGTTGAGGCTGCTGAAGTCGAGCGTGCATTTGGCAAAAGCACTGAATGAACAGCGTGAAATGTCAGGAAAGGCTAAACGAGGCCTAAAACTGAAAACAGAGCAGCGCATCATCAGTGGAAGGATGTCTACGATATTCAGCCAAACAGACTCTGCTAACTGCAAACCATCAACACAAATGCAAAGTACGACCATATAAGACCCAACATAGTTCCTTGATTATTCATTTTTTCTACGGGCTGGCTATCAGCATCCGAGAAAACGAAATTCATCATCCGATGAGCTTTTGCAAACATCAAACAGCATAACCAGAACTTGATGAGCATAGAAGAGAATGGCAATAATGGAGGTCAAACAAACGATCATGGCAAATCGTGCTTTTTAACTGATGGGAAAATTACAATCCAGTACTGCTATAACAATACTAAAATGGTTCACCCATTTGACAACAAATGTAGGCAAAACTTTTGCAGGTTCTCAATAATACATGAACAGTCCATGCTGCCAACATTGCGTAGATTCACCAAAAAATGACACACTCAGCTCATGAGAATAGCAAGAAATAACCACGACTGTCCCTACTTCAACAAAAACCTGCATTGCACCAAACAAAAGAGAAGCAATAAGTATAGCAAAACAAGGTTTTCTGCATGTTAACAACTTTGCAGGCTGCAGGCTATCTTCAGACCAAGATCTATTAAATGGAGAATGCCAAGCATAATTTAGAGCAACACAACACATATTTCTCATTTTGGAAAATACAATTAGATACAGTGATGTCCTAGAGCAATTAATTCCCACTGCATGCTGCTAGAAATAAGAGAAGGATTTTTAATATATACAACGTACCGACTAAGAGCATCTCCAGCGAGGGCCCCTAAAACAGGGTCCCTATTTTGGATTTAGAGGCTCCCCTTATTTTTTGAGACCCTGTTTTCAGAACACAAGTCCAGCAACAACCCCAAAATCTCAGCCCCTATTTTACTTTTTCTCCTATTTTGACATATCCGCTATGTATAATCTTCATTTGACACCACTAAAATTCAATCAAAAATATTTGTAATACATAAAACATAAGCATATTAATATTTACAATTTAAAAACATGATATTTCAAATTTAAATTTAAAATTTTCAAAACATGATAAAATTTTCGAAGCCTCTCATGTATTTCCCTATCTTCAATAATAGGGGTTGTACTCGTGTCCCTGGGAATTGGGGCTGAGGAGGCAAATTTAGGGCCTCCTAATTTTAGGGGCTTGAGTTGGGGCCCCCTGGGAATTGGGGCTGAGGAGGCAAATTTAGGGCCCCCCTAATTTTAGGGGCTTGAGTTGAGGCCCTGCTGGATCTGTTTTTTTTACTACACTCCCTATTTTAAGGTTTAGGGGCTGGTTTAAGGGCTCTGCTGGAGATGCTCTAACAGTATCCTACAACTGCACATGTTACAGTACTTAAAAGTAAAGTGTACGATTGCATCAGCCAAAGCCATACATTAAACCTTTTCATTTATAATGGATCGATCAGAACATGTTGATTAAGTTTTTAGTTTTCTACCAACAAATTGTAATATTCATAATCATTAAAAATTTGTATCTAATATAAGAGAAACACATCTTAGCATCCTAAAATTAGCAGCTCTCAGTAGTAGTGTGTTGGTACTTTTATGAGGAAGAAAAGGTACATGGCTTATACAAGGATAAAACAACCCATCATAAGTTTAACGAGTTAAAGTAAACAAAGCCCATTGAACAAATGAGAATAGAAACACCATATAAAACAAAGTTACAGTGATTGATAAGTCATAACTAGATAAATCACTAGTTGGCCACAATTATATAGTGGTTTAACTGTAAGTTTCAATGGGTTTCCATACCACATGTCCTAGCGATCGTAACTTTTCAGCGTGCTGCCTTATCGGTGAAGAAATTCTAAGATCAAAGAATCCATATATAACATGACAATTAATCTGCACCATTATCAGCATAGCATGATGCAGAACAAACTACCATCCTAGATGGTTAAATTGTGCAACCAATATCCACTCCATCGCACCAAAACCAAGAAAGATAATATCCGGCCGGTGTAAACAAGCAATTCATGCACCGAGTCCTATGATTCTATCACACACTCGACGTAATCAATCTAAGGGCCTAACACAAAATGGTAAATACAAGCTAGAACCAAATCACAACATCATCGCAAAAAGCAAATTCTGCATTGAGCAACTAAATAAATAGCAGCCTTTTGGTGGAGGCTAACCTTAGATACTGCTCGGGTACATGAACACCCTGACCTTGCGCCCCTGCACCCAACACAAAACAACAGCATCAGCACAAAACATCAACACGCAGCACATCACACTTGAAGGTGAGGTGGAGACAGGGGTGGTCATTCACCATCGAGGCCGGCGGGAGGTTGGACTTGAACTGGGCTCGGACGACCCCGGAGTTGCCGTGCGGGCGGGTGACCTTGCCCCAGATGCAGCGGTAGTGGGTGCCGCTGCTCTTGGTCTTGGCCTTGTAGACGTAAGCCATGCGCTTCCCGCAGTACCACGCCACCTCCTCCTTGGTGTTGACCCCCTCGATCTGCACCAGCGACGTGTTCTCGTACTGGTTCGACTTGGACCTGCAACCACCCCAAGATTCCCCACCACCATTAGCGCACCAAGAAATGACCAGATCCAGCTCCAGAGCAGCGGACGCTCACCTCTTGTATCCGAGGATGGTGCCCCGGACGTAGAGCCTGACGCGCTGCCCCGTGCGTCCCTTCACCATGGCCGCCGCCTCGCCGCTTGCTTCGTTCCTTCCGCCGCCGGAGACAAGATCTGGGAGGTTGGTTGGGGGCTTTCGAGCGATGGAGGCGGCTTATATGGTGCAGACGTCAGATAAGCGGACAGCGGCGATTGGCTGGGTGGGAAGATTAGACGGTTGAGATTTGTCGAAGGCTAGGGTTTAAGGTCGCGAGTATAAAAGGGCCGGTCTGACTAATGGGCTTATGTTTTGACCTGCCAAAGTGGGCCGGTAGCCCGGTTTGGAACTTACAGGGCCCGATTTAATTAAACGCCTCTCCTCGTAACGTTATCTTGCTGTACGGGCCCTCGAAATCCACTTCTCGGCCGCCTCTCTCTCCCTCTCTAGTCTCTACTGCTCTCCTTTTCCTCTTCTCGGCAGTTCGTCGTCGTCACCGGCCACCTGCTCCGCCACCATCGCCGTAGGCGCGCTGCTCCTCGAGGGAGCGGGCGCCGAGCTCTTTGAAGACCGGAGCTCTTGAACGTGACCCCCGGTGCCCAATCTGGTGTGCTTCTCGTCCCCCGGGCGGGGATCGCCGGGCTTAACTTGTAAGCCCTAGTTTCACCCTTTTGCCCTGATTATTTACCTTCTTCGAAGATTATCGAATGCGCGTTTAGGTTACTTGGCAAATTTGGTTTTTTGACCGGAATTTTTGCGATTTTGTTTCTTCTTCACGATGAAGTTTGCAAATTGGTGGCTCGAATGCGCTTGGTAATGAGTGGTAATTAGGGATTTTTGTTCTGAGATAGCTGTTCGTAAGATTCCAACTCCTGTCACGTCCTGCCCGATCAAGGCCATTGGCCTCGTCTCCCTCCAGGAACCCCAATTCCAAGCTTCCAACCCTAGACGCGCACCAAATAGGGCGATGGTCGACCTGGACGCAGCCTCCCACCGGCAGCCGGCGCGCCCTCCCGCCGCCGCCACCTTCGCCGGCTGCCGCCGCTCTACACACCTCAACCGGTCACTGTACAGCTATCACGGCGACGTGCAAGGGCGGACTTGACTATTGTTAGTGGCCAATCAGGTTGGTCTCTCTTCTGTTAAGTTGTTGCCGCCGGTGCTGGAGCGTGATTAGAGTACGATGTAGTTTTTCATTTTTCTCGTTCAGTTACGATTGCTTTGTGCTGTGATCTGTGGTGTTCTCGGTGTTTAGGGACTAACTACTTTGGCCATATACATGAATGCCTCCTCAAGCTACCTGTAATGAACAGAAAAAAAACACGTATTGAGCTTTTGGAAGCCAATTAATCAGTTCTATTTGGATTTTATGGATGATACAAGGAGTTTTTGGCTAGGTGGCTAGGGGTCCATGCCAACCAATTATCAGGTGTTATGTACTTTAGCTATGACTTCATTTGAATGCAGTCCATTTCTGGATCTGCCACTAAAAGTTCATGTCATGTTGATCAATAAAGAACAAAATTACCTAGTTTTCGAATTTTTTTATGTTTTATTGTGCCTTGTTCACGCTGCTCTTTTTTGCCGTCTCAGAAAAGAAAAATGCTCATTTCAGGTATTCCTACCCCTGTAGATAAACTGGCTGCTTGTACTCTATTATATTTTTCTTTTGTTTCAAAAGGGTATTACTTGGATCGTTTAGATGCAAATTTCTATTTTTCTTTCGATTCGAAAAGGCAGAGGTTGAACTTAAGAAGAGGAAGAGGTCGACCGAGACTGACATGGGAAGAATCAATTAAAAGAGACTTCAGGGATTGGAACGTTTCCAAAGATTTGACGTAGGATAGGAGTGCATGGAATTTAGCAATCCACGTACCGGAACCATGACCTAAGATCTAAGGTTTAGGGGTTTTATTGACTTTGATTGGTTTCTTTTCTAGCCTACCCCAACTTGTTTGGGACAAAAGGCTTGGTTGTTGTTGTTCGAAAAGGCTACCTCTTGAGGCACCGGTACGTAGTGGAATTTTAAGTCGTCTCGAATACATAAGAAGAGAGAGGTCGACCGAGGCTAACGTGGGAAGAAGCAGTTAAGAGAGACTTGAGGGATTGGAATGTTTCCAAAGATTTGGCGTTGGATAGGTGTGCATGGAAGTTAGCGATCCATGTATTGGAACTATGACCTAAGATCGAAGGTTTAGAGGTTTTATTGACTTAGCCTACCCTAACTTGTTTGGGACAAAAGGCTTGGTTGTTGTTGTTGTTTGCCGAAAAGGCTACCTCGATCGTTTAGATGCAAATTTCCTTTTTAAGTGTATTGGCAATAAATTCCACACTATGTTCCAGTAAAATGCTCTGATTTTGTTATCGTGGGCAAGGGTTTGTTATTGCTAGGGGTGAGAATTCGGTTTCTTCGGTTTTAAATTATTTCAGTTTTTGAAAACTGGCAACCGAACCGAACCAAATCAAAAACCGAACCGAAATAACCGAAAATTTTCGGGTCGGTTATTTTGGTTTTTCGGCAAACCGAAATATGAACATCATAGTTCACACCCAATGCATCTAGTGATCCAAGATCGCTCCCACCACATTGCATAATTTGCTCTATTATTCAATTCAGATTCATGCCATTTCCCTCCACATTAAACAACCCAAATCCGAACAAATTGAAGCAAGCCAAGCATCAACCAAGAAAAGGCACCGACTAAGCAAGCGTCAACATAGCCTTAGCAAGAATCTGAAAAATTACCTTGTAGGTGGTGCACTAGTGCCGTCACAGGGGGGATGGACTTGGCGATGGGCCGATGATGACAGGGAGGCCGATAAGGAAGAAGGCGTCGCTGAGGTTGTGGGTGGGGTCGATGGAGATGACGAGCATGGACTGGTGAACGGAGGTGAGGAGAATGAAGCTACATGTCTACACGTGTTCTTGCCGACGCTGCCCTTGCCGCCGATGAAGACCCACTTGAGGTTGTCGTGCTCCAGGAGGTTCCTCACCGTTGCGGTGTCCACCAGACCACCACCGCCGCGGACTCCATCCTCGCCTCCTCTGATCCCGCGGGGGATGTTCAATGCGAGAGAGATATGGAGCTTGGAGGAGGGGAGAAGTGGGGAGGCGAATATCTGGAGGAGAGATCGAGAGGAGGAGGATTGGAGGAGATATGGTGGAGGAGAGACTGAGAGGAGGAGATCTGGAGGAGTGGAGGGATCAATCTGGACTCTAGAGATTGGAGGAGGAGATCGCGCGGTGGGGGCAGGGATTTGGAGGAGATCAAGCAATGGGGATAAGTGGGAATAGGGAATGGATGGCATCCCCACGTGAGAGGCGAGAGAAGTGGGAATGGGGAATGAATGAACTCGTGAGCGACTGCGTCTCTGCTTGAGAGGCGAGAGAGATCTGGAGCCGACTCGGTGAACAGTTTATTCGGTTTCCAGAACACAAAAACCGAACCGTAAACCGAATTATGTTGAAATTAAAACCGAATCGTAAATTGAAAATCGAAAAAACCGAATTTTTCGGTTAATTCGGTTCGGTTTCGGTAAAAATTGCCCACCCCTAGGTATTGCTAGGTACTGGTTGCTTTATGCTTCCATACCATTGTTGTCAAGGCTAGGCGTCCAGTCGCTAGTGGCCGCTCGCCATGGCTCGTCGCCTCACCTCGCTGGGGAAAGGCGATCGCCTAGACGTTCTAGGCGTCGCCCTAGGCTTCCAAGCGTCGCCAGGCATGCTTGGGCGTGTTGATTATGCGGCGCCAGAAACCGTAAGGGGGGGTGGGGAAGTGAAAAGAGACCGGCAAAAGGAGAGGATTCCAGTACCTCGTCATTGTCTATCTCGGGCCACATGAGCTCCGGCGCCACTGTGGCCTCGCACGTCTCCGACCACACCACCATCACCTCTCGTTGCCGTCGCTGCTGGATCCGGCGTTTCTGCCTCGGTCGAGATCAGATCCGGCATCTCCACGTCGCCGCTGCCTCCCGATTTGGCTGTTGCCGTAGGCTGGGGCGGAGAAGACGACAGCGGTCTGGCGCTCAACACCCAGGAGGTCGAAAATGCCGAAGGCGGCGAGCATATCGATGGTCTCCTTGTCGATGGGATCTCAACCTCAAGCGCCGACTTCTCCGGAACCCATCGCCACCTTCGTCGCTTTTGGACCCCGTCGCCTCCTTGTCCATTGCCTCCCGCTGCCGTCGATTGCCCTCCTAGCACTGTCCTCTGCCCCGGGGAACTGCATGGTGAAGTCGTGTGGCCTCGCTGTCACCTCGCTTTTTTCTGGACTAAGAAGAAAGGAGAGTGCAAGGAGGGCAAGGAACTTCTAGAATGCGCTGCGCAGCTGCTCTTCTCAAGCCGTGAGATGGGCTGTAATTTCTCTTGCTTAGCATACGGCCCATTAGGCCTATAATCAGCAACTAAGTGACTAAGCCGATATCTATGCATGCTTTGTCCTTCTAAACAATATTAGCTATTTGTAGTAATATTGCTATTTACTTGTTTAAGACTCATATTTACTTCCCTGCTTAATTGACATCTTGTTATGCTATTTATTTGCATCCATACAAAGTACATATGTTATACATGTATTGGTGATAAACTGATATTGTTGGACCTTTTTTGGTCGCCTAATCCTCGCCTAGGCACCTAGGTGTCTAGGCGCTCGGCTGGCACATCGCCTCACCTTGTCGCCTTGACAACCATGTTCCATACAACTTTGTGGTGTGCTTATGCCATGTAGCCATAGCATATACCATATAGTGTCTCTTCAGTGCTAATATGTCTCAGCTTTCTGCATGAGGAATGTATTACATTATTTGCGCAGTTTATGCTTCTAGCAACCTTCCGTTTTGACTCAATTCTCCAAAGACTTGCAAGACATTATTTATTATAGACAAAAATGGATGAATGAAGAAGGTTTTGGTCATCATCTTCATCCTTGATCAATGAAATGATTATATTGGTTTTTATGTTCTAACATTGTATTGTATCAATTATATGAATTTATATTTTTGATGTCTCAATTAAAGATTAAATGATTATATAACAATATTTTTTCCAAATATAGATGAATGTGTAGCACCTGCTATAAGCTATCTGCTTTAAAAAGCCAAAACCACTTCGCCGCTATACCTTAGCTACATGCTATTTAAAGCACTGGTATCAGTATTAAGTTTTAACACTAGTTTTGAGCAATACCATGTTACCTAGTTGCTTGTTCATATCTTTGTGTGATGCTATATTTTTTAAATTGTATCTCTTGTTGATGTTTCTTGCAAACACATTATTTTTAAGATTGTTAACACATTTATTTTCACATAATGGATGGCAGAATGTAGGCAATTCTACTGTTTGGCCAATGTTTCCTGCAAAATGCAAACACATTGTTTTTAAGATTGTTAACACATTTATTTTCACCTAATGGATGACAGAGTGTAGGCAATTCTACTGTTTGGCTTAACTGCCCTTGCATCATTGAATATGGAAGTCGATGATGATGTGGAAGATGATGATATGGATTTCAACCCTTTCCTTAGGGAAGGATCTCCATCTGAGACCTCATCAAGCCTCACCTCAGAGGCCGAATGCGAGGAAACTAGTTTTGATAAGCAACCAAGCAGTGAAGTATACCTTCACAACAGTCTTGGTAATGAAAACACAGGTGCTTGTACGCATCCACAAAATATATTGTCATCCAAAGGTGTCTGCAAAGAAAATGTTCCGGAAAACAGTTCAGCACAAGCTTATTGTGAGAATGGAGGTCACTTGAATGGATTGAAAAATGAACTCTTACCAAGCGAAGCTGCTTGCTCCCCGACAGTGCATAATTACTGTCATCTGTTGCTTGAAGGTAGCAAGGAAGATGCAATCTGCAGGCGGACGCGAGCAAGATACTCTCTAGCAAATTACTCACTTGAGGAATTGGAGACCTTTCTCCAGGAATCAGACGATGATGGTGACCTGCAGAATGTTGATGAGGAAGAGGAATACCGTAAGTTTCTTGCAGCCGTCCTATCTGGTGGAGGCAATGACACACAAGCTTGCCAGGGGGGTGAGAACCAGGATGAAGATGAGAATGATGCAGACTTTGAGCTTGAGATTGAGGAGGCCCTAGAAAGTGATGGTGATGAGAATGCCGAGAACTATGAAGACACAAATGGTAGGAATGAGAAAGATGGTTGTAGGCCTCAGACTAGGCAGAAGAAACCGTTCACCGAGTTGTCTAGAGCAGGCAATTATTGTCATGGATTGACTAAATCTACTTTACGACCGATTCTACCATATATTTCACCTTCACTGCTGGCTCCTGGGCATGCTTATAGATGGCAATATCCTTCCCAGAATGCCCTTGTCCCTTCATCATTGATATCAGTAACCGGTACTGCTTTCATGAATGGATTTACTGATCAGCAACTTGGCCAATTGCATATGTTGATATATGAGCATGTTCAGCTCCTGATCCAAACCTTCTCTCTCTGTGTTCTCAACCCATCTAAACAGAATGTCGCTACTGATGTTAAAAAGATGATAGTTGAGTTGATTGACTGTCGTGATCAAGCATTGGCTAGGAGAAACACTCTTCATCAACAATTCTGTTTTGAATCACAGCATCTCCGCTCATCATTTAGCTTTGCTTCTTCTGAGAGCTCAGAATGCCAATGGGTGCCATTAATTAAGAGTCCTGTTATGTCCATCCTTGATGTCTCACCACTTCATTTGGTCCTCAGTTATTTAAGTGATGTTGCAGCTGGTAAGTTCCGAAAGATAGCTACATGATCCAATTTTGCATACACTGCTCTTCATTTTGTTCAGCATCGCTTAAACATCTTTTTTGTACTGGATTGACAGCTGTAATGAAGTATAGAAGAAGCCATATGGATGGCACTGCTGACAAAAACCGCTCCAGGAAAGAACCTCTTTTTCCTTCGCCGGTACTTAGCCCTTGCAAAGATGCTAACAATGTTTCTCAAGGCAGAACAAATAATGTGCCCACAGCGTCACCAGTTTCATCTGGGCAGTTACAGCACAAGAAATCATTAGCTGCTACCCTTGTTGATAGTACTAAAAAGGAGTCGGTTGCTCTTGTTCCATTTGATATTGCAAGATTGGCACAGAGATTCTTTCCACTTTTCAATTTTTCGCTCTTTCCTCATAAGCCACCTTCTGCAGCTATGGCCAGTAGAGTGCTTTTTACTGATGCAGAGGATGGGTATGCTTTACATCTTTCTCAAAAAAAAAAAAAAAAACTTACATAATAGTTTTTATTTTTTTTGCATTAGTTTTAATTTATCCATGGATTTCAATCGTACTTCCTTGCCATGTGGTCTTAAAAATGTAATAAATCAAGGAATGCTGAGTGTAGAGGTTGTAGTCTTTGTTCAAGTCTGCACTGTTTTTACTTCTGTATTATGCAATTTGTGTGACTTACAAAGATGTTGTATTGTGGCCATCCCTTTCATCTTTATATTATTTTCTTAATATCTCTTCCTTTTGGGCGCTTAATCGTATTAAGGGCCTGTTTGTTTTTGCTTTGGATTATCTAAAAGCTGATTCTGAACTGTGGTTGTAGAGAAGTTGATTCTCCAAAAACTGGAATCTACAGAAGCACAAGTGGATTGTGGATTTTAATCAATTCCTAGAATCGGGCTGTTTGTTTTTTATTCAGCTTTTGGGGTCAGAATCCAGAATCAAAAGCAAAAACAAACAGGCCCTAAGTTTGCTATGTTTATATTCCATTTGCTTAATAAGACATCATGTATTGTCCCTTTTCAAATGCATGGTTTATAACACCCCTGCTTTAACACATGAGTGCTATCATTTGTTTTCACAATTATTTTGAACTTAGTTTATGTTCGACCTACAGATTATTAGCTCTAGGACTTCTGGAATATAATAATGACTGGGGGGCGATACAAAAGCGTTTCCTTCCTTGTAAATCGAAGCATCAGGTAATATTATTGCTTAGCTTTCTTGTTGCAAAATTTTCTTCAAGCCTGAAACGGTTTTTTCCTATTTCCTACTAATCTACCCTTTTCTATGATTTGTTAGACACACCAACTTAGTATTTTCATCATTTGTTTGGTGGCAACGGTGCTTTCATTACTCCTAATAAAAGACTTCATTTGATTATCTGAAAATATGAAGAAAACGGAATACCTTTGAAAGAATCGGTACTAGGAAGATTGTTGTTTTGATTGTATTGGCATGGCAGTCAGATTTTTCACCCTGCTGGCACTACCGGTGGCATAAAATTTGATGTCTGTTCTTAATAACTGATACAACAGGTTGCTTTAATTTTTTATATAAAAAAAGATTCTGAACACATAGATGTTCAATTTCGGTCTCTGCTTGCCAATTTGTTGTGCTTTCTTTTTGTTACACAAGCATGTAAGCTTGCATCAAATTCGTGATCTTCTTATCTCTGCTTAAAATCACAACCCCAGACCATTTGGGTAAATTCCGATTATTTCCAGTGCTTAGTTTAGTCTCTTGACTAAGAAAAGTTTATCAAAATCTTTGAAGTTTCTTTCTGTGGTTTGTTGTATGCTCTTCAGTAACACAACTTTTTTTAGTGTAGATATTTGTGAGACAAAAGAACCGCAGCTCCTCGAAAGCTTCTGATAATCCGATTAAGGTTAGTGTTCACCTTTTCATGTACCGGTAGATAAGATGCTGAATTAATTTTTATAAGCCTTTAGGGTTAGAGAATGTGCTCAAGGTTTTTACTGATTTGCATGATATGGTGCAACAGTTCATGCCATCATCTGGTTTTTGAAACTGATCTGTAAACACTGAGCAGAGACCTTCTAATCCTAATTCTATAGAAATTTAGGTAGTTAAGTTCCCGCAGCAGTACTGGCACTATCTGAATTGCCGATAATTTTGATCTTTTTGTTTTTCTGCATCGTATATGCCATTTTGCTTATATGGGAACAGCCGAACAGTTTAGTAGGATTTTTATTTAAATTTCTTGACAAAGTTATAAAAGCCAACTTTTATATTATGGACCATATTACATTTATTTTGTATCATACTCAGAAGCAAACTGGGGATATGATTTTTTTGCCTGGTTTTTATTGAAAACCTGGTTTCCCTTGAAAAGGGTAGTTGTAGCGACCCGGGTAATTAACCTAGAGTAATTAACCTCCACCTGGGCATTACCCTATGTTAATCACTCGAATCTCGATATAGTAGCTAGCAAAGTACCTGTAGTCCAAAGATCACGTACTATACTGATCGTAATATTGCAAGCAGAACAATAATTAGAGACTCGAACTAAATATATTACCTTCCAAATGCACGCATGGCTTACATGTCCATTACATAATTAGACATTGGTTCCAAGTACAACAAAATTTATATTACAACGGTCTCATCCCATGACGCATCTGGCCCCAAAAGTAATCCTTTCTACCCAATCATCTAGTTCTCTTGATTGTAGTAGTAATAAGCATCTTCCTCAAGCTCTCGATCCCGCTCATCGCCTCACCCACGCCTCAACGGTGATCCATCAAGCTCGCTTTCTAAGCAAAGTGAGGATTATACAAGAGTGAGTACAACGACTAAAGCAAGCACTAATAGCAACATAATGACATGAATTTTCCTCTTTTCCACAGATCTTTCCTTCCTTCAAACTTAGGTTTTATTTAAATTAGGTTTTCTTTAAAAGTTGGCCAATTTTATTTTTAAACTTGCCTACTAGCACTTGTATATGAGATGCATCGATCGATCTTCCGTAGCTCTCCAATCCAGAGACATGAATTCATGATTTTTATCCTCAAGCAGTTTGTACCACTTTACCCATAGTGACCCTCCTCGAGAGGCCCTAACGCTTATCACTAATCCAAATAGATCTCCAACCTCGTTACCCGAAGTCGTGAACTCCTTCCCTAGGCGTCTCAACCACTCACACGGCTACTCCGACAATGTACTCAGAATCTACCGTGGGCTTCAAATATACCGCCATTTCCGCGGACTCAGACTTACTGCCTCCCTAAGATATCCCAGGGTACGCCATATAACACTTACCCAATGTGGAGATCTAAATCCTTCATAGGACAACCTTTCTCGACTGCTTCACACACTATGGTTGATACCGCAATTACGTGCTCAATGCCCAAGTGTAGTTTGTAATTCTTATATTCTATCCTTCCAGAGGCCCCACCTGCATGACAATCCTTCCTTACCTGGCGCCTCTACCCACCATAATAATAATACGACCACGGATCATTCCGTGAATGTATCAAATCCATTTCTCTCCGTGGTCACATGACACCAAACCCATTCCATTTTCTCAAATACGCTTTCAACCGCATCCGATTTAAGGTTTTTAATTTGAATATAACGCTTTTCCATGCAAGAGTGATACATAGTATACAAATCAATTGAAAAGATTTTAAACAAACATGAATCAAAAGCTCTTGCCCGAGTAGAATCAAGTGTTCGACTCGCCGATCACGGGTGGATGGTTTGACTCGGTTCGACTCGAGACCGACAATTATAAAGTATTACTACGTGATCAACTAAACTTGCTACGGAATCTATTCTTCTACTGACAAAGGCTTAACTAACTAGAACCCATTAACTACCCACATTCAAATTATTTACAAGAATTCAAATAGCAATTACAACAAGAACAATTATTACAGTTTAATAAATTTTCTATCTGATTAACCGCGGCTTTTAGAAATTAAAACATAAGCTTTTTCCTACGATTCAAATTATAGTGATTTAATCTACGAGGATCGCATCGAAGACAACCACTCTTCCTAATTTTTTTCCTTTTCTTCCCCTCTTCTTTTTTTCTCTTTCTTTTCTCTTCTTCCTTTTCTTTTTCTTCTCTTCTTTCTTTCTTTCCCCCTTTTCTTATTTTTTCTCTCCTCTCTGCTTTTCTTCTTCTCCTCTTGGTCAAGCTCCTTCGGCTCCCTCCTCCCTGGCCTCGTCACGCCTTCCTCACTCTCGATCTCCTCCTCTACTCCACTCCTCTCCGCACTCCTCCGCCTCCTCCTCAAGTTGCCTCAGGCCGATCGCCCTCCAGACGGGCAGCCCGCCTCCACTTCTCCCCCAGGATCGCCGATCTCCTCATTACAGGCCGACTGGTGTAACGCCGCCATGCGACTCCACCCGCCAGGCTTCCCCTTCACCACAGCCTAAGTCCCATCTCCACTTCTCTCTTCTCGCTATTCTCCTCTTCTCTCGGCCTCCGAGTACCTCTAATCTCTCATCTACTTCTCCTCTACTCCCTCCGCTTTAAAGAATATGAGAACATATAATACTTGATCTATTCACTTTGCCTCATTTTACGCTTGTTTACCTTGATTTCACATCTAAGGTTAATGATAAGAACGTATACTCACCGGCTTTGTCGGGTTCTACTCGTTGCCTTCTGGCTTTGCTTGCAAGTTTTGGGGTCGATGATGTGATTCTAGCGGGACTGCAGACTAATGGTCTAGCAACCCTAGAATGTGCAGACTACTAGCTAATCGATCTATTCAGTGCACTAAGAAGTGGCTTACATCGTGATCCGCCGTGCACCGAGAGGTTTGAGGTTCTTGGCAGTGGGAGGATGGTGTTGATGCCGTCTTGGGGGTCTTGTCTGCCTCGCTGCTCTTGTGGGTGTTCCTCCTGCTTTCTGGCTTGTCTTGTGGACCTCCACGGCTCCTTGATCAGCCTCCGTGACCTTGGGGGGATCTCCTTGTTCGGCTTCATCTTGTGGCTCTTCTTCCTCCGCCGACCTTCACCTCCCGCTTCGCGCTTCTGCTTCCTTGGTCTCGGTTCTCTCGCCGGATCAATGTGTGGTTGTGTTTGTGCTCTTGGTCTTGGGCCGAGATCAAGGAAGAATGAATGCTTGCTTGCTATAAGGAGAAGGAAAAGGGCGAGTGTGGCGCCGCGTTCTCCCTTGCCGCCACGAAAGTGCCGGGTCGTGGTACTAACGCCGCATGGCCGCAAGCCGCCGTGGAGGCCGGCCTGTCGCTTAAAGAATAGTCAAATGCATGGAGTTGTCTATTGGGGTAAAGTAATGGCTTCAGTGGTGGTTTTTCTCGGTTAAAGCAAGGCCAATGGGTTAATCAACGGTAAAACGCCACGATACCCGCGAATCCGACAGTAAGCTACGGTTGCACGATCGACGATACTCCGATCTAGCGAGAGGTGCCAACTCTACCCTAACGTCCCAGATCTCGTGATCAATACCTCGTCAAGTCCGACTAGCAATCCCTTCTATCTCTATTCGTTTCTACTGCATTTTTAAATCTTTCGCAAACAATTACGCTTAACTACTACT